>OX453007.1:328549-2967728 GCA_949699075.1 Asteroscopus sphinx
GGCAGGTTCCACAATCTAACATTCACTATGTTCATCTGTAAGATTAACGAAGAATGTTTACTAATTATTGCAGCTTTGGGACTGTTGGTGGCGGGTGGGTGATTATATTTCAGATCGCAGCTCATAAAATTAGAATCAAGACTTCGCTTACAGGTAAGCTCGTCTGATCTACAATTTTATTTCGCTGCGATCTGAAATATAATTGATATTATACATTGTAGATGTTCAGAGTTTGCTGCAATAATTAAATTGGATATTTAAATACAATTTGTTTTGATTTATTAAACTCTATACTAACATCAGGGATACTTAATGTATAATGTAGAAATATTAAACAATAGTTGGTAATCAACAGACAGAACGTTAATTATTAATTATCCATTGTCTAGCACCCACAGCACAAGCTCTGCCCAGTTCTGGACCAGATGGTGCCGTGTAAAAACGTCCCAAAGACATTTATTTATTTATTTATCAACCTAAGATATGAAATGTACGAGATTGAAATACATGCTAATGTATTTTCTTGTTTATTACATGACATATTATGTTGTTTGACATCATTAAAATTTAAGTAGGGATTATTGTTATAATAAATAACTGATAATGCAAAGTTGATGAATAAGATTCTTCACTAATGAGAATTATAATATTGGGTTTTAAAGATATTTTTGAGCTGTTTTCTATCCAGCTGCCTTTCAGTTTCAATGTACACACAGCGTCCTTAATTGATTACCCCTCATGTTCTAAAATTTGTTCATAAGTGGGGGTAACCAATCGGTGTAGCTGACTGTACCTCTTTCTTCATGTTTTTTAACCATTAACTAATGGTTTTACTGTTAGGTTTTTCATGGGATTTTTCGAAAGGTAGACTTAAGTAAGGTTCATCATTACCTATTTATTTCTAACAGTTTAAATATGGAAGTAAAAATAAAAATCTATTAAATTATATTATTGTAAGTTGGACTTAATCACAATTGTTATCTTAATAAAATCTGTTATTTAGGTTTATATATTGTTAAATACAATAAATAAAATTGTTAATTAATTATTGATATGTTTATCTATCAGCCAACTTCTTGGCAAGTTTTCCTAAAGTTAGTCTTGTGTTATTAGGCCAGGAAGGTGGTGATGAAATTGGATATTTTTGTAAGATTCTATGAACAAGAGTGTTTTGATAATGATGTTCCAAATCTGTATGCACCTATAAGGAATCTTATAATTATATCAGCCTTATCCACTTGTGGACTGATCAGGGCTGATAAGGCTCCAAGTTCATTGCAATAGCCAATCCTGAGTTTTGATGAACAGATGCTGTACACTAAATCCATAGGTTCTGTACCAGGTCGGTCC
This sequence comes from Asteroscopus sphinx, assembly GCA_949699075.1. Lineage (NCBI taxonomy): Eukaryota > Metazoa > Arthropoda > Insecta > Lepidoptera > Noctuidae > Asteroscopus > Asteroscopus sphinx. The sequence continues at coordinate 329,900 of OX453007.1, forward strand.
ACCATACTTTATAAGTATTTAGTATTGTTTTGTAGGCATTTCTTATTAAAGACGAATAAAAGAAAAATAGATGAAATAATTTGAAGTTTTTGTGTTATATGCTTAGGACCTTACTCCATGAAATATGTTTACCATAAGTCAATTTTAGTCTGACCAAGTTGTAAGTAAATTAAGCTGAATTTATTGAGTGACAGTTCTCTTACTGTATTGTACTTGGTGTTTCTGCATTATTGATCTTTTATTCTGGTTGTCTTTAGTTTAGCATATTAAGAAGCATAAATGTGAACTAGTCTCTTGACTATGACCAGGTCCATATCCATATAATAATACCTCAGGGTGCATTTTTTAAGTGAAGAAATTGTATGTTTCCATTTTGTTAACGCAGATGATGGCAGTTGTAATATTGATTCTTAACAGCAAAGCAAGTGATAATATGTTAATGCTTGTTAAGCAAATAATTTTTAATGTTACATATTATATGCTGCGATTAATTTTAGTTTATATCAAATTTTAATAATAAGTAGTATGGACAACCTTTTATTGTGATCAAAATACACCAATGTGGTCACTCTCACTATGCCTCCTTCAAACCCTTTTCAGTAAAAGAGGCTTCTGATATTTTATGACCAACGCTGAATTTGGTATTCAGTACCCATACTAAAATTATTTATAGTATTGTAATTATTATTAGAATTATAGAGGTTTTCAACAACAACAACAACTTCAACAACTTCTAGGCAAAGTGGCTGGTAATTTGTTAGTTAAATTAAATATCTGTAATATACACTTTATTTTCTATGTGTTGTTCTAGGTCCACACTTGTGTATTAATTATAAAACCTAGAAATTTACATTGTTTGTTGGTAACTCCTCTAATTCTGAGAAGAGGCCCATACCTCTGTGCCCGTACCCCGCAGTGGGATAGTTATGGGTTGATGATGATTGGTTAGTCTTTTCAGGGTTTATTAGCAATCCACCCAAAATGTTTTAATAAATTTAGACTAACATTTACATTTTCAGTACATCCTTGATAAGTTTTGACCTCTATGTGGGTAAACATCAAGGTAAATAGTTAATAATTATTTATAAAGCCTTGGTTTTCGCACTATCATATGTATCTGAGTGATAAACCATGATGGAACATAGCTGTGAAACATAATTGTTTAATAGCAGTACTAAGTCAATGACACAATTTTTTTCTGTATTTTTACCCGACTGCACTGCAAAAGAGTGCTTCGTTGGTCTAGTGGTTGCTTGCGACCGCTGAGCGTGAAGTCCTGGGTTCGATTCCTGGGTTGGGCAAAGTGTTATTGGGTTTTTCCATTAGGAAATTCTCAGTAGCAGCCCAGAGTCTGGATTTGTGCCCGGTCAATGGCAATAGGCTCGCCCCCTATTACAGGGGACTATAACATAACCGGCGAAATGTGGGTGCACTTTTACACCTCTGCTTACCCCTTCGGGGAAATACAGGCGTGATGTTATGTGTTATGCACTGCAAATACAGGGTCTACTACTACTTAGTCAGTATTAAAAGTTTCTATGAATAAATTAATCAATGATTCCATTGAAGGAACACATGTAAATATTTTTATATAAATCTTAGCAGTTTGATACTGCACAGGCTGCGCAGCAGCCCCGACACCAACCCGCGTGCGATAGCCGCCTGGGCTGATAGCCCTCTTGTGGGCACTGGTCACCCGGACTAAATCTCTGCTAGTTATTAAGTACTAACATAGAATAAGTTGCATTTGTTACTAACACATTGTAGACCAATTTGTTGTCTGAAAGATAAAGAATTTTGATTTGAAAGAATTTTGATATCATTTGCTCAAAATAATTTTCTTTTATTTATGGTGTTAGGTTATTAATTAAGGGTAAACCTGAATGTGCCATTATAGTATGCATCATGGAAGGTTTTAAGTAATAGATTCATTATTAGTAGATATGTTGACAAGATGACATAGCATTGATGTGACAAGTCTGTTTGTTTATAATGATATTATTTCTAACTATGAAAAATGACTAGTTAGAATACATAAAGGTATCATGTGGTATCTCGTACACTTGTACCCTTTTTAAAATGACAGGATCGTCAGTTATATATTTCCAGCAGCTACAGTACTTAGATAAATTGTTAGTATGTGGTTACCTGGTTGGTATATTATATGTATATATGGTTGGTACATTTCAGTATCAGCCTTGTGGGTCTTATGCTCTCTCGGAGCTGATGGATAGGTTGCTTTATCAGAGCTGGTACACATTGGTTATTCTTCCAGAGTTGGAAAGAGTTTCAAGAGCCGAGTATCGATCCGAGGAATCACAATACAACCGAGCATAGAAATAAGGCAGTTCCTGAGCAGCTATGCCAACCTTACCACTTGTAGCGGCTTAATGCACTTGTGAATATATTATTAAGTCTAATAAAAGTTCACACCATGTGTGATATCTCTTGATTTTGATTAATATTTATCATCAAGCAAAGGTTTTACTTTCATTTTGCATACAATCCGTCATAGCTTTCCTTATAATAGAAGGCCAGTCATAGGTTAATTCATATGTATGACTTCTCAATCCCTTGGTCCCTGAGTTTAGAGACTTCCGTGAGCCCCGCTTTCACTTTTGAATTAAGTGGTGGTGCATCCCAGTAAGAGTAGTTGTCAAGCAGTGTGTTTTTCCCCTAATGTAAGTAACCTTTTCTTGTGGGTACAGTTGTAGGAATATGCTTGGACTTTTAGTTGAGTGTTTTGGATTCTACTCTTCTTTCTTAGGTTCATTTTTAAATGGGATGTTAAATAACGAAGAGCCTTATTTGAAGCATTTGTTATCACTTATCAGCCATTGTAACAGAAACATGTTTACTGTTAACTTAAGCATCACGTACTTGATGGCAGATATTCATATGGACCACCGCCAGTGTTTATAAAAACGACTGAAAGCATCGCGTGCCCCGGTGGTCTACTAAAGCCTGACATGCCCACACATGTAGTTTGCAAACCAGCTAGCGACATAGATATCTAATATCGCTCGAATATCTCGTATTCACCAGTTTCACTGTAAATGTAATACACACGCCCCATAAGCAGAGTAAGGTAGAGTTGTCCCACGAAGGCGACGTTTCAAGTACCTATTTGTTTTAGGTAAATCACGGGAAAAAACAGGTTTGGACGTGTTTGGAATAAGGTTATGATTATGGTTATGTTATGGTTATGGTAAAACTCACCTGTTCTTTTATTTTACAATCAAGAAAGGGTTCACCTTCTTCAAGACTCGCATCCATCCAATAATCAGGGTTAGGTGTTCCTGAGAATCGAATAACTGCAACAGCGCGGCTGCGACATTCTGCACAGCCTGTCGTTCGATGGTCGTTCCTTCAGGCGAAAAGCACCCCCGTTTTCGCTTTCGGCTCTCGAACAAAGCACTTTCTAGCATTTTAATTGGTTTTCTTTCACTTGACACGATAATTTAGACAAAAATTAAAGAAAATATTCAAGGAGAAAAAATAAGAACGCAGATGTCATAAGACGCGCGAAACAGAAGTGACATATACCGGGGTGGCCAGCAGATAGAAATAATAAATATAGTATTTTTAACTTATTTTTTTTTTTCTAAACGAAACGCGGTGTCTAAGCGCTCGGATTAGATAACTACAATGTATAATATCAATTATATTTCAGATCGCAGCGAAATAAAATTATTATTATATTGGCCTCAGAATTACAAATTCATGCAAAATTTAAGTCTGTTTGAATAGCTGGGTCCACAAATCAAGAACATAGACTTGCAAGGTTAGCAGACAGACAGACATACTAGGAAACGAGCATCGCAACTATGTTTTTACTGAATTGGAATCCAGAAATATATGGTGTTCTATGGAAGGTGAACGTGTATGGTTAGATCGGCGATAACGAGACATTCACCTTTATTTTATTATTTATAGCGGTGCCAAGGGAAGGGACCAAGTATAAGGATATACTGTGGACCTATATTTTATATCTTTTATCGTTTTTTATGAACCATTAAGAGTAACGGAAGTAGGTATGTATGTTGCTAAGGAGAACATCTGAAGAAACGTTGTATTAATCAAACTAATACAATTCTATAAAGAACGTTTTAGGTTTAGACCCCATTATGATAGTAAGTGAGGCCGCCAGTTATTAGATGAAGTTGAAAATACGGCTACACTGAGACTGAACTATAGGCTGTACTGTCAGGTTCTTAATAGGGTCACCCTGGGTTTCAAAATGAAGTCGAAGACCAGTTGAAAACATGTGAATACCGGATCAATAAGTACATGTATTATTTGTTCCGTGTCCATGTGTAGAAAAATAGTTCTATTTGCATCACGCTACGCACTTACAAAGAATTTCATCAATTGCATGCCAACAATATTCTCAATGAATCACGTGCTCTTACTATGTACAGTTCTTAAGAGCTGTGAATCGTATCGTGGTGATGAATTTAAAGCAACTACTGAAGTGACTGTACTGAATGATTCACGATATCCGCTGGAACTGAAACACATCAAATATGAACAGTGCTACGACTTTATACAACGTAGATACTTTATTAATATTGATACGCGATTGAAACAAGACAGGCTCGCTGTGTAGTTCTGTTGGAAGCTTGGCTGCGATCGATCATGCAAAATGAATGTAAATAAGTTTGATGGTTTGATTGATCAGAAAGTTGGTGTATTTCACGATATAGCGTGTGTTATTTCAATGTTATAAGAATTACACAATGCATCATTATAAAATGCAGTACGTATCAACAATCCTTACCATTACTGCAGTGTTTATGGTATATATAACTATGGATATGACCTGTAATGAACATTGTTGTTACAAATTATCCCCATAAACTATGTAGCTGTCTCATGAATGGGCAATTTTATTGATAAGTCCTTTTTTGTTTCGCTCCCTCGATTATGAAAGTATTGCTGTAGGTTAGTGAAAAACTTAGAAAGGTAAAAAAAACCGACAGAGACCGACAGTCCAAAGTTACCGACAGTGCCCCATTATTCGACAAAAAACCAACTTCAAAAAATAAGAACAAATTTATAATTTGGTATACGGTTAAATTTATCTAACAAACATTGAACTGTTACATAGTGCACCAGAAGTAAGAAAGAAAGAAAGAAACATTTATGTGACACAAAGCACATAGATACACAGACACAATTCAACAGGGAACACAATCAAATATACAAAAAACGGATCATCGATGCATAAAAAAAAACATAAAATCATCACGAAACCAATTATGTATTTTAAAAAATACTTGTGATCGTCCCTTAAAGTGTCGATAGTTGGGGATGTTACGTTACAGGCCTTAAGGGCTTTTAGATTTACTTGGTTATGTTTGTAAAACTGAAGGATTTATTGCTATTATTTAAAGACATTCCTTTTGAACTCCATGTTTGTGTCTTTCGAAGTAAAGGTCTTCTTTATTGGTCATGCCAAAGTGAAGCAACGAACTGCATAAATTTAAACTCCGTGATACCTAACTCTTAGATTTATCTAGATAAACTTCGAACTCCGTAAATCCGGATAAACGCAGCGTTAACCTGGTGCCTGGAAGGTGTTTGGGCACAAACTCGGTGAGCGGACGAGCTGGCAGCGGCGCGGGGTTGCCGTAATATTATTATGCGAAACATAAGCAAATCGCGCCGTTTGGCAACGTTACAAATTTGACGCGGACGCAAGCTGGAGACGCCAGCGAGCGACAACTTGCATTTGTTCAGACTAAGATTACACAACTTAACATAGATTACAGGGCTAAGTTTGTTCCGGGAAATTGGAAGGTACGGAAATATTGAACCAATTTATGAACTCATGTATTTGGTGCGATAAAAACGGGGAGAGACTCGCTGATAGACGAGTATATTTGTATCTAGCACGGCTTATTTATTTATTATTATTATTTATATATGCTTCTATAATATGTGAGTGAGTGGACCTTTTGTACCTACGTATCTATCATGTGGTAAACTTAACTTAAGATTACGCCTGTTTGTACCACTTTACGGTACATTAACTGACTTTCTGTTTATCACTCCACAAATACTGGCCATATTTACATTAAACAAGTGCGTTCAAATTAAATAGAATTAAGAAGTATTCTAGGTCATTGATACGCTATTCGTGAGTCAACTCAACCGACAGATTAGCGCCTGTTCAAACATGCCCCTATCTTATCGAACGTTCTGTATTTGAACTTCACTACGATGATATAAGAAATGGTGACACCGGATAAGGAGCTACCTACCAAAAAATTTCGTAGTATTATTGATAAGTAACAAAGGTAATGTTAACAAATGTCTCATTTGATAAGCAGAATGGTGACTGCCACTACAATCCTATATTCTCTGAAGAGACCGCAGTCATCGATGTGAGTAAATTAGTAATTACCTCATTCTCTCGATCAAAATGGCGACGATGGGCATTTAATTTTGTCCCCTTTCAGAAATAACTCATTAATATGTAGGTACATTCTAAATTTGACGACGACTGTGGTCTAATGGTTCGAGTGTCGGACTGCTGATCACGGGTTCGATTCCCACAGGACACAAATATTTGTGTTATGAACAAAAGTGTTTGTGGTATATTTGATCGAAGATTATAAGTAAGTCTTTACAATAAAAAAAGTATTCAAGTATTATATCCATTGTCTAGTACCCATAGTATAAGCTCTGCTTAGTTTGGGATAAGATAGTGCTGTGTAAAATGACAGAAATATTTATTTATTTATTTCAAATACGTTGACTGCCTCGTTGGTCTAGTGGTTGCAAGCGCGACTGCTGAGCGTGGGGTCCTGGGTTCGATTCCGGGGTCGGGCAATGTGTTATCGGGTTTTTTCATTAGGAAATTCTCAGTAGCAGCCTGGAGTCTGGATTTGTGCCCGGTCAATGGCAATAGGCTCGCCCCCTATTACTTGGGACCATAACATAACTGGCGAAATGTGGGTGTACTATTACACCTCTGCCTACCCTTTCGGGAAATTACAGGCGTGATGTTATGTTATGTTATGTTCAGATACGTAGTTCAAAAAAACTAAAAACAAAATGACATTTATTCAACGTAGGTCAAAGCATTAATTATTGAGATTTGATATTGAAAAGTTCAAAAGTGATTCATGATATTTTTAATTCTCTGCAATTGTTAGTCGATCCATGCAACTTTCAGCTTCTGACGGGTATTTGATATAGTGCACATTGCGCAGTGCACTCGCACCAGCTTGTGACATGAGCCAACAGTGTGTATCAGTGAATAGTGTGTGGTACGAGGCAAGTGCTGCCTGCGAAGAATACCGCTGAGGCGTTAGATGATGCACACGTTACGTCACTATATCACCGCGTTACCCGCTCTGCTGCTCTGGTGTACTAGTATAGAATACACATGAAGCGGGTACTAGACTTGCTTTACAAGAGTGAACTTTAATAAAAATCTGATAGCGGTTTGCATTTTGAATATTGTAAATAACACGTTATGTTCCTCCATAGCGCGCCATCCGCTCTAGTATAATAATTAGATTAGTGTACGAGGTACAGTGTACACACATATTAAACAGGTGCTAGACTTGCATGCTTCGACGCAGGATTACACGCACAGTTTTACAGACTATTAAAAATGTAAGAGCCGATAAGTGACGATACTCGAGTAGTGCTACCCTGGGCTCTGGGCACTCAGTCAAGTGTAAGTAGTAGTTTGTAAGTATTACCCCCAGTTTCTGGAAGGCTGATCAACGCAAAAATTAACTAATCGACTGTCAAATCTCAGGTCAAGCGATGTGATTGGTTGTTAACATTTTCGCCGGCCGATCACAGAAGCTGACATTAGATTAGACAATAGATCAAATTGATCAGCCTTCCAGAAACTGGGGGTTAGTCTTTACAAAATGGCATTAATAGTACATTACTGTCGAGGCCTGAAATGACGCAATTGACGGCTGAGTAATATTGGAATAATACTTCCCAAGTGATTTTAACATTTGCGAGGAAACAATACACAAATTAATTCAACAGTATCTAATTTTCATTCGTGCCAATTTGTCCGGGCGCGGTTCTTGTTCTATTTTCAATGTTTTGAAAAAAAAAAAAGCACATTCAGCCTTTCTAATGATAAATATTTTGTACCTAAAAACACCTAATTTATGTAAATTTATGTGTACTTAAAAACCTCGGTAGCATAATTTAAAAAATAAAAACTGTTATGTATTGTCCTGTTGGATATTACTGGCCTGTTATTGTTATATAAATATAAAGTGAAGTCTACTATGACTGAATGGTCGATGAGCTTAAATTATGAAGAAATTGAGGCACTACTAAAACATCCGTCATAATCTCAAATCGAACACATTCCATTGTTACAGACAGTACACCACCCAAAACGCCCACACTACACATCACATACACACTCACACCCTATATAAACCGTCACACACTACACACCTTATCACACACCTCATCACACCACACCCACCACAGCTTTAGTTACGTATCATAAAATTTCTGTTATGATCTAAAATTTCTATTTCTATTTGTTTTTGTAAAACCTAAAATTAATTATTATTATTTTTCCTTCTGCATGCATCCTTTCCTCGCGTTATTGTAATAATTACTTCTGATAGAGAGCGCCTTGACTTCCCTAAAAGTTCTACTTAGTTTGGAAGTCAAGAGTTCAATTTCTTGTGCCTATGTTATGCAATAAACGTTTTAATATCTTTTTATATTATTTATTACGTTGCGTACGGAAAACTTTTCCGAGCAAGTGGGAGAAAATATTCTTGTTTAGCTCCTGCCGATACAACGGATGATGATCAGGCGCATTACGTGTGCTGCTGTGCTTCTCAATGTCTTAACGTTGTTATGAGAGTACTCATACACAAGAGTATCCAATCACGTCTCAAGTTCGAACCAAGTTGTTTTGAAGAGAACATTTAAATTAGCGAATCGATATTCAATTCTAATCAAATCAAAACATTCATTTCTTTGCAAACATGCGTACCTAGATAACTAGGTACGCATGTTTATGTATGATCTATAATAATATAGATCTTATCAACATTCATAGTTCTCCACGTTCTTTGTTCGTCGGTACGAATGAGAGTGCCTCTATGAGAGGAGTGCTGTGCCAAGCATAGGGATGTGGTAGACTAGAAAAAGGCGCCCATCAGTTCTGAACTCCTTTAAGAAATTCATCACGTAGTTTACAAATACGCTGGATGCGTGGAGCTCGCCGACGCATGCGCATCTCACGCGTGCGCTCCGAAACACACGTGTAGTGTACACAGTGCGGGGCGACGACCCGTGCGCGTCCGTCTGTCCATCTGACTGTCGGTCTAATTCGGCGCATTGAACTGCTATACATAGTTATGAATGACACCGGTCGTAAACAACGCGCTTTATGACGTCATTGTACGTTTTGATCTCGATCTCGATGGATCACTGCGCACGCGGTGCAACGTGTAGCATGCGCTTCCATCAATCGGTGACATTGCCACGCCTTCATTCATTTAGGGGTATCTACATTATTTTAATATTTGAAAGAAAGCGATAGAATACTCGAGACTTAATTGTCATCTAATTTCAGCTATAAATGTCCAGTTCTTAAGATGGACTTTCTTATATATGTAGACAGAACAACACTTGACTAACAAATTACGAATAGCAGTTGTGTTTCGCAAATTAGGATACAGTAAAGGATATCCCGTCCCTTCACGTATTGTTGCAGATTGAACGTTTCAAGTATGTACCGGATACAACGGCTATAAATAGTCAACACATAAAACAGCCCGGGTACGTGCGGTACCTTTATGCTAGTGATTGGACTTATTTCCTGTAACTTGGTCTCCAGCTCCGCCTTCCGAGAGTGAACTAAATCGCTCACGATAATTATAGGAAACAATAAATATAGCCTCGTGCCGCTGTGCGCCACCTTATTCATGATGTTTGACTTGAGAATTGGCTACAAACGTCAACGAAACGAAAGCACATGAGAATTATAAACCGAAACCACCTTCTGTTTAACTTCTACACAAGTCAGACTAAGCTCTGAATAAATGAGGCTCTCCAGAGGGAGCCCGAACAAATAAGAGAGGAAATAACTTATTCTAACATTTTCCTTTATTAAACAATAGTGTTGAGTTAGACGAGACAAAGGACGCCACCGGCAAGCAATCACAACGACCCAAAGATTTGTTTGTTCGTTTGTAATCGATAAACTCTGAAACTACTGAACTGATTTTAATAATTCTTTCACCATTAGAAAATTAAAAAATAATTAATAAAAAATATTTTTTATTTTTTATTATTAATTCTCAGTAGCAGCCCGGAGTCTGGATTTGTGCCCGGTCAATGGCAATAGGCTCGCCCCCTATTACATGGGACTATAACATAACTGGCGAAATGTGGGTGTACTATTACACCTCTGCCTACCCCTGGGAAATACAGGCGTGATGTTACCAGGCCCCTCAGAAAGTATTGCGAAAAAAAGTTTTTATATATGGGAGACTGGCCAGTTATAATGTTTTTCGAAAATATGATTATTTATAAGTAAAAATAAGTAAGTTCCAATTTCAAAATTTCCCTCCACATTTTTTGCGAGTTAATTCAAAGTATTGTGTCTCACTGAAATATGGATCTGCGCCGGGAACATTTTAGAGCTATGATTTTATACGATTTCAAGTGTCGCCTGAAACCGGATGAATCGTACGATAGACTTCAAATAGCATTCATGGATGAAGGCCCTTCCAAGGCAACCGTGTATCGTTGGTATAACGAATTCAAGCGCGGTCGACCAACTTTGGGGGATGACGAAAGAAGCGGTCGCCCTTTACGGCTGTTACCGAAGAAAACGTGCTAGCAGTGAAAAATTTAATCCAAGACAATAGGCGAATTACATATCAGGAGATTCAACACATATTGAAGATTGGATCGGGAAGCGTTCACGAGATTCTACACAGCCATCTTCGCGTGAGGAGGATAGTATCACGCTGGGTGCCGCACAACCTCACCGATGCTCAGAAGCAGGCCCGGGTGGAATGGTGCCGTGATATGCTTAACAAATTTGAAGCAGGCTCGTCTCGGCGTGTTTACGACATCGTTACAGGTGATGAGTCCTGGATTTATCAATACGACCCAGAAACCAAGCGCCAGTCGACTGTTTGGGTGTTTCAAAATGAGCCAACGCCTACCAAAGTGAAGCGATCTAGAAGCGGGGGTAAGATTTTGATCGCTAGCTTTTTTAATTTGACTGGCCACTTGGTATCAATTCCCTTACGGGATCAAAGAAGCATTAATGCCGAATGGTATACTACCAAATGTTTGCCAGAAGTTTTCTCTGTTATAAGCAACAAGCGACCAAACACAGGGCTCCGCGGGCTACTGCTCCACCACGACAATGCGCACCTGCGCACACCGCACTCAAAACGAGGGACTTCCTGGACAGCACGCCAGTCAAACTCCTGGGTCACCCTCCTTACAGCCCTGATCTAGCACCGTGTGACTTCTTTTTATTCCCAAAAATAAAAAATCAGCTCAAAGGGATACAATTTTCGTCGCCGGAAGATGCGCTGGCTGCGTTCGAGCAGGCTGTAAACGAGGTGTCTGCGGCGGACTGGAAAAAGTGTTTTGAAAACTGGTTTAGGCGCATGAATCTTTGTATAGAGGTTGGTGGAAAGTACTTTGAAAAGATTTGATAAAAATATATGTACGTATAGAACAATTTTTTTTAGTTTCGCAAAACTTTCTGAGTGTCCCACGTATAATATAATCTTTATTGGAACCAAAAACACATTTTACATTAACAATAGTGTTCGATAATAACTACATTAGTTTATCACTGTGTCGTAGCTATTAACGCCCACCTCTCAGAGGGAGAAGACGTCAGCGTTCCGATTATAAGGTAAAATAAAACAAACAATAAAAAATATGAAATTAAGACTAAGCAAGTGAGTGTGGTATAGGGTACTATGGTATGTTTATGTATTGTGTGTGTGTAAGGGTAGAGTGGTGAGTGCGTGTGGAGTCGTGTTTAGTAGTATGTGTGTCTGTGTTGGAACGAAATTCGGACCAGAATTCTTTAAACTTTGACTAAATTCTCCAGTTCATCGTACGTGAGGGTAGCGAGCCATTTATCAGCAATTCTCTTGCATTCCCTAGAAGAATGTGGGTAAATATTTAGTACCCTATTAACACTGTTGTATAACATGGGGCTAAAGAACAAATGGGCTGGTTATACAAGCAGTCACACATTGATAATTGATAACACATATTGTCAGATATTCTACATCTAGGATGTCTGTTTGTCTGGTGTTAAATGGAGTGAATCTTGTGGACCGTTTCATTAGCGATGTGAAGACACAATGAAGCCGTTGTTTAGCGCTACGCTGATATCATTTATAACAGTAGCCAGCCATACCATGCCCTCGATATCAGAGCAACTCGAAATTTAAAGGACATTAAAAGACTATTAGTTTTAAGGAGCAGTTCGCGTGCGCGCGCCAGTGTTGAGCCGGTATCGCATGCAATCTGTTCTCGTTGCAGCTGCTATTCGCGGCGACCTCAAATCGACACACTTCGTATCTGTAACAACGAAAACTTTACAAATAAAACGTAACAAACACGCACATACGGTAACATATTGAGCAAGTGCTCATAATTGGTAACAACTCGTATGAAAGACGTATTCGAACGTAACCACTGTTGAAGTTGCGTGTGTTTTATCCGAGTCGCGTGCAACGAAATGGCGCCTTAAATCGAGCGTTCGCAAAACTTTATTAATATTACCCAAATATGGAGCGCGCTGTGTTCTGTACGCGCAGTTTATTTATGGAGACAGACGGGCTAAGTTTCTAGACTAATTCCAAGCTCGGTAAAAACAAACCTTATTTAAATTTGATAACAACAGAATATAACTTTTAATCTGTTTTGTGGGACGCTTAAAAGTTTTGTGTTGGTAATCCGGTCGCTTGTGTGTTATTTGTGACACGGAGCGGGGACGGCTTAAGAGTACATGTCTCGACTCACCCAGCGGCAGCGGTTCAAGCGGTGATCTAGTTAGGAGCGCTCCAGATTTATATCTGGCGTGAAACATCGCTTTTTGATAGCATCTTCTAAAACTACTTTACTGTTAAATCTTATAAGGTCGAAGACTGATTGATGAGATACTGACGGTCTACACATAATTTCAGTAGACAGCTGACTGTGTACCTACATCACAAACCTACATAGTCACCTGTCTATATGTGTATGTATGACTGAGCGTTTAGGCCAGTACCACAGTTTAACCATATAGATCACAGATTATATAGATAGTAAAACTGGGCCAATACCTAGTTATTGCAAAAAGAAACTCAAGCTATTGCGTTTAAAACTATTATAAGTAGGTACCTAGTTATTAGTTAAGCTTTAATTTTAAATTATTTCTTAAGCATAGGTAGGTACAGTCAACAAATCGGAATCATGACCCACGATAAGCTTAATATCCTACAGACATTTAATACAATTAGGTTGAATTTTGCTTAAACAGATATTTCCCTGGCAACATACTTGTTATCAATTTTTTTAGCAAGTGACAGTGACAGTTTACCAATAAAATATTTTAAATGTCCTAAGTGCAGCATAGAAGAAAACCTTATTGTTTTGACGATTTCAAACGAATTATCAGCTGAGTGGGTCATGATTCCGATTTGTTGACTGTACCTAATTATATTCATTTTTTCATTTTCATTTTAAATACGTTACCTACTCAGTTGTAGATTCATCATTTCAGCCGAAAGACGTCCACTGCTGGACATAGGCATAAGCATCGCCACGACGACCGGTCCTGCGCTTTCGGCATCCAGCGGATTCCCGCGACCTTCACCAGGTCGTCGGTCCACCTTGTGGGGGGCCTACCCACGCTGCGCCTTCCAATACGCTCTGTATGTTCAGTAGGTATGTTCTGTAATACAGAACTTAATCTGGTGCATTCACTTCAGATTGCGGTGCTTAATTAACAACTAACAAACTTTAACTTAGTTTAGATACTTCAGATTGCTTTAACATAATATAGCATATACAGTTTACTTTATTAGTTCCTTTTGCGATTCTATTCATATTCTATACAAAATCTTCAGCTATAGTTCTCCTAAATTCCCCGAAACTGTACAAGTTGCTCTCATTATAAGTTGCTCTGAAGTGGAAAGTCCGAGCGACAGTAAGCATGCCTACCCACTGTCACGTTTTGTACAAGTTGGTCTCATTATAAGTTGCTCTGAAGTGGAAAGTCCGAGCGACAGTAAGCATGCCTACCCACTGTCACGTTTTGTACAAGTTGGTCTCATTATAAGTTGCTCTGAAGTGGAAAGTCCGAGCGACAGTAAGCATGCCTACCCACTGTCACGTTTTGTACAAGTTGGTCTCATTATAAGTTGCTCTGAAGTGGAAAGTCCGAGCGACAGTAAGCATGCCTACCCACTGTCACGTTTTGTACAAGTTGGTCTCATTATAAGTTGCTCTGAAGTGGAAAGTCCGAGCGACAGTAAGCATGCCTACCCACTGTCACGTTTTGTACAAGTTGGTCTCATTATAAGTTGCTCTGAAGTGGAAAGTCCGAGCGACAGTAAGCATGCCTACCCACTGTCACGTTTTGTACAAGTTGGTCTCATTATAAGTTGCTCTGAAGTGGAAAGTCCGAGCGACAGTAAGCATGCCTACCCACTGTCACGTTTTGTACAAGTTGGTCTCATTATAAGTTGCTCTGAAGTGGAAAGTCCGAGCGACAGTAAGCATGCCTACCCACTGTCACGTTTTGTACAAGTTGGTCTCATTATAAGTTGCTCTGAAGTGGAAAGTCCGAGCGACAGTAAGCATGCCTACCCACTGTCACGTTTTGAAGACACGTCACGCACTGAACGAAAATGTTCGCTGAAATAAAACTTAGTTCGAAACGATCGAACCCACAGCCTGCCCAGCTGTGGGCCGTCAGTAAAAACTTAGTTCGAACCCACAGCCTGCCCAGCTGTGGGCCGTCAGTAAAAACTTAGTTCGAACCCACAGCCTGCCCAGCTGTGGGCCGTCAGTAAAAATAAAACGAAACAAAAGTATAAGGGCTAGTTTTTCAATAGTCAGATAACTTTTAACTGAGGAATAAATGTGACGTTTTGACAGCTGTAGTACCTATAGAAAATCTGTCAAAACGCCACATTTATCCCTCAGTTAAAAGTTATCAGACTATTGAAAAACTAGCCCTAAATAAAAGGTAACGTTGGTTTTATTTTGTTAAAATTGTACATGAAGAATTGTGCCAAAAGCAGCAGCCAACGATTATTTAAATAGGTACTAGGTATGTGATGATAACTTTGGTGATGCGTTTAATGTTAAACAAAAGTAGACTTTTTATTGTGATGGTAGCGAAGCAGATAAAGACAAGTTATTCTCTGAGTTTTGGTATACAAATAGTTAGACCGTGTGTTCACTAATCCGAACATATATTTCTAAACGACCGCTACGTCCGCGTCCGCGTCCGCGTCCTGGCACACAAATAGTTCTAGTGGCAGACATAATATCCGGTGATACTCACTCAGCTCGATTAATTATTGCTCACGCTCACGTTCCTAGAAACAAGGCATCGACCATAACTGGCGTGGCTTTGACTTCTTCAAATTTCAACTGATTACTTGAAAACACTTGAATAAATTGTCTAGTATGTGTAAGATTTGTTATCAGGTTTTATTTGTATTTATGAGTTCTTAAATATTTTTAAACGGCGTGGCTTTATATTAATTTTTTAAAGCAAATCTGAAAAGAAATGAATGTTCAACGTATGGCAGCTCATCACCTACGTATCGAACAACAATATATGTATTCTAAACCTAACCTTTTCCCTAAATAGACTCATGACTTAAGGAACAATACATTTTATTTTATTACCAGATCAGCGAGGATGGAATATTTATATTACACTTAAACGCCTCTACTAGTGACGATATTTAATTGATCGTCCGGCGCACCCTGGGTAGTCAGCCCCGCTACCAACCTGCTGGCTGGCTAATCTTTTCCCCACGGCATGAGCTATTATCATTATGTAGCTCATGTCGACACGATAGAAGAAGACTCAAACACGAGGGGTTTTTGACAGCAAGTCCCAATATTAGTGCAAGTCGAATAATAATATGTGATCCCTTTATTGTGCAAACTCGTTCACTTGCTTGTTTGACAAAACTATTGAGTATAAAAACAGTGTGCCCAGCGTTAGATCCACGCACACATACATACACTACACACACAGTATAAACGTACACGCGCATGCATGTGTTTTGTTTTCATGTAGGTCTATTTGATATAAGGATTGCTACGCACTGAGGTGTAATGCGTGTTAGAGAGATCATCGCTGTTAAATTAATTTTTCGATGGGATTTCTTCATTATTTATTCTTATATCAAGTCGGTCCATTGTGTTGTATGTGTATGAAATAAATTCAAAGATATTTGCTGCCTTAAAATATAAGATATCAATAACAAACAATACAAAATTATCAATCAATCAATCAACTCAGCCTGCACTGCGAGTGCACTGCTGGACATAGGCCTCTCCCAAGTTGCGCCACAATGCTCGGTCCTCTGCCTTCCGTATCCAGTCCCCCCCAGCCACGTTCTTTAGGTCGTCGGTCCACCTGGCAGGGGGGCGCCCTACGCTGCGTTTGCCGATACGCGGTCTCCACTCAAGGACTCGTCTGCTCCAACGACCATCGGTCCTTCGACAGACATGGCCAGCCCACTGCCACTTCAGCTTACTGATCCTACAAGCTATGTCGGTCACTCCGGTTCTTCTCCGGATAATCTCGTTACGGATTTTATCCTTCAAAGAAACTCCAAGCATAGCTCGCTCCATAGCTCGCTGAGCGACTTTAAATTTGTGGACTAGCCCAACTGTCAGTGTCCACGTCTCGGCACCGTAAGTCATGACTGGCAGGACGCACTGGTTGAAGACCTTTGTCTTCAAACTTTGCGGTATAGGCGACGTGTTATTGTGTTCCTTTAAGTCTGAGTCTACTTGATCCATATTCCTGAAAACTTACTAAGTCAATGATTGATGTTTTAAATGCTTTTGGTGTATTTTATAAATAAATTAATAAGTAGATGTCTATAATTAAAAGATAACTGGCTATAAAAGGCCTTTGGGAAATTATATAAAACTAGCCAAAGTCAATCAAGAAAATAGAAAGCTTAAATGTTTTATCTTCCTTTCGAAAAGTTTTCTGCAATTCACATTCTACAGGTGAAATATACAAAAGAGGAAAAAAATGCTGTTCTTAAAGTATGTCTGTGAAGTGATAGAAAAGTACAAAGTCGAAGAATTCTCGACAACGTAGAGGTACTGAAACCTCGTGCAAAGGGAATATTTTAGCATTCGACAACGTAGAGGTACTGAAACCTCGTGCAAAGGGAATATTTTAGCATTCGACAACGTAGAGGTACTGAAACCTCGTGCAAAGGGAATATTTTAGCATTCGACAACGTAGAGGTACTGAAACCTCGTGCAAAGGGAATATTTTAGCATTCGACAACGTAGAGGTACTGAAACCTCGTGCAAAGGGAATATTTTAGCATTCGACAACGTAGAGGTACTGAAACCTCGTGCAAAGGGAATATTTTAGCATTCGACAACGTAGAGGTACTGAAACCTCGTGCAAAGGGAATATTTTAGCATTCGACAACGTAGAGGTACTGAAACCTCGTGCAAAGGGAATATTTTAGCATTCGACAACGTAGAGGTACTGAAACCTCGTGCAAAGGAAATATTTTAGCATTCGACAACGTAGAGGTACTGAAACCTCGTGCAAAGGGAATATTTTAGCATTCGACAACGTAGAGGTACTGAAACCTCGTGCAAAGGGAATATTTTAGCATTCGACAACGTAGAGGTACTGAAACCTCGTGCAAAAGGAATATTTTAGCATTCGACAACGTAGAGGTACTGAAACCTCGTGCAAATGGAATATTTTAGCATTCGACAACGTAGAGGTACTGAAACCTCGTGCAAAGGGAATATTTTAGCATTCGACAACGTAGAGGTACTGAAACCTCGTGCAAAGGGAATATTTTAGCATTCGACAACGTAGAGGTACTGAAACCTCGTGCAAAGGGAATATTTTAGCATTCGACAACGTAGAGGTACTGAAACCTCGTGCAAAGGGAATATTTTAGCATTCGACAACGTAGAGGTACTGAAACCTCGTGCAAAGGGAATATTTTAGCATTCGACAACGTAGAGGTACTGAAACCTCGTGCAAAAGGAATATTTTAGCATTCGACAACGTAGAGGTACTGAAACCTCGTGCAAAGGGAATATTTTAGCATTCGACAACGTAGAGGTACTGAAACCTCGTGCAAAGGGAATATTTTAGCATTCGACAACGTAGAGGTACTGAAACCTCGTGCAAAGGGAATATTTTAGCATTCGACAACGTAGAGGTACTGAAACCTCGTGCAAAGGGAATATTTTAGCATTCGACAACGTAGAGGTACTGAAACCTCGTGCAAAGGGAATATTTTAGCATTCATTAAGACGTGTTCTTTATTTGCGTACTTGGAGCATTTCATTAGATTTTCTTGTCTGTTTAATTTCAATTAAATTCTATATAAGATGTTAAAAACATTAGAAGTAGGTAGGCATCGGAATGACAAAAGTTAGTATTTACGAAATTCAAATCAATTTATTTGGGAAATATGGATAATGTTATATGAGATAAACCAACAACCAACCAACCAACAACCAACCAACAAACAACCTTGCACCTTGTATTCATTAAATAGTAGTAAGTATGTTAGAAAAGTTGTGGGCCTTGCATGGTAGCTTATTATACTTTGGTCACTTGAATCAAGTCTATGAATAATTATTTCAAGTCACTTGAAATCATTATTATCCACTAGCCTATGCCCGCGGCTTCGCTCGCATGTAATTTGCCTTATCAAAGAAAGATTTTATCGTGTATCCCTCGGGAACAGTTTTTTTTCGGAATAATTTGTAGCTATTATGTTAATCCCGGTTATGGTTTATCTGTGTGCTAAATTTCATCTAAATCCGTACAACAGTTAGCGCGTGATTGAGTAACAAACGTCCTCCAAACATCTTCACAAAATTTCAAAATAATATTTGTAGGAAGTAGAATATTAGTACCCACATTGACGTATGTACATATATCAATTTAAAAGGTTCCATCCCGTTACTATTGGCTTCCCATTCTTACCTACCAAAATGACCTAAGTCATAAGTCATTTATTCATTTGTTTAACATAGGTACAAAATATAATATACGAATCTTAATTACAATAAAAAGTACGCTATGTTATGTCAGAAGGCGTACAAATAAATGCATGTTTAACATTTTTTTTAAACATTTAAATTGTTAGTATTTTTTTTTTGGATTTGATACAACGTCATCATCATCATCATCATCATCATTTCAGCCGAAAGACGTCCACTGCTGGACAAAGGCCTCCCCCAAGCATCGCCACAACAACCGGTCCTGCACCTTCCGCATTCAGCGGATTCCCGCGACCTTCACCAGGCCTACCCACGCAACGTAGTAGACGTATACAACGTAGTAGAATCAAATTCAAAACTAAATTGCTGAACAAAGTACATAATAACATACAGAACATAACATAGTATCTAATAGATAACGACTTTTTTAATCACAAGATCTACTGATCCGGCTGCTCCCGTTTCGTCCGTCGTTTATCCGTATATTAGGTGAGTATATTTATTACTATAATACGGTGTAGTGTGCAACGAACCTTACAATAACAATCTAAGCTAAATTCAGTATAATTTAAAATAAATAGCGGTTGATTTAGTGTGTATGCTTACAGTGTATATTTACTGGGCACGCGTGTGGCGGCGATGCGCGGCGCCCGCGGCCGCTGTGTTGCGCCTATTTGCGGCTGCCTATAGTCGAGCTAAATAGTTACAAGCATTGCACATTAGCGTGATTAAAATTTAAACAGAGAAAGTATTTATTCTGAAATTTTAATCGCTTTATTCCCGAAAAGGGGTCATTGTCAATCACATGAGACTTTCCACCTTCATGTTTCAGTTTGGCGAACCGACTTGTGGTACCATTTAGGCAACAGCCTAGGTGGTATTAAAGTTGTCATGGGCAAAGGTAACCACTTAACATCAGGTGGGCCTCTAGCTCGTGTCGACAACCTATACTATAAAAAAAAAAAAAAAAAGATTGTATTTATCATTATGAACAACTTTTACTATGGGACCAATCCTGAAATCGCGGAAAAAAAATTAGTTGGTCCCTACATTTGTGTTCACTAAAATCGATAAAATGTAGGGACCACCTGATTTTTTTTTCTCGATTTCAGGGTTAGTCCCATAGTAAAAGTTGTTCATAATGATGAGTATAATGACCCCTTTTCAGGAATTAAGCGATTATAATTTCAGCATGTATAAAAATCCAATGAGATAATCTGTCACAGAGTAGTTTCATAGATTTGGAACATCCTACCCTTATCCAAATACATAAAAGGACGAAATTACCTACAGCATTTGACCTCAAACGTAATTCCTGTTAAAATTCAAAGTACGATGTAATAAAAATAATGTTCTTGAAACCGTGTTAACGTGTAATGTTAACTTCGCCACCGAGTTCGTTGACCGATTACACGCACACGTCTACAGCTACTCGTGACGTCACTAAGTAGTGTCGGTCGTTAGAACACGTCACACAAGGCTGAACACACGCAGCCTGACAGAGGCCTGCTCGACGTGCGGGCCCGGCTAGTCCCGAGGGAGGCCACATCGACTTGATGACAAATCTTCTGCGCTTGGATTAGGGAGAGACAATCAAATTATTGGACTTGTTACATCGCGACGCCCTCAATTTTTAGGGTGAAAGTATTGACGTGGGTGTTCAAATTTGTTTCTAGTTGGAATGTTATGACCCTTATTTGATGTATTTTAGATTATATGATTCACATTAAATGGAATTGTGGTATATTTTAGAAAGTTTAAAGTGTTTCTTTTCTTCTATTTGTCTATGATGACTTGATGACGCATACATTTTTTTATCCATCGGCATATGAAATTCCCTAGATCTACAAACACTACTTTAGAAGAACGAGAATTGATTGGTAAAAAATAATAAGATTTTTCAAAATTGCACTAAGTAATAATGCTAATGCTGCTAATTATAAACTTTAGATTATATTAAGTATGTCGGAGGTACTCTGCGACAGTGCCAGTGCTATGCTAGCGGACTACTAATAGAGTAAATAGCGTAGTCTATTGTAAACATGGAGACCCGTAGGCGCAGGCGGTAGGCAACTCTACGGCGCGGGGCCGAGGCTTTTAATAAAGGCCCGTACAGACCAATAGCAGGTCACTAACAGCGCAGGTTGAAGGGGGCCTGCACAAGCAGTAATACAAGGAACGATATGAAACACGACACAGCAAATATTATCGCGGGCCCGCTGACAAACCGCACCGCTCCTGCCCTGATCTATACCCGAACCAGGCCAGGTGGGCAGGAGCAATGCGATTGCGTTGTATCACTACGGCCGCCTTACTAACCGACCACAATGGAGCAGGACAGGGCGGCGCGGCAGTGTGACATCAAAGCAGTTACGACGCAGTTGTATTGTTTGACAACTGACACAACATGTCATATTGAAAGCGGTTCTAAGGCGGGCCCACGCCGCCGTTAAAACGCTTTATAACTGCCTACTTTTTAGTGTGACGACTGCCGCGCAGCTACCGACCTGCTTTTGGTTTGTACGGGCCTTTACCACAGAGGAACCCTTTACGCTGTCTATGATCCGAACAGTATTCATCACAGTTAATTGAAACTGGATTGTAAATTAAACTATTATATTAATCGATGCTGTGACAAATATTTGAAAAGTGGTATTGTCGGAACTAATCTGTGTACCAATAGTTAGCTGTTTACTTTAAATTGTGTATTAATATTGCAGCATGTAATGCAGTGTAAGCGTTTTAGTAAAATTTGTAAACGTGTAAGAGTACTTAATATTCTACAAATATCAGGGATAGTTTTCATTTCAATAGAAAATCAAAATTAAAAAAACCTTTGGTTTAGAAGGGGTGTCGATGTCCCCTGCGATTTATCCCTCATACCACGAAATTCTCTAGCGATAAATAGATAAGTTCCAAACCTACATATAAAGCAAAGTTTGCTCATCAATCTCGTCAATATTGGCTGAAGATTTTCCCGCTCGATGCGTTTAGTTAATACAGTTTTTAGCGGCGCTCAATATCGTTGGCATGTGTGTCAATGTCGTGGCAAGTATGGTAATATTCCCAAACTTTGCCAATAAAGGGGAGCGTGAAGGATGGGGTGAAGTGGGGGGGGGCGGTACTCCACCCCCCGGGACCGTGTGTTTGTCCACGGGCTTACTGAGAAATCGGAAGGACGCTGAAGACGGAATCTCTGAATAGAGACAGACTTTCTTTCAGAAAATATGTTAATTAAGTCCGTATCAAAACAGTCGCGTTTGTAGATTCATCTTTGTAAATTAATAAAGTTTTTACAAAAATGTAAAATGTGTTTTTTAAGGCAAAACAGAACTGCGAAACTGGGTCCTTAAAATGTAGATACTTCAAATATAGACAAATTCATAAATTTGGCCTTCTCGTGCCGCATTTTCAATGGAGAAACGTGCCCATTCTCTGGACGAGTAGGTATATCTATAGATTCAAACGAAAGTTTAAATATAAAAGTTATAGGTATATATAATATATCGGTACGAAACTATTTCTACCGCCACATATTCCCATTACACACTATTTCAATATTTGGACAAACTGCGATACATTGCGAGCGATGTGAGGGCAATATTTTATTGTTATGCTGCTGTACAAGTTTGTGCTCTAATGTTATCGGATTTGGTTCAGTTCAAGGTCAACGTCGCACTCCGGAGATACAATAAAATAAAATGTATTTGATACAATTTTGGTTTACAGCGATTGGTGCTCCAAATAGATCAAATCTATGTTTGTATATTCTCAAAATAGCCGAAATGTTTACACATTTGTTACGATTTTTAGAAGAGGAATGATTTGATAATGGATGGTGTTAAAAGAATTGTTATTCTGGATTGTGGCCGCAACATACTTAAATTTGGAATAAGGTTAGCGCCTATGGCCCGCTACACTATACAATAATGTGAAAGACTCGAAGAAAAGATTTTCCTCACAATAGGGAGGCACATATTGACACTCAGAAAGTTTTGCGAAACTAAAAAAAATTGTTCTATACGTACATATATTTTTATCAAATCTTTTCAAAGTACTTTCCACCAGCCTCTATACAAAGATTCATGCGCCTAAACCAGTTTTCAAAACACTTTTTCCAGTCCGCCGCAGACACCTCGTTTACAGCCTGCTCGAACGCAGCCAGCGCATCTTCCGGCGACGAAAATTGTATCCCTTTGAGCTGATTTTTTATTTTTGGGAATAAAAAGAAGTCACACGGTGCTAGATCAGGGCTGTAAGGAGGGTGACCCAGGAGTTTGACTGGCGTGCTGTCCAGGAAGTCCCTCGTTTTGAGTGCGGTGTGCCCAGGTGCATTGTCGTGGTGGAGCAGTAGCCCGCGGAGCCCTGTGTTTGGTCGCTTGTTGCTTATAACAGAGAAAACTTCTGGCAAACATTTGGTAGTATACCATTCGGCATTAATGCTTCTTTGATCCCGTAAGGGAATTGATACCAAGTGGCCAGTCAAATTAAAAAAGCTAGCGATCAAAATCTTACCCCCGCTTCTAGATCGCTTCACTTTGGTAGGCGTTGGCTCATTTTGAAACACCCAAACAGTCGACTGGCGCTTGGTTTCTGGGTCGTATTGATAAATCCAGGACTCATCACCTGTAACGATGTCGTAAACACGCCGAGACGAGCCTGCTTCAAATTTGTTAAGCATATCAAGGCACCATTCCACCCGGGCCTGCTTCTGAGCATCGGTGAGGTTGTGCGGCACCCAGCGTGATACTATCCTCCTCACGCGAAGATGGCTGTGTAGAATCTCGTGAACGCTTCCCGATCCAATCTTCAATATGTGTTGAATCTCCTGATATGTAATTCGCCTATTGTCTTGGATTAAATTTTTCACTGCTAGCACGTTTTCTTCGGTAACAGCCGTCAAAGGGCGACCGCTTCTTTCGTCATCCCCCAAAGTTGGTCGACCGCGCTTGAATTCGTTATACCAACGATACACGGTTGCCTTGGAAGGGCCTTCATCCATGAATGCCATTTGAAGTCTATCGTACGATTCATCCGGTTTCAGGCGACACTTGAAATCGTATAAAATCATAGCTCTAAAATGTTCCCGGCGCAGATCCATATTTCAGTGAGACACAATACTTTGAATTAACTCGCAAAAAATGTGGAGGGAAATTTTGAAATTGGAACTTACTTATTTTTACTTATAAATAATCATATTTTCGAAAAACATTATAACTGGCCAGTCTCCCATATATAAAAACTTTTTTTCGCAATACTTTCTGAGGGGCCTGGTAATATGACAAAAGAATAGTGGTTGAATAGTAATAGTAAAGGCATTTTCTCGAAGTGTGATTCGAAAAGTCACTTCACGATTTTTTGTAGTTGTACATAGTGTTATATTCTGTGGTTGTACAAAAAAAAAAGTGTCGGTACTATTCTGCCAAATGTAGCCAGTGTAGCAACAATACAGAAACAAAATTACAATTTAAAAAAAAACATAATATAAAACCTGCGAGAAGTAATACCTGTTACTTCTCGCAGGTTTTATATTATGTAACAAAATTACAATTTAAAAAAAAACATAATATAAAACCTGCGAGAAGTAACAGGTAGCTTCTAAATAATTCAAAAACTTAATAATTTTTACAACTTTCAAGAAACCTTCATGAAACTCGTAAAAGATAAAAATAAAGAGAGTATAAACAAACTACTTAAGAAATCTCCCAAATATAACTCAAATACAGACATAATGTATGAAGGGTATATCCAAGAATCGTTACTCTAATTTGCAACCAGAGCTGATGCAATGGGAGATGTAAATTATAATAAATTTTCGCGTTGTAATTGAATTAATTTCACTTTAAGATAAACATTTCCTATAACCAAATAAAATTATTCAGTAGTTGACTACGAAACGAAATAATGAATTCAATGGCCACTCGACGCCGTAAGACGTACCGTCCGAGTTAGAATGAACAATAAATTTGGTGAAAATTATGGTAAACTTTGTTACCGGATATTTTGCAGTTCACTGTTTGTGTCTGTTGAGCTCGCCAAGCTGCACGCTGCCGACGAAGAAAAACAGATGGTGTCAGCTACTTGTGTTGCAACTAAACTTTATACTGATGAGAGAGATATTGCAATATCAAAACTTTGCTATTTTGTTGTTATATGTTCGTGTATTTATTATGAAACTACTTCCTTCATACTGATGGCATCCAATACACCGAGAGTCCGTCACTTTCAAGAGACCCTTCCCGATGCAGCAGCGGCTGCCAGTGCCAGTGGTGGGGTCCCCCGCAATGCACTAACCCGAGGTTCGAGCCCTTCCCCGAGGGACGGCTTTATATGGTTATTGCAATTGGTTTTAGTTTTGTAAGTTAGGGAAACTTTTCTGGCGGATGCAGTCCCTAACAGGCCTTTCCGCCACATTAGTCCGGCTAAGCAGCAAGAGTATCTAGGTACTGCCTGTAATAAAGTCCATTCGAAAAAAAAGCCTGGTGAAATTACTTGAGATACCCATATTTCTATGGCCAAAGACGTTAGTAAGATCTTTGTCAATGGCAATGTGTGTCAGAGAGCTTTTTGATCAAACACAATTTACTTAAATGTTGAGACTAGAACAGAACTGAAAACTTGAAGCAATTTCAAGTAACCAAGAAACTTAAACATTATTTATGATGGTAAAACTGCGTACTCAGAAAACGAAAATACCCAGAGACACGAAAAGTCAGAACATTCTACCAAAAACATAACCGTTTCACGACTACTAACTCCAGCGCATTTCGGCAAATCATAGAGATATTAGAAAGTTTCAACGTTAAATAATTTTTTATTATAATATTTCAGCTCAAAAGTATTGCAGAGTTGGTCGCATTACTATTTTTTCAGGGTTTATGCACATAAAAATATATTCGTGAACTTTTAGCCGTTAAAAATTGTGTTTTATGCAGAGTTATTAAAGTGCTTAGCACGAGTGTTTACGAAGGAGTGCCGTGCCGGTGTCGGAGTAAATGTCTTCATCGTCAAGTACTATTATTTTAAGAGTAAAATATAAAACGTGATGGACCTTGCTGGTTACTTTATGAAACTTCAGTTACTGTGAATCACAAAATCGCGAATCGGCAAGCGCAGCGTAGGGCGCCCCCCCTGCCAGGTAGACCGACGACCTGAAGAACGTGTCTGGAGGGGACTGGATGCGGAAGGCAGAGGACCGAGTGTTGTGGCGCAACTTGGGGGAGGCCTATGTCCAGCAGTGGACTGCGATAGGCTGAGTTGATGTTGATGAGTTACCTGCTGTGAAAGTTTGCGTTTTTTTTTTGTTGCTGTCGTTAATCTTAGTTGAGATCATAAAAAATACTAGTGAGTAATGATAATGAAATGTAAGTAAACGTATTTATAAGTCAGAATTTAATTTTTCGAGTTGGAATACGTGAGCTAAGCAAATGGCTACTGTACCAGGCCCCTCAGAAAGTATTGCGAAAAAAAGTTTTTATATATGGGAGACTGGCCAGTTATAATGTTTTTCGAAAATATGATTATTTATAAGTAAAAATAAGTAAGTTCCAATTTCAAAATTTCCCTCCACATTTTTTGCGAGTTAATTCAAAGTATTGTGTCTCACTGAAATATGGATCTGCGCCGGGAACATTTTAGAGCTATGATTTTATACGATTTCAAGTGTCGCCTGAAACCGGATGAATCGTACGATAGACTTCAAATGGCATTCATGGATGAAGGCCCTTCCAAGGCAACCGTGTATCGTTGGTATAACGAATTCAAGCGCGGTCGACCAACTTTGGGGGATGACGAAAGAAGCGGTCGCCCTTTGACGGCTGTTACCGAAGAAAACGTGCTAGCAGTGAAAAATTTAATCCAAGACAATAGGCGAATTACATATCAGGAGATTCAACACATATTGAAGATTGGATCGGGAAGCGTTCACGAGATTCTACACAGCCATCTTCGCGTGAGGAGGATAGTATCACGCTGGGTGCCGCACAACCTCACCGATGCTCAGAAGCAGGCCCGGGTGGAATGGTGCCGTGATATGCTTAACAAATTTGAAGCAGGCTCGTCTCGGCGTGTTTACGACATCGTTACAGGTGATGAGTCCTGGATTTATCAATACGACCCAGAAACCAAGCGCCAGTCGACTGTTTGGGTGTTTCAAAATGAGCCAACGCCTACCAAAGTGAAGCGATCTAGAAGCGGGGGTAAGATTTTGATCGCTAGCTTTTTTAATTTGACTGGCCACTTGGTATCAATTCCCTTACGGGATCAAAGAAGCATTAATGCCGAATGGTATACTACCAAATGTTTGCCAGAAGTTTTCTCTGTTATAAGCAACAAGCGACCAAACACAGGGCTCCGCGGGCTACTGCTCCACCACGACAATGCACCTGCGCACACCGCACTCAAAACGAGGGACTTCCTGGACAGCACGCCAGTCAAACTCCTGGGTCACCCTCCTTACAGCCCTGATCTAGCACCGTGTGACTTCTTTTTATTCCCAAAAATAAAAAATCAGCTCAAAGGGATACAATTTTCGTCGCCGGAAGATGCGCTGGCTGCGTTCGAGCAGGCTGTAAACGAGGTGTCTGCGGCGGACTGGAAAAAGTGTTTTGAAAACTGGTTTAGGCGCATGAATCTTTGTATAGAGGCTGGTGGAAAGTACTTTGAAAAGATTTGATAAAAATATATGTACGAATAGAACAATTTTTTTTAGTTTCGCAAAACTTTCTGAGTGTCCCACGTACGTAGTATTCTATGACGTAGTTGTAGGCAGTGACCGCATGGTTTTGACCGCGATTTGACCACCCATTTACCTCCCATGGGTGTCGTAAGAGGCTATAAGGGATAATATATTGCGATCACCAAGCCTTCCAAGCATGGTGTTATTAAGGCAATATCCCTAAAGATAGTTCGTTATGGTGGTCTATGGCAGAGGTCAACGTTCAGTATTAGGCACTTAAGAGTTGATTTATAATCTTAATATACTTTTATGTTAGAGTACTTTCCCGAAATTGAATCAATGACGTCATCAATTACTTGGTAAGTACAAGCGTTTGCTATTGCCAAATTGAAAAATGTTTAACAACCATTTATTTTTATGATCGGATGTGTGATTTTCAATCATCATCAAAAAGGAACCGATAAAAAATCGTGATGCAATCCAGGGGGCAATCGCGACTAATTGTTAGATAAATTACAATTGTCGACGAGCGACCTGTTGCCGCCTGTTCACGTTTTATCGTCTCCCGTTCATACTACCGCTGTTTTTATTAAATCTTCACAAAACTCTCTCTATTTCTAACATATTTTCTCGCCGACGTATTTCGAAAGGAGATAGGGGAATATTTTGAAATTCCAATCATTTGCGGGTTTGGAGTTTTTCATTTTCTGCAAATCTTTTTACGATGAAACATAGGGAAGTGGAAATGTATGGACTTTTATTGAATTAATTGTTTAATTTTCCTATTTCTGTGCAAATACTACATACTACTACTAGGAACGAGCAGAGCTAGAGTTCCTTAGACTGTGCTACTACATTGTACCTAATTGTGATGCATCTCAGTCAGAGAGCTATCGAGCTGAATGTGATCAGTATTATATTGCTTGTTCAATCGAGTCGAGTTAGTACGTCTTGCTCGTATTTGCGGCTATAAACGTTATGCGGGAACACGACGCGTGAATATTGTACTGCACTGAGATGATTGCAACTCTGCGCTTCGGAGAACACGAGTATCAAACATAATGGCGTGTTTGACGACTTTGACGTGTGCACTTATGGAATTGATCTGATTGAGTGTTGAAATACGAATATCTAGGAGACGTTACCGTGTACATTTTAACGACCAATATTTCTAGTAGAAAAATATAAGAGCGATATTACTTCTATGCTCATATCACTATTCTACCAATAGTATAAGGCGGGTAGTTAAAGTAAAAAATACACCAAGCAGTATTTCTTAGTTTCCGATATTTTATTATTATGTGCACCGGTAACTACCCTTTGTCTCTTCCATGACATTCCAGTCCATTCAATGGTTGTCTGGAAGAGATCGCCGTGGAGCGATAAGACCGCCAGTTGTACACGAACACAAGTAGTTTTTTTAAGAAATTCATGTAATCTTGTTGTGCAATAAAGAGGATTTTTATTACTATTATTATTTTATTTATTCAGGGACAATAAACAGCTACAATACATAACTATGTTGGTATATAGAAAAACTTAGTGTTAGTTATTTTTACAATATTTAGTTATTTTTATAATACTACATTATCCACATATTAACAACAAATGTAAGGCAAATAGTGCCACTAAAAGAGCATTACATTAAGTTAATTATAACATCATTAAATTTTAATTTAAGTATAAATATAATAATTATTTAAATTACATAGTTTTTAAGCTATTGAATAGTTTCTATCGCAGGCCTTGAGGTGCCTTGAGCGTGGAGACCGAATCCAGAAATTCCGTTACGAAAATAACCTAACACCCCTCACTCCGACCGGCACAGCGGTGATACTTTTTAGTTTTGCCATCTATCAATCAATCAAAATGTTTATTTGTGTACACAGGTAATTTTGGTGTTAGTACATTATAGGTAGTCTATCGATGAATAGCAGAAATTTTTTAATGACTTTTTGTAATAGCATACTCGCTTTCCCCCTATCGGAGGAAGCGAGAATGTTGTTTATGCTGGCTAAAATTGCTTTTGTTAATAGACAATAAGTTATATTAGCAATTATTTGAATGTTTTCAATGAGGGTGACATAATCACTGCGTGATAAAACCCTCTTTAATAAATAAAGATATAAAAAAAAAAAAAAAAAAATATCACCCTTGTCTCTTTAGTTCTGCAAATCGCCTCTAGGTGGCATTGGTTGTATCGGCGTTACTGCGCATGCGTAATCCCCCTCTTCGCCCGCAATCTGGTGACTCATGCCTGCTTAGAGTTTCGGCGTTAGAGCACCTCCTCTTTGTATTTACATAAAACATGCTATGCAATAGCAACCGCCAACCCGCACTAGGCCAGCGTGGTGGACTAAGGCCTTAGCCTTCTCGTATTGAGAAGAGACCCGTGCCCAGCAGTGGGTCAGTAATGGGCTGGTTATGTAATAGCTTTACCGCGGCAGTCTCCAAGTTCCACACGTCTTTTTTTTTTTACAAAAAGTACTAAATTAAATATAAATTGGACAAAGATTTACTTAATAATTATGGACAAACATTCTAATATACCAGGCCCCTCAGAAAGTATTGCGAAAAAAAGTTTTTATATATGGGAGACTGGCCAGTTATAATGTTTTTCGAAAATATGATTATTTATAAGTAAAAATAAGTAAGTTCCAATTTCAAAATTTCCCTCCACATTTTTTGCGAGTTAATTCAAAGTATTGTGTCTCACTGAAATATGGATCTGCGCCGGGAACATTTTAGAGCTATGATTTTATACGATTTCAAGTGTCGCCTGAAACCGGATGAATCGTACGATAGACTTCAAATGGCATTCATGGATGAAGGCCCTTCCAAGGCAACCGTGTATCGTTGGTATAACGAATTCAAGCGCGGTCGACCAACTTTGGGGGATGACGAAAGAAGCGGTCGCCCTTTGACGGCTGTTACCGAAGAAAACGTGCTAGCAGTGAAAAATTTAATCCAAGACAATAGGCGAATTACATATCAGGAGATTCAACACATATTGAAGATTGGATCGGGAAGCGTTCACGAGATTCTACACAGCCATCTTCGCGTGAGGAGGATAGTATCACGCTGGGTGCCGCACAACCTCACCGATGCTCAGAAGCAGGCCCGGGTGGAATGGTGCCGTGATATGCTTAACAAATTTGATGCAGGCTCGTCTCGGCGTGTTTACGACATCGTTACAGGTGATGAGTCCTGGATTTATCAATACGACCCAGAAACCAAGCGCCAGTCGACTGTTTGGGTGTTTCAAAATGAGCCAACGCCTACCAAAGTGAAGCGATCTAGAAGCGGGGGTAAGATTTTGATCGCTAGCTTTTTTAATTTGACTGGCCACTTGGTATCAATTCCCTTACGGGATCAAAGAAGCATTAATGCCGAATGGTATACTACCAAATGTTTGCCAGAAGTTTTCTCTGTTATAAGCAACAAGCGACCAAACACAGGGCTCCGCGGGCTACTGCTCCACCACGACAATGCACCTGCGCACACCGCACTCAAAACGAGGGACTTCCTGGACAGCACGCCAGTCAAACTCCTGGGTCACCCTCCTTACAGCCCTGATCTAGCACCGTGTGACTTCTATTTATTCCCAAAAATAAAAAATCAGCTCAAAGGGATACAATTTTCGTCGCCGGAAGATGCGCTGGCTGCGTTCGAGCAGGCTGTAAACGAGGTGTCTGCGGCGGACTGGAAAAAGTGTTTTGAAAACTGGTTTAGGCGCATGAATCTTTGTATAGAGGCTGGTGGAAAGTACTTTGAAAAGATTTGATAAAAATATATGTACGTATAGAACAATTTTTTTTAGTTTCGCAAAACTTTCTGAGTGTCCCACGTACTCCGTCTGAATTTAGATTTAGAATGATTGATGATGATGATGATTTAATTCAGTATGAAATTTATGATAAAATATTAAAGAAATAGAAACAGCAGTCATGTGAAACAACATTATTTAGTGTTTGTGTAGTCTTCAGTGTTCGTTAATACTTAACACAACATAACATCACTTCTGTATTTCCCCGAAGGGGTAGGCAGAGGTATATAATACACCCACATTTCGCCAGTTATGTTATAGTCCCATGTAATAGGGCGCGAGCCTATTGTCATTGACCGGACACAAATCCAGACTCCGGGTTTCTACTGAGAATTTCCTAATGAAAAAACCCAATAACACTTTGCCCGACCCGGGAATCGAACCCAGGATCCCACGCTCAGCAGTCGCGCTTGCAACCACTAGAAATAGACCAACGAGGCAGTCGAGGTAATACTTATTTTAGTATAATAACAGCGTACATATATAGTATACATATGTAGTATATTCTATCTATCTATATATCTACATATAATACAATATTTATTTTTTACTATGGTGCTGATATGCATGCCCATTATAGGTACACAGTCTCTTACATACTCCAATCAAAGGAGCGTTCAGGGCCTGGCCGGATTTAGATCGAAGATATGGAGTACTCGCTCGTTACTTAAGATGAATGCTACAGGGTAGCCCGCGAAATTCAAAATTTCTTGCGTTTTTTGCAAATTCTAGTTGTATTTTGCGTAGTGTATAATTCGAAATATGATTCGCGGTAGTAACAACAATATATCTACTGAATAATACTCATAAAACATATTAACCTAGCTCTATAAGCTGTACAAGCTCGATTATATTAATTTACGATCAAATTATCGATTATCGAGCTTCTAGAGCTTATAAAGCTAGGTTTATATTTTTTATAAGTATTATTCAGTAGATACCAGGCCCCTCAGAAAGTATTGCGAAAAAAAGTTTTTATATATGGGAGACTGGCCAGTTATAATGTTTTTCGAAAATATGATTATTTATAAGTAAAAATAAGTAAGTTCCAATTTCAAAATTTCCCTCCACATTTTTTGCGAGTTAATTCAAAGTATTGTGTCTCACTGAAATATGGATCTGCGCCGGGAACATTTTAGAGCTATGATTTTATACGATTTCAAGTGTCGCCTGAAACCGGATGAATCGTACGATAGACTTCAAATGGCATTCATGGATGAAGGCCCTTCCAAGGCAACCGTGTATCGTTGGTATAACGAATTCAAGCGCGGTCGACCAACTTTGGGGGATGACGAAAGAAGCGGTCGCCCTTTGACGGCTGTTACCGAAGAAAACGTGCTAGCAGTGAAAAATTTAATCCAAGACAATAGGCGAATTACATATCAGGAGATTCAACACATATTGAAGATTGGATCGGGAAGCGTTCACGAGATTCTACACAGCCATCTTCGCGTGAGGAGGATAGTATCACGCTGGGTGCCGCACAACCTCACCGATGCTCAGAAGCAGGCCCGGGTGGAATGGTGCCGTGATATGCTTAACAAATTTGAAGCAGGCTCGTCTCGGCGTGTTTACGACATCGTTACAGGTGATGAGTCCTGGATTTATCAATACGACCCAGAAACCAAGCGCCAGTCAACTGTTTGGGTGTTTCAAAATGAGCCAACGCCTACCAAAGTGAAGCGATCTAGAAGCGGGGGTAAGATTTTGATCGCTAGCTTTTTTAATTTGACTGGCCACTTGGTATCAATTCCCTTACGGGATCAAAGAAGCATTAATGCCGAATGGTATACTACCAAATGTTTGCCAGAAGTTTTCTCTGTTATAAGCAACAAGCGACCAAACACAGGGCTCCGCGGGCTACTGCTCCACCACGACAATGCACCTGCGCACACCGCACTCAAAACGAGGGACTTCCTGGACAGCACGCCAGTCAAACTCCTGGGTCACCCTCCTTACAGCCCTGATCTAGCACCGTGTGACTTCTTTTTATTCCCAAAAATAAAAAATCAGCTCAAAGGGATACAATTTTCGTCGCCGGAAGATGCGCTGGCTGCGTTCGAGCAGGCTGTAAACGAGGTGTCTGCGGCGGACTGGAAAAAGTGTTTTGAAAACTGGTTTAGGCGCATGAATCTTTGTATGGAGGCTGGTGGAAAGTACTTTGAAAAGATTTGATAAAAATATATGTACGTATAGAACAATTTTTTTTAGTTTCGCAAAACTTTCTGAGTGTCCCACGTATATTATTATTACTACCGCAAATCGTATTTTGATTGCTATACAACTCAAAACAGAGCTACAATTAGCAAAAAACGCAAGAAATTTTGAATTTCGCGGGCTACCCTGAAGCTTTCACCTTAATCACTATTATGTTTTATTGGATTAATTTAGAAAAACGTTCTCAATGATAACAAAATGGGATTAATCAGTCCGATTTAAATTGAACGGGACCCAGAATAGAACCCTGCGGCACCCTCAAGCAAAGCTATGTTTAACAGCTGCCAAATTACTTATTGTTTTGCACAAACACTTTCTATTGTAATTAGTATTGCTATTATTGCTAAAGCTCTCCTTTTTCATAAGTATTGTTTAATTGCTCGCACATTTTTATCCAAAGAGCAAACTTTTATTACACAATGTTTATTATAATTTATGAGCAGTACGTTGCGGGCGGCGGCAATTAGGCCGTGTCACGCTGACAACGCGGTTCTAGTACTTGCGAAGCACTTTTGTGGGTATTGCTGGTATTTTAGTGTATACTCAGAAATAATGTGTTGTGTGTGTGAAAAAGTATCATAGTTATGAAGCTGTAAAAAATACATTTTAATGTTCTAAAAGTAAACATACATGAATTCTGTAAAGTACCAGTAACATTTACCTCAATCACCCAGCAAAATTGTAGTAAATAAATATTGATGAAAGTTATTTATCAATTTGTGCAGCAAGGTCAATACAGATACTTATTTAATTTAATGACACCGCCGATGAAAATGGTAATCGCAGTGGGGAGTTGTTTGAATGTAAAAAATAGCAGTAAACAAGAATATGTACGTCTATGGTAGAATTGGTTTTTATTTTTTTGTTTCCGAATTGATTCTAGCATGCAGCACCGAATTACTATTGCTGCTTAACGGGGTACTTGGAAAGACTAGACAAACACTATATACTAGGTATTTATTGGTATAGTAGGTATAGCAATCGAGTTGTCGATTCACAACAAAGTTAGCGCAATATTACTCTTCACAAACGCGCAAACAGGTGTGAACCGAGAGTCCGTGTTTGTTCATTACAAACTGCGAGGCGCGGGTACCGTGTACCGTGTACCACACCGAATGTAAAAAGTTACAATTGAAAGCTATAGCTGTCACCACAGAGGGGTTCTCGTGTTCCACACGGTTGGTAAAAAAGTAGGTTGAATATAACTAACGACTCATAACCGCTGAGTTTTGTTTCTGAAACGAGTTTCTGTACACGCATAAGGGGATGCAGCTCCACGCGACACTGCGGACAAAGTTTTTGTTCATGAAATGGGAACAGAGGCTTTGTAGGGAAATAAAAATAAATAATAGAAGAATATGTTACGTTATTATCGATAAAATCGCAGATGTTCTCAACAAATGCCAGGTTAAGAGTTCTCTAAACCGACGAGCATGCATGACGAGGTTAATGGACGTAGATGAAGCGAAAGAGGTGTGTCAGGATCGTAGCAGGTGGAAATCCATAGTCTCTGCCTACCCCAATGGGAAACAATTTTAGTTATATCCCGACTTATTCCCGACTGAGTTACAAAACGCTTAGCGAATTATTTGACTAAAGCTTTTATATTTATAGCCTTTGTTGCTTATTGAACAGTTATCCATGTTTAGTATACGATGATGTTTATTTATTTATTTTAATTGTGTGACAAGCGGTGGAATTAATAACATAAATTAAAATATAACATAATGTTTGTGTGTTCTATTCCGTCGTAAAAATTACCCTTCGTTAATAAAAAGAACAATATATAATAGATGAAACATTTTATTTAAAATATTTAGCACTTTATGACTATTCAGAGAGAATTTTGCTCACAAAGTCTCGTATTAACTGTCATTAAAGATAAACTCGAATTAACAATATGGCAGCTAATGAACAAAAGCGATACTTAAAATATAATCGATAGTCTCCTAATAATATTAGTGTGGACAAGATAACGCGGCATAATATCTGGGCTGGTCTCAGCGCCCCGCTCCCGAGGGAATGCGCTAAAAGCAAAGTTACTCTGAGCACACAGTAACAAGGTACAGAAGGGCCACGTTGGTATGCTTGGTGTATATAGATGAAAGATATGAATCACTGCACACCTTAAACATGAAAAAATTTTAGAGTATGTTACTGCCTACCGATCTTCGGTTTCTAATAAAAGATCTTGGAGAAATACTACTAGCAGTGCACAAGAAAGGCAGAAATGTTGTCATCAGAAAATCTGAAATCTAAGAATCCACGAGTGAATTTTGGTTCTTTTGACGTTAATACGTGCCTTAGTTTGTTATACGCATTGTTATGAGTGTATTTTCTGAAACTATCTACATTGTGATCGTACCACACCGTCTGCACCATAGCGCGATCGGTATCAATATATTTATACCTACTGCAGAAACTGAGAAACTTTTTAATGGATTGTATCCTTTTTTCCTTCAATACTGTCGATGCAAATAACGGAGCAAAAGTTCTGCTTTCCCTGCTTATCTGCCTTTAAGTTTTATCTAATTTTAAATAATTTAGTCTTCGGTAAATTTCACATAACTTATGCAATCTGTAACATAGTAGATACGTAAGGTAGACTGATCAGCAAAAGTTTTCACTGACCCCGAGGGTTTCCAGTAAAGTTACACGAATAAGCTAGTCTAAGAGCGCATGCAACTTTCACGAAGAAATACATGACTGAGTTCTACATACGTCACTCTACGGCAGGAAGTATATTTATTTTTCATTTATTTGCCAAAAATAACTGTAGTTTTTACATTTCTTTAAGAGGTACATTACAGGTTAGATAGTATTAGGTATAAGTAGTAGGTATTACATAAGGATACAATTACCTAGGTTTATAAAATAAAGGTTAAACATAACTAATATGCATGCTCATAATTTTAATAATTTTGTTATGTATAAGTCCAATTTGCACGCCCCAAGGGGCAGAATATGCTGAAACTAATCATAAGTCACCTACATCTGTAATAATACCATATTCTAGTAAATAAATAATTTGAATTTGAACTTGTGGATTCCACACTAGGACAAGCCTGTCTCGTGGAATTCTACGATACAGATAATAATACATACATACATATTATCACGCCTGTTTCCCATTGGGATAAGCAGAGACTATGGATTTCCATTCCACCTGCTACGATCCTGACACGGAACTTTTTATTTGCTGTCTACCAAAAATAACAAAAACAATATTTTACTGACCGCGTGACCCAGTTATGACGTTCATTATACCTACGTCACATTACGAATAATAATAATTTTGAATCAAAACAAAAAAAACTCACTCTTAAAACACTTTGAATCGACGATACTGAAGACGGTCCATACTTCAGCATCTAAAGTAGCGAATTTCTCGAACATTTCTATTAGTGGTCAGTGTCCAAAAATTCCGAGACAACTTAGGAATCCCAGACTTCTGGACGTCGAAACTTAGTCCCTTGGGCTGAGCGGACACTGAAATAATGCCGCCCGAAAACCGTGGTAATGGCACAACGAAAGTATGCACAGAAAACTCGTTTTGAAATTGCATGAGCAGTTTGTCCGAAGTGTCGTGAAAAAATAAATTTCATGAGTATGGGCAGCAACTCTGTGACTGCTACACAACCTTACTGAATATAATTATTGCCATTATGGTGTGTTCAGCAAGGGCCATTTGTAGGGGATTGCTGATATTAAAGATTAACAGGAATAGGTTCCTACTCTCAAGCCACATGCGCAATCAGAACGAGCTTGATGTGTATGTTTGTGTGTATTGTACGGAGCGGAACTTCTGTGCCTAGGCATCAGAGAGCCTTGCCTTCTCGTAATGGATCAGTAAGTGGAATACATCGTCGTGTGAACAGACGCGCACGGCTAGGGCAGGCCGTATAGTCTACAACCTTCATAGCTAGGAGACATCCATCTATTTGTTGCGTGAAGCGGCTTTACCTGTGAAATGTACTCCGTATTCTATGAAGTTTGGTATTCCTCGGGCTTAAATTATAAATCGGTTTC
This sequence comes from Asteroscopus sphinx, assembly GCA_949699075.1. Classification (NCBI taxonomy): domain Eukaryota; kingdom Metazoa; phylum Arthropoda; class Insecta; order Lepidoptera; family Noctuidae; genus Asteroscopus; species Asteroscopus sphinx. The sequence goes on from OX453007.1 coordinate 367,897, forward strand.
AGGAGAGCGCTTGAAATCAATTACCTATTATACAGCAATACATACACGAAGATATAATTATTATTCCTATAATAAATTCTATATGGGACGTTTTGTTGTTCAGATACTGATTTCTTCCCTCATTCGATGTGTTGACAAGATAATAATGTTATTCAAAATTATTTATTTGTTTAGCGTAAAGACAGGTTTATCATCAGCTGCAACTATACGAATCACAAAAAGTAGAAAAAAATTACGTAATTGTATGAAAACCGTGCCAAACTTTATTCAGTGAGATCAATCATCCGCTTGCTCCTTTATAGCTAAAGTAATCGCAACAAAGCTTGAATATGATTTCCTACATTAGAATTCACACAAGCCTTTCTATAGGACGTGTCGTTCAGATTACATTCGTGAAGCACTCCGTCTAGGTCTACGCACGGTTGTATTTGTTCGTCCGTGCGTCCGCCAAGCAATGTTGAGAGATTGTTTTCGTGCCCCGAATACTGTGGGATACATTACTACAATTATTACATGTGTTCAAAAACTATTGCTCGTATGAAATAAGCTGTGTAGGAAATTCTATGTCTAGGCTAGATGATATAATTTTTTTTAGACTTGTTTACAGGATAATCTTATCACAATTCAATTCAATTCATTTATTAATTTGCACGAAATATGGTACACACGGCTACACATCAAGCTGTACATTCCAGTATAAGCTGACCTCGCATTGTATAGGTTTTCCTTACAACGCGAGGTCAGCCTTTACTGGTTTTGTACAGCTTGATGTGTAGCCGTGTGTACATAGGTTGTTACAATGCAATAGTTTGTCCAATACTTATTCCACCCATTCTACAGGCATGTAACATAGCATTAAATTAATTCTAACAAATAAAATATCAAACAATAATAAAAGAATCATAATAAAAGAAAATAATAAATATTTGAAACCTACTCCAGACGAACCTAAACCACTGCGCCGGTGCGCAGGACTTGCTCCTTCAAACCATGGCGGAGTGGTCAATTGGCGTGCCCGTGGCTGCAGAGCCATACTTCGTCCCTCCCCGCTCTGACTGGGCAGGTGACATGGACGGTTCCGTTGCCATCATTGGCACTACAGCACCCCTCTTGGTTAGGCAAAGAGGTTCGGGGTATGTTGCGGCTACTTGGGGGGAAGTAACACTCTTTGGAGTATATTTCTCCCCTAACAGGAGCCTGGCCGAGTTTGAAGTCTTCCTCGACCAACTAGGAGCCTCGGTTCGGCGAACGATGCCAGGCCACATTATGGTTTTGGGAGACTTCAACGCAAAATCTTCAGCGTGGGGTTCCCCTAGAACCGATGTCAGAGGAGAGGCTGTCGAAGAGTGGGCGGCAGCTACAGGTCTCTGTCTTCTGAACAGAGGTGCTGTTAATACGTGCGTCCGACGGCAGGGGGCGTCCATAGTGGACCTCTCATTTGCTACCCCTGCCGTCGCCACTCGCGTTCGGAGTTGGCGGGTCCTACAGAGTGTGGAGACTCTATCTGACCATTTGTACATCCGTATGGATATCTCCACCTCGCAGGACCCTGCGGTAGCTCTGCGCTCTGGTGCTCGACAGTTCCCACGGTGGGCAGTAAAGCGGCTCGATAGGGACCTATTAGAGGAGGCAGCCATAGTCCAGGCATGGGTGTCCTCACCACCTCCCATTGAGGGGGTCGATATTGAGGCTGAACGCTTTCGCGATGCCATGACGGCTGTTTGCGATGCAGCCATGCCTCGCACGCGAAAGCGGCCCCTAAAAAGGGAGGTCTACTGGTGGTTCCGGGAGTTGGCAGTCCTCCGTGAGACCTGTACTGCTGCCCGCAGGCTATACTCACAAGTTCGAAAATTACGTCACCGCAATGAGGAGCTGGAAAATCAGCTATATGAGTCCTACCGAGGTGCCCGGGACTCTCTACTGGTAGCGATCGGTCAAGAAAAGAAGCAGGCGAGGAACCAGGTGCTGGATGGTCTAAACCGCGATCCTTGGGGGCGCCCGTATCGTGTGGCGTAAAATAAACTTCGTGTCCAGGGCACCCCATTGACGGAGACTATCCAGCCTCAGTTGCTTACGGAAGTCGTAGGGGCCATTTTTCCTAACCGGTCAGAGTTCCCACCCCCGACTATGGCTCCATCAGAAGGCAGCCAGGACGTAGAGTCGGAGACTCCTCCCCTGATCTCAGATGCAGAGATGGGGGCAGTGATTCTGCGGGCGCGGGCCAAAAAGACTGCCCCAGGACCAGACGGCGTGCCTGCAAAGGTGCTGGCTCTGGCACTATGCTGGGCTATGGAAGACAGGCTTAGAGCTCTTTTCGACGCCTGTTTGACATCGAGGCAGTTCCCACGGCCCTGGAAAGAGGGTCGCTTGGTGTTGCTGCAGAAGGCTGGACGACCCCCAGAGTCTCCTTCAGCGTACAGACCAATAGTTTTGCTGGATGGTGCGGGGAAGATGCTGGAGAGGATTCTCGCCAACCGCATCGTCCAGCACCTAGACACAGTTGGCCCGAATTTTTCGGACGCCCAATATGGTTTCCGGGCAGGGCGTTCGACCGTGGACACCATTGTACGCCTGAAGGTTGAGGCAAAGGTAGCGGTTATACAAGGGGGGGTACTGTTGGCGGTGTCTCTTGACATCGCCAATGCGTTTAATACTCTGCCATTCAGCTGTATCGGAGAGGCGCTCCGTTTTCATGGAGTGCCGATGTATTTGAGGCAGCTGGTGGCAGACTACCTGAGGGGACGTTGCGTCAGCTACCAGGGACGCGATGGTCAAGTCGTGCGTAGGTCCGTCACATGCGGAGTTCCACAGGGGTCGGTTTTGGGTCCACTTCTGTGGAACGTTGGGTACGATTGGGCTTTACGTGGTGGCCTCTCCCCCGGGCAGGGTGTCATATGTTACGCAGACGACACCCTCGTCACAGCCCGGGGAGGAAACTTTGAGGAGGCGGCACGTTTGGCCACTGAGGGCGTTTCCCTGGTCATTGGCCGTATCGCAGCGCTAGGTCTCAGGGTAGCGCTTGAAAAAACGGAGGCCCTGGTATTTCATGCACCCCGACGCCGGCCACCGGCTGGCGCCCACATCACCATTGGAGATGCCAGTGTAGCGGTTCGGACGAGTATGAAATAACTGGGCGTGGTCTTTGATCGAAGGTGGAATTTCGGCGAGCACTTTGTGCAACTTGCCCCGAAGCTGATCGGCACAGCGTCTGCCCTTAGCCGGCTGCTTCCGAATCTGGGCGGACCGAGCATGAGCTGCCGACGGCTCTATACGGGGGTGGTGCGCTCGATGGCACTCTACGGGGCGCCGGTGTGGGCGGAGTCCCTGAATGCCCACAATAAGGCTCTGCTGCGGAGACCGCAGAGAGTCATGGCAGTCAGGGTCATACGTGGATACCGCACAATATCTGCAGAAGCGGCATGTGCACTTGCGGGCACCCCCCCGTGGGACTTGGAAGCCCAGGTGCTCGCCGAGGTTTATAGACAAGGAGCTGACCATCAGGCGGAAAGTGGCACACGCCCGCCGCCTGAACTCGTAAAGAGGTGGCGCAGGGAGGCGCAGGATGCCATATTGAGCCAGTGGAGAGAGAGGCTGGAGATGCCCAGTGCCGGCCATTGGACCGTGGGGGCTATCCAGCCGATTCTCGAGGAGTGGGTGCGGAGGCGACACGGGACGTTGTCCTTCCGTCTGGTGCAGGTTTTGTCGGGGCATGGTTGCTTCGGCAAATACCTGCACAAAGTGGCGAGACGGGAGGCTACTCCCGTGTGTCACCAATGCGGCTGTAGTGAGGACTCGGCCATTCATACCCTTGCATACTGTCCTGCTTGGGTAATGCAGCGTCGTGCTCTCACTGCAGCAATCGGGGGTGACCTTGTCACGTCGTGGCCGGTGTGGGTGGCTCGGGCAGGAGACTCGCAGGGTCGAGGGTTCGGTGGCTTGGCACACGGTGACACACGGAAGTAGGAGGAGAACAGGAACTACAGGAACAGAACTCAGGAACGACAGGAACTAGTGGTACAGGAACTGCAGGAACTAGTGGTATGGAGTTATGGAACTCCTCTGAGGTATGGAGGGCAGAGAGGGCCAGTAGTACGGAGGGCCGGAGGAGTGGTAAATCAACTCCGACTGTAAAATGACTGAGCTGCTGCTATGTCCATGCAGCGAGCTCGGGCTGGATTCAGGAAATCAGGTAGGTAGGTGGTAGGTTGGTAGGTCAGCACAAACAATAAAAACACAACAGGAACGATTTTGGTATACTGTATCTCACTAACTGTTAAATTGATACATTTACTATTTGTTAATAAAATAATATAATTATTATAAGACACAGTCACAGACACATGAGTGTCTTTCAGCGTACAATATAGAAACTGAGCTAAAATAGTGGAAAATTAGCCATTTTTGAAAATAATTTTGAATTTTGAATTTGGATTGATAAAGTTTTAATAAAGTGGCCAGGAAGTCCAAATAGGGTGAGCAGCATAACGAGTTGGACCTCGTTACACTACCCGGGTGGGCCGGTGTAAAAAAATCTCTTAAAAGATTTTTTTACAAAACTTAAAATAAAAGTTACAAAAATTAAAAAAAAATACAATTAGTTAAAAAAAAATGGATATGGGTGATTAATTTTGAAATGTGGGTGATATTTACAATGTTTATTTACAATAGGTTAGCCTCAACAACATTAATAACATTCATACACTCTTTCATATCTTCTACAAATGTCTTATATTTAAAATTACATTAAATAAGACAAACAAAATAGAGAAATAGGTACTTAACAAAACCCTAAGTATTCTCAAGAGGCAAGCCTTTTTAATTAGTGTAGGCTTTCAGTTATGTCAGTCACTACCCGCTGGCATAATTGGTGATAAAGAAAAAACATGATTAAAAACTTAACTATATACCTATTATTAGTATATGTGCTTTAAACACAATTTAAATAAAAGCATGTTTTAATGCCTTGATATTAAAATATTTATAAAACAAAGAGAGGTCTTTGTAATAGAGTGATTGTTATCACAGTAAGTAATAGGGTAAGTTATAGAAGTAGTGATTGTTATCACAGTAAGTAATAGAGTAAGTGATTGTTATCACAGTAAGTAATAAAATAATAAAATATGAATATAATAATTATAATTATAATCAATTATAATTTGTACTTGATTAAATAGTAATGTAATAGTACTATATTGTATTCGTGATTAAATAGTATGATAAAAATAATTAATAATATATGATGGATTTTCATCCACGATGATGATGATACCTAATATAATGTGTATGAATATAAAAAAAATAAGTATATAATAAATTGAATAGTTTAATTAGATGTACGTTGTACTGGTTTTATATCTTTGATATGCCAGCGACCTAGGGACTTATTTGCGAAATCTGCAAGATCGTAAATGAGTGGTGATATTTTATTTGTTATAACGCATTTACTGAATTTAGGTGCTAATTTTGCCGAAAAATGTTTATCTGAAGAGCTGATGGGATGATTTCTTTTCCAAACGACATCACCATTGTTAAATTCAAAATTTTTATGATGTTTATTGTAGTGATGAGCATTAGTTTGATGAGCGTGAAATAAGCGAGCTTGAACTCTTGAAAATAATGAACTAAGTTGTCCCATATTTTCAGCATATTGATCTCTTGGTGAAAATATTAATTCTTCAGTATTATCTTTAGAATTATAAACTGAACCGCAAGGAACAAGTTCTCGACCAAAAACTAAAAATGCTGGTGTATATTTAGTAGTTTCATTTACTGCGGAATTTATTGCAAATTGAATTTTATTTAAATTTAGATCCCATGTTCTGTGGTCATTATTAACAAAAGAAGCGACCGCGGTAATAATTGTTTTGTTATAACGTTCTACTGTGTTGACTTGTGGACAGTATAATGGAGTGTAATGTATTTTTGGTATATTATAAGCAGTGAATAAGTCTTTAAGTTCATTGCTTATCATTTGAGGACCATTATCTAAGATGACGGTTTCTGGAATTCCATATGTCATGAAAACTAAATTTTCTAAAATATGTCTTAATATGTTAGAAGTAGCTCTTTTGATAGGAAACAAAAGACAGTATTTAGAAAAACAACACGTAACAACAAATATGAATCTATTAAGTTTACGTGTCATAGGTAATGGACCTATTAAATCGATAGATATGCATTGAAATGGACGAGATACATTTTTTGGTTTACCCATAAGGCCTAAAGTTTGCTGAGTTTTATGCTTATAAGCTAAACAAGTTTCACAATTTGAAACAAAAGCCGCAACATCTTTGTACATGCCTGGCCAAAAATAAAATTGCTTTATGCGATTGTATGTTTTAAAAATACCGAAATGTGCTGAGGTTGGTGTTGAATGATTTCGTAAAATAATATCCTCCCTTGCCTCTAAAGGTATAACTTGTTTCCAATTAAACTCCGAATAAAATTGTGTATTTGAACGAGAGTATTTATAGAGTTTATTATTTTTAATTATATAATCCGGCGTGGAAGTAGGATTTGATTTACATTTGCGGTAGACTGAATTAAACCAATCGTCTTGTGAAGTTAAATGGTTAATGTTAATTATATTAACTGGTGGAAAACGAGACAAAGTGTCTGGAACTAAATGATCTTTGCCGTGTTTATGTTTGATTTCAAAATTGAACATTGATAGACGAATACTCCATCTAGCAAATCTACCAGTAGGATTGTCTAGGTGTAAAAACCATTGTAAGGCAGAATGATCTGTATAAATAATGAATTTTTGACCATTATCAAGGTAACAACGCCAATATTCAAGGGCAGTAATGACGCTTAAAAGTTCCCGTTCGGTTATTGAATAATTTCGTTGAGGGCCTGTAAGAGATTTGCTCATATAAGCAATTGGTTTTTCGACACCATCAAAATCTTGGGTCAACATTGCACCTAATCCATAAGCGGAAGCATCGCAGTGAACTGCAAAAGGTTTAGAGAAGTCTGGACAAGCAAGGATAGGAGTAGATGTTAAAGCTTGTTTTATTTGAATAAAAGATTCATTTGCTTTATCGGTCCATTTGAAAGGTGGTGCTTTTTTACTAGTAGAAGTTAGTTTAGTCAATGGAGCTGCTAAAGTGCTTAAATTCGGGATAAAACGTCTGTACCAACTGGCAGTGCCTAGAAATTTTTTAACTTCACGAGCAGACTTTGGTGGTTTGATTTCTAAAATTGCCCTAACCTTATCAGGATCGGTGTTAAGACCTTTTTCATCGATAACGTATCCTAAATATTTAAGTTCTTTGCGGAAAAATGAACATTTTGGAAAATTTACGGTAATGTTAGCTTGTTGAAATTTTTCGTAAACTTTATTAAGCAAGATGACATGTTCATCATAGGTTTTTGTTGCTATGACTACGTCATCTAAATAACAGAATACTGAATTATCAAAATCATTAGAAAGTAAATTATCTATAAATCTTTGCTGAGTAGCTGGTGCATTTGTGAGCCCAAAAGGCATGACTTTAAATTGATAAGTTCCACGGCCTGGAACGTGAAAAGAAGTCTTAGGACGGTCTTCTTTACGTAATGGAATCTCCCAAAAAGCTTTTGCTATATCAATTGATGATAAGAATTTAGAATCTTTAAGTTGATCTATGATATCCGAAATAAAAGGTAATTTATACGCGTCTTTTCTAGTAATATCATTTAATTTACGGCTATCAACGCAGAAACGCCAGGTACCGTCTTTTTTAGGTGTAATAATTACTGGATTAAGCCACGGGCTTTCGCAAGGTTCAATAACATCGAGTTCTAACATTTTGTCAACTTCAGCACAAAGAGCTTTTTGTTTTTCCGGAGATAACCTATAACATCGCTGACGAATGGGAAGGTGATCGCCTGTATCTATCCTATGTTCTGCAAGATGAGTTTTACCTAATGGTAACTTTTCCGTTGAAATGTTTTTAAATTTTTCAATTAAAGCATCTGCAATGATACGTTGTGATTCAGAGAGATTATCGTATATATGTAAGTGTGTGTGATCAGTGTTAACTAAAAATAATGGTGGATTTTTAATGCTGTGAGTGGAAACGTTGGAAATTATATCTGGAGCAAAATTAAATATTTTCCAGAAATCAATTCCAAGAATAAATGGTTGTGTGATACTTGGTATAATATGTGCTGTTATAAAAGAAAAATTATTTTTATAAATAATTGGTAATGTAATAGTACCTATCGAGTGAATCGATTGTCCGTTAGCTACTGTACCATGAACAATATGGTTACGTTCAATACTGAAACCATGTTTTAATAAAATTTCATGTGAATTATTCCCTAAAATAGTAATAGCACTACCACTATCGAGTAGTCCATTTAAAGTTAAATTATTTACTTTAATCTGTAAATATGTACGTTCAAAATCTGTAGAGTTATTAAAGAGGAGTGTAGAAACATTATATGATTTAAAAAATAACTTAATTTTATCAAGCCACTGTTGCCAATCTGTCGAGTCAAAATTTGAATTTTTAGCTAATGTTTTAACTCTACAATCCTCTGTAATTAGTTTTTTTGGTTGTATTTATTACATGATGTACAATTGGTAAATATGACGTCTTTTTTACCGCAACGAAAGCAAACTTTGTTAGTATTTGTGCAGTCTGCTAATGTATGACTATCAGAACGACAGCGCGGACATTGAAAAAATTTCGTTTGTGAAGGAGGTCGAGTAACGTTTACTGTGTGTACTGCTTGATGATGAGTAGAATAGGGATAAGTAGGTATATTATGAAATGAGTATTGTGTTATTGTATTTGGTTTTGAAGTGATATTATTTTGTGTACTAGTAGATGGCAAATCAGAATTTGATATTTGTAAACAACTTTCTATCCATTTGCATGATTCTATTAAATTATTAATTGATTCTAAGTCTTTTGGTTGAAGTCTATGTCCAAATTCTGGTCTTAAATTTCGTCGTAGAATTTCCAATTTATGTTTTTCCGAATATGGTTCATTTAATTTAGAAAATAGTGATTCCATTGTTGCGAAATAAATAATAACACGTTCATTAAGTTTTTGTTTGCGTGAATCTATTTGTTTTTTCATGTTATAATCATAATCTGTAATTTCAAAGTATTTTATAAATGATTGCTTAAATGTTGGCCAATCTTTGTTTGAATCTTTATTGGCTCTGAACCAATCTAGAGCTGGTCCAGTAAGTATATCATAAATATGATTATATAATGAAATTTGGTTAATCGATCTAGCCGTTGCGAATTCTTCCACTTGTAAAATAAAATTTCGTGGACAAGTTTCGCCTTTGTAAGTAAATCTTTTTATTTCATTATTCGGTTTTTTGTCGGCTATGTTATTTAATTTGTTTGTTAGATTGTCCAAAAATGTTGGTAACGAATTTAAATTTGTTGATGACGATTGTGCGGAATGATATGCAGAATGTATTGGTGTTTCTAAATCTCTATAATTTGTTTCGTAGATTTTATATCTATCCCAAAGAGTTTTATAAGTTTCTAAATCCTGTACGGACTGTTCCGTAGTAATTTCTATATGATTTAATCTATTTTTGACGTGAGATAAATATGGATTAATTTTATTTTTACGTACCGGATATGCAGAGATAAGTGTTGAAATTAAATCTAAGCATTTTTGTAATTCTTGTACGTCTTGGTTATATTCATATGGGCTAATTTCTAACTGTGAGCAAGAGGTTGATTCTATTAATAAAGTACGTAAATTGTCTGAAGTGTCTGTTGAATTAAATAGAACACTTCGTAGTTTAAGTTCGTATATAATTTCTGGTTTGTTTAGCAGTGATAAATCCATTTTAATTAAATAAGATATACGTAATAAATACTCTTTGTCGAATGAAGAAGAATAAAAGTGTAGAATAGGTCAAGTAAGGTTTCTATATTCAAAATTGCAAAATTCACGATTGATTGACAGTTTGCGATATGTCAATAAAATAAAATTATCAAATTAAACGTTTTCAAGACTTGATTATTACCGGTTAATTAATTATTGATGGTGTGAGTAGTGATTGTAATGTGTGCTCCGCAACAGTACACCAGAGTCGGTCTCGAAGACCTATGGATATACCGTTGGGAGTATGTGGCAGTACCAAGTGGAAGGATATTCTCCTTCGACGAGGATGTGTTATCTTCCAGCGACTTTTGGTAATCCAACCCAAGTTTTCTCAAGTTGGATTTAAACCTCAAGTGCCTTCAGTGGGTGTAGTTGCTGTTGAGCAACCGGTGCGGTATTTTTGTATGTAAATGCAGTATGTTTATTGCTTTGTATACTGTATAGTTTTGTATGGAGTTATGTTTGTATATTTGTATTAAATGTCTGATTAAAATGTGTGTAATTTTTTTGTAATGATGATTTATAACAAATTGGTATAAAAAAGAAATCAAGAAATTTATGGGTTATAAAACAGGTGAAAATGATAAGCTAAATGATGGCCAAATAAGAATAATACAAACGATTATGGTGTCTCCCGGTGACTTTTGGAATTTTGAAAAAATAAATAAATGGTGGGTGATTATAAAAAAACAAAGAAAATAAATATATCAGAATAAAATAATCAAAATACAGTTGGGCGCCAGTGTCACGTCGTGGCCGGTGTGGGTGGCTCGGGCAGGAGACTCGCAGGGTCGAGGGTTCGGTGGCTTGGCACACGGTGACACACGGAAGTAGGAGGAGAACAGGAACTACAGGAACAGAACTCAGGAACGACAGGAACTAGTGGTACAGGAACTGCAGGAACTAGTGGTATGGAGTTATGGAACTCCTCTGAGGTATGGAGGGCAGAGAGGGCCAGTAGTACGGAGGGCCGGAGGAGTGGTAAATCAACTCCGACTGTAAAATGACTGAGCTGCTGCTATGTCCATGCAGCGAGCTCGGGCTGGATTCAGGAAATCAGGTAGGTAGGTGGTAGGTTGGTAGGTCAGCACAAACAATAAAAACACAACAGGAACGATTTTGGTATACTGTATCTCACTAACTGTTAAATTGATACATTTACTATTTGTTAATAAAATAATATAATTATTATAAGACACAGTCACAGACACATGAGTGTCTTTCAGCGTACAATATAGAAACTGAGCTAAAATAGTGGAAAATTAGCCATTTTTGAAAATAATTTTGAATTTTGAATTTGGATTGATAAAGTTTTAATAAAGTGGCCAGGAAGTCCAAATAGGGTGAGCAGCATAACGAGTTGGACCTCGTTACAACCTTTCGCTGCCAGCCGTGGTTAAGGCTATAGCTGACAGTGTGGAGGCGTGGGAGGCGGTCACGTCCTTCTGTGAGGAGGTTATCTTGCAGAAGGAAGCGGCGGAGCGGGCCAGGGAGGAAGACTCCCTCGCTGATCCAATCCGCCGCAGGAGCTGATGCCACCCTAACAGAGGCCAGCGGGCGATAGACTGGGGAGTCTATCGTCCGCATTGCACGGCCCTCGAGTTGTGGTGATGTCCCAAGTGTACCCGGACATCGCCAAAGAAGAGTCTGTACAGGAAGAGGGACCCGGAAATGGGTAGCGCTGGATGGGTCGCGAATGCCATGCATTGCAGTTCTCGCGGCTCATCCATCAAGGCGAGAGTAGGTACACGGCGGAGTTTTTAGTGGGTGCGAGCCCCACATAACCACGCTGCCTCATGCGTCAGGCATTTTCTCCGTCAAAAAAAAAAAAAAAAAAAAAGGTGTAGTCCTCATGCAGCCTGTAGTCGCCACGCAGGCAAGTCTTTGCATGCGCTGTAGTTTTTTTGAGGCTGTAATCAGCTTGGTTCTAGGCCACTAAACTACGGCCCCATAGGCAATCATGGGGCGGATTACCACGCTGTATAGCCATAGTATAATTTTAGGGGATAGGCCCCACTTCTTACCTATCATTTTCCTGCATTGCCAGAAGGTGATGCAAGCCCTGTTTAGTTTGTTTTCTAGGTGATTACTCCAACTTAGCTTACTGTCTAAGATGACACCGACGTACTTGACTTCGTTGGCCGGCTGGAGTACGGTACTGAACAGTTTGGGTAAGCAATAGTATCCTAATGCTCGCTTTTGGGTGAACATGAATAACTCAGTTTTGGTGGGATTCACTGAAAGATCAAATTCTCTGCACCAGCGTTCTACAATACGAAGCGCTTGATTTTGATTGTTTTGGTTGAGTAAGGTTGCAGATGGTCACAGTCACCTTACCCGATACGAGGATGGCGAGGTCATCTGCATATCCTATTGTGTAGTAGTGGTTGGCGTTGAGTTTGGTAATGAGATCATTAATTACCAGATTCCTCAGAAGGGGAGACAGCACCCCTGCCTGGGGTCAGCCTCTGGCTATCATGGCCATCTGTTGCTCTCCTTCAAGACGAACCACCCGTTTACTTAACATGTTTTCAATCCAGTCAATTAGTACCTGCTCCACTTCGTGCTTAGAGAGGGCTGTTTTTATGCTGGAGAAGATTTTTTTGTCGAATGCTCCTTCGATGTCTATAAAAGTGCCCAGACAAGTACCTTTGTTGTGTATCGCTCTCTCTATCTGACTAACCACCAGATGGAGAGCAGATTCTGTGGACTTACCTGAGCTGTATGCGTGTTGGTTGCCGTGCAGTGGTATAGTTTTAAGCGCGCCGTCCCTCGGCTCCCTTTTGCAGAGCCTCTCCAAGGTCTTTAGCAAAAAGGAGGTCAAGCTGATTGGTCGGTGGGATTTAGCGTTTATTTAATCGCCCTTACCTGGCTTTGGGATGAATATAACTTTCACTTCCCTCCATCCTTTGGGAACGTATCTATAGGCCAGGCACGCTCTCATTAGGGGCACCAGTCTTCTGGCAACGGACGTTCCACCCCACTATAGTAGGGCAGGGAACACTCCGTCCGGGCCCGCTGCTTTGAAAGGATGGAAGCTCCGGATGGCCCATTGGAGTTTTTCCAAAGTTACCATCTTGTGCGCGCAGAGCCAGCTTCCATCCGATGGTATTTGAGGTACATCTTGCCAATCAATTGCATGAGTAAATACGCACCCTGGGAAGTGAGTTTCAATGAGGACGCGTCTTACTTCTTCTGGTGATGTTGTAAGCGTGTTGTCAGGCTTGCGGAGAGTGTCAGGCACAGATGAAATTTGTTGCGCCAGAACCTTCCTTACCCTGTTGGCTTGTTGGCAGGATTCAATGTTACCACAGAATTTACGCCATCCCATGGTACTCCTGAATCTGATGCATTTTTTGTAGCTGAGTTTAGCTGCGTAGTAGACATTCCTGTCTTGGTCCGCACAAGTATTCATGGCTCTGTTCAGAGCTCTTCTTACCTTTACACGTTTGCGCTCCAGCTCCGCGCCCCACCAGGGCTGTTTGCCCGGTGTTTTGGGCGGGATGTACTCTGGGCAGGCAGTGTGGTAGCTGTTTATCATTGATTCCGTGAGGTGACTTACTTGCTCGTCAATATGTGTGGTGTGCACGAAAGTCAGCGAATCGTTTAACGGTCCAAGTCTAGATTCAAGTGTGCATGTGTAAGTAGTTTTGTCCGTATTGCGTGGATTCCGTCGAGGTTGTGTTGGTGTTATACAGACCTGGATGTCAAACCGGATCTACCTATGATCGGAGCATGAGGCCTCCTTGGAGACCTGCCACCCCGTGGTGATTTCCGCTGCACCCTCTGATGCCAGAGTGAGGTCTATGATTGTGCGGCTACAATATCATTAATATTTGATCTTTTTTGTTCCACAACATTAATATCCTATGTTAAAGAAGTAATCATGTTTTTTAAGTCTTTGTTTTAAACGCATTTGTTAGCTTGACCTGTATTAACACGGCAGATATGAAAAAAATATTAATTGCCGTCCACTTTTGGATATAATCATCATCATGTCGTGTGTAATGACCTGAGTATTAATTATAGTTACAGGATCAATTTCATACAGATTTCGTTTAAAACAGTCTTTTTGTATAACCGGGTTTCCTTTTTAACATAGAAATAAATCTTAAATACAATAAAAATATCTGTTGCATACAATAATCTAGTTAATGATGGGCACCGCGTCTGTCCGCGTGGTATTCCTAAGCGGGGCGTTAGCAATTTGTCAGCACGACGCGACACGACGCTCTGGCCCCTCTGACAAATGAGCCGAGTTAGTGACCCGGCGGCCGACACACGTATGGGTAATTATGTTGATGTCTGAATACAAATACCTAAGGTAGTCAGTACCTTACTGACTGCTTTAGAAGTAAGTGGAAATATTGTACAATAAACCAAGCTAAACAGGTACCGATTAAAATAATAAAAGTATAGTCGTAACCGACATAGCCCGAAGAATTGCCAAACTTAAGTGGCAGTGGGCGGGGCACATTGCTCGCAGAACGGATGGTCGATGGGGCAGTAAAGTTCTGGGGTGGCGACCACGTACAGGAAGGCGCAGCGTGGGTAGGCACCCCACAAGGTGGACCGACGACCTGGTGAATGTCGCGGGAATCCGCTGGACGGACGCGGAAGGCGCAGGACCGGTTGTTGTGGCGATGCTTTGGGGATGCCTATGTCAAGCAGTGGACGTCCTTCGACTGTAATGATGATGATAATGATAGTCATAGGGGAAGGGGGGGGGAGGTTAAAGCCGACCAGGGATTTGGACGATGATCTGAAGAATGTGGCTGGGGGGGACGGGACAGGGGACGGGACTGAGGACGGGACAGTGGACGGGACAGGGGACGGAACATGGGACGAGAAATGGGACGGGACATGAGATGGGACATGGGACAGGACAGTGGGACGGCACATGGAACTGGACATAGGATGGGACATGGGACAGGACATGGGACATGGGACGGGACGATAGTGATATAGAGAGATAGTGGGACAGTACGACAGTGGCAGTGGGACGGTGACACGGTGGGACAGTGGGGCAGTGGGGCAGTGGGGCAGTGGGTTAGTGGGGCAGCGGGGCAGCCGGGCAGTCGGGCAGCGGGGAAGCGGGGCAGCGAGGCAGAGGGACAGCGGGGCAGCGGGGCAGTGGGGTACCGGGGCAGCGGGGCAGTGGGAAAGTGGGGCTGTGGGGTAGCGGGGCAGCGGGGCAGTGGGTTAGCGGGGTAGCGGGGCAGTAGGGGAGTGCGGCAGCGGGGCAGGCAGTGGGGCAGGGGGATAGTGGGGCAGCGGGGCAGTGGGGCAGTGGGGTAGTGGGGCAGTGGATTACCGGGGCAGTGGGATAGTTGGGCATCGGAGCAGTGGGGCAGTGGGATAGTGGGGCAGTGGGGCCGTGTGATAGTGGGGCAGCGCGGCAATGGGGCAGTGGGGCAGCGGGGCAGTGGGGCAGTGGGATAGTGGGGCAGCGGGGCAGTGGTGCAGTGGGTTACCAGGGCAGCGGGGCAGTGGGATTGTGGGGCAGCGGGGCAGTGGGGCAGTGGTATGGTGGGGCAGCGGGGCATTTGGGAAGCGGGGCAGTGGGGCAGCGGGGCAGTGGGGATTCGGGGCAGCGGGGCAGTTGGGCAGCGGGGCAGTGAGGCAGCGGAGAAGCGGGGCAGTGGGTGGGGCAGTGGGGCAGCGGGGCAGTGGGGCAGTGGGATAGTGGGGCAGCGGGGCTGTGGTGCAGCGAGGCAGTGGGTTACCAGGGTAGCGGGGCAGTGGGATTGTGGGGCAGCGGGGCAGCGGGGCAGTGGGGCAGTGGTATGGTGGGGCAGCGGAGCATTTGGGCAGCGGGGCAGTGGGGCAGTGGGGCAGCGGGGCAGTGGGGATTCGGGGCAGCGGGGCAGTTGGGCAGCGGAGAAGCGGGGCAGTGGGTAAGCGGGGCAGTGGGGATCCGGGGCAGCGGGGCAGTGGGGCAGCGGGGCTGTGGGGCAGCGGGGCAGTGGAGCAGCGGGGCAGCGGGGCAGTTGGGCAGCGGGGCAGTGGGGCAGCGGGGCAGTGGGGAAGCGGGGCAGTGGGGCAGTGGGGCAGCGCGGCAGTGGGGCAACGGGGCAGGCTTTGGGGCAGTGTGATAGTGGGGCAGCGGGGTAGTGGGGCAGCGGGGTAGTGGGGCAGTGGGGCAGTGGGGTAGCGGTGCTGCGGGGCAGTGGGATAGTGGGGCAGTGGGTCTGCGGGGCTGTGGGTTAGCGGTGCAGTGGGGCAGTGGGGTAGAGGGGCAGTGGGGCAGTGGCGTAGCGGGGAAGCGGACAGTGGGGCAGCGGGGCAGCTGGGCAGTGGGGTAGCGGGGCAGTGGGGCAGTGCGGTAGCGGGGCAGCGGGGCAGTGGGGTAGCGGGGCAGTGGGGCAGCGGGGCAGCTGGGCAGCGGGGCAGCTGGGCAGTGGGGCAGTGGGGCAGCGGGGCAGCGGGGCAGCGTGGCAGTGGGGTAGCTGGGCAGCGGGGCAGTGGGGCCGCGGGGCAGTGGGATAGTGGGGCAGCGGGGCAGTGGGAAAGCGGGGCTGTGGGGTAGCGGGGCAGTGGGGCAGCGGGACAGCGGGACAGTGGGACAGTGGACTGGACTGGAATGGACTGGACTGGACTGGACTGACGTGGGTTAGCAGAATTTAACGCGAGCGGAGCCGCGGGTAAAAGCTAGTATATTATAAGTATGTATTAACACAAAAAAAAAAAAAAAAAAAAAAAAAACGGATTATAGAGCCCAACGCTCAACATCAAGACAAGGAGAAAGGTTATCTAAATAAAAATCTCGTTTTATCCTTTATGTTTTGTTCAAATAATGTGTAGTAAAAAAAATTTGCTCCCCAATATGACATGTTAATTAATTATTAATGTACAAGTAAACGCGAAGTTAAAGTCTTCGCTTATATTATTTGAGGAAAAAAATCCCAAATTTATTGAAAAATATTGACAATAAGAAAATGGTGTAAGTAATAGAAAATTTTAATTAGCACATAGATACAGTTTCAAAAAGGAAAGTTTCATCTAAATATGTCTTTAAAGAAACAAATGTTTTCCCTCTATAGCTCTACTGAACTGTTACGGTGGAGGTCAGCAACCATTATTTTTTAGAAGAGCCACCACATTACTTTTTACTTTATATTTCGGGATTACCGGGTAAAATGAGGCCGGTTGTTGTTGCCCCTCCAGTGAGCTTTTATGTAGCTAAGAAACCGTATAATAACAGTTTGCAACAAGAGCCGTAATTTCTTCCGCTTTAAATATATTTGCTCAGGTGTAAGACAATAGCTAGGGAAAGTTAGCGTTGGGATCTAATTTCACGTCGGTAATAAAGCGTTTTGTGATGGTAACTAACTACAAAACACGCACATTTTCATTATTATAACTTTGCATAACACTATACCGACAACTAACACGTAAAAATACTTTTTAGATAAAAGTCTAAAAAGTATATTTTCTTGAACATTATGGCAATCACAAAATAGTTTAAAAGTGGTCTTCGTGGATTTAAATAAGTCAATGAAATACACGAAAGGAAAAAAAATATATCGAAGAGGAAGCTACGGTGTTTGTGCTGTTGTGTGTGTGTACTGTACAGCACACAAACTAATGAAAGTGCTCTCGCGGGCGTAGGGTTGCCTCAAACCTGTTGAAGTTTAATAATTCAAAATTAATTATTTAGTTATTTTTTTATATCACCATTTTCATAGTAAGGAAATAATATATAGGTAATTGAAGATAATTTTTATGGGCACCTTTAGGTGTAATCTGTTAGATGCCTGTATTAGATGATAAATAAATTGACGGTGATCACATTTATCATTCTTTTACAAAGCAAATGTAAGCAAAATACATAATTAATAACGACCTATTCGTTATTAATGTTCGAGTTTAATTATGTATTTTTTTTATTCAATGAAAATAGTATAGACAAATAATGACAAAGGACAATACTGTAGACAAAATACGTAGTTAGATAATAAAGTTTTAATTAAAACGCTTAGTTACATAACGCGTCGGAGGATAGCCGAGAAATATATTCTAGGTTTACCTTTCATTACTCACAAGGATGAATTCGCGACTGTAAGCATTTATTAAAACACTAACACGCTTAGTATTTAAATTATTTCTTTTGATGGTCGTCTGGCACGTAAATAGTACATTTATGCGGATAATTAATTTTATACGCTACTTAATTTCTAAGGTTCGCCAAGGTCGTTTGCACTGTAATTGGCAAAAAATAAGTATTTTCTTATAAATAAAATACATATATAAACTGTACAAGGAAAATTAAAACTGGGTAGGTAATTTTTATTTATAAAAGGCAAATAACTTGTTTACCAACAAACAGTTTTACTAAACCCTGCATTTTGCGTTCTAATTAAAACTAAATATTTTAGTATAGGTATAAAAACAATATCGTTCTAAAAAGTGTTGACTTTTTGTAAGTCGTGTAACGCTTATTAAATTTAAAAAAAAAATGCTTTCATCCTTTAAACTGAAAATTAAATGTTGTAACTTGTAAAGTTATCATGTGTCCGTATTTCAGCCTAATTAACAGACAACGAAGAAAGCTCAATAAAAGCTTTCATTCTTGTTTATTGGACAAATGTACACACATTTACACAGTGACGATATAAAATAATAACGTTCGTGTACAAAGGCGACCCGAGACCAATAATGACAATGAGTTTTAATAAAAACTATATTTCGCTCGATATTTTCGTGGAAATAGTATAAGCAATGTCAGTATAATAGCAAGTGTAAACCCTAGCTACGGACGCTCCTGTCTCGGTAGCGTCGGAAGCGCGTTGTTTAGCCGCGCCGCTGTCGCCCCGCGCCGCCGCCGCCCCACGCCGCTTCCGCGCCGCTCTCGTCCCGCACCATTGTCGCACCAACCGCACTTGACTCTTATCCTCTCATCTAATAATACTAGATGCATAACAAAACGTTGCGTTGTTATAATTGTTGGACAACTATCTACCCATGTTTTCCATTGGAAAATATTGCCTGTTGATATTTTTTTAATAATGCTTTTGAGTTCATTTGAGTGGGGTGGCATGACAGATAGCAACAATTTAATTTATAATTCCTGTATTTGAGTTTGTGATACATGTAGACATACTAATAAAATTCGCGTCATGCAATTTGTGGCACTAATTGCAATTCTGTCTAAACCTGTTAAGAATCGTAACCATGATGTAATGTGCATTCATAGCCAGTTAAGGTCAATAAATGTTTATTAACCTTATTCTGTTTATCAACGTCGCGTCGCTAGACTTTGCACTACAGACCTCTAATATTGCGCATGGCTAAATAGCTACGAGACGTGATATCAGTTTTATTACTCCTTCTGTCATACACCCACTATCAGGCATCAGCGCCAAGAGATAGTTAAACAGTTAGGTAAACAAAGTGAGTACGACAGTTTCGACGCGACAGTGCCCGGCTATTATACCCAGCTATACCCGGCTATGCGCGAGTTGGAAGTTGGCTAATTACTTGAAGCCGCAATTTGGTGGCTAAGTGGTTCATCGTAGTTGCTGCGTTCTCTGAAACAAAAGTGACGTCCTAAGAGAGCGACAAAAGCGAAGCGATACGATATTATATACAACCGAAAGCCAAAGAAGTGTCATACAAAATCTAAATCGCATTATCTCTTCGTTTTCTGGTTAGGTTAGCTGAGATTAATAGTTTACACTCGTTCATGTATCATCGTCGTCTACCTCATCTTCCATTTTTGCATCGCTTCGTGTGAATTCGAGTCATCGCATTTGCAGTAAGACGTGGGGAAGCATTGTTTGTTGACCAAGTAACGTAGGATTTTGGACTATAAGCACCTTTATAGATACGCAACTGTCCGACTAGGAAGCCAAGTGATTATCCTAGTAGTAATTTATTCATTTAAACTACCCGTAATTGTTAGCAGCGTTTCCGAAACGTAGCGCAATGTTCGCTGGACAGTCGCTTGTTTCCTGATGTTAATGACATGAATGAATTATGCTATAAAGTAAATGGATACAGAAGGTCCACTACGCAGACATAAAAAGTCAAACATTTTCAATTTTAAGTAAGGTGCGTACAATCTGCTAAACTCTTTTGTTATTATAACAGTGAGCCTTTTGCACCTCCCTATTTATTGGTTTCATGCTATAAATGTTGACTGTGAGTATGCAATACATAGTTCTGTGTATATGTTGTCATGAAGTTCGCTGAGTTTGTTGGCAGGCGCTGTCGTGAGCGTAGAAACCGCCTGCTGTCGCAGAATACTTTATCATCGTTAACAGAAGCCTGATTTATTTCTGCTCAAATACTAGCACAATTATTTTTGTGAACAAAGTTTGAAATGATCTGTCTGAAAAGTTACACCGTGGTTGCGGGTGGTTTAGAGTAGTATTTTATTTCGTCGGTTTCGTTTTGTGCAGTATGCGATACTTCAATGTAAACTTATCTAACGCCTAAATTTCAATGAGCATGCGTCCTTCGTAAGGCAGAAAGAAAGATTTTATTGAAAAGAAGGCGCCAGCTAAATGTCGGTACCGTTTTTAGGATTCCGTACCCAAAGGGTGCTAACGGGACCCTATTAATCTCGCTACGCTGTCCTTTTGTCCGTCCGTCCATCCGTCCGTCCATGGGTCGATTTCACATAAAATTGGGTACCACGAATGATTTTACACTAATGAGATCATGACACAAATGAAATCTAAATCACGCTAATGGCATGCATATTTTTATTGGTTTACAAAGTAAGTTTAGCCTTATTTATATTGATAAAGATTACTGTCAACAAATTGTAAAAAAGTTTATCAATTGTTGTTTCGATGTCAAAGGTTTTAATATTGATCATAAGAAGACTTAATTTACATTTCTAAACCAATAAAAATATGCACAAAATTAGTGTGATTTGGATATCATTGGTGTCACGATCTCATTAGTGTAACTTCATTCGTAGGCTGTGAAATCGACCCCCATCTGTCTGTCACAGGGCTGTATCTTTTGAACGGTAATAGGTAACCGGTTGAAATTTTATCAGAATATATGTTGCTATAAGGAGTATCACGACAAATACTAAAAACAAAAAAAACCCAAAGGGGGTCCCCATACAAGAAACCTCAAAAACATGCATTTTTTCAACGTTTTTGTTCCTGCTCTAACTTTAAAACTCATACATACCAGCGTCAAACTTGGTCAGATTACCTATATAGTGAATATTATGTAATTTAGCAACAAATACTAAAAATAGGACAAACATAGAGAAATAAGAAATAGATGCAAAAATTCATATTTCGTGTACGAACGTTGATGTATTTTGTTTATCTCTCGTAAATTAAATCAGTTTCTATGGGGTATCAGGTCGATAGGTGGTACGGAACCCTTACTGCGTGAGTCCAACTTACACTTGGCCGGTTTTTATTCTTTTATTCCTGCGTAGGCTTCCATTTGTCAAGAACTGTCGCTAGGAACTAGGAACCTCTAATGAATCTCAGTACAAGTACGAACTAATTACTAGTCGCAAGTATAGTGAATGCTCCCGCTTCCAGCGCAACTTTTATAGTAAAGTTCTGCTCCAGTTCCGAAGTAGCTCTCGTAAACCTAGAGGTTATCTGGATCAGGCGATGTTGTGCGGTTGATTGTGGTATGCATGCACCTTAAGCATAAAGCCAAATACAAAAGTTTTTCGGGATACTTTTTTCTGAAAGTAAAAAAATGCCTGGTTTGCCTGGTTTTAATGATCAGAGGCATTATGTCCAATGTTTAAGCATTTTGATATTATATGGAACTTCCTTTTTTCTTTCTAAAATTTCTGTGGCATTTTTCCTGGGAAAATGTTGTAATGAGACAGCCTGAGCTGAGATTTAAGTGAATTTCTAATCATCATTATCATTACAGCCGAAAGACGTCCACTACTGGACATAGGCCTCCCCCAATTAATGGGGAATATATAATATATTAGGGGGGGAATTTCTAATGATTTACATATAATATGTAAATGTATTATAATGTTTGTTACTTGATTTTCTATTTCTGACGTAAGTCTTAATTACGACATAATATAAATCTCATAAAACGTGAATACAGAACTGTGCACCTGTACGTGTATACGTTGCATGCCGTGCAGGCAAGCTTGTTAGTCAGGCGCTGAGCTTAAACAACGCATTGTCTAAACTATGCTGCAATCATAATATTAGCTACCTGGGTCATGTTGCGTGACACACAGAACAAGAGAATAGCTTGCTAATAAAACTAAAAATTAAATCTGAAATATTTCACCTATTTTAAGGTGAGGAGATGAAGGGCACCTATCGTAATAAAGCAAGTGCAGTACAGTTACAAATTTAGTCATTAAAGATAACCTACGAATAGTAGATTCTAGCCACAGATTCCAACAGTGAGAATACTGTTTTTTTTTGTAATAGGTGTAAAACCTTTTGTACGCAGCTATAGTGCAACTACAACAACAAAAGATAAACAGCCGACAATATCGTTTAAATCCGAATTAGCTTCAAACGCGCTTCCTCACCTATTATAACCGTATCTCTGAACCATAAGAAACAGGAAGTATTCGTTCAGACGACGTTAACCGTGGATGATAAACGACATAATATCAGTTCAGTTTAAGGGAGGGGGCGGGGGCGGGAGCTAACGTATTGCACGCATTTGTTACGCCGACATCACCGCCGAAGTTGATCGACGGCTTAGGACAGATTATAAATAAACAGATAACTTACTTCCTGAATTCATCGGTCTAAGCACGCACACAAACGCAATTTCCATTCAGAAGTGAAGTGAGGGGACTTATTCGCGATGTCTGCTTAAGCGCAAGCCACACAGAGGGCGGGCGCGGGCCGGGCCCGCCGCGGGTAAATTAACCTGTTTTTATATGGACTTATATGTGATAGGAGAGGCAAAATCTCACAGACTCCGTTGGCTTGGTCACGTGGAGAGAATGGGAGAAGATGCGAAGAGAGCCTGTCTGGGTCGACCAAAAGGGCGACGCCCGGTCAGTCGCCCTAGGTATCGCTGGAGTTATACGGTGGAAGGCGATCTTCTGGAGATCAGAGCCAGTGATTGGCAAAATACTGCCAAATATCGCGGCAAGTGGCGTTCTCTGGTTTCGGAGGCCAAGACACATTTTTGGTCGCTGCGCCAGCGGAGTAAGTAAGTAATTATATGGACGACATCACACACAGCGCTGGTGCGTGTCGGGCCCGCGTCGGGAGGAGTGCGGCAGCAGCGCGTGTCCCGCCACTACAGACCAGTGAGTTGTACCTACTACAGACAGAGCGCGGGCGGCGCGTGTCGGGAGTGGGCGTAGCATCAATGACATTCGACGTAATATACGTATTCATAAAGTTACTTTTTGTACGTATTCACCGATAGGCATTCACACAGAGAGCGCCGCGCCACCCGCCGCCGTCCCGCGCCGTCCCGCGCCGTCCCGCGCCGTCCCGCACCGTCCCGCGCCGTCCCGCGCCGTCCCGCGCCGTGTGAACACAACAAGCTGCGGGCGAGCAACACGACCCGACCCGCACCCGCGCACTGTGTGGTCTGCGCTTTAGAATTTATGTAAATGAGCGTTACGTGCGTGAGCTTTTCGCCAAGTTTAGCTAGCATCTGTTTAGCATATGAGGTGACCTTCACCACAGATTACTTATAAGTTACTACGTAACAGAATCGTTTACTTCGTTGCAACCAATCTGATGTAACAAAGTGTTTATTGTTTCAGCCAGAATCGGTCATAGCTTGAACAGAACTCTTTGATCTGAATTTGGGAAATGTGGGAGTTTTGATTTATGGTTGAAATATGTTCGTACATTTCTGGTTTATGTAAGTCTGGCTTTGGCTATTCATATATTTTAATACTACATAATCATTGCTTTGCAGTAGCAGTAGATGTATAATTAGATTTTCTTTTATTTAACTGTTTGATCAACTTTAGATACGAACCTTTTCTTGGCCATATTGTAGGAGTCACCGAGACAATCCGGTGAGTCTATAAGAGGTAACTTGTCAGAAAATCTGTTATTTTCTAAGCGACAGGTATGCTGCCTGCTCGCTTTCACTTAAATAGTATTTCGATGGGATTTCTTCAAGCTCCCAAAATTTATTTAGACCGAGTTCTAAGTTTTCATTATAGGAAGAATGGGTAAGTACATGATTGCATTTTATATTATCATTGGGTTGTTTATGTTACAGGGGACCTCCAGTCAACCAGCCCAGCTTGGAACTGTTTAATTCAGGATAATTAGGTCCTAATGACCGCTGCTCACAACCTATAATGTCCCAAAATAAATCTGATCCTATGAGAATATCTATGAAAGAAGGCTGATAGAATTTAGGGTCTACTAATATAATAATATAGAATATTAAATGATCTAATATAAATTACAGTATTGGGAACTGAAGCTGTTAGTTCCTTCATACCAAAAAGTTAGAAATAACATTGAAGGACGTATTTAACGATTTTAATTTGACAGTGCAATATTCAGTTACCGTACCTGCATCATTGTTGCCAAAACCGATTATCTTTGTAGCATCAATAGTACAATCCTCTAATGATAACCTTTGTTTCAGGCCTAGACTTATGAAAGAGTCAGTAATCAAGTAGGGCACGCACTGATTCAGATTTACCAGTCTTGGGATTGACAATTTCAATCAAAGCAGTACAGAGAACAGCATGCTTGTTACCTTGATTGTTGCAGTTAGTTTACGTCTCAGAAGGACTGTCGGTACTAGTACTAGGTGAAATATCGGTTGTACTAGTTGGAATATGCAATTTAGAATTTTTGTTTCTTGTTGCATTCACGGCAACGATTTAAACGACATCTAAATGCAGGGTGACCCGACCTTGAACAGTTAAGACACAATTTCAATTTAGTTGCCTCGTGTATACGCTCTTTTACACTCTTTGCCTTAAACGATGGACAATCAGTGTTATTAATCTAAGCAAATATTTTATGATCAGCATTACAGCATGGACAAAGGTATGACGAGGATAATTGTTCCTGTGATTGGTTACTACTACTAATGTATGCATGTGCCTTAGTATGACGTGTGTGCTCGGGTTTGTTTTAACGGACTTCTGGGCGCTGTCTATCATGATTGAGTTTAGAGGCGTTGTCTGACTTGATGCGGTGTAAAGACTCGAGTAAGGTTGCACGGTCGTTTAAAAATTTATAAAATACTTCAAGTGAAGAGGTGTCTGTTGACTTCGCTTTACGGTGTTCCTCCCAATTTACAAAAGTGTTGTTATCCTATTTGGAAGCAACTAAGTGAATCATACAAGCATCCCAATGCTCAGTGGCTTGTCCTAAGTTGGAGAGAGCACGCAAGTTTTTAGTCACATGGTCTACTAAGAAACGCAATGATCTCTCAGACTCCTTATTTATAGAATAAATGTTTAATAATTCATTGAGATGATGACTTATCAATAAACGTTTATTGTCGTAACGCTCAAGCAGTAGATTCCAAGCTTCTTGATAATTATTATTATTAGAAATCTAGATTTGAAACGGTTCTTGCTGCTTCTCCTTCTAAATAAGAAATTAAATAGTGAAACTTGTTCACTGCATTCATAATTCTACTATTTTTATGGATTAAGGATCGGACGAAATTCCATCTATCTAAGGTATGATCCATTTAATTTAGATACCTGTTTCAAAGGTGGCTTGAAACCCACTTCATTGTGATCGACAGCAAAATGAGTTATGTTGTGAGAACTGCTGGAGTCGTGGACGCCTTCATCCCTACCGTGCATTTGTAATAACTCTTGAGCCATTACAATATTGCTGATGAATTTGCTCTCAATATTTTCTCGTTCCTCGAGTTCATCATCCAACCCACTAGGATTAAAAATTTCAGTTTGACTTTGCAAGTCATCAAATTATGAAGATAAACTTTCAAATTTACTAAGTTTGAGTGTTAGTAACACCCTATGTGTTGTAGTAAAAGTGTCTAAACGTGATCATTTTTATGAATAATCTCCGAACTTTGTTACTTGGCCTTTGACGGAACTAAGTCTAACATTTAATTCCACCAAGATCTTGGCACCATCATCTAAACCCATGATAGTTGTTTATATCAAAAAAAAACCTCGCGAGAAAGAAATTAAAGTAATGCAAAGATGAAATAAACTCAAGAAAAACTATCGTTAAAATCAACCGAATAAAATAAAAAAATACGCTCGCGCCCCTGATTGGTGGTGTCAGCTGCACGGGAGGCCGAAGTCGCAGGCTCTGGTCTGCGGAAAGCCGTAGGCTGCACGGACACTGCACTGGCGCTGCACTGCGGCTACAACGCTCAGCATCGTACGGGAAACTCGGGCAAATCTGAAATGTTCTGCAGAATAATCACTAACCGGAACTAATTAGGCTGGCGAGCCTTTGGAATAAATTTTCTAGAAGAAAATATAATATTATAAAAAGTTTGTAGGTAATAATTTTTAGTGTGTAGGTAGGTAATTTAAGATAAATAAATAAA
Source organism: Asteroscopus sphinx (assembly GCA_949699075.1). Taxonomy (NCBI): domain Eukaryota; kingdom Metazoa; phylum Arthropoda; class Insecta; order Lepidoptera; family Noctuidae; genus Asteroscopus; species Asteroscopus sphinx. The sequence goes on from OX453007.1 coordinate 394,204, forward strand.
TAAATTAAATAGTTTATTCATCAAAAAATTACAGAAGTTACAAGAAATATTAGAGTGATACAAAAAAATTACAATATCGTTGGGTTACAATTCTTATATTGCAAAATCTGTACAAAATTTTACTAACCCTGCCTCCTAAACTAGGGTACCTAACCTTTATGTTAAGAGACAGTTTTTGGACATGATATGAAATAAATTTGAAAAATCCGCTTGAAAATCAATAAAACGGGTTACAATAAAAAACATGTAACGTAGATATCCTTTTAATTGATCAATGATACTAAATATAGCGGATTTATGAAAATCTAACCAAAAAAATACCATTTATGTAATTTTGATGCAACACTTTAACCTTGATAAAGGTGAACCTATAAAAATATGAAATTGCACAAGTAGAAACCATACAGAAAACGAATAAGGAAGTAGGTTACGTGGCTTTAATAAAGGAAGGTCACTTAGCTGCAGATAAGCTGCTGCGCTGCGGTGTGACGCTGCAATTAACGTCAATGTCCGGCGGTGCTAAGTACTGCTTGTTTTCTCCCGATATACGTAGCTTCTTCCAAAGGCTGGATATGGCGCGGTGCTGACCGGCTGATTGCTGCAGCGCTGTGCTGACCAACTTCAGCTAGACCTTGGTACTTCAAAATTCTCCTTCAGATTTCTGTCCTGTCACGGTCGCCAACTATGTCTACGCTTGAGACACTGGAGCTTGATGCTCAATACAACAAAGAGAATGATGTAAATCTCGGACGAATAAAAAAGGCGGACGGAATCTCGCTAAACAAAGACTGAAGCACTTAATTTTTTCCTAAACCCACTATTATTTCGAAAGCATTTTAAGCCACCAGATTTATACTGTTATTTTATGTGACACTACAACAATGACTACCGTCACACTATATTTTTTGCGTAACCGCGGCTTTTTAGCATACTATGGATGTGAATGTGTGCGCCCGTACTTTTAAGCGAGCCGGCGGCATACTATGGATATATTCGAGATTCCGTCCGCCTTTTTTTATTCATCCGAGATGTAAACTATGAATTTAATAACTGGGATAACACTTCGTTTTATTTAAATACAATTAATATTGAAAACCAAAGAAATATGTATGGACCGATGTTCGTCCTGTTTGTTCTAATAATAGCTTCTGATATTAAAAATGTGAGGTAGAAATTTTTCCTTCATTTACTTTTATTGGTACAGAAGTACCCTCACTATAACGCCTGAGCAAACTGATTAGCAATCAGTCGCATGCGCATGTGATATACAAACAAAGTATCAGGCGCAGACAAATTAGATAAAATTAAATAAAAAAGATATAATTCCTTTCCACAATTTAAATCTTTAGATTTCGCTTCGCATGCTTCATCAATATCATCAACTCAGCTTATCGCAGTCCACTGCTGGACATAGGCCTATCCCAAGTTGCGCCACAACGCTCGGTCCTCTGCCTTCCGCATCCAGTCCCCCCCAGCCACATTTTTCAGGTCGTCGGTCCACCTGGCGGAGGGGCGCATGCTGCTTAAATGTGTTAAAATAATAAAATATTTTTTTTCAGCTTATAAGTGGGTACTGTCATTGTTCGATGGCAGCGGTAGGTAGGTACGTGTAATGTAGCAGGATTCATACAAGAGATTTTGTCGACAAAATGCATCACCGGGAAGGATCGTGATTATCGCATAGAAGACCCTCAAAAACCTGCAAAATGATGCATGCATAAGTACATTTAATTTTGTAGTTACCGAGTGGTAAGGAAATATTTCCCGGAAAAGAGGCTTTCATGCTATACCTGAACATGGTGCCCATATTTTTTTCCATTGCTTTACTTTCAAAGTGCCTTCCGAGAATTTTTCATCGTTACTAGTGAGTGAATAATTCAAATGATTAATATTTCAATTAGAGCTTACATAACAGGTACAGGTGCTTATAAAACGTTTAACTCTAGTTGCACGGCATTAATGAATCTTTAGCGCTGTTTTATTTTTATTGATGAAAATTGCAGTTGGTTCTTAAATATTTTTGATTTCAGCATTGCTAGGTTCTTTACAGCGAACATCACGGTGACTATTCTAAGGTATGGTTAAAAACGCCAGGTAACTCATTCCTTAGCTATCACAATAGATATTCCTCTGATATCCATCGACAGCCGGTGAGCTCCCCGCATCAAGTTTTCCAGGTGATCCGACAATGTGTCGCGGTGTCGCCGGAGATGCACCTCGTACTTAGCTAACGTCGCAGGGTGCAAGTGGTGGGTGGTATGAGGAGGCGAGTCCTGTGCCAGGTGACTCCGCTTACAATATCGAGCTGCGACTCGCCCACGATTTCGCTGCTATTGCGCTGTTTACGTAAATACAAGCTGCTTCGAACAAAGGTCGGAATTTTATAAGACTTTTTTAGTTTTATCGGACTTGTAATAATCGTTTGGTGTTATTGCATTATACTACAGACAGTGTTATATTATACTAATGTTTTCAAGAGGGATGACATGTTTCTATCTATACACAGTAACTTAGAATTCCCCCAATTGTTCTTCTTTATATTTTTATCTTAGAGACATTTTAGATTTAGGTATATACTGTTTGTATATATAACAAAAACTCACCGTGAATTTTTAAGAGCACTTGCTCTATCATAGTTTTTGTGCTTCATTTTTTTATGGTTTAGGATGGTGAAACGAGCTAGAGGCCCACCTCATATTCAGTGGTTACCTTTTCCCATAACTTGAATTCGCCAAACTGAGCCATGAAGATAAATAAAATAAATAAATAAATATTTTTGGGACATTTTTACACATCACCATCTAGTCCCAAACTAAGCAGAGCTTGTGGTATGGGTACTAGACAATGGATATAATACTTATATACTTTTTTTTGTAAATACTTACTTATAATACATACGAAACAACCAGACTAACACAAACACTCATGTTCATGACACAAATATTTGTGTCCTGTGGGAATCGAACCCACGACCTCGTGATCAGCAGTCCGACACTCGAACCACTAGACCACAGAGGTCGTCAAATGGAAAGTCTCAGTCTCATTTCCATCATTATCAAATAATAATAAAATCACAATAGTTTGTAAAGGCATATAAACTTCTAAACTATTTGGGAGTAAATTATTTAAACATTGTCGCTGGTTTGTCTTGCGAAACGGACGCCTTATACGTGGGACACTCAGAAAGTTTTGCGAAACTAAAAAAAATTGTTCTATACGTACATATATTTTTATCAAATCTTTTCAAAGTACTTTCCACCAGCCTCTATACAAAGATTCATGCGCCTAAACCAGTTTTCAAAACACTTTTTCCAGTCCGCCGCAGACACCTCGTTTACAGCCTGCTCGAACGCAGCCAGAGCATCTTCCGGCGACGAAAATTGTATCCCTTTGAGCTGATTTTTTATTTTTGGGAATAAAAAGAAGTCACACGGTGCTAGATCAGGGCTGTAAGGAGGGTGACCCAGGAGTTTGACTGGCGTGCTGTCCAGGAAGTCCCTCGTTTTGAGTGCGGTGTGCGCAGGTGCATTGTCGTGGTGGAGCAGTAGCCCGCGGAGCCCTGTGTTTGGTCGCTTGTTGCTTATAACAGAGAAAGCTTCTGGCAAACATTTGGTAGTATACCATTCGGCATTAATGCTTCATTGATCCCGTAAGGGAATTGATACCAAGTGGCCAGTCAAATTAAAAAAGCTAGCGATCAAAATCTTACCCCCGCTTCTAGATCGCTTCACTTTGGTAGGCGTTGGCTCATTTTGAAACACCCAAACAGTCGACTGGCGCTTGGTTTCTGGGTCGTATTGATAAATCCAGGACTCATCACCTGTAACGATGTCGTAAACACGCCGAGACGAGCCTGCTTCAAATTTGTTAAGCATATCACGGCACCATTCCACCCGGGCCTGCTTCTGAGCATCGGTGAGGTTGTGCGGCACCCAGCGTGATACTATCCTCCTCACGCGAAGATGGCTGTGTAGAATCTCGTGAACGCTTCCCGATCCAATCTTCAATATGTGTTGAATCTCCTGATATGTAATTCGCCTATTGTCTTGGATTAAATTTTTCACTGCTAGCACGTTTTCTTCGGTAACAGCTGTCAAAGGGCGACCGCTTCTTTCGTCATCCCCCAAAGTTGGTCGACCGCGCTTGAATTCGTTATACCAACGATACACGGTTGCCTTGGAAGGGCCTTCATCCATGAATGCCATTTGAAGTCTATCGTACGATTCATCCGGTTTCAGGCGACACTTGAAATCGTATAAAATCATAGCTCTAAAATGTTCCCGGCGCAGATCCATATTTCAGTGAGACACAATACTTTGAATTAACTCGCAAAAAATGTGGAGGGAAATTTTGAAATTGGAACTTACTTATTTTTACTTATAAATAATCATATTTTCGAAAAACATTATAACTGGCCAGTCTCCCATATATAAAAACTTTTTTTCGCAATACTTTCTGAGGGGCCTGGTAGAATGCTAATGCAGGGCGACTCCCGGTGTGATGTAATTACTTGGCGCCTGCACTGGCTCGTTACGTGACAGTGTCAACTGCTCCACAATGGAATACATTAGCAGAGGTGTCTACTGCGACGCACGAATGAGACGGACATTATGACAAGGATATAGTTAGGAATTAGTGCAGTGTTACGGGTCTGTAATTTAAAAATGTTGTGTTATATTGTGTTTTTGTTATATTAAACCATATTGTGTTCCGTGTGGTTCCGGACGTAAAGAATTGCACCAACCTGTATATTCTCATGGGTGTCGTAAAAGGCGAAGGGATTCACCAGAGGATGGGCAGCAGCGTTCTCTGAGTATTTAACCAACCAACTGCGATCGCCAACCCGTCTGCCAAGCGTGGCGATTGTCATATTCCCCTCGACATATGCTTGGGGGAGGCTTATGTCCCGCAGTGGACGTCTTTCGGCTGCAATGATGATGATAATGATTAAACCAAAAAGTTGTAGAGGTGTAAGTGTCTTACTCTCTCAGTAAGCCGCTCGACTGATAACTATAATAAAAATGTTGTTAACCCGAGAATCTAACCTAGCACTGTATGTTCAGCAGTCGCATTGTCCACTGACCAATGCGGAGGTCGTTCTCCTACCTGATGGAACATTATTCACTATGCTAGTGTTGTCAATTTGTTTGGCATAATAACCACTCGTTCACTGGCTGGAGTTGAAAAGCAGGTGGAGTATTTTGTTACACAACTTAATTCTTAATCTAAAAATGCAAATTACCAACACTGTAAACATAATCAAATAGTGTATTGTCTACGAAAACAAATCCACGTAAGCTTGACAAACAATTGAAGGTTGAATCTTTTATTTGCAGATTAACTTCTACAATGTGTTCTACAAAATTATAGAAGGAGCTCTCTCTGGCAGTACCAATGCGATCATTGTGGTGTGTTCGCGTGCGTGCAACACCGGACTGCTCCTGGATGAGCCGAAAACACAGTGCAACTATAATTATTGCTGAAAATTTAACAGCTTCTTTCTTTCCCGAATAGGGGTCATTGTACTTCACAACTTGCAACTTTTACGTGAATCGTTTTGCTAAGTTAGGCTACCTGAAATGGTTACAGGAATATATTTCCATCATCACAATGCTTAGTTAACGGTACTCACAATATTAGAGAAAGCTGCTTAAGGTAGGTACTCCTGTTATAACTCTTTAATCATCTTTAACAACACTCATAAAAATACAGGCGTTCATCTACAAAGTGTTATTATAATAACTAAAAACTTCTTAAAGGGTCATTGTACTCATTAGTATGAACCACGTTTACTATGGGACTAACCCAGAAATGGCGATAAAAATCTGTTGGTCCCTACATTTGTGTTCACTTAAATCGATAAAATGTAGGGACCACCTATTTTTTTTCATTTATGGGATTTTATACTTCTTTCATCATCATAAACTCAGCCTCAAATCATAAAAGTGGGCCTCTGTAGTCACAATTAATAAATTAATTTAGTGAATTAAAAAAAATCATTACTCACTAAATACATCATTTATGGAAAATCCTTTTTAACGTTTGAAGTACAGTTACTGTAGTTTAATTAGAAATCTATCAACTCTGTAATTTATAGTTCGCTGTAGTTGTAGATACAAAAAGCGCCAAAAGTGGCGATTTTTTGCGGGAGAGGCCTATGTCCAGCAGTGGACTGCGATAGGCTGAGTTGATTACTACTCATTTGACATGTGTGGGTCTTCTGCACCCTTTTACTTTGTGACAGTACTCTGGAACAATGTTGTACATTGGTAGGGCTCCACAAGCGCGGGCTGGCGCCACTCGACTCGCGTGAGTCGCGGACCGCACTTAATGGGAATTGAAAAAATTCTACTTACTTTGTAAAGTTGAATGATTGTGTTACGTACGAGTCCGTAATATAAAATAAAGTTTTCGATATATTGAAGTATTATCACTATTTATCTACCTTTACAAGGTGTTTTTTTTATATTCTTTATTTATAATAAGGAATTTTTGTACGTAAGAAATGACGATGCCAATCCCATCGTACCTTATTCTAAATTAATCTACACTATCTAGAGGTAGACAACTTAATTTATTAAATTTTTTAATGAGAATAACATTTTAGTTGCATCAGAATTTGGTTCAGCTAGAATGCTGTGGAAAGCACCTACATTACTTAAATTAACATTAAATTTAATGACAATTTGGGCTCTTTTATCAGCGTTACAGACACATTCCACAAGTCGATGTTGCGCATCATCCAGTGTCCCACATTGTTCACAATGGGGTGAATTTACTTTATTCAATAAGAAGGCAAATGTCCTACCTGGAATGTGACCAGAACGCAATCGACACGCAGTCACTACTTGCTGTCGGCTTAACTTTGTAACAAAAACCGGCCAAGTGCAAGTCGGACTCGCGCAGTAAGGGTTCCGTACTTCTCAACGACCTGATACCCCACAAAAACTGATTTAATTTACGAGAGTTTATCAAAAGACATCAACGCATAGTGCGCGAAATATGAATTTTTGCACGTATTTCTTACGCAGGTAGCAAGCACCACATATGTCTATGTTTGTCTTATTTTTAGTATTTGTTGCTAAACTACATAATATACACTGTTCGGGCGCCGTCGGCTATCATCGGGCGGCGGCTCGGCTGGTGACGTCACGGCGACGAGACAGCGGCGCGGGGGGCGCATTCATGTGCGCGGGCGTGGAAACCAACTCGACTTCGCTACCGATCGTGACAAACGACACGCGCGCGCACTCAGAGCCAATCCATTAATTGTACTCATCGTAAATTATTATAACAGTTTTACAGTCCGCTGCATTTTATTCATAGGCCTTTAGTTAGGTCCCTTACAACACTATAATCTAACCAAGTTTTACGCTGGTATATATTACCGTTTTGAAGATAGAGCAGGAACAAAAACGTTGAAAAAAATGCATGTTTTTTGAGGTTTCTTGTATGGGGACCCCCTTTGGTATTTAACTTTTTTTTGTTTTTAGTATTTGTCGTGATACACCTCATAGCAACACAATTTCTGAGAAAATTTCAACCGGTTACCTATTACCGTTCAAAAGATACAAACCTGTGACAGACAGACGGACGGACGGACGGACGGACAGCGTAGCGAGAGTAATAGGGTCCCGTTTGGCACCCTTCGGGTACGGAACCCTAAAAACCATGGAATATGAGGAGGTTTACAAGGTGTTATTTATACTGAGCTGGATCCTTTGCCACACATATTATGTTCTCTGTAATTTGTCTTGTTACCTTTTCATGTAAATGTATGAGTGTGTGGTAAAATAAATGGTGTTATTGAAATAATTAAAAACTTCTTTAGGGATCATTGTAGTCATTAGTATGAACAACTTTTACTATGGGACCAATCGAAATCGCGAAAAAAAATCAGCTGTTCCTTATATTTCTGTTTACATAAATCGACCAAATGTAAGGAACAGCTGATTTTTTTTTCGCTATTCTAGTTTTGGTCCCATAGTAAAAGTTGTTCATACTAATGACTACAATGACCCCTTAGAAGTTATTAGTTATTTCAATATTTGACGACGTCTGTGGTGTAGTGGTTCGAGTGTCGGACTGCTGATCACGAGGTCGTGGGTTCGATTCCCACAGGACACAAATATTTGTGTGAAGATCGTGAGTGTTTGTATTGGTCTGGGTGTTTTTTTTTTTTTTTTATTCTTGACGGGCTTGCGTTTGACCGCCACCTCTTATTTATTATAAGTATGTATTTACAACAAAAAAAAGTATCTAAGTATTATATCCATTGTCTATTACCCATAGTACAAGCTCTGCTTAGTTTAGGACTAGATGGCGATGTGTAAAATGTCCCAAAAATATTTATTTATTTATTATTTATTTAATAACACGTTGTAGATGAACCCCTGTATTTATGAGTGTTGTTAAAGATGACTAAAGAGTACCATTAACTAAGCATTGTGATCATGGAAATATATTCCTATGACTTTTTCAGGTAGCCTAACTTAGGAAAAAATATATTATTATTATACTTTATTGTACACACAAATACACATTAATATTACATTAGGAAAGCTTATGTACATCGGCGAGCTTGACTCAAAAATGAGTTTTCTTACAGCAAACCTTAGAGCGATGCGATAGAGAGATGTTGATATATTAATAGAGGATAAAAACAAGTGTACAACAGAATAACAAAAATTCACATGAAAGTTGCACATTTGGTATTATTTAACACAATTTTTTTATATTTTACCACGTTTTGATTAACTCACTTTCAGTCTTGTCGTCTGTTCGGTACAAATTTTGCAATCGAGTTTAAAAAAATGTAATTGTTCTTGTTTATACTTATAAAATAGAACCAATTCCGCTAGAACATTTACGATAACAGAATAATATTGTCCTTTTGAAACGCGAGTATACGAATTCCTTTTCCAATTTATTTAGACTTTATTTTCTTTTATCCTTTACTGAATTCGGAATAAATAGACCGTATTGTTGTACACAATAGTTTCCTACATTCCCTACATAGTAAGAGCAAATCGATTCCGTAATAAAGGTCCGGGCAAGTTAACGAAATGTTAGATTGGCATCGAACAACTGACGCCGGTGTAGCCTCGACTTTGTAACGAGTAGAAATAGAACAGAGTTTACACAGACGCGGTGTACATGGTTCATGAATGTTTGTACAGTTTAGAAATTAGCTACATTTAACTTTAGTAGAGACGATGTCGTGTCCCAATTTAAAATAACAATCTATTGTAAAAATAAAAATAAAAATATATTTTACTGCAGTATATTTTTCTATTAAAACGCTCCATCGCTTCCACACAAGGATGTCGACTGCACCTCGGGCCCGCTGACGGGCTTACAGAGAAACAAACAAAGCTAGTCAAAATTTACATCATACACAAACAATAGGCAATAGACAATAGGCAATAGGCTCCCCCCCTATCACATGGGACTTATAACATAACTGGCGAAATGTGGTCGTACCTATTATACACCTCTGCCTACCCCTTCCGGGAAATACAGGCGTGATATTATGTTATGTTGTTACACAAACGCCCAGGCCCAGACCGTTACAATTAAAAGTTATTTCGTGCGGGAATTGAACCCGCGACGAAGCACAACATCCAATTGGTCAACCACTGCGCCAAAGAACTCACTGATACAGAACTTCGCGTTTAAATCTATCTGAATATTGTGGCAGTCATTACGGGTAGTCAGAATCCTGGAAGTCTGATAACTGGTCTTTCTTTTGGAAGTTGCCCAGTAGCTGGATTGCGGGGGTCTGATGACAGTTGCTCCAAGTAAAATACAGATGTTCAGCCGCATCTAGTTAGACTGGAAGTCGAACACAGCATACATAGTTGGGAAAAGACGCGGAGAAATCATCATCATCATTATCATTTCAGCCGAAAGACGTCCACTGCTGGACATAGGCCTCCTCCACGCATCGCCACAACGACCGGTCCTACGCCTTCCGCATCCAGCGGATTCCCGCAATCTTCACCAGGTCGTCGGTCCACCTTATGGGGGGTCTACCCACGCTGCGCCTGCCCAGTACGCGGTCGCCACTCCAGAACTTTACTGCCCCATCAGCTATCCGTCCTGCGAGCAATGTGCCCCGCCCACTGCCACTTAAGTTTGGTAATAAGAAGAAAAAAGAAGATTTAAATCTATCTGAATGACGTGAAATGTATTGTATTCTGGCTTATTGAGTTACAAATAAAGTAAAGTTACATAAATATTACAAATACAATTCTGTATCCCAATCCAATTGTGAGATAAGACTTATTCCGCAGCATCTTTGTGTAGAATTAGCGAAGTTTTGATCACTTCGAGTTCTGAATAAGAGGGTCCCACTTCTGTTTGTGGGACTTAAATACAAAAGTTGAGGCATATCGTTAATGGCCTTTTATAACTCAAACGTAATTTACTAAGAAAACGCTCGCTGGCTTATTGGGAAAATCTTTGGCACCTGGCGGTGTTGTTTTCTTATTTTTTGGTGAGTTCAAAAAAAGGCGTGGAAAAGAGTACGATGCTGTTAAATGTCAGTTAGTTTTTAGATGCTGCGGTTCCCACATCCGGCGGATCCCGCGACCTTCACCAGGTCATCGGTCCACCTTCTGGGGCCCTACCCACGCTGCGCCTTCCAGTACGCAGTCGCCACTCCACTGAACAGCAGTCCGGTAACAGTTTACAGGAATTACATAATTTTATGCTCACTAGCTTTTACCCGCGGCTTCGCTCCTGTGGTTCTTTATCGCACAGGAACCATTTTTCCGGGATAAAAAGAAGTCTATGTTATATTGTCCGGCCCATAAACTATCTCTTTGCAAATCATGTCGCACCGTTTTCTGTGAAAAAAAAAACAACAGACACTCTTTCTCATTTATAATTTTTGAAGGATGGATTACCAATTCATTTGTGGCTGTCAATGTGACGGTCCTATTCAGTATTCATGTCCGGATGTTCAACACGGCGATATTGAAGCCTTTGTAACGCCACTCGACATACCCGTCACTGGTAATTAATCCCGGCCGAATTAACACGAACATTCACGATCGACCCGAATTGTTTAAAACACATTGAATCAAAAATGCTACAATCAGTTTTAATTACATTATTTCGCAGGTCTTTGTATTCGTTTCGTTCGTAATATACGTAATATAATAGTAGTTTATGAAACTGTTGCATAATAGGGGTTATTAAAACACGAGTGTGAGTTTAAAAACCGAGCCGTAGGCGAGGTTTTTAATAGTATCACACGAGTGTTTTAATACCTAATTATGTCAGTTTCATACACTATTTTATCTACACTCATACAATTTTAAATAAAACACCAAAGTCAAAATCTTGGTAACATTGTCGTTGTTTTTCTTGATTTCTCTGGTAAAAGATTGTTCGTCATTTACGTTGCTGCATCCAGAAATTCAGGCGGGGTCATATTCTCCTCAGTTCAGTATCACTGCTGTAGTCAGATATTTTTGCCCAGAACAAAACTTTCGACATACAAAACCATAATAATAACGTAAACAATAACAATAAATTTACAAGTAACGATGTCCAAATCCAGTAAGCCGTGGCACGCGGCCGCGCACGCGCGCTGGTGCGCGCCTACACAGATAATAAAATATAGACAATAAAATATAAAACATTATAATCGGAACTAATTTTCTATCCTTGTCAGGATTCCGTCAATCTCTGTTTTATCATACAAAAAATATGCCTGTAAACACTTAAATATAATTAAAAGCAATATGACAATCAAAAGTTCTGCCAAAAACGCGATTTTAAACGATAAAATTTTTCAATGTATGACAAGTGGCGCCCCCTGAATTTTGTGTACTCATTGGTGCCAAACTGTACGACTGCTAAAAAAAGGTTTGAAAACTCCTTGGTTAAGTCGAAGTGGCATTAAAAACTCCTTAGTTGGGCTGAAGTGTGCGGTTATGGAAAAAAAAAAAAATTACCGCATTGTTTTGTTCAGCAAACTGTATCGTAATGAAACTTTTTAAATTCATTACAGGTGCATGTGCGTAAAGTATGTCATTATGACATTAGTTTCGAGTTCATAATTCGAATTTTACGATACGAGTGTAGATAAAATAATTTATTTAGTTTATTTATTTATTTTAAAATAAAATGAGTACTGATGGACCACTTCAGTACTTTCTACCAGAAGTAGAGTACATACCAAATATTTTATTTATGATTGAATTCATGCTGCACCATCCTTGCATGAATTGAAAAAAAAAGGGGTAAGGATTATAATTTGCTTCTTGTTTCTTTAATTTCACGTTGACAGACTTTGCGATTTGTATGTGCAAGGTTTAGGCCATGAATCAGATTGAAGTAAGACTTTCCATCTTCAGTATAAGTTTGGCAAACCAACTTGTGGTACCATTTGGGCAACAGCCTAGGTGGTATTGCAGTTGTTATGGCCAAAGGTAACCGCTTAACATCAGGTGGGTCTTTAGCTCGTTTCGTCATCCTATAATATAATAAAAAAAATGTCCGTGGGCCCCATCTCTGTTCTTTACTTTTGTCGTTAGTTTAATGTCAAGTTATGAAGACAACCTGACCTGACCTTCTGCACCTTATTTATTTTGTCACTATATTATTTTATCTATTAAATATTTTGATTTTTGTACGATTATTGCATTTAATAGAACGATTGCTTGTTTCGTGAATTACATTCTAGCAACATTATATGTACTATGTTTAAGTTGAATTTCTCAACAAATGACGATATTAACAACGACCTATTAATGAAGAGCTTCCTTCTCTGAATGAAGATATTAATGTCGACATAAAATGGATTTATGTTGCTGTATTTTTATCATAATGTTTTATCTGAAACTTCATGAAAAATACTATAATATCAGATTTTATCATTATTTTAATGGTCTCGTTGTGCAACTCGGGAATCGTTTTAATACTGCTATTGCAGGAATCAGACTTGCAATCTCTTAATGCAATTTCGTTTCATAGATATGCGCAATACTATTTCGGAAGCTACGTGAAAACAAGAAATACAAGCATTTGAGCCAGTATTTCTAAGCAAAAACTGACAGCTCATTCGTGAAGCAATACGATGCGACGCGATGCGAGAGGCGATTAGCAGCGATAATGTAGGGAAGCGGACACGGCCCGCGGCGAGCGGCATCGCTAGCGTAAGGGCTCGGTTCGGTATCGCACCTTTTCCACAAAGAGAACAGTTTTTTCTACAGAAGGATCACTTCAACAAGGTACCATAGTTTATTCACGTGCATAGATGTCATAGCAAATAAAAAGTCCCAAAAGCTTGTGCTCTTTGCTTCGGTATTGATCCTTTTTACCATGTTTTTATCAACTCGCTTTCAGTCTGTCTGTCTGTTCGGTACAAATTTGCAATCGATTTTAAACTAACTTCCCGATGAGCTAGAGACTTAAAGCTTTAAGCTTTAAGCTCAGGACTGGATGACAATGTAATATTAACTCGCTTTCATTTTAAAAAGGTGGTTTAAAAAAAAAACATAAAATCATTGTGTATCGTTATTTACATCTGTGGTCTAGTGGTTCGAGTGTCGGACAGGATCACGAGGTCGTGGGTTCGATTCCCACAGGACACTAATATTTGTCTGATGAACATAGTGTTTGTATTTGTCTGGGTGTTTCTTATGTATTTTAAATATGTATTTACAAAAAAAAGTATATAAGTATTATATCCATTGTCTAGTAACCATAGCACAAGCTGTGCTTAGTTTGGGACTAGATGGTTCTGAGTAAAATGTCCTAAAAATATTTATTTATTTATTTATCGTTCAGACTATTATAATGAATTCAAACTATACCGTAGTGGGTCCTGACCAAAAATAACCAGCTTTTAGTTGTATTAGCATCATGTCACCTGTTAAATAAATCTTCTATACCTGGTTTATGAGTATATCGCACCCCTTCGTAACCGTGTTCCAGGCCGCGCGTTCGCTTCCTGCCGCGGAGTAGTTTTTAACACACTTCCGTAGCAATACGGAGCCCATTAAAAGGTAATATACTGACGTGTTTCCATTCTAAAGTGGGCTACCAGGTTATTGCAGGGAACATCCAATGGCATTCATTTTGGGGAACTATTTCAATTTGTCAGAAAATTGAATTAGGTTCGTTATAATAAAACAAAGTTTAACCGGATTAAATCGCGTATATTATTTAAATTGGTTTCCCTGACGTTTCGAAAGCTTTGCAGCATTTCGTTGTCGCAGGTAGACTAAGATGACAATCGTCTTTACAGATATTTCTAAAAAAATATTTTTTACCATTGCCACTCGAAAAAGGGCATTTTATTCATCGATAACAGTGAATAAAACTCTCTTACTCACAAGAGAATAAAAACATTTTGAATTTGGAACAAGCACGAATTATGTACTAAGAAATGAATAAAACGTGTCGAACGTACGTACTGACTGGCTGGATGGAGCTATCAAATTTAAATTAAGAAAAAATAAATACTACAGGTTGGCTGGTTCAACGAGAGACTTATTGAAGGAGGATGTTTAGTACTTGATTCTCGTTCCAAATATATGTAAAAAATTGTACCTTTTTTTTTGAAATATTTTAAAATAGATTTCATAAATTTCTGTGGACACTATTCCGCGCTTACAAATCAAAATTTCATGCAGTGAGGTGATGCACCTTGCTAGGTCAGTGTCCATCGGTGGCTATTTTCACCCTCTTTGCCTTTTGTACTAGACAGAAGACCCCGAAAAGTCAGAGCTTGCGCGAGCATTTTGACTACTATACCTACGCGTGATTTGTCGTAGAATATTTTTTTCTTTATGTGTAGGTACGCACATTCTAAAATATTCTTGAATATGTCTTTCATTCACCCAGTCATGCTATATACCACTATTTATTTTCTCGCCGTCAATGGTAAAAAGTAGAGTACACAACTCGTGAAAAAAAATTTCATCTGGGGCCTTGTATCCCTCGCTCCGCTCAGGATTCTATTTTTGAACCACTCGCTTCACTCGTGGTTCAATCTTAGAATCCTTCGCTGCTCGGGATCCAACTTAGTCCCTCGAATTAAATTCCCTCTTTTTTCACTTGTTGAATAATCTACTATTAATCTACCGTACATCATCATCATCATCATCATTTCAGCCGAAAGACGTCCACTGCTGGACATAGGCCTCCCCCAAGCATCGCCACAACGACCGGTCCTGTGTGTGTGTTGTATCTACCGTACAATATTTATTAATTAGATTTAATCCGGTTAAACTTTGTTTTATTATAATGTGTAGTGATCGCGAAAACCTAAGAAGTTATTAGGTTCGTTAATTGAAAAATGCGACAGTTATTACAATATTCTCATTCGTTTGCTTTATTTTCTTACTAACTGTCGATAATTTAAAAAGATCATTACGGACGGCTGTCCATCAAGAAAATGTAATTATCTGCAACAAGGAAAACTGTTTAACTTTTAGCAAGACCTTTATGAGCTAGGAAAAAGGGAACTGTTGTGTTTTCGTAGAAAGTAGGATCCTGTCTGCTGTCTTTATTTTCGGTGGCGTCATTTCTTTGTAATGTAAGGGATTATTTTAGTCTATTTGGGTTCAACGACGGCCACAATATTATATTTAGAGCATTGTTACACTGTCATCTACATTCTTACGCTGTTATGGATTTCCATACTAAACCGACCGACGGAAATTTCTGGACTTTAAAATGAGCTATCTGTCTAAACATATAGCCACGAACGATATAACGAACTTTCGGTCCATAATACTTGGAATGCATTCCGATCTGAATGATTTAGATGTTGCTCTATAATGTGTTTGTGTGGTATTTCCGTTGTAGGGACATACTGATGCTGCAGCGCCGTCCACAGATTTAACTAACATTATGTTCTTATAATAATATATTCCACTCGTTACACGTAGATATCGATAGATATAGATGTGTCGGAGGTTTACAGGATCCTTGTGGTAAACATTTTTTTCAAGTAAACTTGCTCTACTACTTTTCTTCGTCGAGATTGTTTTCCTAGGAAATCACGTTTTCTGGTTTTTTATTTTTATATGCTTGCTATGCTATGCTTTACGAATATGCTTTTAATAATAAAGGATCATGGTCTCAACACTGAAGGTTTGTTAGACTTGATAAATTTTAATCACTAAAAAAAAATACAATAATAGTTTATGATGAAAATCTAACCTTTCGAAATCAAGAACAATAAATAAATAAATATTTTTGGGACATTTTTACACTGCACTATCTATGATCAACAAAAACACTTATGTTCATCACACAAATATTTGTGTCCTGTGGGAATCGAACCCACGACCTCGTGATCCACTAGACCACAGACGTCGTCATTGTATTTACCAACCAATAGGTACCAACCTGAATTAAGAAGCAAATCAATGAATACCTTCAAACGCAGTATATTGGGGATCCTCTCATAGTCCAAGTGGCCGCGCTATCTGCGGAACTCCGCAAGTGTCGCGTCCCGCGCGCGACATATCACCGGCCCGGGTATGTGCCGCCTCTACGTTCATTTTACTCGTTTGCCACTTTCTTTCACTTTCACTCAGCGGTTGATACTTAATTACTTGGGCGGAGACCTGAAGCTGAATATTGCGTCACAGAACTCGTAGAGTACAAAGTAGAGTTACATGTTTACTCCGATGTTTACGGGAATGGGTGGTATTTTTTTTAATGATATATAGATCTGCTCTTGACCGCAATCTAGACAGCTTTGTCAGGATGTGGTCAACGATGGAGTGAGCAAACCTATTAGGTGCCGATTCACTCCAGCTTTAAAGGCGTTAGGGTTATAAGTGCGCGAAAATACAGATGCCGGCAGTGAATTCCACAACTTGGCTGTGCGCATTATGAAAGAGTTCTCAAAGCGCTTGGTCCTGATAGTAGGGATATATATATATTGGGGTCCTGTATATGGGATTTCAACATAACCTTTGCCTTGTCTATATTCATTTTAAGACTCACTCTATCGGAAGCTCTACTGAGGTGATCGAGCATTGCTCTGAGGTCCTCCATGGTCTCAGCCATGACTACTATGTCGTCGGTAAACCGAAGGTGAGTGATGTACTCGCCGTTTATGTTAATGCCTAGCTCTTTCCAGTCCTTGAAGACATCCTCTAATGCAGCAGTGGACAGTTTCGGAGAGACCACATCTCCCTGTCTTACACCTCGCTGCAGAAGGATAGGTTTCGAGGCTATGTTCTATAATCGGACTTTCATATAAACACTTCAGCACTTCGATGTACCGACAGTCAATTTGGCACCGTTGAAGAGAATGTAGTACAGCCCAAGTTTCGATCGAATTGAAGGCTTTCTCGTAGTCCACAAACGCCAAACAAAGAGGAAAGTTATACTTTTCGGTCTTCTGTATAACCTCCTGAAATAAAAGTTATTCTACTATCCTACTTCGTGTCCTTCTAATATTATAAAGGTAAAAGTTTCTGAGGAGATGTTTGTTACTCTTTCACGCAAAAACTACTGTATGAATTGTAATAATATTTGGCATACAGATAGAAAATAACCCGGATTAACATATAGGGTACTTTATATTCCGCAAAGATGAGCAGTTCCTGAGGAATGCGCGATAAACGACATTTACCCGAGCGAAGTCGTGGGCAAAAGCTAGTATTATATAATTTAGGTAACAGCTTAGGTGGTATTGCAGTTATTATGGGCTAAAGGTTACTTTTGCCTTCTTCGTTTAACATCACGTGAGTCTTTAGCTCATTTCGCCTTTCTACACCATAAAAACAACAGTAATAGCTCTTCTGAAAATAGAACAACTTTAGAAATTGATATTGTTAGAGATAGCTCTTAAGTTTTTATATGATGTAATAATAATAATAATAATAACCCCCCCGGGGGACCACCTTGCCGTGGTGGGGGGGCTTAAAGGAAGGCATGAACAATTATAAGGTCACTACGAACTAGACCACACCCTGCAAGTTAAACTAAGCAGGAGATACTAACATAATATTATAGCAGCCATTTACACCTTGGCTTAACCCTTCCTAACTAACGGTCCCAAAACCCAAATGAAGAAACATGGTAATTACACGAAGCAAATCAAAACGGCCCCAAGTGCTCGGCGGGTCCAGTAGCAGCACTGGCCATGACGGATGCCAGCCTGAGACTGGGCCTCGGGGTGCGAAGAATCTCCGAGCGGCGATTGAACCCCGTCAAACGACCCATGCAACGAATACGGATTCCGATATGCAAAGCGAAAGAATGTCAGCGACACCCTCACCATTTAGTTTATTTGAATCACCCAGCTCATCCCCGCGTTCCTATCAGGTCTTATCGCGGTCTAGCACCGTATCATCAATGTCTGGGGATGTTGTGCAGGAGGCACTTGCCACTAAATCTGCACCCGCCCCAGGCACAAACCGTGCGCGTAAAAGATGGTCAGACGAAATGAATAACTTCATCTGGCGCACGTATCTCATAGCCACCAAATTAAATACTAGTAAAATATATCTTGATCATCTACATCACGAATTCTCACAAAAATACCCACAGATGGAGGCGTCCAAACAGAGATTAGGAGACCAATGCAGAGCTATAGTTAGAAACAAATTACTCCCGCAAGAAATACAAGATCACATAAGAGAAGAAGTCGCAACCTATCTTCAACAAACACAAAATGACAATAGTCAAGCACATAACATAAACATAACATCACGCCTGTATTTCCCCGAAGGGGTAGGCAGAGGTGTATAGTACACCCACATTTCGCCAGTTATGTTGTAAGTCCCATGTAATAGGGGGCGAGCCTATTGCCATCAACCGGGCACAAATCCAGACTCCGGGCTGCTACTGAGAATTTCCTAATGAAAAAACCCAATAACACTTTGCCCGACCCGGGAATCGAACCCAGGACCTCACGCTCAGCAGTCAAGCATAGTCATAGTCAAGCACATACTCACACAATCGCACACTTAATCACTCAACCACATAGTAGTCATCTCCAAGGTAGAGGTCAAAGAAGGAGGTGGACCACTGAACAGAACGAATCAATCGTGAGGAATTATTACAAAATTACAGAATTAGGAGAAAATAGATCAGCTTACCGGCGACCACTTCATCAAGCAGTCATAGCAGAAAATCCAGAACTATCAGGAGTAGGTGAACAGAGAATATCAGATCAACTTCGAGTTATACTAAACAACAAAATGATAAGCGACCAAAGACTTAAAGAAATACGTGACGACATATCAAGCAATACTAATTTCCGGCTTAGCAACCTAGACATTTGTTTACAAACCCAAATACCAGAACACATGGCGCTTGCATCCGAATCAGAATACATACAAGACACAAACATCCACTCGTACGTATCAGAAAACAGCATAATTCAAAATTCACTCAGCCTATCAGCACCACCACAAAATCAAAATGATAAACTACTAGTGAATTCTCAATTCACCTTGGAACCACAACAAAACCAAACATCTATAACTCTTGATTCGGACAAAATAAAGGAGCAGTTTCTAATTACAATAGATAAGTTCCAAAATACCAACCCACGTACCCGACCTTACATTCCAAAACAAAAAACTTCTAGAAAACTAGCTCAAATCGTTAGTTTTATTAACACAGACATACTTCCAAATCACACTTCAACAGAACAAGATTTTGAGACCTTTCAAACAATCATTTACTGCGCAGCATACACTGCAGCTTTATGCAATGGATCTAAGATTAGAGACACAATAACACCATCTAATCAAAATCAAAGAAAAACACCTGCGTGGCAGAAGAGACTTCAAATGAAGATACAGAACTACAGGAGAGATATTGCAAGAATGACAGAATACGTAAAAGGCAACAGAAGCAATAGGTTAACTTTACTTGTAGAAGCAATAAAGAATAAATACAGGATACACTCACAGCACGAAGAACCTAACTTAAGCAATGAAGAATTTCTCGACACTCTCAAACAAAAACTTAACGCAGCATCTAGCAGACTAAAGAGATATCTTAATTATACACTCAGAAAAACACAAAATACGCAATTTGTCAACAACGAAAAACAGTTTTATAGGACACTGACGTCAGATACACAACGTAACACAAATAAAACAACGCTTGACATACCATCACCACCTGCCGATGAATTACATAACTTCTGGTCCGGTATTTGGTCCGAGCCGGTACAACACAACACAGATGCCAAGTGGCTACACACATATACAGATTTAACTCAGAAAATTACACCAATGCCGTTTGAACATATACCAGTGGACGTGTTTATACGTGTACTTCAAAAAGCTCACAATTGGAAAGCGCCAGGCAGTGACCGGATACACAACTACTGGTATAAAAAATTTACAACTATCTATCCCTTACTTCATAACCACATCAATTATTTTATACAGACACCAAATTTAATGCCAAGTTACATAACACAGGGCCTTACCTACATGATACCAAAAGACACTAATGATTACCAAAATCCAGCCAAATACCGACCTATCACATGCCTACAAACGATTTATAAAATACTCACAGGTTGCATCGCCGAACTCATACATGAACACATCACTAAGAACAACATACTGGCTGAAGAACAAAAAGGATGTCGTAAAAGTAGCCAGGGTTGCAAAGAGCAACTTATAATAGATTCGGTTGCTATGAAACAAGCTATTACTAAGAAAAAAAAATATCAATACCATGTATATTGACTATAAAAAAGCTTTCGACTCCGTACCACACAGCTGGCTTTTATATGTACTCCAAAATTATAAAATTCACCCACAAATCATCAATTTCATGGAAAGCTCTATGCAACACTGGACAACCACTTTAAAAACAATAGGACCCTCTTACACAGAAATACCAGAAATCCCAATACGGCGAGGAATCTTTCAAGGTGATGCGCTAAGCCCTCTGTGGTTCTGCCTAGCACTAAACCCGCTTTCCTACTTACTAAACAAATCTACTCTCGGCTACACTATAACAACACCACACAAACACACAACTCTCACTCACCTCATGTACATGGATGACATTAAACTATACAGTAACACTACACAGTCACTACATAGCCTAGCAGACATCACACAATCTTTCTCAAACGACATTCATATGGAGTTTGGGATTGATAAATGCAAAACTTTTTCTATCAATAACGGTAAAATCATCCCAAACAGCTATATTTTAGAATCAGGAGACACAATTGAACCTTTAGAATCACATTCTACGTATAAATATTTAGGTTTTCAGCAAGCTAGGCAGATTAAGCAGAAAGATACAAAAGCAGACCTAAAAAAGAAATTTAAACATCGGCTTAACGCACTATTCAGATCTCAACTTAACTCAAGGAACATGGTTAAAGCAATAAACAGCTATGCTATCCCTATACTCACATATTCATTCGGTATTATAACTTGGGCTCAAGGAGATCTTCTCAAACTACAACGGATAATTAACACTACCCTTACAGCCCATCGGAAACACCACCCTAGATCCTGCGTGCAAAGAATGACTCTCCCGAGAGAGGAAGGTGGCCGAGGCATAATAGATATAGTTAACCTACACAACAAGCAAATAACATCTCTCAGACAATATTTCTTCGCACATTCAGAATATTCCACACTCCATGAATTAATAACACTTACAGACAAACATCTCACTCCACTTAACCTGGTAGACCGAAACTCGCAGAGAAACGAACGGATTATTGACCAAAAGGAGAAGTTTGCCACATGGCAGCAGAAGTCTCTACATGGAAGGCATCGCCACGATCTGCAGCAGTCACATGTCGACAAAACAGCGTCGAACGCCTGGCTGAGGCGCGGTGAACTATTCCCTGAAACAGAAGCTTTCATGATGGCGATCCAGGACCAAGTCATTGATACCCGCAACTACCAGAAACACATAATACGCGCACCTAACCTACCCACAGACACATGCCGACACTGCCATTCTAGCTCCGAAACCATACAGCATATAACATCCGCCTGCCGGTCTCTCGCACAAACAGACTATAGACATCGCCATGACCAAGTGGCTTCTATCATACACCAACACATTGCACATAAATATAATTTCATAGAAAGAAAGTCACCATACTACAAGTACAAACCAGACACCATACTAGAAAACAACAATTACAGGATATATTGGGACAGAACCATTATCACCGACAAAACAATACACTTCAATAGGCCTGACATCACACTTTATGATAAAAATAACAAGACTGCTTACCTTATCGATATAGCTGTACCAAATACGCATAACATCCAATCCACTATAGCTGAAAAGCTTACTAAATATCAAGATTTAGCAATAGAGCTAAAGCGCCAATGGCGAGCAGAAACCATACATATAGTCCCAATAGTTGTCTCATCTACGGGAGTTATACCGAAAAGCCTACAACGTAGTTTAGATATTTTACAGGTTCCTAAGCACACACTTCACACTCTCCAGAAAGCAGTCATACTCAACACCTGTCGGCTTACTCGTAAATTCTTAACCACGTCATCAGTCTCCTCTGCCTATACTATTACCTAGTCCCTATTCGCGCTTGGCTCCGGCCCGTGTGAATAGACTTTTGTAACCCCTTAACCACGTCATCAGTCTCCTCTGCCTATACTATTACCTAGTCCCTATTCGCGCTTGGCTCCGGCCCGTGTGAATACACTTTTGTAACCCCTTAACCACGTCATCAGTCTCCTCTGCCTATACTATTACCTAGTCCCTATTCGCGCTTGGCTCCGGCCCGTGTGAATACACTTTTGTAACCCCTTAACCACGTCATCAGTCTCCTCTGCCTATACTATTACCTAGTCCCTATTCGCGCTTGGCTCCGGCCCGTGTGAATACACTTTTGTAACCCCTTAACCACGTCATCAGTCTCCTCTGCCTATACTATTACCTAGTCCCTATTCGCGCTTGGCTCCGGCCCGTGTGAATACACTTTTGTAACCCCTTAACCACGTCATCAGTCTCCTCTGCCTATACTATTACCTAGTCCCTATTCGCGCTTGGCTCCGGCCCGTGTGAATACACTTTTGTAACCCCTTAACCACGTCATCAGTCTCCTCTGCCTATACTATTACCTAGTCCCTATTCGCGCTTGGCTCCGGCCCGTGTGAATACACTTTTGTAACCCCTTAAAAGGGAGAAAAATAAATGTACATATAATAATAATAATAATAATAACTGGCAACACTGCCCCGTCAACAAGGCATCTCTTACTAAACGCTTTATTAATTCTAAAATAAGCACGAAATAGCAGAAAAACCTCTTCAAATATCAGCACTCATCAAAGAAACAACAAAAAAAGTATATAATATCAATAAACAAAGTGATAATCCATTATTTCAAGAAAAACTAATATATTACTAAGATGACAGTGACACACACAAATATGACAGTGCAGAAATCTGAAACAAATTCACAATAACAGCAATGAAACCAAAGAAAAAAACAAGATGACCATAAAATGTTGACAAGATCTCGCGCCAGAGCCCAATTGACACGCCCACCACCTTCGGCTTCATCGCTCAGCTCCGCCTCGCAGCCGCCGGAACCCGCTTCAATCGTAAGTGGTGTGACACCGGCCGCTGCAGTTGCGTGAGCTCGAGCGATGAATATTTTTCACCACCGTCGTCACCACCACCAGCACGACGGCGAGGAAGAGGCCGACCGCCGGCCAGCCTGGGACCTCGAGGCCCACCAGCCTCTGAAAGGGTCCCCGCTCCCGGTGGAAGTGTGCAGCGCATGCGATGGACGTATGCGATGAACGAAAACGTCATGCGCGCATACTTTGGGGCTACAGAGGGAGGAACTAATCTGACCGCGTACCGTGGCCGGATGCTCTCTTTGTTTCAGGCTCTTGAACCGGCTGTTAATGTCTCGGCGCAACGATTGTCGGATCAGGTGCGTGTCATTCAACGGGATCATAGGTTGGATGACACTGCACTTGATCGGCTACGTTCTGAAATGCAGAGTAGCCATGTCATCCCTCCCACGCCGCAGCCATCGACGCGGCCACGTGTAACCCCTATAAATGCGTTGGGGTCTAATCAAGTTAACGAAGAGGAGGAGGACACAGCTATATCTGCAGATACCCAGTATAATGAAATATTGAGAAGTGCTTTGGAGGATGCACTTCGGGAATATCGATCGATACCACCTACCGATAGGCCACGGTTGCCGCGTTTGCCTATGCACAACCGTAATAGAGCGCTGGTATGTGCCCTGGATTCGCAATTATCAAATTTATTTGAAAATAGTGAAGATCTCCAAGATACGCACTCAATCCTGTACTGTGCGGCTGCCGCGGCATGTCGTGTAGCTCATATCAAATTCCCAAATACTGACAGAGTTGCATGACCTAAATCAGCTGTACCAGCTTGGCAGTGCAGGATTGAGCAGCGTATTAGCGAAGCCAGGGTGCTTATCGGTAAGCTCATCTGCTTCAGGGAGGGCAACAGACGACCAAGAGTGATGCGCTTTGTGAGACGAGCGTTCTCTGGGACTGATGTCAGTGCTGGAGAATACTTATCTCGTGTCACAGATCGCATCGACTTCCTGAAGCAGAAAGTTTGTGCATGGGCTAATCGTATCCGTAGATACAGACGACGTGTGGATCGTTATACTCAGAACTGCATGTTCCAAAGCGACCAAAGGTGGGTTTATAGAACCTGGGAACGACCTGACCAAGGTGTGGGTGACGTGCACCTACCGGATAATGATGCCATGAGTGCATTCTGGCGCAATATCTGGTCGGTGCCTGTTGCTCATACCGAGGGTGGCTGGATGCAGGAGATCCAGCAGGCATGTGAGCCAATCAATGAAATGGAGGAGATTATCATCACTCCCCATGACGTAGCCAGTGCAGTCCGACCAATACCCAATTGGAAATCCCCGGGCCCGGACGGACTGCACAACTTCTGGTTGAAATGGTTGCGCAGCTCACATGCCTGCTTGGCCTCACAATTCCAGTCATCTTTAGAGTCTGGGTCGTTACCACAATTCTTAACAACAGGAGTAACCCACCTGCTCTATAAATCAGGTAGTACCACGGAACCCAAAAATTATAGACCGATCACGTGTTTGCCGACGGTCTATAAACTTCTTACGTCCATTTTGAGGGCAAAACTTAGTCACCACATTGAAAGTAATTCCATCATGTCTGCTACTCAAAATGGATGTAAGAACGGGTCTCGTGGTACCAAAGAGCTACTTCTCATTGACATGGCCATTAGCCAACAGGTTCGTCGATCCCGAAGGGATCTGTCGACATGTTGGATAGATTACAAGAAGGCCTACGACTCAGTGCCACATACATGGCTCATGAGGGTGCTGGAGTTGTACAAAGTTAACACAACTCTACGCGCCTTCCTGAGGTCATGTATGGGGCAATGGAGAACGGTCCTTCGCTATCCAGCGTGTCGGCAGCCTCAAGGTAATGGAGAACCGATAAAGATCGAGCGGGGAATATTCCAGGGTGACAGTCTGAGTCCCCTGTGGTTTTGCTTGGCCCTGAATCCTCTTAGTACTTTGCTGGAGGAGTCGGGGCTTGGCTACCGGTTGAGAAGAGGAGGTCAAGTAATATCTCACCTGCTCTATATGGATGACCTTAAATTGTTTGCCCCCACCGACTTGCAACTGATGGAGCTACTAAGGGTAACTGAAAACTTTAGTAATTCTATTAGGATGGAATTCGGTGTGGACAAATGTGCAGTCATGCATGTAAAGCATGGTGAGATTGTGGAATCCGAGGGTGTTCAACTCTCGGATTCTACACATCTTGGGTCCCTCTCCCCAACCGAAACCTACAAATACTTGGGTATGGCGGAGGCGTTAGGCATCAACCAGGCCAACATGATGCAATCGTTGCAGGAGCGCTTCTTTGGCCGCCTGAAAAAGGTTCTCAATAGTCTTTTATCAGGCGGAAACAAGGTGCGCGCCTTTAACGGTTGGGTCATGCCGGTCTTGATGTACTCCTTCGGTATACTCAAGTGGACTCAGACGGGTCTTGACGCCCTGGATCGGAAAGTCCGCAAGCTACTGACGGCATATCGTATGCATCACCCACGGTCATCGGTGATGAGGCTGTACATCTCGCGGAAGTGTGGGGGTCGTGGCTTTTTAAATGCAAAGACCCTCCACAACCGTGAGGTGTGCAGTCTAAGGGAATATTTCCTTCACTTGGACGTGGGTATGCACCGAGATGTTGTTGCAGTGGACAAGGGACTTACCCCGCTCTCTTTGGCTAAAGAGAACTGGCGCAAACCTGTGGTACTGGATACCAATGACCGCAGGGAGGTATGGCAGAGCAAGGAGCTTCACGGACGCTTCTACCGGGCTCTTCATGGGCCCGATGTAGATTTTAAAGCGTCCGTATCCTGGCTGCGTTTCGGTGACCTCTTCGGAGAGACCGAAGGCTTTGTTTGTGCGATTATGGACGAAGTTATCATGACGAACAACTACCGGAAATATATTGTAAAGGACGGCACAGTTGACATATGTCGGGCATGCCACTGTCCCGGGGAATCCATCCGACATATTATTTCTGGTTGTTCTCGTCTTGCTAACGGCGAGTATTTGCACAGACACAACCTGGTGGCCAGGATTATACACCAGCAACTTGCCTTGAAATACAGCCTTGTGGATACAGAAGTACCATACTACAGGTATGTGCCCGACCCAGTTCTCGAAAATGGTCATGTCACATTATACTGGGATCGGTCTATCATCACTGATAGGACTATTGTACACAATAAGCCTGATATAGTGATGATAGATCGATTGGAGCGCCGCACGATGATTGTTGATGTCATCGTCCCGCATGACGGGAATCTCGTGAAGGCCGAAAAAGATAAAGAAATAAAATATCTTGACTTGGCACACGAGGTTGTCGACATGTGGGATGTTGACTCAGCAGTCATCGTGCCGATTGTCGTTACGGCCAATGGCATAATGGCAAAGAGCCTCGACCAACACCTACAGAGGCTCTCATTAGGCAGCTGGGTCAAGGGCTTGATTCAGAAAGCAGTTCTTCTGGACACGGCACGTATCGTTAGGAAGTTCCTCTCTCTGAGGCCCTGACCACCGGTAGCTTGGACCCTGTTCCTGATGCCGGTGGGCTACTGTTTTTATATATTTTTAAATGTTTTTATTTCTTGTTTTTTGTAAAAATGTTTAAAAATGTAAAAAAATATGTAAAATAATGAATAAATGGAATAATAATAATATTAATATATGTTGACTCAGCAGTCATTGTGCCGATTGTCGTTACAGCCAATGGCATCATCGCAAAGAGCCTCGACCAACACCTGCAGAGGCTCTCGTTAGGCGGCTGGATCAAGGGCTTGATGCAGAAAGCGGTACTTCTGGACACGGCGCGTATCGTGAGGAGGTTCCTCTCTCTGAGGCCCTGACCACCGGTAGCTTGGACCCTGTTCCTGATACCGGTGGGCTACTGTTTTTATATATTTTTAAATGTTTTTATATCTTTTTGTTTTAAAAATTATTTAAAAATGTATTGAAATGTGTATATAAAATGAATAAACGGAATAATAATATAATCTTTATTGACATAAAAAGTTGTTACAAGTTGTGTGAAGTCCCTGACTCCTGTGCTAGGTGAGAAACCTGTGTTACAAGAGTCAGTGCCCTCTCCCATGTGCAGAAAGACATTAAATTTTTATGCAATAAAACTATTTAAATGCAAAAACTATAACTAAAGAATAAATTAGCAAAAATATGTTAGTGATGTGTTTGTGTAACATAATGTAATAATGCGTGTGTAAGTGTTTTGTGAGGGTGAGTGTGTGTGTGGGGGTGAGCGTTTGTGCGTATTGCGTGTGTGGAGAGGTGATTGTGTGTGTATGGGGGATATACGGTGTGTGCTTGAGGGGTTTACTGTGTATGCGTGAAAGGTTTACTGTGTGAGAAAGTGATATCAAGTGTGTCTCTTAACTGTATAAGAGGGTGTTTTTACGAAATTGTTATTATAATTTGTTCTGTACTGTCGTAATTTAAAGACTGTAGCCACAGTTTAAGACTTTGCTTGACCTTGTGCAGGGTAAGTTTGTAGATTGACAAGGTTTTATTAGCTTTGTTATAAATTTTACAGCTCAGTGCATGAAAGTGTCTATTAAGTACTCAGACTTCTTTTGTCTTTAAGTAGGTACCCGATTACAACTTCAAGTGCTCATCACTTAAGTCATAAATAATACTTTTAAAGTGTCTAATGTATATTCGATACCGTTATTAATTCTACGTAATTTTGAGATTATTGTTGATAAGATCAGCCTTTCATAAACTGTTTCATCGGATAAACCTATAATCTGTATTAATCCCTTAACAATGTTTGGGCAATTTACTAGACTAAACCACTAAGATAACAAGAGGCGTAAGGTAAACATAGTTTATATAGGTATCTACTGAAATATAAACACATAATCTATTTATATGCTAGCTAGACGACCACAGCCACAGTCTTTTGTCGTCTATTCCCAAAGCCGCCTACGGTCCTAAAAAGCGACACAATCATCACGATTTTCAGATAGAAACAACTAATTCAAGACACTTGTCAAATCAAATAATTCAAATCTGCATCAAATTGTCAAAAAGTAATACTTTTCATCCAAGTTACCACTTTTACGTTATAGTAAATTGTATCGCTACAAAAGGTAGAAATAAAGGTAGTGTATAAAGCTTTATATTAAAATTTACATACAAGTTTGTTTGCTGACTCTTTATATCGTTCTATTCAAACAAAACTATACGTTCCGCTTCGTTGGTGCCATTTCTCTATGTATATTTATTTTCATTTCACTGTAAATTAATAGTGCTCAATTCCATTTATTTGGTAGTATCATTCACACCGGGTGAAAGCAATTTTGTACTTGTTATAACGAACTAGCCTATGCCTGCGACTTCGCCCACCTATTATTCGGGTTAACACAGAAATAGGTTAACGCGCATTCCTCGGAAACAAGAAGTAGCCTATCCTTTTCTAGGTCCTAGGTCACCTCGTTGCCAAAAATAATAATAACGATCGGTTCTCACAAAGTAACAAACGGACAGACAAATATACAGAGTTACTTTCGTATTTATAATATTAATTGCGGATTAGTGTGAATATATATTTTGTACCAACTAGGCTTAGTAACAGTGTTTCGAACAATTTACTAAATTAGTATTCTTTGAAATAAGGCTTTTATAGTTGTACAAAAGGCGTATTTATTTATGGCGGTTTACAGTTGTGGCAGTCACAGATATTATTTGAAGTTGTGCGTGATCAATGACAAATATGAAATAGCACTTTGGAGTACATCAATTTGTGGGCAAGATGTGTCTGCATCTGCATATTTATAGTTTGAGCGTATTGACAATTAATTACACTACTTGGAGTCATGTAACTAAAATCAACTACACATAAGTGCCTGTAACTATTTTCATTTGAATAAAAAACAAATTTAATTTAGTTTCAGTAGAATTTTACTAATCTAGAGAAAACTAATTTAAATAACTAATCTTATTTGCGTTTCTTGAAGGCGTGTCCCTAAATTGAACGTCTTATCTTTTGTGGAATTAATCCATTGAACACAGTGCAACAACCAAGTACGCAGAACACTGACAACAATGCCCTTTATATTATGCCATGGTGACAAATATTTTCAGAAGCGAAACAAAGGCATCAAGACTCATAAAAGACCCTAAGAATTTAATTTGAAACCAAAGGCCATTAAACTATTTAATATGATAGTGACTTTGGAAGAACGGTAGCTATTTAACAGTGATATCACGCATCTTCAACAGTGGGCTTAAAAGCAGCTTAATTAACAATCTTCTTCGGTATAATTGAGTTTTGTCTAACGTTGTTTCTTCAAGGAGCGAGTAATTCACTTTACTTTCCTAATACTATGTTCAGAAAATATCAAAAACTCCAGTGAGAGCTGCTTTTGATTATGTTCTTCATACTAAATTGTTTGTTTTAACAATTTCGTGCTCCACTGAGTACGTTAATATTTCGTAAGCATGGCATTATGTTGGCAGTTCAGGGTTTGTTTACTTAATGTCTTAATCTTCATAATGTCTTTGTATTAAACCATAACAATATGATGATAGAATAGGTACCTACAAGACCCGTATTGTTGTTCTTCATATACATTAGGTAAACAATTTTTTGGTCCTTGGTTGCTAACACGAGTAGCTAATTTGCTGTTATTAATGAGTCGAAGTTTGTTGTTGTTCACCTTCTAGACAGCTAACATTTTAACTTTATATCCCAGAGGGAGATTGGCCTTTTGCAACATTTCGTTATCAGTTGATACAGTCGATCATTTATAAATCTGATACAATCCTCTCTTCATTTTTCAAAATATTGCTGGTGCGTAAGCCTTAAATACCGACTTACTGGAAATACTAACTTTATAAAGAGCCAATACAAAATGATGTTATATGTTGTTTAATTTCCATCTATAATTGAATAGACACGGAAGTTAATTTTATACAGCATGTAGGAGTATACGTACAGAGACAAATTAACCATTTCATTAACCTGTCACCGACAGGGTCACCGACAGGATCCTATTTCAAGAAATTAAAGTTAACTGAACTGCAGTTATTCGTCCTTCTACGACCTCTATGTAGTGGTTCGTTTAAAATAGTTCATTATTCAAATTGTTTTCATAGCATTAACAAGTTTTTATAATCTCATTGTAAAGCTATTAGGTACGTCTCCACTCTCCAGCACTCGGTGTGGCGGCGACATCAAAAGCCAATCTATTGTTGAACGCAGATTCAATAGAAATATTACTTTCTGGTAGTTTTAGTGTTAGAAATTTCAAAAGAACATTAAGAAATTAAGTTTGAATGGTGGGATCAAAGTTGCCTGTTTTAGTGAATCGTGTTATATTCTTAGTAATGACTTAATCTAGCTACATTTGTTCATTATAGTGAGTAGATAATAATACTTTCGCGAGCTCCACCTGGGTGTGGAACGTAGACGCTCATCAATCATTCAGGTAGTTGTATAGTAAGGGTGAACTGACGTCACATACAGTGCCATGAAAATGAAAGCTTCGTTTGTTGATTTACTAAGTTATGTTTAATTCTTAAATAACTATTATGTATATCTATGTATGTCTAAATGTAATTCAATATTTGTAAAGCTTGAAGAGGGCATGTCTTAACTTCTTGAATCATCAATATCATCATCAACTCAGCCTATCGCAAGTTGAATAGTAAACGGATATAATATGAATATCTGTGGCATTCGTTACGGGTAGTCAGAAGACAACAAGTCTGACAACTGTTCTAACTTCCGAATGTCAATGTTACCCAATAAATGGGTTGCGGGGGTCTGATGGCAGTCGTTCCGTGTAAAATGCTGATGTTCAGCCGCATCTGGTTAGACTGGAAACCGACCTCAATATAATTGGGAAAGGCGAGGAGGGTGATGATAAAACGGTCTGCCTTTTATTGTATTATTCCTTACTATAGTATCGAATTCAGGCATAATTGCCTGACAATAATCAAATATACTCAAACTCATATACACTTTAAATTCGTTGGCTCCACGATTGATTATTTAATCATAATCATATTAAGTTTATTTTCTCATCATCTCGGTACAAGTCATTTAAAATTAGCTATCGACTAAACACAGACTGTATATACCTACCTATATATTGATAGTCCCACCACAAATATAGGCAACTCAATCACGTACACGGCACAACCGAGATCCTTCCACTTGCTATAGGGTTAGCAAATTAGCGCCCCCCGTACGCAACGAATTGATTGAATGACGTCACGACTGCTAATATATGTGCCATGATTGATTGTAGCTAATTAATTGAAACGCCACTGGTGAACCGAGAACCTACCTCGGTAGGGTTGTAATGTCTGCAGTTAATAGCAATTAAAAATACAAGCGAAATAAATAAATTATTTTAACTTTTTTATTTCTACCCTCATCTTATTATACAAGTTTTTTTTTTTTTTTGTAGTATAGGATGGCGAAACGAGCTAAAAAAATAAGTTATAAATTGATTTCCAGAAATTCTTAATTTCTGCATTCCAAATTCTTTGAGTTTTTAATTAGCTCAAAATTTGACACCGTAAAGTCTGCTACAGAGCATAAACTGTGATATGAATAAATATTTTCATAAATTGCCAAACGAGCTGTCCCAGTTTGAATAAGTCACGTTTAACATAAGCTTAGTACACGCTTTCAGTATAAAATTATTCCTTCGAAATACATCCCATATTCGTTGCTATTACATTCTCAAAACGACGCAGCCTGTCCCAGACCGTAACCCAACCCTTCTGGTTCGTGTATTATTTTTGTATTATACTTAGTATTTGCAGAACATTGGCACGTAGGTCGCCACAGTTGGCCTATTGTTTCCAACTGCCCCATATCTGCGGGACGTTCCAAAATTCCAACGGATTTAGAAACGAAAGGAAAACTTGTAACAGCTGCTTATCTTGCCATTCAATTCGGAAGAGGGTCTTTACATAACGAAGAAAGCCACAGAAAATCCACGAGCAAGACCATTCGTAAAGTCTTCACAATATGATGTAGCAAGGTTAAGACTCTCAAATCGCTGAAAGAAACATAAAGATCGCCAATGTGCCCATGATTTGGAGCTGTAATTATTAATAAAAAATAAAAAATTACATTTATTTCAGACTTATTGATGTCCATAATTTTGTTAGTAACAATTATTATCTTTGAATATCTACTTTTGCTGGTGCTTTAGTGAATATTGACTTATCACGTGTTTATAAGACTGTCCCTTTTGCTTTTTTTTAGTTCGAAATTTGGGTCCGGATAGCGCTCAAAAACTTGTTACTATTTAGGACACTATCTCAATCTTTAAACCAAAGACGTGTTTGGTGTGGAGGACTCGAAAATATCTCTTTATAGTCACTCGGGGCTCTGTTTAGACTGAGAGGACCGTCGGCTTGAGCGATCATCGACACATCGGGAAGGGTTTTATGACTCGTCCCAAGCGATCTCGAAGCCCAAAACATTCTACAAGACCCTTAAAGTCTCATTGATGTTGCTTCGTCGAAACCAAATATCTCAATCGTAATTTCTGGTCGAAAAGACCATTTAAATTTTTGGTATTACGTATTAAAATGCATTTTACTTGTTCCAGTAAAGTTTAACGGAGCAATGGTTCCCGATAAAACTGCAGGGGAGTCTGACGTCACGGGCGGAAATAGGCTACATTTTCACCTCGACTGACTTGGCCGTTGTGATATAAATGGAAACAAATCCGTCTGAAGTTAAACATGACATGTTCTCAACACAGTTGAGGAAAAAGGCAGTAGTTGTGGTTTCACTGTATCACGTACCGTCTGTGAAAGTACTAATTTCCACTGAAATTAGAAAGCAACCCCTTGATTAATTGAACGTAATGCTACTAACTCCTACATGAGCACTAGTTGCGGCGGCTCACCGCACCTAATTATCGACATTCAATTAACTTTCGCGTGATCCAATCAGCTGATTCAATTACGAGATTTAATCAGGCATTCCCAGTCGAATCCAAGGCAAGTTCGGGTAAAGCTCGAAATCGAAGTACCTACTAAGCCTCGAATTACATTAATTGAAGTTTTTGATGAGGTCACCAAAACCTTGCACTGGCTTTTAGAAGGAGTCTAATTATAAACAGGTATTATGATTAGATTACAAAGGATAATGTTGACAAGTATAATTTAATTACGTTAGTCTAGTTTTACTGAAGTGGGATGTTAAGTGATAATGTTGCTCTTTTATCCCTGGCTGAATATGAGTGTTTACATAGGTGTCTTGTAAAAAGAGTATTTTGAGATATAGTGCTCCACTTTTCAATCCACTCAGGAGATTAAAAGAAAATCTATGTATGTCTGGGTTTCGCTCACAAATTTTATACGTAGCTAAGTTGGAGTTGCTATAAAAATAGTCTAAATGGCATGGAGCCGCGAGTGGTGCCGCCAGCCTTCTGGTGACCTTGACTTGATGAAACGAAGTGTTGCACAGATAAGAATATGCAGAAGTCTCACCTTCTAACAATGTGGTTGCTACGGTAGTGTAAAAATACTGCTGAGGTAGTTTTCATATTATCGCGCCGCCGAAGCAATAGAATGTGCGTTTTGTTAGACGTACCTATTTGATTAATCAATTTTGTCGTAGCGACTAGCTTAGCATGAATTCATGTATTTTAGATAAGAAGCCATTTCAGTACGAGTGTGCAAATTAATTGACAAGAGCAGGGCCGCCATACATTTTTGTGAGACACGAGTAAAAAACACAAAAAACATTTTAAATTTTTTTTTGTTACACTTGGTAAAACCAACATCGAGTTTTGTACCGAGAATGAGAAAAACACGTCTACTGAGCAAACATTAATACATTAATATCTCATAGAGCAGCGGGTATGATACATGCATGTAAAATGAGGCTCTGTCAGACTCGTCACGTGCCGCACGTGCTCACTGTCGCTGACCAGCTCTGTACGTGGGGTGAAGCGGAGCGACGGGTTTCCATCCACTGAACATGAAGGGATGGTACACAGAGCATTAATGGTATTTTCTTAAAACCTCATCATCATCATCATCAACTCAGCCTATCGCAGTCCACTGCTGGACATAGGCCTTTCCCAAGTTGCACCACAACACTCGGTCCTCTGCTTTCCGCATCCAGTCACCCCCAGCCACGTTCTTCAGGTCGTCGGTCCAACTGGCGGGGGGGCGCCCTACGCTGCGTTTGCCGATTCGCGGTCTCTACTCAAGGACTCGTCTGCTCCAACGGCCATCAGTCCTTTGACAGACATGGCCAGCCCACTGCCACTTCAGCTTACTGATCCTAAAAGCTATGTCGGTCACTCCGGTTCTTCTCCGAATAATCTCGTTTCGGATTTTATCGTTAAAGCCTAAACTTGTAGAATTATTTTGCGCTATTTCAAACGTGAGATAATTATTTTCGTTTGTGCTTCTGGTTTATATTTTGGTGGAAGGGAACTTTGGGGTAAGAAATTAATAAAAAAAGATTATTATGTGTCCTGTTCGTATTTCGTAGTAGCTCCTTACTTGTGTAGGTTTTTTCTTAGTTCTCTTTTTCAGTTAATCATATCGCGAATATTCTTTGGCTTTATTGAAAAATTGAAAAATTAAATTCATTTAATGGTGTAAATGTGAGTAGATTAACAGTATTATCTCTCTGGTGACTTTTTACAATGACTCCTTTACGTCAACGTGTTTTATTAGATTTTCCTTGATTTTCTTTTTATATATGAATTGATTGAATCTTTGAATGAAAATAGAGTTGTACAATCTTATTCTTAGTTGATACTAAGCGTCTTAAGGGTACATTGTACCCATCATTATGAACAACTGTTGTTATGGGACCAACCCTGAACTCGCGAAAAAAGTCATCTCCTTACAGTAATGGGCTGGTTTTGTTATGTTAATCTGATTTTAATTATTATCGTTATAAATTTTTTGCGTGCCACTTATGGCAAAATATGTGGAAACTAACTGTGACTCTTTATCCATCTGTCTGGACCCGGATTTTTTGCGAAATAAATTATTCTTATTCTTACATTTGTGTTCACATCAGTCGACAAAATGTAGGGATCAGCTGATGTTTTTTTCACGATATCAGGGTTGGTCCCATAGTAAAAGTTGTTTTATAATTATGAGTACAATGAATAAGTTTTAATATAAACTTAGAATACGGTTGAATAGGGAAATTATTAAAAATTAAATAATGTGAATTGAGGAACATGATTGAATCAAATAAATTAATATTCAAGTGTATGCTAAATTGTATGCTTTCTGGCCCTGCATAGGTTTTGCTTTCCACGTCTCATTGCAAATCACTGCTGCCAGCTGCCAATTGTAGCCTCAGCTAAAATACATCAAATAGGGAGTTTTAGATCAGAACTAACAATGGGAAGCACAAATGAATATTGTATCATTGTAATGACAAAGATACAATATTCATTTGTGCTTCCCATTGTTAACAAAAATCAAACTCTCATTCTGGCGTAACGATGTGGATTCAAACATTTGAAGCTCGAGTGTGTCATCCCGAGTTTTCCAATAAACTGGAGGGGTTCTCCAATCACAAAAGTTAAATTGACGTCGCAACGACAATACCAATAAGACCATCCAGCTTCCGATAAAATCACACGATTGACGCTCAGACAGTACGTTAATCCATTTATGTCAATAATAACAATAAACTGATAGAAACAAAAACTAATTACCTACTACAGGCCTCTCTATACCTTCCAATTAAAAAGGTCTATATATCTTCCTTTTATGAGAGTTTTACACATCAAATTCAAATTCAAATGTTTTTTATTTCAAATAAACCGAATTACAGGCACTTTTAAAACGTCAGGCTCTAGTTGCACTGTTCCAAATTGTGGTGTGGTAATGGAGAAGAACCGACAAGAAACTCCATGGATATGCTTTTTTTAAATAGGTTATTGTTTATTACATCAAATTTATTCAAATAATGAGAGTATAATATAGGTTAATGTCAGAAATAAACAAGAGTTTAAAAGTGAGAATATTGCCTCTAACAATAAAAGTAAAAAGTGTCGCCATAGTATGTAGGAGCGGACCTGTCCCGACACATGGCGGCACCTATTCACGAGCATGACGCGAGCATCAGCATACATCATGAATTGTATCCCATGGTTGACATTAGATCTATCTGTGTGTTTATTTAACCTGCGCTGGTGAAGCAATTGTAGTGTAGTGACTATTGATCAAGAAGTGAACCTACTGATAGTATGTAATTTTGTGCTTATTATCAATCCAAATCTTCAAGAGCAATTAGTATTGCAAATAATTACGTTCTTTATTACATCCCCCGTGGACAGAGCGAGAATAGAGAGGATTAATGTGTGTCGCGTGAAGCTGTCTTCTGAAATGTTACTCGGACCTGTTACTTAGATTGTTACAGTCATTCGGCTGCTGTGGACTCTTAAGAATAAAAAACCGGCCAAGTGCGAGTCGGACTCACGCAGTAAGGGTTCCATACCATCCATCGACCTGATACCTCATATAAACTAATTTAATTTACGAGAGTTTATCTAAAGACGCACGCACAGACGCGAAATATGATTTTTTGCATTTCTGTCTTACGCAGGTACCACCACATATGTCTATATTTGTCTTGTTTTTAGTATTTGTTGCTAAACTACATAATATGCACTATAGACGAAGTTTGACATTGGTATATATAACCGTTTTGAATATAGAGCAGGAACAAAAACGTTGAAAAAAATGCATGTTTTTTGAGGTTTCTTGTATGGGGACCCCCTTTGTTTAAGCCTTTTTTGTTTTTAGCATTTGTCGTGATACTCCTCATAGCAACACATATTCTGTGAAAATTTCAACTGGTTATCTATTACCGTTACAAAGATACAGCTCTGTGACAGACAGACGAACGGACGGACGGACGGACGGACGGGCGGACGGACGGACAGACGGGTGGACGGACGGACGGACGGACAGCGTAGCGAGAGTAATAGGGTCCCGTTTGGCACCCTTCGGATACGGAACCCTTAAAATGAGATTTTTAGTACTAGGGTATATTGACTGAGGGGCTCATGGCTAAGTTGCAACCATGTGGATTGTACGATCTGCAAGGTTAAGCTGCACTAGCCGCGGTCAATCTGTGGATGGGTGACCGTTTCGTTACACATCGAGGCCCCTTCGTGCTTCGGAGAGCACGTAAAGCCGTCGGTCCTATGCCTGATCTCTCTCCGGTCGTGTCGAATTGCCGTCCCATCGGATTATGAAAGTGAGAGAATAGAGAGTGCACCTGTGTTTGCGCGCACACTTGTGTACTATAATATGTTCCACGCAGATGGCTAGTCTCCGTTGAGATTGGCCGCCGTGACCGAAATTCGGCCGGGAGGACATTATTATTATATTGACTGATTTCCAAGTACCTTAAGAAATGTGTCTAATAATTCTTTGACTCTGATCTGGATTTTGTGTCAGTTTTTTTTTTCAATTTTATTACACTTAAAACTAAACTCAGACTTAAAAGACCGTAGGAACTAGTTATGGCGTAATTTTAGAGAAAACTTAATTTGACTGCGCTCATAAATTGTGAAAGAAAATGATGCATTAATTAGTTCAAAAGATGACGTTGTAAGCCATACATTGGAAAAACATGCAAAAAATAAATAGAATCAACATATTGAGACCGTAACAGGTAATCAGAAGATAATTCAGGATAACGGGACGAAACTTGAAGACAAACGTAAACTCCAAACTTATATCCTTCAAAAATGTGCGCAAAATAACATTCCGTTCCAGCTCTGTATAAATTCAATAGGGGACTTCCATAGGATTTTAAGATTTTAATTAAACTCAAATAGCAGCACGCAGAACCACGTTTATTTGCAAGTCAGGTAATTACAATATGGCCGTGCATAGGTAGGTCAAAGTACAAACAAAGCGCCTGATGTAAAACTTATAGTTAATACTTGTCAGGTATGGTTGCTCTTAATTTCTAAAAACTGAGGAATAATGCTGAAACATGCCGCCGGCCGTTGAAAGCTTGCCTTTCAACCATCGTCTTCCAGTAACGGGCAAATCTTTGAAAACGCTCTCCTAATAATCCCGGTTGCTGTCTTGATGTCAGCAACTCTGTTAGTGCCATCGGTGCCAGGATGAACAGCAACAATACGGCCCAACTTCCACTTCAATGGCGGCAGGTTATCGTCTTTTATGACGACGAGTGAGTTCAGATTCAGGCTGTCCTTGCTGGTGCGCCACTTGACTCGCTCTTGAAGCTCGGAGACATATTCCTTGCTCCATCTTGACCAGAAATGCTGTCGCAGCTGTTCAACACGTTGGTGGCGTGTCAGGTGATGATTGGAGTAGTCCCGGATATCCTTTACCGGAAGAGACGTAATTGGTCGTCCAATCAAAAAATGATTTGGAGTGAGAGGCAACAAGTCTTCAGCATTTGATGATAAAGGTGTGAGTGGCCGAGAATTTAAAACGCCTTCAATCTGCACTAACACAGAGTTAAGCTCCTCGTACGTCAAATTACAGTTGCCCAACACTCTTACTAAGTGATATTTGGTCGATTTGACACCCGCCTCCCAAAGACCACCAAAATGTGGAGCGTAAGCAGGAATAAAGTGGAACTTAATTCCATCATGAGCTACAGCTTCAGTTATGGAGTCACAGTTGAGCTTCAAAAAATTTGAAATTTCATTAAAAGCTCCAACGAATGTTGTTCCGTTATCGAAGTAAATATTGAGAGGTTTGCCTCTCCGAGACATAAATCTCCGTAAAGCCTGTAAATAATTACTGCTCGTCAGGTCACCTACCAATTCTAAATGAATGGCCTTGGTAGTAAAACACACGAAAATAACGATGTATACCTTTACCAATCTACATCCACGACCTTGACGACTAGCCGAAACTATAGGACCTGCGTAATCAACTCCTACGCTTTGGAAAGGGAAATCGGCTGGTGAGAGTCTGCTCAATGGGAGATTACCCATTTGGGGAACAACTGTCTGTCCCTTTAGACGCTGACATCGAACGCACTGACGATAACTGGCTCTGGCTAAATTACGACCACCTAGGGGCCAGTATCTCTCTCTAATTGTACTTAATAATAATTGAGGACCTGCATGCATCAATCTTTGGTGCTCATATTTAAATAAAAGTTTGGTTACATGATGAGTGGACTGTAGTAATATAGGGTGTTTCTTTTCAAATGAAAATTCGGAATTATGTAGTCTGCCACCGATACGAATGACTTTGTTTTCATCGAGAAACACATTTAATTTTAATAATTGATTTTTGTGCGGTAATTTTTGATTATTTAATAACAAGTAATATTCAGGGAAAGATTCCTTTTGAGACTGAATGATAATAAAGTTTAAAGCATCTTGTAGTTCTTCAGAATTTAAACAAGACGGATTTGAAGTACGTCTTTTACATGCGTTGATAAATAAATAAAAAATAACAAGTTGAACGCTGTAATCTCATACAATTAGAGAAACGATTTATCTCAATCAACCCTTTAAATAAGTATTTAAAAGATAAACCCAGAGGGTCAAATATTCGTGCGATTACTGCTAGCATGCCATGCTTGGTATTTTCAAGATTCTCAGGAATACTTATGGGAAAACATAAATTATCTGTCTCAGTTCGCCAACTCAGTTCTAGTGTTTTGTTGACAACATCACCTTCCTTGTGGAAATCGAAACAAAACTCATCAGATGATTGTGAAATTAAAGTGGGTTCATTAGATTTCCACTTCCTTAAAGGCATACAAGCAGATGTGAGAGCATCAGTCACTTTATGACGCAACATTGTAGCCTCCTCAAACAAGTCCGCACCAGTCAAAAGGTCATCGACATAAAAATCATGAAGAATAACTTCTGCGACCTTTTGATCCTGGCATTCAAGACCGACCTGTTTAAGGCACCTAGTTGCAAGGAATGGTGCACTAGCAGTACCATATGTGACTGTATGCAATTGATATACCTTGAGAGGACAAGAGATGTCATCACGCCAAATGATTTGCTGCAAGTGCCTGTCTGATGGGTGCACAGACACCTGCCTGTACATCTTCTCCACGTCAGCGGAGAGGACGTACTTATGCATCCTAAACCTAAGAAGAATTGACGTCAGATCGTCCTGAACGGTAGGGCCCACCATCTGTATTTTATTTAAAGAAATTCCAGAGGTGGTGGGTGCACTAGCATTAAAAACTACCCGTAATTTGGTAGTACTACTACTCTCGCGTAGTACTCCATGATGAGGAATAACATATGACTTCTGATCTTTATTAATATGACACTCTGACATATGGCCTAAGGAAATGTACTCCGACATGAAGTCTTTGTACATTATGTCGAGTGAGGGCGTGTTCTGATTTCTGCGCTCAAGTGACAGAAATCATCGTTTTGCACGATTAAATGAATCGCCCAAACTATCTGAAGATTCCTTAAATGGTATTTTAACGCAAAAGCGGCCATCTGACAAACGCGTAGTGTTTTTAATGAAATGTTCTTCACACATCTTCTCCTCAGTTGAATAAGTTGATGACTCATGACATACTTCTTCGAGCTGCCAAAAACGCGTCAGTTGGTTTTGGATGTCATCTAACTCACGAGAACTGGAAGAACTTTCTAAATCAGTGTCAACGTTAGTGAAGTTACATTTAATTGGTGAAAAGTGAGATGAAATATTATTATAGCCGCCGTTAATTGGGCCACAAACCATCCAACCAAGTCTGGTTTGATAAAGTGTTGGTTTTCTATCACCTAATATAATTTTATCTGATCCTAATAAACTCCAAAACACGTTAGCTCCAATAATAATATCAATTGAAGCCGGTGTGTGGAAATACGGATCAGCGAGCTGTATGTTTGACGGTATATTTACGTGTACCTGTCTAGTGGGAACGTTATCAGTTATTGCGGGCAAGACAAAACATATTAAATTATTAGTATAAGATTCATGCAACGATTGAATGCGAACACGGCACATTTTTTCTACGTGTGACAGAGAATTGTTAATTCCTTGAATAGACTTATTTGTGTTTAAATAAGGAAGATTTAACTTATTAAATAGATTCTCTGTCATTAAACACGACGAACTACCAGAATCAAGAAGGGCGCGAGCGATGTGTTCTTTATTATTAGCATCGTAGCACCTTATTAATGCAGTCGACAACAGGATGTCTCCTGTGGCGCTCGTATGCGAATGCGCAGTTATATTAGCCGATAGCGCCACGTGACCGTTGTTAGTGTCGGCAGTGGACGATGCCTCGAACTTATCGATCGCGTCGTCAGCTGATTTGCTTGAAACAGGTTTTGGTTTATAATCCGTGTTATGGATAAGCGTGTGGTGCTTGCGCTTACAGATTTTACAACCTGGTTTCTTGCAATTATTGGGATAGTGACCGTGACGAAAACAATTATAACATAACTTGTAATTAGGCAGTAAAGACATTCTATCGTTGACGCTCAATGCTAGAAACTGTGGACAAGAATTAAGGTTATGTTCACCGTTACATTTCGGACAACTATGCGATCGTGATGGACTACTAGGACTAGTGTTTTCAGTTGAAACCATAGCCTTAATTTTAGTGTTATGTTTAGTAGTATTAGTTGTAGAATGACGTGATTTCTCCAGTGTTTCTATCAAGTCAGCGCGATTACGTATAAACTCAATTAATTGTTCTAAAGAAATTGGTTTAGATTTGTCTATACGACCTTTGCACTCCTCCCATTCTCGGAATGTCTTAGTATCAAGTTTTTGACGAATTAAATATATCAGTAATGTGTCCCAATTATGAACAGGTTCGCCTAATGTTTTTAACGCCCTAATATTTTTGTTTACATTATCAATTATTGATTTTAATGAAGTTGAGGACTCCTTTCTGATTAATTCGATGTTGAATAACGCCGTAACGTGATTCTCAATCAATAATCGTTTATTATCGAATCGTTCACAAAGAAGATCCCATGCTACACTGTAGTTTTGAGCAGAAAATTCAATTGATTGTATAACGATAGCAGCACATCCTTCTAACGATGATCTCAGGTAATGAAATTTATTAATTTCGTCTATTTCGTCATTGCCATGAATGAGACTAGAAAAGGTATCGTGAAACTCAAGCCAGTTATCATAAGATCCTGTAAATTTTGGTAATTTTATGGTAGGTAACTTAACTAAATGACGCTTATGAGAACTATGATTAGATTTAATTTCTTCTTCGTCAGTTTCAGAGAAGTTATTGAGCCACCAATCCATAATATTGTGACTCAATCGTGGTTCGTTCAAGTAATTCAGCTTCAATATTGTCAGACAAGGATTCTAATTTTACTTGGATCTAATTAAAATCATCATACAGATTTTCCAATTTGTCGACACGCAACTGTAACTCCATTACCTGACAGGGTGTTAACTCGGAATCTTTTAAAGTACTCAAGTATGTTCCAAATACTGTTATCCTTCCTTTACAACTGCTTCGCTTCTTTTTTAGTTCCTTGAATTGTTCTCCTTGTTTTGTTCTTGTTTGTTTTTTTTTTTTTAGTCATTTTAGAAGGTGGGTATCGTAGACCTGAAGTTATACAATAATAATGTTAATAACAGTAATATAAACAATTTTTTACAAAAATATCTATCGTAAACAGACTGTAAAACAATTGGCGTAAATGATTACTAAGTAAATATACTTATTAGTTTGACTTTTAAATTGATAGACTGGAAATAACAATGAACTGCTTTAGGTAATAATTTAAGGTTTACTATTCATAATAATGAATTTAACTCGATTCTTAATAATTTACAAGTGGGTTTACAATGCTATATTCATTTAAAGGTTTTAAATTAGTACCATTTGTACTTTTATAAACTGAATAGTTAACTAATGTAACACGGATGCTACTGTACTGTATATTTTAAGTACTGGTTGACTATATTGTACAAATGTTAATTAACCTTATGATATGTAACTAATTCCTTGTAAATATGTAAATAACTTTGTAAGTATAAAATAAAAAACACGTTACTAACCTTATAAGTAATTTGTACCTATTGATGCAAAATTCATATTACCTGATTGTATGTACCTATTGAGTGTTGGGTGAAAATTATTAAATATTATTTATGCTTAAACACTGCACGTTTTTATTATTTAACACTAATGTCCAAGCCACTTTTTCATCCATAACGTGTTAGTTAAAAACCACGTCACTCCAGTACTCAGTGATAATTTCAATTATTTTGCAGGATTATTCTTGATTCCACTTCTGCAGCTAATCCTTAGGTATCCGGTTCGTATAGACCATGTATAAATTCAATAGGGGACTTCCATAGGATTTTAAGATTTTAATTAAACTCAAATAGCAGCACGCAGAACCACGTTTATTTGCAAGTCAGGTAATTACAATATGGCCGTGCATAGGTAGGTCAAAGTACAAACAAAGCGCCTGATGTAAAACTTATAGTTAATACTTGTCAGGTATGGTTGCTCTTAATTTCTAAAAACTGAGGAATAATGCTGAAACAAGCTCCAAATATTACCTAAAAGGAATTCTCTCGTCCAAAGGAAAACGTTCTTGTTAGTATAATCCTTATCTCACAGAGAACATGTGAAAAATGCGGGGCAGTGTGTCGTGCCCAGTTTATTTAAATAAAGATTGCAAGTTTGGGCAAAGCATCCAAAGTGTTGTGAGCTTCGGCTACATCTTTTAAATGCATTTTGTTTTCACAAAACGTCGTCGTTGGGAGGAAGCTGTTAAGATATTGTCTTTTAGGAAATAAATATCTACGTGAAATGATATTTGTTAGGGTTTCTGTACACGTGGCTTTAAAATGTTATTTTCGTGAGAATAGCGAGAAATTTGTTTTTCTGAGTATTGTGAGAAATGGGTTCTTGCGAAGGTGTGTCTTTTTTAACTTTTTTTCTTCATCAATATCTCACTGTTTCAGCAAAGTAAGAGTAATTCTGATGAGCAAGGAAAATTAAGTATAGGGTTCCCGTTTTTTTCAGGGTCTATAAAGGTAATCTTCAATCCAAGAACAACACAAAAGGTGTAGGTAATCTTCTGCTGGAAAACAGCGCC
The DNA here is from genome assembly GCA_949699075.1 of Asteroscopus sphinx. Classification (NCBI taxonomy): domain Eukaryota; kingdom Metazoa; phylum Arthropoda; class Insecta; order Lepidoptera; family Noctuidae; genus Asteroscopus; species Asteroscopus sphinx. The sequence continues at coordinate 438,819 of OX453007.1, forward strand.
TAATGCTAATGTGGGCTTCAAGATCACGACACAATTTCTATGATAAAAGCAAAAATGGTCTCACGTATTCAGCATGAGTGTGGCAGACTAATGCATTCAATTAGGTTTGGCGAAAAATTCTCAAGTTTTTCAACAAATTAATGTGAATTTATAAAAAAAATTGCCAAGTGTGAATCGAACTCGCGCACTAAAGGATTCTGTAACATAAGTGTGTGTTTAGTTTCTTTTGATATTTTCTTCTTTATTTTTAGAAGCACACACTACAATTGTACCATGTTGCACGCTTGTATTGTGTGTATTACCGTTTTCAAGATAGAGCAGGAGCAATAAATTTTCATTTATTTATTTAATTATTTATGCAAAACTGGTTACAAAGGCGGTCTCTACCAGACAACCTTAGGGTAATTCAGAGACAAAGAATAAGGTAGATGCACCAGTAAAATAGTAAAATATGTTTAGTATTACGGACTTATTTTTAGTATTTGTCATAATAGAAGCCAGCCGTAGTAAAACATATTCTGAATCTGTGAATTGAATTTGAATTGGCTACTGTTGTTTTCGTTGGCACTCTTTAGGTACGGAACCCTAAAAAGTATCCAATTTAAATAATATGCTTTGAGATTTCAAATAAAGTAGTCATTCGAAAACTGTGCAAGCATTCTTTGAATTAACCTATTATTTTTATAAAACTAGATTCCATATTCATAAAACAATATTTTACAATTTTATTTTACATGCTGTATATTCTTTTCGATTCAATCCAACTCACTAAGCAAAAGTTATTCATTGGAAAAGTTATTTATTGTTTTTATTTGTGTTTGGCAAAAAAAAAACTGGTTTAGTAAAAATGTTTTTGCATTCTTGTTTCGTTGAAATATAATTGGGCCTGTCGCAAAAGGGAGGCCAAGGTGAAGTTAATAAATATGTATTAACAAAACTGACGAGAGGTAGCACTCCCAATTACGAGGGTAACAAAATGCGACGTTTGCGGTAGACTCGTTGTTCTGAGCCGACAATTATCACGATTACCAATCCTCAGTTTTACATTCAAAGCTGGCCGAACTATTACCAATTACCAACTTACCTGACGCGGCTTACAACAACCTTAAGTTTGGAAGTTTAAGGTTGATTTTTATTTGAGGTAGTGGTAGAAAGTGGTTAGCGTCACTATTTGTTTGTTGCAGGGCCGGCCGCGAACAAAGGTCGGTCCTAATGAACAGCCGGCCGCGCGCTATTTACAACGCCCTCTATAGGCGGCCCCATTCACCGTTGTCTACAACCTACAACCTAAGTGTTGCTTTTAAAGAGGCTGCATTCTCTTCCATTTATCAAAGCCACTGTCGAAGGGTTCATGAAAATTAGCTGGGCTAGGCTTTTTGTGTAATGTAGGGACAGTAGGGTACGCACAATGGTCCGGACGGAAGGTTTTTGCATGAAATAAGAATAAAAACTAGGAGTAAAACTCTATTGTTATTGTCAAAGACATTGGTTATTGTTTGTTAGGTTGAAGCAGTTCAAAATTTATGAAATTATGGATAAATAAGCAGTCGCCATATAGAAGGAAATCTACAGTTTCGTACTAACTTAGTAACATGACGGTTTCTTGCAGGGGTAGTCAGATATTCCAGGGGTAGGCACCAGTGAGCCTTTTGTGTCGTCATCTTAACGTCTTCACCACTCAGGTTTAGTTAATTTTTATGCGTCCACGCTTGAAGTTTTTAATGGGGACAGAAATAAACAGAACGGATATCGAAACTTGATGGCAAATCATCTTTATAATGTAGTTATGATTTGTAGGACCCGCGACCCGTAAAAAGAAATGGGGTGGTATAATAAGACAAGTATTCACAGCCAAATAAAAATAAATAAATAAATAAATAAATAATTTTTTATTTCACATAAATATGCACATTATTTTGCGTTGACTTTCTATTTGTAACTTTTGGAATTCATGTTAGAAATGTTCATAATAACTATTTTGGTCGCAATCCATAGCAGTATATTTAGGGGTTTGAAACTTAACTGTGACCTCGAACTGAATTCGAATCGAAACTAGCTAATATCAAAAGTTGGCCTGTTCCAATTGCGTCTTTAAATAAAACCTATTTTGGCTGTAGTTTATCGTGTTTAAATAAATGAAATGGCCCAAGTGATTCTAACCTGAGAATTTTTCAACTGGTCAGAGATCAGAAAGGATTGAGAATCAATCACGGAAGTTTGAAGCGCGGCACTAGGGTCTAGTTGTTTTCAAAATGGTTTTTTTTTTTTCCGTTCCATTGTTGGCATGTTGATTATTGATTTTTAAGGTTTTATAATTATGATTATTAAGAAATATATACTACAATTTTAAAAAAATATGCTATCGTGTAGTTTGTATTTCATTTGAATTCCCTATACACAAACGCTTTTTTGCCAACTGTACCGAATGACTACGTAAAGTTGATTTCGGGTGATTCGACCAGTTCAGTTTTTACAAAATGAGAAAGGCGTCATTTTACCCCATCATATATTTCGGTTCAATTGAACAGACGCCTAACATTGAAAAATTCAAGAGATGGCTATTCACCTTTTCGGGTAAGTTTATTTCGGGTAATTCGCCACCTAAGTCGTTTACTTCTGCTCCTGCATACTCCCAAAGATATACTTAGTGTGGATCCAATTTTCTCTCTTTCTGGTACTCACCGTCAATATGGCCTCTCGTGGGTACTCGTTACGTCAGAGCGTCAAAGCCGCTCGGCTGCGTCGAACATTGCAGCCGAACGTCTTTGCGAGTCACAGTCACAGTATAGACTACGACACTACGACTACGACTCTTTGAATGCACAAATATTTTGTATTTGGTCTTATTTTGTTGGTGGACGTATTTTTTTTATTTAGCGAAGATAAGAAGTCTTTTATATAAATCCAAACCGACAAAAAATCGTGACCATATTTGGAAGCAAGGAAAATTATGAACTAGGGTATTTCGAAAGAATTCAACTAATATTCGAAGAATATACCGTGCATATTAGGTACCACAGAAATAGATAGAATGGAAAAGTCGGCGGCGGGGCGCGCGTGGCTGCATTCTGCACCATAGTGCATTGCATTTCAAAGCCTTTCTCAGCACGCCTTATGACTTGTTTCTGTAAATACTGTAACATAAACCCGCAAAAATGTTTCTAACTGCAGAATCGAAGGCTGTAAAGTACATTTGCTTGAAGTTAATTTTTTTAAATGAATGACGTCAACATGGGAGGCGTAGTTTGTTCCAAAGTTGCCACGCATGAATCGTAAGTAAAATTGTGATTACAACCATTCTATCTATTTCTGTGTTAGGTACCTACTGCGTTCCACAAGGAATCAATCCTAACCAACCATGACCGAACCAAAAGTTTTATTTATTTAAACTTCATGCAACATGTGTATACATAGGCGGACTTAATACTTTTTTATTTCTCATACTCGGAAAGTAGTGTTTGTTTGATCCAAGTAGCGGGTGGAAAACGCTGATTCCCTCCCTAGGGCGGAAAAAACTCATAGTAATAGCTTTCCACCCTAGGGCGGGAATGAATTTTAAAAATAGAACTATAGATAGTCGGAAGCAAAATATCGAAAAAAAAATGCCGCGGTCTTGTGAGTTTATAAACAGCCAGTGTGAATTAAAAAAAAACCTATAAGCGGGACGGCCCGGCGCCGGTGGTGACGCGGTGTGTTCCATAATTAAAATTTAAGAAAGACTATACAATTTGCCGGGATACTAACTTTGTCTGTACCGAAATTCAAAATCTCAGTTTTATAGACTAATATTTGATTAAAAATTAGTTCAAGCGATTCTGAAATGTTGACCCCAGATTCGGTTAAAGACGAGGCAAAAACAGTAATCGAAAATCTTTTGCCAGAAATTACAAAGTAACGATACTTAAATACATACAATGATTTTATGAAGTAGCTAACATACAAGAAAATACGTATTTTAGAAAAACTACTATTTATTACTTTCCTTCTTCATGTCAGTGGTACGACTGATCTTTTGTCAGACTTGGCAAGCCCAAAATTTTGCAACCTCTACCGCGTTATCCTTATATTCGAAATGAAAAGTAGAGTATTTTATTCGGACTATAGCCTAAAGTCTAAATACCTCGTATGGGAATTGATTCCTTTCGACCCTTGTGTAACAATCTACTATTATTCAGCGTCTCATTTCAGTTCCGTTATTTCAACTTTACTAACTTTAAAGTTTCTGTATAAAATGCTTTATGTGATACGAAAAGTTGCTATTGCTATACTACTTTATTAATAAAAGTTTGAATTACAATAATAAACCTACATTGTTTTACTGAAGCAACATTTAAAAAATACTCCACAGACTAAGCCTGCAGATGAGTGAAAACTCTGCCGTTTTCAAACTCAAGACCTACCAAGTTCGAAACTGATACGGCAATTTTATTTCTGCTATCCACGCTTCGTGCGTGACCTACACAAGTAAAATATGAGTGACACGAAAAAACTCCCTCATATAGGTACAAAAAATCCAATATAGATTTGCAGCACACGCATCTTGAAGCGTCACGCGTCGCGTTTGAATCAGAAGCGTGGCAGCGTGGTGAACGAGGCCGATCAGGGCGGCCGCCGGGTTAATTGAAGATGTAACGGGCCCGCGCTATGAATAATTCACGGCAGCGCCGAACGCTGGCGGATCGCCAGCCGCGTTTAAGGGTTGAGAGCGATCGCAGTGTAGCGGGATGTCGAGGTAATGGGGCAGGTTAGCTTTAATACGGGGTACTAGTAAATTGGTGATTTTGTTCGACTTAGAACTGTGACTGATTTCTTTAAGTGGACTGCTGCTGTCGTATCCTTTAACTGAATCTTTATTGATCTGCTATTGCGTAGAGCCTTTTTCATAGAAAATTAAGGTTGTAATATAATTCCACATACCTATCTAAATGAACAACCAAATGGTAAATTAACACAAAATAAATCATGTTTGTTTCGTGCTGAAAAATTAATAAATTCAGAAACAATCCATTTTTCAAAGATTTTTTAACAAACAAAACTAGCCAATGTATTTTAATATACACAACATTGCTTTTCTTTATCAAATGTGCATATCAACTAGTATTTTATGTCCTAACACTACGTGTAATACTGAAAACCAAGTATTTTGCAACAGAAAACATGACTCTTCTTTTTGTTCCGTTGTAGCTTCGTAATAAGATCTGTAAAATTCACACTGCATTTTCACTGCACAGCTTGTATTAGTGTGCGAGATTGTGAAAGTGTGAGTATGCGTTGGAACAGCAAGATTATGTTAGCTGGAGTATGCACGGATGATGTGACAATTTATGCATCTACAACGTGTATCAGAAATACTTGGTCATATTTGAAGAGCTCATTCAGGGGATAGCATAAAACAACTTTTATTATTGGACCACAACCCAGAAATCGCGACAAAAATATCAGCTGTTCCCTACTAAATCATCGATATCGCTCGACAAAATGTAAGGATCAGCTGATTATTTTTTCGCGATTTCAGTGTTGGTCCCATAATAAAAGTTGCTCGATAGCATCCCCTGAATATGCTCTTCAAATATGACCACGCATTTCTGATACACGTTGTATACATATAATCTATGCATATAAATAAAAAAATTGAAGCGTATGTCTGTGATTTCAAAATAATTGACTTTTTTTAAGCTCATACGATTTTTTGCCCATGACCTAAACCAAAACATCCGTTTTTTTTGTCTGTCTGTCTGTCTGTTCGTCTGTCTGTCTGTTTGTCCGGGCTAATCTAAGCAACAGCTGAACCAATTCTGACAGGACTTTCACAGGCAAATAGAGGACTTTGTAAGGTATAACATATGCTACTCTTTATCCGGGAAAATTGCGGAAAACTATTGGAAATGTTAAAAACTGATTCAGACTTACGTAAATAGATTTACTCACCAAACTAATTGCTTTTAACGGGAATTTCATAGACAGATAAAGGACTCTGTAAGGTATGACATAGGCTACTTTAATCCGGGAAAGTAACTCCCATAAATGAAATCAGTTTCTACGGAGTAACGGGGTATCAGGTCGATAGGTGGTATGGACCCTTTACAGCACGTTAATTTTAAATTCCATACGGGTGAAGTCGCGGGTAAAAGCTAGTAAATAATATAGTAAACTAGCGTCCCGCCCCGGCTTCGCACGGGTGCAATGCTGATACTAAATATACTACAGAATGTCTTTATATAAAACGTTCACAGCTTTTTTGCCATTCTTCTTCTATCGTGTCGACATGAGCTACATAACGATAATAGCTCATGCCGTGGGGAAAAGATTAGCCAGTCAGCAGGTTGGTACCGGGGCTGACTGCCCAGGGTGCACCGGACGATCAATTAAATAGCGTCACTCGTGGAGGCTCTTTTAATGCACCCCAAATCCAATGCGCCATTAGACAATACAAACATGTTTTCTTTTCGCCGCCGGCCCCCCGGCCTTTACCGCCTTAACCGCTATGTCCCTGCATTTTAAATCTGTAATATCTTCGAAAATATTCTTTTGAATTACATGCTGTAAGGGGCCATATTGATCTATATTAAATGCATAATGTATTTAAGGTACTTAATTGGATAAGGATAAATGCCGTATTCCTTAAAATCGCTTCGTAAATAAGCTATTGATTCTCGTAAAAAGTAAAGGATAAAAAATTGTTATTGTGGGTTATCCCTAAGAGATAGTGATCTGTTTGCGTATAAATGAAACCACCGTCGCTGTTAGAAGCTAGTTTATTACTTAAATTATTAATTAATTAATAAAATATACACATCAGATAGACACATATCTTCGCGGACTTTTTTGTAGGCCTTTTTAAGGTGTACAATACTGTATTACATTATTTTGATCTATCTCGTAAGGTTCAGCCAGCGTTTGCAATGTAAGCGCAAAAAAATGTGTTTATTTACGACATCACATTAGAAACCTCTAAAATTAGCGGTGTTTCTCTACTATATTTTGCATGTATCATACAGAGAGAAGAGGAAGGTTTATTTATAACCTTCCTCTTGAATCACTCTATCTATTAAAGCAGACAGTGGGAAGCGACTTTGTTTTATACTATGTAGTGAAGAATCATTATGAAACGTGACTTTTTACTTTAGTCTGCTTTTCTTTTTAACTGACAAAAAAAGGAGAATCCTTCTAATATTATAAATTCGAAAGTGTATTTATTGTAACTGGCGAGATGTGGGTCTACTATACACTTCTGTCTACCCCTTCGGGGAAATACAGGCGTGATGTTATGTTATCATCATTTCAGCCGAAAGACGTCCACTGCTGGACATAGGCCTCTATGCATAGGCTTCATGTTATGTTATATGAACGTGTATTTGTTGTATTGTTTTTGTTTGTTGACGCAACAACAGAGCAACGGATCGACGTAATTTTTTGCATAGAGATAGTTTATCCCGGAAAAAATGCACGGTTTCTGTGGGAAAGATCTGGAGCGTAATTCTAATACTTCCTAATGTTAAAATAGCTAAACGGATTTAGCTGAAATTAATTGTAAAGGTGTCTTAGGTTTTAGAATAACATACAGGGTAAATGCTTTGAACTTTGAACTTCTTTTTATCCCGGAAAAATTCAGAGTGCCTGTGGGATAGATCCGGAGCGTAATTCTGTATTTACCTCTACGAATTTTTACACCGTAGTGTCCTAAAATAATGCTAAAATAAAGAACCACAGGAGTGAAGCCACGGGTAAAAACCGTGTTCTTATAAATATTTTTCTCCGTATTGCTTTATGAAAATTTTCATTACAGAAGTGAGTATTCTTATTCTTATTCTTTATTGTACACACAGATATACATTTATATAACAGTAGGAAAGTTTATGTACATCGGCGAGCAATTAATTAAATGATTTTTTTTTAGAATTCGCTGACTCTAAAGCAAAAAGGTAATTTGGAAAAGGCATATACTCTGCGTGAATGTACGTATGTCAGGAGAAAGGAGTCTTTGATGTCTTGTAAAATATCAATTTTTCAAGGTATGTAGGCAATTTTTGAAATCCTATTGTTTACACAGGCAATTTAACATAAACATAACATAACATCACGCCTGTATTTCCCCAAAGGGGTAGGCAGAGGTGTATATCCACAGAGAAAATAATCACTATGTATAGTACACCCACATGCACAGGCAATTTATTTAATCATTTTTCTAATTAAGAAGGAAGATAAAAAAAAAAATATGCCGTATAACCTGCGTTGACCACCAGTTCCCCGGGAGCTGATATCAATCAACAAAATCCATAAACTAGATTTATTTATTCATGAACAATTCACATTGTATTTGAATGTCACAAAAAAAAATGATAGAGAAATATAATGTCAAATGATAAGATAGTATAGAACTGGAACACCTTATAATAAGAAAATTCACTACGCAATTGGTAAAAACCAAAAATTTTAACCAATTTTTTTATATTTCCAATATTAGATTCTCTCTCCGTTTATCGCATTCAATTTGCACAAAATGTACTCTCATGAAACAGGATTTAATGCCTCAAATCAATGTCCATGGAAAATATTAGCTCATTTAGCCGATGATGCTTCTAGGAGTCACCCATATTTATTTATTTATAATTAGGAAAACCAACAGCTATATAAAAATTAATATGCAGCTAGCATAGGTTACATTAAGCCAATTACAGGTTTCCACGGATAGTAATAGGATAAATTAACACTGATTTTAACGATCACATCAAGCACAAAAACTACAATTGATTAGAGTTGTAAATATTACATAAAATACTTGAATATTACTTATTCAGTCATTCTAAAGAAGTCAAGGTTTAGCTATATTTGCTAGCAAGTGCTTCAATTATCCTAATTTAAAGAAGACTAAGAAGAACTATCGTCTTCAGAGCCTCTCTGATCAACAAAAAGATGTATTGAATATTCATTGTATATTATAGTGTGGACTGGACCTTCTACTTCTATTGCTCGTACACCAGTGTTGGCGACTTGTAACAACTCAACTTGCTTCCGTCTAGTTCGCAACTCCGGTAATTGGATTAATAGTCCTTGTTATAGATTTGGGCCGGTAATGAGCCGTTAACACCGTGTTAGTGAGGGAGAACTTTAAGACACTCTTTACTTTCCTCTCTCACCCCGTGGGATTTCGTCTAAAGTATCCATGGACGTTAGTGACTTTCTTGTACAGTCTAACAAGGCAATTGGTATACAGGGTAGAGAGATATAAATGAAGTTTTCTCAGAAGATTATGGATGTTTTCGAGTTAAATATCATTTTAATAACGGACAAAGTTAAACTGTATTTATACAAAACCCTAATCAAATCATTCTATAATAACTTCCTGAGAAATCTTCACCTATATCTGGTGACCCTATATACTAATTGCTTTGTTCGACTGTACTATCATATCACAGATAATCACTGTAAAAAAAGTATATGATCTGATATAATGTCTAAATAAAAAGTTGTGGATATTCTTCTTCTTCTTTCTCTTAATCTCATCTCATTATATGGGATCGGTTTTCCTTGTCTGCCTCCTCAATTTTTTTTTCTCCGCTTATTTCTATCCCAATTCCCGGATGGTTGCGGCTTCTGTCTTGCTCTCTTTAAAGTCCCTTTGTACTGTCGACAGCTAGGCGACGGGGGTCTTCCAGAGCGTCACATCTTCATTTGCAATCTAAGGGATGCTCGCAAAATAGTGTTCTAGGTGGCTGAGCACATATCCATAACATCGATTGTGTCGCTCCTTGACTTTCTCGGATGTGGATATTGATATTGAAAACGTCATGAATCAGACCATTAGCTATTTATGCTGCTCAACATCCAACTAATGAGAGACAGGAGACATTAATCTAAAATAAAAATAAAACCCAAATTACTCACAAAAATTACCCACTTCCTATTACATTGCTCTGGCATCGTACCCGTGAATTAGTCGTCCGGGTCAACCGGTGACCCCTGACCCACTGCCTGCGTGACGCTCTGACGCATTAATATTAATTCGTGGCATAGCCGGCTACGCGCACTACTGTTCGCATACCGGATGTAGGGGCGAGGGAAGGGGGAGGAAAGGTGAAGGGCTTGGATGAACTAAACGACTGGGTCTCGTACAGTCATTAGCAATAAAAGAATGAACAAATGTTAGTGTACCTATTTGAATATTTCGGTTTGTTTTTGTATATCGCTTAATACGTTACTGGGTTTCTGGTTTATGTAAAATATTGATGAAAAATTCCATTGTGTTTTAAATTCAAAATTCAAATTCATATGTATTTTATTTCAAATAAACCTAATTACAGGCAATTTTGAAACGTCAGGCTGTAGTTGCACGGTTCCAAATTGTGGGTCCTATGGAGAAGAACCGGCAAGAAACTCCATGGATAAACTCTTTTTAAATTTGGTTATTGTTTATTACATCAAATTCATTCAAATAATGCGAGTAGAGTATAATGTAGGCTAATGTCAGAAATAAACAAGAGTTTAAAAGTGGGAATATTGCCTTTAGAATAAACGTAAACAAATTTGCCATAGTATGTAGGAGCTGACCTGTCCCAACAGACGGCACCCGTTCACGAGCGTCAGCCATCGCTATTGAAGGGAACTTAACGACCCGACACTAACGCCACCATCAGAATGACATTTAAGTGAGCATGACAGACTCATACTGCTAGACAATAAATAGGCAGGAATATATAGAATTACTGTAAAAACATTAATGGCCACATAATACTTAAATTTTACATTTTAATCACCTATTAAATTTTTTATGCAGTTTTTTTATATTAATGTGTCCATAAAACTTTTTAACGCGATTTTTTTTTTTACGCGACGATAATTATAATATTAAATTAATCACTGAAATAAATTTTGTAATATTATAGAGCTTTTCTTTCAAGCATTTGAGAGTTATTAGGCTTACGAATGTAAAGTCAATAAAAGCTTTTTATTTTTTATTAATGAGTTGTTATTCGCTGCACTCCCAATAATTATAGAAAAAAAAACATTGCCAGTCATGGGGACTGCCGACAGAAATGAGAAAACTTAAAACTGTCACACTAGTATGTCGCATGTCGATGACAAAGGGTGCCGCGAACACAGTTTTGCCCCCTTATTTTTTTCGTGGGGAAAATCCCAATGGACGCACTCCGCCCGGAAAAGGCAGAGCCAGTGTCGGACTCTTACCGATTAAAAACCACCACGGTGTTCTTCTAATGGCCCATTGCCGGGGGCGTGGGAAAAACAGCAGGCAGGTCACACTGCCAGTGTGTGCTGCGCCGTGTCCTCTGGGCAGCTCCCGCAATGATAACACTCGGGCATCGGCTCCCGGCCTATGCGACACAGATACTTCCCGATACAACCGTGCCCCGAGAGTATCTGCGTCAGCCGGTAGGAGTTTTGCCCCTACCAAAAGTCTCTCAACGCGGCTAAAGAAGATTTCGCTTCAAAAAACGAAGAAAAACTATAAAATAAATCTTCTTCTTGTATCGTGTCGACATGAGCTACATAATGATAATAGCTCATGCCGTGGGGAAAAGATTAGCCAGTCAGCAGGTTGGTAGCGGAGCTGACTGCCCATAAAATAAATGATTCTTTGTTAAACATATTTTGCCTTCTAACAGGAAAATCATTAACCATATAACGTAAAGAAACTGACAGTTATGTCTAGGTCGCTCTCTGCCTACCCCATCGTCATCAATGGCGTCCGCAGAAAGCGCTCAAATTATACGCACATTTGGCACGTGTGTCTCTGCATTAACCGGCGATTCTTTACAATGGTCCTAATTCTGTTGCACATCGCACTAAACTAAATTTTAATCACACTATATCTATTTCTTACTAAAATCATAGAAATAGGTCAAATTTGTTTTAGGATTTTCAAATTAATCTACGCCCTTGTGATTTATAGCAACAATACGTCGTTCGCAACAATTCACGTTGATGACAAGTAAGAGGACTAATTTGACTGGATTAAATATTTTCTATCCTTTTCCAATATTTTTTGTTCGGAAAATACATCTTCCTTCTCCGCGCCTTCTCTACTCTAAACTATGTTAAGGTCGGCTCTCAGTCTAACCAGATGCGGCTGAACATCAGTATTTTACACGGAGCGACTGCCATCAGACCCCCGCAACCCCATTTACTAGTTAATACCCTCCTCCGCGCTCCTCTCGAATGAATTAGCCACGAGGCCCTCTCCTCTGCGCTCCTTTCGAACCTCCGTTCGAAAGACTAAATTAGTTCAGTTTGTAAACAACAAAATCAGCACCGTTGTCTAGAATATAACCGTGGCACTACACGGCAATGGCGTGGTACTATGTAGGTATTGATTTCGAATTAAAATAGCTATTGTGGTGACTGTGTTGATTTTTGCGATAACGGGTTTCCACGAAATAGTTATAGGTTCATACTCGTAGCTTTACGCAGGTATTCTTTTTAAAAAAAGTTACGTCTTAGGTACTAGTAAACTATTGTACACTGAGAATAGTTCACCAACCAATGCAACCAATGCAATAGAGAATCGAGCCTATGTTCATTAAGCGGGCACTCTGCCAAACTCTAAAACTAGTTTTTTTACGACACGCGAGTTTTATCCATGATTTTCAGCTTGGCGATCTTTAATAGGAACTAAAGGTAACCATAAACCAGTTACTTAAAGTTGTAATATTTTCGTTTACTACAAAAACTCAAGTTTTTAAAAGTATGATAAAATGCGTTAATAAAGCAATTGTGATACCCAGAAGTGCTATACCATATTTCATAATTACTCATTTACAACACTAGAACTAAGTTATGTCTTTCTACAAACAAAGAGAAAATAAAAATCCTTACCATTTCTGGAAAATAAAAGTACGATTGTTGAAGTTCAAATTGATGATCCAATTTTGGGAGCATGAAAATATGTCATTGATTTATAATTATGATATCACCGCAAACTACCGCTCCGATATCGTTATGGTCAGACGGAATTCCGAATGGAAACGATTGGATTAAATTGAGTTTTTAAACACAAAAATACTTTTTAATAACAGTTTGGAAAAGGCTAATCTTTTTCCAATCACAAACTATTATACCATTAGCCTTTAGTGAAACTAATATCAATACAAAAAAATGTCTGTCATCTAACCTTTGTAACCCGCGCAGCACATGTCCACGTAGATATAGTTGCGTAAAACAAGTGAAGTAATGCCGCAACCAATATTTAATTGGTCCCACACCACCCAGTGCTACTTGGGAAGCGTTATAAGAAGAAGCGGGGATTGGTTGCTTGTGTGCTTTATGTAGGCTGGTCTGAGCTGAATTCAATATTCTGTAAACTTAGGGTTACTAACATCACGTCATATCACTCATCCTCCCGCCTTTATCACGTTTATTTGAAATTAGCGCAGCATGTATTTTTCTTCCATACACATTATTTTTAACTGACTTCATTCTATCAGCCATCATTTTAGTGTTCACTTTCTTCCTAATCGTATCATCTTTTATACAATCAGTCCATGTTTTCTTTGGGTTGTCTCTTTTCTTACAGCCATCAACATTCATACCATCACTACAAAATGTAATTTATCAGTCCGTGTGAGTGTGTTTGCGCTTACCGCAGCCTCAAGGATGCAATAAGGCCGTAACGTCACAGGTGTAAGTGGGGCATTAGAGCGGCGACACGTCGTTAATATGCAGTTCCCGGGCTGGAGAGGGGGACTGTGATGCCAGGATCATTATCTACGAACACCACGAGCAGGTGGGCATTAGTGCTAATGTATAACACCGGCTACTAACGTGTTAGCGGCTGTTTGGTGACAGAACAATGTGTCACGATTCTGATGGAGAGATTAACTTTGAACCTGAAATGTAGATACTGGTTTCAGATAAAGAGGTATTTTCATAGAAAAGCTTCAATGTTCTGGTATAATTTAGAAGCAACATGAATGTTTGAGCTTATGAGATAACATTGCTGTAATCATCAAGGTGAAGACAAAGGTCGGTGATCAGCGATCACAGTAAGTCGTTTTTACAACATGAAGACGCTGCTTCTCAAACTCTTGACAAGATTCTAATATTTGAAGTTTTGTTTTCAGTAGGGTAACCACACCTGACCTGATCAAAATATCAGAAACACGTCATCACAACAAAACTACATCCGCAAATGACGTAGCGGCATCTAAAATAGCGTCCTCACTAGTTAACCAGTCCATTTGTCAACGCGCCGCCGGTTTAAATCTGGGACGAGTCGTATGACGAATGGGAGCCTGCGACTAATTAATGTCCTAATAATCTTCGGGAGCAGCTCGGAAGTGTTCCTCATCAATCTATGTTATGAACTAGTTTGTGTGACTGTATTCAAAAGGACGGGTTTTATTGCTTTTATTGGCTTGATACAAGGAATTAATTTTGTGGACTTAAGAACTGGGTAACGTTGCGTGCAGTGCGGAATATTTGATGAGAGGGGAAAATAAATGGTATGCTGCAACATTGTATAAGATAACTGTTTACCACTGAACAAGCTGACTGTTACAATAATAATACAGGTACAACACTCGTAACCTATTTGCATATAGAAACACTAATAACATTTCTCATTTCACCAACGAGCGATGTGTTGTCATAATTTTTTTTTAAACAAAAGCTTTATAAGCACATAGTTATAATTCTATTGTATGCCTTATGAGGTAAATTGTGTTGACCAAAAATTATTATTGTAAGATCTTTTATGTACCACAACTAATAAAATAAAAATAAATAAAAATAAAATCTTTATTTCAGGCAAGGCATAAGTTTGACGTCATACACATACACCCATATCACATTATTATAATTAGAAAATTAGAATTAAATAAATGAATTATTATTATTACCTTCATTAATCAATTAGACAATTATTATTATTATTATACTACTAAAAAGCAAAAAACGTAATGCAATAAAGTTCATTTATATTTCTATTTCGTCAAAACGATGTGTGCAAAATTTTAGCCTGTTGAGATAATAAGAACTACCTTTAAATTGACTTACAAGATTTGCAGCAGATGAAGAACAACGAAGAGAGCTAGATAAAAGCTTCAAGCAAATGGAGGATAAATTGCTATTACTACGAATGACGACTTCATGACAGAAGTCTATTTAATATTTGTAGAGCTGCTCATTGTAATAGCGCTCGTTAATGGAAGTAAGTACTACACCGTACCTATTTCTATAGCTAAAAGTGTTCCGGAGTGAGGGGTAGTTACGAACGCCGGAGACATTACAATCAATGAGACTTTCCACCTTTAGGTCTCAGTTTGGCAAACGCAATTGCGTTCGCCAAACAAATTTGCAAATTTTGCTAATTTGCAATACTATTTAGGTAACAGCCTAGGTGGTATTGCAGTTGTTATGGGCAAATGTAACCACTTAACATTGGGAGAGCCTTCAGCCAATTTGGCCATCCTATATCATAAAAAAGTTTAAATTCATTACTATGGTAGTTGATTTTCTGACATTCAACTATCCGTAGACAGTCAGTTCGGGTTTCACGGTAGTACCGCGCTGAGGGCGAAGTACACAAGTACACAAAGTAATGCGATGTTACATGCGAATGCGATGCACTGGTGCCTTCCAGCTAAGCCAAGGAATATATCCGATACAACATTAATGCTCGTGTCGAAACGATATTAGGGAATTAGATTTCTAGGGGAAATGTTTGGATCCTAATACACAGTCAGGGTGTTTATAATTATAAACTTAATTAAACTTGGCTGATTTGATTTTTCTAGATTGATTTTTCGAAATATAAAGTCGATCCATTTAAACTGTCGATTTGTTTTTCTGGTCAGCTAGACAAAGTTTTGTTTTTGCTTACAATAATCTCCAACGAGCCTGCATTTTTTTAAATATATAACGCGAACTGTTGCTAGTTGTATTATCGAAACTGTTGCCATTGGCAACACCTATATCCTAGCTTACAGTATTAACAACATATTAAATCTAACCAAAATCATGATGGTGTGTCCCAAGATAATTCATTAGCCAATTAAGAAGTTTAAATGGTTAAGATCTGGTACAAAGTGTATGACGAATCGTGCCCATCCTCCGTTCTTCAGTAGTTAATGCCTCTGCGGTCTAAAAGCTGAAACATTGGCTCATTTATCAGCGTTACGGCTTCATAATTGCCTATGAACTCGTCCAGATCGGCCTTGAAATGGTATAAGACGGTACGGAAACTGTTAGAAGTTTGCACTTTAAAATTAACGGGTGTAAACTTTATAAAGTGATATAGTAAGTTTCATGCACCATCATCATTAGAGTCTGAGGAGAACGGGAATTGTGGATAGCTATAAGAAAAGAGGTAGACCAAAGATTAGATGGATGGATTGTGTGAAATATGATAAGGATAAAAAGAAAGTGAACACGGAGATGACAGCTGATAGAGATGTATCACAGATGTATGGAAGGAAACGACATGCTGCGCCGACCCCAAATAAATTGGGATAAGGGCAGGAGGATGATAATGAGAATGGGAATTGAACGTTAATCATAAATAAGAGAAGCAGCCTTACATAGCTATGTATCCAGTAAACTAATGAATAGAATTAAAAGTTTGTCTATAAAGTATTGCAAGTTTGAAACCTCAAAGGTAACTCTGTATGACTCAAGCCGTACCAAAGTACCTCTTATGAATATTTCTTAATCTATGCCTGCCGTTTGACAAGTGATGGTTAGGAGTTCTGATCTGAATTTAACTCGTTAATCAAAGGTTATGATAGGGCACAATTAACTAGTCAGTCAAGTCACCAGCTGTTGATTAATCGGCGCTAAATAACCCAGGATCGGGCCAGATGTTGCAGCGGTGCAACTTATTAACAAAGTTTCTTCATTCATCAAACACAGTTGGAGTTGCGTAACACAGTTAAAGTCATTAATGTGGGTAGCTAAGAGTTCCTGTTTTAATATTACATGCAGAAACATACAACATCGAATACAAAAACGTATAAATGTGATTGATATCTGTCTATAATTAAATATTATAAAGTTAACGTTATGCATTAGCATCGATGATATTCTAAAAAGTACAGATATGTTGTTGCGTGCGCAATCTGAAGACTCAAAAAGATCCTAATTGGGACGTTTTGCTACTAGTCTCCATCAAGCAAGGCGCCGAGCGTGACGTGTGACAATAAAAAATACAAAAATGCCGTCATGTGTGTACATGTACAGAATGTGTACTAATTATGACGCGAAACTAACTTAGAGTAACTACCTTACTTACTTTGAACTAGTTTATGTGTATTGTGCTGCCGCTGCGTACGGAACATCATTTTCGTTAGTTTTTTTAGGGTATGACATATCTATACTTTTAAATATCATTGATTAGCAAGGTAAAGATTCTAGAATTTGATTTCACAAATTTCCCTCTTAACTGAAAAAATACAGTCAGCCTTATTGTATCGTAACATTTACCAAGAAATCATTTTATTTTGTAATGATACCTTTAATATTCGTAACTCATTGTTAAATAGGGACACTCCACTTTAAATGCTACAGAGCAACTGTTCAAGAATTGCACTTAGCTACAGAATCTTCATTCGGGCACATTAGCCTTTTGGTTGAACGGATTAGCCTCTTTACCTCACTCTCACCCCTTACCTCCTTAAGTTCGTTCTAATTCGGGCAACTTAGTTTCACTCAAGTCTCAAGTATAATTCAATTTGTATTACAATCTACGGTTGTTCAAAATCGTCATTATAACAGAACTATTTCATGTATGTGTCTACGATAGTATGGTTCAGTAGCTGGTCTGTTGGGTTTACGGATAGAGGGTTTGATTCTCGCAAGGAGCAAAATCTTGTATAGCCTACAGACTAGTACAGACCGTTTCAGATCTGGAGTTTTGTGCATGTAAGATTTGTACTTGAAATGCACTTACGATACAGAAGAAATAAATAAATAAATATTTTTGGGACATTTTTACACAGCACTATCTAGTCCCAAACTAAGCAGAGCTTGTACTATGGGTACTAGACGATGGATTTAATACTTTTTTTTTTTTTTTTGTAAAGTTATACTTATAATACATAAGGAACACCCAGACCAACACAAACACTTATGTTCATCACACAAATATTTGTGTCCTGTGGAAATCAAACCCACGATCTCGTGATCAGCAGTCCGACACTCGAACCACTAGACCACAGACGTCAATGTCAATGACGTCAAGACAGAAATGAGGAAGAACTTTGGTGCAATTAATATTTTTAAAGGGCATTTTACCCTTCGTGAGAAAGAAGCTGGCTGTCACCAAGTCCTTTGTTACAGCCTTACATTTCATGCCAATCTGTTTTCGCATAAAATAAATTGTACATTTAAACTTGACATTATAAGCGCCTTGTTGTCTCATCAATGTCACGACGAGGATGTCTTCAGCGCACAAAGCTACAGATGTCACACGTTTCGCTTCTGTTTCAGGAGATAGTAGCATCTGCCCTTGACATATAAATGGTTTGTAATATTCCGAACATTAAATAAAGCTAGAAGATGGTACAATTTTAAAATACGATGGAATTTAACTTGGAATAGTATTCTGAAAATGATGGGCTTTCTCCTTCCATATAGATAAGTCTAATAGACTTCTAAGTTATAGTTTGGATAAATACATTACTCTTAAAAGTTTGCTATGTACTCCTCTATTAGTTTAAAAAAGTCGCGTTTCTGGCCATCAAATCTAATCCAATCAAATCATTTATTTTGTAAAAATGTGGTAAATACAGTCGGTAGGGTACTAAGATTAGTTCGACACATTAACCATTTCACATTATGTCATGGCATGCGTATTCCATCTGTAGTTTTCAAAACGTTACCACTCTAAAAAACAGAGACATATGAATGTTGACTTACCAGTAGTTAACTTCGTAAGTGAATCCTTAGTTTCAGCTATTAAATACTGCAGCTAGAGTGTGGTTGGCATGTGGTCGTAAAGTGACTCGTGTGAGCTAATTCCAGCTTAACGCGAGAACTAAATACCCGTCACAGGCAGCCCTGAGGAGACGGAGGGGCCCTGAATGGGATGGGGAGGTTTGTGGTACACCAAAATGAGTAAATGGAGGAATTTGGAGTACCTAATAAGTGAAGAAAAAATGCAACCTAACAGTACAATTGACAGTCACTTTCGTCAAAAGCATAAATTAACCTCTATGAACTATGAGACCCAAATGGATGAGCACGACAAAATTACTTATGGATATAATCACAAGGAGTTGTAGCAGCTGCGTTTGGTGACAAAGATTATAAGAAAAAAATCGATTGATCGAGTCATTCATAAGTTGGCTTTGACTCAAATGAAGTAGAAATCTGACAACAATGTAGTACGTTGCTACCTCATGTTGTGTCTATGATGCATGGTAATGTTCTTCATTTGGAATCCCCTGTGTGCCCCACAAAGCCAGTCCGTAATGTAATCTGCGCCACACCTGTTCATCAATCCCTTTGGGGTCTGTACATAGTATGTATATGTACATGCATGTATTATCGTGCAAACTGGGTATGATACTAGGAACTAAACATAGAATAAGCTTCAAGGTAAGATAAAAAAAAAATCCCTTAAAATATCATTAAATAAAAAAGAAATAATAGAAGACGTCGTACGCGTAGGTTACGATTTAATTCTATAGTTATAGAAATAAAAACCCAATTTAAAAGTGGATGTCTACGTGTTTTTTTGAAGCACTAAAACAGACAAAAGCACTTTATTTACAGGTTTCAGATAGATACGTGCGCAAACAAAACTCAAACGTCACCAAATTGTATCCAAACATTTGCGATGTAAACGATTCTATTTGACGGCTCGCATGGCTGTGCAAACGTCGCGTTGAGTGCGTTCAATAACACCGCTCTCGAGCCCTCACGGTGTACATTGATCGCCGAACTTGAAGCGTATCGAGTAAAGCTGATAGCGAACCATCGGTGTACTGAAATGTGTAGGTATGCAGTGTCTACATATACTCCATAGCTTGGCGTAGGTTCCATCGCTTCCCCACCGACTATATCTCTACGTTGTCGTCGTGGTGGGGCTTGTGTGTCTCAGTGATCTTTGGGGCTATGCCGATAGAGCTACTCATGTCGGACAGGTCCAAAGTGAGAGACCAGACCAAGAGAGATACGTGGCGGAGTCCAATTTGGACTGCCAGTAGGGTTGGGCCGTATAAGGCATCGACCGCGCCTCGGGCGCATTTATAGACGGATTTCGTTAAGTCGCATTTGCGAATAACGGGAAAGTTAGGCATCATTGCCACCGTCGCTAAATCGTAATCCTGATGTGCTGAGTGCTGTGGTTATGTCTCGCGGCTCAGTTTCAGGACCGAGGGTCTTGGCTTAACCGCCCGGACCGCGAGGAAGAAAACCTCTATAAAAAATTACCCCTAATACCAAGTTTTGGCGCGTGATGAGGGTACGAATGACTGAAGGGTTGCACTAATCAATAGTGCATCAGTCGCTAGCGCGCTCCCTCCAGGGTACCAGCGGACCCCCTGGTTGGGTGACACCTTTCGCTTACCCGGGTACAGGGGGCACTGCCCGGGAGGACCGAATATTTCCCCCATTCTCGTGGGAACCAATATGGAACACATAAATTTAAACAAAAATGACGTGGTGGCTGGTGCGGAGTCTATGGACTCCGTCATCAATAATAGCGTGGAGGTTGCGGAGAAATCGCAAGAAACAGTGGTGCCAGTGGTCAGGTTGACCCGGTCTCGTGAGCGCTTCACGCGA
Organism: Asteroscopus sphinx; assembly: GCA_949699075.1. Classification (NCBI taxonomy): domain Eukaryota; kingdom Metazoa; phylum Arthropoda; class Insecta; order Lepidoptera; family Noctuidae; genus Asteroscopus; species Asteroscopus sphinx. The sequence goes on from OX453007.1 coordinate 459,555, forward strand.
CCGCCTACTCCTGTACGAGGCGAGATGGTGGACGACAGTTGCGAATCTGACTGCTCGCAAATGTCGCTTTTCTCCCAAACGTCGTCAGCGTCGGTTGCGACTCACACTCGTAAACGTACGCGACCGACAGGGAGTGGAGAACCACCTGGACCGAAACGGAAGTCGGTCCAGAGAAGGACTACGAGTTCGGGCGAGGACTTGGAGCCCAAAGGGTTACCTACCATTGCTCGGGATAAGTCAGGCTTGCCCGAGCCCGAGGAACTGGCGAAGCAGATGCAGGTGCAGCCAACCGTTGAATTAGACGCCTGCATTAAAGAAAATGTTCTTGTGGTGGAGCAGGTGGCTGATAGTTCCCGCAATCTAAAGGGCAGCTTTGCCCACAGCCTTCGGATGGCGGCACGGACGGTTCAGGCAGCGGCGGAGGAGATCACTCAGCGCACCTCTGCCTCGGTCAATGTTGAAAGACTTGAGCGAGAGAACGCGGACTTGCGTTCGCAGCTCGCCAGCCTCTCAACAAGACTGGAGAAACTGACGGAGGAACTTTACCTCTTCCGTTGGCAGAGTGATAAACCGGTGCCAAAGCCCGTCTCGTCACCCGAAGCGGTGGGTCCTATTGGAGGTGGTTTGTCTTCGACGCTGTTCGAAGAACTGATGCAACCCATCATGCTCCGAGTTGGGGGTATGATGAGCGCTCGGTTCGAGGCGTTGGAGAGCAGACTGCTTCCTGAGCAGCGTCTTCGGCCACCATTGGCTGCAGATGCCGGCAAGGGTGGGACAGCATCTGCTGGTCAGGCACAGGCAGGCTCTGATCAGGAGGCGGCAAAGAAAAAGAAAGGGAAAGGAAAGGGCAAACGCACAAAGGAGACGAAGCCTTCGCAGCCTCCTGTAGTGGATCTGCCCCCTGTGCAAGAGCCGCAGTCGTCGACATCGGCTACTATCTCAGATACTTGGGCCACTGTAGCTGGGAAGGCAATCCAGAAAACGTCTCCTCCTTCCCAACCCAAAAATGCGCTGGCTGTGCCTGGGTCATCTACCTTATCCTCGATGTGCGCTCTACAACAGACGCAAGTGAGAGGAGGAAAGAAAGGAGGGGCTAAAAAGTTGCCTCCTGTGCCCGCATCAGCGGCGATTGCCGTTACAGTGCCGGAGGGTTCTGCTGTTACGTATGCCGCAGTTATGGCTGCAGCAAAGGAACGTATAAAACTTTCCGACATTGGGATCGAGACTGTCCGCCAGAAGCGGACCATGACGGGCGGTATGTTGCTACAAATATGTGGCAGTAATTGCAACTCTCTGGCGGACAGTCTCGCGACGCGGATGCGGGAAGTCTTAGCTGACATGGACGTGCATATCTCTCGTCCAATGAAGACCAGCGAGGTGAGAGTATTTGATCTGGACGATGCTGTCTCTCCTGAGGAAGTAGCAAATGCTATCGCTGAAGCAGGCGAATGCTCCGCGGGGGATGTCAAGGTTGGCGAGAACTATTGGAGGCTCGGCCGCTTCAATGCTACCGGTGCTTTGAATTTGGTCACGTCAGTCGGAAGTGCCCAAGTGAGGTGAATAGAAGCAACCAATGCTTCGCTTGTGGTGAGCCTGGCCACAAGGCGAAGACATGCACGGCACAGAACCTCCGATGCCCGCTCTGTGTGGCTAATGGTCGGCCAGCCACCCATAGAATGGGGAGCAAGAAGTGCTCCGCCCCGAAAAACAAAAGAAAGGGTAAACGGGGCCAGGCCGTGGTGGCTGGATCAGAACAGGGGACCGCACCAAACGGTGCCCCCCAGGAGGCTATGGATGTTTCGCTTTCCCACCCCTCAAAGTAATTCAGGGCAACCTCAACCACTGCCGCAATGCGCAGCATCTGTTCCTGCAAACAGTTGCGGAGTGGTCGGTTGCCTTAGCAGCTGTGGCGGAACCCTATAACGTCCCGGACCATCCTCGCTGGTTCGGTGACACTGATGGGTCCGTCGCCATTTACTGGGGTGGAATAGCGGGTAGCCCTCCCTGCTCTTTTCTCGAAAGGGGACAGGGATTCGTCGCTGTGGAGTGGGGCCCTTTGGCAGTAGTGGGGTGCTATGTGTCTCCCAATATCTCCCTTACCGACTACGAGAGATACTTGGACGGGGTGGCACGCTGCATTCGTGGCACTTGTTTACCTCGTCCGCTGTTCGTCCTAGGTGATTTCAACGCTCACTCAAGAGTGTGGGGGAATCGTCGGGACGGGCCTAGGGGAGAGAAATTGCAGGACTGGGCGGCTGGACTGGACCTTCGTCTTCTCAATTGGGGGTCCGTGGCCACATGCGTCCGGTGGCAGGGGGAGTCGATTGTCTATTTATCATGGGCGAGTCCTCCTGCTTCCCGCATGGTGTCAGGATGGAGAGTTGCTGAGGAGGTGGTCACTCTTTCTGACCACCGCCACATCGTTTTCGAGGTGGCCCTCCGTCCTACCGACCGCCCTAGCCGTCCAAATCCAAATCATGGCACCCAGCCGCGGCGTTGGTCCCTCAAACTGCTTGACCGAGATTTGCTCGTTGCAGCTGCCTACGTCGCGGCGTGGTCGGAGAGTTGGGACTCTGAAGAGATCTTGCTCGATCCGGAGGTGGAAGTGGCTTGGTTTCGGGAGACGATGGCGGCAATTTGTGATGCCTCAATGCCCCGGGCCAGGCGTGGTGGATCTCGGTCGGTGTACTGGTGGTCAGATGACCTAGCGCAACTTCGCGCGGCATGTTTGAGGTCTCGACGCCAGTACACACGAACCCGGCGACGACGACGAGCCACAGCCGAGGAGACAGCCATCAACTATGCAGCATATCGGGCGGCTACGAAGGCGTTCCAAATTGCAATTGAGAACGCCAGAGTTCGGTCTTGGAGAGAGCTCCTGGAGGGACTAGACAGGGATCCTTGGGGGAAACCATACAAGATAGTCATGGGCAAGCTTCGTCCATGGGTCCCCCCACTTACGGAAACCCTGGATCCGGACTTGTTGGGCAGAGTTGTTCATACACTATTCCCAACAGTCCGGGACGGTCCCTCTGTGTCCCCAATGACTTCATCAGATTGGTCCGAGGACTTGGTAGTGACAGAAGGAGAGCTAGACCGGGCTGTTAGTCGCCTGAGGACCCGGAACACCGCGCCTGGACCTGACGGCATTCCGGGTCGGGTTTGGGTGCTGACTATGGCTGCCCTGGGGGACAGGCTAAGACGGCTGTTCACAAGCTGCCTCCGTCAGAGCGTGTTCCCTTCCGGCTGGAAGGAGGCCGGATTGGTGCTATTAAAGAAGGAAGGCAGGGCCGCAGATTCTCCCTCAGCATACCGCCCCATATGCCTGCTCGATGAGGCATCCAAGCTATTCGAAAGAATAGTTGCCGAACGCCTCGTTGAGCACCTGTCGCGGGTCGGTCCCGACCTCGCCGATAGTCAGTACGGCTTCCGGCAGAGGCGATCCACAGTTGACGCGATCCTACGTGTCCGCTCGCTGTCGGAGCAGGTTGTATCCCGGGGTGGGGTTGCGTTGGCGATAAGTCTTGACATCGTCAACGCTTTCAACTCTCTGCCCTGGGATGCGATTAGGGAGGCACTTGTACACCACGGTATGCCTCCCTACCTGCAGGGTATTGTCGGGGCCTATCTTCGCGACAGGCACGTTAGCTACGTGGGTAGGGACGGTTCCGTCCATCGCAGGGGGATAAATTGTGGGGTTCCACAGGGGTCGGTACTCGGCCCACTCTTTTGGAACCTTGCATATGATGCGGTCCTGCGTGCCGACCTCCCCACTGGCGTCAGTGTGGTTTGTTACGCTGATGACACTTTGGTGCTGGCCGGCGGGGACACCTTTGTTGGGACCATCCGGCTTGCTGAGCTCGGGGTGGCAAAAGTCGTGGCCAAAATCCGTGAGCTGGGATTGCAAATAGCGCCCCATAAAACTGAGGCGTTATTGTTCCACAACCTGCGGCGGGGCAGGGAACCACCCAGCTCGTCGGTTCGCGTTGGTGATGCGCAAGTCCAGGTGGGCCGGTCCTTGAAGTACCTTGGCCTCATCCTGGACAGTCGCTGGGACTTCAAAGAGCATTTCAACCGCCTGGTCCCCCGGATCGAGAAGGTAGCCGGTGCACTGCATAGTCTGCTATCCAATCTCGGGGGACCTCGGGAGGAAGTTCGCCGCCTCTATGCGGGAGTTGTGCGGTCCATGGCCCTTTACGGGGCGCCTGTATGGTCACACCGACTGTCAGGCGTCCAGCGCTCCAGAGCGAAATTCAACAGCCTGCAGCGCAAAGTGGCCATCCGGATCGCACGAGGATACCGAACAATATCCTTTGAGGCGGCAACTGTCCTGGCACGCTTTCCGCCGTTGGACATCTTGGCGGACATGGACGCGAGGGTCTACGACCAGATCCGCGCCATCCGTCAAAGCGGTGGAAGCGCGCCTGCGAGGGCGTTTGAAATGTTGAGGCGGCAGGAGCGACGTCACGCGCTCGAGAGGTGGCGCGAGCGGCTAGAAGGGCCGCAGTATGCGCACAAGCGTGTGGTCGCAGCTGTCCTGCCGTGCTTTGAAGCCTGGCTGGAGAGGAGTGAGCGTGTCACCTACCGGCTTACTCAGGTATTCACCGGGCACGGTTGCTTCGGTGAGTACCTGAATAGGATCGGACGTGAAGCCACGGCAAATTGCCATCATTGTGGGAACGACCAGGACACCGCACAGCACACGCTAGAGGAGTGCCCTGCGTGGAGCTCCGAACGGCGGGACCTGGTTGGGCAGATCGGGCAAGATCTTTCTCTGCCAGCAGTAGTGTCGGCTATGCTGGCAGAGCCGACGGTTTGGATGGCCGTGGCTTCCTTCTGTGAGACTGTCATGCTCCAGAAGGAGGCCGCAGAGCGGGATAGGGAGAGGGCCAATCCCGCTCGGAGACGGAGGCGCCGGGGAGGCAACCGTCCTGGCGCACAGCCCAGATAGGGCTACACGCCGCATCCCCTGTCGTCATGTACTGGCAGGGGACCCTTGGGGATCGTGGGCGTTAAGAGTGGGGGACTCAAGGCGCCCATTACACGACCCTGTGGAGGACAGTAGTACGTGGTGGTCGCGTGCTGCTGTGGCGTGGAAAGTACTGCTTTCCCGGGACGTGCCAAATGGCATAGCACCAGAGGGGCACCGGCGCGGTCCACAGGAGTTCCCGGAGCTCCTCTATTTTGTGCTGAGGTCGGCCACCGTGTGGTTTTAGTCGGTAGGAGTCCGACATACCCCTTTGCCTTCCCCAGACGAAGGGTATCCATGAGGATTTCCACTCGTAAACAAAAAAAAAAAAAAAAAAAAAAAAAAAGGTTCCATCGCTTGCCAAACTTGATCTGTATTTAATACCTGTAGTATAATAAGTATTATCAATAAATAACTATGAATCATAGTTCATAGTTATTTATTGATATGAACTATGAACTATTACATGCCAAAGTGTATAAATGCGTAATAACATCTATACTATTACTTTGTATAGACGCTGTTCATAGCTCAGTTAAATCGATCAGTTAACTAGCCAGCTAGTTAAGTTGAACGGCGTTATTACCAAGTACGCAGAGTAGAAGATATTTCGCAGAAAAGCGCGGATGTTAAAGATCTAAAATACTAGATGATCTATACTTTGTATATGTTTAGAGAAGTATTTTCCTGAGAAGTATAAATGTTGTACAGCTTCTGTAGAAATCAGAATTTCGTGTTTGTTGAAGCTTGTTGTTCTAATTGGACACGACTTCAGTGTATTTCTAAGTACAATTGAGGGTTGAGAGACTTATCCATTATTCACGTAATTCACTTCGAGTGTTTGTATCTCAAACTGTAACGTAGGTATTAATAGTTCGTGGTAACACATTGATTGCAAATTCTAGGTATTCATGTTCTACACTAAGTGTTAATAGCTCAGAATTTGCTTTAATACTGAACATACGAAATAGTAGTAGTAGTAGAGATGCATTTACTCTATACTCAGGATTTGATACAAATAATCTGTTACTAAATACAATAAATAAATCTTTTGCAATAAAGTATTGAGTACTATTACGCCGAAGCTGCACCGTCTGGGGCCACAATTTGGCCAAATATAGTGAATATGTAATACAAAGTCTGCAACTCGAACTGAGCCATCAGTTCAGCAAAGTTTGCAGACATGTTTAATTCCAGATTGATTTTGCCAGAGAAGAGTTTTTTTTGTTCACAACTGTATTTGTCAAATTGAACTATATTTACGGGACTTTTCGCGCACATCAAAATCAAAACAAAACAAAAAATTTGACTAATGGACAGCGACGTTACGAAAAACCAACCGCGGGTAGTTCGAGAAAACAGCCGCCGCTCAAGACGATGACACCCACATACTTCAGTCTGCTCGCGACCACGGCCAATGCAACTTGGCCGAAACGTCGAGATTAGTCAAAATATTTGTTTTGATTTTATTGTGTTCGAAAACTCCCGTAATATAAGTTAAATTCGCGAAAGTTTAAAAACTTGTATTTACTTTCCGAAATAGTGAGCAGTAGCTGAATTGAAGTGCATAATACGATATTTATTTTATTAAAATTATTAATTAATTAATAATTAATTATTATTTAATTAATTGTAGAAACTTATAGTCTTCTACATTGGTAGACCTTTATAAAAACTCTCTTTTAAAATTATTTCGAGTATAATGTGATTATACATTTTCGAGTTATAGTGAGAAAACTAAAAAATACTTAAGACGTCCTAGTTCATGGGTCATTGACCTTAGAGAAAAATGATCACAGCAAATAATGCTCCTTCAGTTAATTTCTATTTAAAAAAATCACAAAAAGAAACTTTGTGTTATATTGATATGACACACTTCTTAAATTTAGCTTCTTAAATTTAGCGCTAGGTGGCGCTGTTTGCAAAAACTAAAATAGCAATGATTAATATTCGATTTGATTCGTTTGTAATTAGACCTACTTAAGGAACCCTATAATACTGAGCATGGCCCGACATGCTCTTGGCCGGTTTTTCTTACTTACCTTATTTAGTAAACAATCTTAGCATGTCTTTTTAATGCAAATAGTCAATAATATTTATTATAAAAGACATTATGTTAACAATTTCATACAATAAATATCATTTTTGAACCTAAATACATGCACAATTACTATGTATTTTATATAGTTATTTGAATAAAGAGACATGCCAAGATTGTTTACTAAATAAGACAAGAGTGTAAACAGACTTTAGTTGCAGGTTGAAGTATAAAATCCAGCTCGGGCGAGCTTATTTCCAAACAAATACTATTGCAGCCTTTTCGTTTAAAAATCCCGACAAAGCGGATAACATAGTCACAGTATAAGTAAAAATCAGAAAACTGACAATTTTTTAATGTAACAAAGAGAATAAATTTCATTTATACAAAGGAAATGAAAGGCTAAACAAAACATACAAAACCACGCTGTTCTAGATTGTGCTGCGCTGCCATTCTGTTAAAAAAACGAGTCTGTATGCAAACACAAACGTTTATTCAACATGGCTCTTTGATATCGCTGTAACTGACGCTTTATTTTATTAAATCGCTAGTATAAAAATTGGTCAAGACCGAATCTTTCTCTCTGCTTATAGCTTAATACCTAGTCCACGGCAGAGGGTAAACCTTTAAGACTTGGGCCACACCAGACCACCTTCTTGCCCATACAAAAAGCGCCATCGGTTTACCAGCCCTAAATGTTATCTGATTTCGATGATCTATTTCATGTGTTATCTACACCTGAAAAGCTATGCATATATGTTTTATTTTCTTGAAATTTCTCAATGTCTTCGTAGTTATAAGCACCTAAATTGACGAAATTTTTGCGTTGAAATTATGACAAAAAAAATGTTTTTATTAGAATACCAAAACAATTTTTTGCAAAAAACAAAACATAGTTATCAGCATAGATAATAATCTAGCCAAGCGATTGATACCAAAAAACTAATAACCTTAGGTAGGTTATTATGTCTTTTTACCTGCGTGAATTTGTGAATGGGGGGTGTGAATGTGAATCGATGGACGATTATAATTAATGAAAAATTATACGGTTTTTTTTAATATCTATAAAGACGCTTGTCAATCTTGTCATCTTATGGCCAAAAATAATAACTCATGTATCCACGATTTACCCTACTAGAGATAGAAATTTGACATAAAATGTTTGGAGTTTACGTCAAATTTCAACCTCTAGTAGATCGATTATTACAATTTGGAAACGTGCAACTAGAGCCTGACCTTTCAAAAGTGCCTGTAATTAATTAGGTTTATTTGGAATAAAAAACATTTGATTTGATTAATTTTGGCCGTTAGTCTTCCTGCGACAACAGACGCTGCAAAGCTTTCGAAACGTCAGGAAAACCAATTTAAATAATATACGCGATGTAATCATTCGGTTAAACTTGTTTTATTATAACATCATAATTGTCACGCATTTTACTAAAGTGCACTACACAAGTAAAGTACACTATCAAATTAATCCAATCTTTTGGACTTTGAGTTTCGTGTTTTACGCCCCTTCTGTCTGCACTGCGCTCCTTGCTGGCCGACCATTCCAGCACAAGAGGTGCCAGTGACCATCCCGGTGGCCAGAGCCCGCCGTCGACGGGCTACTTCTATATCGAGCGCGTCGTGTTCGTGCACGCGTGTTTTTTTTTCAAGATTTAGGGGGTGAAAACAGATTTCCCCCGAAACGTTAATTTAATAAAAAAAAATAGGTAAAAAAACCAACGTATGGAAGAATGTAGCAAAAACCTCGCGGTAGGACGTTCCTCTTAACAAGAAGGGAAGATATTGCCAAAATGGTTGCCAAAGGTTGATGACCAAACAGCCAGACTGTAAGCACTACTTTCACTGTAATTTCCACAAATCATACAAATGATTGACTATATTATTAGAATTTCTTTAAATCAACTTAAGAGTAATAAATATTAAACATGACTTTGTACTCTTCTTAATACCTATCTGTCTACGTGTATTAATTTATATACAATATAAATATGTACAAAATACAAAATAAAATAAAACACAAAAAAAAAGTGGACTTAGGCGTCGAAGAACTCCTCCACATCACTGTCATCTGGAAGCGTGCCCAGGAGACTGGCAGCGTTGCCACGTTGAATGGCAAAATGGCAACGCTTATTCTTTGCCCAAAGAACAAGCCAGTCCTCTGGTCACGCGAAGCGTCAACCAGTCTCTTAGAAATAAATGTCCTTGAAATGGAGCCGTGCACTTGGACCCCATGGCCCGACCGTTTCAACCCCAAACAGCTCAAAATCATAACAACCAATGAGGTTGCTATATTTGCGCCGCTTGAGGGTCTCCGCAGCTGCAGCGGCAGCGCAAGCACAGCCAGCTAGGAAGGTGGGATGGAGCATGGGTGGAGACAGTGGTTGCGTCCCACACCAGAGGCTTAACTTAATAGTAGTTTTCATTCATACACTAAGCTACTACCTACCTACTATAGCAACGTCTCTAAGGCTTTTAACGAGATAAACTCAAAACGAAGCCTTCAACACTCTATTCAATGAGTTCTACTCCGCGCTCATAGAAATGCAGTCCGTTTTATTACAGCCGCGATTAATTAACATTTCAAGAGTACTAGTTAGCTGTTCCTGCGAAGTTATTAACCTTTTTAGAGCTTCGTGTATTCGGGCTGGTCGATCGTTTTAGTTCATAAATGTACTTACGGCCTACGGTAGAAGACTGGGTTTGGCTGTCTGGGTTGGGTAGCAGTTATATTATTTTTTGGGTTTTAATTAACAACTTGCACAGTAGTTCACTCAATTTTTTTCCGGGATTTGTTTTGTGTTGAATAGATACTGCTTGTTATTTAGTTTGTGTTATAGGTACATATAAAATGAATTAAATACAGCTTGTACACAAAGTTATGCTTGAAACCTATTTACAAGCTTTATTCAATGATAAAGACGGTAATTTTTAATTTTTCAGACATACTGTGTGAAGATTACCAGTAGGTAGGTATACACAGTTTTTTTTTTTCAAACCTAATATTTTTTGGATAAGATTATGTTCTGTTTAGGAAATAATCTCAACAAAATATTATGAAATCACTATGAGTATAAGTAATCTCATTTTCTTCCAAACCCTATCTAAGAATCTAGTTACACTTCCAACCTACTAATAAACTAATATCCTTTAAATTTTCTCATCAGGGCGCGCACGTGACGCGTCGCGCTCCGCCCGGCGCGGCGGGTCTTCAACTCTATTACACTGTCACAATGTATTAAATCTTCCATCTCTGGCTAATTTATGGCACACTGGCTCGTAACGCTGCTAAATTAAACGACTTTCTTACTTGTTATTACAAGACGTGAGGACTTTGGTCTTATTCAAAAGGTAAGTTATATGATTGGAAGTAAAGGCGTGGAACACTGGACATAAACCCTTTCCAAAAAGGTATTTCAGTGCCAGTATTTATTATACCTGTCAAAAGTATTCAACTAGGTATAAAAGCCATGTACTCCACAGCCAAAAAGCACTTAAAACCTCCAAAATTTTATCGAAATCAGATTGAAGTTTCTTATTATTATAAGAAAAACACGGCAAAAATATACGTAACTTTTTTAGGACCAAAAGACCATTTTTCAATAAAACCACGACAACACTGTCGCTGCCTTTCACAAACATTTTTTACTGCTTTATTTAGGCTTTGATTTAAAAATAAAAAAAAAAAGATTACTCTATTACTTTTCTATTATTTTTTTAACACGTGTATGTGGATGTTGATTTGTTTTTTAACAGACTTCAAAAAAAGGAGGAGGTTATGTATTCCGCGGGTTTTTTTTTTTTTTTTTTTCATGTATTTACACCGATTACTCCGAGATTTGTGGGCCGATTTACGTGGTTGTTTTTTTAATTAGTAGAGAAAGTCCGCGCGGTGGTCCCATATAAATTTTATTGACTTAGGTTGAGTAGTTTTTTAACTAGCTTCAATAAATCAGTTTATTTTAGCTTCGCTATCTAGATGATCTGCTCATTGGTTCGTTTTTCTGAGAATTCTTGGCCGATATGCGTGTTTTTTTTCACGATAGTGATTGGACGTTTGGAAGAACATGAGCGAGACCTTTGCCCAGCAGTGGGATAGCAAAGGTTAATAAAAAAAAAATCTCAAATTGGTTATATAAACATTTATGAATCAACCCTCAACTAAAAAGTATGAAATAATCATTGTATGTATTTTAAAATCTTAACATAAACAACATTTTGAAGGCGGCGCGTGATTTTCATGTACGTTCACATAAACTGTTTTTACTATAGATATTGCGCTCGACTGTACATTACATGACGCAAAGGGTCAACCACGCGCCGCCTTAAAAATGTTGTTTATGTTAAGATTTTAAAATACATACAATGATTATTTTTTACTTTTTTGTTAAGGTTTTTGAAGTCGGTTTTATTTTTTGTTAAAAAGTTTTTATTGTACAAGTTGAACATAACTTTGCTGGCGGTGCCGATGCAAGATACATTGTCGTCCTTGGAACCACGTAGTACAGTGGCTTGGCTCTAGACGGCAATTGGAATAAAAAAATAAAAAAAAAACATTTATTATCAGACAAGTCCATAGGCACAATTCACAATTTCGTTATAATGCTAGAATACACTCCGTCTGCACAGTAGGCTCACTTTACTCCGAACACATGGAGTTCAGTAAACCTACTGAGCAGTTCGGTATCGTATCTATCTCCTATCATTCTCAGCAAAATTTTTTTTTTTTAAGAAAGTTTAGTTTTCAAGTAAAAAGTTATGGTGAACTTTGTAATCAAACATTGGTTAGCTTTGTAATCAATTGCTTGTCAATATTGTTTTAAATTTATTAAACAAAATAACTCACATATTACATTAATATTGCCATATTCAATTTGTGAATTAATAAAAATCACATATTTTCAGTGAGCCAAATCTCTTATTTATAGCCTTTTATAGCATACACCGTCCGAATTACATAATTAAATTTCGACGTGTTAACGATATTAATTTCAAACTGTTTGCGTGGAAATTGATTTGTTTCATAGTTCCATGAATTTCATCTTTATATAGGTACTACTACTATTTTTGATCATATTTGGCTTTTAGTGGTCCAGTGATAGTCGGGTCTCTCTCAAAAGGATGGATTTGATGGAAGGAGATATCGCAATCACTACACGGCTGCATTGGGTGTATACCTAGCATCCAGATCCACATAAATTCGTGACTGTGAAGGCAAAACTTTCGCGCCGGTGACCCTATTATTTGTCACCGGCTTTTTCATTAGACAGTTTTTAGTTGACACAGTTCCACGTTCCACAACTCCCCGACGTTTTTGCAACTGAACTGCACTAAGTTATTAAAACTCCCAGTCCAGTACATCAGCCCTAGCGTGTTTGCCGACACGCGACTAATGCCGTTATTTCAAAGGAATTTCACCAATAAAGCTTTTCAGTTGAGCACGCACTCTATAAATTTCACCCTTTTGTTCGTTTTCAAATTATCTTTAGTATGAGTTACTTTGAGTTACCTTTTTGATATATTGCGAGCTGATACCGATCGCCCGTATTCTGGAGAGCTATTGTATGACTGTGTAGGTACAAACCCATGTGCCCATAGCTTGTGTGTTTAGGGGGGGCGTAAGAGGTTTGTTGGCATTGTTAAAAGTTATACCAACAGTATTGTTTGTCATACACAAAGGCTTCGTGCCATGTGTGTGCTGCAGTATTCTTTGACTTGATATCGTGGAGTTGGCTATAAATAGAGTTTGTGGAGGCCGATTGATTATCCGACGCCGTCGTCCAAAATATCGTCCCCGCCGGCGAGGACCGACGCGACACACACACAGAATCCGAGAGTCCGACTCTCGAGAAACAGAAACACATGCCGACGCAGCACCGGCTGCTGGGGGGATCAGTGGCGGGGTCCCCCTGCTGCACCCTGAGTCGAGGTCCGAGCTCCCCCCTGGGGACGCCCTCACGGTGTAAGCAACCGGAGATAATCTCGTCACGCGAGACCGGCCCTATGCTCTCGAGTAGTTCCTAGGAGCAGGCTATTGCGTAGCCACTGGTTAGGTTTTCTAGGTAGGTCTTAGCCTCGCCGGCGAGGCTTGCCGCTTCACGGCGTTTTGCACGTCACCCGATAGGGACCGAAAGTCCGCTACTTTCGAGGTAACCAATTCGATGCAGCAACGGCTGCTAGGGGGACATAGGAACTGCGGGGTCCCCCTGCAATGCCCCAGCGAGGTTCGAGCCCCCCCCTTGGGGGGCGCCCGCCCGTTTACGCGCGGTATTGATGCCGCGCGCATCTAGTTTGTAAGTATGTAGGGAAAAAACCTTCGGCGAATGGAGTCCCACATGGGACTCTCCGCCAACTAAGTCCGGTTAAGCAGAAATGGGACTTCGGTCCCACCTGCGAGAGCCCATTCGAAAAAAAAAAAAAAAAAAAAAGCCGATTGATTCACTAACAACACGGTGTAGTAATGTGTAGCACAGCCGACGATGGTAAATTTCTCTATAGTCAGTTTCAGATTCAATAGTCACGAGTTTAAATTAACATAATTATTCTGTGTAAATCAATTTGATCCAAAAACTTTGACACAAAAATGTAATCATGTTTGTGTCTGACACTTTAATAATAATGAGTGAAATAATAATGAAATAAATATTATTAGTGTCACTCCTAGATCAAAGAACATAATCATAACACTTTTAATCAGGCAGCCGTCACAAGCCGACACCTCGTAATATGAACATCACATAAAACAGAATTCAATCAACTGTTCAATTTGTAGTTTGCTAAGTGACAGTTTAATCAACGCTACGACTTTATACAGGCTGTATTATTATCACAATTATAGCAAATTAAATTATGATTTTTTCTAACAATAAAAGCCATCTGAATTAATCTTTCATTTATTAATTTATTTAATAAATTATGCACAACTGGGTAAAAAGGAAGTCTTAACGACTTAGGCGTTTTCTACCAGGCCATCTTACTCTTTCTCACTTGAACGCTTGACTTCCATGCAGGAGGGTGCGAGTTCGATCCCGGCCCGCACCTCTGACTTTTCGGATTCATGTGCGGATCAGAATTTGATTATCACTTGCTTTAACGGTAAGGAAAACATCGTGAGGAAACCTGCACACCTGAGAGTCATACAGTTCTCGATGGTGTGTGTAGTCCGCCAACCCGCTCTAGGCCAGCGTGGTGGACTAAGGCTTTAGCCTTCTCATATTGAGAAGAGGCCCGTGCCCAGCAGTGGGACAGTAATGGGCTGATTATGTTATGTTATTAATATTGCTAACATCAAGATAATTTTGATTTTTTATTTGATTTATTTTATTACAAAATATTTATATATTTTGATTTAATTTTGCGTTTATTAAACGCTCACACCAAACAATACTTAGTGAAACTATCTTAGAGCAACAACGAATGAGTCGCATACACTGTATCTTCCGCGTCTAGTCAACCCATCTCTCAAGTCACCGATCAGTCTGGACTAAATCAATCACCGGTGAATTTGGCTGGAACCCATCAAATAGTAGTAAATAGGAGTCTCATTTGTCTGTCTTCGATTTTTTATTGCTTTTGATTTCAATTACTAACAATAATTTTGTAAAAAATTGTCCCGATTCAGAAACATCCTGTATAAACAAAGGCAGGTAATGTTTGCTCATACATAGGCCCAATACCCGCCGAGGGACGTATAGAGGGGTGATAACCAACTAAAACCTATTACGTCACGAACTAATAAAGGGATTATCTATAGTCGCGGGGGTATTACCCGCTTTAAGTAACACTGATAATGTAGCTCTTGTGTTTGTTGGTGATATAGGACGGGGCAGGTTCAGATGGCAGATAAGAAGAGCATTTTATGATTTTAAAAGGAACCGGAAATCTGTGAAAGGAAAGTTGTAATATTGATTTTAGTTTTGCCTTTCCCATAGTAGGTGGCTGGAAAAGGATACTACCTCTAACTGAAGAAAGGTATGGAGATCCCGAGGAGCTAATAATTTATAGTATTTTTTTGCTAGGAAAGCCTGCACCACCATCGTCGACCGCACTGTCGCTTAAAATCAGGTGAGGTAGCAGTCAAAGGCAAGCCAATTCCTGAATGTAAAAAAAACCCTAATGTTGAATTTTCTTGGATATTTCTTATCGGATACAATCATGAAGTCACACCATCATTATTACTTTATTAGTATTGATTTCACAGTTTGTGATGTGTAGACCAAGATATGTAGGTAGGCTAGGTGGCATAGGTCTTGGACCAAGGTAGGTATGGTAGGCAAATGACCGAGTGTTGTGGCGCAACTTGTGAGAGGCCTATGTCCAGCAGTGGACTGCAATAGGCCGAGTTGATGAGACCAAGATATCGACTTGCTGTTTTAGTGCAAAAACTGATTTTCTTTTCGGATTACAAATCAACAGTCTCAGTAAAGGTCAAGTTTTACAAAAAATCACAGTCTAGCCGATTACCGCATAAAACATTGGACATAACATAACTGTCCCGCTGCTGGGCACGGGCCTCTTCTCAATATGAGAAGGCTAAGGCCTTAGTCCACCACGCTGGCCTAGTGCGGGTTGGCAGACTACACACACCATCGAGAACTGTATGGAGCACTCTCTGGTGTGCAGGTTTCCTCACGATGTTTTCCTTCACCGTTACAGCAAGTGATAATCGAATATAAATCCGCACATGAATTCGAAAAGTCAGAGGTGCGGGCCGGGATCGAACTCGCACCCTCCTGCATGGAAGGCAAGCGTTCAACCGCTAGGCTATCACTGCTTAAACATTGTAAACAGATACAATAACATAACATAACATCACGCCTGTATTTCCCCGAAGGGGTAGGCAGAGGTGTAATAGTACACCCACATTTCGCCAGTTATGTTATAGTCCCATGTAATAGGGGGCGAGCCTATTGCCATTGACTGGGCACAAATCCAGACTCCGGGTTGCTACTGAGAATTTCCTAATGAAAAAACCCAATAACACTGCCCGACCCGGGAATCCAACCCAGGACCCCACGCTCAGCAGTCGCGCTTGCAACCACTAGACCAACGAGGCAGTCAGATACAATACAATACCTAAACCAAATAAAGTAAAACCAACCTTTTCCATTATCAGTAAGCTAAATAGATCTCACGTAAAATACTTAGCGAAACAGATCCAACAGAAGAACCGCACATCAGCTCCACATAATGGCATGTTCAGAAGAACCGCACATCAGCTCCACATAATGGCATGTTCAGAAGAACCGCACATCAGCTCCACATAATGGCATGTTCAGAAGAACCGCACATCAGCTCCACATAATGGCATGTTCAGAAGAACCGCACATCAGCTCCACATAATGGCATGTTCAGAAGAACCGCACATCAGCTCCACATAATGGCATGTTCAGAAGAACCGCACATCAGCTCCACATAATGGCATGTTCAGAAGAACCGCACATCAGCTCCACATAATGGCATGTTCAGAAGAACCGCACATCAGCTCCACATAATGGCATGTTCAGAAGAACCGCACATCAGCTCCACATAATGGCATGTTCAGAAGAACCGCACATCAGCTCCACATAATGGCATGTTCAGAAGAACCGCACATCAGCTCCACATAATGGCATGTTCAGAAGAACCGCACATCAGCTCCACATAATGGCATGTTCAGAAGAACCGCACATCAGCTCCACATAATGGCATGTTCAGAAGAACCGCACATCAGCTCCACATAATGGCATGTTCAGAGGATTCAGTTAATAAATTGATTAAGTCTCGATCACATAAAAGCAACATTGGTTACTTCACAAATTGAATTCGAAACCTTTTCGTTCTCATATGTTTTGCACACGCTCATTAAGACCAAAGAACCAAATTATTTGCTGCCACAGAAAACGGCTATAAACAAAACCAATTTGTATTTCGCGTCGCGTTAATGTTGTTTTGTACTAAAACTACTAATCCAATCTTGTTGTTTACAAAATAACAATGGTACGTCCACTGCCCGTTCGTGACCACTGTGCTGTTTTCACATCCTAATTGCGCAGACAATGGAGGTAATAATTGGGTGTTTGGATAATCAATATTGTCGGGGTGTGTTTACGTCCTAGGCGTGGTGGACATTAAAATAATAGTTTGTTTGTGTGCTGTTTTAGAAATGGAGGGAATAATAAAATAAGCACAAAACTACAAGTTTGGGCCAGTTTGAGGAAGAAAGAAAAAAGTCCCAGTTCATATTTCACTTTTATTACTTGTACACAATGTGCTATTAAGGCTTTTAGATCTTTCACATTTTAGGGTGTGTGGGTGTAGCCTGTTTTTAGGGTTTTTCTTACTTGTCTTAATTAGTAAAGAAGGGTACCAAGAGGTATGTCTTTTTCATGCAATTCGTCAATAATAACTATCAAAAGACATTATGTTAACAATTTCATACACTAAATAACATTTATTAACCTAATTACATGTGCAGAACTAGTAATCATATTTTTAACCGACTTAAAAAAAGGAGGAGGTTCTGTATACGACGGGTTTTATTTTTTTATTCATGTATTTACACCGATTACTCCGAGATTTGTGGGCCGATTTACGTGGTTGTTTTTTCATTTGGTAGAAGAAGCCTGTGCGGTGGTCCCATGTAAATTTTATTGACTTAGGTCGAGTAGTTTTTTAACCAGCTTCAATAAATCAGTTTATTTTAGCTTCGTCTATCTAGACGATCTCCTAATATGTAGTTGTGTTTTTCTGAGCATTCTTGGCCGATTTGCGTGTTTTTATTGGACGTTTGGAAAAACATGGGCGAGACCTTTGCCCAGCAGTGGGACAGCATAGGTTACTAAAAAATATATTCTCAAATTAGTCCTATAAATATTTCTGAATCAACCCTCGCAATTTTTAACGAAAAAGTATGAAATAAAAACTTTTTAATAAAGTCGCCGCCTTCAAAATGTTGGTTTATGAAAAGATTTAGAAATACATACAAGGATTATTTTTTACTTTTTAGTTAAGGGTTTTTGAAGTCGGTTTTTTTTTATATCAGTAGTTATTTGAATAAAGAGACGGGCCAAGGTTGTTTACTAAATAAGACAAGAGAGAAAAACAGAATATCCTATCCTATATTATTATAGTAGTCCTTTTGTTCAAATGGATCGATAAACGTAATTTGTGAACAAACTAAGCAAAAGCTCAAGCTATCTATGATTTGACAAAAATAAAATAAAAATCGTGTAAATATGTACGCCAACCCTCTAATCAAGCGATGAACCCCCTTCGTTGTTGTTCGGCAACGCTCGGGTGCGTTCGGGTCGCGATAAAAATAATCGTGCGCTAGAGTCGCGATTATCACGCTTTTCTACACAAACAGCATTACCCTCAGTTTATTGTTTATATTAGGGATGGACCAAACTGGGTCAGTATGGGACCGTTTATTGTTACGGGACGGAATGTAGCGAGTTTCCTGTTATTTTACGTGAGGTAAGTACACTCTGTTTAGTTTTACTTGTCTTATATAGTAAACAATCTTGGCATGTCTTTTTAATGCAATTCGTCTATAATAATTAATAATTGATATTATAATAATTTCTTAGTTTTTCGCGATCACTACACATTATAATAAAACAAAGTTTAACCGGAATAACTCCTAAAAATAATCAAGTCCCAAACAGCACGCAACACTGTAAAAGATAATGATATTGTGAGTGATTACTGCGTGCATTGAAACGATTTTTAACCGACGAAAAAAGGAGGAGGTTCTCAATTCGACGCGTATATTTATATATTTTTTTTATTTTTTTTTATATGTATGACCACGCATAACTTTTTACAGAGTGGTCCGATTTTGATGATTCTTTTTTTAATGTATAGGGTATATCTCGAAGTTGGTCCCATTTAAATTTCAAAATCAAAATCCACCCCTAAAGGTAGTAAAACAGGGGATGAGTGTTTGTTCACCCACTGAATACTTACCTGATAACCGATTCTGTTGAAACTTCACACACATAAATATAGTTCTAGACACTACGACATAATGGAGACCTGGAGTTAGATTTTAACCACAAAAAAATGAAAAATAAAACTTTTTAACAAAAAATTAAACCGACGAAAACAGAAACTGAAAAGCGAAAAATAACTAATTATGAGTCGGCGCCAAACAACCAATCAACGAAGATCATTAAATTGCTTTAAATAAATAATAAAAACAACGTCACATCAAATACAACGTGAAATTTTCAACGATAAACAATCACTTTCCAAAAATGCGTTCTCCGCTCGGCCACTTGCAACTTACATGCACTTTGCTTGTTAAAAGTTCGTTTGGCGTTTGGCGCCGACTCATAATTAGTTATTTTTCGCTTTTCAGTTTCTGTTTTCGTCGGTTCAATTTTTTGTTAAAAAGTTTTATAATTAATAACATTGTACGGTAGATTAAATTTTTTTTTTGAAATGTCTGTAAAGACGCTTGTCTTCTTAGTCTACCTGCGACCACGAAATGCTGCAAAGCTTTCGAAACGTCAGGAAAACCAATTTAAATAATATACGCGACTTAATCCGGTTAAACTTTGTTATGGAAATAGGGTCGCCCCCTATTACATGGGACTTACAACATAACTGGCGAAATATGGGTGTACTATACACCTCTGCCTACCCCTTCGGGGAAATACAGGCGTGATGTTATGTTATGTTATGTAAACTTTGTTTGACGCTTCAGTTAATAGCTTGGCGTAGAATTGTGTATTTCCTGTTGCATGCTAAATGGCAGAATATAGCTACACAAAGATTGTTGTTATGTTATGACAATATTCATGTAACACCTACCTTACCTATATTCGCAATAAACGATTGAATTGAATTAATTTTTTTATTGTAATTGATATAAGTAAAAAAAAAAAAATACTCATTGAAGTTTTTTAACTTAATTACATGTGCAGAACTAGTAATTATATTTCATCAGTAGTTATTTGAATTAAGAGACATGCCAAGATTGTTTACTAAATAAACTAGAGAAAAAAAAATTGACTTTACTTATATTGTTTGCAAATTATAACATAGCTATGTGTGACTATATACTATTCTGTTTGTATTTGGTATAGCTGTGCGATTCGTACCTATGTATTAGGTATTCTGTGCCTATCTAGTGTTAAGAGAATTAAAAAAAAAATGGAATCAGGCGTTACTTTGCGGAAATCCATGTCATACAAACAAAATATGAAGTTAAAATATTTAGTGAAAACCAGCGCTACAACATTTCGGTGTTGTAGCATATGCTGAGATAGGAGCCTTTTTTATTTAGTCTCTTACATAAATTTTATATTTAATTATTTTTATTTTATATTTCTCGCGCCTGTAACGAAACTAAAATATATTTTTTTCTTTCTTTCTTTATAGTGTTAATTGTGCCAAAAAAGTGTGAAAGTGTTAGTTTTTTGGCAGAATTAAAACAATTAACAATATTATACTAAGGTATTTTTTTAAATTCCCAACAAGCGGTCCTTACCTTTGGACTAAAGTTAAAGGCGGCCAGATTAATCTGCTTTACAAGTTTCGATTTTACAGGTTATCAATCGTAAAGGTAATAATAAAACTTCGTGAATGTTGTTTCGTTTCCCTAATAAATACAAAAATGTACACAAGAATGCTGATATCACAAAATGCACTATTGTTTTATTTACAACCCACATGACCTTCATTAAAACACCATGAGCACATGAGCTTCCTTATTTTTAGCGAGTGCTCTCGGCACAGCTCTCGGAAGCTCACTCCCGCCTTGAATAGTTGACGACAACAACTCCCTGGGACGTGAGGCGTCTGAAAAAATAATCGTTAAGAATGGAAAGTTTAAATTTTTTATTATGACGACATAGGGTTGACAATAAACCTACTTCAAAAGTGAAACTGTATTCATCTTTTTGTTTAAGTAGTTAAAGGTTACATAATATATTTACAGTACGTTGGATGCAGAAAGCCCAGGACCGGGCGTTGTGGCGATGCTTGGGGGAGGGCTATGTCCAGCTTTGGACGTCTTTCGGCTGAATTGATGATGATGATTTAACAGTACGCACAATCAAACTTAGGCGGGGTGAAGTTGTCACAAAATCGTCGCAGTAAAATAAATAAATATAAAAATAATAATTGGGACATTTTTACACGGCAGCATCTAGTCCCAAACTAAGCAGAGTTTGTGCTATGGGTACTAGACAATGGATATAATACTTATATAGGTGTTTTATTTTATTTTTTTATTGCATAAGTTTCGCCCACAGCATATTATATATTAATACTATTACCAAATAAAACAGTACAGTAGGTATTGTCCTTATACAGACGCCAATTACGGGTAAACACAACATTAGCTAATCATGACGACTAACGACGGTTAACGATTTAAATTGTGGAAGGAAAAAATCGCTCACGAGCAGGATTCGAACCTGCGACTCCTGGCTCAGTACGCCAGTGCTTTAAAATGAATTAATGTTAATTAAAAACTAATGCTCCAAAAAAAACCAAAAACAACTGTTTTTTAAATACATACTTATAATGCCTTAGAAACACCCAGACCAACACAAACACTTATGTTCATCACACGAATATTTGTGTCCTGTGGGAATTGAACCCACGACCTCGTTATCAGCAGTCCGACACTCGAACCACTAGACCACATCGTTATTATTATTTATTGCACACAAGAAAATTACAACAATATGATACAGTTTTGACATGTCATGTGCAAAGTCAAGCCTAACTCTAAATTAAATTTTCTATCAGCAAAACAAAAAAAAAGTATAGTGAAGGCTTTGAGTGAAGGCTATTTAGTTCTCTGGAATGGACCGCAGGAAATGGAATTATCATAGCGCAGATTTAGTGTAGTTTAATCAACAAAGGCAGTCCTTGGAATAATTGCTGGATATTAATTGTGTCCCATTTAATTAAATACGTTCGATCTTTGTATAAATTAATATTGATCCTGGAATTCCTCTCTCAGAAATGTAACAATGAATCTTGAATTGAAGGCGAAACATCTACAATTGTAGACCAATATCGATAATACCCTGTCCGAAATAATTACTTCAGAGGGTTGCCTAGATCTCACCGTCTGAGAATACATTCTCTGGATACCAGGTACAGACTAGATTGGTATTTATTTGAAATACCAGAGGAACCCTTATTGCGTAACTATTTATTACCTGGTATATAAAATGTTGTGCCAACATAAGTTTGTGATAGGAAAAGGGAAACGAGCTCAACGAAAATCGGGAACGGGAAAGTGTAGTGCCTGTGGGACTGCAAATAATGGGCAAACGAAACCGTCACTTTAGCGTCCCGCAGGACACCTCTCAAAGTCATCAATTGTTCGTTTGTGAGGGTTCCCGCACAATAGGGATACGTTTCCGTGTCCATAAAGGGATTCCTTTCTGTCACGAAACAAGTGAACCCAAACATACCGGCCATTGCTAATAATATAAAATGTCTGAATCTGTGTGTATTAATGAAACAACTTTATAATCTGTTCGCAATAATGAACCAACTTTACAATCTGAAATGATATGTTATTGTCATTCATCTGTCGAATAAATGGTGGTTTGGTAAATAATACTAATAGTCTACCTGAGTTGAAAACGTCAGCAAAAATAAATAATAAAACAGGCATTACTACATGCATATATAAATAATAAAGATACATTTAGTGCACATGTATCTTTATTATTTTGAATATTTTGTAAATATTTTAAATATTCTATTATTTGAAACATTTACGAAATAACTGTTTTAATATAATATAATTTTTCAAGTTTTGCTATAATAAAACACATTTAAGAAGCAACCCTGTAAGCAGTTTAAATAATTGAGCATGGCGTGAGCGTCAACAAAAGGATCGCGCCATGTTTTATACAAAAACTCGGTCACCGAAGCGGAGGCAACAGCCCTCACCATACAGAGGAATATCTGTATTCTTAGGAACAGCTTTGCTCTTCTACAAGAATTCTGCTCCCAGCTACAGTTATAGGATTCTGTATAATTGTGTTTTCTAGTAGGCAACTTTAAAGATGATTGTCAAAATGCTTAGTTATTTCTTTGTTAAAACATCGTTCTCTATAGATCAAAATATTAAATGGTAGGAGATGTACATAAAACATACCTACTGCCTCAAATCTTTTATTCAATTTGAATTTTTCGTAAATCTGAATTGCCAACTTCACTAACCGCGTCCAATCGTTTTATTTCCTTGAACAAGAGTCCTCCCGCGACCTCTGTTTCTGCGTAGTGGGATGGGACCGCTCGTACCCGGTACGCTTCCTGTTAACTACTGGTACGCGGAAAGCTTTATCGCTTTGTTAGCCTACATACCGTCGCGTCGGACGGTAATGATAGCACTTGTACCAGTAGCGTGGACACTCACGCCTGGTTTTGACCTATACTAGCTTTTATCTGAGAGAATAATAAAACTCAATGTTATTCTATAATAACCAATCGCAAACATTGATTACGCAGTGGAGCCAAACAACATGACAAATTGCTTAGATTTATTACCTTTTTATAATTCAAATTATGATTTAAGACACTGTGTACCTACCAGGCTAGCAGAAATGGTGAAGAGTATTAAGTCAAACAGTACTTATTAGATTCTTTGTAACAGCTAGCTTCACAAACTAGGTTACTAGTAGTGCTACCTTGTAAGGGTTGTGTCCACTTATACACAATTATGGCTTCAGAGTACAAATACAGCTACCTAACTCCAGTTTCCACACTATACTTGTGCACTTTAATTTCACACTATTATAAACCAATGAGAATACTGAATTTCTATGCATATAGAACGGGAATAAAAGGGGTCTGAAATAAAACCAAGTGGTCCCCAAAAACAAACGATCGTGTTTCGTGCGTCGTTTTAACAGGTATTGCGCGTTTTTAAGCGTAGCAGTGGACGTGGCGACACGTTCGTGAACTTTATTCAGAATGATAGATAGGTTGTGTTTGAAGTTCGATTAGGAAGAGTATTGATTGAGTATTGTATTGGAATACCTTATTTTATAACCAATATGCAATGAAGTTCTGCTCTTCCGTAGACTGGCGAATAAAATTATCAAAAATTAGATAAGTATGTAAGTTTCCTTAGCAGCTAGTGCTTTGTAATACTAACTTTGCCGTGTTATGCAAATCCACCGATATCTATAGACTTTTTCAACTTGTTATTATGGTCTTCGTTGTTTTAGAAAACTGATCCTTTCATCATACTTAGTTTGAACCAAAGGACTGCACAACCAGTAATTCTGAAATAAATTAAATTCAAAACTTTATATTTCATTACGTTTTACATACCTACATGCACTTAAAACGTTAAGAAGCTAATTGCACGGTTCCAAGAAGTCCTATGAAGAAATAAAAATCAAGAAAAAAACGAATTGAAGCAACACTACGAAAACTTACGGCTTAACTTCTTGTAGAAGTACCAGTTGTGTACAAATTAAAAAAAATAAAAACAAGTTTAAAAAAACCGACTTCAAAAAAAAAACAAAGCTAACACAAAAAAACTATGAAATAAATGAAAGGGAATAAACTATAATTATATACCTACCTAAAAAAAATCTACACTATAGGAGACTAACGAGAAATTACAGAAATTTTAATTTGGCGTGACGGAAATCGAGCCGTGCGAGCGCACGTCTTTCCTGGTTGAAGGCTGAGAGGCAAAATCCCGAATACAGTGACGCGACGTCCGGCGTGCACCTCACCCGCCGCCCGACTCCGAGGTTACCTAAGCGAGAGCATATTAAGCATTTTATTAAACTTTTTTCATAAAAAAATTGAGTTTCTCGTGGTTTTTATAGCACTAACCAAAGTTTTCTTTAAACATACTTGTAATTTAACGTTAATAAGTTATATTTTATGCCAATTTTCTTTTTTGCCTAATTATTTTAAATCATAGACTGTTTTTTTTTTATTCCTCTAGAAGGTTTTTTTTTGTGTGTTTGATATTATTCTAATAGTTTCATAAAGAATTTGACTTTTTTGATTTGTCTTATTTAATTTTTTGTTTTTTTAATTTGAGATAAGAAAAGTGAAACTGTATTCATCTTTTTGTTTAAGTAGTTAAAGGTTACATAATATATTTACAGTACGTTGGATGCAGAAAGCCCAGGACCGGGCGTTGTGGCGATGCTTGGGGGAGGGCTATGTCCAGCTTTGGACGTCTTTCGGCTGAATTGATGATGATGATTTAACAGTACGCACAATCAAACTTAGGCGGGGTGAAGTTGTCACAAAATCGTCGCAGTAAAATAAATAAATATAAAAATAATAATTGGGACATTTTTACACGGCAGCATCTAGTCCCAAACTAAGCAGAGTTTGTGCTATGGGTACTAGACAATGGATATAATACTTATATAGGTGTTTTATTTTATTTTTTTATTGCATAAGTTTCGCCCACAGCATATTATTCTAATAGTTTCATAAAGAATTTGACTTTTTTGATTTGTCTTATTTAATTTTTTGTTTTTTTAATTTGAGATTTTAGTAAAATTCTTGCTTTCCTGTTTTATTAACTTTTCTTGTTCATATTTCTTGACGACATATTTTTTTTATGACATATTAGATTTTCAAACGTTGGTTTATTATTTTTAATCTAAGAGGCCCCGCCGACTTCAAAATAGTGTAGATTTTTTTTAGGTAGGTATATAATTATAGTTTATTCCCTTTCATTTATTTCATAGCTTTTTGTGTTAGCTTTGTTTTTTTTTGAAGTCGGTTTTTTTAAACTTGTTTTTATTTTTATTTCATTCTTTTTAGTGTAGGATAACAAATTATTTGTTATAATAAGTTTTATTGTAAACTATTAATTTCTTAAAATTCATCATGGGTAGACCTACGAAAGTTGCTGCTCGCCTCAAAAAATATCGATCCAAAGAAACCCTAGATAACAGAAATCTTCAACTTGTTAAAAATGCCACTCGGAACGCAAATTTTCGTTCTCAGGAGACGCCCGTGGATCGTGAAGTACGTTTATCAGCCATGAGAGAGTACGACAGCTCACGTTTGCGTCAAGAAACTGCTGAGCAGCGCAAGCACAGCCTCAGTGTGATTAACGATCGTCTTGCTAGCGAAACTGCTGATCAACGCGAGCACAGACTCGGTGTGATTACCGATCGTCTTGCTAGCGAAACTGCTGAGCAGCGCGAGCACAGACTCGGTGTGATTAACGATCGTCTTGCTAGCGAAACTGCTGAGCAGCGCGAGCATGGGCTCGGTGTGATTCACAATCGTCTTGCTGGCGAAACTGCTGAGCAGCACGAGCACAGGTTCAGTGTGATTCACGGTCGTCTTGCTGGTGAAACTGCTGAGCAGCGCGAGCACAGGCTCAGTGTGATTCACGATCGTCTTGCTGGTGAAACTGCTGAGCAGCGTGAGCACAGGCTCGGGGTGATTCACGATCGTCTTTCTGGCGAAACTACTGAGCAGCGCGAGCACAGGCTTGGGGTCATTCACGATCGTCTTGCTGGCGAAACTGCTGAGCAGCGTGGACACAGGCTCGGGGTGATTCACGATCGTCTTTCTGGCGAAACTATTGAGCAGCGCGAGCACAGGCTCGGTGTGATTCATGATCGTGTTTCTGTCGAAACAGCTGAGCAGCGCGAGCACAGACTTGGTTTAATTTATAACCGACTTTGTAACGAGTCAGCTGAGCAGCGTGAAAACCGACTGGCGAGAGCACGCAATCGATCTCAAAATCTGCGTTCAATGGCTGAAAATAATTTTATAGCTACCATTAACCAATTTGCTGACATGCCTTGTACGGTTTGTAAAAGGTTTTTGTATGAAAAGCAGCGAATGTCATTGGTATTGACACCACTTTCAGATTTGGTCCCACATGATATTGTAGCTATAGGAAAAATAACAGTGTGTTCTCGGTGCTCCACCAGTTTGCGGAAGAGAAAAGTTCCTTCTCAGGCTTACTGGAACAAGATGGAAGTTATGTCTATACCTTCAGAATTAGCTGAATTATCGGAAGTAGAGCAGAGGCTTTTATCAAGAATAGTTCCCTTTATGAAAATTGATAAGGTACAAAGTCGCTTTAGCCAAAGTTGGTGTAGAGGACAGGTTACTTTGTTCGCCCAAGACGTCGTGGAATTAGCGGAGCAGTTACCATTGCCTTTAACACAAGTTGGATTGGTATTTGTAGTCGAAACACGTGAAAATTTGGCACGTCATAAAGAATTTCACGTAAATATTGAAATAATTAAATCTGCGCTAAATTGGTTGTTAAAATACAATATTTTATATCAAGATGTTAGACCAAACTTCAGCAACATAGTCAACTGTGACATTTCACAGATTATCGAGGTGGTTGAAACTAATCACGATACAACATGTTATTACAATGCAGACAACATTAACATTGTGGCTACTGAAGTTCATGACCAGCAGCCTTATAGCAGGTACATTAGTATAAAAAGTAATATTTCCATACTACGTTGGTCATTCCATCAGGGCAGCGATCGTTTAGGATCTGCTGGCATACAGTGTACAGCTATTGCAGCAGTAGCTTGCGTGGCCTTTTCTAAATGCGACCCAAATTTATGGACTGCTAGTGATTTAGACTATATGTTAATCATAGGTGATAAGTTTTATCGTCAGTGTATGTTAGCGAGATCAGTGCCAGATACTAGTGAAATAAACACAGATTATTTAGCAGTAACAGAACTTCTACACCAACTGACATTTCACAATTCCTGTGTGAATTTGAATATCCTAAACGACTTTGTTATCAATGGTCACCTTATCAGAGACCAAAGTGCAGAGGGATTTCCAAATTTAGAAAACGGTTTAACTAGTTTCTTTGCCAACAACCGATTTGGAATCCTGACTGCTAATTACATATCACTTTGCATAGCTTTTAAGGACCAGTCATTTTGGCTTCTAGATTCACATGCAAGAGGGCCAAAGGGTCATAAAGGTAGGACTGGGGGTCTTTCTTGTTGCATGAAATTCCAAGACACACGGCAGCTCGCGACATTGTTGTGCAGTAATTTAAAAGTTGCAAATGGTCCAGAACATTTTCTGAATATTTACTCTATAACACCTGTTAATGTACTTGAAAACGATGTTTCTTCACCATCGGAACCTCAATCTACTATGGTAAGTGAAAATATACCTCAATTAGTTGGTGATCTAATTTCAAACACTGTGTTACACATGGAAACTCAACAGACAGGAGAAATGACGTCACGGCCAGCGTTCATTAGGGCTATTCCTGATAATTTAGAAAGTAGAGACGAAACACTAAGTGCCAATACTGAAGACGGGCACATAATATTTTCAACTAGTATGCTGCATTATGTTCACGAAAACATCCCCAATCTAGATGCTGTTATCGATACAGGTAGCGAAAATCCTAATTTACTGGAAATGAGAGTGGCTGATGTACATAGGAAAACTGCACCGCCCTTAAATATAGAACGGGAAAGAAGGTTAGAGGAATTATGTTGGTATACATCATATCCTGACGGTAAAAATGGTTTCGGCGAACCAAGAGACATACCTATTACAGCCCTCGATTACTTTCAGGCTCGTATTATGAGTAATGAATCTCGATTTCAAAGGGTTGATTATTTATTATTTGCATTGTCTATAGTTGAATTTTTAAAGCAAAGGCAAACGTCTCCGTTTCTTGTCGCATGCGGCAAGGTCAAAATGAAAATATTCCTCAGGGTTTAGTGGATAACATCCATTTGACGATGAGAAATATCAGAGGTTCTGCTTCATACTGGAAACGTTGTTGCGCGAAGTTGATTGCCATGGTACGGTCTCTTGGCGCACCCACTTGGTTTGCAACGTTTTCATGCAATGACCGTAACTGGTCGGACATGCTGAAGGCACTGGTTATAGCTGATGGCCGACCAGATACAAATACTGAAGCTTTGACATTCCAGGAACGGCTTGAGTTGGTCCAAAAGTACCCTGTTGTGATTGCACGGCAATTTACACTTCGAGTGAATGCATTAATTACATTCATAATAAAAGGAAATGAATGCTTTGGCGGTCCTGTAATAGATTTTTGGTATCGTATAGAATTCCAGAACAGGGGAAGTCCTCATTTGCATATGCTGCTATGGTGCGATGCTGTCCCAAATTTTCATTCTAACGAAGGCTTGAAGACTATTGATAAGGTTGTCTCATGTTCGGTTGAAGGTGGAAACTCAGATTTGGTGAAAAGGTTGCAGGTTCATAGACATTCGGCAACATGTTATAAAGACCGAAATAGCAATACTTGCTGATTCAGATTCCCTCGGCCTACAAGCGAGATAACGAAATGTTTAGGGCCAGACGAAACATTGGCGAACCATGGGCGATTTTGCGTTCTAAAAAGGAATGAAACAGAAGTGATGATTAATAACTACAACCCAATGTTGCTGCAATTATGGCAAGCAAACATGGATGTACAGCCATGCGGCAACGTTACAGCTGTGGCATATTATATTGCCAAGTATGCTAGCAAGTGTGAGCCCAGCGATTGCGGTGATGTTGTCAGAGAAGCTGTACAGAAAGCAAAACGTCGTACAAATGACGTGTGGAAGCAGTTATTTGCTGTTTCTATGGCCATTCTAAGTCAAAGATTTGTAAGTGCACCTGAAGCAGCCTATCGCCTTTGCCATTTACCACTTAAATTTAGCTCGAGAAAAGCCATCTTTGTCAACAGTTGTGCTCCTAGTCAAAGATACAGACTGCTACGCTTCGATAACGACGAAACATCTGTCTTTAATAATATTTTCGACAGGTATCAGCTTAGGCCCGACTGTCTCGAAGATATAAGTTTGGCATAGTTCGCTGTTCGCTATGAAAATGTGTCATGTCATCATGTCCCACATGGACAGAAGATGATGGCGACAGTGAACTCCGTGAGCAAGAGCCAAATACAGTAAGGTACATCAAATTGCGCGATAATACAAGAATGCGCATTAGAAACAAAGCTGCGGTTTAGAGACATAGATACTTCACCTTAAACAGCGATCGTGACGGTTTTTATTATAATTTAATAGTGTTGCATATACCATTCCGCATTGAAAGCGACTTGATGACGGAAGGTGAAACGCCAGAAGCCTGTTTCCTACGACGCCAAGCGGAGTTAAGGCTTCTCAATGAAAACCAATCTGCGGAACAATTTGCTCATGCAGAAATCGTCATCCAACAGGCTCTTGCTCAAGCTGAAGCACTAAATGTGGTTAATGGTTATACCGATGAAGCGACAAGAGAAAGAGAACCGTTGGATATATACGCTAATGATCAAGTTAACTTACAAAATGATGTAGAAGATTATGAGGACTTAAATAACCCTGCAATGTCATAAGACAGAGGACTTATTTCTGGAAGGTATTCGTAGATTAAACATACAACAAAAAGATTTAATGAGAAAAGTATCCGAATCCATTCAAAAAGACCTTCAAAATGATGCTAATTACCAACCCTTACTGTTGTTTGTAACGGGTGGGGCTGCTAGTGGTAAATCATTCTTGTTGAAATTGATTGTTGAACATGTTCGGCGCTGCTACTCTCTTACTGTAGACTCGTTACTTCAACCCATGTTTGTTGAAGTTGCTTCTCTAACAGGGGTTGCTGCAAGGCAAATAGGTGATCGAACTCTCCACTCAGTTTTCTCGTTGCCGATTGAAAAGGGCAAAACAATGACGTTCAGAAAGATGACTGGAGAAAGATTGGAGATGGAAAGGCGTCGATGGCATTTCATTAAATGGCTTGTTATTGATGAAATTTCCATGGTGTCGTATGAACACTTCCGCCACATTCACTTAAGGCTGCAAGAATATAAAAATAATAGTCTTTTATTTGGTGGTATCAGCGTACTTTTGTTCGGTGATATCATGCAGTTAAATACTATCAACGCGTAATTTTAACTGCAGTATCACTTCAAGGTATATTTTTACCCCTTATCTAATACTATTGACGTATATATTTCTACGCTTCATAATTCGATAACATAATACATTTATCTAATGATTTGGACAATTACAATGTCTCGAAAAGTTTTGAATGCAATGTAGAGGATTGCCGGCGATTGTTACCTACTGATTCATCCTGTCTTTCAATTTTAACTCAGAACATTCGCAGCATTAACTGCAATTTCTCTGGACTTGAAGTATTTCTGAAAAGGCTCAAGGTTAACGTAGACATAATTATACTTATTGAGTGTTGGTTGACATATGTGACAGTTATTCCTACTTTACAAGGTTATCAAGCTTTTTCAACATGTAATAATCCATTACAAAATGATGGAGTAGTTATCTATGTTAGGGATGAGATTACTTTCACGATTGAAGAGCAACCTTTCATGGATGCAAACTCTTTACTTCTTAAAATCGGATTGGATACTGTAATTTTAGCCTTATACCGCTCCCCATCATATAGTAGCTTAGATCAATTTCTTAAATCTCTAGATGACACTCTACTAAAGTTAACACAATTTAAGAATGTCGCAGTTACGGGAGATATTAATATTGCTATCAATGCAGATAAACCACATAAAAACTTCGACCAATATCTTAATCTTGCAGCCTCTCATTCCCTTTTACCATCCCATTATTACGTCACACGTGATGCTAGTGGGACTTGTATTGATCACGTCTTATTAAAAACCAAACAGTCTGCAACCACACTTGTCATTCAGGCTAGTCTTACGGATCATAAGCCGGTTTTACTGTGTCTACATAAGGAGCAAATCCGTGACTATTCTATTAAAACTGTAACTGAAACAAATTTCGACCAACTTCAAAACGATATATCTAATATTAACTTTACTCCAATATATGAATCTTTAGATCCAAATTTCTCTATGAATTATCTTATTGAATCTGTGACATCGGCCTTAAATAAAAATACTCAAATCATTCCCTTGGCAAGACGTAAAAAAATAATTAAGCCATGGATTACGCCCGGTCTTTTGCGTTTCATGAGAAACAGACACAAACTACATAACTAATTGCGTAAGTCTCCTAAAAATGAAGTACTAAAGATCACATACACCCGTTACAGAAATTTTTGTAATGCACTATTAAGAAAAGTCAAAAGAGCTTTTGAGAAGGCACAGATAACGAGTGCTGGTAATGATAGTAGAAAAATATGGCAGGCAATCAAGAATATCACTAATACTATTAAAGCAAAACAATCTTCGAAAGATTTATTAAAATTAGCCAATACGCCAGATGCCTCTGTGAACGACATAAATGATTATTTTGTTAATGTTGGCAAAACGTTGGCAGAAAATATTCTAAAAAATAAAAGAGACATGAGCCAAGACAGTACCTCAAGTGATCAATCTTTTAACTCGCTTAACTCTTTTGCACTGATTGATACTGATCCTAGTGAAGTGAACAGTATAATACTGAGCCTTAAAAATAATTGCGCTGTTGGTTGGGACAAGTTGTCGAACAGGCTCTTAAAGGAATTCAGAAACTTTCTTGTGCCTCCACTAACCTTTCTGTTCAATCACTGTTTCCGCGTCGGTGTCTTTCCAACTGCTCTAAAGAAGTCAGTGGTTGTTCCAATTTATAAGGGTGGCGGCAGAGACCGTATCTCTAATTATTGATCAATTTCTCTACTTCCGGCTATTTCTAAAATTTTGGAAAAATTGATAAATACTAGGTTGATAAATTACTTATAAAATTATAAATTACTTTCTGACAGTCAATTCGGTTTCCGTCGTGGTAAGTCAACCGCAGATGCAGTGCATACCGTTACCGACTTTGTAGCAACAAAACTAGATGAACGGAAAAAATGTTTAGCTGTCTTTTTGGACCTAGCGAAGGCCTTTGATACGGTCTCTGTCGACTTGCTGTTACAAAAGCTTGAGGCGATGGGCATTAGGGGCACTCAGCTGAATTTATTTAAGAGTTACCTGTCTGATCGTTCTCAGGTAACGGCTATTGAGGGTTACTTGAGCGCTGACTTGCCGGTAACGTTTGGAGTACCACAAGGCAGTGTTCTTGGCCCAACATTATTCCTGATATACCTTAATGGTTTATGTTCACTTAGTTTGTTGAATGGTAAGCTAGTCTCTTATGCGGATGATACTGTCATTTTACTTGCAGCCAATACTTGGCAGGAGGTTTTTGGTGCTGCTCAAAATACATTTAATATTGTCTCCAAGTGGCTGTCCGCTAATGTCCTGACTCTTAATACTGAGAAAACAAAGTACATGACCTTTTCCATCCGAGATTTGAGTAGACCTACAGAAAACTTCCACCTAGTGGCTCACAATTGCAAGACTTATGATTCCAATGAATGTTCCTGTAGTAAGCTAGAGCGGACTGACCACATTAGGTATCTAGGAGTGATTTTGGATTATCGCTTAAATTTTTCAGAACATTTTAAATTGTTGAGTGGGAGAATACGTAAACTTATAGTAGTTTTTAAGACTCTTAGATATGTTCCCGAACCCAAACTGGTAAAGCAGATTTACTATGCACTTTGCCAGTCCTTGATTTCTTACTGCATCACTTCTTGGGGAGGAGCTCCAGCTAGCAATATTAAATGTATAGAAGTTGCCCAACGAGCTGTCCTCAAAGTGAGTACTTTTAGACCGTTTTTGTTTTTAACTAAACTTCTTTATCAGAAATGTGAAGTTCTTACAGTTAGACAACTTTTTATCTTGGGTATAATCATGAAACAACATGGTGAAATCACATTTTAGCCCAATAAAAATGTAAATCGTCGAAAAGGTAGAGTATGCGAATCAACACAACGGATTCATACGCCATTCATCCGAAGGTTTTTTAGTTTTCTGGGTCCTTTTATTTTTAACAAAGTTAATAAATTAATCCCGATCTATAGCCTAAATAGAAATGAATGTAAAAGGGCAGTTATAACCTGGTTATAAACGCTAGGATATGACGAAACCGAAGAACTTCTAGCTGTGTTTTGCTGATGATGACATGTTTTCGCTAGTTTGTCTATGTGTTATTACCTATATCTGTGTGGTTCACATAGTGTGGAGAGACGAATGCTACCTCTAATATTAAGTTGGGCTGTGACCGTCCACAAACTGCAGGGTACTGGTGTACAGGGTACACTAGAGAGGGCAGTCATCGATCTCGGTAAAAGTAATTTTGCAAAAGGTCAGGTATATGTGGCCTTAAGTCGGGTAAAAACGGCATTGCTTTATCCGACTTAGAGCCATCTAAATTATTAAATAGGCCACACGCTTATAAAGCTTTAGACGAAATGCAAAGACTGAGACAGCTTTAAATATTTCAGTCTTTGACATTTTCATCTATGACCACATCTATGACCCACATTATACCTATTACATTTACCGAGATCGATTACTTTCGAGAGTTCGTGTGACAATGATAACATCATCCAGGTAGATAAAGTGAATTAAATTCATGTTATTGAAGCTGGTATAAAAACTACTCAACCAGAGACAATAAAATTCATATGGAACCACCGCGCGAGCTTCTTCTACCAAATAGAAAAACAACTACGTAAATCGGCCCAGAAATCTCGGAGTAATCGGTGTACATACATGAAAAAAATAAAAAATAAATTAAAAAAAAACCCGTCGAATACATAACCTCCTCCTTTTTTGAAGTCGGTTAAAAATAAGCCACGCGTATCAGTTCCAAACGCGATAGCACATAGCACACAGGAATAATAAAATTTCACTGACTGACTGTTGTATCCGAATCTCAGTGAACCGGAAAAAGGCAAAAAAGAAAACCACGTTTGCAATTTTTTCGAATGAAAAATTGCGATACGACACGGCGCGTACGATAGCGCCGCGCCCCACACAGCTGAGTTATTGAGCTTCCATCTAAATTATTATACCTGCGTACTGTCGTGGAACCAAAAGTAAATGTATGGAAAATATGTATTAAATACGTATATAGTCTGTGTGTGTTTTGTAATCATAATCATCATTATCATCATCATTTCAGCCGAAAGACGTCCACTGCTGGACAGGCCTCCCCCAAGCATCGCCACAACGACCGGTCCTGCGCCTTCCGCATCCAGCGGATTCCCGCGACCTTCACCAGGTCGTCGGTCCACCTTGTGGGGGGCCTACCCACGCTGCGACTTCCAGTATGCGGTCGCCACTCCAGAACTTTACTGCCCCATCGGCCATCATTTCTGCGAGCAATGTGCCCCGCCCACTGCCACTTAAGCTTGGCAATCTATGCATCGTTTTTGTACATAACAATTTATCGTTATTTGCAGTATAACAGTCATTTGGCTCATGGATATACTTAAAGAGTGTCAGAAGATTTCTAACCTCCATCATATACTTGTTGAAAATTCTACCAGTCAGATAGATAACACACTAGAAATTCAACCCTCGGATAACTTAATAACAATTTTGGTTTAAGCCCATGAATAGTTTACAATCTTGTTTGCTACTACAGACCAACGCCGCTATGCTACCACTAAAAGCAGAGATGTTTTTGAGACCAAACACGTGGCCTACATTTCAGTGACTTTAATTTCACAATGTTTGTAACTGCAGATGCTGTTAGCTTTTAGTTTCTTTTTACTGCTCTTTGGGTGTGCAGTCATTCCATTTTGTCCTTGTTTTGAGGTAGCGTGTGGCTAAACAGCCACACGCTCCCGTCACCCAAATTGGTGAAAATATTCCTTATTCGACCGAAACCGGGTCCTTCCATGAAAGTAATACACGCAATTCTAATAAATATGTGTGTTTTATGTCATTCCCATCTAATTTTGATACGAGAACTTATTGCTTCAGATAGTAATTCGTTCACCGACCACGAACGAGCCCGAAATAAAATATATATTTAACAGCACCATAAAAATACCTACATTTATAGCCACAACGTGACTAACAGTAAAATGATAAAAATAACGCCAACAAGCTACTCACTCCCTCAGAAAGAGCTGAACAAATGGCGCGTTAATGCCTTATTACATGAGCGACACGGGTTTACGGGCACGCGACCGGGACGTGACCGTGACGACGCTGAGACGGGGTCGAGACGAGCGACGCCCAGTTATTAAATTTTCTATACGTAAATCTAGTGTGACAGCAAGACACAGCTTTAGTGAGAGAAGAATATTAAACATTCTAGACTTTTATTTCGGACTCTGACAATAAAGAACCATTTTATATAGGTTTCATCTTTGTTGTTGAGCGCACAAATTGTAAAGGTAAGTTAAACCACGCCTAACTTTCGCGTTACCCTTTTACGCGTCGCAGTTTATCAAATTATACGTTTTTTATTTACAGACAAGGGTAAAGTAATTCCGACCTTTGCAACTCGTCAGGTAAACGTAATTTTTTGCGCCTAACCTACTCACAGGGCATGTTTGGCGAAAATAAAAAATTGTTCCTTCGCTCCGCGCTGCCGTTACTTTATTAAATTAATTGTAAAGTTTATTTTGTTAACTATACCGTTTTACGTCGACGTGGGAGTTACAGAAATATTTGCGTTTGAACTGTTTAATATTCTACGCAAGTAGTTAAAGTCAACTAATTTAAATGGAAGTAGGGTTATTAATATAACCTTTTTACTATTTGTTATACAATATAAAACTTACTTCGAATCGCGTATACCTGTCGAGAAATTACTTATACATTTTATGTTAATTTAATTAAGATAGAGAACAGTTGTGAGGCATGAAGTGGCTTAGTGAGAAATATATTATTTTATGCTACTCTACTCCATCTTTCTGGGGTAGTTTTATGGTAGTAATAGTCATAAGCATTTAATATAATATTATTAGTCTTTTTGGCATACCTATATTTGTTCAAATTTTAATAACTTATATTTTGTATCTAATAATTTCAAAATCATACATCAAGCGCCGTGTTAATTAAGTGTACAACATACCAAAAAATAAAGTACCGCACTTTTGCATACAAGAATTATTCACCACAAAACATGAATAATGAAACGTAGTTCGTAGAAAATATAATTTCAATTAACTTATTATAATAAAAGACATATGTCGTACACAATACGGCCGACATAGTTGTGCAGTTTGGAATACCTCCCACTTACCCGCTTTATAGTCTGGTTGTTGTTACAATCACTGTACCAAGAGTAACAACCAAGTTTGCTTCAACTTTGTATGTAATTGCTTGTTTAGATATAAAATTAAATAAAACAGATAGTTCTTAATTAGGGTAATTGTATGTTTTTGGACTCACTATGTTCATTATAATTCAAATTAAATTCTGAGTTACCACAGGGCCCAGGTTCGATCCCCAGTAAAACATATATTTTTATTTAATAGTTAGCTGTAACTTGGTGAAGTCAGCTGACAACTCTGTCCGTATATTCAATGTACTTTATGGGTATAACGCAAATCTTAGCGTGATTTGACGTTAAATTTTCTCCCAAAACACACCTATTAACTACTACTAATTTTATTTATAATCAACATAGTGTTCATTTTAATTCAAATTAAATTCACTATAATGCCTTAACTTTTCAGAAAAGGATTTAAAAAAACATAATGTACGAGACACGACTGGTTCTAAATTTTGAATGTGAGACTGCATTAACGGTGAAAAAGTATTAGGAAGTATTCTTATTCTTATTCTTTATTGCACACAAAAAAAAAATTACAACAATACACATAATAGTAAGTAATAATTTTATCAACTTTTATTCTACAAACGCTGAACGATGCGATTCAATTAAATAATGTGCAACCTCTAATAATTAGTCTTTAAATATATTATGAATCTAAAGCATGATTTTATGTACCTACCTATAAATGTATAGTGCTGTAAAATCCCGACCATAAAGGAAGTAAAACACTCAAAGAGCGGCGACGTGTACAAACGGAGGACAAGCGGACACAGTCGAGGATAACCGGAGGACAAGCGGGGACAATCCGAGGGAATCTTTGAAGTACGCCGCGTTTCCTTTGCCTTGTTTATACCTCGAGGAAAATGAAGAGGCATTTGTGGCTATCTGTGTCCGTGTGTGTGTAGTCCGTGTGGTGCCGGACTTAAAGAATAGCACCACCCTTATCTCTTCTCATGGGTGTCGTAAAAGGCGACTAAGGGATTCACCAGAGGATGGGCAGCAGCGTTCTCTGAGTATTTAACCAACCAACTGCGATCGCCAACCCGCCTGCCAAGCGTGGCGATTATGGCATATCCCCCCCTTGATTGGGGGAGGCCTATGTCCAGTAGTAGACGTCTTTCGGTTGAAATGATTTGTGGCTATAGGTTTCTAAAGAAGATGTATCCAGGCTTGTTA
Organism: Asteroscopus sphinx; assembly: GCA_949699075.1. Taxonomy (NCBI): domain Eukaryota; kingdom Metazoa; phylum Arthropoda; class Insecta; order Lepidoptera; family Noctuidae; genus Asteroscopus; species Asteroscopus sphinx. The sequence continues at coordinate 497,782 of OX453007.1, forward strand.
TATCCAGATATACTACCAGAACATAAAATAACTTCAAATCTAATCAATTTATTTGTAAATATGTGTGTATTATAGGTTAACTTCGATGCATGACATGGTTATTGCTATAAATATATGGAAACAGGTTAATAATAAAACAGACATCTATAATTAATAATAAATTCAGAGATTTATCAGGCTGCATGTGACCTGATGATTGTAATGTGGATTTTTATTTTATTTTATACTTTCTGTGACTAACATAGTTGTAAGATAATAATTGTTACTAACAAAATTATGGACGTCAATTAGTCTGAAATAAATGAATTTTATTTTATTTATTTATTATAAAAAGAGTCTCTTAGATAAATATGATAAACTGTATAATTATTTTAGTTTGTTGAATTGGCGATCAAATAATTATAAAATAACGGTGATAATCGAAATAGCGAGCTATCTCGCCTCAATGCTCAACCTTTACCTCTTATCGTGTTATTGAATCTATCAATAATCGTTACATCACTACCGATCCTTACGGATTCGTAACAAGTAGAGCGAACTTAGTTTGTTTCCCAATGAATTGTACTAAATTTGACAGGTAACAGACGTTTATGAACGAACAACAAGTTTTATTCCCCAATACACGTAACGATTGTCGCTATAATATCATAAAATCTGCCACCGAACACGGAAGGAACTAACAGTCACTGAAAAATCAACCTTAGCTATTCACACATAAGTTTCAGAATCACGTGTCGTCGTTTATGGGTTGACGTTTTGCAGGCCGTTCGCCGCGACAAGGTTGAAGGCATTATGACGCTCAAATATAACCGTCTCTTCAACGATTTGATGACATGAATTGCTCCCGATACGTACAAAGGGATTCAATACTTACGCTTATTAGGCTGTTAGTGGTCGCTTTGGAAGCGGGTAGCGGGGACATTGCGGTTACTTAAACTGCTAAAGTGCTAATAATTTCTCACAAATGGCGTTAGTATTGCCGCATTTGAACGAGAAATCGTTAAAATACTACAGCCTACTCTTAGCTATGGCATACCATTGTGGGCTATGACCTCGTATACTAATTATCTTGCATTATTATGACTGAAATTTTGCACAAGAAATAACCCAGTAGTAAAGAATCGATTTAGCATTTCCTGAACCTATTGAAAATCTATTGAAGCCTAGTCTATTATAAACTGAAAAATACCCTAAAAGTCTTAGGTGAAGAAGATCAGCCAAGGAAGCGAGCAGAATGCGGAGCATAATCGCACCCCAAACTTTTCATAAGTGAGTATATTAGGGTCTCTATGAAATAAAAATGTGTGCGGTCAGGGGAACCTCGTCAGGAACGAAGTTATCCTTAAAATTCATATTTTTTTACCAATTCATTATTATGCTAAATATAATACATGCATAGATGGCAGGAAACATCATGCGTCGGACTGAGATTATAGGACCTGGGTCCTATAATACCATAAATGGGTTACCTGGGTAACCCTAGTAAAACATGTCTTTTTGTATGTTTTATTTTGAATAGTTAGCAGTAACTTTGACGTTAGCCACCAGATGGCGCTTAAAGCTGACGTCAGCTGACAACTCTATGTCCGTATATTCAATATACTCTATGGGTATAGCGCAAATGTTAGCGTGCCATGACGCTACATGTTCACCCGAATCACACCTACCCTAAGCCCCCTTATGGAACTTTGTTCCAAAATCAATTTTAATCTAGACGCCGTGGAGGTCTGTGGTGGAGATTGAAGCGGCAAGAAGTTCGAACCTCTTATTTCCCAGGATTTCCCCATGTAAAAACAATGGTAAAAAATTATCTTTTATTAGATAGCACAAGCTACGCTCTTCCTCTTCCACTGTGACCGCGTCTCTCCGGTACTGCATGCCCACTCAGCGGGTCTCCGCTACTTCCTCAACTATTTTCCTCTTCGTACCGACGCGATGTTTTATTGGTTCGTCATAAATTACCGCTTCCGTGAATGTCTACTTGTAATTTATGGGTGATTTTATTAATGTTCCTCTGCAGGGTTTAGAAAGGTATACGTTGTCTATTTTGGGGAGTGTCTCTATTTTTGTTGTTGTTACCATCAACTCAGCCCGTTTTCAGGGAAATCAGCATACGAAAGTGGTCTCCAATAAGATATCAGAGGTGTCTTTTCTCCGTTAATTGGCAGGAGTAACATAACATAACATTAAGACAACAAAATAACATGCAAACATGCATGTTATGCTTTATATAAGTAAGTAAGTAGTAAGTAGTAGTATTTATATAAGTATTATATCCATTGTCTAGTACTCATACCACAAGCTCTGCTTAGTTTGGGACTAGATGGTGCTGTGTAAAAATGTCCCAAAAGATATTTATTTATATTTATTTATTTATTTATAACATTTAGAGCGTAAGTGATACCAGTGAAGAATCTGGGAAAATGGTCCCATAAATAAGTCACAAGAGCTTAACATCCATTGACAACCTACCTTATTTTATGTCTCTCTTTCATTAGGGCACCGAACCCAGCCATTTAAATACCAACACGATCTTATTAACGCAAGATCATTACGCGCTGACAGCTTCCTTACTTTGTGCCAGTAAACTCTGACTTTTATAACCCGTTAATAGGAATATAAACCATAGACAATTTTACTACCGAATCGTCGTAAATACTTCAATACATTTTTAACAACAATAAAAATTACACATAATTAGCTGCCACCTTTTTTAGCGCGTTGAAAACGCAAGGTCAATGACCTTCGACTATTAGATTGCGATTTATAATGTTCTATACTATTTTTGTAAGGTTATTTTGGTATCAGCTGGAGTGGAATTAGGCCCTGTGAGTACCAATAGGCATACTTAATAAAATGTGGGAGTACCTACCTTTAATACAAGAGTTACCCATTCTAGGAATCCAAGCGTGATAATACATTGTAAATAAATAATTGCACATTTCAGTGAGTTCATCGAATCGCTAATTGATACGGCTACAAATAAATTATTTATTTGCGCGTATAATTACACGGAGCAAACAGGTAAGCCCAGCAAACTGTCACGAACAAATACGGCGTGCTGCGTGTTTGGCGTGCCTCTGTCAATAAGGGAGGAGTGCCGCGCGATATGGGATGTGTGCTGAGAAGTGTCTGTGTGACGTGCACCATGGAAAATGAGTGTTTTTCCCATAAAGTTACTATACTGACGTAAATACAAATGTCTTTGGTTTTTCCACCTTGTGATACTTTATACCATGATTTATCGTGGTTTTTAGGCTTCCGTACCCAAAGGGTGCCAAACGGCACCCTATTACTCTCGCTACGTTGTCCATCCGTCCGTCTGTCCGTCTGTCTGTCACGGGGCTGTATCTTTTGAAAGGTAATAGGTAACCAGTTAAAATTTTCTTAAAATATGATGTGTTGCTATGGTATGTATCACGACAAATAATAAAAATAAAAAAAGTCGTCCCCATATAAGAAACCTCGAAAAACATGCATATTTTTCACCGTTTTTGTTCCTGTTCTATCTTTAAAACGGTAATACATACCAGCGTCAAACTTGGTCTGGTTGTAGTGCATACTATGTAGTTTAGCAAAAAATAATAAAAATAGGACAAACATAGACATATGTGGTGGTATCTGCGTAAGAAAGAGATGCAAAAAAAATTGTAATACCTGCTAGCTCTATCCTTAATGCCCGCAAACTTAAGACAACAAAACTTATCAATAAAAGTCCTTTAAATATCTTCCAGGTAGTACCAGTCGACATAATTCACGTAGGTACATGAGATTATATTTCTGTGATAGAATGACGCAAAGGAGGGGCCGTTCTGTTGAACCGAGGAAAATAAGATGAATGCCGGGCACGGTAGGATCTTTGAATAAATTTAGGGGAAATACTTTTACAAATAGGTAGGCTCATTACCTTATTATGTGATGCTGGTGAAATGAGCTGGGGGACTCGTAGGGTAAATTGATATGAAGAGATATATCCTAAAAGATGATTAAGTTCTTGGCTTTGAAAGCTGAGGGTCTGGTTGATCCAATATATTGAAACCTCTATTATAAAATAGTGGTTTCAATATATTTGACGACGGAGCAATCACCTAGCACCCGTAACACAGGTTGACTCCTAGCTCGGGACTGGGTCTTGCTCTGTCTCCCACGTAAAATTCCAGAAGTATCTGTCGCTCAATCTAGTAGGTACTTAAGTTGACCTGTACTCATACGTTTATAAATAAAATTTATGATTTATGATTTATTTGAATATTAAGGAGTATAAAGAAATATTGAATGTATGTATTATGATGAATATAAATATGAAATAGTATTTGGGTATCTTACGTAATTACGACTGATTTTTTTTTTATTCTTCTTGATTGTGCTTAGAAACGAGGGCTTTCGAGCTAGCGAGCAGGGCAAAATGAGGAGAAACGTTTTTGCAGTATAAACCAACGACTGAACTTTGTCATCATAATAGTGCTGTGCTTTCAATAACGAGATTTTGTTTTGTTTTTGTTTTGTTTTAATCGAACACTTCGCTAATTTGCATAAGTGCATCGCATGCAACTATGCACATTAGCGAGTTCACCTAATTTTAGGACAGTTCGCGTTCGATTCTCGTTGAGACATCGCGTGCTCAAAACCAGTACCATTTCACCAATAACCATTTATAACCATTTTAACCAGTTTTATAGATTAGTTTAGTCATAATATAGTTTACCAGTTTCAAGTGTTAATAACTATATATTTGGCACAATAATACACAAATTAACACTTGAAACTGGTAAACTATATTATCTGTCCTAAAATTAGGTGAACTCGCTAATGTGCATAGTTGCATGCGATGCACTTATGCAAATTAGCGAAGTGTTCGATTTTAACTCGAACATATTCCCGAGAGCGAGATGAGACGTGAGATGAAGATGTATGAAAATGATACAAAATCAAAACACATAAAAGTACAAGAAAAACATAATAAAATGGTAAAGTTAAGATCAACAAAACATTGGTAAAATTAAAGTATAGTGGTATAAAATTTCTAAAATTAAACAATAGAGTCCTCCACCGAGATTCCTTCATTATGAATCCCCATGTCCGTATTTCTGTCCCGTTTTATCGAACTATACTTAGCGCTAGGCCAACGTTTCGCATAGCTTTGTAAGTGAAAGTCAGAAATATTTTCATTTAAGCCACTAGCACTAAGCACTTCACTATTACTGGTCTATTGGTTAGCCTCGGCTACTGCTTAGCGCGGATACTTGCCGGCGGTTACAATCGCTGCGACGCTGACTCCTCGGAGGCGGCGGGGTCGGCGCAGACCCCTGCCGGCGTCAACCCTCGCCGCGATGCGCATCAGCAGACTCCCGGCGCAGGCGACATCGTCCGCTCTTCCAGATATATGCTGCTATTGCGCATGCTATCAACACATAGATGATAACGTAATGGTGGATGTCATGAGGCGACATGTCATCAACTTCCGCATCGTTCTTTTTCAATTTTTTCACGGCTTCCCCAAGACTGGTCATAGATGCATTCAGGCTTTCTACACCTGTTTGTTCTTCGTCTGGAAACTTTAGGTTTACGATGTGATTGATCTGATCGAACTCAGGCACGTAGATGGTTGGTAAAATTTCAAGCTGGTTGGACTTATGACGTATGGAATATATTGAAAAGTCCTTGCCCTTGATGACACATTCTTGACTCATGGCCATAACCCCGGCTTGGTTCAGTTGACGTACGGTAACTTGATCGCCACATATGATTTTTATTGAATAGGTGTCACAACAAAAGTAGAAGTGCTGTGATGTCGAATGTAATTCTATCCAGCTGTTGGTACAGGTGGATTTTTCAAACCTACATTTATTGGTTGACGAGTCTATTTTGCAGAAACCTTCATCGCTTTTCAGGTCTAGAATTGGTTTAAGCAGCTGTCACATGTAACTTGGTCCATGGTGCAGACATGACGTTAGCTCATTTATGGTCATACTGAAGTAGGAATCTTTTCTAAGGTTGACCGCCACGTAATCAGCTATTGGTTTTATTTTAGTCATACTGGTTTTTATTTGGTGTGGGACTGGTATCAACTGGTAGAGTTGGAAGCTCTCTCTCGCTATAAGCGGAAAAGTTACTTCAATAATGACGTATTTTTGCGTTGTTCTCGCTTTGACCTTCAGTAGTTTGTAAATATACTGAAGATCATTGTCTACGTCATTTATTGGTAAAGTGAGTTCACTAGGCATCTGGCCATATATGGTTTGAAGCTCACGCTTAAGTTGTTTTGGTGTCAGCAAATGAGTACTTATCTGACCATGGTAAATATCTGTTATGGTATCGAGCAATGTGTCTTGAAGTCGCCTTAAACTCTGCAGTAAGCTGTTTCCAGACATTGCTGTCAACGTGAAGTCTTGGACGTAAGAAATGTTTTGAACTTCCCGCTGGATTATGCTGGTATTTTCTTGCAAGTCAATTAATTTTTTATGTATTAACTTGTGTTGCTTATCTACTGTGGTCTCCATTTTCTTCATAAGGTTGAATTCCGCTTCGATTATGGAGGTCTGGTTTTTCCATAAATTAGAAAGATGTTTTTCATTGCGCTGTATGGTTTCGATGTCCTTGACATATTGGTCTGCGAAACGTGAGTCCAACACTCCGAATAGGTCATTCGCCAGGTATCCGATACCATTGATAATGCCTCGTCGGCACCTTGCCGTCTGGGCCGCAGTACGACGACGTCTAGCGTAAGCGTTAAAATGCTGCGTTAACAAAAGTTCATTGTAGTACTCTAGTTCCTGGTAGTCATGTCGGGCTTGTTGTGTGATCGTATTACAATGAGTTTGTTTTTCAATGGTTGAGCAAAGTTTGTCAAGATAGTTTGATATCTTTTTATAGGTTTCGATACCTGTCCAGTACGGCCCCATATCATAGTACATAACTAAAGTCCACTTGTCTCTGATAAGGTGTATTTTTGATATAGGATCAAAATACAGCGTTTGGTTGCTAGGTAATGGTTTTATATCGTGGAGACTGTATGCAAGTGTAAATAATGCCATGAACGTAAACAAAACGGTAACTACTGTTGCGAATTTTGATTTAGGCCGTCTTCTTCGCTCTGGTAATCTGGTAGGTTTTATTTTTGGTTTTGGCGTTGGTTTGTTGTCCTGGTTAATTGGCGACACGGATATTTTCACAATAGGACGTTTCATGAGCCTATATTTTGTTTTTAATGAGCCCACTTTGGTTAGGCCATCATTTCTTGGGGGAGTGTCAATTACACGTCCGAGAATATTTTTCTGTGGTTTTAACCACCTGGTTTTTGATGAAAGTTGCATCAAGTATTCAGTCTTCCATCTACTCCATAAGACTTGAAATAACTTTGAAGTAAGATGCCATCTGGTTCTAGCATCTTGCCCCGTTTCTATCATGGTTGCCCCTGGTTTTTCTGTTAGGAAATGGATTTGCGTCAGGAAATCGAGATCGTTGGAATCCTCGGTTAGGGCGCAAAGACGTCGAGAGTTGCAGCACGCTTCCTGTCTAGCCAACAATCTGGAGTACTCATAAATGGTTCCTGGTTTTTCATAATATGACGGTAGCCATGATGGCCCTCGCCACCATAAGTTGTGAATAATGAGTTGCTGGACAGTTAAACCACGATTGGCACAATCTGCTGGATTATCTGTGGTTTTTATATATTGCCAGTATTTTGATGGTATGGTTTTGATGGTGGTTGTAACTCGGTTTGATACGAATGGTTGCCACTGGGCTGGACCCCCTTTTATCCATTCTAATACTGCAGTAGAATCAGTCCAGCAGTACACCTCTCTCGGATAATCTGACAAACATTCTAAATCTTTTCGCACGAACTGTGCTTGAAGCTGGACGCCCATTCGCTTTTGAAGATTCTTTAGAATATTTGGGCCTCTGTACAGTACATAATTCAGACAGTTCCGCGATGATGACCCTGCTAAGGCGTTGGAAACCACTTTCCCTTTAGTAGTGGTTGTTTCAGCTCGAGTTACTACATGGTATGGTAAGTAGCAGTCGGGCGATTGGTTATTGGTAGATGGTTTCATGTGGTTTGAATGAAAATATTCGGTCATGAACTGCTGGTTGTCTCCTTTTTCATATTCCCTTGGCTCCTGGTTTTTCTCAAACTCCTCCAAGTTTTTGAATTGAGCTAAGGCTAGTGGTTTGGTGACGCCCAATTTATCTTTGAGCAATGGTAAAAATGGTAGTTGGACCTCGTCGTATCTTCCGTTTTCGAGTTTAGTAGTGGTTTCTAAAACATATGGAAGACACTCGTGGTCATCGTCGTTCTTCGTCAAGTCTTCCGTGTTGTTAATAACAACGTTGCAATGGTACTGCGGTTTCATCGATCCGCATAGCAACCATCCTAACTGAGTCTGTTGAGCGATAGGTTCATATTCTTTGCCTCTTAATATGCCACCCAACATTATCTTGCTGTAAACCTCTGCACCAAGCAGCAAGTCGACTTTTTGGTTCACGTTGAATTCCGGATCAGCCAAACTAATTCCCTTGATATGATTCCATGACGATGGTATGGTAAACGTGGTATTCGGCAAGCTTTTTATTAGACTGCTCATAATAACAACATTCGTTTTTAAGGAAAAATCGCTATGGTTGGATTTTATGATTGTTTCTATCATTCCTTTCGAATTGCTTGATTTTACGCCAACTCCGAAAACTTGTCCTTTGAAATATGCTCTCTTTAACCCTAAAATCTGAGCTGCATTTTCACTGATCAACGATAGCTGAGATCCTTGATCTATTAACGCTCTCATCTTGTGCTGAGTACCATCTACTCCCAGCACTTTGACAACAGCGGTGGCTAAAAGTACCTCTGTTGACTCATCAAAAGATACGTGAGATGACCTAGATGAGATTTCTTCGGTTGCTATATCGTTGTTGTGCTCGTTATTCGGTTTTGCTGACGTCGTTGGACTTTGGTATGTAATCGCCTCGTGCAATAATGTATTATGAGCACCTAAGCACTTACGGCATCGCTTAGCTGATTGACATGGTTTATTAAAATGACTGCACAAACAGTTTTGACAATAATTTAATTGTTCAATTTTGCTCAATTTTTTCACATGCGTCATTTGTAAAAAATCAGGGCACTTCCACAGCCCATGATCGGAATTGCATAATACGCAGGTAGCTGACCGCGAGATGTGAAATGAACTCATGTTTGATTTGCAAGTTTCATCGCCCAATTGATTATTGTTGCGATGGAAATTTTTCTTTTGGTTTTGGTAGTAATGGTTTGGTTTTGTTGGTTGAGCTGACGTGGTTTTCTGGTTGTGTGGTTCTTGTTTGCGACGAGACGCTTCTAATGCTGTGAATTTCATCTCAAGGTACTCCAGGAACTCCTGTAAAGAGGGTAGCTCTCTGGGCTTTTTGATGGATTCTGTGTACTCAGTGAAGGTCTCGTTGTCCAGCTTCTGTGCTAGCAGATGTACTAAAAGTGGATCCCATGTAGAAATATCCACTCCTAGGTTCTGAATAGCATGCAAAGTCTCCTTGGCCACGTCGTGCAGCTTCTTAATCATGTTCAATGATAGCTGCTGTATATTGGGAAGGCTAAGCAGTGTAGTGATATGAGACGTAAAAATCAGTTTCTTGTTTTCGTAACGATGGTGAAGAATTTCCCAGCATGCCTGATAGTTGTCAGAGCTAATCTGTAAATGGTGAATCAGACGCTCTGCCTCTCCAGACACCTTACTCTTCAGAAACTGCATTTTCTGTGCGTTGGACATTGACGGATTTTTGTCGATCGCTTCACTGAACAAATCCTTGAACGGTAGCCACTGGTTGTAGTTTCCGTGGAACACGGGAATACTCATCTGTGGTGTTGACTTTTCTCGGTGTTTTACTGCCCACATCTTGGTGTTGATGTTCTCCGTCAATCAACTCAGCCTATCGCAGTCCACTGCTGGACATAGGCCTCTCCCAAATTGCGCCACAACGCTCGGTCCTCTGCCTTCCGCATCCAGTCCCCCCCAGCCACGTTCTTTAGGTCGTCGGTCCACCAGGCAGGGGGGCGCCCTACGCTGCGTTTGCCGATACGCGGTCTCCACTCAAGGACTCGTCTGCTCCAACGGCCATCGGTCCTTCGACAGACATGGCCAGCCCACTGCCACTTCAGCTTACTGATCCTACAAGCTATGTCGGTCACTCCGGTTCTTCTCCGGATAATCTCGTTACGGATTTTATCCTTCAAAGAAACTCCAAGCATAGCTCGCTCCATAGCTCGCTGAGCGACTTTAAATTTGTGGACTAGCCCAACTGTCAGTGTCCACGTCTCGGCACCGTAAGTCATGACTGGCAGGACGCACTGGTTGAAGACCTTTGTCTTCAAACTTTGCGGTATAGGCGACGAGAAGACTCGGCGAAGTTTGCCAAATGCTGCCCAGCCCAGACGGATCCTTCTGTTGGCTTCTTTCTCGAAGTTGTGTCTACCAAGCTGAATTGCCTGCCCTAGGTAGACGTATTCCGTTACAACTTCGAGTGCCAACCCTTCGACGAATATTGGCCTCGGCATGACATGCATATTGAACATGACTTTAGTCTTGTCCAGATTCATGCCGAGACCGACACGTCGAGAGGCTCCGTTTAAGCTGTGCAGCATTTCGCCCAGTTGTTCCAGCGACTCAGCCATTACAACGATGTCATCGGCAAAACGGAGATGTGAGATGTTCTCGCCGTTAACGTTGATACCCTGTCCAGTCCAGTCCAGCGTCTTGAAGACGTCCTCCAACGCGTTAGTGAACAATTTCGGGGATATTACATCCCCTTGTCTCACCCCTCTGCGCAGTTGGATTGGCTTCGTCTTTTGGTCCTGAAGCTGAACAGTCATGGTAGCAGCGTTGTATAGGCATCTCAGCATCTCTATATACCGCTCATCAATGTGACATCGCTGAAGAGCATCCAGAACTGCCCAAGTTTCGATAGAGTCGAAGGCCTTCTCGTAGTCCACGAATGCCATACACAGCGGCTGATTGTACTCTTCAGACTTCTGTATGATCTGCCGAACAGTATGGATGTGGTCTACGGTGCTATAGCCTTTTCGAAACCCAGCTTGCTCTGGTGGCTGGAATTCGTCGAGTCTTCCGGCGAGACGATTCGTGATGACGAGACGTTCTCCGTCAACTCACTGTAAATCTCCTCGTGCTGGCTGAACTCTTCTTGGTAGTCGATGTCATCAGCTCCACTCTCATCTTCTATCTCCCAATGCAGCTTATCTATCTGACTCCAGCGGCTGTCTAATGATTTTAACGCGTTCTCAAATTGCCATTTATTTTCGAACTTGTCAACTTGTATTTTACCTACAGTTCTCATAAACGCCTTAAAGTTGATATACTGCTTCCTAATCAACTCGTTCATTTTGCTGAGCCCTCTCGATGGGCAAGAGGAATCTTCATAACGAGATGACATACCTGGTTGTGGCTGCGTAGCCTCTTCCTCCGGCCTGCCCTGGCCGGCGCTCAGCTGCTGCTTAGCGCGGATACTTGGTGATGGTTGTGATACCTCCGCTTCTGGTTTACGGGGGCCTATGCCTAGTAACTGTTTGTTGCTCAACTGATCTATAGTTCGATCAATGATTTCTTTGATATTCAAATAAATTTCCTGAGCTGTATCGAAACAGTTCTTAGTAAAATATACGTGGTCAAAATTTGCTAACTCGCACATTTTTCTATGGTTGGCCTGGTAATCCTGCCAATAAGCTTCCAGCGTATCAGCCTTCCGCCTGTAATTGACGACAGTTTTTCTCTCGGACCCATCCTTTTTAATGTTGGCTAGAAGCTGTTTTAAAGCCTCATAAAGCTCAGTTTGGTTTATAAAAAGAGTTCCGGGATCCATATTTGGTTTTGGTATGGTAAATAGTTGGTGTGGTTATAATAAGGAAATGGTTTGATCTGACCTTATTTCTCCAAACGACAGCCTCTGCAGTCTGACTTACTCCCTTCTGCTAGTTGCTGGTATCGTTGGCACTGTTTCACTTGGTTAGCACTGGTACGTGAGTGTTCGAAGGACCATGAAGAAAGTAATGGTTAAGTGTCCGTCGGCGCTATGGTGACCTAAGACACTTCTTTCTTACTATTTTTTTGGTATGTTATGTTTAAAGTGAAAGTCGTGGATATCGATTAAATAACTATATATTTGGCACAATAATACACAAATTAACACTTGAAACTGGTAAACTATATTATGACTAAACTAATCTATAAAACTGGTTAAAATGGTTATAAATGGTTATTGGTGAAATGGTACTGGTTTTGAGCACGCGATGTCTCAACGAGAATCGAACGCGAACTGTCCTAAAATTAGGTGAACTCGCTAATGTGCATAGTTGCATGCGATGCACTTATGCAAATTAGCGAAGTGTTCGATTTTAACTCGAACAGTAACTTTAAATAAAATAAAATAAATCCCGAAATTCTGAATCTTCACGCAGAACGCCAGCCAATAGACGTTAAGTCATAAGTCATTTATTCATTTGTGTAACATAGGTACAAAAATAATATAAAGTTCTTAAATACAATATAGAGTCCGCTATGTTATGCCAGCAGGCGTACAAATGTGGAAAATATAGGAACAGTAGATACTCAGTCCAGAAGTAGATACTGCAGTCTAGGTAAAATTATGATCCGCTATAGTAGACGCTTCTGATGAAATTAACATAGCCCAGTTTTAGTCACAAAAACACAAACATTTAGAAACAATGTTCTAGCGTATATCATAAAATAGAACAAAAGTTTCACGGCCTAACCACGTATAGCATGCAAGTAGGTCGGAAAGTTATGACAATGCAGTGGCGAGTTTGAAAGGTCAGTAGGTTAGTGGGAGAGTGCACAAATAGATGCTGGCTCGTCACTTTGAGGTGTCAGGTCTGCATGAAAATTTTAGAAAATTTTAGTCTGGATGATGGATTGGTATAACTCAGACATTGAAAACCTTATCCAATAACCATGCCTGTAAATGTGTTTAAAGTAACCTAATAGGTTTTTTCTACATAATACGATTTGATTGTAGCCTGTCCAGTAGCCGTCAACCTTTGATGATCAGTATATGTCTATTAAGTTAATCAAAACTAAAACGTCCTATCACAAGTCACTCATAACAATATTATAGTCTCATAAAAGAATATGAAATAAAAAGGCATAAACTAAATGTTTTGTAAGTCAAAGCGATCAGATTGTACGACCAATGTATTATTCAGAGCTGACTTCATCACAAGAAATAGTCCAATAAAATATCTTCTAAGACACTACATTTCCACAACATTTTTAAATTCAATTCCTATATCAATTTATCGGGTGTCGACTGTGGCCCCACTGGATAGTTGCATCAGGATCATACTAATATGCACTCTGTACAAACCTTCTTGCATTAAATTAAGGTTCATATTCGCTTGTTATAGGTTCAGTGTAAGTTTGTTGAGTGGGCTATGCAGTTACTTGTCAGTTGATATCTCTATACGTTGAAGTATAGCCCCCGAGAGGAAGCCGGGAAAATGGGACATTCAATACCTCTCATACGGCTATCAGTTAGTGAGTAACCGGCGAGTTTGGATATACGGTGATAGAGGGTCTTATTATGGAATATCACACATATGTATATCATACATACCTCTTTTAATTTATTTTTTTGTTTTCGAGTGGAATTTCTCATGGATACCCTCCGTCAGGGGAGGGCGGAGGGGTATGTCGGACTCTTACTGACTAAAACCACACGGTGGCCATCCTCTGCACAAAATAGAGGAGCCCCAGGAACTCCAGTGGACCGCACCGGTGCCCCTCCATTGCTACGCCTTTAGCACGTCCCGATACCTACGTATGAGGTAGAATTTGTATGGTTAGCTCCGTTTGAAACGCCAATTGATTGGGATATATTCGTTGTTATTATAATATTGTGGTGACTTTTAAGTACATACTTATACAACGTTACTTTTTTTTACGCAATTTGAGAAACTAGTTTATTCAGAATCACCAGGAGATTCGAATGGGATAGTTTTTATACCATGTAAAATTTAAAAAAAAAAAAAAAATGAAACTCAATTTGGTTATTATGGATAATTCAGTAAATCAGCGGATCGTGAATAGGTCCTTAAGGTCCAGGAAGTTCGTCTCGATTAGTTTCCGTGCATCAGGTAGTCCCTGCACGACATTCTTCACTTTTTCCGCTATTAACTGGAGGACTTACAGTAGCTATAAAAGTATGTAATTTTGTGATTTTGAAAAAAAAAACTATCCCAATCGATTCTCCTGGTGATTCTAAACAAACTAGTTTTTCAAATTGTGTACACAAAAAGTAACGTTGTATACTAAATTTTTTGACCTAGAATTATTAAGTAAAATAAAATAATAAATATCTTTGGGACATTTTTACACAGCACCATCTAGTCCCAAACTAAGCAGAGCTTGGGATATAATACTTATATACTTTTTTTTTTTTTTTTTTTGTAAATACATACTTATAATACATAAGCAACACACCCAGACCTACACAAACACTTATGTTCATCACACAAATATTTGTGTCCTGTGGGAATCGAACCCACAACCTCGCTATCAGCAGTCCGACACTCGAACCACTAGACCACAGAGGTCGTCAAAGTAGTTACAAGTAGTTATTTACTAGGTTAGTATATCAAATTTTATAGTTTTTTTTTTGTTCCGTAGTAAAAAGTAGCGCACAACGCAGTTTTCTTAGAAAAGTCAACGCGCAACCAATGATATTTAAAAGTAGTTCAGTAATCCTAGTAGTAGTAGTATCCTGCTCGTGAGCGATCTTTTCTTTCCACAATTTAAATCGGTAGATTTCGCTTCGCATGCGTAAATGCGTTAAAATAATAAAATAATTAGTTAATTAGGTAAAAGTTTTCTATTAATCCGCGTCAAGTAAAGCGCTGAGCGTGACCGGTGAATAAAAAAAAAACTAAAATCCCGTCGTGTGTGTACAGAAAGTGTACCAATTATGACGCCAAAGTAACTTGAAGTATCCAACTTACTTACTGTGTACTAGTTTATGTGTATTGTGCTGCCGCTGCGTACGGAACATTTTTTTTCGTGTGTTTTGTTAGGGTATGACATATCTATAATTTTAAAAATCATTGTGCGCAACGCAGTTTTTTTCGAAAATTCCATCCCATTCAGAGAATTTTCTACGGTATCTGCCTCGTATTTCCTCAAAGAACATGATAGTAGGAACTTGAAAAAGTTATAAAAACAATATTAAATTAGAATAAAATAAAAACAATTACAAGCATAAAGATGAAAATAAAGGCGCAAATGGTAATAAGAATATATTAATTAAAATTCAAAAAGAAATATTTAATGTACACACAGAAATACTTGGCGAAACTCGTTACGGATATTATTCTGTTTATATAAAAAATATATTAAAAAGAGATTAAGGGTGTGTTTCGAAACCACCTGGCGAAGTTAGCGATAACAATCGGCCGGCTCCGCCAAAAATGCTTGGTATATTCTCTGAAAATATTTTTCCCACGGCCCGAGAAAGAAAGTTATTTGTGGGTATTTTGTTATCATTATAGAATGATCTATGAGAATTTAGGCAACGTTCTAGTACTTTATAAAATGCCAAGTGTGACATCATACAAGAATATATTTTGTTGTTGTTGTGCTAAATTGTAAAGGGATAAAGATATGAAAACAAAAGGGAAAGAAAAAATATATATTAATAATAGGATAATTGTGAAGAAATACTTACATACGTAAGTTTTATTATAAATTCTTTGTGTTAGATGGTTGTAATTAAAAAATAAGCCGTTTGTTATTATTACTTTTGGCCCCTATAGACTTTTCAAGTCGTTAAAAAATATTTTAGGAATACCACAAACATTTAAGTGACCAATTTGATTTTTTTATAATAAAATTAAACATATAAAATAGAAATTTAATTCAAAATGAAAAAAAAAACAGTGAATTTAAATTTTAAATTAGTCTGTCGTTATTTCATCAACATCTCCGTCTGCTCAGTAAAACCAACCCTAATCAACATTAATTTGAAACGAATCGTAATATAAAACTAGAGACAGATTAACATTATTACATTGTACAGTCGACTGCATGACAGTGGTAAAACTTGAATTAGAAAATCGCCCCTACTGCTTACGAAATAAAGGCGCTGTCAATGTCAATTTGATACCACTGACGTGCGGTCGACCGTACTCTCCCTGTGAATCATTTGTGGACGATTTATCTGTCGCCGAGATCCTTAATTGTATTCTGTATAGTTCTTCTTGTACGAATGTTTTAAATTAAATTTATACTTAGGTATACAGTTAATATTTTTCTGTGAGAGGTATAAAAACAAGAAAGAATAATTGAATGAAAAAATAAATAGATACTCATGTGACGTTTAAAATATTGGCAAGCTGTTTCTGAATTAATCTACTATTATAGTACTTATTGATTTTCAATATTAGATTATGTATTGCAAAATGATGGGTTTATGCTGTCATCGATTTTTATTTAAACTGAGCATTTTATTTTTTAAACTCTTCAATCTAGAAATGTTAAGTGAAAAAGTGAAATCGCCTTAATCCCTAGCTCACAAAACATAATATTAAAACTTAAATACGAACTAAAAATACAATTCCCCACCCGCTGCACCAGAACAGCAATTTATTCCTTACAATTCCGAGTCACTTCAAAAGGATTCAGAGCTCAACAGCAACTAAACATTTCCAAGCCACTTTGTAAGGCGCGTATATTGGAAGTCACAATCTGTGACCTCAGCGACCTCTATTTCCGCAGCTGCAAAGATTCTCTAAAACGCCATTTAAGTTGAATAGAGCGGCCCCGCTTACGCGTGTCGAACGAATAGCCCCGATGTGAGCGCGAAATATTTTACTATTATTGTGCGATGCAATCCCCTCAGCGAATTCGAGTGGGATTTTCTCGTGTTTTTTAATGGTGCCACTATTTTTCGTATGCATGTAAACGGTCTATTTTTAAAGCAAAATGTAACTGTAGTTTCGAGGGTAGGATTAAAGCAATTTTCTTTGGTGCTTCCAGCGCTTGTAAATTTAAACGGAATAAGCGTAATATCTTCTTCATATTTCCTGCTTTTGGTAGCGCGTCTTGTGAAATTCTTAGTGCTTGTTTTTGCGAGTATGATTGATATCAGGGATTAAGGAGCGGCTGCTATTTGCCCATCCTTCCGCGAAAGATGTATGAGTCGGCAATAATGGTATGAGTATAATAAAAGTAATCAGAGTAGTAGACCAACTATTATAAGGTATACTTAACCTACCGTACGAATACCAAAAATCTTATAATATTTAAAAAAAAGTACAGAAACGACAACATTGTTGAAAAAAAAAAACGATGAAAAAATTAAAGATATATACTTTTTTTTTGGTTTTTAGAGGAAGCATTTATTGTCCTTGTTGTGCGAAACGGACATTGTACAGAGAGATGTCAAGTTTCTATAATGGTTTTGAACAATGACGTCATACTTTGATAGTGCTGTCCCTGTCTAGTGAACAAATTTAAATCGCTTATAACTTGGACATTTTATTAAATATTTAATTGGTGTTTTCACTGATGCTTTTTTTTAAGTTTTGAGATTTCTAATAATAACTAATAAAAAAAGTTAGTCACCTTCCCTATTAGTAAATCTATTCACGGTATCCATAGTTGCCAAGCTATTTTGGATTTTTTCCATTCTAAGCAGTTTGAAATAGAATCCTCTAAGTTCCTTACGTTCAGTTTATAACATCATCTGAGAAACTAATCGGACCATAACCGAGGGTGTCAAATTACTCTAATTTCAATTAATTCATCAATCACTTAGAGGTCGGATGTCGAAAGTTGAGACCCTCCAATTATTATAATTACCATAATTTGATTAAACAATATAAGCTATTAATATTGAGTAATTATAGATCGTTTAATTTTAATAGGATTACTAAGGGCTCTATTTTAATAATTATCGATACTTAGATACCTATATGCTATGATAAAAGACGGGCATCTCATTTGACGTTGTTGGATTTTTGTTGTTGCAAGCTGCAGGAAAATGTGAAAATAAAATAATATAAGAAAAACAGTGATTCAAATCATTCAAAATTATAAATAACATCTGCTTATACATACAAATACCTAGTTTGTAAAATGTAAAGATTCAATTAACAATCTTTTTTGTACTCCAAATACAAGTTTCTTAATAAAAAAGTCAATCAATCAATCAACGCAGCCTATCGCAGTCCACTGCTGGACATAGGCCTCTCCCAAGTTGCGCCACAACGCTCGGTCCTCTGCCTTCCGCATCCAGTCCCCCCCAGCCACGTTCTTTAGGTCGTCGGTCCACCTGACAGGGGGGCGCCCTACGCTGCGTTTGCCGATACGCGGTCTCCACTCAAGGACTCGTCTGCTCCAACGGCCATCGGTCCTTCGACAGACATGGCCAGCCCACTGCCACTTCAGCTTACTGATCCTACAAGCTATGTCGGTCACTCCGGTTCTTATTTTATTTTATTTTTTTATTCTTCAGGACAACAAACAATTGCGCAATAATGCATAATACAAACAAAAAGATATACAAAACTTAGGTAATCACGCAACCAGCACCGTTATCCACAAAATAATACATACAATTTTACAAATACAGCAAGCACTTTTGCAGACAGAATTAATGTACTTATATCTAATTATGAGCGAAAGTTAAAGTAGGTATACAAAACTTGCATAATTATGCATAATTTGAAAAAGGAGTTTACAATTCATTTCGCAAAACATTTTTTTGTGACATTGTTTTTATATTGGGCGAGTGACATAACAAATAGGTCAGTATCGGCAAAGTTATCATTATATGACTCCATAATTCGCCGCATGGGAGCACGTTCACCCGCGTTAGTTCTGCAGAGCTTGGGAGCAAATAGTCTATGAGCATAATTATCACGAATTCTTTGGGAACGACTTGGTATGCGAAGGTATATTTGGTTCATAAGCTGATTGCAATCTAATTTATTATGAATAATTTTATATAAGAGTGATTGATCAAGACACAGTCTTCTTAGATTTAGAGTTGGTAGAGAGAATTTGTCTAAAAGAGTATGATATGATGACCATTTTTTGTAAAATTTATAGTTTAAGAACCGAAGATATTTCCGTTGAACTGTTTCCAGTTGGGCACTGTATTTTTCATAATATGGGTTCCAAACAGAAGTTGCGTATTCTAGTTGCGATCTGATGAGCGACTTGTACAGTAATAAATAAGTAGAGGGTCTTTTAAATAAATTACAGGTACGCCTTACAAAGCCGTAAAGCTGAAAGCCTTTAGCTGTAATAAGATCGACGTGAGCATCAAAGTGTAGTTTTGAGTCGAAAAGTATACCCAGGTCTTTTATTAAGGAAACTTTTTCTAAGGGAGTGTAACAGAGAGAGTATTTATATGGAACAACGTTGATATTTTTGGTGAAGGATATAGATTTACATTTGGGTAAACTCAGTTGCAGTTTATTAGCTAGGCAATAGGCAGAAAATCGATCCAGGTCCTCTTGCAATTTATCACAGTCTTCAATGGATCTTACCTTACGATAGACTTTGAGATCGTCAGCATACAAAAGAAAACTGCAATTTTTAAAACATGTATTTATGTCGTTTATAAACAAAACAAAGAGCAATGGACCCAGTATCGAGCCCTGTGGAACTCCAGATGTCACGCCGATCACATCAGAAGCAAAACCATGGACCACGACTTTCTGAGTCCTATTCCTTACGTACGATGTAAACCAGCGTAATAAACTCCCACGAATACCATTATATTCAATTTTTCTGAGCAGCATAGTATGGTCCACCTTGTCAAAAGCCTTACAAAAATCTGTGTAGATAGTGTCAACTTGTAAACGATTATCCATATTTTCAAATAAAAAATTCGCGTAGAGAACTAAGTTACTTACTGTGGAACGATTTTGGACAAATCCATGCTGTTCGGGTATGATAATATTATGTAAGGTAGGATAGATCGCGTTATGAACAAATCGTTCCAGAACTTTAGACAAGGTGGACAACAAGGATATTGGACGATAGTTGGTAACATCGTTTTTGTACCACTCTTGTGCACAGGTGTAATATGAGCAGTTTTCCATGCTTGAGGCACAATACCCTCCTTCAAACTGCGGTTAAACAAGGTAAATAACGGTGTACCAATCGATTCAGCAGTATGTTTTAAAAAGAAAGGCGGGACACCATCCGGGCCAGATCCTTTAGTTACGTCTAAGGTTCTTCTCCGGATAATCTCGTTACGGATTTTATCATTCAAAGAAACTCCAAGCATAGCTCGCTCCATAGCTCGCTGAGCGACTTTAAATTTGTGGACTAGCCCAACTGTCAGTGTCCACGTCTCGGCACCGTAAGTCATGACAGGCAGGACGTACTGGTTGAAGACCTTTGTCTTCAAACTTTGCGGTATAGGCGACGAGAAGACTCGGCGAAGATTGCCAAATGCCAAGAAAAAAGTAAATAACTTAATGAAAGAGTGTCAAATATAGGCATTGTATGATTAAATAAATTATTATCCTAATTCCTACTTAATAAAACGTGAAAGGTTGTGAGATTGTATGGATGTATGTATGGATGTTTGTTACTCTTTCACGCAAAAACTACCTTAAAATTTCATTAATATCGGTATTTTAATGAAATTTTGCATACATAACCCGGATTAACATATAGGCTACTTTTTATCCGGAAATGGCGACCAGTTCCCGAGGGATGCGTGATAAATCACATTTATGCGGGCGATGTCGCGGGCATAGGTTAGTTACTATTAAGTCCATAAAATTGCCATCACTCTATTTTAAGATTCGTTAAGCTATACATCAAGAACGTTGAAGGAAGACAAAAGTGAGTTGCTAAACATATTTCTTTACTACAAAATGGTCTTAACGCATGTGCAGTGCAGCTCTACGGAAATAATAGTAACATTGTAGTGCTAATTACGTTCACAAACACACAGCGCCGGTATTAGCATACGAATGACTTAAGATCCAACTTTGGCATGTTAGTACGCTGCGAAAGTACTAATTAGTGCACAAGGAACGCCCTAATTCCGGTCGCTGCGAAGCAAACATTGCGAAGTTCACGTGAAGTTCTGAATAACTATTTTACTATGCAACTTACACAGGTATATTATTGTTTTGAAATGTTAATTTAATATTAAATAATTATCATCTAAACTTATGGAACTCCAAGATTGTTAATTGTGTAACATTACTTTACTATCAAAATCTGCCCCCCCTAGCCTAGTTGACAATCTACAATCGTCAACACTAATAGAAAACCATCAAAATGTATGGGAATGACATATCTCAACGAATGATATTAGCGTTGACGATTGTAGATTGTCAACTTGGCTAGGGGGGCTGTTCTTCTTCGTGTCGATGGTACAATATCATATCCTGCTGGCCCAGACATTGGCCACCTTAATTGCATTGTCTGTAGCATTGTTCAGATCGCCCAATGTGCAGGTGTAAGGAAAAAGAGAGCAAGATAACAAATGTGGCATTGATTGAGGATCAACACCACAGGTACGGTCAACCGCACGTCGGTGGTAACACTTTGACATTAGCAGCATCTTTATTCCGTAAGCAGTAAGGGCGGCTTTCGAATTGACGTGTTACCACTGTCATGCTGTCGACTGTACAAGCTGTATCCGTTTTGTGTACGGAGCCCCACATGCTCATGTTCAGCTTATATCTGCCTAAAAAATCTCCTCAAACAGCCAAAAACAGCCTCCAAAGTTATTTTATTATTTTATGTCGTTAACACCATATTTCAGTTAAGGTACCAGTATAGCGATTCAGAACCATACGATAAATAGTTGTCGATCGATTCGGTTTGTTATCTCTTTTTCTCTAGTTGCGTGAATCATAAGACGAAACGAGATAACAAACCGAACCGGTCGACAACTGGTTATCGTGTGGTTCTGAATAGCATAGCTGGTTAGATTGTCGTAGATTGGTGTTATTTGTATGTATTAATAACTCACTTTACATTCAAAAAAACTCTTATTAATTACGAGCAAAGCAAAAGATACAAGAAAAAGCTGAAAAAAGTGCCAGTCTTGCGTCGACCCAACCCTAAAACTTCAGAGTGAATTGAAAAACCTTTTGTAGGTACTTACTTAGTTACATAATGTACCAATATTGTCTGAATTTTATTACCTTTTGTTTGTAACAAAGGGAAAAGGGTTTTCACATAAGAATGTTTACCTGTTGAACAACAGGTAAAAGTTATCTGAAACACACACACACACACTCACACATTTGTTGAAAAATTAACAAATAATATAGCAGCAGATATTTTTTACGACACTGAGGGGATCAGGAGACAGGAAAGGTCAACCCAAGGGTATGACACAGTATAGTTACATCGTTTATAAGTAAAATATGTTTGTATATTTTTTTGGTATAAAGGTATTATTTTCAAAGCTGCGACATGTTACTTTATTGCTTATAGATTCAGTCACACTGTCGTTTGGACTATACCTCGTAGCAGTTGCGATCATAAAAAAATTTGGTCCTTGGATTGTATACACACCTTACATAATATCAACAGTTCGATTTAGGGTTACTGAAGCCCGTAGTGGCTATTTGAAATTGCAATCCGTACACTACAACAACCCTAGCACTTAATTGTTGTAAGATCGCGACTCGATCACACAACACACACACAACAACACACCCCCACTACTAAATCGTGATCCATGATCGAGATTATATTACAATCAATTAGAAACAGATATAATTTTTTCGTTCCGTGTAGTGCCGGACATAAAAAAATACACCATCCTTATCTATTCTCATGGATGTCGTAAAAGGCGACTAAGGGATTCAACAGAGGATGGGCAGCAGCATTCTCTGAGTATTTAAACAACCAACTGCGATCGTCAATCCGCCTGCCAAGCGTGGCGATTATGGTATATCCCCCCCAACAACGAACGAGCGAACGTTACGGAATTAGAGGTCAGACCCTACAGTGGATTGATAGCTACCTAAGAGATAGAAAACAGTGTGTAGAAGTTACTCGCATTGATGACAAACAAACCTCTACATCATATAGATCTACCTACAACGTCAATAGGTTCGGAGTTCCTCAAGGGAGTGTTCTGGGCCCTCTCCTTTTTCTGATATATATCAACGATATTCCGAAGGTGACAAACTATAAGTGTACGCTATTTGCAGACGACATATCCATAATTGTACCAGAAAGTAACGATAAGTCGTATCCATAGGAAATATTACTGAATGGCTTAATGATAATATTACTGAATGGCTTAATGATAATATTACTGAATGGCTTAATGATAATAATCTAACGGTTAATATAACTAAAACTAAATTCATCCAATTTAGGAATTATAATAGTGTTCCTCAAAATTTAAAAATAATTCATGATGGTCAAAACAGAAGAGATAGATGAAACTAAGTTTTTAGGTATAGTTCTTGATAAACACTGCAATTGGAAAGCGCAAATAAAAACTGTTTGTAAACGCATAAACAAATTTGTGTTTGCCCTTAAAAAGATAAAAAAACTGGTTTGTGAAAAGACTGCACTAATGGCATACCACGTCTATGTAGGGTCAGTATTGAGATATGGATTGCTTTTGTGGGGTAACTCTACGGACATAGGTAAGGCATTTATATCACCGAAGAAATGTGTCAGGGCAATATGTGGCGCAGGTCCGTTAGACTCGTGTAAGCCTCTCTTTAAAAGACTCAAAATCCTTACTTTGCCCTCACTCTACATTTATGAAATTGGTATGTTCGTTAGGAAACACTCAGCATTGTTCGAAAAATCCTGCGACAATAAAAAATACTCATCACGTGATAGAACTCAGTTACAGCTTCCATCAATATCAACAACTGTCTATCACAGAAACTGTAATTGTATGACTATTCAAGTATATAATAAAATACCTGAAGATATAAGGGAACTTCATTTACAAGATTTAAAGTTACTCTTAAAAAGTGGTTAAGTGAGAAATGTTTTTACACCATAAAGGATTATATGACATTTCGTAAATAAATAAATAAATAAATAATTGTTGATTATATTGATTGTATTGAATTTAAATACTAATAATATACTATATATATTTATATATATAATACTTGTGGGTAGGCCCCTCACAAGGTGGACCGACGACCTGGTGAAGGTCGCGGGAATCCGCTGGATGCGGAAGGCACAGGACCGGTCGTTGTGGCGATGCTTGGGGGAGGCCTATGTCCAGCAGTGGACGTCTTTCGGCTGAAATGATGATGATGATGACTAATAATATATTTACAAGGGTTAATTGTAAAATTTGTAATTGACATATTTCAATTGAATATATATACTTACTACTACTTATAGATTGTGTAAGAGGTACCTATTGTCTAGTAGTTTTGACATCTATAAATTAATTGTACCTAATAAATAATATTTAGCATGCTGATCATACGGTGAGACATGATGTACCTGCCAAAAACCACTAACATCTTTGTAAAAACCATGTTTCTTGCAAATAAAAATCTTTATCTTTATCTTTAACATGACCAGCCTTGTGGGAGGCCTATGCCCAGCAGTGGACGTCTTTTGGCTGAAATGATGATGATGATGATGATTTTTTTTTAAATATTAAAAGCTAGGACGAAAGTAACTTGGCCAAAATAATTTCCCAACAGCAACACGGAAGTAAACAGAGGACCCTGTGATGTCCACTATTATAATAAAGGTTGCTAACATTGACAAGTACCACAGAGTCCTTCATTCAGGGGAGTGTGGCGATATGTACAAAGGCCTTTTGTATCTTTATTTTTAGCGCGGCGCCACATCATCATGGCTTAGACACAAAAATAGCCGGCTCCATTGCGAAATTAATTTTTACACATACCACCCACCAGTGACGTCATCTTTTATTTTTATAAAAATATCGTACATTATAACAGGATCGGTGTAATTTTATAAGTGCGGATGTAAGTTTGTATGTTCCACGTGTAAAGCTGGACTGCAAAAATGTTTTTCTAAGGATTTTACAAACAAACAGCTTGTCTTCGTGATGAGCTTAGATAAATTTCATACAGGGTAGATCCAGCAGTTTTGTTGTGTTCATCATCACAGTAATTTCACATTTGAAGGAAAGAATGAAAAAACATTTATTTGACACAACAGAGACAAGTTGTTAAAAATAAATAAAAGATCATACAATACGTGGGACACTCAGAAAGTTTTGCGAAACTAAAAAAAATTGTTCTATACGTACATATATTTTTATCAAATCTTTTCAAAGTACTTTCCACCAGCCTCTATACAAAGATTCATGCGCCTAAACCAGTTTTCAAAACACTTTTTCCAGTCCGCCGCAGACACCTCGTTTACAGCCTGCTCGAACGCAGCCAGCGCATCTTCCGGCGACGAAAATTGTATCCCTTTGAGCTGATTTTTTATTTTTGGGAATAAAAAGAAGTCACACGGTGCTAGATCAGGGCTGTAAGGAGGGTGACCCAGGAGTTTGACTGGCGTGCTGTCCAGGAAGTCCCTCGTTTTGAGTGCGGTGTGCGCAGGTGCATTGTCGTGGTGGAGCAGTAGCCCGCGGAGCCCTGTGTTTGGTCGCTTGTTGCTTATAACAGAGAAAACTTCTGGCAAACATTTGGTAGTATACCATTCGGCATTAATGCTTCTTTGATCCCGTAAGGGAATTGATACCAAGTGGCCAGACAAATTAAAAAAGCTAGCGATCAAAATCTTACCCCCGCTTCTAGATCGCTTCACTTTGGTAGGCGTTGGCTCATTTTGAAACACCCAAACAGTCGACTGGCGCTTGGTTTCTGGGTCGTATTGATAAATCCAGGACTCATCACCTGTAACGATGTCGTAAACACGCCGAGACGAGCCTGCTTCAAATTTGTTAAGCATATCACGGCACCATTCCACCCGGGCCTGCTTCTGAGCATCGGTGAGGTTGTGCGGCACCCAGCGTGATACTATCCTCCTCACGCGAAGATGGCTGTGTAGAATCTCGTGAACGCTTCCCGATCCAATCTTCAATATGTGTTGAATCTCCTGATATGTAATTCGCCTATTGTCTTGGATTAAATTTTTCACTGCTAGCACGTTTTCTTCGGTAACAGCCGTCAAAGGGCGACCGCTTCTTTCGTCATCCCCCAAAGTTGGTCGACCGCGCTTGAATTCGTTATACCAACGATACACGGTTGCCTTGGAAGGGCCTTCATCCATGAATGCCATTTGAAGTCTATCGTACGATTCATCCGGTTTCAGGCGACACTTGAAATCGTATAAAATCATAGCTCTAAAATGTTCCCGGCGCAGATCCATATTTCAGTGAGACACAATACTTTGAATTAACTCGCAAAAAATGTGGAGGGAAATTTTGAAATTGGAACTTACTTATTTTTACTTATAAATAATCATATTTTCGAAAAACATTATAACTGGCCAGTCTCCCATATATAAAAACTTTTTTTCGCAATACTTTCTGAGGGGCCTGGTAGTTACACACAAAATCGACTTTTAGAAAATTTATAGACGGAATAATTGCTTCATCGGGTGAGGTGGCGGTCAAACGCAAGTCCATAAAAAAAAAAAATGAAAACAGAGAGAGAGAAAAAACATAAGAAAATTACGTTTTACAGCTTTCAATGAGTTTACTGACAAATCTTGCGTCGTGTGTGCCTTTGGTTATCAATAGATATCTAGATGTAGCCCAGTCTCATCAATAATCTTCCTGT
This sequence comes from Asteroscopus sphinx, assembly GCA_949699075.1. Lineage (NCBI taxonomy): Eukaryota > Metazoa > Arthropoda > Insecta > Lepidoptera > Noctuidae > Asteroscopus > Asteroscopus sphinx. The sequence goes on from OX453007.1 coordinate 524,543, forward strand.
CATCATCCCAGTTTATGTTTTATGGTTGACTCTGTATTTTTCTTCCTAACATCTCCATCAGCTGTCAACCTCAGTGTTTACTTAATTTTAAGCCATATTACATCTTTCTCCTAGCCTTTTCCCAGTTATGTTGGGGTCGGCTTCATAAACTTAAGCCATGTCACATATCACCTATAAGTCTTCTTTTTTGTCGTTACGCTCTTTTCAGTGCAGTTGTAGTTATCATTTGCAACAATTTTAATTACTTTTAAGCTATTACATAGCTTCTATCGCGGGCCTTGAGCGTGGAGACCGAATCCAGAAATTCCGTAACGAAAATAACCTAACACCCCCGACTCCGACCGGAACAGCGGTGATACTTTTTAGTTTTGCCATCTATCGATGAATAGCAGAACTTTTAATGACTTTTTGAAATATCACGCTTGTCTCTTTAGTTCTGCAAATCGCCTTTAGGTGGCATTGGTTGTATCGGCGTTACTGCGCATGCGTAATCCCCCTCTTCGCCCCGCAATCTGGTGACTCATGCCTGCTTAGAGTTTCGGCGTTAGGGCACCTCCTCTTTGTATTTACATAAAAAATGCTATGCAATAGCTTTACCGCGGCAGTCTCCGAGTGCCACACGTCTTTTTTTCATTTTATTTTATGTCTTGTTGCTGGGAGCTTGCTTGCTTGCTTCACGATGCCTCGCCAACCTTCTCTGCTTTCTGCCAGTCTGGTACATTCATATAATGGGACGAAGAATTTAAGGATGCGGGGTCGAACCAAAGTTGATAGACACTGCTTGATACTAAGTCAACAAGTCTTATCTCCTTTCTAAATTGGTGCAACTGTTTTTGTAGAATTTCTGCCACCGTGCTAAAGTCTACGTGAAAAAGCCACAGTTTCATTTATATATTTCATAAAAAAGTGATACAGTCTGTTATAAAAATCTAGTATAAGCTAGGGATCGAACTTCAATAGTAGTAACAAATACAATAGTAGAACTGGCGTGACTGAACTGGTCCTGGGTTCGATTCCCGGGTCAGGCAAAGTGTTATTGGGTTTTTTCAGTAGGAAATTCTCAGTAGCAGCCCGGAGTGTCCGGTTATGGCCCGGTATATGTGCCCGGTTAATGGCACTAGGCTCGCCCCCTATTACATGGGACTTACAACATAACTGGTGAAATGTGGGTGTACTGTTACACCTCTGCCTACCTCTTCGGGGAAATACAGGCGTGATGTTATGTTATGTTTTGTTTTAGAACTGGCGTCTTAGCTAGCAGTTGGCTGATATTTATTCAAATATGCCAGCATTTCCTACATTGCTGGTACAAGCGGTGCGACCACAGTACGAGCGGACATGCGGACATGATTCAGGTTTATTAACACGGCTGACCGCAACTTCATTGTTAGTGGGGGTATAAATCTGCGCTGAAGGTTGTACGTCATGACGCAGCCCATTGCAGTTGTGATGACCACTTGTAAGAATAAGAATAAGAATAATTTTTATTTTATACAGGTTACATACAAATTGGGTTGAGGTCCTAGACCTCACACTAGGATTCCCTGTGTCGTGAGATCTAGGCTCTTTCATTCGTTTACAAATTTAGTATCAGTAGGTATTTTCGTGTTAAGGAGACAATCATTTGCAATCATGTAGGTACTTAATAATATGTCAATACATTTCGATTTCGTAATCTAAGATGACATAAAATAAAATAAAGTAAATTAAGGTATGAATATATGAGTGATATGTGTGGGGGTGTGTATTTGCGTGAGTGTTGTAAGGTGTATGTTTGCGTGTTGTGAGTTTTGTGTAGAGTGGCTGTGTGTGTTAGTGAATAGGTGTTTCTGACACTGAGATAAGTGTACTGCTTGTGATGTGACTTAATTTGAAGCTTGGAAGTCACTATACCGACTTCCGAACCAAGTAGGAAGAAGCAATTCTAATGTTGCCACGTAGGGCTATATTGAAAAAACCGGTTAAGTGCGAGTCGGACTCGCGTAGTAAGAGTTCCGTACCTCTCAATGACCTGATACCCCATAAAACTGATTTAATTTACGAGAGTTTATCAAAAGACATCAACGGACAGTGCGCGAAATATGAATTTTTGCACGTCTTTCTTACGCAGGTACCACCACATATGTCTATGTTTGTCTTATTTTTAGTATTTGTTGCTAAACTACATAATATACACTATAATCTGACCAAGTTTGACGCTGGTATATACTATCGTTTTGAAGATAGAGCAGGAACAAAAACGTTGAAAAAAATGCATGTCTTTTGAGGTTTCTTGTATGGGGACCCCCTTTGGTTCAAGACTTTTCTTTGTTTTTAGTATTTGTCGTGATACACCTCATAGTAACACAATTTCTGAAAAAAATTCAACCGGTTACCTATTACCGTTCAAAAGATACAGCCCTGTGACAGACAGACGGACGGACAGCGTAGCGAGAGTAATAGGGTCCCGTTTGCCATCCTTCGGGTACGGAACCCTAAAAAAGGCGACAGGATGCGGTTGTGGCACTGACCCCCAATCGACGAGTCACCTCTTATACTGTCCTTTGTGTCCCAAAACCTGTAGTCTGGGCGACGTTTCCGCTGCCACCGACAATGTATTGGGCTTGCCAAGTTTGAACTAAAAGTAATCATGCCATCGACAAGAAGAAGAGATTTGAGGCTGACAAATTGAAATATATTCTCTGATAATGATAAAGTAAACTTTAACTAGACAAAACGATTGGCGCAGTTCCTGTGCACAGCGTAGCACGGGTTTGATTCCTGTACACTGAACATACCATAAAAATCACTTTCTATATTACTACCAACCTTCAGATTATTAGAAGTAATATTCATCGAAATCCAGACACACACATAAACAGATACATTTTGTTTAACTAGCTACTTCTCATGTATATTTAATTTTCACATTAGAATTCATAACTAATGAATTCCAAATGTATGTAGTTCTTAGAGTCCCACTAAGTGCGCAACTCAAAGATACGTATATACATTATACAAACAGGTATAACCCACTCATTACATATGCGTATACGTTACAGATTGTATACGACGATAGTGAGGGCAGCCTCTCAAATTTACATAATAGAGGCATACAAGGCGAATTGCTGCCGGCCTGGGCCAAGGCTGTATGTTACTATGATGTGGATCTACGAGGAAATCGCAATATTATGCGTTTTGGTTCAATGTTTTATTTAAATCTTTATCAAGGATCTTGTAGTAAATATTTTATTATATTTTTTTAAGTAATGGTATAATTACAACCATAGTAACTTTTGAGAAACCTATTCTATATAACGCATTTTTCATTTTCAAAAGTACGAAACTTTAGTTCAAAGATTGGCTGTTTGCAGGTTTCGTAGTATAGCGTAGCGCTACGCTGCTACGCCGTAGAACACGTAGCACGATAATGCGCACCGCATTTATAAGGCAATTACATCTTGTAAAATGGTGGTAAAATTTAATGTGCTTTAAAATGAAATGGTTTTGAAAAATTATTATAAGTACGTGCTAATGTGATATTTAAGCTTCAGATTTAAGTATATTTAATATAGTTTGCACATAACTAGACAAAATTAAAAAAAAAAATGGGTAGGTTTTTTTTTTTTAAGATAACACTGAAGCTCGTCAAAAAAAATAAAATCACATAGATATAGGCCTCCCCCAAGTTGCGCCACAACACTCGGTCCTGCCTTCCGCATCCAGTCCCCCTCAGCCACGTTCTTCAGGTCGTCGGCCCACCGATTTAGTTTTAATTAAATAACTATTTTAATAAGCTATCGACCCGACATACTGAAGCCTTAGACTAAGGCAACGTGTGGCGTGGTATTCTATAGGAAATCTGTTAACTAGCGACGCGGTACGCCGTCGCATAAACGATTCCAACAACTGTTTTACATCAGTTAAGTGCTACTTTCATAACAGTCTAATTAATCCTGCGTATAACGAACTGAACAAACATAATGTTTGTAAACTTACGCCTACACGTAACTACAACATGTAATTTAAATAACTGAAAACTTCTTAAAGGGTCATTGTACTGATTAGTATGAACAACTATTCATTTTTATATTTTGTCGATTTATGTGAACGCAAATGTATGGAACAGCAGATTTTTTTTCGCGATTTCGGGTTTTGGTCTCATAGTAAAATTTGTTCATACTGACGAGTAAAAATGACCCCTTAAGAGGTTTTCAATTGTTTAAATTACGCGGTGCATAATTTTATTTATTAATTTTTTTAAATAAATAAATAAAATTAAAAAATGGAGATTAATTTTTAAATGGAAGACTTACAGCTAAAGAAAACAGAATGAAAACAATGTGTTCGACTGACAGCCAATTCAAGTCATCACGTATAAAATAGTACATTAATGCCGAGGCCTGAAATAAAGCAATTGATGGCCGAGTAATATTGCTAATATTAGTTATTTTAATAAACCTTGTTAGCATAATTTAAAAAATAAAAACTGTCCAGCAATTTCTATTGTTGTCGTGTTGGATATTGCTGGCGTGTTATTTCGTTGCGTACGGATAAGAGTCGATTGTTTTTTTTTATTAAATAATGAACGAATTGTTGTGGGAGAAAATAATATTAATAAAATGTTGAATGGTTTCAGAACAACTTGGTTGCTGGATAGAAATAGCGGCGGTGTCGGGTGGTGAAGCTAAGTGCGTCGGATAGGCGTGTAGGGCGACGTGAGAGAGCTGTTTTAATGGTGAGAGGATAGAGGCGTGGGAGTTTTGTTTACGCTGACTTATTTTTATAGTGTTAACAGGCTATAGTATGATATAATCAGTACAGGGTGTTATCTAGAAGTAATTTTCTTCAAACACACTGATCCACTAATGATACAGATTAACCCTACCCGATTTTTTTGGTTATGACATGTATTTTTTTTTAAGGAAAATTTGTCTCATTAATTCTAGCATTAAGGTGGTTTCCCACCGGCGAGGCGAGGAGTGGATTGGATGGGCGTGAATTGAAATCTCGCTGACCCTTTCACACCGAAAGATGTACATCGCGAGCACGCACCGACCGGCGCCGGCACGCGCCGGCACGCGCTTGTTCGCGATATACCGTTTTGCAATGCAATAAATACTCTATTCATGCAGCAATAAAGTTTAATGCTGTACAAACAAATATTTTAATTCTCGCCTCGCACATCCTCGCCTATCCAGACCTTTCACACCAAAGATGGGCGTGACGTGAATTGAAATTTTGCCATACAAATTTCAATTCTCGCTCGGCCCATCCACGCCTCGCCTCGCCGGTGTGAAACCACCTTTAGAGTCTTGACTTAGTATGCCAGTACCTAACCCCAATATTATAGTTATCGTTGGACTAATTCATATGTTGTGGAACGAAAATTGCACCGCTACCTTCCGTTTGCGTTAATTCGTTGAAGCAATTAAATAGGTACCAATTATTTTCAAAAAAATCCTTTTCTGTTGCAGGGTTAATCTATACGAGCTGTTGATCACGGGGTTCAAACTATACGAATAATATAACATACTGTATATAAACGGCCTGCCAGATCTGCGAAGATTATGACGTTCGCCCACGTTTGGTGATCGTGGCCTAGTAAGATTTTTTGGGCCTTTATGGGGGACAAGCTGTCGCTTTTAACTTCAAGAATGTCGCTAAGAAGATAAAGGGTTATACCATGTTCATACTTTCCGGGAAACATGGGGATAGTACACAGACATAACAGAAGTTTTATTGTTATTACGTCTACAAGCGGACAATGAGCCGAAACGTGCTAACAACAGTATTACGCCTAGTTTACACGAGCTTAGTACTTGTCATTAGCGCTGCTTGTCGCTTAGTAAATAGGACTGGCTTCTATGTGTCTACACACTTGCAATTTCACTAATACTAAGCACTCATTTATTCTTCATTATTTTAACGCATTAACGCATGTGGCATGCGTGATCGAATCAGAAATGAAGAGATTCGCAGAAGAACGAAAGTAACCGACACAGCCCGAAGAATTGCCAAACTTAAGCGGCAGTGGGCGGGGCAAATTGCTCGCAGAACGGACGGCCAATGGGGCAGTAAAGTTCTGGAGTGGTGACCGCGTACTAGAAGGCGCAGCGAGGGTAGGCCCCCCACAAGGTGGACCGACGACCTGGTGAAAGACGCGGGAATCCGCTCGCTGCGGAAAGCGCAGAACCAGTCGTTGTAGCGATGCTTGGGGGAGGCCTATGTCCAGCAGTGGACTTCTTTCGGCTGAGATGATGATGATGATGATGCATGCGGAGCGAAATCTAAAAATATAGATAAATTGTCGAAGGAAAAATTAACTAACAAATTAATTCGTTAACACGCAAGTTATTAATGTAATTGACAAGTACTAAGCGTTAGTAATTATTTTATTAAGCTCGTGTAAGCGATAATAGACTACACGGAATAAAAAAAAATTGACAACGTTTCTTTTAAATAATTATGGCACGTATGGGACTAATAATAAGATATTAAGCCCGTATTGAGCTCTCAGCGTCCCGTAGCGACATAATGATCGGCTCCACACGGCAGTACGGTAGTAAGCGCGTTAATTAGCAGAGCATCGTCGTAATTAGCTGCACACGTCGCCGAGTGTCGGGATAATGACTCGCAGATGTGTTGTGCGTTCATTTTTACAATCATACTTGGATGAACATGTTCCATAATTTGTTTCTTCATTATTTGCCTGAGAAATCTTTGAGAATAGGTGAATATTCTGCTAATTATATTATCTGAAGACATTTTCTTTGACGATGTATGTGGTGTAGTGGTTCGAGTGTCAGACTGCTGATTACGAGGTCGTGGGTTCGATTCCCACAGGACACAAATATTTGTGTGATGAACATAAGTGTTTGTGTTGGTCTGGGTGTTTCTTATGTATTATAAGTATGTATTTACAACAAAAAAGTATATAAGTATCATATCCACTGTCTACAACAAAAAAGTATATAAGTATCATATCTGCTGGCTGGGCGGAGAGGGGTATCATGGTCGGACTCAAGAAACTTTCAAATCTCCGTTTCGCCGACGATATAGTCCTTTTCTCGTCTTCAGCCTCCGAGTTGACTCAAATGCTAGACGACCTTAGCATGGCAAGCCTCGAGGTTGGACTCCGGATGAACATGTCAAAGACCAAACTGATGACGAACAGTGCGCATCGTAGGATCATGCTAGGGGGTGTAGAGATTGCATATGTCGATGAGTATCTCTATTTGGGTCAAATAGTTTCCTTCCAGGCAAGACAAAACAAAGAAGTTGCAAGACGCACCGAAAATGCTTGGAGGAGCTATTGGGCTATGAAAGATCTAATGAAGGGTGATCTACCTCTATCCCTTAAAAGAAGACTCATGGACGTGTGCATTCTTCCCATCCTCACATATGGATCCCAAACATGGTCTTTGACATGTCAACTGAGGTCCACGCTTGAGGTTTGCCAAAGAGCGATGGAACGGAGTGTTCTGGGCATAAAACTTGTAGACCGGATAAGAAACACAACAATCCGTTCCAGAACAAAAATAGCTGACGTCACCCGTAAGGCTGCCACTCTAAAGTGGAACTGGGCTGGACATATCTGCCGCATGTCAGACGACCACTGGGCCAAACTAACAACTCAATGGGTCCCTTTACATGGCAGACGTCAACGCGGCAGGCCCAGACGGAGATGGCGGGATGAGCTGGACTCCTTCCAAAAGGACTGGACGCTTGTAGCAATAGACAGGGAGAAGTGGAAGGAGAGTAGGGAGGCCTTTGCCCTGCAGTGGGACACTTCAGGCTTATAATAATAATAATAATAATCCACTGTCTAGTATCTATAGTACAAGCTCTGCTTGGTTTAGGACTAGATGATGCTATGTAAAAATGTCCCAAAAATATTTATTTATATTTATATATACTTTTTAATTCCTTTGGTGTCAATAATATGTAAATAATGGTACGCATAGTCTAACAAAGCAATTAGTTTACAGGGTAGATAGATATAAATGAAGTTTTCTCAGAAGATTATGAATGTTTTCGAGTGAAATATCATTTTAATAACGGCCAAAGTAAAACTGCATTTATAAAAAAACCCTAATCAAACCATTCTATAATAACTTCCTGAGAAATTTTCGTCTATATCTGGGGACCCTGTCTACTAATTGCTTCGTTAGACTGTACCTATATGCATAGTATTTGTAACCTATTTGGTCATAAACGATTTCTAAGACTAATTGTTGTTGTTGTTTTTCGTGTTGGTAGTTTAAGTTCAGATACTTCGGATGTTGACGCCTCTTGTGCAAGAAAACAAATTTAATTATAATTAGATTAGATAGTTCATTAATTAAATTACCACCTTAGGTATTTATAAACATGGTGTAACCTATGTATAGTGCCACACTGTTTTGTTTCTTTCGTTCAAATACAAAATGACATTCGGACGAAAAGACGAAAAAACAAAGCAGTGAGTATAGCTACTCACACACAACTCTTATACATTAGTTTATTGTGATCCGCTTTTATCTTGCACCACCCAGTGGTTAAAAAACACAAATTATAATATCTAAATACTCTACTATTGACGCATTGATATATTTGGTAGGTCTTTCTCATACATATGACATACATAAACAACATACCTGTTTTCCCCGAAGGGGTATGCAGAAGTGGATACTGGCAGTTACCTTTGTAATAAAGTCCCATGTAATAGGAGGCGAGCCTATTGCCACTAACCGGGAATAAATCCAGACTCCGGGATGCTACTGAGAATTACCTAATGAAAAAACCCAATAACACTTTGTCCGACCTGGGAATCGAACTCAGGACCCCACGCTCAGCAGTCATGCTTAGGACCACTAGACCAACGAGGCAGTCTTTCTCATCTCACATAAATCATTCATACCTGGCATTGAGGCGATCTCGTGATCTTAGGGAAATAATAAAAAAGCCGCTCCGCCGTGAAGCTCGCCGTGACGAGGGTGCGAGCTCCGCCAATATACACTAGTGGATCGCTGGCCAGCTGAATTTATAATAGCATACCTTGAAAGTTGCGGTCAAGGTATCAGTATTTAGATTGGCTCGGCGATTTTTCTCTTTTCCTTGAGTATATATCAGTTACTAGAAATTTATCAATGTATTTAATATTCCGTGCCTCGTAGAGCACGTTAAGCTGTCGGTCCTGGTTGTCATACGAATGTCTGTCGCAGTAGTTACGGTTAGCCGGAGCTTGAAAGTCTGACAACTGGTCTAACCTCCGAATGTCAGTATTGCCCAATAACTGGGTTGCGGGGGTCTGATGGCAGTCGCTCCGTGTAAAATACTGGTGTTCAGCCGCATCTGGTTAGACTGGAAGCCGACAAAGAGGAAAGATTTGTATTTTTGTGTGTATGTTTGTAATGAATAAACTCAAAAACTACTGTGCCGATTTAAAAAAAAAACACCATTAGAAACACCATTATTCACCCTGAGTAACATAGGCTATATTTTCATGTCCACCCGTGCGAAGCCGGGACGGGCCGCTAGTAAATTATAATTGAATATAAACATTACACAAAAAGTAAACTGAGTATCTTTACCAGTAACCCACACCTATTAAAACAACACATTCATCGAACCACACTGGCATAAGCATCCATCAGCTCAAAACACTAATAGCTATTAAAAACCGACCACCGCTCACCACGTAACAACACGAGCAAAACATTGTTGACATTCAGGCGAGCGAAAAAAGCGGAAACAAAGCCTCGCGGTGATTATCGCTCCGAGCGAGAGAGCAGAGCGACCAAGGCTTTGAGGCTTACAATTACACGTTTTACGAACGGATGATACACGAAGCGACGTTTTACATGAAATATGTTGAGGAAGTATGGCTTTATTTGCGGGCGATATTATGAGGTTTTAATTTATGCTTTCATATTTTTTCAGTAGCCGGAAAAAATATTTTGACGACAGAAAATAAGAAAATAAATAAATATGTTCGTTGTGTCAGATGCCAATGCTGATTTTCTTCCCACATGTGATGTATCACATGGCAAACGAGTAACATATTGTTAACTAGTTATAAATTATTCTGTTATTAAACTGCCTAGTAGAATCTACTTTTGATTAAATGAAATGAAAGTGCTACTTTATTACTCTAAATATTATGATGAACAAACAAAAATGAAAATTGTAACACAGTGACGTGAACAACAACAACGTGACGTTGACGTGATCAACCCGAGCACCTAGCATGAGTGTTTGCGGTATCGTGTAGTGTAGTCATCGACAAATTTTATATGAAAACTCAAAACTCATGCTAGGGGCTCTCAGTGACAACGGGGATGACTAGAAACTCATCCATAATGTATTTATTGCAGATCACTGGTAAGCTAAAGTGGAGAGCTACCGCGACTTTTTTCTGCAGCAAGTTGAGCATCGCTCCGTTGAATCCAAGAGACCTGGGACTCCCAAGAACTCCTCAAATATGCTTTTATACTGAAGGTATCTGACTGTAATCTAAACTGCAAGCGATCACGTTTTAGCTTACCTTTTTATTTTCATGATTTTTGATGCAGGTATAATAAAAGATATCTTGTACAGCTGCATCAAAATGTTTTTTATTCTACAAGTTCCTACAGAAGATTCCTATTCCCAGAAACGGTATTTTGGGGAAAATTTATAACTAGTAAGAATTTGCTTAGATAGGTACGCAAAAAGACAATGTTAAACACACGCCACGGAACACGAATAATATTTCACAGAGTGTTTTTGCAAGGAATAAAGTAAGTGTGAACAAGGGAACTGCTTTTGTACTGAAAGTTATTATTTAGAATCTTTGGATTGGGATCTAAGTGATAGTAAATCGATGGCTATCGATTGATTAGTATATTAAATACTAATAATAATACTTTCCTTTCCTTAAGGAAGTTATACTAGTTAGTTAGTTATATTTTGTGCTATTTATTTATTTTAGTTTATTAACATGCAGTAGTACACCACGGACTGCCCCCATTATCTAGATCTTACGTCTTCTTTGTCCATCCAAAGGTTGTCTGGAAGATATCGCTTTTTTTTTTTTTTTTTTTTTTTTTTTATTTAATCACATGTACAATTTCTTTAGTTTTACTTAACTAGAAAACTCGCCAAACTATCAAGTTTAACGGCGAGATGCGCTCATACATATGTATACTATCTTACTCTTACGTAAACATGCAACACTTAATTAGCAACAAAATAAGTTGTATGATTATAAAATAGTTTTAGCGATAAGACCGCCCATGTATCCATAATTTATACGTTGTTCCTGTTAACTACTATTTTAATGGTGTACAATAAAGTATATTCTATCTATCTATATATCTATACTTATAAGATAGACAATCAGCCACAGCCAATAGCTTGAAAATGATTTATATGAAAAAAATTAAGACTACTACTTAACCATGGGCTTGAGTAAAAGCGTTTTGTTATACAAATATTTAATCATTATAGTATAAAGCCCAACGTAATGGAAAGGTAAGGCCAATTTACGCACAATTCCTTCCCCAAGACTGTTAATAAATTATTCCTAATGGAAAAACCTTGTTACACTTCGTTACGGACGACGGATAATTGACAGTCGATCCACGGTTTCAGTAACAGACAAATCAAGCGAGTTGAGTAGGTCAAGCCACGTTGCTTGGAGGACCCAGCAACCAACAATTAGGGAAGAAAACTCCTCGAGTGGAGACCACGGACCGGGAAGCGGAGGATCGAACGGCCCACAACTAGACAGACGTGACCCTATAATTAAGGTTGCGGGGAGCCACCTGAATGGCCTGAAAACCGTTCTAAGTGGAAGTATATAGAGGAAACCTATTTTCAGCAGTGGACGAAGAAAGGCTCAAATGAGAATGGTAACTTTACTCTACAACGTGTTATTGAAATAACTGAAAACCTCTTAAGGGGTCATTGTACTCATCAGTATGAACAACTTTTACTGTGGGACCAACCATGAAATCGTGAAAAAAAAATCTGCCGTCCTCTACATTTTTGTTCACATGAATTGACAAAATGTAGAGATCAGCCGATTTTTAACCGACGAAAAAAAGGAAGAGGTTCTCAATTCGACGCGTATCTTATTTTTTTTTTATGTACGACCACGCATAACTTTTTACAGACTGGTCCGATTTTGATGATTCTTTTTTTAATGGATAGGGTATATCTCGAAGTTGGTCCCATTTAAATTTCAAAATCAAAATCTACCCCTAAGGGTAGGAAAACAGGGGACGAGTGCTTGTTCACCCACTGAATTCTTACCTTCTTACCTGTTAACCGATTCTGTTGAAACTTGGTACACATAAATGTAGTTCTTTCAACATAATGGAGACTAGGAGTTAGATTTTAGCCACAAAAAAATTTAAAATAAAACTTTTTGACAAAAAATTGAACCGACGAAAACAGAAACTGAAAAGCGAAAAATAACAAATTATGAGTCGGCGCCAAACAAACAATCAACGAAGATCATTAAATTACTTTAAATAAATAATAAAAACAACGTAACATCACATACAACTTGAAATTTTCAACTATAAACAATAACTTTCCAAAAATGCGTTCTCCGCTTGTTAAAAGTTTGTTTGGCGCCGACTCATAATTTGTTATTTTTCGCTTTTCAGTTTCTGTTTTCGTCGGTTCAATTTTTTGTTAAAAAGTTTTATTATTCGTGATTTCAGGTTTGGTCCCATAGTAAAAGTTGTTCATACTGATGAGCACATTGACCCCTTAAGACGTTTTCAGTTATTTCAATAACACGTCGCATAATTCACCCTACCTATTTAAAAATACTCACGTCCCATGGTACAGTTTCCACAGCGAGTTATACAATGAAGAGTATGGTAGAATGAAGGCAGATGTACGCGATACACGGCACGCAGTCAAGCGCGCCCATTGCGTAACTGACCATAAAAAGATTCGCGCTCGAATTGATCGGACACACGCACGATAGTGTGCAAATATGTCGCGTGATATATTTAGTTGGGACGTGGAATGCGAAGGTAATGGAGCTGTATAGTGTTAAATTATTTTGTAATATAAGGTATAGCTCTGCGTTAAACATTTAGAAACGTAGTGGTTTTCAAGCAGAGCCCCAGTTTTCCAAAAAACCAATTTAGGCTATGGCAGTCTACTGCTGCATGCAAACAGTTTATTCCAACTAGTTTCTTCATGACGTAACCTAACTAGAAGCATCCCACGCTAGGCTGGTTCAAGTTCAGAAAACGTTGCACTCTAGGTTTGCCTAAAAATCAGTAAGTAATAATTATTCGAAAAAACAACAAGTTTCTTTCTAAGGCTAGTAAAATTGTTGCACATTTCGATCTAGCAAAAGTGAGATTTTAAGTATCTAGATATAAACCACCTTCCCGCTTAAAAATGCATTCAACTAGTCCTTACGTAATGTAAATGGATATATATAATAGGTTAACTGAGCTAATATGAAATAAGCTGGTGGTCTTCAAGACTCGAGTGAATAGGTTTTTGCTGGGCAAGCGTGCACCATCGTCGACCGCACCATCGCTTAACATCAGGTGAGCTGGCGGTCAAACGCAAGCCCGTTATGAAAAAAAAAAATTAAAAAAAATACAAAGCTAATAAAAAGAAACTGCCGGCAGGTTTCACAATGATCTCATAGTTTTAAGTCTACCACCTAAGTGAATGCAATAAATATATTGAGTATTGAGTAAAACAAAGCTTCATAATATATCACAGTGAGTTTTCCACTACCCTCCTTCATCACCGTTCCTTGTACCACTAGAGGGCGGAGAAGCTACCACATCGCACGCGGTTACACTATCCTGGCCGCCACTAACATGCGCACCCTTCTGCACGCTTCCAGGGTTCTACGTTCCGGCTGGAATTCTACGTTCCAGCAAGACCTTCTACGTTCCGGTTAGAATTCTACGTTCCAGCAAGACCTTCTACATTCCGGCTGGAATTCTACGTTCTGGCAAGACTTTCTACGTTCCGGCTGGAATACTAAGTTTCGGTCAGATTCCTACGTACCGGTCACGTTCCGGCAAGATGCTCTACGTACCGTTCCTGACTCCACTGCAACCACGAGGCAGCATCTACCTGCGGTCCTGCTGCCCACCGGCCTGCCCGTACCATCCACGTGGCGGAGACGAGGGACGGTCATACTGATGAGTACAATGACCTTTTAAGAGGTTTTCAGTTATTTCAATAACACGTCCTATAGGATAGCGAAAAAAGTCAACCTGATGTAATGCGGTTGACTTTGCCCATAACTGCTGCAATACCACCTAAAGCTGTTCCCTAAATGGTAAGTATTCGCGTTCTCCAAACAGAGATATGATGATGGAAAATCTCATATGATTATCATTTCACCGGCACTCATACCATTCGTTCCGGAACACAACAATGCAAGCATTATTTACTGTTTAGCGGCAGAAAAAATGCCAGGTTAAGAGTTCTCTAAACCGACGAGCATGCATGACGAGGTTAATGGACGTAGATGAAGCGAAAGAGGTGTGTCAGGATCGTAGCAGGTGGAAATCCATAGTCTCTGCCTACCCCAATGGGAAACAGGCGTGATAATATGTATGTATGTATGTATGTAGCGGCAGAAATAGGACGAGCACTTCAAAAAGCGTTCTGTTACTTACAAAAAAAAAATGCGAATTAAAATAGCTAGGCTGTGGAATCACCAATTCATTTGCTAAGCTCGGCGATCATGGCACGTGATAATGTAATCTGATTCATGTGAGTGAATAAGGGCTATACGTAAATATTTTCAAACGCTACTCCATTCTGTGTGCCAAAATCGTCCTCCATAACAGTAAAATATATCATTTATACGAGACAGAATCCTTACAGAATGTTGTCCTCGGCCCAGTTCTCATACATTCCCTTAATGATTGTTAGTAGGAGTCTATGCAAATAGTTCACTATGTACGCAACATGTAACTAACACACATATAGTTCACAAACAATAATTTGTTTACATTTACCTCGCTTTAGAACATAGTAACTGACAACATTACGAACCCGCTTGCCATGTATTCATCACATTTAAGTATGTGTTAGAGTAACATCGCAGTCATAACTTCAGTGTTGCCAAATGCAACCACGCAAAGCGACGCCGGTAATATGTGGCAACTCAACAACCTTACTTTGTGTTTTCCCAAGTTCCTATAAACCAATTCAAATTCTAGTGTTTTTTATTTCAAATAAACCTAATGACAGGCACTTTTGAAACGTCAGGCTCTAGTTGCACGGTTCCAAATTGTGGGTCCTATGGAGAAGAACCGGCAAGAAACTCCATGGATATTATACTCTTTTTAAATAGGTAATTTATTCAAATAATGTGAGTATAATGTAGGTTAATGTCAGAAATAAACAAGAGTTTAAAAGTGAGAACATCGCCTTTAGAAGTAAACGTAAAAAGATTTGCCATAGTTTGTAGGAGCTGATCTGTCCCGACAGACGGCATCCGTTAAACGGCAAACGTTAACATAATCGATTTGTAGGTAACGTAGATATTCCATTCCGAAAGAGTACTCACTACACCACACTTCCAGCTCTATGCGGCTATCCAGCGGAATATGCATTTTTTTCTGCTAAGCTGCAATATTCTCGTACGCCATATCGTCATATCGTTTTCACTTCACTCTAAGAACAACACACATAAAAAAAACCACGCCTGTCTTCCCCCAAGGGGTAGGCAGAGGACAACCAACCAAGAACACTTCCATAATAAAGCTCTTACTATTCTATTTACATCCATAAGCTTAGTAATTTAACTTTTTAACGAATTAAAATGTCCGCTAAACGATGACCGGTGTGTTTTATCGCTGCGGGCCACCGTCCGGACAGCCGGACAAGTGGCTGCTTCCCGCAGATAAAATATTTAAACCACATACTGGGTTCATGTCACAATAAATAAAAGACCTTCAGTGCCAAGTGTGTGTTACGACTTAAAAAGTTAATTTCGAAATATTGTTGTGAATTTTTAAATGAGAAGAAAATGTTTGATTTGCATAGTTCCGGAATTAAAATAACTGAAGAACTTCGTCAACATCATCATTTCAGCCGAAAGAAGTTCACTGCTGGACATAGGCTTCCCAGAAAAGGGGGGATATGCCATAATCGCCACGCTTGGCAGGCGGGTTGGCGATCGCAGTTGGTTAGTTAAATACTCAGAGAACGCTGCTGCCCATCATCTGGGGAATCCCTTAGTCGCCTTTTACGACACCCATGAGAAGATATAGGCTGATGCAATTCTTTACGTCCGGCACCACACGAACTGAAGAACTTACTACCTACTATTAACAACTTTCAGACTGTGATGGCTCATATAGGTAATGAGTTAATCAGTTATTCTAACTGTATATCAAACTCGTTCATAATTATAATTTCTAGAAATATTTTCTTGTTAGCATCAGCGAGGGAAAATAATATTATTATAGTTTGGTAAAGTCTCTGTGGAGGAATGAAGAGCATGTTATCGAGAACATTTTTGAGTATAAACGTGGACGGCTATAAGAAAAGAGGAAGAGCAAAGAAAAGATTTAGTTTAAGTGAAAGATTTTAAGGATAAAAATAAAGTGAACACTGAAATAATGGCTGATAGAGATGAATGAAAGAAAGAACATGCTACGCTACATACATACATAAATAGGGATGAGTGCAGGAGGTTAGGAGGATGATGAGTTTGGTCTAGTCTATATGAAACTAACAAAAACGAGTATGAAAAAAAGATATACAATACTTTACCTACTGCTAAAGACGTATACTTCAATATAAACTTCACATCGTCATGTGCAAATTTGGGTCCAGAGTCAGACATGCCTGTCTGTATGAAAGTAGCTAGTTAAAACTATTACGGTCAAACTAAATGAAAGTAATCTAGTGCTACTGAATAAACTTAATGCTCTCGAGTACACCCCACCTGAGTCTTCCCGAAGACCTTCATTTTCTACGCGAATCTATTGTTTCTTGAAAAAGTCATTTAGTAGTAGTAGAGCTCCTTTGTGAAAGAGCTCGTCTGGGGAAGTACTACCACCGTACCTACTTCTCCACCAAACAGTGATGCTTGCGTTGCTGTGTTTTGGTCTGAAGGGTACGGGTGCCGGTGAAATTACAATCGCATGAGACTTTCCATCTTCATGTCTCAGTTTGGCGAACCGACTTGCAGTACCATTACTTACTTAGACTTGCGGTACCATTTACCAGAGATAGTGATCGACAGTCGATCGTACACTAATAACCAGACAGTCGTTACACGTAGTCATCATCATCATTTCAGCCTTAAGACGTCCACTGCTGGACATAGGCCTCCCCCAAGCAAATGTTGGGGGAGGCCACACGTAGTAAGGCTGTCAAAAATAAGTATGACAAATGAGGGCCTATCGCAGTCCACTGCTGGACCAGCATCTATTTACCTCCTCCAGGTCATCGATTCACGCTGCATTTGCAGATTCGTGGTCTCCACTCAAGGAATCCTCTGCTTCAACAGCCATCGGTCCTTTGAAAGACATGACCAGTCCACTGCCACTTCAGCTTACTGATTTTACAAGCTCTGTCGCTCACTCCGCTTCTTCTCCGTAATAAGAAAATTTCTACGTGGAAACAAAACAAAGTCTATTCCGACCCACCTACATCTCAAACTCAAAACCGATAGCAGAATAAGCGAAGGTCGTCCAGGCCCGTTCACGTCCCTGAGGATGGCGTGAATATAATATTAGAGGTTGTGCCCTAATGTGTCCTCAATAAACCTATTTAAACATTTACATATAAAAGAGGCGGGCTAATGGCTCGGAGTCAGGGCTGCCAAAGAATAACGATTTATTTTGGAGTTTAAAATATCTTTCTAGCGTATACCTTAAAAAACGTCCCCTAAATTTTGAGAGCCGCGTTCCTAGTGGTCTGTTCATTTTGTTAATTGTACCATAGATAAAACCTCCTAATATTATGATGTATGAGTGTATTTTTTAGTGTTATATGATGTGAGGTCTATTGTCTGACGTCTGCTTGTAACTTATAAATACAAATCCAAAAAGACACTTAAATTTTTCTTTTTGCTTGCCGGTTCCTCTGATAAAAATAATGCTTGAGCCGCCTCTTATCACGACTACGAAGCCTGGTATACTAGACGTACGTCCTACATTTTAGGCTTCATACAATTTATCGTAAGATATCATGATTCATTTTTCCACTAATACTTTTTAAACAAAAGTAAGTCTCAGTTCCCGCCTGCCAAGCTTGGCGATTATGGCATATACCTCTCCCTTCGGGGGAGGCCTTTGTCCAGCAGTGGACGTTTTTCGGCTGAAATATACTGATGATGAAGAAGTCTCAGTTTGTATGTGTTATAACACAAATTAAAACAAGCGAAGCCTTACCTGCCAGCCCTGCACCTCCCGTGAGTACTGAAGAAGGGAACATAATTTATTCGCGGCTTGCAAGACAGACGCAGCTATGTGCTTAGTTACGGTAATAAAAGATGTATGCCGAATTATTTGACTTACCGCCTACACGTGGAATTTGATGAGACCTACAGCTGAAGAATTTCATGACAAAAACGTTTTTCTTTATACGTGATTTTTTTTGATATTTCTTCTTATCTTTTCGAAGGTATATTAAGTTAGCTGAATATCAGTAAGTGTCGTCTACAACCTCTATTCGGTAATTCTACACATCATTAAAGTTCATTACTTATTTAAAAATAATTAAAATATCGCATTGGAAATAATATATAATAATAATAAATTAATAATGTAAGTTTAATTATGAACTCTTTTATAATAATACTGTGTAATAATGGGCACAATAATAATAAAATAGTTCAATTGGTTTCACCTATACTGGATTTTTGCATGCTTAATACAAGCAGAATATAGCACTGTTCCTAAACCACCAAATTTTATATCTGGTACCACCTGTATTCTACGCAAATAAATGATCTTTCTTTCTTTCTTTCATTCACAATTTTCGCAGTAAAAGGCATTGTGATTCTATCGCTCCAACATTCAAGTAAAAATAGCAATGGGCCAGTTGCTTCGCATCACCGCTTAACCAGCAGTGACGACAACCTGGTACTCAAACCAGCACTCCGTTGCCATGCTCAATCAGCGCAGCAAGCGTAAACAAAAACAGCGTAACCAGCCATAGTAGAGACAAGCCAAAGAACAAATATTCAATGATTCATCTCAGACCAAACGCAAGCCACTCCCGGTCGCGGCTGCACTACGACAGGAAATCGAGACGGTCTATGGCACAGTAGCACAGAAGTCAGCGGACGAACATCAACATTGTTCCAAGCAATTTACAGTTTGAGCAGAGCCTTGTTCAACAAGCCAGGACAAGAAACTATAGGGACTTCTAACTAACACTTGGTTACACCAATCAACAGCACTACCATCGTTCATCGCCTTCATGTCTCAGTTTGGTGAACCGACTTGCGGTACCATTTAGGCAACAGCCTAGGTAGTATTGCAGTTATTATGGGAAAAGGTAACCACTTAACTTCAGGTGGGCCTTTAGCGCGTTTTGCCATCCTACTCAATTGAAAAAAAAGACCATTCTGCTGTATAACATGCGCCATTTCTGTAATATTAAAGCTATTTATCAACTATCAGCTCTGCATTTCATTTTTATAGGATCTGTTATTCAAACTTTGGTATCACTACTACCTACCTTTTACAAATACCAATACAAGTAATGCGTGGTAGTGTAAATATTTTGTCCTAAATCAAGTAAAGTGATAGGTTCTTAACATAAATAAATAAAATCAAATAGTTTATTGACCGGACCCACATCCTGCGGCTGTCCGAGACAGGATTCGTTTTCTAGTGCCGTTTGCTGAAGTCTACGTATTTCAATCTACTGATGTTTACGATCTTTCTCCGCAAGATAGACATTATTCACCTTAGGAGAAATCAGTGCTGTGCATACCTACATGCACAGCAAATAGTGAGCTGGATCCCTTGCCACACATTATATTGTATACATGTTGTGTTCTCATTAATTTGTCCTGTTATCTTTGCATGTAATATGTATATTTTGTGTATGTGAGGCAAAATAAATGGTTTAAATGGTTTAAATCGTTTTCTAGCCATGGACAGCGATAGACTAAGTTGACTTATTGATAAGCCCACGAATAAATACATTTGCTTAAGTTTTATTGCAGAAGAAGTGGCCTATCCCAGCAGTGTAATTGAAAAGGCTGGACATGGTATTATGAGGACAATGATGCCAGATCTTCAGTAAAACGTTCAATTGAATTTTGAGGAGATGCTCTCCAGTGAACATATCACAACCAAATTACAGAAGTTGTCAAAAAAGACACATAAACCAAAGAACACTGTAAACCGATGAGCATGCATGACGAGGAGGTAAAGCTAAAAAGAAATATATCAGGATCGTAGCGGGTGGAAATCCATAGTTTCTGCCTACCCCAATGGGAAGCATGCGTGATAATATGTATTTATGTAAGGTTTATCTTTTAGCACCAGTCTTGGTTGTTACTGCGAGTTAAAATGGTATGAATGAACAAAATCTTGTGTTGACTAGAATATGATAAAAATATACAAGTTGTTGATCTGCAACCGTGCCATATTTCTAGAGCAAATGATAAATAATGTGCTTAGTCATCTAAAATACTTTAAAATTCTACGATTATTTTATCCCAAATTTTCACTTAGAAATATAGCGAGGGTTTGAGAATAAATCCCGAACGACTCTGAAAATAAGTCATTGGTGGCATTGTCAAAGGGTGGAAATACCTGAAAATTGTTTTGGTGGTTTCGCACCCATCGTTTATGTGTCGCACGCGACACACGGAGGGAATTTGTTTGTTTACAAATAGGTACTTGAACAAAAAATAACATAACATCACGCCTGTATTTCCTCGAAGGGGTAGGCAGAGGTGTAATAGTACACCCACATTTCGCCAGTTATGTTATAGTCCCATGTAATAGGGGGCGAGCCTATTGCCATTGACTGGGCACAAATATAGACTCCAGGCTGCTACTGAGAATTTCCTAATGAAAAAACCCAATAACACTTTGCCCGACCCGGGAATCGAACCCAGGACCCCACGCTCAACAGTCGCGCTTGCAACCACTAGAACAACGAGGCAGTCAAAAAACAAATAATAATAATTTGGTATCGATTTTTTATTGATTCGTGTTCAGTATCAGTGGTACAGTCACTCCCTGAAATATGGCACGAATACAGATGAACACGTTGTATGTCTACAAACCTGTTATCTAATAAAGACCTGAAATACTTTTTTTTTTACCAACGTGTTACTGAAGTAACTGAAAACTTCTTAAGAGGAATGTAGATGCTAAGTGGCGCCCCCATCAGTAAAAAAAATATTATTACTCGCTGAATACATCATTTATCGAAAATTTGTTTTTAACAATTGAAGTACAGGTACTGTAGTTTAATAAAAAACTATTAACTTTGTAAAATATAGTTTGCTGTAGTTGTAGATAAAAAAAATGCCAAAGTGGCCGTTTTTCGCACTTTTTCTATCTACAACTACAGCGAAGTATAATTTATAGAATTAATAGTTTCTGATTAAACTACAGTACCTGTACTTCAATAATTAAAAATGAATTTTCGATAAGTGATGTATTCAGCGAATACAATGACCTCTTAAAAGGTTTTCAGTTATTTCAATAACACGTCGTATAATAACTATCGTGAGTTAAATTCATAATTAAATAAGTTGGGCACACCCGATGGAATTACATGAGTGAAACCGTTTTTTTAACGGTTTCGCTCATGTAATTCCATCAGGTGTGTCCAACTTACACTTAACTAACAGCTGCATTTCCCCCACTCGTCTTAAAATCACAACCACCTACTAACTGTAAGTCCACATCTGTACCTACCTGCATTTGAATACACACAATCCACTCCACGGTGCGTCAGTAAATAATTACAGCGAGTAGGTCGTGAACAGTCGCACGGACGGCGAGGACGGGCGCGTTCCACAAATACGGGCGCGCAAACGTCCTGATTGATGATTTGATCACTCCGGCGCGATCACTCTGACGCGATCAATTTGCAACAGCTGATGCGCCGATAACAATGTTGTGTTGAGCTTAGATGTTGGCGATTAGATCTGGTTTTGTGATTGATTCTTTGTGGTTGTTGTTGTATTGGTTTATTTTATTTATAGTCACCCTGTTTCTATGCGAATTATATTATTAGCCCCCACCGATCACCAGATTACCGTACCTAGAACTACTCGGCATAGTTATTATGCTATTACAGGCCTCGGACGAATAAAAAAGGCGGACGGAATCTCGCTAAACAAATACTGACGCATTATAATAAAACAAAGTTTAACTGGATTAAATCGCGTATATTATTTAAATTGGTTTCCCTGACGTTTCGAAAGCTTTGCAGCATTTCGTGGTCGCAGGTAGACTAAGATGACAAGCGTCTTTACAAATATTTCTAAAAAAATATTTTAATCTACCGTACAATATTATTAATTAAAATCGATTCGATGCACGCAGTAATCACTCACAATATCATTATCTTTTACAGTGTTGCGTGCTGTTTGGGACTTGATTATTTTTAGGACTGGGTTCCAAACAGGTGGTAGCTGCCAACCATCTTCTCTATTAAAATTAGGATGTTTTTTAATTTCAATAGCCTCACGGAGCATTCTAGGTACATATCGGTTTTCCTTCGCCAGAACTTGTGGTTTATCAAATCGAACGTCAGGGAAACCAATTTAAATAATATACGCGATTTAATCCGGTTAAACTTTGTTTTATTATAATGTGTAGTGATCGCGAAAACCTAAGAAGTTATTAATCCCAACATTGATCAATACAAGCAATATCTCTGTAATAATAATTATTCGTCATTCGATAGGACGGCAAGCGATTAATTAGTGGAATTTATAGGCGTCTTCTATTTCTTTGTTTAGACGTCGTTTTTCAATGTCCGCGGAGGCGGCCCGTAATTGCTGATGCTCCTATATTTGTTCTGCAACAGAGGAAGTGGTTTTCTGTATGTATTACGGTATAGGCCTGCCGTATATAAAACCCTTTATATTCGAACGAATTTTATTCGAGCATTTTGTTCGTGATATCGTATGATTGAGTTGATTGAATCATCAACTCAGCCTATCGCAGTCCACTGCTGGACATAGGCCTCTCCCAAGTTGCGCTACAACACTCGGTCCTTTGCCTTCCGCATCCAGTCCCCCCCAGCCACGTTATTCACGTCATCGGTCTACCCGGTGGCGGGACGCCTTACGCTGCGTTTACCGATTCGCGAAGTGAACTCAAGGACTCATCTGCTCCAGCGGTCATCGGTCCTTCAACAGACATGACCTGCCCACTGCCACTTCAGCTTACTGATCCTACAAGCTATGCCGGTCACTCCGGTTCTTCTCCAGATAATCTCGTTACGGATTTTATCCTCCAAAGAAACTCCAAGCATAGCTCGCTCCATAGCTCGCTGAGCGACTTTGAATTTGTGGACTAGCCCAACTGTCAGTGACCACGTCTTGGCATGTTTTTTTCTTATCTTTTCACTATCGTGACAACGCGATGACAAACAAAATGGACTAACGAAATTCGCGCGAGCTTGCGATGGTCGCGTTGTCGCTTTGTATTAGGACAACGCCTAATGGCAACTTTTGGTTGAACATCCGGCACACTCATAATTTCTAATACGTCACGTCTTTTAAACTACGTAAAGGCACATGCATACAATGTTAAGCAGTAAAAAGCAAAAGCAAAAACCCGGTAGGTACATTTTATGTTTTCTTTCCATTTCCCAGCCAGAATAGAAAATATGTGCCTACCATATTCTGTATACGCACCAAACATTGCGAACCAATATTTTTTTATCAATATTTTCGTTGGATCTTCCCGCAAACTGTATGTGAAAACTATTTTTAGAATTTTCTGTACGCAAAAATGGCAATATTGTAATGGTGTAGTATTTTGATCATAATAAATTAATCATATAATATATAATTTATTATAATTATTTTAATATAATTGTAATTATTTTGACGAAATTGTATTCGTATATATATATAGCCCGAAAAGGGAGGGGCTCGTAGCGATGCAACGACTGCGCCGATTGTACGATCTGCAAGGTTAAGCTGCACTTGCCGCGGTCAGTCTGTGGATGGGTGACCGTTTAGTTACACATCGAGACCCCTCCGTGCCTCGGAGAGCACGTTAAGCTGTCGGTCCCGGTTGTCATACGAATATCTATGGCAGTCGTTACGGGTAGTCAGAAGCCTGAAAGTCTGACAACTGGTCTAACCTCCGAATGTCAGTATTACCCAGTAACTGGGTTGCGGGGGTCTGATGGCAGTCGCTCCGTGTAAAATGCTGATGTTCAGCCGCATCTGGCTAGACTGGAAGCCGACCCCAATATAATTGGGAAAAGGCACGGAGGATGATGATATAGCCCGAAAAAAAAATCTATAATCTGAACCAATTTTTATCTTTGTTGGTATTGTGTCACTTTGTGTTTTATCATGCAAAAATATGTATATAAATATGTCAGTTAAATTTAAACGATGAGGACTAACCAAAATTAGTATATGACTAGTGGTGCCTAGATATTCGTATGCCAAACTAATCTGATTTTAATTTATAATTTTTTGCGTGCCACTTATGGCAAAATATGTGGAAACTAACTGTGACTCTTTATTCATCTGTCTGGACCCGTATTTTTTGCGAAATAAATTATTTTTATTCTTATGCACATAGTTTCTAGAATTATACAAGGCAATACACGCAACATTTTCTACTGCATATTTTAGCTTACAATCAATTCCTTTTGGTTTGCAGTGTTCGTTAGTTTGCACATCTAACAATCATCATCCTCCGCGCTTTTTCCCAATTATATGGTCGGCTTCCAGTCTAACCAGATGCGGCTGAACATCAGCATTTTACACGGAGCGACTGCATCAGACCCCCGCAACCCAGTTACTGGGTAATACTGACATTCGGAGGTTAAATCACAACTGGTCTCAGCCTTTCAGGCTTCTGAGTATCACCCGTAACGACTGCCATAGATATTAGTATAACAACCAGGATCGACAGCTTAACGTGCTCTCCGAGGCACGGAGGGGATCGGTGTGTAACAAAATGGTCACCCATCCGCGGACTGATTGCCGCTAGTGCAGCTTAACCTCGCAGATCGTGCAATCCGCGTGGTAGCGTATTTCGCCACGAGCCTCTTCTTCGCACATCTTACAATACACGCTGTTAAAACATATAGACTCTATATCGATTACAGAATCGATTGGTAATGCTGAAAAAATAAAAATATTTTTTTTCCGGAAAATCGGTATTATTACCATTTAACTCGAATAAATCTTCACTTTTTTGAGTTTAATTGTAACAATTTTGATTTTTTTCCATTAGTATTTATTACTTAGATGGTAATAATTACGATTTTCAGGAAAAAAATTATTGTACTTTTTCAAATCGACTTTACCAATCGATTCTATAATCGATAAAGTCTGGTATTTTTTCGTTTCCAAAACGACAATAATTTCAGCGTGCTTTCTTAAATGGTTTATAAAACAATAAAAGTCTAAAGCCGAAATTAGACTGTTCATTTTGGTTCATTTTAAATATCCTAACAAGACTGTTCATCGTTCTTCGGTAATTTGGCTCCACGATACACTGTTGCAATATTGTAAAATAAAAAGCACGCGTGATTAATAAGCTGCATTATGAACCTAAAAGCGGTACAATAAAAGCCACTTTACGAGCAAGTGCATTGAAAAAAGTTTTACGTCGCTGTAAAGTTTGGTTTCGATCATAGTGTTATAAAAACTGGATTTGAACATTAATGTGCACACTTAATGGCTGGAATGATTGACTTTACGCGCTATTAGATTTTAATAAATACTGGTAACAATTTATTTTACGCTTATAAACAAGAGTTACCTAATCCGTTCCATGAATTTTATCAGTTTTATGTTATTATTTGTTTCCTCTATTAGTTGTAGATATTCTAAAATAAAACTGATTATAATGGTATGAATAAGCTGCTCACTTACGGCCAAAATTAATATCCAATCTATCCACGATTTGCCCTACTAGAGATAGGAATTTGACATAAGCTCCATACAAAATATGTCAAATTTCTATCTCCAGTAGGGTAAATCGTCGATAGATTGGATATTAATTTTGGCCGTTGGGGTCGTTAAACTTTTTGAGGCAATAAAATTAAAATAACATCTTGTTTCATACATTCGGCTGATAAATGAATATATTTCTCATATTCCAAGCTGTAGACTCCCAGTTTTATAACCGACCATCACATTTTTGTCCTCAATTTATCTTGATACACGTAAATAAAATACAGGGTCTCAAAAGACAACTTTATTACAAAAACACCACAAAAACGCATTGACCACAAAACGCGCACTCAGCTCGATAGCCCGCCACCCGCCATGAATCCATGATGCATGGCTGCGACGACAGTTATTGCTGCCACAGATTATGTTTCAAGATGGCCGCAATCTTTTAGTACGACACTAGCGCCGTTTTCTGATATTAAGGTTATGAAGGCATACATTTTTTTTCAACACACCTGCTCGTAAAGTGGCTCTTATTGTACCGCTTTTAGGTTCATAATATAGCTTATAACGCACGCGTACTTTTTAGGGTTCCGTAGTCCTACAAGGAACCCTTATAGTTTCGTCATGTCCGTCCGTCTGTCCGTCTGTCCGTCTGTCCGTCTGTCCGTCTGTCCGTCTATCCGTCTGTCCGTCTGTCCGTCTGTCCTAATCCTTTACCGCTTAATAACTTCTACAGTTATAAACATAAGTAAATTAAATTTTGACAAAAAATGGAATAGGTATAGATCTCAATTTTAAAAGAATAAAAAAATCTTGATTACGTATTCTAAGGGTGACGCCCATACATGTGAAATGGGGATGAAAATATTTTTTTCGCTGCACCCCCTCGTGTGGGATATCGTTGAATATGTCTACTAAAATGAAGGTAATGTTTCATACACAACTTTTTTATCAGGTATACCATCTGCGAAACACAGTTCGCCAAAGTGGCTTGCAATGTGTCCCCCCCCCTGCCATTTCTAAACTATGCAACGTAGAAACTTGTAGTCTTCAACATTGATAGACCTTTATAAAAAATCTCTTTTAAAATTATTTTGAGTATATTATTTATTATTATTATTTATTTATTTAATCAGACAACTTCAGTCCACAATAGTGTTAGTAATACTTAAAATATATATATATATATATATATATAATAATAATGTGATTATAAATTTTTAAGTTATAGTGAGAAAACTGAAAAATACTTAAGACGTCCTAGTTCATAGGTCATTGACCTTAGAGAAAAATGATCGTAGCAAATAATGCTCCTTTAGTTACTTTCTATTTAAAAAAATCACAAAAAGAAACACGCTTCTTAAATTTAGCTTCATAAATTTAGCGCTAGGTGGCGCTGTTTGCAAAAACTAAAATAGCAATGATTAATATTCGATTTGATTCGTTTGTAATTAGACCTACAGCATGGCCCGACATGCTCTTGGCCGGTTTTACTTTATATTATCGCACTAGTGCTTTCTACTTTACAGTTTATTTTTAAAAAACGCAGCAAAGAGTTTTTATGTCTGAACAATTATTTTTTTTGTGAATATATCAACTGTATTAATTAAAATATGTTAAATGTTAAATAAACATTTCATTCCATCAAATCATGTTTTTTTTCAACAAATTAACATTAATTTGCGTTATAAATAAATAAAAAAACTATTTATTATAATTTTTTAATATTAGACTGTTTGGCGGTTTCCTTCTACTACTTGCGCGTGCATACCTTGCTTTTTCTGCAAGAGGGTCAGATTTCGAACAGAACCGATCTTTGTTAGAAAAACTGATTCAGAATAGCTAAAAACATAAATATCATGGACAATTATGATTTCAAACATTGTAAATTAAAACAATGGCCTGAAAATAATGTCAGCAGTTAATAACCCGATTTGAAAACAAAGAGGTGGGTGTTGGTCTCTGTCCGTATCACCAGTTGCTAGTCAAAAGCCGAGCTCATTAAAGTTATTTCGTGTAATGACCAACAATTGTGACTTGATCACTACTTCAGTCCACAACATTTGTTTTATAAGCAAGATTAATATACATCGTAACACTGCTTTCAGTCTTTGTGGGAACAAGACATAAATATTTAACCTTTAGTATGAAAAGGATGGAGCTATTCAGAGGAATTGTCGCGCATTATTTCATAAGAACGGACAACATAATACAACTTTTTATGCGACCCTGTCTCCGTAGTTTTAATTTAGTAAGCGTAATAAACAAGAAAATAATGTTTATGCATGTTACATTTGCAGTTTTCTCTAGTAAAGTTATTTTTTCTTTCTATTATTTTGATCGCTTTAAATGTCTATTTCTACGGCCCATTATACATATTAGAACTCCAAGTTTATTTCTCAAAGTAGGGGTTGTGAATTTTATACGTGGGGTAGCAAATCCAATCCAATATAATATTGGAGGATACAATAATCATTTCTGTAATCACATTCTATGGGGCAGCTTCCCTTATACTGAGGGGTTTCTTGGTACAATTATTATACACAGCAGGGGTTGGTGATCGAAATGTTATTACTGGTATTTGTTGAGCCATGTGTACATGTGTATGTCATAATGGATTGGTCGCTTCTAATACACTCATGGGAGTTGTAGGTATGCCGTAATCTTAGACCGGAGTTATATTTGTGATATAGTATTGACATACCAAATTACCAAATGTTAATATTGGTAATAGTTCAATTGGTTTCATCTATACTGGATTTTTGCATGCTTAATACAAGCAGAATATAGCACTGTTCCTAAACCACCAATTTTTATATCTGGTACCACCTGTATTCTAAGCAAATAAATAATTCTTTCTTTCTTTCTTTTTATGATATCTCGGGTTGTTGGTCAAAGCAGTCTATGAGGGAAAAATACTGTTTAGCTGTAAACTTTTACGAATAATATGCTGTGTGTGTGTGATTTCTTTATCATTTCACACTAGTTTTCGTTTTTAGTTTTCTGCCTTGTTGTGTTGGTCTAGTGGTTGCAAGCGCGACTGCTGAACGTGAGGTCCTGGGTTCAATTCCCGGGTCGGACAAAGTGTTATTGGGTTTTTTCATTAGGAAATTCTCAGTAGTAGCCCGGAGTCTGGATTTGTGCCCGGTTAATGGCAATAGGCTCGCCCCCTATTACATGGGACTCAACATAACTGGCGAAATGTGGGTGTACTATACACCTCTGCCTACCCCTTCGGGGAAATACAGGCGTGATGTTATGTTATGTTGTTCACACTAGTAGCTACTTTTCATGTATCGTGCGTGGATGCAGAAGTTCCGTAAAATGCCGTAACATGGCCCACAAGCCCTACTTTGCCTAATTGTTTTTTGAGTAAACTATAATAGCTATGATTTCCGTACTTGGGGATATTTAAAAACTATGACAACGCTAACTTTTGGTTCAGTTATAAAGTGCCAGTGCGTATAAAAAATTAAAATTAAGTTAATGCCTTAGGCAAAGTAGGGCTTGTGAGCAAAGTAAGGGCATTTTACGGTTATAAAAAAAATTTAGTACTCCTAGATAGATACATAGAATATGCTTTATTGTACATAAAAATAGTAGAAAACAGGAGCAACCTCAATAATAGTAATAAACCGCCAATGTCAAACAAATGTTAATCTACATGATTAACATTTGTTTGACATTGGCGGTTTATTATTGTTGCTAAAAGCGATATCTTCCAGACAACCTTAGAATGGACAAAGAAGATGTAAGATCTATGTCATGGGGGCGGTCCGTTATGATAGCTGGCTCTTATAAACTTGTCAAAAAATAACGTACAGTGCAATACCAATGAAAATGAACAAAATGTATAAACTTACTTATCTACAGAGTAATTAAAAGAAAAGAAAGAAAAATGGTTTATTTACTACAGCCAGAGGCACACAATAATAATAATATACAATTTTAATCATCTATAATAGACTCCTAAAAGTATAATTGTGTGCCCCGCGGCTGCACCAAATAGGCTCAGTTCAGCAAAAATGACAGACAACTAGTGTCTGGCGTTGGTTTTCAACTAGGTATTATTTCCTTCACAAATCCTATTTTAAACATTACGATGCATGTTCTACAGTAATATTCACCATTTTTCAAAATTACCATGTCATAGGAAACTGCGTCAAATTAATCATGCATACGATATGATGTGAGCACAATGCACGCCTGAATAACAACGCCTTGAATTAATGCATGCAGCTCATCCACAACGCCCATGAAAATGTTCTACAAAAAGTTGATGACAATCGTTATAGCTTCTCGGCAAACAGAAATATTTAATCGACGGGCCATAACAGAGAATACAAGCAGGCTTGCTGTATGTTCTGTGGCCATAAAAATAACGGCTTTTGCGAAAGTACACACCATTCCATTAAACGGGTGATTCGTATCACAGTTAAATTTAAAACGGTCCTCGACTATCGCCCGATTGTTGGATAGTGTTGATTTTAGTGCCTTTTATTGAAATTTGAAAATACATTTAAAGCTGAGATTTTGTTCATAAAACTGAGTATTAACTTTATCAGAAGTGTAAAACTATTTTATTTATATCCGCTGATTCAAGCTAAAAACTTGCTTGCACTTACTTGGTACGAGTAATCGTGAAATCGTTGAGATTTAAAACTTTTTCACTATTTAACGAGGCATAATAAAGTTGTGATGTGCTCAGTCTGAGATTGCACACGTAAAACTAATAACCGCAACGATAGAACATAAAGGCTTGTAGCTAAAGTGTTAGCTATTAGTTTTAGTTTAACGAGAAGTTTCTCGAGTGTTCAATTTTTTGTACTGAACACGTATTGCGTTGTTTTGTGTTGTACTGACAACAAACATAATGTACATGATTAAAAAATACAACTTAATAAGTAACTATACAGAAAAGTATCAAGATATTCCACCGTATGGCTGCCAACTGGTAACGTAACCAGTAGACTGGCAGCATTGCCGCGTGGCAATGCTTATCCTTTGGCTAGTCATCATCATCCTCCGGGCCTGTTTAAGTAACGAAAAAAAATGGAGGAGGTTCACAATTTGACGCGTATTTTTTTTTTTAATGTATGACCACGCATAAGCTTTTTACAGAGTAGTCCGATTTTGATGATTCTTTTTTTAATGGATAGGGTATATCTCAACTTGGTCCCATTTGAATTTACAAATCAAAATCCACCCCTAAGGGTAGGAAAACAGGGGATTACTGCTTGTTCACCCACTGAATTCTTACCTGTTAACCGATTCTGTTGAAACTTGGCACACATAATGTGGTTCTAGACACTACAACATAATGGAGACCTGCAGTTAGATTTTAGCCACAAAAAAATTAAACTGTTTTCGTCGGTTCAATTTTTTGTTAAAAGTTTGATCCCAACTATGTCGGGGTTGGCTTGCAGTCTAATTGCATCTCGTGGTTGAACATAAGTATTTTACGAGCCCCTCGATTATTTGGCTAAAGTAAAGGTAATACCTTTTTTAATTGAAGACAGATGTTATCTTTTCTTCGCAATGGTGTGGGCCCTAAGGGGGCGGGTCATATTGCGCTGAGGGTGCAAAGGGATGTGCTCCGCAAATATTTATGTGCCACTGCACCGCCCCCCGCGTCGCCGCGCCATCGGCGGAAAAGGTTGTAAGATTGGAGCTATACTCTTCAGAAGGAAAGGAAAATTAACAATTTTAACTAAGTAGTGGGCGGGGCACATTGCTCGCATAACGGATGGCCGATGGGGCATTAAAGTACTGGAGTGACGACCGCATACTGGAAGGCGCAGCGTGGGTAGGCCCCCCACAAGGTGGACCGACGACCTGGTGAAGGTCGCGGGTATCCGCTGGATGCGGAAAGCGCAGGACTGGTCGTTGTGGCGATGCTTGGGGGAGGCCTATGTCCAGCAGTGGACGTCTTTCGGCTGAAATGATGATGATGATGAACTAAGTAGTACCTAGTTGACTCATTATGTCTTTTGTATCTTTAATTCGAAGCTTCTAACGACTTCGAGATAAAAACATAAGTAGGTCTAAAAAAAAACAAAATTATGTCTTCCATCCTTCAGCTTTGACTGCATAAGTTCGCATAGACAAATAGTAAAAAATATAGATGAAATGCTGCGAACAATCATAGTGAAGCCAGAAAAAAACTATGCTTCTTCGTGTACAATCAGCACTTACGCACACACCATCCACCCGAAGGATATTTGCTTTCGCGATGCTTACTGGACGATGCTACGACATGTGTACTGAGTGGGGTGAGCACGGTTAGAGGTGCATGTGTGTGCGTGAGCGCTGGTTGTACACGAAGGAGCATAGTTTTTTTTTTGGCTTCACTATAGATTGTTCGCAGCACTTCATCTATCTTTTTTACTATGTCTGTGTAGACAAGATATTAGATCAAAGCTACTAACATATTTTCTATTTCCCTATATGCATTACATACTACCCAAATGAGTCTGACACGGTCCAAATTCCGAAATTATGTTAAACATGTGTGACAGTAGTTTCCAGATGTCCTCAGATTTGAGTTACTTGCTAAGTAATCCCGGGGATATCCTCTGCGTGGTCTGGTTTGGGGAGCACATGGGGACTTGTGGATACAACTAAGTTTCTATCGGCGAGTGGACGTCCGAAGAATATTTACTCATTCCGCTGTTGAAGACAGTTCGTTAGGAGCCTAACTTCGAGAGGCTACGGTTGGACTGAGTTAGTGTTCACTAGTGTAGTTTGGACTGGAATTGTACCCTGTTAGTTGAGAGTGAAAACTTTGTAGGCGCTTGTTTTGATTCGTAATTCAAACCACTGTTAAAAATAGGTATTATGTTTCATCATTTATCAAAAAAAAATGTAGACTCAATAAAGAAACCAGTGAAAATTTTCAAACTTTAAAGTGTAAGAAATATTTCAGAAGTCAACTATAATTCTGTGCCTCCTGCGTCAAATGGTATAACTCGACTTATAGCATTTATGCGTTCTTGATTTTATTAACAGCCACAGAGATTTAAAAAAAAATCTAATTCAGGTGTCGATATCCCTCTTAGTTCCAGATATAATTTTGTGTAGATTGATACAACTTACTTATTTTTTTAAGCTATTGCATAGCTTCTATCGCGGGCCTTGAGCGTGGAGACCGAATCCAGAAATTCCGTAACGAAAATAACCTAACACCCCCCACTCCGACCGGCACAGCGGTGATACTTTTTAGTTTTGCTATCTATCGATGAATAGCAGAACTTTTAATGGCTTTTTGAAATATCACGCTTGTCTCTTTAGTTCTGCAAATCGCCTAGAGGCGACAACCAACCAACCACCACATCGGCGTTACTGCGCATGCGTAATCCCCTCTTCGTCCCGCAATCTGGTGACTCATGCCTGCTTAGAGTTTCGGCGTTAGGGCACCTCCTTTTTGTATTTACATAAAAAATGCTATGCAATTAGTGATGGGTCGAGGGTTTAAACCCAAAATGCATAAATGGGCATAAACTGGGCGAATAGGGCAAAAACTAATTTACGCCCAAATAAACGCCCAATTGCCGGGCAGAAAAAATCTTCTACATTAAATATATGTTTCTTGTAGAAAAAGAATTATTTTTTTGTAAATAATATTAATCTAAGCTATTTTCATGTCAAACGTTTAATTTTGAAGCTTTAGAATCTTTCGAAAATGTTAAAAAGTGTACCGTTTTTTCTTTATTTTGTTACCAATGGCCAATGGGTTGGTATGACAACCATGGGTTGGTATGACCGGGCCTAGGAATAGTTGTCCTTCCCCGGCTTCGGGATCCCTTTGACGACCGCCATCTTTCACTGCGTCGAAAAATGGCCCTGGTGGAGGCACTGGTTTACCAAGCCGCAAAGGATGTTGTCGCGGTAGGCTTCGTTGCAAATGTCGAAAGTGAAACCGTCCGCTCCCGGTGCCTTTTTGTTTGGAGCTCGAAGGAGTCTGTCAATAGTGACTGTGCTAATTTTGCTGGTTATGCGGTGAACTTTTTCCAGATTTCCTCGAGTTTCTGGCTCGTGCAGAACTCCTTCTAGCCATTATTAATTGCCTCCTAGGTGGCCTCTTTGTAATCCGTCTTCGCTTTTAAATATTCCTCGACTCCAAGCCTACGCCTGGGGTTGGCCATATGGATTTTCCGGCATAATAGGATGACTCCCTCTCTTTTAGCAGTCAACTCCGTGGTCCACCAGCAGTTTGTCTTAAGCTGCGCATCTCTCATGGCTGGAATAGCTTTCTTGCATGCCCGGGTTTAGACTCCTCACAGCAATTCACTACCGCATCTACATCCTCGTAATTCTCCAAGTTGTAATCCGCTGTGATACGAGCCGATTCCGGAGCCGGTAGAAAGTGGGCTCAGTTTCCTCATTGAGGCATCCAGCCCTGCCAGAGCCTTAATAACCGCTGTTTCCCTACTGTCCTCTATCTCACAGCCACACCAGGGACTGCGGCGTTGACATCTCCAGCTAGGATGATGTAAGCCACGTTGAGATCCTCCGCTGTTTTCCTCGCTCTGTCCAGGTAGGCGCTAATATCAGCATTGGGTTTGAAGTACATGTTGATTAGCCCAAGCTTAAAGTTGCATAACTTTATCACCACGCCCACTACATTATTAGTGACAAGATCAGGGTTCTCTATTACTTCAAGCCCCTTATTGACCACCAACGCCGCAGCCTTGACCATATCGTTGATCGGACTCGAGAAAGTTTCCGACTGCACAACCTTATGTTCCGCAGTCAGGTACCATTTGGAGCCGACATACGGTTCTTGTAAGAGCAGGACCGATGTATTCGTGGCGATAGCCTCGTTGAGGCTCTCTTTGGTTGCACTAGGCCATGGTTCAGGTTCGCCTAAACAAAACCTTTGCGTTTTCGCACATTGTGCTTTTGCAAAAGCTGCTGTCTTGAACTGTCCTACATGCACAAAAATTTAGAAATTCCAACTCAGCGGGTCGTATTGTACAGTTGAGTCCGTGTCCCGGACGAGTCGAGTTGGAGTGGGGTGCCGGGCGGACAAACACCGTGCCGTCTGTCGCCTGCGCTGCGCACAATCCGCCCGCGCCCCTTGCTACACAATAATTATGTTGAAATTATGAATATTACCACTAAAAAAAAAATCTTTATGAAGTTAAAACAGAAATTCGTTAAGAAAATTGTTAAAAGTTTAGGGATATTTGGTTTTTTAAATTGCAATTACCTTTAGTCCTCCAAAAAGTTATTTTCGTAAAGTGATCACAACCATTTTAACCAAAAATAATTAATAATTTATCATTTTAAAAGTATAAAGTAAATGCCCTGACATGTGGGCATTTACTGGGCAGAAATGGACAGATATTGGGCGTTTATTCAATCTGCCCTAAATGCCGCGGCATAAACCCATCACTATATGCAATAGCTTTACCGCGGCAGTCTCCGAGTGCCACACGTCTTTTTTTTGATTATTTTTGTGTATAATGATTTATGCCAATATGAATCTCAAAAAAATCTGGTTAATTGTTTTTTTTTGGTGTAAAATGATTTTACGTAAGTAGTATTTTTAATAACGTTATAAATTTTTCATACTTTTAGTGTTTTTTAATGAAATTGGAGTTAACTTAATTAACACTAGAATTTTTTGCATCGATGCCTGGTATAATTGCATATGTATAATTAGACACGCTATAAACCTGACATCAAAAATTATATTCATATTTGTATGACATACCAAGTTTTATGGTTTTTTTAAAAAATTTTCACAATATATTATTTAAAGCAAACAATAACTAGCATGAATAACAACACCTCATCATTCGTTTTTGTTAAGTATTATAAATAATGAGATAATTATATTTTTTAAATTTATTTTTGGTCTCAAACAAAGTAGCAATTTTCGAGTTGTACTATTTGACACAGGAGGCACAGAATTGAATTTGAGCTGAGACACAGTCAATATTGAACTAACAGAAATCCTAATAAAGGTAATAGAATTGTCAAAGGCGCGTGAATGTGCCGCCGCGTAGAGGTGTCTTTTAGGATACCAGT
Organism: Asteroscopus sphinx; assembly: GCA_949699075.1. Lineage (NCBI taxonomy): Eukaryota > Metazoa > Arthropoda > Insecta > Lepidoptera > Noctuidae > Asteroscopus > Asteroscopus sphinx. Next base: position 560,628 of record OX453007.1, read on the forward strand.
GCGCGAACCGTTTGCTTGATCAACATTCATTAGTGCTGTTTTGGACGCAGATTTATCTTATAGCGGAATGTATTGAATGCTAGAAACATGGTGGGCATGATTGCGTATTTATGTGTTGGTGGCGGAAAACTGGCAACGTGCGTTCCCGTAGTAAAATACAGTAGATAACATAACATAACATAACATCACGCCTGTATTTCCCCGAAGGGGTAGGCAGAGGTGTATAGTACACCCACATTTCGCCAGTTATGTTATAGTCCCATGTAATAGGGGGCGAGCCTATTGCCACTGACCGGGCACAAATCCAGACTCCGGGCTACTACTGAGAATTTCCTAATGAAAAAACCCAATAACACTTTGCCCGACCCGGGAATCGAACCCAGGACCCCACGCTCAGCAGTCGCGCTTGCAACCACTAGACCAACGAGGCAGTCACAGACAGACAGTAGATAACATTTATAATACCCAGTTTTTTTGATTTCTATGATTGAACATCTACTACGCCGTACTTACTAATAAGTACTCGCCAAAACTGACTAGTACAAAAAGTTTATATTCTTTGTAGTACCGAAATGTCTCGCAATCAGAAATAATTAACACTAAATTCCAAAATAAAACTTAATTTAAACTGAGCAACAGCGTTAACAATTAATTCAGTATACGCGTTTATCGGCGCGACTAAGTGACAATTTAATTTGTGTAATTTAGTCCGTCCCGGGCGCACGGTAAACAAAGCCAAGTTCTACGCCACCAGTTTTTGTCCGCCGCGAGTTTTGCGCGCAAGATAAACGCTTCAAGTTTAGCGGATGGCGGCGCAAGTTACGGGAGATCGTATCTCTGTCGCCATGGAAATTAATAAAAACTTGGCTGGGAAAGTGGCTGGGAACTGCCGAAAATTAGGGTGTTAAGTATTTTTTTGGGTACCTGTGTAATTACTTTGTAATTGGTTTTGTCGTAATCTCTTTCTAATCTTTTGAGAAAAATGAATGAAAGTAAATTATTATGCATTTAACGAGTACCTGCCTACTATAGGTAAGCGCAATTTCAGTGAGTACTTAATTTATAATTAATACCATACTTTACAGAAATAAATGTTATTGAATAAAGTTCAATGTTTAAAATTTAGTTAGATTAAGATTTAATTTGATTAAAATTTATTATTTATTATGATTTGAATATGATTAAAATCTTGTAGAAAATGAAGGTTTCTTTTTTTTTGGAAATTAATAAGATAATTGGCTCATCAGTTTAATCACTTAAAATTAAACCTTACGCACGTTTAATTTTATTTGATTAAATTGATAAGCCAATTATCTTATGAATTTCTTCATTTATCTGGTTCCAAACAGTGTCTAATTTAATTATTAAATAATTTATTATTTAATTTATTGTTGTGACTTATTCATTGAGTATTTATACGAATGATATAAAATAATTGTATATCATTCATATCATATCAATACTCAATGAATAACCCACATATTATATTATTTGCTATTTCTAATTATAAATAATGTATATTATTACATAACTTTCAGAAGCCGTTGCCGCTTTACTTATATCTGATTTAGTGAAAAAATTCCAAAATTTACTTAAAACTTAACAGACTAACATTCTATTGATTGAAACCTTAGCTTACAAGGACTTTCACGACAAGCGAGCCTCTCTTTTTTCATTCACAAAAGTTTGGCCTAACCTACATATATTAAGCTAAACGCGAGATAAACTCTTATATCCCCAAGTTCGCAACTTGTGTCCAGGTACGTTATAAGTATGTGTTGCAAGTTTTAGTTTATGTGTTGGCCAACGAGCCGTGTTATTTATTTAGCAACAACTACACGTAATGTGAGGGCCGCTGAGCTACGGGCCCGGCCGCCCGGGCCTAATGCCGCGATCATAAACAACGGACTTGGCGGCCGGTTTTTGTTTGTGCGCAAATTACGCAGAATTTTGGAGCTTTGTCCTGGAAAGAAAGTTGTCTTTCGTTGGTTTTGATTTGATACAACTGTTTTGTTTTGAAGTTTATCATTGACTGACACCCGTATTCAAGAACAACCCTTATGTAAGTGTATTCGTTCTCACTGCAAAGTGTCTGATTTCTCACAGTGTCGGAGATGTCCATAGACTCGTTTCATAAACAATACTTAAGTGTTACTTCACTCAGTGATCGCATAGGGACGAATTCGGCATTTTGATTGGTCGGTTCCGGGGCTAGCTTCAGGTAGTCATTTAAACGTGTTGATTTTTGAAACTTGGGTTTTGTTGCGTGCGCTCCTTGCAGTAAAATTTTGTAGGTACCTGCTACAGTTTTTGAATATGAGAATATGAATATAATATATGTATAAAAGAAGAATATGGAAATAATATCTTCGAATAAAATGGATTTAAAATAAAATAAAATGGAAATAAAATAAATAAAAATACCATGAACCTAATGGAAATTACATCTCCATATAAAATGAAAATAAAATAATTAAAAGTAAAATAACTGAATGAAATAAAAAATGCCATCACCGGAAAAAATGGGTAAAATATAAAATAATAAAAATAAATTAAACAGGAAATGACATCCCCGGATATAACTTAAATAAAATAAAATGGCAATTAAGTACATCATTCTTCCTGTTTCGGAAAACTTCTGCAAAACAAAAATAAAGTTATAGGTATTTTTTGGTTGGTTTTTTTTTTTAGGTAGTTGTAGGTATTTTTAATTATAAATAAATGTCAATTCGTCTAAATAATTATTAAATTCCTCGTCACCATAACACTAATTTTGAGTAAACTAACAGAAATACGCAACAGGCAACAACAACAATGTTATATTATATCGAGATTATGAATTCGCCTACACTATGCGTTCCGTAAAATAGCTAACGGGTAATCTTAGCTAAGGGTGCACTTTATTAGTTGCATAGTGTCGCTCAACACTCAAGTAAGGTTTATGAAACGAAATTTCGTCCACTGTGCGTTAGAGCCTACTGTGCGTTCTCATAGTATCGTTCTTGAATACGGGTGTGAGACAGAGTTGTAAGATACTTAGATATAACTAATTTAAGTAAAACTTCTTTACGCACGCTTGACTTGGGGAGTAAGCTGGCGAGAGCGTTACGAAAACTGAGATCGGGCGTGGCGAACGGAGGGGGTAGTGCGGGACGCGGCACTAAAGCACACTCGTTTTTTTACAAGATTTTATTTAAGTTCACTTGTTAGTGTGTTTGGGACAGATCTTGTAAGTAACATTTAAACCAGTTCCCACCAACTAGTGTAGTAATCAGTTTCTGATATCAGAAATGAATGAAATTCGGTACAAATATATTTAAACCGTGTAACATACAACATTATAGTGACAGCAAGCTGATCTGATGATGGAGACGAAACATAGATGATGAAACTCCTCAATAAATAACGACAGGTTGATGGCATTTAAGCTTATTTTGATCAACTTATAGTACCGAATCTGTGTCACATAAAATCTTGTCTCGAAAAATATATTTTTCAATATAAAATAATAATGTAAACTTTCCAAGATAAATCTAGTTATTTTTATGGCAGTGTCTTTTAAACTTTTTGAAGAAACTAACGTTAAATTCAGCTAAGTGATAAAGTTATTTCATATATCCTGTGAATGGCAGTATGTAAGAAACTAACGTTAAATTCAGCTAAGTGATAAAGTTATTTCATATATCCTGTGAATGGCAGTATGTAAGTATCTAGATGAGACCGTTTTATGACCGCAGATGTGGAAAGCAGAGGCACGTTTGTGCATATTTTATTTGAGAATTATGATGTTCAGTCGACTGCATGACAGTAGTAACACTTGAATTAAAAAACCGCCCTTATTGCTTATGAAATAAAGGCGCTTTTAATGTCAAACTGTTACCACTGACGTGCGGTCGACCGTACAAATTGACACCCATGGCTGCGCCCCCATGGTACCTATATGTTGATACAAAGTATTATTCTATATTTATTTATTCAAATAGGTATAAGTTATACAATATGACTTTGCCCCACAAAACCGTGTTATCGGTTAATCCATGATATGGTCTCTGTGCCAAATTTCATGCGTGACTGAAAGACAAACAAGCAAACATACGTACCTTTGCATTTATAACATAAGAAGGATAGTAGGATAACCAAAATAAAATCTTCGTTAAGATTGAAGGCATTTTTCTTTTCAGACACTTTTGCTAGAATAAAACGTCAACAATTCATTCTTGTTTTCCCGGTGCATTTTGTTTCAAACCTTACAAAGTGATGCCTGGAAAGTCACAATACTAGAATAACCCGCTTCCTAAGCGGAGGCACCGCGGTGACACTCCCTTGTACGTGTGAGCTCGCGCGCCGGTGACCTTGAGGGAGCGCGCAGAACGGGCAGCCGAGGGACTGCCCGTTCCACACGCCGCGCACCGCGCACGGCCCCCGCGCTCACCCCGACCCGCACACATAGCCGCGAGCAATTTTACGAGCACACATGCTTAAGTGTCGCTTCTTGTCGTTAGTATATATTCTATGGCTGAGGTGTGATCTCATTAACTTACCAATCCGATAGAATATGCCAAGAAGCCATTCCATTCCTCCCATATATAAAAGTAAACTGTCTTACTTCCCGATTCACTAAAGAATATAAGCTGTAGACACACTTCATAAATCAATGTCACGTAATAAACGTCACGATAAATGTATATTTGTCGCCCGTCAAACGGTGGGAATCACGAGGAAATGCGTGAAAAACCTATATTGTTCAAAAATAGTACACAAGCTACCTTAAACTTAATGACGTTGTAATAGAGTGCAATGTCGAGTGAAAGTGTTAATAGGAATATGTTAGTAAATATCGAATAAGGTCGGATCAGTGATTGATATCACTTTTCATGCCACATATATAGTAATATTGGGGATTTACGTATAGTTACCAATATAATATACGGTCGAGTAGACATAAATAAAAAGAGAATCGAGATATTAAGCCAACCGCGGACGTCGAGTGGCTAAATGGTGAGATATTTTGGAGAAACAGTGATGGTGGATAACTTTTTGAGGATATGAGATACAATTCCAAATAAATATATTGTACAATTCCTGCTTATAATATTAGTTTTGGATCTCATTTATTGGCTTCCCAAAAAAAGGGGAGAAATTAATTCCTGCGTGATATTAGTTTTTTTTTGGCGTGGATAAATATTAAAGATATTTTTTTTTGTTATAAACCTGAAACATTATCCGCACACTCAAGCAACCAAAATGTAATGCACCGCAAAAACATAAAAAGCTACTTTAGCAGACAGTTAAAACTAAAACAATATTATTTCAATCAGAAACTTTAAACCGAACTATTTTATCTACACAATCAGAAATCAATCCGGAATTGCATTCGTCCGATACCGCAGCCGCTGCGACAAACAGCGACGTCTTGGCGGTACCACTGCCGTGCATCCAGATTAGCACATTTTAAACCTTAAATTCTACATCACAGAGAGGAGGTCAACGGTAAATGTAGTTGGTATTTTGTAATGTGAACGTAATTGCGTGTCAGAGGCACACACATCCATTACTGATCCACGTAAACTCCTACGATTAGTTGTTGATATGGACACGATAGAAAGAAAATTGCGGCCAGTATTGTTATATGAAAGTCTTTCAAAATGTTACTGAAGGTTTACGAGATATAAAATTGTTATTGGAAATGAGATACATGTTTCTTGTCAGATTTCGTAAGGGTATACTGAGTCTACTTTATTAGTTGAAATACAGAGTGGTTTTATTTTTCTAAAAATAAGGAGTACATTTTTCTTTATTATAAAGTTCGATTTATATCGTCTTCATTCATAAGAAATTTTTGCAAATATTCGTCTAGAACATAAAATCTGACTCATTTTATTAAAATATTAACTTTGACAACCTAATTTTAATTAATTGAGAAAGCGTCTTACTTCGGATTTATGATTCGCTGGACCTAACCAAGGTCAAGGCCCATGCAATCAGAGTGTGCCAAAACCGGCGGAAAATGACAGGAGTAACCTGCAAAAGCAACCGTATGCGTATGCCCTTTGTTAAATCCAGAAGTACAATACTTATTTATTAATACTTCATGCATAAAACTGTACAAATTCAGACAGATTAGAACTTACAGAATGATAGATAATAAACGACGAATTAAATCCAATACTTCAAAGGCACATCGGAAAGTATTAGTGAAAGTCCTCCGTACATTGAAAACTGTGTTAACTAGAAGACACACATAAAACACTTTGACATGTTCATGGCGTTGACAAGGAATCTCAATCACGTATTGGATCCAACCCTTTGCCGGAAATCTAGTAATAAATTATTCAGGCCAAAATAGGCCTCAGATCTAACTAAGTACCTTTTTGACCTCACAAGGCCTGGTACTGGCCGTAAATTAAACATGCGACGCCATTACTCAATTTTGCCAGAAACTGGGAACTAGAGAGCCAGAGCGAACCCTTATTAAACTTTTTACGATTCAACTTGGCTGGAACATTAAATATATTGGCTTCGCTTGGCCGGAAGGACAGGGCCTCCTGTTATGAAACGGTGTCTATTTGATAGGGGAGTGTGAATGTGTAAGCCCTTTTGGAACTAATATCCAATCTTTGGGAACAACTGTAGCAGATCCTCTAATTATTTTGTTTTATTTCTCCATGCAGTTGCTTTTATATGGATGTAAAATTTGGACAGATAATTACTAAACAACCAGTTTTTGACACGGCTGTGACAATATCTTCTCGGTAAATTGCGAAAATAAAAAATTCGCTCACGAGCAGGATTCCTGGCCTCCTGGTTTGGTACACCAGAGCTTTATCCGCTAAGCTACTGTGAACTCTGCTCATTGTAACGAATTTAACTTCCACTTTGTATCTGTCTTTGGGTGACGTAAAATACATCTTATTAAGAAACTTTCCATCTTCATGTCGCAGTTTGGCGAACCGACTTGCGGTACCATTAAGGAAACAGCCTAGGTGGTATTGAAGTTGTTATGGGCAAAGGGCCTATAGCTCGTTTCACCATCCTATACTATAAAATAAAAAAAATCGTGTTACTTCTGTTTCTTCGTCGTTTTGCTCTGGAAAGAGTGGTCATGGCCATCATGTACTGTACAAAGCGTAGTTTTTTCGAAATATGAGCGATATGATCCGTAAAAAAAATATTTTATCATAACATAAACATAAACACATAACATCACGCCTGTATTTCTCTGAAGGGGTAGGCAGTGGTGTAATAGTACACCCACATTTCGCCAGTTATGTTATAGTCCCATGTAATAGGGGGCGAGCCTATTGCCATTGACCGTGCACAAATCCAGACTCCGGGCTGCTACTGAGAATTTCCTAATGAAAAAACCCAATAACACTTTGCCCGTCCCGGGAATCGAACCCAGGACCTCACGCTCAGCGGTCGCGCTTGCAATCACTAGACCAACGAGGCAGTCCATTATATTATAATATAATAGCAGTTTATTATAACTTCCCCTCTAATATAAAAAAATTGAATTTGCACTCCAATAATATCAGAGTAGGTACGCAAATCTATTTCCAGTATAAGCTTCACATATTAGGAAAATTTGCGCAATCTGCTGTCACACATTAGTTACATTAAGAAAATCTCGTTAATATTGAATCACACTGCTGACATTTAGAAATTATTTTTAGGCAGTGTTGAGCCTCATTAAGAAAGTAAACTGTACAGTCTACGATTGTTATAAATAAAGCAATGTGTATTATTGACTAGGATAATAAAATGTACCAAACAAAGTGGAAGTACGTAACAAAAGGTCCGCATCCATTGCTGTGTCAGTAGCAGACAGGGAGGCTGTAACCGTCGTCCCAGGGATGCCAAACGACTTTGTTTTTCACAAACGTTTTTTCAGAGCAGCTAGTTTTTTATTCCGTTTGGATTGACGTATTTTTTTAGTTTATATGGACTGTATATTTTTGAAATGGAGCGATATCAAACAGGGTATTCGCGTTCGTGATTTTGACAGTAAACAGTTATGGTTTTTTTTTGTCACGATCATCATCATTTCAGCCGAAAAACGTCCACTGCTAGACAATGGCCTCCCCCAAAGGGGGGATATGCCATAATCGCCATGCTTGGCAAGCGGGTTGGCGATCGCAGTTGATTGTTTAAATACTCAGAGAACGCTGCTGCCCATCCTCTGGTGAATCCCTTAGTCGCCTTTTACGACACCCACGAGAAGAGAGAGGGTGGTGCAATTCTTTACGTCCGGCACCACACGGAACGGAACGGTTTTTTTTTTGTATTCATCATCATCATCATTTCAGCCGAAAGACGTCCACTGCTGGACATAGGCCTCTCCCAAGCATCGCCACAATGACCGGTCCTGTGCCTTCAGCATCCAGCGGATTCCCGCGACCTTCACCAGGTCGTCGGTTCACCTTGTGGGGGGCCTACCCACGCTGCGCCTTCCAGTACGCGGTCGCCACTCCAGAACTTTACTGCCCCATCGGCCATCCGTTCTGCGAGCAATGTGCCCTGCCCACTGCCACTTAGGTTTGGCAATTCTTCGGGCTATGTCGGTTACTTTCGTTCTCCTGCGAATCTCCTCATTTCTGATTCGATCACGCAGGGACACTCCGAGCATAGCCCTCTCCATTGCCCTTTGAGTGACTTTGAGCCTTCTTATGAGGCCCATTGTGAGCGACCACGTTTCAGTACCGTAAGTAATTACTGGCAACACACACTGGTCAAAGACTTTCGTCTTGAGACACTGCGGTATTTTGGACGGTATTTTTTGTATTATCTGCTTATAATTTATTGCGATGACTTATAAAGCTCTCGTGAGCTACATTACGGGACAGGTATGATCATAGAGGAAATTCTTATTCAAGTATTCCGTGGGTATGATAGTTTCTAATATTCATTTATTTATCATCATCTTATCACAAATTACTCAGTTTATGAATTTACTTTTCTTTTAACTAGCTTGTTCCCGCGGCTTTGCTCCCGTGGTTTTGTATCCCACAGGAACCTCACATTTTCCCGGGATTAAAAGTAGCCTATGTTACTCTCCGGTCCATAAACATCTCTAATACATAAGTATCATAAGTATGATTATTAATCAGCCTGTCCATAAATACATATTTTATAATCAAATTAATAAAACACAAAGTAACCGCTCTTGCATTCAAATAGTTGGTTTATTAAATTTGAGTTACATGTGATTAAGAGTAATTTTTACCAATTTTCTACATTCAAATTTCAAATTTCTTCCATTTTGTTTAACATTGTTTTAATACTCAGTTTTAAATTATCTACATTATACTTATAAACCAGTAAAGTTCACTATTTCATTTATCGAAGTACACAGCCCCGAACAATTATTATCAGTCCAAAACTTTATTACCTATGAGCCAAAAATGTCGAGATAATAAATATTGTATGCCTTGTATTACTCAATGTCATTTTGCCACAAAAAAACTATTGGAGCCGAAACTAAAAGTCACGTCTCCCAAAAATAATTTATAATTCAACAGATAGAAGCCAAGCGATGTATCAAAGAGAAACTATTTTAAAATACTTCTATTTTATCATATTTTTATGTACAGCCACTTTTTTTCACTCATTCCAAGTCTTGAGGTCAGTTTGTTTAGGTCACTTTGTACCGGCATTGAAAAGGCTATCTTGTAAATCGTACGAATAATATGAATGTAAAAGTATGGATGTTTTTTTGTCTTTCAATCACGCTGAAGCAGAACTAATTTGGATGTTTGGTACACAGACAGATCATGTCCTGGATTAACAAAGAGTTTTTATCGACATATCATGGAAACTAAGGCATGACGCTTGCAGGTAGTAGAATTATATGGCTATCGCAGTGCACTGCTGGTTTATAGCACAAACATTTAGAGGCTTTTATCATTATGTTTAATCCAGTTATCCTCTTTAGAAAGTCCTATATTTTTAATGGTTGTCAGTTTGCCTCCATGAAGTTTTGCATTTGACTTAACATTGACTCACAGGTCAAGATGTATTTGTTCTATTAGAAGTGGATTACTCACAGTTAGTGTAGCGGAAAAAAAATTGGGGGTGGTTGTAAAATCCAGAGCGTATTCCACGCCCCCGACTAAAGGTAGATAGAGGAACCCACCGTGGTGGTTTTAGTCGATAGGAATCCGGCACTGGCTCCGGCTTCCCCGAGCGGACTCCATGAGGATTTCTCAACATGGAAAAACAGCAGAATCAATTTACTCAATCACCAAACCGACCTCCTATTTAACTATCCTATTTAACGACTAATTTTAAAAATAATATTGTTTATTATAATACACCCTACGCCTATATTCTCTGGAAGGTGAGTGAAACTGTAAATACACATTTCAATCGTGTTATATAGAGAAAGCTTACTTTCTCTAGGTTGCCACTGAGAATTCTCTGACCAAAACCTAGAATTGAATCAATGCTGAAGATCACGAGGCCACGAGTTACATAAATATTAAACTTAAATAGCAACCCTATGCACACATTTTCCCTTCAACCTTTTCTTGTCCCTGGCAGCCCTACAGTCACAGCGGGAGTCCAGTTATTATTTCCACGAGACAGATTCATCGGTGAGTGACGTCTTAACGGCCCACTGCCGCTGTCTGAAACATTGTGCTACTGACGCGCGTCGGGAAACCGATGCTGACTGGCTACTGTGTGGGGGTTTGAAGATGTAAGGGTATTACGCTATAACTTTTGTTGATTCTCATATTTTGTAAGGCAGTTTATACATATATGAAAAGGTTTTTACTCAGTAATCACTTTGTAAGAAAATAAAAGCGATTCATATTAATAAAAACGTATCTGATTTCGCAGTACAATTATATTTATTTTTCGTTATCTGAGTATTTAAAGTATTTAACTAACCAACTGCGATCGCCAACCCGCCTGCCAAGCGGGGCGATTATGGCATATCCCCCCAAACTGCTTGGGGAGGCCAGCATGTCCAGCAGTGGACGTCTTTCGGCTGCAATGATGATGATGATGATATTTATTTTTGTGTACACAGCTAATGGTGGGTGTACCGTAATTCTTCGATCAAGAAACATACAAAATCACTCATAGCATCTAATATCTGGAGAATAGGTAGTCTAGGTACTCAAAAAGTGCTCAAGTGAAGGCGGAAAATAACATAGGTACAGTTACAATTGTAAATTCCAGATTGCCTTTCGTAGCCTCTCAGACTTTTGCAGGATGTTTAAGCTGTCTCATAATTATCTTTGCTAGGTCCTAATATATATATATGAATTTATCGTTGTCTATCTATAATTATAATATGGCCTATCAATTATAAAAGATGTCTAAGTATAGTAAAAAGTAAGTATATATAAAAAAGGAAACCCTGGTACTTATAGCTCAGGGTTTCCTTTTTTAAGTACCAGCAGTACAATATTTGTTAATTTATGCATATAAATTTGTAATTATCAAGCCTGTAACCTGTTTGTGCAACAATAAATAAATAAATAAGTATGGTTCCACTTACTTTAAAATCTCTGTCACACAAAATACAACCACAAACTCAATAAGCTTATGTTACTTTAAAATAATAAGTTTTTTGGCACAAAGTAGAGAATACGCGACAAGTACGTACATCCTCATACATTTTACATGGACAAACGGCTTAACTCGCTCATCTCAACCAGCAACATACGCTCTCAACAATGAATATCACCAGCACCGGTCTAACTTTGCAAAACGCCTCGGGCGAACTCCACAAAGGTGCAATACCTACCCACAATCATGTACTTCACGTCCTAACTGTTCACTATAACTCATTGGGAAACTAACTTTAATGCTTTCGTACAAGGTTGAAATTCCTCTGGTGTTTTGAAAATGGAATTTTCTAGAATGTTTGCATAAGGTTTTGAAAGCGCGGTCTCCTGACAGGCGTTTTTACGGCTCTCTGAGGCTGATGTAAGAATGACCTCAATAACCAACGGATTTGCGTCGTGTGATGCACTTTGCATTAAGGCTATTAACACCTGATTCATGACGTCATAGACATTTGTTATTCTATGCATACATTATGATGAAAGCTGAGGTGGTACAGTTTAGTGCTCAGTACTGTTAACTTAAGTGTTTGTATGCATAATAGTTTTAGTTCGATAAGTTTTAATTATTCCAGCTTTGTGTTTCTGTTTAAGTCTTTAGAAGGTTCACAGATCAGAGTTGTAGACTGAAAGGGATTAGTGTGCATTTGTACTGTTTACCTAAATTTCTTCTCAATAGTTTTAATAAGTTATAGAAAAAAATTAATTAGCAAGGTGATTTGACATTTCATTTTAACAACACAGTAAAGCCACGTTCCTTTTTGTATTTTATATGAAAAATAAAGTACAAGCTAATGGATTGGGTTGCGATGAAAGCTCTTCCATAATATTAGTATGCAGCTTTTGTAAAATGTTAAATTGGGGATCACTAATAGGTGTCATGCACATCTCATATATGTCACCTACTGTTAAAAATATTGGTAATCAAACTAACTTGTAATAATTTCAATAATCTTAATAAAAGTTGCTCCACACTAGGATTCACGTGCAAAAAGTCCAAGACATGGAACTACCATTTGTAGGCCAGCCAGATACAGCAGGCTTGTCACGTCGTGTCTCGATGAGGGTAGCTCAGGCAGGAGACTCGGAGGGTCGAAGGTTCGGAGGCTTGACACGGTGACACACGGAACTAGTGGTACAGGAACTGGTAATCAGGAACTGGTAATCAGGAACCGGTAGTCAGGAACTGCAGGAACGGAACTCAGAGGTATGGAGGTACGGAACTCTGAGGTACGGAGGGCACAGAGGGTCAGTAGTACGGAGGGTCGGAGGAGTGGTATATCAACTCCGACGGTGAGCTGCTGCTAATACGTTGCAGCGAGCTCTGGCTGCAGGCAGGAATCAGGTAGGCAGGTGATAGGTCGGCACAGACACAATAAAACACAACAAGGAACGTTTTTGGAATACTGTATCTCACTCAACTGGTAAATTGATACATTGACTGCTTGTTAGATAAAATAATATAATGAATTACAAGACACAGTCTCAGACACATGAGTGTCTTTCAGCGTACAATATAGAACTGAGCTAAAGCAGTAGAAAATTAGCCATTTTTGAAAATAATTTTGAATTTCGAATTTGGATTGATGAAAGTATAATAAAGTGGCCAGGAAAACCAAATAGGGTGAGCAGCATAACGAGTTGGACCTCGTTACAGGCTATGCACAGCCACTGCTCCAAACGTGTTGTCCTCGTCATTTACCGAGTCAAATCCCCCATTTACCCAAACGTCATAAATATTAAACACAGGTGTCAGATCGTCAACCATCCAGCAGTCAACACAAACTCAACATCTGTACACCGTACATCCGAGACTTTGCGCCTAAAATTGATTTATCCGTTCATCCGGCTTGATGGGAACAAAACAAACTGATCCGCCGGATGATTGATCAGTCAACAAATACAATGACAAATATAATATATGTATTTGCTGCTTCACAAGCGACGAGAATTTATTGTTTTTAGGGTATATCAGTCCGCAGATTTTTTTGTTGATTGTATTCTAATTCTATGATTTAGTGCGAGTTTTGTCGACACAGTAATATTGGAATATATCTCTAATAACAATCAAAGTTTATTGACGGGAATTACTGATCTATGACTAGTATTTTCCATACACACACATACACTCACATAACATCACGCCAGTGTTTCCCCGAAGGGGTAGGCAGAGGTGTAATAGTACATCCACATTTTGCCAGTTATGTTATAGTCCCAAGTAATAGGGGGCGAGCCTATTGCCATTGACCGGACACAAATCCAGACTCCGGGCTGCTACTGAAAATTTCCTAATGAAAAAGCCCAATAACACTTTGCCCGACCCGGGAATCAAACCCAGGACCCCACGCTCAGCAGTCGCGCTTGCAACCACTAGACCAATTAGGCAATATTTTCCATGATGAGCATTAACTCGTTTTATGGTTACTGAAAATATTAGTAGAGTAAGTAGTTAAATAGATTTTATTATGTTTGCTAACATTAAACTACGAAACCTAATACAGTTATTCATACTAAGTAAAAAACTACTTATTTTGACGGCTATAAAGGCTCCGTAAATATACCAGTATCACGACAAGTACGTACGCACAAGATCACTAACTCATTTCCCCCGGCTCAGTTTACGACTCCCCGGGAACATGACTACGTGATAAACTGAGATTAGCATGCGAATAACAAATTTATATTCATAGATTTAACTAATCAGGACTTCAACTATTCAGTCTGATCCGAGATTGAAGGAAAACAAAGTCTACTTTCAGCGTTTCATCTTGAACAAGTTGTAAAAGTCGATGAAGTCAAAAAGGTTAATTTGGTTCTGCTACTCAATTTTCTTGTGACTAATAACAACAGTTTCATTATGGGAAGATTCTTTGTTAAAACAAATATAAGCTATGAGAACAGAAGCGTAAAGGAGTTTGTATAGATAGCCTAAACGAATCATAGTCATTAACAGCCTATATTAATATGACACTGACATCGATCCTCGGTCAATCGCATCTTGCTGTTACCAGGCACCTAATAATAATAAATAATAATAATTATTTATTTATTCACATAAAATCACCACCAACATCATCACCTTGCAAATATCATCGCTCTTTAGCTTGAGGGCTCCTACATGTGCTAATTTGTGGTCTCCACTTAAGAACATGTATGTATGTATGTTTACGTAGTTTATAATTTATTATCGTAAGTATGTTTATATTTAGTATGTATTTAATGTCACACACTGTATCTACGTCTTTCTTTTATCCTTCTTTCCTGTCGCAGGTCAGCTGGAAGAAATTTATTTTAGAGATAAGCAGTACCTTTGTGCTCAAGTGTTTGTTCTGTATATTATCTATTATAAAATGTGTTGTGTGTACATAAATAAATAAATAAGTCTACACCAACGGTCACACAAACCAAAAACACAAAAATCCACCCAAAAAATGTTTAAAAAATAATATTTATACCTACACGGAATATTGATTAACAAACTTCAACATTCTCAAAACAGAAAACACAATACTGTTATCAACACTTATATCAAAATAATAATTATACTCGTATCATCACCCTGCGTGGGTGCATTATAAGAGCCTCTACGAGTGACGATATTTAATTGATCGTCCGGCGCACCCTGGGCAGTTAGCCGCGCTACCAACCTGCTAACCAGCTAATCTTTACACCGCTACATGAACTATTATCATTATGTAGCTCATGTCGAAACGACAGAAGAAGAAGATCCTATCGAGAAAAATATTATAACTGCGTAGAGAAAGTCCCTTACCATATTAGAATCATGAATGACATTGTCTACATGAAAGAGCAAATGTGATAATTACAATCTTCTTCAAAAGCCATTTAAAGAAACTCCGATAAAAGATAAAGAAAGTGTATCTAAACGTTGTTTTATCCACAAGTGGACTTAACTAGAACTAAATCTCTCATCGGTGACCCTCTTCGTAAGCGCTTAGCTGGAAAAGTCCAACGATCAGGCCCACTTCGCTTCATTGAATCCAAGTATTAAGTGAATAAGTACCCGCTTTGGTATTTTGATTAGGTTACTAGAACTCTTGTAATTAATTGGAATTCAAGTGTTAAATGGACGCCTATACCATTGTCGGGTAATGTTTAATTATTTTCGGCGTTGAGTGGAAATTGAGAAGTATTATTGGAGAAACGTTTTTTATTGGATTCTTTGTAATGAAAATAAGTGGTACTTTAATTGAAATCGAATTACATCACGTCTAGTTTGACTAGTTATTTTATTTTGTAGCAAAAATATTTCCTCACTTTTTATCACGCCGCGAAAAGCAAATTTATTCTAATTTGTATTCCAAAATACCAAAGACCATATGGCTTAGAAAAAAAAACATGATACGCTTATAAGGTCTTCCTATATTCTGATTCTGAGGCATATAATTATAAAGTACTTGTACCAATGTTCAAGTTCTAGTCATAAAACAATGCAGGCTTACCCTGTTTCCCGAGAAAATTGCCCAAGAATAGTGCAAGAATAGGAGGCACTAGCTGTCACCTAAACTATTCTTATATTACTGTCACTGGCATCTGCAGCCAAATCGCCAGTAGAGCGAGTATTTAATTAAAAAAAGGTAATATTTAATATCTTCTTTGTTTTATGAAGAATTGTCTCTGCCTTTGTTTACTTTTTTGCAATAAATGTACTTTTAATCAACAGATTTAGTTGTTGGATTTGTGACAGCAATTAATAAGTAAATATTTTCAATAAACAGGACCCAACTTTGATAATACCGTTTATTCATCGAGAAAACTTAAAAAAAATCCAATATAAAAAAAAAAATCTATGATGCTACTCTACGTGGTTAAATACAGGAGCAACAAAACAAAACACAACCCCAACATTATGACGAAATATCACAGGCGTAATTTTTCCGTGCACGTGCACAAATCCAGCAATAAGTCATAATGTACAGAATCACTGAACATTACACGTCTCGTTGTTATTCACGTCAGGTAGCGGACATTAGCGGTGCAGCCTCGGCCAAGTTCGGAACATTTCGGGAGAACTCTGCGTAACTTTGGTGAACTTCGTTGTTCATCAAGCTCAGTCTACCTTTCCACACGGCTTAGCGTTTATCAAGGCCTAGGAGCCTATCCTTGCACTTTTTGTCGCCTTGGCTCGAAGTCAGTCCAATGTGAAAGCGTAGATACTGAGTACCTACAATAACATGGCGTTGAAAACGCCTGCAATATTTTATGTCTCACTTCGTGTCATCAAATTCCCGGGAATTTCATTACCTACTACATCTTCACGTTTACATGTATTTTATACGTTGTAGTTATGCGATATGAAATGAATAAAGACTTCTACTAGTCTAGTAAAGAGTTCTTAATAACTAGCCTAGTTTGTGAGGTTTTCATCATCATCATCATCATCATCATCATTTCATCCGAAAGACGTCCATTGTTGGACATAGGTCTCCCCCAAGCATCGCCACAACGACGGGTCCCGCGACCTTCACTAGCTCGTCGGTCCACCTTGTGGGGGGCTTACCCACAAAGGTCAAAGGTGAGGTTTTAATAATCCGTAATAAAAAATAGATGTTGGTTTCGATTACTTTCGCTTTATTAAGGCAAATCAGCACCAGCGGCGTGCATTGCAAATAGGCAGTACGCAGTGCCTCCCTCATTCAAATTCAATAGTGGTGTGAGTTATTTTCATTTTTAGGGTTCCGTACCCGAAGGGTTCCAAACGGGACCCTATTACTCTCGCTACGCTGTCCGTCCGTCCGTCCGTTCGTCCGTCCGTCCGTCCGTCCGTCCGTCCGTCCGTCTGTCTGTCACAGGGCTGTATCTTTTGAACGGTAATAGGTAACCGGTTGAAATTTTCTCAGAATATGTGTTGCTATGAGGTGTATCACGACAAATACTAAAATGAAAAAAAATGTCTAAAACCAAAGGGGGTCCCCATACAAGAGACCTCAAAAAATATGCATTTTTTTCAACGTTTTTGTTCCTGCTCTATCTTCAAAACGGTAACACATACCAGCGTCATATTTGGTCAGATTATAGTGCGTATTATGTAGTTTTGCAACAAATACTAAAAATAAGACAAAGATAGACATATTGAGAGGTACGGAACCCTTACTGCGCGAATCCGACTCGCACTTGTTTAATTTTTTTTTAATTACGATGACTATTTATCTTTGAATAGACCTATTAAAGCTAAATTAATCATGCTACATAAAAAAAACAATATCTTACACCACAATTAAATTAAAATGAAGTAGGCAAATGCACGCCACAGATCAGCACATACTTTTATCTGTTTCGGTATCACAAGCGAGGTGTATTCCTAATATTCTTCTGATGAATGCTCTTAGAGAATCATTCGAATACATAAATAAGACCCTAGTTTTGATTTAGTCAATTCATCTTCAGAATGCGCGTAGACAAATCGTGAGCCGAGATATATTGTGTACATTACCTTTGATTTGCGGGTTTCAGAGGAAATCCGGAATTTATTCAGGTCCCTTATATTAAAGGTTGACCCTTTAAGAGCAAGGATAGGTTATTGAACTAGCCGACTAATTTTGTTGACAAAAGAGATGTCGCCGAGGTACGCCGTAATTTTGTCTGGGTTACCTGTATGATTTGTAGGATGTAATATATTTGAAACCCTCTTCAAGAGAATAGTGCTTTAATTTACTTTTGAAATAAAATGGGTTTATTTTTGTTCGTTGTTACACTGAAAACGGTTTATCTAATAAGACCATCGGCATCATTGCCAAAAAGTTATGAATTTAAGATTTTCTGGTGGATTATTTGCCGTTCTTTGACAATAGTTTACTGAGTTTATTTATTATTATTATTTATTTATTTGTTCAGTGGTATACATAACAAAAACATTCTAAAGATGTAAACATAAACTCATTAAAGTTTTACCGTACATCAGTATCATCGACTATACAAACAGGTAAACAAAAATGTAGTTAATAAGGTAGGATATTAAATAAGTACAATGTGGGTAGATACCAGATAATATTTAGCTACATTATAAAGGAGCGAACACCGGTGACTGCGCGAGCCGTCTTTACAAACTGGTGGAGGGTAGTATTTGTGTTGATACAGGTTGTTCCTACAAATGCAGCAAACTTTTGAGAATTTATTATACTTACATTAATAATGTTATTAATTGTATTGACTAGTTATTTATTGTGTCTTTGTAACTTGCAAGAAATGTTGTTTTAATTTTTTTTAAATGTTTTTTTTTGTTATTTTATCCCTTAGAGATGTTGGTAGTTGATTAATTAGGTAGGGTATATAGGGTATATATTTTAACGTTCTCCTACCATGAATATAATTAAATTCAATTAAAAAATTCTACAATTACTACTACTTTCAATTACTTTTGCAGATATACGATGATGGTTATCTCTTCTCTGCACTCGATAGACATTATTCTGGTTCCTGTTTGGTCTTGTCTGTTATACACAAAAAATAGGCCAATGTAATATGATGGTATGATCTATATAAGATAACTAGCGGACCCGGCAGAAGTCCTGCCCAGAATAGCAGCGCCACATATAATTAAAATCGTCCCCGCCGTTTAGGAGAAGATCAGTGACATACCGACAGCAACGCCACTTACCGGGTCCAATTGTATTTTTAAACCATCCAGGAACCCATTGAAATATACACACAAAATTTCATCCGAATCGGTCTAGCTGTTTAGGAGGTGACAAACACACGTACTTAAGAATTATATAAATTAAGAAGATATGTATAATGGGCAGTCTTATCGTTCCAGGTGTTTCTATCCGACCACCTTAGGGTTTATGGATGTAGACTCTCAAACTCCTCTTCAGATGTTATTTCCACTCCATGCTGTGTTCCTACATCGTCTGTGCACTCGAGTGCTGACGTCACGACCCGGTTATTTATCGTCCACTCTGCGTTATCTACGGAACCACAATTTGCTCTAGTTATTACTCCATTATTTATATGAAAATGCTGTTACGTAACATACCTTGCATATCATTTATTTATGTAAATAAACGTTGTAACCTGGCCTGTTTAAAAATTCTGTCTTCGTTGAAATGCAGTAATTAATCTGCTAGTAATTCTGCTGCGTTATCGGTATAGCCCGCATTTCGTTCATCTACACTTGATCGTTCTCTTGAAAGATCGACGCCTGTTTTACCATCAGATAGGCAGCGCTAGTGACGAGCGATCGAGATGTTTCAAAAATATCGAAACAATCGTAGTCTAACAATTTACTCGCTCTTCCACGAAACAATTGAGTAGTATTTCGATTTTTTCGAGTCATCGTAGCATTTTTTGCATCGTCGATGATTCTCGTAAGTTTGTCTTCGCCGCAGGACGATTATAGATTGTCTCGATGGGTTCCGATTTCTCTCGACTCTCGATTAACGCTAACGCCGGGATAAAACCATCTAGAATAATCGAGATGTTTGAACAATCGACATCGCTTAGCAGCGCAGATACCCGCCGTTAAACCCACTCTCTTTACGGCATCATTAGGTTCAGCTCGGTTACGACAAACTAAGATATGAAGACGATAAGGTTTATGGCTTCTGATATTGTATTAAATTTCGATGGATCGTAAAATGTTTCAATGTGGACGGAAAGTGACTTGAAACGCTTTGTTACATGCCAGTTTATAAATGTTTTAGATATTGCATTATACCTTTGTAAGTATAATAACTAGTAGTAGTATATTTAGTAGTAGTAGAGCTTCTTTGTGAAAGAGCTCGTCCGGGGAAGTACTACCACCGTACGTACTTTCCGCCAAATAGTGATGCTTGCATTGCTGTGTTTCGGTCTGACAGGTACGGGAGCCGGTGAAATTACAATCACATGAGACTTTCCATCTTCATGTCTCAGTTTTGCGAACCGACTTGCAGTACCATCTAGGCAATAGCCAGGGCAAAGGTAAAAGGTAAGGCCATAAGCTCGTTTCGCCATCCTATACTATAAAAACCGGCCAAGAGCATGTCGGGCCATGCTCAGTATTATAGGGTTCCTTTAGTAGGTGTAATTACAAACGAATCAAATCAAATATTAATCATGGCTATTTTAGTTTTTGCAATAATCGGCAGCATTCGCGACTCAGAGCGTGTTGTTAGTAGCGCCATCTAGCAATAAATTCAAGAAGCCAAATTGATGAAGTGTGTCGTGTCGTGTCAACATAGGTAACACAAACTACTTTTTGTGATTTTTTCAAATAGAAAGTAACTAAAGGAGCATTATTTGTTAAGATCATTTTTCTCTAAGGTCAATGACCTATGAACTAGGACGTCTTAAGTATTTTTCAGTTTTCTCTCTATAACTCGAAAGTTTATAATCGCATTATACTCAAAATAATTTAAAAAGAGAGTTTTTACAAAGTTAAGTCAATGTGGAAGATTATAAGTTTCTACGTTGCATAGTTTAGAAATGGCAGGGGGGACACACATTGCAAGCCACTTTGGTGGGCTATATTTCGCAGATGGTACACTTGATAAAAAAGTGATGTATGAAACATTACCTTGTAACGTTGTTACGTTATTTTTAGTATTTTTAATTTAAAATCATTATTATTAACCTTTTTTCTTTATTATTTCATTCATTTTAAAACCAAATGCTTAGCGGCCATTAGATTCGCGCGCGGCCTCGAGTCACGAGCGCGGCCTCGAGTCACGAGCGCACGCACACAGCGATATTTGTTATCGCCTAGCTCGGGCTCGAGTTAATTCTATACGTTCGTTCGACCTGCACCGGGACACCGACTTTTGCCACCGTGGGGGGTGCACGTTTACGGCACCTCGTTATTAGGTGCCGTGACTTCAATCGTGTGCCCTCCACATCATTGGCATAGGTAGTCGCCTATTTAGTAGGCTCTTAATGTGTTATTGTTTTAAATCCCCATATTGGGTAAGTGCTGAACAAGTATAACTTTTATTTTGTATTTCAGGTAGTTTAGTAATAACGATTTTTCTGTGTTTAAATTTAACTTGACCTTTGAGCCTTCTGCTATATTTTGACATTTAACTTTTCTTTCCCATTTGTTTTACCTATTGTTTTAATTTAAATTCATTCAGTGCTTCTCACATTCCATGTAAACTCCGTTCTGATTGTGACAATCACACACCACCATCACTATCGCAATTGTACTCTCGCTTTGCTTATGCTTCCGGTTGTCGCAATCAGAGGAGACGCTTGTGATCACGCCACTCACACTGGACATTCTTCCAGGGTGCTACGCTGTAGCTAGTTATCATCATCATGCTGCGTGGTAGCTGGCCTGCTACATTTTAGCGGCGCTCCACGCGGCTTACCTACGCGCGGCCGTTCGCCGGCCCGGTGACGACCACCTGTCACCATCTCCTGGCGTGATCCAGCCGGCCCATCACCATCTCGGGTTCACCATCTCGGCGGTCTCCACCACTGCGGAGCTGAGCCAGGAGAGTACATGCGCTACCCTCCTTACAAAGTGAAAACATAGTGACGGTTCTTCTACCTACCCACGACCTTCTAATTTAATAAATGTGTATCAAGTTTTGAATGGTTTTAATTGTGTTACTTCTTAACCAACCATCATAATAGTAGTTTATGAAACTGTTGCATAATAGGGGTTATTAAAACACGAGTGTGAGTTTAAAAACCGAGCCGTAGGCGAGGTTTTTAATAGTATCACACGAGTGTTTTAATACCTAATTATGTCAGTTTCATACACTATTTTATCTACACTCATACAATTTTAAATAAAATACCAAAGTCAAAATCTTAGTAACATTGTCGTTGTTTTTCTTGATTTCTCTGGTAAAAGATTGTTCGTCATTTACGTTGCTGCATCCAGAAATTCAGGCGGGGTCATATTCTCCTCAGTTCAGTATCACTGCTGTAGTCAGATATTTTAGCCCAGAATAAAACTTTCGACATACAAAACCATAATAATAACGTAAACAATAACAATAAATTTACAAGTAACGATGTCCAAATCCAGTAGGCCAGGCGCGCGGCCGCGCACGCGCGCTGGTGCGCGCCTACACAGATAATAAAATATAGTCTGGCGACAACATTATAATCGGAACTAATTTTCTATCCTTGTCAGGATTCCGTCTATCTCTGTTTTATCATACAAAAAATATACCTGTAAACACTTAAATATAATTAAAAGCAATATGACAATCAAAAGTTCTGCCAAAAACGCGATTTTAAACGATAAAAATTTTCAATGTATGACAAGTGGTGCCACCCTGAATTTTGTGTACTCATTGGTGCCAAACTGTACGACTGCTAAAAAAAAGGTTTGAAAACTCCTTGGTTAGGTCGAAGTGCCATTAAAAACTCCTTAGTTAGGCTGAAGTGTGCGGTTATGGAAAAAAAATTAAATTACCGCATTGTTTTGTTCAGCAAACTGTATCGTAATGAAACTTTTTAAATTCATAACAGGTGCATGTGCGTAAAGTATGTCATTATGACATTACTTTCGAGTTCATAATTCGAATTTTACGATACGAGTGTAGATAAACTCATTAAACGTATCACTGGCGCCCTCAACGTGGTTTTTTTATGGTCACTATGTTTTTTTCTTTCTAAGTTGGGTACATTTTTTTCCTTAGTGTTTTGTGTGATGTGTTTTTGTATTTTGTGAAACGTTTTGTTTTATATTGGTTGGCAGTAACTAAGGTGTACGATTTGAATTTAACGTCGTAATTTACATTGTTTTTCATTTTACGAGTCGATTTTATTTTTGTTCGTAAAAGTACTATCGGCAAATTTGTCACTTATACATGTTGCCGAAGTTTTTTTTGTAATTTTTTTTAATGAATATTTTCAACTTAATGTTTCTGACTGCTACCACTCCATGGTATTTGCCTATGTAGAGTCAGCAAATAACATTAAACTTTTTAAAAAAAAAATTTTTTTTTGCTTCACTTATTAGGATTTTGTGTTCCTTTTAAGTGTTCGTACACACTAGTTGCACCTTACTTTTATTTTTGTTTTGTTATTTTTTTGTTGTTTTTCTTTTTAGTATTTCAAGGAAAACAACCATAACGTTACTCGAGTAGTTTTTTTTTTAAATTGATTGTTTTTTTTTACAGATGGAGTACTTAGTTGTTTTTCTTTGACTTGTTCAACATTTACCCTCTTTTAGTTATTTTTTTTCTC
Organism: Asteroscopus sphinx; assembly: GCA_949699075.1. Classification (NCBI taxonomy): domain Eukaryota; kingdom Metazoa; phylum Arthropoda; class Insecta; order Lepidoptera; family Noctuidae; genus Asteroscopus; species Asteroscopus sphinx. The sequence goes on from OX453007.1 coordinate 584,345, forward strand.
TTTTCTAGAACTTTTTTCTAGAAAACGTTAGGCACTTGGTTTTAGTAGTATTACATCATTAGTTTTTTTGTTATTTTTTCTTGCTCGTTCTTCGCCTTTACTTGGAACTAAATGGTATTTGTATGGTTTCTAGTTTATGTCAACTGGAAACCTGTCGGTATGGAAGAGTGCGTTGGTAATGTTGGTACGTAGTTACAGTTACTGATGCTTTTATGTTTGCAAGAAGTATGACTGAAATGATTGATGATTTTGAAAGGTTAAGCAAATACAATTTTTTTTCGAAGAGGATTTTATTCCTCTTAGGACGAATAAAATCCTTCACTGGCGAGGGGGGTATTGTAACGTTGTTTTTAGAATTTTTAATTTAAAATCATTATTATTAACCTTTTTTCTTTATTATTTCATTCATTTTAAAACCAAATGCTTAGCGGCCATTAGATTCGCGCGCGCACTCGAGTCACGAGCGCACGCACACAGCGATATTTGTTATCGCCTAGCTCGGGCTCGAGTTAATTCTATACGTTCGTTCGTCCTGCACCGGCACACCGACTTTTGCCACCGTGGGGGGCGCACGTTTACGGCACCTCGTTATTAGTTGCCGTGACTTCAATCGTGTGCCCTCCACATCATTGGCATCGGTAGTCGCCTATTTAGTAGGCTCTTAATGTGTTATTGTTTTAAATCCCCATATTGGGTAAGTGCTGAACAAGTATAACTTTTATTTTGTATTTCAGGTAGTTTAGTAATAACGATTTTTCTGTGTTTAAATTTAACTTGACCTTTGAGCCTTCTGCTATATTTTGATATTAACTTTTCTTTCCCATTTGTTTTACCTATTGTTTTAATTTAAATTCATTCAGTGCTTCTCACATTCCATGTAAACTCCGTTCTGATTGTGACAATCACACACCACCATCACTATCGCAATTGTACTCTCGCTTTGCTTATGCTTCCGGTGGTCGCAATCAGAGAAGACGCTTGTGATCACGCCACTCACACTGGACATTCTTCCAGGGTGCTACGCTGTAGCTAGTTATCATCATCATGCTGCGTGGTAGCTGGCCTGCTACATTTTAGCGGCGCTCCACGCGGCTTACCTACGCGCGGCCGTTCGCCGGCCCGGTGACGACCACCTGTCACCATCTCCTGGCGTGATCCAGCCGGCCCATCACCACCTCGGGTTCAACATCTCGGCGGTCTCCACCACTGCGGAGCTGAGCCAGGAGAGTTCATGCGCTACCCTCCGTACAAAGTGAAAACATAGTGACGGGTCTTCTACCTACCCACGACCTTCTAATTTAATAAATGTGTATCAAGTTTTGAATGGTTTTAATTGTGTTACTTCTTAACCAACCATCATAAACTCATTAAACGTATCAACCTTCATTTTAGAAGACCTATTCAATGATATCCCACATGAGGGGGTGCAGCGAAAAAAAAAAATTCATCGCCATTTCACATGTATGGGCGCCACCCCTAAAATACGTAATCACTATTTTTTTATTATTTTAAAACTGAGATCTATATCTAGACTATTTTTGAACAAAATTATATTTACTTATGTTTATAACTGTAGAAGTTATTAAGCTGTAAAGTATTAGCACAGATGGACAGATGGACAGACGGACAGACGGACAGACGGACAGACGGACAGATGGACAGACGAAAAGACGGATGGACATGACGAAACTATAAGGGTTCCTTGTAGGACTACGGAACCCTAAAAAGTGTCTAATAATAACATCAGAATTAATTGATCATTGTTGAGGATAACTTTGTAATTATTCTTTATACTTGCCTGATATATTATTCATTCTGGTAGGTTGCTTTATTATAAAATAAAAAAAATATTTCGCAAATAATTTATTGTTAAAAAGCTTTGATTCATAAGGCACCGATTAATAACAATTAACACAACACGACACTTTTTAATTAAAATACATAAATAAATATCTTTAGGACATTTTTACACACACCATCTAGTCCCAAACTAAGCAGAGCTTGTGATATGGGTACTAGACAATGAATATAATACTTATATACTTTTTTTTTGTAAATACATACTTATAATACATAAGCATCTCCCAGACCAACACAAACACTTATGTTCATCTCACAAATATTTGTGTCCTGTGGGAATCGAACCCACGACCTCGTGATCAGCAGTCCGACACTCGAACCACTAGACCACAGAGGTCACATAGTTACATACATTACATTAACATTTTCCGTACAGTGCTGGGCATCGATCTGGCACTGTCCTTTATTGGTAACACGTAACACACATTTTTTTTTTAAACAGCTTACCAATTTCAAAATATAGTGGAGAGAGAACATCATTGATATCAGTGCTGTTTGCTTTTTAACCGACTCCAAATAAAGGAGGAGGTTATGTAATCGGCGGCTGTTTTTTTTTTTTTTTTGTTAAGTATGTTTATTTATTGTACACTATTTAATGGATGCGGAAGGCAGAGGACCGAGCGTTGTGGCGCAATTTGGGAGAGGCCTATGTCCAGCAGTGGACTGCGATAGGCTGAGTTGATGATGACACTATTTAATAATGTAAAAGGTTTTCGCGATCACTACATATTGTAATAAAACAAGTTTAACCGGATTACACTCATCATCAACTCAGCCTATCGCAGTCCACTGCTGGACATAGGCCTCTCCCAAGTTGCGCCACAACACTCGGTTCTCTGTCCATTGTCGGCGCGTCGCCGCTACAGGCGACACAGGAGGCGGTGCGGGGGCCGGGGGCCGGGGGCCCAACACGACCGGCCGCTTGCGCGCCCCTCCATCTTACACTCAGCTGATCGACGCGTTGGACTGCGGGCATTTCCTTGTTTAGATTTCACGAAATGTTAATACGGCATTAAAAGCCTATAAATATACAGTCCGCTTTTTCATTAATATCAATAAGTCCCAGTGAGGCGTAAACAATGGTCCTTCTATCGCGTTAAACACGAAAACCAGTTTGCCGTGCTTCATTTCGCAAGTCATTACGGTCGTCGTGTGGACTTTGACCGCGACCGCACCGATTCTGGAACAAAGAAATCGTCCCCGCAGCAGCGTGGCAGCCTGCATGTTCATCGAAGTAGCTGATGTCATTCTTTGGGAGTATAATACTGTATTTGAGTGAGTCCGTTCCAATTAGTTACTTTCCTAACTTCTTTTTTTGGCAAAAAAATCGTAATTCTAAACTTTTAGACCGATCTTTACAAGTGAATTTCCATTTTATAAATAATTAACATGATATTGCATTCTTATTAATGCCGTTTGCCGTTTGCAATATAATTATATTGCAAAGAATAGCACGCCCGGTCGCTAATTAGACCGGTTTCTTATCAGCTTGCATCGATCCCTTTTGTTTAAGCACAGCTGTTTATTAGATTTTTACTTTTAAACTCATTAGCATTTATTTCCTGTTGTTATTTAATTAACTTTAAAATGGCAGATAGTCTTAAAACTTTGTTAAAGAAACGTAACTCGATTAAATCAAAGCTTACGATTTATAATAATTATTTAAATGTAGTTAAAAGTAGTTCCGAAATATCTGAGTTGCAGCGCTTAGATTTAGAAGAGCGTTTTAATAAATTCGAGCCCTTATATTCCGCATTTAATGAATTACAGACTAACATCGAAGTGCTTGCCGATGATGCCGGGTCTGCGTTTACTGAGCGTGAGGACTTTGACCGCCAGTTCTTCAACTTGGTGGCACTCACGCGCAGCCTGCTCGGTTCTTCGGCCATCGATGCTGGGTCTGAAACGGGCTTCAGGGATGCTAACTCAGTTGCACATAATTCCAATAAGAATAGTTTTGTTCGTTTGCCAAAAATCGATTTGCCTCATTTCGATGGGAACTACCAATGCTGGCTCGAATTCAGAGATACCTTTATGTCATTAATTCGCGATAATTCTTGTATTGACAACATAAACAAGTTTCATTACTTGCGAGCTTCTCTCCAGGGAAGCGCAGCCTTAATTATTAAAAATATAGATTTTAAAGGCGATCATTACAAAATCGCATGGGATTTGTTGTGTGAGCGGTACAACAACAACCGCCTTCTTGTCAATAACCATGTACAAGCTTTATTTGATGTCGAGTCAACATTGATGGAGTCAAGTGTCTCAATTAGAAATCTTGTTGATGTTCTTAATAAAAATGATAGGGCACTGACGTCATTAAATCAGCCCACTCAACATTGGGACACTTTGCTAATTTACGTCATGACTAAGAAACTTGACTTAGTAACTAGTCGTGACTGGGAAGAGCATAGGAACAATATATTAAAAGATGATCCTACTTTGTCACAATTATGTTCTTTTTTAAACAGGAAAGCAAATTGGTTGGAATCTGTTGAGTCAAATCTTAACTTGACTCAAAATAATTCTATTGTTGCCTTAAATAATAATCACTCAAATAATAATAATTTAAAAATCACTCAAAATAAAAAATCAAATAAAAATTATGTAAATAAATGTCCGCTTTGCTCCCAAGCACATACATTATTTAAGTGCGATTCTTTTAGAAACTTATCTATAGAAAATCGCATACAAAAAGCTAATGATTGCAATGTTTGTCTTAACTGCTTAAACGTTGGCCATTCTGTTAAACATTGCAAATTCTCTCATTGCAAATATTGCAAAACAAAGCACAATACGCTTTTGCACTTAGAATCTCAAGAACCCAAACCATTTTCAAATCCATTGCCTTCTGCTACTATGCCTTCTGCTATGCCTTCTCTTACGCACTTAACGTCAAACGTTGTGCTATCAGCCAATTCAAGCATGCAGCTTGCTACTTCTGCGCATGTTTTACTGTCCACAGCTATGGTGAACGTGATCAGCGCGACGGGTAAGAAGTACACTGCGCGCCTATTACTGGACAACGGCAGTACGGCGAACTTTGTTACACAGAACTTTTCGGAGAAACTGGGTTTGTCACGACGCGGTACGAGCACCAAGGTAACGGGTATTAATAATCACATATCTACCAGTACACAGTCTTGTCACCTTACTTTAGAGTCTTTATGCTGTGCCTTCACTGTTGATATCGAGTGTCATATTTTACCAGAAATCACAAAGGTTCTACCGTCTTCGTTCGTGCATATTAGTCATGTCCCTATTCCTTCAGGTCTTACACTAGCAGACCCGAATTTTAACATTCCGTCGGTCATAGATATCCTGGTAGGGGCAGACATTTTTTGGAATGTCATAGGCACTAATAGAATTGATTTAAGGAAAAATCTGCCAAAATTATGTGAAACTAAATTTGGGTGGTTAGTTTCAGGTAGTATTTTGCGTCATTCAGGTTATCCTTCTACACATTTTTGCCATCATTCCAACGTCACTCCCGACTTAACTCAATTTTGGGAGCCTGACAATGTTTCTTCAAAACATTTACATTTTTAAATAGATTGTAGGTAGTAACGAGTCAGATAACATGTTGCAGTTTTCGGAGCAATGCTTAAATTGTTCTTCGTCAAAACCCTAAGGCTTAACTGGGTCTGTGACTCTGACTCACACAATTAACGTCACATCTAAAACTAAATTCACTTAACTTCATGTCCTTTCTGTCATTAGTCAGATCTTTGACCCACTGGGCCTGGCTTGTAGGTCCGTGCGTTGTCGAAGTAAAATGATCATGCAGCGTTTATGGTTGGAAAAATATGACTGGGACGACGAAATATCACTCGAGGTAAAAAAAAATATATACTTTGGTCTACATTTGAGAAAAAAAAAAAAAAAAAACTTATCTTTAAATTGTTTGAAAAATTCCTCGTTGGGTTTTGCATGAAGACTCTGTTACGCATGAAGTACACGTCTTTACCGATGCCTCCGAGAAGGCGTATGGTGCTTGCTTACATTAGGTCATGTAACAGTAGTGGATCCACAGGTGTACAACTTCTAGTTTCTAGAAATCGTGTAGCGCCTATCAAACCAACGATGATACCGAGGCTTGAACTTTGTGGAGCTCTGTGGGGTGCAAGAATGTGTACTAAGGTTCAGGAATCACTCACCATACCCATTCAAATGTAGATTCTGGTGTGACTCGACCATAGTATTAGTTTGGCTCTGTACTCCTTCTAATTAATACCTTTTGTTAGAAACAGAGACAACGAAATACAGGAGAGCACGTATGGTCATACCTGGAGCTACGTACCGTCGATGGACAACCCGGCGGATCTTGTTTCCCATGGTCTTAAGGCCAACGTTAATTAGGACACACCTTTATGGTGGTGTGGACCCCTTTTCTGTCATATTATGAAAATGAGTGGCCTAAAATACCAAATTCAGAAACATGATTTGCCGGAAATAGTAAATCATTTCATTCGTGATAGTAGTGACAATCATTCGTAATTAATATCATCATTCGTTGACGTTACCATTCAATCATAAATCTTTCATAATTTATTAGAAAAGTATTATAGTTTAATAACAAAACATATTTACAAATATTTATTAACAACTTAAATAAAATATAAAAATAAATTGAATGGCAATCTTTCAACATCAGAATTAGAAAAATCAATAAATTTTATTATACATTACTCACAGCTGGAAATGTTTCCTATTTTCTTTTAAAATCTGGAAAGACATTGCCACGCAATAGTAGATTGCTTTCTTTGACTGCATTCATTGACAATCAAAACCTCATTCGTGTGGGCGGGAGGCCTGTTACCCCTATAATTTTAATATAAATCATCCCATAGTTATATGTAGCAAACACATATTAACTAAACTTATATTTCAAATGCAACATTTAAAGCTTGTAGCCTGTCCTCGGTTGCTTCTGTCACACATTCGACTGACATATTGGCCTTTAGGTGGAAAAAACTTGTCTAGGTTTATCGTGAATGAATGTCTTAAATGTTTCAGACACAAGGCTCAAAACGTACAGCCTATAATGGGTCAACTAATTTTTTTTTCATATTTTCATAAATTGTTATGTTGACTACGCAGGGCCAGTATTGGTGGCCGATCGTAAAGGTCGCGGCTACAAACTTACAAAATCATATATGTGCATCTTTGTTTGCTCGGCAGTGAAAGCTGTGCATTTGGAGCTCGTCTCGGATCTTACATCTGAGGCGTACATGGCTGCTCTAAGTCGTTTCATGGCGCGTCGAGGCAAGCCTCGAAGCATTACGTCCGATAACGTGACTAATTTCGTAGGCGCATCAAATGACATATAGTTTTTTGAAATTCATCAAATGTTGCATCTGAAATAGCGCAGGAGGGTATCGAATTTATTTTCACGCCTGCATACAGCCCTCATTTCAATTAACTGGCTGTAGCTTCTGTAAAATCTTGAAACATAATTTAACAACATGCCTTACTCATATAGAGGCGGTCTTAAATTCGCGACCTCTTACTCCCCTCTCGTCAGACCCTAACGATTTTGGCACTTACCCCCTCACTTCCTAATTCGACGGCCATTCTTATCTGTACCACACCCTCAGGTGACTGAAGCTAACATCATGAGGCTAGATCGGTGGAAGAAAATTCAGCACATAAGGCAGCATTTCTGGAGCCGATTTCATAATGCTCTTCTCTGTGCAGGCAAAATCAAAGTGGTTTCATTCCAGAGGCAAAGTGAAGCCTGGGGACCTTAGTCCTAATTAAGGTCAAGAAAACGCTGCCGCTGCTGTGGTCCCTGGGTCGGGTCGCTAAGACCTATCCCGGCGTAGACGCGGCGTGGCGTGGCGTGGCGGAACTGAGGAGGAAGTGGGGCACCATTCGTCGTGCCTTTAACTGTATCTGCCCTCTTCCTGTTGAAGATTGAAGACATCCTACTTCAACCCGGGGAATATGTCGGCGCGTCGCCGCTACAGGCGACACAGGAGGCGGTGCGGGGGCCGGGGGCCCAACACGACCGGCCGCTTGCGCGCCCCTCCATCTTACACTCAGCTGATCGACGCGTTGGACTGCGGGCATTTCCTTGTTTAGATTTCACGAAATGTTAATACGGCATTAAAAGCCTATAAATATACAGTCCGCTTTTTCATTAATATCAATAAGTCCCAGTGAGGCGTAAACATCCATTGCGTATATTTAAAATTGGTTTTCCTGACGTTGCGATGTAATCCGGTTAAACATGTTTTATTATAATGTATACTGTTTAGTATTGTCATACTAAATTATATTACATACATCTTTCCATCCCTTTCTTTAACAATATCTCTCTCTCTCTCTGCGACAGCCATCCCTTGTAAAACAGTAGTAAACCGCGCTCTGTATATTTTATTCATTAATAACATAATTAGGGTTTCTAAACCGATTGTGAAAAGTGTACGTCTTCAATAAACAGTTGTCCTGTTCGGGAGTGTGTTTTTTTCAAGTGATTACCCAGCCACACGCTGTAATCCTCAACATAATCTGGTCCTTCGGGTTTTTATCGAACGCCATTTTGTTTGTGGTTTGGACGTGGCCACCGCTTCGCTTGCGCCGAGCGGCGCCGCCCGGCAGGAAATCGTCGACAGGATCGTCGAAGGTCGGCTATCTTCGGGTCGCGTCAAGCCACTTCGGGCCTCTTCGTATATCGTCAGCGCCATCTGCCAAGAGCGGCGAGGGAACAAGCGCCCGCTGTTTTACCGACAGAGCAGGAGCAGAGCATCAATAAAAGCAATCGATGTTCTTCAGATTAATAAATTATCTGTGCAATTTTCTAGGTTGTCGATAAAGCAAACTACATACGCATACGACGGATTCAACCAATCCCACTGCTTTTCGTAATCAAAAGAGTGTTTTCGGCACAGTTTCCGGAAAAAATATTATTTTATTTTGCATCGACTTCTACGTCGCCATATTGCAAATAGTGGAGAGTATAGCAGTCGCTCAATATTTTGCGTTGCGCTCAACAGTACAACAGTACAACAATATCAGTGATAGATTTTCAGCATTCTTTCAGCTCACAAGCATTATATTTATAAACAATAATAGATTCCAACCAAGATGGTCATGGAAGATATCGAAACGCTGCGCACGACCCGTGCCGCGATCAAAGGTAAAATCACTAGAATCGCTAATTTTGTGCAAAACTACGATCCTGTGAAGTGTACCAAACAGGACCTACAGGTCAGATCGGAAGAATTGTCTAAAATGATGGATCGGTACGAAGAAATCCAAATTAGTATCGAAAAGATGGACTCGCCCGACCGACAACAGGTCAACGAACTGGATCGGGAGACAACCGAAACGAAATATTATTCTACCAAAGCTCAAATAGCATTATTATCAGGTTCAAGACAATTAATGGAGCAATCTCATCTAAATTCTACCACGTTACACGATTGTACGGCTAGGAAGCCACGTGTCAAGCTACCATTACTTGAACTTCCGAAATTCGATGGTGATATTCGTGAATGGCCAGCATTCAAGAACATATTTTACGCATCTGTCGATAGCGTAGACATACCTACAGTGAACAAACTTCAATATTTGAAGTCCGCCCTATCAGGAGAAGCGGCTGGACTTATTACGTCGTTACTCATTACGGAGGAAAACTACAGTAAGGCACTAGATATACTAGCAAAAAGGTATGAGAACCAAACTATGATTGTTAATTTTCACGTAAAAGCTATTACTAATTATAATGTCATAACTAAACATAACCTTAAAGAATTTTTAGTAACTTTACAACAAAGTCTAGACTCTCTCAAGGCCATAAAGTTGCCTGTAGACAGTTGGGATGTCCTACTAGTATTTCTAATATCTCACAAACTGGACAACTCGTTGAGAGCTGCATGGGAAATAAATAAAAAAGAAAGTTCTCTTGCAACATTATCCGAGTTACTAGATTTCTTGAACTTAAGGAGATCAGCCTTTGAAATGCTCAATGATAAACCTGCTTGTGATAAGCCTACTGTAAAAACTACCCATTTGTCCTCATCCTCAATGAGACCACAAACAAATTGTTCTTTATGTCAACAAAAACATGACTTGCATAAGTGTCCTAATTATATAGAAATGAGTGTTCCTAATCGCATTAATTTTATAAAATCCAAATCATTGTGTTTTAACTGTTTACAGCCGTACCATGCGAAACATAAGTGTTCAAAACTCAAGTGTTTGTCGTGTCATCGCAAACATCATACAAGTATACATATGGATCGTCCTATACAAGTAAGTCCTGCCACAGCAGACTCTAAGCTACCTGGTTCTATTGCCTCACTGAACTCAAATTGCGTGCCACAGCACAATTTTACATATCCAAATGTCCTAAATAAAACAAGCTCTCACTCTAACCCTTCAACAGTTCTCGTTTCAAACGCCAATAATCATATCTTGCTATCTACAGCTGTCATAAGAATACAAGATGCTATGGGAAAATGGGTAAACGCACGAGCATTATTAGACTCGGGCAGCGAAGTCAGCGTAATAACGCACAGGCTTGCAGCGATGTTAAAGCTTCCATATAGTTACCATGCATGTACAATTAAAGGTGTTGGCAATAAGGACAGCCTTGCACAAGTGAGCATAAATACAAATATTTCTTCTCGATACAATGACTATAATACTAGTCTAACATTTATAGTAATGAACAGCATTACCGTGCCATTGCCGCATACTTATATACCCACGCTTAACTGGAACATACCTTCCACGCTATCATGCAAACTAGCAGATCCTACATTCTTCATACCTAGCACTATAGACATACTCATAGGTGCCGAGCTTTTCTATTCGCTCTTACTAACAGACCGCATAAAGTTAGGTCACAACCTACCGGTCATGATTGATACAGTATTTGGTTGGATTGTATCAGGCGCACTCACAAGTGACACATCTTTACAGACATCTAGTCTTAACCCACACATTAGCATGTATGTATCTTTATTATCAACAGATCAGCTTCTACAACGCTTCTGGGAACAAGAGGAAATCACACCTCTAAAGTTAATATCTCCACAAGATAAATATTGTGAAAACTTATATCAGTCTACAACTATACAAGATCACTCTGGCAAATACACTGTTAATCTACCCCTACAAACAGAGAAACTACAAGACTTAGGTAACTCTTTTAATATTGCTTATCGATGCTTATTACAGTTAGAATCTAGATTTCAAAAAGATCATTCATTATTTACTCAATATAAAGCATTTATTGATGAATATATAGCACTGGGACATGCATATTATGTAAAAGATTTTGCCCCTACAGATAATACATATTACTTGCCTCACTTACCTATCATAAAATCTGAAAGTAGATCAACAAAATTGAGAGTTGTTTTTAATGCTAGTTCCAAAACGTCAACAGGCACATCCTTGAATGACATTCTACATGAAGGTCCTAACATTTACAATGATCTACTTAATATAATTTTGAAATTCAGACTATTCAAGTATGCTTTTTCTTGTGATATAGTGAAAATGTTCAGAGGTATATTTGTAAATCCAGAGCAAAGGTCATATCAGAGGATCTTATGGAGAGAATCTAAATCTGATCCACTTAAATGTATAGAATTAGCAACAGTGACATATGGCACTAAGTGTGCTCCCTATCTTGCTTGTCGTACTATGTTAGATTTAGCTTGTAAAAATAAAAATACTCATAGTTTAGCTGCAGAATGCATAGAAACTTGCAGTTATATGGATGACTATTTATCCGGACAACAGTCCATTGAACAGTGTACTCAACTCTGTTCACAATTAATAGATTTGCTTAATAAAGCCGGGTTCAAGTTACATAAATGGACTTCAAACAACCCTGACATTTTAGCACATATTGCAAGTCCTACTACGGACACTTCTAGTGAACATAATCCACAAAATAATTCTAGTTCTCAAAATAATTCATATAATTTTAATAAGCCAGACTCCGTTAAGACTCTGGGCTTAATGTGGCTACCCACACATGATATACTACATACTCACATTCCAGAAATTCAAAACATTTCTTACACTAAAAGAGCTATACTATCACAGATAGCACAAATATTTGATCCAATAGGTATTCTAGCACCTACAGTAATTATTCCTAAAATTCTAATGCAAGAAATCTGGAAAGAAAATATTGATTGGGATAGTTCCATACCTAAGAATTTACAAGATAATTGGCAAAGGTTCATTGACCAGTTAAATTATTTAAAATCTATTAAAATTCCTAGATGGTATTTTACTGACATACCTATTAATGTATTCCTAGTTGGTTTTTGTGATGCATCTAATAAAGCCTATGGTGCTTGCTTATATTTGAAAGCAAATTATAATAACAAAGAATCTACTTGTAATTTGATCATGGCCAAGTCTAGAGTTGCACCTATTAAAAAACAACAGTCAATTCCCAGACTTGAGTTATGTGGAACAGTGTTACTATCAAAAATTTGTGACAAATTTATTAGCACTACTAAAAATAATATACAAATTGATCACAAGTTTCTATTTACAGACTCATCCATTGTTCTAAGCTGGATTAAATTCCCTTACAAACACAAACATGACACATATGTCTCTCATCGCATAATGCAGGTTATCGAACTAACTACCGAGGATGATTGGTATTACATAAACACAAAACAAAATCCAGCAGATTTAATAACTAGAGGGGTTATGCCCAAACAATTGCCCACTTGTGATTTATGGTGGCAAGGTCCTGCCTGGATTAAACAGGATAAATCAACATGGCCTATATTGGTGCAACAAGTACATACTTCTCAAGTTATTATTCCTGTCAACAATACAGATACACAATCATGTCATACATCAACACACACTCATAATAATATTTCTATTAATTATAATCATTTTTATGACTTGTTTCTTAAAATATCTAACTTCACAAAGTTAGTAAGAGTCATTGCATATATGTTTAGATTTTTATATAAACTAAAAAGTAAGAATCAAGGTATTTCTCCTTACCTAACTTTACAAGAACTCAACAGAGCTACTAATTTTATTGTTCAAATAATACAACTTAAGTATTTTTCAAGAGAATATTTAGAGTTATCATCACTCCGTCAATCAGACACAACATGTATACCTAATCGAAAATTATATACATTCCAATCCAGTCCCATAAGGAAACTAAATCCCTTCTTAGACGAAAACCAGCTCATCAGAGTTGGAGGTCGTATTCAGCACTCAGACATATCTTACAGTCAGGCTCATCCTATTATACTACCTGCTAAAGATTATGTAACATCACTAGTTGTTCAACATTATCACCAGAAGTTACTACACTCTGGAATACAAAACACTTTATATAACATTAGACTAAAATACTGGATTGTACATGGTAGGAAGGAAGTCAAGAAAATAGTTCATTCTTGTGTTAAATGCATCAGATTTAGAGCACAGACTTGTAGTCAGCAAATGGCTAGTCTCCCTTCTCCTCGAGTAACCCTAAAGAGAGCATTTCTTCACGTAGGCATTGATTTCAGTGGTGCAATAGCTATAAGGAGTTCAATGACCCGCAATTGTAGGTACACAAAGGGATACATATGTCTATTTGTATGTCTAGCGACTCGAGCTATACACTTGGAGCTCGTAACTGATTTGAGTGCCCAGGCATTCATTTGTGCTTTAAAAAGGTTTATATCTCGAAGAGGTACTCCTACATGTCTGTATACTGATAATGCTACTAATTTTAGAGGTTCTAAAACTGAATTGCATGAACTTTATAAAATGTTCAAGTCAGATAATTCATACAGCAACATAATTGATTTCTGTACTTCTAATTCCATAGAATATAAATTTACGGTACCTCTAGCCAGTCATATGGGTGGTATTTATGAAGCTGGTATAAAATCAGTCAAGTCATTACTTAAAAGACATTTATTTTCTACAAAATTAACTTACGAATTGTTATACACTACTTTGGTCCAAATAGAGGGCATACTAAATTCAAGACCATTATGTACTATTGCTGATGTTCCAAATGATATTATTTGTTTAACTCCAGCCCATTTTATTATAGGTTCTTCTATAACAGATGTACCTGAACCTAGTGTATTAGATTTAAATGAATCTAGATTAAGTGTATACCAGAAAATAATGGTAATCAAACAAAGATTTTGGAAACAGTTTTATTTTAGTTATATTTCCGAACTACAAAATAGAAATAAGTGGTTAGACATTAAGAAAAACTTAAAAATAGGTGACATTGTAATAATTAAGGATGAATGTACACCTCCTACATTGTGGCCTCTAGGCAAAATTATATCTACTAATGTAAACAAAACAGACAACTTAATAAGATCTGTAACCATTCGTACATCAAAGGGTGATTATACTAGGCCCATACATAAATTAATTTTGTTACAACAATGTAATAACTAGTTTCAATAGTATTTAATACATAAATATTTGTTTTTCAAACTTAAAGCTAAACATATTGTACTTACCGAATAACTTAATTATTTAATAACTTATCTTACATTGTAAACTAATATTTACTTAATTGTAAAAAACTTACCTTACATAACTTACATTGTAATAATATTAGCATTAATAAATGTAGTTCAGTTTTGTTAAACTGGTCAGAAAATATTTTCTAAAAAATTACGTTTTATTTATTTAGGTATTGTTTGTTTTGGTTTGTTTGTTTGTTTATGGCAATAGGCTCGCCCCCTATTACATGTGACTATAACATAACTGGCGAAATTTGGGTGTACTATTACACCTCTGCCTACCCCTTCGGGAAATACAGGCGTGATGTTATGTTATGTTGTTTTGTTTAACCCACTGGGCTTCTCTTGTAAGTGCATTTACACGTCATGCACAATTATGTCCATGTTCTTCATATTAAAGGTAATTCCACAAAGCAGTAAGAAGTAACGGAGTGTTGCTAATTTTATTTTACAATCTCTTCCCGAGACAGTAACGATAACATTTAATAGTTAATATGGGGTATGTCGGCTGCGAGCTCTGTGAAAACGTTGTTCGTTTCATGTTATCCTTATTTTATGTACTTACAGCTTCAGTAGTTTTAGTAAGTATGCCTGTTTCTAGAAAAACATTAATGTTTATCCTACTAATATTATTATTGCGAACGAATGGATGTTTGTTTGTTGGTTTATTAGTTTACCCTTCAGTCATGCTGAAACGGCTGAACGGATTTGAATGAAATTTGGCACTTAGATAGAGCACTGGATTAACACATAGGATAATTTTGGTGACGTAACACAGAAGCGCCGCCGCACAACCGCTATATATTGAAATTAAACGTACATTCACGATCCTTCCCGGTGATACCTGCTACATTACACGTAACTACTACGGCTGCCGCCGAACACTGAGAGTATTATAGTATTATATTATCTGTGACTGAGAGCAAGAGATTTTAGCCTTAGTCCCTTAGTGGTGGTTTCCAGAAAGTTTGCTGATAGTACATATTAATGAAAAAACTTTGCCATTATAACATAGTTTTATAACATGCAAACTTTAGAATTGGCAAATTCTGGAATTGGAATGTTTTAGAAAGTTTTGTTTAGTAACATTAAGCTAAATTAACATCTTGAAGAAACCGCGCGTCTATATGTTCTGAACTTTGTTCTACAATAAATATCAATGTGTGAAGAATGTCTAATATAGATACCGTTGTAAATATAGGAAACTCAAACAAGAGGAATTAGATAATAACTAATAACTTTATAGAAACATTAACTCTTTACTATATTTACGTTTGCTAAGCTACATTAGATATAATTTTCAATGCAGTTGAGAATTTCTTTACAAAAACAACGGGTGATCATACCCGTGGTGGGGATACCCGACACCATCCGACACAACCGAAGCCTCTACCCATTTGCAAGTGCCGATAGAACGCGCGTGCGAGTTAACGGTGACGTTTTTTTCTCGGTTATCCCCAGCGGCTGTCGAGCGCGCAACGACGTTCAAAAACCAAATTGCAAATTAAATACCATTTTTGTCAACCTAGGTCTCAAACAAAGGGCTTGATGACAGTCAGCAGCCTCTCTCACGAGCAAGACGTCAATGAGACCTATTTATTTTTACTAGTTTATTTTAACTTGCATATTTCTTCACCACCCATCAAAGCCAAGGTTGTATGAAAATTCCCTCATTATACTGATGGAAGTTTTGTTTCCGAATTCCTTTCATCTATTATTTGAAGAAATACGAATTACGTGTCTGTCAATAATAAATTATTTAGGGAGTTAATTTGCTTGCTTTGTTTGCTTCGGAAACATGTGAAGGTATTTGGTATCTTTTTTATTTAGGGCTGGTCGATTCGATGTAAGATATAAATGGGTTGAGGTGTTTTTTCTTATTAAGTCATCATCATCATATAGTGTCGTCGTCATCATCATCATATAGTGTCGGGTGCTGTGTTAGATTACCCAACAATGTTTGCATGCCCTATTTTAGGCTGAATATTATGTACCAACTTTTTTTTTTTTACCATCTATGTGTATCAATATTCTCGCAAATAAAGAATTGAATTGAATTGAATTGAATCGAGCTCTTGGGTCGTTCGTCGGATTTGCAGTGGGTTTTCTTGTTGACGTGTATTACTTAACTGTTTTTGTTTTTCATTAGGGTAGGCCGATACTATGGATTTCCACCCACTACGATTTTAACACATCTCTTTCGCTTCATCTACGTTCATTATGATGTTGTGTTTCATGAAAAGTTGTACTGATCTTTAGTTTGTCAATCGAATCAATAGAAATTTTAAATTAACTATGCCTGTCACTTTTGTATCTCATTTCATTTCAGCTGTTTTGTTCAAGTTGGCGATGATCACAAAACGGTAAAATAAATCATTAGATATCTTCATTGCTTTACTATCACCACAATATAATAAAATAAACAACAGAACTCTTTACAAAGTATAATGATCCTCGAATGTTATATTGTAATTGTATTCCACTAAATCAAACTATCCACTAAATAATGTAACCCTTTGAAACTACACAACATTTACAGTTGGATACAATCGACCATGTAATAAGTTAATAATGAACCGAAATGTAGTAATCGCGTTGTGGCGGACCGCGTGCACCGCGCGGACGTACCTCTGACATTTGTAGGTTAATATTAAATTTTATTAAAATGGCCCCTTGCGGATTCCGATGCAGTTGGAAATTTTAAATGTAATGAGTATCTGTGGTCTCTGATAGCTGCTAGCCTGCTACAATGATCTCTACGCTTAGTTTAGTGTTTAGTGTGTGTGTGTGTGTGTTTAGTGTCATTTGTATCATCGTTATTATCCAGTAGATAAATCATTGTTTAACAAATGACACTAATAAGTGTCACAATAGTGAGGGAAGAGATTTTCCCTCGACACAACTTAAGATAAATAAAAATAAATAAATAAATATTTGGGACATTTTACACAGCAATCAGCGATCTGGTCCCAAACTAAGTAGAGCGTATATGGGTAGTAAACAATGAATCATCATCATCATCATTAAAGCCAAAAGACGTCCACTGCTGGACATAGGCCTCCCCCAAGCATCGCTACAACGACCGGTCCTGCGCTTTTCGCATCCAGCGGATACCCGCGACCTTCACCAGATCGTCAGTCCACCTTGTACCTACCCACGCTACGCCTTCCAGTAAGCGGTCGCCACTCCAGAAATTTACTGCCCCACCGGCTATCCGTTCTGCGAACAAAGTGCCCCGCCCACGTTTAGCAATTCTTCGGGCTCTGTTGGTTACTTTCGTTCTCCTGCGAATTTCCTCATTTCTGATTCGATCACGCAGGGACACTACGAGCATAGCCCTCTCCATTGCCCTTTGAGTGACTTTGAGCCTTCTTATCAGGCCCATTATGAGTGACCACGTTTCAGTGCCGTAAATAATTACTGCAACACACACTGGTCAAACAATTTTTTATTATTTATAAATACATACTTATAACATATAAGAAACACCCAGACCAACACAAACACTAAACTTATGTTCATAACATAAATATTTGTGTCATGTGGGAATCGAACCCATGACTTCTTGATTAGCAGTCCGACACTCAAACCACTAGACCACAGACGACACAACGTCTACTATAACTAGGTTTTGCATACACGTAGCGAATTATAACTAGGGCAGGCGGTAGGAGTATTTTTAAGCTGGTGACCACTCCATACTCGTCATAACCTTCTGGATTAACAGTTGTATGGAAAGCCGCCGAAATATACGCTAGTCATTCCAGCATTGCACATCAAAGTCAACCCTACACTGTAATAAAACCCCCCTCAACACAGGTATTCAATTCATTTCATTATACGGCACTAGCGTTCATTAACACTGGCGATGCTCAATGGGTCGGACAGGCCCCGCTCGATCCGGCACGCCTCGTTAACGACAACCTTTCATCTGATTAACTGCTAGCCTTTTAAAATACCTCGCTGTTTCCCAGTTTTATTGCCCGGATTCCGGTTCACGCGACACGTCACTTCATGTGAGAGATGCGAATAAAACAGTTTTTTTTTTTTTACTTGTAAGTTCTGCGGGCCTATCCTCCAACATAAACCGAGACTTTGGACAGCAAGATTTGTATTGAAATGAGAAAAAAAAAATTGTTTGGTTTCCTTGCTCTGTAGATCTGATCGAGAAACACGCAATGATTGTATGTTCCTGTCGTCAAATCGGGTTGCATAAAACAGCTTTATTGCATCTTTACGTGGGACACTCAGAAAGTTTTGCGAAACTAAAAAAAATTGTTCTATACGTACATATATTTTTATCAAATCTTTTCAAAGTACTTTCCACCAGCCTCTATACAAAGATTCATGCGCCTAAACCAGTTTTCAAAACACTTTTTCCAGTCCGCCGCAGACACCTCGTTTACAGCCTGCTCGAACGCAGCCAGCGCATCTTCCGGCGACGAAAATTGTATCCCTTTGAGCTGATTTTTTATTTTTGGGAATAAAAAGAAGTCACACGGTGCTAGATCAGGGCTGTAAGGAGGGTGACCCAGGAGTTTGACTGGCGTGCTGTCCAGGAAGTCCCTCGTTTTGAGTGCGGTGTGCGCAGGTGCATTGTCGTGGTGGAGCAGTAGCCCGCGGAGCCCTGTGTTTGGTCGCTTGTTGCTTATAACAGAGAAAACTTCTGGCAAACATTTGGTAGTATACCATTCGGCATTAATGCTTCTTTGATCCCGTAAGGGAATTGATACCAAGTGGCCAGTCAAATTAAAAAAGCTAGCGATCAAAATCTTACCCCCGCTTCTAGATCGCTTCACTTTGGTAGGCGTTGGCTCATTTTGAAACACCCAAACAGTCGACTGGCGCTTGGTTTCTGGGTCGTATTGATAAATCCAGGACTCATCACCTGTAACGATGTCGTAAACACGCCGAGACGAGCCTGCTTCAAATTTGTTAAGCATATCACGGCACCATTCCACCCGGGCCTGCTTCTGAGCATCGGTGAGGTTGTGCGGCACCCAGCGTGATACTATCCTCCTCACGCGAAGATGGCTGTGTAGAATCTCGTGAACGCTTCCCGATCCAATCTTCAATATGTGTTGAATCTCCTGATATGTAATTCGCCTATTGTCTTGGATTAAATTTTTCACTGCTAGCACGTTTTCTTCGGTAACAGCCGTCAAAGGGCGACCGCTTCTTTCGTCATCCCCCAAAGTTGGTCGACCGCGCTTGAATTCGTTATACCAACGATACACGGTTGCCTTGGAAGGGCCTTCATCCATGAATGCCATTTGAAGTCTATCGTACGATTCATCCGGTTTCAGGCGACACTTGAAATCGTATAAAATCATAGCTCTAAAATGTTCCCGGCGCAGATCCATATTTCAGTGAGACACAATACTTTGAATTAACTCGCAAAAAATGTGGAGGGAAATTTTGAAATTGGAACTTACTTATTTTTACTTATAAATAATCATATTTTCGAAAAACATTATAACTGGCCAGTCTCCCATATATAAAAACTTTTTTTCGCAATACTTTCTGAGGGGCCTGGTATTGCCAGCTCTGAATAATTATTTGAATAAAAATCAATGTATGTATGAATAATTATCGTTTCAAATTAAGGTTTGTGTTTCGGTAATGCGTGCTTATTGTGGAAATTAATGGTTGTTTTCAGCTAATTGGATTGACTTTCATTACTAAATTAAAACATTCGAAACAATTTCGTTTTAATGTGAATGTTTTGCATCCAATGTTATCACTAATGTTATCACTGGAAATACATTAAATACAAATTATATTGGTGCCTAGCAAAGGCAAACAAAAGTAAATGATGTACATAAAAAAGCTAGCTTACTTTAATAAAACGAATGTGTTTCCAAGAATTTATTGCTTTGAATACAGAAACAATTTTACGAATGAAAAAGTGATGTTTATACGCCGAGGTATCTTTTATACCCATTACTTTCTTAAGGGTTATATCGCATTTTATGATCGACAATTTTCTTATCTAAAAAGTGTAGACATAAGAAAGTGTATCGTAACAACGAGAAATAAAATTGTCTGTCTCTGAAACTTGTAATTTTAGCAAAAAAAGATGTTCATACAACATTTAAGCGACGAGTGACTTTCGTAAGAACAAAGGACGAGATTTTTGCTACTAATGGCACTATTATCACGCACAATCTAATGAACATATAAAACACCTTATAAACTTGAATAGCCCATGCTACTGTATACTATATCCCCATTAAGATAAGGTTTAATTTATGTTGATGACAAGTTTCGATTATTGAATTTTTTGTGCCAACTGGGCTCGCTCACGTAGTTATTTTCAGAGTTTGCGATACGTTTCTACAGCTATTCCTTTAATGTATATTCGAGAAGGCTCGGTCTAATTACATTGTGAACATAAGTGATTACAATCGACACGAGATACCTATATGTATTGACTTTGATTTGATAAAACTCTTTTAATTTCTCTATATGAAAATATTTTTCTATTTGTATTTTCCAAGTGTATTTAAGTTTATTGTTTATTTAGTCTTTTAATCTACGTTTTTTTAATGTTTTGAATTAATGTCATGATTCGAGTTTTGTTTGGAAACATTTCCAGTTGTTGTTACAGGAAAAGTCGGACTCTAATTGCTACTTGGGAGAAAATGAATAAAAAGCTAACAGATAACGATACGTTTGTTAAAATTTTAAAGCATGAAAAAGGCACTGGACCTCGAATAGGACATCTTTAAGTATGAACCTAGAACGAAACTATGCTTAATAATTATACCTTTATAATTACAACAGAAATATTAATGACAGATTGGATCAAAAATAAAACAAAATTAGTCACGTAGTATACATTTTATGTCAGTTGTGTAGTGGTAGCGCTCACGCCATGCGCCAGCCCTATCAATCTGAGATCGTATCGGCTTGATTGCTGCTCAAACTAATAGCGCTTTTCAAACTAATGTTGTTACTGTATATGTATATTGTAAAAATGTTACTTGTGTTTCAGTTTTTGGCAGGAATTCGTTTACATTTTGTTTTGTTCCTACCATCGCATTATAGAAACGCAACGCGGCTGTGAAACACAACGAGTGACCGACATAGCTTGTAGGATCAGTAAGCTGAAGTGGCAGTGGGCTGGCCATGTCTGTCGAAGGATCGATGACTGCTGGAGTAGATGAGTCCTTGAGTGGAGACCGCGAATCGGTAAACACATTGTAGGGCGTCCCCCCGCCAGGTGGACCGACGACCTGAAGAACTTGGCTGGGGGTGACTGGATTCGGAAGGCAGAGGACCGAGTGTTGTGGCGCAACTTGGGAGAGGCCTATGTCCAGCAGTGGACTACGATAGGCTAAGTAGATGATGATGATGATCATGATGATGATGATGAACGCGGGTTTTTCTCACATGCAAGGATTGTAGGAAACCTTACAATAATATATTATAATTAAACTGGCAACTCTGCCTATTTGTAAAGAACAATTGTTCGTTTCCGGTTCCTCGCTCTCTTAGCACGCTAACTTGGCCCTCAGCGGTGCTTGTGCATGAATTATCTTGTAAATTACTGTGAAAGTTATTAAACCGTGGTTTCCGCGTTCACAAGACTTTTAATGAAAACTACAGTCCACTCCAACTCCAACAAGGATGTTGCCAACTCCGAACATTATTCTCTGTGTTTTGTAGTAGACTCCGCTGCCTCTGCCTTCGTTGCTTCCCTTTCGTAGTTGAACCTCTGTAAAAAGAAAACAAATGTAGAGAATCAATGTTTTTGACGGTATCTTTTGTATCAGTCAGTCACAGAACTGATTTGTTGTAACCAAAAAACGCTAAACGACTCAAGCTAGAACAAGTGCAAACAACATATGCAAGTTAGCTGGTAGAAGCTAGATGAGAGTGGCCGAGGATCGATGTCATTGGCATACTATACACTACAGGAGAGGCCTGGCCATGGCTTCCTGCTGTGAGACCGTTACGCTTCAGAAGGAAGCCGCAAAGCGAGATCGCTAATGTTTAATTTAAATTATCATTGTTTTTTTCCTCTTGGTGTACTGTACAATTAAGAATATTCATTTTATTTGTCTTAAGAACACACTCTGGTGAGTCAGTCTCGCTATCAACCTGCTACTTTTTTACCTAACCTACACTACAATTATTTATCATAATTAATTTAGTCATTGTCACAGAGCACATTATAATATCATACTAGTAAATAGTCATTACCTATGTTACACCACTCTGTTTAATATTGGCTCCTTATGTTACACCACGCTGTTTAATCTTGTAGTCTCCTTATCCGATGTTTCTAATTTTGCAAAGATATTCAAATTGGTTCTCATACATATGAAGCCTTATGAGGCTATCATTATGTAGAAATTACTGAAAAGCGTCCATTATGCAAATAGACGATCGCAATTATAGACCTAATACTAGAAATTGGTGTTATTACACATGAAAATCTTCCAGAAAACATGTCTAGACAAGGTTCTAAGAACTTATGACAAGCAATTATAGACATGAGTTTGTCGAGAATCAGTTAACAAATATTATAGGTACATTTATGTCTTATTCAAAATTCTCTTACTCAAGAATCATGCTAACCATCTCTCTTATTAATTTTCTTTATTGATTCGGAGAAGCCAAAATAAACCAATAAAAAGGAATTTACATAATCCTCATATAGAATTCTTGTCATTCACATCCAAATTGAAAAATACACACCTGACAACAAATTACATTAATCAATAGGCACCTTCGAAACGAAAAAAGTTCTTTCAGTGTGAATAGTACTTACTTTCGACGCAAATTGAATTCAAATTCAGGTAATTTTTTAAAACCCTTATCAATGGTCCTTTTGATTGAGAAGAGTAGATCCTTAATAAATGCGTAATATAGAATTGACGAATTCTAGGCCAAAGTAATGGATTTATATTGACGACATTATATGGAGAGGGATTTAGCAAGACTGGATCGGGTCGCTTCGGGTAACTCTCGGGATTCTGCTAAATTGTTTAGGGTAAATCTCAGCCTTGTTAATCTGAAAAGCTTTGGGTAACGTATTCAATATTAAAGTGCTGTACTGATTTAAGGATTTGGTGTATGATCCTTATACATTAAGTACTTACCTATCGGGGAGTACATATTCCTATTTCATTTATATCCAGGCTACAGGAAATACGATACAATAAGGTAGAAGAATGATTCCAAGATGAAAAAATTCATGAGTAGCCTGTCCATGTGGGCCCTAATAATTTAAATAAATAATAAATATATCTTTGGGATTTTTTTTACACAGCACCATCTAGTCCCAAACTAAGCAGAGCTTGTGTTATGGGTACTAGACAATGGATATAATACTTATATACTTTTTTTTTGTAAATACATACTTATAATTCATAATGAACACCCAGACCAACACAAACACTTATTTGTGTCCTGTGGGAATCGAACCCACGACCTCGTGGTCAGCAGTCCGATACTCAAACCACTAGACCACAGAGGTTATCAAATAAAGATGAAGCATCACCAAATCACATCCAAAAAAGCAGAAAATAGCCAACAAACATGGGTATAAATTTAGAATGCTGCACGCTGGATGAAGGATGTCCGTCCATCGTATCCGTTCGCAATAAATCGAGCACCGTGGCATCCGTCATCTGACGTCACGTCGCCGGCCAGTGCCAATTGTTTACGCAGAACAACATGCCGCTAATTGTGTTATGGACACACACTCGTGTTTCTGTTGACAACTTCATATAAATGAACAATTTTTTCGCACTGAAAGCCGTAATTCACAGGTTGATAGAATGAGAAAAAAACTATGATTAATGGCTTACAAAATACAAAAGTCAATAAAAACATTTTATTGTGTTTATGTGTAACGTTATTCTTCCTAAGTCAGTATTAATCTGTTGTAAAATGTTTCATTGCCAAATTACTGACAAACCTTCGAGACAACGGATGAAACAAAATTCAAATATATTGACAAAAATAATCTCGTTTTAATTATTCACGCACACGTTATTTCAATTTAAGACAAAACAAAATTTAATTAATTAATCCGGAACGGAAAACCTAAAACCGTTGACATAAAAGATTCCACTTTGTTACGTTAAAAGCATTTAATTAAAATGTTAAATAAAATACCTACATAAATACACTTAAAATTTTATTTATATATTTACGTCGCCGTCGCTTGAGCTGAACCCTTACAGTGGTAGATAAATGATGGTTGAAAGATTCAAAGATTCAAAATAATAATAGTTTTTATTTTGGTTTATTTTATTTTATAGGGTTCTGATTTAAAATGGCGCTTGGCTACCAAGTCGAGAGTCGCAGATTATCACACTAATATTATAAATGCGAATGTTTGCGACGCTGTAACAGCTGAACGGATTTGTATGAATTTGGCACACGATGATGTCCTTCTTGACGTGTCCGTCAACGGAAAAAGATATACCGTGTCCTGGATTATCCCGGTAAGATGAACTGGGCCCTAATTGATGGTGGTGACACTCCGTGTACGTGTGAGCTCGCTCACCGGTGACCTTGAGCGAGCGCGTGAATGCAATAAGCCTTGGCTGGGGCAGCCCACATTGTACATTTGTATATATGAGAAGCCGAGAGACTGCCCGTTCCACACGCTGCGCACCGCGCACGGCCCCCGCGCTCGCCCCGACCCGCACACATAGCCGCGAGCAATTTTACGAGAACACATGCTTAAGTGTCGTTTCTTGTCGTTAGTATATATTCTATGGCTGCAGTTCGTTTCTGACAGAGATCACCGTAGATAAGAGAATACGAAAAGCATTGTTTTGGGACAGTTATGGTTATAGGTTCAGTCAGAAATCTTTCCGGTAACCCATCAAATAGCTTGCACTCAATGTTCGATGGCAGCAGTAGCTATGTGTAATATAGCAGAATTCGTTCAAGGGATTTTGTCGACAAAATGTACCACCGGGAAGTATCCTGACCGTACATAGAAAACGCTAAATTTTAAGCGAGTGAGGCCCCTAATTTTTTTGTAAGAATAAGTGTATACCTTATCGCATTTGTGTGTGTGCACAGTCAGATGAATTTTATTTTATTTTATTTATTGAGGGATAGTAAACAGCTACAACATAAGACATCAATTATAAGACAACCAAATTTGTATCAGGTAATGTTGCAGCCCACTACATTATCCACAGATAATACAATAAAATTAACAATGGGTGCCACCAGGTGGTCAGTAAAATAACAATAGAATAGAATAGAATAGAATTATATGTATACTATAGGATGCTATAGAGTTAAACATTTCAAATTAATTCTAAAATTACAATAAAATAAAATTACATTACATAATAAATAAACATTGTTTTTATAATCGAGACACCGAGCGGCAGCTTAATAAAAGTTAAATTACATGCGATTTAAATTTGAAATTATGAAATTGTTATTATAGGATTCCAACATCATTCATCACCATCATCATTGTACAACTGTAGGCACATAATAAAGTTTAGGTATCTGTACGTCCTTGTGTAGGGTACCATCAAAACCAATTAAATACGAAGTACAAAGGATATTATAACATTTAATTATACTTGTATGATATTTGACACGCGCGGTATTCTATCGCAGGGTTTGCTCCTACTAATGTTGCAGACATGTTTCTAATTAAATTTATTATTAGATTCCAACACGTTTTGAGGACGGCAAAAGGTTCTGCCAACGGCTAAACATGGAGTAAAGGGAACTGAATGCTGCAACAGATGATTATTATTTGTATTGCAAGTAATACTGCGTGGGAGAAAAAATAAACTACCTTTGTGGACGTAAAATATAACTAAATAACTAACTATAACTATAACTCTTGTAAGCAACAACTTAACAAACGGAGTAATGTATTGAAACTACTCGATACCGTATTAAAAATATAATTAATAAGAACAGAGCTAGGTCAACCATTTAACAAGTGATTCCGCCAAGGTTCGGATCACGACAGACCATCTACATAATCTACAATATAAAACAAACAGTCACACTCAAATTCAAACAACGCTGTTCTTGTTCTTCATCCCAGGTGAAATTAGATCTCACTATACGTCCGGGGCCCGCGCAAGGCATGATCACGCCAGCACCCGATCTTGTTACCATGCTCGACTGCTGTGTTGCTAACAAGCTCATCTGTGGAAGTATGTATTGCCACCATACTTATTTCTGCCGCCAAACAGTGATGCTTGCATTACCGTGTTCCGGAGTGAAGGGCGTACCCTTAATTTGTAATGCCAATGTTCACTGTGTGTTCTGGTGACATTACAATCACATGAGACTTTCCATCTTCATGTCATTGTCTCAGTTTGGCAAACGTGACTTACAATATCATTTTCGCAACATCCTAGGTGGTATTGCAGTTGTTATGGGCAAAGGTAACCACTTAACATCAAGTGGGCCTTTAGCTCGTTTAGCCAACCTATATCATATAAAAATGGGCAACAGTATCCACTTTTGCACTGACAATTAATAAACTACAAGAAGCGTACACCAATTAATAAACAGACAGGTACGTCTCTAGTTCTATTACGAAAGCGATCCTGAATTTACCAAGTTCATCCAGACATTGCCTGTAATTAATTAGCACGTTGTCATGTAAACCATTAAAATAAAAGAGCCGCTCAGTAGTCTACTCATATGACCTGAATCCGGAACATAATAACAGATTTCGGTCTATATTACTAGATGGAAGCTTCACTATTCAACGACAATAAGGCCTCTACGACTCGTGCTAAACAACTTTATTCTATCACTTAAGCGTTGCAAAATAACCCTTTATGCTTTTATCTTAAAGTTGTTTCGGGTTGCAAGCGTTACTTGGCAGGTCATTAGTTCCAGGATAGTGATATTTCGCCGGCCATGCATCACACTGATATATGACATAATGAGGATAGGAATTTAGTTTCATAAAAGAGCTTGTTCGGACATTATTACGCGGGCATTTGAGCTATGTTTTGTTCCAAGCTGTTCTAATATTGTACTGGCAACATAAAGATTAAAAATTTGCAGTTTTACGAAACTTTATTGCATTATAAGCGCGTTTTCAGGGTTCAAATTTGTTAAAATTGTTATTTACAGTTTTTATTTAAAATTGCTTGTAAAGTAAGAATATGTTTTATGTATAACCCCGGCTCCATACGTTGGCCCGAACGATGGCACCAACGCTATTCGCCAACGTGTGGATCGGGAAATGGCGTTGGCCCGAACGTTGGCAGTTGGCCGGCGCGTGTCAGTTTTATCAAATTAATTATGCAATAACGTTGGCGATGCGTCCACACGTTGGCAATTTGCTCAGTCTTGCCGCAGCACTCATGCAGTAAGGTGCATCGAATAAGCTTGTTCCTACGTTCACCGCGTCTTGAAAATGTCATCCACGTGGATAAACGCAATATAATTTGTTTATTAACAAATAATAATGATATTCTCATGTTTGTCAAAACATTTTTCAAAGACCGTCCTTTGTTTAACTATTGTGTTATTTTAATAGACAGTTCACTCAATAATCTTAAAGTGCCCAGTGCAACATTTATTTCAGACGACTTTACATTGGCTCTAACGGGACTAAACTAACATTATCTCCAACGTGTGGAGGCTAGGCATGATTACGGGCCAACGCTTGTCCCAACGTTGGGGCCAACGTGTGGAGACGGCCTAAGCATACTCACTAAAAGATTGTGTGAACATTCCAGAATGGAAAGTCTACTTTTACAACGTCATGAATTTTCCTTACTGCTTGAAGTTTGCTCAATTGCACCTGACGTCACGGTCAGCAACACGTGCAGAATTTTAGATTGCCGTGAGGTTCCCGGTCAGGATTGGGTCAACTATTTCCCCGACGGTGACGTGAAAGGAGCGTGTGATTTAATCTGCTGGGACTGCAACAATGAGAGCGTTTACTGCTGTAAATCCATGTCTGACGAAAATGCAACTAATATATTGACATCACATTATAACTAGCGATGGTCATTTGACAGTAGTGTGGTAAGTTCCATGAGTGACGATATTTAATTGATCGAGTGCTGACTGGCTAATCTTTTCCCCACGGCATGAGCTATTATCATTATGTAGCTCATATCGACACGATAGAAGAAGAAGTGTGGTAAGTTGGTAAGCGTTAAGTCTAAACCGACTCAAACTTAAAATACTTACTCAGGTACTTACTTACTCCTCTGGCTCAGCGACCCAAAGTGAGTCATGTCCCCCGAAACGAGAACTCTCCACTTTCCTCGATCTTGCGCGATATCTCGCCAGTTGGTAGCTTGAAGCTCACGTAAATCAGCCTTCACAGCATCTCCCCAGCGATATCTGGGGCGACCTACTGGTCAACGTCCGGTTGGTTGGCCCAGATACGCTTTCTTGGCTCCTCGATCCTCCCCCATGCGAAAACTTAAAATAAGGAAAAGTATTCCGTTTTATTCCCAACAAGCACAGAAACGACCACACTCAATACCGACCAACATTAAAGCGACATACAGTCGTCCAACATTACCATTCACGCGACGCCATGCGCCTGAACGTAGTGGCCTGAATGCGCGGAGTTTTTAATAAAGTGCTCCAGACGACATGCATGCTGTGTGGGCTTGTATGGAAGGCGGGCCATTCCGAAAGATTAATGGTAGTGTAAATATGGGATGAGTTCATCCTGATGCGTAGGGAACTAGACTAAAATTGAGCTCAATTGTCCATTTCATCTATTCGGAAAGGGCTATAGTTACGAAGACCAATTGCTTTCAAATCGAATGAAATGCACAGATTGTTGCAATGGTTCGAAAGAACTAAGGATAGAGCAACAATACAGCAATGTTTCTTACAGCAATGTCTTTCATAGCTTGTAATATGCGACAATCTGAAAATTTCTTATAATAAAACACCTATTTATTTAAATAGCATATTGACCTTATATTGACCTTCATCTGGGAGGTTTAAAATAAGTAGGTATGGTAAAATAATTGATAAAAGGTTTTTTTTTCGGTTTTCTAAAACAATAGGTCTGGCGATTTATCTGATCGAAGAGTTGTTTTCCTTTTGAAAACCGATAATGGCGCGAATATAAATTAAGAAAATTTTGAGGTTAATGTATTAAGCATTGCATAAAAAAATAGCTTTAAACAGCACACATACATTTTGAAGACAGACTGCTCATTCTTAAATATTAAAGTTTTCCATACAGAAAAGGGTACCCATCAAAATGTATGATACAAAAGATTATTTTGGTCCTAAAAGTTCTGCAAAATGATGGACACAAGTTGTCCGTAAAGTTTTTCTGGTATAAAATATGTTCTAAATGCAATATTTTGTACGAAAATGTTATCCTTGTCATAAATTTCATATATACCTTGACATGTTTACCCTATTACTCAAACAAGCCTAAGTAAACAACTAATCTGGCTTCTGTATCTCAGCAGAGGAAACAAGAGAGGAATCCCATACGGTAATAATAGGCTCTAAACGTATGATTCCCCCCGGGACGTGTTATGTAGCCAATTGTTCTGGGCACGGAATACCACGGGTGTATATACGAGCCTACTATACATCACTATGAGTGACACTCGATTATCCCAGCAAACCTCCGGGGAAATTATCACCATTACACTTTACTTATTAATTAATGCCGTTGTTACCTGAGTGTGGAGAAAGTCTTGGTTTATTTCTAATGGGGCATGTACATTGATTTAACATATTGCTAGGGTCACTTCTATTTATTTTCTCTATAAGTTTTAAGAACATTTCTAATGTGGATCCTTAACAATCAGACTCTGAGATCTTATATCGAGTTCCAAGAAGTCTAGTCTTTCGTCCAGCTTTAGGCTTGTAATTAAGATAGGTATCAAATCCAAGTGAATCGGCAAACGCAACGTAGGTACCCCCCAGCCAGGTGGACCGATGGAAAAGGTAGATGAGGGTACTGGATGCGGAAGGTTGAGGACAGATTGTAGCAGCGCAGTTTGGGAGAGGCCTATATCCAGCAGTGGACTGCGACAGGCCGAGTTGATGATCACATCCAAGGACTGCCAGTCAAAGATATGTACTCATCGTATTGTTTTAATACCGTCTTAAATACCAGCCTAGTATTGCAGTATTATTTTCCGTAGTTTTAAAATAACTTATTACTATTGACGACATCTGTGGTCTAGTGGTTCGAGTATCGGACTGCTGATCACAAGGTCGTGGGCTCGATCCCCACAGGACACTAATATTTGTGTGATGAACATGAGTGTTTGTGTTGGTCTGGGTGTTTCTTATTATAAGTATGTATTTAGAACAACAAATAAAAATAAATAAGTATTATAGCCATTGTCTAGAACCCATAGTACAAGCTCTGCTTAGTTTGGGACTAGATGGTGATGTGTAAAATGTCCCAAAAATATTTATTTATTTGACCAAACCATACATGGTAAGAAAAATTTAAACGAACGCCATAAGACTATAAAAACACAGTGTTTACCGACGGTCCCGTTGGTGAAGAGTCTTGTCCTATATAATGTCCCTCAAATATTGACGCAGCGGCCCTTGGCTCAAACATTATTCTTTCATCGAGGCTATGTTTGTTCACTTTCCTAGCCAAACAAACTCGCCAACGTTTTTCAATGTCCTTTACAAAAATCTGGTGATGTATGATGCGTGAAATTGTTGGCCAAAATATCGAAGGGCATCTGGTGAAAGGTAAACGAAGAGGCTATATAGATTGTGGGACGTTTTATTGACGGAACAGCGCAGAGTACAGTGCAGTTAATGAGGTTAGCAGAACATTTTAACATACATTATACATTGCTTTTAACACAAGTTTGAAGTTAAAGAAAAATCTTTTTCCATAGCTTTTTCAGATTTGAAAACAAACAAGAACCTTTCACGAAATTTCCAATACATTCATATATTTCAAAAACATACATCAACATCTTTCGAACACCGGAAAAGATAAATGTCAAAGAATTCACGTGTGACGGCGGTTTCAAATAACGGCGCACGTTTGACGGCGCGGTATCAAATGTCGCACGATTGACGTACGCGTTCTGGCTGATTCTTCGCACCCCTTTGATCTTGCTTCCTGTGGAAATGTAGAACAGATTCAATAACGTTTCAATGATAATTTGATTTCTATTAAATGAATTTGTTTATGTAATGTGTCAATTGTTTATTTTTAATCAAAATTGACACACATGTAGCGACATCTATCTCGGTACATGGAACCTAACAATGACGAGAGTAATGTAGCGACATCTATCCCGCTACATGGGAACCATCCTTAATCACGCAAGCAGAGTATGGCACGCAAATTAGCATATATACAAGCGCCCAACATCAGCCGTTGGGCAGTAGCCCGCCAGGCGCAGACCCAGCCTGGTCGGAGGATTCTCCCTTTGTGTTGGAGGAACATGATACCTTATTCCTCTACACACACATAACCACTCAACCCATTACTGTCCCAGCACGGGCCTCTATTCAGTATGAGAAGGCTAAGGCCTTAGTCCACCACGCTGGCCTAGTGCTGGTTGGCAGCCTACACACACCATGGAGTTCTCTCAAGGGTGTAGGTTTCCTCACGACATTTTCCTTCACTGTTAAAGTGATAATCGAATTCCGATCCGAAAATATATTTGAAAAGTCAGAGGTGCGGGCCGGGATCAACTCAGACCCTCCTGCATGAAAAGCAAGCGTTCAAGCACTAGGCTATAAAACTGTTATTAAAATTGAAGCACGAAGCAATATTTGGCCAGTAAAAAACTTCTTTTATCCTTTATGGTAGCAGGTTTTTGATTAAATGATTTTAAAACTTATAAATAACTCATAACAGACTCAAAAAAATACTTGTCTACTGTGTGTCTGTGTGTGTCTAAAAACACATGTATGACGACTTAATCCCATCGGAACCAGACGGTATTCTTTTGTCGAGTCTATATCACGACTTTCCTTCCCACTTCAGACCCGCATTTACCATTCCCAAAGCCAATTAATATCTTAATACTTTAATACAACACGTAGTCTATCGAACAAGGTCGTGGGACGTTGGATGTGGGCGTTTTTTGCGCCGGCAATAAATTCGTAAAGCGTTATGTTTGGCGACGATCAATCACCGAGGCATTAACACGCACCCACGTTGCTTTTTATTTCATCGATATCGTATAGAAACTTCAAAATTTATGCTAGAGCTTGTCATTCGAATTTTAACTCTTTATTTACAATATCAAGATTTAAAATAGGTTGGAGTTTCGAGTTTTTTGGGGGCTAACTATATCAGAAGTTTGAATGTTTGAAGCAAAGTTGAACCAAAAGAGATAAATAAATAAAGTGGTGTCGAGATCGAAAATGTTCTGCTGCAAAACCACACATTAAGAGCAACAAGTCATTTGTCCAGAACCATAAAGTTTACTCTAAAGTTAAGATATATGTGAAAGCAATATTGGATAGTAGAAATAAAACTATTTACATACCGACATAATGGGTTCTTGGCTGCACGCCAAGATCCTGGATATAAAGTTTTGAGCGAACTTTGAGGAGTAAAAAGCTAAGAAGTAGACTGTACCAATCAAAAGTATCTTCCCACTTAAAATTACAAGACACATACGGCGGCATAACGGCTATAAACTCCATGATATAGGAAGAGAGCCTACTAAAAGTGTTAACTTTGAGGCCAATTTTTAAGCTATTGCATAGCTTCTATCGCGGGCCTTGAGCGTGGAGACCGAATCCAGAAATTCCGTAACGAAAATAACCTAACACCCCCCACTCCGACCGGCACAGCGGTGATACTTTTTAGTTTTGCCATCTATCGATGAATAGCAGAACTTTTAATGACTTTTTCAAATATCACGCTTGTCTCTTTAGTTCTGCAAATCACCTCTAGGTGGCATTGGTTGTATCGGCGTTACTGCGCATGCGTAATTCCCCTCTTCGCCCCGCAATCTGGTGACTCATGGCTGCTTAGAGTTTCGCCGTTAGGGCACCTCCTCTTTGTATTTACATAAAAAATGCTATGCAATAGCTTTACCGTGGCAGTCTCCGAGTGCCACACGTCTTTTTTTTTAGTTTAACACTCAGTCACAGATTCTGATCTATAAATTGGGTAAACCTTGATCCTCGTTCTTGTGACCTTTAGACAAATAAAGTGACAATAAACAGAGTAAATTCGCAACAATTCCAGCTCTCATAATATCATAATATCGGCGAAACAATAAAAGTACACGATCATTACAACGGTACTGAGCATTTGATCCCAAACTGCTGACCTGTCGTTAACCGGAGCAGACTGAGCGACGCTCGTTAAAACTTGACTTTCGACCTACACTCGAAGACTACAGCGAGTTATGACTAAACGTTTAGCAGATATTTCTGTTAATCTGAGTTTTTATGTGACAGTCGTTTTAATTTTTATGACATTCACGGTATTTGAATACTGGTGTTCGTACAGAGGAAAAATTATTAACTGTAGAAAGGAAATTGTATCAACTGGAAAAACAGCTGTTATCACAGAGTTAGTTAATTCAGTTTTATTCAAAGCCGCACTACATCGTATAAAATTAGAATCTGAACACTTCATAAATGAAGGAAATTCAATACTGGATAATAACATGTATAAAGAAAAACAAAAAACCAGCCAAGTGTGAGTCGGAATCACGCAGTAAGGGTTCCGTACCACCCATCAACCTGATACCCCATAGAAATTGATTTAATTTATGAGAGTTTATCAAAAGACATCAACGAATGTACCTACGCGAAATGTGAATTTTTGCATCTCTTTCTTACGTAGGTACCACCACATATGTTTATGTTTGCCCTATTTTTAGTATTTGTCGCTAAACTACATAGTATGCACTATAATCAGACCAAGTTTCACGCTGGTATGTATTACCGTTTTGAAGATAGAGCAGCTCCCCTAGCCAAGTTGACAATCTACAATCGTCAACGCTATAGAAAACAATCAAAATTTATGGGAATGACATGTCTCAACTAATGACTTTTTCGTCGAGATATGTCATTCCCTTACATTTTGATTGTTTTCTATAGCACTGGGACACTGGGTCGACGCGGACCTAAAAGACAACACAGACATTGAAAGGGAGCGCAGGTCGCTGTCTGTCCGCTGCAATATGTTAGCCCGCAGGTTTGCACGGTGTACAGCACCGGTGAAGGTGACGTTGTTTAAGGCTTACTGCCAGTCCTTTTACACGTGCAGCCTGTGGGTGCACTACACCCAGCGGTCATACAGCGATTTGCGCGTCCAGTTTAATAACGCGTTCAGGGTGTTGTTGAGGCTGCCGCGATACTGCAGCGCGTCGGGTATGTTCGCAGACGCGCAGGTTGACGGCTTTCATGCAATCATCCGCAAAAGGTGCGCGTCACTACTCGACCGCTGGCGCGGAAGCTCCAACATCATCCTGGGCGCGCTGGCTGATAGGTGGGACAGCCCGATGTTCGCCCACTGGATGCAACTCCACAATCAGTTGTAGGCGGGCCTAGGGTAAACTTGACATCAGTTATTCTATATGTGTGTGTTTTTAAATTTTTAATGATTTTCAATGTATGTAAATTTAATTTTTTTAATAATTTTTTTATTGTGTAAATTTTTATTTCAATTTATTTTGTGTGTGTGTTAAGTAATTTTTATTTATTCTATGTGGTTTATGGGTTCAGATGCCCGAAATAAAGAAATTTTAATTTAATTTAATTTATAGCGTTGACGATTGTAGATTGTCAACTTGGCTAGGGGGGCAGGAACAAAAATGTTGATTTTTTTTATTCTTGTATGGAATTCTTCCTTAAGTTTTAGACTCTTTTTAATTTTTAGTATTTGTCGTGATATACGCCATAGTAACACATATTCTGTGAAATTTCAATTGGTTACCTATTACCGTTACAAAGATACAGCCCTGTGACAGACAGACGGACGGACGGACGGACAGCGAAGCGAGAGTAATAGGGTCCCGTTAGCAACCTTTGGGTACGGAACCCTAAATACGATGTTTGAACTAAACAAACAATGACGAAACTAAGCATTTTGCTTTGCTAGGAATTCTTTTCATTCTGCAGGAGAAAGTAGTTTGACTATTATTGCATAGTACCGCATCAAACCAAAATTCTGAGACTTTACTTTTCCTGGGAACAGTTTTAATGCAACGTAAATTACATAGTTCCATGCTCTAAAAATAGTGTTAAATTTCTGAATAATATAATTTCAGATTTCAACAGAACTAAAGAACAAAGAATTTAGTATGACAAGTACCTACACGTCATTATTTTATAACAAGATCCTCGCTACAATCATGAAACATTTTAAGCATTAATTTAATTTCGTAGTATTATTCTTTCTGTGAAATTAAAAACAGTTTTAATTTAGGTTTTATTTTTATGGATCGTATTTTTACTCGGGTTTGAGTACTGGCTAACCTTTTTGGCTTCCTAAAATATACAGTCGCTTTAAACTTTATAACCCATTTCAGGAAAATTTGTGTCAAAAGCTAGAATTAAAAACTGAATTTTATGTGATGTTTTTAAAATAAAACTCTGCATATACAAGAAGCTGGAGCATACTTAATAAAACCACACATTACGATGAAAACAACTCAGAATGAAAATGGTTCATTTAATATCACAAACCAATGGTTTTCAGTACGCCCCAGACGCGAGTTTGAATTTGTTTTTCTGGATATTATTACAAAATATAAACTATACAGGTACGTGAAACTATCTTTCAGTTATTTTATCAACTGATAATGGACAGCTGACTTTAAATATCTAGTACCTATTCTTTCACAAGAACAAGAATAACTAATGGAAAACGCGAAATAACCTCGCTACAAGAATACTTGTTCTCCGTAAAAAAATCTCGCAATTTTTCATACATTTTTAAGTCAGCCAGTTTAATGCTGCTCTTCATCACAGCGTCTGAATCTTTAATACAGACAGATAATTTAATTCCTCGTTGTTGTGAATAATTCAAGGTAACGCCAGAAAATATTGCTACGTTCCGCCCTTGTTTTACACGGCTTATTGTCTTAATGCGGATGTAAGGACCATGTACCGAGGATAATGTTCGAAAGACTCTATTCGCTTTGGAAAATATATAAATAATAGTGCTTGAAATTATAATTATGACATGATTTAATCGTTTTATCTCTATCTAATTGGACAGTGGTATTTCGTCGTACAAAAGTTACTAGACAATTATGGTAGTCAGCCTTATCAGAGAGTTCCGAGCTAGGCGAGCCGGGACCTACCGGGCGAGCCGGGACCTACCGGGCGAGCCGAGACCTACCGGGCGAGCCGGGACCTACCGGGCGAGCCGGGACCTACCGGGGATGGTTGGGAGAGTAAAAGTTTCCCACGCCCCCGGTCAAGGGTCGTTAGAGGAACACCGTGGTGGTTTTTAGTCGGTAAGAGTCCGACACTGGCTCCGCCTACCCCAGGCGGAGTGCGTCCATGAGGATTTTCCCCACGGAAAAAAAAAAAAAAAGATTTCCGAGCTAATATTTTTCCTATTTCGACCCATTGACATAGCATTGACATTGATAGCGCAGCATTTTTATTGTTTGCAGCCTATTTTACCAACACATATAATCTTATATCAAATTCGTGCCTGTACCAGGTTTTCAGCCCCACCTTTTTATAGCAGATCATGTTTTGAGTGGTACAAGTCCGATAATATTCTGTAAGATACTTTGAAAAGTTTGACACGAAGAAGGCGTGTTTTAGCACAGTCAGGTGGCAAACGGTCATCATATTCGTTCACTTCGAAACCTCGTTACAAAAACTTTGCCATTAAGGTCAGAACAAAGGAAGGACGAACAATAACAATTATAACTCTTAATCGAATTTCAACAAGGTCCATTTTTCCTTCGCACGTATAAACCTTCGAAAGCAATCATCTTTTAATTTGTTCTGTAAGTTGTTGGAAACTGTACAGTGGATGAATTGAATCTATTCGAAGTGTTTCAATTAAAAACGGATAAATCTAAAGGAAACTTCGGAAGCTGAATCAGAGTAATTCTTACAAGAACATTTAAAACATTAAGCTATAATAATATTAATATTCGTTAGTGACAATGACATAGCCTTGTGAAATTCAGTAGAATCATTTGGTCCTATCGTACAAAATATTTTAGACTGTAAGTAAGATGTTGATCATTTTTATTACGTCTTCATTTCGTTTCTTTGATGCAGCCAAAGCTTTCTTTTTTAAAGATTTAAATTGTGGAAAGAAAATAAATAAAAAAAAACCCTCACGAGCAGGATTCGAACCTGCGACTCCTGGCTCAGTACGCCAGTGCTTTAGCCACTAAGCTACCGTGAACACTTTTTCTTTCTCTTTCTTTTTTATCTTCGTATTTTCCTCCAAAACATGTTTTATGGGAATCGAAGATTTTTCTTATCAGATCGGGATAAAACGGGGTACATACATACACGACTACGATACTTTGCATGATAGGACCACCGCTTGGAGCTCTAGCTACAATATGATTTAAATATTGCAATAGTGCACCAGTAAAAGCTTCCTGCTCGAATTTTACGAGCACAGTGACCCACTTTCCTTTTCCGCGGAAACAAACAGCTGACAAGACCGACTCTGTTTTTTTCCTTCGCCAAAATCAACAATAAATGCAAACAAATACGTGTAATGTTAGACGACAGTTTCTTTACTGTCTCAAGCGCTTGATATTTTATGGCGTCAAGTTTGTAGGAAGTAATAAAGCGGAGTTGATCTTTAGGCTAGTTTATTGTCGCCTTCAATAATTCTCGCAAATAAACAACTAGAAGACGAAGTTTTCGGACAGTCCTGAAGTTTCTTCTGGAATATTTGATGTGTTTTGATTACGTGAAAAAGAAATAATGACCTGAGTTTTTGGGCTCGTTTATAGTTGTTGCCGTGATTTTTTTTTTAAGAGTAATCTTTATGTGGGTTCTTACCACTAATTTGTTTTCCGGAGAATTCCGACTTATCAACCTCAGCCTCATTTACAGGCGCTTTATCAGATCCGCCCTCTTCATTAGACGTGTAATTGTGACAATTTTCTTAAGACTTTATTTCCTTTAAGACCGTCAATGTGGAATTTGAATTGAGTGGATTTAATGAAACACTGATCTGTTATTCTTATTTAAACCAATTTTACAGACAAGCAAACAAGTTTAGAACTAAGGCTAAATGCTTCACCAACTTGACTCATCGCCAAGACAAGAACAACCTTTGCCCAGTACAACTATATCACTTAACATCAGAACTAGTTCCTCGCTTCGAACGAACAGTTCCTGCTAATTAATACGGCAGACAATCACAACTTCGGAACTCATGCCGCATTGCTTAGTATTGAAGTATTTACTACGGACAAATCATGAACGTAGAATATTGGTATATTGTTATCATACAAAGTTATGCAAATTTTGTGATTCAAGATTTTCTCAGAATAATAGAGAATTTCAGATAGAATGTACTGGGACTTATTATGTGTTTCAACTTATGTAACTACCTACATTAACATAACATCACGCCTGTATTTCCCCAAAGGGGTAGGCAGAGGTGTAATAGTACGCCCACGTTTCGCCAGTAATGCTACATACATTGAACGGATATAAAGACGATTTGATTTGATTTTTGATTTAAATAAAAATTTACTCTGCACATCTACCCTACTACAATAGTATAAATGTGAGTTTGTAAATATGTTTGGATGTTTGTTACTCAATCACGCTGTAAGGGCT
Source organism: Asteroscopus sphinx (assembly GCA_949699075.1). Taxonomy (NCBI): domain Eukaryota; kingdom Metazoa; phylum Arthropoda; class Insecta; order Lepidoptera; family Noctuidae; genus Asteroscopus; species Asteroscopus sphinx. The sequence continues at coordinate 623,410 of OX453007.1, forward strand.
GAACGGATTTGGATGAAATTTGGCATATAGATAGAACATACCCTGGATAACATATAGGCTGCTTTTATCCCGGGAAGATGAACAGTTCCCGAGGGATGCGCGATAAACAACAACCACGCGGGTGAAGCATTAGCTTGTATATAATATGATAAATATGAAAGTGTGCGATTCTAGTGGTATGGTCCCAAATGGTGGGTCCTATGGAGAGGAACCGGCAAGAAACTCCATGGATATGCAAAATTCAAAACCTTAGGCACAACAATGCTCCACTGCAAACTTTTCCACTCTACAACAGAATTACAATAATTCAGGCGACGTATTCGACTGTACATATAACTCAAGAACGCTAAAGCCGCTGTAGTTGTACAACGATGCATTTATGCAAATGGCGGCCGCAAATCTGATGAGCGCTCGTTCACCGACGCTTAATCGCCTTCGTCGCCAGTGTACGGAAAATTTGCAATTTCATTAAATAAGCTGAAAAGTCTTTAAATGTTCGGTTCTGAGTTTTAGTTGACTGGGAAGAGGATAATGGTTGCTCGAAATAAGCTAGTGGCTTGCCGCTATCATAAATGCTAAATTGTTTAAAATGTTTGTGTTTGATTTTTTTAAAGATGAGCAGATTTCTTTCGTCAAAATCCTGACATGGTTCACCACTTCGTCACTATAAATATTTAACACCGTATTATTCTAAGTTTAACACATTAACCCATCAATGTCATCAACTCAGCCTAACGCAGCCCACTGCTGGACATAGGCCTCTCCCAAGTTGCGCTACAACACTCGGTCCTCTGCCTTCCGCATCCAGTCTCCCCCAGCCACATTCTTCGGGTCGTTGCCGTCTGTCAACGCATTGACTACCGAGCTAATATTTTTGAGGGTATCAACTCCACTAGCGTCAAGCACATGTGCCTGACGCTAGTATCTATGGCATGCAATATTTTAACAAACACAGTGGCAGTGGTGGATTAGAAAAAAAACAAGTATTTTTATTAAAATCAATTGGATTTCATTATTTTAGCTCACTATCTTGGTTTGTGTTGATAGCCCAGATGGTGAAAACATACCTTGAATTTCTATTCAACCTGGAAAATGTAGAGGTATGATATGAGTTAGCATACTTTAACAGGTCTGAGACTGCGAAAATCTTTCAACTTCTCTTTGAATACGAAAATAAGAGAGCAGATATACTGAAATGAAAGGAATATGAATAAGAAATGGTTTTCCAATACCTGTGTTATTTGGAATCTGGATTATTTAAATGGTGTATTTGATAAATTGTGATCCTGTACTAGATGTATTTTGAAATAAATGAAACTTATTTATCTCTGTTAGAGATGCCTTTTTAGTATGATTGAAGGACAAACAAATAAATAGACAAACATCCATACTTTCACATTTATAACATTGGTTGGATTATCTTTTACGGTTTCACTGACGCCAGCTCATGATTCTAGGCTTCGGTCGAGTCTGGAACTAGTATACAAACTTGATAGGATGACACTTGAGTTAGAGAACACATGATAATTTTAGCTCCCGAAAGTTATTATAAATAATTAAGTTACAATGATGAGGATGAAAAAATCCACGAGCGTTATAACTATAAAAAATCTGCTATACTAACTATTCACATTTTCATCAGCCTTATATTACCTAAGTATTTTAAATGGAGTTTTGATATCTTATTTCAAAGGTTTACTCTACATAAATACAAAACATAAAGAGCTTCAAAACACCGCCTTTGGAATGGAGAACAGAAAACGTAAAAGTGCAGGAAATCGGATTGCGGTCACTTGCGGTTTTGTTCCGGAAATAAACAGGGAGCGATACGGTCGCTCCTATTTTGAAATAATTCGTATTTGCTTTATATTTCACAATATTATGGATTTAGTCGGCTTCTGTTCCACAATCATTTTCAATAAAGCAGTATATAATTATCATGAACAATAGATATTAGGTCCTACCAAATATCCATGCCTCATACCGTGAGAATGTTCATTCAAAAGATATAAATTGGGGAAATAAACAGTCGCTCACGAGCAAGATGATTTTTTCTTTCTACAATTTATATCTTTAGATTTCACTTCACATACATTAATGAGTTAAAATAATAAGCAGAAGAACCGGAGTGACCGACATAGCTTGTAGGATCAGTAAGCTGAAGTGGCAGTGGGCTGGCCATGTCTGTCGAAGGACCGATGACCGCTGGAGCAGACGAGTCTTTGAGTGGAGACCGTGAATCGGCAAAAGCAGCGTAGGCCCCCCGCACACCATGTGGAGCGACGACTTGAAGAACGTCGCTGGGAGAACTGGATGCGGAAGCCAGAAACCAAGTGTTGTGGCGCAACTTGGGAGAGGCCTATGTCCAGAAGTGGACTGCGATAGGCTGAGATGATGATTAATTTAAAACATCACGCCTATATTCCCCGAAGTGGTAGGCAGAGGTGTATAGTACACTCACATTTCACCAGTTATGTTATAAGTCCCATAGAATTTTCATCAATAAGAAATCATTACACGAACGCTCTTCTTACTGACAAGAGAGTTTTCTATTCCTCCACAAATGTCACAAGCCAACATCCTAAAGACTCTGACAGGAATACATTGACTTAAGGCAGAAAAACATGGGCATGATTAAACTATAATATTTACGAGTTAGGAAGTGAGACCAGTTTCCAGCGTCCAATATCCACACTATCATGCAAAAGTAACTATGTCTGTCGGTTTGTTTGTTACCTTTCACGACTAAACCTCTGAACCGATCGTTACAAAAATAGCGTTTAGTAGAAGTAGAGCTCCTTTGTGAAAGAGCTCATGCGGGGAAGTACTACCACCGTACTTACTTCTCCGCCAAATAGTGATGGTTGCATTGCTGTGTTTCGGCCTGAAGGGTACGGGTGCGGGTGAAATTACAATCACATGAGACTTTCCATCTTCATGTCTCAGTTTGGCGAACACAGCAATGGAAGCATCACTATTTGGCGGAGAAGTAGGTACGGTGGTAGTACTTCCCCGGACGAGCTCTTTCACAAAGGAGCTCTACTACTACTAAACCATAGAGTAAGGATACTGTGACTAAACATAGGTTACTTTTAATCCCGGAAAGATAAACAGTTCCCGAGGGATGCGTGATAACATCTTTATGTTATAAACAGAATAACAAACGAGCGAAGCAGCGGACAGAAGCTAGTAACTTATAAGTATCATAATATCTTAATAAGGTACTAACTTGACTTCATAAACTGCACAAGTTATAAAATTTAACGTCGAACTCACAGCAACACTGTAGCTGGTACATTACGGTTACTGCTACTATAAAAACGTACTAAACGTCACTACAGTGCCACTTAAATTATATTTAATACGTATCTGTGTGATCGACACTAGATATACCATCTCATCATTTCCCCTGAGGGCTGTAGAAGAGGGAGGGATTATAACAAGCTTGGACAGTATTGTGGACTAACAGAACATAACATAACATCACGCCTGTATTTCCCCGAAGGGGTAGGTAGAGGTGTAATAGTACACCCACATTTCGCCAGTTATGGTATCGTCCCATGTAATAGGCGGCGAGCCTATTGCCATTGACCGGGCACAAATATAGACTCCGGGCTGCTACTGAGAATTTCCTAATGAAAAAACCTTCGATAAAAAGTATTATTATTGATCGAAGGAAAAAACCCATTAACACTTTGCCCTACCCGGGAATCGAACCCAAGACCCCACGCTCAGCAGTCGCGCTTGCAACCACTAGTCCAACGAGGCAGTATTGTGGACTAAATTACTATTTTCTTCATTGTTTGTCTATATGTTTATTTATTTATTTTAACAGCTGCCTACTGTACTTACAGTTGCCCAACACGTACAGTAGGCCAAGTTATAATTTAGGTACATGATACATAATTCTTATAAGTCTTAAACTACTATAAACTAGCCTATGCCCGCGACTTCGCCCGCGTGAATGTCGTTTATCGCGCATCCCTCGAGAGCTGTTCATCTTTCCGGGATAAAAATAGCCCTTACGTTAATCCGGGTTATGTTCTATCTGCATACCAAATTTCATTATAATCGGTTTAGCCGTTCTTGAGTTATAAATGGTGTAACTAACCCGACTTTGTTTTATATATTTAGACTTTTTATATTTGGATGACGAAACGCGCTAACGGCTTACTTAGAAAGAAAGAAAGAAAAATAAATTATTGTCACAGTTAACGACGCGCAGCATTTAGACAACAGTGATAAACACAAGCAGGTAAGTTATAGGTGGGGTTACATAGAAAGTAAAACAAAAAAACACATAGGTAATTTTTTTTTTTTTTTTTTTTTTTTCATTCTTTCTTTAGGTAAAAAATTAAGAAAGGACAGTCGATACAAAATATAAGAAATGTATAGTTGACCGCATGACCACTGTCATACGGTCAACTTGCCACTGCAACACCCGAGTCTGAAAACCACCCTTACTGCTTACGAAATAAAGGCGCCGCCAGAGCCAAACTGTTAGCACACCACTGTTACTTGATACTTAGTCGTTACCGTTGCTCATAACAACTGCAATATCACCTTTTCTAGTGTGGATATCCTCATGGATATCTTCCGTATGGGTAAGGCGGAGGGATATTTCAGACTCCTACCGACTGACGGCCAAAATTAATATCCAATCTAAGTATCCACGATTTGCCCTACTAGAGATAGAAATTTGACATGAGCGCGATACAAAATATGTCAAATTTCTATCTCGAGTAGGGTAAATCGTGGATGGATAGGATTTTAATTTTGCCCGTTAAACTACACAGTGGCCATCATCAGTACAAAATAAAGAAGTTCCGGAACTACACCAGTGCCCCTCTATCAATTAGGTTGTCGTCTATATGATATTTTAAGTCGTGTTCGATTTACTAAGACAGGTAGATGACAAATCTCACGTGGTTATAATTTCACCGGAATCATTCCCACCGGAACACAGCAATGCAAGATCACTGAATCATAGTCAAACCGATAACACGATTTTGTGGGGAAAAGACATTGTGTATGAACTAATATCTGATTTTACACATATAAATAAATAATAATCATTACTGTTTGGCAGCAGAAATAATTACAATCGTTGTAATTTCCCAGACGAGCTCTTTAACAAAGATCTACTATTACAAATGCTTTGTTATAATAAATGTCACCTCTATTTCGTAACAACACTTTTATGACTGAAATACCCAAAGGATTAGGCTACAGTATGGACACTTTTTATAGTGATGTGATGTGACATATTGACTCGCGCAATCCTCGTGAGGTTATACGTCAGAAGAGAGCAGACCCATGTCACCTGTACGCGTATGTTGCCGAGCTAGGTGTGATAAGCATTATTGCTCAGTTTATTTTAATTTTTTATTTATTTATTTATGTACACTACGACACATGAAAGGAGACAGCATTGAAAGTATTTAAGTACTTACAAAGGCACAACTTAATTTAGAGAAATTTCTACCAGCCTACCTGTGAGAGGAGAAATATGCAATAAATGTAGACAACAGTTTGTAAAACAAGACATTGTTATTCAATTATCAGTTTGTTTAAATTGGAATACGAGTTGTTCTGCTTTAAATAAATTAATTTTATTTAAGTTCATCGTCATCATTTACAAAGATAATACAATATAATTAAATCGGACTGATTGATAGCTATTTCCAAAGAAGGTTGTAAGTAGGTACACACGGCTACACATCAAGCTGTTCAAAACCAGTAAAGGCTGACCTCGCGTTGTAAAGAAAACCTATACAATGCGAGGTCAGCTTATACTGGATATGTACAGCTTGATGTGGAGCCGTGTGTACTACCGTACCGTACTTCTGGAGAGTTGACTGTGATATTAGATGTACGAACAATAATGGTCTTAAATAAACACTTCTACGTAGTGCTACCCCTCTCGCACATATTTCTGGTACTACCTACGTAGTGCTATCCCTCTCGCACATATTGCATTATTACTACTTTTCTTGACCAACTTTTCGGCACTTGTCAGCATTCCTATAGTTATTATTTCTATGCTATTTACTGAATACAATTTTCAACCATGGAACTGCTAGATCTGGATCAAACTCGAGTGTATCACTATGCTCGCAATCACTAGACCAAACACCAAGTGGTTTGTTTTGTTTTACTTGTGCTATGGTACCTATGCTATGGTACAAAAAAGCAATGATCACTTTCTTATAAATTGCACTTGTTCCCATAATATTGCAGACGCGACCTGACGTTTTCACTTCGAATGATGTTCGCTTTACGTTGTTGCTCTTCTTATTTCACCCCTTTCTGGACGGATGCTGCGAAATTTATGTAGCATGCTTGCTTAAGCTAGAAGTAGCTCTTCCTTCTACATTTGAAGAAAACGGTAAAAGGCTTTATGCTCAAAGAGTTAGAGACATAAGCTTATGGTAGTTATATTAATTCAGACCTGAAGAAAAAACCGAACATGGAAATGGGGCAAGAACTAAGTGGTATTTGCATTAAGGTTACTCTAGTTACTAATACAAAATTGAAGATGTGTTTCGATTCGGCAATTTATTAACTGCCTGAACAAGCTCAAAATAGACATATAGATCGTAATTAAAACACTGCTGCCATACCCCAGACACTCAATACAATATAAATGCTAGAACCAACTACATACACAAGATTACGTCTGTATACGAACACTCGCACACGTGTAGGTTAGGGATGCTCGCCGCTCGTAATGCCGACTCAGTTCCAAGCGCTTCTCAGTAGTTCTCAGAGATGGCGTGCTTGTATAGCGACTGCCGATTGACGTCCATTGCAATCTTGCAGTCCAATTGCCATCAAACTGCGGGCGGGTGCGGGGCGCGGGCAAGTAATCATAAATTGTGGAGGGTGGTGAGTGGTCTTTCTGTACGATAGTACTATTAGATATTCTGTGCCGCTGCAGTGGTCACTAGGATGAAATGTGATTAAGATTTTATCTACCTCTGGTCATTAGAAACACGAAATTTTCTTAAATTAAAAATCTCTGAGTTACCAAAAATGCTGTATCATCAGAGTATTAAACACAAAACCATTGTTAGAACCCCTACCGAAAAAAATTTAGGGGACTCAACATAAAAAGCAAAAATATTTTTCTGCTTACTCACCCTCGGGAGGGGTTGCTAGTAGAAATTATATTAAAGAGCTTAAAATATTTCCATTAAAAGAGCTCTGACAATAGAAACATTGGGGTTGGTGCAACTTTTAAAAACAATTGTTTCACGGTTTAAGTAAGCGAATCATTCCGGAAAATTGAATAGAATAAGAGAAAGCAAAGTAAATCAAGGGTTGTGAATAAAGGGAAATGTTAGAATGGATGGCCAATTGTGCAGATAAACTGCGCTGGTGCAGGGGAGGGCAGCGACCCGTGCCTGTGAGCCAATTAAAAATAAATTAAAAGTCACACAAATCTTCGGGAAGTATCTGACTCTCTCGAATAAATTGCAATAACATTGAAGAAACTTTTCTGCATAAAGTAATGGTGTTTTATTTTCTAATTATGGGCAATGAAGTATCTGCAAAGCATTTTAAATTAGTTATGATTACTACATATCTCACAAACAAACAGAGACAGCATTCTGTGTAAACATCTAGATGTGAGGAAATAAGATCAAAATAATTCTTTGTGTGATTACGCAATTTCATATTACCAGTAATTGTGCCCGGTCAATGGCAATAGGCTCGCCCCCTATTACATGGGACTATAACATAACTGGCGAAATGTGGGTGTACTATTGTATTGTGTACCTCTGCCTACCCCTTCGGGGAAATACAGGCGTGATGTTATGTTATATTACCACTAACTTAGCATGACAAACTAAGAAATTGGTTTCCCAAAGGATTGCGGATAAAAGGACCAGCTGAATTACTAACTGGTGTTTTTACAAATAGGTACCACCAGTTCAATTTCCTAAAAGCAAGTCTTGACAAAAGTCCAAAAAACGTGACAATTAAGTGAAGATATTAACAGAATTAAGTAGTAGGTACATATACAGCTAGGTATATCGTCACTGATTCAATGAAATCCTAGCTTCTTGCATCGTCATCGAGCTCAAGGAGAAAATAAAACATGATGATCTTCACACACATTCGCTCTTGATGTTATCACTTGGACTGACTGTGATAGATCGATCCTCAAGTCCTCGTCATCCATCCAATCTGAATACTGATGAGGCACATAATATACGACGATTGATCAATGGTAATGCAATTACATATCAGTGCTACTGGTGAATAAATTTCTTCCCGGAAAAGTTCAGAGATTGGGAGAAAATCCGTTCGGATGAACAAAAATGCACATATAAAATTTTATTAAACGATTTTTTGTAAATGTTATTTCAATTATTTGTAAATCAGTGTAAAACTTCTAAATCAGTGTAAATTAAGGATTTGATTCTGTTCTTTTTCTTCTTTGTGTTAATGTACCTAACGACTAATCTTAGGTCAAACTTGGCAAGGCCAAAACTATAAGAGGTGATTCATCGATTGGGGTCGGTGCCACAACTATAAGCTGCCATTTTTTTGCCAATTAATTTTTTAATATTTCCCCACTTGTGAAGATTTTCGAATTAGATTTTTAAGGTGATTATGTTTAGAAATGTTTTTGTAACGTTAACAAATAAAGACTTAAAGATCATTCATCAGCAACCAAATTAGTAAATTAGATCTCCAATAACACGCGAACTCGAACCGCGGTCAAAATAAAATCACAATAATTCACTGCAGATAACACAGCGCGTTAATTTAATTCCAATTTTGATGAAATTCACGAACCGATAATTTATTTTTCCGCATTAATATTGGAACTCGGAGAGATCGCCATTGAACGGCGTCTGTTTAATATTTCATGGGTACAGCTCTTGGAACGTATTAATAATTCCCGAATCAAAATGAACACGGGTTTTTTGTAATGTTACGTCGTAAATTTGAATGTTCGTGTTGTTAAATAAACTGATATGAAATTTCGTGCCCGTAATGTTTTACAATTCATCGTCAAAATGAATGTTGATGTAGGTAACATCTTTGATCAAGAATATATAACAATTACGTACTCTAATTATTATTTTATATACATACATACATATTATAACGCCTGTTTCCCATTGGGGTAGGCAGAGACTATGGGTTTCCACCTGCTACGATCCTGACACACCTCTTTCGCATCATCTACGTTCATTAACCTCGTCATGCATGCTCGTCGGTTTAGAGTACTCTTAACCTGGCATTTTTTGAGAACTTCCGTGATTTGATTGCGACGCGTTCGCTGAGGTTGTCCCCTTCTATCTTCCATCCACACTCGCTTCGTATGTTTGTTTCGTCAATCTCCTCTCGTCCGTCCTCTCTATATGTCCAAACCATCTAAAAACATACCTTTCTCAATCTTTGTCAATACATCTTCTTTCACTCCACAACGCTTACCACGTTGTTAATATTATTATAATAACGTTATTGTAATTATTATTTTAATAGATCATACTTGGGTTATATCAGAAATTACTTTTCTGTATTTTCTCTAATCACTCATGAAGTGGACCGACGACCTGGTGAAGGTCGTGGGAATCCGCTGGATGCGGAAGGTGCAGGACCGCTCGTTGTGGCGATGCTTGGGGAAGCCTATGTCCAGAAGTGGACGTCTTTCGGCTGAAATGATGATGATGATGATGACTCATGAAATAAGTATAAATTCTTATGATGAATTGCCTTGTCCTAAGTTCACAACCGTGATTTTTGTAAACCTCATTGAAAATCATAACAATTATTGTAAAGCCAAAACAAGCTTCTTCCAAAGTATAACCAAGCATTTTTTTTCAAATATCAAACATTCATACCCTAAAACATTACACGTTTTCACAAATCCCGCACGTGTGCTATCCCGCACGTGTGCTATCCCGCACGTGTGCTATCCCGCACGTGTGTGCTTCCCCTCCAATCATCGGTTAGCGAGACTTCGCATTAATTCTGCGGGCCTTCAATAAAGGCTACGTTAAATGGTAACAAAAATCCACCGTGTTAGCCAGAGCATTAAATTGGGATCCAGTGGAATCCGCTGGTATTTTCAAATTAAATCGTACATTTTGTTAAATGTCTACGCGGATTTGTCGAGAGATAACAGCGTGACTATATGAAAGTTGATCGTAGGAAAAATTGCTATCCTTCTTCAATTGTGTTACGTCATTCCATTCTATTTTGAGGGTACCGTACCCGAAGGGTGCCAAACGGGACCCTATTACTCTCGCTACGCTGTCCGTCCGTCCGTCTGTCTGTCACAGGCCTGTATCTTTTGAACAAAAAGATAACGGTTGTATAGGTAACCGGTTGTAATTTTCATAGAATATGTGTTGCTATGATCACGACAAATACTAAAAACAAAAAAAAGTCTTAAACCAAAGGGGGTCCCCATACAGGAAACCTCAAAAAACATGCTTTTTTTTCAAAGTTTTTGTTCCTGCTCTATCATCAAAAAGGTAATACATACCAACGTCAAACTTGGTCTGATTCTAGTGCATATTATGTAGTTTAGCAAAAAATACTAAAAATAGAACAAACATGGACATATGTGGTGGTACTTGCGTAAGAAAGAGATGCAAACATTATTTTTTCGCGTACTGTACGTTGATGTCTTTTGATGAACCTCGTAAATTAAATCAGTTTCTATAGGGTGTCAAGTTGATGGGTGGTACGGAACCCTTACTATGCGAGTCCGACTCGCACTTGGCCGGTTTTTTGATGTTTGACATGTCTAAAAAATTTAGGTAATCATTGTACTTTTGTGTGTTTACCTGTTTACTTAAAATTTATGACCTATGCTATCGTTTTTATCATTAAGAGACGGCGATAGGCGACGGTCATTTATTTTGCCTATATGAAGGTATGAAACTTATTTTTCCCTACGAATGTCAAATACCTAACTGTAGGTAATTTCAACATTACATCAATACACTTAATATTCAGACTGGTTGATTTTATTACCCTTTTTTGCGTCACGCGCTTCAAATCAATTTAGAACTAAAATTCTTCAATATTCGAAGCGTGCTCATCTTTAGTAAAACCTTTTATTCAACATTACCCAATTACCCAACATCAAAACTAAATGCATGCCCATAGACGTAATATCGTTATTAGAATTGACATTAAAGATCGCTTAAATTTAGCTTTTCTCTAATATGACGGTTGAAACTCCTACGCAGTCTGCTTTCTTAGGCTATATTTGAAGTACGTGACATCAACTATTTGCTTTTATGGAAAAAGTTTTGGGCTTCGACGAAAATATGAAGCATCAAAGTGAAGTGTCGTGGAAAAAGGCGCACGTAGGCTGTTTGAAATAAAATGTTAATAGCTTAGTAGATGTCTTTTTATGCTTAAATAACGTATAAGTGGTTCATTGATGTTATTATGTAAACTTTTGTTCTCCGGGACACACGATTATTTTTATCGAATTGGGACATTATTTTTGGTTTGTTTTTTTCGTATAGATCATGTTTTCTTTTCTAGTTTACGTTAAATAATCAGATTATGAGCAATTTCAGCAAATTTTTTTCTTACAATATTATACATGCTGAAATTTTAATCGCTTAATTGCCGAAAAGGGGTCATTGTACTCATAATTATGAACAACTTTTGCTATGGGATGGGATAGTAAAAGTTGTTCATAATGATGAGTACAATGACCCCTTTTCGGGAATTAAGCGATTAAATGAATAAAATAAATAAATAAACAAATATTTAGAACATTTTACACAGCACCATCTATTCACAAACCAGGCAGAGCTTGTAATATGATTAAAATTTCAGCATGTGTACTATAAATAATTAATTAAAGCTTACAAATTTGCGCAAATATTTGAGAAGATAATCAAGTCACTGTCCTAAGACCACAAAAATAAAATTGACAAACTCGTAAGCCCCAAATATACCTTCCCTATTGCCATAGCAAACAACTGACTTGCCAGTCAGCAAACAATAAGTATTGCTTAACGTAAGAAAGACACATGAGGAAAACATAGAAGCAGAACATGATTCCATACAAACACACGTACTGACAGGCAGATAGGTACATACTAGTAGTTTATGAAACTGTTGCATAATAGTAGTTTATTAAAACACGAGTGTGAGTTTTGAGTTTAGATAAAGTAGTGTATGAAACTGACATAATTAGGTATTAAAACACTCGTGTGATACTATTAAAAACCTCGCCTACGGCTCGGTTTTTAAACACACACTCGTGTTTTAATAACCCCTATTATGCAACAGTTTCATAAACTACTATTTTTAAATTCACTACAGGTGCATGTGCGTAAAGTATGTCATTATGACATTACTTTCGAGTTCATAATTCGAATTTAACGATATAAGTGTAGATAAAATACTTTTTGTCTTTCTATCCAATTTGGGTCTCGTCAATTTAGTTTTATATGGAAAATTACAGTGCAACGAGCGAGTTTCGAAAGTTCTGGACTTTTCGGTCTATAATGGATCTTGTTATCTCCACAATGTCGTAGGATCTTCGGTAATGTGGAGGTTCGGGGAATCCATTTGTTTTATATGAGAGAGAGAGATAGAGAGAATGGCTTTATTTGGTTTTCGTTAGATTCCATTATTGCTCTATTGTTTTGTTTGCGTGAAGAATATAAATGGAGATGTTTATTAGAAAAAAAAATGCTTTTAATGCTTCTGTTTCAAACCCATAATTAATCTTATTAGACTTGCTTTAACGGTGGTGGAAAACTCGGCGAGGAAACCTGCTCATTCGCAACGCAATCCTACTAATATTATAAATGCGAAAGTTTGTGAAGATATACTTGGACGTTTGTTACTCAATCACGCTAATACGGCTGAACGGATTTATATGAAATTTCGCACACAGATAGACCATAACTCAAGTTAAAATAATGATATGCTACTTTTTATCCCGGAAAAATAAACGATTCCCGAGGGATGCGCGCACTTATGTCTTTCTGTGATGAGTCGAATTATTCGCGGAGAAAGTCCTTTGTTTGTTTGTTTGTTGAAGATCTGGAAGGTGCCTGAAGTCCGCCAACCCGCAGTAGGCTAGAGTGACGGACTTGCGCCCTTCTCGTTCTGAAAAGAGGCCCGCGCCCTTCTCGTTCTGAAAAGAGGCCCGCGCCCAGCAGTGGGATAGTAATGGTTAATTGTGTATGTTATTTAATGTTTTTGTTTATGCATTTGTTACGAGGGGAACCTGCAAGCTCAGCACACCGTGCCAACAAATGTGACCGACCGAATTCAACACTACGCTTCCGACTTCACCAAGCATTGTCGGCGCCTTATCACCTTGTCCGTTCCCTTCACCTAACAGTGGTGGGAACGGACATAAACATTAATTAACCATATTCATTTGCGTTGTAATTAAAATCTTCAGAAAATACATAAATCTAAAAAAAAAAATTGGTAGGTATAAATTCTTTATACTTGTGTAAAGGCACCACCTTAAAAAGCTCAAATGTATTAGTCTAAGATTTTATTTGTGGAAGAGAAAATAAATGTCTTTATCTTTATCTTATCATATCTTATTAACCGGAAAAGGATTATTCATTGAAGAATTTCCCGACACACATATCTCATTAATCCGTTTATATAAATAAATTAATAAATTCTTTATCGACATAAAACTGGTACAATAATAGTATGACCCTGACTCCAAAGCTGGGCATTATACCTTTGTTTCAGGAGGCAATGACAAAGTTATCAAGTGTCTATACTACTTCTGTAAATAAAATGTTCCTGCTTCTAAGACATGAATGAGAAACAAATTGAGTTACCGTCACTTAAAGGAGAAATTTGAAATTTATTTTTAAGCAAATCATCTCGTTAGTCAATTTGGTTTGATTGAATTTGGGATAAATTGTATTAAGCGGCTGTCCCAGCAGTACTCATACGTACAAAAAGGGAATCGAAATTGAATCGATTTGAAGATATTATTCCAATTGAGTGCATACGAGCTTTACATGATTAAATAGAAATCTTCCTACCTTATTATGTCTTTATATATTATCTATTGTCAAAAGAATAATTCAAGTGGCAAATAAAGTGTAGTGAGTTAAAGACAATTTTATAAAATCACGCTAGAAAAATAAATGAAATACATTTGACTTATTTCAATAAGAAATAACAATTAAAAGATACACTGCTATCATTCATAAAACTCACAAAACGATAGGTATATCTTTATTGCATCGCCATTGTTTGAAAATAATTATAACATTTATAATTTGTAATTTATTAACACTAGTAAAAATATTTTTACCACGATTTTTAAGTAGTGGCCAAACAGATTTTTAGTCGCGCTACCTATTGGTCGTTGTTCCATATTTGTCTATGTTAACGGTGTACGTACATACATGATCTTGTAATTTGTTAAAATATTAAATAAATTCCATTGCATACAATCAAACAGCATTTTTATTGTAAAACCATTATCAAAAGAAAACCTCAAATTACAAATAAATTATTTTGATTTTGATTTTGACCTCTTTTTCCCAAACCGGTACACGAAAGAAACTGGGTCGCCACGGCGGATGAGGCGGCAAACATCGCTGTTACCCTTGCGTGTCCTAATAGGTACTGTATCGTCTTTGATCTGTCGCTCCGCTCGGATGTAATACCGCATACCAAATATTTAAAAGATAACATCGAAATACACAATATCATCGATGTGGTCTTATGCTTACTTAATTTCCGTAATACATCGAGGATTTAGAAACAGTTCTGGTAGCTTAACGCAATTTGAGAGAGTTAGGAAGGCTTATTAAAAGTTGCTTCAAAGTTGCAAAGGTAAGGGAAACAGGGAATTATAACAGTTATGTATTGATAAGTTTAAAATAGCTTTCAAGGCTGGAAATTTTGCAGATTAGAAATATTTAAGCAAAACGTTTCAAAGAATAACACAAACAAACAAAAGCGACTTAACCAAAGACTATATTATATACTATTTATTGTTTAATACACAAAAATATATAATTCTCCGCTAGCCGCGTTCAGTCCATGGATGGGTGACCGTTTCGTTACACATCGAGACCTCTTCGTGCCTCGGAGAGCACCTTCAGCTTTGGTCCCGGTTTTCATACGAATATCTATGGCAGCATAGACATATAACACATATTTCTATGTATGGCAGTCGTTACGAGTAGTCAGAAGCCTGAAAGTCTGAAAACTGGTCTAACCTCGGAATGTCAGTATTACCATACTATTATTTGTTCTATGGTATTACTAAGTAACGGAGTTGTGGAAGTGTGATGGCAGTCGCTCCGTGTAAAATACTGATGTTCAGTCGCATCTGGTTAGACTGGAAGCCGACCCCAACATAATTGGCAAAAGGCGCGCAGGATGATGTTAACATTTTACAAAATAAAAAATAGATATCTCTGACATTTATAGTTTTAATAACACAAAATAATATAAAAACACAAAAGCTAAAAAGTTGGCATAGTTTTTTTTTATCGGCAGAGGCCCAACTAGCCCGGCGCCTGGTGCCCGGCTCCGTAGCCGGGCACCCTGGTAGGGCCTCTGCATCGTAAACTGTGGCTTAAGACACTCCCACCACCCACTTATTGCATCCAGCCTAGTGAGCATCTTCCTGCGGGGTATAACCTTCCCTGGTCCACTTAGAAGTCACTCAACCGACTTCGAACCCAAGTGGGAAGATGTAATTATAATCTTGGGAAATGGAGTTACATCAACAAATCGACGATAGGGTGTGATTGTGGGTATAACCTCCAAACTATGCCTCACCTCTTATCCTGTCCGCTCTCTGCGACCGAGTGACCTCTGCGCCGCCACTGATGACGCCGTACAGGTTGCAAGGATCTGGGCTTGCTAAGTCTGATAAAAGATCGTCAGTCGTACCACAGACACGAAGAAGGAGATAGATAGATAGAATATACTTTACTGTACACCATTAAAATAGTAGTAAACAGGAACAACGTATAAATTATGGGTACATGGGCGGTCTTATCGCTAAAAGCGATATCTTCCAGACAACCTTTGGATCGACAAAGAAGACGTAATACTACTGCATATTAATAAACTAAAATAAATAAATAGCACAAAATATATTACGCATTTAGGTATCATAAATATATATAATTTATATAAATAATCTTACAAGGAATGGTAGTATTCTTGAACTAATTTTTTCAATGAAAACAGTGACTGAGCTTGCTGAGATAATTTTAATTTTGTCGTTTTACTAATAAACAGAATGACTACAAAAATTTGGCCCCATAGCGAGAAAAATAAAGTAAACTTTCATACTCTCATAAGCTTACCCTATCAGGACCCTAATTTTAAAACATGACACCAACAAGTTATAAAAGAATCACTATACAAGACCCAAAAATGGCATCAAAAAACTAAGTGCCCATGTTGTGCCGTAACGAGAATAATAAATAGCATATTTGACAATACACACTTGGGCCAAAATTGCAAAGGCCTCATTTTTGGCCTGTGATTTATGTCCGGCCCGGGCCGGCCTACCCGCCCAAATTTATCGCCGCTCTACGAACACTTTATTCCTCCGCATTATTACCAACAGTCTGTTTCCTACAGATTATCATACATAACAATTTATTATAAAAATATTATGTACAAATTATTTACCTGTTGCTAGAATTAGGGCTGTGGATAAAAATCTATTTTTCAACTAACATCTATAAAAATGGTTTGTTGGTGTTTTATACATGTAAAAGCTCACTATAAATCCAGACCTAAATAGAATAAATAAATACTTACTTACTTACTTACCTAAATAAAATTATATGTATTTGCACCCTTCCTACATATTCGTTTTACCCGACTGCCCCAGAAGGAGGGTGAATTTTTTGAAATTATAAATAAGTAATAAAAAAGTTATAAATAAATTTAATTACAATTAAATTCTTCCATAATTAAAGTAATTTTGTTAAACAGTGAATTAATAGGTAGTAGGTACTGATAGTAACAAAAATAAGATAGGTAACTAAGATATACATGAAAAATATTCTTTCAAAATTCAAAATTCAAAATTATTTATTTGTCAAACATAGGTATGAACTATAACTAACAATAGAATTACAATAGATAGGTATAATTATGATTATTAAAACAAAGGAATTACAAAAATATCAATATATGGAATTTTGAGTACAATTAAAACACTAAATTTTCAATTTTTATTTACAATTATTATGCGAATATACCAAAAAAACAACTGGAGTTTTTGGTAGGTTTTATTTCTAATTGAATAATTATTGGGTTTCATCCGTATCTTGTCCTACTTTTCATAATAACTTAGTCCTAAAATTTCACATCACTCTTGATTCAAATTTTTCGCCGTATTATCAAGACACATATTTGAACTCCGGAAAAAACCATTGTAAAAGTCTCCATCTATCAAAGTGAAAGATAAAGCGGTTCACAAGTTTGGACAGTTTAACGAGCACGTTGAACTACTCAGAGCGAATGATGAGCTGCGTTATACACCCGTCGCGCCAAACAACTTTATTATAAGTTAGACGAGTCTAAGCTTTATGTATCAGACACTTTTATTATGAAATGATTCAGACCTTTTCAATCGGATCTTTTGATCATCATTTCAGCCGAAAGACGTCCACTGCTGGACATAGGCCTCCCCCAAGCATCGCCACAACGACCGGTCCTGTGCCTTCCGCATCCAGCGGATTCCCGCGACCTTCACCAGGTCGTCGGTCCACCTTGTGGGGGGTCTACCCACGCTGCGCCTTCCAGTACGCGGTCGCTACTCCAGAACTTTCATCTATCTTTTCATCTATCTATCTTTTGATATCCAAAATTAATAAACGATCATGCAAATTCAATAATCGATATGTCGTGATATCTGTCGTATCGAAACCTACTCTTAGGCCGGTGTTCATCAACGTTAATTCTTTGATTAAACGGCCGATTACTCGAAAAATATACTGAAATTGTGGGTAAATGGTCAACATTGTTGATGAAATCAAGCCAGTGCCTGTAGGCAAGTAAGAAAAGAAGTAAGAAAATTACATGCAACTTGCAAATGTATCCACAATGTTCCAGTTACTTGCATATGCCGCATGTATAGACGGCATGCAAGCTACTGCTCCATTTTACAGGCATGTGTATTCCAGCCATTAAGGTGGTTTCCCACCGGCGAGGCGTGGAGTGGATTGGATGGGCCTGAATTGAAATCTCGCTGACGATTTCACACCGAAAGATGTACATCGCGAGCACACGCTGACCAGCGCCGGATCGCACCGACACGCGCTGGCCGGTGCCCGGTCTGCAATTTACATCGCGGTTAGGTAGGTGCTACGGAACAGAAAATACAGAGGAAGTAGTAAGTAAGCGTGACCCCTGTCGCCACGTTCCTTTACAAATTTTGTCAAATACCACATCTAGCTGTTTTTTTTGTTCTGTGTCGGCGCGAGACATCGCGCGGTAGAGCGTGGCAGAGCGCGGCCGCGCGTGGCGTGATCGAGCGTGACAGAGCGAGACCGGGCGGGCCGGTGCGAGATTTTTGTATCCGTTTTGAAATGTAATAAATACTCTATACATGCAGCAATAAAGTTTAATGTTGTACCAACAAATATTTCAATTCTCGCCTCGCACATCCAGACCTTACACACCAAGATGGGCGTGACGTGAATTGAAATTTTGCTTTACAAATTTAAATTCTCGCTCGGCCCATCCACGCCACGACTCGCCGGTGTGAAACCACCTTGACTCTTTGTTGTAAATGGCATTGTCAGTATTTCTTTTGTTTTTGACTCATTCACTCTGAACATTGTTTAAGACGTCCTCAGGTTGGTCTGTGAAGACGTCATAAAAAATCTCAAAATTGTATCTGTGAATTCGATAAACTACATAGAATCCGAACATTAATTAGAGTGGGGTAAGGCTGGTATATTCGGAGCACTATCGTGTTGTTTCAAATGTCGTTGTCGATTTTGCAAGTAGATCCCCTGAGTCCGAACCCGGCTCGATGATTTTTAGAATTAATATGCGGATCAGAGTTTGATTATCACTTGCTTTAACGGTGAAGAAAAACATCGTGAGGAAACCTGCACACCTGAGAGTGCTCCATACAGTTCTCGATGGTATATGTGTGTGTAGTCCGCAAAACCGCACTAGGCCAACGCGGTGGACTAAAACCTTAACCTTCTTATTCTGAGAAGAGGCCCGTGCCCAGCAGTGGGACAATAATGGGCTGCTTATGCTTTTTCTGTGAATAAATACAATTAGATGACACAAAGTTGAATAAACATTGAAAAGGTGTTCTTCGGGTTTTGTTAAATGGTCGATCAATAAACAAAAACGAAATGAAAAATTTTTGATGAAATATACTAGATAACTAGGATATGGAAGCAAAAACGTTGTTTGCACAGAGAAAATTTTATTGCAAGATTATGACACAAGTCATTATCAAAGAACACATGTTCTAATATCAATTTGAAAATGTTGTCTTAACTAAAAAGTTTCTACACTTCCCCTCAAACAACATCCATCATCAGATACACCACCATACCACATCAGACACACTTAAATTCAGATCATCACATTTATTAAATGCCACATGACCCAATGGTTTTGTCAGCACATCTGCTGGGTTATCTTCCGTACACACATGGTCCAGACGTACAACATTCTTAGCAATGCAATCTCTGACATAGTGCGCCCTTATGTCTATATGTTTCGTCCTTCTATGCGCTACAGGATTGTACGCAAGTTTAATAGCACTCTGATTATCTACAAAAATGCAAATAGCCCCAAGATATTCACCTCATTATAAATGCATTCAACTGCCGCAAGTGAACTGCCTCCTTGGTTGCCTCCGAATGAGCAATATACTCGGCTTCCGTTGACGACAGTGCCACACAAGCTTGTTTTTGGCATTCCCAGTTAATCAGCAAGTTTCCGCATCTAAAAATAAACCCAGAATACGATTTCCTATCTTTGATGTTCCCTCCCCAGTCAGCATCTACGAATCCCGTGATGTCCTGCACCGGCGACTTGGGAAATGTCAAACATAGATCTCTTGTACCCTTAAGGTATCTTAAGATATGTTTAGCAGCTTTCCAATGACGTTCCTCACAACATGAGTTATACTGTGCCAAAAAAATTACCGCAGCCGCAATATCCGGGCGTGTGTTACAGGCCAAATAGTTCAGCGAACCTATGAGCGCCTGATAACTACGAGAGTCTTGGCAGGACAAGAACTTACCTCCTTCCCCTTCCGCCAAGGCTTTATGGAAATTCATTTCCGTCGGAGTTTTCACTGATTTGCAGTCAGACATACCATATTCATCCAAGATTTTCGAAATAAGCCTCTCTTGATTCAAATATATTCCAGTATCCGTCTTAGACAAAAGCATACCCAAAACTTGTCTCGCTTCCCCTAAATCCTTTATCTTGAACTGTTTAGAAAGATTGTCTAATAAAACTTCCTTCTGCTGTTTGTCTTTGTAAAATAATAAAAAATCGTCAACGTACAAAGCGATATAAAAATTATTATTTTTGTAAAGACAGCTATCAAACTCACAGCGCTTGAAGTTCAAAGACAATAACACTTCATTTACTTTTTCATTCCAAGACCGTGAAGCTTGTTTAAGGCCGTATATCGCTTTTTCTAATAAACGAACTTTTTCCTTCGAGTTTTCATCTATGCAACCCTCCGGCTGTTGCATATAAACTCTTTCATGCAAATCACCGTTCTGCTCCGGAGCGTAGGGAACAGTCAACTGATGGTTTATACCCTTTTGCTGTAGAAACCCATCAAACTTCCTGTTCACAAATTCTGTTCCATTGTCCGTGCGTATGCACTTTACCTTCAACCCGGTTTCAACCTCTACACTAGCTACAAAAACTTTAAAATGATCAAAAACCTGATCTTTTGCTTAAAAAAAAATACAAAAGATTTACGTGTAAAATCATCTAAAATGACTAGCATATACCGAGATCCACCGTACGTGGGTTCAGACATTGGATCACAGATATCTGCGTGAACCAGTTGCAGTCTCTCGACTGCCCTCTCAGCCTCACCAACTGGAAAAAGGTAAACAATGTGTGTATAAATTCAATAGGGGACTTCCATAGGATTTTAAGATTTTAATTAAACTCAAATAGCAGCACGCAGAACCACTTTTATTTGCAAGTCAGGTAATTACAATATGGCCGTGCATAGGTAGGTCAAAGTACAAACAAAGCGCCTGATGTAAAACTTATAGTTAATACTTGTCAGGTATGGTTGCTCTTAATTTCTAAAAACTGAGGAATAATGCTGAAACATGCCGCCGGCCGTTGAAAGCTTGCCTTTCAACCATCGTCTTCCAGTAACGGGCAAATCTTTGAAAACGCTCTCCTAATAATCCCGGTTGCTGTCTTGATGTCAGCAACTCTGTTAATGCCATCGGTGCCAGGATGAACAGCAACAATACGGCCCAACTTCCACTTCAATGGCGGCAGGTTATCGTCTTTTATAACGACGAGTGAGTTCAGATTCAGGCTGTCCTTGCTGGTGCGCCACTTGACTCGCTCTTGAAGCTCGGAGACATATTCCTTGCTCCATCTTGACCAGAAATGCTGTCGCAGCTGTTCAACACGTTGGTGGCGTGTCAGGTGATGATTGGAGTAGTCCCGGATATCCTTTACCGGAAGAGACGTAATTGGTCGTCCAATCAAAAAATGACCTGGAGTGAGAGGCAACAAGTCTTCAGCATTTGATGATAAAGGTGTGAGTGGCCGAGAATTTAAAACGCCTTCAATCTGCACTAACACAGAGTTAAGCTCCTCGTACGTCAAATTACAGTTGCCCAACACTCTTACTAAGTGATATTTGGTCGATTTGACACCCGCCTCCCAAAGACCACCAAAATGTGGAGCGTAAGCAGGAATAAAGTGGAACTTAATTCCATCATGAGCTACAGCTTCAGTTATGGAGTCACAGTTGAGCTTCAAAAAATTTGAAATTTCATTAAAAGCTCCAACGAATGTTGTTCCGCTATCGGAGTAAATATTGAGAGGTTTGCCTCTCCGAGACATAAATCTCCGTAAAGCCTGTAAATAATTACTGCTCGTCAGGTCACCTACCAATTCTAAATGAATGGCCTTGGTAGTAAAACACACGAAAATAACGATGTATACCTTTACCAATCTATATCCACGACCTTGACGACTAGCCGAAACTATAGGACCTGCGTAATCAACTCCTACGCTTTGGAAAGGGAAATCGGCTGGTGAGAGTCTGCTCAATGGGAGATTACCCATTTGGGGAACAACTGTCTGTCCCTTTAGACGCATCAATCTTTGGTGCTCATATTTAAATAAAAGTTTGGTTACATGATGAGTGGACTGTAGTAATATAGGGTGTTTCTTTTCAAATGAAAATTCGGAATTATGTAGTCTGCCACCGATACGAATGACTTTGTTTTCATCGAGAAACACATTTAATTTTAATAATTGATTTTTGTGCGGTAATTTTTGATTATTTAATAACAAGTAATATTCAGGGAAAGATTTCTTTTGAGACTGAATGATAATAAAGTTTAAAGCATCTTGTAGTTCTTCAGAATTTAAATAAGACAGATTTGAAGTACGTCTTTTACATGCGTTAATAAATCGAAAAACATAACAAGTTGAACGCTGTAATCTCATAAAATTAGAGAACCGATTAAACTCGATCAACCCTCTAAATAAGTCTTTATGATCTTGAGATAGTATTATATTATCTGTGTCTTGGGCAATATTAACTAAAACACTAGATTTAATTTCAGGTAAGTTTCCTGAATGTTTGAAGGTGCGCGGCCATGTAGAACTATCTTGTCGCAAAAAAGATGGACCAAACCACCACAAGTCCAGCGATTGCATAGCAGTAGGTTCCACTCCGCGGGATATTAAATCTGCTGGATTTTCGTGGGTTGGCACATGTCTCCAAGTGAATGTACTCGTTCGATCTAATACTTCGGCAACACGATTGCGAACAAAAGTATTTAACTTGATTGGTAACATTTTTAACCAGCCTAGCACTATCATAGAATCCGTCCAAAATACAACACTAGACGGTTGATTGCGAAGGGAATTAGCGACCTTTTGATATAAACGTGCGCCAAGCACAGCAGCGCAGAGCTCTAGTCGCGGTACATTTAGTGGCTTAATAGGAGTTACGCGACTTTTAGACATTATTAATCGCACGTCGACGTCACCCTGATCATTGGTACTGCGAATATACAAACATGCGCCGTAAGCACGCTCTGAAGCGTCAGTAAAAATGTGAAATTCAAGCTGTTTGTATAAATCACAGACCACACGACGTGAAACAAGTAAATTATTAATTACTGGTAAAGTTTTAATTATGTTGACCCATGCTATTCGAACCTCAGGTGATAATTGATCGTCCCATTTTAACCCGTCGAGCCAAAGTTTCTGAAGCAACATCTTCATGGTTACGACACATGGTGCCAATAATCCCAGAGGGTCAAATATTCGTGCAATTACTGCTAGCATACCACGCTTGGTATTTTCAATATTCTCGGGAATACTTATAGGAAAACACAAATTATCTGTCTCAGTTCGCCAACCCAGTCCTAGTGTTTTGTTGACAACATCACCTTCCTTGTGGAAATCTAAACAAAACTCATCAGATGATTCTGAAATTAATGTGGGTTCATTAGATTTCCACTTCCTTAAAGGCATACAAGCAGAAGTGAGAGCATCAGTCACCTTATGACGCAACATTTGAGCCTCCTCAAACAAGTCCGCACCAGTCAAAAGGTCATCGACATAAAAATCATGAAGAATAACTTCTGCGACCTTTTGATCCTGGCATTCAAGACCGACCTGTTTAAGGCACCTAGTTGCAAGGAATGGTGCACTAGCAGTACCATATGTGACTGTATGCAATTGATATACCTTGAGAGGACAAGAGATGTCATCACGCCAAATTATTTGCTGCAAGTGCCTGTCTGATGGGTGCACAGACACCTGCCTGTACATCTTCTCCACGTCAGCGGAGAGGACGTACTTATGCATCCTAAACCTAAGAAGAATTGACGTCAGATCGTCCTGAACGGTAGGGCCCACCATCTGTATTTTATTTAAAGAAATTCCAGAGGTGGTGGGTGTACTAGCATTAAAAACTACCCGTAATTTGGTAGTACTACTACTCTCGCGTAGTACTCCATGATGAGGAATAACATATGACTTCTGATCTTTATTAATGTGACACTCTGACATATGGCCTAAGGAAATGTACTCCGACATGAAGTCTTTGTACATTATGTCGAGTGAGGGCGTGTTCTGATTTCTGCGCTCAAGTGACAGAAAGCATCGTTTTGCACGATTAAATGAATCGCCCAAACTATCTGAAGATTCCTTAAATGGTATTTTAACGCAAAAGCGGCCATCTGACAAACGCGTAGTGTTTTTAATGAAATGTTCTTCACACATCTTCTCCTCAGTTGAATAAGTTGATGACTCATGACATACTTCTTC
Organism: Asteroscopus sphinx; assembly: GCA_949699075.1. Classification (NCBI taxonomy): domain Eukaryota; kingdom Metazoa; phylum Arthropoda; class Insecta; order Lepidoptera; family Noctuidae; genus Asteroscopus; species Asteroscopus sphinx. The sequence continues at coordinate 647,923 of OX453007.1, forward strand.
GAGCTGCCAAAAACGCGTCAGTTGGTTTTGGATGTCATCTAACTCACGAGAACTGGAAGAACTTTCTAAATCAGTGTCAACGTTAGTGAAGTTACATTTAATTGGTGAAAAGTGAGATGAAATATTATTATAGCCGCCGTTAATTGGGCCACAAACCATCCAACCAAGTCTGGTTTGATAAAGTGTTGGTTTTCTATCACCTAATATAATTTTATCTGATCCTAATAAACTCCAAAACACGTCAGCTCCAATAATAATATCAATTGAAGCCGGTGTGTGGAAATACGGATCAGCGAGCTGTATGTTTGACGGTATATTTACGTGTACCTGTCTAGTGGGAACGTTATCAGTTATTGCGGGCAAGACAAAACATATTAAATTATTAGTATAAGATTCATGCAACGATTGAATGCGAACACGGCACATTTTTTCTACGTGTGACAGAGAATTGTTAATTCCTTGAATAGACTTATTTGTGTTTAAATAAGGAAGATTTAACTTATTAAATAGATTCTCTGTCATTAAACACGACGAACTACCAGAATCAAGAAGGGCGCGAGCGATGTGTTCTTTATTATTAGCATCGTAGCACCTTATTAATGTAGTCGACAACAGGATGTCTCCTGTGGCGCTCGTATGCGAATGCGCAGTTATATTAGCCGATAGCGCCACGTGACCGTTGTTAGTGTCGGCAGTGGACGATGCCTCGAACTTATCGATCGCGTCGTCAGCTGATTTGCTTGAAACAGGTTTTGGTTTATAATCCGTGTTATGGATAAGCGTGTGGTGCTTGCGCTTACAGATTTTACAACCTGGTTTCTTGCAATTATTGGGATAGTGACCGTGACGAAAACAATTATAACATAACTTGTAATTAGGCAGTAAAGACATTCTATCGTTGACGCTCAATGCTAGAAACTGTGGACAAGAATTAAGGTTATGTTCACCGTTACATTTCGGACAACTATGCGATCGTGATGGACTACTAGGACTAGTGTTTTCAGTTGAAACCATAGCCTTAATTTTAGTGTTATGTTTAGTAGTATTAGTTGTAGAATGACGTGATTTCTCCAGTGTTTCTATCAAGTCAGCGCGATTACGTATAAACTCAATTAATTGCTCTAAAGAAATTGGTTTAGATTTGTCTATACGACCTTTGCACTCCTCCCATTCTCGGAATGTCTTAGTATCAAGTTTTTGACGAATTAAATATATCAGTAATGTGTCCCAATTATGAACAGGTTCGCCTAATGTTTTTAACGCCCTAATATTTTTGTTTACATTATCAATTATTGATTTTAATGAAGTTGAGGACTCGTTTGTGATTAATTCGATGTTGAATAACGCCGTAACGTGATTCTCAATCAATAATCGTTTATTATCGAATCGTTCACAAAGAAGTTCCCATGCTACACTGTAGTTTTGAGCAGAAAATTCAATTGATTGTATAACGATAGCAGCAGATCCTTCTAACGATGATCTCAGGTAATGAAATTTATTAATTTCGTCTATTTCGTCATTGCCATGAATGAGACTAGAAAAGGTATCGTGAAACTCAAGCCAGTTATCATAAGATCCTGTAAATTTTGGTAATTTTATGGTAGGTAACTTAACTAAATGACGCTTATGAGAACTATGATTAGATTTAATTTCTTCTTCGTCAGTTTTAGAGAAGTTATTGATCATGATTTTAGCTTGAGCCACCAATCCATAATATTGTGACTCAATCGTGGTTCGTTCAAGTAATTCAGCTTCGATATTGTCGGACAAGCATTCTAATTTTACTTGGATCTCATTAAAATCATCATACAGATTTTCTAATTTGTCGACACGCAACTGTAACTCCATTACCTGACAGGGTGTTAACTCGGAATCTTTTAAAGTAATCAAGTATGTTCCGAATACTGTTATCCTTCCTTTACAACTGCTTCGCTTCTTTTTAAGTTCCTTGATATCAGTCATTTTAGAAGGTGGGTATCGTAGACCTGAAGTTAAACAATAATAATGTTAATATAAACAGTGATATAAACCATTTGTTACAAAAATATCTATCATAAACAGACTGTAAAACAATTAGCGTAAATGATTACTAAGTAAATACACTTATTAGTTTGACTTTTAAATTGATAGACTGCAAATAACAATGAACTGCTTTAGGTAATAATTTAAGGTTTACTATTCTTAATAATGAATGTAACTCGAATGTTAACAATTTACAAAAGGGTTTACAATGCTATATCCATTTAAAGGTTTTAAATTAGTACCATTTGTACTTTTATAAACTGAATAGTTAACTAATGTAACATGGATGCTACTGTACTGTATATTTAAGTACTGGTTGACTATATTGTACAAATGTTAATTAACCTTATGATATGTAACTAATTCCTTGTAAATATGTAAATAACTTTGTAAGTATAAAATAAAAAACACGTTACTAACCTTATAAGTAATTTGTACCTATTGATGCAAAATTCATATTACCTGATTGTATGTACCTATTGAGTGTTGGGTGAAAATTATTAAATATTATTTATGCTTAAACACTGCACGTTTTTATTATTTAACACTAATGTCCAAGCCACTTTTTCATCCAAAACGTGTTCGTTGAAAACTACGTCACTCCAGTACTCAGTCGTAATTTCTTCAATTATTTTGCAGGATTATTCTTGATTCCACTTCTGCAGCTAATCCTTAGGTATCCGGTTCGTATGGACCATGTATAAATTCAATAGGGGACTTCCATAGGATTTTAAGATTTTAATTAAACTCAAATAGCAGCACGCAGAACCACTTTTATTTGCAAGTCAGGTAATTACAATATGGCCGTGCATAGGTAGGTCAAAGTACAAACAAAGCGCCTGATGTAAAACTTATAGTTAATACTTGTCAGGTATGGTTGCTCTTAATTTCTAAAAACTGAGGAATAATGCTGAAACAATGTGACTTCCCCTTAATACAGGCGACACAAGGCTCCATTACGCTCTTTCCACAAACCTACCCGGAAGCTTACGTAAATATCGCTCATTTACGTGTCCAAGCCACCGGTGCCACAACATCAAAGGATTACCTGCTTTCACTGACGCCAACGCAGTCCCATCTACAACCGCCTGACAACCTTCAAGCTTGTAGATACCTGAGACTTCACTTGCGGTGGCCAGAAGCTTTCCCTTGAAATGGCCTGGAACTAAATGGTGAATTAGCTTGCACCCATCTCTGTCAAAACTAACCTTCCATCCTTTCTCTACTAATTTAGACACTGATAACAGATTAACACGCAAACCGGGTACATACATGACATCCCTCACAGCAATCATTCGTCCTTTCAAACTCACCATGATATCGACCTTACCCTTGCATTCAATCTTATCATCATTCGCACATATCACGTTACTCATACCAACATTCATAACCAAATCTTTAAACCAATGTTTCTGGAAAGACATATGTGATGATGCCCCGCTGTCGATGTACCACTCCGCCGGATTGAAGGAGTCCCCGGCACTGAATGAAGACAGGCTCACGATCGCGACGTCACTCAGTTTGGAGATCGAACCCGCTTTCCTTCCTTCAGGACAGTCCGGCTTCTTATGTCCACTCTTTCCACATTTAAAGCATTTAATTTTGGTCATATTAATATCTTTGTTCCCATTCCGCTTCTTAATCTTACTCACAGCTAATGCCGAGTCCGCTAAAGACAATGTACTACAACCTTGACGTGAATCCTCCTGTAGTAACTTCTGCCGTACGTTCTCTGAAGTCAACTTCATCCCAGAGTGTTCCAGCGCCATTCGCATAGGCCTGTACTCTTCAGGTAGTCCTCTCAGTAACACGACAGCTACAAGATCATCGTCAAATCCGGTGGCAATATCCTTCAACTTTTGAGAAAGAGACATAACTGCAGCAACATATTCATGCATCGACGAGTGTCTCTCTAGCTTCTCATCCAACAACGCGTTCATGAGGGTGATCCTGCGATTTACGCCTTTGTCCTCAAACGCTTTCGCTAAGCTATCCCAAGCATCTTTAGCATTATTTGAATCTTGTACATACGCATAAAGTGTAGGTTCCACATGTAGACAAATCAAAGCTAGTGCGTCTTGGTCCTTCTCGATGGCGGTGGAGTCTTTGGAATCCGGGTACGTTGACGTATACGTGAACAACTTTTCTCGTATGAGAATCATTTTTATCGCGAATTTCCATGTAGAGTAGTCATCTAGGCCGCAGAGGTTCTTGATGGCAAATTTAGTGACTGGGCCCATAACCTTTTGATGAAATATACTAGATAACTAGGATGTGGAAGCAAAAACGTTGTTTGCACAGAGAAAATTTTATTGCAAGATTATGACACAAGTCATTATCAAAGAACACATGTTCTAATATCAATTTGAAAATGTTGTCTTAACTAAAAAGTTTCTACAAAAATAAAGACTAAAAATATTCTGAATCACTTTTTTTATCCAAACCCCTAAATATAAAAATAATTAAGTTCTCTTTTTGTTACAAAATCATTTCTTTACTTTATAAAATAATGTCATAAAAAATTTCTTCACAAATTAAAAAAAAATCTCCAACATCAAGCACTATTATAATTTGTGTCTTTCTTCTTATCTCCCCTCAACTCCCTCTCTATCTGTTCCACAGTCTTGCCCTTGGTTTCAGGTAGAATGTATATGACAATAGCAGCTCCAAAAACGTTAATAACAACAAACATGAAGAAACCAATGTGAGCGCCGTAGTTGCTGGTGAGGGCGCTGAACGCGATCAGTTGAACGAAACTCATGAACCACGCGAGCATCACCAGATAACCCATTAGTTTGGCACGTATCTGAAAAAAAAAGTAAAAAACAAAAAAATAAACAAAACATATTTGGGACATTTTTACACAGCACCATCTAGTCAAGGGCGGATCCAGGGGGGGGTCATGAGGGTCATGACCCTGGGCCTAGGTCAGCCACAGTTTTTTTCCTGTATATATAATTTACTAAATGAATATACAATGAATGAATGAATGTTTGTATGTGTTACGAGTACATACTATTGTAACAAGATACACACGTAAAAAATACTAAATTGACGTCGCACCCGAATCCGTTCGTTCATTGTGAATAATATTCGCGTTTTGCAGCATCTCTTCTCCAATCACTCCGTTACGTCCGATCGTCTGAATATCGATAACGAATCGATTGAATACTTAGCTTACCATCAACAACAAAAATAACTACTTAACTACCATACACGATACACGCCTTACAAAACCTAACCGAAGTAAAAATAATTCAAGAACCTTAAAACAACGATATTAGATGATAAGTAATTAGTTTTTTGAAAATCGGAATTCTTAAAACGGTTGTGTTTGCAAAAAAGTACCAAAAAATTTCGCGCTCGCTGCGCTCGCGCTTAAGCACTATTTCATTGCCCGTACAGATGTAGGACTACCATAGCGTGAATCTACATATATTTACTTATCTACGCTATGGTGTCTACTATTAGCCGCTCTAGGTGCCGCAAGAATGGGCTGTGCTCAAATAAATGCGTACTCTTTTGTCACAGAATGTCTATGTTTTCACAGTTTTTCTGAAGAGCTAATCAGTATGTTCAAGAACAGTCCAAAAAATTTCGCGCTCGCTGCGCTCGCGCTTGTCTTTCCGTCTTTCTTTTTTCTGCGTACTGGACGTATGTTGTAAGCAACTATTCTGTTACGTATGTTAATAGGAACAAAGCCGAAATTGGAAAAAAATTCGCGCTCGCTTCGCTCGCGCCTGTGTATTTTGACGTTTTGTCTTTTTTGGTGTATAGGTATTGCAAGTAACTATTCCGTTACATTAATATTCTACAAAGAGAAAATTCAAAGATCTAAAATTCATGTTTTAGCAAAAATTACGAAAATCCTAGAATTTTAATGGTCGAAAGTTTTTTCCTAAAGGGTCTAACTCTGCACCTGCAAAATAATAATTAAATCCGGGGCTGGATATATAAGTACGCGTCCCCCCCTGACACAAAGGCTGGATCCGCCCTTGCATCTAGTTCCAAAATAAACAGAGCTTGTGCTATGGGTACTAGACAATGGATATAATACTTAAATACTTATTTTTTTGTGTAAATACATACATATAATACATAAGAAACACCCAGACCAATACAAACGCTTATGAATTTAAGTTTGGTAATGCAGCTGATGGACTTTTGAATTCATAACTTCGAGGATCATATGCAAGAACTAGTCGACAATAAGTGGTTGTTCAACACTAGTACAAGCGTGGAAGGTTCCAACTATCAATAAGAATAAGATAAGATAAGATAAGATAATCAATAAGATGGTGATGCAATACAGGATTGATGAGGAAGTGTTTATAAAGTACAGGATGCGGATGAAGAAGTAAGTATTAGAAGTATATACATGTTGAGGATACGGATGAGGACATGACGATGGAGAAGAAGATGAGTATGTAGGTTAGAATAAGGATGGGGATGAAGAAGATAAAAAAATTAAAATATAGTTGTATGAAACATAACCACAAATATATAATAAAATACCTGATACCATAAAACATCTAAATGTGGTACAGTTTAAAAAACGCATGAAACTACTATTACTTGAAAAATGTTATTATTCGATAGAAGAATTTTTAAATGCCCAATTAATTTAATAATACTATGATTAGTGACCAAGAATACCATTTGACATTTTTATTTTATACCATCATTACATTTCATTATTTTGTGACATTTCGAGTTGTATAATTAATATTTTTTTTACTAGCATATTGATTCAAATTTCTCATTTAGATTTTAAATACACATTTGTACGCCTGCTGGCATAACATAGCGGACTCCTTATTGTATTTAAGAACTTTATATTATTTGTTATACCTATGTTATACAAATGAATAAATGACTTATGAAAAAATCTAAATTTTAACAAAAGAAAGATTTAATTTTAGTAAAAAATGTATAGTAGTCAAAATAATCAACAGATTGAATTATATGAGAATTTGCTTGTAAGCTGTTTCTTCTGACAAAACTAACTTGTTCACCCTTCTTTATAAATTCTTTATAGTGAGGTAGTGCACGAGGAAGAGAAATCGAACTCGATTTATGGTCAAATGAGGAAGATACGGAATCTAAAAAAAAATTGGAAGTTCTGCGTAATAAGCAAGAGTAAGAAGAATTCTCATCGTTCCTAATACAATATAATGTAATCTGGCCATCACTGTCTTACGACTGGGCACGGGGCTCTTCTCAATGATGAGCGAATAGCTAGGTGTATGTTCAAATTCAAATTACTTATTTGCTAGAATAAGGTATTCCTACAGATGTAGGTAACTTATGATTAGTTTCAGCATATTTTGCCCCTTGGGGCGTGCAAATTGCGTGCAATTGGACTTAACAAAATTATAAATCATGAGCCACAGACATAGTAAAAATATAGACGAAGTGCTGCGAACAATCATAGTGAAGCCAATAAAACCGTGCTTCTCCATGTACAAACCAGCGCTCACGCACACACATCCACCTTATACCGTGTTCACCCCTCTCAGTTCATATGTCGCGGCATCTTCCAGTAAGCATCGCGAAAACAAATATCTTTCAGGTGCATGGTGTGTACGTGAGCATTGGTTGTACATGAAGGAGCACAGTTTTTGTTGGTTTCACTATGGCTGTTCGCAGCATTTAGTCTATATTTTTTACTATGTCTGTGTTATGAGCATGCATATTAATAATTAGTTGGAACGCTCTAAAGTGTTCAGGTTTTCTTACGATGTTTTACTTAATAGTTGTCATAAGTGAACATCAAATTTTCAATCGAATCAGACAAAGATTTGATCTTGAAAAGTCATAAGTTCTTCTTGGGTTATCGCGATCACTACACATTATAATAAAACAAAGTTTAACCGGATTAAATCGCGTATATTATTTAAATTGGTTTCCCTGACGTTTCGAAAGCTTTGCAGCATTTCGTGGTCGCAGGTAGACTAAGATGACAAGTGTCTTTACAAATATTTCTAAAAAAATATTTTAATCTACCGTACAATATTATTAATTAAAATCGTTTCTATGCACGCAGTAATCACTCACAATATCATTATCTTTTACAGTGTTGCGTGCTGTTTGGGACTTGATTATTTTAAGGACTGGGTTCCAAACAGGTGGTAGCTGCCTACCATCTTCTCTATTAAAATTAGGATGTTTTTTAATTTCAATTGCCTCACGGAGCATTCTAGGTACATATCGGTTTTCCTTCGCCAGAACTTGTGGTTTATCAAATCGAAGAAAATGGTTGGGTTTGTCTAGGGCATGTTCGCACACTGCAGACTTTGTGGAGCATCTGTTCTTGACATCAAAAAACATCCTAATTTTAATAGAGAAGATGGTTGGCAGCTACCACCTGTTTGGAACCCACTCTTTAAAATAATCAAGTCCCAAACAGCACGCAACACTGTAAAAGATAATGATATTGTGAGTGATTACTGCGTGCATCGAAACGATTTTAATTAATAATATTGTACGGTAGATTAAAATAATTTTTTAGAAATATTTGTAAAGACACTTGTCATCTTAGTCTACCTGCGACCACGAAATGCTGCAAAGCTTTCGAAACGTCAGGGAAACCAATTTAAATAATATACGCGATTTAATCCGGTTAAACTTTGTTTTATTATAATGTCATAAGCGATATTAAAAATAAAAAATATATTTACCTGGAAATTGAAGATCTCAGGCATTACTATAAATGGTATAGGGGAGACGCCACCACCATAGCAGCATATTGATAGCATCATCATGGTAACGTTGAGGCAGCCAGGCGTGGCCCATCCATGCCTCTGCAGTGCTATTGAAGTCGCTATGCTGGCAAAAGCGATCGCTGAGGCGCCAAAAGCCGTTGCTAGGATTGGCTGTTGAAAAAAGGATTCTTTTATAAACGTAGTTCTACTGAAACTATAAACTTTTTGAAGATAAATCCATATTTTTATTTGCATATGGTGTTTTGATGATCTGACCTTTCTTCCTAGCCTATCCACAAAGGCCATTGTGATAAAGGACCCTACTATCATGCATATAGGTATGCTGAGAGACTGTAGTTCTGGACTGATGCTGACCCCCGAGTCAGACAGAAGAGTGGCAGCATAGTTCAGTATAGAGAAGCCACCGTTTGTAGCATGTCCGAAGATTACTAGAATCATAATGATGAACGCTTTCCGCCATGCCTTAGTTTTGACTGTAAAGGAAGTAAACTTAGATTTAGTCATGTTGTCATGTTGTCTTATTCCATTTCATTTTTACCAATGAATATTTAACTTTAAACTAAAAAATATTCTAGACGAAGTAGTGAATTCAATAAAAACATAAAATAAAACGAACGTGTGGTTTCGTGACAACGTATAAACAGAAGGATTTTATTTCACAGATAATACAATTTCCATTACATAGGTCACAGAGTATATAATAATTAGTAAGGTGCGCAGATGGCAGCACTAGGTCCACATTGTTGATATATTTCAACACCCCCACTATATCCAACAATGTGTACACATACATAATTAACATGAGATTTAATTTAAATGTATTGAACACCTAGGTCCTTTAAAAAATTGTAATGTTTTAGTGCGCATAAACCTTTAGTAAACAAATCAGCGGGCATCTGAGCTGTTGGCAAATACCTAATATTTACTATTTTGTTTGTTACACATTCTCTGCAAAAATGGTATCTAATATCAATGTGTTTTGTTCGTTTGTGAAAAACTGGATTTGCAGTCAGCTTATGTGCACTCTGATTGTCATTAAACACATCAATAGTGTACATTTTCTTGCTTATCTCGTACTGCAAATTCCTTAAATAAATAGCTTCTTTACATGCTTCAGTTATTGCCATGTACTCTGCTTCACTGCTGGATAAAGCAACAGTTTTCTGTTTTTTAGTTTCCCAAGAAATTACACAGCCAGATAAAGTGAAACAGAGTCCAGTGTATGACCTCCTATCTACAATGTTACCACCCCAATCAGCGTCAACAAACCCTTCTAACATTAAATTTCCTTCAGCAGTATATTTTAAACCATAATATTTAGTATTTTTTAAATACCTTAATATTCGTTTTACATAGGAACAATGTTCTTTGGTATAACACTGATTAAATTGACTTAAAAATCCTACTGCATATGCAATGTCAGGCCTAGTCAGCACTGCTAGATACATGAGACAACCTATTATTTGCTGGTAAGGAAATTCATCTACACAATTTTCATCTTTAGATACACGCAACTTAGTCTCTATTGGAGTCTGAACAGTTTTACACTGACTCATATTAAACTTTTGCAATAACTGATCAATATAATCTTTCTGGTTTAATGATATTGTTCTCTTAGATTTATTAACAGTTACATTTACACCAAGACACTTCTTGATTTCACCTAAATCTTTTAGTTTAAAGTGATTAGCTAAGACATCCTTCAAATGCTTAGTCTCTTCACTATCATTTGAAAAAATAAAAAAATCATCAACATAGATTGTGACAATAGTTTTCAACTTATCATGAATTTTTGAATACATACATGGCTCTATTTTAGATCTAATGTAGCCTATTTTTAATAAACATTCATCTACTTTCTTGTACCATGCTCTTGAGGACTGCTTAAGGCCATATATTGCCTTTTTTAATTTAAGCACTTGACCATTTTGTGTCATTTCAGAAAAACCTTCAGGGATCTGCATATAAATTGTTTCCTCAAGAGTTCCGTTCAGGAAGGCAGTTGTTACATCAAGATGCGTTATATCAAAACCTAGTTGAACTGACAATGCAAATAGTAGCCTCAAGGTAGTATGCCTGACTACAGGAGAAAAAGTGTCTGTAAAGTCCACACCTTCGATTTGCGAAAAACCTTTAGCCACTAAACGCGCACGAAAACGGACATTGTTCTCACTGTCATATTTCTTACGTAGCACCCACTTGCACTGTACAACCCTACCATCTTGTGGAGCACTACTCAACTCCCACGCGTCATTGTCTTTGAAACACTGTAACTCTTCCTTCATAGCCGCCTTCCACTGCTCCTTTTCAGGACCATTTAATGCTTCATGCATGGATAATCCAGCAGCATCATCATAGGTTTCATTGCCTACGCACAGGTTTGAGAAACCATATCTCTCTGGCTTCTTCCTTATCCGCACAGGTCTAAAAGAAACTTCATCGACCAGCGTGCTGTCTGCATCTTCATAATCACTGGGAACATATGTCTCATCATCATCATGGAGTGTACCACATGAGTTTTCTGAGATGTCTTGACTAGACATTGATTCATTAGCTTGATGGCCAGGTTCCTCCGTCTTGGTTTCATCCCCCACTGAATCTAAATTCTGTCCTTGCACATCAATCAGACATTCAGATTTTGATTCCTGCTCAATGATTATCACATCTCTGCTAGTCAACACAGACCTTGTTTCTGTATTGTAAATTCTATATCCTTTTATATTTTCTGGATATCCAATAAGAATACATTTTTCCGACTTCTTGTCCCACTTTTTCCGCTTTTCTTTAGCTACATGGACCATCACAGTACTACCGAATATTCGGATATGGCTTATATCCGGTTTCGAGCCAGTCCATATCTCATATGGTGTTTTGTAACTCAATGCCGCTGCCACAGTCCGATTCTGCAGGTACACTGCCGTATTTGTGGCCTCACCCCAGAACTCTTTGCCTAAGTTGGCATCAAAGAGTAGGCATCTTGCCTTTTCCACGATTGTTCGATTAAATCGTTCACATAGCCCATTTTGCTGTGGGGTGTAGGGATTGGTCTTCTGATGAATCACACCAGCACTATTCAGATAATTGTCAAATTCTTTGTTGCAGTACTCTAGCCCGTTATCGCTTCTTAATACTTTGATTGTCTTCTTTGTTTGATTTTCCACCTGAGCTTTGAACACTTTGAAACACTTCAAAGCTTCATTCTTGTGTTTCAGAAAATAAACAAATACCATACGGCTGTGGTCGTCGACAAACAACAAGAAGTATCTCGAGCCACCTATTGACAAATTTTCCATTGGTCCACAGACGTCTGTGTGCACTATATCTAGCAAGTTACTACTTCTCTGGCCAGTGCTCTTGAATGGTAAGCGACACTGCTTGCCTTCACAGCATGTAGTACACGATGACTTGCTTATGTCCACTTTCTCATCAATGGACATACCTAGCACAGCACCTTTCATATGGTTCAAATAATCTTTATTCATATGTCCTAATCTGCGATGCCATGTTATTCCTGACACAACTGATGCAGCCAAATGTACTTGTTTAGATTGGTTTACTTTGTATACCCCATTGACCAACACTGCTGTAGCCACCAGCACATTCTTTTGATTGTAAACTGAACAGCCACCATCGGTGAACGATACACTATTGCCTTTTCTAATTAGTTGGCTGACTGAGAGCAAGTTTGTTGTCAAACTTGGAACACAAAACACGCTTTCTACCACGATGTCGTACTCGCAGTTATCAGTCGCAGTCGTAATTTCTACATCGCCGGTACATAATACTGATACCTTTTCACTGTTTGCAACAACAATTTCTTTTCCTTGTTCATACAAAGCATTCATTACCCAACTTTCGTTTGCTGTCAGATGTACACTTGCGCCGGAGTCTATATACCATTCATTTCTGTTGAAATTTCCGCTCAGAAATACTGCGCTAAACGCGTTAGACTGCATTCGACCTTTATTCTTGGGTTTTGTTGTGTTATTTTCGTTATTTGGACATTGATTTCTGTAGTGGCCTGTTTGCTTACATCGATAACATTTTACTAATTTGACGTTGACGTTAGCGTTGACATTTGACTTTGACAGATCAGTGTCACCAACATTACCGTTCTTTCTGGGTATAGACAAATTCGTACTATTTTTTCTTCCAGTGAACTTTGAACGAGTAGCGAATGCACCGCTAACTTCATTCTCATCCTGTTCCGCTGACGTCACTGACTCCATGTCCAACAATTTAGTTTTTATGGAATCTGCCGTTATCGAAATCCCGGAATGCTCGATTGCCATGAGCATAGGGGAGAACCGATCAGGCAACCCCGCTAACAACAATGATCCCGTCCACTGATCATTTATTGCGAATCCAGTTCCGCTTAATTTTTGTGCTGTATCGATGATTTGAGTCACGTAGGACGTCATCGAGCTGCAATTTTCTAAGCGTATTGAAATTAGATTCCGCAGCAAACTGATTCTTCGCGAAAAGCCATTGTCGTCAAATAAATTCCTCAAATTCTGCCATAATTCCTTCGATGATTTAACATTTTTTACGTGTACGAACAAAGACGGATCGAGCGTCATGATCAATTTTGCTCTGGTTTTTTCGTCATCTGCAGCTCCTATTTGCTTCCCTTCTTCTGACATGATGCAATGCTTCATGCCTTCAAGGAGTAGGAAATTCTCTGCCGCGAAACACCACTCACTATAGTTTTCACGTCCCTTTAGCTTGGGCACATTGACAAGGTAGTTTGCAGACATATTTACAACAATCACTTTCTAAACTTGTAAAAAACAACGAAAACTTCACGAAACTTGAGCTCTGGGCCCATAACCTAAAATAAAACGAACGTGTGGTTTCGTGACAACGTATAAACAGAAGGATTTTATTTCACAGATAATACAATTTCCATTACATAGGTCACAGAGTATATAATAATTAGTAAGGTGCGCAGATGGCAGCACTAGGTCCACATTGTTGATATATTTCAACAAAACATAATATTATATCAATGAATGAATACTCACAAACAGTAACAATTGAAATATCAGGTATGGACTTAAAATATTCATCGTCTTGCCTGATAACGTCGATTTCGTTTTGAATTTCTTTATCAGTAACATCCATACCTCTTAAAAATGCCAGGGTTGAAGCAGCTTCCTAAAATTCAGAGCATACTGATAATATAAATTACTTAATCAATTTGTAATCTATATTATTAACTATCTAAAATTATTTAAATTTACTTAAAATTGCACAAAACAAATTACTAAAAACACTATTTCATTACGACTATTTCACTCCAACAGAAACACTATAAAGAAACTAATTTAATGAGCATCGCACAAATATACATATATAATACATGCATACTTATACGAAAAACAAGCGGTGTACAGAAAAACCTAAACTGGTTTATGTTCTACACTGTCCAAATGTATGTATTTTTTTTGTGGAAAATAAATAAATGAATAAAAATACTAAATAAAAATATACATACTACATCTTTCACAAAACAAACAAAAAAAAACAAAATGAAATTAAGACGTGAAAAATTTATACGCACCACGCAAGAACTATGGGAAAAAAATTATTATGTATGAAGGATCCAAACCATATAACAAAAAACTACTTTCAAAAAACTACTCAAACAACACATCACTAAAAATTCACACTTACTACAATAACTTCGAGCCACATCCAGCTTTTCTGTATCGTGAACGTGAACTTGTATTATATTAGAGCCAGTGTCAAATGGACATTGCATTTTTTGTTAGAACTACCTAAAATTGTTTTTTTTTCTAATGTTTATTTTTTGCAATATGCCTAATAATTTTTTCAATTTATGTATTAGTTAATTCTCAGGTAAATCAATTATTGTATTCTTGTAAGAAATAAAGTTATCTTAAACCTCATTAAAAATGGTGCAAGGAGTTATGTATACTTAATATTTATTACGATTGTCAACAAAGGATGGGTTGGCATGATAAAATAAGCAACAAAATAGTGAGTTCAAACTTACTTCAATCTTTCCCTCCTTGACTAAATAAGCAGGTGACTCAGGAACTTTTAAGAACAGTCCAAAAGTCAAGATTGGTAGTCCCACAACAACCCATAACACTGTGTAATAATCCAAGAACCCTCCTAATGCATACATTAAGAGGATTCCTGCGCTTTGTGCTAATATAAATACAGAAGCCAAAGTGCCTCTGATGTTGTCTTGGGCGATCTCCTTGATGTACATTGGACACACATGAAAGCAACCCCCACCACCAATACCACAGGATATTCTGGCAATCATGAGGCTCGTAGTACTGGCAGGTAACATTGTAATAATCCAAACTAACTGAAAAATACAAGTGATAAGGTAATTAATGAATTGCTTATAGTAATAAATAGTAAACACAAAAAACGGAATTACTATACTTACTGCCTGGAACACAGTAGTCATCAAAATAGCCGCTTTCCTCCCATATCTGTCTACAACTTGTAGACATATGAGAACTCCAACTACACCTGCCAGTGATGGTACACTAGCTATCCATGATATTTCACTGTCAGTCAGTGGTCTCCCAGTAGGAGATTCTTTCGACTGCAGTATTTTTGCCATGGGTGACATCCAGCCGCATTGGAGACCGTAGGTGAGAAGTGACAGGTTGCCTAAATAGAAATTGAAATATTCGTGAAATCAAGTCGAATTTAGCTAACAATTTCTTGTGTCATGGATTTCTCTAATAAAATCGTATAGTCTGACTCTTTAAATATATTGAAATGGTTCTGCGGTTGGTGCATCTTAATTAAACTCTACCTAATGGAACGATGCACTTACATTGTTTCCATAAAATTGTAGTACCAAATCCTAAAATTTCAAGATTTCCAAATCCTTAAATAAATAAATGCAATCATTAAGACGAAATATTGTAAACATTACATTCATTTTTGTGAATAAAACATTACTGGTGCAGACATGGAGGCTATAATAATCTTCACCAGAGCTCTCATTGCTTCTGGTAAACTGGTAAGTAATTAGTGGTTAAACAAGATGAAAAGTTATGGATTTTTATCTTGCTAAACTTATAAAAGGTAGAAAGTATTGGGTAAACAAAAATCTTGAAAAACATGGTAGATCAGATTTGATCACGAAACACTTTTCTTAGTTTTTGCTTCAATGCTATTCCGAAATGTTTTTAAATCCACTTGTTTTGGAAATGCCATTCTCGTGATTATTAAGAAGAATCCTCCAAATGGTGGTGACAATTTTGATTTAACGTGGGTTTAACACCAATTCCAATATTACACTTACATAAAATTGTGATCGCCCATTGCACTCTTATATGTCCTTTAGACTCCGAGTTTCCACTGACAGTCATTTTGACTATTTTAATTACAAACTAAATATAACAAAAAAAATGTATTGTTTGCTAGCTCAGATAATTATGACACATCACATACTCGCGCACGACTCTTACAAGATTAAATAATTCTGATACAATTACCAATGTCCTTTTATTATATACGTTAGTTTACTTTTGGGGTGTGTTCTAAGATTCATGCGACAATTGTTACTTATTTTATTTTTATTTTAACAGTTATGAAAACATTTTAACCTGGAAGTACCTAAGAGGCAGTTTTGTAAAGTTTTAGCCTATCACTTGAAGTGAATCCACTTTAAGAGACTGTCAAGACGTGATAGCTAAATATACTTATGCTTTATTTATAGTCTAGTCGAAGAAAAGTTCACTATGTCCTTGTCTAGAACCTCCCCGTTAAAGAAAAGGTTGCCGAGCATATTTCATTCTGAAATACATTTACTTCGAATTATAAAGAACTTTTCACCGATTGCTAACACAATACATATTTTATAACAGATATTGTTACATAAAATTAATCAAATATTTGTTCTACGTCAGCTCCTATCGTCTTAAAATAAATGGAATAGAATGGAATTGCTCTGTTTGTGTTTACATTTACATAATAGGTAATTTTATTGCTTTATCTTGTGTGTGCTTGGCAAATAGTTGTCGAGTGGTAACCACGCGATAAACGGTTGCCAGTTAATCTTTCGTGACCGATGTCTTATGACAATGTTTGTGTTTTGTAGATATCTGATTTGACTGGTTTTGGATTAAAATCTGCTTGGGCTGTAGGCAAAAGCTAGGGTTTAACAATAATTAATTGAAACATACAATATTTTGACAGCGGGTTTTTAAAAAACAGGTAAAAGAGTATAGTATAATATTAAAACGTTGATTGAAAACCTATGAGACAAATAACAGACAAATACCTACATAAAAAAAAACTGCTGTTTTAAAAGCAAAGTGTTTGATGAATAAATTGTTTTTATTTTATAATGGCAATGCCAGCATCCAGTTTTTAGAAATCCACGCTAAATAAAATTTCTATAAATAAAATAAAATTGGGAATTACGCAAGGAGCTATTGTCGGATCGTTTTTCCGTATAGTACCGAAATCCTAAAAGTTATTTTCAATTTTTTTAAATGTTTATTTAAATAAATATTTGTCATTGGAATTAAAATCCTGCTTTTAACACAAAAAAAACATAGCGCAGGTAATTTCTTCTACGGGTAAAAGTATACAACATGTATGGCAGAATACTCTGTAGACAATTGTTAAATGGTTACGAAAATAAATGGTCAGTGTACAACTGTACAGGCGAGGATTCGTATCCCCTACAAGAAATACGAACTAATGCTCGCTAAGTGCTCTCGCCGAGTCCTTTCCTATACCAAAGTGGATTGGTATTGATCCTTGCTTAGCATCCATTTGACTTGCTACAGGGTATAATTGTTCCAGAACATCAGAAAGAAGGCATGAAGAAAAAAAAAAAAAAAAAAAAAAAAAAGGTTAAAATTATATAATTTAGTTGTAAGTACTTTTGTATCTCATTATAAGTGAACTGTTTGTTCTTATGAGAAATAAAATTCTTTAAACCTAAGAATAAACGTGGACGTGTCTAGAAGTAGAAAAAACATATAATAATATTAAGATCATTAAACTACAAGTAGGCCTAATAGATACCTAAATATAAATGAAAAGTATAGGTACTTCCATAAATAATACATGATTGATAATAATATGTATCTCGAAGAATATTGAATATCAGTTAAAGAACATCGTCTACCTTAATAATTCAGCTGAAAATAAACTAAGGACTCTGATTTTATAGCAAAATGTATACTCTAGGCAGAAACTTCTACAGAAGTGTATATTGAAGCTAGTAAAATGACTATTGTCAAAAATTGCAGTAAATCTGAGAAATTTTATCTGTTCTAACATGGTGGTCCTGATATAACATGATGGTAAAATATCACCAGTTGCATGGCTAGGCCATGACAAAAGCATAGGGGAGGATTGAGAAGCCAAGAAAACGTATCTGGGCCAACCAACCGGATGTAGACCAGTGTGTCGCCCCAGATATCACTAAGGGAGATGATTTGGAGGCTAATCTGCGTGAGATTCAAGCTACCGACTGGCGAGATATCGTGCAAGATCGAGGAAAGTGGAGAGTTCTCGTTTCGGAGGCCATGACTCACTTTGGGTCGCTGAGCCAGAGGAGTAGAGTTTGTTTATTTGATAAGTGAAATTTAAAAATGGTCATATAGGGCTTAGGTAATTACTGATGTAATTACTCATCAAGATAACTTTCAAATGATTTACTTGTTTCTCTTTAACAAAAAAAAAACATGAATTATCTCTTTGGTAATACTTTAAGCCTCGAATGAACAGTAAAGGAATGTCGAATTGAGATTGTTGTGGTTGTTGAATGTTTCGTTAATTCGTAGGTCAATTAGTTAACAAGATAATGTTGTGTTAATTCCAGCGATAATAACTTAATCATTTTCTGTTTTTTTATTATACAGTCTTTACTAGAGCTGTGTCATACTCTGCTTGTATGCAGTTTGGTGTTATCTCACATTGTATTCACCAATGGCTGACCGACGACCGAAGTACCTGTCTTATCTTAATAACTAGAGATCTGCCGACCCTGGCACTTATACTACGTAAACGATGATGGTGTAATAGTACAGCCACATTTCGCCAGTTATGTTATAGTCCCATGTAATAAGGGGCGAGCCTATTACCATTGACCGGGCACAATTTCCAGACTCTGGGCTGCTACTGAGAATTTCCTAATGAAAAAACCCAATAACACTTTGCCCGACCCGGGAATCGAACCCAGGACCCTACGCTCAGCAGTCGTGCTTGCAACCACTAGACCAACGAGGTAGTCTGAGTAATATAAATAGAATATAATGACAGCTTTTAAGGATTTTTTATATATTCATGTAATACGCTGATCATTTCCTCCAGGCAGCAACAGACTACCTATACATAATTTACCACGGCGCGAAACTAATTATAATTTTATCATCCATCGCTCCACAAGTATGCAACACTCACTCAGGTGACGTTGCGCCGTCGCCAATATCCTGCTTTCCACCGATTTCCCTCATAATTTCCGGTGTTCCGAGTCACATATTGCAGACGTGTGCTGTATATCATGAGCGTCACGTTTTCAGGAGCAAGCCACTTCTCGTGTGAGCGCTTGAAGTTGCTCTTGGAAAGGTCAAGTGTGGATGAACTAGTTTCATTATTAAAAGATCGCTTAAAGGCACAGGCATAGTAAGAAATATACACAAAGTGCTGCGAACAATCTAGTGAAGTAAAAAAAACTATGCTCCTTCGTGTATAACCAGCGCTCACGCACACACATGCACCTCAAATAGTGCTCACTCCTCTCAGTACACATGTCGCGGCATCGTCCAGTAAGCATCGCGAAAGAAAATATCCTTCAGGTGCATGGTGTGTGCGTGAGCTCTGGTTGTACACGAAGGAGTATAGTTTTTTGTGACTTCACTGTGATTGTTCGCAGCACTGCGGCTATTAAGATTTTCAACTGTTGGTAAGTAATTCTCGTTCTTTATCGTTCTGTGATGATGAAACAGCATTGATTATCACCTAATTGTGTCAAAATTTAGCGATGATGTTTTTATACCTTTTACTTCTTCAACAAAATTTTGTGTCATACGAGTATATCAATAAAACGAAAATGAAACGTGACCTACAAAAATTATCAACAACATTCTCATACATTCCATAATCTTCGTTGGCTTTCTAAAACACTCACACACACAAGGCTTCGAGCTTTACCACTATTATTAGCTGAATTACTATTAAATTTATTATTTAATCTATGCTGTAGCCTGTAACTTAGTTTAACTTACCTCATTTACTCAACTGCATTTACTTGTAACCACCTCCTGATGCAACCAATGTAACTCCCTGTGGATTTAATTAATGAGAGCGCTGGTACCCATAACACAAGTTAAATATTACATCTTACATCTTATATGCTGAAACTAATCATAAGTCACCTACATGTGTAATAATACCATATTCTAGTAAATAAATAATTTTATTGATTGATTGATTGATTGATTGGGTACCAGAGTTCAAACAAACTCTTCATACCGAGGAATTGTATAACTACTATTTGTAAGTGTTTACTGTACATCATCAATGCGAAAAAAATAATAATTAATTATTACTGTCATATTTTTCCAACAGTAAGATAAGATAAGATAAAGTTTATTGGGCAACATAATTACAAGTATAACAAGGTACAAGAGTACGATAGAAGCTGCAGTAGTATGCAAACAGTTATTATTTGGTTTCCTCGTGGCATTAAGTTCGGAAAATACACTAAATTAATAACCAATTCAACCGTTGCGGGCGACTGTTTGTAATAACTGCATTGCGACAATATTCCGAGACATCCAAACGACTTTCCGAACTTTTACTTATGATGGCTTTATGTAATTTATTGATATCACGCCAATTGGGGGTGCCTGCACACATCTCGATTTCAATCTCAATATTCACAGTAGAGTGGGTATCAGATTGTACTTGGTTCTTTTGTTTTGTTTTCGAAATGGAAAAATTAAGGGGCATGTAGAAGCCAAGTGGCGCCCCCATCAGTTAAAAACCGGCCAAGTGCGATTCGGACTTGCGCAGTAAGGGTTCCACATCAATCGTCGACCTTGTATCCCAAAGAAACTGATTTAATTTACGAGAGTTCATCAAAAGACATCAATGCATCGTGCGCGAAATATGATTTTATGCGTAAAGATAAAGATACGCATCTCTTTCTTACTCAGATACCACCACATATGTCTATGTTTGCCCTATTTTTAGTATTTGTTGCTAAACTACATAGTATGTACTATAATCAGACCAAGTTTGACGCTGGTATGTGTTACCGTTTATAGATAGAGCAGGAATAAAAACGTTAAAAAAAACGTTAAATAATAAATATCTTTGCGACATTTTTACACAGCACCATCTAGTCCCAAACTAAGCAGAGCTTGTGGTATGGGTACTAGACAATGGATATAATACTCATTTTTTTTGTGAATACATACTTATAATACATAAGCAACACCCAAACCAACACAAACACTTATGTTCATCACACAAAATGAAGAATAAGAATTTTCTTTTAGACAATTACCCAACACTATTTTAGACCAACAAATTAATGCATTATTCCATTAAATAATTAGTAGAAGTTTGACTGAAGAATTTTAAGTGCAATTTCAGCACATGCAAATTGAGTACTTACATTAAAAGCGTTTGTATTGAGATGCTGAATAAATATCAATTAAAACTATTAATTTAGCTTGTCTGAACTAATACTTATTTTAATGTATAATAAAGTGTATGTATTTCAATAATTTATAGCAAAAGTTTTGCACTTAAGTGTATTGAAAACGAGTGATTTATGAGACATTATAAGTTGGTGGAAATTAATGATTTGAAGGACAAATTATAATAGCCAACACTTGTGTCGTGACAACAACAAAGTGCAAAGCTTTTCTGTGTATTGATTGAACTGAATAAACAGATCATGGAAAACTAAAGTCGAATACTTAGTTGACATTATAATGCGTGTTCAAAACAACCGATTAACCTTTTTTGTGCTTAAACAATACAAAACGTTATTTTATAGGCAACCCCATGCTACATATATTTTCCCTACAATTCTAAATACATCACACAATACATACTACATACATCGTATATATTTACAGAAACATACGTTCCCCTTTCCAATACCCAAGCATAACTCGCGTATCGCGGCATACAATCGCACCCAGCCGCATTGTTATCAAATATCATACGTAGCTACAAGCAATCTGATTGATTTTATTAACGCTTTACACGAAACTGTACCTACACTCGTAACACGCTAATCTGGCGCGGCTTTCATTTTAACTATTTTGGAACTATGTTATACATGAATTAACAATTTCAGCATAGTGACAACGTAAAAGTTTGTAACGTTTATATTCATGGTGCAATATTAAAAACTAGCCTATGCTTAGGGTTTCACCCACGTGGATGTAGTTTATCACACATCCCTCTTTCATCATCCTCGTTCATCTTCCCGGAATAAAAAGAGCCTATATGTAAATCCGGGCTATGTACTATTTGTACGCTAAATTTCATCCATATCCGTTCAGCCCTTGCAGCGTGATTGAGTAATAAACATAAAACAAACAAGCAAAGTGCGTGCAAGTTGCAAGTGTTCGAGCGGAGAACGCATTTTTGGAAAGTTATTGTTTATCGTTGAAAATTTCACGTTGTATTTGATTTTATGTTGTTTTTATTATTTATTTAAAGTAATTTAATGATCTTCGTTGATTGTTTGTTTGGCGCCGACTCATAATTGTTATTTAAATTAGTTTAGTTAGGAAAACACTAAAAGCTTAATTTTATTTTTCGCTTTTCTGTTTCTATTTTCGTCGGTTCAGTTTTTTATAAAAAAGTTTTATTTTATAATTTTTTTGTGGCTACTACATAACTCCAGGTCTCCATTATGTTTTAGTGTCTTGAACTAAATTTATGTGTGCCAAGTTTCAACAGAATCTGTTAACAGGTAAGAATTCATTGGATGAACAAGCACTCATCCCCTGTTTTCCTACCCTTAGGGGTGGATTTTTATTTTGAAATTTAAATGGGACCAACTTCGAGATATACCCTATCGATTAAAAATAGAAAAATATAGAATCGGACTTTTCAATAAAAAGTTATACGTGGTCATACATAAAAAAAAAGAAAAAAGATACACGTCGAATTGAGAACCTCCTCCTTTTTTTTCGTCGGTTAAAAAACATCCAAGCATCATCACAAATTTTCACATTTATAATATTAGTAGGATAGTGCCTATCATCAGTACAAACGTCAAAATTAAATCCTGACTCCGTGGTATGGCTGGCGAGATTCTGAAAATCAATTCCATTGCAGATTAATCATCCATCTCACTTGTCTACAGCTTAAATACTGTGAGCCACTGAAGGGTTGCAGGTTGACTTTTTAGTGACAAAACTGATTCGAAGTCTAGCTTCATAAGGAGAGGTGCAGTCAGCCTTAATAAGATGTAAACAAATTACGTAATTCTTAAGAGAAATTAAGAAAAAAATGCGAATGGAACATTTTGATCTTACTACGCAGGTGTATTTACTATTTATTTTACTTGAAGAACAATTTGTACAGCTTGTTCCCAAATAACACTGTACTCCACACTGGATACCCTGTATCGCGAGGTCCAGCCTGCAACCGGTCCAGCCTGCGGTCACAGGGGTCTGACATATATAGGTGGGTAGCAGGTGGGACCATACTCTGCTAAGGAAATCCTCATGGGCCTCTTTCATATGTCATTTTAATTAAACAACATAATGCGATAACCTTATGACGCATTATACGCATATAAGTGACATTATCAGTAAAATACCGGGTTCTGTTTGTGCATTCTGTAAATCTATATATAAGCAGTATTCAAGATAAATAATTGGTTATATGTATTTAATCATGACGTGCTCAGTTAGAAACTGGTATTTTATAATATTACTATCTCTGCTGGCGTAGATTATATTGATTGTAACGATTTATGTAATAATCACATCAATATTATGATTATTTACAGTATTTGTTTGTAAATGCAAATTAAATACGTAATAATAAATATCATTTCCTTTATTGCTGCATGAAAAATAAGAGCAATAATAAAATGTAATAAAAGTATATATATATACTACTATATATATATATTTTATATTTATATACTATTATATTTATTTGTTCGTTATGTTTACGTAAACATTAAATATCAATGCTAATATACAATACCGATTACATTTTATGCAATTATTTCACTATCCAAGGTAATAATGAATTCATTGTAATTTTATTTACAACAACGTAAAACAACCTATTTCTAGAACATGGCTTTTAGGTTAAAAAGCTTTTGACGCCTCATAGCATCAGGTTTTAGAAGCTTTTATTGAAATTTACAGTCTATTACATTATTACTAAAAACAACTTGTTTAAATGTTTTTTAAAGTAGAAACTCTAATATACAGGGTGTAATTGCATTCATGAAATTCCGTCAAACCACGTGATCCACTGCTGATACAGATTAACGAGATTTTTTTTTTATATAAACAATATTTTCTTAAGAAAAAAATCTTTATTAATTCCAGAATTAGAGCCCTCATTAGACCAATTAATCGGTTTGTATCGCAGTGTCGTCAACCGCAACTGGGTCTGCAAAAGCAAAATCACATAGCTGTAGTACCGCCAAAATATATCGTAGTATTATGTTTATGTTTTGTTGTTTGTTTGTTTTTTATTGTGTTTTATTATTATTTTATGTGCCTAAAGGGTGCAACTCTGCCTACGCTGACTATCCATCTGCACCACTGCAATTTTGGTAAACTCTTATGAGTATCAGTTTTTACGGGGTATCAGTGGTCTGATTCACAAACGTTCGAAAAGTTTCCGTTTCCGAAGTGAAATTAGACCGGCAAATTAAATAAAACGACCACTTCCTGCGACTACGAATAATGCAAAGCATTCGAAACATCAGGAAAAGGAATGTTAATAATAATACGCGATGTAATCCAGTCAAACTTGAGAATCAAACGCATTCGGAAACGCTATTCATAGTTCTTTAATTTTACATCGAGTGCTTTCCGACAGCAAATGGCTCACGGGAGAGTTTCCACGAATTTCGCGTTGCGTTTCCAAATCCCTTCGGTTCTCAAATCGTTTTTTTTCTTAATAAAACAAGTTTAACCGAATTACATAGTGTATTATTATTAAAATTGGTTTTCCTGACGTTTCGAATGCTTTGCAGCGTTCATGGTCGCAGGAAGTGGTCGTTTTGTTTTATTTGCCGGTCAAATTTCACTTCGGAAACGGAAACTTTTCGAACGTTTGTGAATCAGGCCACAGGTCTGGCCAGGGTAGTACGGAATCCTTATTGCACGAGTCCGACTCGCGCTTTGGCGTTTTTTCTTCTTTTTTCTTCCTTCTTTCTTCTTTCAAATTCCGAAATAATCTCACGCAGGGTTAGATCTCGAGGCTAGAAGAAATAACACGAATTTTATAACGCCTTGCTTACCACAAATTTTTCATGACTTCATTTTCATTAAAAAAAATTATCACCAATTATATGACACGGACTAAAGAAAGTCCTACACAACCAAAAGACAATTAAACAAAGAGCCAATAATTTTCACGGCAACAAAACGTAACAATAATGTAACGAGTGGTATAAAAGTCGGCAAAAACAACAGCCGGAAGGGTCAAGAACTCGCGTTAGAACCCACAGAGCCCGCCATAATGTCCCCTAACTGTAAGTAAATACTCCACTATAAACTATAATATACTATGAACCTAAGCTAGGCGCTTATGTTTTGCTCTAAACAATACAATATGTTGATCTGTATTCGTGCCATATTTAAGGAGGTGACTATACCACTGATACTGAACACGAATCAATAAAAAAACATTACCCTCCTTTTGGGCTCCGCCGCAGTCGGGTAAAAATCAATACCAATTTTTTTTTGTATTTATATTCCTATTTGTAAACCAACGAATTCCACCCGTTAGTCGCATGCCACTCAAAAACTATGCGAGCGAAACCACCAAAAAATTAGCATAGGCGACTTATTTTCATAGTTGTTAGGGATTTATTCTCAAACCCTAGCTATGTTTCTAAGTGAAAATTCCTTTATTAAATAACGGTAGAATTAGTTAAATATTTTTGGATGACTAAGCACATTTGTTATTATTTGTTCTAGAAATATGGCACGAAAGACGTCCACTGCTGGACATAGGCCTCCCCCAAGCGTCGCCACAACGACCGGTCCTGCGCCTTCACCAGATCGTCGGTCCACTTTGTGAGGGGCCTACCCACGAAAAAAAGTATAAAATTCGGCAGTTACAACAACTTAAACAGATGAGTCAACAACTCAACAGCTCGCGATTGAACTGGCGGTCTGCCATTAGTGTTCTCTAACTGTTAGAAGACTGCACTATAAACTATAATACACCATGTTGTTATCATCATCATTTCAGCCAAAAGACGTCCACTACTGGACATAGGCCTCCCCCAATTAAGGGCACCATGTTGTTATGCTTTACAAATTAAGAAAAATGTAAAAGTAGAAATCGAGCCCTGATACCAAAGACATTTCTATACTGACCTGATACAGTATACCCCGGTTTCTGGAAGGCTGATCAATTTCATCTATTGTCAAATCTAATGTCAGCTTCTATGGTTGGCCGGCAAAAATGTAAACAATCAATCACATCGCTTGACCTGAGATTTGACAGCTGATTAGTTAATTTTTGCGTTGATCATCCTTTCGGAATCTGGGGGTTAAACAAAGCGCGACGTGAGGCAGATGACGAAAGCGACAGCGGGACGAGATAGTCAAATATAGTATCGACTGGCAATGAATTGGCCGTAAAACATATGGAAGTCAAGGAAAAGCGTTTGCTCAGTAGTTGGACGCTACAGGCTAGCAGTCAACTCAATATTAATTATGTTTTAAGATGATGATAGATGTTTTTTTCATGTTTTTAAGATGATATTGATATTGCAGTAATAACATCAAATCACTCTGTCAACGTCCACAGCTCAATGTTGATTCTCTCCCATAAGTAGCACCCTAACACCTGGATTATTCATGTTCACTTTTTATTTTTCAGAAAATTTAAGTCGGAATTCACAGCACAACGCTGGAAAAGTCAACAACCGTCAAAGGTCAACTAAGTCCGAAACGCAACTACTCAACAACTAGCATTATTTTCAAGAACTTTTTGTTTTTAGACGAATAAAAAAGGCGGACGGAATCTCGCTAAACAAAGACTTATAATATTTTTTTTTCCTAAACCCACTATAATTTCGAATACATTTTAACACACCAGATTTATACTGTTATTCTATTTGTGACTCTACAACAATGACTACTGTCACACTAGATTTATTGCGTAATCGCGGCTTTTTGGCATACTATGGATGTGAATGTGTGCGTGCCGGCCCGTACTTTTAAGTGAGCTGGCATACTATGGATGCTTCACTTATTGTTTAGCGAGATTCCGTCTGCCTATTTTATTCGTCCGAGTTTTTGTTGATCAAATTGTTTTATTACTTAAATAGTGTAAATATTATAAGTAGCAACAAGTTGCAACCCCAACTTGTGCACCGCAAGCACTACAATATTCTACGTGGGACACTCAGAAAGTTTTGCGAAACTAAAAAAAATTGTTCTATACGTACATATATTTTTATGAAATCTTTTCAAAGTACTTTCCACCAGCCTCTATACAAAGATTCATGCGCCTAAACCAGTTTTCAAAACACTTTTTCCAGTCCGCCGCAGACACCTCGTTTACAGCCTGCTCGAACGCAGCCAGCGCATCTTCCGGCGACGAAAATTGTATCCCTTTGAGCTGATTTTTTATTTTTGGGAATAAAAAGAAGTCACACGGTGCTAGATCAGGGCTGTAAGGAGGGTGACCCAGGAGTTTGACTGGCGTGCTGTCCAGGAAGTCCCTCGTTTTGAGTGCGGTGTGCGCAGGTGCATTGTCGTGGTGGAGCAGTAGCCCGCGGAGCCCTGTGTTTGGTCGCTTGTTGCTTATAACAGAGAAAACTTCTGGCAAACATTTGGTAGTATACCATTCGGCATTAATGCTTCTTTGATCCCGTAAGGGAATTGATACCAAGTGGCCAGTCAAATTAAAAAAGCTAGCGATCAAAATCTTACCCCCGCTTCTAGATCGCTTCACTTTGGTAGGCGTTGGCTCATTTTGAAACACCCAAACAGTCGACTGGCGCTTGGTTTCTGGGTCGTATTGATAAATCCAGGACTCATCACCTGTAACGATGTCGTAAACACGCCGAGACGAGCCTGCTTCAAATTTGTTAAGCATATCACGGCACAATTCCACCCGGGCCTGCTTCTGAGCATCGGTGAGGTTGTGCGGCACCCAGCGTGATACTATCCTCCTCACGCGAAGATGGCTGTGTAGAATCTCGTGAACGCTTCCCGATCCAATCTTCAATATGTGTTGAATCTCCTGATATGTAATTCGCCTATTGTCTTGGATTAAAATTTTCACTGCTAGCACGTTTTCTTCGGTAACAGCCGTCAAAGGGCGACCGCTTCTTTCGTCATCCCCCAAAGTTGGTCGACCGCGCTTGAATTCGTTATACCAACGATACACGGTTGCCTTGGAAGGGCCTTCATCCATGAATGCCATTTGAAGTCTATCGTACGATTCATCCGGTTTCAGGCGACACTTGAAATCGTATAAAATCATAGCTCTAAAATGTTCCCGGCGCAGATCCATATTTCAGTGAGACACAATACTTTGAATTAACTCGCAAAAAATGTGGAGGGAAATTTTGAAATTGGAACTTACTTATTTTTACTTATAAATAATCATATTTTCGAAAAACATTATAACTGGCCAGTCTCCCATATATAAAAACTTTTTTTCGCAATACTTTCTGAGGGGCCTGGTATTTCCGACCATTGACACTTTCCGTGTGACGAGAACCAGCTGCAAATAGTCTATTTCGGTTTGTTCACTGACTTCGGAAACGATAAATAACATTTTTAATAATTCGTACACACTTTCAATGAGCACAAGCGAGCATATTATAAGGGTTTATGTTGTTATTTTTAAACTCATACAATACAATACAAAACCTCTTTATTGCACAACAAGATTACATTAATTTCTTAAATAACTACTTATGTGTTAAACAACAACAGAACTCATCAACAGATTTTGACTCTTGAATTGTGTGTAACAAACAGTTTTTACTACTTACTTCCTTTATTAATACATAAATGACATAACACGAAACAACATAAAATCTAAACATAAAAAAACACATTTTAAAGGAATTAAAACCTAATAATGACTTCTTATAATTTTATAACATAAATAAAATTAAAAACATGCTGTATTTTTGTAAGCAATTTGCTATTGAGAAGTAATATAAATTAGTTGAGGGTATTTGGGATTTTTTGCATTGTGCGAGCGAGTGCGATGCGTCGTGTTCACCCACCCACATCTTGTTGTAATGAATGTCGACGGTCCAAGCGGTGTACAGAAAAACCTAAACTGGTTTATGTGGTTTATGTACCTGCCAAATGTATTTTTTTTTGTGTAAAAGTAAATAAATAAATAACAACATGCAAGAAGATTATGTATAACACGTAGTACATATTACCTCAATGATGTATAATTAAGATTTTATTAAGATTTTAATTCACTGGATTAGAGCTTTAAATAGAAACTCCTAAATTTTTGCCATAGTTTCCTCTGCGATAGATCCTCTGCATGGCAGTGATAGCCTAGTGGTTGAACGCTTGCCTTCCAAGCAGGAGGATGTGAGTTCGACCCCGGCCCGTACCTCAGACTTTCCGAATTTATGTGCGGATTTGAATTAGATTATCATTTGCTTTACCGGTGAAGGAAAACATCGTGAGGAAACCTGCACACCTGAGAGTGCTCCATACAGTTCTCAATGGTGTGTGTAGTCTGCCAACCTGCACTAGGCCAGCGTGGTAGTGGGCGGAGTCCCTGAATGCCCAAAACAAGGCTCTGCTGCGGAGACCACAGAGAGTCATGGCAGTCAGGGTCATACGCGGATACCGCACAATATCTGCAGAGGCGGCGTGTACATTAGCAGGCACTCCCCCGTGGGACTTGGAGGCTCAGGTGCTTGCCGAAGTCTATCGGAATGGTGCGGACCATCAGGCGGAAAGTGGCAGACGCCCGCCGCCTGAAGTTGTGAAGACGTGGCGCAGTGAGGCGCAGGCTGCCGTACTTGTGCAGTGGAAGGAGCGGCTGGAGACGCCCAGTGCCGGTCACTGGACCATAGGGGCTATCCAGCCAATTCTTGAGGAGTGGGTGCGGAGGCGACACGGGACGTTGTCCTTCCGTCTGGTGCAGGTATTGTCAGGGCATGGTTGCTTTGGCAGATACCTGCACAAAGTGGCGAGACGGGAGGCTACTCCCGTGTGCCACCAGTGCGGCTGTAGTGAGGACACGGCCCTTCATACTCTGGCGCAGTGTCCTGCCTGGGTGGTGCAGCGCCGTGCTCTCACGGCAGCAATCGGGGGAGATCTCTCGCTGCCGGCCGTGGTCAAGGCCATGGCCGACAGTGAAGAGGCTTGGGAGGCGGTCGCGTCCTTTTGCGAGGAGATTATCTCGCAGAAGGAAGCGGCGGAGCGGGTCAGGGAGGAAGACTCTCTCGCTGATCCGATCCGCCGCAGACGGACAGGTCGGCGCAGGCGTCTATATGGCGATCTGATGCCACCCTAAATAAAGCCAGCGGGCGATAGATTGGGGAGTCTATCGTCCGCATTGCACGGCCCTTTAGTTGTGGTGATGTCCCAGGTGTGCCCGGACATCGCCAAAAGAGTGTGTAAAAATTAAAGTATGTAGGCCCTGAAGTGGGCCGCGCTGGGTGGGTCGCGAAAGTCATGCGTAGCAGTTCTCGTGACCCATCCACCCAAGGCGAAAGTAGGCACACGGCGGAGTTTTTAGTGGGTGCGAGCCCCACATAACCACACTGCTTCCCCGGCAGTGTGACATGCGATAGGCATTTTCTCCGCTTAAAAAAAAAAAAAAAAAAAAAAAAAAAGGCCAGCGTGGTAGACTAAGGCCTTAGCCTAATCGTACTGAGAAGAGGCCTGTGCCCAGCAGTGGGACAGTAATGGGCTGGTTATGTTGTATGTATGTTATGTTCCTCTGCGATATTAATTCCATCGCTTTCACTACGCTGTGCACCTATCAACACAGTATCATAACAATAGGTCAGTAATGTTGGTCCACTCCGAAATAGAATCCTTTGCGGTTACGGCCTACTGTTAGGGACCTTTCAAAGGTCTATAAACGTTAGTGAGACTATTGGTCTTTCTACAGCATTGTTTTTAGTCGGCAACTATTTAGAACTGTTCCTAAATGGTCATAGTTTAAGTTGAAAAAATGTCAAGTGGCATAAAAATAAAGTGCCAGAAATATTTGAGTATAAAATTATCTACTGGCCGTAAATCTACTGAGAGGCGCTGTCAAGTCGAGGGCGTAAAATAAAATAGTCCCATAAATGTTCAGTTGACAACGCAATGCACCTAAATAAAAATACCGTCGAGGGAGAGAAATGAGATAGTCTATTTTAAACTGTAAGCAGAGTATCAATGTCAGAATGAAGAAAATAATGGAAATAATGAAATGTTGATTTTTCTAAAACAAAATACAACAAGCAGGTGTACAGCACCAAAAATGTACGCAATACATTAAAGCGAAGGAAACATTAAAAGAATCAGAGTCGAATATATTTTATTTTTAATTATATTTACCAAAAGAACCGCGATACCAACATAAATCGTGTAGGGATTATTTTGCAAATTACATTACACATACGGGATTTAATTCCAGCCGTATTCCGTCGAATTTGGCGAACAAAAATGAGATTAAACGAATGCTCATAGAAATCGGGTTAATGGGAAAAAAGGAGGAATAATTGAAGTAAACACAAACGGAGGCGAGAGGGATGAAGCCTAATCCTTTTACATCTTCAGAATAAGATTTTCCCTTATAAACGTCTTTTGGGAAAAGACAGCTTTGCTTTTGATTGAATTTCAGAGGAGAGTTGTTTCCGAGGCAGTGTATCAAACCTTGAGTATTAATAAAGCAAACCTAATAGCGAGAACAAAAGTTAGGACTATCAACTGACGCTTTAATCGATGCGTAGAGTTTTCTTAAGCCTGGTAAAACATTTACGAGTTGCAAAAGTAAATATAATCACTAGAAATCTAATAAATTTAATTTAATTTAATTGAATGAAATGGTCTCTTAAGACCGTTATTATTAAGGTAGCATATACAAAGCATGTACACACACAAAACATAACTTGATGCGTCATACCACCAAAGTAATAGTACACAAACTAGGTAATATGTGTGTACATACTAGAGGAGCTCGTTATTGACGTTTAGACAATCCCTTCTAATTATTTTATCATTTTTAACGCATTTTACGCATGCAAAGCGAAATCTAAAGATTTAAATTGTGGAAAGAAAAAATCACTCACGAGCAGGATTCGAACCTGCGACTCCTGGCTCAGTACGCCAGTGCTTAAGCCACTAAGCTACCGTGAATACTGCTCGTGGTATCGAAATTATCCTCCACTATACGTCTTTGGGTGACGTCAGCGATATCTTATTAAGAAACATTGTTTCTTAACCGAATCGACTAACTTTGCAGTTAAATCAAAGTCGTATAGATATACCTACCCTTACTAATTATTACCCAAAGACGTATTCAATCAATCAATCAATCAACTCGGCCTATCGCAGTCCACTGCTGGACATAGGCCTCTCCCAAGTTGCGCCACAACGCTCGGTCCTCTGCCTTCCGCATCCAGTCCTCCCCAGCCACGTTCTTTAGGTCGTCGGTCCACCTGGCAGGGGGGCGGCCTACGCTGCGTTTGCCGATTCGCGGTCTCCACTCAAGGACTCGTCTGCTCCAACGGCCATCGGTCCTTCGACAGACATGGCCAGCCCACTGCCACTACAGCTTACTGATCCTACAAGATATGTCCGTCACTCCGGTTCTTCTCCGGATAATCTCGTTACGGATTTTATCCTTCAAAGAAACTCCAAGCATAGCTCGCTCCATAGCTCGCTGAGCGACTTTGAATTTGTGGACTAGCCCAACTGTCAGTGTCCACGTCTCAAAGACGTATAGTAGAGGATAATTTCGATACCACGAGCAGTGTTCACGGTAGCTTAGTGGCTAAAGCACTGGCGTACTCAGCCAGGAGTCGCAGGTTCGAATCCTGCTCGTGAGCGATTTTTTCTTTCCACAATTTAAATCCCTTCTAAGTTTTTATCACATAAGCACCTTTTTTTGGCCGAAATAAATAATCAATCTAATCTAATAACTTCTTAGGTTTCCGCGATCACTACACATTATAATAAAACAAAGTTTAACCGGATTAAATCGCGTATATTATTTAATCCGGGTAAACTTTGTTTTATTACAATCCAATCTAATCTAATCTTTATTTTTTTGGCTTGATAATGCGGTCTGTTTTGTTTTGTGGCGGGCTTATATATAACCCATCCATATATTGAGATTTCAATATTTTATGCAAAATTTCTTATCAAATCTCGTTCTACACAAAAAATTTTGAGCTTACATCTTGAATTTTAGATTAAATTGATTTCGGTTGTTAGAGTGCAATCATACCATAGGATTCCTTTATGAGTTTGTCATTATTTATACTTCAAGGCATAAATATCTAGCACCAAATTTGTAAAGATCTAGGGGAGCACCTTATCTGTTCGTTGGCGTCAAATGATCGTCCTTGTGACGTAAGATGCTGTGTTTTGAAGACACTAAGAGAATATATTAGGTTTGTAAATCGGTTTATTGTTTGATATACGTATCTACTTCTTTATCAGGACGTAAATAGACTAAACAGTAACTCTATTTATTGGGTATAAAATCTCACAGACTCTCAGGGACTCTCTATGGTATTAGAATTTATATTTTTAGTATTTCTCGTGGTATGCGTTATAGCAACACATATTCTGAGAAAATTTCAACTGGCTATCTCATCAACTATCAACTCAGCCTATCGCAGTCCACTGCTGGACATAGGCCTCTCCCAAGTTGCGCCACAACGCTCGGTCCTCTGCCTTCCGCATCCAGTCCCCTCCAGCCACGTTCTTTAGGTCGTCGTTCCACCTGGCAGGGGGGCGCCCTACGCTGCGTTTGCCGATTCGCGGTCTCCACTCAAGGACTCGTCTGCTCCAACGGCCATCGGTTCTTCGACAAACATGGCCAGCCCACTGCCACTTCAGCTTACTGATCCTAGAAGCTATGTCGGTTACTCCGGTTCTTCTCCGGATAATCTCGTTACGGATTTTATCCTTCAAAGAAACTCCAAGCATAGCTCGCTCCATAGCTCGCTGAGCGACTTTGAATTTGCGGAATAGCCCAACTGTCGGTGTCCACGTCTCGGCACCGTAAGTCATGACTGGCAGGACGCACTGGTTGAAGACCTTTGTCTTCAAACTTTGCGGTATAGGCGACGAGAAGACTCTGCGAAGTTTGCCAAATGCTGCCCAGCCCAGACGGATCTTTCTGTTGGCTTCTTTCTCGAAGTTGTGTCTACCAAGCTGAATTGCCTGCCCTAGGTAGACGTCATCATCATCATTTCAGCCGAAAGACGTCCACTGCTGGACATAGGCCTCCCCCAAACATCGCCACAACGACCGGTCCTGTGCCTTCCGCATCCAGCGGATTCCCGCGACCTTCACCAGGTCGTCGGTCCACCTTGTGGGGGGCCTACCCACGCTGCGCCTTCCAGTACGCGGTCGCCACTCCAGAACTTTACTGCCCCATCGGCCATCCGTTCTGCGAGCAATGTGCCCCGCCCACTGCCACTTAAGTTTGGCAATTCTTCGGGCTATGTCGGTAGGTAGACGTATTCCGTTACAACTTCGAGTGCCGATCCTTCGACGAATATTACTATATTACTGGCTATCTATTCCATTCAAAAGATACAGCTCTGTGACAGACAGACGGATGGACGGACGGATGGACAGCGTTGCGAGACTAATACGACGACCTTTGTGGTCTAGTGGTTCTAGTGTCGGACTGCTGATGACGAGGTCGTGGGTTCGATTCCCACAGGACACAAATATTTGTGTGATGAACATAAGTGTTTGTGTTGGTCTAGGTATTGCTTAAGTATTATAAGTATGTATTTACAAAAAAAAAAGTATATAAGTATTATATCCGTTGTCCCCAGTACCCATAGCACAAGCTCTGCTTTTTTTTTTTTTTTATAGTATAGGATGGCGAAACGAGCTAAAGGCCCACCTGATGTTAAGCGGTTACCTTTGCCCATGACAACTTCAATACCACCTAGGCTTTTGCCTAAATGGTACCGCAAGTCGGTTCGCCAAACTGAGACATGAAGATGGAAAGTCTCATGTGATTGTAATTTCACCGGCACCCGTACCCTTCAGACCGAAACACAGCAATGCAAGCATCACTATTTGGCGGAGAAGTAGGCACGGTGGTAGAACTTCCCCGGACGAGCTCTTTCACAAAGGAGCTCTACTACTACTAAAATGCTTAGTTTGGGAACAGATGGTGCTGTGTGAAAATGTCCCAAAGATATTTATTTATTTAATAGGGTCCCGTTTGGCACCCTTTGGGTACGGAACCCTAAAAACGAACAGAAACCTTTCAACTCAACTCAACTTTCAACAGAACCATTTATGGTGTTGAAACATAATTCTTAAGACACACGTTGCTCCACAAGATTCTCAACCACACCTCACTTCCTACCACACGTAACGGAAGCCTCAGCCTCACATCAGGAAGCCCTCAGTCTCACCACAAAAGGAGCACTAAAGGATCTAAATCACTCCCACCTGATTCTTCAGGAACTCATATAAAAACCGGTTTTACGGGCGGAGGTGATAAAACGTTAATTGCGTCTATTGTTGGAGGGTAGCCTCGTAAAAATGTGTGGTTCCCTTTGTTGGATGGCCGTTTGATGTTGAGCTGTTGATACACGTGTTTGGTTCCGTATGAGTTGGTTTGTATGGATCTGTTTTATTGGCTACAGATGTATCGTGTGATGGTTGTTTTAACTTTTTATTATTGTTGTTTTGTTTGTAGGGTAACGGGTTATTTGATATTTGAAATAGGATCAATTGGTGTGGCCCTGTATGTTTTTTATTGTGAATCATGTACCTTATGTAGCTTTTGTTTTCTATTAATGATTCAAGTAACTTATTGTAGCGAAATTAATAAAATCGTAACTAATATTGAAAATGCTCCAGCTTAACAACATAACATCACTCCTGTATTTCCCCGAAGGGGTAGGCAGAGGTGTATTCGCATTTCGCCAGATATGTTATAGTCCCATGTAATAGGGGGCTAGCCTATTGCCATTAACCGGACACAAATCCATACTCCGGGCTGCTACTGGGAATTCCCTAATGAAAAAACCCAATAATACTTTGCACGACCCGGGAATCGAACCCAGGACCCCACGCTCAGCAGTCGCGCTTGCGACCACTAGACCAACGAGGCAGCTTATTAGTTACAAATACCTCCCTGTTATTTTCAGGAGATCAATTTACCGGAGACAAGTTTCTAACTTGTTGCTTTAGTGGGCAAGATAATGTCAAAATCTGTAATAAACAGACGGTCACAAAATTTTCATTCATTGTTTTTAATGTAGTGACACACTATGCCGAAATTACGTAAAATACTTCTGCGTGAAGATGAGACGTAGTTTTAGTCTGTGTGTTTGGCATCACTGGTCACACGTCAATAGTTCGGTCGTGAAATTTCGTAATTTTTCATGGTGTATTCCTATACTAAGGCAGTAAACAGTATCTTTATTCATCTAAGATGCACAGTTTCAAACACGACGAAGAAGTTTCACAGAAAAAAGACAGAAATCGTCAGTTGGATAGGATCCAACCTAGATAGCCCACAGCCTACTTACATAAATGCCAACAAGTTGTCTAGACCTAAAACCAAAACAAGATCCGGATCCTAAGTTTCTTTCAGCGTTTTTTATTAAGTGTTCAGCTAACTAGGAAACGCCGGAGCCATTTAGTATCATCATCATCATCATTTCAGCCGAAAGACGTCCACTGCTGGACATAGGCCTCCCCCAAGCATCGCCACAACGACCGGTCCTGCACCTTCCGCATCCGGCAGATTCCCGCGACCTTCACCAGGTCATCGGTCCACCTTGTGGGGGGCCTACCCACACTCCGCCTTCCAGTACGCGGTCGCCACTCCAGAACTTTACTGCCCCATCGGTCAACCGTTTTGCGAGCAATGTGCCCCG
Source organism: Asteroscopus sphinx (assembly GCA_949699075.1). Taxonomy (NCBI): domain Eukaryota; kingdom Metazoa; phylum Arthropoda; class Insecta; order Lepidoptera; family Noctuidae; genus Asteroscopus; species Asteroscopus sphinx. Next base: position 684,952 of record OX453007.1, read on the forward strand.
CCCACTGCCACTTAAGTTTGGCAATTCTTCGGGCAATGTCGGTCACTTTCGTTCTCCTACGAATCTCCTCATTTCTGATTCGATCACGCAGGGACACTCCGAGCATAGCCCTCTCCATTGACCTTTGAGTGACTTTGAACCTTCTTATCCCGCCCATTATGAGCGACCACGTTTCAGTGCCGTAAGTAATTACTGGCAACACGCACTGGTCAAAGACTTTCGTTTTGAGACACTGCGCTATTTTGGTCGAGAAGATATTGCGTAGCTTCCCGATAGATAGCTTGCATTTAGTATAATGGCGTTTAAAAGTGTTGAAAACAACCTTTACACTTACAGAACAAAGATTGCTTTTCTGATTTTTCAAACTCACATTCGAACACAACCAATAGAGATATACGTATACCGCGCACGTTCACCAATCGCGACCCTTCTCACCAAACAGCTTGACATTGAATTATTTAGACAGATACCTCCACAAAGACCCTCAAATATACATACAAAAGGTCAGAGCAACAAAGACGCGATTGTACCAGCTGATTACGTCGAGATGTCCGAACAGCCGAACAATGGGCTCGTCAAAAGAGTGCTCGATAAGGAGCCGGATTATTTGGAAGTGAAATGTATTGTAGGAAGAAATGCTCGTGATGTGGTGGTTCGTGTTAATTGATACTTTTTATTGTTAGGTATACAACCTTTTTGTTTATCTTTACAGCTTTTGTGGCCTGTTATTTCGGGCAAATAAAATAACACCTATTTTATTCTCTCCTTTTTACTGTCGTCAAATGTCGAAAACATAGGCAGTAGCATCTTAGATTATAAACCAGTAGCATGGTATCATGGTATAATATTTTTCACCAGGTACTCTCTTCCCATGACAGCTAGGTCCCGTGATTGCCTCCGTACTACGTCATCGGCTGTGGAGCCAATAGCGGACATTTACTTGCTTCGTAATTTTATACAGTTTCCTTTAATAACCAATTATATGAATATCACGAGATAACAAATAGGCTGGTTAGGAATTCATTTTATATTAATTATGAACAAAAATCTCCTTAATCGTATTGAAGACGTCAATCAATAGCAGCATTGATCGTGACGTAGCACCGAGGCATCGCGGGAAGAGAGAACCTGGTGAAACATCTTACTATACCATGGGCAGTTGTGTCCCTTCTTTGTTTTTCTTGGCAATAGGAATACAATCACCATCCGTATGTCAAACATGGTTCTTCCTCTAGCTCATCTTCTTTCTCCTTTTCCCAATTAAATTGGGGTCGGCTTCCAGTCTCACCAGATGCGGTTGAACATCAGTATTTTATACGGAAAAATTGTCGTAAGCAGTAACAGCCCAGTTACTGGATAATACCAACATCCTAAGATTAGACTAGTTCTCAGACTTCTGACCTTGTGACTGCCCGTAACGACTGCCATCATCATCATCATCATTTTAGCCTTAAGACGTCCACTGCTGGACATAGGCCTCCCCCAAGCAAATGTTGGGGGGATATGCCATAATCGCCACGCTTGGCAGGCGGGTTGTCGATCGCAGTTGGTTGGTTAAATACTCAGAGAACGCTGCTGCCCATCCTCTGGTGAATCCCATAGTCGCCTTTTACGACACCCATGAGAAGAGATAAGGGTGGTGCAATTCTTTACGTCCGGCACCACACGGACGACGACGACTGCCATAGATATCCATAATGATGATCATTTGAATATCACTAGTAGAGTACAGAATTTAATTTGAAGATTTGTTACCGCTTTTATTAGTCGAATGTTTGTGCTTAATTAGAAAACGAAACTTATTTTATGGACCCACCATAACTTTTCCGTGTTCATATTTTACAGCAGCAGTCCATCATAATTAGGTCTAGTTGTAAGTTGTAAGAGCACGAAATGTCAGGTTAACTAAATTAAGCTAACGAATTGGATTGTAGATAAGCTTTAATGAATACAATTCTTGTATTTTTTTAAACATTGCTATCAGGTTTTTTTTTTATATTTATATTTTACTAGCCTTTGCCTGCGACTTCGCCTGCGTGAATATCGAATATCGCGCATCCCTCGGGAACTGTTCATCTTCTCGGGATAAAAAGTAGCCTATATGTTAATCTGGGTTATGTTCTATCTGTATGCCAAATTTCACTAAAACACTTTTCAATCCATACATTATTTTTTGCGTGAAAGAGTAACAAACATCCATACATTCATACATCCTCACAAACGTTCACGTTTATAGTATTAGTAGGATAGGATTATATTTTTATGCTAGCTGTTGCCCGCGGCTTTGCTCCCGTGATATGTCGATGAAAAGTACTGCACACAGAGAGACCATGCAGGACATGGTCTCTCTGTGTGCAAAATTTCATCTAAATAAATATAGTCGATTTAGCGTGATTCAAGGACAAACATTAAACAACAAACATCCATACTTTCCCATTTGTAATATTAGGAAGTAGAAGAAATAAATAATTTTTTCATCTAATTATTCCCTATTCTGCCTCGATTGACTGCCTCGTTGGTGTAGTGGTCGCAAGCGCGACTGCTCAGCATGGGGTCCTGGGTTCGATTCCCGGGTCGGGCAAAGTGTTATTGGGTTTTTTCATTAGGAAATTCTCAGTAGCAGCCCGGAGTCTGGATTTGTGCCCGGTTAATGGCAATAGGCTCGCCCCCTATTACATGGGACTTATAACATAACTGGCGAAATGTGGGTGTACTATACACCACTGCCTACCCCTTCGGGGAAATACAGGCGTGATATTATGTTATTATGTTATGTTATTCCCTATTCCTATTCCTACTTTCTATTACTTCATATTATATGTTGCTTTTTGGTGTTCAAATAAAAATATTTATATTATGTTAACATAACATAACATCACGCCTGTATTTCCCCGAAGGGGAAGGCAGAGGTGTAATAGTACACCCACATTTCGCCAGTTATGTTATAGTCCCATGTAATAGGGGGCGAGCCTATTGCCACTGACCGGGCACAAATCCAGACTCCGGGCTATTTTATTATATTATTCAAATTCAAATGTTTTTTTATTTCAAATAAACCTATTTACAGGCACTTTTGAAACGTCAGCCTCTAGTGACAGTTTTTTTTTATCATTTACCTACTACAATTAATTGGTAACTCAAATATAATATTATTTTCTTGAAACCTCCCAAAATACTTTCTTCCATTATGAATGAAAAGAAAATATCAGATTCTAACGGTGTATGAATGAGGGTCAAAGGCACAGTGAAAGGCATCAATACACCTGCCGGGATCAATGGGGAGACGTATATTTCATCGGGAATCAATGGGGTCAGGAGCTATGGCTAGCCCGAAAGTGCAACCTTTCAAATTGAATTTCGATGTTTCTGTCGATTTCAGTCAGGTATTTTTTGGCATGAAAGATGAAATCAGCATATTTGGTGATTGATTGTTGTAGTACGGGTTCGATTCCTGCACGTTTTAATTATTTGTTCCCGGTCTGGGCGTTTGTGTATGTTAATTAGTGTTTGAAAATGCACTCACGATAGGTACAACCAAAAGTATTCAATCATGTTTTAAAAGTAAATTTATCTACAAACTATCTAACTATAGAAAATCCTTGATGAATGTTTTTTCATTTTATTTATTTATAATATCATGTATGTGATAATAGTGGTAGGTATGCGTACTTAATGAAACAAAGAAGAAAGAAACAAAGAAAGAAAGAAAATGTGTTTATTGGCAAAAACAATCAAATTAACAAAAATAAAAGAACATAAAAAATAAAACATATGTGAGTGCCAAAGGGCCACCAGCTCAGCATAATGTTACGTAGCAGTACGTACAGGTACTGACTACCCAACGCTGCAAATTTTCAGCTGCGACCCACTTAATATAAAGTGTTTGTAACAGTTACCTCTTTGTCATATGTATTTTATTTTTTTGAGTTAGTCATTGGTTTCTTTTACTGGCTCGGCACCCGCTCGTCACTTGGGGTTGGCACTGAAAATCAGCGCTGTGTTGTTGTTACGACATGCAAAGTTACTTTTCTTATGATGTTACAACCATGTATCACTACAATTCCTGAAATGTAACAAGTTATTTTTTCTGTTCACCTACCGCATGTCTTGTGGCAATAAATATTTTTTCTTTCTTTCTTTCTTTTAAACATTCTATAGACAACGCTGCGTCTTATTCAAATTCTATTAAAACTAATATGAACGGACTTACAAAAAGCTTCACTTTTATGTCAAACGAGCTCCACTTTCAATTAAACACTAAATCTACAGTGACTCTTCACAATCACTTGCACACTCAACGTCAGAGTTCCAACCAAGTCTATTAATAGTGCAAAAATGATTGCATTCAACAAACTCATGAGAGAAGGCTTGGAGGGTCTTACGGCCTACATACATAATGCTAAGGTAACCATTTGTAATGTTCAGAACGGGACACTTTTTCACATCCACCCAATTTTTTTGCAATGTAATTGACATGGTATCACATAGTGATATGGGGAATTTTTAGGTTACTCTGAGTTTTTACAGTCTGCTTAAAACTAAATGAAAATGGAACACGATTTGCTCATTAGACATTCTGTAATAATATAAATGTTTTTCTATAAAGATGATTCGCTAATTAGGTGTATTGCTTAATAGACATGTCGGGTACTTAGACATATTGCTACTTAACGACAACATCATCATTGCGGCCTTATAATACCCAATTTTGGGTGGAGGTCTCCTCCAAATTCCTCTACTCCTGGCGGTCTTGAGCCCTTGACATCTAATCCAGGCCTGTGATTTGTCGGATGTCGTCCACCCAACTTTTGGGAGGCCGTCCCCGCGGTCTAGTGTGCTGTCGTGGTCCCCACTCCATTAGTCTCCGCGTCCATCATTCCATGTCCATAAAACTCCCTCCGAAACCCAAACTGACTTAGACGTACTGCTCATGAAACAAAATTTCGTGAAAACGGGCCAGTTTTGTCGGGTTTCGTCTTCGCGAACAACAGGTTCGGATAGATCGAAAACAGGACAGTCCTTCTCAAAACATGACGTATAGTCACGTGAATACCCCATAATACCCCGGAGCCAGTCCCCTCTGTATTTACCCTGTCTCCCTAGTCTAGACACCGCTCTTCACTTTACGGAGAAGAGCGCGATATTAATTTCATGCTGAGAGCTAAAAAAGAAAATTATTTCCCCTCTTGACTATAAAAGTTTTGAGTTTATGATAAAATGTTGGTGAGTGTTTGTTAGTTGAATGGTGAAGACGTGTTACTGATACTGTGAAGAAGAAAGTTTTGCTAGTATAAGGTTAAATATCTTTTCAATTGTAAGCTACATGATATGCCTTGTCTAGTATGAGTAGCTGAGAAGAGAAAGAGTCTAGATCCTAGTTTATCCGAAAAGATAAAGTTAGTCAGTTAAAATATTTGCACTCATTCAAAGTATGTGTTAATATCCTATGATTCAACCTTTCATTATTAAATTATGTTTTTACTACGATACACAGACTTATATTTCGATGACCTAAATCAAAATTTAGAGATTTTGGGTTACAAAACGGTGAAGAAGTACTACATCCACGAATATGAATAAAACAGACTTTTGTAGCGCACAAAAGGACAAACTTATACTTCGGTCTCTTTTACTCCACCCATCGTTACGTAAGCTTATAAACTATAACCTACCATATGTACCTAGAATGCTCCGTGAGGCTATTGAAATTAAAAAACATCCTAATTTTAATAGAGAAGATGGTTGGCAGCTGCCACCAGTTTGGAACCCAGTCCTAAAAATAATCAAGTCCCAAACAGCACGCAACACTGTAAAAGATCATGATATTGTGAGTGATTACTGCGTGCATCGAAACGATTTTAATTAATAAATATTGTACGGTAGATTAAAATCATTTTTTAGAAATATCTGTAAAGACGATTGTCATCTTAGTCTACCTGCAACCACGAAATGCTGCAAAGCTTTCGAAACGTCAGGGAAACCAATTTAAATAATATACGCGATTTAATCCGGTTAAACTTTGTTTTATTACCAGAGGAGTAATAATAATATTTAGTTCTACAACAATTTATTTTATTAACAGAATTTTAGAATTATGTACCTCACGTGAACAAAGGAAAAGTTAATGAAAATAACAATGCGTTAAAATAAACTGTAGGCAACTTATCAAAAATGTGTTTATTGCGTAATTGTAAACAAATATGAATTATAAATATTTGTTCCGACGGAAAAGCCGCAGATATATCTCGGCCACATATCTGAGATAATGACTGATAACGTTAGGAATCTACGTATTCGATGCTGCATATTTATATGTATTTTCAGAGTCAATATTTTATTTCAGTTTTGATAAGCCAGACTTTGGACTTTGTATCTGAACAGTACTAAAAGATGCTGCAAATATTTACTCCCACAGTGTCAATATTTTGTTACAGTTTTGATAAGCTAGACTTTGGACTTTGCAACTGAATATTATCATCATCATCATCATCATTTCAGCCGAAAGACGTCCACTGCTGGACATAGGCCTCCCCCAAGCATCGCCACAACGACCGGTCCTGTGCCTTCCGCATCCAGCGGATTCCCGCGACCTTCACCAGGTCGTCGGTCCACCTTGTGGGGGGCCTACCCACGCTGCGCCTTCCAGTACTGAATATTATAAAACACAGAAATAGATAGAATGGCCATTGCGGCAGGTCGCGCGTGGCAGCACCTTTCACCATAGTGCAGGATATTTCAAAGCCTTTCTCAGCACGCCTTATGACTTGTGTCTATAAATACTGTAACAAAAACCCGGAAAAATGCCTTATTGTGCTGTTTCTAACTGCAGAAACAAAAGCTGTAAAGTACATTTGACTGAATTTTTTTTTTTAATAATGACGTCAAAATGTAAGGCGTAGTTTGTTCGGAAAGTTGCCACGCTTGAATCGCAAGTAAAATTGTGATTACAACCATTCTATCTATTTCTGTGGTATAAAAGGTGCTAATATTTATTTTAACAGGGTCAATATTTTATTTCAGTTTTGATAAGCCAGACTTTGGACTTTGGAACAGAATACTATTTAAAAGTAAATATAAGTATTGCATCGGAATTATGCTCTCCGCATCACCAAAGTGGCATAGAAATTTTATTTGTGTGAGATAGCTATTACCTGTCTTTTCTCTAAAAACCAGATATATCCTGTTGAACAGATGTTTCTGACAATAATTTACTTACTGATATGTGCACCTTTTTGCTTTACACCTATTTATTTCTAAAAAAAATTGAACTATATACTTCAATGGTTGCAATCAAGAGGCCACATTCCAAGTTCACCGACCTCGTAACATCCACTCGTACATTTTTTTACAACTCTTCACTTTCTCTTCGCCTTTATCGAAAAGTCCACATTGAATCAAATCTCAACTAAAAACTTTTTATTGGCGTCTCAGTAGTTGGACCCTTGAAGGTTTCGCAAAGGTAATACTTGAAATCTTTTCTTTGTGGAAACTTTCTTAATACAGAGTTTGTTTACTGTGATATGCTTGTTGATTTAGATTCGACTGTTTTTGATCTTTGAATGTATATTATTTTTGGTTTATTTTTCTATCAAATGTAATCTTAGTAAAGTCAATTTACTTTTTGATGTAATAGAAAATATTTTATTGAAAGCATAAGCCTGAAATTGTTTTATGTCAAATATTTATTTATTTAATCCTTTATGCACAACTGGGTACAAAGGCGGTCTTAACGCGTTAGGCATTATCTACCAGATAACCTTAGGGTGTAGCAGAGACAAAAAACAAGGAAGATGCACCAGTAAGGTAGTAAAATAAAGTTAGAACTACGGACTTATAACTAACAAAATATATATATTAAAATAAACAAATATATTAAAAGATACACGTACATATAATGAAATATACATTTTATACATACATATATAACTATAAATATGTAAAATCAAGATAAATCAAAATATGTATGTATTGTTATCGATGTCATCTTTGATTTGCGATATGTTTATTGGGTATATTTTCTTTTCAAACAGAAATATATTACACTGCAACAAGTTTCATAAATGTTTGAACATTTATTAAATATGGACTGTAACGATTAAAAGATATAGTTTTATCTTTCAAATGCTAGCGTCACACAAATGCTAGTAAAAATTATCCCCAAAAATCCTAACCTCACACACAAAACCACACACACAGACAAGCATCCTAACTCCCACATATACATACACACACTCGCAAATAATGTTTCTTTTACTTACTTAATTAATCTAACTATAGCATGTATGAATGTAACTTTAGCATGTATGTTAAATTGTCAAATCATTTTGGAAGATACTGGTCCCCACGACACAGGGAATCCTAGTGTGGGGCCCAGCAGTGGACCTTGTAAAATATGCTTAATTTGGTTGAAATAAATTATCATTATCATTATCCTGTAACTCTGAATCCAGCTACAAAGAGCAACAACGATTCTCCGTTGTCCAAACATGGCTCACACAAGGATAGTTCACAAACAACTGACAAACAAACAAACAGGTATGTGTAGCAGAGTTACGAACTGTGAGTAAACCTCACGGAACAGCTAAACAGGATTTTGGAAACTAAAAATCCAATTTAGACTGCTGTTTGTACAAAGTTTTACTGGGTGATTAACCGCGAATTTTAAAACTTTATTCAAGTGAATACTGTAAAACGGGGTGAATAGGATTGCGGGGGTGAATTGATAAAAAAGTTGGCAGGATTTTAACGTTGAATTATAATAGTCTGATGACAATAATGACTTTAGAATTATAACTTAATTACAGCAGAATATTTTTGAAGTAGGTATGTTTTGGCAGAAAACTTTTTAATTTCAACGCCAATCAATCCACAATCAATCAATCTTTGCCCATTATTGTATAGTACTGATCTTCACTCTTACTGTTATTAACCAAACTAGGGTCTGCCACTAAAACATAGCTAATAGCGGGTTCACATGATTCGATTTTAGTTGAGCAACCTTTGTTGATCAAGAAAAAATTAAAACTTGTTATACCTTTTAAGCGACTTCAAAAAAGGAGGAGGTTATGTATTCTTGTTGCTTCAATTTGATTGAAAGTCTGTTCAGATGTTTCAAATCTAGACTTATGAAACAATTAAACCGTTTTCACATCGTTATTCATCTTGAACCTGAAAATAGCTTTGGGACCTAGGGAACGTTACTCAGCCAAATAGCTGAAACGATTACTAAAACGCTTAGTAAGCCACCTAATTGTTGAAGAAATTAGATAACTCTTCAATAAAGATAAGAAACATTTCAAGGGAAGTAAGACTCGTGAAGTTACTATATTTGGTGGACATATCTTAAGATATTTTCCCTTCAGTGATTGATTTTTATTGCACCGGTGTATAAGTTGCTCTATAGTTTTTTTTTTCCTTTATAATATGAGTGCTGTAAACTTTGGAAGAAGGCAATGTCCAACAATATATTGAAATAGGCTTGTTGACTTTGAGAAATGCTGAATATTCAACAAATTAATATGGACATTAAACTGAAAAATCGCAAAAATATAAAAAAGAACAAAGAACGAATGTTTGAAAACAATTTATATCGACAACGCATTGACATACAGAAAACAATTACACTATCATAAAAGGTCCACGTTTATTACTGGACACCACAGGCAAAAAAATGGACATAGTCCACAACATAGCACTAAACTGAGCTTCTGTGTTAATATTCTTCCTAAACTACATATTTCTTGTTCCATGAAGTTTTGATGACCCACCATTTGAAACTCTTCACTTTACTCTCTAAGTTTATAATGGAAAATATGAGTTTAGACTCTAACTTCATAAATAAGTTCAAAACAACTATTCCAGACAACCTTAGTTTAGTCCACAAAGGCAAGCTTCCAAAAATAGCCTGCCTATAAATATTGTAAGAAAATATAATCAATCAAATAAATTGCTTGGCGCCGTCACCCTCTTAATGGGATCCATTAAAAATGCTTTGGATTATCATGGCGACACCTGGAGGTAATGGGGTACTAAGAGTTTAGGGATAAGTTAGTGAATTTATGGATTAAACTGCTGGCGAAATATGTTTGTAAGGAAATTGATGACTTGCCTATTTATCAATGTAGTTTTGATGTTAACGTTACATTATTATTTTTAGTATAGTACAAATCTGACATTAGTTTGTTCAAATCACTAAGAGAATCGATTGGAATAGTTTTTTACTATGCTACATATAAACAAAAAAAACTTAGTTTTGTTACTATAGGTAACTATATAATCATCATAATAAAACAAGTTTAACCGGATTATATCACGTATATTATTTAGATTGGTTTCCTGACGTTTCTAAAGCTTTGCAGCTATGTGTAGTGATCGCGAAAACCTAAGAAATTATTATGTCATGGTCATTATAAGCCTATATTAGTCCACTGCTGGACATAGGCCTCTCCAATAGACGCCACTGACCTCGATCCTCGGCCACTCACATCCAGTTGCTACCAGGCACCTTACCAACAGTGGCGTGCATTCCATATAGGCAATTAGGCAGTACCCAGTGCTTTCCTCATTCAAATTCAATAGTGGTGTAAGTTATTATCTTTTTTTCAAAGTACAATGATTATTTATCTTTTAATAGACCTATTAATGCTAAATTAATCTTTCTACATACAAAAATCAATAACTTAGACCACAATTAAATTCAAATAAAGTAGGCCACTGCACGCCACTGCTTACCAATATCATCGCTCCACCGAGCCTGAGGGCGTCCCACCCTACGTTTACCGATTCACGGTATCCACTCAAGAACCCCTCTACCCAACTCTTCGTCTTATGTATAGATAACTATAAAGTGAATTGTGAATAGGTCCTTATGGTTCAGAAAGTTCAGCTTGATGAGTTTTCGTATATCAGGTAGTACTGGGGAAAGTAACTTGTACCTATGTAATTTGATTTAGAAATATTAACTCCTAATAATATAGTTAGTTCTGATGGAAATTTATTTGGGGTGTTTGAGGTTTCCACTATAAAAAATAGCCAATGTACATTTTTTTACGAAAAATGAGCCATTTTGTAAATATAACATAACATAACATCACGCCTGTATTTCCTCGAAGGGGTAGGCAGAGGTGTAATAGTACACCCACATTTCGCTAGTTATGTTATAATCCCATGTAATGGGGGGCGAGCCTATTGCCATTGACCGGGCACAAATCCAGACTCCGGGCTGCTACTGAAAATTTCCTAATGAAAAAACCCAATAACACTTTGCCCGACCCGGTAATCGAACCCAGGACCCCACGCTCAGCAGTCGCACTTGCAACAACTAGACCAACGAGGCAGTTAAATATTAACGGTCGATATATTATTACCACAATCATAAAATTTCAAAGATTAATTTTAAATGTAGTAAAATATTTAGTACGTAACAACAACAACAGACGCAATCTTTTGGGTACTATTTAATAATAATGTCCTCCCGGCCGAATTTCGGTCACGGCGGCCAATCTCAATGGAGACTAGCCATCTGCGCGGGACATGTTACAGTGCACAAGTGTGTGCGCAAACAGAGGTGCACTCTCTATTCCCTCACTCTCATAATCCGATGAGACGGCAATTCGACACGACCGGAGAGAGATCAGGCGCAGGACCGACGGCTTTACGTGCTTTCCAAGGCACGAAGGGGTACTATTTACTAGATCTGTGGTTCTACCAAGGTTAGAAAGCCCAGACGCTGCTGCACATAGCACTAAAAGCAAGAAGTTTTGTAGTATATGTCAATATTAATATTCTATAGATACTTTACCCGGCAGAGTGCCAATTCTTCACGTAAACGCTGCTTTCATAACTCATACCAGGCCCCTCAGAAAGTATTGCGAAAAAAAGTTTTTATATATGGGAGACTGGCCAGTTATAATGTTTTTCGAAAATATGATTATTTATAAGTAAAAATAAGTAAGTTCCAATTTCAAAATTTCCCTCCACATTTTTTGCGAGTTAATTCAAAGTATTGTGTCTCACTGAAATATGGATCTGCGCCGGGAACATTTTAGAGCTATGATTTTATACGATTTCAAGTGTCGCCTGAAACCGGATGAATCGTACGATAGACTTCAAATGGCATTCATGGATGAAGGCCCTTCCGAGGCAACCGTGTATCGTTGGTATAACGAATTCAAGCGCGGTCGACCAACTTTGGGGGATGACGAAAGAAGCGGTCGCCCTTTGACGGCTGTTACCGAAGAAAACGTGCTAGCAGTGAAAAATGTAATCCAAGACAATAGGCGAATTACATATCAGGAGATTCAACACATATTGAAGATTGGATCGGGAAGCGTTCACGAGATTCTACACAGCCATCTTCGCGTGAGGAGGATAGTATCACGCTGGGTGCCGCACAACCTCACCGATGCTCAGAAGCAGGCCCGGGTGGAATGGTGCCGTGATATGCTTAACAAATTTGAAGCAGGCTCGTCTCGGCGTGTTTACGACATCGTTACAGGTGATGAGTCCTGGATTTATCAATACGACCCAGAAACCAAGCGCCAGTCGACTGTTTGGGTGTTTCAAAATGAGCCAACGCCTGCCAAAGTGAAGCGATCTAGAAGCGGGGGTAAGATTTTGATCGCTAGCTTTTTTAATTTGACTGGCCACTTGGTATCAATTCCCTTACGGGATCAAAGAAGCATTAATGCCAAATGGTATACTACCAAATGTTTGCCAGAAGTTTTCTCTGTTATAAGCAACAAGCGACCAAACACAGGGCTCCGCGGGCTACTGCTCCACCACGACAATGCACCTGCGCACACCGCACTCAAAACGAGGGACTTCCTGGACAGCACGCCAGTCAAACTCCTGGGTCACCCTCCTTACAGCCCTGATCTAGCACCGTGTGACTTCTTTTTATTCCCAAAAATAAAAAATCAGCTCAAAGGGATACAATTTTCGTCGCCGGAAGATGCGCTGGCTGCGTTCGAGCAGGCTGTAAACGAGGTGTCTGCGGCGGACTGGAAAAAGTGTTTTGAAAACTGGTTTAGGCGCATGAATCTTTGTATAGAGGCTGGTGGAAAGTACTTTGAAAAGATTTGATAAAAATATATGTACGTATAGAACAATTATTTTTAGTTTCGCAAAACTTTCTGAGTGTCCCACGTATTTACGATTGTCGTAAAACTAATACGATATATTTCTACGCTTTTAAACATAAATGGGTATTTATAAAACACTTCTAGGCTTCTCAGTCGTCGGGGGAATTTTATGAGGATTTTATAATGACAACAAAGAGTGAGTGGATGTCCCTTTCACATATCCAATTAAAGATAGGATGAACTGTTTACAGACAAGAGTATAAGGACCATGTATGCATAAAATCCTTTCGAGGGATTAACTTTCGGGAGATTTTATTGCCTGTGGCGAATATTCTGGCGCAGGAGGGGCCCGTTCTGGGCCAGTGGGGAGTTGCTCCACGTGTCTCTCTGTTTCCAACAGAGGGCACAGTGGAGGAGCAGGGGCGGGCCCGGTGTGTACTCACCCTGCCACTGGGCAGGCAGCGGGGGGACTATCCTTCCCTGCCCCGTCGATCTCGTAACCCCAGGAGTGCCCGCTGAGTAGTGTTCTCGCGCCTCTTGGGACCGAGGGTCTTGACTTCACCGCCCGGACCGCGAGGAAGAAAACCTCTATAAAAAATTACGGGAGGTAGGGCCTGCGAGCAGCAGACTCGGGGTAGTCTGCTGTCCGACCAGCAGCTGGCGCGGCTGGCATAGCTGGCGTAGTTGGCGCAGCTGGTACAGGCCCATGAGGTGAGGTGGCGTGCAGTGTTCCGTGCGCACCACAGAGGAGGGTGCGGCCAACGTTAGGCCGCACGGGTAGAAGGGGCTCGCCTGCTTGTGGTGGGCCGGGACCTGTCGGGGGTTGTTGTGTGAATACTCACGTGTTCCCACGCCCCCGGCTAAGGTAGTTGAAGGAACACCGTGGTGGTTTTAGTTGGTAAGAGTCCGACACTGACTCCGCCTCCCCGGGCGGGGTACGTCCATGAGGATTTCCCTGAAAGGTTAATTTACTCCCGATATGACAATATGGGTGATTTATCTGTAAGTTAAGTCCACACATAATCCAATTTTTCGTAGTAGTGGATCTCCTTGTGAAGAAGCTTGTCCGGGGAAGTACTACCATCGTACTTACTTCTATGGGTATCCTAGTGTGGGATCCAGTGTCATATTTATAATGTAAAAACATATTTTCTTGAAAATAAATAAATTTCAAATTTCAATTCTGCAACCAAACAGTAATGCTTGTATTACTTTGTTCCGGTGCGAAAAATCACATGAGACTTTCCATCTTTGGGGCTCAATTTGGCGAACGTGATTTGCTATACCATATAAACAACAGCCTAGCTGGTATTGCAGTTGTTATTGGCAAAAGTAACCGCTAAACATCAAGTTGGCCTTTAGCTCGTTTCACCATCCTAATAAAAAAACACAGTATCTCTGAATGAATTATTTTTGTTCAGCAATTTCACATTCATCGAGGCCCTCATTACATTTCTTCTTTTTCAATTCCAACCAAAATAAATAAAGAAAAAATAACCACATCACATCCGAAATCCATTCTGATACAGAAAACACGACGCAAATACATTTGGTAGCTACTCATACTAATACCCATCCACACGATCCGCTGGGGATTACAATTCTGTCCCCGTTCCCTTATGACAAAAATAAATAAGACCAATGTATGAAGCGAGGAGTAGCGGGAATTTCATAATAGGGTTATCATTCCGTTTTTATTGTATCAGTAATGGAATGGGGGTAATCTTAATTGAAATCTGACGGAATGGATGGAATGTTGACGAGTTGGACAAGTGTAATGTGATGTATGAGGTGGTTAAGAGGTTATTTGTCTTTGGTATTTATTGAGTTGTCTTATTGCTACGGTGACAATATGGACCTCATATTAGGTTATATCTGGATCAGAGATTTTGTCTTGATCTTCTGCAACGTACAGTCAACAGCATGACAGTGGTAACACTTCAATTCGAAAACCACCCTTACTGCTTACGAAATAAGGATGCTGTTGTTTTGTTATTGGTTGGAAAAGACAAACAATCTTAGAAGTCTTTTTTTATGAATTTTTGTTCCGTAGTATTTTTCGTATATTGTGGGTGCTAATGCCTATTGCGCTTGCTCCGAATACGGGCCGTCAATCCAGTGAGTCAGTTCAGTTACTGGCCTGTCAATGGTCTCTTGTACGAATACATTTGAAGACAGTTACTCACTGACCAAGGGGGAGATTCTCGCGTCGCGTCTATGTCTGCATCTAGAACTCGACATAATCTCGAAACAAAATGGCGAATGTCGATTGAAAACTAATATACCTATGTCTACGTACAGCGCTCTACATACAAATAGTGGCTCATTATCATAGCAATCGACATTATCTGTGACATTTTTCGTGGAGATTTATAATTAGCCTCTAGGGTCTTGAACGCCCCCTAATGCCCGAATCAGACATTTATCTCTATAATGCGATAATTGGGGCACTGACCCCGTGTCCAGAGCACATAACTTGTATAATTTGACAGACTCAGAACGATATCACAGTCTAAAGAACTCTTTACCTAATATTATGAAAGCCACACAACTTTCATTTGTTCAGGGATCTAATGGTGCTTGTACACGGTGCGGGTAAAATGCGCAATTTGAGGCCCTTGCGCGGGTTACATGCATCATGTAAAGACCGTGTTAATAAATGCATGGCTTCAGTGCCTTATAAATGCAACGCACTAGCCCGCACGGGTATCCCACGCAAGTAGCCCGCACCAGTTACATGGACCCACGCATTTATTAACACGGTCGTTTACACGATGCATGTAACCCATGCAAGTGCCTCAACATGCGCATGTTACCCGCGCCGTGTACAAGCGCACCATTAGTCTTCTATTATATTATTTCTAACACCAAATCGACAGTCGGTTATACATATTAGTGTACGCCTTTCAATTACCACTTTTAACAGTCCATTGTGCTAAAGTCAACTACGTAAATGGATGGCCTGTTACAGTGAAATGTGTAATAGTGTAATAATAGGCTGTCATTGAGGAAAATAACCCGTTATCGGTTAGTGGCAACCTGTCGTTATGTAAACCAAATTGCTGTCATCAGTTCACGCGGTATTGTTACACTTGCCGTCAAAATATGTAGTCAATGTATATACCAGGCCCCTCAGAAAGTATTGCGAAAAAAAGTTTTTATATATGGGAGACTGGCCAGTTATAATGTTTTTCGAAAATATGATTAATTATAAGTAAAAATAAGTAAGTTCCAATTTCAAAATTTCCCTCCACATTTTTTGCGAGTTAATTCAAAGTATTGTGTCTCACTGAAATATGGATCTGCGCCGGGAACATTTTAGAGCTATGATTTTATACGATTTCAAGTGTCGCCTGAAACCGGATGAATCGTACGATAGACTTCAAATGGCATTCATGGATGAAGGCCCTTCCAAGGCAACCGTGTATCGTTGGTATAACGAATTCAAGCGCGGTCGACCAACTTTGGGGGATGACGAAAGAAGCGGTCGCCCTTTGACGGCTGTTACCGAAGAAAACGTGCTAGCAGTGAAAAATTTAATCCAAGACAATAGACGAATTACATATCAGGAGATTCAACACATATTGAAGATTGGATCGGGAAGCGTTCACGAGATTCTACACAGCCATCTTCGCGCGAGGAGGATAGTATCACGCTGGGTGCCGCACAACCTCACCGATGCTCAGAAGCAGGCCCGGGTGGAATGGTGCCGTGATATGCTTAACAAATTTGAAGCAGGCTCGTCTCGGCATGTTTACGACATCGTTACAGGTGATGAGTCCTGGATTTATCAATACGACCCAGAAACCAAGCGCCAGTCGACTGTTTGGGTGTTTCAAAATGAGCCAACGCCTACCAAAGTGAAGCGATCTAGAAGCGGGGGTAAGATTTTGATCGCTAGCTTTTTTAATTTGACTGGCCACTTGGTATCAATTCCCTTACGGGATCAAAGAAGCATTAATGCCGAATGGTATACTACCAAATGTTTGCCAGAAGTTTTCTCTGTTATAAGCAACAAGCGACCAAACACAGGGCTCCGCGGGCTACTGCTCCACCACGACAATGCACCTGCGCACACCGCACTCAAAACGAGGGACTTCCTGGACAGCACGCCAGTCAAACTCCTGGGTCACCCTCCTAACAGCCCTGATCTAGCACCGTGTGACTTCTTTTTATTCCCAAAAATAAAAAATCAGCTCAAAGGGATACAATTTTCGTCGCCGGAAGATGCGCTGGCTGCGTTCGAGCAGGCTGTAAACGAGGTGTCTGCGGCGGACTGGAAAAAGTGTTTTGAAAACTGGTTTAGGCGCATGAATCTTTGTATAGAGGCTGGTGGAAAGTACTTTGAAAAGATTTGATAAAAATATATGTACGTATAGAACAATTTTTTTTAGTTTCGCAAAACTTTCTGAGTGTCCCACGTATGTAGTAAAAAACTGCCAATTTTGTAATGAGTAATGATTAATAATTGATTGGTTCACGTTTCCGCCGCACTGGTAAAAAAAATAAAGAAAAAGAATATTGCCATAGTTTTGAATGAGAGTTATTTATATTTAGGTGCCATGGCGTGCTGTAGTCTTGCAGTTTTGCAGTGTTGAATTTTTCTTGCAAGACTTTGAACAACACTGGTTGGTAATATTATAAATATAGTTAACTTTCGTGAGACTCATTGGCTTATTCAAGTGATTTTTGTTTCTTAAAGACGAGCAAGTAAAACTAATAGGTTTATAGCTTTTCTGACGGGATTAGATGTAGCAGTGAGAGTATGACATAGCCCCCGTCTTTTCCGGACTAAAGACTTTCATGAATATTTCGCCATGCTATAAAGAGGTTCTAGACCTAGAAAATTAAAACCTGTTGATTAAAATCGTTAATACAAACGTATACAATCTAAATTTAAATCCTATACCGGTTCACTACCGCTATGTCCGGAGTCAAAATCACGAACAAGTAATCAGTGGCAAGCATGCGACTGCCGTCAGATCGACGCGATTAGACGCGGCAACGAGCAACCGGCAGCGACCGGCAGTATAGTGAACGGCATATTTTAGTGGCACCGGAATCACCGTGCACAATAATTGAGTGGCCGTGCAGTTTTGATTGCACGAAATATTAAATGGGAATTCTGAATGTGGAATATACACGAAATACTTGAAAATTAATTGACTAGATACTATTATTTCAACCGCAGCACTGAATTCTGTTTGCTTAGGTTTAGCTTTTAAATTACATTTGCTATCAGGTTTATTAATAGAGAAAGCTTTGACAATTTAAGCCTGTTTTTAAAAGCTTTTAATTAATTTGCTTCGTTGGTATGAATATCTTTTCGGTTCAACCTTTTTTACCAACGTAATCAGAACTCAGTAGATTATAGTGGTTACATGGTATCCATGTGTAGTTACTTAAGAATATTAAAAGGTCTACGCAATCAGCTAGACAGCTGGACGTATTCAGAAAAGACTATTCCTATAGTGTTTATCAAATCGGTAAAGCAAAGGGGAGGCATTTTCCCAGCAATGGGGTGGAATTGCCTAATATGGACGATAACAGGAATACTATGCTGGAGCAACCAAGCAGTAATTATTGATATTTTATTTCATTTTGTTAGAAATAATATAAGTAACGTTCCAACTACGTGCGTTCAAAATAAGACTATATATTTTGATGTTCTTTTAGATACATATTTTGTTGAGGACGGTATACGAAAAGGTTTTAAAGGGTACCTTAATGAAGAGCCGACCTTTTCACCTGGTTACTCTTTTAACTCATTATTTTTGGGATATGAGGACAACCTAAGGATAAATAAAGGAACATTCTTCTAAGAGCTCCACTTAGGTAATAAATGGGTTTGAAATTAGTTTTTTAATAGAAAAAGTTTTGTCTTATTCAAAGAATGTGGATACTATGTAGTTTTTATGATAGCTTAATATGGTTTTGTATTTTACTAACTGGCTTCCTGGTAACTCATCCTTCAATTTATCGTAATTGTTCCTGATTCAAATAACTAATGTTCAGTTGCAAATGACTACATACTACGTGTTATTAAAATAACTAAAAATCTCTTTAAGGGGTCATTGCTCTCATCAGTATAAACAACTTTTACTATTAAAGAAAGAAAGAAAGAAAGAAAAATTATTTATTGCCACAACAAGACGACATGCGGTAGGTGAAAAAAAATATACACTAAAATTATTACACTAAAATCGTAAAAAAAAATTCACATTAATCGACAAAAAGTAAGGAACAGCTGTTTTTGAAGTGAAACTTCTATAAAGACGGTGTTAGGAAATTTTAGTCACGAAAAAGCGTTACGGCCGCATGGAGTGGGTAGACAATATATCGCTTGGCGAGAGGCGGCAGCGGCGGCGGGACAGAAAGGCTGATGATGATGGTGGTAGTGGTGGGGGTGGTGGTGGTGATGATGATGATGATGATCATGATGACGATGATGATGATGATTTTGATGATGATGACGATGATGATGATGGTGATAATGATGATGACGGTGATGGTGATGATGATGAAGATGATGACGGTGACGGTGACGGTGACGGTGACGGTGATGGTGAAACTTCTATATAGACAGAGGTATTAGGATTTTTCTCTCACGTAAAAGCGTTACGGCCGTGTGGAAGGGGTAGACGATATAACGCTTGGCGAGAAGCGGCAGCGGCGGAGGGAAAGAAAGGCTACGCAGGGGTCGTCCAAAATTGATGTTTTCGGATTGAATTCAGTTTTTTAGTTTGATAAAATAAAAAATGCATTCATTAAAATGTACTAAACCAAACCAAAACATAATTTGCAGTAAACCTGCGAAAAAAAAACGAAATGTGTGCTGGGACCTGGGACACATAGTAGACGTGAAACTTCAACGGACAAGTGGAAAAACGAATCGCAACGGACAAGTGGAAAAACGAATGGCAACTGACTAGTGGAAAAACGAATCGCAACAAAATTTTAACTTGAAGTTTTACGGGCAGGTTTTCAAATTGAATGAGTACATTAACAATCTGCCCGTAAAACTTCAAGTTAAAATTTTGTTGCGATTCGTTTTTCCACTTGTCCGTTGCGATTCGTTTTTCCACTTGTCCGTTGAAGTTTCACTTCTACTATGTGTCCCAGGTCACAGCACACATTTCGTTTTTTTTTTCGCGATTACAGGCTTGGTCCAATAGTAAAAGTTGTTCATACATCAGTATAAGTATGAGTACAATGACCCCTTAAGAGGTTTAAGAGGTTTTGAGTTATTTCAATAACACGTTGTATCATCATCATCATCATCATTTCAGCCGAAAGACGTCCACTGCTGGATATAGGCCTCCCCCAAGAATTGCCACAACGACCGGTCTTGCGCCTTCTGCATCCAGCGGATTCCCGCGACCGTCACCAGGTCGTCGGTCCACCTTGTGGGGGGCCTACCCACGCTGCGCCTTCCAGTACGCGGTCGCCACTCCAAAACTTTACTGCCCCATCAGCCATCCGTTCTGCGAGCAATGTGCCCCACCCACTGCCTCTTAAGTTTGGCAATTTTTCGGGCTATGTCGGTTCCTTTACAAGTTGTATAGATAAATAGAATATGCTTTATTGTACACCATAATAATAGCAGAAAACAAGTGAATTTATCTATCGCTTAAAGCGATACTTCCAGACAACCTTTGGATGGACAAAGAAGACGTAAGATCTAGATCATGGAGGGAGTCCGTGGTATACTACTAAATGTGTTTATTTACTACCACAAAATAGCACCATACTTTTTAGGATACCTCCCTTACGCGTTAACGGCCAAAATTAATATCCAATCTAACCACGATTTACCCTACTAGAAATAGAAATTTGACATATTTTCTATGGTGCTTATGTCAAATTCCTATCCCTAGTTGGGCAAATCGTGGATATTAATTTACCACGTAAGTGGGAATTAATTTTTTCTCGTCTAACCCATGGTGTGGAGTGTCGTTGGATAAGTCGTACAAATATATTGCGGTGTGTGAAAACCATTTTTCGATTCGAATTTAAATGGAAAACTACCACGGATGAGTAGGCTTGTCTAGTTTACGAGTAACAATCAACCAACTTAACCATGCAGTAGAGGTTGTATAAAGTCCATAGAAATTCCTTTTAAATGGACTGTGACGGAAAGTACAGTCGAGGAACGAAAAGGTTCGTCAGTTTTCAAATTCATTCCTTCAAACGTGTCGCGAGCACATGTTACCTTCTGAAACTGCAAACGAGTGATAATTAGGCGGATGTACATTATTGTACATACAACTGTCATTATATTATACGGTCTAAAGAGATTCTTATAGATTCTATGTTATTTATATTGACTTCAAACTTTTTACTTGGTTGACTTTATTTTTGTAAACCTAAAACAAATGACACGTCAATTACGTCATGCACGAAATAACAAAGATATAATTACATCGCTATTAAAATGATTATTACCGATTGTTTTTAAATTAATTCCTATCTTGTCTATTAAGTTGGCAAAATGTAGTCAGTGTATTTTACGTGTCTTGCGCTAGTACAAGCAAAAATATTGTCAGTGCGTGTTTGAGGTGTATTTCACTAGTACAAGCAAAAATAGACCTTGGTGACGAACCTTTTCGTTCCTCGATTGTACATCGTGTTTGGGCTCAGATGTCTTGTAAGAATGCTGTATAGCCTGTACTGACTACGGAAACCTACCTTGTGCGTGGTCAGACACACACTTAGCCGTTTTTGTTTTTCAAATAAAGTAATGAATGATAGTAATCTGTGGAAAATATTGTGGGTATATATTTGTTAAGATTACTGTTAAGAAACCATTGTATATGTTTAATATGCTACTGTTTGTTTTCTCTATGTAATAAATAAATAAATAATGAAACACTCAGTGCCATAAGCAAATAAACCTTTTCTCCAGCAACTCCTCTAAAAAGGAATTCTGTACACACACAGCAGTAGTAAAGTTCCAGTTCATTTGCAGCACGCGCATCGTACGCAGATTACGTCGACGCGAAGCTGACGGGACGCGACGCGAAGCGACGCGGCTTTCATTAGCGGAGGACTTCCAGGGGATAACCGACGAGTGCATTGTTCGGATCACAAAGACGACGCCAAGATGGCCGCAGTGAATACCGTGCCAGTAAATCAGCTTGCGTTTAGGTGAGGTTTTCGATTTTGTATTTATGAAATTAGTCCGTAGTTGGTTGTTGAATATGAGTTTCTTTATAGATCATCATTAAGGTTCGTAAAGAATTTTTCATGTGACATATCTATTGGGGGAGGCCTATCTCCAGCAGTGAAGGTCTTTCGGCTGAAATGATGATGATGATGATGATGATGACATCTATTGGTGCACCTTGGGAGTAAGACCGACTCGGTGTCGTGACGTTTGCCATCCTGGCATGAAGCTCTCTTACGCCATCATGCCATGTCTCACATCTTCCCGTGATGGCCACTTTTTAGGGTTCCGTAGTCCTACAAGGAACCCTTATTGTTTCGTCATGTCCGTCCGTCTGTCCGTCTGTCCTAATCCTTTACAGCTTAATAACTTCTACAGTTATAAACATAAGTAAATGAAATTTTGTAAAAAAAATGGTCTAAATATAGATCTCAATTTAAAAAAAAAAAAAATCTTGATTACGTATTTTAGGGGTGGCGCCTATACATGTGAAATGGGGATGAAAAAATTTTTTTCGCTGCTCCCCCTCGTGTGGGGTATCATTGAATAGGTCTACTAAAATGAAGGTAATGTTTCATACATAACATTTTTTATCAGGTATACCATCTGCGAAATACAGTTCGCCAAAGTGGTTTGCAATGTGTCCCCCCCCTGCCATTTCTAAATTATACAACGTAGAAACTTATAGTCTTCCACATTGATAGAACTTTATAAAAACTCTCTTTTAAAATTATTTCGAGTATAATGTGATTATAAATTTTTGAGTTATAGTTAGAAAACTGAAAAATACTTAAGACGTCCTAGTTCATAGGTCATTGACCTTAGAGAAAAATGATCTTAACAAATAATGCTCCTTTAGTTACTTTCTATTTTAAAAAACCACAAAAAGAAACTTTGTGTTACATTGATATGTCACACTTCTTAAATTTAGCGCTAGGCAGCACTGTTTGCTAAAACTAAAAAAATAATGATTAATATTCGATTTGATTCGTTTGTAATTAGACCTACTTAAGGAACCCTATAATACTGAGCATGGCCCGACATGCTCTTGGCCGGTTTTTTTATTAAGTTGGTTCTACGGTGACTCAAATTGGAGTAACACGCCACTGCGCCCATCACAGAAATAGATAGAATGGCCATGTGGGCAGGGCGCGCGTGGCAGCACCATGTACCATAGTGCAGGATATTTCAAAGCCTTTCTCAGCACGCCTTATGACTTGTTTCTGTAAAAACTGTAACAAAAACCCGCAAAAATGCCTTATTGTACTGTTTCTAACTGCAGAAACAAAAGCTATAAAGTACATTTGATTAAAATTAATTTAAAAAAAATAATGACGTCAAAATGTAAGGCGTAGTTTGTTCGGAAAGTTGCCACGCAT
The DNA here is from genome assembly GCA_949699075.1 of Asteroscopus sphinx. Classification (NCBI taxonomy): domain Eukaryota; kingdom Metazoa; phylum Arthropoda; class Insecta; order Lepidoptera; family Noctuidae; genus Asteroscopus; species Asteroscopus sphinx. Next base: position 708,579 of record OX453007.1, read on the forward strand.
GAATCGCAAGTAAAATTGTGATCACAAATTTCTGTGGCGCCCATACTATAGAGACGTGTGTTTAAGCAACAGTCTTGCGACAAAAGACTTTATATTATACTTCATAAAGTCTCCGCCAGCCCCCGACGGATTTTCTTAGGTTTGTAATTATATCTTCCGTTACTTACTTTATTTTAGTCGGGGGTTTCTCAATTGTTTTATTTAATCCTTTTTCGACTAAGTTTACATACGTCGTGGGTTTTTTTCAAAATTTTTAATTTTGCTTTTTATTTTAAACTTTTTAGATAATTCCTATGTTTCTAACTAAATATTAAAAACGTGCCAAGAGCGAGTGATTACTGTTAAATATAAAATATATATATAATAATAATATAATAATATGATTACTGTTATCAGTCAATACAAAGTAATTATTGTATTTCCTGGGATAAAAAAAAAGTTCGAAAAATATTGATTGCGGCGCCCCCTGGCGAGTTAACACGATATTACTTATCTAAGAACCATACCCGTTGAATCACAAACCCTTTACAGAAAACTGTATCCAAATCAGTCAAACCTCATTTTAACGTACGAAAAATATTGATTGCAGCGCCCCCTGAAGAGTTACGATAACACATATCTAAAAATCATCGCCGATGAATCACAAACCCTTTACAGAAAACCGTATCCAAATCGGACAAACCGTTTTGTAGATAAATGGGAACATTCGTTTGCACACACAAACAAACAAACAAACAAACAACCTCTCACCCTAAACGCATATACCTTCTCCGTTCCGTCGTGGGTAAAAATAATTCTTATCAATTATCATCTAGATTCCTTATTTAATATACAACCGCTAACTCGTGAGTCGGATAAGTCTCTTCTTTAGGTACTTGGTTGATCATGTTACTCAAAATTTAAGAGCGTTAAGTAGCTTAGGCCAACCTATAGATCACTGGGACTTATTGATAATATTTATGTTAGCTTCTAAATTAGATAACCGTTCTATACTAAAGTGGGAAGAATACCGTAATGCGTTAGAGGACGTTCCAAACTTAGAAAAATTCAACAAATTCTTGATCGACCGCGCGGATGTTTTAGAGTCACCAAACCGTAATAAATTTGTTAACAACAGTAGCAATAATTCTAAACCACAATCTAACATACACCCTTCGCAATCAACTAAGCCCTATAATAAATAAAATCATTTTCAAAATACAAATTCTGTTGCGTTTACGTCACAAGCTCGGAATAATCCATTACATGTTTATCTTTGTGTAGTATGCAATGGAAATCATAAAATTTATGATTGTCCAACTTTTAAATCAATACAAGAGAAGATGTCATGTATATCTCAATATAAATTATGTAAAAATTGTCTGTGTCAAAGTCATCCTGTTTCTGAATGTAGCAAAGTTTTTTGGCAAAATTGTCTTCTAAAGAATAGATAATCCATTAAGCAGTTTCAAGTTGTGTCATAAATCTGCATTTGCTGCACTATTTCAGGGACGACGTATAGTTATCTTACTGTGTTCATTCCACAGCGGTATGCGCACAATGCTACTTGCAATTACATTCTGTCTCCCCTGACTGTTCTCTGAATCAGCTCTAGTTAAAACTTTAATTTTATGACTCGATCGTTAAGGAGCTTCGAGTTCACGGTGTTACCAACTTTCCCGCTAATTGAAATTACTTTGTTTGTTAGGTTAGTTAGTTGTAGAGACAAGTTGAGGTGTGTACACTTGTGTTACTTAAAATAGAAGTATTTGGTTAAATTGTCACAATGTTTATCTTATTACTTTGTTTCTAAATAAGTCTCATTGCGGTGAGAGAATTAAGACAAAACAGTCTGACTCTTTGTGTTCGTAAAATTTGAGATACATAGGTACAGTACGACACAAAAAATAAGGCGCGTCGTCAATCATCGTTCGCGCAGACACGAAAAAACGATCGACGAAACCACACGAAACATTAGAAAAATATAATCAACCTTATGCAATGCGTATAAGATGTTAAAATTGATTGCCGTGACGTCTTTTCTATTTCGCTCACACGCTTCCGTACTCTAGCGTCAGCGGCTGAGAATTTTGGCACGCTCCGATAGTGTTTTCTGATTGGTTTAACAATTTTACGGGTGTTTAAATTATGTCACCTGCGCTGGTACATCGGTGGGCCATATTAAATGTTTACTACTGTACATCCGTGTACAAAATGTTTCGTTGGTGTAATCCTTAATGACGTTCAATCATAAAATATTTGTTTATTACAGTTGTGGCTAGGCCTTTTTTCAATTATCAAGTGAATTTTATAAGAAATACAATCCTTTATGTCACTGGAAAGCCAAAAAGACTAAAGCACAACAAGTTTCAAATAACAAATATGTTATACAGGATGTCCCATTGCTATGCTGGAGGGAAAGTACTTTGTATATTGAAAATATAAAATTTTACTCAGAGAAGATAAGATTTGAACAATCTTTGAATAATGCATTCAAAGATTTTTCAAAAGGGTTTTCCCTGAGCCGGAATCGAACATTCAAAATTGCCAAAAAGTATCAGCGTGTATTTTATGCCACCAATTGATAGAGTCGATAATAAGGATTAAATCACTCTAAAAACATTGTATCCTAGTTTGAAGGACGACTACGAAATCTGACATAGCTTAGGTTTATGTACATTTCAATAAAATGATACAAGCAAGCAAGTTTGACTAAAAAATAACCTTATTTTATTTATTGTTTGTCCATATTTCATGTGCTTCCTCTAGTTTTGGACACTATGTTTGTAGGACAGATTTAATCTTCATTATTGACCCTATCAAGATCAGTTAACAAAAGTATTAGTTCTAATCCCGGCTCAGGCAAGGCAGGATTTAAAACATCTGTGAATGCAGAATTTCTTATTTATGAAGTCTTCTTTTAGTAAAATTTCATATTTCCAATATTTAAAGTATTTTCCCTCCATGAAGCATAGCGATGGGACATCCTGTATAGTTTACAACTTGGTGTAAATTAATTAATGATAATATTATTTAAGTAGTTTATCAGTTAGTTACTCGTCCCGCTGTGAAAGTCATGCATGCCTGTTAATTGACCTATTTGCACAGGACCACATTATGTATACACTGTTTTGTGTATCGCCCTTCTGTTAAAAAAATATTAAAAGGTTCTTGGTGTGCCTTATAATAAATAGATAATAAAAAAGTTAAATTGGCACTATAGTTTAGCTATAGCCTTTCCAGTGACGATTAAATCGCGAAACTGTGTAACGTGTGTTTAAAATTAAAAACGAAACTTGGTTACTTCCACATGGTAACGAAATTTTTGATTATATTTAAATTCAGCATAACGTCTGACACTCTGGTTTTAGTTTCAAGATGGCTTATAATACCTCCAGCAATAAAATCGACTTTTAGACAAATTTACATGAATTAATTATTACCATCCAATCCTCAACCCACTTATACAATAATAAAATACAGTCGAAAAATACCCTCTAAACAACATAAAACCAACTGGCTTCTCAACCTCATTTATAAATCAAATGTTCTATTCTATAACGTTTTTGCGATAGCTGAACTAATGAGCGGCTATTATTCAGCGCTCAGTGTGGGCGCCTTCAATTAGAACATTATCGGCGTCCGCGCCACTACCCGCACCCGTATAATGTATCAAGCATTGTGTTGGACGCTAATATTTCAATATTGGAGCGATGAGTGATCGATTTTGTTATAATATTCATAGTTATTAACATAGTATTTAGTCTTGAATTTGTATTTTGTCTTGTATACAACGTGGAGATGACAATACGACACTAAATGAAGACGCGGTTATTACTAGTCTATAGAAGCATTTTAAACATTTTTTTTTATATATATATTATTATTACATTTATTCATTGTATACACTTATTAATTACATTTTTAAATATTTTTTAAACAAATAAAAAACAAAAAAAAACAAAACATAAAAAAACAACAAAAAATACCACATTATAATTTTTATTATTACGGTACTATATATAATAAATATTATAGTATTGTAATAATAAGTAACACCATTTGTAATGATCTATAATAATTTAGAAAGAGATTTTAAAATCATATGGATTCGCAAAGGTCTTTTTTTTTTTGTTTTTTTTTTTTTGTTTACGAGTGGTAATCCTCATGGATATCCTTCGTCTGGGGAAGGCGAAGGGGTATGTCGGACTCCTACCGACTAAAACCTCCCAGTGGCCGACCTCAGCACAAAATAGAGGAGCTCTGGGAACACCTGTGGACCGCGCAGCGCCCCTCTGGTGCTATGCCATTTGGCACGTCCCAGGAAAGAACGATCTTTGCCCAGAAAAATGGTCCTACATTCAAAATAAATTAAATTTTAACAATTTCCTGTGGTTAAACTATTATAACTGGATTTGATTGACTTTTTGTGTACAGTTAGAGAACGTAATACTCAGGTACGTGGTTTTATTTAATGTCGTATTGTCATCTCCACTTTGTATGTGGTGCTTGTACACTTCGCGGGTAACATGCATCGTGTAAACGACCGTCTTAATAAACACGCAGGTCCAGTGCCGTATAAATGTCCCGCATTAGCCCATGCGTATAGCCCGCAGCAATGACATGCTCCAGTTACATGCGTCATATTCAAACACCTATAGCAATCGTTATCATAGCAGGCAACCGACGTAGCATTGTAGCACCGTAGCGTTGTAGCACCGTACCGGCGTAGCACCGTACTAGCGTACCACCGTAGCAAAGTGTAAGAGAGCCAACAAGAGCCTACGCTTCATTCCTTGTGGTTCCTGAAAGGTAATAGAATCACTTCTGTTGGGAGTGTATTCAAAAGGATGGTCAAAAACATTTCTCTCTCCTTAATATATTAATGAAACTTCGGTAATTTAATCAAGCTCCCGTTAAAATCAACTTGTAGTTTTAAAGTCACTTAGACAATAAAAAGTAAAATAAAAAGCTTTGTGTTAACTTCGTTTGTTCTACGTACATTTGGTTTATCCTGCCCTAATATTGTAGTTACGAAAGTTTGTTTCTTAGTCAAACTTAATTCTCTAAGTGTAAAATTTGGGATCACGGTACCAATATTTCCTTTGAGAGTTAATAAAACAGCTGTCTTATTTGTAAGCGTTGCTACCGAAGGCAAGGCCTGCAGTTTGATTCCTAGCTTGGGTAATGTGTTAGATTTTTTCGTAAAGAGATTTTAAGTAACACTCCGTCGATTTCTTAATTAGTCTATGATACAATATCATGTTTTTTTTTCTATAAATGTGCCTGCTAATTACTTTAGATTACTAATGAGGAAACATCTTTTAACGTAATAAAATCAGCTACAACGTCATAAATCCTTGATCAACAGAAAATAATTTCTATTTTATTACACTCAAAATTCAATAAAGCCAAAAAATAATTTGTTAACTTTGTTACATTGTGTGCTTAATTAGCGAGCTTTAGAATCGGCTCCATATAGCTTTGAATTTTGTTAGCACAACCGTCAAGAGGCTTCGTCAATCTCTGAGTTTTGTTAAGACCCGTAGATTAATTACTGGGAATTATATATTTAATATTAAAGCCTTAGAAACAGCTGTAACTTTGGAATAACGTTGCTTTTTCATGCTCTGATAAGATTGAAATGATACAGAGATAAGTAACATAACAACATAACATATCATCACGCCTGTATTTCCCCGAAGGGGTAGGCAGAGGTGTAATAGTACACCCACATTTCGCCACTTATGTTATAGTCCCATGTAAGTAAAATACTACTAATTACACCACAGAAGTAGATAGAATGGTTGTAATCACTATTTTACTTGCGATTCATACGTGGCAACTTTCTGAACAAACTACGCATTACATTTTGACATGATTATTTAAAAAAAAAAAAAAATTAACTAAATGTACTTTACAGCTTTTGTTTCTGCAGTTAGAAACAGTACAATAAGACATTTTTGCGGGTTTTTAACCGACTTCATTGTTACAGTATTTATAGAAACAAGTCATAAGGCGTGCTGAGAAAGGCTTTGAAATATCCTGCACTATGGTACATGATGCTGCCACGCGCGCCCTGCCCACATGGCCATTCTATCTATTTCTGTGAATTACACACGTGAGTGTGTGAGAGTTTTTTTTGACATTGACATTATATTAGATTTTCATACCTTTTTACACTTATTGTGTCCTTCTGCAATAGGTAATTGATTTTTAACCGACTTCAAGAAAAGGAGGAGGTTATGTATTCCGCGGGTTTTTTTTTTTTTTTTTTTTTCATGTTTGTACACCGATTACTCCGAGATTTGTGGGCCGATTTACGTGGTTGTTTTTTTATTTGGTAGAGAAAGTCCGCGCGGTGGTCCCATATAAATTTTATTGACTTAGGTTTAGTAGTTTTTTAACTAGCTTCAATAAATCGGTTTATTTTAGCTTCGCCTATCTAGATGATCTGCTCATTGGTTCGTTTTTCTGAGAATTCTTGGCCGATATGCGTGTTTTTTTTTCACGATAGTGATTGGACGTTTGGAAGAACATGAGCGAGACCTTTGCCCAGCAGTGGGATAGCAAAGGTTAATAAAAATATATTCTCAAATTGGTGAAGTATATAAACATTTATGAATCAACCATCAACTAAAAAGTATGAAATAAAAACTTTTTAACAAAAAATTAAACCGACTTCAAAAACCTTAACTAAAAAGTAAAAAATAATCATTGTATGTATTTTAAAATCTCAACATAAACAACATTTTGAAGGCGGCGCGTGATTTTCATGTACGTTCACGTAAACTGTTTTTACTATAGATATTGCGCTCGACTGTACATTACATGACGCAAAGGGTCAACCACGCGCCGCCTTAAAAATTTTGTTTATGTTAAGATTTTAAAATACGTACAATGATTATTTTTTACTTTTTAGTTAAGGTTTTTGAAGTCGGTTTTATTTTTTGTTAAAAAGTTTTTATATAATGTAGAACAAGAAAAATTGAATATTTTAGTATGTATCAATGTTAAGCACGTGCTACACGATGACAAACCAACCTCCTAACCAAGGTGACCTTGCTGGTTTCCAACCATGTAGACAGTGGTTTGTCACCAAAGGACATGGCCAATTACAGCCTAGTTACTCAGTAGAAGGTGTACATTAACAAAAGTCTAATGATAAAGCAGTAAAAATTTATACATAATTTACAGTACCATTTAAAAGTGCATTAAAAGAGCCTCCACGAGTGACGATATTTAATTGATCGTCCGGCGCACCCTGGGCAGTCAGCCCCGCTATCAACCTGCTGACTGGCTAATCTTTTCCCCACGACATGAGCTATTATTATTATTATGTAGCTCATGTCGACACGAAGAAGAAGAAGTACCATTTATTGTTATGTATAACTTCATAGTGTTTTCATTTTGTTTAATAGTTTTTTAATTGTTTGTTTCCGGCCATATTCGCCATATTCGGTAAACGTTTCGTTCCTACACAAGCAAATATGCAAAATATTTACGTTCCGCGAAAATGCGCAAAGATTAACGGGAATGTGATAATAGTTCAACATGCATAGTGATATTGACGATTTTTTATTTTTTTAAATCGTGATTAATAATTACTAATTATGTTTTCCACTTTTTTGTTCATAATTTTTCTTTGCAATAGCGAAACGCAACAATTTGACAGGTAATCTGTAACAAGTTGAATTTGACGTTTGTTTAGTTTGTTTGATAGAATGTATCGATTCGATTATTTTGATAATTGATTTTGCTAAGCATAACTAGATCATTAAAAATCCGGCCAAGTGCGAGTCAGATAGTATTAATATGTTTCTTATCCATTCAAAAAGGAAAACCAAAATTAAAAACATAATATTGAACAGTTTAAAAATAATTAGAACCCGACATATTTTTTGTAATTTTTTTTTTTTTCAAGTTTTTGGACTATGTAACTCTTATAAATATTAATTTTAGGGATCCCTGAATCCAAAAAAGCAAAATTCATAATAGTACATGAACTTTTAGAAGCTAGGCTAAGAGTCTAACAAAACTGGCCATGTCCTTTTGTTTGACGACGGCTGTCAGCGACCAACCTCTCACCAAGGTCACTTTGGTAGGGAGGCTGGTTGCTCACTGTGTAGCATACGCTTAAGAAGAGAATTAAAAGTATTTGTACGCCCCCAGTGGCAAAACATTGTAGCTACTATACCTGCTATTTAAACACCTTACATGCATCGTTATGTGCTTTGACATTGTATTGTATACTCATGTTTTAAACAAATTAATTATTAATTCATTCATTCTTTCAATATTGCTTGCACTGATGTTGGAATATATATTGCGGTAGGTCACTTTAGTTCTTTCAGTATGAAAACCAGGATCGACAGCTTAACGTGCTCTCCGAGGCATGGAGGGGTCTTGGTGTGTAACGAAACGGTCACCCATCCACAGACTGGTCGCGGAAAGAGCAGCTTTATCTTACAGATCATAGTACAATTTTAATTTTAAAACGTTATCTTTGTTTTTTAAAATTGTTTAGGTTTCTGTGGGTAATAAATTACAGTCTCTGGCTATAAATTATTTTAATCCTTATTCTTTTAAAACTAAACACTAAAATATCTTGGCCAATAAATCAGCAGCAGGATTTATATTTTTATCTCTCTCTGTAGTCCTCATCGACTAGATTTATTGTGGTTTAGAAGCAGCTTCCCGCCTAAACTTTTATTTTGGCGCATCAATTAAACGCTTAGGAGAGATAAATCTGGAAGTACCTCCTTCATTATTCATTTTCGCAGTAGCCTTGCCAAGGATTTTCGGTTTGACATCATAATACAATTATTTTGTTATTTTTAACGCATTTACGCATGCAAAGCGAAATCTAACGTTTTAAATTGTGGTAAGAAAAAATCGTTCACGAGCAGGATTCGAACCTGCGATTCCTGGCTGGAGTTTTAAATATTGCTTACCCAATCGAATGATTATTATTATTTATTTATTTTTCGGTGCTAAAGGGGCTGAAATGGGAAGACGAAATTTTAAAATGGAGCTACTAGTTCAAGTATCATAGGAAAGGTTTTTTTTTGTATATTCCAAAAATGACAAAAGAAATACAATACCCTCTCCTCCCACCCCTTATCTCCGAAGTTTGTAAAGTGAATGCTCTGAAATAATTACAGGTGAATTTTTTTAATGTAAATAGTACAGGAAAAATAAAATGTTTTTTCTAAGTAGCAAAGTTTTTTATAATAATCAATATTCAATAATTTCTTGTTATATTATAATGTCATCAATATCCCTTCACAAACAAACAAGTTTTATATTCGAGGTGGATGATAAATTTATTTAAAAGTATTTATAAAAAAATACTGTGTGAGTGAATAACTTAATAACTTTTTGTATATTCAAAGAGGGTTGGAACCCTTGGTTCAACTGAGTTCGACTGGCACTTGGCTGGTTTTATTTTCTTCACCTTTTTCCTACTTAAGTAAATTGTTAAACTCACACGTGAAAAGAGGTGACAGTGCATACTTACCAAAGAAAACAAACAAACAAGAAAGGTAAATTAAAAATTTCACATTTTTCTATTTTTAATTTTAGTAATGTCAACATTGTCAAGCAAATTATCATGACAGTGATTTTAAGAATAATCATACATTACACAAACCAATGTACGTGTATTATAAAATAAATATTTTCATTCCGCAAATTAATCATTGAGGTAAATTACAAAGAAAATGTACATAAACTTAACTGGCAGATAACGTCATGTAATATTTATTTAACTACATAAAATTACGCGTAATAAGTCATGATTTACTTCGGGCAGTGATTGCGTGTTTGATATGCTATGCTAGGTCACGGGTGGAAAGTTCTAATGCTAAACATGACCCTGGCCAGTGGCCACTAGGTACATACTACGGTAGTTTAAAACAAAAATCGCCTTAATTACCACCATTGCATTGGTACAATAATGTCTGCTGTGATTGATCGGCCAATCGCATCCGTTGATATTAGGTTTGACAGCTGATTAGTTAATTTTCGCGTTGATCTGCTGCGTTTGGGAAACTGGGGCTAAGAATGCATTTTAGATAAACCCAAAGTTAAAGTTTCGCAGCGGTGCGCGAATATTTATTTTGCTTGAAAAATAAATAATGTTCTTTCCCTCGCAATTGTGTAAAAAACTTCGTATGAAACGCGTAATCTTTGGTCATTATACTCTCGGCTTTATCACGCTCTCGCCTTCGGCTCAGGCTACAATCTAGCCTCAAGTATAATTACTAGCTTAGCTTACTTGTATCATCATGCACTATTGATACACAGTTCCGATGATTTTAAAGCAATCGATTTTATTTATTACAAAAATATCTGTATTTGATGCTAAAATAAATAAATAAATAAGAACTGTGTAACTAAAAAATGGTTTTCCTGAAAAGCTGGCTATTCCAACATTTGTTAATATACGTAGAATGCGTCGATATATTAATCTTAAAAAACCTAGGATAGAACATGTTATGTTCTTTGCCCATGTTATAGCCGAGATTTTGTGTCCGTTCTCTGAAATTATCAATGTTTTAGTTTAATACCTTGATACTTTCTAAGATAACTGATCTATTATTGAACTCACACAAATAGAACGATCCCGTAATTCTACTGTTGAAACCACATCATCATAACCAGCCCATTACTATCCCACTGCTGGGAATGGGCCTCTACTCAGTATGTGAAGGAAACCACATACTAAAACTTAAATAGCTTTAAATATATTTTTAATATTCAAAATTACAACATTCTTACATTTTTTGTTCAATGTCCCATAAAATATTGTTCCATTAAGTTTTTTAATAAATGGATTTTTTTATCACGTCATGCGATAGTCACACAATGCGATAGAGGACGGGAGATGAATAACATGACTCCGACATTGTAACCAAAATAATTATTATGTGCCTAAGGCGCTACGGTGCTACGCTGCTACGAAGCTACAAGGCCTACGAAACTACGGTCACCAACACCTGACCACCCACAAATAAGAAATATAACTTTATTTTCACAACAATAAAGTTGATTCTTTATTTTCATGTTACGCAAAATAGGGTTTTTGCAAAGGTAGACCCTTGTAACGACGCTTGAATGATTCCATTTATCTTTCTTGTGTTATTATTTTAGCGTGATACCCGCGATTATGGCGCTTATATGTTACACTTTAGGGACTAAATTAATATGTAACACGATGTACCCTGCGTAATGGTGTTACGGGATCTGGGTTGCAGAAAATTAAGCAAATAATTGTGTTAAATCGTGCTGTTTAAATAAGTATATCGCATGTCTTGGGGAAAGTCGTTATTACGTTTTGTTTGGCTTTAAATAATAACACACCACTAAATTATTCTGTGTTTATTAAATAACTTTTCATTAGTCATTATAGCGCTTTTAATATAATTTGTGCAATAACCACCGGTTCAAATCAGAGTCGTTCTGTCTCAAGGTTAACACAGAGCAATATGTGTAACGGCCAAATTTAATTTAATATCCAATCTATCCACGATTTACCCTACTAGAGATAGAAATTTGACATATTTTGTATGGAGCTTATGTCAAATTCCTATCTCTAGTAGGGCAAATCGTGGATCGTTATTTTTCCACAATTAAATACTACTATATTTATTTTTAGTGACTCGACTGCCTCGTTGGCCTAGTGGTTGCAAGCGCGACTGCGGAGCGGTGGGAAATTCTCAGTAGCAGCCCGGAGTCTGGATTTGTGCCCAGGCAAAGGCAATAGGCTCGCCCCCTATTACATGGGACTATAACATAACTGGCGAAATGTGTGTGTACTATACACCTCTGCCTACCCCTTCGGGGAAATACAGGCGTGTTATGTTATGTTGTTGTTATGTTATAATTATTAAATTTATGCACATACAAAGAAATAATAATAAAAACTTTTTAACAAAAAATTGAACCGACGAAAACGGAAACTGAAAAGCGAAAAATAACTAATTATGAGTCGGCGCCAAACGAACTTTTAACAAGTAAAGTGCGTGCAAGTTGCAAGTGGCCGAGCGGAGAACGCATTTTTGGAAAGTTATTGTTTGTCGTTGAAAATTTCACGTTGTATTTGATGTGACGTTGTTTTTATTATTTATTTAAAGTAATTTAATGATCTTCGTTGATTGGTTGTTTGGCGCCGACTCATAATTAGTTATTTTTCGCTTTTCAGTTTCCGTTTTCGTCGGTTCAATTTTTTGTTAAAAAGTTTTATTTTGCATTTTTTTGTGGTTTTAATCAAACTCCAGGTCTCCATTATGTCGTAGTGTCTAGAACTATATTTATGTGTGTCAAGTTTCAACAGAATCGGTTAACAGGTAAGAATTCAGTGGGTGAACAAACACTCATCCCCTGTTTTACTACCCTTAGGGGTGGATTTTGATTTTGAAATTTAAATGGGACCAACTTCGAGATATACCCTATCCATTAAAAAAAGAATCATCAAAATCGGACCACTCTATAAAAAATTATGCGTGGTCATACATAAAAAAAAAAAAAAAAAAAAAAAAAATATATATACGCGTCGAATTGAGAACCTCCTCCTTTTTTTCGTCGGTTAAAAATACATATAAATGAATAGTACAAAGGCTATGCTTATTTCTTAAAACAATTTCTTCCAGCAGACCTGCGAGAGGAAAATTTGAAGTAAAGAGATATATGGACGACCTCTGTGGTCTAGTGGTTCTAGTGTTGGACTGCTGATCACGAGGTCGTGGGTTCGATTCCCACAGGACACAAATATTTGTGTGATGAACATGAGTGTTTGTGTTGGTCTGGTTGTTTCTTATGTATTATAAGTATGTATTTACAAAAAAAAAAGTATTTAAGTATTATATCCATTGTCTAGTACCCATAGTACAAGCTCTGCTTAGTTTGGGACTAGATGGTGATGTGTAAAATGTCCCAAAAATATTATTTATTTATTTATATTTATATTCCATGTACAGTATACCTAGAATTCGATTTGTATCATCAAATACCAGGCCCCTCAGAAAGTATTGCGAAAAAAAGTTTTTATATATGGGAGACTGGCCAGTTATAATGTTTTTCGAAAATATGATTATTTATATGTAAAAATAATTAAGTTCCAATTTCAAAATTTCCCTCCACATTTTTTGCGAGTTAATTCAACGTATTGTGTCTCACTGAAATATGGATCTGCGCCGGGAACATTTTAGAGCTATGATTTTATACGATTTCATGTGTCGCCTGAAACCGGATGAATCGTACGATAGACTTCAAATGGCATTCATGGATGAAGGCCCTTCCAAGGCAACCGTCTATCGTTGGTATAACGAATTCAAGCGCGGTCGACCAACTTTGGGGGATGACGAAAGAAGCGGTCGCCCTTTGACGGCTGTTACCGAAGAAAACGTGCTAGCAGTGAAAAATTTAATCCAAGACAATAGGCGAATTACATATCAGGAGATTCAACACATATTGAAGATTGGATCGGGAAGCGTTCACGAGATTCTACACAGCCATCTTCGCGTGAGGAGGATAGTATCACGCTGGGTGCCGCACAACCTCACCGATGCTCAGAAGCAGGCCCGGGTGGAATGGTGCCGTGATATGCTTAACAAATTTGAAGCAGGCTCGTCTCGGCGTGTTTACGACATCGTTACAGGTGATGAGTCCTGGATTTATCAATACGACCCAGAAACCAAGCGCCAGTCGACTGTTTGGGTGTTTCAAAATGAGCCAACGCCTACCAAAGTGAAGCGATCTAGAAGTGGGGGTAAGATTTTGATCGCTAGCTTTTTTAATTTGACTGGCCACTTGGTATCAATTCCCTTACGGGATCAAAGAAGCATTAATGCCGAATGGTATACTACCAAATGTTTGCCAGAAGTTTTCTCTATTATAAGCAACAAGCGACCAAACACAGGGCTCCGCGGGCTACTGCTCCACCACGACAATGCACCTGCGCACACCGCACTCAAAACGAGGGACTTCCTGGACAGCACGTCAGTCAAACTCCTGGGTCACCCTCCTTACAGCCCTGATCTAGCACCGTGTGACTTCTTTTTATTCCCAAAAATAAAAAATCAGCTCAAAGGGATACAATTTTCGTCGCCGGAAGATGCGCTGGCTGCGTTCGAGCAGGCTGTAAACGAGGTGTCTGCGGCGGACTGGAAAAAGTGTTTTGAAAACTGGTTTAGGCGCATGAATCTTTGTATAGAGGCTGGTGGAAAGTACTTTGAAAAGATTTGATAAAAATATATGTACGTATAGAACAATTTTTTTTAGTTTCGCAAAACTTTCTGAGTGTCCCACGTATATGAAGTAAATTAAGTGCATCTTGTATATCAACTACAAAACACAACTACACTTCAAAATGAACTCGGAACCCAATGAAACGTGTAATTGACTCAACAAAGCGACAATTCCACTGCATAATTTCACAGCGTTTACTCCAAAATATTAATTAGTAAGTGTTCCAACGTTTCCATTGCAGCCCTAAAGCAATTTGCATGAAAAATACCGCCACCCTTTAGACGAGAGATGAGTTTCGGTGGAGGCTGCAGAATTGTTATTTGTTTTTGTGCTTCCCCACCAAGTCCGTGTCAATATTTTGAGAGCTGTTTGAGGTTTCAACTTGTGGAGTGAATGTTAATCCTTTTTGGGAGCGACTTTTTCAGGGTTTCTTTGTTTAGCGTTAATGTGGCCTCAGCTTTACTTTCAGTTGTGTTTACTTTGCTACTGAAAGAGCATGATGCTGCGTTTTTGCTTCTCAGCTTTGGTGTTTGGTTGTATCTCGGGAAGCATTTGTGTCTTTTATCTGTGTTCTTTACATACTTCGCTTTGGCCCCTCTATATTTTCTCAGTAGGTTTTCTTAAATAACTACTAGGGTTGCGTTTGACCTTCACCTCGTGCGATGATGCTGTCGACGATGGTACACAAAACCACCAGATTATACTTATTGATAATTACTAAGTATATACGTGGGACACTCAGAAAGTTTTGCGAAACTAAAAAAAATTGTTCTATACGTACATATATTTTTATCAAATCTTTTCAAAGTACTTTCCACCAGCCTCTATACAAAGATTCATGCGCCTAAACCAGTTTTCAAAACACTTTTTCCAGTCCGCCGCAGACACCTCGTTTACAGCCTGCTCGAACGCAGCCAGCGCATCTTCCGGCGACGAAAATTGTATCCCTTTGAGCTGATTTTTTATTTTTGGGAATAAAAAGAAGTCACACGGTGCTAGATCAGGGCTGTAAGGAGGGTGACCCAGGAGTTTGACTGGCGTGCTGTCCAGGAAGTCCCTCGTTTTGAGTGCGGTGTGCGCAGGTGCATTGTCGTGGTGGAGCAGTAGCCCGCGGAGCCCTGTGTTTGGTCGCTTGTTGCTTATAACAGAGAAAACTTCTGGCAAACATTTGGTAGTATACCATTCGGCATTAATGCTTCTTTGATCCCGTAAGGGAATTGATACCAAGTGGCCAGTCAAATTAAAAAAGCTAGCGATCAAAATCTTACCCCCGCTTCTAGATCGCTTCACTTTGGTAGGCGTTGGCTCATTTTGAAACACCCAAACAGTCGACTGGCGCTTGGTTTCTGGGTCGTATTGATAAATCCAGGACTCATCACCTGTAACGATGTCGTAAACACGCCGAGACGAGCCTGCTTCAAATTTGTTAAGCATATCACGGCACCATTCCACCCGGGCCTGCTTCTGAGCATCGGTGAGGTTGTGCGGCACCCAGCGTGATACTATCCTCCTCACGCGAAGATGGCTGTGTAGAATCTCGTGAACGCTTCCCGATCCAATCTTCAATATGTGTTGAATCTCCTGATATGTAATTCGCCTATTGTCTTGGATTAAATTTTTCACTGCTAGCACGTTTTCTTCGGTAACAGCCGACAAAGGGCGACCGCTTCTTTCGTCATCCCCCAAAGTTGGTCGACCGCGCTTGAATTCGTTATACCAACGATACACGGTTGCCTTGGAAGGGCCTTCATCCATGAATGCCATTTGAAGTCTATCGTACGATTCATCCGGTTTCAGGCGACACTTGAAATCGTATAAAATCATAGCTCTAAAATGTTCCCGGCGCAGATCCATATTTCAGTGAGACACAATACTTTGAATTAACTCGCAAAAAATGTGGAGGGAAATTTTGAAATTGGAACTTACTTATTTTTACTTATAAATAATCATATTTTCGAAAAACATTATAACTGGCCAGTCTCCCATATATAAAAACTTTTTTTCGCAATACTTTCTGAGGGGCCTGGTATATTGTAACACAAAACGTACAATGGTGGACTCCCTTAAAATTTACAATGGTGACTTTAGACATTTTCTATTCTAAGATACACCTACTACTCGTACAAGACTTTTTATTATACTACAAGTATAGAAGAATCGCCTATACCGCAAAGTTTGAAGATAGAGGTCTTCAACCAATGCGTCTTGTCTGTCATGACTTACGGTGCCGAGACGTGGACACTGACAGTTAGGCTAGTCCACAAATTTAAAGTCGCTCAGCTACGTCTTTCGGAGGACCGATGGCCGCTGGAGCAGACGAGTCCTTGAGTGGAGACGCGAATCGGCAAACGCAGTGTCGGCACCCCCCCACCAGGGGGTCCGATGACCTGATGAAAGTAGCTGGGGGGGACTGGATGCGGAAGGCAGAGGACCGAGTTTTGTGGCGCAATTTGGGACAGGGCTATGTCCAGCAGTAGACTGCGATAGGCTGAGTTGATTGATTGATAGAAGAATATGGAGTTATGAAAGAGGTTCGAGGACGTTAAAATTAAAACCACAAATAGCTTGTCAGTGCAAAAATGCCTAGACTTAAACCTGCCTAAATTCTTTCTCTCTTCTCTTCTTAGTCGTTCACTCTTAGCAGAGTGGTCGTGGTTATATCAGGTCTTGAAAGTTGAGTAGCAGCTCTTGCGATGCGTCTCCATTCAGCTCCATTTTGCTTTATTGGCGTTGCGAGAACATTGTGTCATGGTGGAGTGCGTGATGGTTTTGATGAGGTCTGACCAGCGCGATAGAGAGCGACCGCGAAATTCTTTCTAGAAAGATATAAATTGTGGAGAGAAAAAATCACTTACGAGCAGGATTCGAACCTGTGTCTCCTGTTTCGGTACTCCAGTGCTTTATTCACTAATCTACCGTGAACTCTTCTTGTGATATCTAATTTAACCTCCACTTTGTATCCGTCGTTGGGTGATGTCAGGTACATCTTATTAAGAAACAGACCAGAACAAGGTTCAGATTAAGGAACAGACTGGTGTACCGAACCAGTAGTAGCAGGTTCAAATCCTGCTTGTGCGCAAATTTTTATTTCCACTATATATATTATATCTCCGCATGCGTTAATGCGTTAAAATAATTAATAATTATTCTGAAATATTTAGCTTTGGAAATTTTCCTTCCACCCACGTCAGCAAAATCCTATTTCTAAAGCACAACAAAAAGCACCATAGAAATTTGAAAAAAAATACAGCAAAAAGCGAACAAAAGCTAACTCAAACAACAACGTATATTCCGCTTTGTTCCGTAAGTCTGGTGTCCGAAAGTCGAATAAAAATCAACCATTCGACGAAAAAATGTCCGGATTCAGTTTGATGCTCATTCAGTACATTTAGTTCGGGATCAGTCGGCCACTGGGCTTTGTTTATAGGGATGGTACGTAATATAAATTAATTATCTACGACGGCTCCGACAACCCTCCCGAAAATATCTCGCCGTGAATAAAGAGCTGAGTATTAATTTGGGATATCGTTAAAAGCAGAATAAAACGTTAATTGCATATACGTTTTGTGGCTTTTGTTGGTATTATGTGGGGCTGAGTAGATTTGTTTTTGTGCTTCTATTAGTTTTTGGGTATGAATAGAATTTTAGGGCCATTTGTGTTGGTCGGATATTTTATTCACAAGTGGAGATTTAATTGATTTAATGATGAGGAGGAATGGGGAGCATGTTACGAGGAAAGTTTTAAGTATGAATGTTGATGGCTATAAGAAAAGAGGGAGACCGAAGAAAATATGGATGGATTGTCTGAAAGATGATATGAATAGAAAGAAAGTAAACACAGAGATGACGGCTGATAGAGATTTATGGAAGAAAAAAACATGCTGCGCCGACCCCAAATAAATTGGGATAAGGGCAGGAGGATGATGATGATGATGAAGTGGAGATTTAATTATATTTATTACCTACGGTATGTCAGAAGTAATCTGCCTCAGAGTTTTAAATTGAAAGTTCTGATTTAAAACTTGTTATTCACATAAGTTAAGTTATCAATTGCTGCCACTTAGCTATATAAGAATACATAATTATACCTTTCTGCATGAAAGACCCGTTTAAATAAAGCAGTCTATTATTTACCCACCACTCCAATGTGTAGAGCTAATAAACTCGAATTGAGCTCATGCAGTATTATTGTTTGAAACAAACGAAATAACTAAACTCCCAATTTCCATTCGATGTTTTTCTTTTGTTTGAAACTTGACGCGAAGTTTTATTATTTCATCATTAACATCCCGTTTGAGCTGGTGTTTGCTAATCATTTATTGACAAAGCTCGTTTATATTGAAACTGCTTTGTTTACAGTTCTAAGTAGCGCCATAAATGAGGCATTTAAATTGTTTTATGTGAAATTATATTAATCAACCTTTTATTTAACACTATAGTAAGGCTATGCCCCTATAGCGATTTTTATTCACGCACTGAGTCTCCCCTACTACCGCGATTTTAAATCGCCATCACCTACATTTGATTTCATGTGTTATAGACTTAGAGATAAAAATCGCGCGACTAAAAATTGCAGTGCGGTGTAGGCCTAAAGAGCACCAAAAGAGAGAAAACCAGCCAAGTGCGAGTAGGACTGTAATTATACTAGTTTGTCATGAAATTGTAAAGTACTATGTATTTATTATTAAGTTTTATGTATAAGTTTTGTAGTGTGTGCGTCAAATGGAGCGCAAGAATAATATCTTTTTCTTTCTTTCTTTTCTTTCTAGGATTCACGTAGTAAAGATTTCGTTCCACCCATTGAACTGATGATGATGATGTTGATGTCTTTAAAAACAATCAATGCTACGTTTTCTTTTTTAAATATATCCAGCAGTGTACACTGACCGTTTGCACAGATCTGAATACATCTTAGTTTTGTCCCCTTTTCACTGCCCTTCAACAAAATCAATGTACCAACTCGCAAGTATATAATTCAATAGCAAAACAACCACAAAAGGGTTTCGTAATCGACTGACAATGAGCTTTGTTCTTCTCAATACACAAACATTGGAGCCAACCGGCTGTTTGTTTTTCTTTTTATAGTGTCATTGAGATTCCTGTCAATAGTCTACAAACATTGGAGTCAAACACAAACTCTTTGTATTTTCGGTCACAGGCCAACAAAGTGTTACACTTTGTTCTTGACACTATTGTGTTTGTGGAAGCTGATTGACCTAAGAAGACATTTCCTTACATGTTTGGATGTTTAATGTACGATGCCGTGAAAGGCCAAGGTCGTCTTGAGAATTGGTGACGTAGAATTCTATTTTGTACTTCTCTAACGATTCGAAGATAATGATAACAAATGGTAGGTATGTTGTTAGTCAAAATGTCTACGACGACATTATTTGTTTTCGTGACTATGTTTGTAATTCTTAAATCTTTACCCGTGTATTAATTTTGTGCACAGCATAAGATTTCCAAAATCTATTGTTAATAAAAGGATTTAAATGGAAATAAGTACAAATTCGAAACTTGTCTTTTTGTTTAAGTTTGTATTAAAAGCCTTGAAACTTTAAAACCATAAGTATACCCGCAAAGCGTAAACAGGTTCTGAAATTCTGATCTTTAAATAAATAGCACACCATCTGCCATGGCTCTCGAAGTCATGGGGAGGATTGGGGAGCCAAGAGAGCGTATCTGGGACGACCAACCGGACGAAGACCAGAGATGCTGTGAAGATAAATAGATAGAATATACTTTATTGTACACCATTAAAATACTAGTAAACGGGCGGTCTTATCGCTAAAAGCAATATCTTCCAGACAACCTTTGGATGGACAAAGAAGACGTAAGATCTAGATAATGGGGGCAGTCCGTGGCGTACTACTGCATGTTAATAAACTAAAATAAATAAATAGCACAAAATATATTACACATATAGGTATCATAAATATATATAATACTAGCTTTTACCCGCGGCTCCGCTCGCGTTAAATTCTGCTAACCCACGTCAGTCCAGTCCAGTCCAGTCCATTCCAGTCCAGTCCACTGTCCCACTGTCCCGCTGTCCCGCTGCCCCGCTGCCCCACTGCCCCGCTACCCCACTGCCCCAATGCCCCGCTACTCCACTGCCCCGCTGCCCCGCTGCCCCACTATCCCACTGCTACTTCCAAACTGCCCCGCTGCCCCCACTGCCCCGCTGCCCCGCTACCCCGCTGCCCCACTATCCCACTGCCCCGCTGCCCCGGTACCCCACTGCCCCACT
This sequence comes from Asteroscopus sphinx, assembly GCA_949699075.1. NCBI lineage: Eukaryota > Metazoa > Arthropoda > Insecta > Lepidoptera > Noctuidae > Asteroscopus > Asteroscopus sphinx. The sequence continues at coordinate 729,058 of OX453007.1, forward strand.
GCCCCTCTGCCCAGTGGGGCAGGCTGTGGGGCAGTGGGATAGTGATTCCACTGCCCCACAGCCTGCCCCGCTGCCCCACTGCACCGCTTCCCCACTGCCCCGCAGCCCCACTGTCCCGCTGCCCAACTGCCCCGCTGCCCCTCTGCCCCACTGCCCCGCTGCCCCACTGCCCCGCTACCCCACTGCCCCGCTACCCCACTGCCCCGCTGCCCCACTATCCCGCTGCCACGCTGCCCCGGTAACCCACTGCCCCGGTAACCCACTGCCCTGCTGCCCGCTGCCCCGGTAAACCACTGCTCGCTACACCACTGCCCCACTGCCCCGCTGCCCCACTATCCCACTGCCCCACTCCCCTACTGCCCCGCTACCCCACTGCCCCGCTGCCCCACTGCCCCGCAGCCCCGCTATCCCACTGCCCCCTGCCCCGCTGCCCCGCTGCCCCTCTATCCCACTGCCCCAATGCCCCGCTGCCCCGGTACCCTACTGCCCTGCTGCCCCGCTTGCACGCTGCCCCGCTGCCTCGCTGCCCCGCTGCCCCGCCCCGCTGCCCCGCTGCCTCGCTGCCCCGCTGCCCCGCAACCCCACTACCCCACTGCACCGCTACCCCACTATCCCATTGCCCCACTGGCCCACTGCCCCGCTGCCCCGCTGCCCCACTGCCCCACTTCCCCACTGTCCCACCGTCCCACTGCCACTGTCCTACTGTCCCACTGTCCCACTATCCCACGGCCCACTGTCCCACTGTCCCACTGTCCCACTATCTAACTATATCACTAAATCACTATCGTCCCGTCCCATGTCCCATGTCCTGTCCAATGTCCCATCCTATGTCCAGTCCCATGTGCCGTCCCACTGTCCTGTCCCATGTCCCGTCTCATGTGCCGTCCCATTTCCCGTCCCATGTTCCGTCCCCTGTCCCGTCCACTGTCCCGTCCCCAGTCCCGTCCCCTGTCCCGTCCTTAGTCCCATCCCCAGTCCCATCTCCTGTCCACTCCACTCCACTCCACTCCATCGTACATTACTATCCGCTCGTGCAAATGCATAGAAGCTTCGATCTGTCGGGTGAGTACGCAACCCACGATTTTTTTTTTCTTTATTTCTTTCTTTCTTTCTTTCTCAAAACCAATACCAGTTTTTAAGTCAGAACATCAGCTTTCAAACAAAAAAAAAATCATCAAAATCGGTCCAGTAGTTTTAGCGTGATGCTGGAACAAACAAACAAACAGACGTTTACAATTTTATAATAGTTAAGATAAGATGATTAAGATGGATACAATATAACAACGTTTAGGTAATTCTAACATAATTTGATTGCTTTTCATACAAAAAATTTGAGAAATCGCAATTTAGAGGTAGCTTCCGGTCCTTGTCTGTAAGTCGAAAGATTCTGATTTTCAGTTGGCTCAAAAGAGCGCATTTCCAAGCTGGCGCCACCTACATACGACAGGATTCTTTTTTTTCTACACAGTACAATTCGGCCCGACCAAAAAGTTTTTAATGCAATTTCTTTAGCAGCCGTATTTTGTCTATGCAGGCGCGCGCTAGAGCGCATGCGTGCGAATGACAGCTGGATATGTGCGCCTTATTGTATGCAAAATGTTGTAGAAAAATATAATTAATAATCACCGGTTCCCGTCATCGTAGCGAGGTAAAATACATACCAGTTTTTAAGTCAAATCGTAAGTTTTTAGTTACAAACAGTTTCAACAAAATCGGTCCAGTAGTTTTATCGTGATGCTGGAACAAACAAACAAACAAACAGACAACTGACATTTAACAATTGTATTATAGTAGTAGATATATACAAATTAGTCCGTGTGGTGCCCGACTTAAAGAATAGCACCACCCTTATCTCTTCTCATGGGTGTCGTAAAAGGCGACTAAGGGATTCACCAGAGGATGGGCAGCAGCGTTCTCTGAGTATTTAACCAACCAACTGCGATCGCCAACTCGCCTGCCAAGCGTAGCGATTATAGCATATCCCCCCCTTAATTGGGGGAGGCCTATGTCCAGTAGTGGACGTCTTTCGGCTGAAATGATGATGATGATCTATAAATAATCTTACAATTTAGAATAGAGATTGGATACATAGGCAATTTCTTAATAAATTATAATCTATTTGGAAAGGTAAAGTATTCTTTAACAATTTTTTTAAATGAAAACAGTGACTGAGCTCGCCGTATAGACACAGGTAACTCATTCCACAGACGCACAGCCTGAACAGTAAAAGATTTAACATAAAATTTTGTAGAATGCATTGGCATCAGAAGCCTCAAGTTTTCCGATGATCTTAAGTGTCGTGTATGTGTGTCATGAAGGAACTTGAAACGTTCTTTGAGATAAAGGGGGGTCTAGGGATTAAACAGAATACTGTAGAGAAGTGATAAAATATGGGTATTCCAGCGTATAGGGAGCCACTTGAGCTTAGTGCGGAATTCGGAGACATGATCATATTTACGTAAGCCAAATATAAATCTGATACAAACATTTTGAAGTCGCTCAAGCTTATTTAGTTGTGCCTCAGTAAGATCTAAATGGCATCGGCATAGTCAAGAATAGGGAGAAGGAGGGATTGAGCAAGCGCCGTTTTGGTAGTAGTAGGGAGAAAATTGCGTAGTGGTCTCAAGCACCACGCTGACGCAAATAATTTACGACTGACTTCCTGCATCTGATGATTCCAAGAGAGATTTTTATCAATATAAATTCCAAGATTCTTGACTGAATCACTTGAAGGTATTGTGGTACCATCAAATACAATTAGAGGAAATTGTGACCAGTCAATTCTGGAAGTCATCCCAGGGCTGCCAACAACAATGACTTGGGTCAAAAAATCCCAAAAATTTACTCCTTGATAGTTCCTCGAAGAGACATCAAAACAAGTTGTAAGTAAACTTTCTAACCAGTTGATACAGTTTGCGTATCAAAGCTAGCTGACTAAATCATGATGTCATGTGGGAAATTTCCAAGCTGTGTGTAACGACTTGGGAAGTTTTCCCATCTGAGTAATGAACACGCGTGCTGCGACTGACTTCAACATGTGGTGGCTCTGTTTATTTACTGTACTGCCTTTTGAATTAATTTGTGTTAATGCAATGTAAATAAAGGTATGGCTTGTTTAAGGCGTTACTTGTGATAATTATTTATGTAATTTATTTGAAAAGTGCCTTTATTGTGTTTGAAACACGACTGCTTCGATGGTCGTTAATGGTATAACTACTAATAGCATTGCTGTATTACTAATTTGCATTGCTTGCATGTTTGTTGTTTAATCTAATTATTTTTTTGTAATTATATTAATTGCGCTTAATGTATGGCAATCGGTGTTCTTCTTTAAGTAATGGGGCACTTAGATTTAGTTTGAAATGTATTCATTTTGTGAAGAATTTCCAAACTTAAGTGGCAATGGGCGGGGCACATTGCTCGCAGAATGGATGGACGATGGTGCAGTAAAGTTCTGGAGTGGCGACCGCGTACTGGAAGGCGCAGCGTGGGTAGGCCCCCCACAAGGTGGACCGAAGACCTGGTGAAGGTCGCTAGAATCCGCTGGATGCGGAAGGCGCAGGACCGGTCGTTGTGGCGATGCTTGGGGGAGGCCTATGTCCAGCAGTGGACGTCTTTCGGCTGAATTGATGATGATGATGTGTTCATATTTCATGATAAGTGTACTCATTTTTGAAAAGCCAAATAAATAAATACCTAGTTTTAAAATATCCAATAACGGTATCATAAATTAAATAAGTATACCTAAATTGAAATCATGTAAAGACTTATTTTAAAATGTAAATAATTTATGGGCTAGGCTGGGCTGACAAAACTAACTTATAAAATAAAAAAAACCTGCCGAATACATAACCTCCTCCTTTTTTTTAAGTCGGTTAAAAACTCCAAACTCTTTTAACTCTTGACCATTATATAACAACATAAAACTAGGATGTAGGAAAAAGCACAAAGTAGCACAGAATAAGCCGACACATTGTGCGAGATTAGCGCTCATAACAAGTTTGTCACCGGCTGTCCCATAAAGCGCTCAGCGTCACCCACTACCTACTTGTTGACTCGCTACAATTATACTAGCTTTTAATGTTTCGCCCTCATTCTGACCATGATGTTTTTTAACCGACGAAAAATAGGAGGAGGTTCGCAATTCGAGGGGTTTTTTTTTTTTTTTTATGTATGACCACGCATAACTTTTTACAGAGTGGTCCGATTTTAATGATTATTTTTTAAATGGATAGGGTATATCTTGAAGTTGGTCCCATTTAAATTTCAAAATCAAAATCCACCCCTAAGGGTAGTAAAACAAGGGATGAGTGTTTGTTCACCCACTGAATTCTTACCTGTTAACTGATTCTGTTGAAACTTGACACACATAAATATAGTTCTAGACACTACGACATAATGGAGACCTGGAGTTAGATTATAACCACAAAAAAATTAAAAATTAAACTTTTTAACAAAAAAATTTACCGACGAAAACAGAAACTGAAAAGCGAAAAATACCTAATTATGAGTCGGCGCCAAACAACCAATCAACGAAGATCATTAAAGTTTAAATAAATAATAAAAACAACGTCACATGAAATACAACGTGAAAATTTCAACGATAAACAATTACTTTCCAAAAATGCGTTCTCCGCTCGGCCACTTGCAACTTGCACGCACTTTGCTTGTTAAAAGCTCGTTTGGCGCCGACTCATAATTAGTTATTTTTCGCTTTTCAGTTTCTGTTTTCGTCAATTCAATTTTTTGTTAAAAAGTTTTATTGTTGATTTATTGGGACTAATAATTTGTACGCTTAGCTATAAGCAGATTTTGTAAGGAACTTTAAAATAATAATCCAACTTATGTACTTTACCCAAAATCATGCAAATAAATTATTTATTTTCTATTCTATTCTAATAAATAGCGTGTTTTGGTGTTGCTGCTTATTTATTTTAAGGTTTTTTTTTTCAAAGAACTGTGGAAAATCTAGAAGCCTCTTTAACTTAGTTATAATGACACATGTCAGAATAGTATTCATAAGAATCACTAAGTAAGAATCTCCCTGACATTTTCTGCTTATCTCGTTGAAATTATGATACCTGTATTGATGTATTTGTATTTTTTTACATGTTTTTATTTGTGTAACTAGCCAGTAGTCGTTTCAAATAAATGAAATAAATGAATGACTTGATTAATAAGAAGAAATTATCATGGTATAAAATAAAAAAAGAAATCCCAATTATTATACTCGCATTTTTCATTTAAAAATCTTGAAATCGTTTCTGTTCTTCCTCACAGCTATTATCTTTACATTCCACAGTATTCCCAAAATACGTGGGACACTCAGAAAGTTTTGCGAAACTAAAAAAAATTGTTCTATACGTACATATATTTCTATCAAATCTTTTCAAAGTACTTTCCACCAGCCTCTATACAAAGATTCATGCGCCTAAACCAGTTTTCAAAACACTTTTTCCAGTCCGCCGCAGACACCTCGTTTACAGCCTGCTCGAACGCAGCCAGCGCATCTTCCGGCGACGAAAATTGTATCCCTTTGAGCTGATTTTTTATTTTTGGGAATAAAAAGAAGTCACACGGTGCTAGATCAGGGCTGTAAGGAGGGTGACCCAGGAGTTTGACTGGCGTGCTGTCCAGGAAGTCCCTCGTTTTGAGTGCGGTGTGCGCAGGTGCATTGTCGTGGTGGAGCAGTAGCCCGCGGAGCCCTGTGTTTGGTCGCTTGTTGCTTATAACAGAGAAAGCTTCTGGCAAACATTTGGTAGTATACCATTCGGCATTAATGCTTCTTTGATCCCGTAAGGGAATTGATACCAAGTGGCCAGTCAAATTAAAAAAGCTAGCGATCAAAATCTTACCCCCGCTTCTAGATCGCTTCACTTTGGTAGGCGTTGGCTCATTTTGAAACACCCAAACAGTCGACTGGCGCTTGGTTTCTGGGTCGTATTGATAAATCCAGGACTCATCACCTGTAACGATGTCGTAAACACGCCGAGACGAGCCTGCTTCAAATTTGTTAAGCATATCACGGCACCATTCCACCCGGGCCTGCTTCTGAGCATCGGTGAGGTTGTGCGGCACCCAGCGTGATACTATCCTCCTCACGCGAAGATGGCTGTGTAGAATCTCGTGAACGCTTCCCGATCCAATCTTCAATATGTGTTGAATCTCCTGATATGTAATTCGCCTATTGTCTTGGATTAAATTTTTCACTGCTAGCACGTTTTCTTCGGTAACAGCCGTCAAAGGGCGACCGCTTCTTTCGTCATCCCCCAAAGTTGGTCGACCGCGCTTGAATTCGTTATACCAACGATACACGGTTGCCTTGGAAGGGCCTTCATCCATGAATGCCATTTGAAGTCTATCGTACGATTCATCCGGTTTCAGGCGACACTTGAAATCGTATAAAATCATAGCTCTAAAATGTTCCCGGCGCAGATCCATATTTCAGTGAGACACAATACTTTGAATTAACTCGCAAAAAATGTGGAGGGAAATTTTGAAATTGGAACTTACTTATTTTTACTTATAAATAATCATATTTTCGAAAAACATTATAACTGGCCAGTCTCCCATATATAAAAACTTTTTTTCGCAATACTTTCTGAGGGGCCTGGTATATCAAAACACTAGGAAGGAGTAGGTATAAGTGAGTAAGCTAGTAAGCCGCACAAGGCTGCGTGGGCCCGAGGGCTAACAAAACTACGCCGAACGCCTTCCTTACGTCGCCTTCGCCCGGGGGTATAATGTGCTTTTTTTTCTATTTATTACTTTACTATCGGATTCTAGCGGTATCATTATTTGTTTCATAGTAGCAGGGGTAACAAATGTACTACTGAATTTTGTTTATATGGCAAGTAGCACAATTTTGCAGAAATTTGCTGCTGTTGTTATTGGTATCAAACTGTTTCTATCTTTTATTTAAGGGTGTTGTTAGAGTTGACCGCAAAGTGGTGTCAGGCGTACCTAATGGCAAAATTATTACCTCAATCTCTTATAAGATTTCATAACATTACCCATAGAGTAATAAGACATAGTGATATTTTCATTCAAAGTCCCGCTCAATGTTGAAGCATAAAAACAATCAATGTGTGCCCGCAAGCAGCACGTAAAATGTTCGTCGACTCACCCATAGGCGCGCGTAAGCTGTACTGAACGTAGCCTTTGAAGGCTAACTTGAATTTTCTTCACTTCGCGTGCGACTATTGCGGTCACAGAAATAGATAGAATGGCCATGTGGCCAGGGCGCGCGTGGCAGCACCATCCACTATAGTGCAAGTTATTTCAAAGCCTTTCTCAGCACGCCTTATGACTTGTTTCTATAAATACTGTAACAAAAACTCGCAAAAATGCCTTATTGTGCTGTTTCTAACTGCAGAAAAAAAAGCTGTGAAGTACAATTTATTTTTATTTTTTATTGATGACGTCAAAATGTAAGCCGTAGTTTGTTCGGAAAGTTGCCACGCATGAATCGCAAGTAAAATTGTGATTACAACCAATCTATCTATTTCTGTAATTGCGGTCCTAAGCCTAATTATTCTAAGGCATTATCATCTACATTTTTTTTTAATACTGTAATTATTTTTGATGCAACGACTGCGCGGATTTTACGATCTGCAAGGTTAAGCTGCACTTGCCGCGGTCAGTCTGTGGATGGGTGACCGTTTCGTTACACATCGAGACCCCTCCGTGCCTCGGAGAGCACGTTAAGCTGTCGGTCCCGGTTGTCATACGAATATCTATGGCAGTCGTTACGGGTAGTCAGAAGCCTGAAAGTCTGACAACTGGTCTAACCTCCGAATGTCAGTATTACCCAGTAACTGGGTTGCGGGGGTCTGATGGCAGTCGCTCCGTGTAAAATACTGATGTTCAGCCGCATCTGGCTAGACTGAAACCGACCCCAATATAATTGGGAAAAGGCTCGGAGGATGATGATGATGACTGTAATTATTTTTGATAGCGATAGTATTGTGTATTTTTTTGATAGCGATAGTATTGTGTATTTTTTTGATAGCGATAGTATTGTGTATTTTCTCATTAATATTTCCTCAACAGAATAACAATTGACTTCGTATTGATATTCATAGTCATGCCTTCAGGAAAAACTACAGAAAAACCCCGACACAGGAACATTATTTTCAACCATTGATTCCCACATAAGCTTCTTTGTATGCGACAGTCGTGTCTGACTCAAACAAAAGTGAAGTAATGCTGCGAATTCTAAAAGAGTTCCTAATTGTCTACTGATCTCGTTATCTTTGACAGGCGTTATGAGATTTTATATTTATGAGGCAAAGGTATTTGAATTTAAGGCCTGTTTTTCATTTTTTTTTCTTTGTGGTTTAAAATTTGGATATTTTTTTTTTTTACCTACTGGAAGGGTCAGTTTCTTTCAGTACAGAACAATCATTTAAAACTACAACTCGGTCACCATTCCAGCAATGTTCCAATCTACTAAAATAGTTACGCTACATCCATCTACAGCCACATCGGTGTAGATTTCAATCCACAAAGTACTGTTCACGCTTGACCAGTTTATCCACAAATGAGAACCAGGACATTGTTACGGAAAAAATATGTCTATACTTTGTTACATTTTATCAGACGGAAAGGAATTTACTGAGAGCCTAAAAGATTAAAGCAGTATTTCACTACACACATTTATGCCATCAACCTTTTCGCCTACATTGAGCAAAGAAATTGTTTAAAAAGTCATGAGGCTTTTTTATTTTAAGAAAAAAACCTAGACTGGTGCTATTTTGTTATTATTGGAGTATACACAAAGACACAGATCAACATCATGCTTCTAACATCATCATCATCATCATCATTTCAGCCGAAAGACTTCCACTGCTGGACAAAGGCCTCCCCCATGTATATGCTTCTAACAATGATATTAAAAAATATAGATATGTCATAACCTAACAAAACCAAAGAAAAAAATGTTCCGTACGCAGCGGCAGCACAATGCACATAAGCTAGTAAAAAGTGAGTAAGTTGATTACTTCAAGTTACTTTCGTGTCATAATTGAAATACTTTCTGTAGACACATGAAGGCAGTTTAGTTTTTTTGCCATCGGTCACGCTCGACGCCTTACTTGACGTGGATTAATAGAAAAACGTCTTACCTAGGACTTTTTTGAGTCTTTTTTTTGCGAGCTCAGTAGCATATCTCTACATTTAAATATCATTGTTCTAACTATAACTAATATTTAAATATATTTTTTTCAGTTCAATCCTAAGAAATAATAATAATAAAAAAAATTTTTTGGACATGTTTACACATCACCATCTAGTCCCAAACTAAGCAGAGCTTGTGCTATGGGTACTAGATAATGGATATAATACTTATATACTTTTTTTTTTGTAAATATATATTTATAATACATAAGAAACACCCAGACCAACACAAACACTCATGTTCATCACACAAATATTTGTGTCCTGTGGGAATCGAACCCACAACCCCGTGATCAGCAGTCCGCCACTCGAACCACTAGACCACAGAGGTCGTCAAACGATAATGAACGACAGATGTTTATATTTTTTAAACTTTTATCTAACTTTATCTCATTTGACAAAAAATCAAACGCCAAGAGTGCCAAAAAACAAAATAAATGTTGTTCTACAAAGTTCCCTCGTTAGCCGAATTGTTTTTGAAAGGCGAAATTATTAGTAAATGTTTGTGCCGACGCGACGTTCCAGTTCATTACTTAATTTTTTTTATTGAATGAAAAGGTTTAATTTTAAACAAATTTTTGTAGTTACAAATTTTCATTGGATTAAGTTGGGCGTCTTTATGATTTGCTTTGAAATTGTTATTTACAAAATAAATGAAAATTATAATTTGTGGTATTAAGGATTAGAGTCGTTAACGGTTTCTTTGGGAATTTTCAATTTGTTTATTCAATTTATCTTCAGCTTTACTTGATTGGCAATTAGTATTAATAGTAAAATAAAACGACGTGAAATCTATTCAATTTAACTAAATAATCATCACTCGCCTTTTTTTTTTTTTAACGTTAATATAAAATCAAGAATTCTTTATTTCGATGTGTCAAATACCTATACATACTGAAAGATAATAAACAGCGGGATAAACGCACTCACAAATACTCACAATGGAAATACCTACTACTCTCGTAATTGAGTAACTTTAGTTGCATGTTAACTGAAGTTACTGAATTTTTAATTACGAAGGCAGAATACCTTTTATTTTGACATTACAGCAGTATTCATTGCTCTGTGCATAGTGGTGGCCAAGGTCAGGCCGGAGAAACCCGGGCCGTCCGAAAGCGCGCTGAGTTGATGATATCGCCAAAGCCGCAGGAAACACCTGGATGAGGGACGCACAAGATCGAAGAGGCTGGCAAAAAAGAAAGGAGGCCTATACCCAGCAGTGGGTGATACCGGGCTAGGATGATGATGATGATGATTGTGCATAGTTGCCCATAAGACGGATTGTCAAAACATACTGAACAATGCACACCGAAATCAGCATGATTGCGAAATTGAGTGAGTTACATAATGGCGTACGCGGCAGTACGACACACTTTTATGTTTATTATTTAATACTTAAATAATAAACATAAAAGATATATGTATTACCTACATATTGTTTTGTTTTTAGTTGAGTTAGATTCTTTCACCTTAATTATAAGTTAGCTCAGTCATTAAATTTTTGCATGCTGTGGCCTCCTGTAAGTGAAGGAGTACACCAGATAGAATCCTGTATCTGTCACTTGTGATTTTTTGTGTACATCTTTTGTTGGAGGTCCTCAATAATATAAATAAATAAATAAATAAATGAACTGGATAAGAATAAAGAAAGAAAGAAAAATGGTTTATATCACACAATAACAATATTAAACAATTTTATTGAAGTAAAACTTATTTACGCACGCTTGACTTGGGGAGTAAGCTGGTGAATGCGTTACGAAAAGTGCGGCGAACGGAGGGGGTAGTGCGGGACGCGGGGGCGAGGCACGCGCCAGGCCGGCCACACACACACAGCGCCGGCAGATGTACGCGCGGCGCGCCGCTATTCATTTGTTCTCATTGAAATTGTATTGAGGGAGATATAAGTTAGTGAAGTTTTACTTCAGTCGTGTGCTTTAAACACACACACTCGTTTTTTTCAATTATAATACAACCCTTAAAAGTATAATTGTGTGCCCCATGGCACCAAATATGCTCAGTTCAGCAAAAATGCCAGACAACTAGTGTCTGGTGCTGGTTTACAACTGGACCTTGTTTGGAGTGTCAGGGATGAAAATCAATTTTACAGTGACTAAACTAAACATAGATTTTAAAAAAAAGTGTCGCAATAGCACAAAAGACATATTTTATTGCATCATCATCATCAACTCAGCCTCTCGCAGTCCACTGCTGGGTTTGCTGGACATAGGCTTTACCCAAACCGCGCCACAATACTCAGTCCTCTGCCTTCCGCATCCAGTTTACTCCAGGTACCTTCTTTAGGTCGGCCGGCGGGTTTTTTTTCAAAATCAAAATCAAAACCAAAATAATTTATTTGTAAAACATAGGTATAAAAGTTAAAAACTTGGTAGAAAATTAACATATTACGTCACACTATGTTTAACCTTGAAAGGCATACAAATTATATAGTACCTATAGAACCAAACCTTTTTAAAACCAAAATTCATGTTTGAACTATACTGTAACTGACTTCGAAAACTTTTCTAATACCAGAAAATACCTATTGACGTTATCCCGTCGATTCATCGCATTTAAATACTCCGCACATGCAATCATTTTTCATTCTAATACCGCCAACTCACGGAGATACTCCATCCCTTTCTACGTATATATGTGCAGGAGAGAGGTATATAGTATGCATCTAAGTACCTAGCAACACGTGTAAGGACTTAACGAGCCCAAACAGGGACGATTGAGCCCTTTCCGGGATATTATCCGATAAAAGGATCATTTTTAAATCTCCTTACCAATAAGATGACGCACGATTTGATTGGAAATTTCATATAAATCGCGGTATTAAAAGAAATATTAATGTAAAATATACATAATATAAAACTTTTTAACAAAAAATTGAACCGACAAAAACAGAAACTGAAAAGAGAAAAATTAAATGAAGCTTTTAGTATTTTCCTAACTAAACATTTGTTTAGTTAGGAAAATACATTAGTAAATAACTAATTATGAGTCGGCGCCAAACAAACAATTTTTTTTTCTTTCTTCAAAATGGTAATAGGTACTAACGTCAAACTTGGTTTGATTATAGTGGATAATATGTTGTTTACCAACAAATACTAAAAATAGGGCAAACTTAGACATATGTGGTGGTACCTGCCGTTACCTGCGTAAGAAAGAGATGCAGAAATGCACTTAGCCGGTTTTCTTTTCAACATTTTATAGTTAACTAACTAATTTAAAACCTAAATGTAGCATAAAACATTTCCAATCTAAAAAACAACTTAAACTCGAATTTAGTCGTTAAAGTTAATTTAATCCAGTAAGCTCTGTTTAACTCTCAAAAGTTAATATAATTGCGAAAACTAGGTATTGAATAATTTATATAAATCGCCTAAAGCTCTCCATTATATAAACGCGAATCACTCCGTTATTGGGTAAGCAATTTTTTAAATACTTACTATAATTTTTGAAATTACCTATTTAAACTACGTCAGCACACAAGCATGCACAATACCTACTCATTAAAAACTATAAATACGTGTAATTTAACAACAATTTATAAATAAATATAAATATTTTTGGGACATTTTACACATCACCATCTAGTCCAAAACTATAAGCCTTAGATTTCAAAGCTATCGTAAAAATTATATCGCGGAGAACGAATCAAGCGATTCATCTCAGCCAGCAAAACGATCTCGTTGCATTGTCATCGATGGTACAGTCGTAATGCTCGTCGACAGACGATTGAACGTATTCCTTACAAATATCAACGTTTTATACTTTAACCATTGCTCGCACAACGGATGGCCGATGGGGCAGTAAAGTTCTGGAGTGGCGACCGCGTACTGGAAGGCGCAGCGTGGGTAGGCCCCCCACAAGGTGGACCGATGACCTGGTGAAGGTCGCGGGAATCCGCTGGATGCGGAAGGCACAGGACCGGTCGTTGTGGCGATGCTTGGGAGAGGCCTATGTCCAGCAGTGGACGTCTTTCGGCTGAAATGATGATGATGATGATACTTTAACCATTCATACCAAATGCGGTAGATCCCACTTACAATACTGAAAGGAATCTTTGTTTTTTTTTTCGTTTTTCAGATCAATATATTTATTTGTATTTGTGTAATTTTAGAAATTTTGTATACAACGTGCTAAAAAAATAACTCAAAACTTGAAACTAGTTTGTTCTGAATCGAGAAACTCAAACTCAAACTCAAAACTTTTATTGCATTTATGTGTAGGTGTAGGTGATGAAAAAAAAAAAAAAAAAACTTTTTTTTTTTTAAAAGATTGGTTTACACACCTTTTATTTAATGTTAATTACTATTTTCATGGTGTACAATAAAGTATATTCTATCTATCTATCTATCTAATTAATAGAATTATCGAAAATAGGCAAGACAAGGAAATCGACCGCCGCGTCGAAAACGCCTGGAAGAGCTACTGGTCCATGAAGACGCTCATGAAGGGTGACCTTCCTTTATCACTAAAGTGTAAACTTATCGACATGTGTATCCTGCCTATCCTAACTTATGGCGCTCAGACTTGGTTTGACTGAAGCTCAGAAGTCCAAACTTAAGATTTGCCAAAGGGCGTAGTATATTAAAAATAAGACTCAGTGATCGGATTCGTAAAACCACGATACGCTCCAAGACCGGTATTGCCGATGTAGGCAACAAGTCTGCCAGATTAAAGTGGGAATAGGCGGGCCATATCAGCAGAATGCATCCACACAGGTGGGCAAGGATCGCTACACATTGGGTGCCTCAGGAAGGAATTCGTCGCCGGGGTAGGCCGAGGAAACGCTGGCGGGACGATCTGGACATTTTTCTCAAGAGTCGGACTGAAGAAGCTAAGCTAAGCTAAGATAGGGAAGTCTATCATCGCTGGATGGGTCGCGAATGCCATGCAAGCATTTTTACCGTCAAAAAAAAAAAAAAAATGGGAAGCTTGGAAGAATATGGGGGAGACCTTTGCCCAGCAGTGGGACAGTACAGGTTGACAAAAAAAAATATATACCAGGCCCCTCAGAAAGTATTGCGAAAAAAAGTTTTTATATATGGGAGACTGGCCAGTTATAATGTTTTTCGAAAATATGATTATTTATAAGTAAAAATAAGTAAGTTCCAATTTCAAAATTTCCCTCCACATTTTTTGCGAGTTAATTCAAAGTATTGTGTCTCACTGAAATATGGATCTGCGCCGGGAACATTTTAGAGCTATGATTTTATACGATTTCAAGTGTCGCCTGAAACCGGATGAATCGTACGATAGACTTCAAATGGCATTCATGGATGAAGGCCCTTCCAAGGCAACCGTGTATCGTTGGTATAACGAATTCAAGCGCGGTCGACCAACTTTGGGGGATGACGAAAGAAGCGGTCGCCCTTTGACGGCTGTTTCCGAAGAAAACGTGCTAGCAGTGAAAAATTTAATCCAAGACAATAGGCGAATTACATATCAGGAGATTCAACACATATTGAAGATTGGATCGGGAAGCGTTCACGAGATTCTACACAGCCATCTTCGCGTGAGGAGGATAGTATCACGCTGGGTGCCGCACAACCTCACCGATGCTCAGAAGCAGGCCCGGGTGGAATGGTGCCGTGATATGCTTAACAAATTTGAAGCAGGCTCGTCTCGGCGTGTTTACGACATCGTTACAGGTGATGAGTCCTGGATTTATCAATACGACCCAGAAACCAAGCGCCAGTCGACTGTTTGGGTGTTTCAAAATGAGCCAACGCCTACCAAAGTGAAGCGATCTAGAAGCGGGGGTAAGATTTTGATCGCTAGCTTTTTTAATTTGACTGGCCACTTGGTATCAATTCCCTTACGGGATCAAAGAAGCATTAATGCCGAATGGTATAAGTTTTCTCTGTTATAAGCAACAAGCGACCAAACACAGGGCTCCGCGGGCTACTGCTCCACCACGACAATGCACCTGCGCTCACCGCACTCAAAACGAGGGACTTCCTGGACAGCACGCCAGTCAAACTCCTGGGTCACCCTCCTTACAGCCCTGATCTAGCACCGTGTGACTTCTTTTTATTCCCAAAAATAAAAAATCAGCTCAAAGGGATACAATTTTCGTCGCCGGAAGATGCGCTGGCTGCGTTCGAGCAGGCTGTAAACGAGGTGTCTGCGGCGGACTGGAAAAAGTGTTTTGAAAACTGGTTTAGGCGCATGAATCTTTGTATAGAGGCTGGTGGAAAGTACTTTGAAAAGATTTGATAAAAATATATGTACGTATAGAACAATTTTTTTTAGTTTCGCAAAACTTTCTGAGTGTCCCACGTATATACAAAAAAAATTGCATATTGCTCAATCTAACGCTGAGCACGAGACCGATGATGCCGACGTAGGTAAACAAAATAAGTCATATTATTATCTTTTACAATAATTTATGAAGATCAAAATAACTTGCTATATCAATCTGTCGTAATAAAAATTTGCCTTCTGAGGTTTTGAGTTATGGAAACCACACATTGTAGATACAATATATTGTATGGAAATTTTGTTAAAGTTATAAAAATTATTTCTCGCTGAAAATTCGTTTTTAAAGATTGAAGTACAGGTACTGTAGTTTAATCAAATCTATTAACTCTGTAAATTATAGTTAGCTGTAGTTGTAGATAGAAAAAGAGCTAAAACCAGCCACTTTTGGCATTGACATGTTGCAACTAAGGAACCCTAAAAAGTAGATAATCTTTGTAAATTAGACACAGTTAGCTTTGAAGAATGACCACTAATGACCAGAGAAATAGAGCTAGATTATATTCCAGTCTCCAAACGGAAATATAAAGAAAACCCGTTTAACTTTCTTATCCAAACTTTCCACTTATATATTTCCTACAATACTTTCCCTGCAGTTCACAATTCCGCACTTACGTCCGGACTGTCCGGAATAACCCTCACGACGGAGAAATAAATTACCCGTTGTCCGGGGACGAATAACTCGCCTCAACAAGATTTAACTACAAAAACGTTACATTTTCAACTCCGATTTTATTTAGTTAGAGAGTGTTATAATATTCTTGTTAGGAAGTTTCAAGGTATCGTTTTTTAAAGAAGTTAGTGAAAGTTTGAAGCTGTTAGTCTGTTGCACGTAGCGTGAAGTAAGTTTGTGGTACTTCAGGGAATATACGTTTTTTTTTTTGTTGCCTTGGGTTATTCCTCATGGACGCACTCCGCCCGGGGTAGGCAGAGCCAGTGTCGGACTCTTACCTACTAAAACCACCACGGTGATCCTTCAACTACCTAAGCCGGGGGCGTGGGAACCCGTGAGTATTCACACAACCACCACCGACAGGTCCTGGCCCGCCATAAGCAGGCGAGCCCCTTCTCCCCGTACGGCCTAACGTCGGCCGCACCCACCTAGGTGGTGCACACGGAACACTGCACGTCACCTCACCACAAGGGCCTTTACCAGCTACGCCAGCTGCGCCAACTCCACTAGCTACGCCAGCTGCTGTTCAGGCAGCAGACTACCCCGAGTCTGCTACTCGCAGGCCCCATCCTCTCGTAATTTTTTATAGAGGTTTTCTTCCTCGCGGTCCGGGCGGTAAAGCCAAGACCCTCGGTCCCAAGAGGCGCGAGAACACCACTCAGCGGGCACTCCTGGGGTTACGAGATCGACGGGGGCAGGGAAGGACAGTCCCCTCGCTGCCTGCCCAGTGGCAGGGTGAGTGCACACCGGGCCCGCCCCTACTCCTCCACTGTGCCCTCTGCTGACGTCAGAGGGACACGTGGAGCAACTCCCCGTTGGCCCACATGGGGCCCCTCCCGTAAAGAATATTCGCCACAGGCAATAAGATCCCCCGAAGGTTAATCCCTCGAAAGGATTCTATTGCCCGTACCCAGGATGCACCGGCCAAACAACTGCCGTTCCCTCCAGACGTGTCCAGAGGGACAAGCAGCCGTCAGACACACGTGGAGGTTTTCTGGCCAGCACCCCAGGGAATAGGCACCTGTATTGTAATTACAGTATTTAAAGAATGGAATCTCTGCTAATTTAAATGGCTCTTTTAGTAACTGAAGTGTATAGGGAAATTTTTTTGTTGTAAGTTTTTAAGTCTGCATTGAAGTATACTTGGAGATACAGGAAAAAAAACCATGCCTAGTCATGAGTAATCTTAATATATGTAATTTTTCTGTTAGTGTGTTTGTCACCTAACTCCTCCTAAACGGCTCGACCGATTTAGATGAAATTTTGTGTGTTTTTTACAATGGGTTCCAAAATCCAGGAGGATGGTCTGAAAATACAATTGGACCTGGTAAGTGGTGCTGCTATCGGTATGTCACTGATCTTCTCCTAGATGGTAATGTGGCGCTGCTTTTACGGACAGGGAGAAGTCTGCCAAGTCCGCTAGTATCTATGTAAAGATTTTGTAGTAAGAATAAAAACCTGCCATATGAACTAGTTCTAGTAAAGAAACAATTAATGTTTTTTATCTACACTCGTATCGTAAAATTTGAATTATGAACTTGAAAGTAATGTCATAATGACATACTTTACGCACATGCACCTGTAATGAATTTAAAAAGTTTCATTACGATACAGTTTGCTGAACAAAACAATGCGTTAATTTAATGTTTTTTCCATAACCGCAAACTTCAGCCCAACTTCTTTTTCTTCTTTTTCGTGTCGACATGAGCTACATAACGAGAATAGCTCATGCCGTGGGGAAAAGATTAGCCAGTCAGCAGGTTGGTCGCGGGACTGACTGCCCAGGGTGCGCCGGACGATCAATTAAATATCACTCGTGGAGGCTCTTTTCAGCCCAACTAAGGAGTTTTTAATGCCACTTCGACCCAACCAAGGAGTTTTCAAACCTTTTTTTTAGCAGTCGTACAGTTTGGCACCAATGAGTACACAAAATTCAGGGTGGCGCCACTTGTCATACATTGAATTTTTTTATCGTTTAAAATCGCGTTTTTGGCAGGACTTTGGATTGTCATATTGCTTTTAATTATGTTTAAGTGTTTACAGGAATATTTTTTATATGATAAAACAAAGATTGACGGAATCCTGACAAGGATATAAAATTAGTTCCGATAATAATATTTTCGCCAGACTATATTTTATTATCTGTGTAGGCGCGCTTGGGCGCGTGCGCGGCCGCGCTCCATGGCCTACTGGATTTGGTCATCGTTACTTGTAAATTTATTGTTATTGTTTACGTTATTAATATGGTTTTGTATGTCTAAAGTTTTATTCTGGGCAAAAATATCTGACTACAGCAGTGATATTGAATGGAGGAGAATATGACCCCGCCTGAATTTCTGGATGCAGCAACGTAAATGACGAAAAATCTTTTACCAGAAAAATCAAGAAAAACTGCGACAATTTTACCAAGATTTTGACTTTGGTATTTTATTTAAAATTGTATGAGTTTAGATAAAATAGTGTTACCCTTCAACAAAAACCATTCTTTGGCCGTAATTATATAAATGAGAGGTCGTCCAATATCGAAATTCGAACGTCATTCATTATTTTTTAGATTCAACTATGCTGAAATAAAAACTATTTAGTTTTTTAGGGTTCCGTACCCAAATTATCCAAAAATATTACTCTCGCTATGCTGTCCATCCGTCCATCCGTCCGTCCGTCCGTCCGTCCGTCTGTCTGTCTGTCACAGGACTGTATCTTTTGAACGGTAATAGATAACCGGTTGAAATGTTCTCAGAATATGTGTTTCTATAAGGAGTATCACAACACATACTAAAAACAAAAAAAAGTCTAAAACCAAAGAGGTCCTTATACAAGAAACCTCAAAAAACATGCATTTTTTTTCAAAGTTTTTGTTCATACTCAATCTTCAAAACGGTAATACATACCAGCGTCAAACTTGGTCAGATTATAGTGCATATTATGTAGTTTAGCAACAAATACTAAAAATAGGACAAACACAGACATATGTGGTGGTACCTACGTAAGAAAGAGATGCAAAAATTCACATTTCCTCGATGATCGGTGATGTCTTTTGATTAACTCATACATACATACATATTATCACGCCTGTTTCCCATTGGGGTAGGCAGATACTATAGATTTCTACCTGCTACGATCCTGACACACCTCTTTCGCTTCATTTACGTCCATTAAACTCGTCATACATGCTCGTCGGTTTAGAGAACTCTTAACCTGGCATTTTTTGAGAACATCCGCGATTTGATCGCGATACGTTCGCCGAGGTCATCCCCTTCCAACTCTTCCATCTACACTCGTTTCGTATACTTGTTTCGTCAATCTCCTCTCGTCCATACTCTCTATATGTCCAAACCATCTTAACATACCTTTCTCAATCTTTGTCACTACATCTTCTTTCGCTCCACAACGCTCCCTTATCACGTTATTCCTTACTTTATCTCTCAAAGTTACACCACACATACTTCTCAAAGCTCTCATTTCTACTGCATTTATTCTGCTTTCATGTTTCTTCTGCCATACCCTACTTTCACTACCATACATAAGTGTAGGCACTAACACTCCCCCATGAACAGCCAGCCGTGCCTTTTCCGACACTTGATTAACTCTCGTAAATTAAATCACTTTCTTTGGGGTAGCAGGTCGATAGGTGGTACGGAACCCTTACTGCGTAAGTCCGACTCACACTTGGCCGGTTTTTTTTATTAATATTACTAAAGCTCGTTGCTAAACAAAAAAACGTTGACAAACAGACGAGAAAATCGTACTGAACCGTTTTTTTGCTTATTTAGATATAGATAACAACAGATAAAACACATACTTGATCCTACCACGTAATATTTCAAGAATATGTGAAGTGTAGTGGATTGTTTATCTGCTATGACAGCGTAGCTGGCGTAGTCGCGACATCGTGGCATCGTGATATCTTTTCTGCTGCGACCAAAGATATTTAAAAGTATAGATATGTCATACACTAACACACAGACCAGTAAGCCTCAAGACGCCACATAAACAAAGTTTTGCATGAGGACACAGTCGTAAAATGTTGGCGGGGACCGGGGGGCGGACGGCGCGTTATGATTGGTCGGCTCAAATGTTCAGTGAAATGATTGGTGCCGCTCGCTGATGGAGTGACGTCCCGATTGGTGGCTGGGCGTAAGATATGCAATGCTACTGCCTATGCTTTGTGACCGGGGGTATCCGGCTAATAGGCGTCTAGAGGCTTACTGGTCTGTGCCCTAACAAAACCAACGAAAAATATGTTCCGTACGTAGCGGCAGCACAATACTCATAAACTAGTGCAAAGTAAGGAAATTAGTTACTTATGTTAGTTTCACAGTTTCACGTCATAAAGAAAGTGTTTCACACAGAAAGTATAAATTATTAGTACACTTTCTGTACACACATGGCGGCATTTTTATATTTTTTTTATCACACGTCTCGCTCGGCGGCTTGTTTGAC
This sequence comes from Asteroscopus sphinx, assembly GCA_949699075.1. NCBI lineage: Eukaryota > Metazoa > Arthropoda > Insecta > Lepidoptera > Noctuidae > Asteroscopus > Asteroscopus sphinx. The sequence continues at coordinate 749,621 of OX453007.1, forward strand.
GGAGACTATCAGCAAAAAGTCCCAACTAGGACGTTTTCAAGTCTTCAAATTGCGCGTACAACAACATATCTGTACTTTTTTTAAATATTATCGGCTACGACGTAGCGTCAGAGTTATCTCTTAACTTAATACTTATTTATTTAACACTACACAGAATTGTGTTCAGAGTCAGCTCCGATCACACTTCTAAACATGCTCCGTCATAAAGCAACAAAAGATTCAGAGTGGATTGCTTTAGTCAACACGTAGACTACGTAATATTTGCAGATATTTTTAGTTGTTACCTATCACAATTCATTTCAGCCTGTAGCAGTCCACTAATTACAAGACTTTCATGATAAATAACTCAATCTGGTTGACATTGATAGGTAGGCAACGTTTAATTAGTGCACTTTTTGAAGCGAAGCTTCTACATCGTCGTTGCGTGCTCGGCCGCCGCGCCGTGGAGTAAATCGAGATTAAAAAAAGGCCGGTCAAGTGTGAGTCGGACTCACGCAGTAAGGGTTCCGTACCACCCATCGACCTGATACCCCATAGAAACTGATTTAATTTACGAGAGTTATCAAAAGACATCAACGACGTACGCGAAATGTGAATTTTTACATCTCTTCCTTACGTAGGTACCACCACATATGTCTACGTTTGCCCTGTTTTTAGTATTTGTTGCTAAACGACATAGTATGCACTATAATTAAACCAAGTTTGACGCTGGTACGTATTACCGTTTTGAAGATAGAGCAGGAACAAAAACAATGAAAATAATGCATGTTTTTTGAGGTTTCTTGTATGGGTTTCCCTTTGGTTTTAGACTTTTTTTTTATTTTCAGTATTTGTCGTGATACACCTCAAAGCAACACATATTCTGTGAAAATTTCAACTGGTTATCTATTACCGTTACAAAGATACAGCCCTGTCACAGACAGACGGACGGACGGACGGATGGACAGCGTAGCGAGATGAATAGGGTCCCGTTAGCACCCTTTGGGTACGGAACCCTAAAAAATGAGTGTGCTTTAGTTTAGAGCACACGACTGAAGTAAAACTTCACTAACTCAATTTCAATGAGAACAAAGGAATGGCGGTGCGGCGCGCGTACATCTGCCGGCGCTGTGTCGTGGCCGTACCGCGCCTCGCTCCCCGCGTCCCGTACTACCACCTACGTTTGCCTCACTTAATCACACATTTCGTAACACTCTCACCAGCTTACTCCCTAAGTCAAGCGTTCCCCCTCCATTAGCGCGTGGCTACACTACTGTCTCAAACACACTCACACAGCTCTACGCGCGCACGTTCTATCCACGCTTGCTTAGAAGATTCGCTTCTGTCGGGCATCCCCCGACGTCGGCCATTTTTATTCGCAACAGCCCCCAACGTAACACATTTCAGTCACGATTGACACCGGTATTAAGTACCCAAAACTTTTTTCATCTTTAAATCGAGCCGATAATATGCTTCCTTCATTTTTCAACTTTCATTCTTCAAATTTTCTTCTCTTCTAAGATTAAGGAATTTTCCGAGTCGTTAATATTTTATTTCATCAGAGCTGGCTCTGGCATAAATTTAAGTAACGAATCGGCCGCGGATCCGGCTCTTAGCCGACGATAGATCAACGCGAAAGGATTTATTACTCTTGTTTCAGATTGCACTGTTTATGCCGAAATTTCGGGAATAAAGGAATGTTTTGGGGTTGTATTTTATGAAGTGATTTCTAATTAATTTTAAGAATACCTATAATTTTTTTGCGTTTGAATATAGGGAAAATATGTTAGAAAAATAGTGATTGGCTAGCAGTTGAATACTTAACTTGTCCGAGTTTGACTTAGAGACCTGTAAAATTACCCCAGTAAATTTCAATATTTTACGTAATTTTCGGTAAAATTCAAATATTTTACGTAAAATTCAGCCTGGTGCCAGGTGGACCGACGACCTGAAGAACGTGGCTAGGGGGGACTGGATGCGAAAGGCAGAGGACCGAGTGTTGTAGCGCAACTTGGAAGAGGCCTATGTCCAGCAGTGGACTGCGATAGGCTGAGTTGATGATGATGATGACGTAAAATTCGTTTGTTTTTTCGTTTTGTCCAGTGGTGGTTGATAAGACTCGCTTTTTGTAAGAATACCCGCCCGCACCTCTTACTTTTTGAATTAATGTCAGGATTAGAATTTGATTGTCACATATTTTAATGGTGAAGGAAAACATCGTGATGAAACCTGCACACCTGAGAGTGCTCCATACAGTTCTCAATGGTGTGTGTAGTCTGCTGACCCGCACTAGGCCCGCGTGGTGGACTAAGGCCTTAACATGCTGAGAAGAGGCCCGTGCCCAGCAGTCGGACAATAATGGGCTGATTATGTTATTTTAAGTATTTTAACACATGTGAAAAACAAAAAAGTTTAAGCTTACAGTCTGCTGACTTATATCTGACCTTAATCTTAAATTCAATATAAAAGGCTTATAACTAGCGCATCTAAGAAAAAACTAATAGATTTTAACAAAAATTGCTAACTAAATTCTCAGAAAACTATTTCGACCTCAATCTTACCTTACTTAAATCAAACGAATTTGCTAACTCAAACACTACTTGAGAATACAGACAATTTATTTAAAAGTGGTTTTTACTGAATAATAAGTTTCTGTGTGTCGCATAATTCTACGCGAACGAATATAAATAGGTCTTAGTGGTAATGTAGCCTATTAGCATACCTAGCTTAAACAGTTATTTACAAACGATAAAGAAATTTAGAGCTCTGAATAACTAATTTATGGCGGCTTAAACTGGCATAGTTTATTTATTACGACGCTGAGAATTTGATTTAATTAAGTTTGTTTTAATTTTCTATAGAATATTTCACTGTATCATTTGGTTATGGTTGTCGGCACGCTATTTCTTATCATAGTTACTATTATGGGCTGTTTGTTATAATTAGTTTGTGCCTCAGAGCACATTCAGCCTTCAGCCTCGATTGTCACGTAAATATCAGAAGTTTTAGAGCGTGATAGTTGATTCAAACGTAGGCTACACGTATTGACCGACATATCAAATCGAAAGGTGACAGAGAGTTTCCACTACACTTGGAAAATTGGAAATTAAGGGTATCAATTATAGGGGATAAGACAAGGTTCATTAAAGGATGGTTGGTCAATTCTTTCAACATGTACAGGTTTCTACAATTAGCTGTAGAACGTTTGATCGCAGTCTTGTTGAATTCAATGTTAATTGCTCCCTATGTTTTGATAATCCTTATCGGCAACTATGCACCACGCCATGGTATAATAAGATGTTTCACTAGGTATTCTCTTCCCGCGATGACAGCGCGATGCCTCCAAGCTACGTCATAATCAGAGTTGCCATTGATTGATATCTTCAATATATTCAGGGAGATGTTTGTTCATAAAATAAATTCTCAACTAGCCTAACTTTTTATTATCTTGTGTTATTCATCTAATTAGTTATTAAAGGAAACTGTATAAAATTACTAGTTCAAAAGTGCTTCTTTATAGAAGCAAATAAATGAAAAAATGAAAAAATGCATATTGCTCGAATAATTTATTTACACAAAGTGGCAGCACATCCAACTTACAAGTGTCACGGCAATCACGTGACCTAGCTGTCACGGGAAGAGACTACCTGGTGAAACATCTTATTATACCATGCACCACGCAATGAATTTACCGTAATGTCAAAATGAAAGATGTTGTCACTGTGAGTGCATTACGCAATTCGGTACCTAGTCTCAAACTCAAATCCCCACTCCTTCCGTAGCTAGCTACAAATCTATGAGCAGGGTCAGACATCGACATTATAATTAATGACCATGTTAGGTACTTGTTGCTCAGTCGTGTGGTCAGCTAATTGCCCCCGTGCTAATACAATCAATAACACTGCCTAATGTACTCCACTTGGCAACACAGGTCATGGGCAGATGGTCATCAGTTTGTGAATCTGTATACCTAGTAGGCACAGTGTATTTCAACGGTGACAAACCAGTATAAAGGTCACTGCTCATTTGAGCAAACAAAAACCATCCGAAAAACAGCGCTGCAATATTTCAGTGTTGCAGCATTTGTTGAGATGGGAACCTTTTATTTTAGTCTTGTTTGGGCATCAATTTATTTTATTTTATTGTTTTTAATTTAATGATTTCGTTTCGCCTGAAATGAGACTACTATATTATGTCTTTCTTTCTTTCTCCATTAAGTTTTCAATGGTGTGTGTAGTCCGCCAACCCGCACTAGGACAGCGTGGTGGACTAAGGCCTGAATCCTTCTTATTGTGAGAAGAAGCCCGTGCCCAGCAGTGGGACGGTAATTAGGCTGGATATTAGGTCAGTCTCCGCCTTTAAGAAGAGTTTTTATTACAATAATTTAAAGTCCAATTCAAATTGACGATTGTTTATGTTGAAACGCGAAAGCAAAAAAACAAACGCATTGTAAACTTAACCGTATCACAAATAAACAATCTAAAAACTATTTTCAAAGCAAATGGGACAATAAACATTAAAGAACACTGAATTTTTTTAACGTCATGGTGCTTCACTGCAAGCAATTATAGTTTTTTATGAGCACTGAAGTCTGAGATTTTAAAAGTGAACATAAAAACGTTTATAAAGCTGTAAAAAGATTAGTTTCAATAAAATTTCTTTTAACATCGACAAAGAATCGTTTTATGAATGTCTTAATCATAATTTGGTTTGTTGTAAAAAAAAAATTAGATCTAATCCTGATAATTGTGTCCAGATCTCGGCACCGTAGGTCATGTTAGGAAGGACGCCCTGGTTGAAGACCAACCACAAATGGTTGCTCTTCCTTGTATAAATTCAAATTCAAATTTGTTTTCACTTCATATAGACCTTAGGGTAATAAGACTAATAAGACATAGAGTGAAAGTTTTATTCAAAGTTGAAGCACAAAAACGATTGATGTGTGCCCGCAAATGGTACGTAAAATATTCGGCGACATATATAGGCGCGTGTTAGCTATACTAAATGTAGCCTAATTATTTTATTATTTTTAACGCATTTACGCATGCGAAGCAGTCGCAGGTTCGAATCCTGCTCGTGAGCGATTTTTTCTTTCCACAATTTAAATATTTAAATGTAGCCTTTTAAGGCCAACTTGAATTTGCTTCACCCCGCATGCGACTACTGTGGTTCTAAGCCTAATTATTCTAAGATATAGAGCTAATAACAGACACTTTTGAAACATATAGGCAGCGGAAGCCACTTAAGTTGTCCATTCATCAGTTGAGACGTCACCGTTGACCTGTTAGCCAACCTATTACCTACATAAAAAGCCCTTTGAAGAACACAGGCGCCAACTTAACTATTTACATTATCAAGCTCGAACCCCAACACAATAGTTGAAATCCGTCACGTCGTGTCACGGCGCCGGCGCCGACCCAACTAATCTCGCCTTATGAAGAAGTTCCTCACATTCTTGCGGATTTTTTTTCCTAGGTCGCGTGACGGAATCCAGGCGCACCGTTGACTATGGACTTTGCATTTTAAATAAACTGTGTATAAGTCTATTTGCGGTGGATTGTTTGTAGTTGGTTGTGTATGATTCTTGATTATTCTTGAAATTGTAATTTTGTATTTAAATTTCTGAGTGAATAGATTCATACGAATTGCTATGTACTTACATGATTTTTTTTAGAGATCGTTGCCGTCTATTACAGCAGTCAGATCACGGCGTTTAGTGATCAAAGTTGGGCAAACTCAACAAACTCCGCCAGCGTGTGCAGCGCTGCCGTCGTGTCCTTAAGGCAGCTCCGACAGTTCTGACACTCGGGTGCCAGCTCCCAGCCTGTGACACTGATACCTTCCTATGTATTAACGTGCTGCATTACAGCTTGGCTTACTGTAAGTTTTGGGTAACTATAAGTATAGTAGGCAGTTGATTTAATCATCATCTTGCGTGTCATCCTGCCTTGGTCCAAATCACTTGGAGTCGGCGCAATATGTCTCCTTCTTACATTTTCCTCTATCAGCCGTCATCCCATCATTTACACCCTTTTCATCCATATCTTTCTTCACGCAATCCAGCCATCTTTTCTTTGGTCTCCCTCTCCCTCTCCATCCATGAACATTCATATTCATCACTCTCTTAGTAACATGCGTTTCATCACTCCTCATTACATGCCCTTATGGGCATGATATCATAGGCAGCTGCTTTAATGACTAAATTAATCAATTAAAATAAGGATTTTTTTAAACATAGCCCCAAATGAATGTACCTTTTCGTAAGTGTCACACAAAAACCTCACATGCACTAACACCTAGACCCGGAAAAACAATTTGTGGGTCGTATACTAAGATTTGTTTCGTGCAGGAATCGAACTGTGAACCAAATGCGCTATAGACGATCGCTTACCTATAGCACCTATCATGTCTTAATACGTTAGTTTGTGCGATACATTGTCTTTGCATTACGATTTCTTACATACATGATGTGTTTTATTTAAGAGATCTTTGAAATATCAGAAACAAATCTTATTGTAGCTATACAATTACATCGTTACTGTAGTATTACATAATTTATTTATTCCTTACTATTGTTATAAACCCTTATTTATCTCTTCTCATTGCTGTCGTAAAAGGCCAAAATTAATATCCAATCTATCCACGGTTTGCCCTACTAGTGATAGGATTTTGATATAAGCTCCATCCAAAATATGTAAGGTGAATCGTGGATAGATGGATATTAATTTTGGCCTTAAGAGATTCACCAGAGGATGGCCAGCAGCGTTCTCTGAGTATTTAACCAACCAACTGCGATCGCCGACCCGCCTGCCAAGCGTGGTGATTATGGCATATCCCCCCTATTGCGGGAGGCCTATGTCCAGCAGTGGATGTCTTTCGGCTGAAATGATGATGATGATTGTTATAAAATGAAAATAACGTAACACCTTTATCTACAATCTAAAATTTTTATAACATTATATTATTGTTATAACATAAGCATAGGTAATCAACTACACGTGTTAATTTATCGCAATGTTTCAGAAACATTTATATTAACTCAAATATTATGAGCTCAAATAATAATATTAACTTATTACAATATAAACTATAACTCTTCGCTTATTTGCAGCCACAGCAATCCGAGTGATTCATTAGATGAGTTTACTACACCAGGGTGATTTTTTGGTTATTTTTAGCTTAACTTTAAAACGATACAGTATTACGAGTGCTTAAAAAGGTCTAAATGCTAGAAGAAAGATTTTAATGTAAGACCCTCGATGGCCTCAGGTCGTTATTAACCCAAAAATAACCTGACCTATATAAAATGATTAAATTTTTTTTTTGGACTGTGTTTTAATTATTACACCGCAGGTTCAATTCAGGTTCAATTGCTTTCATCTATTTTTCACTTGTAATAAATTCTAATAGATATTCGTGGAGAAAACAGTAATTAATAGTTTGGTAAAATTTATTTACGCTCAAAATTATACTTGCTTCTCATTCGTTTCCATAAGAAAAAATGCACTGAGTAGTAGTATTATCGCTGAGTGCTGTGTGGTCTGCTTTTTATCCTAAGCATACCTGCGGACCATTTGCTTTATCAAATATACAAGAGCAAGCGACTGTGCTGGCTATACAAATCTGAGCAGGAACCAGGGGTCTCGCTGGGCCAATGTTTGCTGAGCAAACGCCAGGGTTTTATCAATTTACATGAAACAATATTTTCTCAAATGTTGGATGTGCAGATGCAGTGGTCTTGAAGTTCTAGACAGGTTTTTAGTGTTGAAAATATTTTTAAAGTGAATCATAATCAGCACGAATTTATAAACTGTTTTGAGCGAAATACAAACCGCTCTATGCATAGAAAGCTCAGTTCTATAAGAAGTAGGTATATATTTGAAGTCCATATTGTCATTTTATAGTAAACTCAGGTAGGAATGCTGCCTGATTAATAGCTATAAGTTGATGTCCGTTTTTTGGAGTCTATACCGTGAGTGTATTCTGTAGAGTATAGACCTTTCATGGCAGTTATTTATTTACGCGTGACTAAAAGTTGAGATATAATAGATGAAGCTCTCACAAATCCAACACAAAACCCCCGAGGTAAATAAAGTTCAATATCCATCCCACATATGAAGATGAAGACCGTCAAATTTGCTGAAATCCAGTTCCACTCTGGACACAGAGCATTTTGTTCAAAAGCACATTTAGTCGACAAGCTCTCTTGTTACTCATTCACGATAGCCCTGAATTGGACACGGTACTACTATAGGAACTCTTTATTGCACCATCATCATCATCATCAACTCAGCCTATCGCAATCCACTGCTGGACATAGGCCTCTCCCAAATTGCGCCACAACACTTGATCCTCTACCATATCCAGCCAGCACCATAGCCAGCTTATATTCTGTTTTTTCTCTCTTGTCTTATTTAGTAAACAATCTTGAGATATCTCTTTATTCAAATAACTACTGATAAAATATAATTACTAGTTCTGGACATGTAATTAGGTTAAAAAATGTTATTCAGGGTATGAAATTGTTAACATAATGTTTTTTATACATTATTATTGACGAATTGCATTAAAAAGAAATGCCAAGATTGTTTACTGAATAAGACAAGTAAGTATAAACAGAGATTAGAGTTCCTGTGAAATTCTCATTTCCAACTACACCTTTACTCTCATCCTCTCTCTCTTATCTCTTTTGTCTTCTTTTTTATCAAGACACAGCGAACGGAGTTAGTAGTAAATAACTATATCTTTAGGATAGACATGGCAAGCGGATTGCCATTTTCTTGAAAATAAGGCAAGAGATAAAAACATAATATATAACATCACGCCTGTATTTCCCCGAAGGGGTAGGCAGAGGTGTATAGTACACCCACATTTCGCCAGTTATGTTATAGTCCCATGTAATAGGGGGCGAGCCTATCGCCAGTAACCGGACACAAATCCAGACTCCGGGCTGCTACTGAGAATTTCCTAAAGGAAAAACCCAGTAACACTTTGCCCGACCCGGGAATCGAACCCAGGACCCCACGATCAGCAGTCGCGCTTGCGACCACTAGACCAACGAGGCAAGAGATTCACTTGTATAAATAAGATCTTGGCAACAAAAGGGGGAAAGAAGAAACACTGACACTGCAAGAAGTCCTAATAGTGGAGTTTCCTGCTAGTTATTCTCCACAGGAATCTACATTTTGGAACGCAGCAGTAACTTCTAACTATTATTAAAAGTGCCTAAAGAGTGGTAGTCCTGAGTTTAATAATGTTATTGGTGTACAGTAAAGAATATTCTATCTATCTATCTAATTAAGAGTTCTTATTGAAAAAAAAAAAAAAATATATATATATATATACGAGACAGAGTCTAGTTTTATAAATACAATTAATGATAGTATAATAGTTCTTTCAAAGTTGGAATATGTTACATAAAGAAGATTCAGTCCATTAGTCCATTGGAATTCAAGAAACTAGTAAGATTTTAACGCCAGTTGAATCTCCTTGCAACCTCGCAACTGGACTGCAAGGGAATTTGCTTACAACTGCGATTTATGTTAAAACTGTACAAACATTTCCTTTGTGCTGATTCCAAAATAAATGTAATATTCAACGTTTGCTACAGTTATGGGTAATACCTATACAGAAGTACTTAAATATTAAAGATAGGAAATACTCTCAGCTTTGAAATGATCAACTTATCAATTACTATGATATTAATAATTTCTTAGGTTTTCGCGATCAATACACATTATAATAAAACAAAGTTTAACTGGATTAAATGGCGTATATTGTTTAAATTGGTTTTCCTGACGTTTCGAAAGCTTTGCAGCATAAACGAAACGTCAGAAAAACCAATTTAAATAATACACGCGATTTAATCCAGTTAAACTTTGTTTTATTATAATGTGTAGTGATCGCGAAAACCTAAGAAGTTATTAATATCATAGTAATTACAAAACCTTTTGAAATTTTTTTTTTTTTTTTTTTTTGGTAGGTGACGAAAAGTTGGAACAAGTGAAAGATTTTGTATACCTGGGTTCCATGTTTACGAGAGATGGCAAGCATGTGAAGGACATTGAAAGGAGAGTGAGTGCTGGTAATCACGTGAATGGGGCACTACACACCTTCATGAACAGCCGCAAAGTGTCGGAAAAGGCACGGCTGGCTGTTCATGGGGGAGTGTTAGTGCCTACACTTATGTATGGTAGTGAAAGTTGGGTATGGCAGAAGAAACATGAAAGTAGAATAAATGCAGTAGAAATGAGAGCTTTGAGAAGTATGTGTGGTGTAACTTTGAGAGATAAAGTAAGGAATAACATGATAAGGGAGCGTTGTGGAGTGAAAGAAGATGTAGTGACAAAGATTGAGAAAGGTATGTTAAGATGGTTTGGACATATAGAGAGGAAATCCATAGTCTCTGCCTACCCCAATGGGAAACAGGCGTGATAATATGTATGTATGTATGTAACTTTGTTTTATAAAATCTTTTTCTTTCTTTTCTTTTTTTATTACAATGATATTGCTAATTAGTAAGGTTTAAAGTCAGTTACGATCACAGAAATAGAATGGTTGTAATCACAATTTTACTTGCGATTCATGCGTGGCAACTTTCCGAACAAACTACGCCTCCCACATTGACGTCATTATTTTTTTTTAAATTAACTTTATTCAAATGTACTTTACAGCTTTTGTTTCTGCAGTTAGAAACAGCACAATAAGGCATTTTTGCGGGTTTTTGTTGCAGTATTTATAGAAACAAGTCATAAGGCGTACTGAGAAAGGCTTTGAAATGCACTGCACTGTGGTGCAGAGTGTTGGCACGCGCGCTCTGCTCACTAGGCCGTTCTATCTATTTCTGTCGTTACGATGTTGCTAATTTGTAAGTTTTAAAGGTTTAAAGTCACTTTAGGAAAACTAAAAATTACACTTTTATTATACTGTTAGTTGGGCTAGTCCACAAATTCAAAGTCGCTCAGCGAGCTATGCTTGGAGTTTCTTTGAAGGATAAAATCCGTAACGAGATTATCCGGAGAAGAACCGGAGTGACCGACACAGCTTGTAGGATCAGTAAGCTGAAGTGGCAGTCGGCTGGCCATGTCTGTAGAAGGACCGATGGCCTCTGGAGCAGACAAGTCCTCGAGTGGAGATCGCGAATCGGCAAACACAGCGTAAGGTGCCCCCCTGCTAGGTTGACCGACGACCTAAAGAACGTGGCTGGGGGGGACTGGATGCGGAAGGCAGAGGACCGAGCGTTGTGGCGCAACTTGGGAGAGGCCTATGTCCAGAAGTGGACTGCGATAGGCTGAGTTGATTGTTGATTGACACTTTTATTATTTGTTTACTAACATCGACAAGAAAAAAAGACTTTATTTACCTCACTTAATAATTTTAGTTTTCATTTCATCATCATCATCATCATTTCAGCCGAAAGACGTCCACTGCTGGACATAGGCCTCCCCCAAACACCGCCACAACGACCGGTCCTGTGCCTTCCGCATCCAGCGGATTCCCGCGACCTTCACCAGGTCGTCGGTCCACCTTGTGAGTTTTCATTTACAAAACTGTATACACCAAAGACTTCTTCCCTGATAAAATTAACATGTTCACTGTCCATGAATCAAACACAACATGTTTAACTATTGTTAAACAATCGTCTTGTACCCTATTATGGCTTATTAGGCAGGGAATAAAGAAAACAAAACAAAAAGACACGAAATAAACATTAAATTTTACAAAAAAGCACATCTAAACAATAACCGCAAAACCAGTGCAGAAAGTTGGTTTAATTTGAAAGTTTTCTGTTTTTCAAGCATACAGCATACAGTCCCAAGTGGAGTGACCTACTAACTCTCTTGGTTTCGTGATACAAAACTTTTTTCATCAATAGATTTTGCGATGAGAGCGAAAATAGTCTAGTTGACGCACTAGAATATTTGCAGTTGAATTATTTCTTTTTTTTTCTTGATGGTTTCTGTTGCTTGGGATTTTGATTTGAATAGACTGGCGTTATTTTTTCCAAAGGAGTAGCGTGGTAGATGAAGTTCAGCTTTGCATTTGATATTGGCTTTGTTTATATTTAGATAGGTACATGATGTATTGTATTATATACTGTAACTTTGCTCGCGTTTTCGCCCCCGCGGATCTCGTTTATCGCGCATACCTCGAGAACTGTTTATCTTCTCGGGATGAAAAAAGCCAATATGTTAATCCAGGTTATGTTCTATCTGTGTATCATCCAAATCCATTAAACCCTTTCAGCGTGATTGAGTAAGAAACATCCAAATATCCAAACATCTTCACAAACTTTCACATTTATAACATAACAACATCACGCCTGTATTTCCCGGAAGGGTTAGGCAGAGGTGTATAGAACACCCACATTTCGCCAGTTATGTTTTTAGTCGCATGTAATAGGGGGCGAGCCTATTATAATAATAATACTTGCCATTTGTAATACTTACCTATTAAATAGTAAGAAGGATGTGAACCGATAGCAGCGTCCTTCTACTTGTTGCTTCAGTCACCAACTCATCTGCCAATCATCATCTCATCAATTCAGCCGAAAGACGTCCACTGCCGGACATAGGCCTCCCCAAGCAGCGTCACAACGACCGGTCCTGCGTTTTCCGCATCTAGCGTTTTCTCGCGACCTTATAAATGCGAAACTATAGATGTTTGTTTGCCCTTAAATCACGCTGAAATGACTAAATGGATTTCCATAAAATTTGGCACACTGTTAGACCATAACCTGGATTAACATGTAGCTTACTATTCATCCCAGAAAGATAATTTTTTTCTGTGATAAACTGAATTATACGCGAGCGAAGGCGCCGGAATAGGCTAATAGTAATTATATTTTATTGTATTGGTTTTTTTTGACTCTTTGTCGTCTTTTTCAGCTATGAAATGTGATAATAATTATGTAATGATATCAATCAATCAACTCAGCCTATCGCAGTCCACTGCTGGACATAGGCCTCTCCCAAGTTGCGCCACAACGCTCGGTCCTCTGCCTTCCACATCCAGTCCCCCCCAGCCATGTTCTTTAGGTCGTCGGTCCACCTGGCAGGGGGGCGCCATACGCTGCGTTTGCCGATACGCGGTCTCCACTCAAGGACTCGTCTGCTCAAACGGCCATCGGTCCTTCGACAGACATGACCAGCCCACTGCCACTTCAGCTTACTGATCCTACAAGCTATGTCATGATGCTATGTAATGATAATCGAGCTGTTATTTGAGAATGATATGGGATAAGAAATATCGAACTATATGCTTGTGTGATCATACTTCAATCAAGAAATTGCTCAAACATTAACTTACACGCAATTGCAATCATGTTGATTCCAATGTGAATTACTCATACTTATGTTGAGATAATGCATCTAATGCGGTATCGGCAACTATGCACTATTTGTCATTGTGAATTCGTTACCCCACTGGTCATCATCATCATCATCATTTCAGCCGAAAGACGTCCACTGCTGGACATTGGCCTCCCCCAAGAAGATTGGGGGGATATGCCATAATCGCCATGCTTGGCAGGCGGGTTGGCGATCGCAGTTGGTTGGTTAAATACTCAGAGAACGCTACTGCCCATCCTCTGGTGAATCCCTTAGTCGCCTTCTACGACACCCATGAGAAGATATAGGGTGGTGCAATTCTTTACGTCCAACACCACACGGAACAACTGGTCATTTCACCATTATTTTTTACAAGGTTTCTTGAAAGAAGCCCGCCCCACGTAATCTTTAGTCAAATATTGATGTGATTACTTTATATAGGTAAAAACAGGAAAATGTACGAAAAAAGTACCTTTTCTACCTCTCTGAGGTTTTAAGTGCCCTTAGCCAAAGTAAAAACGCTTTTCTTATAGAAGCTTTTCTGTTGGTCGTTATGTTTTCCGGAAGATAAGTCTTATGGGGATATGAATTATGTATTTAGTCGAAGTGGGCATAGAATATCATAGGCGGGTCAAGGATTATAATAGTCAGTGTGGTCATGGCTGTGAAATAAAGCCATGTTCCTACACTGTACACGTTCCTACGATTACCAATGTATTTGCAGATTCCTTATTATATTTCTTAAATATTAATATTCATATCATGCTCTTCTTAATTCTTGGTAGTTCATTGCTGAGCTTGTAATGGCAAAGTTTAGTTTTAAGTAGCTCACAAAAAGAAGCTGAAATCAGTGGGGTCATTGTGTCACGCACTCACAATAACAATAGCTTATATTGTGACCATAGAAATCTAAATAATAAGGTAATAGAAATGTTATCTACGGACTTTTAATACCGGAACGCGTGTCGCGAGTTTGCCGCTACAAACACATAAATACGCAATTACGCCCACCTTGTTTCTAACATTCAAAGCAAAATAAATTAAGCCCACAAAAATCCGCTGTTAGATATCCTGCAAAATATTATTTTTGTGACTCTGCGTCCAAAACAGCACTGATGATTAAGCAAACAGTTCGAGCACTGGTGTCCTACGAAACACCTCTACGCGGCGACAAGTTCACACGCTATTAGCACTTCTATTATATTACGACGTCTGTGGTCTAGTGGTTCGAGTGTTGGACTGCTAATCACAAGGTTGTGTGTTCGATTCCCACAGGCCACAAATATTTGTGTGATGAACATAAGTGTTTGTGTTGGTCTGGGTATGTATTTACAAAAAAAAAAGTATATCAGTATTATATCCATTGTCTACTACATACCTATAGTACAAGCTCTACTTAGTTTGGGACTAGATGATGCTGTGTAAATATGTACCAAAAATATTTATTTATTTATTTTAGATTTATATGATTGTGACATTGCATCCTGAAAACTATAGCAGATAGGTGGGACAGCCCGATACTGGGACATTGGATACGCCTACATGCCCCTGTGGCGTAATTGTAATTCTTAAATAGTTTATTTTATTTTATTCCCTGGTAGATGTAAGTACTTTTTTTTTTTTTTTTCCTTGGGGAAATCCTCATGGACGCACTCCGCCCGGGGTAGGCGGAGCCAGTGTCGGACTTTTACCGACTAAAACCACCACGGTGTTCCTTCAACTACCTTAGCCGGGGGCGTGGGAACCCGTGAGTATTCACACAACCACCCCCGACAGGTCCTGGCCCGCCACAAGCAGGCGAGCCCCTTCTCCCCGTGCGGCCTAACGTCGGCCGCACCCTCCTAGGCGGCGCACACGGAACACTGCACGCCACTTCACCTCATGGGCCTTTACCAGCTGCGCCAACTACGCCGGCTGTGCCAGCTACGCCAGCTGCTGGTCGGGCAGCAGACTACCCCGAGTCTGCTGCTCGCAGGCCCTAACTCCCGTAATTTTTTATAGAGGTTTTCTTCCTCGCGGTCCGGGCGGTGAAGCCAAGACCCTCGGTCCCAAGAGGCGCGAGAACACTACTCAGCGGGCACTCTTGGGGTTACGAGATCGACGGGGGCAGGGAAAGACAGTCCCCCCACTGCCTGCCCAGTAGCAGGGTGAGTGCACACCGGGTCCGCCCCTGCTCCTCCACTGTGCCCTCTGCTGATATCAGAGGGACACGTGGAGCAACTCCCTACTGGCCCAGAACGGGCCACTCCCGTGCCAGAATATTCGCCACAGGCTATAAAATCCCCCGAAGGTTAATCCCTCGGCAGGATTTTATTGCCCGTGCCCAGGATGCACCGGCCAAACAACTGCCGATCCCTCCAGACGTGTCCAGAAGGACAAGCAGCCGTCAGGCAAACGTGGAGGTTTTCTGGTCAGCACCCCAGGCTTTTACCACATCTATTATATTACGACGTCTGTGGTCTAGTGGTTCGAGTGTCGGACTGCTAATCACAAGGTCGTGTGTTCGATTCCCACAGGACATAAGGAGGACAGGACAGAACATAAGTGTTTGTGTTGTTCTGGGTATGTATTTACAAAAATAAAAGTATATCAGTATTATATCCATTGTCTAGTACATACCTATAGTACAAGCTCTACTTAGTTTGGGACTAGATGATGCTGTGTACCAAAAATATTTATTTTAGATTTATATGATTGTGACATTACAGAAATATTCATTGCGTGGTGCATAGTTGCCAAAATGTAAGGATTGTCAAAACGTACCTTCGAAACAATGAACATTAAAATCAAAATGATTGTGATCGCGAATGAGTTACACAATGCGGCAGCAGATTTGTGCAGAATCTTAGAAAGTTTTTATAAACAAAGCAATTATTGCACAACAAAATAAAAAGCACAAAGCATGTCTTAAAATACAGAACTTTCAGCTTTCAATTCCCGAACGACACAAACTACAAACAACAGCTCTTAATTCAATTATCTCCAACTTTAAAATTACACAGAATAATTTTTAAAAGCAGTTCCGTAGGGTTTTTACGTAAAATAAAATAATTGTATCATAAACGTATAGTAAAGGAGACGTGGCGTAATTAATGGCGCTTGTAATATAAATTGATATAAATTGTGTCTCGGCGGACGCTGGCCGGAACCACTGCGATACGAATACGAAATTATGTGGGTTTGAAGTGAAGTTCCATCGAGATGGTGCCCGGTGAAGTATTTTATTGCTGAAGTAAATTATGGCCAATGTTGGACAAAATTTAAATGTCCGTTTATGGTCTTTAAATAATTTTGTAATGTGAATAAAGTCAGAGTATGACATTTAGACACCATTTAGACATGCTTTTGGATCATTTTTAGGGGTCCGTACCCGAAGGGTGCCAAACGGGACCCTATTACTCTCACTACGCTGTCCGTCCGTCCGTCTGTCTGTCACAGGGCTGTATCTTTTGAACGGTAAGAGGTAACTGGTTGAAATTTTCTCAGAATATGTGTTGCTATGAGGTGTATCACGACGAATACTAAAAACAAAAAAAAGTCTAAAACCAAAGGGGGTCCTCATACAAGAAACCTCTTAAAAAACATGCATTTTGTCCAACGTTTTTGTTCCTTCTCTATCTTCAAAACGGTAATATATACCAGCGTCAAACTTGGTCAGATTATAGTGCATATTATGTAGTTTAGCAACAAATACTAAAAATAAGACAAACAAAGACATATGTGGTGGTACCTGCGTAAGAAAACCATGCAAATATTCATATTTCGCGCACTGTGCGTTGATGTCTTTTGATAAACTCTCGTAAATTAAATCAGTTTTTACGGGGTATCAGGTCGTTGAGAGGTACGGAACCCTTACCGCGCGAGTCCGACTTGCACTTGGCCGGTTTTTTTTAATATACGTGACTTACTATTTATGCAATAGCCCAACAGCCTAGTACCGCAGTTGTTAAGGGTAAAGGTATAAGGTTAGATAGGTTTTTTAATATTGCATTCTTAACTGACATAGAACTGCAACGTGTGTGAAATGCTTAGAAATTTTCAATAGGTGATTTAAATGTAAAATTTAAGTATCATGTGGCCATTAATGTTTTTACGGTAATTATATATATTCCTGCCTATTTGTTGTCTAGCAGTATGAGTCTGTCATGCTCACTTAAATGTCACGCTGATGGTGGCGTTAGTGTCGGGTCGTTAAGTTCCCATCAATATGCTCGTGTCGGGTGCCGTCTGTCAGGACAGGTCGGCTCCTACATACTATGGCAACTTAACCTTGCAGATCGTACCTTGTAGGTCCTGCGCCTGATCTCTCTCCGGTCGTGTCGAATTGCCGTCCCATCGGATTATGAGAGTGAGGGAATAGAGAGTACACCTGTGTTTGCGCACACACTTGTGCACTATAATATGTCCCGCGCAGATGGCTAGTCTCTATTGAGATTGGCTGCCATGACCGAAATTCGGCCGGGAGGACATTATTACTATGGCAACTCTTTTTACGTTTATTTCTAAAGGCAATATCCTCACTTTTAAATTCTTTTTTATTTCTGACATTAAACTACATTTTACTCACATTATTTGAATAAATTTGATATAATAAACAATAACCTATTTCAAGAGTATATCCATGGAGTTTCTTGCCGGTTCTTCTCCATAGGACTCACAATTTGGAACCGTGCAACTGGAGCCTGACGTTTCAAATGTGCCTGTAATTAGGTTTATTTGAAATAAAAAACATTTTAATTTGAATTTGAGCTACCGTGACGTAAGTTGGTTACTTCTGGATATAGTAGCTTTATAATGGTGAATTTTTTTTTTAAATCGGTTCAGTAATTTCAGAGTTTATCGATTACAAACAAACAAATAATGTTTTCCTCATTATAATATCAGTATTGATGGACTTGCTGACGTTAACCGATAGTGTGGTCAACGATGGTATATGAAAATATTTTTAGTTTCGATAACCCGTAGTGATACATTCACCTCATGCTAATAATAATTGCTAGGCAACAATTAATATTCATTAAGAAACGCCAGAGCCCGCTCTAATAACTCAAGAGGAACTCGTTCGATCTAGTTCAGTTCGCTTTGTTTCTATCGTGGCCAGTTCTAAGTCTATTAGTGCCTTTAAGGAGAGGTTGTTGTAGGATATGATTAATGGTGAAATAAAATTGACGGTAAATAATGGTTTTGTTAGGTTTTGTGGTCATAGTGGAGTTCTTGTGGGTAAAAACATGAACTAAAACCAAACTACGACAAAAACGCCCACCATGCCACGCGTTGGCACATACATACATTTCAGCGGGCACTGTCACACTGGCCGATAACGATACCAACCCAATAACTACACAATGTCGTCAGATTGGTGATCTCATACATTTACTACAAAACGCTTTCTCACTGTATTGTTTACGTTACCGATATCGTTACAAACAGTAATCTTTACCGATATCAGTACGATATACCGCACCTTTGTTAAAAAACCAAATTAACTCAAAATCATGTTTGTGGAGAAATCGGGCTGAGCTGTGTGTGTTTTCGGACAGATCAGTAGTGTAGCCGCGCGTTAATGGAGGGGGAAGTTAACGGTGATGCAACGAGACTATAGAAGCTTCACTTTAAAAATCTAAATCATCGATTTATGTGTTAGGCCGTATAAATTTCAGTCTTACATTTGATACTAACTGGATTATATTTGTGCTTCCAATTACCTGTAGAGTCTAAGTAACTTGAATGGTAATCAGTTGAGGTTGAGGTTTAGTGTTCCAAGTTACTAATGCCACTTCGAACTTTGAAGTGTGTTCGTGTTGGTAACTAGGTAAATTAGTTGAAACAATACGAGTAATCAAAGCAATAATATGATGAGTACGTACATACAAATGTGGGAAGATTTACACAAAACGTAATATGTATATATTTCTCGTCTATACAACCGTGTTAACGGGATAGTATTTATTTATAATATCACTAAAAATAAATGCAAAAAAGAAATACAAAACTGGATACAAACATTAAATTACCAAGAAACTGAAAATCTGCTCAAACCCCTACTCAGTTAGAAGACTTACGCATACATACACAAACAACGCATACTTACACCTACTACACTACACATACAACTACACACTCCATCCACCACACACACTCCATCCACCACACACACACACCGTCCACATACACACACATCCTACTTTAGCAACTGTGTAATGTAGATTTAGTTTTACTTTATATACAAACATAATTTTTAATTTAATTTAATTTACTCCCAATTTAATTTAATTATTTTAGTTTTAATTCATATTATTCTTTCGTAATAATTTTACTGTGTAACTAAATGGAAGGCGCTGGTGCCTGTGATACAATGTTTTTTCATTTTTTTCATTAGTACAGGTTACCGTTACCTTTTTTTCTGTTAAGATATTTTATGAAAATAAACATTTTATTTTATTTTTTATTTTATTTATAGGTAGGCTGTTACGTACACACGGCTACACATCAAGCTGTACAAAACCAGTAAAGGCTGACCTCGCGTTGTAAGGAAAACCTATACAATGCGAGGTCAGCTTATACTGGAAATGGACAGCTTGATGTGTAGCCGTGTGTACATAAGGTTGAAAATTCAGCAAACCACGTAAAACTATCTCGCATTCGACGGCTGACGTTAAGCTGTGTGAACCGTCCCTTAGGGCTATTAACAACCTAAATGGTGCAATGACTGTGTCACAGAAATAGATAGATAAAATGGTTGTAATCACAATTTTACTTGCGATTCATATATCGATAGGTACAGCACGTACCGCTTACCGCATCACTATATATTGTTCCCACCAACCGGCGCATGACCAGAAGCTTGACCCTCGTGAGGCTCGCTGCCGCCCCGCTCTGGCCGCGGTTGCACCCGAGCGCAGGTGACAGGGAGGCTCCGTCCGCTGGTCATTGACTGGTCGCTCGGTGGCTGGCATCGTACAATATTATAATAATACTAGCTGTGCCCGCGACTCCGTCCGCGTGGATGTCGGAAAATAACATCGTGTCATAATTATGAACACAATATCTTCAAATATATACATATAAGCGCCTACACAGACGATTACACTATTTACCGACCATACTATATTTTGTTTTTACAACCAACCGGCTAAGGTGATGGAATTTCATGGAATTAGCCATAAACTCCCTCATTCTGAGAAGAAGCTCGTGCCCAGCAGTAGGAAGTAATTGGGCTGATTATGTTATTTTATAACACTAACCACATCTCTTCTTATGCTAAGAAGAGGCCCGTGTCCAGCAGTGGGACTGTAATGGGCTGGTAATGTTATGTTATTCTAGAATACTAATAATATCCAGTTCACTCTTCTCATTTTGAGAAGAGGGCCATACCCAGTAGTGGGACAGTAATGGGTTGACTACGTTATGTTATTCTATATTTTCTAGTTTCTTAATGAGCTAATTATGTTATGATAATCTATTACACTAACAATATCCAGTTCCTTATCTCTTCTCATTCCAAGAAGAGGGCCATGCCCAGCAGCGGGACAGTGATGGGCTATGTTATGTTATTCTATATTTTCTATAATACTAATAGAATCCAGTTGTATTTTTAGGAACCTGCAACCTGCATCCAACCAACAATCATGACCTCTACTTTCTATGCAACTTAATACAATAGAGGGGTCAAGCTGTATCACTGTATCTACTCAACCGATTCAGATAAAACATACCCTATATTTTAAGTTAGACTAATACCAATACAAATGCTAAGTTTCATTACGATCCGTTCAGCCGTTTTCACGTGATGAGGTAACAAACAGACAGACAGACAGACATAAATTTTTTAAATGATTGATTCGTGTTCTATAGCTTATTTCTAGTCCCCCTAGCCGGTTTTCGCGAAAAAAAACTCAATGTACAGACTTTTCGACCTTTCATCATCATCATCATCATTTCAGCCGAAAGACGTCCACTGCTGGACATAGGCCTGCCCCAAACATCGCCACAACGACCGGTCCTGTGCCTTCCGCATCCAGCGGATTCCCGCGACCTTCACCAGGTCGTCGGTCCACCTTGTGGGGGGCCTACCCACGCTGCGCCTTCCAGTACGCGGTCGCCACTCTAGAACTTTACTGCCCCATCGGCCATCCGTTCTGCGAGCAATGTGCCCCGCCCACTGCCACTTAAGTTTGGCAATTCTTCGGGCTATGTCGGTTACTTTCGTTCTCCTGCGAATCTCCTCATTTCTGATTCGATCACGCAGGGACACTCCGAGCATAGCCCTCTCCATTGCCCTTTGAGTGACTTTGAGCCTTCTTATCAGGCCCATTGTGAGCGACCACGTTTCAGTACCGTAAGTAATTACTGGCAACACACACTGGTCAAAGACTTTCGTCTTGAGACACTGCGGTATTTTGGACGAGAAGATATTGCGTAGCTTCCCGAACGCTGCCCAACCGAGTCGGATTCGACGATTGACCTCTTTCTCGAAGTTGGACTTACCTAGCTGGACAGTTTTTTCTAGTTTGTTTGTTTGTTTGTGTTTGTTTGTTTGTTTGTTTTTTTTTGTTTTTTTTTCGACCTTTACAGTTTTATTATAGTACTAGCTTTTACCCGCGGCTCCCCTCGCGTTAAATTCTGTTACTCTGTGTTCTGTGTGTGTGTGTGTGTGTGTGTGTGTGTGTGTTGTGTTCTGTGTTCTGTTGTTCTGTGTGGACGAGACGGATCCTGTTAATTCAGTCCAGTCCAGTCCAGTCCATTTCAATCCATCCATCCTTTCATTCAGACCGTCCAGTCCAGTCTAGTCCAGTCGAGTCCAGCCCAGTCCAAGTCCCACTCACCCTCACACACACACTCACAAACACGCTCACACACACTCACGCTCACCCTTAAGTTTACCTTCACGCACACACTCACGCTCACGCTCTCCCTCACCCTCACATACACCCTCACACTCACCATCACACTCACATTCACCCTAACACTCACCCTCACCCTCACCCACACCCTCGCCCTCACACTCACCCTCACATTCACCCTTACCCTCACCGTCAAACTCACACTCACCATCACCCTCACACTCACCATCACACTCACCCTCCCACTCACGCTCACCCTCACACTCACCCTCACCCTCACACTCACCATTACACTCACCCTCACCTCATCCTCACCCTCACACTCACCATCACACTCACCCTCACCCTCCCACTCACGCTCACCCTCATACTCTCCCTCACCCTCACACTCACCCTCTCACTCACCCTCGCCCTCACACTCACCCTCACGTTCACCCTCACACTTACCCTTACATTCACCCTCACACTTACCCTCACACTCAGCATCACACTCACCCGCACACTCACACTCACCCTCACGCTCACCCTCACGCTCACCCTCACGCTCACCCTCACGCTCACCCTCACGCTCACCCTCACACTCACCCTCACGCTCACCCTCACGCTCATCCTCACACACACCCTCACACTCACCTTCACCTCACCCTTATCCTCACAATCACCATCACACTTACCCTCACCCTCCTACTCACGCTCACCCTGACACTCTCCCTCACCCGCACACTCACCCTCACCCTCACGCTCACCCTCACGTTCACCCTCACTTTCACCCTCACACTCACCCTTACCCTCACACTTACCCTCACATTTACCCTCACACTTACCATCACACTCAGCATCACACTCACCCGCACCCTCACACTCACCATCACGCTCACCCTCACGCTCACCCTCACACTCGCCCTCACACTCAACCTGACACTCACACTTACCCTCGCACTCACATTCATCCTCACCCTCACACTCACCCTCACCCGCACCCTCACACTCACACTCTTTGTGTTTTTTTCATCATTCATCCATTACTATCCGCTCGTGCGAAGGAATTACGAATTTAGTTTTTTCTTTCTTTCTCAAAACTCATACCAGTTTTTAAGTCGGATCATCAGCTTTCAAACAAAAAAAGATTCATCAAAATCGGTCCAGTAGTTTTAGCGTGATGCTCGAACAAACAAACAATCAGACATTTACAATTTTATAATAGTTAAGATCAAGAAGAAGAAGATAAGATAAGAAGAAGAAAGTAATTAAAAATTGTAGACTGATAATAGTATTTTTTTAGTTACACCAAGATAACTTTATGCTTATTCGTATATTAAGATGGATACAAGATACAATATAACAACGTTTAGGTACTTCTAACATAATTTTATTGCTTTTCATACAAAAAAATTGAGAAATCGCAATTTAGAGGTAGCTTCCGGTCCTTGTTTGTAAGTCGAAAGATTCCGATTTTCGGTTGGCTCAAAAGAGTGCATTTCCAAGACGGCACCACCCACATACGACAGGATTTTTTTTTCTACCCAGTACAATTCGGCCCGACCATAAAGTTTTTAATGCAATTTCTTTAGCAACCGTATTTTGTCTATGGAGGCGCGCGCTAGAGCGCATGCGTGCGAATGACAGCTGGATATGAGCGCCTTAATGTATGCAAAATTTTGTAGAAAAATATAATTAAAAATCACCGGTTCCCGTCATCGTAGCGAGGTAAAATACATACCAGTTTTTAAGTCAAATCATAAGTTTTTAATCACAAACAGTTTCAACAAAATCGGTCCAGTAGTTTTATCGTGATGCTGGAACAAACAAACAAACAAACAAACAGACAACTGACATTTAACAATTTTATAATAGTAGTAGATTTTGTGCTGTCCACCGTGCAAGCAGCTAATGATTTTTTGTCAACTTACCTACTTCATTATGAAATAAGCATTATTATCTAGTACTACTAAGTTAGTATTTGTCTAAATAATTTGTATTTTTCTATCCTGTTTGCATCTTAATATGCTTCGAGTTTACGTTGAAATAAGTCCATGTGTTTATATTTTATAAGCTTTTATAGGCGCATTGTTAGCCTCATAAAGTATATAATTAATCCGTGTCATCAAAGTCGCTTAGAATTAAGTGCATTTGTTTTGTTTGTTTTGATGATAAATAAAGATATTTGAAAATGAAAATGAATGACTTACGATTCATGCGTGGCAACTTTCGGACAAACCACGCCTCCCATGTTGACGTGATTAATTTAAAAAAAATTACCTTAATCATATTTATTTTACAGCTTTTGTTTCTGCAGTTAGAAACAGCGCAATAAGGCATTTTTGCGGGTTGTTGTTACAGTATTTACAGAAACAAGTCAAGGTGTACTGAGAAAGGTTTTGAAATGCCCTGCACTACGGTGCAGAGTGTTGGCAAGCACGCCCCGGCTACTCTTCCATTCTATCCATCTATTTCTGTGGTGCGTACCATCCCTTAGGGCTGTTAACAACCCAAATGGTGCAATGACGGTGTGCTACGTATTGCGGGCTCCATTTCCACACGGAACACATATTTGAATGGTCCGTAGATAGCTGTTCCGTGTCTGTCCCATTCCGTTTGAGCATGTGGAATTTGTGCGCAAACAGCACCCATGTTAAAGAATTTCACCTAGCGAGGTAGTTCTTTCATGGTTCGTATAAAAGAAAAAAAAACATTAATTATTAAAATTTCTTTTTTATTATATTTAAAAATACTTAAACAAATTTTTTTTTTTTTAATTCATCATCCTCCGAGCCTTTTCCCAATTATATTGGGGTCGGCTTCCAGTCTAGCCAGATGCGGCTGAACATCAGTATTTTACACGGAGCGACTGCCATCAGACCCCCGCAACCCAGTTACTGGGTAATGGTAATACCGACATTCGGAGGTTAGACCACTTGTCAGACTTTCAGGCTTCTGACTACCCGTAGCGACTGCCATAGATATTCGTATGACAACCGGGACCGACAGCTTAACGTGCTCTCCGAGGCACGGAGGGGTCTCGTTGTGTAACGAAATGGTCACCCATCCACAGACTGACCGCGGCAAGTGCAGCTTAACCTTGCAGATCGTACAATCCGCGCAGTCGTTGCTTCGCTACGAGCCCCTCCTTTTTTTTTTTAATTGTTTCTGAATAAATTGAATTGAATTGAAACGCTCATGCTAATCTAGGACTTGGTCTTTATTAGTGACAAATTTGGCCCAAATCCACTCAAGCCAAATGAACAAACAAATCCATACTTTCACATTTATAAATTAAAATTAGTAGCATTGAAGTCTAAATAATAATATAACAGAAATGGTAAAGTCGCGTGAACTTGTCGTCAGGTATAGGTGTACAGTGCGCGAACCGTTTGCGTGATCATCAGTGCTGTTTTGAACGCAGAGTTACTATAATTGTATTTTGCAGCATATCTAACAGCGAATTTTATTAAACATAACATAACATCACGCCTGTACATTGCCGAAGGGGTAGGCAGAGGTGTATAGCACACCAACATTTCGCCAGTTATCATATAGCCCCATGTAACTTAGTTTATTTTGCATTGAATTTTAGAAATATGGTGGGCGTAATTGCGTATGCATGTTTTGATAGCAGCAACCCGGCGACACGCGTTCCGATATTAAAAGACAGCAGATTACATTTCCATTTCCTTGTTACTTAGATTTCTATGATTAGTGGAATATAGCAGAATACTAACTAGTAGTGCCACCATATTATCACCACAGCCTTGCGAGACCACATAAAACTTGGCTTTGGTAACCAGCATCCATCTCAGTTACGTAAGTATGACACTAAACAAAGTGGCCCCATAAAATATCTTCCTACCCTCGTGTGACGTCATAGTCTCGTTTATAACTCAAGCAAACTTCGTGGACTCATCGGGACTCTGATACCTGTATGAAGTCAGGATAGTTAAGAGTTTTATGCATGTTCTAAAGAATCTTCTAATCTTTAGGGATGGTCCTTATATAGGTATATTTACAGTTATTGTTGGCGCTGCTAATGAACTCTATTTCAAAAATTATTTGAAATTAAAGATTTGGTCGAGAAAAAAAAACGTAACAACTTCATTTTACGAAGTAATCGTCTAAAATTGGAACACTGAGTTGTTACTGCTTATTACTCCGGGATTTGGCACTGGTGAGCCAAATGTTAAGCCAAATACGGTTTAAAGGACGCATAACGTTGCCATTTGTCATGCTATTATCAGTTCAGTATCAGTTGGATGTCCACTGCGAAACGTGGCACTGACTGCTATGTTCAACGATAATTGGTGGACGTTGCTGTTATCACCGCATTTGGCACAATCATTGGAATCATAATAATGATGATTTTGTTAATCACATCCAGCTAATATAAACGGGAGAATCGAGTCCACCACAGAAATTGATAGAATGGCGAAGTGGGCAGGGCGCACGAGCCAACATTTCGCACCATAGTGCAGTGCATTTCAAAGCCTTTATCAGCACGCCTTGACTTGTTTCTGTAAATATTGTAACAAAAACCCGAAAAAATCTTTATTGTGCTGTTTCTAACTGCAGAAACAGAAGCTGAAAATTATAGTTGAATTTTTAAAATTAATGACGTCAATATGGGAGGCGTAGTTTGTTCGAAAGTTGCCACGCATGAATCGTAAGTAAAATCGTGATTACAACAATTCCATCTATTTATGTGGAGTCGACACTCGAGGAGAATGATCCTACTCATAATTTAAATTATTGCTACAAAAAATATAATCAGCTACGAAACTTAAACAGTGAAAGAACCCGTCAAGAAAAAGTACAAAGCACAAAAAATAAACGGTGTCCGAAAATTCTTCGCTTCTTCCAAGACATTTCTCGAACATAAAGGTAGACAAACCGTCAATAGATCCATTATCGGAACGTCTGCTCACCGGAGAAGAATTCATAAGACTTCGTCTAAATTCTCCCAAATTGTGCGGGCCTGACCTCATTGTGTTACACAATAAATAGCTTTAGTACCCGAGTCCTGTCAGCAACATTGGAGCCCATTCAGCAACATTGGAACCCATTCAGCAACATTGGAGCCCATTCAGCCAGGTATCAATAAACCGAAACTTAAATTACTGCTGTATAAATATTTTTTTACGACATTTCAAATTACTAGTATTATTACGTATGTCTTTAATCAGCATAATTCTTCCTCCTATCTTTGTTATATCAATAAGTAAATGACAGCAATGTGAAAAAGTTCACTTGGGAAAGTACTACCACCATAGAAAACTAAATAATAAAGCAATAGAAATCTTATCTACTGTATTTTAATATCAGAACGCGTGTTGCCAGTTTTCCGCTACCAACACACAAATATGCAATTACTTCCACCATGTTTCTAGCATTCAATGCAAAACGAATTAATTACCCTCCTGCCCTTATCCCAATTTATTTGGGTCGGCGGTGCATGTTTTTTTCTTCCATACATCTCTATCAGCCGTCATCTCGGTGTTCACTGCAAAAAAAATTAAGCCTATAAAAATCCGCTGTTAGATATGTTGCAAAATACAATTTTAGTGACTCCGCGAACAAAACAGTACTGATGATCAAGCAAATGGTTCGCGCATCGGTGTCCTACGAGTACAAGACACCTGCAAGCGGCGACAAGTTCACGCACCTTTACCACTTCTGTTAGATTATTATTTAGGTTTCTATGACTTCCAACATATAGATATCTGTTCCAGTAACATATTTATATCCTGGCAATCGTGGTGTCATTGATACCTATACACATAAAGGCGTTGCGATGGTATAATCGCATTCCATCAAGTGAGCCGTTGGCCTATTTTCCGACCATATTCTGCCATAAAAAAATATTTAGCCGGTGGTGAACAAAATCAGGGCCATTTTCCTCTGAATCGGCACTACGTTTCGTGCACGTTCCACGACCCACAATTTGTACACTTACCGAATAAATGGAGCGTCCATTAGCCATGCATCGCTCGAAAAAAGATGCACTGCGTTACGAAATATATCGAGCTTGAAACACGCCTGCTTTAAGTGGAAAGATGGACCGGGTGCACGAAAATAGGCAACAGTGATGCAGCCATTTCAGTATGACTTGTTAGTATTTTTGCTGACTTATTTCAGGTGCATTAGTATTCGGAAAGGGCCAATAAAACATCGACCATAATATTTTAATATTTAATATAATTATTAATAGCTTCTTGTGCGATCGAAAGAAAAAAACAGGCCAAGTGTGAGTCGAGCTCACGCAATAAGGGTTCCGTACCACTCATCGACCTGATTCAGTTGTTTTATCATACGAAAGCGGGTGAGCCATACTAAGACTTGTAGTTGTAATGCGTATAGACACGCGCTCTTGTGTGCGTAACTACAAAACTGGGCCAAAACTGAGCGCTACCGAGCTTACACACACACACAAGTAGGGCTCACCCGCTTTCGTGAGATAAAACAAAACAAAAGACATCAAAGTCGTTCGCGAAATGTGAATTTTTGCATCTCTTTCTTACGCAGGTACCACCACATATGTCTATATTTGCCCTATTTTTAGTATTTTTTGCTAAATTACATAGTATGCACTATAATCAGACCAAGTTTGACGTTGGTATGTATTACTGTTTTGAAGATACAGCAGGAACAAAAACGATGAAAAAATTCCATGTTTTTCGAGGTTTCTTGTATGGGCCCCTTAAGTTTTTGACTATATTTAATTTTTAGTATTTTTCGTGATAGGCACCATAGAAACACATATTCTGTGAAAATTTCAATTGGTTATCTATTACCGTTACAAAGATACGGCCCTGTGACGGACAGACGGACGGTCGCTACGCTGTCCATCCGGGACAGCGTAGCGAGAGTGATAGGGTACCGTTAGCACCATTTGGGTACGGAACCCTAAAAATGAACTTTAAATATCATTAACTCAAAATTTGAATCACATTACTTTTGGTAAATAACATGCTGCGCCGACCCCAAATAAATTGGGATAAGGGCAGGAGGATGATGATTACTTTTGATAAATTCTCGTAATTAGACAAAACAATAAATAGCGCACAGCAGTGAACTGCAAAATACACGCTGAAAATTTTGTCGTTTCAAAAATGAAGAGGGGTCATTATACTCATCATTACGACTAACTTTTACTACGGAAACAACACCAAAATCACGAAAAAAAAAGCTGATCCTTAAATTATTTCGATGTATGTAAACAGAAATGTAGGGATCAGCCAAATTTTTTTTCGCGATTTCAAGGTTAGTCTTAAAGGAAAAGTTGTTCGTAATAATGAGCACAATGACCCCCCTTTGTTTTTGAAATGACTAAATTTTCAGTGTGTATTTTGCAGTCCACTGCGCTATTTATTGTATTTTGTCTAATTACGAGAATTTAACAAAAGTAAAGTGATTCAAATTTTGGGTTAACGATATTTAAAGTTTGTTTTTCTTTGTTTGGATTATAGGTAATGTCTATAATCCAAACAAAGAAAAACAAACTTTAAATATCGTTAACCCAAAATTTGAATCACTTTACTTTAAAGCTGATATTTTGTTTCATGTTTTGGTGGAGATTGGCTACAACATGAAAAACTTTTAAATGTGGTTTGTTTGTATAAAATGTGTTTCATATCTTGTAGATATTATAGCTTTATTTTACCAACTTCTATGTACATTTCCACTGGCGGGACATCTCAATACAGTCCGCGTTTTAGTTTCCACAAAGTTTCATTTGATTTGCGACCACCAGCCTCGTGCCAAGCGAAAGATCTGTTTTGGCAGTTACCAACAAAACTTGCTATATTTCAAACTTTTCAAACATACAACTTTGTTATATTTGGAGTAGGAACAACTCTCGGCCAGGAAATAACTTGGCGAAGTTTTCAGGTGGGTTTTTTGCCCTCGAGAGCTGAAGTTTTTACGCTAATCGAAATGAAACATCAGTGTAGCATTCGGTTGTTTTCCGCATTAATAAGTGTGAGAGTTTTTCCTTCTTTTTATAGTACGTGTGAGAAATACAAAGTAATCACATTCTAAAAAAAACTCTGCTTGATAGGTTGTGTATTTACATGTTACCAGCCTGTGTCCGTGGCTTTGCCCGCGTATAATTCAGTATTGGAGACGGCCAAATTTATTTAATTTAATTAGATAAAAGTGACAATAGTTTTAGTCTAATAATATTTTCTGCTTATCAGGAGCCAAGTGGGTATGTTAAATAAATTAAAGTCACATTAAGACTCTCAAGACCAACCGAGAGCACTATGTTATTATGTTAATGGTTAAATAAGTACTTTAAAATATTAACAACAAAGAGACAAGTCAAGTCAGGTTATAGGCCGTCCAACTGCTTCGATGTCTAGCGACAAAGTGAGTGCTCGCCGACCGCTGACGAAAAAGATGACCGACTTTGGTGGGGAAACCGCAGTATTGATATTTTTCTCTGCTGACTCTTTACATCAGTTTATCATAGAATGGTGTTGTTATCGCGCATCCCTCGAGAACTGTTTATCTACCCGGGATAAAAATAATCTATATGTTATTCTGAGTTATGGTCTATATGCGTGTTATGGTCTGTCTGTGCCGAATTTCATCTTAATTAACAATTTTAGTAGGATTACGACGAAAAAGTTATAGTTATTAAAAACAAATTCGACAAAAGACTCCCTTTTTTAATAACAAAGGGGGACAAACGATGCGTTGCCGACCTTTTAAAAAGACATAATGCTCTTTTCTTGTAGAATTCCGTGGTATTGCCGTATATGGTATATGGCCATGGATAGCGGAGACTGCTTCGTTTGCGACTCATTTGCTCCCCTCTATAAAAAAAAGATGTACACAGTAACAACAAGAAAGAAAAAGCTTATTTCAGCCTAACTTACCCAGAAGCCTTACCTACACCTCTTCCTCTCCTTCGACCGTCAAGGCTCTAAATACATTTTAAAAACACGTTTTTAAAATCCACTTACCTGTCAAGACAAAAATCTTGTTAAATAAAATAGACCAAAACCAACGTCTACTTTACCAACATTCCTTTCTAAAGTTTAAAGTAGAATTGAGGAAACAATGTGAAACAGGACAGTTTCAGTGAGGCGTTACTTATTCACGCCGTTTGTCGGCGAGGTAGTGCTGCTCAAATATTCAATGCCACCGTCTTGTGCTTGTGTTAAGCTGTAGGCTTAAAAGTACAGCCGCAAATGACGTGAGGAGAACGGAAAATGTAAGAAAGATATTGTATGGGTATTACATGACGCTAATACTGCTATAGTTAAACACTATTATTAAAAAAGTTTTGCTAGTAAAACTTAATAGATATCTAGGTATCTAGATATTGAGCTAAAATATTTTTTAAGTTGTGTTACATTTGTTTTTTTTATTTTTTTATTCCCCTTTTTTACTGCAATCTGTCCTAATAGGACAATAAGCTGTACTTTATGAAATACTAACAAAATGGATTTTAAATTATCTGTAACTAGCCAATGCCCGTGGCTTAGCCCGCGTGGTTGTCGTTTATCGCGAATTCCGTGGGAACTGTTCATCATCCCGGAATAAAAGTCAGCGTACATGTTAATCCAGGTCATGTTCTATCTGTAGGCCAAATTTCATCCAAATCCGTTCAGCCCTTACAGCGTGATTGAGTAAAACGTCCAAACATATTCACAAACTTTCACATTTATAATATTAATAAATTAAAACCGGCCAAGTGTGAGTCGGACTCACGCAGTAAGGGTTCCGTACCACCCATCGACCTGATACCCCATAGAAACTGATTTAATTTACGAGAGCTCATCAAAAGACATCAACGACGTACGCGAAATGTGAATTTTTGCATCTCTTTCTTACGTAGGTACCACCACATATGTCTATGTTTGCCCTGTTTTTAGTATTTGTTGCTGCACAACATAGTAAACAATACAATCAGACCAAGTTTGACGCTGGTGTGTATTACCGTTTTAAAGATAGAGCAGGAACAAAAACGTTGAAAAAAATTGCATGTTTTTCGAGGTCTCTTGTATGGGGACCCCCTTTGGTTGTCGACTTTTTTTATTTTTAGTATTTCTCGTGATAGGCACCATAGTAACACATATTATGTGAAAATTTCAACTGGTTATCTATTACCGTTACAAAGATACAGCTCTGTGACCCTTCCCTTTTTCCACTTGACCCTGTCTTTTGCCTTCTGGGGCCATTCCTTCAGATAGGAGTCAAGTTCGTCCCGCCATCTCCTTCTGGGTCTACCGCGTTGTCGTTTGCTGCTGTCTGGAACCCACTGTGTGGTTGTTTTCGCTAAAGTAATTATTATTATTATATTGAGAGATTTCAGCTTCTTTGCTGCTTGTGTTTAAAGTTATTTTCAGCTATTACGATGAAATAACAAACCATAATATTAAATAATAGGGTTTGATCATATTGATAAACCCACGAACTTAAAATGAGTCGAAGATTTACAAGACATCTGGAATCAAGGAAATCTTTAGATAATGTTCAGTGATCAACAGAAACAGTACTATATTTTATTCAAGATAAGTAAAAATCACAATCCAATTTTATTTTATACAGTACCTCAATTCCCATATTTTATTTCGTAACACACAAGAAAGCTGAAAGAAAAGTAAATGAAAGATTTTACGACAAATATAAAACGAAGCAAACTTTAGATAAGAAAGTGGAGTGTCGTATTTTTATCGTTAAAACCTCCACGGTAACGTATTCGATACGGTTCGATATGTTCGGCTTCATCCGAGTTCGAGTGGCAAGTTTCCGGAAAATTCCACCGACTTTGTATAAAATTTGCAATACACTCGAATTGCTCCTGTAATGCACTTTACTTCACACCTGTTTTACAGATTTATTGTTGCCAGTTTTTCAGAAAGGAATTTAATATAATTATTGCCAGTTCATTCCACCTCGTTAGCTTTGGGACAGGGACGTCCAAAGTTGTAAAGATAAACTTTTAAAATTAAATTAATTATGATCTTTTTTAATTATTACTCTCGTGAGTAACATTAATATTGAGTGTGTGTGAAATCTTAGTACGTGCATTCTTACGTTGAGAAATAGATAACAGTCACACATTCTGGAAATATGCAGGTAAGTATTTCAGACACTTGAATTTTTTTTGACGACGTCTGTGGTCTAGTGGTTCGAGTGTCGGACTGCTGATCACTAGGTCGTGGGTTCAATTCCCACAGAACACAAATATTTGTGCGATGAACATAGGTGTTTGTGTTGGTCTGGGTGTTTCTTATGTATTATAAGTATGTATTTATAAAAAAGAAGTATATAAGTATTAAATCCATTGTCTAGTACCCATAGCACAAGCTCTGCTTAGTTTGGGACTAGATGGTGCTGTGTAAAAATGTCCCAAAAATATTTATTTATATATTTATTATAATAATAAGTGTAAATGAATGAAGGGCGCGGGAATCCGCTGGATGCGGGAAGCGCAGGACCGGTCGTTGTGGCGATGCTTGGGGTCTTTCGGCTGAAATTATGATGATGATGAAACTATCGAACTGTGTTCAAACAATGACCGTAATAGTTTTTGGATCAGATTTATTAACTTGTGTAAGAAAGTAAGTAGGTTTAATAGAAGCTATCTAAGACTTGGTTATAACCAAAATCGCGTCAAACGTATAGAAGGTAAATAAGTTTTTTTCGATTTCAACCCTTAAGGTGTTTATACACACACTTAGTAAATACTTACTGCCTTAAACTGCTAATATTTGCTAATTGTTAATACTTGCCTATACTGAAACTGGCGAAATGTTGGTTTACTGTACACCTCTGCCTACCCTTCGAAGAAATACAGGCGTGATGTTATGTTATGTTATGTTAAATACTAAGGGGCTCGTGGCTAAGTAATAACCACATGCATCGCAAGATCTGCGAGGTTAAGCAGCTCTAACCACGGTCAGCCCCTAAATGGGTGACCGTTTCGTTGTACATCAAGACCCCTCCGTGCCTCGAAGAGCACGTTAAGCAGTCAGTCCCGGTTGCCATACAAATATTAACCAGTAGCCAGAAGCCCGAAAGCCTGACAAATGGTCTAACCTTACGATGTCGGTATTACCCAGTAACTAGATTTCGAGGGTCTGATCGCAGTCATCAACATCAACTCAGCCTATGGCAGTCCACTGCTGGACATAGGCCTCCCCCAAGTTGCACCTCAACACCTGGTCTGCCTCCGGCAACCAGTCCCCTAAGCCACCTACATCTGGCTGGACTTGTAGCCATCATCATCAACTCAGCCTATCGCAGTCTACTGCTGGACTTGTAGCCAACCTTAATAACCTTAATACCATAATTGGAAAAGGGCTCAGAGAAAGTAAGTAATATTATTGTTTTCTATATCTTTTCATTTAATTCAAAATGGTTACTTGTTGCAAGTCTTTTTTCTCATTTCTCAGTAACACCAATCGATGAATTAAACAGTCCACATTTATTTTCATCAAAATCTGCACCAGTCGAATCATCTTAAATAACTGACATTAATATCAGAAACGGAAATAACATTGTCACAATTCCCTGAAGAACGACAGCTGGAGTGTCCATACAAAAATGGTGGTTTTTTGACTGACATAATAAGAAATTACTTACAGCTTTTTTATTCATGTAATAGAATTAAATGGTTTTGTTTCCTCATTTTCCTTACAATAATTGTAAGGTTTTTGAGATTTTTTATGATGTTCTAAGAAATTTTAATATTTGGTGTACATTATTTGCAAAGCTGTTTTTAAATTCAATTCATTTGTTCGCATAAAAGTTGGTACATAACACATTTGGTCTTACATGTAATTAGAAGTAATTAATGATTTTAATATTTTTGTCAGTTAATTGAGATGAGATTGAGATGAGATTGATTGAGTTTGTTGAGATTATTTGTGGGAGATGGGTCCTTTGTATCGACGTATTTCAATTCGGCTGTCCCTATTTCGCGAACTTTTTCCTATCCAGTCACATATTATCTAATATAAGTACAGATAGAAGTTAGTTTGTTCAAAACTCTTGTTACCACATGCCAAATACTTTAAATTTATGTAGTTCCAACGTTATGTTTGCCATTTAACTTATATTGGCACGGCCATAAAACATTTGCGTGAAAGTGCGCCGCATAATCGCCGGTTTTCGATATAAAACGGGGCTTTGTGAGAATTCCCTGGCATTCGTTCGTCGCTCCAAGCTGCGATATGAATATTATTACATTCTTCTGTCCTATATTTATTATTGTGAATTTTCTGTCAATAGCTGTCTGCTTTGTTTATAGGTTTGTGTGGTGTTCTATTTTTAGAATTGGACGATATCACGCTATGGCTTTTACCATCTTTATTCCAGTATTTTGGTTTCGTTTTGATAATCAGCGTTTTTTTCTATTCTTACAATTATTGATTGTTATTATCATTTTTCTGTTGTCAGTATCCATAGAATTGTGTATTTATATTTATTTAAATTTCAACATCATAATAAGCCTACCATTTTAGGTCACAGAACTAAGTGGGCCCGGCTCCCAAGGGCACATAAAATAATATTTATTCAGGGTTCAGACTCGTCCAAATTTAAGGAACATGTCATGCCTCTAGAGAACTCCTGTTGAGGTTTGTTTTATAAACATTTGGAAGGTTGTCACTGTGTAAATATGGAATATTAATTACATAATTATAGTGTGTATCTTCAGCATAAAATATAGAAACCTGATTTTAATAATACAATTTTGATAATCGTTTTAATTAACCTTAATAAATATTGAGTGTTTTCGTTGCCAGAGTAACAGAGTATGAGAATACCTTTACTTGACTTGTATTGCTATGTAAATACAATTTATAATTATTAATTACTTTTTTGTTTTGCTTTTATATGTTGTGCAATAAACAGTATTATAATTATTATAGAAACATTGGTAATGATATTTAGCTGTATAGACAACGCCTTATTTTTCATGTTCAAAATTACAGCAATACAAATCGCCAAGTTTAGCTTAATTTCAAACATAACCGCCAATCCAAACATCTGTGAGCTTTTTGCTATGCCTACCAGTCCATTGTTCTCGTAATCACCAACCACGTCGCTGATAAACGCAGGCGCTGATTTACGGTCCGAAGCCACGCCATTAACGGCATTACCCTAACACCGGGGAGTTAGCTCAGGAGTTATGGCTGATTTGCAACTTGTGCTGGAATGTCTTGAGATATGCTGGTTGTGATAAGGTGCTGGCTCGTGTGAAGGAGGTGATTTAACTCAGGAGAGAAAACTTTAAAATTACTTGATTATTGGGTTAGGGTTTTTAGGGTTCCGTACCCGAAGGGTGCCAAACGGAACCCTATTACTCTCGCTACGCTGTCCGTCCATCCGTCCGTATGTCTGTCTGTCACACGGCTGTATCTTTGGAACGGTTATAGGTAACCGATTGAAATTTTCTCAAAATATGTGTTGCTATATGGTGTATCACGATAAATACTAAAAACAAAAAAAAAGTCTAAAACCAAAGGGGGTCCCCATACAAGAAACCTCAAAAACATGCAGTGTTTCAACGTTTTGTTCCTGCTCTATCTTCAAAACGGTAATATATACCAGCGTCAAACTTGGTCAGATTATAGTGCATATTCATATTCATTTATTTCGTAAAGCCTATTTACATGTCAAATAATAAAAATAATCATATTATGTAGTTTAGCAACAAATACTAAAAATAAGACAAACATTGGCGAAATGTGGGTGTACTATTACACCTCTGCCTACCCATTCGGGGAAATACAGGCGTGATGTTATGTTGTTATGTTAAGACAAATATAGACACATATTATGTGGTGGTACCTGCGTAAGAAAGACATGCAAAAATTCATATTTCGCGCACTGTACGTTGATGTCTTTTGATAAACTCTCGTAAATTAAATCAGTTTTTATGGGTTTTTTTTTCATATAGCATGTGTTCTAACAAACATGGTTAGGTACCCAAGTTGCCTATTCATGTTGATTCTCACGATTATCGTCAACATCAAATCAGCTTACAAACACAAAAACAAGTAATCTTAT
Source organism: Asteroscopus sphinx (assembly GCA_949699075.1). Taxonomy (NCBI): domain Eukaryota; kingdom Metazoa; phylum Arthropoda; class Insecta; order Lepidoptera; family Noctuidae; genus Asteroscopus; species Asteroscopus sphinx. The sequence goes on from OX453007.1 coordinate 786,789, forward strand.
AAATTGAATTCCAACAATACACACCACTTAGGAATCTTGAAAAAATAATCCGTGCTCTCAAAGGTAGAGTACTAATAAATAATACATCGCCAAAGTTCCCGGGTCGGCTCATACAGAAGATTGATCCGCGCGTTCCGAATACATTTACATGTGGGAATAAATCATAACAGTGGAGGTTCGCGTCGATACTCATGTACAATATGAGGAGTAATTTATATTGTTTGGCAGTGGCGAAGGGTTCATATATAACACGATTCCCACCGGCTTCCCTTTAGGAATTGCTTAAATACAGATCAACGACATTTCTATGCTAATTTATTGTTCTAAAGTACAAAAAAATAATCTAAAATTAAATTAAAAGTTGTTAAATTGTTTTATTATTTTATTAAAGTGCGATCTTAGCCATTTTAAGAGTTTTAGGTACCTACGGCTTCCCTTCTGAAAATATTCACCCTTTGCCACTGTTGTTTGGAGTTTCGGGTGTTGAATAAAAGTGATGTCCGGATTTTTTATTATTGAAATGAAAAAACTTCAATTGAAGATTTTGGTGTTAATTCCTGAAAAAAATTTAATGATACTGGATTTTGACTACAAGAAGACTAATCATTTGCCCAGAAACATTTGTTTTCATCTGCAAGAAACTTCTTTTTTAATCGCGTAAAGTAAATGTGAACAGCAATATTCATCATCATCAGTCCATTACTGTCCCATTGCTGGGCACGGGCCTCTTCTCAGAATGAAGTTTAAGACCTTAGTCCACCACGCTGGCCTAGTGCGGGTTGGCGGACTACACACACCATCAAGAACTCTATGGAGCACTCTCAGGTGTGCAGGTTTCCTCACGATGTTTTCACGATAATCAAATTCTGATCCACACATGAATTCAAAAAGTCTGTGGGGCGGGCCGGTTTGAACTTCTGCATCATCTTTGAACAGAACTATTGTGGAAAGAAAAATATTATTTTATTTATACAGTGACTCTTATTCGTTATTAAGATCAAGCTTAGTTGGAAAGTGATATAATATTATTATTAAATGAAAATATCAGGCTTATTCCATATTTATGTTAATAACTGAATATTCTGTAAAACTAGCGCGAACTAATAGGTCATCCATATAGTGTTTTAAATATTTTCAACCCAGACCATTGTACAGAAAATCATAAATCACATCCTCAAGCTCCACTTTTTACCACACATAATAAAATAACAATAGATAGTGATATTCTGAAAGCCTAGGCTTAGGGTAATAAGGCCTTACAAAAAAATACTTCTCCAAGAATGATTTGGCATATTCTTTTCACAGTAGCGAAACGTAGGAGGCGAGTTATTGCTCCAAACTTTTAGCTGTTACTGGGAAAAACTTGTTATTAGTTAAAGTGTGCTGGGCTGGCTGATTGAAACAATATATTCAGTGGAATACCTACTTCAAGACTGGGTAATTCGAGAGAAAACATCGAATTTAAGATTTCAGCGAAAAAGTTCGAAGATAACATATTATTATGTCGAAAAAAAAACAGTGACACTATCGTGTCATGTTGAATAATAGTAGTTTTATTCTCAAAGTGATTTGGTACATTATATTTATGTGGAAAAGGAAGGAAGAAATAGTAGTTTATGAAACTGTTGCATAACAGGGGTTATTAAAACACGAGTGTGAGTTTAAAAACTGAGCCGCAGGCGAGGTTTTTGATAGTATCACACGAGTGTTTTAATACCTAGTTATGTCAGTTTCATATACTATTTTATCTAAACTCATACAATTTTAAATAAAATACCAAAGTCAAAATCTTGGTAACATTGTCGTAGTTCAGGCGAGGTTTTTAATAGTATCACACGAGTGTTATAATACCTAGTTATGTCAGTTTCATATACTATTTTATCTAAACTCATACAATTTTAAATAAAATACCAAAGTCAAAATCTTGGTAACATTGTCGTAGTTTTTCTTGATTTTTCTGGTAAAAGATTGTTCGTCATTTACGTTGCTGCATCCAGAAATTCAGGCGGGGTCATATTCTCCTCACTTCAGTATAACTGCTGTAGTCAGATATTTTTGCCCAGAATAAAACATTACACATACAAAACCATAATAATAACGTAAACAATTACAATAAATTTACAAGTAACGATGACCAAATCCAGTAGGCCATGGCGCGCGGCCGCGCACGCGCCCCAGCGCGCTTCTACACAGATAATAAAATATAGTCTGGCGAAAACATTATAATCGGAACTAATTTTCTATCCTTGTCAGTATTCCGTCAATCTCTGTTTTAACATACAAAAAATATGCCTGTAAACACGACTAGTGGCGCCACCCTGAATTTTATGTACTCGTTGGTGCCAAACTGTACGACTGCTAAAAAAAAAGGTTTGAAAACTCCTTGGTTGGGTCGAAGTGGCATTAAAAACTCCTTAGTTGGGCTGAAGTGTGCGGTTATGGAAAAAAAAATTAAATTACCGCATTGTTATGTTCAGCAAACTGTATCGTAATGAAACTTTTTAAATTCATTACAGGTGCGTAAAGTATGTCATTATGACATTACTTTCGAGTTCATAATTCGAATTTTATGATACGAGTGTAGATAATAGTAAGTTACTTCTTCGAGCTAGTAAAATGTTCTCGAGAAAGGATTGCATCATTGATACCTGCTACTCGAACATCATACTCCATATTCGATCCATTTGCTACGCGACATACAATCAAAAATCAGCTGGTCCCTACATTTTATCAATTTAAGTGAACACAAATGTAGGGACCAACAGATTTTTTTTCACGATTTTAGGGTTGGTGCCATAGTAAAATTTGTTCACAATATTGAGTACAATGACACCTTTCGGGAAAAAAGCCATTAAAATTTCAGCATGTATTCATACTAGCCTATGCCCTCGGCTTCGACCGCGTGGATGTCATCTATCGTGGATCCCTCGGGAACTGTTCATCTTCTCGGGATATGTTCCGGGTTATGTTCTATCTGTATGCCAAATTTCATCCAAATCCGTTTAGCCCTTACAGCGTGATTGAGTAACAAACATCCAAACATCTTTACAAATTCATATTTATTTATTTATTTATTAACACTTTATTTCGGTAGGTACCATAGTTATACAAATTAGATGATACATTACAATAAAATGCAATACAATAAAATATCACAATAAAATACAATACAATAAATACAACTACTGACAATTACAACATTAATGGGTGAGCTGTACCCAACGTCTATACGTCTCTGTTGTTACAAGCCTATCTGCCAGGCTGCTAATTATAGTGTTTTTACACGTGTCAACTCTGTACATAAAAGACGCTATTCTCTTCCTCTGTATCGCGTTAAACGAGTCAACTCGAGCTTCCGTGTACATTTCTGAAGCGCTGCAACAGCGCTTCAAGCCCATGAGTTGCCTGAAAATATTATTATAGGCTACTGTTTTGCCATAGTAGGCCTTTTTGGTATAGTCAGTCCATAGTTGATACGTGTAGAAGGTCTGACAGAAGGATCTAAATAATGTAATTTTCACGTCTGGAGCCGCCTTAGCGAATTTCCTTATAATCATGTTACCAATAATGTTATGTTTATAATATTAAGTAGAATATTAGTAGGATCTATAGTATTATATTATCTGTGGTAGGATAGAATTTAATGCTTAACATATAGAAACTCCGATCCAATCGCTTGGGATTATCAGGCTAACTTGGAAACGACTGCAATAATTAGCAGTTTCAGATATTCATTAGTATTTTATCTATGACTATAATAGTATATTATTATATATATTTAGTACTTATTGTATGTTATATATATACCTATGTACCAGGCCCCTCAGAAAGTATTGCGAAAAAAAGTTTTTATATATGGGAGACTGGCCAGTTATAATGTTTTTCGAAAATATGATTATTTATAAGTAAAAATAAGTAAGTTCCAATTTCAAAATTTCCCTCCACATTTTTTGCGAGTTAATTCAAAGTATTGTGTCTCACTGAAATATGGATCTGCGCCGGGAACATTTTAGAGCTATGATTTTATACGATTTCAAGTGTCGCCTGAAACCGGATGAATCGTACGATAGACTTCAAATGGCATTCATGGATGAAGGCCCTTCCAAGGCAACCGTGTATCGTTGGTATAACGAATTCAAGCGCGGTCGACCAACTTTGGGGGATGACGAAAGAAGCGGTCGCCCTTTGACGGCTGTTACCGAAGAAAACGTGCTAGCAGTGAAAAATTTAATCCAAGACAATAGGCGAATTACATATCAGGAGATTCAACACATATTGAAGATTGGATTGGGAAGCGTTCACGAGATTCTACACAGCCATCTTCGCGTGAGGAGGATAGTATCACGCTGGGTGCCGCACAACCTCACCGATGCTCAGAAGCAGGCCCGGGTGGAATGGTGCCGTGATATGCTTAACAAATTTGAAGCAGGCTCGTCTCGGCGTGTTTACGACATCGTTACAGGTGATGAGTCCTGGATTTATCAATACGACCCAGAAACCAAGCACCAGTCGACTGTTTGGGTGTTTCAAAATGAGCCAACGCCTACCAAAGTGAAGCGATCTAGAAGCGGGGGTAAGATTTTGATCGCTAGCTTTTTTAATTTGACTGGCCACTTGGTATCAATTCCCTTACGGGATCAAAGAAGCATTAATGCCGAATGGTATACTACCAAATGTTTGCCAGAAGTTTTCTCTGTTATAAGCAACAAGCGACCAAACACAGGGCTCCGCGGGCTACTGCTCCACCACGACAATGCACCTGCGCACACCGCACTCAAAACGAGGGACTTCCTGGACAGCACGCCAGTCAAACTCCTGGGTCACCCTCCTTACAGCCCTGATCTAGCACCGTGTGACTTCTTTTTATTCCCAAAAATAAAAAATCAGCTCAAAGGGATACAATTTTCGTCGCCGGAAGATGCGCTGGCTGCGTTCGAGCAGGCTGTAAACGAGGTGTCTGCGGCGGACTGGAAAAAGTGTTTTGAAAACTGGTTTAGGCGCATGAATCTTTGTATAGAGGCTGGTGGAAAGTACTTTGAAAAGATTTGATAAAAATATATGTACGTATAGAACAATTTTTTTTAGTTTCGCAAAACTTTCTGAGTGTCCCACGTATGTTTATCTATTGTTTTAGTGGTAATTTATTTCTCATCTTGTTTTGTGTCGTGAATCAATATTGCACCTGCCTTGTCATCTCTGTATCACCCTAAGGTTGACTGGGAGAGAATGCCTAAGGCATTAAGTCCGCCTATGTACACATGTTGCATGAAGTTTAAATAAATAAATAAATATTCCTAGGATATAATGTATTTTTTTTTTAAATAACCATTTAAATTTAAGACATTATCTTCAAACTAAAACATATAATAAAAACACAGACCTAGTAAATATGCCTGTTATAAAAACTATTCAATTTGTACGGTTTGGCTTTAGAACATTTCTCTTTCTTGCAGCTGGTTGTATCTAATTTACGTCAATTTTGTAGAAGTAGTGGGCGTTGTCTGTCAGCACCATCACATTAAACCTCAGCCTTACAATAAAATTGTGGAATCCATTAAGGCTAGGCTCCCAAAATGAGGTGACTTTTTGAAAACATGTGAGTCGAACACATGCTTGATGAATGTCAAATTTACATAGGTATATGTTTTTTGAACCTTTATCTATCGTTTGATTAGACAGTTACATAATTAGTTGATTTTTGTTCGATACTTTTATTTTTTCAAAATAATGCGTTTTTAGAGATTTTCCCAATATTTCTCCTTTATTCATTAACTTAGCTGTACAAAATTTATGCATACAGGCAGATAATAAAGTTTACTAAAAACTGGCTAGAGGAAATTTTTACAGATTGTTTAGTATTCTTGTAATAAAACGAAAACTGTTTTGAGACTTACGTCATTTACTTCCGTGTGTAAAACGCGCGGGAATGAATTTTTCGAAAATGTGTTCTATTGCAACTCGCATAAAATTTACGAGAGCGACCCGCAGTTGCGGGGTGTAAGGGGAGTGCGAGGGTGGGAATTGCGTTTTGGGAGCGTCCTCTTAACGCGGTCCGCTGTTAAACCGTTATTTTATCAAGTCTCAGTTTTGGAAACATACTGCAGGAGAATGGGAGCGTTTAGTTCAATAGGGGTTCTGGTTTATTTATTTATATTCAGGAAAACAAACAGCTATGAAAAGTGGATATGACAATACGAAATTAAATAAAACCACGTACAGACACCACACACGCACAATCCAAGCACATCCCCACCCCACACACATACAGTTACCACAAAATTAAGTTTTTTTTTTATTAGTATTATATTTTAACCAATGTAATTTACGTGTCGAAAGATACTGGATCCTGCAACACAGGGTATCCTTGTATGGGATCCAGTGTCACATTTATAACGTGTAACCAAGTTTTCATGAAAAAAAAAACTGCTACATTCTTCTTATTGATGCTTTGCAACGACATTGATTGTCTATGTCTCCATTGCATATTGTGCACACTATATTACATCTCCGCGAACGTTCTATTTTATTTTCTGTACGTTTTCACTGTACAACATTTATTAAATGTTACATTTTTCCGTCTTTATCAAGTCCGGAATAAACTGCTCGGATTAGATGATTCGCTTTGTAGCGTTTAGACAAATCGCGCGGTGATTTGTTTCATAGCGTTTTATGTTGACGGACTGACAATTTTCTGTTTTAAAGAAAGAACTTGATAAAAAGATTTTTTTAACATTTGTGTTTTTAAAACGAAATCGTGCGACTATTGCATTGCCATCCAGTCTTGTGTTACGTTTAATGTTTCAGGTATCTAGCTTATCTGGAAGTATAAGCTTAAAATCGATTTCAAAATATGTACCGAACAGACAGACACGATAGATACGATTTTTATTTTAGAGTTTAATTTTTGCGCTTTTATGTTTGTCCTTTTCTCTTTATAATATTGTGTTTTTTTTGTATGTGAACAAATAATAGATGATACCTACTCAACCCAGGTTCTCAAGATACAGGGTTGCCTAGTTTGAAAACTGCTGTTAAACAGCTGTTAACAGCTGTTAAACAGTATCCTTTGTACCCTTATAGTAAAAGTTTGTAACAGTGCTTTTTGAAATAAATAAATTTATTATTTAATTAGGTATTATGATTAATAAAAACGTAGTAAAAAATATATTCACAAGATATTTTTTGTTTTTAATGACTGCTTCGTAATCGAAATGATTTTATTGAGTTACACAACTCAATTAATCGGACTGCAGTTTTTTATTTGTGTATATTCCCAATGAGAGATGTAATAGCGCATTAATTAAAAGAAAATAACACTTTTATCTTAAAAAAAGTTTAGAAAAAACAAATTCTGAAGGTAAACATTATCACGACCACACCTTAACCAATCTCATTTAAAGAAACTTCACAGAACCAGTCCATTTTCTAATTCTCAGGCAAGAAAGGTTAGGCAACAGTAATCCTATGCGTGTCTTCATTACCCAGCATTAAGGCGATGACTCGACTTGATGAGCTCCTTTGTACCCCGCCCCCTTCACCCTTACACCCCCTCTGCCGCCTGTGACGTCACGAACGCGAAACATTTTAGGCAAATTGTAAAGATGTTGTTCTTTAATTTTGTTTTGTACGTGTAGGAAGGTTTTTCGCTGAAATGGATTATAATCTACATGGTTAATGACATCAACTTGTAAGGTTAAGCAGAACTGTGCCTGTTTTGTACTATGAAAGCTTTACTTTAATATTAATATAATCAGTCGCGTGTAGTTATGTCTAACCGGTCCAGGCTAGGTAGGGCCGATACTATGCTCCTCCACGACCACACATCTAGGTTCTTAGCTTGCCTCATTGCTTCATTGATCGGCACACCAGTCAGAGCGTGTACCTGGTCTGACCGGCGGCTAGGTAGCCGTCTGCGTGGTCACTTTCCTTCTACCTTCCTGACTATGACAAGCTTCTCGAAGTTGTCTGGCTCTCTCCGCGCTATATGTCTACAGTAGCCGAGTATTCGCTGCAAACAAGTTGTCAATATAGATAGGTCAAGAATAGACTTGTTAGTTCTTTTAGCTGTCCAAGGTATTTTTTTTTATAGTGTTGATGGCGAAACGAGCTAAAGGCCCACCTGATGTTAAGCGGTTACCTTTGCCCGTAACAACTTCAATACCACCTAGGCTGTTGCCTAAATGGTACCGCAAGTCAGTTCGCCAAACTGAGACATGAAGATGGAAAGATTCTCAGCATTTGCCTCCAACACCACTTGGACTGATTATGAAGTGATGATTACTGCAATGTTTGCTCAAATTCTTCCCTATGCTGACGAATATAGAAGCCTAAATCTATTAGTGGATGTTTACTATTGATATAATACTCCTAAAGCACACCCAGGTCACAAATCAAGTGATTAACGTCGCGATCCCATCAATATCACCGCTCGTGTATATCCTCAATGCGTGCGCAGAAACTAAGCAACAGGATTAAGTGGATCAGTTGACGGCTTACACAACTTGTAATCGTTGTTCCTCTCCCCAGCGTGTATCAGTAACAGTTGAAACTTTCGCTTTTAGAGGTGAAGATAAGTGGGAATTGGTTAATGAAGGAGAAACTTCCTAGGAATGGGATCTTCGAGATTTGTTCAATAATGAAATGTGTGTGGATGCGTTTATTTTTGTTGGGTCAGCGGTACACTAGATTAAGGTGCTTCTTTAAGACTTAAGTGGTGTCCCTAAAAGTAATTACTCGCTGAAAACATAATTTATCGTAAATTCGTTTTTAACAATTGAAGTACAGGTACTGTAGTTTAAATCTAAATAAGCCGTCTTTGACTGTTGCTCTCAGACTCCGCTCCGGCCACATACCATCGAATAAATTCGCATTTTTTATGAGAAAAACATTGCTCGCAGAACGGATGGCCGATGGGGCAGTAAAGTTCTGGAGTGGCGACCGCGTACTGGAAGGCGCAGCATGGGTAGGCCCCCCACAAGGTGGACCGACGACCTGGTGAAGGTCGCGGGAATCCGCTGGATGCGGAAGGCACAGGACCGGTCGTTGTGGCGATGCTTGGGGGAGGCCTATGTCCAGCAGTGGACGTCTTTCGGCTGAAATTGTGATGAGAAAAACGCCTTCTCCTAACTACTCTTCGTGTGGAGTTATTGATGATGTTCAGCATATTCTGATGTAATGTGGTCGGAATTCGAATGTAAGAATGTCCCTTTTTGGCCAAGATAAATGTTTTGATGTTGGATTCTGTAACTCTATTTTAGCTTGTCCGACTTCTGATGAAGCCAATCATTTGTATAAATTAGTTAATTCGTTGGTTTAAATTATTAATTATTATTTTGTATGTGATCTTATCTGATAAGGCAGTGTGATAGCTAAGCGACAAAGACTTAAAAAAAAAAAACAGAAACTATTTACTTTGTAAATTATAGGTCGCTATAGGTTAATAGTTTCTGCTTAAACTATAATACCTGTTCTTCATATTGTTAAAAATGAATTTTCGATAAATGATGTAGGTACACACGGCTACACATCAAGCTGTACATTTCGAGTATAAGCTGACCTCGCATTGTATAGGTTTTCCTTACAACGCAAGGTCAGCCTTTACTGGTTTTGTACAGCTTGATGTGTAGCCGTGTGTACTCAGCGAGTATTTATTTTTTTACTGATTGGGGCACCAATAAAATCTTAGTAGCGCCTTAAAGTACACATAGAATTTGTAATATTGAGCAACAACACAGTCTGCGCCGTGAATATCTTTCTTTTTGGTTTAATAAAGTCTTGTTTGAGCAAATCTTAAAGAACATCATGATTAATTTGGTTTTTTCGTTTTATTCTTTGTTCAACTAGTTTATTGTATGAAACTTTCACTGTTTAGGGCTGGAGATTTCACTGCTTTTATGATTTCAAATTCAAATGTTTTTTATTTCAAATAAACCTAATTACAGGCATTTTTTGAAACGATAGGCTCTAGTTCCACGTTCCAAACTGTTGTTCCTATTGAGAAAAATCGCAAGAAACTCCATGGATAAGTTACTCTTTCTAAAATGGGTAATAGTTTATTACGTCGTATTCGTTCAAATTTTTCTAGGTAAATATAAAAATGCTGGGTAAATATTCGAAGTATCGCGATAATGATTCATGGAAAGCCTGCAAGTGAGAGTTTTGAAAACGCTTTTAATTTCCAAAGCTAAAAAGAATAAAGTATTTAGAAAATTTTGTAATGATACCAGTTATAAGTAGGCTTATAATATTTAAAAAGCCTTTTGGCTCAGAACGGCGTCGTTAAAATTATTATTTTCTTCTAGATTTGGGGTTCGTATAATAATTTTGGGGATGTTAGTTTTTCCGTCGCTCTTGTGTATTCTTGGAATTGAATTTCTTCGTTTCGTTTAATTCTGTTTTATTCTAAATATAATTTGAAGACGTACGCAGTTAATTTAGTTTTTGTGAAAATATTAAATGTTTCTATTAAGACGATCACAATTTCGTCTTCAACCTTGACATTTAGAAATACGTTAACATTATGACATGACATATACTTTTAATTCTGTTTTTTCATCGTCATCATAATTTCAGCCGAAAGACGTCCACTGCTGGACATAGGCCTCCCCCAATTAAGGGGGGACCCACGCTGTGTTCTATCTTAACTCGTGAGAGTCGTAGCTTAGTCGATTTTTCTTTGATTTTTAGAGTTCCGTACCCGAAGGGTGCCAAATGGGACCGTATTACTCTCGCTACGCTGTCCGTCAGTCCGTCCGTCTGTCCGTCCGTCACAGGGCTGTATCTTTGTAACGGTAATAGATAACCAGTTGCAATTTTCACAGAATATGTGTTACTATAGTGCCTATCACGGCAACTACTAAAAATAAAAATAAACAAAGGGGGTCCCCATACAAGAAACAACATGTTTAAACCTGAACCTCAAAAAACATGTCTTTTTTAACGATTTTGTTCCTGCTCTATCTTCAAAACGGTAATAACCAGCGTCAAACTTGGTCTAATTATAGTGCATACTATGTAGTTTAATAAAAAATAATAAAAATAGGACAAACTTAGACATATGTGGTGGTACCTGCGTAAGAAAGGGATGCAAAAATGTATATTTCGCGCACGGTGCGTTGATGTCTTTTGATAAACTGGGGTATCAGGTCGATGGGTGGTACGGAACCCTTACTGCGCCAGTCCGACTCGCACTGAGCTGGTTTATTATATGTGTACATGTACACATAAGAAGTATCGTTTTAAAAAGATTTTAATGGATAGTAGTAAAACCTGAATTGTTATCAGTAGGCCCATGAACTTAATATCTTGCTGATATCATGATCACAAAAATTTCATATACTGTTTCTTTCAACATTTCTAGAAACCGATACTACAAGAATAAGCAAGGAGCAACAGTTTCGCATTGCAGTAAGCAATTACAGTCAAGCACATATCGATGGTATAAAACCAGTATAAGCAGACCCTGCTGTATATGAATATTACATGCTGAACCAGTTCTACTTAGGTATAATGGTCTAGTTACCTTTGATGTACAAAACAAAATTACAAAATACAAAATTATTTTTAATGTCGTTCCGTGTCAAACTATATACAAATAGTTTATTACGCTAATGGAACTCTTTCAATCTGAATGCAAATCAACGAGGATTATTAAGCAACGGAGATGATTCACGGATAAGAGAATTACGAAAAATTAAATAGAGATTTTGAAGTCCAGATTTCGACTAAAAAGTTGAGTAATGAATGAATGAGGAATTTCGTATTTACTTTAAATATGATCTGGGTATTATTATGGATTTTATCTGAAAAGTTACAGTTAACAATATCTACTATGATTAATCTTATCAAATTCAAATTAATTTATTTGCATAACAGTTGGTATATAACACAGTTGATCTTACTTGTAATTAGGATTAGGTCTCTCACCTACAATAACAAATAAATAAATAAATATCTTTGGGACATTTTTACACAGCACCATCTAGTCCCAAACTAAGCAGAGCTTGTGGTATGAGTACTAGACAATGGATATAATACTTATATACTTTTTTTTTTTTGTAAATACATACTTATAATACATAAGCAACACACCCAGACCAACACAAACACTTATGTTCATCACACAAATATTTGTGTCCTGTGGGAATCGAACCCACGACCTCGTTATCAGCAGTCCGACACTCGAACCACTAGACCACAGAGGTCGTCAAACAATCAATCAATTCTACAAATTTTAAAATAAATGAGAAACTTACCATATTTGGTCAACACAATGTCGATTAGTTATCAACGTACAACCTCTTTCAGTACTTGTTTATGTAGACGACATAATTATAGGTACTCGTGAATGTCCGATTTTATCAAAACTTTTGGAATGGAATTGAATCAAAATTAGCAAGTATTTTTAGCAAATAAAGTGAATTTGAATTTGGCCGATGGGGCAGTAAAGTTCTGGAGTGGCGACCGCGTACTGGAAGGCGCAGCGTGGGTAGGCCCCCCACAAGGTGGACCGACGACCTGGTGAAGATCGCAGGAATCCGCTGGATGCGGAAGGCGCAGAACCGGTCGTTGTGGCGTTGCTTGGGGGAGGCCTATGTCCAGCAGTGGACGTCTTTCGGTTGAGATGATGATGATGATGATGAATTTGAAGAACTCTGCTCTTTGCTTTCGCAATAACAGAAAACGTTATAATTATTTATTTATCCTATGAATATAATATTATCACGTATAAATATTAACTAAGTCAGCTCATTAATTAATTTATTATTCAACAGCTTTCAGCTAAGTCGCTCCGTGATTGTATTAGCTACATTAGCGTTAAACTTATTCTTTGCAGTAATTCCCTGGTCCTTGATATGTTTTTTACTTGGCTTGGCTTGGTAGGGAACGAAGGCTTATGAACGCATAAATTTCATAATACATTCTTAAATTTTAATATCCCGAAAAGGGGTCATTATTTGTCCCTACATTTTTTTGTGTTCACGTATATCGATAAAATATAGAGACCACCAGATTTTATTTTCGTAATTTCAGGGTTGGTGCCATGATAAAAGTTGTTCATAATGATGAGTACAATTACCCCTTTTCGGGAAAGTAGCCATTAAAATTTCAACATGTATATGCTTGTTACTACCAGAATAGTTCACATTCTGTTTAGATGGCCAGCATCTCAACGCTTGTAAGCTTAAATCGTGTACTGATGACGTGACGTGAATGACGTGATGTAACCTCATGTCCGACCATTGCAGGAGAGGAGAGACACGATCAAAGTCTTTTATAAACGAATAACATATAATGATATCGTGGACAAAAAAGGACAAGTCAAGAGCAGTCTAAACCAACAAGCATGCATGACGAAATGAACGTAGTAGTTATAGCGAAAGAGGTGTGTCAGGATCGTAAGTCGTAACGGGTAAAATCCTAAGTCTCTGCCTACCCCAATGGGAACAGGCGTGATAATATGTATTTATGTAGACAAAAAAGACCAAGCCAGGAGCAGTCTAAGCCAACAAGCATGCATGACGAAATGAACGTAGTAGTTGAAGCGAAAGAGGTGTGTCAGGATCGTAGCGGGTAAAAATCCATAGTCTCTGCCTACCCCAATGGAAACAGGCGTGATAATATGTATTTATGTATGATAGATATCACACCAAAAGATTACATGCAATATCTTTAGTAAGTTTTTTTTTTTTCATTAAAAACCTAGGATTGTAAATTGTAAAAACCGAAACGCTCAAAGTTCAAACACAGACCTAGATCAGTTTCCAAATATTATTGCGTTTTCACCGGTCACCGTAACCACAGGATTCAAATTAAAATTAAAATGGAACCCAATACTTTGAGCGCACTCCAATTATAATTTTGTTAATTGGACTTCGGGTATTCGTGTTTATTATTGTTGGAAAGAATCCTTTTTAATGCAAGGACGTTGGACCGTGAGTATTGGATTTAATTTGGAGATATTTTTTCCTGAATTAAAAATAGCAGGAGATACAATTCAAATCAAGGCTGGACTATGATTATGTAGTTATTACTTTGGTGTAACAGTCTCATTTATGTTGCCATATGTAGCTCATAATTTTATTAATCTACCTCTTAATTTATTCTCCCAAATAAAAACAAGGTTCGACATTTTTTCACGAACACAAATCGGCCAAAAAATTAAACATAGCAAGTTGCGTTGTCTACAATATGAGTTACTGCATACAAAATAGAAGAAAAAACTATAAATTTATGTACAGTGTTGACAGGAACCCATATCACATTTTTGTGTCGATATTTTGCATTTTCTTCTCGATATTGATAACTTCCTCAATAAATAAAACATACGCATTTTTCGGTATAAAAAGTTTCTTTAAATTTTTGGGTCAGTGTGCCATACCTTCATACATTATATCGATATTCAATAGTTTTATAATAATTTCTTAGGTTTTCGCGATCACTACACATTATAATAAAACAAAGTTTAACCGGATTAATCGCGTATATTATTTAAATTGGTTTTCCTGACGTTTCGATTATGTTTGATTCATGAACTTGTGATCAAAATACGTAAAATAAAACTTCCTTTTGTTTAAATCCTTGTAATAACATCAGCACCTACCTAGCATTTTACATAATATTATGGCGGTTTCTAGTCTTACCAGATGCAGCTACAGAGTATCAATATTTAAAGAGTTTAATAAGCCCAGTGACAGCTGCAAACCAATTTCGGAATAATATCGTTACACCGGGTGTCAAACTTTCGGGCTTCTGAATAAAGGCGGATGTAGTACATACACGAGATCACCAAGTTTTTAATTTTTTTTTATAGTATAGGGTAGCGAAACGAGCTAAAGGCCCACCTGATGCTAAGCGGTTACCTTTGCCCATAACAACTTCAAATATCACCTAGACTGTTGCCTAAATGGTACCGCAAGTCGGTTCGCCAAACTGAGACATAATGATGAAAAGTCTCATGTGATTGAAGTCACCGGCTTTGGATTTGTGATTGTAAGTGATGCTCTCTACTTGAGTGATACATCACTAAGTGATACAGTGTAAATACAGGTTGATCACTAAGCTACGTTCACTTAAATTACACATCATTCAGAGACTAATCTAATTGTACAGATCATTTAGTGATGCATCAATTAGTGATTACTCGTATCGCCAATGACGTACATATTATTAATTGATACATAACCAATGACGCATCACTTACGGCCAAAATTAATATCCAATCTATCCACGATTTTGATTTTTGTGTTGGTCTGGGTGTTTTTTATGTATTATAAGTATGTATTTACGAAAAAAAAAAGTATCTAAGTATTAACACACACTCCATACAAATAACACACACAACACCCCCACACAAACAACACACACAACACCCCCACACAAAAAACACACACAACAACCCCCCACATACATACACAAGATACAAATATTTTTAGCTGTTTTTTTGTTTTTTGTTTTTGTTATTTATAACTCATTGACCAATAAATTAATTCCGAACCGTGTCAACTATGTGTTCTGGACTGAAAGAGACTAGACCCCACGACACAGGGAATCCTAGTGTGAGGTCTAGGGCTTCAACCAATGTTATGTATATTTTTTGGCACAGTAAAGAAATTTTTATTTTATTTTATTTTTATATGCATTGTCTAGTACCCATAGTACAAGCTCTGCTTAGTTTAGGATTAGATGGTGATGTGTAAAATGTCCCAACAATATTTATTTATTTATTTGCCCTATTACAGATAGGAATTTGACATAAGCTCCATACAAAATATGTCAAATTTCTATCTATAGTAGGGTAAATCGTGGATAGATTGGATATTAATTTTGGCCGTTAGTGATCTCGTGTTAATCCGCCATAGGTACCAAGTTGTTGCTCGCTAAGGCAGTGTGGGGCATCGATCAATGTAATTAACAAACGTCACCCACCCACGGATTGACCGCGGCAATAATTTTGTCACGACCCTTTTGAATAATAAATTAATGTATAGTAAAGCCGTTTATTTGCATAATATAATTGCTACTATTATTGGAATAATTGATGGGTATGAAGTCAACAGGGGCCTTAGCATAGCAGAGACTTGTATTTGCATACGTAATTATCGTGGTTATGATCCCTGACGGATTAGCAGCAATTGGGGCAAGCAACACTTGAAATTATGTTTAGTATAAATAGAGGGTTCGAAGTCGTTGAAAGGCTGTCGACCCGCCTATTTCACTACTGTAACAGGACATAAAACATTATTCAAACCTTTCATAATCCTATTAATTAAGACAATAGCTATCCGGAAGCCATTCAAGGGCAATTTTCCGGGTTGTAATTTGGTATAGATTTTGCCTTAATACTATTCGGAGAATTCACTAACAACATAACATAACATCACGCCTGTATTTCCCCGAAGGGGTAGGCAGAGGTGTATATTAGGTACACCCACATTTCGCCAGTTATGTTATAGTCCCATGTAATAGGCGGCGAGCCTATTGCCATTGACCGGGCATACAAATCCAGACTCCGGGCTGCTACCGAGAATTTCCTAATGAAAAAACCCAATAACATTTTGCCCGACCCGGGAATCAAACTCAAGACCTCACGCTCAGCAGTCGCGCTTGCAACAACTAGAGTCTAGACCAACGAGGCAGCCAACTTGAAATTATGCTTAGTATAAATAGAGTGTTCAAAGTTGGTGAAAGGCTGTCCCCGTCTATTTCACTACTGTAACAATACATAAAATATTATTCAAACCTTTCATAATCCTATTAATTAAGACAACAGCTATCCGGATTTTCCGGGTTGTAATTTGGTATTGATTTTGCCTTAATATTATTCGGAGAATTCACTAGACTCTGTATATTGTAAGTTCTTTTTACTATGTACCTATACATTGTTGGTTTCTGTTTAACATGTTTTCAACAGTTCCGACGTCTTTTAATACAAAAGTACTAAATGAAAACTGCGAGCATTAAAATTACTGCGAAAATTACTTCGATGGGGCAGTAAAGTTCTGGAGTGGCGACCGCGTACTGGAAGCGCAGTGTGAAGTGGGTAGGCCCCCCACAGGGTGGACCGACGACCTGTGAAGATCGCGGAAATCCGCTGGATGTGGAAAGCGCAGGACCAGTCGTTGTGGCGATGCCTGGGGGAGGCCTATGTCCAGCAGTGCACGTCGTTCAGCTAAAATAATGAAATGAAAACTACAAGTAAAATAATCAGGTAGTCCTTTAGCTCTTTTTAACATCATACATGAAAAATTATAATAGATGCATGTTTCGGATCGTTTGATATATGCATCATCATTATCTGTTCAAGTTTACTTGAACTCGAACATTTGTGAACGAAATATTAGAACCATTACAATAAAAGTTAGCTTAGAAGCGTATTACGTTATTCCTCATTAAATATTAAACAATTATCTATTTACATCATAACGTTAAAGTAATAACAAACAACCGCATCTTCATTTAATATTAGACGCTTTAGGCACACGTCGGCCACTCAATACAATATAAATGCTAGCACCACCTACAAACACAAGAATACGTCTGTATACGAACGCAAACGATTGACATGCATTTCAATCTTGCAGTCCAAGTGCCGTCAAACTGTGGGTGCGGGCGGGGCGCGAGTGAGGAATCTTAAATTGGCGGGGGGCGGTGAGTGGCCGTTCTGTATGTTAGTACTATTAGATATTCTTTGCTTTAGGCTTGATTTCAGCAACGATAATTCTGTGGTTAAACGGTCGTTTACCCACAATTCCAGTACCTCTTTCTAATAATTGGCCGTTTAATCAGAGAATTCACGTTGATGAACACCAACCACGACCACGGCTTAGACGATCCGATGGTAACACTATAACCTATAACTTAACATAACAATAACACAACATGACATGTGCATAATAATTATCAAGCTATTATAATGCTTAGGCGTCTTCTTTGTAATAATTACACTTAACGATTTAAATACTGGAAAGAAAATATCGCTCACGAGCAGGATTCGAACCTGCGACTCCTGGCTCAGTACGCCAGTGCTTTAGCCACTAAGCTACCGTGAACACTGCTCGTGGTATCGAAATTAACCTCCACTTGGTACGTCTTTGGGTGACGTCAGCGATATCTTATTAAGAAACAGTGTTTCTTAACCGACTCGACTAACTTTGCAGTTAATTCAAAGTCGTATAGATAGATATGCCTACCCTTACTAATTATTTTATTATTTTAACGCATTTACGCATGCGAAGCGAAATCTAATGATTTAAATTGTGGAAAGAAAAATATATTAAATTGTTAAATTCGCATGCGTAAATGCGTTAAAAATAATAAAATAATAATTACACTTGTTTGTTATTTACTGTGACTGTTCTTGTCTAAGTGTTTGTTTTCCAATAAAAATATTTTCTTTCTTTATTTTCTTTCATAATATCACGTTTGTTTTCCTTTTAGATGATATTCGTATCATTGATTACCAAATTGTAACAACTGATAAGCAACCTTTTTTGGCTGCGGGTCATGATTTAGGTCCACATAGGAAGGAACTTATATATTCTTTGCTTCTTACCAAATAAATTGGCAAAGCTCACTTATTCATCTAATAATGCATAATATAATTTCCCTGACACCAAATGATGCGGCTATATCTTGCCAAAAGTTTTTTGACCCTCACCCACATTCATCGATTCAACGGCATAAGAACAAGTCTGAATCTGAGAAGGTAGCTATTTCTGTACATTAATTAGTGAAACGATAATTGAATGAGAGTTTCTAAGAACTAATCTTAAGTTGGTTTTATACTCAACCCCATTGGTATAAACTTCTCAATGAGAGGTTAGTTTATTATCTTCATTGTTTGTATCAAAGGAACAATTCCAAATTATCTTAGTTGTTCATGAACTACTGGTATAAACAGATTATGATAAGCAACTTCTACCTTTTGGGAATAGTAAGGTAATAAATTACTTAAAACGATGAACTGTAATCTTAAGTGTAACTAGTTTAGATTTTTTACCACATTTGCCAACGTGCCACTATATCTGCGTTTCAAAAAATAATCATCATCCTCCTGTCCATATCCCAATTTCTTTGGGGTGGGCGCAGCTTGATTTTTTCTTCTATACATCTCTATCAGCCGTCATCTCAGTGTTCACTTTTTTTTTGTCCATATTACCTGTCACACAATCCATCCATCTTTTCTTTGGTCTTCTTTTTTTCTTATACATTCATACTCAAAAGATTTTTCGTAACATGCTCCTCATTCCTCCGCATCACATGGCCATACCATGATAATCTATTGCATCTCAACGTTTCCTTCACTGGCCCTACTTTCAAACTGCCTCTCACATAATCATTTCTTACCATATCCATTCCTTACACCACACATTCCTCCTTACATTCTCATCACAGCTGCATGTAATTGCCTTTCATTCATCCCTTTGGTAGCCCCAAATTCTGATCCATACAAAACAGCAGGTCTAATCATGGTCTTGTATATTTTCTCTTTTAGTTTAAGGGGAATAATATTATGATAAAAGAGAAAAACAGTCCACGCCTTTAGGAACAAGGCTTTTTATCTGAAATCAGTTGACATGAAGAAGAACAAAATCAATATAATAATCAATGTTATTGATAGGTTAGAAGAAACCGATACCACGAACTTAAATTGTAACGCGCATAAAGCCTCAAACATTCATTCAAAGTATTCAGAAGTAAACAATTGTAAATAATTTAACATTTCCGAGAACAAAACCGCAAACCACGTCCGAGTGTTTTGATTGATTTTAAAATATACGCCCGTTTGAATTGAAATCAAATTGAACAACTCGATTTAAAAATCGAGCATTTTGCACATCACTGGCCAGCACTGGTTCACTTTGTTCAGTGTTTCAGATGTCGACGGTTCAGTGAATGTTCAATAAAAAGGTTATTTAATTAATCCTATGACTTTTGTATGGAAATATAGATTAATGTTGGTGGTTATTACTAAAGTTTGGAGTTATGCAGAAGGTAGTTGGAAGTATTTATTAATTGGCAACTGTCAGCCTTTTTAAAGATTCTTATTAGATTGATTTCTTATTTGATTTTGATTATTTTGATTGATTGATTATTTTATTTATGTGTTTTCAACTTATGTATCTACCTACATTGTACGCAAATAAAGACGATTTGATTTGATTTGATTTGATTTGAGCGCTTTAGAAGATTTTAGTGGGACAATTAATTAACAGCATTATTTAGTATCGCAATATTCTTCAAAAGTAATGGTCGTGACAAAAGTTCCTAGCAATCATGTTGTACTTGCAGAAATCTGTTGAGAACCTTTGACGTTCTCCTTGAAAATAAAATATTATGGTTTTATCCAAATATCCCGTTGAAAGAACTATATTAAAACCATAAATCAAAATAGATACAGACTAAGGCAACACCATTATTATTGTTGCTACCAAAACAAGTTTAAAATGTATTTAGGAGCTATTTTCCCACCTTACGTGTAAGTTTTAGTACCTTGCTTGTTCTACCAAGCTTCGCATTACACTCCACGAGTTTTGGCACGATCTTTTTTGGCAACTATTACATACTAAAACACTGAATACTTAAAAGTGATTTTGCTATATTTTTTTATCTCTTTATACTTTGGGTCCTGTGAAAAACGCCTTTCTTAAAACCTGCAACGAAAGTAGGTGAATGCACTTGTTTGACTAACCATACAATGAATACTAAGGGCATTTTAATGCGATCCGTCCGATGCCGATACCGATAGGTGGACGCGTGTGCCCTTGAAGATACTTTTCAAATTACATTTTGGTGGACAGATAGGTGATCAACAAAATGCTGACGTATCAACCACCAAAACATTATTTTAATTTAGCCTTCTCTGATTCAATCTCTTCTTGGGTTAGGAAACAACATAACATATCATAACAACATAACAAATAAACAAACAAACAAAAAAACAACAAACAATCAGGAAACAATCCTTTCTTTTATCTACTATCAATTAGTACTATTAGATATTCTGTGATAAATGAGAGCGATAATTTTGAAATAAGTTTAGTTCCTGAACAAGAGAATCGACACCAATATCTAGACTAAAACATTATTTTTGTTGTCTACTTAACCGTTAAATAAGAATCAAACGGCTAAGTACAAAGAAGAATTAATTTTAGCTTAAAGACTCAAACATTATAAAATTCAGAATAATTATACGAAACATTTTACCGCTAAAATATGAGACGACAAAAATGGAGATGCAAATGAAAATTAAGTGAGATGTCACGTGCCGGCCCTGTTTACGCCAGAACGGTAAATTAGGATGCCGCTGTAATTATGTACAGCGGCATTGTGATCCGGAAAACAGGCAGTGTGACAAGTGCTTAGCCACTCGAGTGACCGTGGGTACTAGTAGTACACAAGCGAAGTGAATGTGGAGTACCTCATGAATATGCCTTATATTTATCTAACAAAAAGTTATTTCTTTATGGCAATATTACGATCTAGTTCCTAATGAATAATCCAACATTTTAAGGTACGGCAATACTACAACCATTCACTCAAAGATTAAATATGAATATTTTTTATTTGGGCTGTTGTATCTACGTCTCGACTTGGCGGCAAAGAATTTACCTCATTCTCGTATTTTTTGGATACAATCTGATTTTATTATATTTCTACATAAAGAATAATCACACCATGCATTTTAAACCATAAAACATTTAGGTTGACAATTCACTTTATTGTTTATATATATTATATATATATATAAAATTATTTTCATAAATAAGACAAAAAATGGTCAATGTTTATGTTTACAACCGATTATTTAAGTTAAGAGATCGTAAATTACAAAAAAACTTTCGTGGGTTCAGATGGCCTATTCATAAGCATTATAAAAAATTCAATTGTAAGCAAACTTCTTAGAAAGAAAGTCATAAATAACGTTTTTTGTAACATGAGCGGGCTGCGCGTTTTTACTCGGCTGATAACGTAATGTCGTGGTCACTCAACGGTTGAAAGACAGATGCGCCCGGTCACTCCAGCGGCTAATTGACTTGATGACTAGTGAGTATGAAGATGACCATGTGTTTGTTCTTAAAGTTTTAATAATAGTATTATATTTGTGAAAGAGCTCGTCCGGGGAAGTACTACCACCGTACGTTACCTACTTCTCCGTCAAATAGTGATGCTAGCATTGCTGTGTTTCGGTCTGAAGGGTGCCGGTGAAATTACAATCACATGAGACTTTCCATCTTCATGTCTGTTTGGTGAATCGACTTGCGGTACCATTTAGGCAACAGCCTAGGTGGTATTGCAGTTGTTATGGGCAAAGGTAATCGCTTAACATCAGATGGGCCTTTAGCTCGTTTCGCCATACTATATTATAAAAAAAAAAAAAAAATTGAAGTTAATGACAAAAAATATATTTGAAAATGTAACTGTGAAAATAGCAGCAGTGAAGATTTTTAAGTAACTGAACATCCTTTACCAATTTAAGCATACAATACTAATGGTAGTATGCCACTGGTCAAATATCTTTGTCCAATTTATTTGATTGTATTGATGATGACGAAACGAAGTCATTCAAACCAATAAAACACTGTTATTGGTTTGAATGACTTCGTTTCGTCAAATCACTTTTTCGTTTAATAATTTTTTCGTCAAGTTCCTTTTTCGTCAAGTGCAGTGGTTCTTCAAATTCCGTTTTCGTCAAGTACAAATACAATCGAGTACCTACAGGCAGTTTACGGTTTCATCAAATTAAGTTTTTAACCGACTTACGAACGGGTGCCGTCTGTCGGGACAGGTCGGCTTCTACATACTATGGCAACTCTTTTTACGTTTATTTCTAAAGGCAATATACTTACTTTTAAACTCTTGTTTATTTCTGACATTAACCTACATTATACTCACATTATTTGAATAAATTTGATGTAATAAACAATAACCTATTTTAAAAAGAGTTTATCCATGGAGATTCTTGGCGGTTCTTCTCCATAGGACTCACAATTTGGAACCGTGCAACTAGAGCCTGACCTTTCAAAAGTGCCTGTAATTAGGTTTATTTGAAATAAAAAACATTGAAATTGAAATTGACTTCAAAATCAAAAAGGAGGAAGTTCTCAATTCGTCTGGTTTTTTTAATGTATGTTCGGACATAACTCTATATATATGCACCGATTTAGATGAACACAACATACATCATACAACATTTGATGAAAACCATCCAACCATCATTTCTTTGAATAAAGTCACATTGGACAAAGATATTTGACCAGTAGCATACCACCAAAGCAAGCAAGCAAGCGTATTGAATCATAAATTAAAAACTGGGTATGTTTTTTTCAATATAGACATGAATATCACACAAAATAACAACAAAACAGAGTATATCAATTGATTGACAACTTGAAACTTTCTCTTACAATATTTTTCGCTCACAGAATTCTTGATCTCCAAGGTATCTGGGTCACTGGGCGCCAATAATTTCGTATTTTTGTTTACAAAACTTGATAAAATTCCTTATTTTTATTTTTGTTCCTAGTACACAACTTTGGGGGAGGTCTATGTCCAGCAGTGGACGTCTTCCGACTGTAATGAATGAAAAACACAACTTTTCGTACCGCTGTCAACTCGGCGATAAGTTCTTTTTTATCTGTTCTTAATTGTACTTTTATTTTTTTGTCTGTTAAAGAACGGGAATATAGATAACGAAGTTTACTTATTTTTTGAGAAACTTTTTAAGAGTATTTTAATATTGGTAACTGTGTTCCTTCCTAAATTGTGTCGTAAGATTTTGCGATTTTTATTAGAAAAAAGGAAAGAAAAAATAGAGGAAAATTATAAAGAGGAAAGATTTGTTTGTTTGTTTGCTTGGAATCGATAAACTCTGAAACGACAACCAATTTTAATAATTCTTTCACGATTAGAAATAAAAGAATTAAATAAATATTTACGTACAAATGCACCCAACTGAAATATAATATCAGATGGAGGGTTATCAGTAAGCCCGCTAGAGGCAACAAACGGCTTATATTGGACAGCAGTGGACGACTTTTGGCTGAAATGAAAATATAGGAGGCCGTAAAGAACTACAAAAGAAACATCGACATATATTGCATACCACACAAATAGGTTTCCTATATTCCTATATTCGTCGCTCAACACCGCATACATACGCAAAGTTAGTTTACATGAACTCCAATGGGAAAGAAGGGGAACTCTGTAGCGAGATCCACTGAAAGCTCCTTTGAAGCCGTCGTTATGTATGTGTGCGAACGCTATGTGATAATGTACCAAGTCAGGTATTTCTAAAATTATGTTATCGGTGTACATATAAAACTACAAACGGGCATCGGGGTAACGATAAAAAACCCGAGGTACTCACAAAGGTCCCTCCACGGGATTTATGTTTCCGACTTAAAACAACCTTGTTCCTGAATAGTTGTTGTTTACCTTTAAAGGGTCCCGGCTTAGAGGCTAGTAATATGGATAAGAATTCGAGTATCTATATACAACCTTATTCTTAGTGGTGGGCGGGACACTCATCATTATGAACAATTTTTACAATAGGACGACACTGAAATCGTGAAAGAAAAATCAGCTGATCCCTACATTATTGTGATCACATAAATCGGAAAATAAAGAAAACAGCTGTATTTTTTTCGCGATTTCGGGGTTGGTCCCATAGTTAAAGGTGTTCATAATGATAAGTACAATGAGCCCTGAGGAAATTTTCAGTTATTTCAATAACAGGTTGTATCAGAAATGCGTGCTCATATTTTAAAGCTCATTCAGGGCATAGCATAGAACATCTTTTACTATGTGACCAACCTTGGAATCGCAAAAAAACAGCTATTATTCTTTATTATTATTATTCTATTATGCTTTATTCATAAAAAAATTAAAATTTTATTTGACTGTGGTAGGTACTCCCTATTCTATTCTGTTCTGTGGTATTCCCTAGAAAATCATCGTTGTCGCTCGACAAAATATTTATATAGGTGATTTATTTTCGTGATTTCAGGGTTGATCCCGTAGTAAAAGTTGGTCGGAATAGCATTCCCTGAATAAGATCTTATAATATGAGCACGCATTTCTGATATACGTTGTCTTTTAATTCCTCTTCTAAATAAAAATTGTGGAAAGAAAACTTCGTACACGAGCAGAATACAAGCCCGCGAATGTATATTTATATTTCGCCCCTCTTGCGTTAATGCGTGCGTTAATTAATAATAGAAGAACTTCCTCTTCCAAATATTTACAATCTAAGACTGAGCCCGTTAAAAGTGATAGAATATATCACTCATTCGCTTTTTATGATCAGTCATATAATATTAGTTTAGTTTCCAAACCTTGTCTGTTAGAATAATTAATTATGTTTATACTAGACGTTAAAATTAAAAGCTAATAGCTGTAGCTTATCCAACATGATTATTACATAATAAACAAAATGTAAATTATTTTATTAAATTGATGAAGGTGGCCTTGTCTATGAAATTCAAATCACCTCGATTTGAATTTCATAGACAAGGCCACCTTTATCTTTAAGTTAAAAAATAAAAGCATGTAAAAAGTGAATTGTAATTTAGAGCATGTTCGTATCACACTTATCAATTATTTCTCTTCATATCTGTCGCACTACGTGCAACCTACCACTGACTTTCCGGATGACCTTACAAATATCAGATCGTGCTATCAAGATTTGATTTTGGAGGATCCTTCCTTTGGGGTGGAGTAACATAATACCTCATTCTTCAGAGAGTAACAATGTTTTAATGTTGAACAGGCTGCGTATGTATACTTACCAACATCCCCAAGAGTATAATGTTACTGATATGTTGAAAACTGAAAAGAAAAACGTAAAAAGTTTCATGTGATTATACCAGCACCCGTACCTACGCATCAAACACAACACAACAAAGTTAAAAAAACAACCAGAAAGTGATTTTGGTGTTTCAAACATAATGACGCGTGCATTAAAAACATGCAGACAATTTTACGCTTAGATTTAAGATTTACAGTTCCACATAATAACACAATGTACCGTTACTAAGTAACACATACATTAGCCATTTACTGCTAATCTACCATCTAGACCAAATCACTTCAATGAGAATGCTTGTATAAGCATCAACCCCAAAGGGTTAAACCTCCCAAATGACACTTCTAATTTCTCAGCCCTTTGTGGTTTAAGATTAGTTCGCGACATAAACTTTACAGCTGTCATAATAGATACCAGGGTTTTGATTAATACAATTTGTGGACACAAATTGATGATTATTATCTATTTCTATAGAACAATTAACAATTTTGTTTGTATCTTCCATTTCAATAAATTAATTATCGCTTTTGGTAAAGTCTTAAATTTCTTCGGCTGTCTTATGTTTCACATTTAAATAAGAAATTGGATTTAATTTGAATGTTATTCTGGCAAATATTCTTGTGGCTATTGTAATGAAGTTAGAGATTTTCACAAGCTTTTATTTCCAATAAGAATGAGCCATGAGTTAGCATTCCGTGTGGTGCCGGACATGAAGAATTGCATCACCCTCTCTCCTCTCATGGGTGTCGTAAAAGGCGACTAAGGGATTCACCAGAGGATGGGCAGCAGCGATCTCTGAGTATTTAAACTACCAACTGCGATCGCCAACCCGCCTGCTAAGCGTGGCGATTATGGCATATCCCCCCCCTATGGGAGAGGCTCTTGTCCAGCAGTGGACGTCTTTCGGCTGAAATGATGATGAATTAGCGTGATAAAATTGTTAAATGCTATTTCACGGGTATCTTCCACAAGTTATATACGTTTACTTCATCCATAAGTTTAGCTACATAATCGTCGTCTAATAATTCTCTAACTTTCCAAGTTCCACGTTCCTCCACATGATTTACTCAACTTCCGAGATTATCCAGTATCTTTGCAAATGTGAGGTCGGTAAGTCAATTACGTAATTATGAACCTCGATGTTGGCTACCCATAATTAAGACTAAACTTGTTCAGCAGGAGTTTCGCTAGTAAACGTCAAAGTTCGAAAATTCTCTAGAGTAGTTAGACGTGTAGTTGAACTGGATTCGGCCTGAAAATACTTAGGGTCGGAATTATTCATTAAAGATGTTTGTGAGAGACGGCGAAAAGGAATATTGTAGTACTAATTTGAATAGGACTTGAACAATCTGGAAGTATTTCGGGTGTAGACAGATTTAGTGATGTCATTTACATATATTATGTTTGCTGCTGTATGTGGTCTTGAATTTTAATGGCTACCCTCCAATTATAAACTTCTTGTAGAAAATAATAAGAATTTATTTATTTTATTTTTTATGCACAACTGGGTACAAAGGCGGTCTTAACGCCATAAGCGTTCTCTACCAGACAACCTTAGAGTGAGGCAGACACAAAAAAGGAATATTAAACAAAATTTTAATATTCAGTTTATAAGTTTATTAAACATACTAGCTGAAGCCCGCGACTTCGCTCCCGTGATATGTCGACAAATAGTATCTTATGTGTTAATCCAGGACATGGTCTATCTGAATTAGTTCAGCTGATTTAGCGTGATAGAAGGACAAACATTAAACAAACAAAAATTCATACTTTCACATTTATAATATTAGTAGGAAGTAGAATACATCAATAGGATAAATAAATACATTTTGAAAGAACACATCGCATACACACGTACATATCATCACATCCGTTTCCCATTAGGGTAGGCAGAGACTAAGGATTTCCTCCTGCTACGATCCTGACACACCTTCGCTTCATCTCCGTCGGTTTACAGTGCTTTTAACCTGGCCTTTTTTGAGAACGTCTGCGATTTGGTTGCGGTACGTTCGCCGAGGTTGTCCCCTTCCAACTCTTTCAGCCACTCTCGCTTCGAATATTTGTTTCGTCAATCTCCTATAGACCATCCTCACTACATGCCCAAACCAGAAGAATTTGGTTTAACCTGCAAACCGACTCTAATAATGTTAGGAAAAGGCTGGGTTGATAGCAAATAGATAAAATCGGCCAAGTGCAAGTCGGACTCGCGCAGTTAGGGTTCCGCATCGACCTGATACCCCGTTGAATTAGGTATTTGTGAGAATTTACCAAAGATGCAGCACTGTCAGTGTCACCGTGCACAATCAGCGTGCTCCTTACTATAAAATGTGAATATTTGCATATCTTTCTTACTCAGGCACTACACATGTCTTTGTTTGCCTTGTATTTATAAAAAAAAAAAAAATATCAATAGAGCATGCACTGTAAGGAAAAAACTCTTTTCACTCTGCCCCTTAGCCTGATGTGATGATGCTATTATATGTCACATAAATTCTGAGCAGCAGTATAATGACTCATAGGTAAGATGGTATAATTCCCGGTAACAAATTTAAGTATCATTTCTGTGGTTTCCTGGCGTTCTCTTAATTTACATCAAACTAATGTTATGTTATTGAAATTGTGTAGTAGCAGACTGCAAGTTTGAAACGGTAATCAGACAACGATAATAGGTTTACCTCCTCCTCCTTTTGACACTGATAGCTTACAAAAGAGCTTCGGCATTGAAACCAAAAACTTCGCAACTGGGGATATAAAAAAAAACGGCCATATGCGAGGTGGACTCGCAGTAAGTGTTCCGTACCACCCATTGACCTGATACCCCTTAGAAACTGCTTTCATAAGAATGAGATTTCATCAAAAGACATCAAGCAACGGCCGCGAAATATGAATATTTGTCTATATTTGCCTTATTTTTAGTATTTGTTATTAAAGAACATAGTATGCACTATAATCATCGTTTTAAAGATAGATTCGGATTTGCCTCTATTAAAGTACCTAACAGAATAGTTGCTTACAACATACGTCTAGTTTTCAGAAGAAAGAAGCATACAAATAAAAGCGCGAGCGAAGCGAGCGCGAAATGTTTTGTATTTTTTTCATGAACAAACTGATTAGCTCTTCACAAAGGCAAAGATATTCTGTGACAAAAGAGTACGCATTTATTAGAGCGAAATCCGTTTTTGTGGCGCCTAGAGCGGCCAATAGTACACGCTATAGCGTAAATAACTAAATATAGATTCACGCTATGGCAGACCTATCCCTTAATATACAAAAAAATTATGGTTGAGCGCGAGCGCAGCGAGCGCGAATTTTTTGGTATTTTTTTGAAATCACTGATTATATTTACCAACTTGAATTTTAAGAAGAAATGCGGGTGGTGTTTTCTCTACACAAACGCTCTCTACTGTTTTCATTCTGGTTTATAACCCTAGAACAATGATTTTTTAAAGTAAAATAAATGTAAAAATTTTGTATAAGTCGTTTTTATTGATAAATTATTTCTAGAAGCCCTCAAAAAATCTCAAAATTGCCTAGTCAGACCGCTGTTTACAGAGGCCTAGTGTATAAACTTGACAACTATTAATGAAAAAGAAAAAAACATAGCGACACAGTACACATTATTCTTATTCAGTTTATGAAATACCTACCTTTTAAATTGGTCCAGTTTCGGAGAAGAAAATAGTTGAGAGCCAAACCTCGCATTATGATTTTTTGACAGGGTAAAGTAGGCATCCATAGGGTTTTTAACGCTTTTGTTACAACGGAATTATAAAATAAATAAATATAATATGCAACGTCGAGGACTGTCTTATAAAAAATTACGTTAAAAATGATTGATGATGATTTGGAGGCCATTCGTCAAGACGTCTCAACCATACTACGTCGAAGCAAACCACCAAAACAGAATCTTTCTCGTGGTGAATACCTTGCTTTAAAAAACTTTCGTGAAGACCCAGACCTGACTATCCTTTGTGCCGATAAGGGTAACGCAACGGTTGTAATGAACACGTCTGATTACAATCAGAAAATTCAAGAGCTTTTAATGCCACTTACAAAAAAGTAAACAAAGACCCTACTGATAAAATTTTCAAAAAAACTAAAGAATTAATATCAAAATACTCCAATACCTTAGAATTTGACGTAAACATTCTCACTCCGTCTGAACTATTGAAAATCACACATAATATTGAAGAAATAATCACAAAAAGTGAAGTCGAAGTTGGGATTCGATCTCAGAACAAAAGAATCGCATCCTACTCATTAGACTACCCAGTTACGTAGTCACTTCCTCAGACTTTCAAAATAGGCGTTCTTATTTTTAAAAATCGTCGTCTAGCTCCCTTTGGGTATAGCGTGATGATTCTTAATTTAGGTTGATGATTTTAATAACCGCTATTAGAATCCGTTGTTTTTTTTACATTAGATAAATACTGTCTCATAATATAGCTTTCGTGTACACGTCATGTTCTACTACTCACCTCCTATAAAGAATAGCGTGATGATTTATACTGCAGTTTCTGAGCAGGACCTTAAGAAATGTTTATGCAAAATTTCAATGAAATCGATCCAGTAGTATTTGCTCCAACCCTAGACAGACATACAGACAAACAGACAGAAATTATAAAAATTGCAGTTTTGGCATTAGTATCGTTCCTAGAATGCTTAGCAACAATTTTTTCAAAAAAATATTCAATGTACAGTTTTTTCTTCGTTACGATTTTATTATATGTATAGATATTTCTATTAATGGCAAAAGTTCCTGATATTTAGCGGCTGTACACGCTCTTTGTATTAAAGCTGTCTTCAAATTGGAATTGTACTTTAAAAATGACAACTGTATAAATCTATTCTAGTCCAACTTGATTTTCTTGAATGTTTAACAAAATACATGCCAAAAGGTATGTAAATTATTTTCCTCTATGGTATGTATGTATGTATTCATAGTACCTATGCTTCAAAAAATTTAGAAAATATAATAAATGCAGTAGAATTTCCTAAGTGTATGTTGATACGTGTACGGATCAAATTTTTTATCATTTGCTTTACCGGGAGATAAAAACATCGTAAAGAAACCTTCTCACGTGTGAGTGCTCCATACAATTATTGATGGTGTGTTTATTCCTTCAACCCGCAGTAGGCCAGCGTGGTGGATCAAGGCCTGAATCTTTCTTGTATTGAGAAGAGATCCGTGCCCAACAGTGAGGAAGTAATGAGCTGGTTATGACGTGTACATGTAAATAATATCTTGCTCGAGTATATTTTATATGTATGAAACAAGAATTTAAGATGGACTTTTTTCTTCTCTTATGTTGGAAGAGAACACGGGATCAGCTCATGCCATTCCGTGGAGAATAGATTTGTTATATGCGATATTGGCAGCGGATCTCATCATACGGCGAGCCTTGATGGTAAGTTGATATATTGTATTGTCATTATTTTACTAAGATATATAGGATATATATCATCTTCATCATCATCATTTCAGCCGAACGACGTCCACTACTGGACACAGGCCTCGTCCAAG
Organism: Asteroscopus sphinx; assembly: GCA_949699075.1. NCBI lineage: Eukaryota > Metazoa > Arthropoda > Insecta > Lepidoptera > Noctuidae > Asteroscopus > Asteroscopus sphinx. The sequence continues at coordinate 818,120 of OX453007.1, forward strand.
CATATGTTGGGGAGATATGCCATAATCGCCACGCTTGGTAGGCGGGTTGGCGATCGCTGTTGGTTGGTTAAATACTCAGAGAACGCTGCTGCCCATACTCTGGTAAATCGCTTAATCGCCTTTTACGACACCATGAGAAGATATAGGGTGGTGCAATTCTTTACGTCCGACACCACACGGAACAGGATAGATATATCTCCTTGTAATTACAGTTAACCCTGGTTCTACTTTCAACACCATTATGCAAATTTTTACTTACTTCGCAAGGAAAAATGTACACCAAGATGCAGATAAAAGAGAAATCTATAGTACGAATTAAACTCAATCGTTCCTAGTCTACTTAGGGTCTAACATACAATGGACTCAAGAGGTAAGTACTGTAATTTAGGTACGATAAGATGTTATCGTAACAGAGGTACCTAATAAAGGCCTGGAAAACTTTGCGGAAGAATCTATGTGGGATGTTAAAAAAGGTTGGGTAAGCACACTAAGCACTGCAGATTAACACTGATAAAGAGCTAGGTAGAAGTCCACAATGAATTCAAATGCTGACTTAGCAAGATTTTGTTGATGATAAGAAGCATGGAATGTGGAAAAGAAAGAACTAATAAAAATAATAATAAATATTCTTGGGACATTTTTACACAGCACCATCTAGTCCCAAACTATGCAGAGCTTGTGCTATGGGTACTAGACAATGGATATAATAATTATATACTTTTTTTTTGTAAATACATACTTATAATATAATAAGAAACACCCAGACCAACCCAAACACTTATGTTCATCACACAAATATTTGTGTCCTGTGGGAATCGAACCCACGACCTTGTGATCAGCAGATGATGATGATGAAAGATGGCGCAATGGAGGTTTTTTAAAGTAAACCTACTGAAGTTTTATAGGTGTGCTTGAATAAAACAAATACGGAAATTAGTGTAGATCAAATACATAGCGCCCATGTATTTATTTCTAACCGACTTCAAAGAAAGGAGGAGGTTATGTGTAGGATTATGGGTTTATTTCCTTTGCCTATCACCGACTGCAAGTGCCGCCATCTCGCGGAAGTTAGCGACATCGCCCCTTCGTCTCGAGTTGCGCACGCGAACACATCCTATTAAGGGGAATGTAGCAGCCAAAAGGCGCCACCAATAGTAAAAAAAAATATTACTCGCTGGATACGTCATATATCGAAAATCCTTTTTTGATAATACCTAATTGAAGTACAGGTACTGTAATTTAATTAAAAACTATTAACTCTGTAAATTGTAGTTCGCTGTAGTTGTAGATACAAAATATGCGAAAAACGGCTACTTTTGGCACTTTTTGTATTAACAACTAAAGCGAAGTATAATTTACAGAGTTAATAGTTTCTAATTAAACTACAGTACCTGTGCTTCAATCGTTAAAAACGAATTTTCGATAAATGATGTATTCATCGAGTAATATTTTTTTTACTGATGGGGGCGCCACTTGGCTGCTACATTCCCCTTAAGTGTAAATCAGCAAAAATAGCAGAAAAACTATATATTCTTTTCTACTACGAGTATCAACCTATTGTTAAGTATTCAAAGTATTTATTCGCGTAAAATAGGTTGGTTACAAGATCTTATTCAATTATGAAAAACATAATAATGCTCTTTATTTTGCTAACATACATTAACATGCAAAATTAAGGAAATCATTTACACCATAAAAGCAGTTATTTAGTAGCCATACCTTTAATTTTTTGCTCATTAGCTGTATGGGGCCATCTTTAAATCTATTTGGAATCTTATTAAAAACTGTAATAAGGAAGTCTTTGGACAAAATCCCATAGCAAGGTTTTTAGACGACCTTGTGTTTTTAGGATACACATCAGCGGCAGTTTTAAATAAATGAGGATATTGTTTTACAAACTTAAATATTTCGAGGATATACATTCCTGGAAGTGTAAGTATTCCTTTTTTTTTCTCTCCGTGGGGAAATCCTCATGGAGGCACTCCGCCCGGGGTAGGCGGAGCCAGTGTCGGACTCTTACCGACTAAAACCACCACGGTGTTCCTTCAACTACCTTAGCCGGGGGCGTGGGAACCCGTGAGTATTCACACAACCACCCCCGACAGGTCCTGGCCCGCCACAAGCAGGCGAGCCCCTTCTCCCCGTGCGGCCTAACGCTGGCCGCACCCTCCTAGGTGGCGCACACGGAACACTGCACGCCAATTCACCTCATGGGCCTTTACCAGCTGCGCCAACTACGCCGGCTTTGCCAGCTACGCTAGCTGCTGGTCGGGCAGCAGACTACCCCGAATCTGCTGCTCGCAGGCCCTACCTGTCGTAATTTTTTATAGAGGTTTTCTTCCTCGCGGTCCGGGCGGTGAAGCCAAGACCCTCGGTCTTAAGAGGCGCGAGAACACTACTCAGAGGGCACTCCTGGGGTTACGAGATCGACGGGGGCAGGGAAGGACAGTCCCCCCGCTGCCAGACCAGTGGCAGGGTGAGTGCACACCGGGCCCGCCCCTGCCTCTCCAATGTGCCCTCTGTTGGCAACAGAGGGACACGTGGAGCAACTCCCCTCTGGCCCAGAACGGGCCCCTCCCGCGCCAGATTATTCGCCACAGGCAATAAAATCCCTCCAAGGTTAATCCCTAGAAAGGATTTTACTGCCTGTGCCCAGGATGCACCGGCCAAACAGCTGCCGTTCCCTCCAGACGTGTCCAGAAGGACAAGCAGCCGTCAGGCACACGTGGAGGTTTTCTGGCCAGCACCCCAGTGTAAGTAATCCTAGCTTAACAAATAATGGCTTACATGTGTCATACGGTCCTTTACAACAAATTGCTCTTACACATATTTTTGGAGCTATGAATGCTCTCTTAACGTCTGTGCTGTTACCCCACAGTAGAAGACCATAGTTGAGGTTTGAGGCAACATAACCACCATAACATCTGTGAAAGTGCTGGTTGAGCTGGTTCTCATCGTATCCGTCCCGGGATCTGGATAATCATCCACGCGGCGCAGTATATGGTGATTATTCTGTATGAAAGTGAAGAAGTGAAAGTATTCGACCCTCTAGCCAAGTTGACAATCTACAATCGTCAACGCTATAGAAAACAATCAAAATGTATGGGAATGACATATATCAACGAATGACTTTTTCGTTGAGATATGTCATTCCCATACATTTTGATTGTTTTCTATTAGCGTTGACGATTGTTGATTGTCAACTTGGCTAGGAGGGCTGAGCTATCCGTATTCAACATTATGTATTCGACGGGTTTTTTTTTTCATGCATGTATCTACTCCGATTACTCCGAAATTTCTTGGTCAATTTACGTGGTTGTTTTTTTACTTGGTAGAGAAAGTCGCTCTGTGGTCCCATATAAATTTTATTGACTTAGGTTGAGTAGTTTTATGGCTAGCTTCAATAAATCGGTTTATTTTACCTTCGCCTATCTAGATGAACGTACGGTCGACTGCATGACAGTGGTAACACTTCAATTCGAAAACCGCCCTTACTGCTTACGAAATAAAGATGCTGCTAATGTCAAAGTGTTACCACCGACGTGCGGTTGACCGTACGTGAAAGTCACTTATGGTTTTTGAAGTAGGTTTTTTTTTGTTAAAAAGTTTTTATACTCTTAACAGAGCAAAATTATAGTTATAGGTATATATTACGGTCAATGATATGAAAGAGTTTAGTATAAGGTGTTATATTGTGTCAGTAATAAAATGAATACTGGAATCAATATTTTTTTAATTTCAATTTAAAATAATCAAGTTCCAAACAGCACGCAACACTGTAAATGATAATGATATTGTGAGTGATTAGTGCGTGCATCGAAACGATTTTAATTAATAATATTGTACGGTAGATGTTTTTTTTTTTTTTTTTGAAATATCTGTAAAGACGATTGTCATCTTAGTCTATGCTGCAAAGCTTTTGAAACGTCAGGAAAATAAATAAATAGGATAGGATAGGATTTTAAATAATACACGCGATTTAATCCGGTTAAACTTTGTTTTATTATATTAAAAAGAATTAACCATAATAAAAAAAACTTTTTAATAAAAAATAAAACCGACTTCAAAAACCTTAACTAAAAAGTAAAAAATAATCCTTGTATGTATTTCAAAATCTTAACATAAACCAAAATTTTGAAGGCGGCGCGTGACTGTCCCTTTGCGTCATGTAAATATAATGTACTGTCGAGCGCTTATCTATAGTAAATAAGTCGGTTAAAAACAGTTTATGCGAACATACATGAAAATCACGCGCCGCCTTCAAAATTTTGGTTTATGTTAAGATTTTGAAATACATACAAGGATTATTTTTTTTCTTTTTAGTTAAGGTTTTTGAAGTTGATTTTATTTTTTGTTAAAAAGTTTTTATTTTATACTTTTTAGTTGATAATTCACAGAAAAACGAAACTATTAGCACATCATCTAGGTATGCGATGCTAAAATAAACTGATTTATTGTAGCTGGTTAAAAAACTACTCGACCTAATAAAATAAAATAAAATAAAAATTTTATTTTTATAGTCAATAAAATTTATATGGGATCACCGTGCGGGCTTCCTCTACCAAATAAAAAAACAACCACGCAAATCGGCCCAGAAATCTCGGAGTAATCGGTGTACATACATGAAAAAAAAAAAAAAAACCTGCCGAATACATAACCTCCTCCTTTTTTTGAAGTCGGTTAAAAACACATATATGTATATTAATATATGACATCAGTTTATTTATGTGATGGAGGATCGTCAGACTAATATTTTTTGTAATAATACTTCATATGCTATTTATTTACTTTTTAGGTATTCTGTAATAGAATAATAACATTTTTTAATTAAATAAATTCTTTTTTCTTTTCATTTAACCTTGGAGATTTTAACCCATGATATACCTAATTCACCCTTATAACATAACTATTCTACCAAACCTGTAACTCCTCTCGTCTCTGAAGCAATAACTCCGTAATTCCGTAACCCTGTTGTCACCGGGGTCAACATATAAATTGTCCTTCCTTGTAATATCATCGCGGCACCTGGACTCAGCTAATTTATTCCATAAATTAATAAGCCCGGTGTTTCACCCGCCAGCGCCGGCGCCGCATGCAACCAATTGATAGTTACAAAGTTATTGCACTCTGATGGATTGTAGTAAAGTTACATGATTGTACAGTCGACTGCATGACAGTGGTAACACTTCAGTTCGAAAACCGCCCTTACTGCTTACGAAATAAAGATGCTGCTAATGTCAAAGTGTTACCACCGAAGTGCGGTCGACCATACAATGAACTCGTATATTTATTGGCAGTATAATATTGTAGACTGATAAAATGGAAGAAGGCGCTGAATCCTGATATACAGGTTTTTACCTAGTTTAGGATTCAGAGGCTTCAATAAGTTATTGTAAAATATATTTTGGTCAATAAAAATTCATTTATTATTTTCATTATGTATTATTTGTGTTAGGAATTGTCGTGGATTGATGAGAGTCAACAGATGTTATACCGTAATAAAACCAACGAAAAAAAAAATCCGTTCGCAACGGCAGCACAATACACATAAACTATTACAAAATTAGTAAGTTAGTTACTTTAAGTTACACTCGCGCCTTAATTGGTACACTTTCTGTACACACATGACAGCATATTTGTTTTTTTTTGTCACACGTCACGCTCGGCGCGTTGCTTGACATAGACTAGTAGCAAAACATCCCGATTAGGACGTTTTCGAGTCTTCAGATTGTGCGCGCAACGACACATCTATACTTTTTAAGATAAATATTTGAATAAATATTTATTTTTTATTTTTATTTGAATAAATATTTTTGAGACCTTTTACACATCACCATCTAGTGCCAAACTAAGCAAAGCTTGTACTATGGCTACTAGACAATGAATATAATACTAAGATACTTTTTTTTTTGTGAATACATGCATCAGTGGCGTGCATTGGCCTACTTCACTTGAATTTAATTGTGGTGTAAGTTATTGATTTTTTGATGTAGGAAGATTAATTTAGCATTAATAAGTCTATTTTAAGATAAATAAACATCGTACTCTGAAAAAAAGATAATAACTTACACCACTATCGAATTTGAATGAGGAAGGCAGTAGGTATTGCCTAATTGCCTATATGCAATGCACGCCACTGACATGCATATAATATATAAGAAACACCCAGACCAACACAAACACTCATGTTCATTACACAAATATTTGTGTCCTGTGTAATAAAATTTATATGGGACCACCGCGCGGACTTTCTCTACCAAATAAAAAAACAACCACTTAAATCGGCCCACAAATCTCGGAGTAATCGGTGTACATACATGAAAAAAAAAAACCCGCGGAATACATAACCTCCTCCTTTTTTGAAGTCGGTTGAAAAAGTAGCTGGCACGTGCAAGTAACTATTATGCAAGCGTGCAAGTTCATTGAGGTACTATGTACTGCGTGCATGGTACCTCAATATGCAAGTTACGTGCATGTGTATCAGCACCTTAATAGGTATGTATAGTCACGATCCTTCCCGGTGATACATTTTGTCGATAAATTCCCTTGAACGAATCCTGCTACATTACACGACCTACGGCTGTGCCGTCACCGTGTACAGTCTAAACTACTAAATACTGACTTGAATTTTTGAGTGATGAGAGGAAGGTACGTTGGTAATTTCTCTTCATAATATTTTCACCATAAACTTATTTCATGCATGTAATTGGAAAAAAGTGTCGTAAAAGATGGCATGTCATAACTGATGAGAACAGACGGCTGATAAAATCATAAAGTGACAACGTTAGGTATATGCGTTAGAGCTACTGCTTTACACTTAAAATAAAAAACTTGTTTGTGAAAAGAAAGAAAGAAAATACATTTATTCAGCACACGACAGAAACAGCACAAAAATAAAAATCCATTTTGCTTATGATAAATAATATAAATATAATGATAAAAAAACTTTTTAAAAACAAGTTTTTAATTAACCAAAAAGTACTAAATAAAACTTACAATACACATAAACAAAGAACTTTAATATTTTCTTAAACGCTTGAGGCTTATTTTAAGATGTGAAAAGAAAGAAATAAAATATATTTATTCAGCATAGGGCACTAACAGCACAAAAATAGAAATCCATTTCGATCCATGATAAATTATATACAAATTTAATTCATTAAATTACCAGCAGGTTTTTTAAACACCCATCATGAACCTACAACTTGCGTTTTCATGAAACTTTCGTGAATATTACAACATGAAACTAGCATTTTCCGTTATGTTCATATTAAAAAATAAACTGAAATAAATAACTCTTTTCCCTTATGAGCAAACGAATGTAAAGTAAGTATTTATTACTGTGCTCAAGTAATATGTTAATGCCATAAACTCCTCGGAATTAAAGCATTTACCGCGGAAATTATTTATAGTAGGGCCGTTGGCATTTTTCATAGCGGGCATTTTTGTCCCGGACATTTGTGAGTTAATTCGTCGGGCCCTTTTGTCCTGTTGTATTGTTGAATAAAATAATTGTTATATATACGAGGATGTGAGGTAAAATTATTTGTTGCTTTTAAGTGGCTATTGGATTTAGTATTTATTTATTTAAATAAATAATGACTTTATGTAACAAAACATTGGCGACTTTATATTTCACGTTTAAATAGAATAATATATATACTACTACTGGTTAACTGTTCTAAAACAACAATTTATTTATATTTGGCGTTATAAAATTATTAAAATTTTAAAGAACGTTATGGCAAACGCTAGCCCAAAAAAGATAAAAGCTCATTTGTATCCTAATCAATTTAAAAAACCTGTTGTATTCATATTTCATACCATCATCCTATGAAATGTGAGTACAACATGACGTAATAGGGTTTTGAATGTGCATTTCAAATACAGATGTACAAAAACGACCACTGGTTAAGTCCTCTAACAGACGACGTTCTTTTTACGCGATTGAGAACAAAGCTTTTACTTGAAATATTTTGTACGCGGCGGCCGCTGCGTTGCCCGCGTTCGTTTGGCAGACTCAATGCATTTATTTAGTGTGAGTTTAGTACGCGGCCATTTCTTCAAACACAGTCACAGACAAAAGAGTGCCGTCTCATCTGTGTTAGTGTGTGTGTTTCGGCACGTTCAATTTTTTTCGCGTACTTTTTGAACGACATGAATTGGCACGGAGCGTCGCGGCGTGCGAGAAATCCACGTTAATTTTGCACGTCGTTCTTTTTATGCGCCGTATGCGATGCTTCATATTATTTAGGGTTATCTGTTTTATGTGCAAAAAGAATGCCGTGAAACTGCGTGTTTTGTCGTTTAGTTCAAACCCGGAATTATGTTTCATATTTAACTTAAATAATGTAGATATTAAAATACCCCTAACAATTCTACAAGCCTACATATGTACAAATATACAATATTTACAACACAAATATAAAATACAAAATAAAATATCATATTTAACCATTTTTTGTACCTATGTTACTTTTATTATGACACAATATAACATCACGCCTGTATTTCCCCGAAGGGTAGGCAGAGGTGTAAATGTACACCCACATTTCGCCAGTTATGTTATAGTCCCATGTAAAAGGGGGCGAGCCAATTACCACTGACCGGGCTCAAATCCAGACTCCGGGCTGCTACTGAGAATTGCCTAATGAAAAAACCCAATAACACTTTGCCCGACCCGGGAATCGAACCCAGTACCTCACGCTCAGCGGTCGCGCTTGCAACCACTAGACCAACGAGGGTGTACTTTTATTATGAATTTCTTATATGCCTGTAGGAATAAAATGAAATATTTGAAACTCCTATCACCATACAAAACACGTAAGCAATTGTAGTTAAGTAGTATATTTTGCCCTAATGTCTCTAACTGCTCCCTATTAATTACGACGTAAGATCAGAAGCGTCCCAAGACATAATGGTTAAAATTCTGCTAAGCCCTTAATGTAAGGGACAGAACGTGAGAGAAATGTACATACAGTTATTCTGTTCCACGTTTTAAAACCAAAGATATGAAACCTCTGTTTGAATATAAAATACTTGATTACTGTATTATTTTGTGCAATAGGTAATTCCCTTTTAGCGTTATGTTAAGTTTGGCCACCCACGCGTCTGCGATACAAAAGGGTTGAAAAGAGAGCAAAATGCTAACTTGATACAGTTTGAACGGTGTGCTTTAAAGAGCTTATATTTGCATCTCCAATTCACCAATTTTAATCAAGAATAAACAAAAATAAAATAAAAATTGTTAGGTACTTAGGTTTGAAAGCTTCCATGTTTTTTTTTTAACGCGTAGTAAGTCTATAAAACACATTTTTTTTGTTCTAAACCGAGGTAGAAAACTGAAACATTATATTACGCTGCCTAGTAGGAATTGTACAAGAAAGATTGAAAAACAGTGTTGACACTACTTCATAATTATTTACAGGCTGAGTTTGCGAATAGATGGCCATGTTTTACATATGAACGAAATTTTCTACGAATTTATATTCAGGATAGTATTTGTTTGTGTAGAATGAAACATAATCTTACAATTGTGTCACAAAATAAACCTTTTAAGCTATTGCATAGCTTCTATAACGGGCCTTGAGCGTGGAGACCGAATCCAGAAATTCCGTAACGAAAATAACCTAACACCCCCCACTCCGACCGGCACAGCGGTGATACTTTTTAGTTTTGCCATCTATCAATGAATAGCAGAACTTTTAATGACTTTTTGAAATATCACGCTTGTCTCTTTAGTTCTGCAAATCGCCTCTAGGTGGCATTGGTTGTATCGGCGTTACTGCGCATGCGTAATCCCCCTCTTCGCCCCGCAATCTGGTGACTCATGCCTGCTTAGAGTTTCGGCGTTAGGGCACCTCCTCTTTGTATTTACATAAAAAATGCTATGCAATAGCTTTACCGTGGCAGTCTTCGAGTGCCACATTTTTTTTTTGTGTACAAGATACCTATGCACAACATCTCACTTCTTTAAACATAAATTTCACTTTCACTTGATTTGATGTATGTTGCTGGCGCCCGTAATGCTACGAAGACTATGGTGCTGTGTTTAGAAAATGGAGAGCTTTGACTTCAGTGTTTGTAACGGCATTTTGTAAACCCTGTTTTTTTAAGACCAGATCACGACCAGATCAATCCACAGAGAACTTTTACGACCTTTGTGGTCTAGTGGTTCGAGTGTCAGACTGCTTATAACGAGGTCGTGGGTTCGATTCCCACAGGACACAAATATTTGTGTGATGAACATGAGTGTTTGTGTTGGTCTGGGTGTTGCTTATGTATTATAAGTATGTATTTACAAAAAAAAGTATTTAAGTATTATATCCATAGCACAAGCTCTGCTTAGTTTGGGACTAGATGGTGCTGTGTAAAAATGTCCCAAAGATATTTTTGACGACCTCTGTGGTCTAGTGGTTCGAGTGTCGGACTGCTGATAACGAGGTCGTGGGTTCGATTCCCACAGGACACAAATATTTGTGTGATGAACATAAGTGTTTGTGTTGGTCTGGGTGTGTTGCTTATGTATTATAAGTATGTATTTACAAAAAAAAAAAGTATATACGTATTATATCCATTGTCTAGTACCCATACCACAAGCTCTGCTTAGTTTGGGACTAGATGGTGCTGTGTAAAAATGTCCCAAAGATATTTATTTATTTATATTTATATTTATTTATTTAACTACAATTATACTATAATTAAATAGAATTGAGAAGAACTGAAAGAATTGTTCCGTGTGGTGCCGGACGTAAAGAATTGCACCACCCTATATCTTCTCATGGGTGTCATAAAAGGAGACTAAGGGATTCACCAGAGGATGGGCAGCCGCTTTCTCTGAGTATTTAACCAACCAACTGCGATCGCCAACCCGCCTGCCAAGAGTGGCGATTATGGCATATCCCCCCTTTTTGGGGAGGCCTATGTCCAGCAGTGGAAGTCTTTTGGCTGAAATGATGATGATGATGGTGAGAAGAACTATTGTGAGGAAACCTGCACACCTGAGAGTGCTCCAAACAGTTCTCGATGGTGTGTGTAGTCCACCAACCCTCACTAGGACAGCGTGGTGGACTAAGGCCTTAACCTTCTCACTCTGAGAAGATGCCCGTGCCCAGCAGTGGGACAGTAATGGGCTGCTTATGTGTTCTGTGAGAAGAACTATGTTTAGATTTTCTTTAATTATACCATTTTTCAGTGTCAAACTTTGTCCAGTTAATATTGTACTTATTTTTCAGAATTTGTTCTGCAATTGGCTCTCAAACTGCGCTAAAGTAAGCCAGGTCACCTTAGAAAGAGATACCTATCTTTTGGAACGCATTTGCCAAAAAAGCGCAATAAGGGGAAGTCGGTGCCAAAAGTACCGACTGATAGCGATCTCATTACCCAACGAAAAAGTCGGCTTAAGATAATCTTTGGGCTTATCCGCTGGCGAGATACGTTCAGATACTTAATGCCGGGGTTATTTTTTGACACATTATATTTTCAAGTAAGGTGCGAAATTAATTTTTGAAGTCATTTGTGTCGATAGTTGTCAGTCCCTGGCAGGTTAGGTGATGTATTAATAATTTCTTAGGTTTTCGCGATCACTACACAAATAAAGTATATAATAAAACATCGAACAACGTGATACTGCGAGCATCGAAACGATTTTAATTAATAAAAATTGTACAGTAGATTAAAATGATTTTTTAGAAATAGTCTTCCTGCGACCACGAACGCTGCAAAGCTTTCGAAACGTCAGGAAACCAATCTAAATAATATACGCGAATCGCGTATCTAGCGTAACGCGATATAATCCGGTTAAACTTGTTTTATTATAATGATTATTGTTACGACGGAGGGTTAAGCAGAGTGGACTGAAATACTTCAACCTCGATTTTCCTGGACTTAGAGACGTTTTCAGCAGGCTGAAATGCATTTTCAGTCCGTATCAGAGGAGGCTCTATCACATACCAAAGAATCGAAATTTTGAGTAAGTTGCCGTTATTTTCAGGCGCCTGAAACATGTTTTCAGGCCGTTTCAGAAGCCAACAAATCTGATGCCGACATTTCCTGAAAACCAGTTTTCAGGCGTTTTCAGGACCCCTTATGGCCATTTGACACCCACATGTAAAATTGTTGAAGAGTGAGCGAGATAGAGCTAAATATCAGACAAGGATAGACGAAGAACCTTCTGGAAGAGAGTGAGCAGGATAGAGCTAATATAAGACAAGGATAGACGAGATTCGACAAGCTTCGAGAACATTCCATTGTAGAAGTGAGTGAGTGAGGTAGAGGATAGATGAGGTTCGACGAGGTTCGAGAACTGTCTATTTCGAGAATGTGCAAGTGAGAAAGAGTTATCTTATGACAAGGATAGATGACGTTCGAGGACTTTCTAGTACCACGAATCGCGGCCTATATAAACGGCGCAGCTCAGCGCCAGTAGAGTTCAGTTGGAGTTCAGTTGGAGTTCAGTTGGAGTTCAGTTGGAGTTCAGTTTGGATCAAGCGATACAAGCGATAACATCGAAGCGATATTTGGAGCGATTTAACTAGTAACTTTGTGTGTTAATTAGTTGTTCAGTGTAATTGTTCTGTAATAAAGTGTTCTCTACGCATTTAATCGGCTTTCTATCCATATACGAACCCCCAGCTCGTAACATTATGTATTGATCACATAAATGCATATTACCTTTGATGAGTTTATAAAATTAGTAATTATAAAAACCAATAGTAGCACCAGCAATTTTAGAAGACAAACAAGCACACACCTATTGAGATATCACGCACACATACATTTCCGCCCACACGCCCCTATAGTCCCTATCCCAAAAAATACTAACTATTACCAATTACTGTGTAAGAAGCGACACTCACCTCCCCTCGCCAAATCGCCAATTTAGCGTCTCCGGAAACGTAGCAGTATCTACGGCTGGCAGTTCGCTGTACTGAGTTACCGCACTCACGCACACAAATAAACAGGCACACTCGCTTCTGTAGTAGTGTAGCTAAATAAAATCTGTTCACTAGTATGGAGTGTCGTATGCTTAGAGTATGTAAACGGTTAGAGTAGGTTTATGGGTCGTAGGCCTGCCCCTACACACCACACATATACAAGCATACAACTAGAATAAATAATGCTTTTGTTTTACTTAGAAAAATTTTCTTCCAAGCACAGACATTATTTTTTACTGTGCCTGTGCTCCCAAGTAAATTAAATTAAATTAAAAAAAAATCGTTCTAGTTTATTTTTAATAGTACAATGGTGAGTGTATGAGGGGCTCGTAGCGAAGCAACGACTGCGCGGATTGTACGATCTGCAAGGTTAAGCTGCACTTGCCGCGGTCAGTCTGTAGATGGGTGACCGTTTCATTACACATCGAGACCCCTCCGTGCCTCGGAGAGCACGTTAAGCTGTCGGTCCCGGTTGTCATACGAATATCTATGGCAGTCGTTACGGGTAGTCAGAAGCCTGAAAGTCTGACGACTGGTCTAACCTCCGAATGTCAGTATTACCCAGTTACTGGGTTGCGGGGGTCTGATGGCAGTCGCTCCGTGTAAAATACTGATGTTCAGCCGCATCTGGCTAGACTAGAAGCCGACCCCAATATAATTGGGAAAAGGCTCGGAGGATGATGATGATGACAATGGTGAGTGTATAAATGGAAGGCGCTGGTGCCTGTGCATACAGTGTATTTCATTAGAACAAGTACTAACGTTACCTCTTTATCTACAATGTTTATAAAAAAAATATAAGCAATGTATATTTCCTATCTTACCTTGAGTGTCATGACTCGAGAACATCGGCTTGTGGGAAAATAACTACATGAATAGAGTATAATAATCTAATAGTGCCATTTATTATTGTATATTTGTCTGCCAGACATTTTTCCATATCATTTCGGCTTGACAAAAAGGTAAAGTACAATACAAGTTCATTCCATAATACAAGTTCTACTTAGTTTGGAAGTCAAGAGTTAAATTTCTTGTGCCTATGTTTTATGCAATAAACGTTTTTTATTTTTTATTATTTTTTATATTAAATTAAATACTTAGTTTAAAACAAAGTAACATCTAAAACTCTTTACATAATCACTGCTACATTTATCCAGCAAACCTTTTAATATGTACTATGACACCCAAATGAGAGCTCACCCAGACCGCTGGCTTTTACACTTTTCCCCTTTTTCATTAGAACATTTACATAATGTAATAAAAAGCTTTTAAAATTCAAATTTATATAATCTATTCTATAAACAGCCTACGAAGGTCTTTATAGTATTAAAAACAATTTCGTTTATGATTAAATCCACTTATGCTTGATTTCACCAACAATAATACTCTGGTTAATCGAGCGTTCACTTTTAGAGTAATTGGCCGTTTAATTGGAGAATTAAAGTTGATGAACACCGGCCTTATTGGTTATATTAATCAAATTCTGTTTTCTTTTTGTTAAGAGTGGATTTGGATTCAGATAAAAGAAGAAAAACCATTGAGGAAGATTACTTTCCTCATTATTTTGATCATCTGCGTTAATAAATTGTTTATTGTCTAGGTAGGTATTTATCATTATAGAATTATACATATCATAATCATCACTATAAGACTACATAGTATAAAACAAAGTCGCTTCCCGGTGTCTGTCTGTCCTTAGGTATGCTTAGATCTTTAAAACTACGCAACGGATTTTGATGCGGTTTTTTTAATAGATAGAATAATTCAAAAGCAAGGTTTATATATATAATACAGGCATAATATAGTATAGAAACACTGATAATTTTAGAGGTTTTTAATGTGATGTCGTAAATAAACACATTTTTTTGCACTTACATTTCAAACGCTGGCTGAACCCTATGAGATAGATTAAAAGAGTGTAATACAGTATTGTACACCTTAAAAAGGTCTACAAAAAAGTCCCAGATGGTATAAGTCACAGATAATATAATAACAAAAAAAAATAAACAAATAAATATAGTAACCGTGTGAAGCCGGGGCGGGTCACTAGTATATATATATATACTGTCGGTATATACGTAGTTTATAAATGTTATCGTAAGTATGTTTATATTTAGTACCTATGTTTTTAATGTCACACATTGTGTCTACGTTTTCCTATCCTTCTTTCCAGTCGCAGGTCGAAATGCAGTACCTCTGTGCTCAAGTGTATTCTATATTTTTTCTGTTGTTATAATGCATTGTGTGTAAATACATACAGGGTGTCAGGGAAACGCTTCCGAAAACGAAAATAGGTGATAATGCTGGTGATTACTGATACGAAACCACGAAAAAAATATCGATTCTTTTTTTAGATTTTTTCATTTTTTTTTGCATTTTTCGTTATGTATGAGTTTTATTTAACTGCCCAAGGCTGGTTATGTATGAAAAATGCAGAAAAATATATATGAAAATATCTGAAAAAAGAATCGCATTTTTTTTTCGTGGTTTCGTATCAATAATCACCAGCACCTATCTTCGTTTTCAGAAACGTTCCCCTTACACCCAGTATATAAGAAAAAACAAAAGAACATGCAATCTACTACAAATTGGACAAAATAAATGTAATACAATTAGTTATTTTTCGGCCATATTCTCTTCATAGTTTAATACGTTTTTGTGAAGAATTATATTGAATTTATGGTACAACCAAAGCCACGCCGTAATGAGAAAAAAGTATAAAACATAGTCATTTATCCAACAAAGTTAAAAACAAGTTCAGATTATATCAGCTTCATAAAATAAATACCGGCTATCCTATTAAGTAGTACATAAGATTAATTAAGCAAATAATGACTTACAATGATCCCTTTCCATCGCGTAGTTTGTATAATGCCGACGCGCCGCTGCGGTAAGCCAGCGTTCACTAGGGAGGGAATAGAAACACCATCTCAGTATGATTTCCCGGGATATGGAATGTTGCGAAATGAAGCGTACAATGTTGAATGTTAGCTTAAATTTGAGGTAGATGGAATATATTATAACTTTTGATCGGTTAAGTGTGAAAGATGTTTAGTTAATTAATAGCGTAGAAAGCTCTAAAGACTTACCAACTAAACCTGATTTTCGTAGTAGATCACAAAGGTTATTTTATGATGATTTAAATCGGGTACCGTCTTGATAAAACCAGGGTGTGATCAGTTACTGTAATAAAATAGATCTGTGAAAAAAAATACTGCTGTTCCATACAATGGAGGCGATTCCCAAGCACAAAATGTATGGATCAGAATATTTTTTAAATTTTTCTAAAATGTTTTTACATATATCTATTTTATTACAGTAACTGAACACACCGTATTTTTTTTCGAGACAGTAAGTAGGTCATCCGATATATATATATATATACGCTGACTTTTATGTTACCCCATACTGTATTAACTCATGTATAATAATAATAATGTCCTCCCGGCCGAATTTCAGTCACGGCGGCCAATCTCAATGGAGACTAGCCATCTACGCGGGACATATTATAGTGCACAAGTGTGTGCGCAAACACAGGTGCACTCTCTGTTCCCTCACTCTCATAATCCGATGGGACGGCAATTCGACACGACCGGATAGAGATCAGGCGCAGGACCGACGGCTTTACGTACTCTCCGAGGCACGAAGGGGTCTCGATGTGTAACGAAACGGGCACCCACCCTTCCACAGACTGACCGCGGCTAGTGCAGCATAACCTTGCAGATATTACAATCCACACGCTAGCCACGAGCCCCTTAAAACTAAAAAAACTTTAAACTCATGTATAATAAGTACATTAAAAAGGGGTGAATAGGGACAAAAGTGGCCAAGCATTTTAACATTGAAATAAGATAATGTTTTGCCCACAAAGATTTTGAAATGTTTACCAAATTATAGCAGAACATTTTTTAAGTTTTTGTGGGCAACAAACTATCTTTTTTTTTTTTTATCCTTGCCCACTTTTGTCCCTATTCGCCCCTGCGTCCCTATTAACCCCGTTTTACGGTACGTTTACAAACACAAATTTCCACATGCACAAACACCCAAACCCAGAATAATTATTATCTGTAGGCCAGTCAAATGCTTTTTCCGTGCGAAAATTAAAGCTGGGAATATTCATCAAATGAAAGGTACTTTGTAATATTTCAATAGCCTACTAAACCTGATGAACGTTTTAACTTTTAAGCTAAGTAAATCCAAATGTTAATATTAATATTAGTAATACCACCTTTGGGCGATATGTGGTTTGCTTGAGGCTTAGGATACATTATCTGCTTTAATATTAAATGAAGATATATATAATCTTATAAAATGTTTACGGAATACTTTAATGCCAAATTAAGGTAACCTTTTAAAGAATTTAAGCTTAATGGTATACATAGAGTTTCCATTATTTATTATAATTTCATTTCATTCTGATAGATTTAAAAAAACTATTAAAACTTTAATTATCTTTTACTCCCGGAATTACTCCGGAATACCAAACTGCTGCATTAAAAACTCATGAAGAGTTTGTCACGCAGCGGAGGCACATGTTTAGTTCGTAACTTCACCGTGTGACGAGCGCATTCCCGAGAAACTCCCATGAGTAGGAGCCGGTAAACTGCCAAACCTTATGGTAACCCTACCATTGGGCGTAATTAAACGTTCAGGTAGAAACGAAGATTAAAATTGATATTATAGCGGGATGACTGGCTTATTAACGGGACTATTTATAACGTTTATGTAGCCTCTTAGTTTGTGGGCTTTTAATAAGTTTGCGATACTTTTAGAAGATTTTTTTCTAATACTTGTTAAGAATCCTAAAGGAGCCACGACAGAGAACCAAAGTTGATGATGTAGCCTACAGAATAAGCAAGCTGAAGTAGCAATTGGCCTGCCAATATTAACCGAAGAAAGAACCTTGTATTTAACATTTCCTTTCACTAAAAATCATTTCAGCCGAAAGACGTCCACTACTGGACACAGGCCTCCCCCAATTAAGGGGGGGGGGATATGCCATAATCGCCACGCTTGGCAGGCGGGTTGGCGATCGCAGTTGGTTTGTTAAATACTCAGAGAACGCTGCTGCCGATCCTCTGGTGAATCCCTTAGTCGCCTTTTACGACACCCATGAGAAGTGATAAGGGTGGTGCCGCTTTAAGTCCGGCACCACACGGACCACACTAAAAATAAAATATTGTATTAGTATGTGTATTTTGTTTGTATTTAAAGAGGTCTAGTTTTGATACTCGGAATTTTGATAGTGCGGAATTACTGGTCCCGCAGTTACTTCCAATTTTATCTACACATTAATAAATCTTTATTTTATGAGTAACATAAATTTTGTTTACACACCAAATTAAGTCCTACTCTTTCTGTCCAACGAATTGCTCATGCCCAGAAGTAAGACAGTATGCCTTGCTCTGAACTGCACCAGACCAAGCAGGAAGTACAAATTTTGAAGCTGCAGTAAGGAATATTCCCAATTCATAGATTTTCGACGCAAAACGTCTGAAAACTACTTATATATCCATTTCCTACGTGATGCGTACGATTTCCAAGTGCGCTCTCATATCGACTATTTTACAAATAATGAGAAACTTCAGTTTGCGAGCGTTGCAGCAGATCCTTCATCCGGCGCTCGCACACCAGAGTCAATATCCGCGGTGGACGAGACCTACTCATTTCCTTGCTTGAAGTAAGCACAAAATGTACGCACAGAAGGTGCATTCAATACAGTCAACAGGCAAGTCATCTATATCGTCGTATTTAATAAACTCAGTGAGCACTCTTAGGCT
The DNA here is from genome assembly GCA_949699075.1 of Asteroscopus sphinx. Lineage (NCBI taxonomy): Eukaryota > Metazoa > Arthropoda > Insecta > Lepidoptera > Noctuidae > Asteroscopus > Asteroscopus sphinx. The sequence goes on from OX453007.1 coordinate 836,835, forward strand.
AAGCGCATACTGAGACGCAGGCGATGCAGCACAGCGCAGTACTGGTACACACGGCTACACATCAAGCTGTACAATGCCAGTATAACCTGATCTCGCATTGTACAGAGAGCCTATACAATGCTAGGTCAGCTTATACTAGAAATGTACAGCTTGATGTGTATCTGTGTGTACATAGTTCGCACGGCATGGCAGTTTCCGCAGACATATAACACACATCACACACATGACATTTCACATTTCACGTTTTACGTTTCAAATTCCTGTATCGCAGTTTACACAGCTCTGTCCTTGTTTATACATTACGAAATCTGCTTTGGCCTTCGCTGCGAGGAACTGCGACGCCTATGTCTCAACATACGCTCAGCCTTTCTCTTGTAACATTTTTGTAGGTCTGGAACATTTTACCTGTCATGCTCTATGATGTTTCGACTGTAACTTCCCTCTGTTATTATTATAATCTTTGTCATTGTAGACACCTTAAATACCATTTTATTATTCTAATAAAGCGCAGTATATACTCAACAGTCATTGGTTTCATTTACTGTATCTGCCTCCCGTACATGGCGACCCTGCGCGAAGAATCTGTTATCCGAGCGTCGCGTATTTGACACCAGCCAGCGCTGGCTGGTGGCGCCGTACCGTATATGGGCAAAGAATGTAAAACAAATGAGTGAATTTAGTACGAAGTGCATCCAATATCAATAAAATAATTTTAATTGTGATTTACGTCGCACGTACTGGTGCTAAATATTCGGGAAATCTTGAAAATGGGTTCATCTCAGTCTCATGAAGAAGTAATCTTGGCACAGAATGCAGCTGGAGGCTCGAACCAAGCGACTGTCGAAGAAATTCGTTTTCACCTAAGTACAGCAAATATTATCCTTACAGTTATTGCCTTAGTGATTGGCATTGGGCTACTTTTCTTCATATACCGAGTGTACAGAAAATGTCATAGGCGCTGGAAACAACAGGAAATAAATCGAAATGACCTACGACTCTCTATTTTTCGTCGCCGCCGCACCACTGCCGATGAAATGAAAACAACCGGAATTGTTTAAAGCTAATACAAAGAAATGCTTGCTAAAATAAGTGCAGTGCTTATATGTGAAAATAAGTATCTAATAGTGCGAAAAAGTGCAAAATAAAATACATAATACACATAATAATTATTTTTTAACAAGTAGACAAATTTAAATAAATAAAATATAAATTGCGGAAACAGCATACGTCAAAAGTGTTGTCTGCTAAATATTGGACCTGAATGTATATGTTTCGACTATAACAGTGTATATTATTCACCAACAGCAGTGTTCACGAAAGTGAAGACAGTAAGACAAACAATGTCATCACAGAATCACACATATTATTTATTTATTTATTATATTCTTTATTGTACATATTATACATGCAATTAATTAATCATTTTTTTTATATATATTATAAGTATTTATTTACAAAAAAAAAGTATACAGGTATTATATCCTTTGTCTAGTACCCATAGTACAAGCTTTGCTTAGTTTGGGTCCAGATGGTGCTATTTAAAAATGTCCTAAAAATATTTATGTTAATTTAACGAAAACTTGGCGAATTAAGTACGAGGCTGCACAATTTCATCCATTACAGAAAGGTGGGTGAATATGGATGACTTATTATTTAAAAGCTTTATAAAAATCTTTTTGAAAACTTTTACATAGGTCCTTGTCTGTCTATTTGTTTTGATAAAGTTTTAGGCCATTTCCTATTAATCAGTTTTGCATATTCGTGTAGTGTTGATGACAATATGTTAATATGAACTTTAAAAGCCTTTGTTTTAATTTTTTTGCACTTTCAAAAAGTTGTTTTTTTATTTTATTATTTATTTATTTATCTTGTTGTAAGCTTAAGTTTATAAAGACTATAAAGCGACATTGTAATGAGTGGGTCTTCTGAACTTTCTTGATTAGTGATATACGAGAGCGGTGAGTTTCTTGTATCTACAGGTGACATGGAAATAGAGGAAGTCTTTTGTTGTACAAACTTTGAATAGATATCCAGGAAATGGCATGACTCTGGGCTTGACAAGCGTTGGTGATCTATCGTTTATTTATACAGAGATTCTATTATTTTACAGAGATTGCTTAAAAACTACGATATTGTGGATTTGTTTGAACAATAGGGTTTATTTATTCATAGAAGTAAAAAGTAGTACTTGAATTCTCTATTTATGCCTTCTAATTGAATTTCTGCTGTCTGTCAGCAAATTAATAGTACAAAAGGTTACATATATAAGTGGATTCTCCATGATAATAATGGTTAACTTGCATTGTTAAGTAGGTACATAATTTTAATAAAATAATTAATATCGTATACCAAAATATAGGTACGCAAATGAACTTAAAATGAAGAGAGGTAACTGAATGTTAATCTACTCGTAAGCATTACTATTTAACTATTTACAGTGTAATGCTTAGGGTAATACTTTCATAAAATTCAAATAAAATTCTCCTAATCATAAATTCATGAAAATCTTAAAAGTAATTTCAATTTATGTTCGGGAAACGAGACGTTCAAGAATGTGTGATCCAGTATTTAATATTCAGATAAGAAAATTGAAAACCTAAGTACGAAATACGACCTGGACGACCTGGTGAAGGTCGCGGGAATCCGCTGGATGCGGAAGGCACAGGACCGGTCGTTGTGGCGATGCTTGGGGGAGGCCTATGTCCAGCAGTGGACGTCTTTCGGCTGAAATGATGATGATGATGAAGTACGAAATATTCAATTATTCAGATATTATATTCAAACATAATATTTTGACTGCCTCGTTGGTCTAGTGGTTGCAAGCGCGACTGCTGAGCGTGAGGTCCTGGGTTCAATTCCCGGGTCGGGCAAAGTGTTATTGGGTTTTTCATTAGAAAATTCTCAGTAGCAGCCCGGAGTCTGGATTTGTGCCCGGTTAATGGCAATAGGCTCGCCCCCTATTACATGGGACTTACAACATAACTGGCGAAATGTGGGTGTACTATACACCTCTGCCTACCCCTTCGGGGAAATATAGGCGTGATGTTATGTTATAATATTTTGTAAGTCGGTTTTTCTAATAGAAAGAAACCTTGAAAAAAGTTGTATGTATTTTTTTCCGTCTGAAAATTTTTGCAGGTACTTGTAGGTTTTAGTTCATAAACTTGTGGAGAACATAGCTAGTTTTTGAACAAAAGGGACCCCAATCTATATACTATAATAAAACTGTAAAGGTCGAAAAGTCTGTACATTGAGTTTTTTTTCGCGAAAACCGGCTAGGGGGACTAGAAATAAGCTACAGAACACGAATCAATCGCTTAAAAAAATTATATCTGTCTGTCTGTCTGTCTGTCTGTTTGTTACCTCATCACGTGAAAACGGCTGAACGGATCGTAATGAAACTTAGCATTTGTATTGGTATTAGTCTAACTTAAAATATAGGGTATGATTTATCTGAATCGGTTGAGTAGATCCAGCGATACAGCTTGACCCCTCTATTGTATTAAGTTGCATACAAAGTAGAGGTCATGATTGTTGGTAGGATGCAGGTTGCAGGTTCCTAAAAATACAACTGGATTCTATTAGTATTATAGAAAATATAGAATAACATAACATAGCCCATCACTGTCCCGCTGCTAGGCATGGCCCTCTTCTTGGAATGAGAAGAGTTAAGGAACTGGATATTGTTAGTGTAATAGATTATCATATTCAATTCAATTTCAATTTATTTATTCAGAAACAATTTTAACATTGTGTTTGAACATAATCACTTTAGTTAAAATTCAATAAATCAAAATTATTAGGTAAATACATTAATTTAAAAAAATACACAATAATATAACCACCAAATATACATCATCACAATTCATAATTAATAACAATATTTTATTATGTCATAGTAATAAAATCAACGTCTAGTAACTACGTTAATACACTTACGCTGGGTTCCTATAATTTGCCCTTACCGACGACGGCTCGTTTTTCCTTGAAAAAACTTCAAACTTAATGTCAATATTTGACGTTTTTTAAGGAAAAAACGAGTGACCGTCGGTAATGGCAGATTATAGGAACCAGGCGTTAATAATTAGAATAGTAATCTCAGTCAATTAATGTCAATTGATTTAAATGTCAGATACCGATCAGTCACATTCTTCTACAAATCGTCGACAGAGTAATAGCACTGCTTCAACAGAAAATGCTTTAACTTGATTTTAAATTCTCTATGATACAATATATTCTTTAATTCTATTGGCAGTTTGTTAAATAATTTCGTTGAACTGTAGTATGCGCAATGTTTGAAAATATTGAGATGAGGCATAATTTTGGTCTGAAAGTCTTTTCGCCTCGTACTCTCCCTCTGACCTCTTTCCTCTTCAGATTCATATTCGTGTAAGTATTTTGCAAAATTAGTAAGTAATACCAAAATATATAAACTTGGGACGGTTAATATCTCAAGATCCATGAAATATTGTTTACACGACACTTGTTGTCTTATACGGACCATCGTTCTGATAGCTCTTTTCTGTAGAATGAACGCCCTCTGTATGTTGTAATCGTAACTACCCCCCCAGAACAAAATACTGTATCTTAGCCTTGATTCCACTAGTGCAAAGTATATCATTCTTAACTGTGGCATAGTAACCTCATCACGGAGGCTCCTGATTACATAGCAAGCAGAACTAATGTTTTTAACTAAATTGGTGAGTTCATGTTTCCAGTTTAACTGGCTATCCACATGGACTCCGAGAAACTTGATAACCTCTACACTATTAATAGACTCACCATTTATAGTACTCATCAGTCCAACATTATTTTTAGCTGTAGATCTAAATAAAATAACATTTGTTTTACTGGAATTAATTATTAAATCATTGACTGTAAACCAATTATGGAAAGCACTTAAGGCTTCATTGACTCTTTGAGTGAGACATTCTAGATTATCAGCTGAAACAATCGCATTAGTATCATCGGCAAATATAACCAATTCTACTGCTTCCTTTGAGATGTAAGTTATGTAATTGATTAAGTCATTCATAAAGGTTATGAAGAATATTGGCCCAAGTATAGAACCTTGAGGGACGCCTGTTTTGATGTGAACTATTTTTGACTTAAAAGCTTTTTCACATCTGGTCTTGCGATCCTCTTCAATATTCTCGTTTATAGAAGCATTAATTTCTACATACATGATTCTGTTTTGCAAATATGATTTAAGTATATTTATGGCCTTACCTCTAATTCCGTAGTGTTCGAGTTTAATCAGGAGTAACTCATGGTTTACTGTATCAAACGCAGAACTTAAATCCAAGAAGAGACCAGCTACTCTTTCTTTTTGATTCATCCGACTAACAATACTCATTACCAGTGCACTTATTGCGTCTTGAGTACCAACAGTGGTCTGATACCCAAACTGTTTATGACTTATAACTTGATTTAAGTTTAGATGTCTAGTAAGTCTCACTTTTATTAACTTCTCAAAGATCTTGGACAAGCTTGGGAGAAGTGAAATAGGCCTATACTTATTGGGGTCTGTCTTAGAACCTTTTTTGTGAACTGGGATTACTTTTGCAATCTTGAATTGGTCCGGAAAGATACTGTTATCAAAACATTTGTTATAAAAACCGCTTAACGGCTCAGCCAGTATATCTATGTTATCTTTGATAATTGTAATAGGTATTTCATCATGGCCACTCGAAGTCTTAGACTTCATTTTATTTACTAGCTTTAATATTTCATTCGGCGTAACAGCGCCCCAAGAAAATTCCTTTTCTACTCTATTGGTGCATTTTTTAAGGATATCTACTGCCAGTTGAGAGAACACAGGGGATGAACTGTTATTGAGATTAAATTGATCAGCAAATATGTCAACAATCTTTAAGGGATCCGATACCAACTTGTCTTCTGATTTTAGGGTCATGTTTTCCTTTTGTGTATGTTCTTTATTTCTATGCCTATTCACCACCTTCCATATATGTTTTGAAATATTATTACATTTAGATATCTCATTTTGTACTGCTAGTTTCTTTGCTGTTTTAATAACTTTTTTATATAATTTAATATACCTATTTCTGTAATTTATGACAGTTGGTTCATTATTATTACTCTTACCGACTACTAGGAAACGTTTCATCTTACTTGAAATTTTAATGCCTTTCGTAACCCAACGTAGAGCCCGAGAAGATTTGAAACGAAATAGCTTTTTAATTTTTTTAAAAGCCTGGTTAAATATGACGCTAAATTGTTTAATGAATGCATTTATACCCATATCGCTCCAGTTTTGACCAACCAACAATTGTCTATAGATAAGCTTGTTTTTTACATTAAATATCCTCATAGCTTTGTAGACGATATTACAACGGTTTTTGTTTATGCTGTAACTATTGATCCCCAAGTTGCATATTAATCCCGCATGACCGTCAGCTAACCCATTGTGATCAACATCATACCCTAAAATGCAATCGCTGCTAAAATTATAAAATATATTGTCAACACAAGAATTAGTATCGTTGCGGATAAAAGTTATCGCACTAATTAGATGTTTAAAATTATAACATTTAAGTAGATTGGTTAGATCATTACTATTTTTATTAACTTTCAATAGATCAACATTAAAATCACCACAAATAAAGCATTCACTATTAAAAAAGTGCTCTAACAGTTTTTCCAACCTATCCATAAATATATCAAGATTATTGTCATACGGGCTACGATAACAGCAACATATGGACACTCCAGTTAACGCATCTTTGACACCACATATTTCAAACGCATCCATCTTATAAAACTTTTTCACTCCTGGTAACTCTACACAATCCCTGTCTTTTCGTGCTAGAATAACTGTACCTCCTCTTATCTTATTTTTTCTAGTATTATAAGAAACCACCTTGTAATAAGTCATATTCAGCAATAAAGCTTGTTCGGCATTGAGAAAATGTTCACTTATACACAGATAGTGAATATTAGGCCACATGTTGTCTATATATGCTTCCAATTCGTCTTTTTTGTTACTTAAGCCACACAAGTTCTGATGAAAGATATTTAATTGTTCTACAGATAAGCTTGAGCTATTTAGCTTATTATCACCCCTAGATTCGTTATCGACGAAAACATTTTAATGTTTTGGATGTTACCAGTTTTTCCCTCATTTTCGCAAATAATAATGGTATAGTAGCCTGTTTAAGCTCTTTACCAGTATTGATATTATTCACGCGTGTCTTACAAATATCTTTGGTTTTTTTAACATTAAATTTTAGTATATCAGTGTAGTAGCGCTTGTAATCTATTTCAATATTAATTAAAAAGCTTAAATTACTAACATGTTTTCTATGACTAGGTGTAATATTTTCATTATAATTTAATTCTATAAATTTGCAATTTTTAAAATTTTTGACTAGAAGTTTCATTCGTTGATTTAACATATATTCATTAAGATAAGAATTATGTTGAACATTCAACAGTAACACAGTATGATGTTGTAATTTGTACATAACATTACTTAATTCTGACATCAAAATGTAAGGATTCTTGTCATTTGATCCTACTCCTAAAACTATAATGTCATCTTGATTAAGAGAGCTTATTACGCAATCACAACTACTTAGAATCTGAGAGCTAGTGGCATTTGTCTTAATTAAAGAAGTAACACTATATTTGTCATTCCAGTTGCCAAGTCTGGTCTCTATAAGTTTTACCGATAAGTTACGAATTTGTTGATCTCCAAGTAAGACAACTTTAGGTTGTGCGACGCATTGGAGTTTTTCCGATGAGACCATCTGGGATATATCCGTCGTATCTTGCTTATTGTCACTTGTCTGGGATAATATCGGTGGAGAACAGGAAGTGTTGTTTACTTGCATATTATTTGTTGTTGATTCTATGTTTGAATTATGCAGATCACGTTCCATACCACATTGTAATTCAGATGTTCGTGGAGCGTGTGTAGTCATTTTTAGCGTCCTCTTTTTTGTTGCGCATAATAACCTATTTTTCGACGATACTGGTGTACGTGTAGGGCTTTCACACGATATCCTCTTGAGCAGGTTTATTTTTTCAATTTGTTGCTCAGATAAAGATTTTAACTGCGTAACTTCTTGATTTAAATTTACTATTTCTTCATGAGCACTCTCCAACTGTTTCTTAAGATTTTGAATTTGTGTCCTTAAATCTGTTTCCAATGAGTAGTCATCATGCTGCTCTAGTAATAAACTCCTGGCAGTACATTCCAACAAAGAAGAATTTGGAGACCCATGAGACGAATGACTTAAATATATCATCAGATCATAATCATAACATAATCAGCTCATTACCTACTGCCCCACTGCTGGGCACGGACCTCTTCTCGGAACGAGAATAGTTAAGAAACTACAAAATATAGAATAACATAACGTAGTCAACCCATTACTGTCCCACTACTGGGTATGGCCCTCTTCTCAAAATGAGAAGAGTTAATGAACTGGATATTATTAGTATTCTAGAATAACATAACATTACCAGCCCATTACAGTCCCACTGCTGGACACGGGCCTCTTCTCAGCATAAGAAGAGATGTGGTTAGTGTTATAGAATAACATAATCAGCCCAATTACTCCCCACTGCTGGGCACGAGCGTCTTCTCAGAATGAGGGACTTTAGGGCTAATTCCATGAAATTTCATCACCTTAGCCGGTTGGTTGTAAAAACAAAATATAGTTTGGTCGGTAAATAGTGTAACCGTCTGTGTAGGCGCTTATATGTATATATTTGAAGATATTGTGTTCATAATTATGACACGATGTTATTTTCCGACATCTACGCGGACGGAGTCGCGGGCATAGCTAGTAAGAAATAAACTGGAACATGAAATCAATGAATTCAATTAATAGGTTGGTTGACTTACGATTAATTTTACTAATATTCAATAATTTATTATTTATGTACTTATATCGGAATTGGTACACAAATGCAAAAAGGTTACAAAGGTGTACAGAAGCATATGTATGGGAAAAATAAACTTTGAGGCACAGCGCCTTAAGCTTTCAGCAGAACATAAGATAAGGCTCAGAGCTTAGTGGTTCTAGAAAGCGGTTTTTGAAAATTCAACATACATTTTTCATGGTATGGACATGTGATGCGGAGAAATAAGAAACATGTTACGAAAAAAGTTTTGTGTATGAATGTGGATGGCTATAAGAAAAGAGGTAGACCAAAGAAAAGATGGATGGATTGTGTGAAAGATGATATGGATAAAAAGAAAGTGAACACGGAGATGACGGCTGATAGAGATGTATGGAAGAAAAAGACATGCTGCGCCGACCCCAAATAAATTGGGATAAGGGCAGGAGGATGATGATTTTGCAAGATGATATTAAATAGCTTTTTGTTGAAGAATCTATCAGTAAGTTAAATTAAATATGTATAATATAATTACATACTGACGATGATATCTGACGACGTCTGTGGTCTAGTGGTTCGAGTGTCAGACTGCTGATTACGAGGTCGTGGGTTCGATTGCCACAGGGGACACAAATATTTATATGATGAACATAAGTGTTGTGTTGGTCTGGGTGTTTATTATGTATTATACGTAAGTATTTACAAAAAAAAGTATTTTAGTATTATATTCATTGTCTAGTACCCATAGTACAAGCTCTGCTTAGTTTGAGACTAGATGGTGCTGTGTAAAAAAAATCCCTAAATATTTATTATTATTATTATATATATATATATACCTATAATGATTACATTTTATTCAATTTATTGTATATCAAAATTGTTACTTAAAATGTACTAAAATATCTATTTATTTATATCTATAAAAACAGTTTCATTAGTTTATCTAGTTTGTAAACGTTTTTTTCCCAAATCTTAGTAAGCTTCTTTTAAAACAACATAGCAGTTAAACAAATAATTAATTTATACCACTTTAAAACAACAGAAAACACAAAGAATTTACATAGGTACTTAATGTAGTCTTAATACATCAAAAGGTAGAAGCTTGGACGAATAACCATTTTTTTCGTCCGAGGGTAGAAGCACCAATTTTCTGAACCCAAAACCGCTTTCTCCACCAGCAAGCCCCGACCTCTACAAATATAACATCATTAATATTCATTAGACGTTAGCTGGAGTCAAAGCCAGCACAGCGTCTGACATGACTGCTGATTATTGTTGTGTTCACCCCACTTGTTCCGTTATAATCCCATGGTAATCCATGGCGGAATAATATTGCAACCTGACTTTGCTATTTTGCCTCACAATGTAAGCTGGAAATTGTACCAAATTGCATTTAATTTCTTAAGAATTGTTTTGTATTATCTAAATAAGATTGTAGATAAACGGAGAGTCCGTTTGGGTGTAGAAACCTATTATTGTATTGTTAGAGAACTTGTTGTGACTGCCCCGTTGGTCTAGTGGTCGCAAGCGCGACTGCTAAGCATGGGGTCCTGGGTTCGATTCCCGGGTCGGGCAAAGTGTTATTGGGTTTTTTCATTAGGAAATTCTCAGTAGCAGCCCGGAGTCTGGATTTGTGCCCGGTTAATGGCAATAGGCTCGCCCCCTATTACATGGGACTTATAACATAACTGGCGAAATGTGGGTGTACTATACACCTCTGCCTTCACCCTTCGGGGAAATACAGGCGTGATGTTATGTGTTATGTAGAGAAATTGTCAGCTGACAGCTGCAGGACATCATGATGTTACTGTTGTGAAGCAGCGAGTGGAAGGGGTGACATGACTTTAAACCATGTAAAACATACATACAACATAATATGTGTAGCAAGGGATCCAGCTCAGTATTTGCTGTGCAAGTAGGTATGAACAGCACTGATTTTCAGCTGGTCCCTCGCATCTGTATAACTTAATGGTGAAATTTACGTGCACAAGAAAATTAAAAAGTTAGTGAAAGAAGACATCTGATCAAATACCTAATACAATAATTTGGAATTTTATTTCTTAGAATTTTATCAGTCAATCAATCAATCAACTCAGCCTATCGCAGTCCACTGCTGGACATAGGCCTCTACCAAGTTGCGCCACAACGCTCGGTCCTCTGCCTTCCGCATCCAGTCCCCCCCAGCCACGTTCTTTAGGTCGTCGGTCCACCTGGCAGGGGGGCGCCCTACGCTGCGTTTGCCAATTCGCGGTCTCCACTCAAGGACTCGTCTGCTCCAACGGCCATCGGTCCTTCGACAGACATGGCCAGCCCACTGCCACTTCAGCTTACTGATCCTACAAGCTATGTCGGTCACTCCGGTTCTTCTCCGGATAATCTCGTTACGGATATTATCCTTCAAAGAAACTCCAAGCATAGCTCGCTCCATAGCTCGCTGAGCGACTTTAAATTTGTGGACTAGCCCAACTGTCAGTGTCCACGTCTCGGCACCGTAAGTCATGACTGGCAGGACGCACTGGTTGAAGACCTTTGTCTTCAAACTTTGCGGTATAGGCGACGAGAAGACTCGGCGAAGTTTGCCAAATGCTGCCCAGCCCAGACGGATCCTTCTGTTGGCTTCTTTCTCGAAGTTGTGTCTACCAAGCTGAATTGCCTGCCCTAGGTAGACGTATTCCGTTACAACTTCGAGTGCCGACCCTTCGACGAATATTGGCCTCGGCATGACATGCATATTGAACATGACTTTAGTCTTGTCCAGATTCATGCCGAGACCGACACGTCGAGAGGCTCCGTTAGAATTTTAATTTAACCAAATTATGTGTATTTTACAACATCGAATATTAGTATTCCTATAGAGCGATACACTCTCAATGCTCTCATGCCTCGGTCACTTTTGCTCGGGAGCTCAAATCCGCTGGACGTGTCATCATCACGTATCTAGTTACTCAATTTTGATTACCTATGTTCTGTAACTTAAATTAAAATTGTAATAATGGTCACAAATAGCACCAAGTCGTTGCTACTTATTTTTACTCTTAGATTTGTATCTGATTTCCATACTGATTTGTAATTGTATTATTACAACAACAAAGGACGTCTGTCTGTCGAAGGACCGATGGCCGCTGGAGCAGGACGAGTCCTTGAGTGGAGACCGCGAATCGGCAAACGCAGCGTAGGGCACCCCCCGCCCCCCGTCAGGTGGACCGACGACCTGAAAAACGTGGCTGGGGTGGACTGGATGCGGAAGGCAGAGGACCGAGCGTTGTGGCGCAACTTGGGAGAGGCCTATGTTCAGCAGTGGACTGCGATAGGCTGAGTTGAAAGGACGAGGTACCTACCGTTATCGCAGTTTAGCTTGTTGGTTTCGGTTATAAAAATATCTCGATAAGACAATTGTAGCGTTTCAGAGAAAAAAAATCGTCTATTGTACAGTGAATATTTTTTACCTAAAAGAGATGAGCTGATTAAATACTGTGCAATCTTCTATATGAGGCTGTAATGTAACCTCAATGATATTTAAAAGTATAGAATGACATAACAAAACGAACGAAAAAAATGTGCTGTACGCAGCGACAGCACAATACACATAAACTAGTACAGTCGACTGCATGACAGTGGTAACACTTGAATTAGAAAACCACCCTTACTGCTTATGAAATAAAGGTGCTGTCAATGTCAAACTGTTACCACTGACGTGCGGTCAACCGTACAAAGTAAGTAAGTTGGTTACTTCAAGTTATTTTCATGTCATATTTGGAACACTTTCTGTACACACACGATGGTATTTTTTTTTTTTTGTCACCGGTCACGCTCGGTGCCTTACTTGATGCGGATTAATAGAAAAATGTCCTAATTAGAACGTATTTGAGTCTTCAAATTGCGAGCGCAAGTAGCATATCTGTACTTTTAAATATCATTGTGTAACCTCCAAAAGTTTCATCTTATATTGAAACCGCATATTCAAAGAATTGTAATATAACATTTCACCACAGACACAGATTCGGTCTACCTGTATATTGCCAAAAATATATCAAACTCAGACAAAACCTACCTGAATCCCTGGACATATATTAAGGGTATAAAAATATACGATCTCTGAACAGGCTGCTAACAAAAAGCTCCCGTGGACCCTACATCACAATAAAAATGTAGTACACGACGTACCTAATTTTTTGTCACAGATAAAATACTGAAACAATTTTGTTATGAGCTCTTTGTAATTACTAGGCTTTTGACAAAATAAGGTAGGCCCGTGATGGACGCCAAAAACATTTTATTTTTCTATATAGCCCTCGCTATACGCCTGTCTAAATAAAATGGGACCAGCCTGCTTAAAAATAAATGGTTTTTTCATTTATTTTCTACATTATGAAAAGTGCGCAACTAAATAATTATTTGGGTAGATTGAATGAAGTAAGTGGTCGAATAGTCTGTTGTATAGGCCGATGAACAGGTGGTTTACGATAGAGATGAAATAAGGCTAGACACGCACGGGCTGTGCGGTAAAAAGACCGGGCAGTCAATTTCTCGCCTGCAAAAATGTAAGAAAACCGCTAACCATTCCACCACCATCCACTTTCAGGTGGGTTTTGACCGCCACCGGTTGTTTAACCGCCCATGCGCTCGAGGTCTTATGCAATTGACCACCCGGTTAACCGCTTTTTTTTTTCGTTTTGTTATCTGGTCGTTATTAGCTAATGTTATAATAATCTTAACTATTATAAAATTGTAAACGTCTGTTTGTTTGTTTGTTTGTTTGTTCCAGCATCACTCTAAAACTACTGGACCGATTTTGATGTTTTTTTTTTTGTTTGAAAGCTGATGATCTGACTTAAAAACTGGTATGGGTTTTGAGAAAGAAAGAAAGAAAGAAAAAAATTAAAAAATTAATTCGTGGGTTGCGTACTCACCCGACAGATCGAAGCTTCTATGCATTTGCACGAGCGGATAGTAATGTACGATGGAGTGGAGTGGAGTGGAGTGGACAGGGGATGGGACTGGGGATGGGACTGGGGACGGGACAGGGGACGGGACTGGGGACGGGACAGTGGACGGGACAGTGGACGGGACAGGGGACGGAACATGGGACGGGACATGAGACGGGACATGGGACAGGACAGTGGGACGGCACATGGGACTGGACATAGGATGGGACATGGGACAGGACATGGGACGGGACTATAGTGATATAGTGAGATAGTGGGACAGTGGGACAGTGGGACAGTGGGACAGTGGGACAGTAGGACAGTGGCAGTGGGACGGTGGGACAGTGGGGCAGTGGGGCAGAGGGGTAGTGGGGCAGCGGGGCAGCGGGGCCGTGGCCCAGTGGGGCAGTGGGATAGTGGGGCAATGGTGTAGCGGGGTAGCGGGGCAGCGGGGCAGTGAGGTTGTGTGGCAGCGAGGCAGCGCGACAGTGGGGCAGCGGGGCAGCGGGGCGGGTCAGTGGGGCAGCGAGGCAGTGGGGCAGCGGGGCAGCGTGCCAGCGGGTCAGCGGGGCAGTGGGGTACCGGGGCAGCGGGGCAGTGGGGCTGTGGGATAGTTGGGCAGCGGGGCAGTGGGGCAATCGGGTAGCGGGGCAGCGGGGCAGCTGGGCAGCGGGGCATTGGGGAAGCGGGGCAGCGGGGCAGTGGGTCAGCGGGGCAGTGGTGTAGCGGGGCAGCGGGGCAGCAGGGGAGTGGGGCAGTGGGGCAGCGGGGCAGGCAGTGGGGCAGTGGGATAGTGGGGCTGTGGGGTAGCGGGGCAGCGGGGCAGTTGGTGACCAGGGGAGCCGGGCAGTGGGGCAGCGGGACAGTGGGGCAGAGGGGCAGTGGGGAAGCGAGGCAGCGGGGCAGGCTGTGGGGCAGCCGGATAGTGGGGCAGCGGGGCAGTGGGGTAGCGGGGCAGCGGGGCAGTGGTATAGTGGGGCAGCGCGGCAGCGGGGCGGTGGGGTAGCGGGGCAGTGGGGGGTAGAGGGGCCGGCTGTGGGCCAGTGGGATAGTGGGGCAGCGTGGCAGTGGGGCAGCGGGGTATTGGGGCAGCGTGGCAGTGGGGCATCGGGGCAGCGGGGCAGTGGGGCAGCAGGGCAGTGGGGCAACGGGGTAGCGGGGCCGTGGCGTAGCGGGGTAGTGGGGTAGTGGGGCAGTGGGGCAGCGGGGCTGTGGGGTAGCGGGGCAGTGGGTCAGTGGGACTAATGGGCAGCGGGGCAGTGGAGTAGCGGGGCCGTGGGGCAGCGGGGCCGTGTGGCAGCGGGGCAGTGGGGTAGCGGGGCAGCGGGGCAGTGGGGCAGTTGGGTAGTGGGGCAGTGGAGCAGCGGGGCCGTGGGACAGTGGGGCATCGGGGCAGCGTGGCAGTGGGGCAGAGGGGCAGCGGGGCAGCGGGGCCGTGGGGCAGTGGGATAGTGGGGCAGCGGGGCAGTGGGGTAGCGGGGCAGTGGGGCGGCGGGGCAGCGGGGCAGCGGGGCAGTGGGGCAGTGGGGCAGCGGGGCAGCGGGACTGCGGGACTGCGGGACAGCGGGACAGTGGGACAGTGGACTGGACTGGAATGGACTGGACTGGACTGGACTGACGTGGGTTAGCAGAATTTAACGCGAGCGGAGCCGCGGGTAAAAGCTAGTAATTAATAAAATTGTATTGTCGTATCTTGAACACTGTATGGAGACTGCCGAAATCGCCAAACTTATAATTCTAATTTTGGTATGCAACAAACGAATGAAAATGCAGAAGGAATATACCAATACATGTAGAATTGTGTTTCTTTCAACTCGTGGGAGATCATTAACAGCCACAACCATACATTTCCTTGACATTTCGTAATAATTTGCGAAACAGAAACACATTTTGACGTCTGTGGTCTAGTGGTTCGAGGGTCAAACTACTGATCACGAGGTAGTGGGTTCGATTCCCACAGGACACAAATATTTGTGTGATGAACATAAGTGTTTGTGTGTTTCTTATGTATTATAAGTATGTATTTACAAAAAAAAAGCATATATGTATTATATCCATTGTTTAGTAACCATAGTACAAGCTCTGCTTAGTTTGGGACTAGATGGTGCTGTGTAAAAATGTCCCAAAAAATATTTATTTATTTATTTATTTTATTTACATTAGTTATAATTCAGCACAATATCAGGACGAAAGGTATAAAGCACTGCCAGATATTTAATTAATGTCATTTCTAATTAAAATCATTTTAACTGTCAGTTGACTACAAACCTACATTTTATCTTGTCTATAAAAACATAAATCTCAGCTTGCTTGCAGAACGTAAAAGCTAGGCTATTTAAGCCCTTTCATTAAAAGATCTTACTTCGTCAAACAAAGCCTGCACATCTAATCCTTCAGTTTAAACGCTGAAAAGTAATACCTATTTCACTTTCTCCCTTTATTGGTGTTAAAATCCAGTCTTTTGATAGACATAAAACGTACAAGATCCATCTTTACTCGCATTCTGCGTACATTCAAGGTTTTATTATGAAACCGTGCTGTGCCCGCTGTAGGCTTTTAATGATGCCAATTCGCCAAGACATATGTAAGCGGTACTGCTCGTAAAAATTTCGCAAAGTTACTTTTGGACCCCGGAAACTACAAATTGCACCTTGACTCCTCGTGATAAAGATTGTTGGGATGGAGAAAAGAAGTATGTGAGCTCAAGAATATTATTCGCGTTAGCTAAAGGAAGGATTACCGATGGTAGAAGATCGTTAATATCTTGGGCACGGCTTTCTTTGAATAAAATTTGGGAGTTGTGTTAGTTCCGCGACTTAAGACTCTGTTATACGTTTATGTGGGTAGTCGGATACACGTGAATAACGAGGTTTATTATACTCGAGTGGTAGAATAAACGCTATTTACGGTGGGGTACTTCTCTTTATATGTTGAAAAAGTTAAGGAAATTTTCTGTGACCTACTATTAATATTTTACGATCTACTCTAAGTTAGCATCGTAAACTTTAACGTATTAAGCTCGTAGAAGATAATTTTCTCCGCAGATAATTAATATGGGCGTCTATGGTAGCTGGTAGCGTGGCTGGGGGGGACTGGATGCGGAAGGCAGAGGACCGAGTGTTGTAGCGCAACTTGGCAGAGGCCTATGTCCAGCAGTGGACTGCGATAGGCTGAGTTGATGATATGGTTGCTGCTCGCTTTAATCTGAAGACTGAAAAAGCAGAATTAAATTAAAATTGTAATATTATTGTTCTTATTTATGCTGACATAGATGTGATCATATCGCTTGAACCCTTTTATTAACTCGGCACCAAAACAAATAACACAACTAAGAATAAATTAATCTAAGTAACACAATAACTTATTACAATTTATTATGAAACCTTAGCAGTATCTACTACTGTAAAGAAAAGGAAATAATTTACTAAGGCTGTCGGAAATTTCCGTAATTACGTGTCTGAAGGCGTTCGGTAGATGTATTTCAGGGTAGTTATGTAAAGCAGAGGTGTGCCAGTGGCAGTGCGATGTCGAAACGTATAGCTGAATGCACATTGACCTTTTGTAAGGAGTCTTATGTGACAAGCTAAAGCGATTTATAATATTAATTAGTTAGAAGGCGTTCAGGTATTTCAGTGAAGCTATGTTAAGCAGAGGTGCGCAGTATCAGCGCAATATTAGAGTATATCGCTGACCATGCACTGAAGCAAGTGATGCACTTATTATTATTACATCTATAATTTCACTGTCATTTCAAGCACTGGCTTAGGATAGAAATAATAGAAAGAGGGCTCATAAAAATTTATAAATTGCGGAATAAATAATAATTTGCTTATTTTCTGCACTAGTCGCTTTAGCCGCCAATATACCTCCGTTTAAATAATAAAACATGAGAAACTATTATTCAATCAATAAGCCACGTCGCCATAAAATAATTACACGGCATTTACCACTGGTCGAAAGATTCAGGGAAGCTACATTTTAAACTTATCCCTAACACTCATAACGCCTGTGTGATACCCGCAGTAATAGAAAACAACTTTCTTTGTAGTCACTAGCCTTAATTCACAAGAGAATATTATGACTACAACAATAGCTAAGCCATTTTTAGTTTATAGTTAAGCTTAAAATGATCATTTTAAGATTATTGTCGTTAACAATATAATCTCATTTTAGAGTTCTGTAAAAAAAATGCAAGTTTTTAACATACCAAATCGCTTTCGCTTATCACTTATTTTACTGGTAGTTTTCAGCCTTAACTTTATAGGTAGTTTAGGCTAGCGAGTTCCGGTGATGCATAGCCGACAGGCAATTTTGTAAAATAGTGCGCCTAATTTTGAACCAGGCCAACATTTTAAGGCCTCCATAGTTTCGTTGTAAGTACCCGATGCATAACTTTGCATATATTCCGACAAACAACTGCCGTAATCACAGGCTTTCCTATGTTTTCCAATGGTAAACATTTTTCCAACATGTTTTAGTTTAAGATTTTTGTTTGGTTGTACATGGAAATTACTAAATTTTTTGGTAGTAAATTTTTTATGCTATCATGTAGGTTGTTAGTAATAATTTATTACGAGCACTGAATTTTTGTTTAATACTGGTGAATTAAAAACAACACGGTCTACTACGGCTGCAAACGGGTTTTATTCAAGTAGTAGATATTTATACTATATTAATTGCTCGTCGACACTACGATTAGTAAGTTGATTGATGATTGATCACCAGTCACCACATAGTAAGATTTACAGTAGCATCCCTCTATTCAAACTAAATATGGATCAGGAGACTACAATAAACTGGTACTGGTACTGGTATACCTAGTAGTAAATGAAAATGAAAAAAAATGAAAAAAAAAAAAATGTAAATTTTAAGTTTATTGTTAATATACTATTTTTTGTTTTTTTTTTTCTCTCGCCTGTACCGAGACTGAAATAAATATTTTCTTTCTTTCTTTCTTTTAGTAGCGCCTTGCCGACATATTAAGTGATTTTTGCACGTCGTAGTACATTCTCACATTGTTATTCGCTGGCCTTTTTATATGGGCAACCATAAGTCCTGTAGTTATCATGAAATCGATCTATAAACGCAAATGCCAATTTAATGATTTGAACAGAAAAAAGTTAAGAAGGTAAAACACAACCTTACAAGAGTAATTAACTTTAACTAAAGTTCTGTTATGAATACAAGAGAACTGGTGCGTAGTGGACGGCGCGATGTTTGCGAGTCTCTTTTAATTACGAGCTGCTCTTCAGAAGTAAGAGACTCGCTGTTTGGATCGTATTCTAAAAGAATATTAAAACAGGTATAATATAAGGACAGTTTTATAATCTTCTCATCTAGTTTGCTAATTACGTAGTGACTATGATTTTAAAATGGAAAGAATACACACTTAACAGAACTGACAGCTATCAATACTCGTTTTGTTTCATCGCAACGTAGGGCATCCCAGCCAGGTGGATGCTACCAGTTGCACCACCCTTGTGCTACGCCCTTAAGGCACGATCCAGGGGAGACTTTTGTCTCCCTGAACATCTTCCTGATGCAAAAACATACGACATCACGGGACCACTGCGTGCCACCGTCATCTCTAAGGTCTTCTAGTGGTCGCCCAAAGCCCCTACTCTCTGTACGCCCGTGACTTCAAAGGCCCCCCGTGCACCTATCCTATCGACAGAGCAGCGGATGCGGTGTGAAACTTTAAAAGGCTACAAGATGTTACTACTACTTATCATCTCACCTCTAATATCAACTCGTTGGTCATCTTATACGAAATAATCGGATATCAAATACTCAAGTTAAATCTAAAAACTTTTCCTCTTCATATCTCCTTTCACAAACAGCACCACTTTATATTATTATGAAAAACTTATTTCAATAATAACTTGCTTCCACATACTGGAAACTGAATGCTAGTTCTACTGCGACGTTACTTCTACGGTATTATTATGATCCGTGTTTGTTCCTCGTTCAGCTAATAAATAGTCATAACCGTGCAGTTCTAAGTTGGTGGAACTTGAACAGATGTTGTGAGGTGTGTTCGCAAATAACATGCATAATGTGGTTGCAGGTTCTTATGTTATGAAACTAGAGGATGATTTTCTTTTTGAGATTAAATAAAATCTAGGCTTTTTAAGACAATGTCTTACTTAGGTAAGTGAGTACCACCGCCAATATCATCATCATTTCAGCCAAAAGACGTCCACTGCTGGACAGGCCTCCCCAAGCATCTCCACAACGACCGGTCCAGCGCTTTCCGCATCCAGCTGATCCCCGCGACCTTTCCACCTTGTGGGAACCCTACCCACGCTATGCCTTCCAGTACGCTGTCGCCACTACAGAACTTTACTGCCCCATCGCCCACTGCCACTTAAGTTTGGCAATTTATCGGGCTATGTCAGTTACCTTCGTTCTCCCACGAATCTCCTCCTTTATACAACAACAAAATCAAGAGGTTTCCTCAGGACTTGCTAATTTTGGAGACAAGTTAGATTCCATCCGTCTATTTTATTCGTCCATGGTCTGACACGTTGTTTTATTTATCTCATGTTCATTTTGTACATGAAAATAATCCACCGTTCAAAGTCGACTAAATATTGGTATATTTTTTGCTCCGGTTGGTAAGGGTGGGTCTTGATTTATTAATCTGACGCAAAACAAAAGCTATCAGGCTTAATGGGCGCGGCGAAAGGCCCCCGCTGTGTATTATCAACGTTTAATATCCTGTGATTGTGCGTAAATCTTTGAATACCATTAATATCAATAAGCGAGCGTTATTAAATTTTCGGTAGGTTTAATATGAGGCTGTTGAGGTAGGCTTATAGGTTGTGGGTTTACTTGCGAAGTGATTACGTGGCTTTTGTTTATCAGACATAAGTTGTAAAGCCAATCTATTGTCTGTAACTTCGATGTTTCAGATTGGTGGTATAGGCTTAGACCGGTATTCATCAAGGTTGATTATCTGATTAAATGGCCGATTACTCATATTAGTGTACTGGGATTGTTGGTCGCTTAACTAGAGAATGATCGTTGGTGAAATCAAGCCTTAGTCCGCGCTGGCTGGTTTCTTGGTACGTTGTCTGTCTAGTTTTTTTTTAAATATTGGATTGTTATTGTGGTTTTGATTATTAGCCAGGTGGACCAATATCCTGAAGAAGGTAGCTGGGGGGGACTGGATGTGGAAAGTTGAAGACTGAGTGTTGTGGCGCAACTTAGGAAAGGGTTATGTCCAGTAGTGGATTGCGATCGGCTGAGTTGATGATTCGATTATTTTTAAGGAATCAAATAGACTAACGAATAACTACTTCGACTACCGGTCAGTGGGGTAATTGTGTAATGCATTGACATTGACATTGACATTAGCTTTGATTTTGAAATGATAACAATATTTATTGCGTGAATTTATGTACCATTTAGTTGCCGATAAGACGATATGTCAAAACACACGGAGCAGTGAACATTGAAATCCTATTGATTGCGATCGCGAGTGAGTTACGCAATTCGGCAGCAGGATTCTAACCTTGCGTATTTTTATAACTCAAACAAGAATCCAAAAAAAGATTGACACTTTCATTAAAAGACTTCAAAACATTTGTAAAATAAATTCATCGCTAAGCCACAACTTTTTAAATCCGCCATTTAGCAACAAATCCTGCTAATGATGTTGGCCACGCGGACGTGACCGGATTAGCGGCCATCTACTTCGGTTGCGATGCGCGGGATGTTAAAGTCGATTGTTTCGATTGTTCAAAAATCTCGATGCTTCTCCATGGTTATAGTAGTAGTAGAGCTCCTTTGTGAAAGAGCTCGTCCGGGGAAGTACTACCACCGTGCCTACTTCTCCGCCAAATAGTGATGCTTGCATTGCTGTGTTTCGGTCTGAAGGGTGCGGGTGCCGGTGAAATTACAATCACATGAGACTTTCCATCTTCATGTCTCAGTTTGGCGAACCGACTTGCGGTACCATTTAGGCAACAGCCTAGGTGGTATTGAAGTTGTCATGGGCAAAGGTAACCGCTTAACATCAGGTGGGCCTTTAGCTCGTTTCGCCATCCTATACTATAAAAAAAAAAATATGGTTCTCTCCCGGACTCAATTGTCTCGAGTCAATTAAATCTCGAGGTAGTGCTCAATCGACGATTCTCGCGCGTTTGTGAGCATCGGAACTTGTACTTGTCGACAGTTATAGTAGTAATAGCCTTTGGTCTTCTAGAAAAGTCGAGAACTTCTATAATTCGGCGATTATGACAGTGCGAGCAAGCGCGTTTGTCGTGCGAGTCCGTTGACTCAAAACAATCATAAAACATTTCGATGGTGACGTCAGAGAGCGAGTCGGTTGTTGTCTCGATTGAAATTTTTTACGAATGCAATTGTTTCGATCGTTGAAATATCTCGGAATCTCACATCACTATTCCACGGTTAATGGCGGTAAATTAAAATGTTTATGCTTTTTAATCTGTGTCTATTATAGGGATTTGGAGGCCAAGCTTTTTTGAGAGGAAAATGAAAGTCGTGCTTTTCATTCCGAAATAATGTATTTTAGCCATAATTTGTTTTTGGGGTACTTTTAGATTTCTATTAAAGTTACTAGTCTACCTAGGGAGAATTGCTAACTCAGCTGTGTCACCATATTGAAGAAACATAATTTTGCACATATCAAGATATCACGTTAACACACCAGAGAAAGTTGTGACGACGTCTGTGGTCTAGAGGTTCGATTGCCGGACTGCTGATCACGAGGTCGTGGGTTCGATTCCCACACCAATGCTAAAAGCATCTTCGGCACGTCTTATGCAAAAGGACTGTGAAGTCCAAGTCACGGTTTGAAGTTCTAATTTTAATATAATTCGATGTTCTATGTATGAAGATGCACCACATAGACTATGTTTGTGTGGGTAAGTCTTACATTTAATGACAGATAAGAATGTAGTAAATTTTGCTGTCGGATGTCGTAATATTCAAAAATTAAACTCATCTATTCATACTTGGATAGTAAAAGTGTTTTCGGACCATGTTGGTCCATAACGTTTTCATACGAAATGCAAGTTGGAACCACCGCGAGCCATAGCGATGGCGCCCATCCATTCAATAAAAAATGCATTAGAATTTTGAAATAAATTTATTAAAAATATAGAATTTAAATAAAATCCTCCTTTTTTTGAAGTCGGTTAAAAAATGCAGGTTAGTAACAAGATCTATTACATTGTAAATAGTCCAAAAAATAATTAAGTCCACTATTTGCCATCAATAGTATCGCAAGACCTATTTTATAAATGTAGCTCACGAAAAAGAACTCGAGAAGTTATAATAACGATATTTTGATCATATTTAGAAGTAGCAGAAACAGATTAAAGTAAATTTTACTAGGATACTCAGTATTGTTAATAAACTGTTATTTTTATTGGTGAATTGTTTCCAATGATATCTAGACTGGGTCTCTTTGAATTCAGTTAGAATTATTTCATTCTTTAATGTATGTATGAATATAAAGCGACAGACGTTCTGCATAAAACTATAAATCCGTCATATCGCTTGCTAATGAGCGCACAATCCATCCTTAAAGTAAAGCAAACCATGGCGAAATGCCAAAATACTCAAGGATTAAGATGAAATCTCGGGATATTTTACAACTTGCTGGGAGATTTAACTTTTTAACGTTTTTGCAAGTTTTTTTAGACTAAGAGTAATCATCAGTTATTGCCATCATTAATGTGAATGTATAAAATTAAATACTGTTGAAAAGGAACTCATAAAGATTAATGAAAGATTGAACGCACAGGGATTGCATTGCATCGCATAAGCACACAGCATAAGCGATGTGAGCAATGCAGTTTATGCGACTGATCATTCTAGAAACGCTGTGTAAAGAGCAGAAGACAGAGAGAGAGAGGGAGAGTCCAGAGAGATAATAATATGTGTCCAAAGGAAATCAAACAGACCAAAGGATTGCTTTATTTTGACAGGTACCAACGTTACTTGCTGTTGTTGTTATTTTGTGTAAATACTTTTTCTTTCTTTTCTTTTTTTACACTACTTTCTGTAATATTTCAAAAAAAAAAAAACCGTAATTTGTGAGTCACCATTGTAAACCTTACTTATGAATAAATGACTAACTTACATATTAGTTATCAGACACATATCTTCACACCTTTCCGCCTTGCCAGATATATTATGAGTATTTATGAAATTCTTTGGAAGAGAGGTATTCTATTCTTTACACAAAATCCCAAGATCATAAGATTATACAATTGTTACAACACTTAAAAGATAAAATTACTACAAAAGCTAGTAAACAACTACACAAAAGTATTTTCTTCCATCCTTTCCCACATAAATATAATGTACCAAATCACTTTGAGAATAAAACTACAAGTTAAATTAAACTCCTTTAACTGAATCCAGAGTTTCCAACAAAAAGGGGAATTACAGAATATAAAGCACTAAGTGTACTCCTAGTTTATATGAAAGCACCTCATTAGAACGATACTGCACGAATGCAAGTAACTACTGCTGATAGAAAAATAACTCTATCGGCTAAGCCATTGAGTTGAAATTATAATGTTGGATCTGGAGCATCACTGCCAAATTTGTGGCTAAAGGAAGTTTTTAGTATCGATATGTTTTGTGGATGGGAAATCGAGAAGGCTTCTGTTATTATGATCTTCGTCTAAAAGATTTTGTTGATTTACATTTAAATCTACCTTTTTTGTTTTCGGGTGGAAATCCTCATGGATACCCTCCTTCTGGGGACGGCGGAGTGGTATGTCGGACTCTTACCGACTAAAACCGCACGATGGTCATCCTCTGCACAAAATAGAGGAGCTTCGGGAACTCCATTGGACCGCGCCGGTGCCCCTCTAGTGCTATGCCTTTGGCATGTCTCGGGAAAAAAATATTGTTTCCCCCACAGTAGCACGCGACCATCACGTACTGCTGTCCTCCCCAGGTTCGCTTAATAGACGCCTCGCGGCGTTGGTCCCTCAACTGTTAGACATTTAAATCTACCTAGCCTTATTTGAATGAGTTTCTGTCTGTGTGATTCTAAGGCTATTGCTTTACGGAGTTACAGCGTATACATATAATCTAGTTTTTTTTGTATTATTTTCTGTCATTATTATAACATAGCTACATTTACATTACATTTGTCATTTGTCTTACATTTTTCGGACACCTCTAATGTTAAAATCTTGTATATTTAACATTATCTGTACCTTATCCTTGCGAATAAATATTTTTATAGTATAGGATGGCGAAACGAGCCAAAGGCCCACCTGATGTTAAGCGGTTACCTTTGCCCATAGCAACTGCAATACCACCTAGACTGTTGCATAAATGGTACCGCCAGTCGGTTCACCAAACTGAGACATGAAGATGGAAAGTCTCAAGTTATTGTAATTTAACCGGCAGTATGGGTGCTGGTTAAATTAGCCTAGCCTTCAGACCGAAACACAGCAATGCAAGCATCACTATTTGGTGGAGAAGTAGATACGGTGGTAGTACTTACTAAGTATTTTATTTACCTTGACCTCTCAAAACTTTAGTTATTAGTAAAGTAATGTGTAATACTATTCCTACACAAAGACTTTAGTGTTGCCATTACTCTACAACTAAAACTTTTCTTAGAAACAACAAATACGCGTATAAATATAACCAGGCTTTTGAATTCACAATAACCCACTTACATACATACATACATATTATCACGCCTGTTTCCCATTGGGGTAGGCAGAGACTATGGATTTCCACCTGCTACGATCCTGACACACCTCTTTCGCTTCATCTACGTCCATTAACCTCGTCATGCATGCTCGTCGGTTTAGAGAACTCTTAACCTGGCATTTTTTGAGAACATCCGCGATTTGATCGCGATACGTTCGCCGAGGTCGTCCCCTTCCAACTCTTCCATCCACACTCGCTTCGTATACTTGTTTCGTCAATCTCCTCTCGTCCATCCTCTCTATATGTCCAAACCATCTTAACATACCTTTCTCAATCTTTGTCACTACATCTTCTTTCACTCCACAACGCTCCCTTATCATGTTATTCCTTACTTTATCTCTCAAAGTTACACCACACATACTTCTCAAAGCTCTCATTTCTACTGCATTTATTCTGCTTTCATGTTTCTTCTGCCATACCCAACTTTCACTACCAGACATAAGTGTAGGCACTAACACTCCCCCATGAACAGCCAGCCGTGCCTTTTCCGACACTTTGCGGCTGTTCGTGAAGGTGTGTAGTGCCCCATTCACCTGATTACCAGCACTCACTCTCCTTTCAATGTCCTTCACATGCTTGCCATCTCTCGTAAACATGGAACCCAGGTATACAAAATCTTTCACTTGTTCCACCTTTTCGTCACCTATCAAAATATTGCACTCTGTCATAACTTCTTCCTTTTCAAAAACCAAAACTTTTGTCTTACTAACATTAACTTTCATTCCTTTACTCTTCAAAGCACCATCCATAATTGTTACCATCTTCTGTAACTCCCCCTCCGACGATGCAAGGATAACTTGATCATCGGCATAGAGGAGACATTTGACAAGTAACCCATTCATTTCTAAACCATTTTCACTCTCTTTCAAATCTTTCAAACAACTGTCCATGAATAGATTGAATAGCCACGGCGACGCTACACATCCCTGTCTCACACCCTTATCGATGCTGAACCAGTCAGAGTAGGCGCCGTTAATCCTGACACAAGCGCTAGAATCCGCATAGAGAGATTTCAACGCTTGAATCAGGTTGCTATTCACCCCATAGATAGACAAAGCAGACCATAGTTCATTCCTCATCACTCTGTCGTAGGCCTTTTCCAAATCCACGAAAGCGCAATAGACTTTTTGACCTTTGGCCAAACATTTTTCAGCTATGCATCGCAAGGAAAAGACCTGATCCGTACACCCCATGCCCTTCCTAAATCCCGCTTGCACATCCCATATTTTTTCATCAGTTACTTTCATCACTCTTTCAATCAAAACTTTTGCATACAATTTGCCGACAACACTTAAAAGGCTAATGCCACGGTAATTCTTGCAGTCTTGCTGTGACCCTTTTCCTTTGTAGAGCGGCACAATCACGGCCTTACACCAGTCTTTTGGTACCAGGCCATTACTCCAGCACAAGTTGAAAAGACGGTACAGCAGACTAGCCACCACGCCCTGTCCAGCCTTTAGCATTTCGACTGATATCCTATCATACCCTGGAGCCTTTCCTGATTTCATTCTGTTCAACGCTTTTACTATTTCATCCATACAAAACCTATCCTCAATGTCTGCCCTTTCGTCCATCACCGTCGATACTTGCATCACCTCTTTTTCAAACAGTCCTTCAAAATACTCTTTCCATCTCTTTAACACGCATCCTTCCTCATTCATTCCCATACCACATAACCCACTTATTTTAGTTTAGTTGAGTGTTTCATAGAAAATAAATTGTATAGATACATTTATTTCCTATCACGTACTGCCGTATAAAATAAAAGCCTTTCATTCTTTCACACCGTTGCATTCACCTTTATTACTAACATAACGTTGAAAAGAAAGAAGTACTAGGTTTTACTTTCAAACTATACCTTGCTTTCACAACTACTTTTCTGAGGAACTTTCTTACTTTATTCATCACTTCTTTCTAAAAGGGAAGCAGGGAAACTTCGGTTGAAAAATTAAGAGGAAGACAAGATTATAGAGGTAAGAAAGGGATAAAAGATGCAAATATAAATGTGCAAGCTTGGAGGAAAGAATGTTGTGTGTCAGAACAGTTGCAGTTGATGATAGTTTAGAGGTATAACAGTGCACCTACTGTTTTTTTTTTTATTACCTTTGTATTCCCCTGTTCTCGCTATCAGAGAAATAGCATATTGATTGCATTTGTGCGCTAGGCTTCCGCGCAACACGTCAAGGGTTTGAGTTCCACCCAAAACAAGTATTTGTTTAGTTTACGGCTGTCTGTGCGGCTGTCTGAGGATAACTGATGTGTGTATCATAAACGCAAGATGCCCCTGCCGGACTGTGTAACTCACAGCAATTGCGATCATGTTAATTTCAATGTTCATTGCTGCGTATGTTTTGACAATTCATCTTATCAGCTACTATGCACCACGTTATGAATGTTGCTGTAATGTAAATGTAAAGCTGTTCTCAATGTGAGTGCGTTACACAATTACCCCACTGTTTTCTTCTTCACTTCGTTAGTCTTTTGTCGACTTCAGTTCATCTGTTTTCCAATGGCAAGTAACATGCTCTCATGTTGTCTCTGCATAAAATGCAGTTTCTTTATTCATGTAGTTCGATCCTTACTATAAACAAATGAATATTTACCTCAATGTAAATTGTGTCGTGGTATTTTCACCGTCTAGGTTCCAAAAACTAGCAAATAGGTATCTACTGAATTCTCGTAAAAGCCTTTGATACATGATAAATTAGACAAAGAGCATTTTATCTCTTTCAAGTTGAAATTCAATGCTTAATATATGCGAGGCGTGAATTTTGTTAGCATTTAAGTCCCAATTGTGTTTTCATGAAGAAATGTGTTCGCGCTTTAGGTATTTATCTTCTTGGTTCGTTAAGTTCTGTGTGGAGTTCATTTGTTTTCTTTACAAATTTCGTTTGATTAAAAGTTTAAGATTAATTACTGTGCTCTTCAGTGTCTTAACTAAGGTCATAAGAACTCAGGTCAAGATTTGATTTTTTTTACCCCCTTTTTTATAACATTGGGCTTCAAACGAGTAAACGGGTCACCTGATGGTAAGCAAATTTTTAACTTTTGGTAAGTTTTAATGTGCCCGTGCCCAGACAACCTGCGGTTGTGGGTCTGCGACTGAGCCCCTTTGAGGTTTTTGCCCGTGGTAGCCACCACCGCGGCCAATGCGTACCTATGACGCTGGTGCTCTTTATTAACATTATCAACTCAGCCTATCGCAGTCCACTGCTGAACATAGGCTTCTCCCAAGCTGCGCCACAACAATCGGTCCTTTACCTTCCGCATCCAGTACCCCAGCTACTAAAAAAACATTGATCCTTACATTTGTGTTTACATAATTCGACAAAATGCAGGGATCAGCTGAGTTTTTTTCGGTTTTTCAAGGTTGCTTCCATAGTAAATATTGTTCGTTATGATGAGTAGATTCACTACTTTAAATATTTGCCATATTTAATCTAAGACCTTATGTGCACAAGCCTAAATACGAGCAACAGTTAGTTAATAAAAGCGTACGGCTGCGGTTTATTTTAGTAAAATGTACCTAACATGCCATGGAATTTATAGGTACATCCAATCGTTTCTGCTAATCGATTCAGTTAAGGAACACGGTCTGTTTATCAATGGGATGTCACCAAAAGACGTTTTCAAAAGTGAAAGAACCACGAGCAGAGTTCATGGTTGCTTAGCGGATAAAGCACTAGTGTACTGAATCAGGAGCCGTAGGTTCGAATCCTGCTTGTGAGCGAATTTTTCTTTCCACAATTTATATCTTTAGATTTCGATTCGCATGCGAAAATGCGTTAAAATAATAGAGTAACTATACTGTTTAGTGCGTACTAAAAATAAGGTTCTATAAGACATGAAGTATAGCCATCAAGCTGCCCATATTTCTTCCTCCACATATGTAAAGGACCTGCAGTAACCATATCCAGCTGCCCATATTCCTTCCACATACAGGTGAAATCTACTCAATAAAACCGTTTTCGTTTAAGCTCTCTATGCCCAAGATTTACACTGACGTAAACCATTTTACAGGTAATAACCGCTTCATATGGATTCACTCGACGAACATATTTTAGTGGCGCGTAAATTTTTATAGCTTGCAATACGCTGGTAATAAAACGAACAAAGCGTACGCCTATCTTCGTGTGGTGCTTATATGAAATATGGAATTAATATACCCCACAATTTTACAACGACTTTATGTCTCAATTTTTACAAGTACGAAATGATCACCTTCTTCGCTTTTTCCAAACTATGTTGGGGTCGGCTTCCAGTCTAACTAGATGCAGGACTGCCATCAGACCCCCGCAACCCAGTTCAGGAACTGGGTTGCGGGTACCCAGGGGTAATACCGACATTCGGAGGTTAGATCAGGTGTCAGACTTTCGGGGTGCTGGCCAGAAAACCTCCACGTGTGCCTGGCGGCTGCTTGTCCTTCTGGACACGTCTGGAGGGAACGGCAGTTGTTTGGCCGGTGCATCCTGGGCACGGGCAATAAAATCCTTTCGAGAGATTAACCTTCGGGGGATTTTATTGCCTGTGGCGAATATTCTGGCGCGGGAGGGACCCGTTCCGGGCCAGTGGGGAGTTGCTCAACGTGTCCCTCTGTTGCCAACAGAGGGCACAGTGGAGAAGCAGGGACGAGCCCGGTGTGCACTCACCCTGCCACTGGGCAGGCAGCGGGGGGACTGTCCATCCCTGCCCCCGTCGATCTCGTAACCCCAGGAGTGCCCGCTGAGTAGTGTTCTCGCGCCTCTTGGGACCGAGGGTCTTGGCTTCACCGCCTGGACCGCGAGGAAGAAAACCTCTATAAAAAATTACGGGAGGTAGGGCCTGCGAGCAGCAGTCTCGGGGTAGTCTGCTGCCCGACCAGCAGCTGGCGTAGCTGGCACAGCCGGCGTAGTTGGCGCAGCTGGTAAAGGCCCATGAGGTGAGGTGGCGTGCAGTGTTCCTGTGCGCCACCTAGGAGGGTGCGGCCAACTTCAGGCCGCTCGGGGAGAAGGGGTTCGCCTGACTGTGGCGGGCCAGGACCTGTCGGGGGTGGTTGTGTGAATACTCACGGGTTCCCACGCCCCCGGCTTAGGTAGTTGAAGGAACACCGTGGTGGTTTTAGTCGGTAAGAGTCCGACACTGGCTCCGCCTACCCCGGGCGGAGTGCGTCCATGAGGATTGCCTCACGGAAAAAAAAAAAAAAAAATGCTGTCAGTCACTTTCGGGCTTCTGTTACCCGTAACGACTACCATAGATATTCGTAATGCAACCGGGACCGACAGCTTAACGTGCACTCCGAGGCACGAAGGGGCCTAGATGTGCAACGAAATGTTCACCCATCCACGGAGGACCGCGGCAAGTGTAGCTTAACATCGCAGATCATACAATCCGCGTGGTTGCTACTTAGCCACGAGCCCCTCAAATAAAAGTACAGAATAAAATCCTTATCGTGTCATTAGTTCAATCCACTTTAAATCACCACGCTTTGCAGGCGGGTTGGCGATCGCAGTTGGTTGGTTGAATACTCAGAGAACGCTGCTGCCCATCCTCTGGTGAATCCCTTAGTCGCCTTTTACGACACCCATGAGAAGAGACAAGAAATCCGGACATAAAGATGTCCGGCACCACACGGAGCTGCTGTTCATGGTTACACGTATATATTCCGACTGGCACACAGGAGATAAAACAGTAGCAGTTTGTACCTTCAGTAGGTCCCAGAGCTTTAGGGCCCAAGTCAGCCATCTCTGCAGCAGTGTG
The DNA here is from genome assembly GCA_949699075.1 of Asteroscopus sphinx. Lineage (NCBI taxonomy): Eukaryota > Metazoa > Arthropoda > Insecta > Lepidoptera > Noctuidae > Asteroscopus > Asteroscopus sphinx. The sequence goes on from OX453007.1 coordinate 868,079, forward strand.
TACTTAGATACCAATTAGACGATTAAACGTGAAGTTCCCATTACGTCCCAGTCAGAGCAAAAAGAAATTGATAGTAATTGAATTTTTTTTTTTTTTTTTTTTCATCGCTCTTTGAAATTAACTCATTTCAATGATTTTAATGAGAGTTCTTAACTGAGATAAAAAATTTCATTTAAATAAAATCTATTACTTACTATAAAATATTTTTAACGCAAACTCCCATTTCGTCCTAATGGTGTATGTTTTCATTGAACTGTGTCTTGGAATCGAAGAATATCAATTTTAAGAATTGATCTTTTGCTTTGCCACCATGTTTATTTTTTATAATTTGAAATAAGCAGCAAATACTTGTTATTCACTAGTACTTCCTTGATATGTCAACAAAAAATATTCTATACAACGTGTATCAGAAATGCGTGGTCATATTTGAAGAGCTTATTCAGGAGATGCTATCGAACATCATTTACTATAGGACCAACTCTGAAATCGCGAAAAAAATATCAGCTGTTCCTTACATTTTGTCGAGCTACATCGATGATTTAGTAGGGAACAGCTGATATTTTTTTCGCGATTTCAGGGTTGGTCCCGTAGTAAAAGTTGTTCTATGGTATGCCCTGAATGAGCTCTTTAAATATGACCACGCATTTCTAATACACGTTGTATACTCATCCAGGACATGATTTATCTTTGTACGTACCAACATTCCTATCAATTCAATTTAATTCAATTCATTTATTCGCATAAAAGTTGGTACATAACACAGTTAGTCTTACATGTAATTAGGATTAGTTCTTACAACTTTAGTCAAATTATTGACATGCAAATATCTTAGTTTAGGGTAAGCAGTTCCATTGACATGCAACCATTCTTCTTTGGTATAAATGGCTATAATTTAAAACAACAAGAGATACAAGGATACCTGTTAAAATTGTGATTTAATTACATAATAAGATTTTTCAAGAAGAAGAAATGATTTTAATATTTTTGTCAGTTAATTTAAATGAATTTATGATGTCTAATACAATATATTTTTTTTTTTTTTTAATAAGTCATCAACAGAGTATAAGGATTTCTCTATTAGCCACATTTTTAGCTTTTTTTTGAACAACATGATTGGTAATTCCTTAATACTCTTGGGTATATTATTGTAGATACGCCCACACATAACATAGCAATTTTTTTTGATAAAGTGTTGTCCTTGGAATTTTGGGCAAAACAATTCTTTCAGGATTTCTTGTATTTCTTGGAAACATGTCAATCGCCTATGTGAACAGGTCCATATGTTCTTTAACTAACTTATCCATTCAGCCGTTTCTGCGTGATTGCAGGACAAACAAATATCCATACATATGCATTAATATTATAAGTAGGAAGACTTTTTCTTCTGTAAGCTATGCTTAATGTAAACAAATCTGGGTGACCTGAGGTCAGCGGGGGTCCATCATTCGTACGGGACTCGATCGAAAGGGCAGACGCGTGACCCATACTTATATGCTTAATTGAAGTTGTGAAAAATATTAAATAGAATGCTGAGAACAATTATCTTTTATTGCGGATACGTAGTGGAGTGACTGTTAAATAATAGCAGGACTGAGATAGATCTTTTACTTCTTTCTTTCTTTTTCTGAATCTTTTCCCCACGGCATGATTTTTATTTTTATTATTTTTATTTAATTATTTTTTCAGTGGTATACATAACAAAAACATTCTAAAGATGTAAACATAAACTCATCAGAATCTTCGACTATACAAACAGGTAAACAATAAAACTTTTTAACAAAAAATTGAACCGACGAAAACAGAAACTGAAAAGCGAAAAATAAATAATTATGAGTCGGCGCCAAACGAACTTTTAACAAGCAAAGTGCGTGCAAGTTGCAAGTGGCCGAGCGAAGAACGCATTTTTGGAAAGTAATTGTTTATCGTTGAAAATTTCACGTTGTATTTGATGTGACGTTGTTTTTATTATTTATTTAAAGTAATTTAATGATCTTCGTTGATTGGTTGTTTGGCGCCGACTCATAATTATTTATTTTTCGCTTTTCAGTTTCTGTTTTCGTCGGTTCAATTTTTTGTTAAAAAGTTTTATTTTTAATTTTTTTGTGGTTAAAATCTAAGTCCAGGTCTCCATTATGTCGTAGTGTCTAGAACTATATTTATGTGTGTCAAATTTCAACAGAATCAGTTAACAGGTAAGAATTCAGTGGGTGAACAAACACTCATCCCCTGTTTTACTACCCTTCGGGGTGGATTTTGATTTTGAAATTTAAATGGGACCAACTTCGAGATATACCCTATCCATTAAAAAAAGAATCATCAAAATCGGACCACTCTATAAAAAGTTATGCGTGGTCATACATAAAAAAAATAAAAAAAAATACGCGTCGAATTGAGAACCTCCTCCTTTTTTTCGTCGGTTAAAAATATAGTTAACAAGGTAGGATATTATTTAAGTACAATGAGGGTAGATCTACATTTATGAGAATAGAATAGAATCTTTATTGGTGTGATTTTGGTACAGAAGATTTTAATTCTAATGTAGGTAGGTACACATACATATTTTATAGTCCACAAAATGTGCCAGTTGGCTTACACTCATGCATTATAATTATTCAAATTTAACAAAATCATAATCAAGGTCAAGTTTAAAAAAAAAAAAAACAAAAAAAAAAAAACAAATATTCAATATTGATGTTTACATACTAAGTTTAGCGAATAATCACAATCTGATGTCAAGTCAAAAAAAAGGTGAGGTGATCTATATTTATGTAGCTCATGTCGACACGATAGAAGAAGAAGTAGGAAGTAGGATTAAAATAAATAAATAAATTACTCTAGCCTTTAGATTAATAACACCTATAGCGGACTCAGGTCCAATGAAATACTTATTTGAAAGTTTGTTAAGATGTTCGGATGTTTGTTACTCAATCACGCTGTAAGGGTTGTATGGATTTGGATGAAATTTTGCATACTTAGAACATAACCCCAATGAACATATTTTTCATCCCAGGAAGATAAACAGTTCCCGAGGAATGCGCGATAAACGACATCCAAGCGGGTGATACCGTGGGCATAGGATAGTCTAGCTAGAATATACACAATATCAAACTATTAAAATTGTAATTCAAAACTGATCAAAATTCTAATTAAAACCATTAAACAATTAGATATAACTAAACAAAAAAGTTCTACTGAAGTAAAACGGGAGCAAATCCCGATACGTCGCCATATTGTCCTGTTACGTCACATATTTGGTCACGGAATCGCAATAGCTCGACCCGATGCTCATTAATTCATCTGCCATTGATTTATCTTCTTCAATATGTATGGCGTTTTGATTCCTCATTGAAATTCCCTTTACCTTTATTGACAATTTATTGAGTCTTTTTTGATGTGATAAGTGTGATAACGTAATTATTATTCAATGTAATGTTTTTTATGGTGTACAATAAAGCATATATAAATATAAATAAATAAATATAACATATTGGTTTAAGATAATGATTTCCAAAGAACTTCAGAAATTTAAAATAAATATTTTTGGGACATTTTACACAGCGCCATCTAGTCCCAACGTAAACAAAGCTTGTACTATAGGTCCTACACAATGGATATAATACGTATATACTTTTTTTTGTAAATACATACTTATGATACATAAAGAACACCCAGCCCAACACAAATACTTATGTTCATCACATCACGATCTCGTGATCAGCAGTCCAACACTCGAACCACTAGACCACAGACTATATAGCAATAAGATTTCCATATAGGGAAATAAGTAAGCTTGAATACTGAAATTAAACCAGAGTAAATACTATCCAAATTTTATTTTGACAAACAATGATACGCGTATTTGTGGAAAATTATAAAACATTTAAACTAACTTTTGGTTTTATTAAACAATATAAAACTTATGTCCTTTGAGAACGCAAATAGAGTTTAAACTTAAATAAAACGTTCATATGTTAAAGTTAAAATGTCTATAAATAAACAATTGTAGAAATTTCCCAAGTTTTAAGTACTCGTGCGTCTGGGGCTCGTGGCAAATTGAATTGCCTACATTTTGCGAATGCCTTACAATTTGCATTAAGATATTGCCATCGACGACGTGATGTCACGAGGATGGAAGAGAAAAGTTACGTGAAATGATATATCACTTCTTTGGCATAATTTTTATGTAAAGTATGGCTTAAACCTTCCTAGCAATTAACTACAAGCGACCAAATCCTTAAATTCATTATGATAAGAGTGATTTTTCAAGCAGAAGGGGCTCGTAGTTAAGTATTATTACTTAATTACCATGATACGCGTTGTGGCGCAACTTGGGAGAGGCCTATGTCCAGCAGTGGACTGCGATAGGCTGAGTTGATTGATTGATTGATTGACCGTGATACAGTTTCGAGTAGTACGGAGGACAGTGTGAATCGAAGGCAACAATCTAGTTAAAGTGTTTTTAACTAAATATTGATGCAAGAAAGTGTGATACTAGAATATAATACTGATTTTCAGCCGGATCTGGTTAGACTGGACGCCGACATACATCAACATAGTTGGGAAAAAGATTCAAAGAAAAAGAGTTTTACAAAGACAAAGTAAAGACAATATTGAAAATGAATTTTCATGATAACGCATTTATTTATCTATCAATTCAATTCCTTATTTACAAGGAATGGAAAGGGATAATCAAGTCTCATTCAAATACTATGGTCAAGTTCAATAAGTCATCGTAAATTCACAATATCAACGTGTCACCTCTGTTTTGTGTCAGCGCGTAACCGCGTTCATTATCATGTCCCTCGCGATCGTAATAATAAAGTGAATTTCGAACACGTTACACGGAATATCTCATTTTAAATTAATTTTCACTTACATTTACGAATATTTGTTTTATGCTCTCGGTGTTCATTCTCACTTTGTGCAGAATGCCTGTAGGTATTATTAACGTGGGCAATTTTCATAAAATTATAATAATAAAGCTGATGCCATTTTGATAGTCTTCTATGAGACAATTGCAGAGTTAAAAACATGTTAGTCACATTTTCGGTTTATCCTCAGCTTTTATCATTTTATGTTAATCAAACGACTCGAAGGTTTACTTCAGGCGTAGCATGTCCACTATAGAAAAGGACTTTTTCGAAGAAAGAAGAGGCAAAATTACATTTCTAGTTCTACATGTTGAATTTTTGGTCAGTTTTGAAAAAAAAAAATCTTCCAATATCCCAGAGGTATAACCACTTAAGTCTAAGATTGGAGAATTGTAATGATTTAAATATGTTATTTAAAAAACGATCAGAATTATTACAATTAAACTCAAAAAGGTGAAGATTTCAAGAAAATGAATGTTCCATTCCAATTTTGAAATCGACAGTACAGAATAAAACGATTCTGTTATTGAGTCTATGTTTTTCTTTTCCCTAACGACAACAATTTCAGCATGTATACAATGTATTTTTTTTTACTACTTTTCCGTAGACAAATTTCTTGTCTACAGTGGTTATGTTATGTCTGCAGCAAAGGCCTGCAGATAATAAACACAATTCTGAGTTTTGTACATGACATTACTAAACTCTAATTCTATTTTGTTATGCTTCTCTTGTGTGCAATAAAGAATGAGAATTTTATCCATAAATAAAGAATCGATTCAAAATGTTCTCTGTGTGTAGACAGTTGGTTCCATCCAATCCATCCAACTCAGCCTATCGCAGTCCACTGCTGGACATAGGCCTCTCCCAAGTTGCGCCACAACGCTCGGTCCTCTGCCTTCCGCATCCAGTCCCCCCCAGCCACGTTCTTTAGGTCGTCGGTCCACCTGGCAGGGGGGCGCCCTACGCTGCGTTTGCCGATTCGCGGTCTCCACTCAAGGACTCGTCTGCTCCAACGGCCATCGGTCCTTCGACAGACATGGCCAGCCCACTGCCACTTTAGCTTACTGATCCTACAAGCTATGTCGGTCACTCCGGTTCTTCCCCGGATAATCTCGTTACGGATTTTATCCTTCAAAGAAACTCCAAGCATAGCTCGCTCCATAGCTCGCTGAGCGACTTTGAATTTGTGGACTAACCCAACTGTCAGTGTCCACGTAAGTTGGTTGGTTGGGAGTAAATAAAGATTTTACCCATTCAACTTGAATTCATTAAGTACCAGAGAGACTCGGTAGTCTAAGAAAAGGGCTTTCTATTGAAGGTATATGTTACGCCGCTTGAAAGGTTAATAAATCCGAAAGTTACAGTTCACCTTTGTAGCCTAAAATACAAAAAAGGACACAATAAAACCAATACATTTTCAGACCAAAAACGAAATACAATCACTCTTTTCGATGTACGGAGAATTTTGATACTTTAATTTTAGGTCCGTTTTTTATCAGGAGATTTATACGACCTACGTACTTGAGCTACGTTTTAATCTCGGCGCGACAGTTTGAGGTCGGTTCGATTTGACAGCGGACCTTGCCCTTATCAAACGAAACATCGCCAAATATTTATGTTTACTTAATACTTGACACTTTATTTTTGAAATTACAATCATATGAGACTTTTCATCTTCATTTCTCAGTTTGGTGAACCGACTTGCGGTACCATTTGGGTAACAGACTAGGTGGTATTGCAGTTGTTATGGGCAAAAGTAACCGCTTAACATCAGGTGGATTTTCAGCTCGTTTCGCCATCCTATACTATAAAAAAATAAATATTAAAATAATAAAAAGAAAGTTGACAACCACTTCAATAAAACTTTTTAACAAAAAATTTAACCGACGAAAACAGAAACTGAAAAGCGAAAAATAACTAATTATGAGTCGTCGCCAAACGAACTTTTAACAAGCAAAGTGCGTGTAAGTTGCAAGTGGTCGAGCGGAGAACGCATTTTTGGAAATTTATTGTTTATCGTTGAAAATTTCACGTTGTATTTGATGTGACGTTGTTTTTATTATTTATTTAAAGTAATTTAATGCTCTTCGTTGATTGGTTGTTTGGCGCCGACTCATAATTAGTTATTTTTCACTTTTCAGTTTCTGTTTTCGTCGGTTCAATTTTTTGTTAAAAAGTCTTATTTTTCATTTTTTTGTGGTTAAAATCTAACTCCAAGTCTCCATTATGTCGTAGTATCTAGAACTATATTTATGTGTGTCAAGTTTCAACAGAAGCGGTTAACAGGTAAGAATTCAGTGGGTGAACAAACACTCATCCCCTGTTTTACTACCCTTAGGGGTGGATTTTGATTTTGAAATTTTCATGAGACCAATTTCGAGATATATCCTATCTATTAAAAAAACAATAATCAAAATCGGACCACTCTGTAAAAAGTTATGCGTGGTCATACATAAAATAATATATATATATTTTTTTTTTTATGTATGACCACGCATAACTTTTAAGCAACAATATATATACGCGTCGAATTGAGAACCTCCTCCTTTTTTTCGTCGGTTAAAAAGAGGCTGAGTTGCTTTCAATTATATTATGTAGTTACTATAATAATTAAGCCTATTGATTACATTTATTTGGTAAGCCTTATTTAAAAACCAAAGCCTCCCCAAGTCTCATTAAAATATATAGTTTACATCTATACATATTTAAGACATTATGTTGGTAAGCCTTATTTATAAAGCAAAGCCTCCCCGATTCTCATTAAAATATATAGTTTACATCTTTATATTTTACATCAAGCATTCTTAGTATGTATTTCAAGGCTGTAGCTATCTGTTGTCGAATGCCATCTATATAAAGACGGTGATTTTAGTCAGGTAGACACCGAATAAAATTAGAATTTAGTTTTTCCAATTCCGTCGCCAGTAGCAACATTAGCTTATTTTTGTTCAGTAATAATAGATAGTGACTTTTCCGAGGTTCAACATTACGGGACTTATTACGGGACTTACGGGCCATTTAAATGATAACATGCCGTCTTTTTACACGACTCTCAAAAAAAGGAGAACCGATAAATTAAAAAAAAATCTTCTTCATAGCGTTCGTTCGCCGATTGCACAGAGCACGAAAAGAAAGCACGCTCGCGCCCCGTTGTCTCTCTCTCGTGATATGTGTCTCATTGTAATACGGACCCCCACTCTCTAGCATAAAAGGATTACTACCAATTATTTTAGCAACTAAGTTAATGTGAACTCGGTCACATAGTTTCAGTATAAATCTACTTACAGGTGTGTATTTTGTAATGCTTAAGAAGATTGATACACATCACATCAGAACATAACATCACGCCTTTATTACTCTATCACTATAACATAACTGGCGAAATGTGGGTGTACTATTACACCTCTGCCTACCCCTTCGGGGAAATACAGGCGTGATATTATGTTATGTAAGAAGATTGATAACATACTTTTATGTAAATTACTATTTCAAACTATGATAGTCATCTGGAAAACTTGAAAACACCTGATCACTAGTCGAAAGCAAGTTTCTGTCATCATTCATCAGCATCAGATATAACTAGGAGCTAAGCCTTATCTACACAGAGAAAAATAAGAATAAATTCTAGTAACACAAACTTGTTATAAGCTCGTATCGCCTACAAAATAAAATACCTACATAAATGAACCTAAAACACTTGTAACACTCAAACCACGATCGTTTCCGAAGTATCAGCGACCCTTTGACAAAAGTTTCGATACTTTGATACGCCACAGAAGTACCATCGGAATAATTTACAATGATAATACACAATGTCAAAGGCTTTTTACACGACTGCCAAAAAAAAAGTGTGTATTACTGTTTTAGTACTATAATATACTGTCCTCCTGGCTGGATTTCGGTCACGGCGACTAATCTCAACGGAGGCTAACCATCTGCGCGGGACATATTATTATAGTTGTTATAGTGTACAAGTGTGTGCGCAAACACAGGTGCACTCTCTGTTCCCTCATTCTTATAATCCGATGGGACGGCAATCCGACACGACCAGAGACAGACCAGGTGGATATTAGTATACTAGAGTTCCAGGCTTAAAAATTGAATATAACTAGGTACGAGCAGAATGCGGAGCGTAACTCGCACTTCTGGCCAAGGAAGAGCACCATAGTTGTTTTAGTCGAAAAAAATCCAAAATAACCTTTTGCCTGCCCTAGATTGAGGGTGTCTATGAGATTTGCCCCTGAAAAATACTTCAAATATGTGACGAGTAGGTAAATTGGAAAGCTTAGAAAGGTGTAAGCAATTTGAAGTATCTATCAATCGCACTACTCTAATGGTACAGTGTGCCTGTACAGTTGATAAATGTTTATTTTGTGTGCTTCTAGAGAGAATACGTTAAAGTAAAATCAAATCAAATAATTGACGACCTCTGTGGTCTAGTGGTTCGAGTGTCGAACTGCTGATCACGAGGTCGTGGGTTCGATTCCCACAGGACACAAATATTTGTGTGATGAACATGAGTGTTTGTGTTGGTCTGGTTGTTTCTTATGTATTATAAGTATGTATTTACAAAAAAAAAAGTATGTAAGTATTATATCTATTGTCTAGTACCCATAACACAAGCTCTGCTTAGTATGGGACTAGATGGTGAAGTGTAAAATGTCCCAAAAACATTTGTTTATTTATTTATTAATTATATTCTATTACCCAAAAACAGGTAGGTAAATCACAAATTACTCCTATAGTATCTTCTCGTATTATGAGATTATCTTGTAAGACAAAATAAAATGAACAAAATGAATACCAGCCTAAAATAAGTTAAGGCTCACATAATCCGATTACTTAATCAAATTACCAGCCGATTTAAAACTACGTCTCTCTTGAAAGCTCTTTAAAATACATAACTTCGAAATCCAACAAGTTTAATCCGAAAGCTGGAAACAATACAAATTGTTTAAGTAGTCTCAAATGACGCATATTTCTAACAAACAAACGTTTAGGAGGTGAAACAGTTTAAGATGACGAAATTAATCGCGCGTATTGTGAACTTGTAATTAGTTTTCACAGAACATGTTTCTAAATTGAATTCTCTGACGTTTTGCGAGATATTTCAGCGTGGGACGACGCGGGAGCGGATTGTACGGGAAGTCAGTGCAGTCGCGGGCACGCATGCAAAAACACATGGTACATAATTATATCCATTGATCGGTCGATCTAATGTGTTGTGTGTGTCATGTCTCACATTAGATCGTATGCATCTAGTGTGAGACTTGTTGACAAAAGATGACGCAGTAGTGAAGCAATCGGCTTATGTGTGAAGGGTCGCGGGCCCGCACGAAACCAATATTATAATGGCATACAGAGTTGTTCCGGTCTGTTTGTGTATGAGAAATTCAATCAATCATCGGAGAAAACATTTTAGTGTGGGAGTGGGACACTAATATTTTGGGAAAAGTCTATTGAATTTTGATAACATTTTGACGAATGGTATTATAAGAATGAGAGAAAGAAGCGTTTACTACGCTAACTTTCTCCCGTATATTTTTAAACTCGATAAATTGTGAAAGTAATATTTTGTAAATTGTAATATAATATTTTTCAAAATTCATCAGTTTTCTTCTTTACTAGCTGCTTAATCAGCATCAATTTATTTATAAATGTCTTAGGCCCGTATTACAGAAGCTTCCTCAAGTACAGTTTAAACTCCAATCACCTGATCACTACTTAAGGATAGAATCGTTACTTGAGTATCGGTCTTATTCCAGAACGGTAATTATAAACTTTAATTCAACAACATAACCCACGAATCTGACATGAAATAGAATAGAAATCTCTACTCAAGTGTAGTCTGGACCACACTAGAGTGATTACAGATCAAAACTCTGCTCAAATACCGAAACAGGTGACAGTATAAAATAAAGCTAAACTCAGCTGAACTATGATCAATACATCTCTGCTTGAGGAACGTTCTAAAATCAAAGTTCAACTCAAAACTAGTTTTAAACAGAGATCAATGCTTGAGTATCGTCCTGTAATACGGGCCTAAGTGCAGCTTAAAGTTGAATCGCGCAGCGGAGTACGTCCATGAAAACTTCAATAGCAATAAATCACTGGTTTTGGGTATTTCGAAATGTTCACTATTAAAGGCTACGAATTTAATGTAATGTAATGTTAATGTATGTGTATGTTCAATGTAATGTCATCATCATCACCATCATCATTTCAGCCGAAAGAGGTCCTTCCCCAATGGGGGACTATGCCATAATCGCCACGCTTGGCAGGCGAGTTAGCGATCGCATTCGGTTGGTTAAATACTCAGAGAACGCTGCTGCCCATTCTCTGGTGAATGCCTTATCGCCTTTTACGACACCCATGAGATCTTTTGTGAAAGAGCTCGTCCGGGGAAGTACTACCACCGTATCTACTTCTCAGCCAAATAGTGATGCTTGCATTGCTGTGTTTCGGTCTGAAGGGTACGGGTGCCGGTGAAATTACAATCACATCAGACTTTCCATCTTCATGTCTCAGTTTGGCGAACCGACTTGCGGTACCATTTAGGCATTTATTAATTAAAATCGTTTCGATGGTTAAACTTTGTTTTATTATAATCTCTAAAAGTGTTTTTTAGTTAATAATAAATAATAATAATAATATATACTTTTGGGACATTTTTACACAACACCATCTAGTCCCAAACTAAGCAGAGCTTGTACTATGGGTACTAGACGATGGATATAATACTTAAATACTTTTTTTTTTGTAAATACATACTTATAATACATAAGAAACACTAAACAATTTTGGTTTTAGATACAGAGCATAGCTTGCTTAAACCATGAGCATGTAAAAATAAGGTCAGGGATCGTCAATATCCAAATAGTCGAGGTCCATGTACCCGATTTATATTTTAATATTAAAATAAGGTAATTTTGGATAAAAATTATTCAGAAAAATTTATACATATCAGCTGCTGGTCGTCAACAGCAATTTGTAAAAGCCAACTTAATAATATTGATTGGCTTTGTAGATCTTGACAAACTAGTGCAGATGGGTGCAGGACTTGCAGATCATGTATTAATCGTGTGGAGAACGGGTAATTGTGTCCCTGCAAAACAAAGATCTCACCACACGGGCCTGATACAGGTTGGCGAACTACAAACATATTAATAAGCCCTTAAAAGTAATAATTCTAATCATTTGGTTGCAGTTTATTTTTGAATTGACAAAAAATCTTGTTGAATGATCAAGGCCTTTAATCATGACTTCGATTGGCAATTTTCACAACGAAATCAGTTTATGATTAAGGGCTCTTTTTGGGTCCGAAACAAGTCAGATCATCCCGAAAAGAGCACGTGTAACCAGTTTAAAAATAATAAATGTCGGATACAGAAAATCTGTCGGATTTGTGTGATAAAACACCTATAAAAATATATATATACAAAATCTCTCTCCATAAAAATGCAATTCTTTGATAAAGTGAATAAATCAGAATCCAATGAGATCGTCTGTAGTACAAAGCACTGAGCACTTTTTTGTTCCCGTAGTGATAGAAAAAACTTGCCTAGAATATTCATAGTAAATTGAAAAGTTTCTTTGAAAAAAGACAATGTCTTTCCAGTGTCTGTTCATGATGAGCCACGAAGACAGCTGTAACAGATTTTTATTTTACAACGACTACATTTTAAGGGGAATATAGCAGCCAACTGGCGCCCCCATCAGTAAAAAAAAATTTGCTTGCTGAATACATCATTTATCGACAATTCGTTTTTAACCATTGAAATACAGGTACTGTAGTTTAATCAGAAATTATTAATTCTGTAAATTATACTTCGCTGTAGTTGTAGATAGAAAAAGTGCGAAAATCGGCCACTATTGGCATTTTTTCTATCTACAGCGTAATATTTTTTTTACTGATGGGGGTGCCACTTGGCTGCTACATTCCCCTTAATCAATGTATTTCTGGATAAGTCACAAGATTGTCTTAGTAGTAAGATATATAGGTATTATAATATTTTTATGATGATGATGATTGATATTGGAATAGCTAGTCGTGTTACTCTTGAAAAGAAATTGGGCACTTCTCTGCTGACTGCAAAAATTTATAGGCGTGACAACGACCGGCAATTAGACCTGTGGGAGAAATACAAATGAAACCTCAGTAAACTTATAAATATTGTGTTAGGTTAAAAAAGGGGCTGTGGTGGGTAAATAAAAGGGACTGAAAACCAATCGCAGTGAAACTAGTAAAACCAACCAGTCTTGCATAAAGAAATCTCAAAAAATGTGCTCAAATAACAAAAAATACCGCTGTTTTCAAAGCCCACCTTAAGGTAAGCCAGAGGGTATCCAACTAGGCAATAAAACTGTTACGCGAACTTGCCTGAAACTTGTCCCTACACATAATTGCACGCTATTTACATTCACGGCTGATACGCCCGCGAGAAACTTAACTGAACAATATTATTGAAGCCTCGAATTACAGAAAGAAAATAGTAAGTGCAGACTTGACGTCGCGTCGCCTTCATATGCCCAAAATTGCCATAAGTATACTAGTTATATTTTTTAACGGATTGGGCAGCTTTGTACTTTGCTTCTCCAAACTTTAACCTCGTTTACCCATGGTGCTCCGTGTTGCTAAATAGTAAGATTTGGATGATTGGCAAAAAGTGATATATTTGGTCAAAACCATGGTATAATAAGATGTTTCACCAGGAATTCTCTTCCCGCAATGACAGCGCGATGCCTCCAAGCTAAGTCACGATCAGTGCTGCCATTGATTGATATCTTCAATATACTTATGGAGATTTTTGTTCATAATGAATATAAAATAAATTCCTAACTAGCCTAACTATTTGTTATCTCGTGTTATTCATCTAATTAGTTAATAAAGGAAACTATATTAAATTACTACTTAAAAAGTGATTCTTTATAGAAGAAAGTAAATGAAAAAATGCATTTTGCTCAGGTAATTTATTTTCACAAAGTGGCAGCACATTAAACTGACAAGTGTCACGCTAACAGCCCGCTATTGGCTCCACGGCCGATGACGTAGTACGGAGGCAATCACGTGACCTAGCTGTCACGGGAAGAGACTACCTGGTGTTATTATACCATGGTCAAAACATCCGAGACTGACAGAACTAGGGCATCGATGTCAAATTGATGGAAAATACTTCTAGATAGGAAGAAAATAAAATCCTTGTTTCAGTCATTTTAATTTTTTTGAGAAAATTCATATTCTGTTGAGGCCAAAAAACAAAATAGGAGGTCAAACGATTTTAATGATTAATTAATTTTAATGATTATTTGATTATTTTTATTAACGATTTTAATTAATAATATTGTACGGTAGATAAAAATATTTTTTTTTTTAGAAATATTTGTAAAGACGCTTGTCATCTTAGTCTACCTGCGACCACGAAATGCTGCAAAGCTTTCGAAACGTCAGGGAAACCAATTTAAATAATATACGCGATTTAATCCGGTTAAACTTTGTTTTATTATAAAATAGGAGGTGTGAAAAGTACTCTTAAAAAGTGAGAAAACGCCTCGTAAATCGTATTTTTTTAAAATGTGATTTGGCGTATCTCTTTTATTTCTTAAGTCTAAGTTTAAGTCTTATTGAAAAACTATCCGTAGAACTTTCTAGATCGTTTGAGGGTAATGAGAGTTGAGAATACAAATTAATCTTGTGTTTAAGAACGTCTGGCTTTAATTTGTTACGTAGCTTTGCTTAATTGGTATCTGAGAAATTGTTCAGTCTTATATTATTAGTGTACGCTTTTGCATTGTTATTTAACACGTTTTTGTTGTTAAATTTATTTGTTATTTTAAAAGCCCTTCTAGTCTTAATATATCTGTGCATCACTATACAACGTATTATTGGAATAACTCAAAACCTCAGACACCTCAACTAGTTTTTATTGTAATAGATTGATATGGAAAGTAATTAATAATTTAATTTATTATTGTAGAAGATGTTTGTAATTTTTTAACCGACGAAAAAAAGGAGGAGGTTCTCAATTCGACGCGTATATATATTTTTTTTTTTTTTTAATGTATGACCACGCATAACTTTTTACAGAGTGGTCCGATTTTGATGATTCTTTTTTTAATGGATAGGGTATATCTCGAAGTTGGTCCCATTTAAATTTCAAAATCAAAATCCACCCCTAAGGGTAGTAAAACAGGGGATGAGTGTTTGTTCATCCACTGAATTCTTACCTGTTAACCGATTCTGTTGAAACTTGACACACATAAATATAGTTCTAGACACTACGACATAATGGAGACCTGGAGTTAGATTTTAATCACAAAAAAATGAAAAATAAAACTTTTTAACAAAAAATTGAACCGACGAAAACAGAAACTGAAAAGCGAAAAATAACTAATTATGAGTCGGCGCCAAACAACCAATCAACGAAGATCATTAAATTACTTTAAATAAATAATAAAAACAACGTCACATCAAATACAACGTGAAATTTTCAACGATAAACAATAACTTTCCAAAAATGCGTTCTCCGCTCGGCCACTTGCAACTTGCACGCACTTTGCTTGTTAAAAGTTCGTTTGGCGCCGACTCATAATTAGTTATTTTTCGCTTTTCAGTTTCTGTTTTCGTCGGTTCAATTTTTTGTTAAAAAGTTTTATGTTATCATGGTTACCCTAATCGATTCATAGCGCTAGATTCATTCACGAACGTGCAACACTCTCGACGCTACTGTGTCGGGAGGTGTATAACCTCTTAAAAGTAAGTTAAGTTTTAATAGTTTTAGGAAACAAATGTTACCCAAAAGTTCCATCACACTTTTTACTGGGTCTCGCTCGCTTTTTGCTCAGCGCCGCGTCGTCGTATGAAACTTTTAGACTCGGCATGGTATGAAAATATTTTTTTTGTAAAAGTTAACCTGTGTTAAAAAGTAGTTTAATGGATTCTACTCTCGATTGTGAACAAACTAGCTTCAGGTTTTGAGTTAATTCAATAACACGTTGTATATTTCAATGTTTTTAGGGCCATCCTATCGTCCTTTATAAGTACCTACTTCAAAGCATCTCTTGAACATGAGTATATAGCGATAAAAGTGATAGTCTAGACTTCGGTCTGCTTAGTTCAGCCTAGCCTGCGAGGGGACCTCATTGTATTGTGACAGTTTGTCGTGATCGATTCGTCTATCATTTTTTAACTAATGTAAAGAAAGAAAATTTATTTATTTGCTTCAAGTGACGAACAAAATTACCAAAAAATTCAAGAACATAGAACAAATACAGGTACAGAGCCAAGAAGTGTGGTAAGATATGCGTCACATCCGCGCAAAACGCCCATCGCTCAGCATATTGCTGAGCCTCATGAACGGAGCAAAGACACATCGCTGGTGCACAGCGACAGCCGGCGTCGACACAATAACGTAGATCAGTGCGGCGTGATGTTGGTAAATAACGATAAAAAATAAATAAGTAAGATTAAATACAATACGAGATAAAATGTGTAATATTGTGTTATGTATGCAGGGCTGAATCAAATAATGTAGAGGCATCCATGCAATACCTACATATTTTGGGGCCTAGAACTTGAACCATTACCTAATAGAAAAGACAGACTTTGTATACTGCTGATCTTTTGCCATCAATGTCCCTTTTGTTTCTCCTCCTATTTTTTTTCTTTATTCTATACCTGAATCCGGCTCTGAACATATTTATGCTTTACACGAGTTGCTTTTTTGCTATTTCATATTTTAAAGAAAATAAATATAACCACCACCTGTCGATTTGTGATACACCTGGTGTGGACCAATTCGCATCGCACCGTGTTCGCTGTGCTTTTATTGTGTTGATTGTCCATTGTTTGAAGGATATGAGTCAGCCTGGAGTCTTTGAGTTCAATGTATGTGGATGCATTATGATGTCACGGTTCATTTTTCTTTGTTTTGTTTCGAGAAGTGGAACACCAAAGCGTAAGGGTCTCAAAGTTTGTGCAATATATAATTTTTTATCATATCTTGGATGTCTATAGTACATACATAACCAGCCCATTACTGTCCCACTGCTGGGCACGGACCTCTTCTCATTGTGAGAAGGCTAAGGCCTTATTCCACCACGCTGGCCTAGTGCCGGTTGGCGGACTACACACACCATTGAGAACTGTATGGAGCACTCTCAGGTGTGCAGGTTTCCTCACGATGTTTTCCTTCACCGTTAAAGCAAGTGATAATCGTATGTAAATCCGCACATGAACTCGAAAATTCCGAGGTGCAGGCCGGGATCGAACACACACCCTCCTGCATGGAACGCAAGCGTTCAAACGCTAGGCTATCATTGCATATACTGATGTCTATTATAGATTGGTACAATAACTTTATAAACCATTCAACTTGATGTAGAGATATGCCCATTATTACATATATTCGTATACACTAGGCAATATTTACAAGCAGAGTCGAGGATATTTTTATCCACAAAAAATCTTATAAAACCTTTTCCACTCAAGTCCAAATTCATACTCTTTCATATTAGACGTAGGTATCTATATTTTCGCTTGAAGTGTAAAAAAAAAATGTTTATCCATGCCGTCTTTCCCTTTCATTTTCTCCATAACAAAATTGAGCCAGCACCGTGTAATCCCGACCGTCAAAGTAATAACATTTCGCTTCTTTGAATAGTACAGCTATGTTAACATTGTGCGGCGCAATGTAACACTATTGGCTGTGGAGATCTCTTTGGACTTGAAAATCTCGACGTTTGTTTCAGTTTCCGCAGACGTCAAAGTTTGGATAGGATAGAGAGAACAGAAAGTTTTTTTTTTCGAGAAATGCAGACTCTTTACTTGTTCTTGGAACAGAAAACATTTGAAAACTTTTTATTTTGAAATGCAATTTTAGATAAATAAGATGAAGATAACAGATACGAAGAAAATTCTATGTCAAGCTATTAATATTAGATTCTCGAGTATGTCAAAGGACTTCTAACGAGGATAAGTGTTTAAATATAGAACAAATGAAAAAGTTCCACTGAGATACTTTTAGAAAAACAGACGAAAATTCATTACTAAGTGGCTGATCTTCATTCTTCAAAGATGTATGTTTTTGCTCGTGTTAGTAAAAAGGGATTCTTGAGCAAAGTTTTTTACTGAAATCAACGGATTTAAAGGCTTCACTTAATTGCCAGTCTTCGCCTCAAAGCACTAACAGTAGACAAAAAATCTGGCTAGGATAATTTTATTTTCAGTTTAAATGGTTTCAAGAATAGATGATTTATTTATGTCAGTGGTCATTTTTTTCTGCCTAACTAAACTATCTCACATTTATTTCTTCACAATCTTCTAAAATCAAACTTTACAGCATAAAGTAAGTTTTACACCCGCGCGAGTGGGTCTTAGTTTTACTGCACGCTCTAATGCCTCACTCAGATTTATGCAACATTTGCATCAGTTTATGGTCGTGTGCGCCCCGCCTCAGTCCGAAGATGCATATTTGAGGATGCACTTCTAACATACTTGCTAAATATAGTTGGAATATGGAGAAGATTTCCTTGTATTAATTTTTAAAGGTGATGTTGTTGGTGAGTTGAAGAAATATAGTTTTGATTATATAACTCACTGGTTGTTGCTATTCCGAGTTGAATTGTAACAAAATTGTCATAGCAAGAATTTGTTTATTATATCTTTAAAAGACATAGACCAAACCCTGGTGGATGGAATATAGTATCTTCAAATGTTGGGTGTTCAATAGCATAAAAAAAGTGGTAAGCAGAGGTGTAATAGTACACCCACATTTCACCAGTTATGTTATAGTTCCATGTAATAGGGGGCGAGCCTATTGCCACTAACCGGGCACAAATCCAGACTCCGGGCTGCTGAGAATTTCCTAATGAAAAAACGCAATAACACTCTGCCCGACTCGGGAATCGAACCCAGGACTCCACGCTCAGCAGTCGCGCTTGCAACCACTAGACCAACGAGGCAATATTTACAGACTGTGCCAGTGTAAAAGATAATGTACCTATGTATATATAAGTATTATATCCATTGTCTAGTACCCATATTACAAGCTCTGCTTAGTTTAGTTTGGTGCTGTGTAAAATGGACGTCCCAAAATATTTATTTATTTATGTTTAATCTCATAGATACCCTGATTTTACTTAAAAATACTTCAAAATGTGATTAATTTAATATCTTCTCCCAAACTCATTTTCCCTTTAACAACATGTGTAAGATTAAAACACGCGACTCTTCACCTAGATTTTCACAGAAATAACTCCTTCATAAATACTTCATAACATGTAATGACAAAATTCCTCAACGTAACAAAATCCCATATATTTTAATTAGCAAAGTTTGATTAGAGGTATAACCAATATTGGCTAAGAACCCAGGTGTTCCCAGTAGATTCAACGGCCGGTAGTAAGCGATGTTAATTTTTAATATGTACTATAGTTACGGGAATAATTCAAAAAAATCAAAATCAAATGTTTTTTATTTCAAATAATAGTACATTACTGTCGAGGCCTGAAATGAAGCAATTTACGGCCGAGTAATATTGGAAGTACGAGGCGAAGCCGAGTACTTCCCAACTGATTTTGAACGGACGAGGCGTAAGCAGAGTCCTTTTTAACTAAACGAGGCCGTTAATTGCTATTTCGGCCAAGACTTGTATAGTACTTTTCTCTCATTTGCGAGGAAACACAATACAAATTAATTCAACAGTATCTCATTTTCATTCACACCAATTCGCCCGCGCGCGGATCTTGTTCTATTTTCAAAGTTTTGAAAAAAAAAAATACGCATTCAGCCTGTATGATGATAAATATTTTGTACCTAAAAAACACCTAATTTATGTAAGTGTGTACTTAAAAACCTCGGTAGCATAATTTAAAAAACAAAAAGTGTCCAGCAATTTCTATTATTGTCCTGTTACATATTACCGGCCTGTTATTTCGTTGCGTACGGAAAAGAGCCGATTGTTGTATTCTTTTTTTTTGAATAATGAACCAATTTCCGAGCATGTGGGAGAAAACCTAATTACAGGCACTTTTGAAACATCAGGCTCTAGTTGCACTTATAAGTTTAGATAGGAGCCGTCAAGACCCTAAATTTGTTACTACATAACCAGCTCATTACTGTCCCACTGCCGGGTACGGGCCTCTTCTCAGTACGAGAAGGCTAAGGCCTTAGTGAAAAGTATTTTTATTTTACGCATGCGAAGCGAAATCTAAAGATATAAATTGTGGAAATAAAAAATCGCTCACGAGCAGGATTCGAACCAGCGACTCCTGGCTTAATATGGGTGTTTTAGCCACTAAGCTACTGTGAACACTGCTTGTGATATCGAATTTAACTTTAACTTACGTCTTTCGGTGACGTCAACAGCATCGCATTGAGAAACAGACCGTGTCATCGAAAACCTCGCGAAAAACTTGGTGGGGTGGGGAGGCTGGTTTGTCACCGTGTAGCAGACGCTTAAAAATAAAAAATATATTGACAGTTCTAAAATTATTTCTATGTCTTTCTTGTTTTCACGATGAACAAGGAAATCAACACCAGTGACTACTGGCAATGTCAGACCAAATTACTGTATCGTGGAAAAAAACTGACATAGTTTGTGATTTGCCTTCGAAACTAAGCTACACCCAGAAGATAACATTAATGGGTAATTGTACTCATCAGTATGAACAACTTTTACTATTGGACCAACCATAAAATCGCGAAAACAAAATCAGCTGTTTCCTACATTTGAGTTCACATAAATCGACAAAATGTAGGGAACACATGATTTTTATTTCACGATTTCAGGGTTTGTCCCATAGTAAAAGTTGTTCATACTGATGAGTACAATGACCCCTTCAGCCATTTTCAGTTATTTCAATAACTCGTTGTTTAATGTAAAATCAGACATACATAACAAATATATCTACGATTCCAATTATCTGCTAGAATGCATAAACACACAAACCTTCACAAAGATTTACAAAGCCATTACAGAAATTCATGTTGTACCAAACACACATTCCAAAATCAAGTACTTTAATCCCACAATCGAGCGACAACTTAGCCCAAACTAAGAGAGTACGTAAGATTCATGATGGTGACGTCACGACAAACAAGGACACAAATTGTCTTTCGGTGTAGTGCTTTATGGCTCTTGTTTGAATTTATGAACGTTTGGATGTAGAAGTCGAACATGGTTTTTCTAAGTAGCTATGAAGATTGTGCTTAAAATGTAGAAAGGAACGTTATTTTTGTGAAGCGGTTAGAAGGGTTTCAAGGGCATATTTACTTACCTTGTACTAAAAGGCATACATA
Organism: Asteroscopus sphinx; assembly: GCA_949699075.1. Lineage (NCBI taxonomy): Eukaryota > Metazoa > Arthropoda > Insecta > Lepidoptera > Noctuidae > Asteroscopus > Asteroscopus sphinx. The sequence continues at coordinate 889,247 of OX453007.1, forward strand.
ATGTAGACCATGTCCCACTGCTGGGCACGAGCCTCTTCTCAGTATGAGAAGGTTAAAGGCCTTAGTCCACCACGCTGGCCTAGTGCGGGTTGGCGGACTACACACACCATTGAGAACTGTATGGAGCACTCTCTCGTGTGCAGGTTTCCTCACGATGTTTTCCTTCACCGTTATAGCAAGTGATAATCAAATTCTGATCCGCACATGAATCTGAAAGTCAGAGGTGCGGGCTGGGTTCGAACTCGCACCCTCCTGCATGGAAGGCAAGCGTTCAACCACTAGGCTACCACTGCTTTTTTCATCATTGCTTTTTTAGAAAAGAAAGAAAGAAAGAAAATATTTATTTCAGTCTCGGTACAGGCGAGAGAAAAAAAAAATCTAAAAATAGTGTATTAACAATAAACTTAAATTTATATGCCTGTATGAGACTAAAAAAGGCCCCCATCTCAGCATATGCTACAACACCGAAATGTTGCAGCGCTGGTTTTCGGATGGGTCCCGATAGTGAGGCCACGGGTAAAAACGAGCTAATAAATATAAATACAGTAAACCTAAATGATGTATTATTGTATTAGAGACAAATGTGACAATTAGTTAGGCAATGCTTTAGAAAAATAAAATAAACATCATTTAACGTGTGCCAGGTGTGCCTCCACCTTTAGATCCGCATCATTTGTCCATGACATGACAAACGAAGGGACGCCACGCCAATGCGCAAAAGGCAGGGTTCCAAGACAGGCATCTTACATTTTTAATAACCGAAGCAAAGAGTAAACATAGGTGATTTAACCAAAGACATTTCTAATTTTCTATACACGGATTTAACTATGAGTAAACAAGTTTTAACAAAATAATAAAAAACAACAATAACATTATATAACAAATACAGCACAAAGTTCATACTAGCTAGCTACTAATATAGTAATCTGTGGTTCATACGTGCAGTGTTTTAGAGTGTATCATATAATAAATAAACATTAATAGATTTCTTCATTCGTCTGACTGGAAAGATCAATGGCATAGTTTGATGTTGATAAATAATAATTCGCTGCATCGCTGCGATACTCCACTTTGGCCACCGTTACAAATAGCGTGCAGACCAGAGGTAACCTCAAATGTTTTCCTTTTGCCTATTTAACAGGTAGTACCTATATTTTACCCTGAACGTATTTACGGTTTTTAAAGCACGGAGAGGCGGTGGTAAATCATTCCAGCACCGAGTGGCAGCGAACTTGAAACTTCCACGAAATGCAGCAGTTCTATGCTTCTGGGTGATCAAGAGGTATGCGGATGCTCTGGTGTTAAACTTGTTGTAATCGCGCGACCATGAAAACTTTTCATACAAGTAAGTAGGCTTTTTTGTCAAAATTACATCAAAAAGGAGAGTAGCCAGATGTAGTCTTCTGCGAGCTTGCATCTTCATTAGATTTCCATAATTTAAAAAAGGGGTAACATGCGATCGAGGAGGAACATGAAAGCAGAAACGTGCACAAGCATTTTGCACCCGTTGTATCAATTTTTCGGTTCTTCCAAGAATGCAGGTCCCATACACAGTGTCAGCGTAGTTCAGCTTGGATAAAACAAGTGACTCACAGAGCATGACACGCATATCCACACTTATGTAGGGACGCATTCTATATAGAAGCTTTAAACGGTAAAAGCAGTTACGCACAGCTTGCAAAACATGGCTTTCAAAATGTAACTGTGAATCAAAAATCACTCCGAGATTACGGGCCTCATCAACACGCTCTATAAGACAACCATCTATCTTTATGTCTAAACTCTGAGAAAGAGTTTTGGCAATGCAGTCTCTAGACCCCATAACAATAAATTTGGACTTATTTGGATTCAACACCAAGGAGTTTCTTCTTGACCATACTGCAATCCTATCCAAATCTTCGTTAATTTTTTTTACAGCCTCTTCAGCATTTTGGGGGTGGAAAGAGAGGTACAGCTGCAGATCATCAGCATTAAAGGTGGAACTTGGTGTTGACCAGACAGTTGGTGATGTCCGCACCATATAGAATGAAGAGCAATGGACCAAGGATGGATCCTTGAGGGACACCTCTATTCACCTGCTTAGGACTAGATGCTAATACATCTCCATTCACGTCATTAGTCAGCTGGACAAACTGAGACCTATTACTCAGGTAACTATGAAACCAATTTATTGTTTCAATGTGACACCCATAATAAGACATCTTTGAAAGAAGTAGTGCTACATTTATGGAGTCAAAAGCACGCGAAAAATCTAGGAGGACAAGCGATGTACCCATACCCTGGTCTCTGGCTTCTAGGACATTGTCAACAACATCAATGAGGGCTGTAGAAGTGCTGTGTTTCTGTCGAAATCCTGACTGGAGCATAGGTAACATTGTATTTTGCTCCAAATGCTCCCTGAGCTGATTACATACAACCTTCTCCAATACTTTGGACAGGCAGGGCAATAAGCTGATTGGCCGGAGATCCTTTGCTACAGTTGGATTAGGAACTTTAGGTATTGGCCTGACTATAGCATTTTTCCACAGGTCAGGAAAGGAAGAAGTAACAATGGATTTGTTGACAATTGATGTGATAACTGAGAGTGTACGAGGGAGTGTCATCATCAGCATATCTAACGAAATACTGTCACAACCAAGGGCATTGGATTTGAGGCCACGGAGAAGATTCAGAATAACATTTCCTTGGACTGGCTCAAGATGAAAACTATTTGTACCAAATCTGTTAAATTCAAAATATGTTAAGTCTGAGATTGTCACTTTACCACTACCGGGTACCTCGAAAAAGTGTTTTTTTATACTCTCAGGGTCATTAAAAAAAAAGGGTAGGCCACGTTCTTGTTTTCTTGAAACCTCAATGACAGACTTAAGATGGCTCCATAATTTTTTGGGTTGCTTTATATTACTATTAACACATGTACTGAAATAAACAGACTTCTCGCTATGAAATGCAGCTCTGACTAGGTATTTCAACTCTTTATATGTTTGATTATGACTTTCGGATCTAGAAGATTTAAATTTTGTGTGGTACTTGTCACGCAACTTGATCATGTCCTTCACAGTATCTGTAATCCACGGAGTAGACTTTTCTTTTATCAGAATTTTCTTTAAGGGAGCATGGAGATCAAACAAAGTTAACAAATATAAATTAAATGTAGCTACCATTTACATCCTGCAGGCTCTCAACATACTCCCAGTCAATTCTATTTAGATCGTCGTTAAATTTGTCAAGTAAGACGTCCTTCAGTGGTCTATAGGTAATCCAACGTGGTGTGGGTTTTTCCAATTTAAAATTAAGTTCAACAAATATAATTGCATGATGACCCAATTCTGGTATGTGTGATACTGAAACCCCACATACTCGGGCATCAGTACACACTATATCAATCAGTGTCTCACTATGATCAGTAAAGTGGGTTGGCTCGGTAATTACCTGTTTGAGATTAGAGTAATTTAAAAAATTGTTAAGCAGTACAGTTTTATTATCTATTTGATCAAAAATATCTATGTTGAAGTCACCAAGTAGAAGAATTTTATCTGCATTAGCGATAGACGTAAGGGAAGCAGTCACTGCATCCAGGAAAACGTTAACATTAAGCTATAGCGGTCTGTAGGCAGTACCTATAATGACTGATCTGGAGTTGATGTTCAGTCTCAGCCACATCTGCTCTACAAGCGGCGAGGGCGGGTGCGGCACGGCGCGCACGCGGACGCCGGTGCGCACGTAGAAGCCCACGCCGCCGCCGCGCCCGCCGCGCGCCGTGGTGCCGGCCGGGCGCGGCACGTGCCGCAGCCGGTAGCCCGGCACTGTCGGCGCCCGACCTTCCTCGCCATCCCTAAGCCATGTCTCATTTATCGCCATGATATCCACTGCAGAACTTTCCATAGCCACTATAAACTCCTCATGTTTTGTTCCTAATGACCCCGCATTAAACAAACCAACTTTTAAATTCTTTTTCTTATTCATTTTTAAAATTGCCGGTGTATATAGTTTTAATTCTATATTTAATGTATGATATAGTTTGTAATGTAAAGTGTAACATAATATGTAATTGTGTAAAAATTGTGTTGCAAATAATACTTAGTATAGAATGTAGCAGAAAATGTATTTTATATATAGCCAATGTATATACAGTTAACCAAAATAGTGTGAATAGGTAATGTACATATTTTATTATTGCTCTCGCAGCTAGGGCACACCGTGCAACCAAGAAATACTGATACAGGAAAAGAATTTGCCTCCCACTTAAAGACAACACTGTGCAGAAGACCTTAAAACTAATTAAAGTGAGATTCATTTGCCGAGTACTAAAAACTTGAATGCTAGGCCTCCCTGTCACTGGATATCTCACGGCCAAAAACCCGAACCAAATCTTCCTCCGAGCGGATGCAGTGGGTAGCCTTGCCATCACCCTGCTTAGCCAAAATGCGCCCGAACTTTGTCCAGGTATATCTCCACCCAAGACGACTACCAGCTTCACGGACCCGGTAAAACTTACTTGTTTTGGTGAGCCTCTCGTTCAGGAAAAAGCGACGAGGTGGTGTAGGAAACCCTAGGTCCGCTGTGGTGATTCCGCGCCGCACGCGCGCACTCTGCAGCAGCTGGTCGCGCAGAGCGCGCCGCGTCAAGCGAACTACGATGCGGCGCGCGCGCGCTCCTACGGCTGGGCTAGCTCCTCCTGCTGGGCTAGCTCCTCCTGCTGGGCTCGTTCTTTTTAAAGAAAGTAAAATATTTATTCTTACTTTCACGGATTGTATATTGAGTTTCCTTCAGAATACGGAATACATGACTGAGTACATTACCGAGATAATCTGCTAACTACCTAGTACGATCAGTTAAAGTGCAAAATTTAACTTAAAGTAGCAGGTATCCGCACTTTATCCAGTTATTCTGCTGCAGCTTAACTCTTAACCTGAAAGAAAGAAAAAACTTTTGTTTAGCACAAGACACCTAACCTAGGGCGCAGGATAATCATCTAAGTGCTAGCGAACCTATTGTCTTCACTTTAATGAATGCTTGGTCGTTTGTCTGCAGATTTATTTTTATTTTATTTTATTAGGAACTCCGACAAAGAATACACCTTACATGCTAATCATTGGTACATTGATTTTAGATCTTGTGTTTCATTAGTCAAAGGAGAACACAGCGTTCAAAAATAATAATAATCACTTAAAGAATTAGCAGATTAACTAGTTAATCTTAGAACCGAAATATTTTTTTGCGCTTTAAAGGACTCAGCTCAATAGAAAAAAAATACAACAAAAAATAATACAACCAGACTTTTTCGGTCTGTAGTACAACGCACTTCGCGGAAGATTCATTTTTGAAAAGTTGGATCTAGGGCTATTTTATTTTTATCTCATTTCCTCTCACTTTTAAAATAAGACTTATCAAAATTAACCCAGAAGAAATCTGACCCGGAACTATGTTTAGCCGATCCATTATTCTAACAAAAACAAAAGTCAACACACACGTTTAACTACCATTGTTAAAGTGGAAAAGTTAAACGATACAACACCAAACAAAGGAGCAACTAAAACAATAGTTACAAATAAAAAGGGGATGATATAAAACAAGGCGGGGCAGACAGTTCCCCCATTCTCACAATATAGGGACACCGTCATAAATTTGTAGACGCTGTTACACCCGTGTTCTCTAAATTGAAACAAGTGGGTAGTTGTAGTTGCGTATAATTATTCTATTTGAGATAAAACAGAGATTCGGGGAAGATAGGGTGAATTATTATAGCGTGTTACTTAAGATTGGGTTACATGAGAACCGGTTAGAGGACCTTGTTAACAGTAGATTATCTGATAGGCGTCTTTAAATGATTACCTGTCCCTATTTCTTACTTAAGATATTCATATTCATGCTAAAGTACCACACAGGACCAATGATACAGTCCAACAAAGATTTTGGAACCCTTTTAGCACGTGCTAAAGACTGATCCCTTCTATTTTTAATACCTTCAGCGCCATGTTTACAATTTACGATTCGCATTATCAAAACATTGTGTATCTTTTCCGATACACCTGCCCCCCTAGCCAAGTTGACAATCTACAATCGTCAACGCTATAGAAAACAATCAAAATGACATATCTCAACGAATGACTTTTTCGACTGACAACTGACGAACGACAACATGGCTAAGGGGGCTGATCTGTGGCGGTCGAGGGATCAGCTCCCATTAATTTTTAATAATAATGTATAAATCGCTTGAACTTTTTTCCTAAGCCATGTGTATAAAAAATTATAGACCTTGCAAAAAAGGGGAGAAGGTGGGGAGAGTGATTAAATTAATTATCCCGGGGCACCGCGGATCAAACATAAGAGACGTTGTATTTCCATGTAGGGCTTGGCACTGAGTGTCAGGGTAGCTGATTCAGTTTTTATCGTCAGTCAAGTTTTTAAGTGGATAAAATGCCGTTCACATGCGCCATCCTCAAGAGAGACAGGTGGGTTCTGTGGGGCTCGCATTCACGAAAAATTCCGCTGTGTACCCACTCTCACCTTACGTGGATGAGCCGCAAGAACTGCAATGCATGGCATTCGCAACCCATCCAGCGCGGCCCACTTCCGAGCTTTCCTATTCCACCTTACTCTTTTACGAAAATGTCCGGGCACACTTTTGACATCACCGTAGCTCAAGAACGGTGCATTGCAGACGACAGAGCCCCCAACCGATCGCCCGCTGACAGGTGGGTCAAGCTACCTGAAGCACCAACAACCATTCAGCTCCCCCTAACTTTCTCTTACCCCTCACTTTCTTTCATATTCACTTCAAACCATTCTTTCCCTGGCCTTAAGCCGTGAAACTTGTGACGTTACTATAACAGCCACCATTTCAAAACAGAGCCCTTAAACTGTTATAAAGCGCTCGTTAACCTTTTTCGTGGACATAAAGAGAATTTATGATTTTAATATTAGTCCGGCCAGATTTCAGTGATTACTGAATAATGGCAGATAAGCTGGGGCGGTTAATATTTAACTAGTCAAACAATTTTGTGTCGAAATAAATTAGTTTTTTTTTTTTTCGTCGTGGCCGTAAGATAAAAAAACAGTTTTATAAATCATTTTTTCATTGATTTTTGAATCATTGAGCAAAACTGTTGTAGCGACATCTATCGCGCTACAAGGGAGATAATACTGACGTATTAGATGACGTCAAAAATATTGAATCGCGCAAACAGAGTGTGACACGCAGTTAGCATAAATACAAGTGCTTAACATCAACTCTCCGCCATACTAGTAAGCAGCAATAGTACTAAGGTGCTGCATGCGTGATATATATTTAAAAAAAAAACCGTTGTGCAGTAGCCCGCCAGGCGCAGACTCAGCCTGGTCAGAGGATCCTCCCTTTGTGGAGGAGGAACTTAAACCTCCTTCCTCCACACCATCTACATGCAATTGACTTCACATCAGTAGTTACAATTGAATTATGAATATTCACGAAATAAAGAAGCCGCCAAGGTAAAACTGTTACTACTGACGTGAAGTCGTCAGTACAACAATTTAAATGATTATTTAATATATAAATTACTCAAAACCTCTTAAGGGGTCATTGTACTCATCAGTATGAACCTTCTTCCTTTCAGTTATTTCAGTAACACGTATATTTCACAAAAGTTATTTAACTTTCAGCGTTTATATTAGAAAAACTAATTGTTTTGGTGTTCTACTGGTTTGTCACCATTGTAAACCAATATTTACAGTAGTTGTAGTGCTTAGAAACGTGTGGTGGGCGTGTTCCAAGAGACGCATATTACCTTAATACGGTACGTCAAAACATGGGTAAACTTATTACATAATCAAAAATAATATTTTAAGCTCGTTCAAACCGAGGAAAAATGGAATTTTCCTGCACATTATGGGGCGGAAGAATCACACGTTACGATAAAGTGGCCCCACGCCCTACGGCCGTGCCACTACCACGCCACTCGACATAAAATTGCACCTATTATGAAAACGCAGCGTTCACTTTGCGAAACACTAGGATATTTTGGCACAACGTTTCTGCGTATACAAGTTATGGTATTATGCATTTGCATTTTTAGTATACCGTAAACTGCCCTAACTTGGCCCACAAGCCCTACTTTGCCTAGTTATTTTTTGAGTAAACTATAATAGCTATGATTTCCGTACTTGGGGCGATTTTAAAATTATGACTACGCTAACATTTGGTTCAGTTATAAAGTGTCAGTGTGTGTAAAAATTAGGTTAATGCCTTAGGCAAAGTAGGGCTTGTTTGCAAAGTTAGGGCATTTTACGGTAGCTTTTTGGGTGAAACTGTATGGTAGAATGGTAGTCCACAAACCCTTTTATTCAATAAAACACCGTGCCTACTTCTCCGCCAAATAGTGATGCTTGCATTGCTGTGTTTCGGTCTGAAGGGTGCGGGTGCCGGTGAAATTACACTCACATGAGACTTTCCATCTTCATGTCTCAGTTTGGCGAACCGACTTGCGGTACCATTTAGGCAACAGCCTAGGTGGTATTGAAGTTGTCATGGGCAAAGGTAACCGCTTAACATCAGGTGGGCATTTAGCTCGTTTCGCCATCCTATACTATAAAAAAAAAAAAAAAAAATGACTTAATGTTGTTTTTTGCGTGGCATACAATTCGCCATTGTATCAAACCTTTCTTCAGTGCATTACCAGTTTTCAGAATTGAAAATATTGAGTTGATGTCTTGATCAGACGGAAGGAAAACATCTATTTATTTCTCCCTCTATTGGTACGGTCGACCACACGTCGGTGGTAAGTAACACTTTGACATTAGCAGCATCTTTATTTCGTAAGCAGTAAGGGCGGTTTTCGAATTGACGTGTTACCACTGTCATACAGTCGACTGTACTACATACAATTATTTTGAACTGTATGTTCGAATATGTACGAATGTTGATTTTATTCGATCAAATCTCTATCACACGTAATTTTATGAAACAAATTGAAGGTATTATGGAAATGCAATCGTATCCTTTGCTTCAGCTGAGGGCTACTTAGTTTTCCTTATAAAATGATATATTACACAAGGAAGTTTTATTCGCCGACAAAAATGATGTATGTGAAGTGTTTTCATTACATTTTTGTATTTTGTTTTTGGGGAAGGAAGCAGGAATTATGAGGATGTTCCCTTGTTGGGTAGCTACGGTCCAGATACATAAGAGAAAAGTGTTATTTATTACTAAGATATAATATCTGAGAATAATGGGTCTCTTTGGTTTGAAATATTATTCAGTGTATGTGGTTAGATATATGATACCTAAATAAGAATCTAAATACTTATCAACCAATTATTATATCTTGCTGTCATTATCAGATTGACAACATTATATTGGTAGCAGAATCATCATCAACATCATCATTTCAGCCGAAAGACGTCCACTGCTGGACATAGGGGGAGGCCTGTCATCGCCACAATAGAAGCGGAATTGTAGCGGATTTTGAGAGTGAAGGAATAGAGAGTGAACCTGTGTTTGCGCACACACTTGTGCACTATAATATGTCCCGCGCAGATGGCCATATAAATAATAATAAAATAAAAATTTCTTTATTGTGCCAAAAAATATACATAACATTGGTTGAAGCCCTAGACCTCACACTAGGATTCCCTGTGTCGTGGGGTCTAGTCTCTTTCAGTCCAGAAGACATAGTTGACACGGTTCGGAATTAATTTAATGGTCAATGAGTTATAAATAACAAAAACAAAAAACAAAAAAAACAGCTAAAAATATTGGTATCTTGTGTATGTATGTGGGGGGTTGTTGTGTGTGTTTTTTGTGTGGGGGTGTTGTGTGTGTTGTTTGTGTGGGGGTGTTGTGTGTGTTATTTGTATGGAGTGTGTGTTGTGTGGGGGTGTGTGTGTATGTGTCCAGCCCTATTTAGGTATGACCAGGATTTCCTCAGTTTTCATATAATTCAAATTCAGTAGCCACGTCAAAACTTTACTCTTACATGGCTTTTTTAGTAGTGTAGCAATTTTCAGCTTGGAATCTAATTTTCCATAGATATATGGTCCCATAAAAAGGAATGACTTTTGACCGAACGACTTGTGACAAATAATCGTATCCCATTTCAGTAAACGTTTTGAGCGTGATTTAGCAGTGCTCGTAAGGCTACTCCTATGAAAGCGCAAGGTAATAGACATAATGTACAGCTGCCTTACCCTTAGTACTTGAGTCTCCTGATATAAAAGGTCAGTTGAGTATTTGTATGGACGGCCGTATGCACATTTCAGCAACACGCGCTGTGCTCGCTCTACTTTAATTAAGTAGGTCTGTGCAGCCACTCCCCAGGATACAATACAGTACCCCAAAATCGATTGGCATAGCGCGAAATATATAGTTTTAATAATTTTGTCATTGGCTATTTTTGCCAATCGTTTGAATATGAAAATAAGTTTCCTAACCCTGGTACGCAGTGCATCTACATGCTTGGACCATCTCAGGTGGCTGTCCAGGTAGACACCTAAGTATTTAATAGTAGTTGTGTTTTTAATCACAGGACAGCCACAGCTGGTGCGGTCCAGACAAGAGTGTAGTTTAGTAAGTACTGGTACTTTGGGACTAGTTCGCGCAGAAACGCTAAAGCAGATGGCTTTAGTTTTCTCGATGTTTATGGTAAGTAGGTTACTATTTAGCCAATTGGCAACCACTTGTATGCCAGTTTCTGCCCTATCGTGAACTTCAGGCCAGGAGTCGCCGTGGAAAACGATTGCAGTGTCATCAGCGTACGTAAAAATTTTTGCTGCCGGTAGTGTTAGCGAACACAGGGCATCGATGTATATAATAAAGAGCGTAGGTCCGAGAACACTTCCCTGTGGCACGCCAAAGTGGACTGTGGAGATGTCACTGCAATGGCTCCCCACAACAACCCTCTGTTTCCTGTCATTAAGGTATGAACCGAACCATTCAAGTGGACCGCCACGGATACCGAGAATTCTCATTTTTTCCAGCAGTATTTTTCGGGACACAGTATCAAACGCTTTTGCGAGATCGAGGAAGACGCCAATACATGCTTTGCCACTATCAAGTTTATGTGTGATGTAATCGACGGCACTTGTTACAGCGTCCTCCGTGGATCTCGCAGCCCTAAACCCATACTGGTTGTCAGATAACAGTTTATTTTTTTCTAGGTAGGCTAGAAGTCTTTTGTTAACGACCTTCTCCAGAATTTTTGAAAGAGTCGTCAACAAGGAAATCGGCCTGTAATTGGCCGGATCCAACTCGTTACCACTCTTATGTATAGGACATACATTAGCCACCTTCATACTTTCGGGTACGTAGTTTGTTGATAGACTGAGATTACATAAAAAAGAGATAGGCTTAACTAATGACTTTATTCCCTTTTTTATGATGGTATTACTAATTCCATCTATACCGGAGGCGGATGTTGTTTTTAAGTTTTTAATTATTGTAAAAATTTCTACTACGTCTGTAGGTATGAAAAAAAAGGAGTGAGGAAGATTATGCTGGTTGTTTAACGATTTACTATAATTATTAGCTAAGTAGTCTTCACTAACATTCATAGTGGAAAGAGTATTAGCAGCTAGACATTTTCCGACTGTAGAGAAATAAGTATTAACAGTGTTTAGCTTATTTACAGCATTTAAATCATCAGATATTAGTTTTGAATGTTCCGCTTTAGATTTAGAAAGATTACAGATGCTCTTAATTTCTGACCACATTTTTTTGGGGTTACCTTCAGTACTATTTAAACGTTTGCGGTCATGTTCAAGTTTGACCTTTTTTAGAATGTTGTTGCAGTGATTTCTGTATTTTTTATATTCAAGCTGGATTACCGGATTATCTCGGTTTTCTTTCTTTTTGGCTTTAATATGTAATAAATCTCTGCGCCTAATGCATTTTAATAAATTCTTTGTGATCCAGGGTTTTTTAACGACGTCTGAGCTGTGAAGAGTGATATTTGTAGTATGCGTTATGACTAAATTTTGAAATTCTTCAGTAAATTTTTCAACTGCTAGAGTTATGTCGGTATATGTATAAAGCGAGTCCCAGTCTATACGTGCTAGATCGTCCACTATGGCATTATGGTCTATTTTTGTTAGTTGTCTAGGAACAGTAGACTTAGTCGGCTTCTTATGAGTGCCAAATATCACCGTTTCGTGATCCGTGATTCCCGACTCACAGACAATGACAGTTGTATCAAAGCGTGACTTAACCATAACATGGTCAAGGCAATTGATTCCTCTAGTTGGGAATTTGTGGCCTGGAAAATATCCGTAGTGACTGGTTAAATCCAGAATACTAAAGAAGAATGGTTGCATGTCAGTGGAACTGCTTACCCTAAACTAAGATATTTGGATGTCAATAATTTGACTAAAGTTGTAAGAACTAATCCTAATTACATGTAAGACTAACTGTGTTATGTACCAACTTTTATGCGAATAAATGAATTGAATTGAATTGAATTTATACACGGAGGAGCACGGTTTTGTTGGCTTCACTATGATTGTTCGCAAAACTTGGCCTATATTTTTTACTATGTCTGTGACATGAAATTGCTATGTAGACGAAGGTCTGAGTAGGTATATATATATTACAAATGAGGTAACTACACAAAGTCAATATTTATTTATTTCCATTGACATATTACTTTGTACATTTTATGAATTCCCTGACTCCTGCGCTAGTATAATTACTGTATTACAGGAGCCAGTTTGTTCCTCTTAAAAATAAGTTACAGAATTAGGTATGCCATTAATATGATTACAATAAAATAAAAATAAAAAGGAAATCATGCAGTGATAAAATAAAGGTAAAAACAAAGACAAATTGGGGAAAAAGTGTTGTCTGTTTATGGTAAGTGAAGGTGTTTATGCGAATTTAAGTATGTGCGGTGTGGGTGTGCGTGTGTAATGTTCGTGTGTGGTGTTCGTGTGTGGTGTGTTGGGTGCGTGGGGTGTGTTTGTAAGATGTAAGTTATGCAAACACACCCCACATATGATCTTCTTAATGCAAGATGTTACATATTCGTATCTAGTCTTTTTCTAAAAATACAATCAAAATATACATTCGATTCAGGATTTAAGATTATTGATGGTGCTCTCAAAAATTAAAGTGACTCGAACTTAAAGAAACATGACGACTACTATTCACATTATGAAAAAATATACGCAAAAAAGAACGGTGAGTATGCAAAGAACCTAAAATTAATGGCATAAAGTTATGAGCCATAAAGAAAACAAGATTTGAAAAACAAAATTGATAATAGGCATCGCATCGCACACTACAGTTTTTAGAAATTCATACATACAAACACACTCATACTTGATTTTTTTTAAGATAAAATTATAAATAAACAGATGTGAATTCTCAGTTTTACCCTCGTTTGATGTTATAAGCAACTGCTTACATTACATTTAAGGGAATATTTTATGACTTCGAAAAGGTTTTTAAGATTATTTGAACAGTAATGGGAATGGAAAATATGAGCCATTACACGGTCAAATGGTAGACTATTAATATAAACAATTTATTTAAAGCTACTTTTCATTTACATGTATAAAAAGACTACATAATTTATCGTGCAAATAAATTATTATTTAAATATTTTTATAAAGAAAGAAATAAAAATATTTAATAGCTTCATCTCCACTTGACCTTTCTTTACGAAATAGACTTTTCTTTTAAATAAATTGTTAAAAGAATTTCGGGGTTATGTTGTTTTAAATCTTTATTCCGATCTATTATAAAATAATTTTCTGAATACAATAAGACACTCTGTAAGGATTAATAGTACTTTTCTCTCATTTGCGAGGAAACAATACACCATAGTGGTAGTATAGGATGGCGAAACGAGCTAAAGGCCCACCTGATGTTAAGCGGTTACCTTTGCCCATAACAACTGCAATACCACCTAGGCTAACCTAAATGGTACCGCAAGTCGGTTCGCCAAACTGAGACATGAAGATGGAATGTCTCATGTGATTGTAATTTCACCGGCACCCGTACCCTTCTGACCGAAACACAGCAATACACAGCATCACTGTTTGGCGGAGAAGTAGATACGGTGGTAGTACTTCCCCGGACGAGCTCTTTCACAAAGGAGCTCTACTAGTACTAAAAGGTCTCTTTTGCAATAGGTACACAAATTAATTCAACAGTATCTAATTGTAATTCGCACCATTTCGGTCGCACGCGGTTATTGTTCCATTTTCAAAGTTTTGAAAAAAAAATGCGCATTCTTATTCTTATTCTTTATTGCACACAAAAAAATATCACAACAATACATAATAGTTTTGAAATTACATGTACAAAGGCGAGCTTAACTCATAATTGAGTTTTCTACCAGCAAACCTTTGAGTGATAGAGCAAATATAAAATGTAAAACTGAGGGTAACTTTCAGTGTACATAACTAATGTTCACATTAACATACCAACAACATATATCTATATACAAATAAATATAAAACTATATATACATACCTATTACTTAATTATACCTACTTATATAAACCTATAATATACCTACATATATTCATCATTACAGCCGAAAGACGTCCACTACTGGACATAGGCCTCCCCCAATTAAGGGGGGGATATGCCATAATCGCCACGCTTGGCAGGCGGGTTGGCGATCGCAGTTGGTTGGTTTAATACTCAGATAACGCTGCTGCCCATCCTCTGGTGAATCCCTTAGTCGCCTTTTACGACACCCATGAGAAGAGATAAGGGTGGTGCTATTCTTTAAGTCCGACACCACACGGACCTTCCTACCTACCTACATATATAATATATAAAAAATGCGCATTCAGCATTTATAATGATAAATATTTTGCTTATTTTTTTTGCCGTTGGGAAAACCTCATGGACGCACTCCGCCCGGGGTAGGCGGAGCCAGTGTCGGACTCTTCTCACCTGAATGGATCGACAGCGGTATAGCACCATTCATTGTATTGGCCACAGATTGGGAGCTCCAATGTTATGCTACGATGAAAAGAGAAAGGGTAGTTTATTTCCGAAGGATGTACAATCAACAATGTTGTCAATCATCTTTTTGTCCTTAAAACTTTGCTTTGTTCATTGTTTTTTTTTTTTTTTCATCAATTTTATTTCATTACTTAGTAGGTGTAGAGGTTTACAATGATTAACTTTTTTGTTTTTTAAATTATTGTAAACTGGGTCCTCAGTGGACATCGCTGTCCCCGGACCGTGGTATGAAAATAGTGGTTTGTCCACTGGGTTACCACAATTTTTTTTAACATGGTTATCTACATGTTTCATGAAGAGTTAAATAAAATATAAACTTTTATATACCCTTGGCAGTTACACAAATAAGCTTTTATATTGATTATAAGACATGGTGACAAAAAAATTGATCTCCTAAAAGGCTTCGCACAATCTATCAGATAACGCATCAAAAGCCTGCAATCATATCGGCATTGCTATTAGAACATCTCCCACAGCTCGATCGTCACAAATGAAGCCAATCATAAAGGACTCAACAATAAGCAGGCGCCTGTACTCATTGCAGGTATAAAGCTAACTTCTGCAACAAAGCCACGCTGAACAATGAACGCAGAACAAACGCCTGCAACTATGTGTGCAGGATACGCTCTGGTCTGCCTTTAACTAGCCCTTGTGGGGTTGGCGTGAAGTAGAAGCGGTAGCGTTTTGAATGAAAGAGTCCACTGTACTGTCATCAATAATTGACTCTGAAACATCATAGTCATCATAATCAGCCTATAGCAGTCCACAGCTGGACCTCAGATCAAAATAATAAGGTAAACGGAGCGTACAGCGTATTTTATTACTTTGGTCTGAGGATTAGACGCACGCCCGATCCCGATCACGGCTCGCGAATACTGCGGCCGGAATAGTAGGTACTCATTTTCTGTTTAGTATTCCTTTTTATGGCTGTACTTATTAGTACTGCACGCTCTGTCTATCTTATTATTTTTGTTTGAGTTCTAGACCTAGGCCTCTCCAATAGCATTCCACTGAATTTGATCCTCAAGTACCTTGTAGATTTGTTAGAGCTGCTCAAAGCAGCGGTTGATCTAATTTTATAAGAATAATCCATGATATCAACAGCTATTATTTTCTGAAATGGAATCACTCAAGTCGCTGTAAAGACTTCTAGACTCAAGACCATGGTGAGTGCAGGCAGGCCAAGGAGGCACTTCCCACTATTGACGGCCATTTCACTGGTTTCACGAAGCGGGCCCTCCGATTGTCAAAACAACAGCTGCGTACAGTCACAGCTGCTATAACTGACCACGGGTCCTTTAACAATCATCTTTTTGTCATTGGTGTTACGGACTACCCATTGTGCAAAGCCTGCATGGTGGAGGACGAGACAGCAGCCCATGTGCTTCTAGACTGCCTTGAGGTCGCCACATACAGGGCCAAGTACTTCGGTAACCCAGATACCCTCAGAGAGATCACCAGCAACACCAAGGCGTTGCTAGCCTTTTTGAGGAGTTGCGGTGGATCGAGTAAGTTCCCACCCGTACGCAAAATACACGCTTATACGTGGAGTTGCGGAAACCAGCCCGTTATACTATATTATACTATACTATACTTATAGAAGTCTTAACTTCTAAATAGATTACCTTATTTAGTTATTAACGGCCAAAATTAATATCCAATCTATCCATGATTTGCCCTACTAGAGATAGGAATTTGACATAAGATCCATACAAAATATGTCAACTTTCTATCTCTAGTAGGGTAAATCGTGGATAGATTGCATATTAATTTTGGCCGTAAGACAAGAGAAAAGGGAAAAAGTGTTCTGCCTTTACGTAGGATTTGAATATCCTACTCGTGTCCCTCAGGTAGGTAGTTTAAAACCATTGACGACTGAAAGCTTTCTCATACGTTTAAGTAATTAAAAACATAACACCCCTCTTTTTTCTCGGGGGTTAAAATGAAAAGACAGTAAGAAAGCAAAGTCGCCTCTACGTTCGCTTTGCAATAGCCTAGCATTTTCTATAATAAATAATGTTTTAAATAAATAAAATAAATATAAATATTTTTGGGACATTTTTTTACACAGCACCATCTAGTCCCAAACTAAGCAGAGCTTGTACTATGGGTACTAGATAATGGATATAATACTTATATATACTTTTTTTTTTGTAAATACATACTTATAATATATAAACAACACCCAGACTCGCTAACTCGCTTCATCCTATATATTGAGCCACACAAAAACTGTGTACAGGAATCCAGTCGCGCTGTTGTCGCCGTGTTTCCGGCGCTTTGCACAACCGTCTCCGAGCAAACAAACGCTAGCTTATTGAACAACCACTGTGCACTGTCGCAAACTTGCACATACACGACAAACATAACACAGTTGTCCTGTATAACTGAAAACACTATTAAAATGCTAACAAACCTGGCCATTGAATACTGGAACTCGAGTTTCTCAGTCGCTCTTATTTTTATGAACCTATCAAATGCTTTATTCTTTAAGTTTGCGTTTCTGATACGCACATTAGTCTCCAGTAATGACATTAAGCAGGAATGTTGAAGTAGGACTTTGAGTATCTTAGTTCAAAGATTCAAAGATTATTTATTTTTCCAACTAAGTGTATGTACACGTAGTAAGTGTAATATATGTATATTATATTAGTGTTAGGTTATAAAATAAAATGGTCCTTACAAACTTAATTGCCTTTTTCAGTTTTTTTGCCCTTTCTCCTCTATAGGAATCGATACTAAAAACCGCCCATTATTTCTTTTACCAGTGGGTCAATAAAAAAACAAGACAAATAAAATTTTATGGAGAAGAGTGCTTCTCTATCAATTTATTCGCAGTTCTCTGAGTATTTAACCAACCAATTGCGATCGCCATCCCACCTGACAAGCGTGGCAATTATGGCATATCCTCCCTTTTTGGGGGAGGCTTATCGGCAGTGAACGTCTTTCAGCTGAAATGATGATGATACCTATGTAAGATGGTCTAATAAAATTTCAATAAATACCTTCAGTTTGACTCAGTATTCATTTTACCTACTTTACTGACCCAATACATTTTCATGACATATGCCTCACTTTCCACCTGTCGTATATTTTATAAATACGAACGTCATCAAAGCCTTCATACGCAACCTTCCCGCGCAATGCGGGTACAATTGACCATTTCACGCCTATATAGCAATTGTTAACAGACGATTGCGCTACAACTAGCTGCCACGTATTTTCAAATAAAATTGTAGTAAATCCGCTATTGGACGGTAAATTGTTGGCGAATTTGCGATTAGCTTTTACGTAAAAATTTATACGACTGTGTTGCGTTAAGTAAAACTTTTTTTTAAATTGTATTGTTTTGATACAAATTTTTGAACAGGTTAGCCAAAGACAAGTGATTCTTGGTATTCCCGCGTCTGTCGAGATTGTTATTAGCCGGAGAACGCGAACGTTTTAACATGGGTTTTTAATTATTTTTGTGGGAAAATAAAAAATATGTGTTCTCACATCCCTTTAAAGTTATATATTCTTTCTATTGGTATAGATTTGATATAATTTAATGATAGATTCTTTTAGACATTTTAATTTTAGGAACAAATTCAGCATAATCATCGATATTTTTTATATCGAGCGAATTTATTCAAATCATGTTTGTATCTTCTCACAGTGCAAGATAAAACGTATTTTTTTTATGGTGATTCAAGTATCATTAATGCGCCTACTTTGATTTTATGTTGCGCACTCTGTGAAATGTATTTGACGTTGACAATAGCCAAAAAAATCCCAAATAGGCTTCAACAACATTTTTAGCTGTATCTATTCAGTTTGTGGGAGTAATAAAATATATGTGTATTATATCCATTGTCTAGTAGCCATAGCACAAGCTCTGCTTAGTTTGGGACTAGATGGTGATGTGTAAAATGTTCCAAAAATATTTATTTATTTTATTTTATTTATATGTTAATCTTGATCGTATTTTCAGAGACAGTCACTATTGTGCCCAAAACACGTTTTCTTGAAGTTTTCTCTATAAAAAACAATTGTAAACTAACCTCTTAAAACATGATTTACAGCGAACAATCTCTATTATTTAAAAAAATTTATAAATTAAAATAAGAAGACATAAGATAGACACTAATCTAAAACATCGTTGTTTCTGTTTTTCAAATAAGTTTTAGGTTTTTATTAAAGAATACATTGTTTATTTTCATTCAAGTTGAGCGGCGCACTCGGCATCCCTTCTCTAGTTACCTCTCTTTCAGTTCTATACAAAACGACAGTGACCACAGAGGTCAGATTATTTAGAAGTTATCAGCCTCTTAAGGAAAGCTGAAAATAGCAATAATATAATATTTTTGGCGACGTTGCTCCACTAATCAGCATTAAATTAAAATAGTTGCCTAGTATCTAAATAACACTGAGCTACTCCTCTACAACACACTATATAAGAAGTAACGCCAAAACATCATTCCTTTGGACAATCAAATCTAAGAAAATGTTTCACCAACAACCTACAAGTCATCGTCATAATTAACCCTGCGTTCATTGTGCCAAGTTATCAGCGGTGCGCCGATCTTCTTCCCACATTACTACGCGTAGGGGGCATGCGGGACCGACTCGCTTTGCCAGTGTTAAGCCCACGAGGAATGCCAAGTTTTACGTGGTTTGAATGGTCTAGCTTTTAGCGCGCGGAAGTATTGTAATTTTCTTTGATATAACTCGCATTTATCTTGAAGTTCCCATATTAGTGCTTGGATGAAAATCAAGACTGCGATGATGGTAAGCAAGTAATTAATAATACTATGATGCAATGATGATGATGTCATTAGCCGATTTAAGCCACAGCAACAACATTCTCTGGATTCTTGCTATAGCGATTGAGCACTTTGATGTCATGTGACGCGTTTGTCATTTGATGTGTGTTCGATAGGTACACACAATTTCATTAATTGGTTACCCCCTTTTGTTCGTAAGTGGGGTAACCAATTGGTGTAGCTGACTGTACCTATAAGCTTTACCGTGTGAGTATGGTCAAAAGTACCTATTTGGGTACCAAGTAAGAGGGCTCATGGATTGTCTTCTTACAACATCCAGGATTAAATGGTGTAGCTTAATTTTAAATCAACCACTAAAAACACGGAAAAAGAAACAATACTCACATTACAAACAGATGGTTGTGGCCGGAAAAATAAACACCAGATTCGTTTTAAAAGAGACTTATTTGTATTGTGAACAAATATCACGCTTTTCCAGGACTGTTCTGTGTGTTTTACTTTTTATTCGCAACATTGAATGAGATAACACAGTAGAACGTGAATGCAAATTCAGTGAATAAGTTTTTGTAAGTAGTTGTCCCCTAGGTACCATTCTGTCATATTGGCAGGTTTGGAAAAAGTTACATTTCAAAATGTTACATCTCGATTAAATATTAACAGATGGTTAGACATAGCGTATTCAATTATTCGAATTGGTCAAATATCGAGAAATGATTACAATGATCCAAAGCAGTTATTTCTTCTTTAAAATAAACCACACTATATTTATTCATTACCCGCCTGCCAAGCGTGGCGATTATGGCATATCCCCCCAAACTGCTTGGGGGAGACTTATGTTCAGCAGTGGAAGTCTTTCAGTTGTAATGGTGATGATGTTGATGTTGCGCCTGAAATAATCCCGGGAGTCTAAAAAATAATTTTCTATTGTGTCTACTTTACGCAAAAATGCTCACAATTAACTCAGCCTATCACAGTCCACTGCTGGACATAGCCCTCTCCCAAGTTGCGTCACAATACTCAGTCTCCCGACCTTCGTATTCAGTCCACCCCAGCTATCTTCTCCACCTCGTCGTCCAAGTCGTCGGTCCACCTGGCTGGGGGGCGCCTTACGCTGAGTTTGCGCGGTCTCCACTCGAATACTCGTCTGCTCCAATGTCCAAAAGTCTTTCTACAAATATGGCCAGCCCACTGCCACTTGAGCTTACTGATCCTACAAGCTATGTCAGTCACTCCGGGTGAAAAAGTTATTGCCCGTTGCTCAAGACACTAACTTCTGGGATTATTTGGTTGATTCTATTGATATCGTATGGTTAAAGTTTAAATAGCTATTGGTTGACGGTTCCTGGTTGAATGATACGAAGTTATGGTTGAGAAAGTTATATTAGTTCTATTAAATGATAAATACTAAATTAACACTAAAGGATGATTTGATATGATTTGTTACGAGTTACGCGATCAATGGTCGAAAACGTACTAATTGGTAATATTCACGATCGATGTATTTATAAAAATGCGCAAAGGCAAAAGTGCTGAGCTGTTCGGTTGTATTGCACCGAACACCGGGTCTCTAACCTTCCAAAATAGACTAACAATATAACCACCTTTTTTGAAGTCGGTTAAAAATAGATTCGAGGCAGACATTATATTATTATGAGTACTATTCCGTACATCTTATGACCCCCAGGAGGCTAATCTATTCGCTGAAGCCTGTCCAGCTTTTAAAATAAAACCGTTAGGCGTACGAGCGGGATCCCACTAATTGTAACTGCGGATCCCGCGGGAACGGAACTTTTAATTAATATCGGATCCCTTTCATACGAATCCTTTGGTGCGGACGCTTTCGGCACATGTGAGTTGTGAGGCTATTATAATCTGGGAAGGATTAATTTGTTGTTGCGATTGTTCAACGTTCGTGTCTTTGTTGCTGTTTGTTTTGGTGGGTGCTTTGTGTTGTTGATTGGGTATTGATTTAGGAAGTAAAGGAAAATATACGCTTTAACAACAGCTTGCCCGTTATACATAGGGGTTGGCTGAGACTATGTATTTCCACATGCTACGATTTTGACTTAAATTAGGAGCTTCTAGTGGAAGAGCTCGTCTGTGGCAGTTCTACTACCTAACCTATTCCTGCCACCAAACAGTGGTGCTTGCATTACTGTGTTCCGGTGCTCGTGGTACGGATGCTGGTGCGATTACAATCACATGAGACGTCCCATCTTCATGTCTCAGTTTGGCGAACCGACTTGCAGTACCATTTAGGCAACAGCCTAGGTGGTATTGCAGTTGTTATGGGCAAAGGTAACCGCTTAACATCAGGTGGGATTTTCCCTCGTTTCACCATCATATATCACAAAAAAAATTTTGCTTATTTGCGTTCATGAATCTCCTCATGTATGCTGGTAAAGAAAAATATAAATAATATAGATGCCCTATAAATTGTATGAGTAGATCCCACAAAAATAAGTTAGTACCTTTTACAAACACATATGTATAAGAGTGAAAGTATACTATTACGAAAAAAAAAAACAGAGCTTCTTGTAGTGTCCTTGTGTTTAAATCGCACATAGCTAAAAGGTTCGCTCATTCTGTTTTAGATGAACCGTATTATCATATCTTTACCCTAATGCGTTTTTAGAGACTCAAAATTTAAGGTAAAAAGAAGAGTCTCTCAGCCGTAGATAGTGGCATGTCATATAACATTGGAGTCTATTCAGACGGGCCACGCCTAAACCACACTACAGCGGCAAAAATGTTGCCAGGTAGTGGTCGTCTATGAATGCTCTCGCTACACCTGCCTGAAATTGCGTTGTCGCGGCCACAAAATAAATTACGAGTAGTTGCGATGTGACAGCCACAAAATCGTGCGGGGGGAAGGCGCGCGTACAGTAGTCGCGATGTGGCCGGCCACTTGCACGCAAGTTCCGCATGTGGTTGCGTTGTAGCCGCGAGTTCGGCGATATTGACTACACGTTCAAGACAGCCATCGAAAGCGACTGCAAATTGTCATTCGTGAAAATGGAACTATACACGTTTTCATTTAGTTTTGTGCCCGGCTACTTTTTGTCGCGGTGGCGTAGTTGTGGCACGTCTGAATGTACCCTTAAGACTCAAATATATTTTACTTTATACATATTCACATAAAAATAGTTATCTTACTTTTCTGTTCATTACTTACAACAGACTTTGTAAAAGGTTTGAATTAAAGCTAATTTATTATTCTGGAGTGGACATTAACCGACTGATAAAAACACACAAAAAATCTTCAGTTGTAAAATTTACCACTCATAAATAAAAAACCTTTTATCAATGAAACACTAGATACCCTCTTAAGAGAAACTGAAACCCGGTTTTTAGGGTTCCGTAGTCCTACAAGGAACCCTTATAGTTTCGTCATGTCCGTCCGTCTGTCCGTCTGTCCGTCTGTCCGTCTATCCGTCTGTCCGTCTGTCCGTCTGTCCTAATCCTTTACCGCTTAATAACTTCTACAGTTATAAACATAAGTAAATGAAATTTTGACAAAAAATGGAATAGATATAGATCTCAATTTTAAAAGAATAAAAAAATCTTGATTACGTATTTAAAGGGTGGCGCCCATACATGTGAAATGGGGATGAAAATATTTTTTTCGCTGCACCTCCTCGTGTGGGGTATCGTTGAATAGGTCTACTAAAATGAAGGTAATGTTTCATACACAACTTTTTTATCAGGTATACCATCTGCGAAACACAGTTCGCCAAAGTGGCTTGCAATGTGTCCCCCCCTGCCATTTCTAAACTATGCAACGTAGAAACATATAGTCTTCAACATTGATAGACCATTATAAAAACTCTCTTTTAAAATTATTTTGAGTATAATGTGATTATAAATTTTTGAGTTATAGTGAGAAAACTGAAAAATACTTAAGACATCCTAGTTCATAGGTCATTGACCTTAGAGAAAAATTATCGGAGCAAATAATGCTCCTTTAGTTACTTTCTATTTAAAAAAATCACAAAAAGATATACACTTCTTAAATTTAGCTTCATAAATTTAGCGCTAGGTGGCGCTGTTTGCAAAAACCAAAATAGCAATGATTA
Organism: Asteroscopus sphinx; assembly: GCA_949699075.1. Classification (NCBI taxonomy): domain Eukaryota; kingdom Metazoa; phylum Arthropoda; class Insecta; order Lepidoptera; family Noctuidae; genus Asteroscopus; species Asteroscopus sphinx. The sequence continues at coordinate 913,039 of OX453007.1, forward strand.
ATATTCGATTTGATTTGTTTGTAATTAGACCTACTTAAGGAACCCTATAATACTGAGCATGGCCCGATATGCTCTTGGCCGGTTTTCATTATACCGTCTTCGATAAATAATAATATAATTCTATTCTGACAATACCGTGATAATTTATTATCGCCGGCTCAGCGATAATAAATTATAAAGACTAATAATAATTCATTTCGCATCATCTTATTACGAAAATTATGATTTAACTGTTTAAAGGAAAGGAATGTTTTAGAATTTATTAGATAAAATTGAGAATAACTAATTTTCATCACGCGCTTACAAGAAGAGTTAATGATTTTCTCTAGAACTTTATGAATGAATTTTTTTATAGATTGGTATTCTGAACTAGCATTTTCCATTTAGAGATTTTTCCCTTCTACGTGATAAAGTGGCTTATTTTTCTGGAAATCACGGTTATACGTGCAAGGTAAAATTGCAATAGCAGACATTTACCCCACTTTTATTCCAAGGTTGTAATTTATAAATTAAATCCCTACTCATACACTTAACAGCGGACAGACAAAAGAGAGAAAAGACAAACAGACGGTGTATGCAGAGTAACAGGGTTGTACCATTTATTCCAAACTATACGGTAGTATCTCTATGTAGACTGTGGAAAATCACTCAAACTTCAAAAACGGTATTTGTGTGACGATGCACCCGTCTTCAATTATTTTCTTAACGGACCGGCCGAAAACGGTATGTATGTTTTCACCATTACTGTACGATACAATAAAATCACTTAAAATCAAGGTTCAGAAAACAAAAGAAGTCTGCCTACAGTACATCAAAAAAATCATCTTACACTCATCACAGCACGCCTCAACAAATAACCCAGGAAATTGGCACCAAAACTTATTCACCCAAAGCGTATCTCATTTGTGCAAATCGCACTTTCACCGTCTCTCTCGACGTCACCCCTTTTGGAGTAAAAAACAAACATGCTCCCATCGACATCATTACCGAAACAAACAAATGTTTCCCGTGACAAAGTGTGCAGTTTCAGTCAGGCGCGTCATTAGCCCTGTGGAAGATTGTGTGAGGATCATAGAAGGGCAGTGTGTTGTTGTGTGTGTGTTGTCATTGTAATGGTGGACCGGTTCTAGGTTATTCTTGTGTAAGCAAAGGACATTGCCCATTCTCTTAGGAGCTTTAGGCCCCTCAAAAAAAATTGCTATGTCACGGCGGTTTTAGTTTTATTTTGTAGACCAAGAATTATCTTTTATTATTCTGCAAACGATTTTAATTTTTTCACCCTGGTTTAAGAGAAATCTATTTTTTTCCAACTCCTTAACTGATTGATAAGTACGCTCCATGCATCGTTGGGCGATATAACTGAACGCACCCATAAGGACATCCAGAGACACCATGTATGGTGTTGCAAGATATAATTATTTTGTTAATCAATTTTTGAAATCGATTTTGTAGTATTTTTTAAATAATAACATTGCAAGCTTTTAAGTTTTTGGGTGTATTAATTAATATCGCTTTTATAAGTAATATTTCAGTTAATTTAAAATGATTATAACAATATTTACAATAAATGCATAGGTATTTTAAAGCAAATAATCATCTTATTTTTCTGTACAAAAAGATTTCAAAAATGTGTTTTGCAATTTCTTTTGATTTGACGTCATATGAGTGATTTTTTATAATTTTTGACAGATAAACGGCCAAAATTAATATCCAATCTATCCACGATTTACCCTACTAGAGATAGAAATTTGACATATTTTGTATGGATTTTATGTCAAATTCCTATCTCTAGTAGGGTAAATCGTGGATAGATTGGATATTAATTTTGGCCGTTACGCATGCGAACCAAAATCTAAAGATATAAATTGTGGAAAGAAAAAATAAGAAATCAATCAATATAAGTCCAGTATAATAGCATCTGAAACACAGTAAAAGTGAATTCATAGAAGTATCGCTATTTAGAATCGATTCCGATTATTTGTTGAAATAGTCTGATATCTGGCAACATTTTCGTTCGGTTTGAATGGAGTATATACTTTCGATTCAGTTTAATACATATTTATTATGTTTTTTTAATGCTAGGGTGAAAGAAATGTTGATAAAGAACAAATAAACATGAAACAATAAGACATAATTTTTGAATAACATACAGTTTTGACATGGCGCCAAAAATGGGCCCATCCGTGGGCATTGTCCTTTTAGAAAGCCGCTCCGCGGATGTGCAACTAGCGTGGGGTCCTGGGTTCGATTCCCGGGTCGGGCAAAGTGTTATTGGGTTTTTTCATTAGGAAATTTTCAGTAGCAGCCCGGAGTCTGGATTTGTGCCCGGTCAATGGCAATAGGCTCGCCCCCTATTACATGGGACTATAGCATAACTGGCAAAATGTGGGTGGCCTCTGGCTACCCCTTTGGGGAAATACAGGCGTGATGTTATGTTATGTTAATTAAATAAACCTGATTCCTATTACAGCAGTTTTTATTAGTTGTAAAGTTCATTGTTTTTATTAGTTGTAAAGTGCATTGTTTTTATTAGCTGTAAAGTGCATTGTTTTGATTAGTTGTAAAGTGCATTGTTTTTATTAGCTGTAAAGTGCATTGTTTCGATTAGTTGTAAAGTGCATTGTTTTTATTAGTTGTAAAGTGCATTGTTTTTATTATCTGTAAAGTGCATTGTTTTTAATAGTTGTAATGTGCATTGTTTTGATTAGTTATAAAGGGCATTGTTTTTCCTACACTTCATTGCTAGTGATAAATGTTGGCAGTAGTCAAAAAAATTCATCATACTAGCTTCAGCTTAGGTTAAGCCCGAAGGTTTAGGTCATGCGGTGTAATATATTGTGGGCTTAGAATAAAATGTGTTAAGGGCTGGTTTTGGGAGGCTTCAATGTTCACGGCCTTTTAAGTTAAGCTGGGTGATGTATAAGGTTAAACCTGTAAAGTTACGATCTTTTGAGTAACTTACCAATATTAGATAGGTACTTAGTTATTTACTTAACATTTTTTAATAATAAACGGGTTACATAGCGAATAATATTATTTACGTGATTTTTCTGACATTTCGAATACTTTGCAGTATTTGTGTTTGTATGTGTTGTGTGCAAGTAACTTATACATGCTGAAATTTGAGTCGCTTAATTCCCGAAAAGGGGTCATTGTACTCATCATTATGAACAACTTTTACTATGGGACCAACCCTGAAATCACGAATAAAAAAATCAGTTGGTCCCTACATTTGTGTTCACTTAAATCAATAAAATGTAGGAACCACCTGATTTTTTTTTCGGGATTTCAGGTTTGGTCCCATAGTAAAAGTTGTTTATAATGATGAGTACAATGACCCCTTTTCGGGAAATAAGCGATTCAAATTTCAGCGTGTATATTGTGTGTTGGAAAAATGTGGTTTTACGGTTGACCGCACGTCAGTGGTAACAGTTTGACATTGACAGCGTCTTTATTTCGTAAGCAGTAAGTGGTTTTCTAATTAAAGTGTTACCACTGTCATGCAGTCGACTGTACTATACACCTCTGCCTACCGTTTTGGGGAAATACAGCCGTAAAGTTAGGTTGTTACTTGTGTCCGCAGGAAGACAAAGACTGGCCCACCGCCCGACCAGTCAAGGCCCGTGACGGTGGCGCGTAGTGTTCCGCGCGTGCCAGTCAAGAGGAGGGTGCGGCCGATGTGTCTGCCGCACGGGGAGAAGGGGCTCGTCGACTAATGGCGAGCAGGGACCCACCGGAGATTGTTGGGAGATTAAAAGTTTCCCACGCCCCCGGCCAAGGGTCGTTAGAGGAACACCGTGGTGGTTTTTAGTCGGTAAGAGTCCGACACTTGCTCCGCCTACCCCAGGCGAAGTGCGTCCATGAGGATTTTCCCCACGGAAAATAAATAAAAAAGGAAGCTCGCCGATATACATAAGCTTTCCTACTGTAATAAAAATGTGTATATGTGTGTACAATAAAGTATAATAATAATAAGAAAGACAAAGACTGCTTTGCGATACAGACTGTATCTGTTGCTCCTGAATCGTAAGTACGTTTACTGACATAAATCTTCACATAATAAAACATTACGGGTGTTTGTATACAGGCTATACAAATAATTGTACTTTATACTTGCGAGAATCGAACCCACAACACAACAGCCAACACGTAGCAGAGCAGTCAATCGTATCGTTAAACATCAATTATTGATGATGGGCGGGCTTGTTTTTTTTAGAATGTTGTTTAAACCAGCAGTGTTTCTTTAAGAGGTCCTTCACACTAGCGTTTCTCATGCGTAGGTGTTCGATAAAGGGATGCGAAGAGAGCCTATCTGGGTCGACCAAAAGGGCGACGCCCAGTCGGTTGGCCTAGACATCGCTGGAGCGATGGTGTGGAATGTGATCTTCTGGAGGTCAGAGCCAGTGATTGGCGAAATACTGCCAAAGATCGCGGCTAGTGGCGTTCTCTCGTTTCGGAGGCCAAGACACATTTAGGGTCGCTGCGCCAGCGGTGTAAGTAGTAAGTAAGTATGCTGCGATCGTAGGGCGCCTGCGCGTCACTAGCACGACAACGCGATGTGTGCGTTGCGTTGTCACACGCGGTTTCTGCGCTGCGCACATGTTTATCGAATGCCTACGCTGGAGAAACGCTAGTGTGAAGGAGCCCTTATAGCTTTTCTCAATCTTAATCGAATTTCTGTTTGCTTCTTGCGTATTTTCTGGAAACAAAGCGACGACGTCGTCTGTGGTCTAGTGGTTCGAGGGTCGGACTGCTGATCTCCAGGTCGTGGGTTCGAATCCCACAGGACACAAATATTTGTGTGATGAACATAAGTGTTTGTGTTGTTGGTCTGGGTGTTTCTTATCTATTGTAAGTATATATTTACAAAATAAGTATTATATTATAATTGTTATATCCATTGTCTAGTACTATACCCGTAGTACAAGCTCTGCTTAGTTTGGGACTAGATGGTGCTGTGTAAAAATGTCCCTAAAATATATATAAAAAAATAAAACAAGTATACTTTTTCTTTGCTGTTTTTGTAGTACAATAAGGAAATACCATCGTTTCACCCTCGCTATTCTTGTAGTATATGATCAAGGTCTATATTGATGGACAGATAGACCCAACGCGGAATATGACCCGAGAGACTATTTTACTCGTATACATCCTATACATATATCAGGGTATGGCGAATCATTTTGCATTGAAAGGGTCTGTGCTATTTATGTTGTGCTGCTTATGCTCCTTGGAAAGAAGATTACCAAATATTTTATTCATCATCATCATCATTTCAGCCGGAAGACGTCCACTGCTGGACATAGGCCTCCCCCAAAAATTGCCACAACAGATATTTGATTTAATATTTTTTTTAGGTTTTTGCGATCACTACGCATTATAATACAACAAGTTTAACCGGATTCATCAACTCATCAACTCAGCCTATCTCAGTCCACTGCTGGGCATAAGCCTCTCCCAAGTTGCGCTACAACACTCGGAACATCGCGTATATTATTTAAATTAGTTTTCCTGACGTTTCGAAAGCTTTGAAGCGTTCGTGGTCGCAGGAAGACTAAGGCCCGTATTACAGAAGCTTCCTCAAGTACAGTTTAAACTCCAATCACCTGATCACTACTTAAGGATAGAATCGTTACTTGAGTATCGGTCTTATTCCAGAATGGTAATTATAAACTTAACACATGAATTTGACCTGAAATATAATAGAAATCTCTACTCAAGTGTAGTCTGGACCACACTAGAGTGATTACAGATCAAATCTCAGCTCAAATACCGAAACAGGTGACAGTATAAAACAAAACTAAACTCAGCTGAACTGTGATCAACAAATCTCTGCTTGAGGAACGTTCTAAAATCAAAGCTCAACTTTAAACTAGATTTAAACTGAGATCAACGCTTCAGTATCGTTCTGTAATACTGGCCTAAGATGACAAGCGTCTTTACAGATATTTCAAAAAAATATTTTATATATAAAATATACTAATTAAAATCAAAAATCAGGCCTCCGTGTGGTGCCGGAAAAATGCATGTTTTTCGTTGTTTCTTGTATGGGGACCCCCTTTGCTTTAGACTTTTTTTATTTTAGTATTTGTCGTGATAGGGGGTCATAGCAATTCATATTCTGAGAAAATTTCAATCAGCTATTTATTACCGTTCAAAAGATACAGTCCTGTGACAGACAGAGTGACGGATGGACAGCATAGTGAGAGTAATATGGTCCCGTTTGGCACCCTTTGGCTACGGAACCCTAAAAACCAGATTTAATACACAATTTGGTTTAAGGACGGGCGTTCGGTTGCGAATCAAATAAGACTGTTTGGGTGCAATTAGTATAATATACTCAAACAATTACATGTAAGGTTGCATTTATATGGGGGAAGGCGCGTCACACACTACAGTAACTAACAGTGTAACTTTCAGTCAACAAGTTAGCTTTATTCAGCGAGTAAATTGCTCGTTAGCTCCACAATAGTTTTCCTGAAGGCGTGTTTTAATTTCATAATTAATGTATTTGCAAGCCTGTTCTATTCAATAAAGGCTTCGTGCCAACGACGTTACTCTAAATTGAAAAAGCGTCCCTTTTATTAATTTAGCTAATTTTGGGTCAAGGTATGGTTCTTTTGAACCTGAATTAGAAATGAAATTTTCTAAGAATTTTATACTAATTTAAATGTGGAAGAGTCGCTTGTTTAAGCTACCTTCTACATCAAAGAAAAAAAATCTGTCTCAATATAATCTACATCGTATTATTATTATGATTAATTATGTTGTGAGTACCTAATAATTTTTTATAACCTGTTTAAGTATGTACAATTTTGGCATTGTTCCTTAATCAATGCCACATATCTGTTATCTTGCTCTCTTTGGCCTAACACTTGCACATTGAGCAATCTTAAATAATACCACAAACAACGCAATTGAAGCGGCTAGTTTCTGGGCCAGCAGCATAACAACAACATAACATCACGCCTCTATTTCCCCGAAGGGGTAGGCAGAGGTGCATAGTATACACCCATATTTCGCCGGTTATGTTGTAAGTTACATGTCATAAGGGGCGAGCCTATTGCCATTAATCAGGCACAAATCCAGACTCCGGGCTGCTACTGAGAATTTCCTAATGAAAAAACCCAATATCACATTGCACGACCCGAGAATCGAACCCACTATACCACTAGACCAACGAGGCAGTCTGGGCCAGCAGTATATGAATATTGTACGCATGGTTACAAGCTGACCTCTTATCGTCGATTATATCGAGTCGATTTATCCGCATACTACACACTTGTGTCCAGTATGTCTCATTAGCAAACCCTTGATGACTGTTGATTCTATAATTTTTTTTATCATTTATAATAATCATGTATGTAATAATATGGTTATGTAAGTATGTGTATACAATATAAAGTATTTGTTACACTTCACACGCACACACACACCCCCCCACACACACCCCACACACTCTTATATAATAATTATTGCTTTATTTGTTTTGGGTATAATAATCATTGGCTGCTTTTGCTGGCTTGGCACCCGCTCATCATCACTTGGGGTTGACACTGAAAATCAGCGCTGTGTTGTGACTCACGTTACAACACAGCATCATGCTGAGTGTCGACCTCTTTGCCGCAGCTACGACATGCAAAATAGGTATCATACATTGATAAAATGATTCAAGAAATGTACCTAATTAAGTATTTTTTTATGTGCACCTAACGCATGTCATCTTGTTGTGGCAATAAATCATTTTTCTTTCTTTTCTTTCTTCTTTCCTTCTTATTGCACGGAATTTAATGCGAGGTAAGTATAAGTACTGGAAATATTTAGCTTGTCATGCAGCCGTGTGTATCATTGACATGAAGAAGTAAGTAGAAGTGAACATTTTACCAGCACATTTTTAGTCTGTCCCACTGCTGGGCACGGGCCTCTTCTCAGAATGCTAGCTAACAGAGTTTACCACCAGCTTTTAAACAATTGACCAGCGAAATATACATTTCGCAGCAATTGACTGAATCCCAAAATACATCCACAGTAATTTTGAAACGGCCGTATCAAGGCAAAGGAATAGATATTACAGAGCCTTCTCTGGGCCATTCTGTGCCTAGCTCAATCCAAAGTGGGGCCTTAAAAATGAATTTGTTTAGTAAACGATAGGATATAGACCACAGAAATAGATAGAGATAGAATGGTTGTAATAACAATTTTACTTGCGATTCATGCGTGGCAATTTTCAAATAAACTACGCCTTACTTAGTGACGTCAATAATTCTTAAGAATTTACTTTAATCAAATGTACTTTGCAGCTTTTGTTTCTGCAGTTAGAAACAGCACAATTAGGCATTTTTGCGGGTTTTTGTTACAGTATTTACAGAAACAAGTCATAAGGCGTACTCAGAAAGGCTTTGAAATGCCCTGCATTATGGTGCAGAGTGTTGGCACGCGCGCCCTGCCCACTTTTCCATTCTATCTATTTCTGTGATATAGACTTGCCTTGATAGAGGTACCATACATACATTATACATTATTATTATTATTATTTGGTATTATACATTTATCACAAATTTATTATATTTTATTATGTTTCAAGTTAGGAATTTTGCCATGCATGTGTCAATAAACTCATTAGTTTTAAATGGTTAGGGTTAAATATTTCCACTCCTATTGTCGGTAGAATATGTGTGACTATTATAATTTATAACTTTAAGACCTCGATGTACCATGTTCTTGGAAAAAAAAATATAAATAAAAAAAAAATAAGGCTTGTACGTGGCAAGACATTTTTGTTTTCATAGCCAGGAAATTTCTTCTGTATTCTTGAGTCTGAAACCAAAAATCATGAGGAAATAAAAACTTTGTGTCTATATTTTTTTTTCTTCTTTAGAATGCATGCAAAACAGGTTTCAGAAATAAAAGTCCTCCATGAAAAGCTCCGAATGTGTTTTCTCACCGTCAAATGTTGGAAAAAGATTTTCCTTTGGCCTATAAAAGCATGATTCGAGTGTTTGCTTCCACCGTGTTTGTTCATGTCGTTGGTTTTTCACCATGGGACGATGTTTGCTCTGGATATAGAGAGCGGGAGGTTGTTCAAATGTGGCTTAGCTACCTATTAGTAAGTCAACAGAAAGCGACTGTGGGGGGATTTACAAACGCATTTTCATGCTCACTTAAATGTCATGCTGATGATGGCATTAGTATCGGTTGGTTACGTACTTACTTAAAGAAAAACGAAATGTGTGCTGGGACACATAGTAAAGTGAAACTTCAACGAACAAGTGGAAAAACGAATCGCAACGGACAAGTGGAAAAACGAATGGCAATGGACAAGTGGCAAAACGAATCGCAACAAAATTTAAACTTGAAGTTTTACGGGCAGGTTTTCAAATTGGACAAGTACCTACCTACATTAACAATCCGCCCGTATGTATATTAATATTTGTATCTTTAATTTGCCTGTTTATTAGTTAAATTTAACAAATCCTTTGTATAATTATGTTGGAAAACGTAATTTGGTAAATAACACCAACATTTAAACTTATCTATTGCTTTTTCTAGTTATACTTATATTTTTAACGTATTTACGTAATTGAAGTGATATCTAAAGATGTAAATTGTAAAAAGAAAAATTCTGATGTCACCACAAGACGTAATTGTAAGTTAAATTCGGCATCTAAATTATCAGGCACGATAGCATGTCGGTGACAGTGTTAGACTTATGAAATTTGAGTCACGGGTTCAAATCCCACTAGAGCGTCTGGACTTTTTGTGTTTATTTACGCGGCCGTAACGCTTTTTCGTGACAAAAAAATCCTAATACCCCCCGTCTATATAGAAGTTTCACTTCAAAAAGGAAAATTATTTGTATAAAACTCCTCCTCACTTACTCCTCAGGCTCAACGATTCAGACATGAATCTAAGCGTGAACTCACGTTTCCAACCGTCAAATCTTCTTCTATCTTTTCGACATGAGCTACATAATGATAATAGCTCATGCCGTGGGGAAAAGATTAGCCAGTCAGCAGGTTAGTAGCGGGGCTGACTACCCAAGGTGCGCCGGACAATCAATTAAATAACACTGTCAAATAGAACTGCATTTTGACAGTTGGAAGCAAGAGTGTAAGCTAAAGTACGTCATGCCCTTCGAAATGAAAACTATACATTTTGCACTATCTTGCGCGATATCTCGACAGTTGGTAGCAAGCTCACGCAAACCTCCACAGCAATTGCCAAGCGATATCTGGGGCGACCCACCGGTCTACGTCCGATTTGTTGACCCAAATACGCTCTCTTGGGTCCTTGATCCTTCCCCAAGCGTTTGATGTGGCTGAGCCTTCGTAGACATTGTGCATTGATCACGCCAATAACATTAGGCTCGTCGACTAGCTCTTTGATTTCAATATTCTTCCGGACTCTCTTTGGATGGTTAACTTCCTTACAATATGGTTGAGCTTAGCTATGGCTGATGCTTGTGAATGAGTGCTGACTATCGAGATGGGTCAGCTCCTACATAAATCACTTACTATGGCAACTTTTTTCATGTAACTGTACATGTTGTTAAGGCACATTCTCATTTTTATCTCACTTCCTTATTTCTGACATTATTCTCACATTATATAAAATGAATTTGCACTTGTGTGAGTATGCCGATCTCGTTGACGGTGTTAACAAATCATAAAATCAGCGCACCTAATAAAAGCGGTCAGTACGAGAAGATGAGTATGAGTAGGTAAGTATGAGGTACGGAGAAGAACTGGAGTGACCGGACATAACTTGTAGGATCAGTAAGCTGAAGTGGCAGTGGGCTGGCCATGTCTGTCGAAGGACCGATGGCCGCTGGAGCAGATGAGTCCTTGAGTGGAGACCGCGAATTGGCAAACGCAGTTTAGGGTGCCCCCCGCCAGGTGGACCGACGAGCTGAAGAACATGGCTGGGGGGGTAATGGATGCGGAAGACAGAGGACCGAGTGTTGTAGCGCAACTTGGGAGAGGCCTATGTCCAGTGCAGTGGACTACGATAGGCCGAGTTGATGAAGTATGAAGAGGTTTTAGTCCACCACGCTGGCCTACTGTAGGTACCAACCTACGGACTACAGACGGACTACAGACTACAAACACCATCAATGACTTAAAGGAGCACTCAGAGTGTGCAGATTTCCACACGATATGATCCTTCACCGTTTACACAAGTGATAATCGAATCTTCATCATTACGATTAGAATAACTTGCATATTTTTTTTAAATATTGTTAAATTTTGTGGTATTCAACGTTTTCGTGATTTTGATTTATGTGCTTTTTAGTGTAGTTTAAGTGCCTCAAAAATAGCAGTAGGAAGGCTCCGATCACAATTAATAAGCAATAGAAAGTTCCTAGGCCGTTTTTCCACGACACGACACAAGACACGACAAAATGCGGACTCCGAGCGCCATATATTTCTATAAGTCGTTCACTCATGCAACGACACCGCACAGCACACCGCACGTTTTGCGGACGACTTTTTGACTGTGTCGACCGTGCCGCTATGTTGTTTTTTAAGCTATTGCATAGCTTCTGTCGCGGGCCTTGAGCGTGGAGACCGAATCCAGAAATTCCGTAACGAAAATACCCTAACACCCCCCACTCCGACCGGCACAGCGGTGATACTTTTTAGTTTTGCCATCTATCGATGAATAGCAGAACTTTTAATGACTTTTTGAAATATCACGCTTTTCTCTTTAGTTCTGCAAATCGCCTCTGGGTGGCATTGGTTGTATCGGCGTTACTGCGCATCCCCCTCTTCGCCCCGCAATCTGGTGACTCATGCCTGCTTAGAGTTTCGGCGTTAGGGCACCTCCTCTTTGTATTTACATAAAAAATGCTATGCAATAGCTTTACCGCGGCAGTCTCTGATTGCCACACGTCTTTTTTTTTGCAGCGACGATATAGCCGCTGTACGAAACAGGTATAAACATACTGACGGCGCGCGGCATGACACGTTTTTGAGACAACAACTATCGAAGGCACTGGTATGTTAACAAAAGTGTTGTTGCTGGAATCGTGACTCGTGAAAAAAGGACGAACGACAGAGCCCTAATTCTCGCGTTATAGAGATAAATGTCTAATTCGAGATAACCTCTAGTTTTAAATCTCTACGAAAAATGTCGCCGGTAATGTCAACTGCTATGAAGCACTCCTTGTATTTAGAGCGCTAGGCGTAGATAAATCTCTAACATGATATTTTGAGAATACATATATGACAGTACAATACATATGTGGCAGTGGGCGGGGCACATTGCTCGCAGAACTGATGGCCGATGGGGCAGTAAAGTTCTGGAGTGGCGACCGCGTACTGGAAGGCGCAGCGTGGGTAGGCCCCCCACAAGGTGGACCGACGACCTGGTGAAGGTCGCGGGAATTCGCTGGATGCGGAAGGCACAGGACCGGTCGTTGTGGCGATGCTTGTGGCAGGCCTATGTGCAGCAGCGAACGTCTTTTGGCTGAAATGATGATGATGATGATGACATATATGTATTGTAGCTGTTTATTGTCCCTGAATAAATTAAATAAAATAAATACGAAAATTTATTTTCAATTGACATTCGCCATCTTGTTTCGACATTATGTCGAGTTCGAAATAATGTCTACGATGCGAGTATCACCCCCTGGGTAGTGTGCAGCATGTCGTGCGTGGTGTGTAGCGACCGCAAATCGTTTCGTGTCTTGTGTCGTGGAAAAACGCCCTTACAGCGTTCTTTTTACTAGTTAATCATTTAGACCCCATTAAAATATTTCTACACGACACCACTTAAGACCAATTACCTACGCCACAGCACTATACTTAAAAAAAACATTTCCCGAATTACAACTTTTATTTTCCAATATTGTGCCACCCGCCAGTAAAACGTATATACCCTCATTAATTTTATTTTGACATTATCACAAGAAACAATAACCGTCGATTGGACCCCTGACGTGGTAAAATTAAATGACGGACGCTTACGCCCCCGAGCGAAAACAGCCAAGTTTAATTTAATTTCGGAAAATCATAAGTAAAACAGCCATTATATAACGTAATTTGATTACCCATTGAGTTCGGTCTTCCATAGAAAAAGTGACTTTTTGTGATGCTGACTAAATAGGAAATTAATGACGTAATTAATAGGATTTACACAGGCTGTCAAATTATCAGTAGCAGCCCGGAGTCTGGATTTGTGCCCGGTTAATGGCAATAGGCTCGCCCCCTACAGCGTCACCGAATATGTAAATGACAAATTATGATATGAAATGTTAGAAATATACTTGATTTGGATTTATTAACCATGTGAAATTGTATAATTGTCATTTTTTGGTACTGAACTTGGACATAGTAATGTGATATTGTATAATTGACATTTTTTTTTCTAATTTTGACTTTTATAATGTATGTGTAAATTTGCATGCCGTAAGGTTGAATATGGTGATACTAAATGTAATTTTTATTTTTAACATCAAATGTAATTTTACCCATATTTCGCAAATAAATTGATTTGATTTGATTTGATTTATTACATGGGACTATAACATAACTGGCGAAATGTGGGTGTACTATACACCTCTGCCTACCCCTTCGGGGAAATACAGGCTTGATGTTATGTTATGTGTGTTATGTTGTCGAATCAAAAGCCAATTAAGGATTTTAATTTTCTTCTCTTTTCTTATCAAGTGATCGATTTTTTTCGCATTCACGATATCTACGTCACTTTGTAAAGGTTAGCGTGAAAACACCATAATTATAATTTTAATTTCTAAACAAGTTTTCGAGCTATTAATATTTTGCTTGTATTTTGATTACCTATTAAATTGAATGGGGTTAGATGACGTCGTTTCCTTTATGCGTCTTTAGTCGTTAGTCATCAATATTTGCATAAGAATTGAAGGGGAATGTTTAGCATGGTTATTTGAATATTTTATGGGGTCATTACCATTACCTGCTATGGTGGCTTTATGGTGTATTTTGAACGTTGAGTCTTAAGACAACCTTTCACGTTTCACAGCCGTCTCGCTCTAACTTTAGTACTTTTTTTTAAGATTTAAAGTTGTAGTTTTTATGTAATTTGTGTTTATGTTTTGTTTTTGTTGTGTTAAGTAATAAGTTAATTACGTACGGCTGCAGCCGAGGGTACAAAATGAAACCGATTTAATTAACTTAAAAATTTAATCGATATAATTATTACAATATATCGGTCTAAAACTAAGATGCGTGACAAATGTTCGATATGAGAAACAAGAGTGACGAGTAGGTATGATAATTTAATATTGAATTATTAGTATTGCGCAACTTCGGTCACACGCTACCGAATTGCTGATCAGGCGATCTCACGGTGCAGTTCGCTGTATAGTGTGTCATCGCTTCAATAATTTAGCGTTCCGTAGGCAAGGGTCATCATCATGTAACATCTCCCTCCGCAAGATCGGCAACTATTTAAAAACTCCAGTTGAAAATAGTGTCGATGGTGTAGCTTGATTTTCAATGTCAGTTTCCGTAATTTCTGTGTTGCAGGCCTTCTTATCCTTTGCGTTAATTTCAATTTCAGCAGTGGTTTTCTTTTGTTGGTTTAATCTACGGCGACGAAGTATAATGACGATAATGAGTACAGATGCACCGGATAGTAGTAGAACATAAACTGGTATGGTAGTGTGGTATATGATTTCAACGCTCGGTGACCTTAGCGTTACTGGTTCTTGTTGAGCGATTTCAGCGTTACTTGAATGCAAACCTCCAAGATCTATGGTGTCTAGTTTTATAGTTTTCATCGGTGCATTATATGGATTTTCCTTCATGATTGGTAAATCTATAATTTTCAATATCTTTCCCTTGATTTGATCATGTAGATTGCTTGCAGTAAATGATGTAGTCTTTAGCACACATCCTTTGGGTATAATAGATAAATAGCTCCCCTGCAGCATTCTGTATTGGTCTTCAGAACAAGTTAAACGAACTTTCGTTGGTTTGGGAAAGCTCACGATGAAATGTTGGTCGTCCAACTGCTCCATGGCTTCAGAAGTCAGGATAACTGATGTGAATTCACACGAATCGTGAATTTGCTGGTGCAGTATAAGATGCTGGATACAGTTCGACTGCTTGCCGTGGTGGTGGCTTAATATGTCCTCGCAAAGATGGCCGTGACTGTACTTCGGACATTCTGTCTCTATATACAATAGATCTTTTTCGTGAACTGCTATGAAAGGGTAAGTTGGAATTAGGACCTTATTATCACTATTAGGAGCTAGGGATAATTTATAAAGGACAAAGTTAGTAGGGTAAACTATTGGAAATTTGATAACTAACACTATACTATTCCCATTATAGTAGTAGCCTAGTCTAATTATATCAAAATACTCTCTGAAACTAATATCTAAGATTTGATTCTTATCGTATAACATACCTAGCCTATTCATCATATCCTTAAACATAGCATGGTTCAATATATAATGATGAGTACTTTTAGCCTTAATAAATGCCAATAAATTCTGTAAATTCAAAAATTCTTTAGAAAGATTATCTATATTGTCGCCTAGTATCATAATTAACTGCGACAGATGAGCATATTTAATCATATCTGTTTCTTGTCTAGCTTTGCTAGCTAATATAGAATTAATTATTTTCTCGATTTTATCTTGGTTTTCTACTATTCTATCTGTAACGTTTGAGCTACGCGAAATCCACTGCTTGCTTAAACTTATTTGATGATTGACTTCAGCTACTAAATCATTTTCATTCTGGTTTAATATTGCAATGGCATTATCATATTTTAATGCATCAGTATAATCCAGATTACCAGAAATGCTTTTTATTACTGAACCAAGACCATCTATGAGGCCTCTTTTAACACGTTTTATCTCAAACGTTTCTAACTGTTCTGATATTTCTTCTAACTTAGTGCCCAGATAATTGACATGGGGTTCATAGAGTGAAAACGACATATTATTCAATTGTGGCAAAAGATTATGAAAATCCTTTTTAACAGATTCTATACTATCACGCATATTATCAAGATTTATAATTTGGACAAAGGAATGGAAATGAGAGATGATTCTTGTGGATCCCAGGTTGAATGGTAAAATACCTGGTCCATCGCTAAGACTGTCTAGCGTTATCTTGTCTGCTTGGGCCCGGGACAGGGTCAGTATCAGTAGTAGCAGTTTCAGTGTCCTGTAACAAACGAGCACTATTAGGCACCCGTTTTAGGCGTGATTTAGGCACGGTGCCTTTTTTCTTTTTTGTGTAAATATGAATAGGTAAATCTGCTAATACTAACTGTTCTGATATTTCTTCTAACTTAGTGCCCAGATAATTGACATGGGGTTCATAGAGTGAAAACGACATATTATTCAATTGTGGCAAAAGATTATGAAAATCCTTTTTAACAGATTCTATACTATCACGCATATTATCAAGATTTATAATTTGGACAAAGGAATGGAAATGAGAGATGATTCTTGTGGATCCCAGGTTGAATGGTAAAATACCTGGTCCATCGCTAAGACTGTCTAGCGTTATCTTGTCTGCTTGGGCCCGGGACAGGGTCAGTATCAGTAGTAGCAGTTTCAGTGTCCTGTAACAAACGAGCACTATTAGGCACCCGTTTTAGGCGTGATTTAGGCACGGTGCCTTTTTTCTTTTTTGTGTAAATATGAATAGGTAAATCTGCTAATACTGTATCATGAGTATATCGAGCTGCTAATTTTTGCCTATGAGCTAAAGGATTCCTAATAAAGACTTGTTGTCCGGGGTCGTAATCTTTTTCGGTTTCACGATCCTTATTAATGTTTTCAGTAATTTCAGTGCGTCGATGAAGCGCGGTGTCATTAAGAATATCGTATACTTTTGACATTCGTTTACGATGTTCCTGAATGTATTGTTGTAAAAGATGTTCTGATAGATTCATGTCTAAAGGATCCCGAGGATCAAAGTGACCAGTTATAATATCGATAGGCCTACACTTTGTAAAACTATGAATGGAACTATTGTATGCTAATATAGCATATGTCATAAGATTAGTAACCGATTCACCTTGCTGTTCTAATTTTAATATACGCAAATGTTCTAGCAGAGTGGAATTTAGTCGCTCTACCATTCCGTTTTCATTAGGTGTATTAGGACAGGTTCTATGATGTTGAATTTTGTGCAATCTTGTAAATTCAGCAAATATTTGATTGGTGAATTCTGGACCATTATCTGTTACAATTGTTAAAGGAACTCCGTGATGAGTAGAAAACTTTAATAAGGCTTGCACAACGCTTATAGCTGTAGCATCTCTCAAGAAGTATGCTTGACCATACTTAGAGAATGCATCTACTATAATAAGGTACTTATTTGTTTCAACACTTAGCAAATCTAAATGTACAACCTCAAAAGGTTTTGTTGGTGGAGGTACAATTTGGAACCGCGGTCTTATTGGATTACGATCGTATTTCGCTTGCCCACATATTCTACACTCATTGATATATTTGGCTATATGATCTTTCATATTTGGCCAATAGCATCTACGTGATAATGCCAGATAACACTCATTGATGCCTCTATGATTAGTTTTGCCTTCATGATAGTTCTTAATAATTTCTTGTTGCTTATAATAGTCTTTAACATTTTCTACTTCAGTTTTAGTAAGTACCAATTTCATGGCGGAATTTTTAAAATGTCGTTGAATAATTGGTATTATAGAATACATCTCTAACATAGGATTGATAAAAATACCTGTCTTTACTTTTGGATTAACATACTCTTTGATTGCCTTAATAATTTCTTGTTCTAAATTAGATTTTGAAACTTGTATGATAGTTCTAACATGTGTTTCAAATGGCTTAGAAACACTAGGTCTACTTTTTACATCTCCTACTACATTAAAATAAATTTGCTTGTTAAATTTATTGAGTGGATCGTCTGTGATAGGTATTTCTAATATGGGACTTTCTAAATCACTATGAGCGCTTAAAGTTCTAGAATCCGCGCTTTCTGTTCTAGAATCTGAATCTGAAGGTGCCCCTCGTGAGGTATTTACTACTATTGAGCTACTTTCTTCATTATGAATTTCAATGCGTGACAACGCGTCCGCATTAGTGTTACTTTTGCCTTGCTTGTAGATGACTGTAAATTCATATTCGCTAAGCCGTAATCTCCAACGAGTCAAACGAGAATTTGGTTCTTTAATATTCATCACCCATTGCAAAGGGCGATGGTCAGTCACTATTTTAAATTTTCGTCCGAATAAATATGGCCTGAAATACTTTGTTGCCCAGACAATAGCTAATAATTCTTTCTCAATAGTGCTATAGTTAATCTCACTAGAATTTAGCGTACGCGAAGCATAAGCGATTGGCTTATCAGACCCAATAGGCCCTTGTGAAAGAATTGCTCCAATTGCCAAATTTGAAGCGTCTGTTGTAAGTATAAACTCTTTAGTAAAATCGGGGTATTGAAGAATTGGATCATTGACCAGAAGGGTCTTACAATTTTCGAAGCATTCAAGATAATTTTGATCTAGTATAATTTTAGAACCTTTCTTTAAACTTTGTGTCATAGGCTTGGTTATTTTAGCAAAATCAGGAATAAATTTTCTATAATAACCAAGGAGTCCTAAAAACCTTTTAATTTCTGTGGGGGTTTTAGGTAGGGGATACTTTTGTATCGCTACGATTTTATCTGGGTTAGGCTTTATTCCATCTTTACTTATGACATGTCCTAGATAAGCTGTTTCTAATTTAAGAAACTCGGACTTATCCATTTGAATTTTAAAGTTAGAATCACGTAACTTTTTAAAAACTTTTTCTAGATTTACTATGTGTTCTTGTAGAGATGTGCTAAAAACTATGATATCATCTAGGTAGACTAGACAAATAGTATTCTGGAGTTCTCGCAATACATTGTCCATTACTCTTTGAAAAGTAGATGGACTATTTTTAAGACCCATAGGCATTCTAAGAAATTCGAAATGCCCATGTTCTACATTAAAAGCTGTTTTTGTTACATCCTGAGGGTCCATTTCGACCTGGTAGAAGCCACTAGCTAGGTCTAGTGTAGTAAAATATTGGCAATTACCTAATTTGTCTAAAACATCAGCTATGTTGGGTATAGGATACTTTTCATCGATAGTTTTTTCATTAACTTTCCGGAAGTCCACTACAATTCGCCATTTCGTCTTTCCCGATGCGTCAGCTTTCTTAGCTACTACCCAAATAGGGGAACTCCACGCAGAATTTGAAGGTCTAATGATTCCCTGTTCTAACATTCTACCTATCTGTTCTTGCACTTCCTGTCTATGAATGTATGGATATCTGTAAGTTTTTGTGTAAACTGGAATCTCATCTGTAGTTTTAATTGAATGTTTTATCTTATTTGTAAAAGTTAACTGTTCACCTTCGATATGAAAAACGTCTGCGTATTGAGAGCACAACGATTCTAGATTAATCCGTTCTTCTTCGTTTAAATGATCTGTACGAAGACGTGAGAGTACTTCCTTTACGCGTTGCGCTTGCTGTTTAGTGCGCGTGAACTCAACATCATGTGCTTCTGCAGGAATTGCGCGATCTATTGAAAAGATAATATCATGTGTAGTCGGATTATTTACTTCTATTATGCCCCTGTTCTGTTTAACCGTAGTAAGACATTCTCGGACGACACAGTTTAAAATAGCTTGTTCTGGAACAAAAGCTTCACCATCGCGAACATTAATCGGAATTTTTAGTAATTTGGATGAACCTGCTGGAATCATATCCTCATATAAATTAACATTACGTGAATCATAGACTTTTATAGGGTTTGAAGCGTACTTAGTAGTAAGTAATTTATTCTTGTAGTCTATTGTAGCTTCCCATTTTTCTAGTAAATCGGTTCCAATGAGTCCATCAAAGTAATCATGGAACTTATAGATATCAAATGATACTTCACTTGAATCATTGAATTCGTCAAAAGTGGGTAAAGTTATTGAATAGTCATTTCTAATTTTCGCATGAACACTGTGCACTTCGAACGGAGAGAAGTTTAATGGAAAATCACTAAAATAGTTTTCTATAACGTGAGGACATAGAAATGATTGGTTGGCTCCTGTATCTATCAAAAGTTTAAGAGGAGGTGACGCAATTTGAATGTATGGAAGATATCGTTGAGTTTGCAGATTTATTTCTATTTTAGTTTGCCGGATTTCGGAGTTTCCTGAAAATCCTGCTCAATAAATCCTTGATCTACGTCCTTGTTTACGCTTTGAGATGTCTGAGGATAATCTAAGTATTCCTGAGGGAATGACTGATACTCATCTTCATAGTACGGATTTTCTGAATACTCACAATTACCGTAATAAGTTTCGTCATAATCGGTATAATAATCATTGCACGAAGAATCATTATAACAATCATTAAAATGCATTTCCCGGGTTTTGAAATAATTATTAGGTGGTGGATTTCCCGATCTGCTCCAATTATGCCCAGAAATAGCGTTAGTCGGTGGCAGTGGCTTATTGACATAATGGCTTACACCACTCATAGGCCGCGGTTGCGTTGCCCCACTATTCTGGTTAGAAAAATTCCGCTGAGATCCTAGAAAAGTATAGTTTTGACGGTTGTAGTTCGGTGGGGGTGCCATAAACATTTGCTGAGTTCGGGTTGGACCAAACTGGCGAGGTTGGAAATTATTCGGTTTCCACTGAGGTGTATGTTGAGTCCCAAATTGAAATCGTGAAGGTCCTGGCATGCTATAGTGATTAAGCCTAGACTCAGGTACACTAAACGGCAAAACTGGTATTTTAGAATTATTACCGAATTGATTATTGTAATTAAAATTTCTTTTATCAGGTAAGCGATCATTACGATTTTGCAAGTATAAGGTATTAGTTTCCTCATGTACAAATTCTAATGCTTTTTCTATACTTTCAGGACGCATACAGCGTACACGTGATCCCAGAGGATCTTTCAGCCCACGCAAAAATGCTTGAAGTGTTAATTTCTTATATAAATCCCGTTTCGCGTCTTTGGTGGTTTGCAGAGTGTCGTGTAGAGACACATACGTCATAATCGTACTAAATAGATTCTGACAACGCTCATAAAACTCTTGCGGAGTATTAGAGCCCTGTGTTAAGAGAGATAAATCGCTATAAAGGGCGGTCTCATCCCTTTGGTCGGCAAAATTATTTATTAAAGCACTACGAATGCCATTCCAATCACATGCTATACCGTTTGAATTGATTAAGCGAGCAGCAGACCCTACAACTTTATTTAATATACCATTAATGACTGCCGTATTAATTAATTCAGAACCACCTTGAACATTATAATATTCTTTAACTAATTGATCACACAATTGAATAAACCTTGTCAGCACATTCGGGTTTCCGTCGAACTCGGGTACTAACCGGAATGCTCTATAAATACTATCTATATTCAAAGACATTTTCTCGAAATGCGATTCTGTTTCCTCAAATAATGTATCTAAACTAATATTTCTTCTCGAATCTAAAATTGATTCCCTACTATTTCTAACTAACCTAGGGTTCCTGGATTTTCGTTGAAAGAAAATTTTGGAAAATTATATTAGTACAGGCTAGGAGTAAGCGTCCACTAGAAAGAATCTAATGTACTTACATGAACATTATATCGGCTTCTTTGCGCTATCAATGTTTGGATACCTCGATGCAGCACGACGTGTAGATTCGGGATACTCTGGAGTGGCTGGATAGCCACACGGGCGGCTTTACGACACGGAAATCTTCGTTTTTACGCGAAACCGACCGCGAGTATCCTACCGACTGCGCCAATTACGTACGGCTGCAGCCGAGGGTACAAAATGAAACCGATTTAATTAACTTAAAAATTTAATCGATATAATTATTACAATATATCGGTCTAAAACTAAGATGCGTGACAAATGTTCGATATGAGAAACAAGAGTGACGAGTAGGTATGATAATTTAATATTGAATTATTAGTATTGCGCAACTTCGGTCACACGCTACCGAATTGCTGATCAGGCGATCTCACGGTGCAGTTCGCTGTATAGTGTGTCATCGCTTCAATAATTTAGCGTTCCGTAGGCAAGGGTCATCATCATGTAACAAGTTCTAAGGGAAATTGTCGGAAAATAAAGATTATATTATTATTATTAAATTATCTGAGGTTGGGTTCGACTTCTCGACCTTTGTCGATTTTGTTAAATATCCCGTCCCGTAACCCACAGGAAAAAATGTATTTATGTCGCCATTGTCTCTGTATTACGATATATATTTCAGTTTTATAAATTTATTATAGTTTTATCATTAGTAGGATGTAGGATAGTGGCAAAGGATAATCTTCATTTGAGTGTTACGTTTCAACACAAACCAAAAATGAGTATGCCAAATCATGGGACGACTTAAACTATACAGGTATTTATTTTTATATTTTTACATGTGTCAAATAAACAAAGAAAAAACCAGTTTATTGTCGTGACAAACTCTTGTAAAAAGCATGAATAGGCAGCAGATTAAAACGCCTTACTACATTAACTAATGAAGCCTGATAGCCCTTAACGAAACAGCAGGGCAATTCATTTGTTAGAAGATACAGATCTACACGAATACCAAGACGTAGATTGGTTGATTATAAAAGGAGAACTTAAGTTCTAGTTGTACTAGGAATTGTGTTGATTAGAAATTTCTCGGAAATCAAAATTGATTAGTTAGCTGATTAAATTTCCTACCAGTTACTGTTGTTACCTTATTTATTTTCACGGACGTTTTATTATAATTTGTAACTGGTAACAATAATGAATCAAAAAGTTTATTTCTGTTTCTGACTTGCGCAATTAACTTCAACGTCCATTTCGTTGCCAGAATTCAAAAACACGTTTGTCAATAGCTCAAATAAATATATTTTAATATAATTATGAAAAGTAATAATAATCATCAAACACTTACCTATTTTCATAGGCAAAAAATTATGTTCCCAGATTCCGCAATAGTCCTGCATCCTCCCGAGACGGAATATGACTGTACTATGTACTATAATAGAGCAGCTTTGGACTGTTTTCTAATCCATGCTCCATCCCATCTTAGGTTAAAGTTGTCAAAGGGGCGACTGCTACCCGGGCCTGTCCTCTGGCAAGCCTTCCAAAGGTCCGGACTTCTTCCTGACGGAAGATAGGCCGTGATATATTTATATTTATTTAGAAAAATGTATTAAAGAGACATACAATAATAATAATAATAACAATAAATAAAAATAAACAGAGAAAAGAGCACGAGTCTGCAGTCCTACACATTGGTCTGACCAGGATCCGCACCTCTCTTTCAAACACAAACACCACATGTTCATCACATAAATATTTGTATTCTTCTTCTTCTTCTATCGTGTCGACATGAGCTACATAATGATAACAGCTCATGCTGTGGGGAAAAGATTAGCCAGCCAGCAGGTTGGTAGCGGGGCAGACTGCCCAGGGTGCAGTGCATATTTATATTTTAAACACCATTTGTTGAAAATATTTATCTCTAAAACGAAATCACATTAAAAGTTTCATCAGCCTAACAGACGTGACCATTTCCCTACGATAGATGTATAGCGCGATATTTTAACTGTATAACTCCATTAGTAGGTAGTTCATCGTCCCGGTGAGGAAATTGGCAAGCTCTGTGAACACCTTAGACGTTGGATCTTAAAGTGGAGAGTTGTTTTTTTTAAAGAATTATAGAAAGAATCATTTATTTGCGTAGAATACAGGCGGTACAGGTGGTAAGCAGTGATAGCCTAGTGGTTAAACGCTTGCCTTCCATGCAGGAGGGTGCGAGTTCGATCCCGGCCCGCACCTCTGATTTTTCGGATTCATGTGCGGTTCAGAATTTGATTATCACTTGCTTTAACGGTGAAGGAAAACATCGTGAGGAAACCTGCACACCTGAGAGTGCTCCATACAGTTCTCGATGGTGTGTGTAGTCCGCCAAGCCGCACTAGGCCAGCGTGGTGGACTAAGGCCTTAACCTTCTCATAGTGAGAAGAGGCCCGTGCCCAACAGTGGGACAGTAATGGGCTGATTATGTTATGTATACAGGTGGTACCAGATATAAAATTGGTGGTTTAGGAACAGTGCTATATTATGCTTGTATTAAGCATGCAAAAATCAAATGTCAATTTTAAACCAGAATTGATGAACCCAATTAAACTACATTAATTATGACATAACCTACATTATTATTATTGTAAATTATTATTCTTATGTACACAGTATTATTATTAAAGAGTTTATACTTAAATTTACATTATAAAATTAAAAAAATATATGAACAAAAAAAAATTGAATATTTGTACTTATTATTTATTTCGTTAGTAGTACAAGTTGTTCTGAACCTTTATGATATATGTTTGAGATTAGGTAAGTAAAGTCCATGGAAATTCTCTGTTAAATAATATTTGATCAACATTGGGCAAAAGTCACTCGCGTATAAAGGGTTCCGAGCCACCAATCCCTGAGTTTAGACTTTTTATTATTTTCAGTATTTGCCTCCTAGAGGCCATAGTAACACATGTACTGTGATAAACAGATTGAATCATGTAAGGACGGACAGACGGATAAACAGTCGGACTGACATAAAGACGGACGGTGAGACGGATCGATGGACAGACGGCAGCGTAGGCCTAGTAATATGACGACCTCTGTGGTCTAGTGGTTCGAGTGTCGGACTGCTGATAACGAGGTCGTGGGTTCGATTCCCACAGGACACAAATATTTGTGTGATGAACATAAGTGTTTGTGCTGGTCTGGGTGTGTTGCTTATGTATTATAAGTATGTATTTACAAAAAAAAAAAGTATATACGTATTATATCCATTGTCTAGTACCCATACCACAAGCTCTGCTTAGTTTGGGACTAGATGGTGCTGTGTAAAAATGTCCCAAAGATATTTATTTATTTATTTATTTATTTAATAAGGGTCCCGTCTCCACCTTATGGATGCGGATCTCTAAAAATTATGCTAATGGTCTTAATTCTAGCTTGCCACTTTGTCTTATCTGTCTGTCTGCTACAAATCTGGCAAGAATTTTTTTAACCTGTGGCGTAATTGTGTAATGCATTCACTTTGACATTGGCTTTCATTTTGAAATGACAACAATGTTCATTGCGTGGTACATAGTTGCCGATAAGATGAATTGTCAATACACACGGAGCAATGAACATTGAAATCCTATTGATTGCGATTGCGAGTGAGTTACGCAATTCGGCAGCAGTTCTCGTTATCCAAACAGGGTAAAATTTTGTATACACAATCATGTAGATCTAACAATGCAATTAATGGTATTTATAGTGAGTTTCACAGTTTACAGAAAAAAGAAAAAAATATTTAAAACTCAATTTTCAATCTAAAACTTTGAGAACCTGCAAGGTGTAAGTGACGGCGCTGCAGCTAATGAGTCTCTTGTGAGTTCAGGGTTGTCACTTGCGTCACATAGCGTCTACTGTAGTCCTTGTTGCTTCAGCCAAGAAGCGTTTCCTGTTATTTCTATTCTGTCTGATTTAAACTTACCAGAAATTCTTTTCTCCATGGGATAGACCTACTTACTTTTTGAGGTACGGTTCTTAATTTTTGTTTATGTTTGTTAAATGTAAGGAGCTACATTAAACTGTTATTTATTTTATATGAAAAAAAAAACACCTTAAATGTCTCAAATCTTGTATAAAAAATTAAACTAAACCGGTTAAAAGTAGTACCAAGGTATAGCGAATGTTAGCAGCTGGTTTTAAATTTACTTTCATTTGTAGCAGGTAGATGGATAGAAGCTAAGTAAAAGGTTCTAATTAATAAGTGACAACCCTAGCTACTCATCAACACTAAGTGGTAACGAGATTAATGTCTCACAACGAGGCTTAGGGTCGCCACCTGTTTCATGCGCAGCACATAAAACGTTTAAAAAATAATGTTATGCTTTTATTGACATCTCACGCGCTACATGCTACCAATGAAGTACGAGATGACGTCACAAATTCTGAATCGAGCTATCAAGATTGGTCGCACATCTAATATAAACACGGAAACTCGACATCAACCCTCAGGCCACGGCCTGCCAGGAAATATGACCCAGTATAGTTGGAGGCTCCTTCCTTTCTATTTGAGGGACATACCTCGTTCCTCCAAATGCATCTTAGATGCAGAAAATATGTAATGAGTAGCCGATTTAAAAATACAATTATTAATACAACATATTGATCTGTATTCGTGCCATATTTAAGGAGGTGACTATACCACTGATACTGAACACCATTCATTAAAATAATCAATAAAAAAATAAAAAAATACCTATTTGTAAACAAACAAGTTCCCCCCGTGTTGGCACAAAAACGATGCGTGCGAAACCAACAAAAATATTTGCAGCTATTTCCACCCTTTGACAATGCCGCCGATGACTTATTTTCAGAGTCGGTCGGGATTTATTCTCAAACCCTTGCTATGTTTCTAAGTGAAAATTTTGGTATTAAATAATCGTAGAATTTTTCAAGTATTTTTAGATGACTAAGCACATTATTTATCGTTTACCCTAGAAATATGGCACGGTTATACATCAACATCTTGTATAAGTATGGCAATAATTTTGTCCTTCCTCTTTCATTATTCCTAATCTTAAATGCTTTAACTGTAACTTTTAAAACCCACATCAAACATAGTCATAGGTATCACTCGTCTACACAACTTCTGAAAGCACTAAATACACTACATTATTTCCCTACACGTGCAAAAATATCTAGAAAGATCTCAATAAATCTTCTTTATCTCAAAACTTTCGCCATACTTCTCACCTCAAATTCACCGGAAACATTCCTGCTGAATTCGGAACTCCATTGAAAGCAACGCGTTTCCTTTTGAACACTATTCAATAAACCTATGGGTTCGCCAACAAAAGCCTTTAATATAAACATTCTTCGTGAACAGAATATAGATGTTCGACCCCGAAGTGACACAGAAAGGTTATCTACGTATTTCAAAGGATATATAAACAAATATTTACGTGAAAACCCAAAAATGTCCTTAAATTCAATTTCAGTTATGATAAGTGATCCCTTAGTCCCTATGGGTCAACCGCATCCTCAATTTGAATAATCAATGGCTCTCCATGAACTCTGGACATAATATGGCTGTGGAACTCACTGGCCTGTATGATTTTTATTATATAGGCTCACTATTATGTCCAACTTCGAGAAAGAGGTCAATCGTCGAATCCGACTCGGTTGGGCAGCGTTCGGGAAGCTACGCAATATCTTCTCGTCCAAAATACCGCAGTGTCTCAAGACGAAAGTCTTTGACCAGTGTGTGTTGCCAGTAATTACTTACGGTACTGAAAAGTGGTCGCTCACAATGGGCCTGATAAGAAGGCTCAAAGTCACTCAAAGGGCAATGGAGAGGGCTATGCTCGGAGTGTCCCTGCGTGATCGATTCAGAAATGAGGAGATTCGCAGGAGAACGAAAGTAACCGACATAGCCCGAAGAATTGCCGAACTTAAGTGGCAGTGGGCGGGGCACATTGCTCGCAGAACGGATGGCCGATGGGGCAGTAAAGTTCTGGAGTGGCGACCGCGTACTGGAAGGCGCAACGTGGGTAGGCCCCCCACATGGTGGACCGACGACCTGGTGAAGGTCGCGGAAATCCGCTGGATGCGGAAGGCACAGGACCGGTCGTTGTGGCGATGCTTGGGGGAGGCCTATGTCCAGCAGTGGACGTCTTTCGGCTGAAATGATGATGATGATGATGAATATTATGTGTTCTGTGGCTATACCTTGATTAAATATCTATAATCTATCAATCGATTTAATATCTTGATTATACATGCCGAAATTTGAATCGCTTAAATCACGAAAAGGGGTCATTTTAGTCATTATTATGAACAACTTTTACTATGGGACCAACCCTGAAATTGCGAAAAACAAATCAGTTGGTCCCTACATTTGTGTTCACTTAAATCGATAAAATCTCTCATTGTGTATCCATTTCATATTTTTTCGGAACATAATTAAAAAAAAGATTTACTTCTCCTAAAGGGTTGTGGTGAATGACCGAGAATAACGGAATATTAAATAAATAGAACTTGAATTCGCAAAAATGATGGCCTTGAAATTGAACAATAGCCACATACTACTCCCGCAGGTAAAGAATGGGATATAAAATAGCGGCAATTCTAAATTCTATTGTTTTATGTGCTTCTCGCTCACACAATACTATACGTGTGAGCGAGAGGCAAATACAAATGCTGCCATATTCTTACTCAAGCATTTACCTAAGTAAGTAACATACATTACTTGACTATGAATAAAATTTCATAATGAAGAATTTGGTCAAGTAATGACTTTGCTAAGAAATTACTTAGCATTACACATAACATAACATCACGCCTGTATTTCCCCGAAGGGGTAGGCAGAGGTGTAATAGTACACCCACATTTCGCCATGCAGTTATGTTATAGTCCCATGTAATAGGGGGCGAGCCTATTGCCATTGATTTAAATTACTTAGCAACATGTAATAATTACTTGTTTATAGATACGAGGGTTAATCTCTCTCCATTTTAATATGTTGTTGAAGGCAACTTCTGTTTTCGTGCCATTTGACTGAAGAGTTTAAAAAAAAAAATTAATAACGTTGTTGTGTACAAGCCTGTACAAGCGCCTACAAATAATCTGAGAGCAATTCTCTCATCTATGTTTTACGTCAACTATATTTATTTTCTACAATTGTCACTTTTTATGGAGGTAGATTTTTGGTACTCTGACTACGAAATCTGATAATCATCTAGGCTGCTTGTAAAACTATTTAACATTCAAAATTATATGAAATTACATGTTCTTCTGAGTTTCACTAAAGATAATTCCATTCTAGTGCTTAAACAAGAAATGTTGGCGACCGTGACAGGACATTTCAAGACATTAGCAAAATCTATATATCTATATCTATCTATATACTATAATAAAACTGTAAAGGTCGAAAAGTCTGTACATTGAGTATTTTTTCGCGAAAACCGGCTAGGGGGACTAGAAATAAGCTATAGAACACGAATCAATCGTTAAAAAAAATTATGTCTGTCTGTCTGTCTGTCTGTCTGTCTGTCTGTTTGTTACCTCATCACGTGAAAACGGCTGAACGGATCGTAATGAAACTTAGCATTTGTATTGGTATTAGTCTAACTTAAAATATAGGGTATGTTTTATCTGAATCGGTTGAGTAGATCCATTGATACAGCTTGACCCCTCTATTGTATTAAGTTGCATACAAAGTAGAGGTCATGATTGTTGGTTGTTTGCAGGTTCCTAAAAATACAACTAGATAGTGTTAGTATTACAGAAAATATAGAATAACATAACATAGGTAGCCCATCACTGTCCGCTGCTGGGCATGGGCCTCTTCTTAGAATGAGAAGAGTTAAGGAACTGGATATTTAACAATATTGATTCTCATGAATAGATTATCATAACATAATCAGCCAATTACCTACTGCCCCACTGCTGGGCACGGACCTCTTCTCGGAATAAGAAGAGATGTGGTTAGTGGTTCTCGGAACGAGAAGAGTGAAGAAACTAGAAAATATAGAATAACATAACGTAGTCAACCCATTACTGTCCCACTGCTGGGAATGGCCCTCTTCTCAAAATGAGAAGAGTTTATAACTGGATATTGTTGGTATTATAGAATAATATAACATTATCAGCTCATTACAGTCCCACTGCTGGGCACGGACCTCTTCTCAGAATAAGAAGAGATGTGGTTAGTGTTATAGAATAACTTAACATAATCAGCCCGATTACTTCCCACTGCTGGGCACGAGAGTCTTCTCAGAATGAGAAGAGTTTAGGGCTAATTCCATGAAATTCCATCACCTTAGCCGATTGGTTGTAAAAACAAAATATAGTATGGTAAGTAAATAGTGTAATCGTCTGTGTAGGCGCTCATGTAGGTATATTAATTAGAAGACATAGTGTTCATAAATATGACACGATTTTATTTTCCGACATCCACGCGGACGGAGTCGCGGGCACAGCTAGTCGGAAATATAAATCACGAGTTGAATCAAAGTAGGTGATTCTAAAGTTGCAAGAAGAAAGGAATTTGGTGGAGATTTGGAAACTGAAGGCCAGCATTGCCTTCCTGGACAACGAATCAGCTAAAGATCGTACCGGAAAGCCGTCAATCTTCGTCATCAGTACCAAGTTAAGTGCCCTCCTTTGTTCCGTTATACCACGCCTTACTATAACCATTGTTCAAAGTCCATACCTAGTTATCCATTCTTAAATACCTATATTCGACTAAATTGTCTCTATTTGTGCTATATTTTCAAAAAATTTATAGGTTTTATCGTGCAAAATAAGCATATGGGTTGAAGTACCTACCTACATACACCGCCCACAATAAAATCATGTTTTCTTATCTTTTTTCATACTTGCTCACTAGTGCATTTATTTGCTATATAATTACATAGATCGGACTAACTTACCAAGTGACGTCCGATCCTCGATTATGTGAAGCAGTCTCGTTTCCATATGTACTAGTAGTAGGCACTAATTTGCTTACGATGCACACTTTTTAAAGATGAAAAATTGGATTACAATTTTATAATCTGAAATGAAACCAAACGCAACCTGACGCGCTCTGTGGAGCTGTCACCCAGAACTGTCATTTACTTCAAAGTCACACAGGTAGACACAACTTTCATACGGGATATTGAATCTAGGATACACTGGGTCGGGTCGGGAATTGGATGGAAACGAGACTGCTTCACATAATCGAGGATCGGACGTCACTTGGTAAGTTAGTCCGATCTATGTAATTATGTGAAGCAGTCTCGTTTCCATATGTACTAGTAGATGTTTAAAGAAGAAAGTTGTGTAGTATTAGTTTAGATTAGATACCTAATCTAAACTAACCAATCACGCAATTGGTATCAAAAAGGAAATCAGAATAATCACATACAACATGATACGATGGTAACAATGTCGGTCTTATTTTCTATACTTAGTTACTTGGGTAATAAAAGTAGATGTAGCTATCTTTATATTAAGCAAAATCATAAGTTCACAAGTCAAGTAAAGTCCTTGTGTATGTGTGTTTAATAACAATTACCTTAAACACAATAAACAATTAAAGGAAAAGTAGATTTGTTGAGGCATGCAGGTCTGTAGAGATGTATGGCTATGATTCGTACAGATATCTTTTATTTTAACTATCTCTGTCTGTATTCAAACTATGAAATCTTGCTATTCAAATTGATCGAAGATTCAAAAGAATAGAATAAGATCATGAGATTAGGTAGGTACACATATGTATAGACAATGTGGATTTTTATTATTGATTTACTTATCATTACATTATTATTAGGCCTATGTCCAGTAGTGGACGTCTTTCGGCTGAAATGATGATGATGATGATGATGACATTATTATTGTATAACATTATTTGCCTCAAATAGGTGCTTATATTATGTAGGTATAAGGATTTTTGTATTGATTGAGTAAAACAAAAGTCAAGAAGTCCATTTCCTTCTTGGTTTCTATAAGAATTCCGACTGCAAAAATATCACAGTTAAATTAAGTATTCGTTTTTACTGTAAAACACCTTTAACTGAGGAGTATCATTATTTGACCCAATTGTGTAAACAAAATAATTGGTTTAAATAATTCATCCAATAAATAATTTCCTACTCTATCTCATTCAACTGAGCCACTTGTTAATTAAAATCTTCAAAGGAAGATTTATTTTACCGATTTCGATTTTTTATACACAATTATTCTGCACATCCCTAATGAGCAGTCACTTTTACAACCTAGTAATAGTAGGTGCCTAGTGGTGTCAACTATTTAGTATATCATAATGGTGTACCTACTTCAAGGAAGATTTTTATTTTTATTTTGTGTTATAATCTTATAATGTAGGTATTGCGTTAACCGCATTCTACAGTTTATACTAAGGATTATAATTAGAGAGCATAACGAAAGCAAACAATTTTGCTGCTCCCTAATTTGTATAATATAATAATTTTGAGCGATGAAAATGTAACTTAATATGTAAAGTTGAGGTCGCATTGATGGAAATCTATCCAAAAAACATCATCAATATTATTAAGGATTGATCCTCTAACTAAAATATCTTTAGTAAATAATTAAATATTGATTCAGATCGGCCATTTTTAAAGATAAAATTAAATATTTCTGGTCCTATTATTATTATTATAGGTACACACTGACTCCGATTATGGATCTGAGCAGGCAGCATTTTTATAACAGCACCTTAGTTCAGTTTGATAAGTAAGCTAGCATGCAACCATTGCTGCTTAAGTAAAGGTCTTGTACAAGGGAAGTTGAGTCCTGATGGGGGATAAAACCAATTTGTGGAGTCATAACTAGTTCTATCAAACTTATTCGTGTACTATCGTGTATTAAAAAACCATGGTACCATCCATGGTTTAGCGGCCACCAAAATACCCCAACAATGCCCCCCCCCCACCTTTTTTGATCCTACTTAGAAGGCCAAATGGAGGAAAGAATGTCTCATCCTATTTTAAAGGGGAGGCACCTATGTATTTCAGAATATGTATATCAAAACATATGATCTACCTATTACCTACAATGTATTACTTATCATTAGGAACTTAGAACAGCTATATACAGAAACCATGTCCATGCGCACAATTTGATGCATGGGCAGGCACAAATGGCTCCATTCCGTACAGCTTAAGCACGCCCATGTGCGTGTCGGTGAACATTTGACGTGCCGCTTGCGAGCACTTATCGATTGTTTTTGTGCTTCAACTTTGAGCGGAAATTTGGATGAAACTATCACTCTGTGTCTTATTACTCTAAGATTAGGAATAATTTTATTAGCTTTTCCAAATTTGTCATAAATTTCGCATAACACCTGCAGCGAATTATTTAGCATGGGTAGGTAGGTAGTTTAATTTAACAGTACCATCTGTAAATTTTCTGTATAATACAACAAAATTTTGTGTAATAGTTGTGTTTTTCCCGTGATTCAGGAACCTTCCATAATTGAAGCAACACTATGTAGGTAGTGGTAAACGTTGAACTAAAACAAACAACTAAGGATTATTGCATTTCCACGCGATTCAGGAACCCTCCGTGATTGAAGCAACACCATCTAGTGATAACCGCTGAACTAAAACAACCAACAAATTGACTTGATTGGTGAAAAAACCACCAAGCTGTGTTCATTGGTTCTTCTTTTATGTGAAATGTGAAAGACTGGATTCTCTACTGCCTGTTATCAAGAGAATCTCACATTATAATTTGCTAGGTACCTACTAAAGTTGGATGCAAAAATAATAATAATTAAATCCAGTAATACAATCATTAGGTAGTTGAATAGCTTTTCATGTATTTCTAGATTCATGAAACTGATATTTTATCTTTTCTTAGATCTTTAAGACACTATAAGGTATCCTTAGCTTTCAGTGGTGTAGTACACAATATCTTTCAGTATAAAATGCACAATAAGTAGGTATGAATACCTGCATTTACTTGATGTCCTTTATGATTCCATCCACTTTAGATGGACGGAAACACTAGATAATGAACTAGTGTTCCACAGGTCAACATGTTTCTAAGTTTAGAACAGGAATATATTATTAATATCCTATCATATTTAGGATTAGTAATAATACAATACATACTAATTGGGAAGATATTCTAATCATCTGGTTTGTACCTGTAACATAGGTGGCCCGTAGCGGCCAATTGGATTTGTTTGTAATATTTCTTCCATTTAAATAAAGGATGTCTCATGAAAGATTTCTCCATTTGTATATAACAATATGCTATTGTTATCTAAGATCTTATTAGTATCTTCAGGTATTGCCTCAACCTCAAGTGAACTAATTCAGATATGTCTTCCACTGAAAGTGATAGATGTTCAGATGTTTCATGAATATAGACTGGCTCATTGGCCAATAGGCTCGCCCCCTATTACATGGGACTACAACATAACTAGCGAAATGTGGGTGTACTATACACCTCTGCCTACCCCTTCGGGGAAATACAGGCGTGATGTTATGTTTGTATGTCATTGGCCATGTTCAACACTACACTTATGTAAAGTGAAATCCTCTACATGTAAAAGGTGTTTTGCTGTAAAGTAATATTCATTAACTTATTACAACAGACTATCATTTGTGTCTTACTCACCTGAGGAAAACGGCCTGAGTTAGGCTTGATTTTATTACAAATTAATGTGTAGGTATCACTGCTCTTAGACTGTGACATATGAACAAAGTTGAACTTTTGCTGGAGCTCCCGCTGTGCTGAGAATATAAATGTTATGAAGGCTGCAGCTGACATTTCATGAAAGCTTGAGGACCCATAAAGCAGTCTTTTCCGCCCCTCCTATTAACATCCTGTTCAAGGAACATGGGGAACATGCACATGTTATGGCCATGGCTAACCTCTCGTGAAAGCTCAAGGATGCATGGAATCTATTCTCTCCATTGGCTGACCTCCCGTGAAAGCTCTTGGAGTAATGGGAACATGTATGTATCATCGCCACGGCTAACCTCTCGTGATAGCTCAAGGGCGCATAGTGAATCTCTATTCTCTCCTTTGGCTGACCTCTCGTGGAAGCTCTTGGAGTATAGGGGAAATGTATGTATCATGGCCACGGCTAACCTCTCGTGATAGCTCAAGGGCGCATAGTGAATCTCTATTCTCTCCTTTGGCTGACCTCTAGTGGAAGCTCTTGGAGTAAAGGGAAAATGTATGTATCATGGCCACGGCTAACCTCTCGTGATAGCTCAAGGGCGCATAGTGAATCTCTATTCACTCCTTTGGCTGTCCTCTCGTGGAAGCTCTCGGAGTAAAGAGAACATGTAGGATGTATCACAGCCACGGCTAACCTCTCGTGAGAGCTCAAGGGCGCATAGTTAATCTGTATTGTCTCACTCACTCAAATAAAGTCACGAGAATCACTCAAATAACTGCTACTTATTTTACCAACAAGTTCGAACTTGCTTGATGAATTTACCAATTTCTTGATTAATCGCTACTAGCTGAGCTTAAGACATAAGCGCACAGTATTATTTTGTTACGTATTAACGTATTCACTACCACTACACAGGTAATCATGTTTATAATGATTGAAATTGTTATCACTCACTCCCAAGCATCCCTGACGCCGACGCCGCCGCGCCGGTCTCTTCTCTCAGTTCTTTAATACTGTGTTTTGTATCGATTTTGATTTTCCTTACACATATCACTACGAGTATGTGATTATATATAATATTTACACCTAATAAGTACACTTAAACACTATTATGTTAGTATTTAGAAAATAACGTGCATGCGCATCGCGCACAAAAAAGTACAATGACAGTTCTGGGTGACAGCTCCACAGAGCGCGTCAGGTTGCGTTTGGTTTCATTTCAGATTATAAAATTGTAATCCAATTTTTCATCTTTAAAAAGTGTGCATCGTAAGCAAATTAGTGCCTACTACTAGTACATATGGAAACGAGACTGCTTCACATAACTTCAAAAAGAGCCTAACCTAACAGCGGAGAATCTTAACACCACGATATAAAAATCAATTGGAATTGCACATCGCCATCTAGTGACAAGTCGACAAACAAAAATGTTGTTGATAAATGATTTAAATTTGAATTTTGTGTTAATATTGTGTTTGTTCCCAATACCGCCGCTAGGTGGCTAAACAAACTGATTTAATTTACGAGAGTTTATCAAAAGACATCAACGCACGTACCTAGGTAGATTTTTGGTACTCTGACTACGAAATCTGATAATCATCTAGGCTGCTTGTAAGTTGTAAACCTACTTAAAATTCAATAGAATACGAAATTACTTGTTCTTCTGAGTTTCACTAAAGGGAATTCCATTCTTGTGCTTAAACAATGCCTATTCAGTTTATTTACCGCCGTCAGACAGTTTTTGACCACGCAGTAGTTGACAGTACATATAGCAATGCCCATTATTGCCCATGCCTTGCGTCAGGTCGTCGATTGTGCAGGAGTAAGGGCAGCAAGGACTATTGAATGGGTACGTGTGACATGGTCCATTCTTGAATGTCACTTAAGGTCCCTGTCCTGCTGCCCAATTGCGTAACTCGCTCGCCATCGGAATCAATAGGATTTCAATGTTCAATGCTCCGTGTATTCGACAATTCGTCTTATCGGCAACTACGTACCACGCAATGAATATTGTTATCATTTCAAAATGAAAGCTGATGTCAATGTCAATGCATTACACAATTACCCCACTGGTCCTGTTGCTCAAAGAAGAACAAAAACGTTGAAAAAAAAAAATGTTTTTTGAGGTTTCTTGTATGGGGACCCCCTTTGGTTTTAGACTTTTTTTTGTTTTTTGTATTTCTTGTGATACACCACATAGCAACACATTTTCTGAGAAAAGATACAGCACTGTGACAGATGGACGGATGGACGGACGGACGGACGGACGGACAGCGTAGCGAGAGTAATAGGGTCTCGTTTGGCACCCTTTGGGTACGGAACCCTGAAAAACGATGATGCCTCGAAACCTGACTTATAGTTTACAAACCTTCAAATAAAACAAACTAATTTCTAAACAATGCAGTCATACTTGAAGACCTTCCCAAAACACTAAAAGGAGTACTTTTGGTACTATGTGAAGCCGTCAGCCATAAATTCGTCTAATACTCGTACATTCAGCATTCAGCCTACATATTTTTTGTTCAGGAAACATAACAAACTAGTGCGAGGCACGCGATATTGTGTTCAGTAGCATAATGTAAGTACATACTTACATTAATCACTGGAATAATATTTGGGGGTCGAGTCATCCACGTCCGTAGGAGAGTACCCCTTTTCCGAATCCCTACACGTGATCCCTGGGTGGTGCAAATCGGGTGACATACTGGTGGTAGGCCTCAGCCGACGGCTTGCGACCACCCACCGGGCAAAGACGTGCCGCCAAGCGACCCAGTCGTGTTCCGGTACGATGCCCAGTGTAGCCACTCGAGAGGATGGGTCGAAATAGTTGTTTCACTGCAAGCAGACCAATCTGACGCGCGCTGATACTGTCACATCGGGAGGCTAATCGCGGAGGGTAGCGGGATCCGAGGCACGGTGCACCGCTGGCCGACCGCAGGTAGTAGGGGGCCCAATTAGTGTGCTAGCCACACATGAAAGGCTGCCCCGCCAACTAGCGAAAAATCCCGGGATGCGCCATCGTGCCGGTCGGCGACCGGTTGAGAGGGCCCGATGGACACTCCTGGGGGGGCTCGGGCGTCCCCGCAGTCTCCGGCTTAGTCCCCCAATGTTGTGACTTGTCAGTGTGTGTCTGAACGTTAGCAGCGTGGAACCTCACTTCACTGCCATCCCCTCACCTTCCTTCACTCGACAAAAATAATGATAAAGAGAAGCAAGAGAAAAATGGTTTCACAGCGGCTGCACTCCCTCTCTCTCAAAGTGCACCTCCACAACATCCGAGGTCTGCACTCAAATCTCGTTGCAGTCCACCACCACCTCGAGACTGATAAACCTTCACTCCTGTTTCTCTCGGAGACGCAGATCGGATGTCCGTCTGACGTGTCGTACCTTTCCTACCCAGGGTTTACCCTGGAGCACAACTTCAAACCACGTGCGGGCGTATGCCTGTACGCCCGGGACGACATCTGCTATCGGCGTCTCCGAAACCTTGAAGATCCCAGTTTCTCCATACTTTGGGTTTTGGTTGACACAGGCATGGAGAAAATTCTGTATGCCTGCGTCTACCGTTCACATAGCGGAGATCAGGAGACAACCAGGCTCACACAGTACCTTAGTGAGGCGGCGGATGCAGCCCAGCAACGGTACCCTTCGGCCCAGTTAGTGATTCTGGGGGATTTCAATGCCCACCACCAGGAGTGGCTTTTCCCATACCAGATAACTGACCACGCAGGGAGAGAGACGCGAAAGCTGGCTTTAGCGTTAAATCTCACCCAGCTGGTCCAAGGGGCAACGAGGGTGCCTGATGTTGAGTCGCACACAGCCAACTGTTTGGACCTTCTGCTGACAACTGATCCAGACCGGTATTCCTTGTCGGTATCATCACCCTTAGGTAGTTCTGACCACTGTCTGGTGAAATCTGTATCCGTCTACTCTCCGCCCGATCCCAGCCCTAGAGGCATCCGGCGAGTGTGGCGGTACAAAGCAGCAGATTGGGATGAGATGCGGTCGTTTTTTGCATCTTATCCTTGGCAGCCGACTTGCTTCTCTTCTGATGATCCTTCAGTTTGTGCAAGCGCCGTAACGGACGTGTTGCGTCAGGGGATGGAGTATTACATTCCATTTTCTGATGTAACAATGTCTGGCGAAGCTCGTCCATGGTTTGGGGCCGAGTGTAGAAGCGCTGAGGCGCTGAAACACACGGCATACCTGGAGTGGGTCGACGCTCGAAACCGCAAAACTAAGGACTTAAGCGAGAAGAAGAGAGCTTTCAACAAGGCTGCCAAGTCCTGTAAGAAGGCTTTGCGCAGAGCTCGATTTGACCACATAGGCCGAATAGGTAACAAACTTGCTTCTTACCCGTCGGGTAGTAAGGCGTTTTGGTCCCTGGCGAAGTCGGTCGAATCGAACTTCTGTCGCCCCTCACTACCTCCACTGCTGAAGCCTGATGGGTCACTGGCCCACACTGCTGAGGAGAAGGCAAACTTGTTTGCCTCTCTCTTCGCGGATTCTTCACGTCTCGATGCTGGTGGCGCTACACCCCCTTCTCCACAAAATGGATGTGAGACTTGTATGTCGGATATTCGCATCCACCAGAAGGAGGTCCGTAAAACGCTACGCAATCTTGACGTGAACAAAGCCTGTGGCCCCGACGGTATACCAGCCATAGTCCTTAAAACCTGTGCGCCTGAATTGTCTCCGATCCTGACACGCCTATTTCGTCTCTCGATGGTGACTGGTAAAGTGCCGAAATCCTGGAAGCAGGCTAATGTGCAACCAGTGCCCAAAAAGGGCAGTCGTGCTGACCCTGCTAATTACAGGCCCATCTCAGTAACGTCCATACTCTGTAAGAGTATGGAACGAGTACTTAATAACAAGCTCCTAGGATACCTTGAAGCTAATGACCTTCTGAGTGACCGACAATACGGTTTCCGCCGAAACCGGTCTACCGGAGATCTTCTTGCGTATGCCTCCCACATTTGGAGCGAGGCCATCGAGAAACACGGAGAAGCGATTGCCGTTTCTCTTGACATCTCGAAGGCCTTCGACAGGGTCTGGCACGATAGCCTTATAAACAAGCTTCCTTCATTCGGCCTGCCTACTGATCTGTGTAATTGGATCTCAGACTTCCTGAGGGATCGGTCGATCCGAGTTGTCATTGACGGCTGCACGTCCGACCAATTGGCTATAAATGCCGGGGTCCCTCAGGGCTCAGTACTCTCCGCAACTTTGTTTTTGCTCCACATAAATGATCTGCTAAGACCCGGCACCTTTGGGTACGCAGACGACAGCACCGTTGTTGAGAGTTACACATCCAATGCACGAGCGAGTCGGACGCAAATCCAGTCTCTTAGAGAGGCCATGGTTGAACGCTTGAACTTGACCCTGAAAGCTGTCTCCGAATGGGGTGATGCTAACTTGGTCAAGTTCAATGCTGCTAAGACCCAGGCGTGCCTGTTTTCTGCTAAACGGAGTCAATTTGAACTTACTCCAACTTTCTGTGATGCATCCGTGCCGATAACTGACCACCTTGAGCTTCTTGGCGTGTCACTAACATCCACCCTAAACTTCGGCTCATACATAGAGTCCAAGGCTCAACTTGCTGCCAAAAAGCTGGGCATCCTCTCTAAGGTGAGGCGGTACTTCACACCTGAACAGCTGCTCAATTTGTACCAAGCACAAGTTCGGTCCTGTATGGAGTACTGCTCTCATCTCTGTGATGGTTCGGCTAAATATCAACTGGCGGCTCTCGAGTCGATTGAGAGGCGCGCCAAGAGGCTCGTTGGCAACGATGCGCTGGTCGACGCCAAACTACAAAGTCTCGAGCATCGGCGCAGAGTTGCTAGCCTATCGGTTTTTTATCGAATGCATTTCGGCGAGTGTGCGTTGGAATTGCACAATTTAATTCCCCCAAGCCCTTTCCATTATCGGACGACCAGACGCACGGCGATGCGCCACCGTTATATGGTAGATATTCCACCCTTACGCACGAACCGGTTTGCAAATAGCTTTATCATGCGTACCGCCAAAGAGTGGAATTCCTTGCCGGCGTCAGTGTTTCCCGAGAAATATAATCTGGTGGTCTTCAAGACTCGAGTGAATAGGTTTTTGCTGGGCAAGCGTGTACCATCGTCGACCGCACCATCGCTTAACATCAGGTGAGGTGGCGGTCAAACGCAAGCCCGTTAAGAATAAAAAAAAAAAAAAAAAAAAAAAATATCAAATGGTGATCGTGGGAGGTAAAAGTTATGCTTAGCCGTATATACGACAGTTTGTTTTATGTTTTTAAGGAAATGACCGTGTGTTTAAGATTCATTAGATGTAGTACTAAGGTACTAGATTAGGCTCCATACCTCACCCTCTTGAAATATTGGACAAGGTAAGCAATTATAGTTATAATGAGTGACCGACATAGCTTGTAGGATCAGTAAGCTGAAGTGGCAGTAGGCTGGTGGTCATGTCTGTTGAAGAACCGACGGCAGACGAGTCCTTGAGTGGAGACTGCAAATCGGCAAACGCAGCGTAGGGCGCCCCCCTGCCAGGTGGACGACCTGAAGAAGGTGGCTGGGGGGGACTGGATGCGGAAGGCAGAGGACCGAGGGTTGTGGCGCAACTTGGGAGAGGCCTATGTCCAGCAGTGGACTGCGATAGGCTGAGTTGATAGATTACTCCAAAGTAATAATTATATAATAGTACTCTGTGATAATAATAATGTCCTCCCGGCCGAATTTCGGTCACGGCGGCCAATCTCAATGGAGACTAGCCATCTGCGCGGGACATATGATAGTGCACAAGTGTGTGCGCAAACACAGGTGCACTCTCTATTCCCTCACTCTCATAATCCGATGGGACGGCAATTCGACACGAGCGGAGAGAGATCAGGCATAGGACCGACGGCTTTACGTGCTCTCCGAGGCACGAAGGGGTCTCGATGTGTAACGAAACGGTCACCTATCCACAGACTGACCGTGGCTAGTGCAGCTTAACCTTGCAGATCGTACAATCCACACGCTTGCTTCTTAGCCACGAGCCCCTTACTTTAAAGTACATAAAGGTCGGAACAACTATCTGTTGGTCATACAAGTCTTTCTTGCAGTAACTAAATCCGTAGCGCAATCGCCGCAGCCAATCTGCTGCTTGGTCACTACACCAAATGTGGATGTACCAAAGGGGGATTATATCATAAGAACGAAGCTAGGAAAACTAATTTTGAAGTCGCAGAGAGCTATAAATTGTTGGATGTTTAATATTACCGAACTTTATAAGTAGTATTCAGTAACGACTTCGTAAGTCATAGCTACATACATATTAAAGCAGTATTCAGTAACGACTTCGTAAGTCATAGCTACATACATATTAAAGCAGTATTCAGTAACGACTTCGTAAGTCATAGCTACATACATATTAAAGCAGATACTTAGTATCATAGGTAGTACTAAAAATTCGAGCAAAAAGTTTACATAAAATTAAATAATACACAAAACGTGCATAATTACAACACTATTTGATTATTGTATTCTGATTATGAACGTAGGTCAACGTCGACCGCCATATTTTGTACACTAACACATAAGTAGTTATTTAAGAAATGAATGTAATCTTGTTGTGCAATAAAGAGGATTTTTATTGTATTGTAGGTACACAAGTCGGTGATACTTGCATGTGAAGAGTTTGCAAGAGTTTTATTGTACTACTAGCTTTTACCCGCAGCTTCCCGTCACCGTCACCGTCACCGTCACCGTCACCGTCACTCACTCACTCACTCACTCACTCACTCACTCACTCACTCACTCTCACTCAGCCAGCCATCGTACATTACTATCCGCTCGTGCAAATGAGTAGAAGCTTCGTATCTGTTGGATGAGGATGAGGACGCACCCCACGATTTTTTTTTTCTATTTTTCTTTCTTTCTTTCTTTCTGATAACCCATACCAGTTTTCGCACCCCGCGAATTTATTTATTTTCTTCTTTTCTTTCTTTCTTTCTCAAAACCGATACCAGTTTTTAAGACTGATCATCAGCATTCATACAAAAATTTTTTTTATCAAAATCGGTTCCGTAGTTTCAGCGTGATGGTGGAACAAACAAACAAACAAACAGACGTTTACTATTTTATAATAGTTAAGAATAGTAGTTTATGAAACTGTTGCATAACAGGGTTTAGGCGAGATTTTAATAGTGTCACAATAGTACACTATTATACTCGAGGCTGGATTGCAGCCCGAGCCGAAGGCGAGGGCGTAATGGAGCCGAGAGTGTAATAGTCAATGCTCACGCGTGTCATACGACATTTTTCAACACACTTGCGAGGAAAAAAACATAAATTACACATTTTAGACAAATATTGAATTTGTGAAAAATGATAAAAATGGTGACATACAGCTATGCGCGCGCAGGTAGTCGAAGGAAACCGCCATACAGCCTAATATAAAAATATTATAAATTTATTTTTTTATTTATAACACAAATTAATATTACTTTTTTGACAAAAATTAATAATTTGATGAAATGAAATGTTTATATAGCATATTTTAATTAATACAGTTGATTTATTCCCAAAAATGTTTAATTTAGTTCAGGCATAAAAACTCTTTGCTGCGATTTAAAAATAAACTGTAAAGTAAAAAGCACTAGTGCGATAATATAATGAAAAAAGCACGCGTGCGTTATAAGCCACATTATGAACCTAAAAGCGATGCAATAAGAGCCACTTTACGAGCAAGTGTGTTGAAAATACCTATTATCTACACTCGTATCGTAAAATTCGAATTATGAACTCGAAAGTAATGTCATAATGACATACTTTACGCACATGCACCTGTTATGAATTTAAAAAGTTTCATTACGATACAGTTTGCTGAACAAAACAATGCGGTAATTTAATTTTTTTTCCATAACCGCACACTTCAGCCTAACTAAGGAGTTTTTAATGCCACTTCGACCTAACCAAGGAGTTTTCAAACCTTTTTTTTAGCAGTCGTACAGTTTGGCACCAATGAGTACACAAAATTCAGGGTGGCGCCACTTGTCATACATTGAAAATTCGCGTTTTTGGCAGAACTTTTGATTGTCATATTGCTTTTAATTATATTTAAGTGTTTACAGGCATATTTTTTGTATGATAAAACAGAGATTGACGGAATCCTGACAAGGATAGAAAATTAGTTCCGATTATAATGTTGTCGCCAGACTATATTTTATTATCTGTGTAGGCGCGCATCAGCGCGCG
This sequence comes from Asteroscopus sphinx, assembly GCA_949699075.1. Taxonomy (NCBI): domain Eukaryota; kingdom Metazoa; phylum Arthropoda; class Insecta; order Lepidoptera; family Noctuidae; genus Asteroscopus; species Asteroscopus sphinx. Next base: position 956,418 of record OX453007.1, read on the forward strand.
TGCGCGGCCGCGCGCCTGGCCTACTGGATTTGGACATCGTTACTTGTAAATTTATTGTTATTGTTTACGTTATTATTATGGTTTTGTATGTCGAAAGTTTTAATCTGGGCAAAAATATCTGACTACAGCAGTGATACTGAACTGAGGAGAATATGACCCCGCCTGAATTTCTGGATGCAGCAACGTAAATGACGAACAATCTTTTACCAGAGAAATCAAGAAAAACAACGACAATGTTACTAAGATTTTGACTTTGGTATTTTATTTAAAATTGTATGAGTGTAGATAAAATAGTGTATGAAACTGACATAATTAGGTATTAAAACACTCGTGTGATACTATTAAAAACCTCGCCTACGGCTCGGTTTTTAAACTCACACTCGTGTTTTAATAACCCCTATTATGCAACAGTTTCATAAACTACTATTCATGTGCAGTTTCATACATTACTTCAACAAAACCACAGATAATATAATACTATATACGGCATTATTTTGTTCAGAAAACTGTATCGTAATGATTTTTTTAAAATTCATTACAGGTGCATGTGCGTAAAGTCTGTCATTATGACATCACTTTTGTGTTCATAATTCGAATTTTACGATATGAGTGTAGATAAATAAAATTTGTGCATTAAATATCAGCAACATGAATAATAATGTAGTTTGGTTTGAGTACGTAAACACCTAGAGAAAGAAAGAAACCCGTGGCGGAGAAACCCGGGCCGTCCGAAAGCGCGCTGGGTTGATGATATAGCCAAAGCCGCAGGAAACACCTGGATGAGTGACGCACAAGATCGAAGAGGCTGGCGTTAAAGAAAGGAGGCCTATACCCAGCAGTGGGTGATACCGGGCTAGGATGATGATGATGATGATGACGTAAACACGTCATATATAATGTAATCGAGTGTAATAAAATTCTACTCTAACATACACAGTGCTTTACGATTTTACCAAAAAAAATTTGGAATAAGGTCTGTTAGGTATCCTACTCATTCTGAAGACAGGCCCGTGCCCACGAATGGGGCAGCAATGGGCTGGTTATGTTAAGATTTGAATTCTAGGCCAAAAATTTCAAATATATAATTATTGTGTGATGTGCGTGTGTGAAGTGATTTAGAATATTATAGCAATGAATTTAAAGGCAAAGAAACAACTTTTTTCATTAATTTTTTTCTCTAAACTTCCTCTCTTTGATTTGCATTAATAAAGTACCTAAATCGTGCCTCTAGAATTCAATTTTGAATTTTTGCGAATATTTTAACAATAAACTCCGGCCGTTGGAACTTTAACGCCTTTTTTCTGCTTCTCGATTCACGTTTCTTGGAACGTAGATTGCTATGTATATCAGATATCTTTTATTGCTTATCTTTGTAATAAAATGAAAAGAATAGAGTTTCAGTTAAATTAGTCTTTTTATTTATCTCGAAGTTTAGTGTAGATTTTTTACTATAAAGTTACAATCTAGCCTTGAGGCTAATCAGTAATTTAATTTTATCCTAAATTACTATGTAAACTAAAATCTAAGAATGCGTCCAATAACTTTTCTTAGTTTCTATTGGGCAAGACACTTTGTTTGTGTGTTCTTTATAGGCAGCACTTATCACTACATTTTATCTGTCAATATTCACTAATCAATACACTAATTCATATGGTTTTGTCCGCTTTAGTTTTCGAACTGTTTCCGTGTTATCGAGGAGCTGGATTGCCTCGACATTCACGTGGTGGTGAAGTCTAAATTCATGAGCTTCTGCGTATTTTTTCATGATTGTGTCTACAACGTCCACATAGAGGTCCCGATAAAAATCGTTGTTTCTGATGTACCAGGGTGCATTTACCATATGTTTGAGTACTTTAGTTTGTTTATTATCTTGTATGTCTTATACATAGTGTTTATTATATATATATTGAACTATATTTACGGGACTTGTCGCCCACAATAAAATCAAAACATAACAAAATTTTTGATTAACCTTGACGTTTCGGCCAAGTTGCATTGGCCGTGGTCACAAGCAGACATAGTTATATAGTCATATAGTTATATGTAGTTTTTAAACTAACATGTCACTAACACGGAATTTTCTATGAGTTCCCGATATCTGGCTATTTAGAAGCACTATAATGATGGGTACACATCCCGTGACATATAATAATAAAAATTGTGTTTACTGTTTACAAAATAGACAGGTTTTAATAGATACGCTTTGGTAAATTTATCGGTTCACATTTTAGTAATTATTTATAACTTGAAAAGTTTGGCAGCTTTTTCTTCATGTAGTTTGCTAGTTCTTTATATCCATCTAATTGTGTATTATTTTCTTTCACATTCGTAAAGTAATACCACTAAAAATTTAAGGTAAATTTCTGGTACAAATTTGTTTTCCACTACAATTTTTCTTTCATTTTACCACTTTCGATCCCAGCTACCCACGCAATAACCTTTTCTATTGCTTTCAAAATAAGGGTTAGTAATGTATGTAAGTAAGTTAGCATGTATTGACCCGTCATAAATCGAAGCAGATGGCCCATATGTTCAGTGATAACCTACGTAACTCTTCCGCGGGACGGATGGAGCGGTGCGATCTGATCGACCTGAAAGTGCTGCGGCTTATTTTATATGTATGTCGAAGTCCAATCGTGGAGTTGGGCAGATAATGATGTATCTGGGAATTTCATGAAATTGGACCTTTAAATTAATTCATCATCATCATCATTTCAGCCGAAAGACGTCCACTGCTGGACATAGGCCTCCCCCAAGCATCGCCACAAAGACCGGTCCTGCACCTTCCGCATCCAGCGGATTCCCGCGCCTACCCACGCTGCGCCTTCCAGTACGCAGTCGCCACTCCAGAACTTTACTGCCCCATCGGCCATCTGTTCTGCGAGCAATGTGCCCCGCCCACTGCCACTTAAGTTTGGCAATTCTTCGGGCTATGTCGGTTACTTTCGTTCTCCTGCGAATCTCCTCATTTTCATTCGATCACGCAGGGACACTCCGAGCACAGCCTTCTCCATTGACCTTCTTGTGACTTTGAGCCTTCTTATCAGGCCCATTGTGAGCGACCACGTTACACTGCCGTAAATAATTAATGGCAACACACACTGGTCAAAGACTTTCGTCTTGAGACACTGCGGTATTTTGGACGAGAATATATTGCGTAGCTTCCTGAACGCTGCCCAACCCAGTCGGATTCGACTACATTCGGATTTACATTAATTGGCCAACTATAATACACACTATATCGTTCAATGCAACACGTTACACGATTTTTCCAGCCGTAGTTTGGCATATCGAATCGATATTATCGATGCTGTAGGATGTCCAAAGCACTAACAAACAAAAAACATTCAAAAACTAGAATAAAAGAGCGAGCGAAGCGAGCTCGGGATTTTTGTACAGCCTACCGCAGTCTACCCAGTATATCATAAAGTCATATCATGAATTCATTATGTGGCAAAGTGTTAGCTTGTTATAACGAAAAAGGCGTTGCTGTCATTGCCCGACTTTCCAATAGGCACACCGTAACGTATTAATAATATCCCAATTCATGAAATACCCAAGCATATCATAACAATTCTAGAATTGGACTTCGGCAAATGTATCTCTTACATTGTTAGGATGTTGGAAAAGTTTCATGTTTTTTTGAATTAGAGACAGAGTGGGCAGAACTTAAGTAATATATTAAATGACTTTCAGTAGGTATGATTTTATGAGAAAAAGTTAATTTATCAAATTAATATTATTTAATTATTTTGGGTGCTTGTAATAAGCCTCGCTTTGTCGTCAGCCACGAGCTAGACTTCTTCATTGTTTTGTGGGCAGGATGAGCTGAACCTTGCATTTTTTATTTTTTATTATCATCATCATCAACTCAGCCTATCGCAGTCCACTGCTGGACCTCTCCCAAGTTGCGCCACAACGCTCGGCCTCTGCCTTCCGCATCCGCATTTTTTATTATACGCATTGTTAATGGCGAAACAAGTTTCAGTAGCCACAAATGAGCTCTTGGCATTTAGCACACTTTACATCCTTTCAATATAATCAAGTTAATTTCCAACTCAAAGCCAACAGTATTTCCTTATCGTGACATTGACTTAAAATCACAAACAGTTCTTGCGTGAGAATTTCACCAAATGTTTATGTTTATGTTGTACCGATTATCATATTAATCCAAGGGTATATATAATCTGTTTATGTATTCAGAACTAGATTACGTAACTTTCGTTTAAATAACAACTTGGTTTAATTTTGATTGAGTTACAAACTCCCATTTATTATCGTCATTGACAGTCTTTATCTGTTTTTGATTGTTTACAATCTTTTTATGATTGTATGTTTTTCTATTAGGGCTCCGTACCCAAAGGGTGCCAAACGGGACTCTATTACTACTCTCGCTACGCTGTCCGTCCGTCCGTCTGTCTGTCACAGGGCTGTATCTGTTGAACGGTAATAGATAGCCGGTTGAAATTTTCTAGGAATATGTGCTGCTATTATAATCCCTATTACGACAATTACTAAAAATAAAAAAGTCTAAATCCGAAGGGGGTCCCTATACAAGAAACCTCGAAAAACATGGATTTTTTTCAACGTTTTTGTTCCGGCTCTATCTTCAAAACGGTAATATATACCAGCGTCAAACTTGGTCTGATTATAGTGTATACTATGTAATTTAGCAACAAACACTAACAATAGGACCAACATAGTCATATGTGGTAACTGCGTAAGAAAGAGATTCAAAAATTCTTATTCCACACTGTGCGTTGATGTGTTTTGATGAACTCTCGTAAATTAAATCAGTTTCTATGGGATATCAGGTCAATGGGTGGTACGGAATCCTTAATGAGTAAGTCTGACTCACACTTGGCCTGTTTTATTTTAATACCTTTCATTTACCGCATGCATCTGACAACACAAGAATTAATGGAGGTGTCATTGTAATGTTACTGTCAAAAATATTGCCAGCCGCAACGAACGTCCGTGAGAAAACATTGCCTCAAGCATCATGCTTGGCAAATGGATAAATAAATAAAATAAATAAATAAATATTTTTGGGACAATTTTTTTTATACAGCTCCACCTAGTCCCAAACTAAGCAGAGCTTGTAGTACTATGGGTGCTGGACAATGGATATAATACTAATATACTTTTTTTTTTGTAAATTCATACTTATTATACATAAACACCCAGACCAACACAAACACTTATGTTCATCACACAAATATTTGTGTCCTGTGAGAATCGAACCCACAACCTCATGATTAGCAGTCAGACACTCGAACCACTAGGCCATAGACATAGTCATGACAGTCACAGTGACAGTTATTAACACATACCATACCGTAGATACCATATTGACTTCTGTAAAACAACAAAGACTGGAGCTGAAAAACCTGCGAACTTCACCATCACTTAAATTTTCCCAAACTGTTTCAGTTATTCATGTTAGTCATTACCTCGACGCAAGCAATTATGCAACACAAATAGCCCAGATTAGTAGCCAAGAATACATACACAATTGGACGGCAAGGTAACAGCGGAGTGGCAAGTCGCCAGCTCGTTGTAAAGTTGACGATAAATCGCGGAGCAGGTGGCCAGCCCCCAGATTGGGCCTGTTACTGCCCTGTTCCAGTGGCTATGCCAAAAATTATGGACCTCCAGGTATGTTTGAATTTTGTGTTATTACTAAAAAGCTGTTTGTGGTACTTAAGCTACGGTATGAACTAACAATATATTCCTATATATTATTATAAAAGGAAGGATTAATAAAATTTAGAAGTTTTGGCATCGTACCATGGTATAAGCACAAATATTTTGAGGTTTTCGAGAAAATGACTACGGTCTGCGACCTCAAAAGACTTCTCATCGGCAATGTTGAAAACTTGGTAGAAACTTTCCCGCCCCTCACATAAAAAACAGCATTGCAAAGTTTATATGCTTCAAAATATTCCAAGACAGAATATTCCTGAAAGCCATCATGCTCCACAAAAGAGTCTCTAAATACTTTTATACTCTTCCCACCTTCACAAACTTACCTCCACCTCGTAAACGAAAAAAACATGAACACATAACAGTACTCGTAAGTTTACCATGAACACCTTACTTCAGCTCAATGCCAAGTACAGACGGCCAAAGAAACACACTTCGCCAAGAATTACGGTCCGAACTTGAGGATAAATGGCGCCTACAATAAACTCGTGTAGAACAAAATGCTTGGAGCATTGTTTGTGTGAGAACTTCGCTTGTTTAAACCGGCTTAGAGGTGAATAAAGTTATGCAAGTTACATGGGAGTTGGTTGAACTGAAAACAAATTGTCGGGGAGCGCCTTTGTGCGTTTTTGGATTTGAAACAGATTTTCAAGCCACTCAGACCCCAAATTGGGTTGTGATAAAGTTGTTTAGCGTAATAATTTTGAATAGGATAATAGAGTTGGCAACTAAGTTACCAAATTAAATGGCTGCAATCCAGTTTCATTAGCCAGACTGACATGACGATTTGTAACTATGCAACCGTACTAAACGTACGGTACGTTTGGTGCGGGGGCTTAGCAATTAGATACTGCAATTTGGGTCGTAGATTCGTTTCCCGCTTCAAACGACAATAATTGTATCTGCAGACTGTTGTTTTTTATTTTTTATTCTTTATTTTATTTCGGGGAATTTTTAATCAAGAAAATGCCAACCCCTTGCAACCTTAAGCCCAAACCAACTATTTTAAGAAGTGTCCTAGCCTCATCTGACAACGGTGAGGCTAAAAAGCTATTATAAAAACCTAAATTCAACCTAGAGGTACCAAAGGCGTGACGTCTTTGAGCCTCATTGCGACTACGACTCCCGCGGGGCAATTGTGTAATGCACTCACTTTGACATTAGCTTTCATTTTGAAATTAAAACAACATTCATTGCGTGGTACGTAGTTGCCGATAACACGGATTGTCAAAACACACGGAGCAATGAACATTGAAATCCAGATGATTGCGATCGCGAATGAGTTACGCAATTCGGCAGCTGTTGTGCATGTATTTGTTTCTACGCACCCACTATGAAAAGGATTTCCTAGTGTTGACTAGTTTACAAAACGATGCCCATCGTTTTGTAAAGTAGTTTAATAATTTAACAATTGCAAAGAACTGCTCAAATAGTTTCTGAAATTCACTGGAGCTCAGCAGTTTCAACGTTTCGTTCTTCCATTTTTGTAAAGCCAGTAGGAATGCTAGGCTGAATAAAGAGTCAGAGAGCCCATACCTGCATGTTTATAGACATACACAAACCTAAACACACACCCAATTTCGGAAACCAATAACCCCATCCAAATACACATCCGGTATTGCACAGCTTGTATTCATATTTAATCATTCAAATACGGCGGTACATCTGGAAGCAGTATTCAAAATACATATTCATTTGCTCCCTTTACACAATCAAAGAGGTTCAGCTACGTATTTAAGGGGGCTATTGCTTCAAATGCCCATTTCATCCCATCCCACTAATATTAGGTATATATGTGATAGTTGTGAAGAAATTTGGACGTTTTTTAGTGAATCATACATAAATAGCTAAACATTTGAGTGAACCTTGACACAAAGACAGAAAAACCCTTGAGATGCATAAAGGATACTTTTCCACGACATATTATAATTATTATTATTATGTGCCTCTGACTGTAGTCAATAAACCATTTTTATTTATTTATTAAATTTATGCACACACAGAGAAATAATAATAAAATACATAGAAATGTAAAGTACAAAGGCACTGCTTATTTCTATAAGAAATTTCTTCCAGCAGACCTGCGAGGGGAAAATTTGAAGCAAAGAGATGTAGACACAATGTGTCAAGTAATACTAATAAATATACCTACATATACCAGGCCCCTCAGAAAGTATTGCGAAAAAAAGTTTTTATATATGGGAGACTGGCCAGTTATAATGTTTTTCGAAAATATGATTATTTATAAGTAAAAATAAGTAAGTTCCAATTTCAAAATTTCCCTCCACATTTTTTGCGAGTTAATTCAAAGTATTGTGTCTCACTGAAATATGGATCTGCGCCGGGAACATTTTAGAGCTATGATTTTATACGATTTCAAGTGTCGCCTGAAACCGGATGAATCGTACGATAGACTTCAAATGGCATTCATGGATGAAGGCCCTTCCAAGGCAACCGTGTATCGTTGGTATAACGAATTCAAGCGCGGTCGACCAACTTTGGGGGATGACGAAAGAAGCGGTCGCCCTTTGACGGCTGTTACCGAAGAAAACGTGCTAGCAGTGAAAAATTTAATCCAAGACAATAGGCGAATTACATATCAGGAGATTTAACACATATTGAAGATTGGATCGGGAAGCGTTCACGAGATTCTACACAGCCATCTTCGCGTGAGGAGGATAGTATGACGCTGGGTGCCGCACAACCTCACCGATGCTCAGAAGCAGGCCCGGGTGGAATGGTGCCGTGATATGCTTAACAAATTTGAAGCAGGCTCGTCTCGGCGTGTTTACGACATCGTTACAGGTGATGAGTCCTGGATTTATCAATACGACCCAGAAACCAAGCGCCAGTCGACTGTTTGGGTGTTTCAAAATGAGCCAACGCCTACCAAAGTGAAGCGATCTAGAAGCGGGGGTAAGATTTTGATCGCTAGCTTTTTTAATTTGACTGGCCACTTGGTATCAATTCCCTTACGGGATCAAAGAAGCATTAATGCCGAATGGTATACTACCAAATGTTTGCCAGAAGTTTTCTCTGTTATAAGCAACAAGCGACCAAACACAGGGCTCCGCGGGCTACTGCTCCACCACGACAATGCACCTGCGCACACCGCACTCAAAACGAGGGACTTCCTGGACAGCACGCCAGTCAAACTCCTGGGTCACCCTCCTTACAGCCCTGATCTAGTACCGTGTGACTTCTTTTTATTCCCAAAAATAAAAAATCAGCTCAAAGGGATACAATTTTCGTCGCCGGAAGATGCGCTGGCTGCGTTCGAGCAGGCTGTAAACGAGGTGTCTGCGGCGGACTGGAAAAAGTGTTTTGAAAACTGGTTTAGGCGCATGAATCTTTGTATAGAGGCTGGTGGAAAGTACTTTGAAAAGATTTGATAAAAATATATGTACGTACGTAACAATTTTTTTTAGTTTCGCAAAACTTTCTGAGTGTCCCACGTATATATACATACATAAACTAATATATAACGTAAAATAAATATAGTATAAAAATAATAAACATAGTCTAGGTATACCTACACAATATCAAAATAGAAATCATAATACATAACATTATTACGTACAACCTATGCGGATGAGGAAAGATAATGCTCTTTTACACGTTTTTTAAACAACACGTTTTTTCTTTCATTCTTTTATTTTCTTCAAATTGAAAAAACCAAGTTTTATTGATTATCATGAGAATTACATGATTTATGCGAAAATTTAACCCATTTTGATAACAAGAACTGGATAGATCATTTACTTGCAAGATTTGTAGGAGACACACAAATACTAGTGTAGTGTTTGGATTGGATCCTTCAGCTTGTATGTTAAGCAATCAACGAATAGTATAATTAGTGCAATTTAAATAAACTGAATTTTAATAGGTAGTATGAAGTGCATTTTAACACGTGTGTCAATTTGAGCCAGTTATATTCCGGCAAGTATAGTCGGGGCGTACAGACCTGTTGCCGTTTTGGGGAGAGATGTCAATAGAGCCGCTTAACCCTGCCCTACTCGATAGTTTGGGAAAATTGCGACGATTTATGTGACGTGTTTATTTAGTTGTTCATTTGAGCGTTATGGGTGGAGTGAACACTTTTCTGTAGGTTCCGTTTTTACTAGGCATGACTTAATAATCAAGAAAAAAGCACATCAAACTTAGCACTGTGTCTAACTGCGATGAAAAGCTGCAATATAACTTTTAGGATTAAGTAATAAAGAATGAATTAGAATAAAACATGTTGAACCGGATTACATCGCGTATATTATTAAAATTGATAATGTGTAGTGATCGCGAAAACCTAAGACATTAATTATTACTAAATAAGTATAGGTATATAAATAAAGAACCTAGTGGTTTTCAAAATATTCCCTCTACAATATTTTCCCTCAACCCAACAGTTCACCTAATCCGTAATTACTTATACCTCAATTTCCTTCGACTATAAATCGAAGACTCCCATTCAAACGAAGCAAAAAGATAACATATGCAAATCGCTAATATCTAATATGCGGGGTCAGGATATAATCCTTCCTTTGAAAGGCAATACGTTTCGGACGTACGCATAGACCTATTAGAATATGCGACCGCAGGATTTGGCCCATACAAACATTCGGTATACCCGCTTTGTGCATCCCTATGTATCAATTAAGTTGGATGGGGAGTTGGGGGTTTCATGTATGTTTGAATGTTGATGATACTGAAACACCCTCATAATTTGAGGATCAAACACTGCATAATATTAGAGATCGAAACACAATTATTTCGATAGAATGGCACTACGAAGTGAAAACGATATAAAACAAAACACACACTTGCGTTTTATGTGAGGTGGGTAGCAAAATTGAGAAGTTTCATGGCGAGCGGTCTAGAGTTTAGAACTCCAACATCGTCTTTGTGGTCCGAGTATTTTATGCAATACGGATCGCAGAACTCTAGACCGCTCTGTGCCCGATCTACCAGATTCTAAGACCTTTCTAAGTTCATACGATGAAGAGTCGTCTACTTATCACGCCATTGTTTCCACCATACATCTTCTTTACCAAGTTTCACGCAACTACCAGGGAAACATGGTTCGTTAGACACCGGCAACTCATAAATATTCAAGTCAAGCACTCCATAACCGTAACAACAGACTTATGGCTCTCAACCAACCAGTAAACTAGATTTGAACTTATTAGAACTTAAATTACTTCTCAACTGATTACTGTTTCCCATTACGGTTTCCACGATATCTTATTTACTCGTAGTTTTAAATTAAGATTTTCATTAAGAACTAACTTTATGGATGGACCTTAGTTTTCAGATCCAGATAGGTAGCTTTATGTTTGTTTTTAGTTTGTAGTTCTATTAGTGTTGGTGTTGGAATTTTTTACTAAGTTTCAAATCAGAGTGCTTTCAAACTTTACTTTTCAAAGAGAATTTGTAGCAATAGTATTATAACGTCATAAAAAAGCTAGCCTAACTATTAATTGGATATGGTTTGTGGTGGACCTTCTTATTCTAATTAGTTTTAGTCTATAATGAACACAAAAAAAATACATATAATTCGTTATGAACATAACATTATTAAAGGTCAATAGAGAGGGCTATGCTCGGAGCGTCCCTGCGTGATCGAATCAGAAATGAGGGGATTCGCAGGAGAACGAAAGTAACCGACATAGCTCGAAGAATTTCCAAACGTAAGTGGCAGTGGGCGGGGAACATTGTTCGCAGAGCAGATGGCCGATGGGGCAGTAAAGTTCTGGAGTGGCGACCGCGTACTGGAAGGCGCAGCGTGGGTAGGCCAACAAGGTGGACCGACGACCTGGTGAAGGTCGCGGGAATCCGCTGAATGCGGAAGGCGCAGGACCGATCGTTGTGGCGATGCTTGGGGGAGGCCTATGTCCGGCAGTGGACGTGTTTTGGCTGAAATGATGATGATGATGATGAACATAACATTCGGAACATTTGGATTTGTTATATCTTTCCTGACCACAAAATCTCTAACCATCAATGAAACAAGGCCACTTATCTACTATAAATACATCGTCTAACTCCTAAGCAAACACAGATTTCTTTTATTGTTGACCATCCTTAGCAAATACTGTCAGATCCATCAGACCGCTGTAATGCGTTGTAAACAGCGCGGATCACGCCCTCAAAGCAACCTTCCGTATATTTAGCGCGTGACTGCAATGCTAGTGCTCTATAAAAGATAAATTGAGATGGTAGGATATCGAGTGGTAGGATTGGAAGTTAGAATTGTTTTGTTATATTCGTAAAGTTTATTTATTTATTTATGTATCCCAATCACCACTACCATTACAGGACACTCTCAATGCGGTAGTGTGGTCCTTAAATATGCCAAACATAACACGTATAATATAATTTTTGTGAATTCATTCAGAGTGCAGGAAAATAAATCTATTCTCTCAGCTACATCATTAAGTGTAGACAAGGCGCGCGTGATAGGCGCTTTGCCGAGCATGTTAGTTCGTCCGCAAAGTTATTACAAATCGAAGTTCATAAACTATTATGACCATCTGCTGGCAGCGGCTGGTCTACAGCCATTCTCAAAGTGTGCTCCACGGAGCACTAGGGCTCCGCAAGGCCTCTGCTAGAGCTCCTTTATCATAATCAACTTAAGTCCTAAAGAATGAAGCATATCACCTAATTTGTGTGTATTCGTTGTTTGTATATATTTATATATTTGTTAGTCAGACGGCCAACAAACACCTCTTTGTCATAGGTGTGACTGACAGTCCTCTGTGCAGAGCCTGCATGGAGACAGAGGAAACAGCGGCCCACGTGCTTCTCAACTGCCCGGAGGTCGCCTCATACAGGGCTAAGTACTTCGGAGATCCGGGTGCTCTCCGAGAGACAGTCAGCAACATCAAGCGTTTGCTGGCCTTCCTCGAGGAGCTGGGGTGGCTCGAGTAAACAAGTTATTCCCACCCACACGCCAAGCGTGGAGTTGCGGAAAATGTCCCGTTATACCAATACCAATACGAAAAGTCAGACGGCCATTGTTATACTTAATTAATTATTGGATGTAATAATCTGGAAATAAACGATTTCATTTCATACCATGTCTTGTCACTGTAGTGTCGGGAGTAATAATAGACGTGTTGATGGTTATAAGGTCTGTAATTTACTACGGAATACATGGAATACATGGTAGAGGCATGTACTACACCACATCACATAATAGCCGAAAATGGAATGATGGAAACAATTTCAACTTAGTGGAATCAGTACTTATAATGTTATGTAGGTATGTAAAGTACCTATTTTTGTATGAGAACAAACATAAAAATAGGTTAATTGCTTATTTTAGGGCTCCGTAAAATATAAAATGGTGTCGAAAAGGTTCCATTGCCAAAAAAGTTTGAGAACCGCTGTATAGACTAGGATCACGGGACTTTTCCACATTCACATTCATCACATTTTAGTCACGAAGACTGTCGACGAGTTTTCTCGTGACCACGGCCAATGCAACTTGGCCGAAACGTCGAGGTTAGTTAAAATGTTGTTTTGTTTTTTCTGTGTGTGAGAAGTCCCGTAATCATAGTCTAATTATTACTAGAGCTCTGTGGGGTTGGGTACATAATTAACTAGGAAATGGCTGGACATCAGAAAGCCATTTTTGAGTTCTAATCTATTCCCTAGAATTGTTTCACTAGTAACCTACTTTTGGACAACAATCTAAGTAGCAAGCAAGTAGTAAGTTAGTAGATATACTAATAAAATATTACTGGGCGTGTCTGCTTTGGTAATATAACCCATGTTCAACAGGAGAACTTTATGATAATGGCTAACCATGACGACTGACGTCAATACTTGCCATACATAGTCAAAACTGAGGCTTAAAAGGTTCCCTTTGTATCAATAATGCGCAATTCCCAAATTAAATACAACAATTTATATACCAAGCCTTCATAATAATAACTTCATAAAATACAGAAACAGCGATGTGTATTTCGCCCATTAACCAATTATACAGTCAAGGTAAAATTTCATTAAAACGAACACAATAATAGAGCGGAATCGCATTAATTATTTGAAATGCATAAATTTTAATGTTCGCATAATAATGAAACTGCAATGCGACTAAATTTTCGATGTTACTTCTTTGTCTGTAAAATGGAGTGCTAAAATTTAACTGGGTACTAACGAACTTCGATCAACAACTATTGTTAACCTAAGCTAACGAACGGAACTTAGTGGTCTGAGTACTTTCACTATTCCTGTATATTATAATTTCACTTTTTTAGGGTTCCGTAGTCCTACAAGGAACCCTTATAGTTTCGTCATGTCCGTCCGTCTGTCCGTTTATCCTAATCTTTACAGCTTAATAACTTCTACAGTTATAAACATAAGTAAATGAAATTTTGCTAAAAAATAGTCTAGATATAGATCTCAGTTTTAAATGAATAAAAAAATCGTGATTACGTATTTTAGGGGTGGCGCCCATACATGTGAAATGGGGATGAAATTTTTTTTTTCGCTGCACCCCCTCGTGTGGGGTATCATTGAATAGGTCTACTAAAATGAAAGTAATGTTTCATACATAACTTTTTTATCAGGTGTACCATCTGCGAAATATAGCCCGCCAGAGTGGCTTGCAATGTGTCCCCCACCCAGCCATTTCTAAACTATGCAACGTAGTTCGAAACTTATAATCTTCCACATTGATAGACCTTTATAAAAACTCTCTTTTGAAATTATTTCGAGTATAATTTGATAATACATTTTTGAGTTATGGAGAGAAAATTGAAAAATACATAAAACGTCCTAGTTCAAAGGTCATTGACCATAGAGAAAAATGATCTTAGTAAATAATGCTCCTTTAGCTACTTTCTATTTAAAAAATTTACAAAAAGTAACTTTGTTAACACAAATGAAATGACAAACTTCTTAAATTTGGCGCTGTACAGCGCCATCTAGCGGCTAGTAGCAACACTCTCTGAGTCCCCAATGTTGCAGTCTATTGCATTTGGCACTTTATAGCGCCATCTAGCGGCGGCTACTAACAACACTATCTGAGTCGCCAATGCTGCCGTCTATTGCAAAAACTAAAATACCATGATTAATATTCGATTTGATTTGTTTGTAACACCTACTTAAGGAACCCTATAATACTGAGCATGGCCCGACATGCTCTTGGCCGGTTTTTAATATAATGAATGCTAAAAATAAGCTTAAAATTCTAGGTAAGGCCGACCGCACGTCGGTGGAAACACTTTGACATTAGCAGCATCTTTATTTCGTAAGCAGTAAGGGCGGTTTTCAAATTGCAGGGTTACCACTGTCATGCAGTCGACTGTACATAAAACAATATAAAATATTAAATTGCAATCAAACGAAAACAAGCGCTCTTCCTACTCTCTCCTACTAAACTGTGCTGTGCCCGACACGGTTAGTCTTATGCCTACCACCAGTTTTAAATCCGTATTACAGAAGGTTCTTCAAGTATAGTTTGTTCTTCAATCAAATGATCGCTACCTAAGGATATAATCGTTACTTGATTATCGGTCTAATTCCAACACGGTAATTATAAAATTGAATTCAACAACATAGCACAAGAATATAACCTGAAATAGGAAATGAAAAATGAATAAATAAATCTCTACTCAAGCGTGGTGTCAACCACAATTGAGTGATTACAGATCAAATCTCTGCTCAAATACCAAAACAGGTGACAGTATAAAATAAAGCTAAACTCAGCTGAACTGTGATCAATGAATCTATGCTTGAGGAATGTTCTAAAATTAAATCCCAACTCAAAACTAGTTTTAAGCGGTGATCAACGCTTGAAGAACGTTCGGTAATATGGGCCTTAATAATACCTACATTCACCCTATGTTATAGAATGCAATAAAGAATTGAGTATTGAATAGGGTCATCAAAAAAAATGCCTCGTTGGTCTAGTGGTTGCAAGCGCGACTGCTGAGTGTGGGGTCCTGGGTTCGATTCCCGGTTCAGGCAAAGTGTTATTGGGTTATTTAATTAGTAAATTCTCAGTAGCAGCCTGGAGTCTGGATTTGTGCCCGGTCACTTACATTCAACTACAGATGCGGGCGTGGAATTGCTGAAAAACATATTCGAGGCCTGGGAGAACTCTCAGGATGCTATTGGTATATTCTGTGACTTGTCTAAGGCCTTCGATTGCGTACATCACGATACACTCATAAGGAAATTGCACCACTATGGAGTAAGGGACAAGGCTCTCGACCTTCTGACTTTTGACTTAAATAACAGAATTCATAGGGTTGATGTTAATGGTAAGAGATCTCCAGGTTCTGCGGTCACCATAGGTGTTCCACAGGGTTCAATTCTCGGTCCTTTTTTGTTCCTTATTTATATTAATAACTTGCCTAAAGACTTGACGTAAGAGATAATCATGAAATTGTGTTGTTCGCGGATGATACGTCACTTATTTTTAAAATCAAGCGACAATTACTTAATTTCGACGAAGTAAACAATACACTCTCCAAACTTGTCCATTGGTTCACTGTAAATAATCTTCTCCTTAATGAGAAGAAAACTAAATTTATAAAATTTTCAACGCCTAATGTCATTCAGGTACAGACCAATGTACAAGTGAATGGGATAGAGCTGGACCCTGTTGAGTCAACTATTTTCCTTGGCATAACTATAGACGCCAAGTTGCAGTGGGGCCCACATATCAACAAGTTGTCAAGTAGACTTAGTTCTGCAGCCTACGCTGTTAAGAAAATTCGGAACATTACTGATGTGGATACAGCCAGAATAGTCTATTTTAGTTATTTTAATAGTGTAATGACTTATGGGATTCTCCTCTGGGGTAACTGTGCAGATATTAATACCATCTTTGTTTTACAGAAAAGGGCTGTTCGAGCCATTTACAAATTGGGTCCAAGGGTTTCTCTCAGAGAAAAATTCAGAGAGTATGGTATTCTGACTGTAGCTTCTCAATATATTTATGAAAATTTATTGTATGTGCAGAAAAATATTTCAGATTTTGTTAAAATGTCCGATGTTCACAGTTTTAACACAAGGTACAAACACAACCTTGCTGTACATCGTACTCGTCTCCACAGAGTAAGCAACTCGTTCATGGGTCAATGTATACTTTTTTACAACAAACTTCCCATTGAGATCCGTAATTTATCCCTTAAGAGATTTAAAGCTTTTATTAAAATTAAACTTTGCAATAAAGGATACTATAAAATTTCTGATTATTTTGATGATAAAAAAGCTTGGGACTGATCTGCTCGCTAGATACAGGCAATATTGTCTTTTTAGGGTTCCGAAGTCCTACAAGGAACCCTTATAGTTTCGTCATGTCCGTCCGTCTGTCCGTCTGTCCGTCTGTCCGTCTGTCCGTCTATCCGTCTGTCCGTCTGCCCGTCTGTCCTAATCCTTTACAGCTTAATAACTTCTACAGTTATAAACATAAGTAAATGAAATTTTGTTAAAAAATAGTCGACATATAGATCTCAATTTTAAAAGAATAAAAGAATCGTTTTTCCGTATTTTAGGGGTGGTGTCCATACATGTGAAATGGAGAAAAAAAAATTTTTTCGCTGCACCCCCTCGTGTGGGATATCATTGAATAGGTCTACTAAAATGAAGGTAATGTTTGATAGACCACTTTTTTATCAGGTGTACCATCTGCGAAATATAGCCCGCCAAAGTGGCTTGCAATGTGTCCCCCCCCCTGCCATTTCTAAACTATGCAATGTAGAAACTTATAATCTTCCACATTGATAGACCTTTGTGAAAACTCTCTTTTAAAATTATTTCGAGTATAATGTGATTATAATTTTTTGAGTTATAGAGAGAAAACTGAAAAATACTTAAAACGTCCTAGTTCAAAGGTCATTGACCTTAGAGAAAAATTATCATAGCAAATAATACTCCTTTAGCTACTTTCTATTTGAAAAAATCACAAAAAGTAACTTTGAAATGACAAACGTCTTAAATTTGGCTTCTTGAATTTATCGCTAGATGGCGCTACTAACAACACGCTCTGAGTCGCGAATGCTGCCGATTATTGCAAAAACTAAAATAGCCATGATTAATATTCGATTTGATTCGTTTGTAATTACACCTACTTAAGGAACCCTATAATACTGAGCATGGCCCGACATGCTCTTGGCCGGTTTTTTTATATCTAGGTTTACGTTTACGTCATCTTTTATTTTGTACAGTTTTTATTGACATTGGATTATACCGTTTTTTTGACATGATTTAAACACCGTTGTGACATTTTATTTATATACTTTAATTTGACAATTTGGTTTATATACATTTAACCATGCATATTTATTATATAACACAACAAACTTGTCTTGTCTTGTTGTCTGGACTTTAAAAGAGACTATGATCCCTGAGTTTGTTTCGGTATTTCTTCTCAGAGGTAGTCATATAGGAAATGCCGATGTCATCTAGTTTTTATAATTAACCGACTTGTAAAAGTGATTTTTAACATCCAATTTGCAGAATAAATGATTTGTATTTGTATTTGTTCAATGGCTCCCCCCTATTACATGGGACTGAACATAACTGGCGAAATGTGGGTGTACTATATTACACCTCTGCCTACCCCTTCGGGGAAATACAGGCGTGATGTTATTAGTCTATAAAATACTTTTTATTTGAATAAGTTATTATTCTTAGTTTCCAAGATATTAAGGTTTTTGTTGATGACCTGGATTCATTGCTCCCGAGTGTATTTTATTGACAAAAGATAAGTGGTTAAACTCTTGTTATTCTTAACTTTTTGCTCGATTCGTAAGTTAAAGATGAACATCAACTTCTACCACAGTATAAAGAGATACTTTTTTTATTTTTATTTATTTATTTTACTTTATTTACAACGGTCTTGAACCAATTACAGTAATTAAAGATAGAGGAATGACACATAAAATATATAGTGAATTACAAATCTTTCATAAATCTCTCTCGCAATGTTTCAGGCATACTAACAGAATCTTCTTCCAATCGTCCGCAAACAGATCATAATTCGGATTACAATCCAAGAGTTCGTTGAGTGCAGTGAGAGTACGAGGTACTGGCGATTTAGCTCGCGCTACAGTGCGACATGAAGGCACAGCAAAAAGCTTGTGCTTCCTGTTGCGGTGGTAATTGACCGGTGCAAAGAATCGTGCCAGCTCATTATGCAGATCTGGTGCATCAATGGACCCGCGAAGAGTTTTACATGCTGTTGTAAGCTGATCACATGCTCTTCTTACCTCAAGTGAGTTGTAACCGAGGCACCCGAGTAGAAATTTGGTTGGGTAGAGAAACGGATAATAACCATGTACGCGCTTATAAAGGTACCTCAGGAATGCTTTTTGCACCTTTTCTAACATAAGCGCGTAGGTATTTTCGTGAGGGTTCCAAACGCATGCACTGGACTCTAATTTGGTCCGAACCAATGCATTAAATAATATTTTAATGACATGTGCATTGCGAAATTCTTTTGAGTTTCGCAGAACGAATCCTAATCTTCGGTACGATTCTTTAGCCGTTAGCAGCATGTGGTCATGGAATGTGAGCTTTCGATCGAATGTGACTCCCAAATCTTTCATAGCTGTAGTTTTAATGATAGTGTTATTGCATAACTTGTATTGAAACTCTATTGGGTGCCACATTCGACCGAAGGTCATGGCATTGCATTTGGAGAAATTGAATTCCATTCTGTTCTCTACACTCCATTGATAAATCGCATTTATGTCTTGCTGAAGTGCTAAACAGTCTTCTTCGGAGTTAATTTCGAGGTATAATTTCAGGTCATCGGCATAAAGCAGACATTTTGAGTGGCAAAGTACTGTAGGAAGATCATTAATCATTATCAAAAATAATAAAGGTCCTAAAATTGAGCCTTGGCTGACTCCGGAACGCGTATGATAGGGACTCGACTCGTATATCCCAAGCCTGACAAACTGCTGACGATCACGTAGGTAGTCCGCGAAAAATTGGAGAAGAGCTGGAGCCAGTCCTATTTTACTAAGTTTCGCCAGTAGCATGTCATTATTGACCCTATCAAAAGCCTTCCGAAAGTCAAAGTAAAGAACATCTACTTGTCGACCACGATCTAAGCTAGAAGAAATATATTCCACCAATGTAAGGAGATTGGTGTTAACGGACCTTTTACTCCTAAAACCATGCTGTTCGTTACATAAATAGTGATTTATTTGTACTGATATATTCTTGTGGAGAATGTTCTCAAAGACTTTGGCTGGCGCGGATAAAATTGCGATAAATATACATTAACATCCTTACTCTGTGCTTCTACTTCGCCTTCAGCCACTTCAATAAACCACTTCAGATTTGGGAACATACCTACTAACGGCTAAAATTAATATCCTATCCATCCACGATTTACCCTACTAGAGATAGAAATTTGACATATTTTGTATGGAGCTTATGTCAAATTTCTATCTCTAGTAGGGCAAATCGTGGATAGATTGGATATTAATTTTGGCCGTTAGTCACAGGTCGTTATTTATATTTGTTGGTCATAATTGTAATCTTGAATGAATCTCTGAAAAATGCTAAGTTTTTTATAACTTATGAGGGCAAACGAGCATGTTGATCACCTGATAGTAAGCAATCTCCGCCGCCCATGATGATCAAATGAGAGAAACCTAATTTCGTAAAAACCAAGCTCTTTTTAAAAAAAAATTTTTTTTATTAAAATCATTGGTTTACATAAATATTTGCAATAGGGCCTACATTTAAATAGGTACATTATAATGGGAACCTGAACTAGGATAAACCTATATCTCAGGTATCATTAGTGCTTCTATTTATTACTTCTTATTTTCAATTGAGAAACTGACCGTAAGTCTTGTTACAAGAATTAGTCCAATCAAATGTTATTTGCCATGTCATCACAGAAAAAACACTGCAATATAAAATTAAATCCTATTCAAAAGTATATTAACTTGAAATTTAATTTCCCTGCTTTTATGCAAGTGCTAATACAACAAAAAAAGAGTCTCGTCTTCACTGAGAGTATCCTTCCCTTTTAATCTCGTAAATGGCTCATCTTGATGACAGTTTCATTTGAATTGAGCTGCAGCTTCGCAGCGAACTAAGTTTGCTATCAACTTGTTGACAATCTTCTTCCCATTAATGTTATTAGCTTCTCTGTCTTGGATTTGTTTTAGTTATAAACTTGAACGGGATTGTTGATGATAGTTTTTATAATGGACTGGAATGATGATGAGATATTATCTTTATGGACTTGCGTTGGATATTGTTCTTGTTAGATAAAGAAAGGTATTATGTATGATGGTCACTTGGAAATTAGCGAAGCTAACTTTGCGGATTGTACGATCTGCAAGGTTAAGCTGCACGTGCCGCGGTCAGTCTGTGGATGGGTGACCGTTTCGTTACACATCGAGACCCCTCCGTGCCTCGGAGAGCACGTTAAGCTGTCGGTCCCGGTTGTCATACGAATATCTATAACAGTCGTTACGAGTAGTCAGAAGTCTGACAACTGGTCTAACCTCCGAATGTCAGTATTACCCAGTAACTGGGTTGCGGTGGTCTGATGGCAGTCGCTCGATATTCAGCAGAATCTGGCTAGACTGGAAGCCAACCCCAATATAATTGGGAAAAGGCTCGGAGGATGATGATTATGGTCATTTGGAAATTGGAATAAGTCTTAAGGTGGCCACTGACGATGCTTCCAAACGTGTGAATGGCATAGCCGCATTCCAAAATCTGTCCGTGAATGTTGAAATCGTATGTTATTTCTAGAAAAAGTCAAGCTTTTTTGGATGTCGTCATTAAAACGACGTCCGAATAGATACATCGTCAGTGCCCAGCTTTAAGGAACATATTCACCGCGAGCATTCGGGTACAATGTAACAGTTCGAGCTGTGAATACGTCGAGGCTAGCTTTACAGTGTGTAGACTGAGATGGTTAAAAGTTTGACCATTACAGCAGTGAGCACATTAAGCCGAGCACTAGAATGCGTAGACTTGGAATGTTACAACGTCGAACATAACAGCAATGAGTACGTTATGCCGAGCAATGCTATGCGCACCACTCACTCACTATTACTCGTGGACCCACCGGCCAGTGGGTCCACGAGTCATAAGTTTTTGAGCCAGTGGGACCACGAGCACTGGTGGTATAAAGCCAGTAGGTCCACGAGTCATACATCGTAATTAACTCAAAAACAAATTAATCAATGTTACACGTACGAATTTTCACAGTTTGTTATGTTCGCATTTTGGAATGTTCGCAGTTTGAAACAGCGACTCCTCAGTCAGTACTTTGTGCTGGCACACCATTGTAATATCGAATTTTGAATTGTCACATTACACGCATACGCTCGCGGTGAATACGCTCTTCGAAAATTATAGATATTTATATTGGAAACTGCTATCTATACATACCAGGCCCCTCAGAAAGTATTGCGAAAAAAAGTTTTTATATATGGGAGACTGGCCAGTTATAATGTTTTTCGAAAATATGATTATTTATAAGTAAAAATAAGTAAGTTCCAATTTCAAAATTTCCCTCCACATTTTTTGCGAGTTAATTCAAAGTATTGTGTCTCACTGAAATATGGATCTGCGCCGGGAACATTTTAGAGCTATGATTTTATACGATTTCAAGTGTCGCCTGAAACCGGATGAATCGTACGATAGACTTCAAATGGCATTCATGGATGAAGGCCCTTCCAAGGCAACCGTGTATTGTTGGTATAACGAATTCAAGCGCGGTCGACCAACTTTGGGGGATGACGAAAGAAGCGGTCGCCCTTTGACGGCTGTTACCGAAGAAAACGTGCTAGCAGTGAAAAATTTAATCCAAGACAATAGGCGAATTACATATCAGGAGATTCAACACATATTGAAGATTGGATCGGGAAGCGTTCACGAGATTCTACACAGCCATCTTCGCGTGAGGAGGATAGTATCACGCTGGGTGCCGCACAACCTCACCGATGCTCAGAAGCAGACCCGGGTGGAATGGTGCCGTGATATGCTTAACAAATTTGAAGCAGGCTCGTCTCGGCGTGTTTACGACATCGTTACAGGTGATGAGTCCTGGATTTATCAATACGACCCAGAAACCAAGCGCCAGTCGACTGTTTGGGTGTTTCAAAATTAGCCAACGCCTACCAAAGTGAAGCGATCTAGAAGCGGGGGTAAGATTTTGATCACTAGCTTTTTTAATTTGACTGGCCACTTGGTATCAATTCCCTTACGGGATCAAAGAAGCATTAATGCCGAATGGTATACTACCAAATGTTTGCCAGAAGTTTTCTCTGTTATAAGCAACAAGCGACCAAACACAGGGCTCCGCGGGCTACTGCTCCACCACGACAATGCACCTGCGCACACCGCACTCAAAACGAGGGACTTCCTGGACAGCACGCCAGTCAAACTCCTGGGTCACCCTCCTTACAGCCCTGATCTAGCACCGTGTGACTTCTTTTTATTCCCAAAAATAAAAAATCAGCTCAAAGGGATACAATTTTCGTCGCCGGAAGATGCGCTGGCTGCGTTCGAGCAGGCTGTAAACGAGGTGTCTGCGGCGGACTGGAAAAAGTGTTTTGAAAACTGGTTTAGGCGCATGAATCTTTGTATAGAGGCTGGTGGAAAGTACTTTGAAAAGATTTGATAAAAATATATGTACGTATAGAACAATTTTTTTTAGTTTCGCAAAACTTTCTGAGTGTCCCACGTATAATAAAATCGTAACGAAGAAAAAACTGTACATTGAATATTTTTTTGAAAAATTTATTGCTAAGCATTCTAGGAACGATACTGATGCCAAAACTGCAATTTTTAGTATTTCTGTCTGTTTGTCTGTTTGTCTGTTTGTCTGTATGTCTGTCTAGGGTTGGAGCAAATACTATTGGATCGATTTCATTGAAATTTTGCATAAACATTTCTTAAGGTCCTGCTCAGAAACTGCAGTATAAATCATCACGCTATTCTTTATAGGAGGTGAGTAGTAGAACAAGACGTGTACACGAAAGCTATATTATGAGACAGTATTTATCTGATGTAAAAAAACAACGGATTCTAATAGCGGTTATTAAAATCATCAACCTAAATTAAGAATCATCACGCTATACCCAAATGGAGCTAGACGACGAGTTTTAAAAATAAGAACGCCTATTTTGAAAGTCTGAGGAAGTGACTACGTAACTGGGTAGTCTAATGAGTAGGATGCGATTCTTTTGTTCTGAGGTCGAATCCCAACTTCGACTTCACTTTTTGTGATTATTGCTTCAATATTATGTGTGATTTTCAATAGTTCAGACGGAGTGAGAATGTTTACGTCAAATTCTAATGTATCGGAGTATTTTGATATTAATTCTTTAGTTTTTTTGAGAATTTTATCAGTAGGGTCTTTGTTTACTTTTTTGTAAGTGGCATTGTCCGACAAAAGCTCTTGAATTTTCTGATTGTAATCAGACGTGTTCATTACAACCGTTGCGTTACCCTTATCGGCACAAAGGATAGTCAGGTCTGGGTCTTCACGAAAGTTTTTTAAAGCAAGGTATTCACCACGAGAAAGATTCTGTTTTGGTGGTTTGCTTCGACGTAGTATGGTTGAGACGTCTTGACGAATCGCCTCCAAATCATCATCAATCATTTTTAACGTAATTTTTTATAAGACAGTCCTTGACGTTGCATATTATATTTATTTATTTTATAATTCCGTTGTAACAAAAGCGTTAAAAACCCAATGGATGCCTACTTTACCCTGTCAAAAAATCATAATGCGAGGTTTGGCTCTCAACTATTTTCTTCTCCGAAACTGGACCAATTTAAAAGGTAGGTATTTCATAAACTGAATAAGAATAATATGTACTGTGTCGCTATGTTTTTTTCTTTTTCATTAATAGTTGTCAAGTTTATACACTAGGCCTCTGTAAACAGGGGTCTAACTAGGCAATTTTGAGATTTTTTGTGAGCTTCTAGAAATAATTTATCAATAAAAACGACTTACACAAATTTTTTATATTTATTTTACTTTAAAAAATCATTGTTCTAGGGTTATAAACCACAATGAAAACAGTTTGCGTTTGTGTAGAGAAAAAACCACCCGCATTTCTTCTTAAAATTCAAGTTGGTAAATATAATCAGTGATTTCAAAAAAACACCAAAAAATTCGCGCTCGCTACGCTCGCGCTCATCCACAGTTTTTTAATATATTAAGGGATAGGTCTGCCAAAGCGTGAATCTATATTTAGTTATTTACGCTATAGCGTGTACTATTGGCCGCTCTAGGCGCCACAAAAACGGATTTGGCTCAAATAAATGCGTACTCTTTTGTCACAGAATATCTTTGCCTTTGTGAAAAGCTAATCAGTTTGTTCATGAAAAAAATACAAACAATTTCGAGCTCGCTTCGCTCGCGCTTTTATTTCTATGCTTCTTTCTTCTGAAAACTGGGCGTATGTTGTAAGCAACTATTTTGTTTGGTACGTTAATAGAGACAAATCCGAATCTATCTTTAAAACGATGATTATAGTGCATACTATGTTCTTTAATAACAAATACTAAAAATAAGACAAACATAGACAAATATTCATATTTCGCGGCCGTTGCTTGATGTCTTTTGATGAAATCTCATTCATAAGAAAGCAGTTTCTAAGGGGTATCAGGTCAATGGGTGGTACGGAATACTTACTGCGAGTCCACCTCGCATATGGCCGTTTTTTTATATCCCCAGTTGGGAAGTTTTTGGTTTCAATGCCGAAGCTCTTTTGTAAGCTATCAGTGTCAAAATATTTTCTTATAGGAGGTAAACCTATTACCGTTATCTGATTACCGTTTCAAACTTGCAGTCTGCTACTACACAATTTCAATAACATAACATTAGTTTGATGTAAATTAAGAGAACGCCAGGAAACCACAGAAATGATACTTGAAATATGTTACCGGGAATTCTACCATCTTACCTATGAGTCATTATACTGCTGCTCAGAATTTATGTGACATATAAAAGCATCATCATTTCAGGCAAAGGGGCTGAGTGAAAAGAGTTTTTTCCTTACAGTGCATGCTCTGTTGATATTTTTTTTTGTATAAATACAAGGCAAACAAAGACATGTGTAGTGGTATATGCCTGAGTAAGAAAGATATGCAAATATTCACATTTTATAGAAAGGAGCACGCTGATTGTGCACGGTGACACTGACAGTGCTGCATCTTTGGTAAACTCTCACGAATACCTAATTCAACGGGGTATCAGGTCGATGCGGAACCCTAACTGCGCGAGTCCGACTTGCACTTGGCCGATTTTATCTATTTGCTATCAACCCAGCCTTTTCCTAACATTATTAGAGTCGGTTTGCAGGTTAAACCAAATTCTTCTGGTTTGGGCATGTAGTGAGGATGGTCTATAGGAGATTGACGAAACAAATATTCGAAGCGAGAGTGGCTGAAAGAGTTGGAAGGGGACAACCTCGGCGAACGTACCGCAACCAAATCGCAGACGTTCTCAAAAAAGGCCAGGTTAAAAGCACTGTAAACCGACGGAGATGAAGCGAAGGTGTGTCAGGATCGTAGCAGGAGGAAATCCTTAGTCTCTGCCTACCCTAATGGGAAACGGATGTGATGATATGTACGTATGTATGCGGTGTGTTCTTTCAAAATGTATGTATTTATCCTATTGATATATTCTACTTCCTACTAATATTATAAATGTGAAAGTATGAATTTTTGTTTGTTTAATGTTCGTCCTTCAATCACGCTAAATCAGCTGAACTAATTTAGATAAAATTTAGCACACAGATAGACCATGTCCTGGATTAATACATAAGATACTATTTATCGACATATCACGGGAGCGAAGCCGCGGGCATCAGCTAGTAAGAAATAAAAATGTTTGTTTTACTTGTAAATTTTGTTGTGTATTCAGTCAGTTAACTTCATGATTAGTATTCATGATGATGATGATGATTCAATCAATTAACTTCATGATTAGTATAGCTTCATACAGTGTAACTAAAATTTAAATTCTTTGTATACCTAGACTCAGTCTGAGGACAGACTGAGAGCAGAATGGCCGAGTTGTAGGAATAAATTTTAAGATTTGTATTCGTTTAATTAATTGTCTCTGATGAACGCATCATTTTGTCCGAATGCAGCGGGAAAAGGAATGAGAGAACATTTGTGTGAAAGAGACGGGAGAGAAATGGCGGAAGATGGGAAGTAAGAGGTTGTGTCGTGCGGTGTATTTCTTATTTTGAAAAATAAAAAAACAGTTTAAACTCAAATCAAAGTTTTATTTCGGTCACTCATCCTACATAACTATATGTACCTTCTTTGAAGCACAGGAAGTCTTTCGATGAAGTAAATTAAGTTGAAAAAAAAAATTAAAAGACAAGAAGGGTTTTCATTGCCATTGACAAAATAACTATCGAATAAATTGTTCTATATTTGTTGGTAACAGTTAACTTACAGCTGAATCGTGTCGCAACACTCCATAATATTACCTGTTTTATCTATTTTCCGAAACGATATTTCACTGACATCGGAACTGCAATATTTTCGAAATAAAAATCAAAAACATCGTAAAGATGGAAGATTGCGGCGTGTGCTATAACTCGATAGCTGACAAATAGAACTATTTTCGTGCTCCTCGGTTTGCACAAACGTAGGAAATAGATGACACCTGGCGGCGTGTTTATAGCAAATATTGTGCTAGCAGGAATGGTATTGAAAATAAAAAGTTACATTTCTGGCAGATTTCGAACTCAACGTTACTTTTTGGTATGTTGCTTCCTTTTTTGTATGCTTTTAGTTTAATGTCTTTTAATTATTCATATGTGATGCTGCGCGACTTCTTTTTCCCATTATAAACACTAGGAAACGGTGAAGAGCGGGCGTTTTGGGGGTTGTCTTTATTGTTGAAGTTCAATAAGCCAGTTCTACTCAGAACCCAGTGGATATCATGAAACTACGATCCGAACGTTGTCCGCCGTCGTCGGACAGCGTGAACTGAACGCACCCCTGTTTCTTGTTTCTTTTTTTTTTTCTTTGTGTGTCATTGAAAAGAAACGATACGTTTGGTTGCGTTCCATTTTAATGCTTAAATTCCTTCTTCAGCACAATATTGTTTTTTTTTTTTTCATTTATGTAATCTCGTATATTTTCATACCTTGTATTGTATTGTTGTGTTCTATTATTAGTTTATTACTTTTAGAATTTCTTGTTGTTAGTGCTGGCGGGTGGTGCAGAGGTCGTGGTACCTATTGCACCTTTTGCGTTTTAGTTTGTAGTTATTCTATTACTGTATTTTATTATTATTTATATATTTATAATTTATTTTATCATATGAGTTCTGATGATGATTCATTTCATTCTGCCATCGAATCTGATACTAGTTTTTGCTCCTTGGCTGATACTACTGGTGACTTTGTTCGTCAACAGTTCAGCCAGCAAAATAGGAACTTTTTTAATGTTTGTCATATTAATGCCCAAAGTATACCTAGACACCATAGTGAGTTACTGGAGGTATTTTCTAGCACAAATGTTCATGCTGTCCTGATCTCTGAGAGTTTGCTCAAACCTGATCTTCTTTCTACCACTTACCCCCTTCCTGGTTTCACTTTTTTCAGGAATGACCGGATTGGAAAGGGCTGGGGTGGTGTCGCAATCTATCTTCGAAGTGAGTTCGACTGTAAAATTGTCGCTACTTCTCCGCCTGACTACAGTGCTTCTGCCGAATATCTATTTCTCGAGGTGACTCTTAAGGGTGTCAAAACCCTTCTTGGAGTTGTTTACTGTCCTCCTGCGGTCGATTACTTCCATAGTCTTGAATTGGCTTTGGAGTCCATAGGGTCTGATTATCAGCATCATGTCATCATGGGAGATCTCAACACAAATCTTCTTTGCAATACTCCTAGATCCCGTAAACTTCTCCATATGATTGAGTCGGTCAATCTCTATGTTCTGCCACTCCAAGCCACTCACTTTAATAGTTTAGGTGAGGACACCTGGCTCGATCTCATCCTTACGTCCTGCCCATCCTTGATTTCCTCTCATGGTCAATGTCCTGCTCCTGGTTTTTCCCGTCATGACCTTATTTACGTTTCCTACATTCTAAAACCTCCTAAACCTCTCCCAAAAGTTGTGTACATGCGTTGTTTTGCACGTATGGATGGTGATAAGTTACGAAATGATGCCTCTGAGCTTGATTGGAATGATCTGTTAGTGGCCGCTACGATTGATGACAAGGTCAGTATCCTCAATAGGAATATCCTGGCACTCTATGATGTTCATGCCCCCGTCAGAAAAGTGAAACTTAAGCGTCCACCTGCTCCTTGGATGACGAGCGGTATTCGAATGTCTATGAGGCGTAGGAATCGAGCCTTCCGTAGATATAAAAAAGATCGGACGCAAGAAAACTGGAGTCTCTTCAAAGCAGCAAGAAATCAGTGCAATCAGATGATACGCAACGCTAAACGCCGTCATATCCTCGATAACATCTCTTGTTCCTCGTCCGCTGATATCTGGAAGTTCCTCGGGACTTTAGGTATCGGCAAGCCACGTGAAATGAATCTCCCGAGCACAATTGGTTTGGATGACATCAATAATCATTTCACTTCTTCTGTTAGCTTGAATCACCAAACCATATGTAGGACGGTTGATTACATTGCTGGCCTATCTCGTTCTAATATCGATTGCTTCAACTTTTCTCCAGCCACCTTGGAAGAAATTAAGAAAATCATCCTTTCCATTAAATCCAAGGCCGTTGGGTACGACAATATAAGTCGTAATATGGTCATCACCATCCTTGACTATCTCCTAATCCCGATTGCCCATGTCATCAATTTTTCACTTGATTCCGGTCAGTTTCCTTCCCTTTGGCGCAAGGCATTAGTGCGGCCTCTAGCCAAGGTCACCAATCCTTCCCTTCTTAGCCACTTCCGTCCCATATCCATACTTCCTTTTCTGTCTAAAGTGCTCGAGGCCTGTGTACATAACCAGTTTTCTAGGTTTGTTCATTGCAACGACCTTGTAAGCCCTTTACAGTCTGGATTCAGGCCGGGGCATAGTACAGTTTCTGCTCTCCTTAAAGTGACTGATGACATTAGAGAGGGGATGCAGGGTACCAAAGTCACTGTACTCGTTTTAATAGATTTCTCTAATGCCTTTAACGCCGTCAGTCACGACATTCTCCTTTCTATCCTCTCCAACATCATGGTTTCTCCTGAGGCGCTGGAATGGTTCAATTCTTATCTTCGTGGGCGTCAGCAGTCAGTTCGCGTCGATAAAACCTCGTCGAATTGGCGTGATCTGCATGCTGGCGTCCCGCAAGGCGGTATACTTTCTCCATTGTTATTTTCTATTTTCATAAATTCCATTACTCATAGTCTTCGATGTTCGTATCATCTGTATGCTGATGACCTTCAGTTATATGCTCAAGCTCATGTAGACAACTTGCCCGAAGCAATTAATCAGCTTAATCGTGATTTGGAGGCCATAAACACCTGGTCTGTCAGGTTTGGTGTGTCAGTTAACCCCACAAAATGTCAGGCTATAATAGTTGGAAGCTTGCAAATGATGAGCAGAGTAGTTGTTGGGGCCCTCCCAGCAATTTTCTATAACGGCAGTGTCATTCCAATCAGCTCTAGCGTTAAAAATCTTGGTTTACATTTTGATTCTTCACTTAACTGGCACATACAAGTCACCAAGGTAAGCCAAAAAGTCAACGGTACGTTGCGTTCCCTCTACCGCCTGAGGAACTTTTTACCCGCCAAGACCAAAATAATGCTTGTGCAGACTCTAGTCCTTCCTATAATCGACTATGGTGACATGTGCTACTACGATTTGATTTCAGTCTTACTCAGTAAGCTCGACCGGCTGCTTAACAATTGTATCAGGTTCATTTACAACCTGAGAAAGTATGATCATGTTTCTTCATATAGGTCTGAACTTAAATGGTTGCCCATTCGTCAGCGGAGACAAGTACGTGCTTTGACTACGCTTTTTTCTTTACTTAATTCTCCTTTCCCCCCTCTTTACTTAACTCCCCACTTTCAATATTTATGCTCTACACACACAAGAAACCTACGGTCTTCTAATAATCGTCTTCTACATTGCCCTTATCATAGCTCTAATTTTGTTCACTCATCCTTTCATATTCAATCAATTCTTCTTTGGAATGAGCTACCTCTCGAGCTTAGGATGGCCACCAGTCGGGACTCTTTTAAAAGGAAAGTTCGGAAGTTCTTTCTAGATAAAATTTTGGCAGAATCATCTCATTAGTATTTTATCTATGACTATAATAGTATATTATTATATATATTTAGTACTTATTGTATGTTATATATATATACCTATGTATGTTTATCTATTGTTTTAGTGGTAATTTATTTCTCATCTTGTTTTGTGTCGTGAATCAATATTGCACCTGCCTTGTCATCTCTGTATCACCCTAAGGTTGACTGGGAGAGAATGCCTAAGGCATTAAGTCCGCCTATGTACACATGTTGCATGAAGTTTAAATAAATAAATAAATAAATAAGCGCTAATTGTCTTGAGCCCACATTTAATAAAGGCCATTTTGATTCTGAAAGTTTCTCAAAAAACACTATGATCGCCTGAAACGAAATAGTTTAAGAGGAAAATAGAAGGCCCTGAAGAGGGCCGCGCTGGATAGGTCGCGAGTACCATGCATTTCAGTCCTAGTGGCCTTTACACCCAGTGCTAATGTAATAGGCACACGGCGGAGTTTTTGTGGGTGTGAGTTTCATATAACCTCACCGCCTCCCCAGTGGTGTGACATGCGATAGACATGTTCTACGCAAAAAAAAAAGGAAAACGAAGTAACCTTATCACTGGATTTTAACATCGCCCACAGCTTTCTTGCACAGTACCGTTTAGCTTTCTCGTACAGTTCAGGAGCCTTTGTTCAAAGCAAACCCAGCTCGGATCTCTAACTTCATAAATGTATGCGCAGATCAGATTATCAAGAGACCCGTGACCACATGTTGGTTGTTGAATGTTATGTCAAGTTATTAAAAAATCAAGTCACTTAAAACACGGCTGTATGAAACAGAAGCTTATGTATCTTTTCAACAAAGAAAATATTTGATATTAATACCTTTTTAGGATTCCATACCCAAAGTATAGCAACGGGACCACTCACCTACGCCATTACTCGCCGTCTGTCCGTCTGTCCGTCGTTTTTTTTTTGTTACTAAAGGTCTTGCGTTTGACCGCTACACCTGATATTAACCGTTTGTCTGTCAAAGAGCAGTATCCTTTTTAACGTTATAGGTAGAAAGTCAAAATGTACGCAGAATATGTGTGACTATGGCTTCTGTCACGACAAATATTAAAAATGAAAAAGTCTAAACCTCGAAAAAGGACCTACATTTTTTCAACGTTTGCTGTTCCTACAGCTCCAAACTAGGTGTGATTGCAGTGCATACTCTATAGTTTAATAAATAATAAAATAAAGCAAACATAGATATGTGTGGTGGTATCTCCGTAAGAGGGGGATGCAAATGTTCTTATTTCACAAAAGGTGCATGTTGATTGCGCGCGTTGATTTAGTAGTCATGAATAACAGTTTTTATGGGGTGTAACGAGGCTAAACTCGTTACGCTGCTCACCACCTTATTTGGACTTCCTGGCCACTTTATAAAACTTTACCTATCCAAATTCAAAATTTTAAATTCTTCCATAATTTTATATTTTTCACTTAAAACAAGAGACTTATATCGCAGACTCGGCCGAGTATGGACGTGTTCTCCTCCTCGTTCCGTGTGTCACCGTGTCTCAAGCCTCCGAACCTTCGACCCTCCGAGTCTCCTGCCTGAGCTACCTACACCGAACCACCACCGTGACAGGGGTATCAGGTCGATAGGTGGTACGAAACCCTTACTGCATGCGTCAGACTCGCACTTCGCCAGTTTTTTATATTGCTACGCTAAAAATTTAAGAATCCTCAGAAGCTATCTTTTGTTCAATATTTCTTAACTCTTGGTTATCAACGCTTGTTATTTTTAGCGTAAAAGTCTTCATTTTTAGATAACGTGAGTCAAGTACGTTTTTCTAAAGAAAATAACGTTCATTCGCACTCT
Source organism: Asteroscopus sphinx (assembly GCA_949699075.1). NCBI lineage: Eukaryota > Metazoa > Arthropoda > Insecta > Lepidoptera > Noctuidae > Asteroscopus > Asteroscopus sphinx. Next base: position 989,180 of record OX453007.1, read on the forward strand.
CTAAGGGCCGATATCTTATCGCTCGCTATAGAGACTGGAAAATGTCTTCGATGCTTATAAAAGTAATCGTATTTTCAGTCTTAAAAATAACTTTGTAATACTTTTTAAGCCAAGTTTTGTCACAGGTTCTTCTTTTGTTCTTTCCTCCTTATTACTTCATTTAATATCGTCTTTATAAGTCATTAAACTTTGCATCAACTTCGAAACTCTTACAATTTTTTTCTGTTTTTATTAATTTTTGTCAAGTTTCATCAATTCTAAGCCGTATGAAAAAACATAAGACAAATGTAAAACAAATAACTGTCCTTTAGAGAGCATTAATTACGTGAAAAACAAAAGCCATTATTGAAGCCATCACCCCAAAAGTGGCCTAAGCTTATGGCTTAGCAGTTAGTATGGAGATAATGAAATTTAAATAATGCATCAACTTCAAAATCTCACTATGATCTTAATGTTAAAGTACGATTTAATAATACGGCATCTATTATTTAATTGTGGAACTAGGAATAAGTGGATTTTTTATTTAAGACCACTGAAAATATTCGCTGAAATTAAGAATACGAAAAAAAGTGGGTTAGGTCGCTTTTGAGCTGATGACCTCAACCGTAATGTGAGTACCTAGTTATTTGTTCACCTTCTGTTATTTTTGCTTTCATGGTTTTTTATTAGCTGGCAGCAGTAGCATGAGACATTATTTTCTTCTACCTTCAGTTTAGAAAACTTCGTCATATTGTTTCAATATTTTTTTTTCGAAAATCCAAATAACGGAATTACATCATTTCTAGAATTACCCCAAGCCAACCTATACAGCATAACTGGGAACTGGGTGAACGAGGGACATATTTAAGAATGGTATTCTTAACACACTTAATGAAAAAAATTAAACATTAGCAGTAACGGGGACTGAATACAGAAATAACAACTTAAAACTGTCACATTAATAGGGTGTCGCATGTATCCACTTTGGTCGCATGTTGATGACGTAGAGTGTCGCGAACTCACAGGTTTTGCCCTTACCAAAAATCTCAAAAGGCGTCTAAAGAAGTTTTCATTCAAAAAATTTGAATAAAATATTCCTCGATAAATCAAGCGTAGGTTCAGGAGACAAAATGTTCACACAGGTTCTGACTAGAACGTAGTGATTATATTTACATAGGCCATAGGCCATTTGACATAGGCCTCCCCCAATTAAGGGGGGGATATGCCATAATCACCACGCTTGGCAGGCGGGTTGGCGATCGCAGTTGGTTGGTTAAATACTCAGAGAACGCTTCTGCCCATCCTCTGGTGAATCCCTTAGTCGCCTTTTCGACACCCATGAGAAGAGATAAGGGTGGTGCTATTCTTTAAGTCCGGCACCACACGGACTATCTACTTAGTAATGACCTAAATAAGTACGTGCTAACTTATCCATTGCTGTAACACCAAATCCATCCAGAACAGTTCACAGCACAACGCATCATTTAATCCGACGTGTTCCTCAATGGTTTACGACAAGTTCATTACTCTAGTGTCGGCAACCATGTTTTATTCAGAGGCACCGGACGAAGTTAAGTGATTGCTCCTGTTTCTTGATTCTGAATGAACAAACGTTGATGTTGTATGCTGTGATTTTGAGAAGATATACGGGGTTACTGGTGATTTGTTGTAAAGGTCTTATCACTCTATTATGTGAGAAAGCAATCCTTGTCCTACTTGTATGGATGACCTAAAGAGAGAATCAAGAAGATTGACAGCACTTGCAGTTTTTTTTTTAGTTAGTCTATGCCCACTCACAGCTTTGCCCGCGTATGATTCGATTTATAACAGAAATATGTTATCGGACATTCCTCGGGAACTGTTTTTCTTCCCGGGATAAAAAGTATAGCGTAAATTTTATCCGGGTTATGGTCTATCTCTGTGCCAAATTTAAACAAAATTCGTTGAGCCATTTCAGCGTGATTGAAGGAGAAAAAAAATCATATATATATTATCACGCCTGTTTCCCATTGGGGTAGGCAGAGACTATTGATTTCCACCTGCTACGATCCTAACACACCTCTTTCGCTTCATCAACGTTCAGTAACCTCGTCATGGATGCGCGTCGGTTTACAATACTCTTAAAAGGAAAAAAATCATACCTTAGCATTATTAAATTAGCAGGAAGTAGGATTATGTCAACAAGAAGGAGTCTCTGTGGTTCTTGACCTATGACCTAAAGGAATATGAAATTAAGAAGATTGTCTTTTTTTTTTAATTTTTGATTTTCATTTGCTTTAATGGTGAAAAATAACATCGTGAGGAAACCTGCTCACCTGAGAGTGCTCCATACAGTTCTCGATGATGTGTGTAGTCCTAAGGCCTAAGGCCTAAGGCCTTAACCGTCTCTTTCGAAAAAGAGGCCCGTGCCCAGCAGTGGGACCATAATGGGCTGCTTATGACACTGGACGTAACACTGATCACGGCAATCTGTGTATGCAAGATAATAAAAAAATAATTAATTAACAAAAACAAAAAACCCGACTGCGTGTAAAAATAACAGAAAAGATACAAACAAGACTTATCAACACGCAGTCGGAGGCTACGTATGTTTTTGGTCATGAAGTACATAATAGTTCGTAGGTAGCCTCCGCCTGCGTGTTGATAAGTCTTGTTTGTATCTTTTCTGTTATTTTTACACGCAGTCGGGTTTTTTGTTTTTGTTAATTAATTTTTTTATTTTAATTTTTTTAGTTTTGTCATGTTTTATTTATCATACTATTAATGTTTTTTTTGAAAAGACAAATTCATTTTTAACCTTGAATATTTTGTTGTTTTTTAGCATTTTTCATTCCAAATTACATTTAAACATATAAGTTGTATATATTTTTGTAAAGCTTTTATAAAACCCTTTATTTTAATACCCCATTCGATAGTTTTTGACGGATTTTTTTTTTTTTGATGAGGTAATATGGCGCCAAAAAGCGGCCATTTCAATTTTTTAAATTTTGATATACCCAGTGTCACTCTCAGAATTAAGACGAATCTAACGACACCTCTCAATCTCAAATCCATCAAGCCGTTTAGGCTACAGAGCGTGCCAAAGAAATATACATACATACATACATACATACATACACTCGAAAAACATAACCCTCCTTCTGGCGCAGTCGGGTAAAAATTAACTAGTTCTGCATTCCCCTCGTTTGCTCAACAAATACTTCTATAGTTTGTCGACACAAGCTTGATTTTTACCCGACTGCGCCAGAAGGAGGGTTATGTTTTTCATTATTTGTGTTTACTATTCGCTAAATTCCAACGAAATTATACATTCTGCTCCATTATAACTACATGTTTGTTATTCATTTGAAATTCAAATAGCAATACATTATTTAGACCTTCTCTGTTTATTGCTGTTAGGCTTACGAAGCGTGTAATAGTGCGACTGGGACATGTAATTGATATATTACACTTGACAGTTACATTTGCGTTGAAATCTGGGTAAATTGGAAGGAAATCCAAGAAAATGAAAGTATTGCGACTTTGCGAGCTATACATTGTTATTTTTAGATAGGTTGCAAGAATTCTTTAAAGGTAGTATCTGCTCATCACTCTGCACAAATTTTAGTATGGGACTACTCTAAAAACGTGAAAAATTTTCTGGTTCTTAATATAAATGCTGAAATTTGAATCGCTTATTTCCCAAAAAGGGGTCATTGTACTCATCATTATGAACAACTTTTACTATGGGACAAACCCTGATATCGCGAAAAAAAAATCAGTTGGTCCCTACATTTGTGTTCCTGATTCTTTCAAGCTACCTAGCTTAGCTTTTTCTTTAGCTTTTTTTTAGCTACTTGTTAGTTACCTGTTTGATTACCTGTTACTGTTATACTGTTTAGTTATTTAAATGTTACTCGCCGCTAACTGGGACAATAAACCATTTTCTTTCTTTTAATTTCATTTATTCCATTGAAGATTTTTTGAAAAAGAGCTCTCGTCGTTTTTGCCAATTATAGATGCATTGTCATCCATAGAATTTTAAACGATCATTTTATTTGTTAGAATAAGTTTTATGCTATGTATAAAATTGCATGCCTGTAAAATAAGTGGAATATGTCTTTTCTATTGCATTGTAACAACTTAAGTACAATATTTCGTGTAAATAAACAAATGAATGAATATCACCAAGCTTAAAACCATTAGTGGCGAGACTAACTGATACTTCGCAATTAAAACCACATTTTAACTAGTAAACATTGAAAGCGTTTGATTATAATCTCTTAATGAAGTGGCAATTTTACCAGCTCGTCCATCCTCCTTCAGCCTTTATCTAAGGTCAATACGTTTTCCTATGTTAACTTTCATCATATAAATGTGAATAGAAACTGAAACGTTATTACTCTTTCTCACATAAGCCTGTGTGTAGTAAACAGTGTTAAACTCAACTCGAGAACTAATAAAATCTTTCACTCGCTTTCCAACCTTGTTCTCAATACCATTGCATTATAAATTCCACACCAGCCTGGATCGCGGTAGCACTATATCATACAGAATCTCGAGAGGCGTACGCGGTGCTATAAAACGTGTCTCTTGAACGAGGACATTTACTGCCCTTATAAGTCAGGTTTGAGAGTCAATTGAGTGGGAAGGGGCTTGTACTTCTGCAAGATTGAGTAGTGTATTGATAATTTTCAACATTTCTTAGACTTCTTTCAGCCTATGATGATATGACGATTCGCGTGTCTGGGCTAGTCTTGCTCCTTTCCACAGAAATAGATAGAATGTGTGAGCAACACTCTGCACAAGAGTGCAAAGCATTTCAAAGCGTTTCCCAGTACGCCATATGACTTGTTTTTATAAATACTGTAACAAAAACCTACAAAAATGCCTTATTGTGCTGTTTCTAACTGCAGAAACAAAAGCTGTAAAGTACATTCGATTAAAGTTAATTTTTAAACATTAATGACGTCAATATTGGAGAAGTAGTTTGTTTGAAAGTTGCCACGCATGAATCGCAAGTAAAATTGTGATTACAACAATTCTATCTATTTATGTGTTCCTTTCAATAAGCGGGTACAGTACGACACAAAAAATAAGGCGCGTCGTCAATCGTCGTTCGCGCGAAACGACACGAAAAGATGGTCGGCAAAAACACCCGAAACATTAAAAAAATATAATCAACCTTATGCAATGTCCATAAGGTGTTAAAATTGATTGCAGTGACGTCTTTTTCTATTTCGCTCACACGCTTCCGTACACTAGCGGCACTGGCTGAGACTTGGCGCGCAGCGATGGTGCTTTCTGATTGGTTAACTAATTTCCCGCTTATTAAAATTATGCCATCTGCGCAGGTACATCGGAGGGCCATATTTAATGTGTACTATTGTACAATCATCATAATACTAAAGTAATGTCCAACTATTTACTCATCATAATTAGGAAAGATCGCTCAATACATTTAGAAAAGAAAAGGGCCTAAAATCAAACTCTGGGGAACACTCATTTTGACAAGACTTGTTACGTTACTTACTGTATTTGCGCTGATTCTGTCATGATAACAGGACCCTGTCTTGAATAACATGTAGGATACCACGGGAGTGAAATCATCATCATTGCAGTTCACTGCTGGACATAGGCTTCTCCCAAGTTGCGCCAAATTACTCGGTCCCCCCAGCCAACTTCTTCAGGTCATTGGTCCACATGGCGGGGGGCGCCCTACGCTGCGTTTGAAAATTCGCAGTCTCCACTCAAGGACTCGTCTGCTCCAATGGTCCTTCGACAGACAGGGCTAAGGAGCGAAGTAACAGGCACCAATTAGTAACATATAAATCTTACCATATCAGTTTAAAATAAAAAGAGCTATCACTGAGTTTCTCATTGAATGCAATATTGGCGTAAGCACCACGCCTCGTAAATGATTGTTGATCTTGCCTTTAACTTACCCAAAATACTTAGCAATAAGCTAAAACATCAATATCAACAACATATCAACTAGTTAATTAATTTTGAAATAAAACTTACTCTGCGCAAACAAAAATTATTCTGAAATGTTATAACAAAAAGCCGCGCTGAAGATTAAAGCAACAGAGTACCCAGATCACAGCGTATTTGATTTTAAAATAAAAACAAACGAAACAAAATAATAAAGCTTTATGCGAATCTGTTTCCGAACACATGTATCTACACAAAGGATATCCGAACGCAGGAATATCAGACAAGATACATCATTACATTCGATCCCACTGATCCCGCACAAGCTTTAATAAATGTTTTATGAAAGTAAAGTATGTATTGTTGTATTTTTGTACGGTACGTTACCTATTACAAAAATAAAGGAAACAACGTATTTTGTACTAACTTGCATTTCTTTACTCTTCTCGTATTAATATCAGTACCTATATACTTAAAACAATGTTCATGTATTTTAACAATTCTTACTGACATAGTTATCCAAGGTGTAATTTACATGACTAAAAACCTCTTAAGGTCTAATTTCACTCAACAGTATGAACAACTTTTACTACGGGACCAATCCTGAAATCGCAAAAAAAATATAGTTTTTGACGATTTCAGGGTTGATCCTATAATAAAAGTTGTTCATAATGATGAGCAAGATTTAAGAGGTTTTCAGTTATTTCAATTACACATTTTACATTTGAAGCTAAGCTTCTGAGGCGTCTTTGCACTCTCGGCCGCCAGGGGACTCGCGCGCGCTTTTTACACACGATTGCAAATGCGTAGAAGCTTTGCTTCTTTGGGGCGTCACCCAACCCACCCGTTTTTTTTTTCTTCCTTTCTTATCCGACAAGAACGTTCCTAAAACAACCCTCAACAACCCTAAGATCAGCGTATGTCAGACAAAAGTTGCATCACACAGAACCAAAAAAACTACGCAGATAACGCTGCTATACAATTATCATCACCCTAGCTAAAATCAGGTAATCTGTGCTAACTACTACTAGCTACACTTATAAATTGCAGAATGCACACATCTAACACACTTTTATTAAAATTAAAATTTAATACGATTACATTGTTGGAAAAGCAAGCGACGCAATGACCGGCCAGTAAATCTATTTACTGTGAAATATTTCTATCAAATGAACACATATTTCAAGTTGTCACAATCCGTCAATACTAAACTAACATCCCAATCAATCTAACTGCAGTTTACACAATACTGTAGACAAATCGTCATATTTATTGTGCGCTATAAACATTTAATCCGGCCAGTTCACACTGTACGATGAATGAATGAATGAATGTAAAATTTATTTGCTTAAAACATGAGTATACAATACAATGTGAAAGCACATGCATGTAAGGTGTTTAAATAGTAGGTATAATTATTAATTAATTTAATTATTATTCGATTTAATTATTGTTTTGAATTTTTCGAGAACCTATTTTATTATTAAATAAATATTTGGCATACAATGACTTATCAGCTTATCACTGCTAGCCATGGACTTCTTCCCAGAATGAGAAGAATTCAGACCTTACTTCACCACGCTGGCCTACTGATTCCCGCGACCTTCAACAGGTCGTCGGTCCACCTTGTGGGGGGCCTACGCACACTGCTCCTTCGAGTACGCAGTCACCACTCCAGAACTTTTTAACCCCATCGGCCATCCGTTCTGTGAGCAAAGTGAAAGAAAGAAGGAAAAACTTTTATTTGGCACAGGGCACAGCACAATAAAAACAACAATAAAATGACCAAAATTAGACATAAGTAAACATGAAATTGCTGTCGGGCGTGCCCATGTCAAAAGGGCCAAAAAAGGCCAAGGGCAAATGTGCCTTGCCCACTGCCACATAAGTTTGGCAATTTTTCAGGTTATGTCGTTAAATTTTATTTTCGTTCGGGTTCGTTGTGCTAGTAAATTAGTAATTTAATTATATTATACTAATATCATCAACCTCAAAGGCAAGAACAATTTTCTTTAACCTCACGTTTGTCGATTCTGTTTTATAAAAGGAAGGAAAGGAAAGGAATCTTATTCAACGGCTTTCGATTCTATTCTCTGACTCCAGCGTGCTCTTCCGGATAATCTCCAAGCGGATCTTGAAGAAACTTTGAACAAAACTCGCTCGATAGTTGGTAGGTAGTATTGTGATCGTATTACCTTATGACTCGTTTCTGTAACTCGAATTTCACCTGGAGAAATAAAATGAATTTAAAATTTAAAGAAACTAGTTTTACAAACAGCTAGTAAAATAGCGATCTACAAACAAAATATCATTTAAAAAAAATATCACCATGTAAATCATGCCTAAATTAAAAATAATAAATCCGTATCCCGTTCAGTTGTCGTCATGTAACAATCAATTCGTCATTCATGTTCATAACCACCAATACACACGGCCAATTTACACCCAACGCATTTATGATATAGAATCAACGCAATATAGCTCATCGCACGTGCACATGTGCACGGTAAAATAAAAAATACTGATATACATAACAGTAATTTACGAGTAAGTAATTAAGATGAAGAGATGATGATAAATCATTTTAATTACATTTTAGTTAATATATGTAAAGACGCTTGTTATCTTAGTTTTCCTGCGACCACGAACACTGCAAAGTTTTCAAACCTCGGGAAAATCAATTTAAATAATATACGCGATGTAATCCAGTTAAACTTGTTTTATTATAATGTGTAGTGATAGCGAAAACCTAAGAAATTATTACACTTTAATTATACCATGGTTTTAGTTAAAAATTATCAAAACAGAATAGATATTTGCAGCACAATTTTTTCCTTATTACACACCAAACAGATGGGTAGATGCACAGAAATAGGTAGCCATTCACAATATTACTTGCGATTCGTGCGTGGCAACTTTTCGAACAAATCTACGCCTCCCATATTGACGTTATATTTTTTTTTATTATTAAATTTAATCAAATGTACTTCACAGCTTTTGTTTCTGCAGTGAGAAACAGCACGATAAGGCATTTTTGCGGATTTTTGTTACATTATTTACAGAAACAAGTCATAAGGCGTACTGAGAAAGGCTTTGAAATGCACTGGATTGTGGTGCAGAGTGTTGGCACGCGCGCCCTGCCCTCTTGGCCATTCTATCTATATCTGTGGTTAGATGGTTTCACCATCTAACATATAAATATTAATCTTCCATCCATATTCCATCCAAAACTGAGACCTAAATCGCCACATACGAATACATAACAATTCTCCATACCCGAACACACGTAGCCGTCGGCGTCGCTCAGCTGTATTTATAGGAGTTTCATGCCACAACCTGACGTTTTTATGAATACTTCTACCGTTCCTAGCATCCTGGTATACGGAAGCATGGTTATTGTTGTCCTAAGAGCCATTTCCTTGAAAACAACGGATGTTTCCATTAATATTAATAGACCAATAGACGTTGTTGTGATGGCAGTAACTCCTTATTGGTAAATAAACATTTACTACAAAACTCTTGAAGTACTAGTATGAAAGCTTATGGCCCGTGATAGTTTCATTTTAATAACTCTTCCGGCCGTGTGGTCCGATCGCACAGTTCGATTAATCGAACGACGAGGAATTTTAAATCCTTTTCGTCCGATCAATCGAACGATGCGGATTTGTGAATCATTTTCGTCCGATTCCAAAGTCGAACCATGCGGACATACATTTTGCCCTTCAAGTACAATAACTATCTACATTATTATTCCAAAACCTTGTTTCCTACAAGTTTGTGGAGATCAATATGCGCTATACATCATTATTTTATTAATATTTAATGCTGGCTTATAATAAGTTATATACACTAGTAAACTGCTAATAATAAGTTTATGATTTGTAGTCTAATATTTATCAGAGATCAAACCTGCAACTCACACACACACACACAAACACACTCCTATAGAGGGTTACCCAATGCATCAATCAAATGGTCAATGAAACTACTTTTAAAGCACCTGTAAATAATTTAAAACAAAATAAAGTCTTGTTTCAACTAGCAACAAAAAGACCAAACAGATACCCTTATGAATAGAGAGGCTCAAGAGGCCAGTGATCACCTAACTCCGTAGTTACGTAATCAAAGGCTGGCTCGGGCCTCGCAGTCGGACGACAACCAAGTTTCACGGCTCAAATCCTTCACACTTCGAATGGAACAGGCTCGGAGCACAGCGTAGGTGATAAGCTGAGATATTGATTCTTTCTCAAAAATATCTATTAACATCCATCTGCTTTAATAACGACCTACTACCATTACTGATCTGTTTGGGAAGTACAGTGAAGTCATCATAAGTTCAACCAGAGTGACAGACATAGCTTGTAGGATCAGTAAGCTGAAGTGGCAGTGAACTGGCTATGTCTGTCGTAGGATCTATGGCCGCTGGAGCAACGAGTCCTTGAGTGGAGACCGCGAAGCGGCAAACGTAGTTTAGGACACCCCCCAGTCATGTGGACCGATGACCTGATGAAAGTAGCTGGTGGGGACTGGATGCGGAAGGCAGAGGACCGAGTGTTGTGGCACAATTTGGGAGAGGCCTATGTCCAGCAGGGGACTGCGATAGGCTGAGTTGATGACTTGCTACACATATTATGTTCTAGTCTGTTATGTTCTCTGTAATTTTGCCTGTTACCTTTTCATGTAATATGTATATTTTATGCGTGTGTGGCAAAATAAATGGTTTAAATGGTAAATGATAATCATAGGCTCATGTTGAGCAGTGGACGTCACGAAAAACAGAGATAAAGAGGGAGAAAACTGGACTCTGTGCTTCAAATGAGCCATCAAATCTTTTTCTATGGTAAGTAACAACAACAACACATAACATAACATCACGCCTGTATTTCCCCGAAGGTGTAGGCAGAGGCGTAATAGTACACCCACATTTCGCCAGTTATGTTATAGTCCCATGTAATAGGGGGCGAGCCTATTACCATTGACCGGGCACAAATCCAGACTCCGTGCTGCTACTGAGAATTTCCTAATGAAAAAACCCAATAACACTTTGCCCGACCCGGGAACCGAACCCAGGAACCCACGCTCAGCAGTCGCGCTTGCAACCACTAGACCAACGAGGCAGTCAACTAACTAACGATGATAACTAGAAATTGTTAAATATTCACAACAGGTTACTTGAGGATTAGAATTTACAAGAGTACAGGATTCAAATGATAAATTGCAAAGTGTAATTAAATAGCTATAAACTTTGTAATAAACAGAGGCCAGGAAAGCATAAAAATAATCAACATTACCTACCATTTTAGAAAAAACGTGTTATTTAAATTAACAGTTCATGCATTTATTTATTTTCTAAAACAGAATAACAGCCACTAATAAACAACCCAGCATTTCTCTTGAACCACAGCACTACACAACACCAAAATTCAATTTCTCCACAATAAAGCGCTCGCAGTGTTAATCGCTTTCGCTGTGGCGCGTGCACAAAATTCTTATAACGCTTGTAGAATCCAGTGCTAAATCAAGTTAGCGGTGCAGCGCTGGAAGATTTATTCGTCCCCCTCCCGCCTCCGTTCCTTTGTGAACTTTAAAAATGCTTAAGATTTTACATTTTGTTTTTAGAGCGAGCTTTATTTAGTCACGGGATGTTTCTGCGTGATTGCGTTTGTGCTATTTTTGGAACTTCCGGGTTTAATAATAGTGAAATACAAGGTCTTGGATTTGCAGCTGCAATCCGCTTTTTTTACGGTTAGAGTAAAATTTTCTGCAAGGGATAGCAAAAAAAATATTAGAGTTTTCAGATGTTTAAAGTGTGAATGCAGTTCACCAGGCAGTTTTCTAGAGTTCGAGTCTATAATAATTAATTCCATAATAACTGGCTTTCATAATTTTCATTCGCAGACCAGTAAGCCTCTAGACACCTATTAACCGGATACCCCACTCACAAAGCATATGCATTAGCACTGCATATCTTACGCCCAGCCATCAATCGGGACGTCACTCCGTCAGCGAGCGGCACCAATCATATCACCGAACATTTGAGCCGACCAATCATAACGCTCCGTCCACCCCCCGGTCCCCACCAACATTTTACGACTGTGTTCTCATGCTAAACTTTGTTTATGTGGCGTCTTGAGGCTTACTGGTCTGTCTTTTCATTACATAAAAACTCGGAATAATTAGCAACATTCATACTCTGTACTACGTGCATATAGGACGCTCCCCAGCCAGGTGGACCGACGACCTGATGAAAGTAGCTAGGGGGGACTGGATGCGGAAGGCAGAGGACCGAGTGTTGTGGCGTAATTTGGGAGAGGTCTATGCCCAGCAATGGACTGCGATAGGCTGAGTTGATTGATTGATACTCTGTACGATGCTGATAGTCTACAGGTACTCTGCAAATCTCCTATCCGTTAGATTTAGGTGTATTTAAGACCCCCTTACGTACCGAGCGTACCGTACCGAGCGTACCGTACCGAGGAATAGGAGTCGATACAGACCACTTCCTGGTAGTTTGCCGAATGAGGGGTCTTTTTAAGAAATGGCGACATCGTATTCCGGAACCTTCGACGGTATTAGAAAGAATAACAGTTGAGAATTTACAAGATGATGAGGTAAAAGAAGAGTTTAAAAGGAAATTGCGTGAAAAGTTTGACGGATCAGATGATGTGTGTGATATAGAAGAGTTATGGGATGTTTTTAAGAAAAGCGTCGTGAATAGTGCTATTGAAGTATGTGGAGTGACTAAAAGGAGAAATGGCAAACAAGAAAAGAATGTATGGTGGAATACGGAAGTACAGAAGGTAGTGTGTGAGAAGAAGAAAGCATGGGTAGACTGGCTGGCAATAAGAGCTGACCAGAGAATGCAAAAGGCGACGGATGAAGATGTGGCTAAGGCCAAAAAGGAATATAAGAGAATAAAAGAAATTGTGAAGGAAATTGTGAAAAAGAAGAAGGATGAGCAAAAGGATGACTTTGATGAACGGTTATCTGAAGATTTCCGGAAAAACATTAAGTTTTTCTGGAAATCCATAAAAAGAGCCAGAGGAAAATCTGCAAACTCGGAGCTCAATAACATCAAAGACAAGGATGGAAATATAATGAATGAGGAAGGATGCGTTTTAAGGAGATGGAAAGAGTATTTTGAAGGACTGTTTGAAAAAGAGGTGATGCAAGTATCGACGGTGATGGACGAAAGGGCAGACATTGAGGATAGGTTTTGTATGGATGAAATTGTAAAAGCGTTGAACAGAATGAAATCAGGAAAGGCTCCAGGGTATGATAGGATATCCGTCGAAATGCTGAAGGCTGGACAGGGCATGGTGGCTAGTCTGCTGTACCTTGTCTGTACCTGTCTTTTCAACTTGTGCTGGAGTAATGGCCTGGTACCAAAAGACTGGTGTAAGGCCGTGATTGTGCCGCTCTACAAAGGAAAAGGGTCACAGCAAGACTGCAAGAATTACCGTGGCATTAGCCTTTTAAGTGTTGTCGGCAAATTGTATGCAAAAGTTTTGATTGAAAGAGTGATGAATGTAACTAATGAAAAAATATGGGATGTGCAAGCGGGATTTAGAAAGGGCATGGGGTGTACGGATCAGGTCTTTTCCTTGCGATGCATAGCTGAAAAATGTTTGGCCAAAGGTCAAAAAGTCTATTGCGCTTTCGTGGATTTGGAAAAGGCCTACGACAGAGTGATGAGGAATGAACTATGGTCTGCTTTGTCTATCTATGGGGTGAATAGCAACCTGATTCAAGCGTTGAAATCTCTCTATGCGGATTTTAGCGCTTGTGTCAGGATTAACGGCGCCTACTCTGACTGGTTCAGCATCGATAAGGGTGTGAGACAGGGATGTGTAGCGTCGCCGTGGCTATTCAATCTATTCATGGACAGTTGTTTGAATGATTTGAAAGAGTGTGAAAATGGTTTAGAAATGAATGGGTTACTTGTCAAATGTCTCCTCTATGCCGATGATCAAGTTATCCTTGCATCGTCGGAGGGGGAGTTACAGAAGATGGTAACAATTATGGATGGTGCTTTGAAGAGTAAAGGAATGAAAGTTAATGTTAGTAAGACAAAATTTTTGGTTTTTGAAAAGGAAGAAGTTATGACAGAGTGCAATATTTTGATAGGTAACGAAAAGGTGGAACAAGTGAAAGATTTTGTATACCTGGGTTCCATGTTTACGAGAGTTGGCAAGCATGTGAAGGACATTGAAAGGAGAGTGAGTGCTGGTAATCAGGTGAATGGGGCACTACACACCTTCATGAACAGCCGCAAAGTGTCGGAAAAGGCACGGCTGGTTGTTCATGGGGGAGTGTTAGTGCCTACACTTATGTATGGTAGTGAAAGTTGGGTATGGCAGAAGAAACATGAAAGCAGAATAAATGCAGTAGAAATGAGAGCTTTGAGAAGTATGTGTGGTGTAACTTTGAGAGATAAAGTAAGGAATAACATGATAAGGGAGCGTTGTGGAGTGAAAGAAGATGTAGTGACAAAGATTGAGAAAGGTATGTTAAGATGGTTTGGACATATAGAGAGGATGGACGAGAGGAGATTGACGAAACAAGTATACGAAGCGAGTGTGGATGGAAGAGTTGGAAGGGGACGACCTCGGCGAACGTATCGCGATCAAATCGCGGATGTTCTCAAAAAATGCCAGGTTAAGAGTTCTCTAAACCGGCGAGCATGCATGACGAGGTTAATGGACGTAGATGAAACGAAAGAGGTGTGTCAGGATCGTAGCAGGTGGAAATCCATAGTCTCTGCCTACCCCAATGGGAAACAGGCGTGATAATATGTATGTATGTAAGACCCCCTTTTCCTATCTAAGTACAGACTTAGCATAAACATTCAATCAAATAACACCCGAGCAATAAAAACAAAACGTATAACATTCCATAAAATGGTTCCAAAGTGTAATAAAGTACTTCTTGCTCGAAAGCCGGAGGTCTTTGCTCCGTAGCTCTGTACATATTTTATAAGACCTCCTTCGAGAGATTTCTCTACTTATGCCCTTACTGCGTGGATTTATAATATTGATTCTAAGTATTAACCTTGTTTAGGATAGCGATTTATTCGTGGCCTTGGTGAGTCGGTGGGTGTGTATTGAGATGTTTTTCTTATTGATTGGAATGGGCACGATGGATTTGGGTCTTTTAAGGCAAGGTTTATACAAATAATATGGCGAGTAGAGTTGGGAAAAACAGCTTAAAATATTAAGCGTATTTTAACGTTATGTTTTTTTTCTGGCAACGACTTTTTTACGCTTATGACGCTTACCGTTTTTCACTTTAAAAAAAAAAAGAATTTGCCTTCGTTTACAATTACTTACACTATTCTATTTACAAAGTTAACTAAAAAGTATACATATAAAATTCAAATTCTTTATTGGAATAAACTGATTTACATATTTTGTGTACGTTAACAGCTGCACTAGTTCAGAGAACTTTGTCGCAGTTATACAAAATTGTCAGTAGTAGTAGAGCTCCTTTGTGAAAGAGCTCGTCCGGGGAAGTACTACCATCGTACCTACTTCTCCACCAAATAGTGATGCTTGTATTGCTGTGTTTCGTTCTGAAGGGTACGGGTGCCGGTAAAATTACAATCACATGAGACTTTCTATCATCATGTCTCAGTTTGGCAAACCGACTTTCGGTACCATTTAGGCAACAGCCTAGGTGGTATTTCAGTTGTTATGGGCAAAGGTAACCGCTTAACATCAGGTGGTCGTTTCGCCATCCTAAACTATAACAAAAAAAATATACTATAGTCGCGTAATTACCGAGGAGAACATTAAAAAACGCATTCACTCGTTGACAACAAAAGATAAACTTAAAGCGCTAAGCGCCAAAGCGAAAGCAAATCAATCAATATCAAAAACGTTTGAACGATAATAAAATATCCAACAAAACAAAAATAGTGCTTCCTATAAGCAAATTTTACATAAACAAATGAAACTTAACTCAGCCGGTTATCAAACCACATGTCAATTTTGAAATTGAGTCTTATACTCATAGAACATACACAAGATTACATTGGTTACATTTTAATCGTACAGTCGACTGCATGACAGTGGTAACACTTCAATTCGAAAGCCGCCCTTACTGCTTACGAAATAAAGATGCTGCTAATGTCAAAGTGTTACCACCGACGTGCGTTCGACCGTACTATTGAAAGCATAAGTTTAGTTGAGAAAAAAGTTTAAAGCGTGCTTATACACTTTTTATAAAAATTTGACTTTTTAAAGTGCTTTTCGTTTAAACGCCCACTTCTAATGGCGAGTGGCGGAGACGTGACGAGGACGCATATCGCCGCCATTAGACTTTATATGGCATAAATATAGGTACACCCGAGGTGCCACATCATGCATAAGGCGAGTTCGACCTGTCGGCGACTCATCTGCCAGTCGTCACATTTGTATAAACTGCGCCTTGTACGGTTAAAAGGCAGGGTTTCGATTTTGTAAATTACCGTATTTCGTTATTAAGGTATTGATGGCATTAGAAAGCGATCATTTATCTATTTTTCTTTCTAGTGGTCCTTAGAGGCATTATTATTGTCATTATATTAAACAACTATAAAAGCCCATGATTTTTGTTTTTGTTTTGACGAAATATTTGATTGCTTTTAAAACGTAAAGAAACATTGTCATAATGGAAACTGTTTCAAGTTTGAAAAAAAATATCGGTACTAAATTACCTGATCGGAGTGAAATAAGTCCGGGCCTCGCATCGAATGTCAAGGAAACGATCTGGACGGTTCCCAAGATCTCAGTAAACGGCCGACTTATGGGGAATCAATAGGTTGATAGTACGCCCTGTTCCACTTTGACGTGATATAGGATTTTTAGTAGCAGTAATATAGGAGAGGAATGGTTATTACTTATTTTAATTCTATGGTTATTACTTTATTTGCGCGATGTTTTTTGCTTTTTTAAGCTTTACTATAATATTTTTTTCTGCTTTAATTTAGTTCAATGCTAGAATTTTCCTTATAACATAACATAACATCACGCCTGTATTTCCCCGAAGGGGTAGGCAGAGGTGTAATAGTACACCCACATTTCGCCAGTTATGTTATAGTCCCATGTAATAGGGGGCGAGCCTATTGCCATTGACCGGGCACAAATCCAGGCTCCGGGCTGCTACTGAGAATTTCCTAATGAAAAAACCCAATGACATTTTGCCCGACCCGGGAATCGAACCCAGGACCCCATGCTCAGCAGTTGCGCTTGCAACCACTAGACCAACGAGGCAGTCCTTACGAGTCTTAACGAGGTATTTTCCTTATACTTGCTGCAAATCTCAATTCTTCACAATCACATCTAGTTTTCAGTACCCAAATGGTGCCATCGGGACCCTATTACTTTGCTTTATACGCCACCACACCCTCTGTCCGTCCGTGTGTGTTTTTAGGGTTCTATAGTTCCTACAAAGAACCCTTATAGTTTTCGTCATGTCCGTCCATCCTTTACAGCTTAATAACTTCTACAGTTATAAGCATGTAATTTTGCTCAAAAATAGTTTAGATATTCAATTTTAAGGAAAAAAAAAAAAAATAATCATGTATTTTAGGGGTGCCGCCCATGCAGGTTAAATGGAGATGAATTTTTTTTTTCGCTGTACCCCCTCTTTTATTGAAAAGGTCTGTCCGTTTAAGTATATTAACTATGGTCTTTTCTGTCTATCGGTCCTTGTTTATCTTGAAAATGGTAGAACATAAAGCCTCAAACTTGGTTTGAGTGTAGTGCTTACATGATATACTCTATAGTTTAAGAACAAATAATTTTGATTGAGTTATTTGAATTAATTTATTAAGCACTATAAGACCCTCAGGAGTCGCAAATACTAGATTTTCTACTGTGTCTAATTTACACCGCTTGAAAGGTCTCTAGAGTAACCTGTTACACCAGTAGCTCCTTTGTGAAAGAGCTCGTCCGGGGAAGTACTACCACCGTGCCTACTTCTCCGCCAAATAGTGATGCTTGCATTGCTGTGTTTCGGTCTGAAGGGTACGGGTGCCGGTGAAATTACAATCACAAGAGACTTTCAATCTTCATGTCTCAGTTTGGAGAACCGACTTGCGGCACCATTTAGGCAACAGCCTAGGTGGTATTGAAGTTGTCATGGGTAAAGGTAACCGCTTAACATCAGGTGGGCCTTAAGCTCGTTTCTCCATCCTAAACTATAAAAAAAAAGATAGCTTAAATATCGAATTAGAAATCTTTCAGCGATGTATTAAACAACCCAAGAAAATAAAACTAAAAGAAAAATACGAACAAAAACATTTAGAAACTTTAAAATAACACTCACTAAACGTTTAAAAATAACAGATATCAGAATCTAGAATAAACTGTAACAGAGGTTTAATGTTGACGTTTTTCACAGAACGGACTAAAGTAAATAGCTTTCCACAGTTTTATTTTATGTTCAACAAGAAATATTGTTTCATATTCTTTTAATGTTTTACAACGCTGTTTTATCTCCGTGCTACGTTTTAGCAAGCTCTCGACTCTTGGCTGTTAAGTGTTCTGAATTGTTAAAATTATTCAAATACTTGAGAATTTAATCGAATCCTACTAATAATCGCATGATAAATGAGAAAATTTTGATGTTTGTTTGTCCTTCAATCACGCTGAAACGGCTGAACTTATTTGGATGAAATTCGACACACAGATATACTATAACCCGGATTAACATAATACTACTTTACATAATAATACTTTAATAAATAAATAAATATTTTTGGGACACTATATTTTACACAAATATTTTACACGGCACCATCTAGTCCCAAACTAAGCAAAGCTTGTGCTATGGGTACTAGACAATGGATATAATACTTATATACTTTTTTTTTTGTTAAAAATACATAAATTACATACTTTTCATCCTAGAAACACAAGCCGTCTCTAAGGGATGCGAGATAATGTATTTCCGTGAAAAACCAAATTATACACGGGCAAAGCCGCGCGCAAAGACTAGTCCTGTCTAAATATTAGTGAGCAAAACACAAGTTTTAAAGGATGGTTGATAGAAAACCGAGATGGGTAAGATTCGAAATATCGTTATCTTTTGACAGAGCTTTGAGAAAGGTATCGTACATAGAGGCACAAAGAGGTACACAGCAGGCACTTTTAATTTTATACCTCAATCCACAACACTCAATAGATCAAATGAAATCAAATGAAATCAATTTATTTGCGAAATATGGGTAAAATTACATTTGATATTAAAAATAAAAATTACATTTAGTACCACCATATTCAACCTTACGGCATGACACATACATTATAAAAGTCAAAAATTAGAAGAAAAAAATGTCAATTATACAATATCACATTACTATCATGTCCAATATCAGTACCAAAAAATGACAATTATACAATGTCACATGGTTAATAAATCCAAATCAAGTATATTTCTAACATTTCATATCATAATTTGTCATTTACATATTTGGTGACGCTGTAGTACCCCTACATTAAAAGAATGTTTTTAATTTTATTTTAAACATATTCGTACTTTCAATATCATGTATCATTCTAGGTCAATGGTTATAAACTCGAGGGGCCATACAAAATACGCTTTTGTTTAGAAGAGCTGTTCTGTTTGGTGGAAAAGTTACATTTTGATAGTTTTTTCTTCTAGAAGACAGCTTTTCAAAAAGCTGTATATTCTTTCTTACAAACAATATTAGTTCATAAATGTAGATGTAAGGTAGAGTCATAATACTATAGATATGTATAACGTACGTTTACGTACATTTAATGGTGTGCAAACAATAAAGTTTATATTCATATAAAAATATGTTGTCAAAAATGAAGAGAAACGAAAAAATTGCAATAAAATCACACATTTTGTCCCATAAAATATGTTTTAAATAAATAAATAAACAAAACTTCTTTATTTCAGGCAAGGCGACGACATACACATACACCCATATCACATTATTACAATTAGAAAATTAGAATTAATTAAATGAATTATTATTATTACTTCATTAATAAATTATACAATTATTATTATTCTTATTATATTACTAATTTTATTTGTTTATTAGAAATTTTTTAAGTAAAATTCAAGATCAGTTCAATTCAAGTTCAAGTCGAATTCAAGAACGTCAAAACATTCAGCCTGAAAGGTACAACCTGTACTAAAACGCTCGAATTTGGTCGTAACTGTGCTATCTATGGCTGATACAATTATCTGATAGACCACGGCAGCTGTGTTGCGGTGGCTCCTGATGGAAATGCCTGCGCTAAATTAAAATTGATCCAGTTTTCGTGTGCTCCCCTTTTAATTATGGGCCATTGTTTAGTCGATACGTGTTCTTGCGGTTAGCGGTTTATCGATTAAAGGGTATATTTTTATGAATGAGTAAATTGGTTTGTACGTAACAGTTATTTTTAGGTTTACATAATGTGTTGCCTGTGACACGTTTCTTAATTGATCCTGCTCACCCCTATATGCGGGTTACATTGGAAAAGCTAATACTGACAACACAATTGGCAGTTAGCTCCCCGTGAAACCAGTAGCTCACCACGATTTATACCAAAATGTTGCAAAATCTGCATTTCGTAATCACCTACTAACTGCTAAACATAGGCCATGATCCTACTATTATTTAACTTTACAACTGTATTTATATATAAAATAAATTGACTGTGGTAATAGCAATTAATTCTGACATTTTAGAATAAAATAGCTTTTATTTATTAGTAGTAGTAGTAGTAGTAACTCGTGGATCAGCCAACCCAGAGACAAGTTCCAACCCAGAGACAAGTTACTTATCAGCGGAAGGAACGAATGAAGTCACCATGTCTTGTATTTAGTCGATTATTATACTTTTAATTCATCGTATTTATATCCAGTCAATTAAATTATTTAATAAATCTAGTCACTAGCCAACATGATCATATTATATAATATTAGCTTAATTATCGATTTACCTAACAATGTATCGATTTGAGAATTAATAACTATTTTATCATGTTGGCAACACTGATTCCTAGAAATTATAAAATAACGTGCAACTGTCATTTGGGGCCCTGTCCGTATTGAAAATCCGAGTAAAGAACATGTCCTGACGCTTCGTGTTACTGCATTCTTTACCTACACCCAGGTTCAGGAGAAC
Source organism: Asteroscopus sphinx (assembly GCA_949699075.1). Lineage (NCBI taxonomy): Eukaryota > Metazoa > Arthropoda > Insecta > Lepidoptera > Noctuidae > Asteroscopus > Asteroscopus sphinx. Next base: position 1,010,205 of record OX453007.1, read on the forward strand.
CCGCACACCAAGGTTCACTTCCAGCAACCCCTTCGTTACATAGTGTATATAGTGTGTATAGTGTAGTGTAGTGTGTGTAGTGTGTTCAGTAGTGTTTTATTTATTTTTATTTATTGGGGAGTTATATTATATACTGATTCACATATACTATCACTGCTAGTATGTAATAAGAACCCTGTTGTTCCTGGGAGGTTATCAGAATCGATATTCATACGTAAGGCCACAACTCATTTGGAAAAAACTCTTCAATTGTAAATTGAAAGTGATACAATCACTTATAATAATGATTTAATATTTAATTTGATTATTTTGATTGTTATAATTACTCAGTGAGTGAGTTTTGAGTGATATAAGCACTTTCAATTTAAAATTAATAATGATTTAATTTTTAATTTTGACGACCTCTGTGGTCTAGTGGTTCGAGTGTCGGACTGCTGATAACGAGGTCGTGGGTTCGATTCCCACAGGACACAAATATTTGTGTGATGAACATAAGTGTTTGTGTTGGTCTGGGTGTGTTGCTTATGTATTATAAGTATGTATTTACAAAAAAAAAAGTATATAAGTATTATATCCATTGTCTAGTACTCATACCACAAGCTCTGCTTAGTTTGGGACTAGAAGGTGCTGTGTAAAAATGTCCCAAAGATATTTATATTTTATATTTATATTTATTTTTAATTTGATTATTTTCATTGAAGAGTTTTTCCAAATGAGTTGTGTCCTTACGTATGAATATAGATTCTTATATATCAGTTTTAATAACCACCACTATGCAACAGTTTCAACCTATCGTATATTTCATTAATTTTGACCTGACGAAAGGTCTATGATAGGCTGAGTTGATGATGATGATTTGGTCGTTTTCAGATTAATATTGTAATCGTAATAAGCTTTATCTATTAAATAAAAAACTTAACACTCCAATCATTATTATCTTCATACCCAGTGTTCCAAAGAACATCAAGTAACAAATCACATTTAACTCCGATTCAAATACTTAGAAAAATGATAAAAAGAAAACTATTACGTAATATCCGTTCAGAGGGTTTCCCAACAAAACGTTTTTCATCTGAAGAGGCTGGCATCTTAATCTTGGCGAGTAGTGAACCGTGAAATGGGACACTACTTGTTTGCTAAAAATAGAAGGAATGAGGCGCTACTTTTGGATTTGAACCTTCTTAAAGAGGGTGCGAATGTGTCAAATTTTTCTGGCTTATCGTATCACCATATATCGTATTCACAGAAGAAAAATGTAAAAAGCTAACAGAATATTATGCACTACGCACTGTAAAATTATTCTTTTTTTTAGACGTGTTAACTACACCAAACAAAAACGCGGTCATTGTAAGTGGGTAGTACTTTGTTAATCTTTTGTTTAGTACGGCCACAGATATAGTAAACATTTTTTTACTATAATAATTTCTTAGGTTTTCGCGATCACTACACATTATAATGAAACAAGTTTAACCGGATTATACAACACACACTGCAAAAGACAATGACATTGTGAGTGATTACTGCGTACATCGAAACGGTTTTAATTAATAAAAAATTGTACGGTAGTTTTTTTTTTATATCTGTAAAAACGCTGGTCTTCTTTGTTGTCATCTTGGTCTTCCTGCGACCCCGAACGCTACAAAGCTTTCAAAACGTCAGGAAACCAATCTAAATAATATATCGTAAAATGCCCTAACTTTGCCCACAAACCCTACTTCACCTAAATCTTTAGCTTAATTTTTACACACACTATCATATTATAACTGTACCAAAAGAGTTAGCGTTGTCACAGTTTCAAAATATCCCCAAGTACGGAAACCGTAGCTTTTATAGTTTACTCAAAAAACAACTAGGCATAGTAGGGCTTGTGGGCAAAGTTAGGAAATTATACGGTACGTGATATAATTCGGTTAAACTTATGGTTAAACTTGTTTTTATTTTTTTACTATGTCTGTGAGTAATGGTTTGATGATATATATCACAAGGCAATAATTTAACATGTTGACAGCCTAACGGCTGAAATCATGCGGAAGTTATGCATGCGGGTTTCCATGCAGGAGGGTCTAAATTTGAAGACATTACATTTGATTTGATTTGGAGACATTTATTTAAATTTTAATTTGTGACATTATTTATTTTACAAGAATTGAATTTTTAAAGATGACTGAAGCATTTATTATAAATAAATAAATAAAATAAATATCTTTGGGACATTTTTACACAGCACCATCTAGTCCCAAACTAAGCAGAGCTTGTGGTATGGGTACTAGACAATGGATATAATACGTATATACTTTTTTTTTTTTTTTGTAAATACATACTTATAATACATAAGCATATATAATTATGACATAGAATTAATTGCTATTTACTTTAATGATTTTTATTAACTAATGCTACTATTCAAATTGTATTAAATTGTTGTACCCGACAGGGTCCATGTGGACTTGTATTATTATTAAGACCTTGTAAATACACATGGTAATACAATAAATAATTGAATTGAATTGAATTTGAACCCAGCCCACACCTCTGGTTTTTTGAATTAATGTGCGTATCAGAATTTGATTATAACTTGCTTTAACGGTGAAAGAAAACCGTGAGGAAACCTGCACACCTGAGAGCGCTCGATACAGTTCTTGATTGTGTGTACTGTACCAACATGCAGCAGGCTAGCAGCGTGGTGGACTAATGCCTAAATTAGCCTCATTCTGAGAAGAAGCCCGTGCCATCATAGAAATATGTGCCATAATATCGTATCTTTTGCAATCCGCGTGGTTCAAATATGTACTTACCAAAATAAACTAAGTTAGAACAGGCATCACAAAATTTTGGATGTTACCCTAGCCAAGCCCATGATTGAAAAAATTAACCTTACGAAAACAAAAATCAATCAGAACAATCACAATTTCAGATAACTATAAAGAAGATCAAATACTTGAACTATACGTAACAAAATTTCTAGGGCTACAAATTGACAATAACTTGTCATGGAGAACGCAAATAGATAATGTGTGTGGAAAGCTTAGTAAGTTCTCCTACGCTCTTTATATGCTAGGTAAAATTGTGAATAAGTCCGCGCTCCTAGCAGCTTATCATGGTATAGCTTATGTTGCCTCCACTTTGCGGTATGGCCTTATATTTTAGGGCAACGCTACAAACATTGAAGAGGTACTAGTAGCACAGAAAAAGTGTATTCGAGCTATGTGTAAACTTAAACGAACGGATACATGCAAGCCACATTTCCAAAACTTAAGAATAATAATACCATTACTTTACATCTATGAGGCATGTAATTTTGTTAAAAACAACGTACATCTATATAAACGTGTTGAAAGTCAACGACGCTTGAAAATGTTGCATTTACTTCCCACTAAAACTACGTTCCTCCACAAAAGCATATATGCATAGCACCAAAATTACATAATAAATTACTTGATGAAATTAAAGTGATCACGAACAAAAATGAATTTAAACGAAAACTTTTTAAATTATTGAATGACAAAGCATATTATTCTGTTAATGATTATATCTTAATGACAAATTGTAGTAGGTAACCAGCGACAACACAGCCCCTAGACGGATATTGTTGAATTTAATGCGTACAAACAATTCTGCCACTAGCTGAGGTATGAGGAAGCGGGGTACTGCGATCCGGTTGGCCCTGACAATGTCATTATGTCATAGAAACTTCAAACTTTGTAGGGTTAGAGACGAGACAGATTTAGATTCAACACGATATAATATCGATAAAATATTATTTTATCGATATTATTTTTATGTAATACGTAGTATTAATTATAAGGATTTTAGCTTCTTATTTCTTTTAATATTATTTAATAATAAAGTAATTAATATACTAATAATAATAATATTACAAATACCTGGGTATTTCGGAGGGGTTAGGCATCAGCCAGGCTGACATGAAACAATTGTTGCGGGAGCGCTTCTTCGGCCGCCTGAAGAAAGTACTGAAAAGTCTTCTTTCGGGGGGAAACAAGGTGCGCGCCTTCAACAGTTGGGTCATGCCGGTCTTGATGTACTCCTTCGGCATACTTAAGTGGACGTAAACAGAACTGGATGCCCTGGACAGGAGATTCCGGACTCTGCTTACCACAAATCGGATGCATCACCCAGGATCATCAGTGATGAGACTGTACATCCCGCGGAAGTGTGGCGGTCGAGGCTTTTTAAATGCTAAGACCCTCCACAACCGTGAGGTGTGCAGTTTGAGGGAGTATTTTCTCCACGCTGACGTGGGTATGCACCGAGATGTGGTCGCAGTGGACAACGGTTTCACCCCGCTCTCCTTGGCTAAAGAGAACTGGCGTAAACCTGCAGTACTGAGTACTAAAGACCGCGAAGAAGTATGGCAAAGTAAGGAGCTACACGGGCGCTTCTACCGGGCCCTCCATGGGTCTGACGTAGATTCTCTAGCGTCCGTGTCTTGGCTACGGTTCGGTGACCTATTTGGAGAAACCGAAGGTTTTTTTTGTGCAATTATGGATGAAGTCATCATGACGAATAACTACCGGAAGTACATTGTAAGGGACGGGACGGTTGACATATGTCGGGCGTGTCACTCTCCTGGAGAGTCTCTCAGGCACATTATTTCCGGTTGTCCACGTCTCGCCAACGGTGACTACTTGCACAGACATAACCAAGTGGCCAAGATTATCCATCAGCAAATTGCTTTGCAATATAACCTTGTCGAGTCTGAGGTACCATACTACAAGTATGCGCCCGACCCAGTTCTTGAAAACGGTCATATCACGTTGTACTGGGATCGATCTATCATCACTGATAGGACTATTATGCACAATAAGCCTGATATAGTGGTGATAGATCAATTAGAGCGCCGCACAATGATTATTGATATCGCCGTCCCGCATGACGGGAATCTCGTGAAAGCTGAGACAGATAAGCAAATGAGATATCTGGACTTGGCACACGAGGTTGTCGACATGTGGGACGTGGATTCAGCAATCATTGTGCCGATAGTTGTTTCAGCCAATGGCTTAATTGCCAAGAGCCTCGACTATCACCTTCAGAGGCTTTCGTTAGGTGGCTGGGTCAAGGGCCAGATTCAGAAGGCGGTTCTCCTCGACACGGCACGTATTGTGAGGAGGTTCCTTTCTCTGGGGCCCTGACCGCCGGTAGCTTGGACCTTGTTCCCGATGCCGGTGGCTTACTATTTTTTTATATTTTTAAATGTTTTTTCCTTTTTATACAAAAATATTTAAAAATGTAAATTTATAAGTTATTTTATGAATAAAGGAAATAGTAAGTATTACATGTAGGGAGGGAGTCTTTCAAAATTATCTTAATTTTGAAAGTAAGATGGGTGCTCTGTACTTTCAGAATTAAGATAATTATATCTTTAAAAATATCTTTATGTATTTATTTGGTGTTGAATATGGAGTTATTATTTTGTAAAGCGGATATTTTAAAAGAGGTAATTGTCCGTTTATATAGTAAATAAATATTAAATAATAAAATAATTAATATAGTAGTAGTATTATATTATTTATTTTACCCAGCAATATTACACAAAATGTTACATTGACATACTAGGTACTACGTCTAGGTATAAATATTATTGTACCTACTTAACATTTAAAAGTGAACACAGCATGGAACAAAAACAAATATTATTGCAAACTATAACAGCTAATTAGCACGTAAATAAATCGTTATTCAAAAGAAAAGAACCTACTCAAAAATAACTTAAATTTAAAGGACAAAAAAAAAAAAACTGATCACCACTAATCATTTTTTAAATAAATTAATTTTATATATGTATAGCCTTCGAATAGTGCATTTGTAACTTTGAGCTTTTATAATAAAGCCATTATAAATACCATTCGATATAATCAAATAAAACAAATTTTGTGACTAATGAATATAACAACTAATAACTGTAATTTGGTTCTAGTACTCGCTGGCAGCTACCGCGGCACCACTCACTTCGCTCGCTCACAGTTCTAACCTTACCTAACCTATTTGATATATTTCTGATTGTTTTTATATAAACAATGTTGAATTAGACAGTAAACTGTACAATTGTCGTCAATGTAACCTCAAATTATGCGACTGCTCAAGAGGTCTCTTTTGGGTATTGAAATCTTTTTTATTATTTTATTTTAGTAGTAATTGAAAGCGAAATTCTGATAGTACTGAGTAATTTTTTCAGTGTTTACGTGTCAAACCGCGTTTGACAGTATTATTGTGATATTTAATAGATTTTAACAAAACCAAACATTTTCAGGGATGTAATAGTGCGATTGATTTTAATTGAGGAAGTTTTTCGCAAAGAGGCCTTCGAAAGAAGTAAAAGACCAAGTAGCTTCATGGAGAAATATTACACATCCGTGCAAATCTTAAATAAAATCGAATGTGACACTAAAGTTGTTATTTTACTAAATTATTCATTCCTAGCTGTGCTTGTGACCCTGTCCGTGTCGAAGTTGTAAATTAACATCGTGGGCCTTACTCCCGACTGGTTCAAGCTCTGAACCAAATCGAGCTAATTTCAATTCCTAGAAAAAAGCAGTACGATTTGACACTAACTCGAATTCAAATTCGATTGATACAGCACTCGATCCAGGCGGGGTCAGGAGTAAGTAGCTACTCTAATAACTAGCTAAATAGCGGCTATTCAACAAATAGCCATGGCTACTTCGATCAATGGCTACGATATCTGTCAACACGATAGCTAGCTATTGGCTACTGCTTCGAATAACCAACAAGTTTACGGTGTAGCGGGCAGCCGCCGCGCTGCCGTGAGCTGACCAAGTAAAATAGCTATTGGCTATTGGTAGCTAGCTAGCGACTTTCTTTATTTTTACGATTTCTAACTTAACTTAGTAGTAAATTAGGTTTAAAATCGTTTGAGATCTATAATTTTGTTTGTACAACAAAAGAAGGGTCTTTTGTTGTAGTTTTTATTAGTTAATTTTAAATTTTCAATGTTTTCGACAGTTAAATATGTAGTAATTAGTAATACGTAATAAATGTAAAAATACGTACGTACGAAGGAAAGTCATTTTTTTTCAACAATACAATACAAATACTATTGTACACAAAAGAAGATAGCAACATATATGACTTATATAGAACACATGTACAATGGGCGGTCTTATCGCTCAAGGCGATTTCTTCCAGACAACCTTAGGATGGACAATATGGGCAAGTAAAGAGAGGGGTAGTACGCAGTGTAACAACATAATAGAATACATATACTACATAACATAAATACTATACATATATCTATAACAAAACTACATAAATATAAGATACAATAAACATAATAAATACAATACAATATGTCTAAATATTACATAATGTACCTGCCGGAAATTACAGTGATGATAGGTAGCGATCAATTACCAGTTTTTTTAAATATAGGCAAAGATTGAGCACGCCTCACTTGTACTGGCAAAGCATTCCACAGGCGAGCAGCCTGAACTGTAAAAGAATTACCAAAGAAATTTGTGGAATGCGATGGTATCGCCAACGTGAGGTTTTCTGATGACCTTAAGAGCCTTGAATGTGTGTCACGAAGGAACACTAACTAACTAAAGGACTAACTAAAGGAACTAACTAAAGGAGCATTCTTTGCTTAGATCATTTTTCTCTAAGGACCTTTGAACTAGGACGTCTTAAGTATTTCTCAGTTTTCTCTCTATAACTCAAAAATTTATAATCACATTATACTCAAAATAATTTTAAAAGAGAGTTTTTACAATGGTCTATCAACGTGGAGAATTATAAATATCTACGTTACATAGTTTAGAGATGTCAGGGGGGGGGACACATTGCAAGTCACTTTAGCTGGCTATATTTCGCAGATGGTACACCTGATAAAAAAGTGCTGTATGAAACATTACCTTCATTTTAGTAGACCTATTCAATGATACCACACACGAGGGGGTGGAGCGAAAAAAATATTTTCATCCCCATTTCACATGTATGGGCGCCACCCCTAAAATACATAATCACGCATTTTTTATTCTTTTAAAATTGAGATCTATATTTAAACTATCTTTTAACAAAATTACATGTACTTGTATTTATAACTGTAGAAGTTATTAAGCTGTAAAGGATTAGGACAGACGGACAGATGGATAGACGGACAGACGGACGGACATGACGAAACTGTAAGGGTTCCTTGTAGGACTATGGAACCCTAAAAAAGGTACATATATCATTTATCATGTACGTATCGGTCGGAACAAAAGTTCGTTTATCGTTAAACGGGAGTAGACTCCCTGGCTGTTATAGGTATATAAAGATTGAATGTTTGAAATCGTAGTTTTTTTTTTTTTTTTGTACATTGCAATATTCTACTACCTATATTTTTCAATTTCGTTGATAGTATTGGAGAACTTTGTTTCATCGATAACAGATTTAGTACATCACTAGTTACATTGACAATTAAATAGAGGGAAAGAGATAGTGTATTAAGTGCTTGCGTAAGAAAGAGATGTTTTGTGAAAGACATCAACGTGCCGTCTGCACCTTTGGTGTCCGTTACGAATTAACCAGTATAAGATGAACTCTCATTAAATATTAAATCAGTTGAAAAATCTAATTGGATAATGATATTATTAACTTAACGATGAAATGTTATGCCGTCTTTCTGGACTCTCAGACTTGCTGTTTTTACAACACAATCGTACTGTGCAAGAAGTCATTATAACATTTATTTGTAAATTTTGTGTTCACTAACACGAAGTGTCAACGGCTCACAGAAGTGGTCGTAACTGATTCAAATTGTTTGAGTGGCGGCTTACATACAGGATTTTTCCCTTATGTGTGATAGAAATCGGTCGCCTGTTATGTGGCGTCTAGGGGCTGTGTCGTCGCTGTAGGTAACATATTTTATTTGTGACTAGCTGTGTCCATCTATATGTAGGTATATGTAGTGAAAATGTAGCTAATTTATTTGACATTTCTTTATTGACAATTTTAAATTTATTTCATTGACATTATTATAATTTTGTAATTAAAATTTTGACATTACTTTTGTGTTGACATATAATAATGTTTTCTTAAATTGTGACAGTGTATTGGTACCTAAATGTTTTTGTATGCCTTCTGGCGGGACATACATAGCAAGGAACTTCTTTTTTTAGGGTTCCGTACCCGAAAGGTGGCAAACGGGACCCTATTACTCTCGCTACGCTGTCCGTCCGTCCGTCCGTCCGTCTGTCTGTCACAGGGCTGTATCTTTATAACGGTAATAGATAACCAGTTGAAATTGTCACAGATTATGTGTTGCTATTAGGTGTATCACGACAAATAATAAAAACAAAAAAAAAGTCTAAAACCGAAGGGGGTCCCCACACAAGAAACCTCAAAAAACATGCATTTTTTCAACCTTTTTGTTCCTGCTCTATCTTCAAAACGGTAATATATATAGACCAGCGTGAAACTTTGCCAGATTATAGTGCATATTATGTAGTTTAGCAACAAATATTAAAAATAAGACAAACATAGACATATGTGGTGGTACCTGCGTAAGAAATACATGCAAAAATTCATATTTAGCGCACTGTGCGGTGATGTCTTTTGATAAACTCTCGTAAATTAAAACAGTTTTTATGGGGTATCAGGTCGTTGAGAGGTACGGAACCCTTACTGCGCGAGTCCGACTCGCACTTGGCCGGTTTTATTTGTAAATAACATCTGTATACCCTGTGTTCACAAAACGAAATAAATGAATTGAATTGAATGTTTCAGTCGATGCAACTTTTCTATTTAAACCAAAATTTAAATATTAATTTATGGTGAAAACTCCAATAATGATCGTGAAAAAGTAATAGATTTTAATAATGGTTACAAACTAAAGACGATACAAATAAATGACAAAAACAAACATGATTGTAATATTACAAAATCAGGTAGATAGTGATGTACGGTAAAGGTACTCCAAAGATCCCTGAGTGTCAGATTAGAGGCGGTAGGAGGGACGAGAGGCCACTACAAGAGATCTCCGCTGGGATTTTTGTTCGAGAGATAAGGCTGGGTTATAATGAGAGTGATTTATTCATGTTGTTTTATTATCTTGTTCTCGTTGTGAAAATGTTGAGGTTATATTTTGTTGTAAAGGCAGACTTATAGGCTAATGTAATACAGACCTATATGGACTGTTATATAAGCTTACTAGCTTTTACTGGTGGCTTCGCTCACGTAGTTCTTTATCCTTCAGGAACCTATGCCTAACCTATATCACTCTCCGCACAATAAACTATCTTTATGCGAAAAATTACTTCGATCCGTTGCTGCGTGAAAGAAGAATAAACCAACAAACACACTTTTTTCGCTTTTTTTTTTCAAATAAATAACTTACTAAAGCATTGTATAGTTGTGAAATTGTATAATTGTGTAAATCAGTGCTTTTGAAACTGTGGGTCGCGCAACAAATGTTTAGATTATTGTCTTTCTCAAATGTTTTCTTAATTTTATTTGTAATATTTAGTAAATAATAGAGATTGTTTGCTTTAAAGCATGTTTTAAGAGGTTAGTTTACAATTCTTTTCTATCGAGAAAACTTCAAGAAAACGTGCTTTGGGCACAATACAGTTTCAAAAAATACGATCCAGATTAACATATATTTTTTTCACTGCCACAAACTGAATAGTTAAAGCTAATTTTTTTTTTAAAAGAAGCCTATTTGTGGTATTTGGCTGTTGTCAGCGTCTTAAGAAGCCGTACCGCCGCCGCCGCTGCCGCGAAGGACGAGGGGGTCGCGGGCATTCCTTTCTACTAAAGGCGGTCACGCTATGGAAAATATTGAAAAATATTGGTGTAAATAATTGTGTTGTTCACAAATAAATAATTGTGTTGTTCACAAATAAATAATTGTGTTTTTCACAAATAAATATTTGTGTTGTACACAAATGAAAATTGTGTTGTTCACAAATATGTAGGTAAAAAATTGAATATGAATTTCTTGATCTCGATTGCAAACAGCTCCTAAGGTTGGCGGGACCACATCACGTGTCGGGGACGTTCGAGAGTTCAAAGCTCGCGTAGCGCTCCACTGAGTCTGTAGCATGATACACATGGACTTTGCAATTTAGACTTTAGAGTAGTAGAAATCTGTTGGAAGTGTGCTGTTTGTTAGAAAAATAATGTTCCTTTCACCTTCGACGAGAGTTATTTTGTAAATAGCGAGGTTAACACACTTATAAGAGTTAATTTACCGATGTAATAAACTTATTTAAGCAAGAACTGAATTTTGAACTCACTAATTTACCATAATGTGTAAATAATTATGTAAGAATTTTATCCATTTTCTAGTACCCATAGTTCATGTTCAGCAGTTTGGGACTACATGGTGCTGTGTAAAAATGTCCCAAATTTTCATTTATTTATTATTCTTTATTCATTTACGCTAACGCAACAAAACAACGCTGCGAAGCTTTCGAAACGTCAGGAAAACCAATTTAAATAATATACGCATTGTAATCCGGTTAAACTTGTGTTAATGTGTAGTGATCGCGAAAACCTAAGAACTTATTATTCTTTATTCATTTAATAACTCGTAAATTACGTTTTAATTATTTTTTTGTAAAAAGAAAAACAAAACATTTTAAAATATAAAGAATGACGTTCGGGATCGGGAGCAGGGTACAAGCTACCAGTGGCTAGGGCTCCAGAGACAGGAACCTCCTCACAATACGTACCCTGTCGAGGAAAACTGCCTTCTGAATCTAGCCCTTGACCTATCGGCATAATATTTACTATTTTTTATTATTTTTTCAACGTGTTACTTTTTATTTTATGTTTTAACGATGCCCCACTCAAGAATTTATCGTGTGTCGGGTGCGTTTACAAACACAAATCTCACATAACACAAACACAACACGCAGACCCGGAACAAGATTGAATGTCCTAGTAAAATGAAGAACGCGTAGCAAATTGATAATCTGCTACGAAATCGTAGCTGGCGTAGCGGTAACACCACCGATTTCACAGCCAACACGGGCCTTAAAGATGAATAAAATTCAGTGATTGATTTGTGAATAATACTTTTCATTCCGTAGTCGCAATAATTATTTAGCAAACTTTGCAGTAAGGCCGAGATAAATAAATATTCCCTAATAGGTAGGTAATGCCCTCCTGGCCGAATTTCGGTCACGGCGGCCAATCTCAATGGAGACTAGCCATCTGCGCGGGACATACTATATTATAGTGCACAAGTGTGTGCGCAAACACAGGTGCACTCTCATAATCTGATGGGACGGCAATCCGGCACGACCGGAGATCCAGGCGCAGCAGGACTGACGGCTTTACGTGCTCTCCGAGGCACGAAGGGGTCTCGATGTGAAACGAAACGGTCACCCATCCACAGACTGACCGCGGCTAGTGTAGCTTAACCTTGCAGATCGTACAATCCACACGCTTGCTACATAGCCACGAGCTCCTTAATTAATAGGTAGGTACCTAGTATACAATAAAGCATATTCCTTTCTATTCTGTTCTATTCTAATACCTACTCTAATAATACGTGTTTCGTTTTGATTATGACAGGTTGTTTCTGTCTTGCACATGGCGAAGGTAACATACGCATGCTGCGGCGCTTGCGCGGGATGAATGTACTGCGTTAGCCCACGCATGTATCCCGCACCAGTTACGTGCTCCAATTACGTTGCTTGTACATGGTGCATGTAACTGGAGCATGTAACTGGTGCGGGATACATGCGCGGGTCAATGCGGCACATTCATAATACACTGGACCCTCGCATTTATTAACACGGTTGTTCACACGGTGCATATAACCCGCGCAAGTGCCTTGAGATTGTCAAAGCTATAATGGTGCTTCAAGGTGCATGTTGGATGGATGGCCGATGGGGCAGTAAAGTTCTGGAGTGGCGACCGCGTACTGGAAGGCGCAGCGTGAGTAGGCCCCCCACAAGGTGGACCGACGACCTGGTGAAGGTCGCGGGAATCCGCTGGATGCAGAAGGCACAGGACCGGTCGTTGTGGCGATGCTTGGGGGAGGCCTATGTCCAGCAGTGGACGTCTTTCGGCTGAAATGATGATGATGATGATGATGAAGGTGCATGTATTGATACTTGAACACGGCGCGGGTAACATGCACCTTGAAGCAATTCTTTTTGACAATCACGTGGCATCTATTTATCTCGAATTTATACAAGTCACTATGCTACTTTCAAATAAATATTGCCAGTTTCGGGGAACAGAGTTCGACGGTGCGAGTGGATTGACTCTGCGGCCGCTATTAAGCATTCGATCGGTATTACCTCCCTTTTTGAGCGAGCCTTTGTGCAGCGGTCCGCAGTGAACCGGACGGATGGGTAGCAATCACAGGCTCGTGGTTTACACTACCAGTTAAATACAATTGATTTTGTTAAAAGGTTTTTATCCTATCTGGCTTTAAAGTTAGTAGACATTAAGCCAAGTAAAGAAGGAAATACTCAAAATCAAAATAATTTATTTGTAAAACAGGTAAAAGTTAAAAACTTGGTGGAAAATTAAAATATTAAGTCACAGTTATATAGCACTGTTCCTAAACCACCAATTTTATATCTGGTACCACTAGTATTCTACGCAAATAAATGATTCTTTCTTTCTTTCACTATGTTTAACCTTGAAAGGCATACAAATTACGTAGTGTAGAATACAGCATAGCATTTTTATTGTTAATTAGCTTTAGTTAATAGTAATAGCGTTCGGGAAGCTACGCAATATCGTCCAAAATAGCGCAGTGTCTCAAGAAGAAAGCCTTTGACCAGTGTGTGTTGCCGGTAATTACTTACGGCACTGAAACGTGGTCGTTCACAATGGGCCTGATAAGAAGGCTCAAAGTCACTCAAAAGGCAATGGAAAGGGTAATGTCTATGTGTAAAAGTATCTTACATTCATGCAATTCCTCATCCACTGGAAATAATGTGCTGTAAAAAAAGTTAATTAACAAAACCAAAAAACCCGACTGCGTGTAAAAATAAATAAAGACGTAAACAAGACTTGTGTAGGTAAGTCCATGTGAAAGTATCAAATCAACACGCAGTCGGAGGCTACGTATGTTTTTGGTCATGAATTACATAAGTAGTTCATAGTTCATAGCCTAAGTAGCCTCCGCCTTTTTGGTTTTGTTAATTAACTTTTTTATTTTAAACTTTTTAGTTTTTTCATGTACCGCGCTGATTCATTTTTAACATTAAATATTTTGTTGTTTTTTAGCATTTCTCATTCCAAATTACATTTAAACATGTAAGTTGTATATATTTTTGTAAAGCATTTATTAAACCCTTTATTTTGATACCACATTCGATAGGTTTCGAAGGAAAAAAAAATTTTGAAGCCATTTAATATGGCGCCAAAAAGCGGCCATTTTGATTTTTGTAATTTTAATATACCCAGTGTCACTTTCACGGTCAAGACGAATCTAACGACACCTCTCAAGCTAAAATCCATCAAGCCGTTTAGGCTACAGAGCGTACCAAAGAAATATACATACATACATACATACATACATACACTCGAAAAACATAACCCTCCTTCTGGCGCAGTCGGGTAAAAATGATGATTTACCAGGATTGTCTGTGTAAAACTGTAAAAGTTACAGATTCATCAAAAACAACATAATTTTATACCCTGGTCAACAAATTGACAAGCAATTTTATGTCGAAAAACTAATAAACTCTACTCAACAATGTTATAAACCTACTAAGCTTGTTGTCGAGTAAAGCATTTTGCTGTAAAAAGTGAGAAAAATTAATAAAATCGGTTATTTTGCGATGGAAAATAGATTGCGCAGAGTAATAAGTTTCTATGCAGTAAATAGGACGGGGCAAAGAAGGCAAATTGAATGTTAAGATAGTTACTAATAGGGTTGCTTGGGTGAAAATTGTACCATCAATATTGGAGTTATATTCATTTGGGGCCTGTGCTGTTATTACACTGTATTTATTTTTTATTTTTAGGGAAATGCGATTTTAATTAGGTTATTTTTTATTTGAAGTACGTTCAACTGCATATCAATGGTAAAGGACCATTATAAGGGGAACTGGCTTAGTATGTAAGTGTCATGCTAGACAAGCTTCGCTTATACTGGTTATGTTACCGCAAAACTGGAGGTCAACATTTGCGCTACAAGGACATCTTGAAGCTCCACTTCACAGCCTGCGGTATATCCGTACACGACTGGCAGGATACGGCAATGCGAAGGTCGGAATAGCATACTGCTGTTAAGAGGGCCGCAAAGCGATTTGAACACTCACGTCTGGAAACGCAACGCGTAACGCCAACATCGTAAACCCACCCCTACCCCAGCCATGTTCTTCAGGTCGTCGGTCCACCTGGCGGGGGGGGCGCCCTATACGCTGCGTTTGCCGATTCGCGGTCTCTATTCAAGGACTCGTCTGCTCCAGCAGCCATCGGTCCTTCAACAGACATGGCCTGCAGCCCACTGGCACTTCAGCTTACTGATCCTACAAGCTTTGTTGGTTACTCCGGTTCTTCTCCGGATAATCTCTCGCCACAAGCCTTCTTAAAATTACACATTCTGTCATTGAATTATGCTGCATATGCGAGAAATTATGCTGCTTTCTTTGTGACCGAACGCTTAAAACAACGTTTTGCTTTGCAAGTCACACACGAGCGCACGCCAGGTGCTGACGCTGGATGTCACCGTTGACGGACACGTTGTGGAGGGCATCATCATCATCATCATGTTACCATCATCGAAGTGTGGTTGACTGTACCTGCGAGGAATGTTTGTTTAACTGTATTACTTAAAACATGTCGAAAAACTCTTTTTTTGTTTTATGTTTTTAATAATATTATTTATGTACATTTATCTGTAAAAAAAATCACAGTAGGTTTGTGGACATTGAACATAATAAATACCTACATGCACATATTTGTGGTAGTTTTTCGGTGTTGGTAGTCACATACATAAAACACACACACAACATAACATCACTTTTTTTCATATTTTTATTTTTATAGTATAGTATGGTGAAACGAGCTAAAGGCCCACCTGAGGTTAAGCGGTTACCTTTGCCCATAACAACTGCAATACCACCTAGGCAGTTACCTGTTCATCCACATTTCGTCAAAAAAATATATTAACTGATTTTATCCAGAATTTATGCGGCAGGCGCTTTGCATAACCTAACAGTAACTTCTAAATATCTGTTCAAAACATTTTACCCAACTCTCGGGAATTTTGCAGCTAACACTGGCAACTCCAGCACTAACGCAGTTTGCCGGCGCCAGCAACAATTATTAACACGAAGTAGCCTCGTCGTCACGATGGCTGTACATTGTGCAGTAACAATGTTGCAGCTATGTTGTTACTTGTTAATCGAGAATGTTAATAATGGCTTTTACTTTTATGGCTTTATCTCACGAAACTAATCATAATTTCGCACTGGCATTAGACTAGACAAAAATCGGTTGACACACAGAGGAGAAAATGTTACTGAACCATTTGTTATTTACACAACGGCTGCCGAATTGCATAACTCGCTCGCCATCGCAATCAATAGGATTTCAATGTTCATTGCTCCGTGTGTTTTGACAATTCGTCTTATCGGCAACTATGAACCACGCAATGAATATTGTTATCATTTCAAAATGAAAGCTAATGTCAATATCAATGCATTACACAATTACCCCACGGGTTACTGAAATAACTGAAAGCCTCTTAAAGGGTAATTGTACTCATCAGTATGAACAACTTTTACTATGGGACCAAACCTGAAATCGCGAAAAATATATCAGATGTTCCCTAATTTTTATTATTATTTAAAATAGAATAGAACAGAAATCATTTATTTGCATATGATTTTGGGTAAAGTGCATAAGTTGGATTATTATTTTAAAGTTCCTTACAAAATCTGCTAGGTATCTTAGGTATGTGAACACGAAAAAATTTAGGAAACATGACTGTGTTTTTTTCGCGATTTCAGGTTTGGTCCCATAGTAAAAGTTGTTCATGCTGATGAGTACATTAACCCTTTAAGAGGTTTTCAGTTATTTCAATAACAAGTTGTAAAAAGAAGATTATATCAGCGCATTTCTGGTGGCTAATGTCAGATTGCCAATTTGTTTGTCCAATATAAAACCTGTAAACAATGTATACACAAATCTTGTGTTTTACTTACTAACAGAAGAATCATTCTCTAGAATTGATAAAGAGTTTAACAATATCACTAAAACTTTACTCCTTTTTCATGACCTTTTAGCTTATTACTTAAGGCCCAGAACGCCGCGGAATGAGGAATGAGAATAAGCGAGAAGCAAAATACGAGGATTGCCGGGAAGAAATAGTGCGGCATGAAGTTGACGCCGCTCCGAATGAAAGTGCATTTAAGCAAAAAATAAAATATTACCCAGAAAATATGTGTATTTTCGATAAAATGGCTCAGTAAAATTATTGCAAAATAATAAAACAATATTTAGGTAAAAAATCATACCAAAATACCAATAAATGTTGGACATATTTAGGAAACTGTTTGAAAATAAACAGTTTTCGATATTTGGAATTTTTATGTTCGAGCCACAGACCAGTAAGCTTCAAGACTCCGCATAAACAAAGTTTTGTATTCGAACGCAGTCGTAAAACGTTGGTGGGGTCAGGGGGGCGGACGGTGCGTTATGATTGGCCGGCTCAAAAGTTCGGTGGTATGATTCCTTATGATTGGTGCCGCTCGCTGACTGAATGACGTTCCGATTGGCGGAGGGACGTATGATATGCAGTGGTAGAGCATATGCGTTGTGACCGGGGGTGTCCAGCTAACCGGCGTCTAGAGGCTTACTGGTCTATGGTTCGAGCCAAATAAGTGCATTCATGTTTTGGACTTAATAATATTGTCACGTCTATCCTTGAGTAACACGTATTTTAATTTCAGTACAACAGAGTAAGTCGTTTTTGAGCGGGATTCGCATTAGTTTGTTGAATTACGGGTTTTGGCCCCTTAAGACTTACCTATTCCATCTTTCCCTTTTACCTTGCTAAACTCAATCAGCTACATAATAGCTGCGTGTTGGCAATTAGCCGGCTATTTTAGTCCTCAGCTGAGATGGAGGCGGTAGCATGCAGGTCACTGGCCCCGTGATCGCGTGAGGTGCCGAGTACAGTCGGCTGGTGAAATGAATGAGTGACAATTTTTTTTTTTTTTATATCTATCGTCATCAGAATTGCATGTGTATACAGTTTAAAATGCCAGCATGTTTATATGACAGGAACTGGCAAAAGATAGAATTGTATCAGAGACGTTGCCAAACCTTTAACCAAGCGTTGTCATTTAGGCAAAGGCAAATAAAAAACTGATCGTTCAGCTACTCTTAAATTAATTATCCTACAATTGATCTCGACGAAATAACAATAAAAAGTATCATTAAAAAAAATTACATAAGAATCTTATTCCTAATCCTTTTCTTAGCATTTTTTATTTCTTGTTGTTGAATACCTATTTTTCATTGTAAAATTATTATTTTTATTACTTTGAGAGAGAGTCGAGATTCAAATCGAGTAAGGTACCTTTTGTTTTTTGTTTTCGGGTGGAAATCCTCATGGATACCCTCCGTCTGGGGAGGGCGGAGGGGTATGTCGGACTCTTACCGACTAAAACCACACGGTGGCCATCCTCTGCACAAAATGGAGGAGCTCCGGGAACTCCATTGGACCGCGCCAGTGCCCCTCTTTGGCACGTCCCGGGAAAATCAATATTTTTTCCCCCACAGTAGCACGCGACCACCACGTACTGCTGCCTCCCCAGGGTCGCTTAAATGTAAATTTATAGTTGTTGACAGAATTGTCAATTACAAGAATAACATCTATTTCATCTTCTTTTTCCGGGCCCTTTCCCAACTATTTTGTGCTCGGCTTCCAATCTATCTATCTGTCTTTTCATATTTTTTATGTATTTTATCCCAACCACATAGTTATTAGAAGCCGGACCAACAATGATCGTAAACAACATGTTGTCAATCATTTCCAATTATTCCCTAAATCCCCACAACTATACTGATACGCCTGTAAAATAACCGCATAAAATTTTAATTAACCATTCCGGTTAATTAACGAACGACGAATATTATTTTAAATTCACGTTTATTGACGTTTGTTGGAGCATTTCGACGATTCTATAATTAACTCCTGTGGATGTATTTATTCAATAAGAGAATTATTAATTGTATAATATTATTAAAATTAAATGCGCATGTTAAATGGTAAAACACGTTTGGGTACAATTTTATTTTATTTTATTTTATTTTATTAAAAGAGGAACAACAAACAGCTACATTATATAATATAACTAATTATATATCTTATGTAAATAAATAATAATGTAGCCCACAGCGCTGTTCACAGATTACCATAAAGTGTATAAAGCTTTAAGTCGCTAGGAAATGAGCTGTACATGCAAGACAGCTGTTATTATTATAAAAATATTAAGAAGAACCATTATCCTAGAAGTGTCTCATATAAAAGGCTTCGAAACCTTTTCATGGAGCATGCAAAATCATCAATGTTCGAATGTTTCATTATATGTTGTTGCCATTCGTCGAATTGGTGAACGGAGGCCAGTGTTAGATCGGCAGGTACCTACTGCAAAGAGTTCGCCTGCACGCACCTGCCGTCTATGGACAGTTCTGGGGACTGCATAGCACAATACATTATTAAGATCAATACAGTCAAATTTACCATTAACAATGTTATACTTAACATAGCATTATTAAATGTTTTCAAATATTTCGTGCATGTATAGCAAATAGTGATGCTTGCATTGCTGTGTTTCGGTCTGAAGCCTCTGAAGGCTACGGGTGCCGGTGAAATTACAATCACATGAGACTTTCCATCTTCATGTCTCAGTTTGGCGAACTGACTTGCGGTACCATTTAGGCAACAGCCTAGGTTGTGTTGCAGTTGTTATGGGCAGTTGTTGTGTTGTTATTGTTAGTGTTGGTTGTTGGTTGTTGTTGTTGTAACCGCTTAACATCAGGTGGTCCTTTAGCTCGTTTCGCCATCCTATAATATAGGAAAAAGAAAAAAAAAGTATTCAAAGCATTTCATGTAAGACTAAAAATTACTAAGATCTAAAATAGCTCCTATCGAAAAGAGGGAAGAGTACTGTCCTACATTACTTCACAGAATTGAACAACAAAACAAAAAATTAGCTCAGAGCACGAGACCTAAAAAAATTTTTTTTTATTAAACTTATTTAAACCAGCTGTACAGCATACATTTTTACAAAGAAAGCAGTTAACTGATATATAAATATGAGTATGATTAAAGTGTTCCCAATGTTAGTATGTTATAAAATGCAACACATTTCTGTGGGCGAGTGTAGCGGAAACAATCGCGTACTTCCGCGGCGTAATGTAGGTGCGCTCGCTGAAATATCGACAACCCTGCTGTACAGGCTAGGAGCTTGAGTAGGAACGTGCATTTATAAAATACTAGGTACTATTACGATTTGCCATGAATTAAAAAGCTGTTCGCCTTCGAACTATTCAAACATTCAAAGTACAGAATAATAATAATAACCTATTTTCTATAACCGCATCGTTCCAGCGATATCTAGTGCGACCGACCGGGCGTCGCCCTTTTGGTCGATCCAGATAGGCTCTCTTTGCATCTCGATCTTCTCCCATTCTTTCCACGTGACCAAGCCAACGGAGTCTGTGAGCTTTTGCCTCTCCTATAACATTTGATTCAGCCACGAGCTCTTCTATCTCAGCGTTCTTCCTGATCCGCCAGGTACCATCCGGTCTCTGCACAAGCGGTGGAAGGCGATCTTCTGGAGATAAGAGCCAGTGATTGGCGAAATTCTGCCAAAGATCGCGGCAAGTGGCGTTCTCTCGTTTCGGAGGCCAAGAAACATTTTGGGTCACTGCGCCAGCGGAGTAAGTAAGTATTTTTAACCGACTTCAAAAAAAGGAGGAGGTTATGTATTCGGCGGGTTTTTTTTTTTTTTTTTTTCATGTATGTACACCGATTACTCCGAGATTTGTGGGCCGATTTACGTGGTTGTTTTTTTATTTGGTAGAGGAAGCCCGCGCGGTGGTCCCATATAAATTTTTAACCGACTTCAAAAAAAGGAGGAGGTTATGTATTCCGCGGGTTTTTTTTTTTTTTTTTTATTGCCTTAGGTTGAGTAGTTTTTTAACCAGCTTCAATAAATCAGTTTATTTTAGCTTCGCCTATCTAGATGATCTGCTCATTGGTTCGTTTTTCTGAGAATTCTTGGTCGATATGCGTCTTTTTTTTTTCACGATAGTGATTGGACGTTTGGAAGAACATGAGCGAGACCTTTGCCCAGCAGTGGGATAGTAAAGGTTAAAAAAAAAAAAACTAAAATTGGTTATATAAACATTTATGAATCAACCCACGCAATATTCAACTAAAAAGTATGAAATAAAAACTTTTTAACAAAAAATAAAACCGACTTCAAAAACCTTAACTGAAAAGTAAAAAATAATCATTGTATGTATTTTAGAATCTTAACATAAACCAAAATTTTGAAGACGGCGCGTGATTTTCATGTACGTTCACATAAACTGTTTTTACTATAGAAATTGGGATAAGGGCAGGAGGATGATGATATTGCGCTCGACTGTACATTACATGACGCAAAGGGTCAATCACGCGCCGCCTTCAAAATTTTGGTTTATATTAAGATTCTAAAATACATACAATGATTTTTTTTTACTTTTTAGTTAAGGTTTTTGAAGTCGGCTTTATTTTTTGTTAAAAAGTTTTCTATAACTACAACTATGTTTAGTATAAAAACTCATCACATTTCTGTGGGTCAGTGTAGCGGAAACAATCGCGTACTTCCGCGGCGTTATGTTGGTGCACTCGCTGAATTAGCAATAACTCTGCTATACAGCATGGGAACTTGAGTATTTGCATAAAATATTATAGATATTTTAGTAGTAGTAGAGCTCCTTTGTGAAAGAGCTCGTTCGGGGAAGTACTACCACCGTACCTACTTCACCGCCAAATAGTGATGCTTGCATTGCTGTGTTTCGGTCTGAAGGGTACGGGTGCCGGTGAAAATATATTCACATGAAACTTTCTATCTTCATATCTCAGTTTGGCGAACCGACTTGCGGTACTATTTAGGCAACAGCCTAGGTGGTATTGAAGGTGTTATGGACAAAGGAACCCGCTTAACATCAAGTGGGCCTTTAGCTTGTTTCGCCATCCTATACTATAGGTTGTCTGGTAGAGAACGCCTATGGCGTTAAGACCGCCTTTGTACCCTGTTGTGCATAAAGAATTATAAGACTACTAAAATAATCTGACTAAAGTTGATAAAACATTCGGCTATATAAAATCTACCTCTAGTCAAAGGTAACAGTTTGACCTTGACAGCGTCTTTATTTCATAAGCAGTGGTTTTCGTAATTCAAGTGCTACCACTCTGACGTGAGCTCGAGTGTACAGTACTATTGTTCTATTAAATGATTCAATCTAGACATAATAACATAAAAAATTAATCTATAATATTTTCTAAATTATAGACAGTACTGTAAGTCACAGGCGTAATGTGCGACAAGAAGATGCCCATCAAGCTTAAAGGCAAACTGTATAAAACATATTAGACCCGCTATACTCTATGGTACAGAATGCTGGGCATCTACTAAGCAACACCTGACAAAACTGCACACGACCGAAATGTGCATGTTACGCTGGTCAGCGGCTGTCACACTACTAGGTACGTAAGGTCCACATCAGAGGAAGCTACAAAGTTGCGCCCATTACTGAGAAGGTCAAAGAACGACGCCTTCGATGGTATGGACATGTGTTCCGCCGCCCAGAAGACCACATGGTACGAGCAGCCCTTCACCTGCAAACGACGACGCGACTCCGTGGAAGACCACCCACCACCTGGCTGTCGTCAGTCCAGGGGGACTTGAAGGAGAGCGAGATTGAAGCCGCGACTGCGCGGGATAGCAATAAATGGAGAAGGCAGACAAGGAGAGCCGACCCCAGATAATGGAATAAGGCTCAGGAAAAGAAGAGATGGACAGTACTGTAAGTAAACTGGGAGCTTGCGTAGCGTTTTAAACATTATCCACCGTATCTTTATACCTACCATACCTTAACAAGCCATTTAATTGTAAAGAAAAAAATTGTTTATGTATTTTATTTTTATAACAAAAAAATATCACCCCGCGTTCTCCTGTGTCATGGGTTACACATACAAATCATACAAATACAAATACAAATACAAATCATTTATTCTGCAAATTGGATGTTAAAAATCACTTTTACAAGTCGGTTAATTATAAAAACTAGATGACATCGGCATTTCCTATATGACTACCTCTGAGAAGAAACACCGAAACAAACTCAGGGATCATAGTCTCTTTTAAAGTCCAGACAACAAGACACGACAAGTTTGTTGTGTTATATAATAAATATGCATGGTTAAATGTATATAAACCAAATTGTCAAATTAAAGTATATAAATAAAATGTCACAACGGTGTATAAATCATGTCAAAAAAACGGTATAATCCAATGTCAATAAAAACTGTACAAAATAAAAGATGACATAAACGTAAACCTAGATATAAAAAAAGACAATATTGCCTGTATCTAGCGAGCAGATCAGTCCCAAGCTTTTTTATCATCAAGATAATCAGAAATTTTATAGTATCCTTTATTGCAAAGTTTAATTTTAATAAAAGCTTTAAATCTCTTAAGGGATAAATTACGGACCTCAATGGGAAGTTTGTTGTAAAAACGTATACATTGACCCATGAACGAGTTGCTTACTCTGTGGAGACGAGTAGGATGTACAGCAAGGTTGTGTTTGTACCTTGTGTTAAAACTGTGAACATCGGACATTTTAACAAAATCTGAAATATTTTTCTGCACATACAATAAATTTTCATAAATATATTGAGAAGCTACAGTCAGAATACCATACTCTCTGAATTTTTCTCTGAGAGAAACCCTTGGACCCAATTTGTAAATGGCTCGAACAGCCCTTTTCTGTAAAACAAAGATGGTGTTAATGTCTGCACAGTTACCCCAGAGGAGAATCCCATAAGTCATTACACTATGAAAATAACTAAAATAGACTATTCTGGCTGTATCCACATCAGTAATGTTCCGAATTTTCTTAACAGCATAGGCTGCAGAACTAAGTCTACTTGACAACTTGTCGATATGTGGGCCCCACTGCAACTTGGCGTCTATAGTTATGCCAAGGAAAATAGTTGACTCAACAGGGTCCAGCTCTATCCCATTCACTTGTACATTGGTCTGTACCTGAATGACATTAGGCGTTGAAAATTTTATAAATTTAGTTTTCTTCTCATTAAGGAGAAGATTATTTACAGTGAACCAATGGACAAGTTTGGAGAGTGTATTGTTTACTTCGTCGAAATTAAGTAATTGTCGCTTGATTTTAAAAATAAGTGACGTATCATCCGCGAACAACACAATTTCATGATTATCTCTTTCGTAATAAGGCAAGTCATTAATATAAATAAGGAACAAAAAAGGACCGAGAATTGAACCCTGCGGAACACCCATGGTGACCGCAGAACCTGGAGATCTCTTACCATTAACATCAACCCTCTGAATTCTGTTATTTAAGTAAGAAGTCAGAAGGTCGAGAGCCTTGTCCCTTATTCCATAGTGGTGCAATTTCCTTATGAGTGTATCGTGATGTACGCAATCGAAGGCCTTAGACAAGTCACAGAATATACCGATAGCATCCTGAGAGTTCTCCCAGGCCTCGAATATGTTTTTCAGCAATTCCACGCCCGCATCTGTAGTTGAACGACCCTTAGTAAAACCGAACTGTTTTTTGTGAAGAAGATCGTGCTTGTTAAAGTGTCTCAACATTTGGGTCAAAATAATTTTTTCAAAAATTTTACTCAGTGTAGGCAGTATTGAAATAGGTCGAAAATTTGTGGGATCAGATGTGCTACCAGACTTAAACAGTGGAATCACTTTGCTTAGTTTCATCAAGTCAGGGAAAACACCAGAAGCGACGCAAGAATTGAACACAGTTGCCAAATAAGGTGAGATTATATTAATTATTGATGTGATAATCTTTACAGACAAACCCCATAGGTCTGCAGTTTTCTTCACATCAAGACTTTTGAAAGATTCTTCAATGTCTTTTGCATTAACAACTGAAAATTCAAAATATCTGTCACATTCAGGTACACATTCTTTGAGTATGGAGTAAGCAGAAGTGGAAGACGACAACAGGGTTTTGGTTGTTAAAACAGGAATATTTGTGAAAAATGATTCAAACTCAGTTGCTACCTCCATGTCTGTCTTAATGTCTACATTATTTATTTTCAAATGGAAGTCCCGGCTACGTACTGCGGATCTTCCAGTTTCTGAATTAATAATATTCCAAGTTGTTTTAATTTTGTTACCAGATAACTTCATTTTATTTTTTAAATGTATGGATTTTGCAGAGGAACAGGCCCGTTTGAAATATTTTGAATATTTTTTAACATATTCATGAAAGATTGCATCATGATTATATGTCTTTTCAGAATATAATTCGTACAACCTTTTCCTACTTTTATAGATACTTGGCGTTGCCCAGTCACTAAAAGTAACGCGATCACAAACCGATACAGTTTTCGGGGTAAAAACCTTACTAAATTGACTATTTATTAGATTAAATAACAAAGTATAAGCTTGGTCAGGGTTTTCATGATAGGGCAATTCAGGCAGTTTCTCTATCAAATTATTTTTAAATAGTTCTAAGCGGTATTCATGTATAGGAACAAAAGTTAAAAGTTTTCTTTGAGCTCTAATTGTTTTTTTTGGAAAAGATACTAACTGGCCACAGTGATCAGAGTCAAACTCATTTAAAATCAACTTGTGCAAAGGTTTCATGTTTGTAAAAATATTATCAATACAAGTACCACTAGTAGCTGTTATTCTAGTTGGTTCAAAGAAATTGTTGTACAAATTATATGATTTAAATAAGGTTATAAACTTATTTGTATCACTTGATTTTTCTAATAAATTTACATTAAAGTCTCCACAGACAACAACTATTTTATTAGTGTTTGAACTCTTAAATAAAGCTTCCTCCATATGTTTTCCAAAAACCTCATATGATGCACATGGGGGGCTGTACACACTCATTACAATGAACCGCTCAAGCTCGACACAAGCAAACTCAATTACTCGCTCAACAGAGAGGCTCACTATATCTTTGCGTTCCTTAAATTTCAAAGTATTATGAACTATTATTAGAGAGCCACCACGAATCATATTCACTCTGCTGAAGGAGCTAGCAAGCTGGTGGTTATTGAAGCTGAACATAAGCTGGTGGTTTTTTAACCAGTGTTCAGTCACACATACAATATCAATGAAATTACAGTTCATGAACAACTCCAATTCCAATTCTTTACCCATCAAACCTTCAATATTTTGATGAACAATATTTAATCTATTTTTCTTATTATTAATAATTTTACAGCTGGAATTTGATGGGTGTGGTTTTAAATCATTTGTTACATTATTGCTAGAGGTTGATTCTATTGTCTCAAGTTGCAGTTTAAATTAGTTGGAACAGATTTATTTAAACTACTGCAGTTCAACTGCTCAATAGAAGCAGTATTTTTAGCCAACTGCTTGGCTGTGTCAAAAATACAATAAGACAGTGACTTTGCTATCTGTCGTCTATAAAATGTAGAAAGATAATAGTTATCTTCATGCAAAAAAAATGTTTTCCTAATTATTAAATTAGTGTCAATAAAATCTATGTTTGAGCTATATAAAGACATGGTATGTAGCTTCATGTTACACTTATATCTAAGGTCATTTTCTGCCTGTGACAAACTTTTGCTGTAAGGAAATGCAAACAGGACGATTTTATTTACACTTAACTCTGATAAACAATCAAAATACTTTTTAATTTTGCCTATGTTTGCATTTCCCCTTCTCCCAATAAAAACAATTAAATTTGTGGATTGATGGTAGCTACTACTTATAACTTCATCCAATATCTGCGTGTAACTGGCACCAGGCACACAATAATTGGTCACCAGATCATCCAAACATTGATGGAGCAAGTGACCTATATTTTTACCAATTTCATCGCTGTACATGATTATCTTGTTATTGTTTACAATATCATTTTTTATTATTTGATGTGTATTCTGTGTGGCGAAGGAAGTACTTACAAGACTGTCACACGACTGAACAGTATGAGTCACTGAAAGTGAAGACTCAGGGGATATGATTGACTGTGAACAACCCGATAGTGTACAATCAGATGTTCGATTGTTTGTCAAAGAACGATACATTTTCTCATTTTCACTACATAAATCTACCAAGCTGTTCATTGCCAAGATATATTCTCCCATTTCCTTTTGTGCGGATTCATATTTGGATGTAATATTGTTAAAGGAATCCTGTAAGCGGGAAATCTCCCACTGTAACAGCTGAATGTCAGCCTCATATTTATTGTTGTTGCTTCTTACACTGATTTTATAGTTACTAAACTGTTCCTTTAATTGTCTACAATTTCTTAAAGTATTATAGTTTTTAGAAAAATATTTGTTCTTTTTAATTAACTTTTGGGATTTTTTAATTAATTTATTAATTTTTACATACTTTTTAAATTTGTTTCTGCTACATTTAATTTGTGTAACCTGTGGGATTGAAATGCCACTATTGTCACTTGACAGGTTAATTATTGAGTTTTGATTCAAGATTGAGTTGGCAGAAATCAAGGGAGATGTACAAACCAGTTCATCAAACAGCGCATGTGTTTGCGCAGTCTGTATTCTCTGACTTGTACTCTCCATTCTGTCTATTGTCTCTTGGGCTTCACTCAGCCTAGACTCCAGCTCAGTGTTGCGTCTAAGGGTGGTGTCAAACTCATCACCACACTGGTCAAATCTGTCTACTATTAGCTGAAGCTTGTCCCGTTCCTCAGTGATGTTAATTAGTTGATTATGTAATTCTGCCATCTCATTCTTGAGTTTAGTATTGTTATTTAATATCTTTAGTACTTCCTTCTCATTGTCATCCTGTTCTCTTTGCAATTCCCCACACAAATCCTTGTATTTTTTTAATTCCTGCAATGTTAATTGGAGTTTAAGTTCCTCCTGGCGTGCAGTAGCCTTCCTGGTCATCATTCTATCCACTAAGAGACACTAAGAGTTCAAAATGACAATGCACTATTTTGAATTTTAAATTGTTGAAGTTCGTTGAACTTTACCTACAGAGTAACTTTTTAACACTTTGAAAACAACTTTTACGTATTAAAACACTAAAAAATCATTAGATTTCACCGAACTTATAACTACACAGTAATTATTGTCGATAAAATTGGTAATTTAGTTGAAGAAAACGATGAAAGTTAATTAATTATGAATTAAATAATCGGGAGAAGTCTTGTTGACGTCTAGTCGCAAGTGTTGCCAGAGACAAAAAAAACATATATGCATAAAAACCCACACCCGACACAACTTTCTGTAGAGCAGAACATAAAAATATTTGTAACGAGCGGGACTCAAACCTGCGACCCGTTGCGCAGAAGACGGTTGTTCAGCCACTTCACCAATTATGTCGTAAAATAATTCAAGATTTTCAAATAATTTTAAGACACCTTAGCGATAAAACTAATTCCTTAGAATATTCAAATAAATCTCTAAATTAACCAAAGGCGCTATTTAATGTAAATCAGGTTTTTGAAAACCTTTTGTTCTTATAAACGATGAATTTAATTTCTACTATTTGAACGCTAATGTCATTCATTACAGCAATTTAAGCGAACGTTCGTTCACACTTTATTATAATAACAATATTAGAAATATGAATATTAATCATTGTTTTAAATAAATTAGTTAAATCATAGTTGATGAATGCTGGGGATTTTGAGTTATTAGTCTCATTTTCATTTTTATTAAAGTAAGAATTGGATATTTTAGACAATCATTTTTCAGCAAAAAGATATACAAAGATTAATTAGCAGGTCTGAGCCACAGTTTGGATTAAATTTAAGTTTGATATGAGTTTCAAACTAATTCGCATTAATGTTATGCTTTTGTTTAAAGATCTTGCAGGCAATTTTCAAGTTTTGGCAAACATATTGTGATGCGCGTCACTATTTTATGTCTGAAACTGCACATGCAAGAAAACTAATATTCACGCAACGAGCCAGTCTGTAAAGTATCGCCTATTAACTTCTATTATTTTTAAGGATGATAAGCTAGCTCAAAAACTATAACAATTAAACAAGATACATTTTTGATAGGTACTCGACCTTAGTTTAATAGTAAGTAGTATCCAGAAGCCTAGCTCCCGGTCTAAGTACAGTAACCATGCTTTTGTTTAATGACTGCGGAACTGGGTTGGACGGAGTTGGCTCTCATGAACATTTCCCCTTAAAACATCGTGATATTCATTATGCGATGCCCTGCTCTGAAGACACTGCCTTGTTTAAATGTTTCTCTAGCTTTGTATAAAGTTTTTTGTGAGGATTGCCGTGGCTGCTGGGTCTTTGTTTTCTGTGTACTTTTATTTCGGCAGTTTAACGCGTTTACTGAGCTTGATTATTGCCACATTAAACAAAAGCGCTATACACCTACATTTTTTTTACAAAATTAATTCATAGAAGTAATGCTCATTTCATAGAGGTAACGGTAATTCATAGAGGTAACGCTCATTGTAGAGATTTTGATAGTTATTGTTTACGGTGTTACCATAACGGCGTCGGCCATTTGGAATCCACATGAAAGTACTTACACCTTACTATTGGAGAAAGTACAAAAAGCATTTCTTAGATTTTTATGTAAAAAACAATTTGGATACTACCCTTTCCTCTACCCAACAACATTTTAACTGGGTATGTTAAAATTCAATTCTCTCGAAGCAAGGCGGAATTACTGCTTGCTGACTTCTGCTTGTAAGATACTACGGGGTAAAGCTGATTGTCCAGAACTAGTGTCTCAAGTAGCGCGTCTTTTTATACCAATCGTGCCTACATACCAACTCAGACCACGTATCCACCCATTATTGGCTGTGCCAGAAACACGCACTGTGTCGCATGCTAACTCCCCACTCGTTCGTGCGCTTACGATACTAAATGCTCTCCTGACTTCAGCATCTGAGTGCGATTTGTTTGCGTCGAGATGGATAGATGTGTTTTTTTTTTATCACATGGGGGCAAACAAGTAAGCGGGTTACCTGATGGTAAGCAATCTCCGCCGCCCATGGACATCCGCAACACCAGGGGAGTCGCCGATGCGTTGTCGACCTTGTGTGTGATGAATGTTTAAGTTTTTGTGAGATGATGGATGCCTGATAAATTAATGTTATTATTTTTATTTCTAAGGTTTTATGTTATTTTGTTTTTCTATTTTTATACATAATTGTTTATATTTTACTTATATGTACAACGCATTCGTTTTATTTAAACTGTAATGTTGTTCATAATACTTAAAATAAATAAATAACTGCAGAGTTATCGTGGTCAGACTCAGTATAAGTGGTTTCTAACAATGAAGCTAAACAACTTATCTCAAAAAACATGGGTTGCCAGACGAAAAAAAAATTCACTTCCCATACAAAAACCATGTTTATCGCTAAGATTTATTAACGGTAAGTCATTTAAGGATTGCATCCTGTATAGTTCAAAGAAGTTTAATATGAATGGCAGAACTAAAATGCAAGTCTCGCTTCAAGTATGCAACTAATGCAACTGACACATAGCAGCCAACGAGTGACGCCATATAAGTCGGCAACCGCAGCGCGAGCTAGTTTCAATACAACTTCATTCTGAGCTGTGCTGGAAGGCTTAGGATATAGTGTAGAGATAGAATAACGAGAAAGATAATATCTGAGAGAATGTAATCAAGCATGAATTAGGAAACTGTGAGAGCAAATAAAATATTTTATTTTTGAGGCAAAGCTTCTATAGCGCGCTCGGCCTTCAGAGAATTAACCGAAAAAAAATACGTCACCGTTAACACACGCACACGTTTTATCCGCGCTTGCAAAGCGCGCGCGCGTTTCAGCTTCACTTCTGTCAAGCGTTTCCCGACACCACCCGTATTTTATTTATTTTAGCATACTTGTCTAGGTTAGTAATTGGACGTTAAGAGAACTTTATGAAAATATCTCCGGAGAGTTGCATGGTTCTCATCATTTTAAGAGAAATTTTTCATACTATGAACAAAACAAGTAGTACCTATATGGCAGTCGTTACGGGTAGTTAGAAGCCCAAAAGTCTGACAACCAGTCTAACCTTAGGATGTTGGAATTAACCAGTACCTGGGTTACGGGGTTCTGATGGCAGTCGCTCCGTTTTAAATACTGATGTTCAGCCGCATCTAGTTGAACTGAAAGCCAACCCTAACAAAATTGGGAAAAGGCGAGGAGGAAGATGAACGAAATAAGTAATCTAGTTTTTGATATAAATGCTTAATTTCACTTTCTATCAACACTTCAACAAGCACGTGAAGCCGCCGGCGGCAAAGTAATAAATACGTCTCCTCCATGTTAGATACTGTCACTAGGCCCGGCTAGAAACAACGAAGTATAAAAGTTAATTTTGTCTTTCTAAAAAAAGAGCAGTATTCATCAATAATTTACCTACAAACTTCTTAATAGCTCAACAGAGAAATAAGTCGTTTGTAAAACTTTGATTTGCTTTCTGCTTAACTTTTATTTAGTTCAAAACTATCCGTATAAACTTTCTTCTATTCTTTTCTTAGACTGACCCAACTGACCCAAAAACTGAGAATAGCTCATTATTTATTAAATTCGACTTGTTAGCGAAGTTTCTAACTGTCAATACCGGTTAGTTTTCTTACGCGTGACACCGCAAAATAATATCTAAACGCTGAAATGGAACAGATATACCTAAATCATTAGCTTGTACTAATAAAATAACAAAGTACTAATCAAATGCCACAAAATGTCATACCTACAAACTTGATATTTTGGTTGGTATTTAAAAATAAATTGCCTACGCCTATATTCCATAGAGCATGCTTAATGCTATGTGCAAATAAGTAATAACAATATTTTTTATTGATATAAATCATAAAGTACTTTGCTTCTGTGCATTTTATAGAATTCCCTGGGTCCTGCACTAGTAATTAAAGGGTATTATAGGAGCCAAGGAGCTGAATTGCAATAGAAATCAAATCTCTGACACAATGCTATTTACATCACTGTATCCGCATTATAAGCAAGCTGTGGGCAAGACGATGTATCCATTCGGCGTCGTTTTAATGACTAAATCCAAAAAAAACTTGACTTGTTCTAAAATTAACATACGTTTTCAACATTCACTGACAGATTTTGGCATGCGGCCACGCCATTCTGACTGTTGGATGCATCGTCATTGCCCCCTTTAAATACGCTGAAAAATCTACCAAAAATACTATAAATGATTCAACAAAAACGCTGGTCGGCCATCACTGTGTCCGCACCACAGCGTTGTGGTCAAGTGGCTACAGCGACGAATCTTCACGAGTACGTACGACGATCGTATCGTGAACTAACTTGTCTCTTTAATGTACAACTTAGTTATCAGTTTGAGATAAGTTATTTCAGAAACAGCACCAAGTGAGAAAATTCAGAAGGTCCACTCCAACGAACTCGTGCAATCGGAATCTTCATTGTCATTGGAAATACTTCATCTTTTCTATTATAGTTATCAGGATCCTGTCGTGATCTGCAAGAAAAACAAAATTTAATACAGAGAAAAACATTTATTTTTGTTACACACACCCGCAAATGAGTTGCTGGCACATAGCCAGCCTACCATCTTTACAGTTAATTGCAAATCAAATCAAATTATTTATTTGATAGAATATTTTTGTACAATGGATATTACAATATATTCATATTAGTATTCATATTATTTATTTGCATTCCACAATAATTAAATATTCTAGCATAATCTTTTCACGTATGACGTACAAATACATTTGCATGTCACTAGTATAGGTTGGTTGGATTGTCAACGTTGATGACTATTCAATTATCTGACAGTAATTCGAGCTAATTTCAAGTTCAAATTCATTTATTGTATGCACCTAATTAGGTTAATCGAGACGTTATTTAAAAAAAACACAAGCACCATATCCCGCCGATAGGCATAGATAAAATGGAGGGGGCTTTGGGCGTCCACTGAGTGACCTCAGAGATGACAGTGGCACGCGGTGGTCCCGTCCCGCCTTTTGTTGTCTCATCGGTAAGGTGTTTAGGGAGACAAAAGTCTTCTCTAACATACATACATACATATTATCACGCCTGTTTCCCATTGGCGTAGGCAGAGACTATGAATTTCCACCTGCTACGATCCAGACACACCTCTTTTGCTTCATCTACGTCCATTAACCTCGTCATGCATAATCGTCGGTTTAGAGAACTCTTAACCTGGCATTGATGTCTTCCTTAAGACGTGCCTTATAGGCATAGCACAGAGGGGGGGGCACAGGTAGCATAACCCATTCCCGGAATGCCACTTCTATTATGCTGAAGATGGCCAACGGAGAAATTTTAGTTCGGTAAAAATCCCACATACCCCAGCCCCATGAAACTGGTAGCCTTTTGAATGTTTCCTTCTCGGAAAAAAGGCCTATATACACTGATTGTGAACTGGCCAGTCCTTTACATATTTCTTACCACACATTGTTACCAATGGACCTTCTGTACTTTATTGTTTAGTGGTTGACGTACAAGAGCTGTAGTTTAAATTAAATCGTCACTTCTCTGTAGGAATTACTGCTATGTTTCTGTTATGCATTTTCAAACTTACTGTAGGACGCTGTCAGACTTTATGTAGTGACGACTGATCAAGGATCAAGGAAATTTCGAATGGTTGAAATTTACAACAAAAAAAAACAGTAAAATTCCAAAATGAAAAAACATTTGAATAAATTTACAAATAAAAAAAGTTTGTTCTACAAAAATAGATTTTTTATAATACGAAAATGTATCAATAGCCCAACAACATTGACGGAGTTTTTGTTCAGCAGTGTATAACTGTTACTGATAACGAACATGATTTTAATTCATTTGAGATTGGGACTTGCTGGTGTCATTGACCATTAAATAAATAATAAATAAATATTTTGGGATATTTTTTCACAGTAGCATCTAGTCCCAAACTAAGCAGAGGTTATACTATTGGTACTAGACAATGGATATAATACTTACATGCTTTTTATTTGCAAATACATACTTATAATACATAAGAAACAACCAGACCAACACAAACACTTATGATCATCACATAAATATTTGTGTCCTGTGGCAATCAAACCTACGACTTCGTGATCAGCAGTCCGACACTCGAACCACTAGACCACAGACTTCTTCAGTTGTCATGGTTTCAAAAAGTG
The DNA here is from genome assembly GCA_949699075.1 of Asteroscopus sphinx. Classification (NCBI taxonomy): domain Eukaryota; kingdom Metazoa; phylum Arthropoda; class Insecta; order Lepidoptera; family Noctuidae; genus Asteroscopus; species Asteroscopus sphinx. The sequence continues at coordinate 1,044,559 of OX453007.1, forward strand.
CTAATATACTAAGTATACAGCTTGGGTTGAAAATAATTTTCCAACTTGCCTAATATCTAATACTAAGGCAATCTGTATCACTTTACTTAAGGAGCAAACTGTTTAAGAACTAGGTATAAACAAAACATAATTATTGAGTTATAGGTACAATAATTTCCAACTCCACAAATAATACGCATTAATATACACAGTTATCCCATAAATTCTTTAGAACCAGCCATTTTATGATGACAACGACAGCGTTAATCTGAGCGTTTTAACTGCGAACAAAATTGAAATTTAACGACGTCAACATTGTATTCGTCATAATACGACGATAATAATAAAGATCGTGGCGCATTAAATCAACTGATATTAACTTGAATCGTAATGTAATGATAACCGATGCGATTTCAGTTTAGGTGCCAATTATTTTACTGAATTTTTCTAACATACATTAACATGCAAAATTAAGGAAATCATTTACATCTTAAAAGCAGTTACGGATTGGAAAGTTTTTATCAAATGTGTCAACCATATTGTTATTGAGGAGTTTTATTGATAGATTGATAGAAGAACTGTTTGGCAGCCATGTATTTTCTACTGAATTTACAGTCTGGCGTAAAAGAGTATACATGAAAACTTTTTAACAAAAAAAAAAACCGACTTCAAAAACCTTAACTAAAAAGTAATAATCATTGTATGTATTTTAAAATCTTAACATAAACCAAAATTTTGAAGGCGGCGCGTGATTTTCATGTACGTTCACATAAACCTGTAGATGAAGATTTCTCAGAAAATTATTATATAATTGTTTGATTAGGGTTTTGTATCAATACAGTTTAACTTTGTCTGTTATTAAAATTATATTTCACTCGAAAACTTCCATAATCTTCTGAGAAAACTTCATTAATATCTAGCGACCCTGGATACTAACTGCTTTGTTAGACTGTACCATTAAAATTCTTAGATGCAAAGCAGCGATCAAAACTTTTTCTCCAACTATAATACCACAGATAGGTAATACCAATAAAATAAAAGCAGAAAAAGTCAGCATTCTTTGGGCCGTGTTATGAAATATGCTAAGCATGGCATTCTGTCTCACCCCACGCCCGCACCTTCAGGTCACAGTACAATTCTCTAACAGTAAGTCAACTAGGTAGTTTTTAGGTGTTTTTGGTGATTATCAACGCATACGCACAAAACTTACCGTTTATCTCGTGGAAATACGACTGACAATATCAAAAATGATTAACGGCTGACATCCCACTAATATTATAAATTCAAAAGTGTGTTTGTTCGTTTGTCTTTCGTTCACGCAGCAACGGAGTGTTATAAAATACGCTAAGCATTGCATTTTGTCTCATCCACCATGCCGCAATGTCATAGTACACATGGCTACACATCAAGCTGTACATTTCCAGTTTAAGCTGATCTCGCATTGTATAGGTTTTCCTGACAACGCGAGGTCAGCCTTTACTGGTTTTGTACAGCTTGATGTGTAGCCGTGTGTACAATTATTATTATTTGAAAGCAAGGTAGGTAATTACCGCACAAATTAACTTAGTACTTTAACTAGGCTGTTTCTGTCACCTAATATGCATAATGCAGCTAGATGGTAAGAGGATCTGCAAATATGAAATTAATTGAAATGAAATGAAATTTTTTGTTCTGTAAATTGGATGTTAAAATAAAATAAAAATAAAATAAAAATTTCTTATTTTTTTATCACTTTTACAAGTCAGTTCTTTTAATAAAACCGACCAAGTGTGAGTCTGACTCACGCAGTAAGGGTTCCGTACCACCCATTGACCTGATACCCCATAGAAACTGATTTAATTTACGAGAGTTTATCAAAATTAAATTAAATTAAATTAAATATTCTTTATTCGGGCATCTAGGACCCATAATGTGTTAGTAAAAGCTTAACAACTATTGTTAGTAACAATTGAATAAAATACACTAAAATCTAGGTTTTGTCTGGATTCTCTCCACATGCATCGCTATACAGCGATTCAAGTACAGAGAATCCAGACGATCAACAAACGGTCAAAAGACATCAACGATTGTACGTGAAATGTTAATTTTTACATATCTTTCTTACTTAGGTACCACCACATATATCTACGTTTGCCATGTTTTTAGTATTTGTTGCTAAACTCCATAGTATGCACTATAATCAGACCAAGCTTGACGCTGGTATATATTACCGTTTTGAAGATAGAGCAGGAACAAAAACTTTGAAAAAAAAGCATGTTTTTCGAGGTCTCTTGTATGGGTAAGGGGGTCCCTCTTTGGTTTTAGACTTTATTTTTATTTTTAGTATTTGTCGTGATGGACACCATAGTAACACATATTCTGTGAAAATTTCAACTAGTTATCTATTAGTGTTACAAAGATACAGCCCTGTGACAGACAGACGGATGGACGGAGAGCGTAGCGAGAGTAGTAGGGTCCCATTAGCACCCTTTGGGTACGGAACCCTAATTCTCGCTGCGCAGTGCTCGCTGAGTAGTATTCTCGCGCCTCTTGGACCGAGGGTCTTGGCTTCACCACCCGGACCGCGAGGAAGAAAACCTCTATATAAATTTACGGGAGGTAGGGGCCTGCGAGCAGCAGACTCGGGGTAGTCTGCTGCCCGACCAGCAGCTGGCGTAGTTGGTAAAGGCCCGTGAGGTGAGGTGAGGTGCAGTGTTCTGTTTGCGCCACCTAAGAGGGTGCGGCCAACTTTAGGCCGCACGGGGAGAAGGGGCTCGCCTGTGGCGGGCCGGGACCTGTCGGGAGTGAATACTCACGGGTTCCCACGCCCCCGGCTAAGGTAGTTGAAGGAACACCGTGGTGGTTTTAGTCGGTAGGAGTCCTACACTGGCTCCGCCTACCCCGGGCGGAGTGCGTCCATGAGGATTCGACAACGGCAAAAAAAAAAAAACTGTCAATTATGTTGACTCACAAACATGACAGTTTGTCACAACGTGTCAACGTGACTGACTGTGTACCGAAACTCACTTATCGATTAGCAGCGTTTAGTACGAAGTTGTTTTACTGTTTCGTATAATCGTACTGTGACAAAGTTCAAGGGTTCAAGGGCAATAATATTACGACCCCGCGGCATGAGAGCACTTTTTGTGTTAGTAATTAATTTTTTAGCTGATGCTTTTTTTGTGAAAGAGTGTTTATTGAATTAAGTTTTGAAATATTGCAGTTGTTAGTTTTTTGGTGTCAGCCCAATTTTTTATTTATTTTGAAAGACTGTAATGTTCTAAACTACTACGAAGCGCTATGTGAAATTTCTCATACATATAAACAAAATTTTACCTACGAGATGAAAAGAGCTAGCAAAAAAAAATCAGCACCAAACATATTTTTCACAAAAGCTCGCTATTTCCCTACCTAACTTCTTAGAAAAAGGGCCCTATTTTCTTTCAAAATATCTAATAGGCAATTAAGTTTGACAGGTGTGAGAAGGGCCTTCCGCCAGAGGTTCATTTACTTCGGGATTCTACTGGAAGCTCCCGTTTTGAAGTTCTTGGAATACGTGGAATAGTTGCCAGCTGGCAGATTGGATGAAAGGTTCTGACAGAAACTGTTCCTGGTAGTTTATAAAAGAACGGTTTGACTGAAACAGGGGAAGAACCACAAATTAAAATAATAGTGTAGTGTAGTAGTTATTAGTTTTAGCCTTTTTTACAAAACATATAAACTTTATCTATTAAATTAGATTATTGAACAAGTATCCCTTTGTATGCGATGAAAAATTACTACTTGTGATATATATTATAAGGTCTGGTCGGGTCGTATGTGGTTATATGCCTAATACCTATACTATAAGGTCCTACTAAAATACATGGACAAATTTTTAGATATCATTCGGACCACCAACATAAAGACTGGTAAAAAGTAAATGAGAAAAAAACGCATTCCTTAGTCATCGTTGGTTACACGTACTGAACGCTATCTTAAAGTTTATCTATGTATTTTATGGGAGCATAAATATCATATTTATATAGGTACTTTCTATTTGTTCCGTATGTCTAAGTAACCATGAAGATAAACAAACCCAAACGTTAAGCTCTGCCTCTGGATTGATTTATTTGTGATCCGGGACGAGTGTTACACAAAATATCACATCAGTGGCTTAGTCTTCCTTCGAGCTCTTACGTAATGTATTAATTTTCTCTGCCAGGACGTATGGTCCAAGATATAAATATAAGCGTAAGTCTTCAAATGGAATCTTTCGACAATATCTAACATATAAAGAAGAATAGTAGTAGTAGAGCTCCTTTGTGAAAGAGCTCGTCCGGGGAAGTACTACCACCGTATCTAATTCTCCGCCAAATAGTGATGCTTGCATTGCTGTGTTTCGGTCTGAAGGGTACGGGTGCCGGTGAAATTACAATCACATGAGACTTTCCATCTTCATGTCTCAGTTTGGCGAACCGACTTGCGATGCCATTTAGGCAACAGCCTAGGTGGTATTAAAGTTGCTATGGGCAAAGGTAACCGCTTAACCTCAGGTGGGCCTTTAGCTCGTTTCGCCATCCTATACTATAAAAAAATAAAATAAAAAAATTATAATCTTAAATGCTTTTTAATTTGGCCAGTATCGTGTCCACCATTATTTAGCAAAAAGAAAAGAAAATCTTGATGATATCTTCGGTAACAATTTCAAAAAGCATGAAATTACATACATATTATCACGCCTGTTTCCCATTGGGGCAGGCAGAGACTATGGATTTCCACCTGCTACGATCCTGACACACCACTTTCGCTTCATCTACGTCCATTAACCTCGTCATATATGCTCGTCGGTTTAGAGTACTCTTAACCTGGCATATTTGAAAACGTCCGCGATTTGATCGCAAAGCATGAAATTAATAAGTAATAAAATTATCTTCAATAATAAAAATAATTAATTTTTCAGCTGACTATCCTAACTAGATTGTTAATTATATGTGGTATAGGCGGGAATCGCAGTATTAAAGGTATCGAATGGTTCGTCAAATAACCTTGCGGCGTACACACATAACATCTCCACTGATAAACTCCATATTTTGAAGTTTATTAATATATTTTATTCCTCTTGTACCAGGCCCCTCAGAAAGTATTGCGAAAAAAAGTTTTTATATATGGGAGACTGGCCAGTTATAATGTTTTTCGAAAATATGATTATTTATAAGTAAAAATAAGTAAGTTCCAATTTCAAAATTTCCCTCCACATTTTTTGCGAGTTAATTCAAAGTATTGTGTCTCACTGAAATATGGATCTGCGCCGGGAACATTTTAGAGCTATGATTTTATACGATTTCAAGTGTCGCCTGAAACCGGATGAATCGTACGATAGACTTCAAATGGCATTCATGGATGAAGGCCCTTCCAAGGCAACCGTGTATCGTTGGTATAACGAATTCAAGCGCGGTCGACCAACTTTGGGGGATGACGAAAGAAGCGGTCGCCCTTTGACGGCTGTTACCGAAGAAAACGTGCTAGCAGTGAAAAATTTAATCCAAGACAATAGGCGAATTACATATCAGGAGATTCAACACATATTGAAGATTGGATCGGGAAGCGTTCACGAGATTCTACACAGCCATCTTCGCGTGAGGAGGATAGTATCACGCTGGGTGCCGCACAACCTCACCGATGCTCAGAAGCAGGCCCGGGTGGAATGGTGCCGTGATATGCTTAACAAATTTGAAGCAGGCTCGTCTCGGCGTGTTTACGACATCGTTACAGGTGATGAGTCCTGGATTTATCAATACGACCCAGAAACCAAGCGCCAGTCGACTGTTTGGGTGTTTCAAAATGAGCCAACGCCTACCAAAGTGAAGCGATCTAGAAGCGGGGGTAAGATTTTGATCGCTAGCTTTTTTAATTTGACTGGCCACTTGGTATCAATTCCCTTACGGGATCAAAGAAGCATTAATGCCGAATGGTATACTACCAAATGTTTGCCAGAAGTTTTCTCTGTTATAAGCAACAAGCGACCAAACACAGGGCTCCGCGGGCTACTGCTCCACCACGACAATGCACCTGCGCACACCGCACTCAAAACGAGGGACTTCCTGGACAGCACGCCAGTCAAACTCCTGGGTCACCCTCCTTACAGCCCTGATCTAGCACCGTGTGACTTCTTTTTATTCCCAAAAATAAAAAATCAGCTCAAAGGGATACAATTTTCGTCGCCGGAAGATGCGCTGGCTGCGTTCGAGCAGGCTGTAAACGAGGTGTCTGCGGCGGACTGGAAAAAGTGTTTTGAAAACTGGTTTAGGCGCATGAATCTTTGTATAGAGGCTGGTGGAAAGTACTTTGAAAAGATTTGATAAAAATATATGTACGTATAGAACAATTTTTTTTAGTTTCGCAAAACTTTCTGAGTGTCCCACGTATTCATCGGGGTTGGGGGATTCTGCGGCACAAGGACCATATAAAAAACTAACGCGTGGAGTGAGAAGTGAACTCACACGAGCAGTACAAATAGCGGGAGGCCACGGAACGGTCCAAAACTTTTGTGCTCCCGTAATTATTTATTTGCGGTTAATTAAACTACTGTGGAGTGTCTCTAAATTGGTGTGCGAAGAGTGCAGAATCGGGGTAAGTGTAGATATATTAAAATCTGTGTATTTTGTGTATATTCAGTTTTACACTTAGCGCGTGAGGCCGATACAAGGGCAGAACAAACGGAGATTTTAAAATCCAGCGGTTGCGGTATGATGGACTGGTCGACAGTTCTAACATAGATCATATGACAAGATGTTAAATTGCTGATTGCTAGTGATTACATCTTTATAAGACCATTTTTTTTTATTGACTGGTTTTTTAAACTCTGCAAAATCTCCAAACTTGCATCCCAACCGTTCATTGGCCATTAATCCATCCTATCCGTTATCGACAGACGAGGGCTGAACTGACCGAACTATTGCATTAGCCGTGCGCTCGTCACCCCTTATAATTAGTTTGTATCCAGCTCAATTATAGCATTATCGAGTTCATAGGGTTGGACCGAACATAGCGCCTTGAGGAACGCTTTGTGTAATGTAAGGCTATATGCTCGGTTATGGTAGTCGATGGGTCTATAGGGAGCCTTTTCCATACAACGCCATTGCGTATATTATGAACAAGGGTCTTCTTGATGAAGGGATGTATTCACGTATGGACTATGGTGCTGAATGTTATCAGTCCCTTAGGGGTGATCAATTATTTAGTAGTTATTTATTTATTTATTTTATAGTATAGGATGGCGAAACGAGCTAAAGGCCCACCTGATGTTAAGCGGTTACCTTTGCCCATAGCAACTTCAATACCACCTAGGCTGTTGCCTAAATGGCATTGCAAGTCGGTTCGCCAAACTGAGACATGAAGATGGAAAGTCTCATGTGATTGTAATTTCACCGGCACCCGTACCCTTCAGACCGAAACACAGCAATGCAAGCATCACTATTTGGCGGAGAATTAGATACGGTGGTAGTACTTCCCCGGACGAGCTCTTTCACAAAGAAGCTCTACTACTACTAAAAAATAACACTACAGAAAAATCGTCTGAAGTAGTCGGTAGCTAATTTCAAAATCGATTTTAAAATCGTAGTTGATTTTAAAATCGATTTTGAAATTAGCTACCGACTACTTCAGACGATTTTTCTGTTTTTATCGTTCAATTATATCAAAACACACCACATAATTATTTCAAGTAGTGTTGTTAGAAAATTAATAACAATAAGCACATTAACCTGAAATAGTCGTAAAAATTAATGTCTTTCTAAAAGCCATAAAATAAATAAGGCTGAAGCACGCAAAGTTCTAGTAAGAAAAACATTAAAACAATCTTTGACATAATCAAATTATAGGTTATTTAATCAAAATCTCATTTCGTTTAAACTCCACCTTTAATCTCATAAATAACTCTCGAAAAGTTTTATAACGATTAAAACTCTTGTAAATAAAGAGAAAAGCAATTAAAGTGAAACACGCAACGAAAGAAATTAAAAGTGATTTAATTAATGTTGATAAAATACATTTCAACATGGTACCACAAAGACGTTTAGTGGATTATTCTTTATTAAATTAAATTAAATTCATTTATTAATTGTGACTACAGAGGCCCACATGTTAGTAAAAAACTTAACAAACTACGGGTTAGTATTTAAAATAAATTTAACAACACACACACTTAGTTGGCTCTACTTATTAATTTATTTAAACCATTAAACCATTTATTTTGCCACACATACACAAAATATACATATTACATGCAGAGGTAACAGGACAAATTAATGAGAACACAACATACATACAACATAATATGTGTGGCAAGGGATCCAGCTCAGTATTTGCTGTGCATGTAGGTATGCACAGCACTGATTTTCAGCTGGTCCCTCCCATCTATATATCTTAATAGTGAAATTTACGCGCACAAGAAAAGAAAAAAGTAAATGAAAGAAGACATCTGACATCAAATACCTAATACAAAAAATTGGAATTTAATTCGAATTTAAATTTAACCAAATTATGTGTATTTTACAACATCGTATATTAGTATTTATAGACATAGTTCACAATAATTATGTTCATTTGGTACATACAAGTTGTATTTTATATGAATAAACAAAAATGAAATTTAATGATGATTGCCATTATCTTAGAATAAACTAACCACTTAAATGGTGCTAAAAATACTTTATATCAAATTACCAATTGATATCATCCAAAACATAAAACTATTAATAAAAATAACTATAACTTTCACTACATTTGGAATCAATAACGTGGACTACAAAACACTGACTTGTCAACTCCTAAGCTTATTCCATTCAGGATTCGTAACCGCTAATTATTCCCCCATACTTCAGCTTCCAACAAAGTATACCGTCGTAATCGTATTTGGCCAATTAGAAACAAAATGTTCAGTTATTAGTACTCCACAAAGACGTACAAACAAAGTTATAATTAGTGACAACATTACAAGTACAATTTATGATAATTAAATTAATTCAAGATTTGACAACGTATTGTTATAAGCACATTGTTTGTAAGCAGATTCGAATATACCTTTGTTATTTGTTGTGGTTTTAATACTGGCTTCCTGGAATGGTAAATTATTATCTATAAGTAGATTTAAAATACGATTTGGGGCTGCGCCGCTGAGTAATGTTATGTGGCGTGGTCTTAATTCAAACAAGGAAATATTTGTATCATCATCATCATCATCATTTCAGCCGAAAGACGTCCGCTGCTGGACATAAGCCTCCCCCAAGCATCGCCACAACGACCGGTCCTGTGCCTTCCGCTTCCAGCGGATTCCCGCGACCTTCACCAGGTCGTCGGTCCACCTTGTGGGGGCCCTACCCTATTTGTATGAACTATAGATATTATTTCCGTCTTACGATACAAATATATTCTGAGGAATCCCAGACTGGGGAAAACCCATGGAATGGAATCTATCAGATGTGAAAGTAAACATAAATAGCAGTTTCGGTATTATAGCCGTTACTAATATATAAGCTCACAACACAAAAAATCCTGACTTAGCGAAAATTCTAGGATAAAGGCGAGCATCCCAAAACATCAATCTAGTCTTTATTACCAAAATTCACTTGAATAGGCCTTCTAATAGCCTACACATAGCCGATAGTTTCCCGGGGGAATGTGAGTTACGCGTCCGATCTCGCCTAATAGTTTAATAATACTACCCATGAAAGTTCACAAAGATTACCCTTCGATTTTATGGCGAGACGAGATCGAAATTTCAAAGATCCAAGGTATTTTATGGTGTGTTTATTTATGGGTTATTTTGGAAGCGTTATGGGGATTCTTTTCTTTACTGTATTGTGTAGTTGGTAGTAAAAGTAAGTGTTCTACGGTAATATTGGTTTATGGTGAAAGAGGAATGGATTGATGTAGTTGTTCAAGCATCATGTTCGTTATTTTACACAACGTGTTATTGGAATAACTCAAAACCTCAGACACCCCAACTAGTATTTATTATAATAAATTGATATGAAAGTAATTATTAATTTCCATTTATTATTGTAGAAGATATTTGTAAGTTTTGGTATCATGGCTACTCTAATCGATTCATAGCGCTAGATTCATTCGCGAACGCGCGACGCTCTCGACGCTACTATGTCGGGAGGTGTTTTTTTTTTTTACACTGCACCATCTAGTCCCAAACTAAGCAGAGCTTGTGATATGGGTACTAGACAATGGATATAATACATATATACTTTTTTTTTTGTAAATACATACTTATAATACATAAGAAACTTCCAGACCAACACAAACACTTATGTTCATCACACAAATATTTGTGTCCTGTGGGAATCGAACCCACGACCTCGTGATCAGCAGTCCGACCCTCGAACCACTAGACCACAGACATCGTCTAAATGATATTTCTGCTCGTTTACATTGAAATCCAGATTAATGAACCGAATTCTCTGCGGCCTCCGATTCGTATCCAATAAAATGTTTTAACGCACATGTACTTGGCTCCCCGTCCCAAATCACTAGTTAAACCCAATAAACTAGTTTCGAATCACATTTAGGTAAAGTTTCCTGCAACTTCGCGACTGTCAGTTAGTCGATAACTAGTGGAGATAGACTTTTTGTTGGTTTTTGAAGTAAAACTTCTTTACGCACGCTTGACTTGGGGAGTAAGCTGGTTGACTTGGGGACTAAGCTGGTGAATGCGTTACGTTACGTTACGGGGAAATATTATTGAGGAATATATAAGTCAGTGAAGTTAAAACAACCAGTGTGCTTTAAACCACACGACTGAAGTAGTCGTGTGGTCTAAAGCACACTGTTTTTTTTGTAGTACGTATATTATACTGTACGTGGGACACTCAGAAAGTTTTGCGAAACTAAAAAAAATTGTTCTATACGTACATATATTTTTATCAAATCTTTTCAAAGTTCTTTCCACCAGCCTCTATACAAAGATTCATGCGCCTAAACCAGTTTTCAAAACACTTTTTCCAGTCCGCCGCAGACACCTCGTTTACAGCCTGCTCGAACGCAGCCAGCGCATCTTCCGGCGACGAAAATTGTATCCCTTTGAGCTGATTTTTTATTTTTGGGAATAAAAAGAAGTCACACGGTGCTAGATCAGGGCTGTAAGGAGGGTGACCCAGGAGTTTGACTGGCGTGCTGTCCAGGAAGTCCCTCGTTTTGAGTGCGGTGTGCGCAGGTGCATTGTCGTGGTGGAGCAGTAGCCCGCGGAGCCCTGTGTTTGGTCGCTTGTTGCTTATAACAGAGAAAACTTCTGGCAAACATTTGGTAGTATACCATTCGGCATTAATGCTTCTTTGATCCCGTAAGGGAATTGATACCAAGTGGCCAGTCAAATTAAAAAAGCTAGCGATCAAAATCTTACCCCCGCTTCTAGATCGCTTCACTTTGGTAGGCGTTGGCTCATTTTGAAACACCCAAACAGTCGACTGGCGCTTGGTTTCTGGGTCGTATTGATAAATCCAGGACTCATCACCTGTAACGATGTCGTAAACACGCCGAGACGAGCCTGCTTCAAATTTGTTAAGCATATCACGGCACCATTCCACCCGGGCCTGCTTCTGAGCATCGGTGAGGTTGTGCGGCACCCAGCGTGATACTATCCTCCTCACGCGAAGATGGCTGTGTAGAATCTCGTGAACGCTTCCCGATCCAATCTTCAATATGTGTTGAATCTCCTGATATATAATTCGCCTATTGTCTTGGATTAAATTTTTCACTGCTAGCACGTTTTCTTCGGTAACAGCCGTCAAAGGGCGACCGCTTCTTTCGTCATCCCCCAAAGTTGGTCGACCGCGCTTGAATTCGTTATACCAACGATACACGGTTGCCTTGGAAGGGCCTTCATCCATGAATGCCATTTGAAGTCTATCGTACGATTCATCCGGTTTCAGGCGACACTTGAAATCGTATAAAATCATAGCTCTAAAATGTTCCCGGCGCAGATCCATATTTCAGTGAGACACAATACTTTGAATTAACTCGCAAAAAATGTGGAGGGAAATTTTGAAATTGGAACTTACTTATTTTTACTTATAAATAATCATATTTTCGAAAAACATTATAACTGGCCAGTCTCCCATGTATAAAAACTTTTTTTCGCAATACTTTCTGAGGGGCCTGGTATATATTGGTAGTACGTGGGACACTCAGAAAGTTTTGCGAAACTGAAAAAAATTGTTCTATACGTACATATATTTTTATCAAATCTTTTCAAAGTACTTTCCACCAGCCTCTATACAAAGATTCATGCGCCTAAACCAGTTTTCAAAACACTTTTTCCAGTCCGCCGCAGACACCTCGTTTACAGCCTGCTCGAACGCAGCCAGCGCATCTTCCGGCGACGAAAATTGTATCCCTTTGAGCTGATTTTTTATTTTTGGGAATAAAAAGAAGTCACACGGTGCTAGATCAGGGCTGTAAGGAGGGTGACCCAGGAGTTTGACTGGCGTGCTGTCCAGGAAGTCCCTCGTTTTGAGTGCGGTGTGCGCAGGTGCATTGTCGTGGTGGAGCAGTAGCCCGCGGAGCCCTGTGTTTGGTCGCTTGTTGCTTATAACAGAGAAAACTTCTGGCAAACATTTGGTAGTATACCATTCGGCATTAATGCTTCTTTGATCCCGTAAGGGAATTGATACCAAGTGGCCAGTCAAATTAAAAAAGCTAGCGATCAAAATCTTACCCCCGCTTCTAGATCGCTTCACTTTGGTAGGCGTTGGCTCATTTTGAAACACCCAAACAGTCGACTGGCGCTTGGTTTCTGGGTCGTATTGATAAATCCAGGACTCATCACCTGTAACGATGTCGTAAACACGCCGAGACGAGCCTGCTTCAAATTTGTTAAGCATATCACGGCACCATTCCACCCGGGCCTGCTTCTGAGCATCGGTGAGGTTGTGCGGCACCCAGCGTGATACTATCCTCCTCACGCGAAGATGGCTGTGTAGAATCTCGTGAACGCTTCCCGATCCAATCTTCAATATGTGTTGAATCTCCTGATATGTAATTCGCCTATTGTCTTGGATTAAATTTTTCACTGCTAGCACGTTTTCTTCGGTAACAGCCGTCAAAGGGCGACCGCTTCTTTCGTCATCCCCCAAAGTTGGTCGACCGCGCTTGAATTCGTTATACCAACGATACACGGTTGCCTTGGAAGGGCCTTCATCCATGAATGCCATTTGAAGTCTATCGTACGATTCATCCGGTTTCAGGCGACACTTGAAATCGTATAAAATCATAGCTCTAAAATGTTCCCGGCGCAGATCCATATTTCAGTGAGACACAATACTTTGAATTAACTCGCGAAAAATGTGGAGGGAAATTTTGAAATTGGAACTTACTTATTTTTACTTATAAATAATCATATTTTCGAAAAACATTATAACTGGCCAGTCTCCCATATATAAAAACTTTTTTTCGCAATACTTTCTGAGGGGCCTGGTACATACCTAAGATCAACGCTTGTTATTGCTACCTTGTCTCTTGAAGTGGGTACGTTGTGTAAGAGATCATGAACCCGTTACGATATGACTAGCGGAGTAGTTTGGTGATCAGCTTTTATGTGTTGGGTCTTGGACGAATAAAAAAAGTGGACAGAATTTCGCTAAACAAAAAGTGAAGCACCCATAGTAAGACGGCTCGCTTAAAAGTACGGGCTGGCACGCACCATTCACACCCATTGTTAAACAAAAAGCCACGTTTACGCAACAAATCTCGTGTTACGGTAGTCATTGTCGAAGTGTCACAAATAAAATAACAATATATATCTGGTGTGTCGAAATTATGTCGAAATTATAGTGGGCTTAGGAAAAATATAAGTGCTTCAATTTTTTCTTAGCGAGATTCCGTCCGCCATTTTTTATTCGTCCGAGTGTTGGGTTGAAGCTAAGCTGCAGGTTTGCTTACCGGTCAAGATAAACATAATATTGTAATGGCCTACAGCAGATAGTTTTTCAAGGCCTGGGAGTATGCATGCAAGTTTTGTATTAGTAAGAGTAGCACTAGCAGCTTCTCATCTACGTATAGTCTAGCGCACTTCAATGGTAATAAATAATAAAACAAAAACCGTATAAGCTGAGCCTTTCTTATATAAAATTTGCGTACTAATGCAGTTCCGCTTGTAATGGTTTTACCATCGATATGCGGCTGTCTATACAAAGTCTTTATGCAACAATTGCGGTAACATAGCAAATTATAGAATCCTTCCCAAAAAGGTTAAGGATAAAGTAAACTGCAATATTTGTTCAATCATCATTATCATGTTTTATGAAAAAAAAATAACCATCTATCATCATCTCTCGGACCTATTTGGCACAGCCGTGGGGCACACAATGTTATGTAAATCTACACTTTTTACCCGACTGCGCCAGAAGGAGGGTTATGTTTTTCGAGTGTATGTATGCATGTATGTATGTATGTATGTATATTTCTTTGGCACGCTCTGTAGCCTAAACGGCTTGATGGATCTTAGCTTGAATGGTGTCGTTGAATTCGTCTTAATTGTGAGAGTGACACTGGGTATATCAAAATTCTAAAATTTACCATTTTATGTGACTTCAAAATTTTTGTTTGCTCAAAACCTATCGAGTGGGGTATGAAAATAAAGGTTTTTATAAATGATTTACGAAAATATATACAACTTATATGTTTAAATGTAATTTGGAATGAGAAATGCTAAAAAACAACAAAATATTCAACGTTAAAAATAAATTTGACTTTTCAAAAAAAACATTAATAATAAATAAAACATGACAAAATTAAAAAAAAATCAAATAAAAAAATTAATTAACAAAAACAATAAACCCGACTGCGTGTAAAAATAACAGAAAAGATATAAACAAGACTTATCAACACGCAGGCGGAGGCTACGTATGTTTTTGGTCATGAATTACATAATAGTTCATAGGTAGCCTCCGGTTTTATAGGTTTATTGTTTTTGTTAATTTTTTTTTTATTATTTATTATTTTGTGTCCCTAGTTTGTGGCAAATAAATTATTTCTTTCTTTCATCATAGCACCATAGCATAGAATAGTAAAGAATAGCACCATCCTTATCTCTTCTCATGGGTGTCGTAAAAGGCGACTGAGGGATTCACCAGAGGATGGGCAGTAGCGTTCTCTGAGTATTTAACCAACCAACTGCGATCGCCAACCCGCCTGCCAAGCGTGGCGATTCTCCCCATGTATCACCACAACAACCGGTCCTGCGCTTTCCGCATCCATCTATCTATATTCCAAGGTAAATAATCAAGCAGCTACTCTTTTGCTATCCATTACTGCCCACGCAATTTCACATCCGACTATCACGTTCCAAACAACGAACGTGCCTGTCGCAGAATCGCCGCTCTGAAGCCAGCCTAACTGGACTTTATATCGTCCACAATTTGTTGCTATTGAAATGTTAAAACGTTATCGGGACGTTTTGGCGCCTGCACTGGAATATTAAACGGGAGTTCAACTTTATAACTGAACTAGCCAACTGTATGTAGTAATGATGAATTTTAATTTTGTAGTGGGTTAGATTAAATTTTGTTTTAAATGATGTTGTTGAAAAAGTTCTGTTAAAGAAGACAATCTTGCTTTCGACTCGGATTTGGTACTGCAAGTTGATCAAAATGAGCCCAAGCACCATCAATCTACTGTCACTCATTGAGGAGTTACATTGTCTACTTTCCGTTTCCATCACCAATTCAGCACGCTGTTACTATAATATTGTATTGTCATCGGGTTTACTTAAATGCATCAAATTTCAGTCAATTATGATAATAGAAACTGATATAAAAGCAAGATTTGATGACGTCTGTGGTCTGGTGGTTCGAGTGTTGGACTGTTGATCACGAGGTCGTGGGTTCGATTCCCACAGGACACAAATATTTGTGTGATGAACATAAGTGTTTGTGTTGGTCTGGGTGTTTCTTATGTATTATAAGTATGTATTTACAAAAAAAAATAAGTTTTTAAGTATTATATCCATTGACTAGTACCCATAGCACAAGCTCTGCTTAGTTTGGGACTAGATGGTGCTGTATAAAAATGTCCCCAAAATATTTTTATTTTTTTTATTAATGTTGCAGCGCTGGTTTTCGGATGGAAAATCGTGTTTTTTCGGTTACTGCTTACCCACAGCTCCAGCTGTTGTGATTTATAAAATTATTTCCTTAGTGTACCTACACTGTACGTACAATGGCTGTTACATAAGTGATATGCAAAATAGACGTTGCTCGAGCTAAAAATATTCTCGTGTCTTTCTTTTTGCAACACCGTATTTTACTTATGGGCTGTTTTAGGAAAGAAAACAGCTTTGTGAAAAAAGTTTTTTTATAAAAATAACTCTCAGACCAAAAGAATAAGATAGACGGAATGCGTAGAACTGGCGAATGAAGCCAGAAAAATGAATAAAAAATGGCGAAGGAGTACCTACTATTAATCATAATCATAATAATTTATTAATTCAATGCATTTTGGGTATAATGTGATCATAGGGTTATAATATTTGTATCACCAAAATCTGCCTGAACAGGCGTTTGAAAATTAATACAAAAAATAATTAATTCCACAACATTACATAACTTAATAATACATTATAATAATATCAACAACATTTAAAAAGAAATAGAAAGACAGTCAGGGTAAATGAATAAGTCCTACATCATAAAAAATTAATAAATGTCCTAAACTAAACTATGAAACTAAACTAACTATACTAACTATGTGTAGAACTATAATTTTAGTGTCATCAAGAATTGTGTCCTTTTATACGTAGGCTTTTTTATAAATGTATTCACAAATCCGAAGGTTGGAGGCGCCGTATGCTGAAACACAGACTTTTACATCCTAGTTCGGCAGCGGATGCTAAGAAGCAGACACATTTGTACATTATGTTTAAGCTTACTTGTTATAAGTAAGCTTAAATTTAGATGATCATTTGTGTAAACATGTGCTTGGTTCCATAAATTATTTGTATTATTATTTAATTATTTGTATTATTGTAACACCTTTACTTGTACCACATTTCATGCAAATAAAAGGATTTTCATTTTCATTTTCATTTTTCAAATAAAGTTTCAATGTCAATACTAAAAATTTAAAAAATAAATGTCAGATCAAATTATTTTTTTATTAACAACTTTTTAAAAAGAAATAGAAAGACAGTCAGGATAAATGGATAAGTCCTATATCATAATTTTTTTATAAATGTCCTAAATAAAGTTTAAATGTCAATACTAAAAATTAAAAAAATTAATGTCAGATCTTTTTTCCACCTACAGTGTGGTCGGGAGTGTCAATCTTATCCTTTTAGTTCTTCGATCAATAGTATTGATCGAAATTTTAGTTTGAGGATTAGACGTACGCTCCAGATTGTGGCTCTCGCGAACACTGTGGGTGGAATAGTGGGTACCTACTCCTTTACCATTTTGTATTCCCTTTTCTGGCTTCATTCGCTAGTTCTACACGCTCCGACTATCTTATTATTTTGGTTTGAGAAATAACCGTACTTTTTTGATCATTCAAATAATAAGTAATATTCAGCAATCGATTTCACAGATTTCATTGTGAACGATAATTCCTACCACTAGTTATACTGTAAAGTACGTAATTGATTACTCAAACATACAAGAACCTACAAGTAATAGGCTCAAATAACTGGCATCAATAAGCAGCGTGTGTACCGTGGCGTGGGAGTAGGTAGGTACTGATTAATGAATATGTAACGCTCTTGCTTGATTCAAATTCAAAATGATCCCGCCGCCGTCGTCTCTAATGACTAACCAAATTAATATCTAGTTAGACCACCTTGTAGTTGGTCTTGGGACGTGATTCTGGGTAAAGTTTATTTTAGGAATTTTCTTGGACGACCTTCTCTCCAATCAGAAATAAAACAATAAATATTTTTGGGACACAGCACCTACAGATCTAGTCCCAAACTAAGCAGAGCTTGTGCTATGGGTACTAAACAATGGATATTATACTTGTATACTTTTTGTTTGTATACATCAAAGTCAAAGTCAAAAGTTTTTATTTCGAATAAGCATTTACATGCCCTTTCAAAACGTTAATTATGAATCTAGTTGCACGGTTCCAAAAAGTTGGTCCTATGGAGAAGAGCCGGCCAGAAACATACTTATGATACATAAGAAACACCCAGACCAACACAAATACTTATATTCATCACACAAATATTCGTGTCCAATGGGAATAAGATTGTATCTAGGCCAAAATGTTAGTGACTGATGGAAGAGCTACGCGATGGCTGATGGGCAATCATCATCAACTCAGCCTATCGCAGTTCGCTGCTGGACATGGCCTCTCCTAAGTTGTGCCACAACACTCGGTCCTCTGCCTTCCGCATCCCCCCAGCCACCGTCTTGAGTTTGTTGGTCCACCTGGCGGGGGGCGCCTTATGCTGCGTTTGCCGATTCGCGGTCTCCACTCAAAGACTCGTCTGCTCCAGCAACCATCGGTCTTTCGACAGACATGGCCAGCCCACTGCCACTTCAGTTTATCCTGTAAGCTCCGGATAATCTCGTTACGGATTTTATCCTTCAAAGAAACTTCAAGCATAGTTCACTGCACAGCTCGCTGAGTGACTTCGAATTTGTGGACTAGCCCAACTCTCAGTGTCCACGTCTCGGCACCGCAAGTCAGGGCAGACAGGATGCGCTGGTTGTAGACCTTCATCTTCAAAATTTGCGGTATAGGCGTTACAAAGACTCTGCGAAGTTTTCCATATGCTACCCAGCCTTCTGCCGGCTTCTTTCTTGAAGTTTTGTCTACCAAGCTGAATTACCTTTTTTTTTTCCGTGGGGAAATCCTCTTGGACGCACTCCGCCCGGGGTAGGCGGAACCAGTGTCGGAATCTTACCGACTAAAACCACCACGGTGTTCCTTCAACTACCTTAGCCGGGGGCGTGGGAACCCGTGAGTATTCACACAACCACCCCCGACAGGTCCCGGCCCGCCACAAGCAGGCGAGCCCCGTGCGGCCTAACGTTGGCCGCACCCGCCTAGGCGACGCACACGGAACACTGCACGCCACCTCACCTCAAGGGCCTTTAGCAGCAATGCCAGCTGCGCCAACTACACTAGCTACGCCAGCTGCTGCCCGACCAGCAGCTGGCGTAGCTGGCATTGTTCGCGCAGCTAGCGTAGCTGGTAAAGGCCCGTGAGGTAAGGTGGCGTGCAGTGTTCCGTGGGCGCCACAGAGGAGGGTGCGGTCGTCGTCAGGCCGCACGGGGAGGCGGCGGGCCGGGACCTGTCGGGGGTGGTTGTGTGAATACTCACGGGTTCCCACGCCCCCGGCTAAGGTAGTTGAAGGAACACCGTGGTGGTTTTAGTCTGAATTACCTGCCCTAGGTAGACGTATTCCGTTACAACTTCGAGTGCCGACCCTTCAACAAATATTGAGCTCGGCATGACAAGCATATTGAACATAACATTAGTCTTGTCCAGGTTCATGCATTTAAAAGAAACGTTTGTTTCGGCATTTCTTTTCAGATGTAGTAAAGGAAAAAATGAGGATGCCATCTAGTTAAAAAATATATGTAAAAATTATTTTTAAATCCAATTTGCAGAATAAAATATTTAATTTCGTTTCATTTCAATCTGACATGGCCACTGGGGTACACAAGTTATGGGAGAAGTCCACTACATCAACAGTGTGAATTTATACTTTAGTTCTTCAGTCGCTTTTTACGAGCTCACGAGAAAAGGTCACGTTAGAACAAATAACTCCACAGCCGATGTGTATTAGAAAAAGCCATTTCCCCTAATTGATTAAAGAGATTGATTGATATCGTGCACGCGATAGCAAGGGTCTTTTACTCTACGCCTGTGTTTTCCCTTCAATTTCCTAATCATTATCGTCTTCACTATGTTTCTACTTTCTACGTCACGGGTATTGGAATTAATTTGTATTAGGGATAGGGTCACAAACGTCCCTGCATACGTATGTAGTTTAGAGGATTTGCAAATGCTTTTTATTTCAAAAGACATTCAGACATTTTTGATATTAAGAGGAGTTTTAGCCGCCATCCAAACTTGAATTTTTAATCTTTTTATTACGAGAATTGGCCTTGTGGCCATATCGCACTATTTTTCAGTTGACTTTTCCCATGGCTTCGCCCCCGCCTATAACTTAGCTTATCACAGAAATATTTACCCCGCATCCCTCAGGAACTGTATATTTCTCCGGGATAAAAAGTTGCCTATCTATATTTTGATTCGGGTTGTAGTCTATTTGTGCACCAAGTTTCATCCAAATCCATGCATTCGTTTCAGCATGATGAACAAGAAACATCCAAACATCTTCCCAAACTTTCACATTTATACTATTAGTGTAATGTATTTATGACGGTATGTCTAATACCAATTGTTACTGTACTTGAGGGTATATTAAAATAAATCAGTATTTAACCAACCTGCGTGTGTTTTACTGCATGGTGGCAGCGGTGCGTCGTTTTTAACGATTATTGAGCGTTAAAACAAAGTCAAACCAGTAAAATATTACGTAAAAGCACAGTGGTGCATTGATATTTTACTTATTTGACGTAAATATGGAACACGCGCGTCCTCCAGCAGAATTATCACTCGACGGCGGTCCGGCCGCACGCTCCGAAGCGTGGCGGCAATGGCGGAACCAGTTTGAAATATTTCGCAAAGCTTCTGGAGTGAGCAAAGAGCCTAAAGAAGTTCAGGCTAGTTTGTTGGTTGATCTCATTGGTTCGGCCGGTTACGAGGCGTATACGACTTTTACGTTTGACGAAGGTGAATGTGAGGACGACATCAACTGTGTTCTGAAGAAATTTGACAAGTATTTCGGTGCGAAACCGAATATTACAGTGAGACGGTTTAAATTCTTTACTCGCAATCAGGAAGACGGTGAAAATACCGACCAATACGTAACTGCGTTGAGGGTACTAAGTCAACAATGCGAATTCAGTGAACTGCATGAAAGCTTGTTACGAGATAGAATCGTGTGCGGTATCATAAACAACACAGTGAGAGATCGACTTCTTCGTACCGATGTTTTGACATTAGCGAAAGCGATTCAAATCTGTCAGGCGGCTGAGATGTCTAAGGAGCAAAGTAAGTGCATTGACGGTGCTTCAAATACTATGCAAGTCAATGCAGTTCAGGATGGATGCGGTGCACGAGGTGGACGACGCGCGAGAGTACAGCGAAAAAGCAGAATTAGTAGGACTGTCAAGCTTACCAATCATTTAGCTCTCTATACTGAAGCAGGTTAACTGCCAAAACAGGGATTATTGGACTTGTAGGCACTTCCGCAGGTAATACAGAGCCAATGTGTGAAATAGTTTTAAAGAAACTTACACCAATTTCGTTACAGGTTCCAAGAAAGTTATAATTTTCCCATGTCACACCGAGCTTAATTATTTCAGTTGTTTATCTAGTTAGTCACCATTGTAGATCCTGACTTGTGATTGGGAATGTGTTTCTTGGATGTGTGCAATAAAAACTTATACCAATTAAACCAATGTGTAAAAAAATTGTCCAACTCCAAACACAGTGTGGTCACCTTCAACTACATAATAGCATCGGCGCTTTCTTGTAACATTAGAAATTTTGGCATCGTTTAAATAATACCAAGCACCTATTGGCGGTGTAACGTTTTATTCAAATTATTTCCTGGCTGTCTTTGTTTCAAGATTTTGATGATGACGGTATTTGCATGTTTAAGATTCCCACTGATGGTTTTATTTTGAGGAAACGCAAACATTCTGATAATGGATTTTTTCTACAAGGTAAGAGTCAGAGCGTAAGAAGTTCACAAAGTAAGTACCAAAGTAATACATTGAAATTAATTACTTTTATGCCCTTCTTTGCCTAATATTAATTTGCTCCAAATAATTAATATTAAAGTTTTGAAAAAAGCGCGGTTTCGGGAAAATTGAAGAAATTGACGGAGACTCTTACCCAGGAGTGGAGGAGATAGCATGAGTATGTAATAAAAATAAATAACTTAAATTAAATATGCAGATAATGAACATACTACATCGTTTTAGATGCATAATATTTTGCAAGACAAATAATAATTAATTACAAATGTTTACTGTCTTATTCATAAAATACACAGATATGAAAAGACCCAGACGTACAAACGAAAAACAATTTTCCATCTCAATTTTTTTTAAACAAGACCATAAATTTAACATTTTCCTTGTTCCTTAACATTAACACAAACATTTACAAGCCTCATAGCATTTAATACAATTCTAAACAATGTACCGTGACGTGAAAGAGAACGTCCCAAATTACAGCTAAGACCATTTCTCTTGTAACATCTGTAGAAGCAATCTGAGCCTCATCCCGTTCCAATCCTGTTTTATTTACAGCAAACAATTCTTTTGATAAATCGTTTTTAATCCGAACAAAAAGCGGGATTATTCCAATTTGAAGAAGAAAAAGATTTTCATAATGGAATTAGTTCATTTGGAGTCCTCGTGAGAAACGAAGGCGGACATTGGAAATCTCTCGCGATCTCGTTAGCAATGGAATATTCTATGAGAACTAAACGTTATTCAGTTTGATTTGAATGCGAACGTGCCTTTTGTTATATGAATTGCACTGAATGGCACCGTCTAATGGTCGCCAAATGATTGCTTTTGAAGCCATGAATATGGAAGTCTCGCTCATTTTGGATTCGGCAGCAAATGCAAGGATCTTATCGTTGTTCATTGTGCATTATCTATTAAGATTTGCATTTCGAGTTTAGTCTACAATTTTATCTATGCTGGGAAAACCATAGTGTTGCAGATCTAGGCTCTATTCGTCACGTTCTACGAATTGTGGAAAATGGTGAAGTGGGAAGCAAGACTAGCATATTTTTTTAAATTACGATACTTGTTGAAATAATATTTTTTTAGATTTTAAGGGTTAGATTTTTTTTTATCTGTAAAGATGCTTATCATCTTACGGCCAAAATTAATATGCGATCTATCCACGATTTGCCCTACTAGAGATAGAAATTTGACATAAAATGAGCTCCATACATTTTATGTCAAATTTCTATCTCTAGTAGGGCAAATCGTGGATAGATCGGATATTAATTTTGGCCATTAGTCTTCCTATGACCACGAACGCTGCAAATTTTTCGAAACGTCAGGAAAACCAATTTAAATAATACATATACGTGGGACACTCAGAAAGTTTTGCGAAACTAAAAAAAATTGTTCTATACGTACATATATTTTTATCAAATCTTTTCAAAGTACTTTCCACCAGCCTCTATACAAAGATTCATGCGCCTAAACCAGTTTTCAAAACACTTTTTCCAGTCCGCCGCAGACACCTCGTTTACAGCCTGCTCGAACGCAGCCAGCGCATCTTCCGGCGACGAAAATTGTATCCCTTTGAGCTGATTTTTTATTTTTGGGAATAAAAAGAAGTCACACGGTGCTAGATCAGGGCTGTAAGGAGGGTGACCCAGGAGTTTGACTGGCGTGCTGTCCAGGAAGTCCCTCGTTTTGAGTGCGGTGTGCGCAGGTGCATTGTCGTGGTGGAGCAGTAGCCCGCGGAGCCCTGTGTTTGGTCACTTGTTGCTTATAACAGAGAAAACTTCTGGCAAACATTTGGTAGTATACCATTCGGCATTAATGCTTCTTTGATCCCGTAAGGGAATTGATACCAAGTGGCCAGTCAAATTAAAAAAGCTAGCGATCAAAATCTTACCCCCGCTTCTAGATCGCTTCACTTTGGTAGGCGTTGGCTCATTTTGAAACACCCAAACAGTCGACTGGCGCTTGGTTTCTGGGTCGTATTGATAAATCCAGGACTCATCACCTGTAACGATGTCGTAAACACGCCGAGACGAGCCTGCTTCAAATTTGTTAAGCATATCACGGCACCATTCCACCCGGGCCTGCTTCTGAGCATCGGTGAGGTTGTGCGGCACCCAGCGTGATACTATCCTCCTCACGCAAAGATGGCTGTGTAGAATCTCGTGAACGCTTCCCGATCCAATCTTCAATATGTGTTGAATCTCCTGATATGTAATTCGCCTATTGTCTTGGATTAAATTTTTCACTGCTAGCACGTTTTCTTCGGTAACAGCCGTCAAAGGGCGACCGCTTCTTTCGTCATCCCCCAAAGTTGGTCGACCGCGCTTGAATTCGTTATACCAACGATACACGGTTGCCTTGGAAGGGCCTTCATCCATGAATGCCATTTGAAGTCTATCGTACGATTCATCCGGTTTCAGGCGACACTTGAAATCGTATAAAATCATAGCTCTAAAATGTTCCCGGCGCAGATCCATATTTCAGTGAGACACAATACTTTGAATTAACTCGCAAAAAATGTGGAGGGAAATTTTGAAATTGGAACTTACTTATTTTTACTTATAAATAATCATATTTTCGAAAAACATTATAACTGGCCAGTCTCCCATATATAAAAACTTTTTTTCGCAATACTTTCTGAGGGGCCTGGTACGCGATGTTATTCGGTTAAAGTTGTTTTATTAGAATGTGATACTTGTTGACTTAAATTTGTATTTTTTTTCTTTTCTTTATTCATGTTGTGTCCCCGGTAGTGACAAATAAATGTTGTTCTTTCTTCCATCATTTAAAACTCCTGATCGAGAAGTGAATAAAATAAAATAATTTGAAGTATTATTACTCTCTACCTAGTCTTCAATTATTACAACACACAAATCTACAGACGAAAATCTACTCAGATCCCAAAGTAAACATATCATGAGCCCAATAATTCTCCCAACACGAATCCAATCCGCCGTTCAAATAAACTTAGATAAAGCCTAAAAAAATCAGTATGACCAATCTGTGGTATGAGAGCGATATAAGAGCGGATTACGCGGGTAATCCGTAATCAAGCGGCCGTCGATCCACTGGACAATGTGATTTATGCATTTCTACAGCTCCATTACGTCACTAGTGATTGAAGGGGGAACTAAATAGAATTGACCGAACTGATTGGATGTGTGATCTAGGATGTTAATAGATAATCCTATCATCTTGTGTGCAAGGTGTTTTGTAATGGATGTTTATTTATTATATTCTTTATTGTACATTACATGAAACGAAAACAGAGACAATAGTTTACAGAAAGATTAAATAAGTACAAAGTATTGCGTGAAATATGGTACAGAGGATATTATAAATTTAATGTATGTTCCACATATTTGGCCGTTTCACAGCATGCAATATTTAAACCAAAGACATTTGTATACTGACGTTTAAACTCGTTTAAACATAAAAATTCAATTTGACAATATAAGGTTAGAGACCTTGTCAGGTTGCCGGGCTACTTCTTCTTCTTCGTGTCGACATGAGCTACATAATAATAACAGCTCATGTCCTGGGGAAAAGATTAGCCAGTCAGCAGGTTGATAGCGGGGCTGACTGCCCATAGTGCGCGGGACGATCATTTATGTACCGTAACGACTGTCATAGACATTCGTATGACTATCGGGACCGCCAGCTCATCGTAGAAAACAACTATAAAATTTTGACTTGCAAAAAGGAAAGGCATGCCAACAGTCACCGAGCGAGGAACTTGAGAAAGAGCTGGTTCGGTGAAGTCCTATTATCGTACCTATTTCTGACTTGCATTGCCGTGTTCCGGTTTGAAGCGTACGGGTGCCGGTGAAATTACAATCACATGAGACTTTCCATCTTCATGTCTCAGTTTGACAAACGCGATTTTCAATACCATTTAGGCAACGACCATACAGCCCAATAGACGCCTAATGTTGAATATAATGCGTACAATAAATTCTGCCAATAGCTGAGGCGGGGAACTGCAATACGATTGGTTCTAGCAAGGCGGCTATTGGGTAATCACTAACGCGGCAGTTTTTACGGCTCATGTACGGTCACGATTAGGGCATGCAATATCGGAAGGATTCCAATTCCGGAACTGACTTTCGATATTGGGTACTGAACTCCGGAATTCCGGAACTAGTTCCGGAATTAGTATATTTTTTTACAATTCGTTTATTTCGAAACTTTATTCTATTAGAAAGGTCAAATTTTCGATTCGACTTTATTTAAAGAAACACGGCCGTGTCATGTTAAATCACCGAATCCAAATCAGCTCTAGAAAGAGTTTTCTAAGCGGCGGGCTACATTCGCAATTGACTAAAATCTGTCTTTCAGCAGCAGCATACTGAAAATCTAACGATCCCAAAGAACCCATTTTCAACAAGAAACATAATCTCAAAATACATATTAGCTAGATTTTTACCGAACTTGATATCGGAAGTACATTTTTTTGTATCTATGAGATTTACACAAGTGAAAAAGTACCCATCCAATCAAACTTATAGCCGCGGATAAAAATATCGGTCCTTCTAAGATTGAGATGCTTGATGAAGTTGAAAGTTTCCCGTGAGAACAGCAAGACCAGAGGTTCATAACAACGACAACATTCACGCGCCATTTCAAGAATCTCTGAAAGGTTGACCAGTGCGTTATTAGTATATTGCAGTTGATATAGTCAAAGGTAACCGCCTAACATAAGGTAAGCTTTGAGCTCGTTTCACCATCATATACCATGAAAAAAACGAGACAGTCAACTACCCTAAAACCTTTTGTTTTTGGTGTAGTAAAACAAGAATAATAATTATCCTTGTGACCGAATTTCGGTCACGGCAGCCAATCTCAATGGAGACTAGCTATCTGCGCGGGACATATTATAGTGAACAAATGTGTGCCTAAATACAGGTGCACTCTCTATTCCCTCACTTTCATAATCTGATGGACGGTAATCCGACACGACCGGAGAGGGATCAGGCGCAGGACCAACGGCTTTACGTGCTCTCCTAGGCACGGGGGTGTAGCACCGCCAACTTCCTGACTTCGGGCTGCTACTGAGAAATTTTCTTGAGAGTAAAAACCCCCAGGACCCCACGCTTAGCAGTCCCGCTTGTTACCACTAGACCAACGAGACAGTAAAGTATTCAATTGTTTATTAACAACATAACATCACGCCTGTATTTCTCCGAAGGGGTAGGCAGAGGTGTAATAGTACACCCACATTTCGCCAGTTATGTTATAGTTCCATGTAAAAGGGGCGAGCCTATTTCCATTGACCGGGCACAAATCCAGACTCCGGGCTGCTACTGAAAATTTCCTAATGAAAAAACCCAATAACACTTTTCCCGACCCGGGAATCGAACCCAGGACCCCACGCTCAGCAGTCGCGCTTGCAACCACTAGACCAACGAGGCAGTAAAGTATTCAATTATTTATTAACAACATAACATCACGCCTGTATTTCCCCGAAGGGGTAGGCAGAGGTGTAATAGTACACCCACATTTAGCCAGTTATGTTATAGTTCCATGTAAAAGGGGGCAAGCCTATTTCCATTGACCGGGCACAAATCCAGACTCCGGGCTGCTACTGAAAATTTCCTAATGAAAAAACCCAATAACACTTTGCCCGACCCGGGAATCGAACCCAGGACCCCACGCTCAGCAGTCGCTCAGCAGTCGCTCAGCAGTCGTAATTATTTATCAGTAGTAATTTATTTATTTTATTAGTAATGTATTCAATCAACAATCCAATACATCATCAATTTGATAAACTATCAATCACATGCTTCAAAGCAAATAGCGCTTTGATATTAATTGCTATTGTGTATACAGCCTGAACTCAATTGTTTGAACCTACACTGCTACAAAATCAAAATTATATTGTACAGAGAGTTTCTTTAAAGATCTGTCTATTCAAACCTACAAAAATAATGAAGGAAAGATTTGTTTCTTTGTTTGTCGATAAACTCTAAAAATACTGAAAATTAATCATTCTTTCACTATTAGAAAGTTACTTTACCCAGAAGTGACAGACTATATTTTGTGTCAACACGCGGGCGAAGACGCGGGCATCTGTCAAATTATATTATAAAGAAAAAAAACAGCCAAGAGCAAGTCGGACTCGCGGACTAAACCTGATATCGACCTGATACTCCGTAGAAACTGATTTAATTTATGAGAGTTCACCAAAGGTGCAGCACATCGCGTTGATGTCTTTCATATTTGCAATTGCATCTCTTTCTTACGCAGGTACCACCACATATGTCTATATTTGCCCTATTTTTAGTATTTATTGCTAAAGCAACAAATACTCCTATATATACCAAAGGGTCCCTCCCTTTGGTTTTAGATATTTTTATTTTTAGTATTTATCGTAATACGGCCCTAGGGGTCATAGCATATTCTGAAAAAATTCAACCGGCTACCTAATTCTGTTCAAAAGATGTAGGCCCTGTGACAGACGGACGGACGGACAGACGGACAGTGTAGCGAGAGTAACTGGGTCCCGTTTGGCACCCAATGGGTACGGAACCCTAATAATTTCATAATGCCAACTGTTGATTTCCAACTAAAACTCGTTAAAGCCAAACTTTGGCCAAACCGCTTTAGTCCGGATTTCTTCAGTGTTCTAATTAAGCCGCGGGACGCGACATTCTCCTGGAACGGTATAGGATTGTAACAGCATGTTGCATACAAATGCTACGAATGTGGAAGTCGTATGTTATTCTACTCCTTGTCTGGGGTAATATAGATATAGGGGGTATGTAGGTAATGGGGATCTTGTAACCAAAATGAATAGGTTTGGTAGATATGTAAGTGAGTCGTGTATCCTTGGTGGATTTATTTTTACAAAAATTTTAAAGAGGCTTTTCGCGTAGCGTATCAGTTGTACCCTAAACTTAAGTTACATAATCATCATATTATCTTTGATCCGTTTCTTATTTTTTTTCCATTGTAATACCTTTTTTTTTTTACGACGTCTTTGGTCTGGTGGTTCGAGTATCAGACTGCTGATCACGAGGTCGTGGGTTCGATTTCCACAGGACACAAATATTTGTGTGATGAACATAAGTGTTTGTGTTGATCTGGGTGTTTCGTATGTATTATGTGTGTATTTTGGTATGTATTTACAAAAAAAAAAAGTATATAAGTATTATATCCGTTGTGTAGTACCCATAGTACAAGCTCTGTTTAGTTTGGGAGTAGATAGTGCTGTGTAAAAATGTCCCAAAAATATCATTATTTATTATTATTAATTTCATAGGAGACGTTTACAAACGAGCTTTTTATTTTTAGTAATTTTCTTTAACCCTATGGCGCATGTAGCTGCCAAGTGGCGCCCCCATCAGTAAAAAATATCATTTTTTACTCGCTGATTACATCATTCATCGATTTTTTTTTTAACAAAGTTGAAGTACAGGTTTAGTGCCAAAAGTGGCCGTTTTTCGCACTTTTTCTATCTACTAAGCGAACTATAATTTACAGAGTTAATAGTTTCTGATTAAACTACAGTACCTGTATTACAATTATTAAAAACAAATTTTCGATAAATAAATGATGTGTAAGTACAGCAAGTAAAATATTTTTTACTGATGGGGGCGCCACTGCTACATGCGCCTTAAAGATATATCCAGCCATGGTCTGCGATATTTTTTCATCATGAAATGGCAACGAAACTCCAATTATGACCCACTACAATTGCTACTCAAACATACCACTGCTTTCATTTAGCATGGCATTGAATGCAAAATCTATTAAACTTATAATTTACATTCAAAGAATCTATTTCACGTTTTGCCCCAAATCTCCAAACTCGTGCATCATAACTTCAAAACCTTAATTTAAATGTTGAGCGCACACTCGGCTGATGTTAGTGTCTTTGAGAGACGTTATTAAAATTGTTTGTGTGTACAACTTGCACTACTGTTACAGATTAAATATCGTCATACGCTTCCATAGTATTCTATTTAGTGCATGTTTTTGTTCGTCAAAATGTATTTAGTAAATTGGATAGTATAATACTATTTATGGCATTACCTCGTTACTGTGTAAATGTTTACTAAACGACGTCCCCGACTTCGGTTAGAAAAATCGATTGATTATTGTGATATAACAGTTGGTTATCAATTTCAATGTTTTTTATTTCAAATAAACCTAATTACAGGCACTTTTGAAAGGTCAGGCTCTAGTTGCACGGTTCCAAATTGTGGGTCCTATGGAGAAGAACCGGCAAGAAACTCTATGGATAAACTCTTTTTAAAATAGGTTATTGTTTATTACATCAACTTTATTCAAATAATGTGAGTATAATGTAGGTTAATGTCAGAAATAAACAAGAGTTTAAAAGTGAGTTTATGCCTTTAGAAATAAACGTAAAAAGTGTTGCCATAGTATGTAGAAGCTGACCTGTCCCGACAGACGGCACCCGTTCACGAGCATGACGCGAGCATCAGCCATCGCTTAACTCAACCATATCGTTGATAAACACCAAAGTTCGGGATAAACATCTGGTTTTTACATAAACATCTGTTATCTTCTGGGTGAACTTGCCCCTAAGTAGAACTAAGGCATAGAACCGTTTTGATTCTGAGTAGATGTCCCAGCCCAAAAGTGGACAAGTGTTGGGTTGATTATGTATAGTATCGAAGACTACTTCTGAAAAAGAAGTACCTTTTAAGGTCCATGAGATTACCATAAATATTTTTAGTGGCAAAAATAATGGATAATTAATGCACAATATACATAAGTCTCATAATCATCATCATCTTTATAATACCCATTTTTGGATGTAGGCATCCTCCAAATTCCTCCACTCCTGGCGGTCTTGAGCCTTTGACATCCAATCTAGGCATGTGTGTTGTCGGATGTCGTTCACGCACCGTTTGGGTGGCCGTCCCCGCGGTCTTGTGTGCTGTCGTGGTCGCCACTCCAGCAGTCTCCGCGTCCATACATAAGTCTGCTGACTGAATATTGTAAAGTCAATAATTTACCAAAAAAATAAATGTATGATATTAATGCAACAATAAAATAGTGATATCTACAGATTCCACTTCATTATTACCCGTTTCAGTGTCCACGAGGAAAACAAACACTTTCTCTTTCGACGGCAATTTTCTCAGCAAAACTCAACCTCATAAATCAAAAACTATTAAAGCACAAAAACCTAATAAATGCTACAATGGCCTAAAAATAATATTTTTCATTAGAAACGCGTCGTAAATAACGCATGTGACATTATTATAGAGAGTGAATTTATGGGCGGACGGTGTCCCATATATTGGAGCTAAGCTTCGTATGTACGTAGCTAATACAATGGATTAATTGTGTTTATTCAATAATTTAGTGTTATATTTTAAGTACCCGTGTTTAAGGTTTGAAATAAATTTGATTTATGATTTAGGTTCCGTGGTGGTGGAAACCCAGGTACCCTCAGAGAGATCACCAGCAACACCAAGGCGTTGCTGGCCTTTTTCGAGGAGTTGGGGTGGAGTAAGTTCCCACCCGTACGCAAAATACACGCTTGAACGTGGAGTTGCGGAAACCAGCCCTTTATACTATACTAGCACAGACAAGTAAGCCTCAAGACGCCGCATTAACAAAGTTTTGCATGAGAAAGCAGTCGTAAAAAGTTGGCGGGGACCGGGGGGCCGACGGCGCGTTATGATTGGTCGTCTCAAAAGTTTGGTCATATAATTTCGCATGATTGGTGCCGCTCGCTGACGGACTGACGTCCTGATTGGCGGCTGGGCGTATGATATGCAGTGCTACTGCATATGCGTGGTGACCAGGGGTGTCCGGCTAATGGGCGTCTAGAGGCTAGGTTCCGTGGTAACCGACATTATTAGACATCGATCAGTCAAGTTGATAAATCGGAAGTCACGAGCTACGTTTTGGTTTTTTAATAGAATAAATTCCGCTTCGATATAATTCAATTAAGACAACATGGCTATATGACTCACGTAGACGCATGTGAAGACTAATTTTGTATTTAAATTTGCTCTTACCTAACTACACAGAAATAATAAAAAAATATGTATTGGCGTCAAGGAGGTAACACACAGAAGCAAATTAACAAAAGTGATACATAAAAGGTTAAAAATAGAAA
This sequence comes from Asteroscopus sphinx, assembly GCA_949699075.1. Classification (NCBI taxonomy): domain Eukaryota; kingdom Metazoa; phylum Arthropoda; class Insecta; order Lepidoptera; family Noctuidae; genus Asteroscopus; species Asteroscopus sphinx. Next base: position 1,076,437 of record OX453007.1, read on the forward strand.
AATATTAGGAAGATATGTGTCACACCAGCATATTGCTGTGGCACGTACACGAAGCAGGGCCACAGCGGTGGTTTTTAGAAACAGCCATGAAACTGGAGTATTCCTAGAGCGAAGCAGACTTTTACTAAGGCTGTGTCGGCTCGCCCCCTATTACATGGGACTATAACATAACTGGCGAAATGTGGGTGTACTATACACCTCCGCCTTCTCCTTCGGGGAAATACAGGCGTGATGTTATGTTATGTGTCGTTTTGATAGCTGATCTTATCTTACTATGTATGTTTTTTTTTGTCCTTGAATCACACTGAAACGGCTGAACGGATTTCAATTAAATTTGGCACACAGGTAGACCAAAACTCGAATTAATATATAGGCTACTATTTATCCCGGGAAGATAAACAGTTCCCGAAGGATGTATGATAACGTCTTTCTGTGATAAACTGAATTATATGCGGGCGAAGCCGTGGGCATAGGATAGTATTGCATCATTTATGACAAACTAGGTAAGTATTTATACTTTTCTGTATTAAATAATCGATGCTTTATTTAATAGGTAGACAGTTTTTGTTAAAAGGCAAGCATTTTATCATTAGCTGCGTTCAGTAAATCTTGGTCGGAATTCTGGTCTTGGCAAAGCGCCAGGATAACGCTAGGAAGCAGATCTGCAGGAAAATCACCTGAGAAACTTGATTAATGGTTCTGGCGATCTTTCACGTATCGTGCTATCATACCATATCATTCAATAGCTCGAGTATTATAAGATCAGCTGCAAAATTAAATCTTGATCTTATTTTTAGAGCACACAAAGTGTATTGAACTAAGTTTACGGGACTTGTCGCGCACAATTAAATCAAAATATAACAAACATTTTTCACACAAAGTGTGTCTTATAACTAATATCGCCCGCAGTTTGACGGAAAATGGACTGCACGATTGCAATGGATGTCAATCGCTACACAAGCACGCCATCTCTGAAAACTACTGAGAAGCGCTTGGACCCAGTCGGCATTATGAGTGGCGAGCATCCCTTACCTACACGTGTGTGTGCGTTCGTATACAGACGTAATCTTGTATACGTAGGTGGTGCTAGCATTTATATTGTATTGAGTGTCCGAGGTGTGTTAATACCTCGTTTCTACACAAATGACAATACACCTCTGCCTGTGCCTTCGGAGAGTATAGTTAATATGTGTAACGATGATGATGATGATGTCATCTAAAGTCTTTTCAAAGCTACAATCACTTTTATCTCCCTTTACAACATCATCATATTATCAACAAGTAGGTACAGATCCAAAATACGTCCCTTTCATCATAAAAGCCAAACTTTAAGATCCAACATCACAAGCCCTTGGACCTCGGTTGTATAATTAATGACTGGGTTTCGGCGCACCTCGGGGATTCAATGGCCGGATGTTGGGCGCGCCTCGGGGAATCGAAGACTTTCACCAATCTTAGATACTTTGAATATAACATGTTTATTATGTTTGAGTGCTCCCTTAAGAGATGTAGTTTATTAATATCTTTAAGTTGTTAGCTTATCATGAGAGTGTATTAAGAAACATTTTCAATCTTATTGTTTTAACAAATAATTTGATATTTTTTGTATCGTAATAAATTAAAATTAATTGCCGCATGTATTAAAGATCATCACTTAGGTTTATAAATAAGAAAATTATTGGAAAATAAAATTGCACCCTTACAAATTAGGGGCAGTTCCGTGTGGTGCCGGACATAAAGAATAGCACCATCATATCTCTTCTCATGGGTGTCGTAAAAGGCGACTAAGGGATTCACCAGATAATGAGCAGCAGCGTTCTCCGAGTACTGCGTTCGCCAACCCACCTGCCAAGCGTGACAATTATGACATATTATCCCCTATTGGGGAAGGCCACAGACCAGTAAGCTTCAAGACTCCGCATAAACAAAGTTTTGTATTCGAACGCAGTCGTAAAACGCTGGTGGGGTCAGAGGGGCGGACGGCGCGTTATGATTGGCCGGCTCAAAAGTTCGGTGGTATGATTCCTTATGATTGGTCCCGCTCGCTGACTGAGTGACGTTCCGATTGGCGGAGGGACGTATGATATGCAGTGGTAGAGCATATGCGTTGTGACCGGGGGTGTCCAGCTAACCGGCGTCTAGAGGCTTACTGGTCTATGGGGAAGGCCTATGTCCAGCAGTGGATGACTTTCGGCTGAAATGATGAAGCCGAAGCGGGTCGCTAGTTTTCTATAAATTACACTTTTTGTCTTGTGTCATTTATATGGCACAATTTAAAATTGAATACTTCAAAGAATTTCGAATCAGCAAAAACTAAGCTGATAACACTTTATACTGAGTTGGCAATCGAACCGATGACAACAAGTGAATTTTGTGATGTCAATTATCATTTATGAAATTAATTTCTGGCTTGTGATTCACCCGCACATTATGTCTTGCGTGGATCCACATTTCGGCAGTCTAAGGACACATGATATCCTGTTTTTTTTCCAATCGAAACCCATTCAATATTTGCACGACTGAAATGTCGAATGTAGTGATACCCAATTTTAACTTTAAACGAACTCAATGTTACATATGTTCTTGCAAATAAATATATCATTCAATACAAAAGAACGAAAAAAACAAAAACAAAGCCACAAAAAACAAGAACCATCCATGTAAGTACTTACATACGTGTGCTTCGCATGATCTCGCTGATCGAAAACGAACGGATTGCGGATACGGCGCGGATTCCAGCGGATACGGCGGATATTACACGGAAATTGTGCCGGCTCGAGCCTCAGTCCTCAGTCTAAGGTGTGGGCTTGTAATTAACTGTCGCACTACTCATTCAGGCAGAAAATGTTTGCTCTTTGGTGGATTATATAGCTTATTGATTTTTCTTGGTACTGTTTTACAGTAGTAGTTTTATTTTGGAAAGATTTTACTTAGCTTGCTACGTAGTCTGTTTGCTACAAAGGAGATAATTTTACGTTTGTGGAATAGGCCACCCTAATAAATGGGACATTTACTACCGAAACGCATGTAATTCTGAAGCTTATATTATCATCTAGATTACAATGGTATTCTATCTTAGATTTTTATTAAGATATATCAATTAATAAAATTGGAAAATTACATTTACAGCTCAGTGAAAAACCTATTCATTCTGAGAAGAGAACCATGTCTAGCAGTGGGACGATAATGGGCTGTTTTTTTTTTTTTTTTAATTTAGGAAGATTTATAGTCAGACAAAGATCCTTATCATGGTGAAAATCACAGGAAGAAAATTATGATGATGATGATGTTGTTCTGATGACAACACAATAGTATAAATTTTAAAATCTGTGTTTTAAAAACATAGATTTTAATTAAGATTTTATTAATAACTAGCTTTTACCCGCGGCTCCGCTCGCGTTAAATTCTGCTAACCCACGTCAGTCCAGTCCAGTCCATTCCAGTCCAGTCCACTATCCCGCTGTCCCGCTGCCCCACTGGCCCACTGCCCCGATGCCCCACTGCCCCGCTGTCTCACTATCCCACTGCCCCGCTGCCCCATTGCCCAGCTGCCCCGCTGCCCCATTGCCCAGCTGCCCTGCAGCCCCACTGCCACACTGCCCCACTACCCCTCTGCCCCGCTACCCCACTGCCCCGCTGCCCCAATGCCACCTCACTGCCCCGCTATCCCACTGCCCCGCTGCCCCACTACCCCACTGCACCGCTGCCCCGCTGCCCTACTATCCCACTGCACCACTATCCCACTGCCCCGCTGCCCCACTGCCCCGCTGCACCACTATCCCACTGCCCCACAGCCTCGCTGCCCCACTATCCCAATGCCCCGCTGCCCCACTGCCCCGCTGCACCACTATCCCACTGCCCCACAGCCTGCCCCTCTGCCCCGCTACACCACTGCCCCACTGCCCCGCTGCCCCGCTACACCAATGCATCGCTACCCCACTGCCCCGCTGCCCCCCACTGCCCGCTACCCCATTATCACACTGCCCCGCTACCCCACTGCCCCGCAGCACCACTATCCCACTGCCCCACAGCCTGCCTCTCTGCCCCGCTACACCACTGCCCCGCTACCCCACTGCCCCGCTGCCCCCCACTGCCCCGCTGCCTCGCTACACCACTGCCCCTCTGCCCTGCTGCCCCGCTGTCCCCCACTGCCCCGCTGCCCCTCTACCCCACTGCCCCGCTAACCCACTGCCCCACTATCCCACTGCCCCGCTGCCCCACTGCCCCGCTGCACCACTATCCCACTGCCCCATAGCCTGCCCCTCTGCCCCACTGCCCCGCTGCCCCACTGTCTCGGTGCCCCACTGCCCCGCTGCCCTACTGCCCCGCTGCCCCACTGACCCGCTGCGCCGCTGCCCCGGTAACCCACTGCCCCGCTGCACCACTGCCCCGCTGCGCCGCTACCCCACTGCCCAACTGCCTGCCCCGCTGCCCCACTCCCCTACAGCCCCGCTGCCCCACTCCCCTACAGCCCCGCTACCCCGCTGCCCAGCTGCCCCGCTGCCCCACTGCTCCGCTGCCCCGCTACCCCACTGCCCACTGCCCCACTATCCCACTGCCCCACTACCCCGGTACCCCACTGCCCCGCTGTCCCACCGTCCCACTGCCACTGTCCTACTGTCCCACTATCTCACTATATCACTATCGTCCCGTCCCATGTCCCATGGCCCATCCTATGTCCAGTCCCATGTTCCGTCCCACTGTCCTGTCCCATGTCCCGTCTCATGTCCCGTCCCATTTCCCGTCCCATGTTCCGTCCCCTGTCCAGTCCACTGTCCCGTCCCCAGTCCCATCCACAGTCCCATCCCCTGTCCACTCCACTCCACTCCACTCCACTCCACTCCATCGTATACATTACTATCCGCTCGTGCAAATGCATAGAAGCTTCGATCTGTCGGGTGAGTACGCAACCCACGATTTTTTTTTTTTCTTTTTTTCTTTCTTTCTCAAAACCCATACCAGTTTTTAAGTCAGATCATCAGCTTTCAAACAAAAAAAAAATCATTAAAATCGGTCCAGTAGTTTTAGCGTGATGCTGGAACAAACAAACAAACAAACAGACGTTTACAATTTTATAATAGTTAAGACTAGCCTATGCCCACGGATTCTTCATATAATTCGCGTTGTCACAGAAAGATATCCCTCAGAAACTGTTAGTCTTTCCGGGATAAAAAGTAGCCAATAGTATACATATTTATATATAGTTTGAGTTATGGTCTATCTGTATGCGAAATTTCATCGAAATCTGTTCAGCCGTTTTAGGGTGATTGAAGGTCAAACAAACAAGAATTCAGCTATACTTTTACGTTTATAATATTATAGTAGGAAGTAGGATTGCAAGACGAAAACAAACATACAAGAGCACCTTGTGTCATTATCATGTAACATTAATTAAACAGCAACAGAATAAAAGCTCTTTACGTAATTTTCACATTAGTATTCAAACACAATAATTGTATTTCAACAAACACAACAGATGTCGTTTTCGTTAACAATACAAATTTAAATTTTCAGCGTGCCTACAACATGTCAACTTTTACAAAATTTGTAATTAAAACTTTTTAAACTCTCAACGCGACGTGATCCCGAGCTTATTTAATCTCTCCTTTCGTATTTAATCTCTGTGTTGAACGTATTGATTGGGTTACTGCCGAAGACAGCAGGTCTGTAGCAGAACTGATAGCTGCCCAGGGTGCGCCGGACGATCAATTAAATATCGTCACTCGTGGAGGCTGTTCTAATGAACCCCACCGGTATGGATATGTATAAAATAAAATTATATTTCGCCCCACCGGTATGGCTAAGTATAAATAAAATAAAATAAATAAATATCTTTGGGACATTTTTACACAGCACCATCTAGTCCCAAACCAAGCAGAGCTTGTTGTGGTACCTACTAGACAATGGATATAATACTTATATACTTTTTTTTTGTAAATACATACTTATAATACATAAGCAACACCCAGACCAACACAAACACTTATTTTCATCACACAAATATTTGTGTCCTGTGGGAATCGAACCCACGACCTCGTTATCAGCAGTCCGACACTCGAACCACTACCTACCACTTACCACAGAGGTCGCCAAAAATATAAAATAAACGTAAGTAATATGGGGCTAAGTATAAAATAATACTTAAATATGACGTAAACAAGACTCAACCGAACATCACCACCATTAGACCGAAGAGCAACATATCAGGGGCACCGTATCAAATAGCAGTACGCCTTTTATTTTTGTATAAAATAACGATGACACGTAAAGAAAACCAATAAAAAAACACCCCGTGAGTTCTCGCAGAACGGATGGCTGATGGGGCCGAAAAGTTCAGGAGTAGGGACCGCGTACAGGAAGGCAGCGTGGTTAGGCCCCCTACAAGGTGGACTGACGACCTGTTGAAGGTCGCGGGAATTCGCTGTATGCGGGAAGCGCAGGTCCAGTCATTGTAGCCTAGCCTGGGGGAGGACTATGTCCAGCAGTGGACATCTTTCGGCTAAAATGATGATGTGAATACCCCATAATCAACCAACAATAAAAAACTATACACGCTATAAGGAGCTGGCGAAATGACATGTCCCCAACAAAACTAGCGCGACTAAGATGGAGCAATGACGGACATGCCTGCCATTGATATGGATATGGCCGTGACCCTCGCCAAGAATAGTAGAAGGAACACCGTGATGACTGCGATGCATAATCTTTTAACCCCTACCCCGTCCCATTCCTCAGTTGGTTATCTATGATTCGCGGATAGTGAACAATGTGAACATAATACGACGTGTTGTTGAAATAACTCAAAACCTCTTAAGGGGTCATTGTACTCATCAGTATGAACAACTTTTACTACGGGACCAAACCTGAAATAGCGAAAAAAAAACGGCTGATCCTTACATTTGTGTTCACATAAATCGACAAAATGTAAGGATCAGCCGTTTTTTTTTCGCTATTTCAGGTTTGGTCCCGTAGTAAAAGTTGTTCATACTGATGAGTACCATTGTACTCATCAAAGTGTGTCTCTTAAGTGGTCATTACCACTTAAGATATTTTCATTTATTTCAATAACACAACATAACAACATAACATAACATCACGCCTGCATTTCCCCGAAGGGGTAGGCAGAGGTGTATAGCACACCCACATATCGCCAGTTATGTTATATAGTCCCATGTAATAGGGGGCGAGCCTATGGCCATTAACCGGGCACAAATCCAGACTCCGGGCTGCTACTGAGAACTTCCTAATGAAAAAACCCAATAACACTTTGCCCGACCTGGGAATCGAACCCAGGACCCCACGCTCAGCAGTCGCGCTTGCAACCACTAGACCAACGAGGCAATCAATAACACTGTATAATATTAAAATTCATAAAAAAGCGATAGATTTAAATAATATCGACTAATAGATGAATATATATATAACAGATTTTTAAATATATAACATTAAAGTTATATTGAACGAAATTCATAACATTAAGGCTAATTGGTCGAAAATATTCAAAAGTGGCAAATCGTCAATTTAAAAACAATTTTTAACTGTATTTTCCTACTTCGTTCATGCTTCCCCATCAAAAACACAATTCATTTTAGTTGAAATTCGATTGATTCTGTGATGGAGAATGAATGCATCACACTTTGATACAATTTTTCAAAATAGGATGGGAAACGAGGCGTAGGTACGTTGGAACTATGAATGGTTGAAAAATCCGTACAATTCAATTTTTAACGAATTCGTGTTATGTAAATAAAAAATGTTCACGATTTTTATTTAAACTTACTAGGACGTTTCTGTTCAAGCTTTCTTTTTAAATAAATGTAACAAAAATAGATCAAGTAAAATTAAACAATATTTTAAGTTAAAATACTTTAAGTAAATTACGAAAAAGAACATCCATGGAATGTAAAGGAGTGTGAAATTGCTAAACTAATATAAATGAATTTATTCCTATTTTACTGCAATTCTGAAAAACACTATGAAAAAGTGCAAAATAAACAAAGTTTTCTATGCCAAAATATTACAAAAACAGAATGAAAATACTCTAATTTCTGGAAAAATCTCAACTTACAACTAGGTATCTAACTTATAAAAAATAGTACAATTATCTGGATTCACAAAAACTCATCGAATTAGAGTTTTGGTCTAGCCCGTTGGCCTCGAGCGAAGTCGCTATGTCGCTTCGACTAACCGCAAATAAAAACAATGCAATAAAAACGGTATCATACAGCCGCACTGCGCATTCTGCAACACTACGTTTTTAATGGAACGGTAGCACCGGACCCCTTATGTATTTATTTAGGTACCAGGCCCCTCAGAAAGTATTGCGAAAAAAAGTTTTTATATATGGGAGACTGGCCAGTTATAATGTTTTTCGAAAATATGATTATTTATAAGTAAAAATAAGTAAGTTCCAATTTCAAAATTTCCCTCCACATTTTTTGCGAGTTAATTCAAAGTATTGTGTCTCACTGAAATATGGATCTGCGCCGGGAACATTTTAGAGCTATGATTTTATACGATTTCAAGTGTCGCCTGAAACCGGATGAATCGTACGATAGACTTCAAATGGCATTCATGGATGAAGGCCCTTCCAAAGCAACCGTGTATCGTTGGTATAACGAATTCAAGCGCGGTCGACCAACTTTGGGGGATGACGAAAGAAGCGGTCGCCCTTTGACGGCTGTTACCGAAGAAAACGTGCTAGCAGTGAAAAATTTAATCCAAGACAATAGGCGAATTACATATCAGGAGATTCAACACATATTGAAGATTGGATCGGGAAGCGTTCACGAGATTCTACACAGCCATCTTCGCGTGAGGAGGATAGTATCACGCTGGGTGCCGCACAACCTCACCGATGCTCAGAAGCAGGCCCGGGTGGAATGGTGCCGTGATATGCTTAACAAATTTGAAGCAGGCTCGTCTCGGCGTGTTTACGACATCGTTACAGGTGATGAGTCCTGGATTTATCAATACGACCCAGAAACCAAGCGCCAGTCGACTGTTTGGGTGTTTCAAAATGAGCCAACGCCTACCAAAGTGAAGCGATCTAGAAGCGGGGGTAAGATTTTGATCGCTAGCTTTTTTAATTTGACTGGCCACTTGGTATCAATTCCCTTACGGGATCAAACAAGCATTAATGCCGAATGGTATACTACCAAATGTTTGCCAGAAGTTTTCTCTGTTATAAGCAACAAGCGACCAAACACAGGGCTCCGCGGGCTACTGCTCCACCACGACAATGCACCTGCGCACACCGCACTCAAAACGAGGGACTTCCTGGACAGCACGCCAGTCAAACTCCTGGGTCACCCTCCTTACAGCCCTGATCTAGCACCGTGTGACTTCTTTTTATTCCCAAAAATAAAAAATCAGCTCAAAGGGATACAATTTTCGTCGCCGGAAGATGCGCTGGCTGCGTTCGAGCAGGCTGTAAACGAGGTGTCTGCGGCGGACTGGAAAAAGTGTTTTGAAAACTGGTTTAGGCGCATGAATCTTTGTATAGAGGCTGGTGGAAAGTACTTTGAAAAGATTTGATAAAAATATATGTACGTATAGAACAATTTTTTTTAGTTTCGCAAAACTTTCTGAGTGTCCCACGTATAGACGACGAAAATGTGAAAAATCATTTAGAAAAAAGTGCTTGATTTTTATGGAAATAAAAACTGAGATTAAGTACTGCTAGCGAAGCAAATAAAATAGTGTATTCACTATAGAGGTTATAATGAAAACGAATTTCAAATTGATTTAACACAACATGGTATATTACAATTCGTATATTTTTTTATATAGGTATATTTTCATAAAAGATTAAAACAAGGAAAATTTTAAAAAGTGCCTCCCTGCTTAAAAAAACAAACAGGGCAATTTCCCCCGACCGCAGCTATTGTCAAAAAAAGTCCACACCCTGCAAATATCGTGATCTTCGGTAGAACGCGGACGTCCAATTTACATTTAAATTACGGCCTCTTGCCACGACTTAAATTTTCTTTTTGCCACGACTTTACTGGCCCGTTACTTCAACGTTTGATACTTTTTCTAACCAAGTTTGGAGGCCTTCGCAAAGTATGTTTTATGACCAAAGTGGTTAACTTGACTTTCTCGGAGTTATTACACCGTCGAGCTTCAGACGTCAAAGATTGAGCGCTCTAAGTATTGGTAACTTCATTTTAAATTGAGTTTGTGAGAAGCCAAAATGTTGGATCGGTGATTTTGGGAAAAACAAAGGGAGGTTGGATATCGTTTTTGTTGAAGGCTGTTTTGATATTGAGTTTGGAAAAGCGATGTTAAAGTTACGCCATATTGCAGAAACTGTTTCGTATAACCCAAAAAAAAGACAAAAATACAAGATAAAAGTTCCGTAGAAGACACTAGTAGAGAAAGTTAATAGATGAACAACAAATCTGATTAAATTACGTAACTCAGAATATTAACTACACCAGACACGATAAAAATAACCTTCGTCAAAAATCTTTTAATAATAGTGTTACTAAAAGTACTGAAAACAAAAGCGCCTACAGACACATAAGTTGAAAAATGTCAACTTTACTCGAAACTTTTATATTGGTGATGCAAGTTCGTCCATATGAGGTCATAAATCGTGAGATATAGTGTGTTTTCAGAAACTTGGCACTCTTTGAGTTGGAGTGGAATATATCTCGGGTCCGAATAAAGACAAAGTTTCTCGAAGTTTAACATCTTGTCTTATTTCAACGAAAAGTTTTCGATAGTTGTTGGTGTAGATCTGTGAAGTCCAGAGTAGCAAAATCACATTCGCTCAAGTGTCTGGAGCAGTGATATTCAAAAGCACAATATTTCCCACTTTTATTTTTTGTTGATAAAGGTTTCCCTTTTACAGGTTTTGGCGCAACATAAGAGAGGCCCGGCTGAGTTGGTTGATTTATTTGATAAATCATCATTCATATATTCATATCCACAATTAATGGACTGTAAGGCCCGTATTACAGAAGCTTCCTCAAGTACAGTTTAAACTCCAATCACCTGATCACTACTTAAGGATAGAATCGTTACTTGAGTATCGGTCTTATTCCAGAACGGTAATTATAAACTTTAATTCAACAACAAAACACACGAATTTGACCTGAAATATAATAGAAATCTCTACCCAAGTGTAGTCTGGACCACGCTTGAGTGATTACAGATCAAATCTCTGCCCAAATACCGAAACAGGTGACAATATAAAACGAAACTAAACTCAGCTGAACTGTGATCAACAAATCTCTCTCTCTCTCGTTCTAAAATCAAAGCTCAACTCAAAACTAGTTTTAAACAGTGATCAACGCTTGAGTATCCTTCTGGAATACGGGCCTTAGTTTCATTCGCGTTACTTATGTATCTTTTTACCTAGTTTTCTTACCAAGATATTTATTACTTCATTATTATTACTTTATTATTTACCTTACATAAACATAAGTTAAAGTTTTAATTTTTTTATATATAAAAAAGTTTTTCTTTACTTGCTTTAAATGTGGTAGATAGCTACAGGTTTCCATCCGTCACATTTACGAATCAAGGTTCAGTTGAAAACCAGCGTCAGGCACTAGTTGCTTGGCATTTATGCTGAACTGAACCTATTTGGCACAGTCGCTAGACACATTGCATCTATGAACCGTTTTGTTTAATTATTTGATTGTGTTCCTGTTGAATTGTGTCGAGTCCGTGTATCTATGTGCTTCGTGTCAAATAAATGTTTCTTTCTTTCTTTCAAGATGGGCTTTAGGTTTTTAATTAGTGTTAAAGTTAAGGACTTTATACATACATAGAAACACATCTTTCTTTTTTTGTTTTGGTTACCATATTTACTTTTTTTATTTGTGACAATAAATGTATTATTCCGTTCTTTGCATGGTATAATAAGATATTTTACCAGGTATTCTCTTCCCGAGATGCCTCGAAGCTACGTCACGATCAGTGTTGCCATCGATTGATATCTTCATTATATTTAAGAAGATTTTTTTTCATAAAAGAATATAAAATAAATTCATAACTAGCCTAACTATTTATTATCTCGTGTTATTCATTTAATTAGTTATTAAAGGAAACTGTATAAAATTACTAGTTCAAAAGTGCTTCTTTATAGTAAGTTATTTACACAAAGTGGCAGCACATCAAACTGACAAGTGTCACGCTAACAGCCCGCTATTGGCTCCACAGCCGATGACGTAGTACGGAGGAAATCACGTGACCTAGCTGTCACGGGAAGAGAGTACCTGGTGAAACATATTATACCATGGTTCTTTGTAAGTGACAATTGATCTGTGCAAAATTTTTCTTCCTTCCGCTTAATTTCCACGCAAAAATATTTCATTTATACTAAACTAACATTAACATTCGCCTCAAAAAACCAAAAAACAACAACTATGGTGGAATACTCACACAGAAAGCAACCGAGTTGATAATCACGGCGAGGCAATCGAACAATATTTACCATTCCGTGTTTGCCCGCACGATCCAATAACTCGCCGCGCCGACGTTAATAGCCAATTTACAATATTCCTAGCTTAATGGTATAGTAGGTATGCGCGTACGACACGTTCATCGAGATTTTATTGGAATTTTAGTATAAATGTTTCGTTATTGTAATAAATTATACTACCTATTGATTGCCTTGTTGGTCTAGCGGCCGCAAGCGTGACTGCTAAGCGTGGGGTATTGCGTTCGATTCTCGGGTTGGGCAACAAGTGTTATTGGGATTTTTCTGTCAAGAAAATTTCTCAGTAGCAGCCCGGAGTCGGGAAGTTAGCGGTGCTATACTCTCATGCCTCGGAGAACACGTAAAGCCGTAGGTCCTGCGCCTGATCTCTCTCCGGTCGTTTCAGATTGCCGTCCTATTGGATTATGAGAGTGAGGAAATAGAGAGTGCACCTGTATTTGTGCACATACTTGTGCACTATAATATCTGGTATCCATACATATTATCTGGTATCTACCCACATTGTACTTATTTAATATCCTACCTTGTTAACTATATTTTTGTTTACCTGTTTGCATAGTCGATGATACTGATGTACGGTAAAACTCTAATGAATTTATGTTTACATCTTTAGAATTTTTTTGTTATGTATACCACTGAACAAATAAATAAATATGTCCCACGCAGATGGCTAGTCTCCGTTGAGACTGGCCACCGTGACCGAAATTCGGACATTATTATAATACCTATCGATGTTACACTGATAATTTTGTAATCCAAATTGTGCTCTGAATATACCAGTATTCAACAGTAAAATTTTTGGCTGACTTTTCTATAAAACACATCCTATATTCCAATCTCTATTCTAATTGTAGATACCTTTATGTGTAGGTAATATATTTTGTGCTATTTATTTATTTTAGTTTTTAAACATGCAGTAGTACGCCGCGGACTGCCCCCATGATCTAGATTTTACGTCTTCTTTGTCCATCCAAAGGTTGTCTGGAAGATATCACTTTTAGCGATAATACCGCCAATGTACCCATTATTTATAAATTGTTCCTGTTTACTACTATTTTCATGGTGCAAAGCATATTCTATCTAACTATAGATTTCAATAAACTAGAAGCCCCTTCAAAATCATGAACGTGGTGGCCCTTGAAGGTCGAGTGCTTAAATAGACCGCTGATCCATTTCAGGCTGACGTGGTCGAAAACTTTATATAAATGGTATAATAAAAAATGTAATAAAACTGTGTCAGTTCATATATTCAACTTACACTTATTACTTTTGCATACTAAGCCCCGCTACGAAGTTAACTGAAATAAAATTTAAATGACATGAAACCGCAGTTTAACTTTTTCTATAGATTTCTCTCTTTTTATATTTTCGTGGAGTTGTTCTTTGTTTTATTTGGTTTAATGAATCATATTCTACACTATCACACCTCTGGATTGACAATAAAATTGAAAATATAACCTCCTCCTTTTTTGAAGTTGGTTAAAAATTAGAGACCACTTTCAATTACTTCGGGTACACCATCGGTCTTTCTCTACTTGTGTGTCGGGACGGTCTATATTTCATTTAACCAGGAAGCTACATACCACATCTATTATTGTATTAAAAGCTTTTATTTAGCTCGCTTATTGGCAATATGCAAGGTGGGTGGTGGGATAGGCAAATCGATTGCAGCGCACGCTGTGGCAGAAATGTGAAATATATTAGGACTGTGTTTTGCATTTCTACGCTAAACTCGCTGTCTTTTTGATGTTAATGAGCTAAAGAAAGAAATGGGTCACAAGAATTGTTGTTTTGTGAACTGTATAAATAATGAGAAGTATATATTGTGTACAAGTTTCCTGGAAATTAGAGAAAAGAAAATAATCAGCGTATATTATAGGTACATACAAATATTTTAAATTGAATTTAAATATCGTCAATGTTACACATTTCTTTAAGTTTTTAACTTGATTTGAGTAGATAGTATCAAAACATGGCTTCTTAACTAATTGTTAAAATAATTCATGGGTCCCGAAATGACGTTTGTTATTGCGACCGCTAGGCGGCGCCCCGGTCGTGCACATAGACAATAGGCGGCACTCAGATTAGCACCACCTAAGGAACATGTGCAGGGATATCGAGTAGGTAATTCCAAGACGTGACTAAACTAACTTGAAATGAAGAAAAAAATAAATGAATGAATGAATGATAATGGTGTACAGTAAAGAATATTCTATCTTCTATCTATCTATCTTTTGCCTCTCCTATCATATTTGGTTCAACCACGAGTTCTTCTATCTCAGCGTTCTTCCTGATCCGCCAGTACCACCCGGTCTCTGCACAGGGCCCAAGAAATACTGCCAAAGATCGCGGCAAGTGGCGTTCTCTCGTTTCGGAGGCCAAGACACATTATGGGTCGCTGCGCCAGCGGAGTAAGTAAGTATGTAAGTATCTATCTATCTTATAACTTAGAACGTTTAAACCTTTTCACCGCTAGTGACACCTATAGAAGACAAACGATTTCATGCCTTCAGCGCCACGTTTTTATTACTTTGTACTCTGTCCATACAATATTTGTTTACAAAGACGGCAGAGGACCGAGCGTTGTGGCGCAACTTGGGAGAGGCCTATGTCCAGCAGTGGACTGCGATAGGCTGAGTTGATGATGATGATGACAAAAAACGTGGCCCTGAGGGCACGAAAACATCTACTATACCGTGGCGTTCACACAATCACATACTAAATAAAGCAATAAAGACACCTTATTCCCGGAATTTGTTCACGGCACCAATATTACCGTAACTAAGTGATAATGAAACATTACATTAGAAATTGCAAATGGCCGCCGCCCATCGGACACGTCAATCAGGACAGCTAATCGCGTTGAGCTAACCTGAAATTCAGTTCTGCTAGTTAGACCCTAGTAATGGATCTCGAAGTCTCGATAGATAGATACAATTTTAATGTGATATTAATATATATTAAAATAAAAAAAATTACGACTTTTAAATTAAGGCGCATGTAGCAGCTAAGTATAGCATCAGGGATGTTCGCGGTTGCTCGCACAGACTGCTTCTATGCAGTCATGCTTAAGCGATGTGCATCCCTGGTCCGTAGGGTTCGGGCCAGCAACAACAGCATCCTAATGACGCTAGCTAGCAGGCTAGACTGTGTGTTTCTGAACCACTGCTGCAAGGTTTCAGCTGGACTTGTGACCTTGCGGTAGTGTTCTCAGGAACGGTAACAAAAATGTACATACTAACATAGTTTCTAAGCAATCTGTTACTAACACTATGAGTTTATGTTACTCGAATAAATAAATTTAAATAAAATAAGTGGAGCCCCCATCAGAAATAAAAATAGTTTCGCTGAACACATAATTTATCGAAAATTAGTTTATAACAATTAAAGTAAGGGTACTGTAGTTTAATTAGGCTTAGGGCATAGGTTTTCGTCACCTGAAAGCCTGAAATAAACTCGCAATGTTCATTCTAGATCATGTTCCGTAGTACTTACCTAAAGTACACGCAGATCGATCAATTGAACTAATTGCAAGGAAGTCGAATCTGTCTCGGTATTGTTATATTGAAACCGCTATTACTGCCCTCTGCCAATTGGCTAATTGGGAAGGAAGGGTGAATAGGACTATGATTAGAGATTTGAGATGGAAAGCTATTGTCACTGTGACAACTACACTACTGCAAATTATTGTAGATAACCATTTTGTGAAAATTATGGTAAAGAAAGTAATTCTATACTTGTATATGTATAGGTGTCCATGTTTCTGCGTAAAATCATAGAATAGTCATAATCTAAATAAATATATTTTATCTTTTGTATGAAAACTTTGCTCCACTGTATCTGAATTTGTTTCAGATGAAATTGGGACTGAATAATCATCTAATCCTGATGGTCAATCAACCATTATGATTAGATGATTATTCAGTCCCGTTCACTCACTCTAGGGAACAATATCTAATAGTGATAGAAAAGGATTTGAAGGACAGATGTGGTCCAACTTTAAACCTTCAAGTAGGTAAACTATAATTATAAATGCAGTAAATGCACTCGTCAGACAACAAGACATGCTCAAACATGAATGTCATGAATGAGAAAATAGAAGCGGTTGAGATTATGTTCTAGTCTAGTGAACATTTGAAGATTTATGTACTCCATTTCAGTTTGACATCAATTGGATACGAAGGCAGCATGTTTTATTCGGAAGACATTTTGAATATTATAATGCCTTGCATATTTTGAAATTCTGATCTCAAAGTAAATATAAACTTTGTGAGCTGCATCGGATGCGCTCTAGATTTTGTTGTGACGTTTCTCAATATTTAATTCTATTCGCTTTAAAATATCTATATGAATTTAAATCCTGTATTTTTGTGAAGGTATGACAAAGCTCTTTACGGGAAAAACAGCACCAGCGTTTTTTGGCGATAATTATCACATGCTTAACTTTGCTATTCACATAATAATTTCTTACGTTTAACGTCAGGAAAACCAATTTAAATAATATACGCGATTTAATCCGGTTAAACTTTGTTTTATTATAATTTGCTATTCACGTTTTGTAACTTTGAGTTGATTTTATTTTAAATAAAATTTGCGAGACATTGTTAAGTTGGCAGTAGTGGTTGAAAGTGATTGGTGGCTTCCACGCAGAGATCAGATCCTCTGACGTCTCTAATTCATGTGTGAATTAGAATTTAACTATCACTTGCTTTACAGGTGAAGAAAAAATATCGTGCGGAAACCTTTACACTTGAGAAAACTCCATGAAGCTTTCGATGTAGTAATTTGTAGTCCACCAACAGTAGGCCATCGAGGTGGACAAATACCTGAATTGGACTAATATCTAATTCTGAGAAGAGGCCTGATTCCTCAGATGTGACAGTAATGAGCTGATTGTGTCATGATTATAATCAGATTGAAACTGCCTTCTTTAATTAGGACATTTTTTTTTTGTTTTCGGGTGGAAATTCTCATGGATACCCTCGGTCTGGGGACGGTGGAGGAGTATGTCGGACTTTTACCGACTAAAACGACACGGTTATTCTCTGCGCAAAATAGAGGAGCTCCAGGAACTCCATTGGACCACGCCGGTGCTCCTCTAGTGATGCCTTTGTCACGTGACGTGGAAATAATATTGTTTCCCCCACAGTAGCACGTGACCACCACGTATGCTGTCCTCCCCCGACGATACCTACTGTAGTTAGCAAAATCGATACAGGAATTTCCCTGACACTCAGAATCCTAATGTTACTGGTTTAGCCTTGTCCAGTTTGTTTACACATGCCTAAATCCTTAGAGAAAATTAAACCCGTTCCAAAACTAACAACCTTTTCCAACCTTCTAGATACGCATCTTTTATTCAAACAGGTTATAAAAATCCCATCCAATACCATTCCTGTAAACATAGACCGCTGCCACTTCACATATAACACTAAAAATTTTAGTGGCACTAAAGCTAAGGCCAGTAGAATTACGGCATTAGCGTTGCCTCGATCCCCACATGATTATTGGTCGACCTAAAAGATTGTTGTTATAGCAATAAAGTGGGATTGATGTGATCGCTTTGAAATTGGGTTTGTGGGACGTCCGAGGCTTCGAATTTTTGGGGTCAACAAAGAAGAATGATACAAGATTTTAGTTTAGTAAGGAGCACGTTCTCAAAATTAATGTAACTAGAAACCCAATTTTTTTAGTAATTTAACTATGGATTTTATGGGTTGGACTGGATGCGGAAGGTAGAGGAACAAGCGTTGTGACGCAACTTGGAAGAGACCTATTTCCAGCTGCTGGACTGTGATAGGCTGAGTTAATTGAAAAATTGTTAAAAATATTTATAGTTTTGAAAACCCGTAGCGATCCATGAACTATCTGTGACAACCACACAGGTTTGAGATTTATTTACCAAGCAGTGCAAGATATATAATACGTCCGTTTTAAAATAAGAAGTTTAATTCTTTAATCTCATATTCCGCAAAAGCTTCCACTACAACCGGCGGCGGCGTTCAGCTCAAATTCAGTCATAAATAACTCCAATCACTTATCCATCGCACGCCCCACAATTTCGACTTCAATACTGCAATAGAAAATTCCCGGAATAACATAGTAACCTACATCCGGACGGTAATCCTGCGGAATTCTTCGGAGCTCAATGCTCGAGCGCATTCAAATATTTGCTGAGGAGAAGCGTGAAGTCGAATGAAGTTGGAGCGAAGTTGCGAGAAGTCAAATGCAGGCGAGGAGGAAGACGGTCGTTATCGAGGTCTCACGCCAGGCGAAGGTGGCTTATGTGGAGTGAGTTACACCGGAATGTAACGAATAAGCTGTTGAAACACATAATCTCTGTTTTTTCTTACATGTCTTATTTAGTAAACAATCTTAGCATGTCTTTATAATGCAATTCGTCAAAAATAATTATCAAGACAACGGGTGTTAACGATTTCACATAGTAAATAACATTTATTAACCTAATTACATGTTCAGAACTAGTAATTATATTTTATCAGTAGTTATTTGAATAAAGAGACGTGCCAAGATTGTTTACTAAATAAGACAAGACAGAAAAAATAGAATATACATTGGCTACTGTTACAGAAAAGTTCTTGTCCAGTTAGTCTAAAAATAAATATATGCTATAAAGATAAATATACTTATTTGCACAGAAGATAAAAAACTAAGATCGTCAAGATGTCTCTAGATGTTTGTCATAATAATAGAAATCGTAAGATAATGATTTATAATTTTCCAAGTGACTGCTGATAAAATAATATTTTTGCAACCATTGGAAATTCTTAATTAAGATAATATATTATACAAACTGAATCATATTTACAAACTTTCTTAAACATTAACTCATTAATACAATAACCTTAAATAAAACTAATAGGTACATCAAAGAGTTCATCCATATCGCTGTCTGATGGTAACATGCTGAGAAAATACAAAATAGTATTCTCAGTATGATTTAATCTCTACAAGACAACATATTAAGTAATAGAATCTCACATAATTTTATACGAACATTATTCCACAAATAGTATTGTAGAAACAGTATTGTCTTACGAATAAATAAATACAATCAAAATCAATATCATTAACTATGAAGGCTCATTGATTGCAATACCTATTTGATCTGGCATGAAATGACCGTAACATATTACATCGGCATCTAATAAAGATAAATCAACTGAATTATGATCTAATCATATTAACATCCACAGCATTTAGTTCAAACAATCCAAATCGTTATTGGATATCTAATGTTTTGTGAAAGCTTTCATTATAATTGCAGATGTTGATTTGATTGTAATTGTTTTGTCAGTAGATACAGAAAAATGTTATGTTATTTGGACTTTTGAATACTTTAATGTATAATTGTAGTTCAATGTCTTACTTTGGCGAACATCTGACAAGCTGCAACAATTTCGCAGGTGTAAGGTAATTATTGAATTTAGTCAGATATAAGGTGAGAAGATAGAAAGAAATGGAATTGGATGGGAAGAGGAAGACCGAGACAAACTTTTATGCAACAAGCGAAGAAAAAAAGATGTCGCGTCTTATCAGGAAGTCAAGAAAATACTCCACCGACAAAAGCTTAGCTCCAAAATTAATGGTGATGATAACAAGAAGACAAGCGTACGTTACATAACAAGACACTTTGTAAAACAGATATTTGTACATTAAAGGTGTAGGCACACCGCGGGCGGGACGGAACTGTGGCGGAGCATCGACTGAACGTGGACGGGGCGTGCATGTCACACTGCGGGCGGATCGCTAGCGGGACTGATCAGCGGCGGAATGACAGCGCCAGAAGAAAACGTTCCGCTGTCTATGTGACTACTACTACGCATGCCCATTTAATACAACGCTAGCGTATCGGTCGCGTAACGCCCGGCGTTGTCTTTCCGCCTGTCGGAGCGGCGGCGGATCGGTCACGCCGTCAAAACGCCCGGCAGGACGGCGCTGTGTGCACTGTCTAATACAGTTCAGTACATTACAATACAACGAGACGCACCGACGTTACGCTTCAGTTCCGCTTGGTGTGGGTTTGCAGCTTAATTAAGTGACTCATTATGACGTTTTAAGATTGACATGCAAATATTTAACATTTTTGAATATTTACCTTAAATAAATAATAAATATCTTTGGGATATTTTTACACAGCACCATCTAGTCCCAAACTAAACTTATGCTATAGGTACTAGACAATAGATAATATAATACTAATATACTTTTTTTTTGTGTGGGGCTCGTAGCGAAGCAACGACTGTGCGGATTGTACGATCTGCAAGGTTAAGCTGCACTTTCCACGGTCAGTCTGTGGATGGGTGACCGTTTCGTTACACATCGAGACCCCTCCGTGCCTCGGAGAGCACGTTAAGCTGTCGGTCCCGGTTGTCATACGAATATCTATGGCAGTCGTTACGGGTAGTAACTGGTCTAACCTCCGAATGTCAGTATTACCCAGTAACTGGATTGCGGGGGTCTGATGGCAGTCACTCCGTGTAAAATACTGATGTTCAGCCGCATCTGGCTAGACTGGAAGTCGACCCCAAAATAATTGGGAAAAGGCTCGGAGGATGATGATACTTTTTTTTTGTAAATACATACTTATAATACATAAGCAACACCCATACCAACACAAACACTTATGTACATCACACAAATATTTGTGTTCTATGGGAATCCCAACTCTAGAACCACTAGACCACAGAGACCGTCACCTTCCCTTGTTATAGGACGGTGTGAATAACCCCCAGTCGCGTGCATAGGATTTCCTTATGTATATCGTAAGGTGCTTCAGAAACACATTCGGTCCATAGTAAATTTCTAAGCAAAGCCTTTTTATGCGGTTGTAAAATAAAAGTTGCAGCATGATGAGCCTTCCGTGTTGCTTTTAACTTCGTCATAATCATAACTTGGGGTTTCTAAAGTCATTATGATGCTTTTTATTTTAAGTTTAAGCTTGTTTCTTGTTTTTGGATGGCAACTGCTTTTTAAGGAGTATTCTAAAGAGATCTTATAAGTATGTGTACCTACTTTTGCCCTGTATTGACCTTTTGCCTGATTGTAAGCCAACTATGGTCTAGCTTCACAATTTTGATAAAGTGAGTGGACACTGAGCAGAACAGGAGCAGTTATAGCCTAGCGGTTAAACGCTTGCTTTCCGTGCAGCCGCACCTCTGTATTTTCGAAAACAAATCGCATCCAACCAACACTACGCCAGCATGGTGGACTAAGGCCTTAACCTTCTTACTCGCAGAAGAGGCCCGTGGCCAGCAGTGGGACAATAATGAGCTGATTATGAGTTATGAGTTAAAATTTCTGTTGGCCGAGATCATGCTTTAAAATTAAAGAAATACTTAAAGACAACCTAAAAGGCGACTAAGGGGTTCACCAGAGGATGGGCAGCAGCGTTCTCTGAGGATTTATTCAGCCTACTGCGATCGACAACCCGCCTGCCAAGCGTGGCGATTATGGCATATCCCCCCTTTTGGGGGAGGCCTATATCCAGTAGTGGACGTTTTTCGGGTGAAATGATGATGATGATGAACCTAAAAGGCCAAAATAGTTTGACAGAAACTGCATTCTATGAAACTGTTATCCTACACCGCAAGTATAGTCCACATATTTTTATCCTAACCTCCTCAAAAGAAAACCATCATAAAGAATAAACAAACCCACTTAGAAAAACTCCCGCCGTTCCCAGCTATTTCCTTCCATCGTGTTCATAATAACTTCCTCACAGAATCATCTACATAAATTGCCCGCAACGCGTCCGTCCAAGCGAGTAGGTATATATCATGAAGATTGGCGGGCCACTGGGTAAGTGGGTAAGCAGCCGGCTATTGTAATTATGTTTGTTCAATTTCGTTTAGGAAATGATGAACAAGAGTTAGATAGAAAGTATTTTGCTGCGAGAAGGAAGTTAGAAGTTACTCATGTTTTTAGATACTGGTATCGATTCTCTTGTTCATGAAATAAAATCATTTAAAACTATCGCTCTCTTTTACTTTTTTTTTTAGCTTATTTATTCTTAATTCAAATTACAATTAAATTAAAATTAAATTATTTATTCATTCAAAAACCTTTTGTAGAACACTGAGTTATTTTGGTACACATAGAAATTGTTGCAATACAAACAATAAACATTTTTAAAACCAGGATACAACACGTCGCCTCAGTGCTTGAATTTCCAACCGACCATTGACCAAATTTTACCGGAGACGTTTTTTTTAGTTTATTATTGATTTAAGAGAAATATTTTAAAAACTTTGATGATATAAGATTATTGTGTAGTATATATAACATTATTCTTAAATCTTCAAAGTTTTAAAAACATTTCTCTTAAATCAATAATAAACTAAAAAAAAACGTCTCCGGTAAAATTTGGTCAATGGTCGGTTGGACATTCAAGCACTGAGGCGACGAACAGTCATTAAAAGTTAAGAGCAATTAGTGAAACCCTGTCTCCTAAACTAGGATACCCTGTATCTTAGGAGACAGTGTCCTCGCTTAAACAGTACAATATGGTCGAGCGACTTTTGTCATTGTTCTGAGCGACATATTGTGCGTTTGCAAAACTGTGATGTGATGTATAAAGCAAAGATGTGTGTGTGTAAAGATGTGCTCTCTTTTACTAATAGTAGAGACAAGAAAGGGATGGTAACAATTTTAGAACCGTCAAATTAGTTTACGTGCTACATTTCTTTGTATTTTAGTGGGTACGTTCCGAGATTACGGCTGAACTTGTATGGAAATTTTAATTCCGACTAATTTGACAGTCCTAAAATTGTTGCCATCCCTTTCTTTTATCTCCTATTAGTAAAAGAGAGCGATAGTTTAAAATAAGTTTAGTTCATGAACAAAAGAATCGCCACTATTGTGACCTTCACTCACTTCTTCTTCACTCACTATAATACCTACTAAGATAGTTTTAAGTTATTGTTGTTTGTTACTAACATTCCTGTGTGGATATGGATGTCATGTCCGAAATAAATTATTATTATTTGTTTATTGTGTAGCTGGGGTAGATTGGATGAATTTAAAGACATTGAAAAAACTACTCAAGACAGTGGCTCGATAGTAAGTCCTTCAACTCAGCCTATCGCAGTCCACTGCTGGAGAAAGCCCTCTCCCAAGTTTCACCACAACACTCGGTCGCCTGCCTTCCGTATCCAGTCCCCCCCAGCCACGTTCTTCAGGTCGTCGGTCCACCTGGCGGGGGGCCAGTAAGTCCTTAATGGTGAAATATGGTTTCTGAGTTTAATCACGACAAAACCAAAAGTGGCTGTTTTTCGCATTTTTTTCTATCAACAACTACAGCAAAGTATAATTTACAGAGTTATTAGTTTCTGATTGAACTACAGTACCTGTACTATAATCGCTAAAAACTAATTTTCGATATATGAATATGATGTATTCAGCGAGTAATATTTGTTTTACTGAAGGGGATGCCACTTGGCACATTTCCCTTAATAGGTATTTTTTAAAGTTGACTTGTATGATATTATGTTTTCTATCTTTTGTAAAACTGATACGACTTGATTATCACGACCTCATAACCAGGGTTTTACAGCATATAAAATACTTGGAAATAAAAATAAAATCATTTCTCAAACATGTTTGTGACATAATACATATGTTTTATGTCTTTGTTGTAAGGTTAATTGAATAACTGGATTTTCATAGGGTATAAAATCCTTATGAATAAAATCCTCTAGGTCCCTTGTTCATTCGCAATAAAACCAAGTTTTATTCATAGGAGTATTGTGAACGACCGCCATGTCAGACAAACGGTATTTAATTATAAATAAGGCACGCTACACACGGTCGTGCTCATTGTAATGTGCGAACAATAGCGTCTGATAGGGATGGTACGCAAGTCGATAATCTATTTTTATAGAGATTTTTTGCATAGTTTTTTTTTCATTTGCATTAATTATTCCTCATCGTAATAACAGGTTTCTACTGAAGCAATTTTTTTCTTTTAACTCTGTTGTATTTTACCTGCACAATGTCAATGAAAAATGAGGAACGTAACAATCAATAACAGACACATAAGAAAACCTTATTTTTATTTTAAGGAATCACTGTCTCATATTGCAGAATTACACATACTTATTTCATTGGAACGTAATTGATCTGTGAATTTTCACACCCATAAAAAAAAAAAAAAAATGAAATAAAAAAAAAATGCTTATAAAAGCATGAAAATATTATTTCCATCGACTATTGATACCAAAAGTTCCTAGCCCAGTCGCTTTCAAAAGTGCTTAATATTTTTCACGTACCTCACTAACTACTACGACGTAGCTTGCGTAGCATTGTCTACAACTACATCGTAGCCTCGTAGTCGTTGTAGTTTGTAAGCATGAAAATACAATTTCGGTAAACTATCGATACCAAACGCGTCCATCACAGCCTCTGTCGAAAGTGCTTGACGCTTTCAATAGGGTTTGACACTCGTCACGTAGCCCAGTAACTTGCATAGCATTTGATTGATTACCACGACATCGTAACTTTTTAGTCGTTTATTTCTACACCCTTAAAAGCCTGACAATACACTTTCTATCGAATATCGGTACCTAACGTTTCCACCCCAGTTGCTTTCAAAAGTGCTTGGCACTAATTATTTTTTATTTTTACCCATGCGAAGCGAAATCTAACGATTTAAAATCAAATCAATTCATTTATTTTGTTAAAATGTGGTAAATACAGGTGGTAATAATGGAAAGAAAAAAATCGCTCACGAGCAGGATTCGAACCTGCGACTCCTGGCTCAGTACGCCAGTTTGCTTGACACTAGTCAAGTAGCCCACTAACTGCTATAACGTAGATTAATTTATTTATTACAACAACATTGTAGCCTTTTAGTCGTTTATTTCTAAACCCTTAAAAGGATGTAAATACACTTTCTATCGACTATCGATACCTAACGTGCCAACCCAGTCGCTTTCAAAATTTTTTGACACTCATCAAGTACTCCACTAACTGCTACGACGTAGCTTGCGTAGAATTTATTTATTACAACAACATCGAAGCCTTGTAGTCGTTTGATTCTACACTTTTATTAGCATGACAATACATTTTCTATCGAATATCGGTACCTAACGTACCAATCCAGTCACTTTCAAAAATATTGACACTCATCAAGTAGCCCACTAACTGCTATGACGTAGCTTGCATAGAATTTATTTATTACAACAACATCGAAGCCTTGTAGTCGTTTAATTCTACACTTTTATTAGCATGACAATACATTTTCTATCGAATATCGGTACCTAACGTACCAACCCAGTCGCTTTCAAAAATGTTTGACACTAACACTCCACTAACTGCTACGACGTAGCTTGCGTAGCACTGACTACGACTGCATCATAGCCTCGTAGTCGTTTAGGTCTACACCCTTATAAGCGTGAAAATACAATTTCTATCGATTATCGATACCTATTAACGTTCCTATGCTAGCCACTTACAAAAGGGGCCTCTAGATAGCAGATAGAAAGCGCTTCAGTGTCCATTGTGTCGCTACAGAAGCGAGGCGTAAGTGTTTCAGCCGATGAACTAGTTTAATGAACACTTGCAAGTTGCTTCTATTTCTATCTGAGAGTTGTTTGGCTTTCTTGCTTCTTTATCTTTTTGATTGGATTGGGTATTCTCATGAGTACCTATTCAAGTCTTTATTTCATTTTCAATTTAGTTTAGATTTCTTGATTTTTTTTTTTTGTATTGTTGCATTTTATATCGTATTTTTTTTGCATTTTATTGATATCTGAATATTTATTAATTGAAAAAATAAAGTAATTTATATCTAATGGTCTTGCGTTTGACCGCCACCTCACCTGATGTTAAGCGATGGTGCAGTCGACATACACTTACCCAGCAAAAACTAATTCACTCGAGCCTTGAAGACCACCCGATTATATTTATCGGAAAACTAGGTCGGCAATTAGGAATTACACTCCATAGTGGTATGCATGATAAAACTATTAGCAAATCGCTTCCTATGTAAGGATAGCATGTCTACCATATGATGATGGAATGTCTTGTTGTGGCAAAAAAATCTATCTTTCTTTCTATATAAGGGTGTCGCATCGCCATGCGCCTGATTGTCAATAGTGGAAAGTGCTTGGGGAAGTTAGATTGTGCAATACAATACCATACAAATACTCTTTACTGTATTTATTTGTATACAAAAAAAATAAGCAACATACACGACTTACAATGACACTGCAATTCCAATGAATGCTTGACAAATCTAGAATTAGCTTGTGCTATGGGTCCTTGTTATGGATTAGAAGTTATTACACATAATTAAATAAATAAATATTTGGGACATCTTTACACAGCACCATCTAGTCCCAAACTAAGCAGAGCTTGTATATTGGGTACTATACAATGGATTTATACTTTTATACTTTTTGTTTGTTGTAAATACTTCCTTATAATACATAAGAAACACCCAGACCAACACAAACTTATGTTCATCACATATATATTTGTATCCTGTGGGAATCGAACACACGACCTCGTGATCAGCAGTATTGAATTGTATTTTATTGATACCACACTAACAACAATCAAAATATCTAAATGAGTCAACCTAAAAACAAACCAGTTAACCTTTAAACAGTACTCAACAGCCAGACTTTTTACAACTCCACAAAGTACAATACACCGTCTACAATTTGATGGAGCTCTCAACCTGCACCGAAGGTTGTCATTACCTGTAAAATGTTTACGACCCCGTAAACTCCACATTTATGCACCAATCGGCGACGAGAGATCTCATTCAATTACTGTTAACATTATTCAGGTATTGTAATGAGCGGTTTATTTTAAGTTTGACAATATAAGGTGTTTGTTGAAAATATTGAAGTCGATTTGTTTGCTGTGTTATGAAGTCATAATTCATTTCGTAAAAGGATAGATATTTGATGTTATAGAAATTTTGTGGATATAACTGAGGTGGGTTATAATAATTGGTCAAATAGCTTTCTTTATTACTTTATATCTGGTACCACCTGTATTCTACGCAAATAAATGATTCTTTCTTTCTTTCTTCAACAAGCAACGTTACTATTAATAAAATATATCAATTGTGTCGATTCTCTTGTTCTCAACTAAACTTTTATGTTTGCGGAGGCACGGCTGAACATATTCAATGTCATACAGAGAAGTCGAATTGCATCATTCATGGGCAGGGTTGGTACGTGTAGAAACAGTATTATTAGGGAACTGGCTGACAGGTTGCATGCCACTATTATGTACAAGAGAGAGGCATTCCAGGAACAGCACCTGCTTGAATAGCACCTGAGCGAATCGCACCTGGGGTATTCCATGAACAGCTACTTTCAAATTTTTTTTGACGGTTGCTCTTCGTGGAACAATAAATTTATTAATTTTTTGCTGTTCCTGCAATGCCTTCAAGAGATGGCTGGATATAGCTGCGTAAAAAGATAATTAATAATGTTTTAAACTGTATTTTTCTTTATTGTGTTCTTGTATGGATTGTGAATTATTTACTATTTTACTAATAGTATATTGGAGGTCGCATATATGAATGCACTGGCCTGTATGAATAATCATACTTGCACATGTCTGTCACGGATTTAAAGTTCGTATAGTTATGGCTTTTGTCTGTACTATTTCACTTGTGTGAAAAATGTAAAACCACGAATAAATATAGCAACTATCAGAACACTGTGGCTCTCATTATTGCCTCTATTTTCCAATAGGTTATACGAGTAGTTAGATGTTTTGTTCTTAGATTTTTTTTCAAGTGTTTTGTGTAATAGATAATTTTCTAAATTTAGTTTCGTTATGCATGTTTTATTTTGTTAGATTTCTTCTGTTTTTGTGGGTTTTTGTACTCTACTTTTGGGTACAGTCGGACACAAAAGAGTTAGTGATTTATTTAATTTTATGTACCGAGTACTGACAAGTACAGAAGTGATCATACACATGTGTAATAGATTAAGGGGGCGTATTGGAGGTCGCATATATGTATGCACTGGCCTGTGTGAATAATCATACTTGCACATGTCTGTCATGGATTTAAAATTGGTATAGTTATGACTTTTGTCTGTACTATTTCACTTGTGTGAAAAATGTAAAACCACGAATAAATATAGCAACTATCAGAACACTGCTGCTCTCATTATTGCCTCTATTTTCCAATATAGTAAATATAGGAACGGCAACAATTTAAGTACTGTCAAATTAGTCGGAATTAAAATTCCCATACAAGTTTAGTCGTGATCTCGAAACGTGCCCACTAAGAATACGAATAAATGGAATACTTAAACTAATTCGACAGCGCTAAAACTGTTGCCATCCCTTTCTTGCATCTACTATAATTAAAAGAAAGCGATAGTTAAAAATAAATTTAGTTTGTGAACAAAATAATCGACATCACTGTTGATATCAATAACCCGGTCTCTGTTTGTACAAAAGCAAAACTGTCTCCAGTTAATTAAACGACCAAGTGCTGATAGCTCTCTAACTTTGAATTCAAATTCAAAAACACTTTCAATAGAAAATAAACAGTAAAATTACACTCGGGAGCAATGAATCCGGGTCACCAACAAAAACCTTTATATTATCTATATTATATTACTAAGAATGACAGGTTATTTAAATAAAATTTGATACTAAATAGGTCTATAAAATAATAAATAGTCTATTGTTGTTAGTAAATAATCTTAGTTTCTAGAATACACTAGACACAAGGTGATTTAATTTTCGTTAGTCCTATTAATATTTTAAAATATGGATGATTGTTTATCCTTCAATCTGTTCGGGCGTTTCAAAAAACGCCCGAACAGATGTGGATGAAATTTTTAAATATTAAAGTTTACGTTGGTGACCTGGATTCATTGCTCTCGAGTGTACATTCAAATCAGCAGTATTTTGCATAATTTCTAGAGCAATGCTCAGGCATCTCAGATTAATTACTAATGTTTCAAGCATCGATCTACATTCAAGAACTGTTTCTGGGTATTGATTTACCTATTTGTATACTTGCGTACTGGTAGGCGCAGCGTGGGTAGGCCCCCACAAGGTGAACCGACTACCTGGTGAAGGTCGCGGGAATCCGCTGGATGCAGAAAGCGCAGGACCGGTCGTTGTGGCGATGCTTGTGGGAGTCCTATGTCCATCTATGTCTTTCGGCTGAAATGATGATGATGATGATAATGATGATGATGTACTTATGTTTGTAACTATCTGTTTGTTTCCGAAATAAAGTATCATAAAATAAACTGTCATTTCATACATTGACGTCAAAGGAAAGTACAAAACTACGTTCAGGAATTACACTATCAATAATATCTCAAAAATGATTTTCAACGACAGTAATATACTAAGGTAAACCCTCGTAATGCTTGTCATCCTTAATCCTAAAATTAATATAAAACCACAACGCTTTTTCCCGCTAAATCCCATCCCGTGATTGGAAAAAAAAAGCTTAATATCCTGTATCTTTTAGATTTATAACCTATTCTGTTACCGTTCTCTTTGTGTGTAAAATTCCCATTACTAGCTGAACAGCTATTTTTTATTGATGCTCGCTCAAAGAGATAAAAATGTAACTTAGTTTAGCTTCTATGCTGTCGTTGTGATATATTCTTTGAAACAACATCCTTTGTGAGAACGCTGTATGATGGTGACGCCACTAGACAAAGTGCTTCGAACAATCATAGTGAAGACAATAAAACCGTGCTCCTCTGTGTACAAACCAGCGCTCACGCACGCACATGCACCTTAAACCGTGCTCACCACTCTCAGTTCACATGTCGCGGCATCGTCCAGTAAAGCATCGCGAAAACAAATATCCTTCAGGTGCATGGTGTGTACGTGAGCACTGGTTGTACATGAAGGAGCACGGTTTGTGTTGGCTTCACTATGGTTGTTCGCAGCACTTAGTCTATATTTTTTACTATGTCTGTGGGTGACGCATGTATTTTATTACAGAGTTAAAAAAACTTTTTTTATAACATATTCTGATATGCTACTTGGATTGCCGACTTGGATTGCTTCTGTGTCATGGATGTGTTAACGAACATAAATCTTCGTAAATACCTATACCCAGTGCTCGATTTCCCAATAGGCTGCGACCTAGGAGCAGCAGATTTAATTTAACTTTTCAATACCTACCTAATCCACCCATTAAAATACGTAAAATTGTTTGTTAGGTAGATATAATAAAGGTCTGAGTCAATAGATACAAGTGAGAAAGAAGATGGGAGGGGTGGTATTAAATGAAGTGGCATATGCTTAAGAAAAGTCATCATCATCATTTCAGCCAAAAGACATCCACTGCTGGACATAGGCCTCCTCCAAAAAGGGGGAATATACCATAATCGCCACGCTTGGCAGGTAGGTTGGCGATCGCAGTTGGTTGGTTAAATACTCAGAGAACGCTGCTGCCCATCCTCTGGTAAATCCTTTAGTCGCTTTTTACGACACCCATGAGAAGATATAGGGTGGTGCAATTCTTTACGTCTGCCGTGTGGTATCCGGCAAATAAAAAGAATAGACCACCCCCCTTCTACCCATGGGTGTCGTAAAAGGCGACTAAGGTTTGAAATCAGGAGGATGGGCAGCAGCGTCCTTTTGTGCACCAACATCGTGCAACATCACCCACTGCGGTCACCAACCCGCCTGCCCAGCGTGGTGACTATGGGCATACATCCCTATGAACGCACAACATATACAACGGCCCCCAGTTCCCGGTGGTCCCTCTATTCCCGACTACGGTAGCGGTCGTAGTAACGGTGGGACGGGGGGTGCTAGGAATCTCCGGGTTACGGCAGGCTACCAAAACCGACGACTATGTCTGGCAGCGTACAATGGAAAAACGTTGAGACTGGACCATCACCTCGCCGAGCTTGAAGTAGAGTTAAGTCATATAAAATGGCATATACTGGGGTTATCCGAAGTCCGTAGAGAGGGAGAGGACACGATAACCCTGGAGTCAGGAAACTTACTCTACTTCCGCGAAGGTGATCAGCTCTCCCAAGGTGGTGTTGGTTTTCTTGTCAATAAGGCCCTCGTAAGCAGCGTTGTGGAAATCGGTAGTGTGTCGACACGGGTAGCGTACCTTGTACTAAAGCTAAATGATAGGTACAAGCTGAAAATAGTGCAGGTATATGCGCCGACCTCGACACACTCTGACGATATAGCCGAAGCGATGTACGAAGACATAGCGAAGGCTATGAATAGTACCGCTAAGGCTCACTACAACGTTGTTATGGGGGACTTCAACGCTAAAGTGGGAGTACAAGAACGCGGCGAATCGAGAATCGGACCTTACGGTTTGGGGCGCAGAAACCACAGGGGCCAAATGTTGGTCAACTTCTTGGAGTCCCAGGGGCTCTTTTTAATGAACTCCTTCTTTAAGAAGAAGCCCCAAAGAAGATGGACCTGGAAAAGCCCCGACAAGGTGACAAGGAACGAGATAGACTTTATCATGACGGATAAGAAGCACATATTTAGAGATGTCTCTGTGATCAATAGGTTCAACACCGGAAGCGATCACCGACTTATCCGAGGCACTCTAAATATCAATTTTAGAGCTGAAAGAACGCGCTTGATTAAGTCTACTCTCCGACCTTCGCCGCTCCAAACCAGTTTGGGCTCCGAAAGGTTCCAAGCGGAACTTCAAAATCGATTCGACTCGCTGGAAACCACGGGCAATATTGAGGAGAAAACCAACACCATGGTCAAAACATTGCAGGAACTGTCTCGAAAATTCTTTCCGCCGCAGCGTGGAAGCAAGATGCCCAAGCTTTCGACTGAGACTCTCGATTTGATGAGGAAAAGACGGGAAATGTCAGCCGCGCATTCGTTTTCATCAGATAATAGGTCCTTAAACCTACAGATTAGGAAGCTGATGCGACGTGACCTCCGCCGCTCCAACACCCGCGCCATTGAGGCTGCGATTGAGGTAAATAGGGGGTCGAAAGTTTTCGCTCAGCAGCTAGGGAGGACCCATCTGATGAAACTGAAAGCCGCGGATGGCAAAATAGTCACCTCTAAGATCGAGATGCTTGATGAGGTCGAAAACTTCTATGGGCACTTGTATTCCACCAAAACGGCGACACCAGCAGTTCCTAGCAATGACGACAAAAGAGCCCAGCTCACGCGCCATTACACCGAGGATCTTCCGGACGTTGACCAGGGCGAGATTAGGGCGGCCCTCGAGCAGCTTAAGAACAACAAAGCTCCGGGCGATGACGGCATTACCACTGAACTCCTAAAAGCAGGCGGGGCTCCGGTCCTGAAGGAGCTACAGAGTCTGTTTGATGCCGTCATCCAACAAGGCTCTACACCGGAGGCATGGAGCGGGAGTGCGGTGGTACTGTTCTTCAAAAAAGGGGATAAAACCCTACTAAAGAACTACAGACCCATCTCACTCCTGAGTCATGTATACAAGCTGTTCTCGAGGGTCATCACGAATCGTCTCGCCGGAAGACTCGACGAATTCCAGCCACCAGAGCAAGCTGGGTTTCGAAAAGGCTACAGCACCGTAGATCACATCCATACTGTTCGGCAGATCATACAGAAGACTGAAGAGTACAATCAGCCGCTGTGTATGGCATTCGTGGACTACGAGAAGGCCTTCGACTCCATCGAAACTTGGGCTGTTCTGGATGCTCTTCAGCGATGTCACATTGATGAGCGGTATATAGAGATGCTGAGATGCCTATACAACGCTGCTACCATGACTGTTCAGCTCCAGGACCAAAAGACGAAGCCAATCCAACTGCGCAGAGGGGTGAGACAAGGGGATGTAATATCCCCGAAATTGTTCACTAACGCGTTGGAGGACGTCTTCAAGACACTGGACTGGACTGGACAGGGTATCAACGTTAACGGCGAGAACATCTCACATCTCCGTTTTGCCGATGACATCGTTGTAATGGCTGAGTCGCTGGAACAACTGGGCGAAATGCTGCACAGCTTAAACGGAGCCTCTCGACGTGTCGGTCTCGGCATGAATCTGGACAAGACTAAAGTCATGTTCAATATGCATGTCATGCCGAGGCCGATATTCGTCGAAGGGTCGACACTCGAAGTTGTAACGGAATACGTCTACCTAGGGCAGGCAATTCAGCTTGGTAGACACAACTTTGAGAAAGAAGCCAACAGAAGGATCCGTCTGGGCTGGGCAGCGTTTGGCAAACTTCGCCGAGTCTTCTCGTCGCCTATACCGCAAAGTTTGAAGACAAAAGTCTTCAACCAGTGCGTCCTGCCTGTCATGACTTACGGTGCCGAGACGTGGACACTGACAGTTGGGCTAGTCCACAAGTTTAAAGTCGCTCAGCGAGCTATGGAGCGAGCTATGCTTGGAGTTTCTTTGAAGGATAAAATCCGAAACGAGATTATCCGGAGAAGAACCGGAGTGACCGACATAGCTTGTAGAATCAGTAAGCTGAAGTGGCAGTGGGCTGGCCATGTCTGTCGAAGGACCGATGGCCGCTGGAGCAGACGAGTCCTTGAGTGGAGACCGCGAATCGGCAAACGCAGCGTAGGGCGCCCCCCTGCCAGGTGGACGGACGACCTAAAGAGCGTGGCCGGGGGGGACTGGATGCGGAAGGCAGAGGATCGAGCGTTGTGGCGCAACTTGGGAGAGGCCTATGTCCAGCAGTGGACTGCGATAGGCTGAGTTGATTGATTGAATTCTTTACGTCTGGCACCACATGGAACAAGAAAAGAAAAGTTAAGTTAAGAAAAGTATAAATCCGAAACTGCCTCGACTAAAGAGAAAAATTAGAGAGCCCACTTGCGGCATTTTTGGGATCCCAGTTGAAATTAATACCACCGCTCCTGAACAAGAGAAATAAAAATAATGCAAAAATACATAATATTTCTTCACTGAGAATCGTAAACAGGGTCTTACCGATTTACAATCCGACACTAAGCTCATCCTACTACCTGGACTTCAGATATTGTTTTGAATTTTGGCATTATATGGAACTATTAAACATTTTGTTTTCAAAGATAATATTATGCGATACATTTCCATCTCACGATTCACAATGAACTATTATGTAATTTAGTTCTAAGTGCGGTAAACCAGACGGATCCACTATCTTTAAAAAAAATAAGCATTAAGCTTGTGTTGTGGCCTAGACCTGGAATAATTATCAGGGGGACTACTTGCGTTTGATGAAAACGAAGTACGAACTTTTGTTCTTTCGGGTACTGTGTAGGTACTATCAGCAAACTTTCCGGTGAACCACCACTAAGGCTAAAATCGCTTGCGCACAGTGTTCGGTGGCACAGCCGTAGGTACGTGTAATGTAGTAGGATTCGTTCAAGGGACTTTGTCGACAAAATGTATCACCGGGAAGGATCGTGACATAAAGATAGGCTCATAAAATGGAAAAAATAAAAGTAGATACTACGATTCATAATCGTACGACATTGAACGGAGATCAGAGAACAAACGTCAAAACACGATCATTGCATGCAATGTGGGTACAATGGTTGACCGGAGTAGCAAATTGTGCGATGAATGGTACGATTATTCGAATATAGTGAAACGTGAGTAGACCCCCTGATCTGTAGGCAATACAAATATCTATTTCTTGCGGGAATTAAGCGCGCGACATCATGTGCGGCACTTGTGTGATTCTACTCCCACAAACTTAACCTCTCTGGACTTATCATTGAGTCTTTTTCCTCCTCTGCTTAAGTTTTATAACTTAATGATAATACCCACTGTAATTGATTATGTACTTTTTTAAATTGTTTATTAAAGGAAAAATTATACAATACATAATATACCAAAACATCCTGCCAAACTGCAGAACAGTTCAAAAACTGCAGAACAGTTTAAAAACTGCAGAACAGTTTAAAAACTGCAGAACAGTTTAAAAACTGCAGAACAGTTTAAAAACTGCAGAACAGTTTAAAAACTGCAGAACAGTTTAAAAACTGCAGAACAGTTACAGTTACTGTTGTTTTTCTTGTTGTTTGTTGTTTATCTTGTTTGTTGTTGTGATTAAATAAGTACTGTTGTACTTATTCAATCACCATCGTTACGATCAATTCAAATATGTTTATTAAACTGTACACCTTTTCATAGGGACATACATAGCACCACGCCTTTATTTCCCCGAAGAGGTAGGCAGAGGTGTATAGTACACCCACATTTTGCCAGTTATGTTATAAGTCTCATGTAATAAGAGGCCTGAGGATGGGCAGCAGCGTTCTCTGAGTATTTAAGCAACCAACTGCGATCGCTAACCCGCCTGCCAAGCGTGGTGATTTTGGCATATCCCCCCTTTTTGGAGGAGGCCTATGTCCAGCAGTGGACGTCTTTTGGCTGAAATTATGATTATGATGAATAGGGGGGCCTATTGCCATTCACCGGGCACAAATCCAGCACCTTTACAAATAAACCTTTTCAGTGTGACACAGACAGGCATTCAAAACTCACAGCTTCCAAGTGAGTCGGAAAAATAAAATAAAATAGCTCTACAGCAGTATTGGACGTCCGGACACATTTAGCTGGTGCCAATAAATCGTGGTGTCCACCGCGTGTTTATCGAGCACTGAAGTAAAGCGATCTGCTTCCGAAGCGATCTCTGTTGGAAGTTTTATTTTAAAATTTTACAACGAAATTCTATTGAGATTGCCCGAGGGATGCGATAAGACATTTCTGTAATAGACCGAATTACACTCGGGCGAAGGCGCTAGCATAGGATAGTGTAACAATAAAACACCGACACGTTCTACTTAATACAGGATTCCACTCTACTCAATTTTAAACGAGTTCCAAAGAACTAATTCACTCGAATTGAACTCGCTCAAGAAAAGCATCTGATACTCTTTTAATTCTAACTAGGAGCCAATTTCTACAACAGTGCAAGTCACTAGAGCTTTCTGACAGCAGTCAAGAAAGTAATTTCACTTACCTTGGCCATTCCGTGTTGCTATCTTGTTTAATGAGAACTTTAATACAAGTTTGTTTCTTAACAGAGATTGTAGAAACAAGGGGGATGTAACAAAATATGGTATTGGTCTCTAAATAAGCGCAACACTATTTAATTGTTATTTGTTTAGTTGTATCTGGTATCTTTGCAAGTAAGAGTGCTCCTGTTTGGTTTTATTAGTGGGTCTAATATGTAGATTCGAATGACGTTGGTACATACAGGCGTGATGTTATGTTATGTTGAATGACGTTGGTGCGACGCAAGCTAGAGCGATTTTTTTTTTAGTGGTATGCTCGATCGTAAACTCATTAGGACGAAATCTATCGTATCGAGTGACACTGGATCGATTGATGTTGCTGCGAAATACACTTGAGCAGAAAACGTTTTGAGTGGTACAGTCAGAAGATTATGGATGTTTTCGAGTGAAATATCATTTTAATAACGGACAAACATAAACTGTATTTATACAAAACCCTAATCAAACCATTCTATAACAACTTCTTGAGAAATCTTCATCTATATCTGGCGACCCTGTATACAAATTGCTTTATTAGACTGTACGCTAGATCGAAAACCCATTAGGACTAAAATCACCTTACCGAATTACATTGCAGCAAAACACGTAAAACAAATATATCATTCAGAGAAAGGTTCTGGATATTTGTCTCTGAAACCAAACCACTTTTTGACTATATTACAAGTTCTTTAGTGTTTTGGACATCATTCTGTAGGTATCTATTTGCAAATAATCCTCATTGTCACACACTCACTTATCTGACCACGTAAACTATGCTGGATTTCGGAGACTAATCCTTGACTTATTCAGGCAATATTTCCACTTTTAAACTCTTGTTTATTTCTGACATTAACCTACATTATACTCACGTTACTTGAATTAATTTGATTTAATAAACAATAACCCATTTAAAAAAGAGTATATCCATGGAATTTCTTGCCGGTTCTTCTCCATAGGACCGACAATTTGGGATCGTGCCTTACGTTTCAAAAGTGCCTGTAATTAGGTTTATTTGAAATAAAAAACAATTGAATTAGAATTTGACTTACTTGAAAGAACCGTTAACCGTTCTGAACTTGTAATAAATAAATATTTCTGGGACATTTTTACACAACACCATCCAGTCCCAAACTAAGCAGAGCTTTTGCTACGGGTGTGCTACTAGACAATGGATATAATACTTATATACTTTTTTTGTTGTAAATACATACTTATAATACATAAGAAACAACCAGACCAACACAAACACTCATGTTCATCACGCAAATATTTGTGCCCTGTGGGATTCGAACCCACGACCTCGTAATCAGCAGTCCGACATTCGAACCACTAGACCACAGAGGTTGTCAGATATGGTAATGATAACTCATGCCTCTGATTTTTAAGATCCAAGGTTCAACAGAAATTCATTAATTTTTTTCGTTTTTAATTTTTTATACGTCGTTGAGTAGTTTATTGTTGTACCCTAGGTTGTACTTACTAGAGAGCTTTATTTTTTATTTTTGTTCACTTTGAAGAATAGAATACTGTTCTATAAAAGCCTTTTATATTCTGTTAGTGTTAAACATTAATAAGTTATATCTTCCAGTGTAATAAACACAGTGAAAAGCAACTGCCTTCATGTTATACTTTGCATTCTTCACTCTAGAACAGCACTTTGTAGCACTCCAGCTATATACGTGGGACACTCAGAAAGTTTTGCGAAACTAAAAAAAATTGTTCTATACGTACATATATTTTTATCAAATCTTTTCAAAGTACTTTCCACCAGCCTCTATACAAAGATTCATGCGCCTAAACCAGTTTTCAAAACACTTTTTCCAGTCCGCCGCAGACACCTCGTTTACAGCCTGCTCGAACGCAGCCAGCGCATCTTCCGGCGACGAAAATTGTATCCCTTTGAGCTGATTTTTTATTTTTGGGAATAAAAAGAAGTCACACGGTGCTAGATCAGGGCTGTAAGGAGGGTGACCCAGAAGTTTGACTGGCGTGCTGTCCAGGAAGTCCCTCGTTTTGAGTGCGGTGTGCGCAGGTGCATTGTCGTGGTGGAGCAGTAGCCCGCGGAGCCCTGTGTTTGGTCGCTTGTTGCTTATAACAGAGAAAACTTCTGGCAAACATTTGGTAGTATACCATTCGGCATTAATGCTTCTTTGATCCCGTAAGGGAATTGATACCAAGTGGCCAGTCAAATTAAAAAAGCTAGCGATCAAAATCTTACCCCCGCTTCTAGATCGCTTCACTTTGGTAGGCGTTGGCTCATTTTGAAACACCCAAACAGTCGACTGGCGCTTGGTTTCTGGGTCGTATTGATAAATCCAGGACTCATCACCTGTAACGATGTCGTAAACACGCCGAGACGAGCCTGCTTCAAATTTGTTAAGCATATCACGGCACCATTCCACCCGGGCCTGCTTCTGAGCATCGGTGAGGTTGTGCGGCACCCAGCGTGATACTATCCTCCTCACGCGGAGATGGCTGTGTAGAATCTCGTGAACGCTTCCCGATCCAATCTTCAATATGTGTTGAATCTCCTGATATGTAATTCGCCTATTGTCTTGGATTAAATTTTTCACTGCTAGCACGTTTTCTTCGGTAACAGCCGTCAAAGGGCGACCGCTTCTTTCGTCATCCCCCAAAGTTGGTCGACCGCGCTTGAATTCGTTATACCAACGATACACGGTTGCCTTGGAAGGGCCTTCATCCATGAATGCCATTTGAAGTCTATCGTACGATTCATCCGGTTTCAGGCGACACTTGAAATCGTATAAAATCATAGCTCTAAAATGTTCCCGGCGCAGATCCATATTTCAGTGAGACACAATACTTTGAATTAACTCGCAAAAAATGTGGAGGGAAATTTTGAAATTGGAACTTACTTATTTTTACTTATAAATAATCATATTTTCGAAAAACATTATAACTGGCCAGTCTCCCATATATAAAAACTTTTTTTCGCAATACTTTCTGAGGGGCCTGGTAATTAAAAAGTACATGGGATCTCAATGCTGTTATCTAAGTAGATAATGAGTA
The DNA here is from genome assembly GCA_949699075.1 of Asteroscopus sphinx. NCBI lineage: Eukaryota > Metazoa > Arthropoda > Insecta > Lepidoptera > Noctuidae > Asteroscopus > Asteroscopus sphinx. The sequence goes on from OX453007.1 coordinate 1,115,882, forward strand.
AAACATAGTGCTATAGTGTAGATCCTACAGCACTATTGTAATTCAGCCGGGCGATTCTCTTGGCAACAACTGGTAATGAATAATAATGTTTCTGGTACTGACTTGGTGATGGTGAAACAGCGTTTTGGCGTATGGAATTGAAGTCCCATCGGCAGTCAGTAGGATGAAAGTTTGAGTAAAATCAAGACCACCAATCTAAGAAAATACAAAAAGTTGGGCATTCTAAACAAGGTGAAGCGATACTTCACACCTGGACAGCTTTTCACTTCATATAAAGCTCAAGTCCGATCGTGTATAGAGTATGGCAGCCACTTATGGATCTGTATTTCCTGGCATTTACAACCCTAACGCCTTTAAAGCTGGAGTGAATCGGCACCTAATAGGTTTGCTCGCTCCATCGTCGAACACATCTTGACAAAGCTGTCTAGATTGCGGTCAAGAGCAGATCTATATCTCATTTTAAAAAAAACATGGAAGTTTAACAAATTATATCAGTTACGAACGCAGCATCATTCACGTCTACGTTGATTTTAAATTTTATACTTTTGCAAAAATCTGGGTATGAAACAGGACCAAACTATAACATCTTTCATTATTTTGATACATTGTAACTGCTGTAAGACCTTCGAGAGTTTCGTGTAATTGCTACAATACTTATCAAGTTTCCCTTGAAGGCAACTTTATGATGTAAAGCACTGCAAAAAAACGAGGAAGACACTAAGCAATCTTTTCTATTCCATGGCAAACCTTACCCCGCCATTCGCTTCTTCTATCACCAAGTCGCTTCTTCTATCACCAAGTCGCAACCCTAACACTTTCTGTTATTTTACGGAAGTGTAACGCGGCTTTATGCTGTGAGTACCCAAATGTATATCGCAATGAAATGGCCCTCTGACTCTCTGAAATGCTAAGCGTAATAGCTACAATAGCTTACATCCATGCTGATCCTTGCGTAGAATACAGAACTACCAGTAATAATGGTGATGTTCATACATTAACACCCATTACTGCCCCACTTCTGGATACGGGTCTCTTCTTTAGATGAGAAGGGTTAAGCGTCTGTTACACGGTGGCAAACCAGCCTCCCCACCAAGGTGACCTTGCTGGTTTCCAACCATGTAGACAGTGGTTTGTCATCAAATTTTGTTTGACGATGGCAGTCAGCGACCAACCTCCCACCAAGGTGACCTCCCCACCTCCCCACCAAGGTCACCTTGGTGGGGAGGCTGGTTGCTCACCGTGTAGCACACGCTTTAAGGTATTAGGTTGGCGGACTACACACACCGCCAAGAACTTTATACAATGTGTATCAGAAATGTGTGGTCATATGACTACAAATATCTAAAGACCTCATTCAGGGAAAGTCGCTCAGCGAACTATGGAGCGAGCTATGCTTGGAGTTTCTTTGAAGCATAAAATCCGTTACGAGATTATCCGGAGAAGAACCGAGGTGACCGACATAGCTTCCAGGATTAGTAAATTGAAGTGGCAGTGAGCAGACGAGTCCTTGAGTGGAGACCGCGAATCGGCAAACGCAGTGTAGGGCGCCCCCCAGCCCCCACCGACTGTATCCCCACGTTGTTGTCGTGGTGGGGCTTGCGTGTCTCAGTGATCTTTGGAGCCATGCCGGTAGAGCCACTCATGCCGGTCGGGTCCAAAGTGAGAGACCAGACCAAGAGGGGTACGTGGCAGAGTGCAACGAGGACTGCCAGAGGAGCGGACCGTTCGATAAATCGGATGGTGACTGCGATTTGCCCCTCGTATATTTCGAGGAGTAAATTAATGGGACGGGCCTCGTTAAGTCGCGCGTGCGAATAACGGGGCAACTAGGCTTCATGCCAACCGTCGCAAAATCGTAATCCTGATGTCGTGCTGAGTGTCGTGGTTACGTCTCGCGACTCAGTATCAGGACCGAGGGTCTTGGCTTAATTGCCCGGACCGCGAGGAAGAAAACCTCTATAAAAAATTACCCCTAATACTAAGTTCTGGTGCGTGATGAGGGTATGAATGGCTGAAGGGTCGCACTGATAAGTGCATCAGTCACTAGCGCGCTCCCTCCAGGGTATCAGCGGACCCCCTGGTGGGTTACACCTTACGCTTACCCGGGTACAGGGGGCACTGCCCGGGTGGACTATATATTTCCCCCATACTCGTGGGAATTTCATGGAAATTAATAAAACAAAAAATCAAGAGGTGGTTGGTGCGGGGTCAAATGACTCTGTCATCGAAAATTGTGTGGAGACTGTAAAGTCTCTGGAGATTGGATTGCCGGTGGTCAGACTGACTCGGTCGCGTGAACGCTTCACGCGACCGCCTACCCCTGTAGGAGGAGTGATGGTAGACGACAGCTGCGAGTCTGACAGCTCGCAAATTTCATTCGTCTCCCAAAATTCTTCAGCATCGGTCACGACACGCGCGCGAAAGCGTACCCGGCCGATAGTGAGTGGAGATTTGCCTGGACCAAAAAGGAAGCCTGTCCAGAGCAAGTCAATGAGTACCGGAGAAGACTTAGAGCCCACAGAGTCTACAAGTGCTCGAAGTAAGGGAAGCTTGCCAGAACCTAAAGAGCTGGCGTTGCGGATGCAGGCGCAACCAACACTTGATCTTGGCGCCTGCATTAAAGAAAACATTCTTGTGGTGGAACAGGTTGCTGACAACTCCCGTAATCTTAAAGGTAGCTTTGCCCACAGCCTTCGGGTAGCGGCAAGGACGGTGCAGGCAGCGGCAGAGGAAATAACTCAGCGTACCTCCGTCACGGCTAATGTTGAAAGGCTGGAGAGTCAGAATGCGGATCTGCGTCTGCAGCTCGCCAGCCTGTCGACAAAGTTTGAAAAACTGACGGAGGAACTTAACCTCTTCCGTCGGCAGAGTGACGAACAGACGTCAAAGTCAGCCTTGTCATCCGTGACGATGGGACCCAATGGAGGTGGTTTGTCTTCGACATTATTTGAGGAGCTCATGCAACCCATCATGCTCCGTGTCGGGGGCATGATGAACGCTCGATTCGAAGCATTGGAGAGTAGATTGCCTCCTGAGCAGCGCCTTCGGCCACCACTGGCTGCAGATTCTGCCAAAGGGAAATCGGCAACTGCCCCTCAGGTGCAGACTGGCTCCGCCCCAGAGACGGAGAAAAAAGGGAAAGGAAAGGGTAAGAGGACGAAAGGTACGAAACCCACGCCGCCGCCTGTGGTGGACCTACCCGCTGTACCTAGTCAGGAACCACAGCCGTCGACATCGGCAGCTGCCTCTCAGACCTGGGCCACTGCAACTGGGACAAACAAGAAGAAAGCGTCACCTTCTTGCCAAGCCAAGGAGGCATCGGATGCATCCGGCTCAAAAGCTGCGTCGTCGGCGAAAGGTTCTGCCTCACAACAGACACAAGCGAAAGAGGGGAGAAAAGGCAGGGCTCGAAAATTGCCTCCTGTTCCCGCGTCGGCGGCGATCACCGTTACAGTGCCGGAGGGCTCTGCTGCAACGTATGCGGCAGTTATGGCTGCAGCAAGGCAGCGTATTAAGCTCTCCGACATTGGGATTGAGACTGTCCGTCAGAAGCGCACCATGACGGGTGGTATGTTGCTGCAAATATCTGGCAGTGACTGCAGTTCCAAGGCGGACAGTCTCGCGTCGCGGATGCGGGAAGCCTTAGCTGACATGGAAGTGAACATTGCACGTCCAACAAAGACCAGCGAGTTACGAGTGTCTGACTTGGATGACGCTGTCTCGCCTGCAGAGGTAGCTACTGCCATTGCTGAGGCGGGCGGGTGTTCTACAGAGGATGTGAAGGTAGGTGAAATTCGCCGCTCTCCTCGATCCCTGGGGTCCGCTTGGGTCCGTTGTCCGCTGGCAACGGCCAAGAAGCTGGCAGTCACAAAGTGCGTTCGGGTCGGCTGGGTGTCAGCAAAGGTAGAAATATTGGAGGCACGGCCTCTGCAATGCTACCGATGCTTGGAGTTCGGGCACGTCAGTCGCCAATGCCCGAGTGAGGTTGACCGAAGCACACGATGCTTCGCTTGTGGTGAGCCCGGCCACAAAGCAAAAGAGTGCACGGCGCAGAACGTCCGATGCCCGCTCTGCGCAGACCTTGGTCGTCCAGCCAACCATAGGATGGGGAGAAAGAAGTGCTCCCCAACGAAAAGTAAAAGGAAGGGCAAACGGGGCAAGGCCACAACAGCTACAGCTGCGACGGCTACATCTATGACGGATACATCTGGGCCGGGGCCTGCTCCAAGCAGTACCCCCCAGGAGGAAGATATGGACACGTCACCTTCCCACCCCTGAAAGTCATTCAGGGCAACCTCAACCACTGCCGCAACGCGCAGCATCTATTCATGCAAACTGTTGCGGAGTGGTCGGTTGCCTTAGCGGCGGTGGCGGAACCCTATAGCGTCCCGGATCACCCACGCTGGTTCGGTGACGCTGTTGGCTCTGTCGCCATTTACTGGGGTGGAATAGAGGGCGGCCCTCCCTGCTCCTTTCTCGAAAGGGGGCAGGGATTCGTCGCTGTGGAATGGGGTCCTTTGGCAGTAGTGGGTTGTTATGTCTCTCCCAATATCTCTCGTGCCGACTATGAGAGATATTTGGACGGGGTGGCACGCTGCATTCGTGGCACTTGCTTACCTCGTCCACTGTTCGTCCTGGGTGACTTCAATGCTCACTCAAGAGTATGGGGGAACCGTCGGGATGGACCTAGGGGAGAGACATTGCAGGACTGGGCGGCTGGCCTGGACCTTCGACTTCTCAATCGGGGGTCCGTGCCTACATGCGTTCGGTGGCAGGGGGAGTCGATCGTCGATTTGTCATGGGCGAGTCCTCCTGCTTCCCGCATGGTGTCGGGATGGAGAGTTGCTGAGGAGGTGGTCACTCTATCCGACCACCGCCACATCGTTCTCGAGGTGGCACTCCGTCCTCCCGACCACCCCAGCCGTCCAAATCATAGCATTCAGCCGCGGCGTTGGTCCCTCAAACTGCTTAACCGAGATTTGCTCGTCGCAGCTGCCAACGTCGCGGCATGGTCGGAGAGTTCGGAGTCCGTAGGGATCCTGCCCGATCCGGAAGTGGAAGCGGCCTGGTTCCGGGAGACGATGACGGCAATTTGTGATGCCTCAATGCCCCGAGTCAGGCGCGGCGGGTTTCGGTCGGTGTACTGGTGGTCTGATGACCTTACGCAACTTCGCGCGGCGTGTTTGAGGTCTCGCCGCCGGTACACACGAACACGGCGTCGGCGCCGAGCTACAGCCGAGGAGATAGCCACCAATTATGCGGCATATCGGGCGGCTACAAAGGCGTTCCAAATTGCCATTGTGAACGCCAGAGTTCGGTCTTGGAGCGAGCTACTGGAGGGCCTAAACAGGGATCCGTGGGGAAAACCATACAAAGTAGTCATGGGCAAGCTACGTCCATGGGTCCCCCCACTTACGGAAACCCTGGACCCGGACTTGTTGGGCAGAGTTGTCTGCACACTATTCCCAGCGGTCTGGGATGGTCCCTCAGTCCCCCCAATGACTGCACCGGTCTGGTCCGAGGACCTGGGGGTGACAGAAGGGGAGCTAAACCGAGCAGTTAGTCGCCTGACTGCCCGTAATACAGCACCAGGACCTGACGGTATACCGGGTCGTGCCTGGGTGCTGGCTATGGCTGCTCTGGGGGACAGGCTGAGGCGGCTTTTCACAAGTTGTCTCCGTCACAGCGTGTTTCCCTCCGGCTGGAAGGAGGCTGGATTGGTCCTATTAAAGAAAGAAGGCAGGGTTGCAGGTTCTCCCTCTGCATACCGTCCCATATGCCTGCTCGATGAGGCATCCAAGCTATTCGAGAGAATAGTTGCCGAACGCCTCGTTGAGCACCTGTCGCGGGTCGGTCCCGACCTTGCCGATAGCCAGTACGGCTTCCGGCAGAGGCGATCAACAGTGGACGCGATCCTACGGGTCCGCTCGTTGTCGGAGCAGGTAGTGTCCAGGGGTGGAGTGGCGTTGGCGATAAGTCTTGACATCGTCAACGCCTTCAATTCTTTGCCCTGGGACGCAATTAGGGGGGCACTTGTTCACCATTGTGTGCCCCCCTACCTGCAAGGCATTGTCGGGGCCTATCTTCGCGACAGGCACATCCGCTATGTGGGTAGGGATGGTTGCGTTCATCGCAGGGGGATTAGTTGCGGGGTTCCACAGGGGTCTGTACTCGGCCCGCTCTTGTGGAACCTAGCATATGACGCGGTCCTGCGTGTCGATCTCCCCGCTGGCGTCAGTGTCGTTTGTTACGCGGATGACACTTTGGTGCTGGCTGGCGGGGACACCTTTGATGGGACCATCCGGCTTGCTGAGCTCGGGGTGGAAAAAGTCGTGGCCAAAATCCACGAGTTGGGTCTGCAAATAGCGCCACATAAAACTGAAGCGCTATGGTTCCACAACCTGCGGCGTGGCAGGGAACCACCCAGCTCGATGGTTCGCGTTGGTGATGCGCAAGTCCAGGTGAGCCGATGTATAAAATACCTTGGCCTCTTTCTGGACAGCCGCTGGAGCTTCAAGGAGCATTTCAACCGCCTGGTCCCCCGGATCGAGAGGGTAGCTGGTGCACTGCACAGACTGCTGCCCAATCTCGGGGGACCTCGGGAGGAAGTTCGCCGCCTCTACGCGGGAGTCGTGAGGTCCATGGCCCTCTATGGGGCGCCTGTATGGTCACACCGACTGTCAGGCGTCCAGCGTTCAAGGGCTAAATTTAATAGCCTACAGCGCAAGGTGGCCATACGGATCGCACGAGGATACAGAACGGTATCCTTTGAGGCGGCAACTGTCCTGGCACGCTTCCCGCCGTTGGACATCTTGGCGGATATGGACGCGAGGGTCTATGACCGGATTCGCGCCATCCGCCAGAACGGTGGGAGCGCGCCTGCAAGGGTGTTTGAGATGCTGAGGCGGCAGGAGCGACGACACGCGCTCGAGACGTGGCGCGAGCGGCTAGAAGGGCCGCAGTATGCGCACAAGCGTGTGGTTCAAGCTGTCCTGCCGTGCTTTGAAGCCTGGCTGGAGAGGGGTGAGCGCGTCACCTACCGTCTTACTCAGGTATTCACCGGGCACGGTTGCTTCGGTGAGTACCTGAATAGGATTGGACGCGAGGCCACGGCAAATTGCCACCATTGTAGGTGTGACCAGGACACCGCACAACATACGCTCGAGGAGTGCCCTGCGTGGGGTTCCGAGCGGCAGGACCTGGTCAACCTGATCGGGCAGGATCTTTCTCTGCCAGCAGTAGTGTCGGCTATGCTGGCAGATCCGACGACTTGGAGGGCCGTGGCTTCCTTCTGCGAGACAGTCATGCTCCAGAAGGAGGCCGCAGAGCGGGATCGGGAGAGGGCTGACCCCGCTCGGAGACGAAGGCGCCGGGGAGGCAACCGCCCTGGCGCAAGGCCCAGATAGGGCGAAACGAAGCATCCCCCGCCGCCACATCTGGCAGGGGACCTCCGGGATCGCGGACGTTAAGAGTTGGGGACTCGAGGCGTCTATTAAGCGATTCTGGGGAGGATAGCAGTACGTGGTGGTCGCGTGCTGCTATGAGGGAAACAGTATTGTTTCCCGGGACGTGCCAAAGGCGTAGCACTAGAGGGCACCGGCGCGGTCCATTGGAGTTCCCGGAGCTCCTCTATTTTGTGCTGAGGATGGCCACCGTGTGGTTTTAGTCGGTAAGAGTCCGACATACCCCTCCGCCTTCCCCAGACGGAGGATATCCATGAGGATTTCCACCCGAAAACAAAAAAAAAAAAAGGGCGCCCCCAGCTAGGTGGACCGATAACCTGATGAAAATAGCTGGTGGGGACTGGATACGGAAGGCCGAGTGTTGTGGCGCACTTTGGGAGAGGCTTATGTCCAGCAATAGACTGCGATAGGCTGAGTTAATTGATGCAGAATGCTATCGAAAAACTTTTACTATTGGACTAGCTGGCGGGGCACATTGCTCGCAGAACGGATGGCCGATGGGGCAGTAAAGTTCTGGAGTGGCGACCGCGTACTGGAAGGCGCAGCGTGGGTAGGCCCCCCACAAGGTGGACCGACGACCTGGTGAAGGTCGCGGGAATCCGCTGGATGCGGAAGGCACAGGACCGGTCGTTGTGGCGATGCTTGGGGGAGGCCTATGTCCAGCAGTGGACGTCTTTCGGCTGAAATGATGATGATGATGATTGGACTAGCCAACCAAACAGTTGGATCAACTCATGAAAAAAATCCGGCAAAGTGCGAGTCAGACTCGCGCAGTAAGGGTTCCGTACCACCCATCGACCTCATACCCCATAAAAACTGATTTAAATCACGAGAGTTAATCAAAAGACGTCAAAGATCGTGCGTGAAATATGAATTTTTGCATCTCTTTCTTACGCAGGTACCAACACATATATTATGTCTATGTTTGCCCTGTTTTTAGTATTTGTTGCTAAACTAAATAATATGCACTATAATCAGACCAAGTTTGATGCTGGTGTGTATAACCGTTTTGAAGATAGAGCAGGAACAAAAACGTAAAATAAAAAAATTAATTAACAAAAACAAAAAACCCGACTGCGTGTAAAAATAACAGAAAAGATATAAACAAGACTTATCAACACGCAGTCGGAGGCTACGTATGTTTTTGGTCATGAATTACATAATAGTTCCTATGTAGCCTAAGCCTGCGTGTTGATAAGTCTTGTTTATATCTTTTCTGTTATTTTTACACGCAGTCGGGTTTTTTGTTTTTGTTAATTAATTTTTTTATTTGAAATTTTTTAGTTTTGTCATCATGTTTTATTTATCATACTATTAATTTTTTTTTTTTAAAGTCAAATTCATTTTTAACGTTGAATATTTTGTTGTTTTTTAGCATTTCTCATTCTAAATTACATTTAAACATATAAGTTGTATATATTTTTGAAAATCATTTATAAAACCCTTTATTTTGATACCCCACTCGATAGGTTTCGAGGGAAAAAAAATATTTTTGAAGCCGTAATTTGGCGCCAAAAAGCGGCCATTTCAATTTTAATAATTTTGATATACCCAGTGTCACTCTCACAATTAAGACGAATCTAACAACACCTCACAAGTTAAAATCCATCAAGCCGTTTAGGCTGCAGGGCGTGCCAAAGAAATATACATATATACATACATACATACAAACATACATACATACATACATACACTCGAAAAACATAACCCTCCTTCTGGCGCAGTCGGGTAAAAATGGATGTTTTTCGAGGTTTCTTGTATGGTCTTTTCTTAAAAAGTTTTTTTATTTTTAGTATTTGTCGTGATAGACACCATAGTAACACATATTCTGTGAAAATTTTAACTGGTTATCTATTACCTTTACAAAGATAACGCCCTGTGAAAGACAGACGGACGGACGTACAGCGTAGCGAGAGTAATAGGGTCCCGTTTGACACCCTTCGGGTACGGAAACCTAAAAACAGCTGGTCCATACACTTTGTCGAGCGACAGCGATGGTTTTGTAGGTATCAGCTGTTTTTTTTTGAGATTTCAGGCTTGTTCCCGCAAGTAAAAGTGGTTCGATAGCATTTCGAATGAGCTCTTCAATTATTAGCTCGCGTTTCTGATACACGTTTTATACTATGGAACATTCTCAGGTTTGTGGTGTCTTGACGATATTTTCCTCCAACGTTACTGCAAGTGACTGACAACCATGTTGGACTTTTTTTTTATTTAAGAACTTTGGTATCGTCTTTTACGAGCAAAAAAAAAGATTATGATTATGAGTGGTAATAAAACTTTCATCCGCATGAATATGAGATTTGAAGAGCGGGACGGGATCAAAAACATTCGAAAAGTTATAACCGTCGATCAAGGATTGGTGAAAGAAAGTTCTAACGTAAACGTAACCAGCTCATCAATGTGACAGTATTGATACTTCGTGATAAGGGTCGATCACCATTTACTTACACCAATTACTGAGAAGCACTCGATTACATGTGTCATCCATGACAAGAGGGTTAGGCCTACAGATCAAGCCCAAAAGCTTCAAAAAAACAAAGCTTCTGTTGTTGTTCTTTGATTTGATGTGTGTACATAAATCTCGGGGCGACTCTAAGTACTCTTAAGAAATCTGCTAAGATTTCATCAAAGTATAAACAGAAACGGTGCTGCTTATTTACTTCATAAATACACACCATTCCCACAAACATAGTAAAAAATATAGACGAAGTGCTGCGAACAATCATAGTGAAGCCAAAAAAAAATATGCTCCTTCGTGTACAACCAGTGCTCACGCACACACCATGCACCTGAAGGATATTTGCTTTTGCGACGCTTACTGGACGATGCCACGACATGTGTACTGAGAAGGGTGAGCATGGTTAGAGGTGCATGTGTGTGCGTGAACGCTGGTTGTACACGAAGGAGCATAGTTTTTTTTTTTGCTTCACTAGATTGTTCGCAGCACGTCTATATATTTTATTATGTGTGTCACCATTCCTTAGATTTTATTTGCAACCAAATCCTAATCACATCTCTCATCTCTCTACCTCTCACATTGAATTAGTTATAAATATCTAATTATCGACCTACTTAGTTGAAAGATGGTTGAAAGTGACACATTCCATTTTCAATCCACTTTTTCCCCAGGTCAACGTAAAAATACCCTATTCAAATACTGCCAAAGAGTCTTTACAAAGTCGCCCCTACAATCATTACTGAATTCAATTTGTATCGAGCCCGCTTTGTGAGGACCGTTCAGTGGAATGACTTTGCGCTTTGCACTTTTTAAATACATTGTCGGTAAGAGAATAGAGCTTTTTTACGTGGCCTGAATAGAAATAGGAATGAATGGTGATATTTGAAGTCAAATGGCATTACCTAGTTCAACGCTGGAGAAATTTGTTTTTATTGAATCTAATCTAGATGTAGAAACGATAATTGCTAAGGTTATGGCATCGTTGGTGCAATTCAACGTCGACAGGACATAGATGTGAGCTAGAGCTCAGCGTGGGGATGGGTAATGGAGTAAAGCTTTGACTGAGTTCTGGCCAAGGTCAAGTCAAAAAAACGGGGGCCATCCAAAAGCACGTTCGGTTGATGCCGTCGCCAAAACCGCAAACCTAGATGAGGGACGCACAAGATGGAAGAAACTGGAAAATACGATAGGTTGCCTATACCCAGCAGTGGATTATACCAGGGTAGGAAGATGATGGTGGAAATACAAGTAATACATACCTACTTAGCGAGAAATATTTGATTACCATAAGGATTAGTGAAATGATTGACATAGAAAATGCCACGTGCCATTAAATAAATATTACCATTCATGCGACAAGTGGGATTTTCCAATGTTGCGACACTGGATAGGTCTTCACACGTCTAGTGCGAACTATATCCAGTTTTAACTTCAGCAGCATTTATTCATTTTAAGTTACTAACATTAGGTTTTTAGGTTTTCTTTTGTTTTTACTATCACTATATGGATCTACTTGTGAAATGATATAAAGATGTTATTATTTTATCATTTCACAAGTAGATCTTGGTACTTAAGGTTTCAACGTGAAATATAAAGGTAAGTTTAAAAAATTATAATAAAATTTGATATCACCTTGATAATAATTTTATTGTGGTATGGTGAGTAATAAAACCATAATAACAGAACTGGCTTAGTATGCAAGTTTCATAAAAGACAGTTCCGTGTGGTGCCGGACGTAAAGAATTGCACCACCCTCTCTCTTCTCGGTGTCGTAAAAGGTGACTAAGTGTTTCACCAGAGGATGGGCACCAGCGTTCTCTGAGTATTTAAACAACCAACTGCGATCGCCAACCCACCTGCCAAGCGTGGTGATTATGGCATACTCCCCCCTTTGGGGTAGGCCTTTGTTCAGCAGTGGACGTCTTTCGGCTGAAATGATACAAGACAGGCTCTGCTTATGCTGGTTATGTTACCATCGATTACTTAACTGTACAAACTAATTTATCAGTCAAGTTTAATAATCATGGCAACTGAAGTTACCCCTCTATACTACTTACTTACTATTTCATCGCAAATTTACTTCAATGTACCAAAAAACCAGCAATTTAATTTCAACAGTCGTACCTCTGAACCCAACATCGTTACCAAACCAACCGTAACAGCATACTAAAACCTAAAAAGAAAATGTTATTCGGGAAACTAGGGTAAGTATCTCGAAGCTATTAATTCGGAAGGTGCACCTAAATATTAAGCACATGGAGTATAAATATTAAATGCTCGATCTGTGAAAAAGTCCAGTGGCGTTCGGACGGTAAATTGCCTTTATTGGACGAAATACGTAAAAAGAAATAGCGGTGTTTGGAAGCGCAGCGTTGCGGTCCACTGAATGCTATAAACCGCATTGGAAAGTGGACTTTGAAGTTTCCATTCAGATCTGAGAAGTATAGAATATGGCTGGTACAGTCAAGTGCATATCAATGGAGCCAGTATAAACAGAGCCAGACTTGTTTGAAACTTACATATTTAGGTAGTTCTACGTTATAATAGTTAGTGGTTTAGTTACCACTGATACGCGATTGACTGGTTGGTAGAGTTTATATTATGTGTAGGTCTCATTTAATTAGTGCAAGACCTATCGTTTTATAAAACGACTGCCTTCTGACCACTGCACAGAAGAACACAATTTAAAAAAAAGTTTTGGCCCCCCTTAAACCCTAAGAGACAAATCCTACCGTCATAAAGAAAAAAATTATGTAAAAATTGTAACGACGACAATATCGATTAAAGAAAGCAAGTCAAGACGTTCAGTTCAGTTCCATAATGAATTCAGGAACCATTTCACGCTCTCGAAAACTTTTTATCACGCCGTTTCTTTTTACTGTCGAAGAAGGAATGGGCGATTCCGATCCTCTTACTGACAACGTTTTACTGTGGGTAATTTATGTATTGTTATTGGATGGGGTAGCAAACTGTCAATGATTATGCGCAATTTGTAGCCGATTTAGACTCACTCTGCTCCAGTGCCATTGATTTTTAACCGACTTCAAAAAAAGGAGGAGGTTATGTATTCGGCGGCTTTTTTTCTTCATGTATGTACACCGATTACTCCGAGATTTGTGGGCGATTTTCGTGGTTGTTTTTTTTATTTGGTAGAGGAAGCCCGCGTGGTGGTCCCATATAAATTTAATTGACTTAGGTTTAGCAATTTTTAAACCAGCTTCAATAAATCAGTTTATTTTAGCTTCGCTTATCTAGATGATCTGCTCATAGGTTCGTTTTTCTGAGAATTCTTGGCCGATTTGCGTGTTTTTTTCACGATAGTGATTGGACGTTTGGAAGAACATGAGCGAGACCTTTGCTCAGCAGTGGGATAGCAAAGGTTTATAAAAAAATATTCTTAAATTGGTTATATAAAGATTTATGAATCAACCCTCGCCATTTTGTTTTGTTAGGTTTTTGAACTCGGTTTTATTTTAAGTTAAAAAGTTTTAATCGATTCAATTCGATAAACAGTGTCGAGGAGCATGGATGTTGTACCTTATTATAATTCTCATAATTCTACTATTTATATTATTATTGATAATATAAATAGTAGACACAACGAAGTTACTAATGCTAAAAGCGGCATAAACAAACCGAACTTAATACAATAAAATACCCCTCTTCATCTAAAATAATAGCCATAACTTATCTTTCAGAGTTGCACAAAGCTAATCCTGCTTGGATGATCCAGTTATGCCGTCCAATTATTTTAAAATCGGCCCAAAAGCGATGCGCGCGCGGCCTGACCGCCGCTAATGGAATAACCTGACCGGCTCGAAGCCACTTTAGAACTCACGATATTTAGTAAGCTAGGATTAAAAGTTAGGAGTAAACAAATCAAATTAATTATAAATTATTATTATTAGTTATTTATTATCATTATTAATTGTAAATTGAAAGTGATATAATCATATTTAATAATGATTTAATATTTAATTTGATTATTTTTATTGAAGAGTTTTTCAAGTGAGTTGTGTCCTTACGTATGCATATCGATTCTGATAACGTAGCTCACAGGAACAACAGGGTTTTTGTTACATACTGTATACTGATAAAAAAAATTGGTTAGAAACTGCATTTTTTGGCTGGTTAGAGTGGTTTTAATAAAGTCCGTAAGCTTATTATGGATATTAGGTAATGAAAGACTAAGTTTTTTTATAATAGCAATCACCTGATGCCCAGCAAGTCATCTGAAACACGTAGGTATTTCAACATTATAAACGAAATAAAATAGTTTCGATTATAGGCCACAAAAGTCTTGTAGTGTAAACGTATGTTTTGTAGGGCCGCTCTGAAGTGACGCCATTTTCATCAAATGCGAAATTGATATCGTGGACGGAGCCAGAAGCCATCAGAATTAATTTAGTTTTAGTTCTAAAGGAAATTAATCAAAATATCATCAAATAAATGGCCGATGGGGCAGTAAAGTTCTGGAGTGGTGACCGCGTACTGGAAGGCGCAGCTAGGTAGGCCCCCACAAGGTAGACCGATGACCTGGTGAAGGCCGCGGGTCTCCGCTGGATGCGGAAATCGCAGCAACGGTCGTTGTGGCGATGCTTGGGTAAGGCCTAAGTCCAGCAGTGGACGTCTTTCGGCTGAAATAATGATGATGATGATCATCGAAGGTTACAAAGAAAGTGAACACTGAGATGACGGTTTATAGAGAAATATGGAAGAAAAAGACATGATGCGCCAACCCAAAATAAATTTAAATAAGGGCAGATCATAGAAGCTTTAACAATGATCGTGGGACTTTAAACTGCCCAAATCAGCTTATGAAAAATAAAGACGAAAAGCTAGGCGTTTAAGGAGAGCTACAAATCCAAATTATCCTTAAGTGGAATCTGTTATCCTTTATCTTCCGTTATCCTTCGCGGAAGCTGTTCCAAAATTTATTCTCTTGTGCTGCAAGTCGTATTTTGTCGAAACACTTAACAAATGATGATGAGAAGTGTTTGTGTTAGTCTGGGTGTTTCTTATGTATTATAAGTATGTATTTACAAAAGTAACTATATGTATAAGTATTATATCCATTGTCCCTAACCTGTAATACAAGCTCTGCTTAGTTTGGGTGCTTATTAGATGGTGCGGATGGTGCTGTGTAAAAATGTCCCGAATATTTATTTATTTTATATTAGGTCCTTACATATGAAATTGGCGTTTTGTACGGGAGGAATATAAAGATTTTCTTTATTTTTTGTAAAATATATCTAATTAATCAAAGTATGCACCGTTGTTATCTATGCACTTTTGCCATCTCATAGGTGAGCAAGGTCCGGGGAGTACAGTGGATGTCGCAGAAATTCCAGTTGTAGCTCATCTAACTTAGTGATTGTGGCCTAGAGCGATTGCCCAATCTCGGTTGTTTAGCAACTAGTTCCTTCATGGTTTGCAGTTGCTGACAATAGATATCTGCCGTAATCGTTTGGCCAGATTTTAGAAAGCTGTAGTGAACGACACCGGCGCTAGTCCACCAAACACTCACAAGTAACTTTCGTGTTCATCGAGTCAATTTTCGTTTAGGGCAGGATTTGGCTGGGTCTCCAGGGTTCAGCCATTGCGACGAGCACTTCCGATTATCGTACAATATCCACTTTTCATCACAAGTAATGATTCGATTTAAAATCCCTTCATTATTGTGTCGGTTGAGCAAAGTAACACAGCAGTCGACGTGTGTTTGCAAGTTCGTTTCACTCAATTCATGAGGTACCCATCGTTCAAGTTTTTTTACTTTCCCGATTTGCTTCAAGTGGATTAATACAGTTTTATCACTTACCCCAAAGCCTGCAGCTATCTCTGAAGTGCTTTGTGATGGATCCGCTTCCACAATAGCCTTTAATTCTTCATTTTCCACTTTGGTCTCCGGCCGTCCACGGGGTTGGTTCTGAAGGTCGAAATTTCCAGAACGAAAACGTTGAAACCAAAAACGTACCATGCTTTCTGTTGCGACACCAGCGCCGTACACATCATTAAAACTTCAAGCTGTTTCTGCAGCACTGGTGCCACGGTAGAACTTGTACTCGTAAATATACCGATATTTCATGTGTTCCATTGTGCGGTAATAAAAGAAGCCAAAGAAAAAAATATGAGGAAAAAACAAATGAATGACTGTTTTCAAAACTCAAATGTACCAGCTAAATGGATTTAAACATTTGAATTTGGAATTCTTAACCAAAGAGGAGATATTTAGAGGTTATATTGTTAATCTATGCATCGAAAAGGGCACTTTTCCCAATTCGTTGAAGACATCGATAATAAAACCTCTTCATAAAAAGGATGGTAAACAAGACCCCAAAAATTATCGCCCAATTGCTCTAGTACCGATACTTTCAAAGATTATTGAGAAAGTTATATATCGCACACCCAGAACAACACTGTATTATGTCGAAAAATCTCAAAATTGAGTTATGTCTATGGACGAATAGCCAAAAATTTGCCGCGCATACCACGAAGACAGGCGTATTTCTATTTACAAAAATGTCCTACAGATGGCACGCTAACTCTCTATTGGTGAAGACGCGCTGCCAGAATCATACCACGAACACAAAACTATTTCTAGATGCAACTTGTCCACCTTAGAGAACAGCACCATACCCTTTACGCAACAGTGAATTATTTTGTGATAATGCACTGTTGTTGAATGTAGTACGAAAATTACTCCGAATTATTTAGTTTTAATTCAGTATTGGTGACTGTGCTTATACAACGTATTTGATATTATTTCGAAATAGTACTCTGTTGTTGACGAAGGTATGTCAGATTTTTTGGATTATTCCAAAATGGTTCAGTGTTGTTCGTAAAAGGTGAATATCTGTGAAATGATGCACTATTGATGGTAAATATAAATGATGTCCTAATTTTATTAAAAAAACATAATAAATATATTTTTTATACGCAGAACTGTTACTTGAATTATATTTAAAAGAAATGTATTTACAATTTATGTTGTTCTTTAATTACAAGAAGATTAATCATCTTTTTTTGAGATAATGCACTATTGTTGAATTTGAAAAATTTGTAATTGTTATTTGGCAGATGATGAGGGGTTGTGGTCTCCTGTTAATTAAAAAGGCAATGCAAGCAACCACAGTAGAAACCTGACCTTCTGTTCAACAAAACAGCGTGGAAAAGGATAACTATTGTAGCATCAACCGATGAAAGATCAGCGTTGGCAGCATCAGCCGATGAAGAAAAGAATATTTTACTCTGATACACTTTTTCTGCCTTTTAAACAAATACCTTGGCCTCTTTTAATCCCTAGAAGATTATCTTCTTCTTCCTCTTCGAACTCCTCGTCAGACTCCAGCTCGCCATCGTCAAGCTCCAGCAGCTCAAGTAGTTCATCTGATAAAGAATCTAATAGAGCGGGTCATTCTACAGCGAATACTCAAGGAGATTCCAATTCTACTCCGACAAACGCACCATCAACTTCTTCTGCCATTGATACTGCTCCATCAGTGATCGAACCCAAGTTAAGTAGAAAGAGAATAAGAAATCCTGCTGGCTAGAAGTGTAAGATTGCTAAGAAAACTTTGCGGAATACAGGAAAAGCGTATGTTTCTTTAACAAACCTTACAAAACTAATCGCTGAGTGTCAAATCCGGATTACTATTTTGAAATAAATAACAACAGGATTAGGGCATGTAAAGAGTTTTTAAGGCTACTCTGAAAATCTGTGATAGATATGATATTAAGTAGGTCTTAAAAGAACATGGACAAGACAAAGGTTATGTCGAATTCCTTTCTTAAACATAAGAGAATCTACACTCGAAGTTGTTGACGATTACCGAAAAAACACATAGGACAAACTGTCCAGTTAGGTAGGTAGGTCCAACTTCGAGAAAGAGGTCAATTGTCGAATCCAACCCAGTTGGGCAGCGTTCGGGAAGCTACGCAATATCTTCTCGTCCAAAATACCGCAGTGTCTCAAGACGAAAGTCTTTGATCAGTGTGTATTGCCAGTATTTACTTACGGCACTGAAACGTGGTCGCTCACAATGGGCCTGATAAGAATGCTCAAAGTCACTCAAAGGGAGAGGGCTATGCTCGGAGTGTCTCTGCATGATCGAATCAGAAGTGAGGAGATTGCAGGAGAACGAAGGTAACCGACATAGCCCGAAGAAATGCCAAACTTAAGTGGTAGTGGGCAGGGCACATTGCTCACAGAACCGATGACCGATGGGGCTATGAAGTTCTGGAGTGGCGACCGCGTACTGGAAAGCGCAGCATGGGTAGGCCCCCCACAAGGTGAACTGACGTCCTGGTGAAGGTCGCGGGAATTCGCTGGATGCATAAAGCGTAGGACCGGTCGTTGTGGCGATGCTTGGGGAGGCCTATGTTCAGCAGTGGACGTCTTCCGGCTGAAATTATGATATTAAGACGGCGGTTTCAAAGAAAACAGATAGTGGTTTTATGAAATCTGATGCACGCCAATCACCGCAAAATAGACTCTGAAATAAAAGATAGTGTGACTAATTTCATAAATTCTGTTCCTAGAATAGAGTATCATTACCTAAGAACTCAAACTACAAGAGAATACTTCTCAAGTGATAAATTAGGCCGTTATTGTATATTGAATCTCAGTAAAAAACAGTAGAATAATAGTGCATTATTTCAGAATCAATCAGTAAAAAGCACGTAACTCGAAATAATTGTTTTTTATTTTGTTCAGTCATTTCACAACAGTGAATTAAGTAAAAAAATGCATTATTTGGCTTTATTAACGCGTTTTGAATCGACTGAACTACATAATGCTGATACGCATTGGATTCTTCACATGCAATGTTCAAAACATTTGCAATAACTTTGACGTAACATGAGATAACGGTTTTTCGTCGATTCTGAAAAATGAGCTATTTTGACTTAGTGCAGTATTGTTCTGGGGGTGCGATATAATAACCTATACAGTTTTTTAGAAAGTAATAGCCTACTTGCACAGGAACAGTACGGTTTTAGGAAAAGTAAAAACATTAATTTGGCAATTTATGGTTTCATTGAAAAAGTGGTTACAAATATGGACAGGAAAAGCCCAGTGACTGCACTGTTTATGGACTTAACTAAGGCCTTTGACTACGTCGATTTTAAAATATTATTAGCTAAACTCGAAAAGTGCGGAATAAGAGGAGTGGTTTTGAGCTTAATAAAATCGTACTTAACGGATAGACAACAAATTACAAGTATTACGAAAATCTGCCAACGTTCATTAATAGAGCAAACATATGTATCAAATCCAAGAACAACTATGTTTGGAGTACCACAGGGGAGTGTACTAGGCCCTTTATTGTTTCTAGTTTATGTTACAATATTATAGAATCCAAACATCGACTACATCGGCATAGAGTAACATTAACTTTATATAAAAATTACAGGAGCCTCACTATCTATTCTTTTTCTGTTCTCTCTATGGTTCGCTGGTATCCATTTTTCCATGTACTGTTACCTTGAGTTTCTCTAATTAAATCTCGTAAAGTGAAACGTCCCGTCTTTAATTTATCAGGTTATGGGCCGTCCCGTACCTAACTTAATATATTTACGTAGTAAAAATAGTATTTTATTAGTTTTCAAAAGTTCAAGTCAAAGTTTGCCATATCTAACCTCGAAATACACCGCGAGCAAAAAAAAAAAAGTTTTATTTTTCAGCTGAATTTAAAAAAAATGAATAATAACATCAACTTCACAATTGAAAAATTGAAAGGAAGAGAAAATTGGAGTACGTGGAGTTTTGCTGTAAAGGCATATTTCGACCTTGATGAATTGACAGTCTGCTTACAACAGGACAATGTCACCGATCAAAAAAAGGACAATAAAGCTAAGTCAAAATTAATATTATTAATAGATCCACAACTTTATGTCCACATTCAGGATGCTAAAACTGCAAAGAATGTATGGGACAACCGAGCACGGGCATTTGAAGACTCCGGTCTTACTAGACGAGTTGGTCTATTGAAGGATTTAATCAATACAAATTTAGAAACAAGTAACAGTATTAAGGATTACGTCAATAAAATTATGTCATCTGCACATAAGCTAAGGAACATAGGATTCCATGTTGACGATGAGTGGCTAGGAACACTAATGTTAGCGGGTTTGCCGAGTGTATATCAGCCTATGATTATGGGTATTGAGAATTCCGGTATTAAAATAAATGCAGATTTAATTAAAACAAAGTTACTACAAGAAGTAAATACTAACTCAGATGTTACTGCATTATATACAAATTCTAAAAAAAAAAAACAAATGACACCTCCAAATGGTATCTCGACTCCGGCGCCTCCATGCACATGACGATGCACAGGGAATGGTTGCAAGACGAGATTGATCCACCTGTAAGTAAAATCAGAATAGCTGATGATAAAGTATTGAAGGTTGTGAGCTGCGGAAATGTAATAATTGAAGTACCTACAATGAAAGGCAGCTCCAATGATGCTATACAGGTAAAAAATGTTTTATATATTCCGGACCTGTCAACAAATCTACTATCTGTTAGTAAAATTATTAAAAGTGGATGCAAAGTAGAATTTGATAAAAGTGGCTGTCAAATATATAATTCAAGTGGAGAGAAAGTTGCAAAAGCTAATCTAGAAAATGATACCTATATATTAAATACTTACTCTAAAACTGCTACTGCCATGTCAGCTGTGAGTAGTGATGATGCTTACTTGTGGCACCAGCGTATGGGTCACCTGAACTTTCAAGATGTGAACAAGATACCTAATTGTACTACAGGTGTGAAATTACCGAATAATAATAATACATTTACGTGTATATCATGCATAAAGGCTAAACAAACCAGAGCACCATTCCCCAATGAAGGCTCCCGGGCAAAGGACTTGTTAGAGATCATTCATACTGATATTTGTGGGCCAATGCAAACGGTATCAATTGGAGGTGCAAGGTATTTTGCTACATTCATAGATGATTATTCACGTAAAGTATATGTTTATATAATTAAAAGTAAGTCAGACGTAATTGAGAGATTTAAGGAATTTAAAAATCTTGTAGAGAATGAACTTAATAAAAAAATTAAAGTCTTAAGAAGTGATAATGGAAAAGAATATGTTAATATCAACTTCAGTAACTATTTAAAAAGTAGTGGCATACGTCATCAAACTACCAATCCTTATACCCCAGAGCAAAATGGTCTAAGTGAAAGAATGAATAGGACATTAATAGAACGTGCCAAATGTATGCTATATAATGCTGAATTACAGATCAGTCTCTGGGCAGAAGCTGTGGCAACCGCGGCTTATATTGTGAATCGTTCTCCTACACATGCTTTATCATATAAAACACCTGAAGAAATATGGACTGGAGTAAAGCCGGATTTGTCATGTATGAAGATATTCGGTTGTCAAGCAATGGTGCATATACCAAAACAAAATCGCCGAAAATTGGATGCTAAATCACGTAAGCTCATTTTCGTTGGTTACAGTGAATGCACAAAGGGTTATCGCTTCTTAGACCCTAAAATCAATAAAATTATGATGAGTAGAGATGTCATATTTCTTGAGGCAACTGTAAAGAAAGATATTATAATTAATACATCAGAAACTACTAACATAACAAATAATAGTACAAATATAGAAAGTATGTCTACAAATGAAAATGAATATGAAGGAAAATATATTAAAAATATAGATGAAGTTTACTTACCATTATCTCGAACTGATGAAGTTCCTGAAATTAATAAACATGAAAGACATCCTGTTGAGTCTATATCTGATGTAGAGTGTGTTGCAAATACTCCCGTTGCTGCCATAAATATTTCAGATGCTTCAAAGTCAAGTGCAGATTCCCCAGAGATGAGTGAAACCAACTCCGATTTGGAAATGTACGAAGACCCAACAGATGAAACATATGTACCTGATGAAACTTCACTATCAACTTTACAGTCTAGTCCTGACTATGTAACAAAACGTAGATCACGTCGACAACAACAGGTATGTAAACCAGATAATCCTACATCTTACCTTTGCATTAATGGTGAATCTACAATAAGTATGCTCGACCATGATCCACAAAGCATTAAAGAAGCATTATCCACCGATTATGCAGACCAGTGGAAAAAAGCCATGGACTGTGAATATAACTCGCTATTAAAAAATAACACATGGGTGTTGATGGATAAACCTCCCAATGCAAAAGTTATACCCTGCAGGTGGGTTTTTAAAACAAAAAGAAATGGGTTTGCATTCAGAGGAGGATGTTACAATATTATAGAATCCAAACATCGACTACATCGGCATAGAGTAACATTAACTTTATATAAAAATTACAGGAGCCTCACTATCTATTCTTTTTCTGTTCTCTCTATGGTTCGCTGGTATCCATTTTTCCATGTACCTTGAGTTTCTCTAATTAAATCTCGTAAAGTGAAACGTCCCGTCTTTAATTTATCAGTTTACATAAACGACATGCCTCAAATTATACAGCATCCGATGACTTTGTTCGCTGACGACAGTACTGTTGTATTTACTGGACATAACATAGCTTCACATGAAACCGAAATAAATCAGAGTCTAGGTAGTATAGTAACTTGGTTAGGTGCTAATAATCTTAAAATTAATCTTGATAAAACCTGCACCATGACATTTAAACAAAGGACAAAACAAATAAACCTTAAAATTCAATACGCGAACAAAGCAATAGCTGAAAATAATCACGTGAAATTTTTAGGACTCTGGTTAGACCAAAATATGACATGGCGACAACACATTGACCATACTGTAAAAAAACTTAGTCAATATCATTATGCCCTCCACAATCTCAGTAAAATATCAAATCAAGACACTGCTCTCGTTGCATTTCATGCATATGTTTCATCAACACTGCGCTACGGTTTAATATTTTGGGGAAATTCCCCAGATAGAGAATTAGCTTTTAAAGCACAGAAAAAATGTCTTAGAGCAGTTTGCCGAATTCAGACTACTGACAGCTGTAAACCGTATTTTGTTTCACTTAGAATATTGACCCTCCCATGCTTATATATTTTTGAGGTAGCATTATTTGTTATTCAACATTTTAACTTTTTCGAAACTCTAAATAATGTTCGCCTTCAAAATATTATTCGTGTGAAACCTCACAAGACAGCACTTTATTCAAATAGCTTTTTAGGTATGGCTCCAAAAATATTTAATAAATTGCCTAAAAACATTAAATCGACTGATGATATACGTACATTTAAAAAGAAGCTCAAAGATTTTCTTGTTCTGAAAGCTTACTATTCAGTAAATGATTTTCTGACAGATACAACAAACTTTAGGTAAAGACACAAGAGTCCGATTTCTTTGTTTAATCTATTCATTAATATATATTAATAAAAACAGTTATTATTATTAAACAATTAATTTCCACAAATCTGTAATAAGTATTATCTTTATCTTTATGTTACCAAATTTGTACGCCTATCAAGGCAAAACATAGTGATACTGGATTATTTAAAAATTAACACCATGTCTTGTACATCATACCTATGTTTGACAAATAAATAATTTTGAATTTTGAATTTCAGATCAAAGTGGTCAGTACGACAAAAATCTAATTTCATATGTAAGGACCTAATATTAAAATTATTAAATTACAAACATTTCTTTAGTCTACGAACGTTGTAAAAACTTATATGATAATGATTTCCGGATGAAGACAGTGAAATTATAGAAGACTCACTAGAAAAAAAGATCGAGAGAGATGATGTGAGGTGAGTTGAGAGGATGCCATAGCAAAACAATTTAAGATCCCACGCACAAAATCTTGCAAAAAACTTAAAAGGGAGAAAGTTAATGAAAAGTTTACACAAAAGATTAATTAATATAAACCTTTTAAAATATGAAGCAAAAGCCATCAAATTGTTCTTCATATTCAAAGTTCGTTTTTATGGGAGCTGTCTCGAATTATTTTATTAAAATTCGGCTTAGGCTTGGTTCATAAAAGTGCCACTTCGTAGGCCTGTTGGACCGAGGTACTTTGGCGAAATTTACATTTATATTGCAAAGGTATCTTATATTTAAGCTTGTTAAAACTTAAGGGTACGTTCAGAATTTCTTCAAGAGATCGGTTATCCATACTGCATTCAGACTGCTATGGAACAGTGTGGTTGATAGTGCCTTACGAGCTTTATTGCGTAGTACTTCTCTTTACTGCCTCGTTGGTCTAGTGGTCGCAAGCGCGACTGCTGAGCATGGGGTCCTAGGTTCGATTCCTGGGTCGGGCAAAGTGTTATTGGGTTTTTTCATTAGGAAATTCTCAGTAGCAGTCCGGAGTATGGATTTGTGCCCGGTTAATGGCAATAGGCTCGCCCCCTATTACATGGGACTTATAACATAACTGGCGAAATGTGGGTGTAATATATACACCTCTGCCTATACCCCTTTGGGGAAATACAGGCGTGATGTTATGTTGTATGTAACTGGGCACAAATCCACACATAACACCACACACACACACACACACACACAATATAATATCCACAGATAATATAATACTATAAATATCTAAACTACTTGGTAACTTGCACTATACAACGTGTTATTGGAATAACTCAAAACCTCAGACACCCCAACTAGTTTTTATTATAATAAATTGATATGGAAAGTAATTATATATATATAATTATCTATAGCCCCGCAAAATTAACTGACTCGGTGAGCAAAAATTGTGCTACTTGAAACATTTGTCAAACTGTCATTCTTTCTCGTTCTTTCCTTGTCTCTCCTGGTGATAGTGCATCGTGTCGTCGTCGATCACAGCGCCGCCGGCCACCGGGTTGGATAAGTTTGTGGGATTTTGCGTAAAAAAACGAATTCGAAGAACCAGAGGCTGCGCCGCCGTAACGGGATCTCGTAGGCGAGACAGCATTGTTCGTAACCTAACATAAAATAAGTAATATAGATAACTTAGGTAGTGACCGGGGCAGAATACAAAAAAAAACATAATAAATGAGTAGCTAAGGTACCAACCAACCATTAATTTATAAATAATTTATAGGTATAAATTATATTTAAATGTACCAATCTGTCAGTTTTGCTAATCAAGTGCGATGTTATTTATTGTTATATATACGGAGTGGTTTTTGTAAGAAGAAATATTCTTGAAATAAATTGTTTCTTACTAAAAATTGCCGTAAAATTACATAATTTTATTTACTTTATCATTGTGAGAGAACAATTCATAAAAATCCATACTTATTTCAAAACAACCTCAATACGAACAAAAAATGCCCACCATATTTTTTTGTCTTCAACCAGTGCGTCTTGCCTGTCATGACTTACGGTGCCGAGACGTGGACACTGACAGTTGGGCTAGTCCACAAGTTTAAAGTCGCTCAGCGAGCTATGGAGCGAGCTATGCTTGGAGTTTCTTTGAAGGATAAAATCCGAAACGAGATTATCCGGAGAAGAACCGGAGTGACCGACATAGCTTGTAGAATCAGTAAGCTGAAGTGGCAGTGGGCTGGCCATGTCTGTCGAAGGACCGATGGCCGCTGGAGCAGACGAGTCCTTGAGTGGAGACCGCGAATCGGCAAACGCAGCGTAGGGCGCCCCCCTGCCAGGTGGACGGACGACCTAAAGAGCGTGGCCGGGGGGGACTGGATGCGGAAGGCAGAGGATCGAGCGTTGTGGCGCAACTTGGGAGAGGCCTATGTCCAGCAGTGGACTGCGATAGGCTGAGTTGATTGATTGATTGATATTTTTTTGAAGACAGTTCCTATACGCGTTTAGCAGCGTTAAATAAGATCAACAGAGCATTTAAGTTTAACGGGTTCTTAAACGTATTTAGTACCTACACCAAATATTTTGGTGCAAGAAGAATGTTTCACTTAAATGAGAAATTGTATTTAAATACAATTTAAACACATTTAAGAACGATGGTGCAAGTGGCCCTTATAAGCTAAGATTTACAACAAACCCAAAACTGAAGTTCCGGGAACACGATTGAACTGTGATGAAACCCGCAATACAATTACACACTCAGGTAATCTGCAGGCAATTTGCGAAAAAATAGATTCAAAAGTTTTAAATCTTTGACTAACTTACATCAAGTTGATTTGTTGATTTGTTGTCATCAACTAGATTATTTTGCGTTATGTTATCACAAAACGCAGACTTATACGTGCTGAAATTTGAATCGCTTATTTCCCGAAAAGCGGTCATTGTACAGTCGACTGCATGACAGTGGTAACACTTCACTTCGAAAACCGCCCTTACAGCTTACGTAGTAAAGATGCTGCTAATATCAAAGTGTTGCGGTTGACTAAGTAATCAATATGAACAACTTTTGCTATGGGCACAGATTACCTATTAGTTACTACGTAACTATGGGACCAAGCCTGAAATTGCGAAAAAGAAATCAGCTCCCCTAGCCAAGTTGACAATCTACACAATCTACAACGAATTATTTTTTCGTTGAGATATGTCATTCCCATACATTTTGATCGTTTTCTATTAGCGTTGACGATTGACGATTGTGTAGATTGTCAACTTGGCTAGGGGGGCAGGTGGTCCCTACATTTTATCGATTTAAGTGAACACAAATGTAGGGACCACCTGATTTTTTTTTCGCGATTTCAGGGTTGGTCCTATAGTAAACAAACATAACAACATAACATCACGCCTGTATTTCCCCGAAGGGGTAGGCAGAGGTGTATAGTACACCCACATTTCGCCAGTTATGTTATAGTCCCATGTAATAGGGGGCGAGCCTATTGCCATCAACCGGGCACAAATTCATACTCCGGACTGCTACTGAGAATTTCCTAATGAAAAAACCCAATAACACTTTGCCCGACCCGGGAATCGAACCCAGGACCCCACGCTCAGCAGTCGCGCTTGCGACCACTAGACCAACGAGGCAGTCAGTCCTATTTTAAAAGTTGTTAATAATGATGAGTACAATGACCCCTTTTCGGGAATTAAGCGATTAATAGCATAATTATATAGCAAATTTCAGCACATATAGTGTTTTGTCATCAGTAGAGCCGTACTGCATCATCTTGTGTTTACGTACTAATTCAAACAACAACGCAGTCTATCACACTCCACACCTAATTCCTTGCTGCAGACCTCTCCTAACTTATGACACAACTCGGTAGGTACACCATCTTTTGTTTTTATGTACTCTGAGAGAATTTTTGTCTTATTTATGAATATTATGATTCCATAACAATCAGTCAACAATTGTTGGTTTTGAACTATTTTATAGTAGTCAGCTCACTCAATAAAAATCGCAGACAAATTATGAGAATTCACTAAAGATACCCCGAAAAGTTTGAATTTAATTAACGCCTTCATCGAAAGAAATTGAATTTGCGACGTGCCACTGAATGTTTTTGCGTAACAGCCGATATTTAGAATTCCAATACCTACTTAAATATTCAGCAATCATTAGTCTGCGCACGGCCAGCTCTTAAGGTCGTAGGTACCCAAAACGTGAGGGCAGTGAAGATAACATAGGTAGGTATGAAGTTGCTGTAAAACCGAGTTGTTCCACAGCAAACTGGTGGTACAGTCAGTACTAGTTTAATGTATATTATTTTGTATGAAACTAACATAATAATTATGCAGCCGCGTTTGGGATCACTAAGTTATACTGGTTATTTTTTTCCGATTTGTATTTATTGTTGCACGGACAGGTTACAGGCATGATAATTACAAATTTATATGCATAAATTAACAAATATTGTATTACGATTTAAATTGTGGAAAAAAAATATTTTTTCTTTCCACAATTTAAATCGTAATAAGTACAATATTTGTTAATTTATTTATTTTAGGATTTCGCTTTGCATGCGTAATGCGTCAAAATAATAAAATAATAAACATTGTATTGCTGGTACTTAAAAAAGAAAACCCTGAGCTACAAGTATTGTTTGTTAATTATCTTTTTAATTAAATGTTTTTACCTGTTTATTTTTTGGCACCGCGATTTGATAAGGTGCCACACTTAGACCAACAGATTTTTTCTGTTGGTCTAAGGTGCCACAGTCATACTGGTTTGACTGCCTCGTTAATCTAGACTAACGGCAAAAATTAATATCCAATCTATCCACGATTTGCCCTACTAGAGATAGGAATTTGACATAAGCTCCATACAAAATATGTCAAGTTTCTATCTCTAGTAGGGTAAATCGTGGATAGATTGGATATTAATTTTGGCCGTTAGTGGTCACAAGCGCGGCTGCTAAGCGTGGGTAGGACCCCAGTTTGATTCCCAGGTCGGGAAAAATGTTATTGAGTTTTTTCATTAGGAAATTCTTAGAAATAAGTAGTCCGGAGTCTGGATTTAATGCCCGGTTAATGTCAATTATGGCGAAAAGACCTTTGACTCCATCGAAACTTGGGCAGTTCTGGATGCTTTTCGGCGATGTCACATCGATGAACCGGTCTAAAGCGATGCTTTGGCGATGCTGAGATGCCTGTCCAACGCTACTAACCATGACTGTTTAGCTGCAGGACCAAAAGACGAAGTCAATCCAACTGCGCACAGGGGTGAGACAAGGCCAGGGGCGTAGCTACCGCCGTATCAATAATACGAGGCCCCAGCTGAGCTACAGGGGCCCAGACGTTTTCTACAATCTCAAATTCTAATTGATAAGAGGCCTGTAATGAATGTGTAATGAAAATAATGGTAGTTTTTAGTCTATAGCAACTAGAACAAATTAATCATTTGATAAAACATACCCCCCCCCCCTCTTTGGGCATCGCCACAGTCGGGTACGATGGGGCCCACAACAAATATTGATACAGGGCCCATTTCGGTCTAGCTACGCCACTGGACAAGGCGATGTACCTAATATCCCCAAAAAATTTCACTAACGCGTTGGAGGACGTCTTCAAGACGCTTGACTGGACTGGACGGGGTTTCACGTTAACGACAAATCTCACTTCTCCGTTTTGCCGATGACATCGTTATAATGGCATAGAATAGAATAGGTAATAATACTTTTCTTATGATACCTAATGGCTGAGTCGCTGGAACAACTGGGCGAAATGCTGCACAGCCTAAACGGAGTCTCTCGGTGTGTCGGTCTCGGGCCCTCTCGGCATAAATCTGGACAAAATTAAAGTCATCGCTCTGAAGCTAAACACTAAAATTAATCTAAAGCTTAATATAAGCCTAGTAACGACCTCTCTACACGAAACACTTTGAACTAGCAAACTTTTTTTTTGGAAAGATATTTTATTCCGTTCTTAATATTTCTAAAAATTTCTTAAGTATATGAAAAGAATAATAAAAATAACACCGGAGATTTAATCATGACTAATAATTAAAAATAATTATTGTTTTAAAGTTATTCAGTTTTTGAACGAATGGATTTTCATTTTTCCATTGACAATTGATTTGTGTGACTCAGTGTTGTCAACTCTACCAACTTATAATCTACCTATTTTGCCTCCAGTCTACCTATCTACCAAGCTAAAGCGCAAACCACATACCGCGCGGGTGCGTGTCAGGCCCGCGTAGGATGGAGCACGGGAGCCGCGCGCAGCTCCCGACATGCACGGCCCGCCTGTTTTATAGTGTTTATAGTGGAGTGAGCGCAGCGAGGGCGGCAATAGTCCGACTAAATTGATGACTTTTACCCGCGTTAAACACTCTACTTTTCATTTCGAATATAAGGAAAGTAAAAATATTTAAGAATCAGCCAGTCAGCCAGTCAGCCAGTCAGCCGGCCAGCCAGACAGCCGGCCAGCCAGTCAGCCAGTCAGCCAGTCAGCCCGTCAGCCAGTCAGCCAGTCAGTCAGTCAGCCAGTCAGCCAGTCATCCAGTCAGCCAGTCAGCCATTCAGCCAGTCAGCCAGACAGCCAGCCAGTCAGCCTGTCAGCCAGTCAGCCAGTCCAGTCCAGTCCAGTCCAGTGCAGTCATTTATAATATTAGTAGGATAGTAAGAAGTAAAATAGGAAAGGATGTAAAAAACATCCTTTCCTATTTTACTTGCGTGTAACGGAACGTTACTGACTGAGTTTGACTGAGCGCAGATAGTGACAATGACGTTAACAGCTGATGCTTGCATTTTTTATTGAACTTGTGATTGAACTGAATGTTTTGTTTTGTACTATTCGCGCAGATAAACAGTGGGGTTTAAAATGGCGGCGCTTCTGTTGTCATATGTGCCTCTCGCTCACACAATACTGTACGTGTCAGCAAGAGACAAATACAAATGCCACCATTTTCAATCCCATTCTTTATCTGCGCGAGAAGTAGGGTGAGTTTTGTGTTGAGATTTTCATAACTTTGTTAATAAAATACCTATAATAATGCGAACAGTTTTTAATTATTTTTAATCTACCAATTTTTCATTTTGAACACTACTAATTTCTACCAACTTTTGGCACTTCATCTACCAATAATTGTCTTAAAATAAGGTTGGCAGCACTGATTTGACTGATGTTTGTCAAATGTCAACTAACGTCAAAAATAAATAAATAGTCAAAATGTCAAAACTTTGCGCACAGAGTCATTGAATTAAACCTATGGAAGTGGCCCATTCTTCTATATCCACCTAGTTTATACAAATATCTATTAAATCGTTATTGAATTATGAAACTATTATTTGTCTCTTGTTAACCAACGTGTTATGTCGTCTGGTGAAAGAGATCGCATGCTATTTGTATATTCTCTGTTTGGCAACATCTTTACGGGATGTCAAAACACCTACGCCGCGTGGCAACCCCGCTTACCCCGCAATGTGGCCCATAGTACATGAGCTGTCAAGTAAACAAACTAGGGCTGTTGATATTTTTTAAATATTAGATTTTCGATCTATCGATATTTTTAAATATACAATCGGTGTTCGATATATTGAAAAAAAAATGATATTTCGATATATTGGCCAAATTTCATGATTCTAGGTCAATGCGAAGTACCCTATAGGTTTTTTATGTGAGTTTGCGAGTATCAAAATGTGACATAGCCGTATGATTGCCTTGACCTAGAAGCTTGATTTTTTATGTCCTAGGGACAGCCGAACTTAGAATTTGATATAATTACATTATTTATTACTACTTGAAAATGATTTTAATCAGCACACATCTCTGGTACGAAACACGAGCATCGATATCGATAGTTTTTAGTTTTGATTACTTACTTCCCTAGCTATGGCCACCATAACGGTGGCCCGGATATTGTAGGTATACCACGCTTATTTCGTTTCGTAGGTATTACTGGTCCATAGGTACAAGCACAGAGTACATTTGTTTTTTTTTTTTTTTTTTTTTTTTTTATTTATTCATGACCATGGATACATGTCCTTCAGTCGTAATCATTGAACATATTATACTTGTATCTTAGTAAAGTGATGGAAACTTTACTAGGTTTCCGAGGGGATGATGAGATAATACGAAAGTCATGATTTTCAACTTTGTTCCATTTATCCACACTTGTACACGTTAACGAGCACTTAACATTTAATAATCCACCATTATTACACATTAACACTCGAAGAAACACAAATTTTGGACAATAATACAAAATCCACAACATGATCTTTACGAATTTTCCCGCCAACCTCAGTACATTTGTGACTTTGCGGCAGCGTTGCCAGACGTACGATAATTATCGTAAATATACGATAATTTTGGCTCTGGTACGATACAAAATTGATTGAAATACGCAAAAATACGATAATTTTGATGCTGAAAATCATTGTTTTTGTTCGTAGCTCAGCACTGTTTACGATAAATTTTCACCAAATTCCTTGATATACGATAATTTTAGAACATCAGTACGATAATCCACTTGTACTCATCTGGCAACCCTGCTTTGCGGTTGCAATGTTTATTTCTTGTTTTATTATTTATGAAAGTAATAAACAGTAAAAATGATTGAAACAGACGAATATAAATGTGTGAATTGTGGCGAAGCAGCCACGGCACTGTACAGAACGTACGGTCCATCAGTATTAAAACTAACAAAATGCGTAAGTTGTAAACATTCACAGTGGTCATGAAGTCATCTAGTTCCGTGAAATTCTCTTGATAGTAGCTTGAGGAGTACCGAAACATTATTATAATCATTCAAGTGTTGCTGAAGAGAGAAGCAGTGGAACCATCAGAACTACGAATTTCCCTTTTAATCTGCAAAAAAACATTTCTACCTTCGTATTTAAACAACCCTACAGGTGGCCATACTCGCTAGGGTTTGCCTACACAGTTTTGCCTGTGCAGGCAAACAGTAGCGGCTATGTGATAAAACTGTACAGTTATTCCTACATTTTATTAATAAAGACCTATCTTTATTTCAGGAGAAATGTAAAGGCATTGTGGACAAATACATTGAATATGATCCAGTCATAGTGATGATTGACTTGGTTTTAATGTCCAGAGAAGCACAGAGGCATATTTTATACAATACAGAGTTTAGAGTAAGTTATATTTAGTTAAAAATAAACAGTACTGAGGGTGTCTTTCCCCCAAAGCTATGCGAGGAAGTTAAGCGGTGAGCAGAGAACAGAAAAGGAATCTATTGATGGGATTGCTTTATTTTGTTTATGTGGCACAGCACAGCTTTGCTATTTTCCTTCGTCACCATTTACCTTCCTCATATAGCTCTGATTGTCCTCTTGGTGGTTTAGCAGTAATGTGTTCAACCGCAGGTCTTTAGGTCCTGGGCACAGAATATCTAAAATAGTATCAACATATAGAACGGCCACTCACCGCCTCCCGCCAATTTAAGATTCCTGCCGCGCCCCACACTCACCCGCGCCCCACACTCACCCGCAGTTTGATGGTAAAATGACTTATGACGGCAATTGGACTATAAGATTGCAGTGGATGTCAATCACCAGTCGCTATACAAGCACACCATCTCTGAGAACTACTGCAAAGCTCTTGGAACCCAATCAACATTACGAGCAACGAGCATCCCTAACCTACATGTGTGTGCGCATTCGTATACAGACGTAATCGTGTATGTAGGTGTTGCTAGCATTTATATTGTATTGAGTGGCTGAGGTGTGGCAGTGTGGCGGTGAGCTGAGAATGGAGATTGAATCTATTAATGGGATTGCTTTATTTTGCTTATGTGGCACAGCACAGCTTTGTTTTTACCTTTCTCATATACCTCTGTGGTCTAGCAGTAATGTGTTCCACTGCGGATTTTTAGGTCCTGGGTTGGGCAAAAAATGTTATTGGGATTTTTCTGTCACGAAAAATTCTCAGTAGCAGCCTGGAGTCAGGAAATGGCAGTGTTACACCCCCATGCCTCGGATAGCACGTCGAGCCGTCGGTCGTCCTGCATCTGATCTGTCGGGTTGTGTTGGATTATGAGAATGAGGGAATAGAGAATGCACCTGTGTCACACACTTGTGCACTAAAATATGTCCTGCGCAGATGGCTAGTTTCCATTGAGATTGGTTGCCGTGACCGAAATTCGGCTGGGAGGATTATAGCTCTGGTGGAAAGCCTAAGACCGAGTTTTTTTTTTATAGTAAAGGATTGTGAAACGAGCTAAAGTCTCACCTGATGTTAGGCGGTTACCTTTGCCCATAATAACTTCAATATCACCTAGGCTGTTGCCTAAATGGTACCGCAAGTCGGTTCGCCAAACTGAGACATGAAGATGGAAAGTCTCATGTGTTTCTGATTTCACCGGCACCCGTACCCTTCAGACCGAAACACAGCAATGCAAGCATCACTATTTGGCGGATTAATGGAAAAAGAATGATTACAAGCATGTTCTTTGTTTAAGACGAGTTACTATCTCTGTCTTGTCTTATATTTTACTACTGTGCCACAGCAATATGGCTTGGCCAAAGCAAGCATACTCCTTTAAAAAAATACATTACAGTAGGTTTGGATTATCTTTGAGTTTTCTTGAAGAAATTGTAGAATTGATATGAATAACTGAAAACACTTATGCAAGTATTTTTTTACATTATTTCAGTCTTTTTGGAAGCTGGTCATCATACTGATAATGCTGGAAACGTATGGAGTGTGGAGATGTGATGGTCTATTCAACATAGCTGTCAATTCAGTTTGCGGTTTCCAAAGTAACACTACTAATTTGTAAGTATCTAAAGGTTTCATAAACGCAGCGTAGGGCGCCCCCCTGCCAGGTGGACGGACGACCTAAAGAGCGTGGCCGGGGGGGACTGGATGCGGAAGGCAGAGGATCGAGCGTTGTGGCGCAACTTGGGAGAGGCCTATGTCCAGCAGTGGACTGCGATAGGCTGAGTTGATTGATTGATAAAGGTTTCATCATTTCAGCCGAAAGACGTCCACTGCTAGACAAAGGCCTCCCCAAAAGGGGGGGGGGGGATTTGCCATAATCACCACGCTTGGCAGGCGGGTTGGCGATCGCAGTTGGTTGTTTAAATACTCAGAGAACTCTGCTGCCCATCCTCTGGTAAATCCCTTAGTCGCCTTTTACGACACCCATGAGAAGACAGAGGTTTCTTTAAAAATTATTTTTAGTTCTAAAGGTTTATTTTATCATAATATCAGTTTCTGGGGTACGTTCAGTATTATCGTCGGACGCCGGCGGACGACGCTCGGAGCATACTTTGGTTGTTCAGTTACTCGGAGTGATTGTCCGGGTCGGTTAAGAAACACTGTTTCTTAATAAGATATCCCTGACGTCACCCAAAGATGTACCAAGTGGATGAGAATTTTGTTACCACGAGCAGTGTTCACGGTAGCTTAGTGGCTAAAGCACTGGCGTACTGAGCCAGGAGTCGCAGGTTTGAATCCTGCTCGTGAGCGATTTTTTCTTCCACAATTTAAATCCTTACATAAGTAATTAAACATTTCCAGAAGTGTACCAATCAACATATCTCACGCTGTGCCAGAGTCGTGGAAGCTCAGTTGCTGGGCGTGGGCCCAGGAGGAGAGGAGTGACGAAGACAATGACCTGTTCATATGGGAGAAAGACTTCTATGTACAGTTTCTGTCTATACTGTTCGGTTAGTAACTGTATAATATTTTTCTTACATGTTAGCCTAAAAAGCAAGGCTAATTAGTTAGTGCCAATTGCCAACACACTTATAAAGTCCGACGCCACTCCATGTATGCTTACGCATTACAATATAAATGCTAGCACCACCTACACACACAAGATTACGTCCAGGGTCCTCAATCTTCGAACAAATAATCGGGTACAACAGCTTTTACAATGCTGCAAAAAAACGTAGTACTTCAAATGCTTGTAGCTAACACGTAAGATGGTGGTTTTTAATTAAGTAGCATTATATTGGATCCTGTTACGGAATAAAAGTAATAGATGGCAGGTTTTACAAATTTACGAAACGAGATATTGTAATAGTTTATTCAATATTCGGTAGATGTCGCTACATGACCCCATATTTGATAATTGCTCCAAAGAGATTAAGATTTCATTTCAAGAGATAATTATACTGTTTTTCACCAAATATCACAATAATAAATAAGTACTTACCTATCTATATCAGAGCCATTTTTGTTGATTTTTGAATATAAAAGTATTCTACTTTTATTGATTTTGACTGGTTGATTATAGTGCTAAAATTAGCAAGTTTTGAAATAAGTGTTGGTAGCAGTACGATCCTGCTGTCAGATTTATAATCGCAGGACGTGGGTTCGATCCTCAAGAAACGTTTCTCATTTTGCATTTTTTATTTTTAGTTCAGTTGATGTACTAACAGCAGTTTCGCACTAAAAGTATCAGATGGCGCTAGTAAAAGGTTACCTGTTTTGAGGTTGAAGATTGGTCTCTATTTCAGTATATTACAATGTACTCTGTGATTACGGCTGTATAGGAACGCACACACACGTGTAGGTTAGGGATGCTCGCCGCTCATAATCACAGATTAATGATATATATAATGCCGACTGAGTTACTAGCGCTTCTCAGTAGCTCTCAGAGATGGCGTGCTTGTATAGCGACCAGCGATTGACATCATCGCAATCGTGCAGTCCAATTGCCGGCAAACTGCGGGTGCGTGCGGGGCGCGGGCGGAAAACTTAAATTGGCAGGGGGCGGTGAGTGGCCGTTCTGTATGTTAGTATTATTAGATATTCTGTGCTGGGCTACATTTTCACAACATTGTATGGCGTGTGACTATATTTCCAGCATAAATATGGACAAATATTTCGTCAAAATATCTCCTCGAAAAATGGAAAAGGCCTTGGCCTTTTCCTTTTTTCCTTTCAGACAGGATCCATCGATATCATCATTTCAGCCGAAAGACGTCCACTGCTGGACATAAGCCTCCCCTAAATATGCCATAATCGCCACGCTTAGCAGGTGGGTTGGCGATCGCAGTTGGTTGGTTAAATACTCTGAGAACACTGCTGCCCATCCTCTGGAGAATCCCTTAGTCGCCTTTTACGACACCCATGAGAAGAAATAGGGTGGTGCAATTCTTTACGTCCGGCACCACACGGAACCATTAAACCATCTATATGCCACAATGAATTTTCTTCTTGTTGGAAATTAAAATTCTTCCCTTCTGTGGTTTTTACTGGGTACAAAAGCAACATAACTGAAATAGAACATAAGCATCAGTTAAGCCATGGTATAATAAGATGTTTCACCAGGTAGTCTCTTCCCGTGACAGGTAGGTCACGTGATTGCCTCCGTACTACGTCATCGGCTGTGGAGCCAATAGCGGGCTGTTAGCGTGACACTTGTCAGTTTGATGTGCTGCCTCTTTGTGAAAATAAATTACCCGAGCAAAATGAATTTTTTCATTTACTTGCTTCTATAAAGAATCACTTTTGAACTAGTAATTTTAAACAGTTTCCTTTAATAACTAATTAGATGAATAACACGAGATAACAAATAGTTAGGCTAGTTAGGAATTTATTTAATATTCATTATGAACAAAAATCTCCTTAAGTATATTGAAGATATCAATCAATGGCAGCACTGATCGTGACGTAGCTTGGAGGCATCGCGCTGTCATCACGGGAAGAGAATACCTGGTGAAACATCTTATTATACCATGGGTTAAGCTAAGACACAAAATAGGTAGTATAACTATTGAATTTACAAGAACCTATTAGCTTGATTTTGTTTAGTATTTTCTAAGAAGTGACTGTTATTTTTCAGGTATTATAGTGTTTGTAGCAACAGCACACCTTTTAATGACATTAGCAACACCATTCTCAACATGGAATAAAGGTACGATAACAAGTTTAGTACTTTGTAATAATTATTTTATTATTTTTAACGCATGCGAAGCGAAATCTAAAGATTTAAACTGTGGAATGAAAAAATAAAAATATGTTCGTGAGCAATTAAATAATTAGTAAGGGTAGGCATATATATACGACTTTGATTTAACTGCAAAGTTAGTCAAGTCGGTTAAGAAACAATGTTTCTTAATAAGATATCGCTGACGTCACCCAAAGACGTATAGTGGAGGATAGTTTCGATACCACGAGCAGTGTTCACGGTAGCTTAGTGGCTAAAGCAAGGGCGTACTGAGCCAGGAGTCGCAGGTTTGAATCCTGCTCGTGAGCGATTTTTTTTCTTTCCACAACTTAAATCTTTACTTTCTAATAAGTTTGCAGTGTCTTTGACCAAAAATGGAGTTTATTACCTTATAGGCTAACGCTTCTGCAGCTAATACTACAGAAGCGTTAGGTTAGGCAAATAAATCGGTTCGCTAGTATAGAGTGTCGTAGACTTGCCTCTCCGCTTAAAGGTTGTATTGATGTATCCATGAGGATTTACGAATTAAAAGGAAAGATCGCCAATGGAAACGGCAGCGGTAACCTCAAATTATGATAATACTGGAGCAAGCTCATTAAATGCTAGTGGTCAGCCTAAGGATTATTTGTACACATAGTGGGGTCGAATTTGAACATTAAAACGATCTGATGAAACTCTAACAGCAATTATCGGGTAAAATTCCTGCTAGGTGAATTATTTTCTTTATGTTATACGTAGATCATTTTAAGCAGTGACAGTTGAGGTTTTCCTGAAGATCTACAAGACATAAAAGATGTGGATCTGTAACCGTGCCATATTTCTAGAGCAGATGATAAATAATGTGCTTAGTCATCTAAAAATACTTGAAAAATTCTACGATTATTTAATACCCAAATTTTCACTTAAAAACTTAGCGAGGGTTCGAGAATAAATCCCGAACGACTCTGAAAATAAGTCATCGGTGGCATTGTCAAAGGGTGGAAATACCTCCAAATTGTTTTGGTGGCGTCGCACGCGACACTGAGGCAATTTGTTTGTTTATTTATTTATTTATAATTAGGAAAACCAACAGCTATATAAAAATTTATAAACAGCTAGCATAGGTTACATTTAGCCAATTAAAGGTTTCCACGGATAGTAATAGGATAAATTAACACTGATTTTAACGATCACTAGCAAGCACAAATACTACAATTGATTAGAGTTGAAAAATATCACATAAAATACTTGAATATTAATTATTCAGTCATTCTAAAGAAGTCAAGGTTTAGCACATTGCGTACCGTAGAGCTTTTTGAAGTAAATGGGTCAAATGAGAACTCTTTACAAAGTTCATTAAAGTCTTTGTTCGCCCGCACGATGTATGAATTTTGCCTATAGTTCGTGGAACAAAAGGGGATGGAGATAGGTGGATTGAACCTAATTACAAATAGGTATCCAACAAAAATACCTCTAGCCGATGTAAAAGCACAATATCTAATAGTTTAATTTAACAAACAATGTTTTCTCAACTTCCAGTGCCCATAATGCGTGTGTTCAAGGCCTTCACGCTGGCTGATGTGAGCATACTGTTCACACTGCCCATGCTGGTGTGGGGCTCCGACAGCTCGGCTGACACCAGGACGATACACTTCCTTCTCGTCTTCGTGTATAGCTTTATAGTCTTCCTCAATGTTTTTACTGGTGAGTCACAATTTTTATTGTAACTAAGTAAATAAATGCCAGTTTAAGAGTACTCTAAACCGACGAGCATGCATGACGAGGTTAGTGGACTTATGAAGCGAAAGACGTGTGTCAGGATCGTAGCAGGTGGAAATCCATAGTCTCTGCCTACACCAATGGGAAACAGGCGTGATAATATATGTATGTAAATAAAATAAACCATTCCGTGTGGTGCCGGACGTAAAGAATTGCCCCACCCTATATCTTCTCATAGGTGTCGTAAAAGGCGACTAAGGGATTCACCAGAGGATGGGCAGCAGCGTTCTCCGAGTATTTAACCAACCAACTGCGATCGCCAACCCGCCTGCCAAGCGTGGTGATTATGGCATATCCCCCATTTTTGGGGGAGGCCTATGTCCAGCAGTGGACGTCTTTTGGCTGAAATGGCGATGAATGTTTAAAAAAGGTGGATTATTACGTGTATACGACGCCGTGGCGTGAACAAGAAAGTGTACTGTTGATCAGTGTGACTAAAACGTAATGATTATATTATCTTTGAGTGTGACCAGCATAAAAACCTTATTGTTTCTGTTTTCAGTGATATATGAATGTCCAGTGCTAATAACAACGATCATCCTAATATTATGCAACGTCACCAAATATATTACAAGTTTTCATGCAACACCGATTCTGAGGAGGGTATTTTCACACTGAACTGATAATGGCCCAACCGATAAGACAAGACTGCCGTTCAAGAGGCTGTGTGTTTGAATCCCGCTGTGGCCTGCAAATTTAGCTGAAGGAGTTTACAGGAATATAAGTAAGATTATAAGTTAATTAAGCATTATTTATATATATAAAATAATAAACACATCCACAGTATCACAGAGTATTTATTTCAAAAATATAACCTTAATGTTTTACTATATCTCATGACTTTACGTAATACACGATACATATACATTGGAATAGTTAAAATAATGCTTTACACTTAATTAGCAGTGTTCTTATAATATTGCAAAAAGAAAATAAAAAAAATGAAAAATCCTGCTGACTGGCTAATCTTTTCCACACGGCATGAGCTATCATCATTGTGTGTAGCCACAGACCAGTAAGCCTCAAGACGCCACATAAACAAAGTTTTGCATGAGAACACAGTCGTAAAATGTTGGCGGGGACCGGGGGGCGGACGGTGCGTTATGATTGGTCGGCTCAAATGTTCGGTGGTACGATTGGTGCCGCTCGCTGACGGAGTGACGTCCCGATTGGTGGCTGGGCGTAAGATATGTAGTGCTACTGCACATGCTTTGTGACCGGGGGTATCCGGTTAATAGGCGTCTAAAGGCTTACTGGTCTGTGTGTGTAGCTCATGTCGACACGATAGAAGAAGAAAGAGAAAATTATAGAATAATATTAGTAGATAGTGGTACATGTATTTATTTCTGAACATTTTTATAGAGTGGCCTTATGATTAGGTTCCCTTCGTGTGGCATTGTCCTGTGGGACACCCTGCATATTTTGGGGTTCCTAGTTAGACAAAATTCTGGGAATACCTACACAAAGTTACGTCATATACAGTATGTAACAAAAACCCTGTTGTTCCTGTGAGCTATCAGAATCGATATTCATGCGTAAGGACAACCCATTTGGAAATTGATATAATCACTGAGTGAGTTTTGAGTGATATAATCACTTTCTATTTACAATTAATAATTATCTTAATATACCTACAACGTGTATCAGAGATGCGTGGTCATATTTTAAGAGCTCACTTAGGGCATAGCATAGAACAACTTTTACTATATAAAAAATATCAGCTGTTCCCTACTAAATCAATGATGTCGCTCGACAAAATGTAGGGATCAGCAGATTTTTTTTGCGATTTCAGGGTTGGTCCCATACTAAAAGTTGTTCGAGAGCACTTCCCGAATGTGCTCTTCAAATATGACCACGTATTTCTGATACACATTGTATATAATTCTTCTGTACGTGTGTTTGTCACCTAACTCCTAAACGGCTGGACCGATTTGGATGAAATTTTGTATGTAGGTATATTTCAATGAGTTCCTGGATGGTTTGAAAATACAATTGGACCCGGTAGGTGGCGTTGCTGTCGGTATGTCACCACTGAGGTAATATTATGTACTACGTACTAGAGAAGACACCTCGAACAAAATGTTTGCAGTACGTTTTAGAGCTCCTGCACTCTCACTCGCTTAGCCACGCTCGCGCCGCGCGTGCTCCGCGGCCAGCAAGTTGTGCTAATTTTTTTGTTCCTGATGTCTGCTCCAGTACGTAGTACATATTACCTCAATGTATGTCACTGATCTTCTCCTAAACGGCAGGGACGATATTAATTATATGTGGCGCTGCTTTTCCGGGCAGGACGACGTCTGCCGGGTCTGCTAGTTTCATATTTAATTTGATTATTTTCATTGAAGAGTTTTTCCAAATGAGTTGTGTCTTTACGTATGAATATCGATTCTGATAACGTATCTCACAGGAACAACAGGGTTTTGTTATATACTGTTTAACATATAACATATAAACGCAACACTTCAGACATCTCAATTAAAATCTTATCAATACTATCTGGTAATGTATATTTTTTCTTCAAAATTACATGGTTTTTAGGCATCAGTAAGTTCCCGAGTTTGTTTTTTGTTTGTTTGTTTTGTCTGGATAACTGACACACGAAAACACATTTCGCTGGTCTTCCTGGACCTCAAGGACCTATTCGGAAACTACTCTCAGGAATTGAGTTTATTCAATTACACATTGTATAGGTGAGGAGAGGTCACACCTAAATTACATTACCTAACATTACCTAAATCTTTTCATGAAATATATCGTAAGAACTAATACTAACTACAATACACGATCCATAGACAACTACAGATTAAATACATAAGCTGTGATACTTAGTTGCTATTCACAATCAGACAAAAAATATATTTTAAAAGAAACATACTTAATTAAAACTAAAAAGTTGAGTTCAAAACCGGCCAAGAGCATGTCGGGCCATGCTCAGTATTATAGGGTTCCTTAAGTAGGTGTAATTACAAACGAATCAAATCGAATATTAATCATGGCTATGCTTTTTTTAGTTTTTGCAATAATCGGCAGCATTCGCGACTGAGAGCGTGTTGTTAGTAGCGCCATCTAGCGATAAATTCAAGAAGCCAAATTGAAGAAGTGTGTTCAATAACACAAAGTTACTTTTTGTGATTTTTTCAAATATAAAGTAACTAAAGGAGCATTATTTGAGAACATCATTTTTCTCTAAGGTCAATGACCTTTGAACTAGGACGTTTTAAGTATTTTTCAGTTTTCTTTCTATAACTCAAAAAATTATAATCACATTATACTCGAAATAATTTTAAAAGAGAGTTTTCACAAAGTTCTATCAATGTGGAAGATTATAACTTTCTACGTTGCATAGTTTAGAAATGGCGGGGGGGGGGGGGACACATTGCAAGCCACTTTGGCGCGCTATATTTCGCAGATGGTACACCTGATAAAAAAGTGGTGTATGAAACATTACCTTCATTTAGTAGACCTATTCATTGATACCCCACACGAGGAGGTGCAGCGAAAAAAATTTTTTCATCTCCATTTCACATGTATGGACGCCACCCCTAAAATACGTAAAAACGATTTTTTATTCTTTTAAAATTGAGATTATAGCGTTACCTTCACACGTTTATTACTCCAAATAATACATATGAGGCACACATGAACAAGAAACGAAACAATCACACAATTCTACAAGAACTACAGCTACAGGCGTGAGCGCCGGAATTCTGCCACCGCGCAACGCGACCATCCCGTAGCTTATCTCGTGGCTCACTGCCGCCACCTCACACTCTAGCGGGCGGCCAGGCAACTGTCATGGGGTTGCCTACACCCGAGTCCCATACTGCCACACGCTATAAGATCTATAAGTAGACTATTTTTTAACAAAATTTCATTTACTTATGTTTATAACTGTAGAAGTTATTAAGCTGTAAAGGATTAGGACAGACGGATAGACGGATGGACATGACGAAACTATAAGGGTTCCTTGTAGGACTTCGGAACCCTAAAAATCGATTATAAAAGAGGCTTGAAAACTAAATAGATGGTACTGTAGAAGTGTAGAACATTTCTCCATAAGAAGCTCTAATGAACTTTTATACTTACCTAATAAGGTTGAAAGTAAAAACTTGGCAAAAACATGATGGCTTAATTTATGGTTTATTATATTAAGCTGTGTAACGATCTGAGTAAACTATCATTATAATATTTAAAATTCAAATAATTATATAATATCTTAAACAAACCCTTTGACCCTTTGGTATTTAATTACTTACAAAATATTTGTCATATAAAATTGAAAA
The DNA here is from genome assembly GCA_949699075.1 of Asteroscopus sphinx. Classification (NCBI taxonomy): domain Eukaryota; kingdom Metazoa; phylum Arthropoda; class Insecta; order Lepidoptera; family Noctuidae; genus Asteroscopus; species Asteroscopus sphinx. Next base: position 1,159,015 of record OX453007.1, read on the forward strand.
ATTACATGCAATTTCTGTTAATTCGTTATTTTTATCCTGATCGAATAATAGTAAACATATTTAATTAGCATTTTACATCGATACGTTCATATTTATTTTCTTAATTTTACATAAATGATAAAAACTTCTAACAGCAAAATATACAAATCAATTGAGAAAAATCATTTCACTTACCATTCAGTCTTTGGCTAAATTGAGCAGAAGCAACATCTAAATGAATAAAAGTGCAATGATTATGAACAGTAAAAATGAAAAAAATAAAATATATATACAACTTATTAGCTACTGACATGATTATGCTTATTAAAAGTAAATACAAATACACAATAATTATAAGAATGAGAATCTTCTGACACAATATAGCTACCTATATAATTATATGTGCTGTCAAGCTCCATTTTATTTATACATATTCACATTCATATATTTTTATATTCACGACAATAATAAGATAAATTTGTGCGACACGATAATACTTAGATTACAGGTGTTTTTGTTTAGAAAACAATTATCTTATCAAATAAAGATGATTGATCAGCTAAATATTGTATACGAAATTGTTTAAAGTGGACGTGTTTCATTGTGAACTCAAGCTGTTTTCTTTCTTTCTTTCTGAGAATGATTGTTCCCACAGCCCACCAGATGTCGCAAATATTAAATGCTAAAGTTGTATAATCATTTTCCTGAGCTGGCTACAGATTTTCATCTAATTGAAATTCAGTTTTATTTCGTTTTAACTATAGTTTAATTTTCTTTAAAAAGAACATAACATACAAAACAACATACGTAACATAACGTACGTAACATAGAAAATATGACTTATAATTTGTATATGAAAATGTACAGTGCTAAAGATATAATCTTATATTACAAGCAATAGATACTAGGGGTAAAAATAATATAAATGTGTGTTTAGACGCGGACAGTATTAGTTAGCATACTTTGTTTGTGTCTTTAGATATTAAACTAAAAATCTTTTTAAATATATGCTGGGAAAATAATGGTAATGGGTATATTCACAGTATGAAGAACACGGTAAATTTTAATTTAAAATAATACTTCAATCAATAAACTCAGCCTATCGCACTCCACTGCTGGACATAGGCCTCTCCCAAGTTGCGCCAATACTTACACATATAAGATTATTCCTAACACTATCCTCATCTGTACACACATTTAAAGGGTCTCACTGACGATGCGTCCAACAGACCGAATGGCAAGGCCGCATTCCAAATTCTGTCAGTAAATGGGTCGTTCCTCATGGTCCCACTACTTTGCTCCACTGGTGGGACAACGAACATATGTTATTTTTAGAAAAAGTCAAGCTTTTTTGGATGTAGTCATTGAAACGACGTAGGAATGGTTGCATCGTCAGTGCCCAAGAAAAACAAGTTATCACATAGATAAAATAAATTAGGGGAGTTACATTGTATTGATTATTGAGAACTAATCTATACTTTATCATAATAATTAATAGGCATCTGTTTACCTATGCATAGACAAAGTGAACCATTATTTCTTACACACACATACAGATTACACTGTGTAATTGTGATGTCGGTTTATTATCAGAAATTTTAATGTAAATTCCTAACAACAAACAGTGTCCTTTGTGTGTATACATTAACAAGATAGAGGGTAAAGTCTTTATTTAAATTAGATAGTTTACATAACAGTCCAATCTGAGTTGATTTATACTTCAAAACATTCCTTTACCGAATTAATATAGTAACAAAATTATGTATTATGGTCTACCAGTGGCACTGGCTAAATTGGCTTACTTCATTTGAATTTAATTGTGGTGTAAGTTATTATCTTTTTTTTTTCAAAGTATGATAATTATTTATCTTTTATTAGACCTATCTATTAAAAGATAAATAATTGTCGTACTTTGAAAAAAAAGATAATAACTTACACCACTATTGAATTTGAATGAGGAAGGCACTGGGTACTGCCTAATTGCCTATATGCAATGCACGCCACTGACCAGTGGCAAAGGGTCCATATAACACGATTCCCACAGACTTTTTTTTTAACATTCCCATATCTTGTCCTGACATGGGCTCTTGCGTAGGATAATTAAGCTGATTACCTAGTATAATATCTGTGGTAATATTATACAACATGTACCAGAAATAAATAAACCAGAAACCCTGGTCATATTTTATGAGCTCATTCTTTGTATGCACTAACAACAACAACAACAACTAGAACAACTTTTAATATGGTGACAATCCTAAAATGCTGAAAAAAATACCGAGCTGTTTCATAGAAAAGTGCAATGTTTCTCGACCGTAATGTATGGAAGGAAGGGCTGATTAACTTTTTGCGATTTCAGGGTTGACCCCATAGTAAAAGTTGTTCTGTGCCATGTAGGTACCTATACCCTGAATGAGCGCTCCAAATAAGACCACGCATTTATGATACACGTTGTATAGCCATAAGTCACGGTAGTTTTTTTTTTTTATAATTTTTTACAACATTTCTATGCTAATTTATTATTCTAAAGTACAAAAAAAGAATGTAAAATTAAATTAAAAGTTGTTAAATAGTTTTTTTTATTTTATAAACTTGCGATCTTAGCTATTTTAGGATTTTTAGGTACCTACGGCTTCCCTTCTGGAAATATTCACCCTTCGCTGTGGTCTTTGTATGAAAACTTGTTAGAATAAACTTAAATCACCTTATATACTTAGCTAAAGACGACATAGAAAATATTTATTTGCAATACATTTCAACATTTAGTATTTGGATGTGTTTCTCGTGACCTTTCTTGTTCCATAAAAGTATGTCAGACTTTTGGTCTATTGCCAATTTCAGTTCACAAAGTGTATGTATTTTTGTGATCTCTTCTTGAATAAACAAGCAAGTTATTTCATTTTCTTTTGTTATAGAAATTGACATATTTACCTACTTCATAAAATTATTTTTACTGGAATGAATAAGCAAATTATTTTTGACTTTACCTTTGTTTAAATGGCTTTATCATATAATGGCTCATATACGGCTCTTATCACTTGCTACTTGCTAAAACACTTTCAAGATTTATTTTGGTTGTAACTCTAATGGGAGGAGTGGTCGTACAGGTGTGGTACTAATCTTAGTTAGCCAAGGTGTGGTACTAATGGTAGTTAGCTAAGGTGTGTTACTAATGCAGGCTAACTACTAGCCATAGACTAGTCACTTTTGACCTCAATACTAAAATCACATCCATGCATATGCAGTTACCTAGTAGGTACCTACATAAAAAACATGATTCATAAGATGCAAAGTAGTAAAATAAATTATTATATTCTTTCCTGTTCAAAGGTAAATGAAAATTATTGTTGAACAATGTGTTTGTAACAGAAAAATATGACAACATTTCTTATTAACAGTCCATGATTTACCTTAAAACAAAATGCTAATTAGTTAATAATTTTTGTTACCTTTGTTTCATTGCTTCGTCATAACAAAACACATCCAAACTCATTCCATTAAACATAACTATCACAAGCTACATAAATAAATATTAAAGGCAAGGCAACTAAGGACTGAGCGGTGGATCATCATTACCGATCATAACGTCTTCATACATGACATCATGTGTCCGTCTCGCCTCAATCTTCTGACGGATGTAATCAACTAAATTGTACTTCCTAACTACTAGCACAATGCCTGTTATGAGGAGAGCAAGCGTGAATATGGTCACTATAGCCGCCGTCGCTCCATTATGCGACCCTGAGTCGTCAGCCGGCGACTCGCAGTCATCCCCGATGAGCACAAACCCTTTTGAACACATACATTGATGCGTAGTCGCATTACACGTCTGATGCACAGGACACGGCTCCAGTACCGAAATATTGCAGGGCAGGATGTGGTCTGTTACAAAGAATAAAGTTCGTAACACAGGATAAATTGATTCAATTAAATAATTGTCGGCTACTTACAACTTACCCGAGCAACCGTATTGTACTAGATTTACGAGCAACGTCACCAAGATGTCGATGGTTTTCAGCCCCATGATGTTGTAACACCGTGTCAGGGTATATTCACATCACAATTACTGCCAAATAAGCTTGAGTTTTTCGTCTATTAAAGTCTGTTTGGGAAAGCGAACAATACTTTTCTACGAGCAGCGCAAGCAAAACAACAAATGTCAAAAATATTGTCCTGTCATACGTCAAACGCGTTTAGTAGTTGCGTTTCAGAAATAATATTTTGTACACGTTGACAATATTTTTTTTCTACAATTATATTAGTAGACAAATTACAAGTATATAATTAACTACTACAGAAATAATGCACGTCACAGAGGTCATAGTTTTATATTTTGCTTAGAATACGAGACTATAAAAACAATATTTTTAATTGTGGTATTGCAAGTCTCGATGAAATAACAAAACGTGATTACGTTCCGTTTGACGGTACAATAAATTACCATGAGAAAGTGTGGAAATAAAACATTAATCCGAAGAACAATAGAATGTGTTTAAAACATGTAATTTATTAATTATTAACTTACTCTACTCATGCATCAATAACGATAATCTTAATTTTAAAACTTGCACACTTGAACTCCTTACCTAAAAATTTTCATACTCGATAACAGATGGCGCATAATTTGGATTGAAAAGTAGAAAAACAAAATGTTTTACAATTTACAATCTATCAGTCTAGAAGTAACACAAGTTGTGAGTCTTTTTATTCATTTTCAGCTTCACCTCCCCACGTGTATTTTTCGGGAAGTACATAGTCGTTAGGATCGTGACCATGAGCTTCGACACCGCCATTTCCATCGTCAGATCCCTCTCTGAAAAAGGTACAGTAAAAGTTAGAGTTAACTAAAAGATCCTCTTGGCCATTTCTACTTCTACGGGAGCGTCGGGAGCACGTTACACCGTGACTTATTTTACACAATGTGTATCAGAAATAGCTTTCTCGTACTGAGAAGAGGCCCGTGCCCAGCATTGGGACAGTTAAACGTAGTGATTAGGTATATTCTCTTTGGGAACAGTAGGTAATGGGCTGGTTATTGTTATGTAGTTATCTTAAAAGCGAGATCATATTTGGGGAGCTCATTCAGGGGGCCTAATACGGGTTTGACACTTACCGATACTTTCATCGAATTCGACAACTTTCATTCTAAATCAGTAGCGCCCCTGGCGGATAAGAGGAGGAACTACGGAATTGTGAACAAGGCGACGAAAACTATGGAATAGAAGTACTTAATTATAAGTGTCAAACTCGTACTAAGCCCCCAGGACATAGCATAAAACCACTTTGAATAGTACCTATATGGTGACAACTCTGAAATCGTGGAAAAAAGATCTGCTGTTTCATGGAAAAGTATACCACTCACCGCAATACCTATATTATGAAAGGGCTAATTTGTTTTTCGCGATTTACCTACCTCAATTCTGAATGTGATTTCTCTTTACGCTGTTTCTGTTTCCTTCTCGGACGCTCTTCTTCTTCTTCATCATATAACTCTTCAGGTTCCCGTTCTCTCTCAGCTGTAATTACACAACACTATAGGTAAAAAAAAAGTAAGATGGGAAATAAAAGAATTATCGAATTTAGGTTTTTTATTTAGCCCGATTTTCAATAATAGACATAAATAAACATTTTGGTTTTTAAGAGATATCGGTGGGATGTAAGATGCAGTCTTATAATAAGTAATTTCAGCGGGTTGATTTTATATTTTTTAGTCTGAGCGGTTGTTTAAATTGTCACTGCTCTCATTGATAAATAATTAATAATAATATGTTCTAGATTTTCTTATTTTTTTGTCTTATGAAAGATGCTTCACAGCTTGATTTAATATCTAGTACCTACAAGACTCAAGCTACGAATTATAATAACCATCTAAAAACTCTCCTCAAAAACTTCAGTGGTCTTCTAATAAGCTTTTCTGATTCACCTCTTGTCTCATGATTGTCGCTGTAGGCTCCATCCTGGCCCTTCTCCTCTTGTCCGTAAGAGTCTTGCTTCTCAAACTCGTAGTTGTCTCCAGCCTTCTTGTGGTAGGTGTCAAAGTGTTGGTATCCCTTCTTGCCGCCACCCGTCTTCTTTCGAGAGTATCCGATCTCACCGTCGCCTTCATGTTGCACTGATTTGTGCCAATCATCCGGCTGGGGGAGTAAAAGTCAGTGTGTTTAGTATCAGTTATTTTTTGTGAGATATAGATCTGCTCTTGACCGCAATCTAGACAACTTTGTCAAGACGTGGTCGATGGTCGACGATGAAGCGAACAAACCAATTCGAGAAAAGGATAGTACGGCCGTGCCCGTCTTTGCTCGACTTGGCGGGGCACTACCGTGCCCCCAGATTAGGTGTCGTTTGTGTATGGTTCAGTTGAAATAAATGAGTTGTAATGAAATAAAAAACAATGGCTTAGGTTGGCCTATTTGATATTTCATCCAAGAGTTTGTTACCTCGGTACTTAGTCCAGATTTTAAAGCGAATATGAACAATGGAGGTTTTCGAATTTCACCGTTTTTTATTAGAGCCAAGTCAGAATGATTCCCGATTGGCTATAATATATACCTACACTAACTGTAACTGTACTAATTTTTCATGGAATTGTAAAGTATTATATATAAGAACCTATAGTATTAGGTTGTTGTGTGTGTCAAATGGAGCGCAAGAATAAAATCTTTTTCTTTCTTTTATACCTGGTTTAAAAGCTTTACTTATCTTTATGTTATGGAAAACCACTTACCGCAGCAGCTCTGGTTTCTCTGACATAGGATCCAACTGATACGGTGTCGTCGACCATCAGGAGGTCTTCGAGAGTGTTGGCAGAGTTGGTCGGCAGAGCCGTGGCCAGTTGGAGCAGGCCCAGAGCAATAGACGCGAATTTTAACGCCATTGCGGAATCTCTGAAGAAAATGTTATAGTTTAATTATCACAGAATATCCACTACCACCATATATTGCCGTAATACATTTGTTTCGGCTCCAAATATACTTTCATTGATAAGGTTTTATTTGTTAGTCGCAATATCGAGTTCTATTTCGGAATGATCACGATTCGAAGCAAGACCTGCAACGACACTTTTATATAAAAATTATCTCCATATTTTAATTTACCACATAAAACCAGTCGTGTAACAAATAGAACAGTCTCATTACTTAATAACGTTCTTTTACCTTACGTTCTACAAAAAGTACAGTTGCTTTGACGCGTTCAGTTCAGTACTAACTCAACACAATAATTCAAATCTTGTATTTTATATAACACGATATTGCAGCTGCCTTGGTCTTTCACAACAGCTGGCTGACCTATGATCGGTTCTTCAAGAGTACCTTTGCTCAGGTTAACAGTTTTTGTGGCCATTTCATCAATGGTTTCATTAAATTCACTTTTGTCGTTTACGCCGTGTGTGATGACCCGTGACGATAAACATTCGTTTAGAGAGTTTTCTATTAACTGAAATTGGCTTGTATTTGCATTCATTTTCTACGGTTGTGATTCTGTAATCACTAAAAATTTAGGTATCTTGAATTATAGAGAGAGTAGATTTGGTATTATACAAAACAGATCTACCAATCCTCTGTCTTATTTGAGGTAGGCAACAGTGGCGATTTCTTCAACGACAAGAGCTGAGCTCTTAAATTAAAGGAAAGAAAAAGATCTTTTATTCATTGCTGGTTCTTAAGTAACTTAAATATTGCTGTGTTTTATTATATTCTGAGCTAACTTTATGAAAGTTTAATTTTTGATACCCCGTATGGCCAACACATTCGTCATTGATGACTTTCTACAAATGTCTAAACTCAACGTCGTCCTTTTATTTATCATAGCAGCATTAGCCGCTTTAATTAGGTATCACAATTTAATTAATTTCTTTCACCAAGTTTCTACGACCTTCAAATATTTTGTAACGTAGGTAACTTGCCAGAAAATTAAATGTTTCATTACTTTAAATACTTCGAGTATTTCAATAGATGGTAAACCAACACAGCATGAAATTGAGAAAATACCGCAGACTGAAATGAACTTGAGAAACCTATCACAACAATATGTAAATCAGATGTTGCAAAAAGACTATGTCAATTAGTTTACTTCATTGATTAAGATTTCCCTTACTATACTTAGGTTGATCTTATATTGGTTTTAGTTAGATGGCATAAGGCATGATGGGGTTGACATATCCACATGGATAAAAACCCCAAATTCAAAATAGAGAAAAAAAAAAAAAAAAAACAATATGTAGCGGATACAACTATATAGATCACAACAATATGTAGCGGATACAACTATATAGATCACAACAATATGTAGCGGATACAACTATATAGATCACAACAATATGTAGCGGATACAACTATATAGATCACAACAATATGTAGCGGATACAACTATATAGATCACAACAATATGTAGCGGATACAACTATATAGATCACAACAATATGTAGCGGATACAACTATATAGATCACAACAATATGTAGCGGATACAACTATATAGATCACAACAATATGTAGCGGATACAACTATATAGATCACAACAATATGTAGCGGATACAACTATATAGATCACAACAATATGTAGCGGATACAACTATATAGATCACAACAATATGTAGCGGATACAACTATATAGATCGAGTTTGATTATGACACTATGTGATTGTATCAGTTGAGGGAAAGTGCCGATAACAGTTTAGGTGATCGTTTTTAGGGTTCCGTACCCGAAGGGTGCCAAACGGGACCCTATTACTCTCTCTACGCTGTCCGTCCGTCCGTCCGTCTGTCTGTTACAGGGCTGTATCTTTGTAACGGTATGAGATAAATAGTTGAAATTTTCACAGAATATGTGTTACTATAATGTATATCACGACAAATACTAAAAACTAAAAAAAGTCTAAAATTAAAGGGGGTCCTCATACAAGAAACCTCGAAAAACATGCATTTTTTTCAACGTTTTTGTTTCTGCTCTATCTTCAAAACGGTAATACATACCAGCGTCAAACTTGGTCTGGTTATAGTGTATACTATGTAGTTTAGAAAATACTAAAAACAGGGCAAACATAGACATATGTGCTGGTACCTACGTAAGAAAGAGATGCAAAAATTCACATTTTGCGTACGTTCGTTGATGTCTTTTGATGAACTCTCGTAAATTGAATCAGTTTCTATGCGGTCAATGGATGGTACGGAACCCTTAGTGCGTGAGTCCGACTCACACTTTGCCGGTTTTTTATTAACTGTAGGTCAGTTATCTGTTTTTATGTGTCAGTCATCTGTAGATTGGTCTAAAAAAACCACGGAGTACAATGATTTTACGCTAGTAATATACAACGGGTATCAGAAATGCGTGGTCATATTTTAAGAGCTTATTCAGGGGATGCTATCGATCAACTTTTACTATGGGACCCACCTTGAAATCGCGAAAAAAATATCAGCTGTTCCTTAGATTTTGTCGAGCGACATAGATGATTTAGTAGGGAACAGCTGATATTTTTTTTTGCAATTTCAGGTTTGGTCCCATAGTAAAAGTTGTTTTAAGCTATGCCCTGAATGAGCTCATCAAATATGACCACGCATTTCTGATACACGTTGTATATGTCTATGACTGAGTATAAAAATATGAAATACATTATATTCATCATCATCATCATCATTTTAGCGGAAAGACGTCCACTGCTGGACTAAAGCCTCCTACAAGGGGAGAGGGATATGCCAGAATCGCCACGCTTGGCAGGCGGGTTGGCGATCACAGTAGGTTGTTTAAATACTCAGAGAACGCTGCTGCCCATCCTTTGGTGAATCCCTTAGTCGCCTTTTACGAGACCCATGAGAAAAGAGAGAGTGGTGCAATTCTTTACGCCACACGGAACATATATTATACTAGCTGTGCCCGCGACTCCGTCCGCGTGGATGTCGGAAAATAACATCGTGTCATAATTATGAACACAATGTCTTCAAATATATACATATAAGCGCCTACACAGACGATTACACTATTTACCGACCATACTATATTTTGTTTTTACAACCAACCGGCTAAGGTGATGGAATTTCATGGAATTAGCCCTAAACTCCCTCATTCTGAGAAGATGCTCGTGCCCAGCAGTGGGAAGTAATTGGGCTGATTATGTTATTCTATAACACTAACCACATCTCTTCTTATGCTGAGAAGAGGCCCGTGTCCAGCAGTGGGACTGTAATGGGCTGGTAATGTTATGTTATTCTAGAATACTAATAATATCCAGTTCATTAACTCTTCTCATTTTGAGAAGAGGGCCATACCCAGTAGTGGGACAGTAATGGGTTGACTACGTTATGTTATTCTATATTTTCTAGTTTCTTAACTCTTCTCGTTCCGAGAAGAGGTCCGTGCCCAGCAGTGGGGCAGTAGGTAATGAGCTGATTATGTTATGATAATCTATTACACTAACAATATCCAGTTCCTTAACTCTTCTCATTCCAAGAAGAGGGCCATGCCCAGCAGCGGGACAGTGATGGGCTATGTTATGTTATTCTATATTTTCTATAATACTAATAGAATCCAGTTGTATTTTTAGGAACCTGCAACCTGCATCCAACCAACAATCATGACCTCTACTTTGTATGCAACTTAATACAATACAGGGGTCAAGCTGTATCGCTGGATCTACTCAACCGATTCAGATAAAACATACCCTATATTTTAAGTTAGAGTAATACCAATACAAATGCTAAGTTTCATTACGATCCGTTCAGCCGTTTTTACGTGATGAGGTAAAACAGACAGACAGACAGACAGACAGACAGACAGACAGACAGACAGACAGACAGACAGACAGACAGACAGACAGACAGACATAAATTTTTTAAACGATTGATTCGTGTTCTATAGCTTATTTCTAGTCCCCCTAGCCGGTTTTCGCGAAAAAAAACTGAATGTACAGACTTTTCGACCTTTACAGTTTTATTATAGTATATAGATTGTTGCGGTTAAAACAGATCAAGAACAGCGAAGTCTTATCACATTTCATCGTAAGCCCATCTTGAAGTATCAGCACGCAAGCGTTCACTGACGAATTTGTTTTGTCTTTTGCCTATAACGTCAATTTGTTTTCTCTTTTGCTCAAGTCTTTTGTCTCTATAGACGGTACTGGATTTGTTTTATCTCGATAATCAGCTCAGAACAATACAATGTGTACTTAAAACCTCTTAAGGGGTCTGAAAACTTCTTGTCGATTTATCTGGACACAAAATAGTTCAGTAATAGGTCAGTTGATTTATTTTTCGTGATTTCAGGATAGGTCCCGTAGGAAACGTTGTTCATTCTGATAAGTGCAATGACCATTTAGGAGGTACAACAATACCAACAACAACAACAATACCAACAACAACAACAATACCAACAACAACAACAATACCAAGAACAACAACAATACCAACAACAACAACAATACCAAGAACAACAACAATACCAACAACAACAATACCAACAACAACAACAACAATACCAAGAACAACAACAATACCAACAACAACAATACCAACAACAACAACCATGTCAACAGCAATACCAACAACATTAACAACAACAACAACAATACCAAGAACAACAACAATACCAACAACAACAACAACAATACCAACAACAACAACCATGCCAACAGCAATACCAACAACATTACCAACAACAACAACAATACCAAGAACAACAACAATACCAACAACAACAACAATACCAACAACAACAACCATGCCAACAGCAATACCAACAACATTACCAACAACAACAACAACAACAATACCAAGAACAACAACAATACCAACAACAACAATACCGACAACAACAACCATGCCAACAGCAATACCAACAACATTACCAACAACAACAATACCAACAACAACAACCATGCCAACAGCAATACCAACAACATTAACAACAACAACAACAACAACAATACCAAGAACAACAACAATACCAAGAACAACAACAATACCAACAACAACAACAACAATACCAACAACAACAACCATGCCAACAGCAATACCAACAACATTACCAACAACAACAACAATACCAACAACAACAACCATGCCAACAGCAATACCAACAACATTACCAACAACAACAACAACAACAATACCAAGAACAACAACAATACCAACAACAACAACAACAACAATACCAACAACAACAACCATGCCAACAGCAATACCAACAACATTACCAACAACAACAACAACAATACCAAGAACAACAACAATACCAACAACAACAACAACAATACCAACAACAACAACCATGCCAACAGCAATACCAACAACATTACCAACAACAACAACAACAACAATACCAAGAACAACAACAATACCAACAACAACAATACCAACAACAACAACCATGCCAACAGCAATACCAACAACATTACCAACAACAACAACAACAACATGTAGTTAGTTAGTTGTAGTTTTCAGTTATTTCAATAACACGTTGTATGCTTCAGTTATTGTTCTGTGGTACTCAGTTTAGATTGTTGATCACATAATCTTGTCATTAGCGTCAAGTAAGACAATGGCCTGTTCATTTCTGGGATAGGTATTCTTTGATTCTAGATGATATCTCCCTAAATACAAGACTTAAGTATGGCATTAGAAACTTATTGGAGTAGTTAATGGATATTGTAAGAAACCATCCTCAATAGTGACTTTCTCGCAACAATTTGGTTTAGTAATGATGATGATGATGACTGAATTTAGGGTTGCTCAGCTTAGGCGAGGGCGAGACGAAAGAACTTCACCCGTCCCCTGTACTCCTAATTTTAATTAACTTAACCGAATTTGTGGTCATAAAAAATTGTAACAAGGATTTTGTGATATCAATTGCTACCCTTGACTTGATTTTTCTATTTGTTTTTAGACAATACCGCAATTAGGTAGGTATACAAAGAAATCGAAATAAGGTAAAATCATCAATCTGTGCCATGCCTTGACAGTAACTATTAAGTAATCTGTGCCTTGACCAAGATTTTAATAATTGATCGATGAATGTGGGTAAACTCTGGATAAACTCTGTAGTCGAAACTAGTTTGACCATTTAGTGATAGACACAGACATAGTAAAAATATAGACGAAGTGAAGCCAACAAAACTGTGCTCCTCCGTGCACAAACCAGCGCTCTCGCACACACATCGTCGCCTCAGTGCTTGAATGTCCAACCGACCATTGACCAAATTTTACCGGAGACGTTTTTTAGGGTTCCGTAGTCCTACAAGGAACCCTTATAGTTTCGTCATGTCCGTCCGTCTGTCCGTCTGTCCGTCTGTCCGTCTATCCGTCTGTCCGTCTGTCCGTCTGTCCGTCTGTCCTAATCCTTTACCGCTTAATAACTTCTACAGTTATAAACATAAGTAAATGAAATTTTGACAAAAAAATGGAATGGATATAGATCTCAATTTTAAAAGAATAAAAAAATCTTGATTACGTTTTTTAAGGGTGGCGCCCATACATGTGAAATGGGGACGAAATTTTTTCGCTGCACCCCCTCGTGTGGGGTATCGTTGAATAGGTCTACTAAAATGAAGGTAATGTTTCATACACAACTTTTTTATCAGGTGTACCATCTGCGAAACACAGTTCGCCAAAGTGGCTTGCAATGTGTCCCCCCCCCCTGCCATTTCTAAACTATGCAACGTAGAAACTTATAGTCTTCAACATTGATAGACCTTTATAAAAACTCTCTTTTAAAATTATTTTGAGTATAATGGGATTATAAATTTTTGAGTTATAGTGAGAAAACTGAAAAATACTTAAGACGTCCTAGTTCATAGGTCATTGACCTTAGAGAAAAATGATCATAGCAAATAATGCTCCTTTAGTTACTTTCTATTTAAAAAAATCACAAAAAGAAACACACTTCTTAAATTTAGCTTCATAAATTTAGCGCTAGGTGGCGCTGTTTGCAAAAACTAAAATAGCAATGATTAATATTCAATTTGATTTGTTTGTAATTAGACCTACTTAAGGAACCCTATAATACTGAGCATGGCCCGACATGCTCTTGGCCGGTTTTTTTAGTTTATTATTGATTTAAGATAAATATTTTTAAACTTGAAGATTTAAGAATAATGTAATATATACTATACATAATATTTCTCTTAAATCAATAATAAACTAAAAATAACGTCTCCGGTAAAATTCGGTCAATGGTCTGTTGGACATTCAAGCACTGAGGCGACGACATGTACCTGAAAGATATTTGTTTCTGGCCATGCTTACTGGACGATGCTGCGACGACATGTGTACTGACAAAGATAATATAATCACTACGTTTATGTACTGAGGCTTAGTATCTTAGCGTGAACTCATCCTACCTAGGTGTTCCACGGATAAACCCGATTACCCCAAAGTACATCTAGGTGAACCACGGGTACAAAAAGTTAACCGTGGAACATCTAGGTGAACCACGGGTACACTCGATTACACAGAATACATCTAGGTGAACCACGGGTACAAAAAGTTAACCGTGGAACACCTAAGTGTACCACGGGTACAAAAAGTTTACTTTGGAACACCTAGGTGTTCCACTGGTACAGAAAGTTAACCGTGGAATACCTAGGTGAACCACGGGTACAAAGAGTTACCCGTGGAACACCTAGGTGAACTACGGGTACAAAGAGTTACCCGTGGAACACCTAGGTGAACTACGTAGGTGGACCACGGGTAAGCAACCATGTTTCCAACTGTCAAAAATGCAGTGCTATACCAATTTGACAGTAGAAAGCATGAGTTCACGCTTATATTCGTCTCTGCATATAAACCAGCGGTAAGCACGGTTTGATGTGTGGTTAAGAGTAGGTACTCTAAACCGACGAACGAGGTTAATGAACGTAGATGAAGCGTAAGAGGTGTGTCAGGATCGTAACAGGTGGAAATCCATAGTCTCTGCCCACCCCAATGGGAAGCAGGCGTGATAATATGTATTTCATCAGCCAAACGCCATCCACAGCTGGACATAGGCCTCCCACAAAGCTGGTCATGTTGGGGGGATATGCCATAATGACGGAGACGGACCTATTCTGTTGTTCTCTGAGTGAATTCACAAGAACAGCATTATTTGTATTATGTTACAAAATTTAATTAATACTTTATCATGTTTATATTCCGTACACTGCCGCTTTGGGTTAAAAAAAATATTCCTGTAATGGTAGTTATAAGAAAGATAAATAAATAAAATAATCGCCACGCTTGGCAGTCGGTTTCGCGATCGCAGTTGGTTGGTTAAATACTCAGAAAACGCTGCTGCCCATCCTCTGGTGAATCCCTTAGTCGTCTTTTACAACACCCATGAGAAGAGATAAGGGAGATAATTTGTATGTAAAATAAAACACTAAACTATATAAAAAAATTTACTGTACAGCCGTCATTATGCCGCCATTATACATTCTTCTTATATCAATATAATCATTTAAGTTTATCCATATCTTTGTCTGTAAATGCTGTGTATACGGAGATGAAGTTCCCTTCGGTCTGGTTCTTGGACTCATTCGGTTCGACTGGGTTTGTAGAGTTTGTTAAATGTCGTTCTTTCAGCGCATCGGGTAGGACCTCATAAGTTAGCTGCCATTCTTTTTTTAGTTTCAGTTCCTCCAAAGCATTTGCGCTGGAAATTGAAAGAGAGATTTCGATAAGAAATATTGGGAACATAGCTTTTAGAGATACAATTATTTCCTTCTCACTATTACCTATTTTCATCACGGAACAAAATTTTCATAGTTTCGGGAAATTGACAAACGATTATTTATAATAGCTTTCCCAGCCTGGATTTGTGCCCGGTTAATGGCAATAGGCTCGCCTGGGACTTATAACATAACTGGCGAAATGTGGGTATGCTATAAATTCAGTTATACACCTGTGCCTACCCCTAATAGGAATACATGCGTGATGTTATGTTATGTGTATGTATAGGCAGAGGTGTAATAGTACACCCACATTTCGCCAGTTATGTTATAGTCCCATGTAATAGGGGGCGAGCCAATTTTCTATATTGCCTTATGAAAATTAGTCCACGATTATTAGCTACGGTTCCTTAATAATGAGCGGACTTTATTCATCAACACAGCCATCGAAGTCCACTGCTGGACATAAGCCTCTTCTACGTTGCGCCACAACACTCGGTCCTCTGCCTTCCGCATCCAGTCCCCCCCAGCCACGTTCTTAAGGTCGTCGGTCTACCTGGCGGGGGGGCGCCCTACGCTGCGTTTGCCGTTTCGCGGGGTCTCCACTCAAGCACTCGTCTGCTCCACAGGTCATCGGTCCTTCGACAGACATGGCCAGCCCACTGCCAGCTTACTGATCCTACAAGCAATGTTGGTCACTCCGGTTCTTCTCTGGGCTTTATTCAACATTATATAAATACTCACACAGCGTCATCAGTAACATCGAACCGCAGAACTGGGAAGCCGACGTCGCGACCTCTCTGTATTGCATTTTTAGTGAGCACGTGGACTATTTCTGTGTTCTTCGGACTGTCATGAGGTACTATCAAAATAACCTGGGACAAAAAATTAAGCCAAGTTTTAATTTATTCGCATCAAACAATTAGCTCCTAAATGTTATTTAACTGGCGTTAGATACTCGCGACAAAAGATAAAATAATGGAAATGTAGGAAAAAGTCTATTTGCAGCAGCGGTCCCAGCTGATGATAGTTACCAAAATGATGAATGTGAAATTAGATTATCTTCAAGAGTGAGCATCCTTCTAGAACTCGCCCCGTTGCTCGATTGTCACCACAAGTTTTTCAACAGGCGGCTAAGTAGTAGAAATCTTTTGTACGTGACAGTGTGGTTTACACGAACCTTTTTCCAACATGGAGATGACAATACGACAATAAATGAAAACATGGTTATTACTAGTGTAGAGAAGCATTTTGAACACATAAATAAGTTGTATATCGAAAATTTAAAACACGAAATTTATAACAAAATAAATATTAAAATATCGAAATAATAAGTAACACCATGTGTAATCATCTGTAATCATTGAGAAAGAGAGTTTAAAATCATATAGATTCGAACAGGTCTTTGGCCTAACGATCTATCCCACCCAACCAGCAAAGTAGTCCGTTAAGAAATGCATTTATCACTGAAAAGTGAAAATAAAGCGTTATTAAAGTATCCGTTATGACCGTGTGTCCTATAATAGCGACTTATACAATATTTTAGCTGTATAATATTAAACAGCATTTTGGTAAAAATAATAAGTGTTGTAAACGTTTACATCGAGGCCTATGTCCAGCAGTGGATATCTTTCGGCTGAAATGATGATGATGATGATGGTGAAACGTTTACATCGACTCCATATATTACGCCTTTATCACAGTACTATAACTGACGCCGCTACATCAAGTACAGAGCCATCTTGTATTATTAAAGATTTACACGATACTGTTTTGAAGCAATTTTGTGTTATTGTAGCTTCCAAATGAGTATTATAGTACAAGTGTTTAAATAGTATTGAAAACACAACTATAGAACAATAATGTACTGTTGCTGATTTTTACATCACTATTAAGTATCGAATTTGAGCAATAAAATCTTCCAAATAGCTACTATAGTGTCAATGTCATAGCTGTCACGAGTATACACTTTTAACACTGAAAGGTAATCAAAACACTATTTCGTAACTTGTATATCTCATAGTGACGTTACAGAGCTTTTATCGCTTTTATTGGACCTTTATGATACATAAAAGTAGTATATTACTAGTTTTAATCGACCTAAACATCCTATAAAAGAAATTTAACATCGTTTTTACAACGTAAGTCCCGCGTTTTGTTTATAAACTGGCTGCTGTGTATATGCTAATGCTGTATATATGCCAATGTTTGTGAATGTTCAGACGATGATAATGATAACGCAGAGTGATAGGATTATTATTTTGCGGAATATGCCTCGACAATCAAGTGGTTTAATCTAAGATGTACCAAGGAACCCTATTTTTAACATGGCTGCCGATGGCTGTCACTGCTGCGCACTAATTAAGCCTATAGTAAGCACGTGGGTACCTTTTTATCCGTTAATAGCAACATGTGATTGGAGACATTACCATGTTTTAATTGATTTTAATTTAATAAATATTGAAAATCAAGGGGAGGGCATTAAAAATTTGTTAAAAAATACTAACTACTTTATCAATAAAAAAATTGTCGCAAGTTAAATTTACTGTCTATCTAAGATAACATTGATTTCACAATTCGTGAGCGCCATATTGCTAATAGTAATATCAATTTACTTATCAAGAAATAATCTTTAATTTTATTTTACATCAAACCCACAATTTGTATGAGAAATGAGACTAAATTAAATCGTACTATAAAAGATCCCCGATCTCTACTATAGTACAAAAAAGTCCATTAATAGAGTCGTGATGGCTTTTTTGGTACTGTTTTGTGATGAAAGCGCCACAAAATCGCTGTTAAAACCTTGAAAAGACTTTTACGACATTATTATAGTACAAGTATAGTACTAACTTGTGATGTATGGAGCTACAATAACTTGGCTTTGTCACAAAATTGCAATGTAACTGCGCCAAAACCTGCCTGGGTAAACGTTTACATCATTATTATAGGACATTATTTGATACACTAAATAGTGTGTCCGAAAACGTTCTCTCGATTGCTATAGTACACATTTTTGCTGGTTGGGATGCCAGAAAAATGGCCCTACATTCAAAATTAATGAAATTAAAATAATTTCCTGTGGCTAAACTATTAACTGGATTTGATTGGTTTTTTGTATACAATAGGAGAAGGTTGATACTCTGTACGTGGTTTTATTGAATGTCGTATTATCACCTCCACTTTGTACAACTGACTCCAACTATCCGGAATTATGAAATTATGGAAAAACCACCCATATATACTTATGTACTACGTACTAGATGCGCTGTTTAGAAGAACAACATGATTACACCAGTTATGGTTCCGAAACCACACTGTCATCTGTCATTAGTTCACTTGACAGCTGTCTCGCGAACACACGTAAATATTATCAACGGTTGTGTCAACTGAATTTGGAACATGCTGCTAATATGAGATCGCGTGTCTATTGAAAAAACACTAAAAGCTCTTCACCTGTAATATGTTATGCACACGATATTTGTCGTGCAGGGCCGGTGCGCGGAGGCAGTGGGCGGTGAAGTGCATGAGTCTCCTGGAGCGAGTGCACCTGACGCAGCGCGCCCAGCGCTCCAGCATCGTGGCGTCCCACGGACACACCGACATACCGAGAGCCAACCCTCTAATTTGTGACCAGCCGCGCCGCGATTCCTGTTGTTCCGCTAGCATTGAGTGGCCTGGGGAAGAAAGAAGGCTTTCATACCTATCTTGCTCACAGTTACAAGTTTTTTTGGAGTTTATTACATTTACGTGTTCTAAGTAGCTGTTTCTTATTATCATAAATGCGAAAAATATCTAACCACAACACATTTATTACACGCTGTGCGTGTGCAAGTGAAGACTCTGTATGGTATAGTAGCATTATTCAAATATCCGAACACCTACGTTATGCGAGCCCAACGTCTCCCGCAAAGCAGGGGTTTGGCTGGAGCTACGCTTTATTGAGTGACTGAGTCTTCTTATTAGGCCCACTGTGAGTGACCACGTTTTAGTGCCATAAGTAATTACTGGCAACACACTGGTCAAAGACTTTCGTCTTGAGACACTGCGGTATTTTAATGAGAAGATATTGCGTAGCTTCCGGAACGATGCCCAACCGAAATGCCTGACAAATGCGGCATATGGCAACCCTACATACACACGAACTTGTATGGATAGGCTAACGCTTCAGTAGTATTGTAGGTGAATAAACCAGTTCGTTAGTATTAAGTATCATAGGCCAGTGGCCTGATTCACAAACGTTCGAAAAGTTTCCGTTTCCGAAGAGAAATTTGACCGGTAAACGAAACAAACCGACCACTTCCTGCAACCACGAATTCTGCAAAGCATTCGAAACGTCAGGAAAACCAATTTTAATAATAATACGCGATGTAATCCGATTAAACTTGTTTTATTAAAAAACGATTTGAGAATCGAACGCACCCGGAAACGCTGTTCATAGTTCTTCGAGTGTTTTGCGACAGCAAATGGCTCTCGGAAGAGTTTCCGTAAATTTCGCGTTGCGTTTCCGAATCCGTTCGGTTCCGTAAAATGCCCTAACTTTGCCCACAAGCCCTACTTTGCCTAAGGCAATAACTTAATTTTTACACGCACTAACACTTTATTACTGAACCAAATGTAAGCGTTGTCATAGTTTTTAAAGCTCCCCAAGTACGGAAATCATAGCTATTATAGTTTACTCAAAAAATAACTAGGCAAAGTAGGGCTTGTGGGCCAAGTTAGGGCGGTTTACGGTTCTCAAATTTTTTTGTTTGTTAATAAAACAAGTTTAACCGGATTACATCGGTTTAATAATGTTATTGGTGTACAATAAAGAATATTCTATCTATCTATCTATCTATCTACATCGTGTATTAAATTATAAAAATTGGTTTACCTGACGTTTCGAATGCTTTGCAGCGTTCATGGTCGCAGGAAGTAGTCGTTTTGTTTTATTTTCCGGTCAAATTTCACTTCGGAACCGGAAACTTTTCGAACGTTTGTGAATCAGGCCATTGGTCAGGTTCCATACCTTGCGCGAGTGCCCGCGCCACGTAGTCGCACAGCACGAGGTGCGAGGCGGCGGGCGGCGTGCCCAGGCCGGGCCAGGCGGCGCGCGCGTGCTGGCGCACGAAGCGCAGCACGCGCGGCACGTCGGCGGGCCGCGCGCGCCGCACGCGCACGCGCTCCTCGCTCTCGGAGCCCTGCACCTGCAAGCCGTCCTGCTGCACACTTATCAAGTTATATGGAAACTCCATCTGCTTTTTGAAAGATTAATAAACCCATAATATCAAGCTATGGAGCGTAGTATATTAAAAATAAGACTTAGTGATCGGGTTCGTAACACCACGATACGCTCCAAGACCGGTATTGCCGATGTAGGCAACAAGTATGGCAGATTAAAGTGCGAATGGGCGGGCAATATCAGCAGAATGCACCCAGAAAGGTGGGCAAGGATCGCTACACATTGGGCGCCTCAGGAAGGAATTCGTCGAGGAAACGCTGGCGGGACGATCTGGATATGTTTCTCAATAATTGGACTGAAGAAGCTACTGATAGGGAAGTTTGGAAGAATATGAGGGAGACCTTTGCCCAGCAGTGAGACAGTACAGGTTGAAAAAATATATATCAAGAACTAAAATGAACCCCAATTAATGTAATCACGGACTAATTACGGCAAGAAAACGTTATCGTATGAAGGAGCACAGCTGTTCAATAGATTACCAGAGGATCTAAAAGAATGTGATAACATGAATGTGATCAAAACTAAGCTAAAGAATTATGTATGTACACTGTACCATTTCCAACGCTCTAGAGGCTAAAATTATATAATTTAGTTATAAGTACTTTTGTATCTCATTATAAGCGAACTGTTATGTAAGTTCTTATGAGAAATAAAATTCTTTAACCTATAATATGTATCAGCAGGTTTCTGCAAGAATAAGCTGCACTTGCCGCGGTCAGTCCGTGGTGACCATTTCGTTGCACATCGAGTCGTCACGGGTAGTCAGAAGCCCGAAAATTTGACAATTGGTCTAACCGAATGTCGGTATTACCCAGTGACTGGGTTGCGGGGATCTGATGGCAGTCGCTCCGTGTAAAGTACTGATTTTCCGCCGCATCTGGTTAAACTGGAAGCCGACTCCAACATAGTTGGGAAAAGGGTCGGAAGATGAATATGCTTCACCAGGTATTCTCTTCCCGCGATGGCCCGAGGCTACGTCATGATCGGTGTTGCCATTGATTGACATCTTCAATTTGTTTTAAGGATTTTTTTATTCATACTGAATATAAAATAAATTGCTAAATAGCCTAATTATTTGTTATCTCGTGTTATTCATCTAATTAGTTCTTAAAGGAAACTGTATAAAATTACTAGTCAAAAGTGCCAAATAAGTGAAAAAATGTATTTTGCTCAGGTAATTTATTTACATACATATACTGGCAGCACACCAAACTAACAAGTGTCACGCTGGAAGCCCGCTATTGGCTCCACACCCGAAGACGTAATCTTGAGCCAATCACGTTATCAAACCACAAAGTAAACTTTGTGACCAAGCTGTCACGGGAAGAGAATTAAACTTAGTAAACATACTAATAAATAAATAAATATCTTTGGGACATTTTTTACACAGCACCATCTAGTCCCAAACTAAGCATAGCTTGTGCTATGGGTACTAAACAATGGATATAATAATATAGTCAAAGCTAATATATTATTATCATGAATTGACCTACCTTTGATTTCTAGTAGTAAATACCTAATGAGCCAATTGACGTCAACTTCTACACAATTCTGTAAGTTTCTTTAGCAAATAGCCTTTTTGACTGAGCTAGGCAAACCTACAGCCAAAATGTAATTCAGAGCTCAAGAAACGAGTGAATTGTTGATAGATCTTATTTCATCTTATGACTACAAACCATCAATCAACCCTGCATGCAAATGCCCTTGAGATGTCCATTCTGTCAAAGATCGGACTTAACTGGATTTATGTGGGAAATTATAAAAAGTTATTCTTTAAAAAATATAGGATCTTGGTGGATGTTCTACTACTTGAGACTGAAGTATGATCAATGGGACTCACCACAACTTGCCTAGAGTTTACATCTTGTTTGTCTGAGTAGTACCTCCTGAGGTGTCCGCTGAGGCAGCTCATCGCGACGTGCGGTTTTCTGATGGCCTGTCTCGCCGTAAATAATTTGAATAAACTTGACAACGCGGACATAGTGGGGCAGCCGAGAATGATTCCTTTTGTTTTCTTGTAAATTCTAAAGTCTATTTATGTCTGTTTAACATGTTTAGGTCTTTAATTTTGACTGAAAATTTAATTAAATTATCCAAAAGTATAATATGGTGGCATAGTGACGGTTGCTGTGACAGTTTGTCGATTTCATCCTTAGCATTTCTGAATTTGAAATGTTTTTCCAGCGGCCAGGTTCCTGTGAAAAAGGTTTTAAAGTTCTTTTTTAATTTTGATAATGTGAGAAATTGTATCCATAAGTTCATAAAAAAATTCAATTATATTTACTACGAGTTATAAATGTATTGGTTTGTTCTAGTTACGTGCTATATTTTAATCATTATTTTAATTTCTTCTTCTGAATGACCATTTAACTTTATGAAATTGTCATCTGTCACCATCTCCAATAATTTCTTTCCATCTCTCAAAATCATGTAGGAAAATTATGTATTCAATTAAAATTAAAACAATAAAAATAGCAAATTATATAAAAATCATGAAGTAGATTCAGAAAAGGGTTTAAAATGCAGTGTTTAAACACGTTAAGAGTCAGTGCTCTGAGATTGTCCAATGTGGGCTACGCCCAGTCTCATCTCAATGTCATCGCTAAAAGGTTTAGGAGAAGCAATCCTTGCGACTCCTGTCTATATCCCCAGGATAAGAAACCGGTTAGTTTTTGACCATCAACGTACCAACTTACTTCTTCATCGTTGTATCTAAGATATTATCACACTTTCTTATTGTATTTTTACCTGTATGTCCTGTGTCTTGTTTTTGTACTAAATAAACGTTTTATCTATCTATCTATCTATCTATATTATGACGGTACGGCTATCAGATACTGTTGGCCCAGAAAAAAGAGATTATAATCACTATGGCCCAGAACTTACTGAAGTTAACGCCAAGTGCGCATGAAGTGGTACTTCGTAGTCTTCATTAATAGTTTTAGTTCAAGGACTTAATACTTCATCTATGCCTTCTCATTATGTTTGCCATGTTACCCTGAACATCAGCAGTCTTTAAAATCATTTTTTTACTATTTATGATTTCAGTGTTTCGATATTCGTAATGTGTCGATCGAGCGAGCGACACAATGTCATTCAAAATTGATTCGTTCCTTCCTCTACACGCAATATTGGCCCCGCGAGCCCAGCATCATAGGGCTATGGATGCCTCTCGATAGCCCCTATCTAGAAATACTCACCGATAAATTTTCTCATTCCGGTAAGCATTATTTGAATACAACAAAAATAAATTGGGGACTTTTATTTAACCACTACAAAATTAAATAATGTATTAACTAGTATAAACAATGACGCATTTAAATAGCCACTACACTATCTTGTAGGTAGAAAAGAAGCTAAAGACGTCTAAGTTTCCTAGACATCAACTGTTTATCTTATGTGCTCTTACTACATACGGATTTAAAGTCAATGATGGTAGCAACTTGGGAGAGGCCTATGTCCAGCAGTGGACTGCGATATTTCTTGAAGGCTCCCATGTCGAATTTGTTCGGGAAAACCGCTGACGGAAGTTGGTTCCACAGTTTTGCTGTACGAGGCAAAACGTGGCGGGTGAAACGTACTGTAGTTGACCACCAACCATCAAGATGGTGAGGATGGAATTTAGATTTATAAACTTTAAGAACTGGTTGGAGAACTGTTGGTTGAAGAACTTTATTTTTATCATCTTCAGCTATACATATAAATTGCAACCACTTTCTTCCTTCAGGGGAACGTCTTCTGGCCTTCGAGCACGTTGCGCGAACATCTGAACGCAAGCTGATAGGCCTGACCGTGGCCAACAGGGTATACCCCTGGATGATCAGCGAGCTCGAAGAGTGGGCCCATTACACGCAATCCAAGCCCGAACGACATAGGATGTACTTCTGTGCCCATTGTCTCAAGAGTCCTGATTTGTTTAAGAAGTACAATGTTGACTATATTTATGATGTTAGTATTTTTACTTTTTATTGTGCATACTGTAATAGAATATTTGGATATGCTGCCGTGTGATGCGTTATTTGATTTCAATCATGATTTAATTCTTCTGATCAAAGACTGCAGCCTAAGAAGCCTGTAAAGGCGTTGTAATATATTCGGATGTCTGCTCGATTTCAAATCTGATTTATTATTGCCAAAATAAAAAAGAATACAATAAAAATTAATAAAGTAGGTACATAAATACATTTGCTGATACAGCGCAACGTATTGTATTGGTTATTGCACAAAGAACCTTGAGTTACGTAATCAATGTTAGTCCTTATTTTTATTTTATTTTTTATAGTAAAGGATGGCGAAACGAGCTAAAGGCCCACCTGATGTTAAGCGGTTAACATTTAGCGGGCCCATAACAACTGCAATACCACCTAAATGGTACCGCAAGTCTGTTCGCCAAACTGAGACATGAAGATGGAAAGTCTCATGTGATTGTAAATTTAACCCCCTATCCTACCTAATACCTTTAAAATACCTTTTAGGCACATATGGACCCATATCTGTAGTATGGAACCAGTGAATTTGTTATTTAGCTATTAAACCACGTTGTTTTACAATAAACAAATAGAAATAAAGACACTTTCGAGATGCTACTGGTACCTTTAGTTGTAGCTTCGGTTTTAAAGTTATAACGATACATTTTAACTAAAACACATTGTACTATTTATTGCCTTAGATTGAGGTCCTGGGCACAGCAGCAGAAGTCACAGGGCAGGGTGTGGGTACACTTCTGCTCAAAACAGCACTTGCGAGCGCGCAGGAAATGCGACATCCACTGGTCCAGGTTGTGTCAGTCAGCCAATATACGTGAGTTAAATGTATTATTATGTTAATGGTATCTAAGGATTGTTTATTTCCTTATTAAAAATTCCGTCACTTTTTTCACCTTCCACACTATAGCTTTACTGGTTAAACGGTAAAAAAAAGTTAAGAGAACTCAGCAGGTATTCAGGACTGATAAACGCAGTTACATCAATTATGTTTTAATACAAATAAAATTACAGAAAGTACAAAATTTCACGAAGCTGCTGAATTGATGCAATTTTAACTTCGCATACATCCATGCAATGCAAATACATGTTACATGTAATGTAACTCGTATTAGTAATTGTGATTGTTCTAGTATTGTGATTTTAAAATCAGATTATTTATCATTTACATGCCAATTATGGCAAATGTGCCGAATTAATTGTACCCGACACATATATCTACCACATTTAAGCAAAAAAGAAATTAAAATTGCAATACAAAAAATATAATTTCTTTTCAGGTCTAGAATCTGCGAAAAATGTGGCATGAAAAGGGTTTGGTCTATGGATTACACTGACTTCGTTGACGATTGTGGTCAACGCGTGTTCTTCCCAAGACGTCCTCATCACACTGTTGGCGTATACGTCAAATACTTTGATCCAAAGAAAGGCGGAGAGATCCCATGTAAACCTCAATTGTAACCAGTCAAGAGTTTTAATTTGTCTCGCCAATGTTGGCAGTAATAACAAACTTTTGCACGTATCACCAATCCATCGTTCACTGTACAAACTGTTCGTTTCAGAGTTACAATTGTTAGGAAAATGGTCATGAAATAAAACAAATCACAAATATATGTTTCTTTTAATAAAAACAATACAAAAATATAAAAGTTACAAAAATTCTAACTAATAAATATTACGATAACTGCTCATATAACTAACATTCGTTGAAACCAACTTCTCATACAATATACAGTTCTATTCAGTTTAGTAGATATTCAACGCCTAATCTAGTAACGGGTCCCTAATACTAAACTCAAAACTATACAAATTAGCTCATTGTGTAAATTGCACGAGTGGACAGATGTTTCAATCATTGTACAATCGACAGCAGTACATCGTACGCTGAAATTTTGAATGGCAAAAGTGGCAGATCCACAGTTGCATATTCGAACTGACGTCACAAAGTCGCTTGCGCAGAAATGAAATTATGATCATTGGTATTCAATATTTTATAGATTTTGGTCGTAATACTGAAAAAGATTTATGAGTTACATAAGAAATGTAAACGTACTTAGATATTAAAACAAAGAGTCTTCTCACGTTGACCAAGCTAATATTAACGTTTTTTTGTTTTATGAAGCAAATTTTATGCGCCGTGTGTCTCGGAAAGACGTTGGAGCCTTCAACAAAAACATAAATAATTTGCAAATTAATGTTGAATCATAACCCGACAATCTTATCAATGACATCATTCCGACACATGAAATCTTTTACAACAATTTGATTCTAATCAAAAACAAAAATTACTAACTAAAGCTGTAAAGTAACCCACTGAAGTAGTTTGCCAAATTAATAGACGTATAAAAAATGAGTACAGACTGACAAAAAGTGTTGCACTGTTCGTTTTCATGGGGCATGTTCGATTCGATACGCTAAGTTACGCAAATCAATGTTTGTGTTGCGGTCAATGCTTTAGTTCAGGTGTATATTAGTGGTGGTTATCTAACTTAGAAAAGTGATAGAATAATGTAGGAGTTTGATACTTTGGAAAATAAAAATCTTATGAAGAAATTATTTTGATGGATGATAGTGAAAAGTAAAAAGAAAGAATAAAGAAACAGTATCGGATAAAAAAATAATGATGATGAATTTGATTCTTCTTCTATCGTGTCGACAAGAGCTACATAATGGTAATAGCTCATGCTCATGAATGCTAATGCTCAATTTGATGAAAGTAACTATACGAAATGAGTAGATGATCTTTCTTTTTTTCTTACTCAAATTATCAAAGAAAATATTTTAGCTTAAGATATAAAGATTGGATTTCTTGGTAAACAAGCATTTAAAAAAAATACAGAATGAACCGTAGATAATGTATAATAAAGGGATGCTGAGCATAACATTTAAATGAAAATAAAAGGCATAAAATTATTGTTGAGTACTCGAAGACACAAATTACGATTGTAAACGCCGATCGTAAAATTTTAGAGAATAATCAATTTTATATAACGATAGCTTTCATAATATAACAGTAGAAAATTATAGCCGCTTCGTCATAGCACTTTTGATTTACATAAACAACCCAACAAAATATTAAAAAATTGAAACAAAATCTTTAATGATCTTTACTGAATTTAATATCCCGGAACTTATTGTGGTTAAACTGGAAACAAACATTGACTGCAACATGTAATATCGTTCGTTTCGGGTCGAATCTAATTTAATTTTAATTACGTACTATTAAGCTATTGTCAAGAAGCCATGAAAATTACGAATTATTTTAAATAATTACTAATTAGCTGTCAAATGAAACCATCAGGTCAAACGGGCAACTGATAATGTAGAATGTCGTAATGATATTCGTAGAGCTGTTACAGAAGAAAAATTATTTCTGTTGAAATCAGAATCTAGTTGACTCTGATTTTTATCCTTTCAACGCCTAAATGTAAGTCAGGATAAAATAATTAATGTAATTATTTCGTGATTAATTTTGGATTTCAAACTTACCTACGTTGTTTTATAAGTTATTAACTATTATACAATATATTAAGCATTTCTTCTACCACCCTCTTGTATAAACCAAGATGTGCCAAAACCTACAAACTCAACCGACGTCGTACCTTCAAACCTTCACATTACACAAAACTATAGACCAACATTCCCAAATGGCATATAGCGCAACAGAATCCTAGAGGAAACTGACTCTTAGCACTTAAAGTATTAGACCTAGTTTTTCTTGTAGCTCCAGTGAGATCCACCATCCTTGCCGCCTTTCCTTCCATGATCTGCGTGGTTCTCGTGGTGGTGTTCATGGCCGTGTTTACCGTGGTAGCCCTTGTGGTCTGCGTCCACATGGCCCTTGTTGCTGAGGATAGAAATTATTGTATTAATTATTATTTGGATCTACATTACTTTACATCCAAAAAATAGGACGGGATCATTCGTAGAATATAATTAGGATAGTAAAATTAACGGAGAAAATAAAGCTACAAACTACAATTTTCACCAATCTTTATGGCAGCTCTGAATACGAGGCAAATGCCTGCGCAGTAGCGAAAAATTTAGAATGCGCGGTTGTTAACTAGGATGCGGGGCGCTGCATAGCGCTAACTTCAAAGTGGTCATAAAATTTTGAGAGTAGGTACTGTAATTTAGCTACAAACTGAAGAAAAACTTTCATGTTTTTTTTTTTCTCATAATACAAAATAATCGTCACGCAGATGAACTATGTGACGATTATTTTTGTTTTAATTTGGGTATTTATATGCATGGCTTATAATTTACTCACGCTTAAAAGACAATACAACATTAATTTTATACATAAACATGAATACTTTAGTTATTGTGATTACAATTTAAGATACCTCACTTTGCTTTTAATTACCCAACTATGTTATAAAATAACTAAGCTCTCATCATAATCATCATCAATTGAAATATCAGTTGCAGTTGGTGGCCATTGCTTGACATATAACTCTTTCATAGACTTCTCCAGATGGTTCCTATAAAAAGGTACAGGTAAAGACCTGGAGGATCGTTTACTGAGGAATTATCATTCTGGATTGTGGTTGTATTTTAGGTTGAAAGAAAAAAATAGGAATGTTAAACCTTACCTGTATCCCTTCTTTCCCTTCTCAACAAAGTCGTGTCCTGCGTTAACGTGGTGTGCCTTCTTCTTCCCACTTTCATTGCTGGCGTGCTTGGCATTGAACTTGCCGTAGCGATGGTGTTCACCACCCTTGTGGAAGTCATCGTAGAACTTGTGCTCCTTGTGGAATTCGTCCTTGTGGTACTTATTGTGATAGCCTGTAAGTACAGGAAAGATTACATGTAATTTTTATTTACTGATAGTGGTAGTAAGCATACTATAAGATTTAAAAAATCGATTTGTGCCAAAGAATCCTTTGAAATATTCATCTCTATCCGAACTATATAAATTAATATCGCAGATGACATAAAGTGTTATTATTATTGTGGTTAATATTGATCAGATATTGTTTGAGAACTACAGATGGTTTGTGGTCCACAATCTCAAGTTTAGTGTGACCTCGAGTATCTCCAGTTACAAATTCAACTACGGCTGATATTTCTAACAACAATAAAGTAATAATACATCAAACAACGTAACATTTGCTTATTGAGGACAAAAAGTAAGGTTACAACAATCTGTAACAAGTTACAAACAACAATGATGAATAGCTTTTATAAAAAGATTACATGCAAATCGTGACGCTCATTTTCAGTAAATTTTTTGTCATACCCACAATATTTCCGAAATGAGCGTGAAGACAAATTAAAAAGAACTTTAGTCACGTACACTTGCAACGGATTTCAAACTTGTTCCCAATCTTTTCGATTATGATAATGAAAAGGAATTTGAAGTGCAAACTCGCGAGTATTTCTTTGTGAACGAATCAATGGAAAATCGTAGTATTGCGGTTGAGGTCAATTCAAATTGAATTCGAATAACAAATAACTTTACGTAACGTTAGCTTTCACTTGCCCGCCAATTGTTACATTTTCTATTATAACAGGTGCAGTTGCTGCTTATGCCCAAATAACTGTTTCGGTTCGGTTCTAAATCGATTCGTATAATGTAATTTTGCATAATACATATTTATCTTCTTATTTTCTTTTTATTCAGATAATAATTTCTTTGTGTTCTTTTTCTTTTCTTATTGAGAACTTATTTATATTGTTATTTTTTTGCTTCAAATCTTGTTTAAAAGTAAAATAAGTGTCTATTTCTAAATTAATTATTAATTAATTTTATATTTGTTAATTTATTGGCATTACTACTGTGATTGACAACCAATTGTAATTGATCATCTGAGTGTACTGTAGCATCAAATTAATTTGATTCTAGGTAGTTTACTTTGAAGCTGTTTGACGTTAGAACTACTTAAATCAACCATTTAGCGGTTGATTACCAGTCTTCCAAAGGCCGGTCAACGCAAAAATTAACTAATCAGCTGTCAAACCTGTCAAGAGACGTGATTGGTAGCATGGTATAATAAGATATTACACCAAGTCACGATCAGTGTTGCCATTGATCGATACCTTCAATATATTTAAGGAGATTTTTGTTCATAATGAATATAAAACAAATTCCTAACTAGCCTATTTGTTATCTCGTGTTATTCATCTAATTAGTTATTAAACTGTATAAAATTACTAGTTCAAAAGTGATTCTTTATAGAAGCAAGTAAATGAAAAAATGCATTTTGCTCGGGTAATTTATTTTCACAAAGTGGCAGCATATCAAACTGACAAGTGTCACGCTAACAGCCCGCTATTGGCTCCACGACCGATGACGTAGTACGGAGGCAATCATGTGACCTAGCTGTCACGGGAAGAGCTGGTGAAACATCTTATTATACCTTATATTATACCATGGTTTGTAGTACGCATTTTGGCCGACCAATCACAACAGTTGACATGAAACTTGGAAACTGGGGTTGAGTCAGTTAAAATTATCGATTATATTATGGTACCTGTTGGTTTCAGAAAGACAATTTGATGCTTTGCCAATGCATAATTTGGTGGAAACTTAAAACATGCTGGAGTAGTATTTACACTCACTCAGTAAAACTCATTTTATTAAATCTTACCCTTGGTCTTATGTCCTTTCTTATGCCCTTTCTTCTCATCAAACTTGGCTCCTCTCTGTCCGAAGGCTTCCTCCTCATGACTGCCTTTATGCCCTGCATGGTCGTGATGTTTCTTCTTCTTGCCCGCTGCTTCTTCGTATTCTTTCCTATGGTGTTCATCAGTCTTGAAGCCTTTACCGCCTTTGTCTACGTGGTGGTCATGATGGTAGCCTTTTGAGGTCTGTAATGTATGAAGTTCTTGTTTATACTAACTTGTTTAATTTCAGTTTATGGAAAGTGTCTATTCAATACTCGTTTTCGTCTTTTAATTCTTCTTAGGTACTCGTCAAGAATATAAATAAATAATAAATAAATAAATCTTTTTGGGACATTTTTACACAGAACCATCTAGTCTCAAACTAAGCAGAGCTTGTGCTTGGATACTAGACAATGGATATAATACATTTTTTTTTGTTTATAAATAAATACTTATAATATAATAAACACCCAGATCAACACAAACACTTCCTCACACAAATATTTGTGTCCTGTGGGAATCAAACCCACGACCTCGTCATCAGCAGTCCGACCCTCGAACCACAGACAAATACATACAGGAAATACGTACAGAATATACATTTTCCAGTTGAATTAAAATTTTAAAAACTAGTCAGCATGAAAATTCAAGGTCCTCCAACTGGTTTTTCCTACAGTACCTATTAAAACATTAATTAAATTTTTACTCACTAAGTAACTGATTATCTTTTAATAATGTAACAATAACTACAATTTTCTGACAGACAGACCTTGAAATATTAATATAGAAACAATCTAGAAGTATTGTCAACAACATGATTATTCTGTTTGATCAAGTAAGATGATAACAAACGTTTATCCCCGTGACGTCATAGGTAATATTTTGACCATAAAAGATGCTAAGTAACTATATGTATATCTTTCTATGATGCTATCCGTTTCAATTAGGCCTAGCTTTCTGGTCAAACGCAAGCCCATTTGACATACAAAAAAAGATCACCTGTTATGTAAATTCTAATTTACTGTAAGTTCTTTTTAATCATAAATTGACTGATTTTATATACAATTACTTACGAAAGTAACTACACATGGGAAAAAAAATTAGCTGATCCCTACATTTTTGTCAGTAAAAGGAACACACTTAATTAAGGCATTTTTGCGGGTTTTTGTTACAGTATTTACAGAAACAAGTCATAAGGCGTACTGAGAAAGGCTTTGAAATGCACTGTACTCTGGTGCAGTGTGTTGGCACGCGCGGGCCGCCCACTTTTCCATTCTATCTATCTATTTCTGTGGTGGTACCTAAATTATTTATTGAATTTTGTAGTTAGATTGATTTAATTTTATTCTTCCTCTAAGCTACTTTTCAAATATTTTGGGGTCGACTTAGCAATAATTTATGTTTTAACAGAAATGTAATTACCTATTTGGCAACTCGTAATTTAGTAATAAGTTATCAGATCAGTAACTGCACTATCGATTTGGGAATTCCTGTAATGGTACACATGGCTACACATCAAGCTGTACATTTCCAGTATAAGCTGACCTCGCATTGTGTAGGCTTTCCGTACAATGAGAGATCAGCTTATACTGGAAATCTACAGCTTGATGTGTAGCCGTGTGTACCTTAATGTGTATGTAAGTTAATAAATAAATAAATTTTTGTTCACATTAATCGACAAAATATATGGATGAGCGGTGTTTTTTTTTGCGATTTCAGTTTGGTTCCATTGTAAAAGTTGTTCATACTGATGAGTACAATGACCCCTTAAGAGGTTTTCAGTTATTTCAATAACACGTTGTAGGTACCTATATACATAGATAACGTTAAAACAATGCCTTATCCTCATACTATTCCGCCGAATCGTTTATTTAGCAACTCGGACGAATAAAAATGGCGGACGCAATCTCGCTAAGAAAAGATTGAAGCACTTCTTTTATTCCTAAACCCACTATAATTTCTATATAATTTTAACATACCAGATATATATTGTTATTTTATTTATGACACTTCGACAATGACTACCGTCACACGAGATTTGTTTCGTAATCGCAGCTTTTTGTCTTACTATGGGTGTGCATATGTGCGTGCCAGCCCGTACTTTTAAGCGAGCTGTCTTACTATGGTTGCCTCACTTTTTGTTCAGCGAGATTCCGTCCGCATTTTTTTATTCATCCATGTTAAGCAATATGACTTTACGGACAGCAGTACCTAGACAAAAGAGTTACCCTTGCCGGTTTTAATTGTGAACACTCGGTTGTCATAATAATAACGGATTTTTTGTTGATACTTCCATATTGCACAAGTGTCATGCTCCATGATTACATCTATATAATCTAATATGTCAACATCTACAGCTACTCATAATTAAAAAACCGGCCAAGAGCATGTCGGGCCATGCTCAGTATTATAGGGTTCCTAATTACAAACGAATCAAATCGAATATTGATCATGCTATTTTATTTTTTGCAACCAGCGCCACCTAGCGCTGAATTTATAATTTAAGAAGCTAAATTTAAGAAGTGTGTCATATCAATATAACATAAAGTTACTTTTTGTGATTTTTTTAAATAGGTAGTAACTAAAGGAGCATTATTTGCTAAGATCATTTTTCTCTAAGGTCAATGACCTATGAACTAGGACGTCTTAAGTATTTTGCAGTTTTCTCACTATAACTCAAAAAATTATAATCACATTATACTCGAAATAATTTTAAAAGAGAGTTTTTATAAAGATCTATCAATGTGGGAGATTATAAGTTTCTACGTTGCATAGCTTAGAAATGGCAGGGGGGGGGGACACATTGCAAGCCACTTTGGCGGGCTGTATTTCGCAGATAGTACACCTGATAAAAAAGTTATGTATGAAAAATTACCTTCATTTTAGTAGACCTATTCAATGATACCCCACACAAGGGGGTGCAGCGAAAAAAAAAATTTCACCCCCATTTCACATGTATGGGCACCACCCCTAAAATACATAATCACGAATTTTTTATTCTTTTAAAATTGAGTTCTATATCTAGACTATTTTTTTTACAAAATTTCATTTACTTATGTTTATAACTGGAGAAGTTATTAAGCTGTAAAGGATTAGGACAGACGGACAGACGGACAGATGGACGGACATGACGAAACTATAAGGGTTCCTTGTAGGACTACGTAACCCTAAAAAGCATCTATTTAGTTCAAATGTATTATAAAGATTGAATATGTATGTATCCTCCCACTTGAGTTTAAAGGCTCACTGAAATCACATAAGTACATACTACATAAATAGATAATGAAATTTAGATTTACTTAGCTACTCATCATTACAGAAAATTATGTTAAATTTAACGTAGGTACCTTTGTTGCTTGTGATTAAGGCGAGGCAATTTTGTTCATGTATCTGGTTTAAATTATTTCGTACCAAAACAACCAATAAATTTTACTGATAGATATAATACTAGATTCCACTTTATCATCATCATTTCAGCCGAAAGACGTCCACTGCTGGACATAGGCCTCCCCCAAGCATAGCCAAAACGACCGGTCCTGCGCTTCCCGCATCCAGCAGATTCCCGCGACCTTCACCAGGTCATCGGTCTACCTTGTGAGGGGCCTACCCACGCTGCGCCTTCCAGTACGCGGTCGCCACTCCAGAACTTTACGATTATAAAATTCCACTTAAACACATACCTATGTGGGAATCAAGTTCATAAGTTATGCTGTTACCTTAAAGTCCAATATATAGTTAGTACGTTTAAAAATAAATCTCTTACCTTCCCGCCATGTTCTCCGTAGTGTCCTCCATGTTTCACATGTCCACCACCTTGAGAATGACCATGAGCATGCTTCGAGTGATGTCCAGTTGAAGCGCCGTACAAGTCTCCTGCAGCCAACTGCTTCGGAGCCTGGATCGATGGCTCAGCAGCCACTGGCACTGGGATGGGGTTCTCAAGAGGAATAGGGTTCGAGGCTAAAGGAACAGCCACTGGCGGACTAGCCACAAAATGAACTGGTTCAGGCACAACAGCTTCCACTGAAGCGAGCTTTGCCTCAGCAATGTTAGCACTATTCACATCAGGTTTCAAGTACCGAGGGGCCGGGGCGTACACTTTGTGGTAGTGGTTTGCGCTAGCCGCAAGCATCTCTTCATAAGGCGGGGATGCCATCTCCGAGTCATCAGTGAACTCGTGGACTTCGTACTGGTGAAGTTGACGAGGTACCCGCACATGTTCCGCTGATCTCCGAACTCTCGGCTCACAACACCGCTTGACACGGACATGCTCCTCAAACGGCCCCGCATCATGGATATCGCGCTTACTTCTTGAGTGGTCATAGTCATCATATGAGTCGTCTACATCTTCTTCTTCTACCCACGGCTCTTCTGCCACTTCGGCTGCCGCGATCGCCAGCAACAACCAGATGACCACTGGCCGCATTTCGTTCGTTAAATGCTCTGTTCTGTTGTGTTTTTTTTGTTTTATACTTCTAAACCTTTCACCGTTGACTAACAAAGGATCTTGCTAAATGAAGTTGCGCTGATATCAGCTTTTATATGAGACGGTGGGTAAATGTTTGTTGAGTGCGGGCGGCCGGGCGCGCGGTACGGTCAGCACTGATGGCAGACGTAGGCGACGTAGCTCACCACCTAGAAAGCGTATAACGACACGGAGCAAATTACGGTTTTTCCCGGTGCATTATTTTCGCGATTTTTCGACCACAGTGAAAACGGCGGCCGTGAATTAAATCTAACTTTTACTGCAGACAGCCGCGAGATCAGGTTGCGTAAGCAATTACGATCGGAACTAAACGATTTTGATGCGTGACCTTTGCCAGAAGATGTAACTTATTGTACGCAGGTAGCGGTGGAATAAAATTTTACGACCTACCCTATTTTATTTATAAAAGTCAAATATTCCATTGATAAGTATACGAAAGTTTTTGATCAAATTATCTAATTATAGATTTATCCAAGTATGCTTTTATTTTAATGTAGATAGGTAGTAGTTAATTATAAGAAGTGTATTTATATTGTATAAAGTAGTATGTAACATCAAAATGCAATTAGAATAATTATTAATCAACGAAAAAATTATTTTAATCATCAGTATGCTTTTAAATTTCAGCATTTTAAGAAACAGCAGGTGACTATTTCAGATTGAGACTTAAAGCATAAAATAGATAATAATGTATTATTGTCTATTATATCGGTTATTAAGATCGGTGACTCCCCTGGTGTTGCGGATGTCCATGGGCGGCGAAGATTGCTTACCATCAGGTGGCCCGCATGCTCGTTTGCCCTCCTTTGTTATAAAAAAAAAATATCGATTAGAATCGGTTCTGACTTAAAATTCGGCAGTATCAAATTATTATTTAATTTTAGACAAATCCTGATATTTCATTTTGGTGCTGATTTTTTATCATACATAATGATATGAGCTCAACTGTCCAATTAATTAACACTTTGTGTTAATTATATAATAATTGTGTTAATTAATTACACAATACAGTTTTGAAAGACGATAAATGTATTATGTCAAAAAAGTACAAGCTCTGCTTAGAAGTTTTTAAACTTTCGCGAATTTCACTCATATAGATCTAAGTTTAGGGGACTTGTCGCGCACAATTAAATCAAATAAAAAAGTTAATTAAGAAAACCAAAAAACCCGACTGCGACCAAAAACATACGTAGCATCCGCCTGCGTGTTGATTTGATAGTTTCACATATACCTACATGTACCTACACAAGTCTTGTTTACATCTTTTCAGTTATATTTATACGCAGTCGAGTTTTTTGGTTTTCTTAATTAACTTTTTTATTTTAAAATTTTTAGTTCTGTCATGTTTTATCGCGCTATTAATGTAATTCATTTTTAACGATGAATATTTTGTTGTTTTTTACCATTTCTCATTCCAAATTACATTAAAACATATAAGTTGTGTATATTTTTGTAAAGCATTTATAAAGCCCTTTATTTTGATACCCCACTCGATAGGTTTTGAGGGAAAAAAAATAATTATGATGACTTAAAATGGCGCCAAAAAGCGGCCATTTTATTTTTTATCATTTTGATATACCCAGTGCTGTGTCACTCACGATTAAGACAAATCTAACGACACCTCTCAAGCTAAAATCCATCAAGCCGTTTAGGCTACAGAGCGTGCCAAAGAAATATACATACATACACTCGAAAAACATAACCCTCCTTGTGGCGCAGTCGGGTAAATATAACAAACATTTTGACTAACCTCGACGTTTCGGTCAAGTTGCATTGGCCGTGGTCACGAGCAGACTGAAGTATGAAGCTCTGCTTGGTTTGGGACCTGATGGTGCTGTGTTAAAATATCCCAAAAATATTTATTTTTATTTAAATATGTCCTCTTATACACGTATGTTCTTATCTTTGTACTAGCCTATGCCCGCAGCTTCCCCGCGTGGATGTTGTTTATCACGCATCTCTTGAAAAATATGCATTTTCCCGGAATAAAAAGTAGCCTATATATTAATCCGGGTTATATTCTATCTGTATGCTAAACTTCATTAAAATCCATACAGTAGTTTTTGCGTGAAAGAGTAACAAACATCAACATAATATTAGTAGGATTCACGCCATGACTAGCGATTTATTTAATAAAAGTTTACGAAAAACTCATTAACAAAGAATTACAAACCATTTCTCCTGCGTACAAAAATAAATAAACAATGAGATGCGTAGACGCATATTTGCATGAATAGCTGAGTGAGGCCCACAACAGTGTTATCTTTTTAATCAAATATTATCTCTTTGAAGACGTCAATTGAAGTAAACACTTACTAATTACTTCAAGTATACTTTGTAATTACTTCAAGCTAAGGAACTTTAGTTAAATTGTGTTGCAAGACTTGTAAAGTATTATGAATTGCGCAAGTAAGTTTTTTTTTCATTAAAAAAAAGATAGCTCACATCATGATTCTCCTATGAGTGACGATATTTAACATTTTAACCGCCAATGACACCTATAGAAGACAAACGATTTCGTGCTCTCTGCGCCATGACTTAATAACTTTGTACTAATGTCCATAACATAATATAACATAACATCACGCCTGTATTTCCCCGAAGGCGTAGGCAGAGGTGTATAGTACACCCACATTTCGCCAGTTATGTTATCATCAACTCAGCCTATTGCAGTCCACTGCTGGACATAGGCCTCTCCCAAGTTGCGCTATAACACTCGGTCCTCTGCCTTCCGCATCCAGTCCCCCCGAGCCACGTTTTTCAAGTCGTCGGTCCACCTGGCAGGGGGGCGCCCTACACTGCGTTTGCCGATTCGCGGTCTCCACTCAAGGACTCGTCTGCTCCAGCGGCCATCGATCCTTCGACAGACATGGCCAGCCCACTGCCACTACAGCTTACTGATCCTACAAGCTATGTCGGTCACTCCGGTTCTTCTCCGAATAATCTCGTTACGGATTTTATCCTTCAAAGAAACTCCAAGCATAGCTCGCTCCATAGCTCGCTGAGCGACTTTAAATTTGTGGACTAGTCCAATTGTCAGTGTCCACGTCTCGGCGCCGTAAGTCATGACAGGCAGGACGCACTGGTTGAAGACCTTTGTCTTCAAACTTTGCGGTATAGGTGACGAGAAGACTCGGCGAAGTTTGCCAAATGCTGCCCATCACAAACGGATCCTTAATTATCCGGATTTTTTTATCCTTTGGAGTTATGTTATAGTCCCATGTAATAGGGGGCGAGCCTATTGCCATTGTCCGGGCACAAATCCAGACTCCGGGCTGCTAATTAGAATTTCCTGATGAAAAAACCCAATAACACTTAGCCCGACCCGGGAAACAATGTCCATACAATATTTAATTTTGTCTTCTATAGAAGACGTGGCGCTGAGGGCACGAACACCTTTACGACGCGCACCGTGCCGTTGAAAAGGTTGAAAATGTTAATTGATCGTCCGGCGCACCCTGGACAGTCAGCCCCTTTACCAACCTGCTGACTGGCTAGTCTTTTCCCCACGGCATGAGCTATTATCATTATGTAGCTCATGTCGACACGATAGAAGAAGAAGATTCTCCTGTAGGTATTATGGGAACAAATTTCAAAACCACAAACGCCCAGACCCGGAACAACTATCTGCAGGCTTAGCATGACCACTGTAGACAAGATATTTGTCTACGGAAGAATCGACAAAACTATATTCTGTTTTTTCTCTCTTGTCTTATTTAGTAAACAATCTTGGCACGTCTCTTTATTCAAATAACTACTGATAAAATATAATTACTAGTTCTGAACATGTCATTAAAGAAAGAAAAAGAAAGAAAGAAAAAATATTTATTGCCACAACAAAACGACATTAGGTTATAAATGTTATTTAGTGTGTGAAATTGTTAACATAATGTCTTTTGATAATTATTATTGACGAATTGCATTAAAAAGACATGCCAAGATTGGTTTACTAAATAAGACAAGTACGAAAAAACAGAGATTACATTGTATAGAACTTTATCTGCCATTTTGTTTATTCTTTCGTAGACAAAACGTTTGTCTACAGTGGTCATGCTACGCCTGCTGTTGGCCATAAAATTACATTGGTTCCGTGCGAGAATCGAACCCGGAACCTTAAAATAGACTGCCTCTTTCAAAAGGTTTTTGAATGAATAAATCATCATTTCAGCCGAAAGACGTCCACTACTGGACATAGGCCTCCCCCAATTAAGGGGGGGATATGCCATAATCGCCACGCTTGGCAGGCGGGTTGGCGATCGCAGTTGTTTGGTTAAATACTCAGAGAACGCTGCTGCCCTTCCTCTGGTGAATCCCTTAGTCGCCTTTTACGACACCCATGAGAAGAGATAAGGGTGGTGCAATTCTTTAAGTCCGGCACTACACGGAAAAAAATAAAAAATAAAAAATTAATTTAATAGGCTCGCCCCAACAATCATACCAACAGCCCATAGACGCCTCATAACAGGCGACCGATGTCTGCAACACATCTATGAAATTTCACTAATGTAGGTCGCCACTATTCGCCACTTGAAATCTTCAAATCAGTTTCGACCACTTGCATGAGCCGTCAAAACTGCCAATACTTAGCCAATAGCCGCCTTGGTAGGGCCAATCGGATTGCAGTCTCAGTTAGTAGCAGAATTAATTGTACGCATTATATTGAACATTACGCGTCTAATGGGTTGTATGGTCGTTGAGACAGAGAAAACAGACCGTAGACGCCACCCGTTTTTAAAGAGATAAAAATATCGATTATTTACTTTATCACCTGTTACCCTAATAATCCAGTTAAATACGAATTACAATACTTTTATTACAAAAACAGTAGTGATATCAACTCTATGACCTCACTGAAAATGGGTTCCGTAACTCAGCCTCTCCTTGACCAAGATGGCTGCAGACTGGTGCAATAAGTTTTTATTAAATTTAATGAATGCCACCAGTTTAGATCGGCGTAGATTCTGGTGAACTCTGAGTGATGCCAATGCAATGTAAGTACTACAAAAAAAAAAAAAAAAAAATATATATAAAAATAAAAATAAAAATGACTACCCAGCTGAGCTATAAAAATGGCTACCCATTTTTATAGCTCAACAGTAGATTCCTTTTTTTATACCTTTCCCCACGTAGGATTACTCCTGTTATATGGATGCGTTTAGACCCATAGATTATACCTACATGATGAAATTTTAATGGCTTCTTTCGCGAAAAGGGGTCATTATACTCATCATTATGAACAACTTTTACTATGAGACCAACCCTGAAAACGCGAAAAAAAAATCAGGTAGGCCCTACATTTTATCGATTTAAGTGAACACAAATGTAGGGACCAACAGATTATTTTTTGCGATGTCAGGGTGCACAAAACGGCGCGGCCATTGCTCAGCAAATTGCTGTGCCACATACATGG
Organism: Asteroscopus sphinx; assembly: GCA_949699075.1. Lineage (NCBI taxonomy): Eukaryota > Metazoa > Arthropoda > Insecta > Lepidoptera > Noctuidae > Asteroscopus > Asteroscopus sphinx. The sequence continues at coordinate 1,200,336 of OX453007.1, forward strand.
AGCAAAGGCACAGCGCTGGTCACATCTGCACAAAACGGCGCGGCCATTGCTCAGCAAATTGCTGTGCCACATACATGGAGCAAAGGCACAGCGCTGGTTTTCTGTTAGTGTTATTAAGGGTCTTGGGGCGTTTTACATCACGCTTGGTTTGGACCGCGGTGTGAATTGCCCAAGTACTCTTTTTGACTGGGCCATTTCGATACGTGGTTTGAAACGACCACGATCTTTTTTATAATGGGCTGATTTGGACCGCGGTGTGAAACACTCTTTACTCCAGTACTCTTTTTAATGGGGCGTTTCGGACCACGATCAAAAGTAAAAAAAACTACTAGGTATATTTGTGGGTTTTGTACAGACGAGAAGCAAAACGGTTTAATACAGGCTTTTGCCTTTCGACGATTGATAATCCTATGGTGTATCCGTCGGTGGTAACACTTTGACATTAGCAGCATCTTTATTTCGTAAGCAGTAAGGGCGGTTTTCGAATTGACGTGTTACCACTGTCATGCAGTCGACTGTACATTAACTACTCAATATGCTCAATGCTTTCGCGTAAATACTGCCTATGCTGCTTTTTGCTTGGTTTTTGACAGGCAATTGGCATCCTCGTTATGTAAGCTGGTCTCCAAATAACTAAAGCAATCCACCCCAAAAGACTTCTATAGGTAAACCATCATAATTATCATCATTTCAGCCGAAAGACGTCCACTGCCGGACATATGCTTCCCCCAAAACCAACCTAGTAGTTATTTTCTTTTGTTTTTTAGGGCACCCCCCATCCAGGTGGACCGACGACCTGATGAAAGCAGCTGGGGGGACAGGATGCGGAAGGCAGAGGACCGAGTGTTACGGTGCAACTCGGGAGAGGCCTATGTTTAACAGTGGCCTGCGATAAGTTGAGTTGATAATAGTTTTTGAGGATAGAATTTCAATCCAATATTCTGTCACCGTTTAGTGACCACCTAACAGAATAGGTCCATGCCGTCTCGCACGACCGAACGCAATAGTACAATCAGATGAATGCATCTTTAAGATGTCAAACATTCGATATTTTGTCTGTTGATGTAAATCGTGATCTAAGTGGAGTGCAATGGTCGAAGGAAATATCAGCTAACTCGGTCATGAAGGAAAGAAACACGTTATAACAGCTTGATTTTCAAAATTCTGTGATATTTTCCGAATATCATAACATTGATTTTGCACAAAATATTATGCAGCTCCTAATCTAAGATATTGTTCTAGGGTGAAAATCCTCATGGATATCCTCCGTCTGGAGAAGTTGGAAGGATATATCAGATTTTTACCGACTAACGGCCAAAATTAATATCCAATCTATCCGCGATTTGCCCTACTAGAGATAGAAATTTGACATATTTTGTATTGAGCTTATGTCAAATTCCTATCTCTAGTAAGGCAAAACGTGGATAAATTGGATATTAATTTTGGCCGTTAAACCTCACGGTGGCTATCATAATCATATAATCAGCCCATTATTATTGTCCCACTACAGGGCATGGGCCTCTTCTCAGAATTTGAAGGTTAAGGCCTTAGTCCACCACGCTGGCCTAGTGCGGTTTGGCGGACTACACACACCATCCAGAAGACTATATGGAGAACTCTCAGGTTTGCAGGTTTCCTCATGATGATTTCGTTCACCGTTCCTACAGTGGCCATCCTTAGTACAAAATAGAAGAGCTCCGGGAACTCCAATGGATCGCGCTGTTCCTCTAGTGCCACGCCTTTGGCACATCCAGGGCAAACAACATTGTTTCTCCCGCAGCAGCACATTTTGCTGCTGTCCTCTCCAGGGTTGCCTAGTAGACGGCGCGAGTCACTTTTAGCGTCCGCAATCCCGAAGATGTGCCTGATGTGGCGGCAGGGAATGCAGCATCTCACCTTATATTGGACTTGCGCCAGGGCGGGTGCGGACTGGCCGACCATATACAATCAAGAACTTTATGGTAAACGGCACAATGTTTTCTTCATCATGAATGCAAGTCATAATCGAATTCTGATCCGCACATAAAATCGAAAAGAGGTGCGAACCGGAATTGCCCTCAAACTCTCCTGCATGGGAGCGGCAGGCGTTTTTAAGCGCTGGTTTATCACTTCTTTTAGTATTGTTTCGAAGTATTATTTTATTTTATGGATTAATACTAATGTCTTTCCGGCCGAATTTCGGTCACGTAGTTAATCTCAACGGAGACTAGCCATCTGCTTGGGACATATTTATAGTGCACAAATGTGTGCGCAAACACAGGTGCACTCTATTCCCTCACTCTCATAATCCAATGGGACGGCAATCCGACACGACCAAAGCGAGATCAGGTGTAGGACCGACAGATTTACGTGCTTTCTGAGGCACGGGGGTATAGTACCAACTTCCTGACTCCGGGCTGCTACTAAGAAATTTTCGTGACAGAAAAATTCCAGTAACACTTTTTGCCTGACCCGGGAATCGAATCCAGAACTCCACGCTCGGCAGTCGCACTTGCGACCACTAGACCACACCCCGGCCACTCGATACAAAATGAATGCTTGCACCGCCTACATACGCAAGCTTACGTCTTATACAAACACGCACACACGTGAATGAATAGGGTTGCTTGTTGCTTGCCGCTCAAAATGCCGACTGCGTTCCAAACGCTTCTCCGTAGTTCTCAGAGATGGCGTTAGCTTGTGTAGCGAAAGTTATTCTTGCGCACGAACGCAGTGAGTTTGTACGGTCGGCGAAGAAAATAATTTGGTATTTTTAATTAGCTGCAGTAAATTGATAGTTTTATTTATTGTAAATTGTTACTTAAAGAGCTCGTACTACTGAATCACATTACTGAAGCTTATTAAAATACTATCAATCATTATATATATTGGAAAATAAAATAAACAGTTAATTAATCAAAAAAATGTATTATATTATTATTGCAATAGAAATTATACATTATAATAAAACAAGTTTAACCGGATCACATCGCGTAAATTGCATCGGTTGTGTCTGACGATGTAATCCAGTAAAATTTATTTTATTGTAATGTGTAGTGATCGCGAAAACCTAATAAATTATTAAATAAATTATATATTACACACACTGAAAAATTTACGCCTAAACGATTTAAATTGGCGGTTATTGAACCGTATGACATTGAAAATACGGAATCTCAAAAAAAGTTTTGTTTTGCAAGCATTACAATTTATAATAATTCATTCCTCTCTTATCATAAGTACGTAATTTTACAGTAAACAATCTCTCACTATAGTTGTAAAATTAAACTCTCGCGGTAAGTAGATACCTACCTTTAATAAAATACAATAAATAGGTACTCGAATAAGGAATCTGCTTTCAAGCATTAAAAAATCTTCTATTTCCTTGTCTAGATGTAGACACACATCTGTGTAAACCACAATACACTACCATTTTCAATTAAAATACAACTACAAACACCAAAAAATATATTGCGTGACGCACTCGACTGGCGATTGACATCCATTGAATATTGCAGTCCAACTTGCCGCCAAACTGCGGGCACGTGCAGGGCGCGGGTGAGGAACTTAAATTGGCGGGGGGCGGTGAGTGGCCGTTCTGTACGTTAGTACTATTAGATATTCTGTGACTAGACCAACAAGGCAGTAAATTAATTAATATTTTTTATTGGTTATTAAATTTTATGCAGGTATTATTTGGTCTCCAACAGAGAATACACAAATATTAGACGATTTTCTCATTGGACGTTCTGCTATACTTATAGACGTTTCAATAGTTGGACGTTTTGCTACAAAGACGATTTGCTAATTGGACGTATTGCTAAATAGACGTGTGACGTGAAGAACAGTTTATGCAACTAACACAGAGGTAATTATAAACAAGTGTGCTCCGCCGGTTATTTTTGATCATCATCATCATTTCAGACGAATGACGTCCACGGGTGGACAAAGGCCTTAAGCATCGCCAAAATGACCGGACCTGCGCTTCCCGCATCCAGCGGGTTCCCGCGACCTTCACCGGCGTTATTTTAGATATAAACTATTAAATGAGAACTGAAGTTAATTAAAACAAGCACGTATTGATTCACGCAACAATACGAGAGACTTTTTCTTATTTATGTCGAAAACGAATTACTTATCTAGAGTGTCGAAGTAGCTTGTTTAATATAGATCAAAATATTGGACGTATTTTGAACCATTAACTATTAGTATTTATGAGAACTTTATATAAGAATTGCAGTACAGATAACGTTTTACGCACCTATTTTTGAGCTCCCTCGGAGCTAGTTCTATGTAGCTTAATTTCCTATAATTTTTTATCCTGCCTCGTCCCTGCAAGGCTAAAACCTAGCTTTACTTCCTTAACTAAATCGCTGCTTAAATGGAAAAATGCCACAAATCAGAAATCAACAAAGTCGTTTTTATTCAAAAAAGGCGTTTTTATTGAATACAATTGAGTGATATATCATTTTAATACCGGACAAAGTTAAATTGTCATCATCATCATAATTTCAGCCGAAAGGCGTCCATTACTGGACATAGGCCTCCAAGCAGTTTGGGGGATATACAATAATCGCCACGCTTGGTAGGAAGTTAAATTGTATTTATACAAAACCCTAATCAAACCGTTCTATAATAATTTCCTGAGAAATCTTCATCTATATCTGGCGATCCTGGATACTAACTGCTTTGTTAGACTGTACTAGGTAGTCAGTTGAAAACCTTTATAAAAAAAACTAAAAAAATACTAAATATATAATAAAAAGGATGTTGTGGTACAGAACCAAATAGTGCGCGAGTCTGACTCGTACAAGGCCAGTTTTTCTTAGAAGTCTGCCATGATGACAACGATTGCTTAGAACAGCAGCGGTTCCCAATTTTTTTTTGGTTCAAGCCCTAAAAATAAATTTTATTTTAGGTAACTTCAACACTGCCTTTAGTACTCAATTTGTTGACATTGATTGTTCTTAGTATGTTCGTGGAACTCTCGCTTCACTTTGGGAATCGCTGGCTTATAATATTTTCTTACTCTTCCTTCTTTTCCTTGAACCTTTCTATTACAAACTGAGTGCAATCCCTCGTGAAAACTAGTGAAAGCTCGCCGAGATTGTGACTTACCTATATAATAGTACACAGTAAATTTTCAATTAATAGTAAATAATTACATCATTTAAAAGACAATCAAAACGAATGTATAAAACTTGTAACAAGTAATTAAGGCATATCAATTTCAAAAACTTCAAAAATAGAAACAAAATAAGTCAAGTTGTTACACCACACATAATAATTATTGCACATTGCGCTAAATAATTTTGTTCGTAAACCAAATTAATTTTAAAATTGAATTTGTTACATTTCATTGTGAAGTTGCTCAATCGGTATTTGTTCGCAAACAATGGAAGTAATTATAGATCTATCTTTAGGTCTTGAGTTTCTCTAATTATGGTTAGTGTAGAAACAGTGTCGGAAGTTAAAATTATCTGTTAATGGCGAAACAAAATCGCTAAGTGACTTTTTACCGGATCGGTTTTTGCGTTCCTATACCAGCTGCGCCAAAAAGAACAAAAAAGAATATGAATAAGATCTTGCTGTTGTTTTAATAAAGATTATTGCGATCGTCCTTATTAAGTAATTTTTATGAAACGATACAGTCGTTTCATAAAAATAAGAATCCTTATGAGACTAATCCCCGGTTACTGGAAGGCTGATCAATTTGATATATTGTCAAATCTAATGTCAGCTTCTGTGATTGGTACATACATACATACATATTATCACGCCTGTTTCCCATTGGGGTAGGCAGAGACTATGGATTTCCATCTGCTACGATCCTGACACACCTCTTTCGCTTCATCTACGTCCATTAACCTCGTCATGCATGCTCGTCGGTTTAGAGAACTCTTAACCTGGCATTTTTTGAGAACATCCGTGATTTGATCGCGATACGTGATTGTTTGGCAAAAATATTAACAAATGTATCCAATCGCAGAAGCCACAGAGAACCACAAAGGAAGCAAAGAAGAAAACTGATATTTTTGTGAACACATAACATAACATCACGCCTGTATTTCCCCGAAGCGGTAGGCAGAGGTGTATAGTACACCCACATTTTGCCAGTTATGTTATAAGTCCCATGTCATAGGGGGCGAGCCTATTGCCATTAACCGGGTACAAATCCAGACTCCGGGCTGCTACTGAGAATTTCCTAATGAAAAACCCAATAACACTTTGCCCGGCCCAGGAATCGAACCCAGGAGTCCACGCTCAGCAGTCGCGCTTGCGACCACTAGACCAACGAGGCAGTTGTATTTTTGTGAAACAACAAACAAAATAAAAAACAACCAATTACAACACTTGACATAAAATTTGAAGCTAATTAGTAAAAAAGTATTGATTACATACAACCAATGTCATACGAAGTAAAGGACTAACAGAAAATAAATTAAATAATGAACTAAAAATGTTTGTCAATAACTTTATTTCACCGTGTTAGTAAACAAATCGATACATCTAAAGCAACAGAGTGCGATATTTTTGTTAGTCGTAATACCGTCCAACTTACTACGTATTATTATTACTATTTACATTAATAGTACACTTAGGCTTACTATTAACAAAAATGGGTAAAAAAACCAATTCAACTTGTAATAGTTCCATGATACTTATAAACTGCCATGTCAATATGATATTTTAATTCAGGTTATTGAAAATCGGACGAACAATCGACATTTTTTCTCTGAAACCTGTCCAACGGGTTTTGTCTATTTACTTAAAATTGTGTTATGTTTTCACTTATGTATTTGTAGATTCATGACAATACAAAATGGGTTTTGGTTGAAGCTTGTGTTTTCATTTCTGTGTATCATAATTATAATTGCAAATGTGGTGCGTACCTAACACACAAACAATTTTGTTTTATTTGTTATTGTAGATATGTGCAGCACCAATTTCACAGTCTTCCATCTGTAGTTTTTTTTTATTTGAGAGAAATGTGTCGATTTAGTTCGTCAAAACGTTTCTCGCGAGGTCTCCATTCGGAGCGAACTACTAGTAAAAAGAATAATGGTTTGTGTGTTAGGTACACACCATATTTTCAATTTTAATTATGATACATAAAAATTAAAACACAAGCTTAATCAAATGATATTTTAAATTAGACCTATAATAAAAAAATCAACAGTTCCAGCATCTGTAAAAAACCAGTTAGTACTTGATAATATAACTTGCTTTAACTGTAGACTGTGTCACGATTGCAAAAGATCCCAGATCTTGGAGCAAAAAATATCTTCAACTATAGTTGGTCTGAGTGTAAGACAAAGATTTAAACTCAGACCAACTACCTAATATTTTTTAGTTGGTCTGAGGATTTAAAAAATAATAATTGAATCTTATACATAACATCTAATTCCGTTGTGTAATACAAATGAAAATGTTATTTTTTATATCTTACAATATTATATATGGCACAAATATTATCGAATATCGACTAGTTATAACTTTTCAAAAGTCTTTTATTTTTCATTAAAAATAGTGTGTATGGTGATGACCATTTTTTGTGTTACCTAATTAACAAAGTAATGGCTTTATTTATAATTTTTACAATAACATTATTAAGCTATTCATTAGCTTTGTCAACATAAAACAACATAAAATCTCAATTCCAATGTTTCATCATCATCATCATTTCAGCCGAAAGACGTTCACTGCTGGACATAGGCCTCCCCCAAGCATCGCCACAACGACCGGTCCTGTGCCTTCCGCATCCAGCGGATTCCCGCGACCTTCACCAGATCGTCGGTCCACCATTCCACCATTCCAATGTTTAGAAGGCATTAAAAAAATATGGCTACTAAAAATATTTTAGTAACACAAAAAATTGTGTCCACGATAAAAATCTAACTTACAAAACTAATTAATAAGTCTTTATCAAATGGTCTGACACAAAAGGCGTGAACTCGGGGTCTTTAATTTTCTTTTTCTTGTGTAACGGGCAGCTTTTCTGCCTTTGTCCTGTCTCTGATTTATTATGTGTCAGTTTATACTGGCTGGATAACTTGACACTTTTTTTTCTGTGTTCGCTTTTTTGGCAATTATTTTTGTCTACAATTTTGCCCGCGCCATTCACGGTGGTGTCACTGTGCAATGTGCTTTGTCCTAATATTCTAGAGTTTACTTTGTCTTGTTTTAATTTGTTCGTGTAGTCTGCTGACACTTCCAGTTGGCTGTGATGCAAACACGTTGATGTTATCTGAAATAATATTTCGCTGACTTAAGTAAAGTATTTTAATAATTTCTTAGGTTTTCGCAGTTTTAAAAATAATCAAGTCCCAAACAGCACACTAAACTGTAAAAGATAATGATATTGTGAGTGATTACTGCGTGCATCGAAACGATTTTAATTAATTAAAAATTATACAGTAGACTACAATATTTTTTTAGAAATGTCTGTAAAGACGCTTGTCATCTTAGTCTTTCTGCGACCACGAAGGCTGCAAAGCTTTCAAAACGTCAGGAAAACCAATTTAAATAATTTACGCTATTTAATCCGGTTCAATTTGTTTAATATAAAGTATTTTATGTAACTACCTAGTCGGGAACGTGGAGTTTCGGAAACCAGCCCGTTATACTATACTATAACTACCTAGTCAAATAAGATGAGTTTGACAAATTTTAACGAAAAAACTAAGATGGAATAGATTATTATAAATAAAAGATGTTGTTATACCATAACTTGGTTTTGAAACATTTGAAACATTATTTCAAAAGATGGATGGTATTTACCAGTAATTCATGACCATGAATAAGAAACTGCTGTGGACCACAAAACACCGAGAGTACAGAAGTAAAGGTTCATACAATGCGCGCTTGAGCAACGCACTCATAGACATCGTCAGACATCGCTCACAGACACGAAATCTGAGAACACGTTCAAACTGTGGCTAGAACAATTGCAGCGCGAGTGTAACCTGCTATGCCGGTGTGTGTGTTTTACACAGTTACGCAGTAATCTCTGTTTTTTCTTACTTGACTTATTTAGTAAACAATCTTGGCATGTCTTTTTAATGCAATTCGTCAATAGTAATTATTAAAAAAAATAAAAAATAAAAACCCGCCGAATACATAACCTCCTCCTCTTGAAGTCGGTTAAAAAGACATTGTGTTAACAAATTCACACACTAAATAATTTTTTTTTTTCCTAATTACATGTGCATCATCATCGTCATCATTTCAGCCGAAAGACGTCCACTCCTGGACATAGGCCTCCCCCAAGCATCGCCATAACGACCGGTCCTGCGCCTATTATTATTTATTATTATTATAGTTATTCGAATAACAAAAAGAACGTCACGGTGTGTGTTCAGTCCAGGGTTATTACAAGTACCCGTTTCAAGTACCAGTTCCCGTTTCCAGCTCCAGTGACGCAGCCGTCTCTTCTGCGCGCAGGCTACTGCCTGCTATAATCTGTCGTCATAGTACATACGAGCTAAGTGTACCATATCGTGGAAATGAACCAAACACATGTCCAATTAATTGTGAACCAACGACGGCCCGCCGAGTTAGTCGGGTAAAAAAGTAAATATTTTTTATATTCATTTTAACTTTTTATTTGTCTTCTACCTACCACTATCTATAAATTTTTAACTGAACATATAACATAACATAACATCACGCCTGTATTTCCCCGAAGGGGTAGGCAGAGGTGTATAGTATACTCAGCCTATCGCAGTCCACTGCTGGACATAGGCCTCTCCCAAGTTGCGCCACAACGCTCGGTTCTCTGCCTTCCGCATCCAGTCCCCCCCTATTGCCATTAACCGGGCACAAATCCATACTCCGGGCTGCTACTGAGAATTTCCTAATAGAAAAACCCAATAACACTTTGCCCGACCCGGGAATCGAACCCAGGACCCCACGCTCAGCAGTCGTGCTTGCGACCACTAGAACAACGGGGCAGTCAAAAAAAAAAGAAAAAATATAAATAAATCAGTCAGTATAAAGACGAAAAACTCTAACGTCTCAAGAGACATGCCAAGATTATTTACTAGATAAGAGAGAAAAAACAGAGTATACATACATGAGCTTTACTTCTGTACTTACTCTCGGAGTTTTGTGTTTGGACTGAGTCCTGATATTGAAAAATGAGCACTAAGGGCCACTTGCACCATCGTTCTTAAATGTGTTTAAATTGTATTTAAACACAATTTCTCATTTAAGTCAAACATTCTTCTTGCACCAAAATATTTGGCGTACTAAATACGTTTAAGAACCCGTTAAACTTAAATGCTCTGTTGATCTTATTTAACGCTGCTAAACGCGTTTAGGAACTGTCTTCAACAAAATATGGTGGGGATTTTTTGTTCGTATTGAGGTTGTTTTGAAATAAGTATGGATTTTTATGAATTGTTCTGTCACAATGATAAAGAAAATAAAATAATGTTATTTTACGGCAATTTTTGTAAGAAACAATTTATTTCGAGAATATTTCTTCTTACAAAAACCACTCAACGTCGCACTTGATTAGCAAAACTGACAGATTGGTACATTTAAATATAATTTATATCTATAATTTATTTATAAATTAAAGGTTGGTTGTTGGTACCTTAGCTACTCATTTATTATGTTTTTTTTTGTATTCTGCCCCGGTCACTACCTATGTTATCTATATTAGGTACTCATTTTATGTTAGGTTATGAACAATGCTGTCTTGCCTACGAGATCCCGTTACGGCGCAGCCACCCTCTGGTTCTTCGAATTCGTTTTTTTACGCAAAATCCCACAAACTTATCCTACCCGGTGGCCGGCGGCGCTGTGATCGACGACGACACAATGCACTATCACCAGGAGAGACAAGGAAAGAACGAGAAAGAATGACAGTTTGACAAATGTTTCAAGTAGTACAATTTTTGCTCACCGAGTCAGTTAAGTTTGCGGGGCTATAGAGAACTGATTTACCGACACGATAATTGCATTTAACTAAATGAATTTAAAAAATATTTAAATAGAATTTGGTACAAGCGGCCCTAAATCTCTGTTCTAACGTTAACTATGCAGACGACGACAACAGGGTGACTCACGGGCGTGGGCTGCCTGGGCCGGGCGTACAGCGCGGCGCGCTCGGCCAGCTGGCTGCGCAGGCGCCAGGCGCGCGCCGCCAGCTCGCGGCGCCTGGCGGGCTGCGCGCCGCCGCGGACGCCGTGCCATCTGGGGACAAATTCCAATTCAAATGTTTTTTCTCCCATTTGCTCGGAAATTGGTTCATTATTAAAAAAAAAGAACACAACAATCGGCTCTTTTATGTACGCAACGAAATAACAGGCCGGTAATATCCAACAGGACAGTAATAGAAATTGCTGGACACTTTTTATTTTTTTAAATTATGCTACCGAGGTTTTTAAGTACACACTTACATAAATTAGGACTTTTTAGGTACAAAATATTTATCATTATACAGGCTGATAGCGCATTTTTTTTTTCAAAACTTTGAAAAAAGAACAAGAACCGCGCGCGGGTGAATTGGCGTGAATGAAAATGAGATACTGTTGAATTCATTTGTGTTGTGTTTCCTCGCAAATGAGAGAAAAGTACTATATAAGTCTCGGCCGAAATAGCAATTGACGGCCTCGTTTAGTTAAAAAGGACTCGGCTTGCACCTCGTCCTTTCAAAATCACTTAGGCTTCGCCTCGTACTTCCAATATTACTCGGCCGTAAATTGCTTCATTTCAGGCCTCGACAGTAATGTACTATTTTATTACAAATAAACCTAATAACAAGCACTTTTGAAACGTCAGGCTCTAGTTGCACGCATGGTATAAATAAGATGTTTCACCAGGTATTCTCTTCCCGCAATGACAGCGCGATGCCTCCAAGCTACGTCACGATCAGTGTTGCCGTTGATTGATATCTTCAATATATTTAAGGAGATTTTGGTTCATAATGAATATTAAATAAATTCCTAACTAGCCTAACTATTTGTTATCTCGTGTTATTCATCTGATAAGTTATTAAAGGAAACTGTATAAAATTACTAGTTCAAAAGTGATTCTTCATAGAAGCAAGTAAATGAAAAAATGCGTTTTGCTCGGGTAATTTATTTTCACAAAGTGGCAGCACATCAAACTGACAAGTGTCACGCTAACAGCCCGCTATTGGCTCCACAGCCGATGACGTAGTACGGAGGCAATCACGTGACCTACCTGTCACAGGAAGAAACAACCTGGTGAAACATCTTATTATACCATGGTTGCACGGTTCCAAATTGTGGGTCCTATAGAGAAGAACCGGCAAGAAACTCCATGGATGAACTCTTTTTAAAATAGGTTATTGTTTATTACATCAAATTTATTCGAATAATGTGAGTATAATGTAGGTTAATGTGTGAAATAAACAAGAGGTTAATAGTGAGAATATTGCCTTTGGAAATAAACGTAAAAAGAGTTGCCATAGTATGTAGGAGCTGACCTGTCCCGGCAGACGGCACACTACACGAGCATGACGCGAGCATCAGCCATATTGACAAAGATAATAATTATAATCACTACGTTTACATATTGAAGGGAACATAACGACACTAACGCCACCACCAGCATGACATTTAAGTGACAAGTGAAACCACAAGGGTAATAAAGAAAACCTTGTCATATTCAGCACAATTTTTTAATCACCAGAAAAAAAATAAGGGTTGTCTCTCCTCATCATTATGAACAACTTTTATTATGGGGCCAACCCTGAAATCGCGAAAAAAATCAAAATCAAAATAATTTATTTGTATAATATAGGTATAAAAGTTAAAAACTTGGTGGAAAATTAACATATTACGTCACACTATGTTTAACCTTGAAAGGCATACAAATTATATAGTACCTATAGAACACATCATAGCATTTTTATTATTAGTTACCATTAGTTATAATTAAATTATTTATATTTTTAGGTTACATAAATCATATAATATAGGTATTAATTATTTTAAAACTAATATCAACTGATACCAATGTTAGGGGTGTATAGATCCAAATAATCATTTATGAGAGACAAGGCTAAATACAATAACTAGAATGTCTAGACACCGACCGGTTTACCATAGTAACAACTGATAATTTCAAAGAGATTTTAAATATATGCTGAAGCTCGTAGCTGTGTTTCTCTACTACTCCGATCCTACACTCGATTCGATGTGTATAATTTATAAACAATATTGTTTTCCCGGGACGTGACAAAGGCATAGCACTAGAAGGGCATCGGCGCGGTCCAATGGAGTTCCCGGTGCTCCTCTATTTTGTGCAGAAGATGACCATCGTGTGGTTTTAGTCGGTAAGAGACACACATACCCCTCCGCCGTCCCCAGACGGAGTGTATCCATAAGGATTTCCACCCGGAAAGAAAAATTGTACTTTGTATAAAATATCTTTCGATCTTCTGATCTGTTTCCCAAGCTGCATACACTTAAATAGGGAAAAGGTGCGTCACACACTACAGCAGCTTCTGACATCCATCCGGTGTGGTAGTGGGAAAACACCCTTTTACAAAACATGAACAACCGATACAACTACGCCTTTGGTCCTCTTTAGCGAGCGACTTTGAAGGATAAAATCCGTAACGAGATTATCCGGAGAAGAACCAGAGTGAGTCCAGCGGAGTGAGTGACTGCAATACGCTGAGTTGTTGATGAATATTACCTGACCAAAATATCTTCTCGTCTAAAATACCGCAGTGTCTCAAGACGAAAGTCTTTGACCAGTGTGTGTTGCCAGTAATTACTTATGGCACTGAAACGTGGTCGCTCACAATGGGCCTGATAAGAAGGCTCAAAGTCACTCAAAGGTCAATGGAGAGGGCTGTGCTCGGAGTGTCCCTGCGTGATCGAATCAGCAATAAGGAGATTCGCAGGAGAACGAAAGTAACCGACATAGCCCGAAGAATTGCCAAACTTAAGTGGCAGTGGGCGGGGCACAGTGCTCGCAGAACGGATGGCCGATGGGGCAGTAAAGTTCTGGAGTGGTGACCGCGTAAAGGAAGGCGCAGCGTGGGTAGGCCCCCCATAAGGTAGACCGACGACCTGGTGAAGGGCGCCGGAATCCGCTGGATGCGGAAGGCGCAGGACCGGTCGTTGTGGCGATGGTTGGGGGAGGCCTATGTCTAGCAGTGGACGTCTTTCGGCTGAAATGATGATGATGATGATTACCTGACCAGCAGCTGCAGCATCCGGCTGAGCTGGCCGGCGCCGCGCAGCGCCAGGCACGCGGCGCGCAGCGACAGCAGCTCCCCGCGCGCACTCCCCCCCGCGGCACTGAACGACAGCCGCATCGCCCTCGTGTAGTAGCCCAGAGCTAGCGGGAGGAGGCCTGGAACGTGAAACATGACTGATGTAACAAAGTGAAGAAGGATGTCGCCGGTGACACGCTGGCGGGATATGGATCGAATAGTCGGTAAATAGGGTCAGTCGGTTTGAGGGGTATGGCGCTGTATACCGAGATACAGGACCTGTCCTACTTCGATAACAGATGCTCCCATGTTGTGTACGTAAATATTAGCCCATAAGTTTTGCTATAAGTGGTTGTATAAATAGTTGGTGAAATAAACGTATCTATATATATAAAAATCAATTGCTATTCGTTAGTCTCGCTAAAACTCGAGAACGGCTAGACCGATTTGGCTAATTTTGGTTTAAAAATATTTGTGGAAGTCCAGGGAAGGTTTAAAAGGTGAGAAGAAAATAGTAAAAACAACAATTTTATTTTCCCATACAAACTGTTCCTACCTGTCAAACATTTGATGTTCGTCCCGTTCGGTATGGTAAACTCGGGTCCCCTCTAATTTAAAGAACGTATTAAATAAGATTTGGATGAAATTTTGTGTGTAGTGTCAATGGGTTCCTGGATGGTTTAATACAAACACAATTGAACCCGGTAGGTGGCGCTGCTGTCAGTATGTCACTGATCTCCTAAACTGATAGATGATAGATTTTAATGATATTTTTTGTGTAGGTACGTTCGAGTCCGGGTCCCTGCAAGGTTTGAATTAACAAATGGACCCGGTAGGTGGTGCTGCAGTCGTTGTGTCACCAAATTTGATTTGCTGAACAATTAATAACATTGGACGGACGGGACATGGGACGGGACGAGACATGTGACATGGGGCCGGGACGTGGGACGGGACGGGACATGTGACATGGGGGACGGGACATGGGCCGGGACGGGATATGGGACATGAGACGGGACATTGGACATGGGACGGGACGGGACATGGGACGCGACGGGACTTGAGACGGGACGGGACATGGTACGCGACGGGTCATGGGACGGTCCTGGACATGGGACGAGATAGTGAGATAGTGGGATAGTGAGATAGTGAGATAGTGGGATAGTGGGATAGTGGGATAGTGACGTGACTGGACTGGACTGGACTGAATTAACAGGATCCGTCACGTGGGTTAGCAGAATTTAACGCGAGCGAAACCGCGGGTAAAAGCTAGTGTTGGATAAATAAATATCTTTGGGACATTTTTACACAGCACCATCTAGTCAAAACTAAGCAGAGCTTGTACTATATAATAGGTACTAGACAATGGATATAATAATTATATATTTTTTTTTGTAAATATATACGTACAATTCATAAGAAACACCATTTAGGTTGTTGCCTAAATGGTACCGCAAGTCGGTTCGCCAAACTGAGACATGAAGATGGAAAGTCTCATGTGATTGTAATTTTACCGGCACCCATACCCTTCAGACCGAAACACAGCAATGCAAGCATCACTATTTGGCGGAGAAGTAGGTACGGTGGTAGTACTTCCCCCGACGAGCAAATTGTGTAGACAATAGATAGACAAAAAAATGTGACAGAGAGAGACCTCCCAGGATCGGGACAAAAAAGTGATTTAGGTATCTAATTATTTCATCATAATCATCATCATTTCAGCCGAAAGACGTCCACTGCTGCACGTAATCCTCCCTCGAGCAATTTGGGGGGATATGCCATAATCATCACGCTTGGCAGGCGGGTTGGTGATCGCATTTGGTTGGTTAAATACTCAGAGAACGCTGCTGCCTATCCTCTGGTGAATCCCTTATTCGCCTTTTATGTTACCCGTGAGAAGATACAGAGTCGTGCAATTCTTTACGTCCGGCACCACACGGAACATCAAACATCATCGAATTTTCTAATGCCAATAAATAATGTTATTTTTTTACATTATTTAAGTCAGTCTCGTCTATTGATAGTGAAGTAGGTTAGGGATTGGAAACTTTACTTTCACCACTACCTGTAACCATCATCATCATCATTATCACAGTCCACTGCAGGACATAAGTCTCTCCCAAGTTGCGCCACAACACTTGGTCCTAAGCCTTCCGCGTCCAGACCCCCAGCCTCTCTCTTCAGGTCGTCAGTCAACCTGGCTGGGGGCACCCTATGCTGTGTTTACCGATACGCAGTCTCCAATCAAGGACTCATCTTCTACAGCAGCCATCGGTCCTTCGTCAGATATGGCCAGCCCACTGCAACTTCAGCTTACTGATCCTATATTAGCTATGTCGGTCACTTCGGTTCTTCTTCGGACAATCACGTTACGGATTTTATTCTTCAAAGCATCTCTAAGTATAGCTCGCTACATAGCTCGCTAAGCGACCTTGAATTTGTGGACTAGCCAAACTGTCAGTGTCCACGTCTCGGCACACATTGACTGAAGACCTCCGCCTTCAAACTTTGCGGTATAGTCAGAGAAGACTCGGTGAAGTTATCCAAACGCTGGCCAGTCCAACTGGATCCTTCACTCAGCTTCTTTTACAAAGTTGTGTCTACAACTAAAGTTGTGTTGTGTGTTGAATGACCTGCCCTAGGGAGACGTTTTGCTGTAGAACTACAAGCGCTGACCCTTCGACGAATATTGGCGTCGGCACGACATGTACAGCTTTGAACATGACTTTAGTCTTGTTTAGATTCATGCAGAGACCGACACGCCGATAGACTTCGGTCTTGTTTCCGTAAATATCATCACCATCATCATTTCAGCCGAAAGACGTCCACTGTTGGACATAGACCTCCCCCAAACGGGATATGCCATAATCGCCACGATTGGCGGGCAGGTTGGTAATCGCAGTTGGTTTAGTAAATACTCAGAGAACGCTGCTGCCCATATCCTCTGGTGAATCACTTAATCGCCTTTTACGATACCTACGAGAAGAGATGGGGTGGTGATATTCTCTGTGTCCGGTACACACTGATAATACACATTTGATTTTCATTTACCTTTGTCCTTCAACCAGTTGCCATAGAGTAAATAGTGCTCCCAATTCCTTGGCTCCAATTCCAGTAGTTTATCTAATACTCCTCTTTTCTCGTCATCTGGTTTGAGTAGTAAGAGCTCCAGGTATGCCTGAACAAACCTTGGCTCTAAAGAAATGCAACGTTCTAGCATCTTTAAAGATTCTGGTATTCGATTCTTCTTTCTGGAAAATAGTAACAGAGTGGTGAAATTAAGTAATCATTATTATGAACAATAAAAATAAATTCTAGGTCTGTACATAGAATAGACTAAACTGACTGAATAGACAAGATTTTTCTAACAAAACAATTAGTATACAGGGTCGCCAGATATAGATGAAGATTTCTCAGGAAGTTATTATAGAACGAATTAACTAACTAACTAACTAATTAACTATACTAATTTGTCATGGAATGGTAAAGTATTATGTATAAGTATTGTAGTGTGTGCGTCAAATGGAGCGCAAGAATAAAATCTTTTTCTTTCTTTCTTTCTTTCTTTAGAATGGTTTGATTAGGGTTTTGTATAAATACAGTTTAACTTTGTCCGTTATTAAAATGATATTTCACTCGCAAACATCCATAATCTTCTGAGAAAACTTCATTGATATCTCTCTACCCTGTATACCAGTTGCTTTGTTAGACTGTACCTTTCTTAGAAATCAAAAACTTTAGTATCCTCCATCGACCATACAGGTGTATGTGGTTTCGTACCCGTGGTCTACCTACGTAGTTCACCTAGGTGTTCCACGGTTAACTTTTTGTACCCGTAGTTCAACTAGCAGGTAAACAACGGCTTATGATTTAAATGTATTACCCGTGGTTCACCTGATAAGTGACTGTCCCGAGGCCATAACAAGTGACCGATGGCTGTTTGTAACAGACTAACAGATTTCAGGTAGGTCGCCACTATTCGCCACTTGAAAACATTAAATCAGTTTCGACCTCTTATTTGAGCCGTAAATACTTCCACGTTTGTGAACAGCAAATAACAGCCTTGGTACGGCCAATCAGATTGCAGTACCGTTTCCTCGTATCCCAGATCATCATCATCATCATCATTTCAGCCGAAAGACGTCCACTGCTGGACGTAGGCCTTCCCCAAGAATCGCCACAACGACCGGTCCTGGGCTTTTCGCATCCAGCGGATTCCCGCGACCTTTACCAGGTCGTCGGTCCACCTTGTGGGGGGCCAATTCTCAAACTTAAGGGCACATTGCTCGCAGAACGGATAGTTGATGGGGTAGTAAAGTTCTGGAGTGGCGACCGCGTACTGGAAGGCGCAGCGTGGGTAGGCCCGCCACAAGGTATCTCAGTTAGTTGACAGAATTTATTGTACGCATTTTATTCGACAATAGGCATCTATTGGGGTATATAATCGATGATATCCTCAGAGTTTTAGATCCATCGTTCAATAAAAGTGTTTCCGTAACTGAATTCAGTGGAACAAAGACGTGTATGAACTACTTAAGCAAGTATATGTTTGAGTAATCAGTACCTGTAAAGTTTTGCTAAATTATAGTGAGCATTGACGTGATCCCTGTTGTACTTGAGAGCTTGTAAGAAGTGGTGTTCAGCTCGACCTGACGCCAGCACCAACGTGCCGAGGTTGTTATGAGCGCTCGCGTAGCTTGGCCACAGTCTGGTAAAAATACAAATAAATCCAGTGTTATTCACACTTATAATATAAATGTGAAAGTAGTTATGTATACTTCATCATCATCATTTCAGCCGTAAGACGTCCACTGCTGGACACAGGCCTCCCCCAAGCATATATTGGTGGGATATGCCATAATCGCCACGCTTGGCAGGCGGGTTGGCGATCGCAGTTGGTTGGTTAAATACTCAGAGAACGCTGCTGCCCATCCTCTGGTGAATCCCTTAATCGCCTTTTACGACACCCATGAGAAGATATAGGGTGGTGTAATTCTTTACGTCCGGCACCACACGGAAGCCAAGGTTATGTCGTTTTTTATGTATACTTAGATGATGTTAAATGTAACTATTTGTATTTTATCTAAATATTTATTTCACTGGTTTTATTTTTGATACGATTTTATTATATGTATAGATTATGTTTTTCAAGCACAGTTATTGCATTATATTCCTGTAGCATCTGGAGGTGGGCGATGGCAGCTGCGACACAGTGCATACTACTGCAGCTGCTATCGTACTCTTGTACCATGTTATACTTGTAATAATGTTGCCCAATAAACTTTATCTTATCTTATCTTATCTATCTGTTTGCTACCTTTTCACGATTAAATCTCTGAACCGATTTTGATTAAACTTGGTAAGACAGTCTGGAACGACATATATCAACTTTCCAACGGAGAAGGACAATATCAACTTTCCCGAAAAATGAAAGGTTTGCTGAGAAATACAAGATAAATGACATCCACACAGGCGAAGCTGTGGGTGACCTCTAGTATAATTAAGTATAACATAAAGGTTAACAAGATTTTAATCTTGGTTATAAGTATATTAGAGAGAGATAACAAACAAGATCCAAGTGCCTTAGTATTGGATTGTAGGTATAAGTAGTGGTTTGATTTTAACAAACCAGTAAAGGCTATTTCTTGTGTATTTCGATTTTTTTCGCACAGAACGGGAAAGTTTTACTTTAAAGCACAAAGCCAGTTAATTAATTCGTTTGGTCATCGTTAGCATGCCAATATTTAAAAGGATAATTGTTTACTTACTTCAAAGCCTCTTTATAGTGCTTGATAGCATTCTCTTGTTGCTCAATATCCTTCAAAAAGTTCGCGAAGTTATAGTGCAACTTAGCGTTATGCGGCAACACAGATAGATCAGCTCTGAAAAACAAAACAGTATAAATTAGAGGCAAGTTATTACTTAGGAATATTCAGTCATTTGTTAAATTGATCGGAATATCTCAATTTTAATAAAGTAGATTTAGCAACATTTCACTGTCGCGGCTACGGCGTGCAATTGGCCGGTTGTCTT
The DNA here is from genome assembly GCA_949699075.1 of Asteroscopus sphinx. NCBI lineage: Eukaryota > Metazoa > Arthropoda > Insecta > Lepidoptera > Noctuidae > Asteroscopus > Asteroscopus sphinx. Next base: position 1,220,548 of record OX453007.1, read on the forward strand.
GAGAACTAACGAAGATATTTTATTTTTATTATGTAATTTTAGGTGCGGTCGACCGTACGTCAGTGGTAACATTTGGCTCTGGCGGCGCCTTTATTTCGTAGGCAGTAAGGGCGGTTTTCAGACTCGGGTGTTGCCACTGTCATGCGGTCAACTATACTTTTCTTATATTTTGTATCGACTGTCCTTTCTTAATTTTTTACCTAGGTGTCTTTTGTTTTTACTTTCTATGTAACCCCACCTATAAGTTGCCTGCTTGTGTTTATCACTGTGTTTTAAATGTTGCGCGTCGTTAACTGTGACAATAAACTATTTTTCTTTCTTTTTCAACGTTTTTTAAAATTCTTAATTAACGAATTGTTGCAATTCTGTTCAGTTCCAGTCTTGAACTTTGTAGGATTATCCAGACTGAAGAACTTATTTCAACTACGCCTGCTGTGCCAGTTACGCCAGCTGTGTCAGCTGTGCCAGCTACGTCAACTGTGCCAGCTACGCCAGCATGCCAGCTACGATCGTGTCATTTACCCCCAGTTTCCGAAAGGCTGATCAACGCAAAAATTAATCAATCAGCTGTCAAATCTCAGGTCAAGCGATGTGATTGGTTATTAATATTTTTGCCGGCCAATCACAGAAGCTAACATTGGATTTGAAAACAGATCAAATAGATCAGCCTTCCAGAAACAGGGGGTTATGGCCAAAATTAATATCCGATCTATCCACGATTTGCTCTACTAGAGATAGGAATTTAACATAAGCTCCATACAAAATATGTCAAATTTCTATCTCTAGTAGGGCAAATCGTGGATAGATTGAATATTAATTTTTGCCGTTAGTGACCTAAATTTACGGATTTGCTACAATCTAGTGGTATATAAAATAAATAAATATTTTTGGGACATTTTTACACAGCACCATCTAGTCCCAAACTAAGCAGAGCTTGTGCTATGGGTACTAGACAATGGATATAATACATATATACTTTTTTTTTTGTAAATACATACTTATAATATATAAGAAACACCCAGACCAACACAAACACTTATGTTCATCACACAAATATTTGTGTCCTGTGGGAATCGAACCCACGACCTCGTGATCAGCAGTCTGAACCTCGAACCACTAGACCACAGACGTCGTTAACCAGTTAACAACAGTTAATATAACCAGTTTTAAACTTTGTAAGAACTTATTTTGTTAATATTCCAATCTGTCATCTTGCCATTTACTGACCTAAGCAGCGTCTCTCTAGTCCTCCAGTCTCTGTTCCTAAGGTGTGTTCTGGCAACTCCTCCCGCCACTAGTAAAGCTACGCCAAGGACCAGCAGTCTACTCCTAGAGCTTCGTCGCCACATCAGCTGAACACCGTACACGGTGATTATTACTGAACCCACACTGGAATGATGAAACACCAAGATTATGTAGTATGTTCTTTTAAGAATCGCTTATAAACACTTGTTTAGTTTTAATATTTTTTTAGCGTTATAAGGAATAATTTTCTTCGTTTTTTTTTTATTCTTAACGGGTTGCTTGCTTGCTAACGGCTTCCCATTGCTTGCTTTTATTCTTAATTTGCTTCTTTTTTTTTTACCGCTTGGATTACTAACAGCAGTTAACAGCTAGGGTTCAGGCATTTTAATTATATCAGGGAGCTGAGGCATATCCCCCCTTTATGTGGGAGGCCTACGTCCAGCAGTGGACGTCTTTCAGCTGAGATGATGATGATGAGGGAGCTGAGGGAGCCGATTCTACAAACAAAATTCTCTACAAATCACAATCGAACCACGGCTTTTGACAATTTTCGTATTTATAACAAAAGTTGGCCAAAATTATTTAAAACATAATGGAACGTCTGACAATTTGCAGATTGTGCCCTCAAAAACAATCGTGGATTCATTATATCTTTTGGAAACCCTGAAGTTACCTGGGTATGTAAAGCACCCTCTCGGCTACAACGAAGCCCACAGTGACGAGCAGGTTGGAAGCCGGTAGGTACGGTATCACCAGCAGCATCAGCCCCACCACTGCGGGCGTGTGTCGTTGGAGCTGGAAATATTATAACATAACATATTAGTATAGGTACAGTCTTCACGAAAGGTCTTTGGACCTACTAACTACTACTTATTTTTTCATTAATATTCTACATGATTGCATTTAAACATTTTAAGGGATTAGTACAATCACCAGACTAGAAAGGTGGATTGCACTCCAGATTTAAATTGTGGAAAGAAAAAATCGCTCACGAGCAGGATTCAAACCTGCGACTCCTGGCTCAGTACGCCAGTGCTTTAGCCACTAAGCTATATACCGTGAAAGCATACTAGCGTAGCGTGGCGTACTGAGCCAGGAGTCGCAAGTTCGAATCCTGCTCGTGAGCGATTTTTTCTTTCTAAAACTTAAATCGTTAGATTTCGCATAGCATGCGTAAATGCGTTAAAAATAATAAAATAATGTATCACCTTTTTTGGCATCTTTTGGTCAGAATCAGTGTAGTCTCTAAAGTCTCATATTGAAAAAAACCTGAATCTAAAACTGCCTACCTCTAAATCAACCAAAAATCGGTAGGACAGCGCCAGCAGCGCTATGAATGCTGCACATGTGAGCAAATTCCTCGGGTCCCAGCCACTGGTGATGAGAGGCACCGAACCCATCTGCCAGTCATGGCTTAACGTCCACGGGCAGAGTAGTAGCCACCAGTTGAACGCTGCTAAGTAGCAGAAGGTCATCAGTCTGTAATAGTAGAAATTATGTGTTTAGAAGTATTTTTGAAGGTAGATCATAAAAAGAAGAAATTGTGGAAAAGTAGAATTGAGGAACCAAGCGTATATCTTCCGCTTAATAATTACATTTATGTCATGTAGGATCATGGTTTTTTGGATAACTTACGTGAAGATATAGATCCAAAATACACAGAGAAAAGATATTTCGAGACAGAAAGAAACAACTAAAATTATCACCAACACGGGAACTTTTGTGTTCTGTCTTCTGGTCAGATAATTAGTGATAATTTACTGAGAAGTGAAAAAAAGGCTACGATGATGAAAGTTCTTTCATCGTACAAAAAAGGGCATGTACTGTGTAGATCAAGTTGCATATAAAATCACCTGACACTAAACGACGGATGGAAAGCAGGTGGGTTGTCTTGTGGAGAGAATGCAGGCAGAGAGCCCTGCAATAATGCCAGTCTTGCGCCAGCTAGCAGAACCAGTGCAGCCAATGCTCGAAGCACCCTCCCGTAGGAACTGTCGCTTCGGCATCGCCATTTTATTGGTGATGAGACTCTGGAACAGGTATTATTTTTGGTCAAAGTTATTGTAACGTAAATGTAAATGTAAATTTTTGGCAAACTTCGCCGAGTCTTCTCGTCGCCTATACCGCAAAGTTTGAAGACAAAGGTCTTCAACCAGTGCGTCCTGCCAGTCATGACTTACGGTGCCGAGACGTGGACACTGACAGTTGGGCTAGTCCACAAATTTAAAGTCGCTCAGCGAGCTATGGAGCGAGCTATGCTTTGAGTTTCTTTGAAGGATAAAATCCGCAACGAGATTATCCGGAGAAGAACCGGAGTGATCGACATAGCTTGTAGGATCAGTAAGCTGAAGTGGCAGTGGGCTGGCCATGTCTGTCAAAGGACGGATGGTCGTTGGAGCAGACGAGTCCTTGAGTGGAAGCCGCGTATCGGCAAACGCAGCGTAGGGCGCCCCCCTGCCAGGTGGACCGACGACCTAAAGAACGTGGCTGGGGGGGACTGGATGCGGAAGGCAGAGGACCGAGCGTTGTGGCGCAACTTGGGAGAGGCCTATGTCCAGCAGTGGACTGCGATAGGCTGAGTTGATATTGTAACGCTTCATCTGGAATGAGTTAACTATTTCAAGCAATTTTGGCAGTGAGTTAACTAACGTAAGGCGATTTGGTTTAACACACTTAAGTATTAAGTAATTCAATTTAATGTTCGCCAACATTGTTGTGCCAAGTTTCAGGAATTTCTCCAAAGACTGCAGTCTTAATCAGACAACTAGGATTTTGCATTTCTATCCTTTTATGACACCCATGAGAAGATATATGTACAATTCTTTACCTTATCTAGAGGATGGGCAGCAGCGTTCTCTGAGTATTTAACCAACCAACTGCGATCGCCAGCCCGCATGGCAAGCGTGGCGATTATGGATTTTCCCCCCAAACTGCTTGGGGGAGGCCTATGTCCAGCAGTGGACGTCTTTCGCCTGACATGATGATAATCCTTTTATGACTGCTGGCCATTGCTGCTCACGGTTCTAATAGAAAGAAATAGAAGGAATATTCTCGGAACAGGAACGGCAACAGGTACCTTCTTACATTATGCAGCAGTTTACACTAGGTATTTTACGGAGTCGAGTATACCGGAGTCGGAGCCAGAGGTTTTAAATCTGATTTATCGAAGTCGGAGTTGGAACCGGAGTCGGAGTGGAAGCTCCGTAACATTCTTAGTTTACACTTACTTGAGCTTCTAATCATTCTCTAATGATACACAAGAACTACTAAAGCCTACATTAATAGAAGAACTCCAAGTTACCTGTTACAAGTCCAACATCGATACAGATCGAAAGCCACGTTGAACAGTAGCGCGGTGAGTCCAGTCTCCTTGGCGAGCATGCTAAGTGCGGCCATGGCAACGCTCGACCACACTCTGTGACGACCTGATGACCTGGAACATTGGATGCGCAAAATATTATCTACTGGTTGATATAAACGTAAAATTCTTATAACACTATTACTACCTACAAAAAACGTCGGAAGCTGTCATTGCTACCCTATACTGGGTGTCAGGGAATCGCTCCCGAAACTGAAAGGCTATTATTATACTACCAAAACACAATCGAATACCAATAACCATTAGCCTTATACCTACTCATTGTTTTAGTGATTTGTTATTTTGCAAACCCGCAATATAAAGCGTACAAAACTCGGGATCAATGCCGCGCGTACCTAACCTACCTACGCTCGCTACGACACGGACTGCGTATGCGAGCGGATGTCGTTCACCCCTAGCGCCCGTTGATATTTTATTTGAATTACATTGCATACTTTAAACAATCAATTAAATAAATGGGGTGTTTTTGCAAATCAGTTTCATATAACTGCCCAAAGCTGGTTATGTAAGAAAAATGCTAAAAAAATGTGAAAAAATCTAAAAAAATAATCGCATTTTTTTGTGGTTTCGTATCAGTAATCACCAGCTCTATCACCTATCTTCGTTTTCGGAAGTGTTTCCCTGACACCCAGTATTTCCGTCTATTTTGTTATTTCTACTCGCAAGTACCGCCAATTTCCAGACTTAACATATTTGCTAAGCAAAATCCCTAGCATGAATTTTTGCGGTATCGTGTAAAGTCTGTTTTTTCTTACTTAACTTATTTAGTAAACAATCTTGGCATATCTCTTTATTCAAATAAATACTGATAAAATATAATTACTAGTTCTATAATTACTAAATCAGTCGTATCGCTGACACGAAGAAGAACATTCAGGCTAACTTGTATTGTCGCTACTTCGGCTGTTTCATCTTCATCATCATCATTTCAGCCAAAAGACGTCCACTGCTGGACATAGGCCTCCCCCAAGCATCGCCATAACGACCGGTTCTGCGCTTTGGCTGTTTACTAACTCTAAAACCATACCTTACTAAATACAAGCAATTCGAAGTGTGCGCTCTCCACTATTCAATAACGTAATTAAATTAAAACATTAGAAACAAGACACTTCAGCCTAACGTTATTATTTGAAGCAATTTAGTGGGGAACTTTTTACTGTACCCAGAGGAGTATTTGGTGGTAACAACAATTTTATTGAGCTTGTAGATATTATTTGATAGTTAATTTAAGTGAAGTTACATTGCATAGAGTTGAATATTATAATATTTAACAGGCCTAGTCTAATCCCTTTTCATTATTGGAAATACGAGCACAGGCTACCTAATAGTACTAACAACTAATACACGAGTCTTATTTTTGAACAAAGATATTTTCATTCACTCGACACTAATGTTTACCCATGAATAGTATTATATTATCTGTGCCCATGACTATTGCGCATTGTTTAATATTTGTACACCGAAAATGGTGAAATATGTAGAACAAAATTTTTATTGTAACACCTTTCCCTGTACCCATTTCATCTGATTTGATTTGTATTTCTGTGGTTTTGTACAATGATAGTCTGTAAGAAATTGACAATCGTTTTAGCAAATCTTTTCCATCAACATTGAGGAAAAATCATAAACTTATTATACTGTAAGTATAATAAGTTTACTATAGGTATACATGTTGAAATTTTAAACGTTTCTTTCCCGAAAAGGGGTCATTGTACTCATCATTATGAACATTTTTTAGTATGTAGTAGTACAATGACCCCTTTTTGGGATAGAAGCCATTAAAATTTCAGCATATGTATATATGCTGAAATTTTAACGGCTTCTTTCCCGAAAACGCTTTTTTTCATTTTCGACATTAATAAATAAATGAAAATTGTTAACTGAAAATTAACGAGTGTTTTTATCCAAAATGTCACTTAAACTAGTGACATTTTGGAAAAAAACACTCGTTAATTTTCAGTTAACAATTTGTTGTGTTCAAGCCGATGATCTTCTCGTAGACGAGAAAATTCGTTCATAAGAACAATATGTACCACAATATAAAATAAATTGAATTGAATTGAAGATTTCATTAATTTCTTCCACAATGTAAAAAATGCTTCTGAAGTACCAGGCCCCTCAGAAAGTATTGCGAAAAAAAGTTTTTATACGCTGCCCCACAACCCCACTGCCCCACTGCCCAACTGCCCCGCTACCCCGCTACCCCACTGACCCACTATCCCACTGCCCCACTGGCCCACTGCCCTGCTGCCCCGCTGCCACGCTGCCCCACTGCCTCGCTGCCCCACTACCCCACTGCCCCACTAGCCCACTGCCCCACTTTCCCACCGTCCCACTGCCACTGTCCCACTATCCCACTGTCCCACGGCCCACTGTCCCACTATCTCACTATATCTATTATCACTATCGTCCCGTCCCATGTCCCATGTCCTGTCCCATGTCCCATCCTATGTCCAGTCCCATGTGCCGTCCCACTGTCCTGTCCCATGTCCCGTCCACTGTCCCGTCCCCAGTCCCGTCCCCTGTCCCCTCCCCAGTCCCATCCCCAGTCCCATCCCCTGTCCACTCCACTCCACTCCACTCCATCGTACATTACTATCCGCTCGTGCAAATGCATAGAAGCTTCGATCTGTCGGGTGAGTACGCAACCCACGATTTTTTTTTTCTTTTTTTCTTTCTTTCTTTCTCAAAACCCATACCAGTTTTTAAGTCAGATCATCAGCTTTCAAACAAAAAAAAAACATCAAAATCGGTCCAGTAGTTTTAGCGTGATGCTGGAACAAACAAACAAACAAACAGACGTTTACAATTTTATAATAGAAAAAGAATAATTTATTTCGCAAAAAATACGGGTCCAGACAGATAGAGTCACAGTTAGTTTCCACATATTTTGCCATAAGTGGCACGCAAAAAATTTATAACAATAATAATTAAAATCAGATTAACATAACGTAACCAGCCCACCACTGTCCCACCGCTGGGCACGGGCCTCTTCGCTTTATGAGAAGGCTAATGCCTTAAAACAAATCCAAAAAAAAAAAAATACAGATTAGTTTGGCATAAAAGAGTATACAAGGCGCCACTTGTCATACACTAATTCTGGTCAGTCCTCATCGTTCCAATTTAACTGATATATTTTTATGCATATTTTTGCATGATAAAACACAAAGTGACACAATATTAACAAAGATAAAAATTGGTTCCGATTATAGAATTTTTTTCGGGCTATGTACCAGGCCCCTCAGAAAGTATTGCGAAAAAAAGTTTTTATATATGGGAGACTGGCCAGTTATAATGTTTTTCGAAAATATGATTATTTATAAGTAAAAATAAGTAAGTTCCAATTTCAAAATTTCCCTCCACATTTTTTGCGAGTTAATTCAAAGTATTGTGTCTCACTGAAATATGGATCTGCGCCGGGAACATTTTAGAGCTATGATTTTATACGATTTCAAGTGTCGCCTGAAACCGGATGAATCGTACGATAGACTTCAAATGGCATTCATGGATGAAGGCCCTTCCAAGGCAACCGTGTATCGTTGGTATAACGAATTCAAGCGCGGTCGACCAACTTTGGGGGATGACGAAAGAAGCGGTCGCCCTTTGACGGCTGTTACCGAAGAAAACGTGCTAGCAGTGAAAAATTTAATCCAAGACAATAGGCGAATTACATATCAGGAGATTCAACACATATTGAAGATTGGATCGGGAAGCGTTCACGAGATTCTACACAGCCATCTTCGCGTGAGGAGGATAGTATCACGCTGGGTGCCGCACAACCTCACCGATGCTCAGAAGCAGGCCCGGGTGGAATGGTGCCGTGATATGCTTAACAAATTTGAAGCAGGCTCGTCTCGGCGTGTTTACGACATCGTTACAGGTGATGAGTCCTGGATTTATCAATACGACCCAGAAACCAAGCGCCAGTCGACTGTTTGGGTGTTTCAAAATGAGCCAACGCCTACCAAAGTGAAGCGATCTAGAAGCGGGGGTAAGATTTTGATCGCTAGCTTTTTTAATTTGACTGGCCACTTGGTATCAATTCCCTTACGGGATCAAAGAAGCATTAATGCCGAATGGTATACTACCAAATGTTTGCCAAAAGTTTTCTCTGTTATAAGCAACAAGCGACCAAACACAGGGCTCCGCGGGCTACTGCTCCACCACGACAATGCACCTGCGCACACCGCACTCAAAACGAGGGACTTCCTGGACAGCACGCCAGTCAAACTCCTGGGTCACCCTCCTTACAGCCCTGATCTAGCACCGTGTGACTTCTTTTTATTCCCAAAAGTAAAAAATCTGCTCAAAGGGATACAATTTTCGTCGCCGGAAGATGCGCTGGCTGCGTTCGAGCAGGCTGTAAACGAGGTGTCTGCGGCGGACTGGAAAAAGTGTTTTGAAAACTGGTTTAGGCGCATGAATCTTTGTATAGAGGCTGGTGGAAAGTACTTTGAAAAGATTTGATAAAAATATATGTACGTATAGAACAATTTTTTTTAGTTTCGCAAAACTTTCTGAGTGTCCCACGTATTTTTTATTTCCAATCTGTCTACTTATTCCTTAGTGGCGTTTTCATTACTGAAGGTAATCCCAATCCTTTACAACCACATACCTACTGATATGATAATGACGGGTAGGTACCGGAATGTAATCTTCCCTTATTGATTACATTCCCTTATTGACGAGCAGGGCGCCACTCTCGTTAGCAATTTATCCTCTAATCATTACTCTCAGAACTGATCTGATTCCGTATCAACGATATTTTATATTTTACAATCTTATTGGAAACGAATCTCGTCTCTTTCAATTTTATTTGGATCTTCTAAAATGATGGCGAATTAAATATGGCGGCTTAGATATCCAATCGATTTTCCGTCTTATAGATACAAAATAATGTTTGTATTTGATTATTTTCTGAGATAAGCCGTGTCCCACAGAAATAGGTAGAGTAGAATGGTTGTAATCACAATTTTACTTACGATTCATGCGTGGCAACTTTCGAACAGACTACGCCTCCTATATTGACGTCATTAATTTTAAAAAATAACTTTAATCAAATGTACTTTACAGCTTTTGTTTCTGCAGTTAGAAACAGCACAATAAAGCATTTTCGCGGGTTTATGTTACAGTATTTACAGAAACAAGTCATAAGGCGTACTGAAAAAGGCTTTGAAATGACCTGCACTATGGTGCAGTGTTGGCACACGCGCCCTGCCCACTTTTCCATTCTATCTATTTTCAGACCAATCCCCAAAATAGTTGATACAGATATGTTCAGTGTTAATTACACTGTCATCTTAGAATATCTATATTCTTTGACTGTCATAAACCGATGTCGTACGGTCAACCGCACGTCAGTGATAACACTTGAATTACGAAAACCTTACTGCTTACGAAATAAAGTTGCTGTCAAGGTTAAACTTACCACTGACGTTCGGTCGACTGTACCTAGTTGGAAAATAATTTAGAGCCTGCCCATCTGCCAAGCAGGATTCATTATTTTAGCCACAGCCACATCTTCCCAAAATACCATTTAAACAAGAAACAATAAATTTTAGAAGCCCCGGAGCAAATCTATTGTTTTCTGGAAAGGCCATGTTCAACAGACATTCGTTTTTTTTTAGGTTTATACGACAACTTCATAGTAAGCTCAAGTGTAATATTGCCCACCTAATCATCAAAATTGGATAACATAACATAATCAGCACATTACTGTCCCACTGCTGGGCACGGGCCTCTTCTCAGTATTCTACCACGCTGGCCTAGTGCGGGTTGGCGGACTACACACCATCGAGAACTGTATGGAGCACTCTCAGGTGTGCAAGTTTTCTCACGATGTTTTATTTCACCGTTAAAGCAAGTGATAATAAAATTCTGATCAGAACTTCGAACTCGCACCCTCCTGCATGGAAGGCAAGCATTCAACCACTAGGCTATCACTGCTGTTAAAATTTGATAGCAAACTGTTATTTATGTCAAACTAGCAAGCACGTCCTTAAAACTGGCGAAGTTGTGGCTGGAAGCAAAGCCGCTGCAGTAGCAACAACAAGCCCAGAACAACTTGCAGTGGCGAAGTTTATGATGCCATAACTAGCACTAACATCATGAGCCTTAAGTATGGGTTATATGGGAACTTTTTTAATGTACCAAAATTATATTTTTATTTTATTTTTATAGTATAGGATGGCGAAACGAGCTAAAGGCCCACCTGATGTTTAGCGGTTACCTTAATGACGAAATAGGTTTACTAGATAATAAGGGTACAAGGCTAGGCGTTCAATTATGGTTCCTAATTGGAACTAAAATACTTAAGATCATCGGAAAACTTGGGGCTTCTGATGCCAATGCATTCTACAAAATTTTATGATAAATCTTTTACTGTTCAGGCTGTGCGTCTGTGGAATGAGTTACCTGTGTCTATACGGCGAGCTCAGTCACTGTTTTCATTTAAAAAATTAGTTAAAGAATACTACCTTTCCAAATAAATTGTAATTTATTAAGACATGCCTATGTATCCAATCTCTATTCTAAATTATAAGATTATTTATATATATATTATATATATTTATGATACCTATATGTGTAATATATTTTGTGCTATTTATTTATTTTAGTTTAGTAGTACGCCACGGACTGCCCCCATTATCTAGATCTTACGTCTTCTTTGTCCATCCAAAGGTTGTCTGGAAGATATCGCTTTTAGCGATAAGACCGCCCATGTACCCATAATTTGTACGTTGTTCCTGTTTACTACTATTTTCATGGTGTACAATAAAGTATATTCTATCTATCTATCTATCTAAAATAAAATAAAATAAATAAATAAAATTAAAAAGAATACTACCCACTACACCTACTAAATTAGTTAAAGAATACTACCTTTCCAAATAGTTTGTAATTTATTAAGACATTGCCTATGTATCCAATCTCTATTCTAAATTGTAAGATTATTTATATATATATTTATGATACCTATATGTGTAATATATTTTGTGCTATTTATTTATTTTTGTTTAGTAGTACGCTACGGACTGCCCCCATTATCTAGATCTTACGTCTTCTTTGTCCATCCAAAGGTTGTCTGGAAGATATCGCTTTTAGCGATAAGACCGCCCAGGTACCCATAATTTAAACGTTGTTCCTGTTTACTACTATTTTCATGGTGTACAATAAAGTATATTACAATACAATACAATACAAATCCTCTTTATTGCACAACAAGATTATATTAATTTCTTAAACAACTACTTATGCGCTAGTGTACAACTGGCGGTCTTATCGCTCCACGGCGATCTCTTCCAGACAACCATTGAATGGACTGGAATGTCATGGAAGAGACAAAGGGTAGTTACCGGTGCACTTAAATTATATCGGAAATTTAAACTAAACTAACTTAACTAGTAAAATATAGTATATTCTATCTATGTAACTAAATCATGGATGATTTTGGAACATTTCTGATTTTCCAGAGCGACTATTATTATTACCAAGTCGTCATCAATATTTTAATCGCCTCTTTTTTGTCATCAAAAGACATTGGCGCAACTTACGAGTGAATCGGAACACATAGATTATGGCTAAGATAAAAAAAGTATGTAGCAAACTTACCCATGATACAGGAGAACAGAAGAAAGGAAGAAGAGGCACGCCAGCACATCAGCTCTGCCAACTACTCCAGCCACCTGGAAATAAAATAATTTCTCCTGTGAATATTGATCCCTTGGACAAACAGATAAGAATGGGAATCAAGGGTTTGCGCAAAAGCCTTGATCTTTACCTTTTCTTAAGGATCGACAGCCGAGACCTACGATGAAAATAACTAACCTATCTATCCACGATCTCCATAGATCCATCATGGATCTGGACTATGGATCTAACGAGAATGACCCGATTTGCCCTGCTAGAGATAGTTTTACATAAGCTTCATACAACTTATGTCAAATTTATATCTCTATGTAGGACAAATCGTGGGAAATCTAAATGGGTTATTACTTTTGGCCGTTATACAGTATGTAACAAAAACCCTGTTGTTCCTGTGAGCTACGTTATCAGAATTGATATTCATACGTATGGACACAACTCATTTGGAAAACTCTTCAATAAAAATAATCTAATCAAATATTAAATCTCTCTATCGCTCTAAGGCTTGCTGTTAGAAAACTCATTTCTGAGTTAAACTCGCCGATGTTCATAAACTTTCCTACTGTAAAATCAATGTAAATATGTGTGTACAATAAAGAATAAGAATCATTAAAAGTGATTATATCACTTTCAATTTACAATTAATAATGATTTAATAATTAATTAGATTATTTTTACTGATAGGTATAATCACTGAGTAAGTGAATTTTGAGTGATATATTCACTTTCAATTTACAATTAATAATAATTTAATATTTAATTTGATTGTTTTTATTGAAGAGAGTTTTTCCAGATGAGTTGTGTGTCGTATGAATATCGATTCTGATAACGTAGGTCTCAAGAACAACAGGGTTTTTGTTACATACTGTATAGCGATTCACAAATACTTATCGGAGATAAACAAATAGACAGTCAAGCTATTATAGTTCCATATTCATATATACCACTTCATACTCCAATAAGTTGATCTCACTACTAAAATCCATTTTACCTAATTTTATTCCAAAAAGCCTTACCTAACAATGAACTTCTGAGAACTACAGTGTGAAATACCCACCTTCTTTCGTCACGAAATTACTTTAATGTCCTAACAAAAAATCTAATCTCGGCATCTAAATATTTAAAGGTCTAATCTTTTGTCACATTAGGTCTGTATCGAGTAATTAAGGGGCTTCTAACTTCATTAGGAGCCCATTTATTCGTTTTAAACGAGAGTGCTTCCCCTTAAGTGTCCATTACGTACATAATCGAAATGGTGCACGTCTTAAGTGAGTGGCCCAAGTGATGAGATTGGAGCGGGAATTAAACTAATCTAAGTGGTAAGCTAGAGTTTTCACTGATTCAGATAAAATTTTAGTTATTTTTCAGTTGAGGATAAAATTCATCTCTTTTATAAGCAGCCCATTACTTTCCCACTGCTGGGCACGGGCCTCTTCTCAGAATGAAGTTAAGGCCTAAGTCAACAACGCTGGCCCTGAGGGCTAGCTGGTGGGTTGGCGAACAACACACACCATCAGGAACTATATTATGTAGCCACTCTCAGATACGCAGGTTTTCGAGATGTTTTCCTAGTGATAATCAAATTCTGATCCGCACTTGAGTTCGAGCCACATAAATAGATAGAATGGAAAAGTGGGCAGGGCGCGCGTGCTAACACTCTGCACCATAGTGCACGGCATTTCAAAGCCTTTCTCAGTACGCTTTATGACTTGTTTCTGTAAATACTGTAACAAAAACCCGCAAAAATTCCTTATTGTGCTGTTTCTAACTGCAGAAACAAAAGCTGTAAAGTACGTTTGATTAAGGTTAATTTTTAAAAATTAATGACGTCAATATGGGAGGCGTAGTTTGTTCGAAAGTTGCCACGCATGAATCGTAAGTAAAATTATGATTACAACCTTCTATCTCTATCTATTTCTGTGGTTCGAGCTCAGACCCTCCTGCATGGCTATCACTACAGATACCGGCCGGCACGAGTCGTGAGCACATACTTCACCTGCGCAGAAGTTCATTTATAGATCTGTTTGGTGGAATAACAGGAGCGCGGGGTGCCAACGCCGAACATTGCATTTACGCGATTGGTCGACAGTCGATGCTCGTCGTCTATTGGACAATTAGGTGTCATTCGGCTACCTTACACTTTCAGTTCAACTTTATTGACTCACATTTTCGAATTTAAAACAGTTTATTTTTATTTTGTTGTAATTAATTTATATTTTGATTTTTGAGTGTTTAATGTTTTGAATTAAAAATTGTTTTTTTTTTCTTCTTCATCTTCCTTTATTTATTACAAGATTGTATTTAACTTGCAATGTATGTACGTATGTAAATATATTTGTTAGAGTGGAATCTTGCAACTCAATTTTGAAGCAGATATCTTCAACCTATTGAGCTGAAATTTTGTACTATATGGGTATCAAATGAAAGGACTTGCTGAGAATACGAATGTGAGTTAAAAAACCTGTCCATCGATAACTAAATAGTAAACAATAAATTAAAAGTCAAAATGTTTTCTGTTTATTTATCTGTGCGTAAAAAAAAAAGTCCCAAAATCATAATATGGGTGAAATTCGAGTAAGTTTGTATTTTCTTTAACTACTACCCATAATCCTTATAAAACGCTAACGGTGAAATTTAGTGAACAAAGATACTAAATAATTTTGGTCGAAAGTGTACATGCGCGAACTTGCCCCCACTACTGTCCATCTGTGCTCACGACTCATGCCGGCTACTATACTACAAATGTATATACCTACACCGCACTGCGATTTTTTATCGCTAAATTTGTAACACGGAATAATATGATTTTAAATCGCGGCGGTAGAGGAGGCCAAGTCCGCACAGCGATTTTTATTCGAGCTGTTTTTATTCGCGCACTAAGATGTTTTTACCACCGCGATTTTTAATCGTGAGTGCGGGTACCTGCATGTGATTCCATGTGTTACAGATTTTGCGATAAAAAGACAGCACAGCAGTACTTTTCATTACAATGTTTACGTAGTTATTTGTTGAGAATTATTTTTTTACATTGTAAAACATTTTACTCGCAGGAATAGTCTAGATCTTAATCGCAAAACAACTTTGAATTTCTCCTTAATAAGAAATTTGATTCCCTTTGTTCAGAACTCGGCGGACTACGAAATAAATAATTGCTTAAGAGTTTGATGACAGTTGTATTAGAAAAGTAATCCTGAATAAACTGGAGCACTTATTTTACTAAAGGGTTTTTTTTTAAACTATATTTTCTTCCGAAGGACTAGTATTTATCAGTTATCTCTTACATTGTATAGAAATGTCGTTTTTTTCAGTCATGCTTGCTGTGTTCCGGTGCGAGGGGTGTCGGTGAAATAAACACATCACAGGAGATTATTAACGCATGCGGAAAACCGTCTGCACGGTTAAGAAAAACGGTTTGTTCGTCAATGGGATGTTGCTGACGTCACGCAAAGACGTTTAAGTGGAAGGTAAATTCGATACCACAAGCAGAGTTCACAATAGCTTAGCGGAAAAAACACAACACACATAAAGTAGTACAAAGTAAAGTAAGTTGGTTACTTCAAGTTACTTTCGCGTTATAATTGGAACACTTTCTGTACACACACGACGTCATTTCAGTAATTTTTTCGTCACCGGTCACGCTCCGTGCCTTACCTTACGCGTATTATTAGAAAAACGTCCTAATTAGGTCGTTTTTGAGTCTTCAGATTGCGAGTGCAAGTAACATATCTGAGAAGTATTCTTTTATCTACGGCGATCTTGAATGAAATGGTGTGAATTAGTGTACTGAACCAAGAGCCACAGGTTCGAATCCTGCTTGTGAGCGATTTTTTATTTCCACAATTTTGTATCTTTAATCACATGAGACTTCTTTATGAGTCAGTTTTGCGAACGTGATTTGATATCATTTAGTCAACAGCATAGGTTGCAGTTGTAATGGGCAATGGTAACCTGGGCCTTTAGCTCAATTCACCATCCATAGAAGAATAAAATGTTAACTTAATTCATAAATCAGCGCATTACTTACACCACAAGCAATCGCAATATAAAAGGGCAGTTTTTGAAGTAGAAAGTGCGCACCAGATTGGTCTTCGCTTTAATATTTAATTAATTGACAATTAGACCCTTATCAATGAGAATTGTTATTGGAAAAGTTACGGTCTATGGGTCTGGTCTGGTTCAATGGTTATGTACCCATTATATGTCACTGTCTGGATTTAGTGGGCGTCTGGGTCGAACAAAATGTAAGTTTGAAAGTTTGTGTCTGTACAATTTTATTACTTTTGGCCCACAGACAAAATAATAGCTAAAATCAGCCAGAAGAGGCTGACTAAAGAGCAAAGTTATCATGGAAGCATAATTTCCTCCCGGCCGAATTTCGGTCACGGCGGCCAAACTCAATGGAGACTAGCTATCTGCGCGGGACATATTATAGTGCACAAGTGTGTGCGCAAACACAGGTGCACTCTCTATTCTCTCACTCTCATAATCCGATGGAACGGCAATTCGACACGACCGGAGAGAGATCAGGCGCAGGAGCGACGGCTTGACGTGCTCTCCGAGGCACGGAGGGGTCTCAATGTGTAACGAATCGGTTACCCATCCACAGACTGACCGCGGCTAGTGCAGCTTAACCTTGCAGATCATACAATCCACAAGGTTGCTACTTAGCCACGAGCCTCTTGGAAGCATAATTACAACGTAAAACGCAATTGAATAGTTTTTTTTTCAACCTCATGATTGCTCATGAGGTCGTGGGTTCGATTCCCACAGGACAAATATTTGTGTGATGAACATAAGTGTTTGTGTTGGTCTGGGTGTTGCTTATGTATTATAAGTATGTATTTACCAAAAAAAAAGTATTTAAGCATTATATCCATTGTCTAGTACCCATAGCATGCTATGCTTAGTTTGAGACTAGATGGTGCAGTGTAAAAATGTCCCAAAGACATTTATTTATTTATTTCTTTAATTTCTTTTTCAACCTCATGATACTGCCAAAGTATGAGTGAGGGAATAGATGCAAGTACTGAAGTAGACAGATGTGACAAAAATATAAATAACGTAACATCACGCCTGTATTTCCCCGAAGGGTTTGGCAGAGGTGTATAGTACACACGGCTACACATCAAGCTGTACATTCCCAGTATAAGCTGACCTCGCATTGTGTAGGATGTCTGTACAATGCGAGATCAGCTTATGCTGGAAATTTACAGCTATGTAATGTGTAGGGGTGCGTACACCAGTATTCTCGCCAGTTATGTTATAAGTCCCATGTAATAGGGGGCGAGTCTATTGCCGTTAACTGGGCACAAATCCAGACTCCAGGCTGCTACTGAGAATTTCCTAATTAAAAAACCCAATAACACTTTGCCTGACCCGGTAATCGAACCCAGGACCCCACGCTCAGCGGTCGCGCTTGTGACCACTAGACCAACGAGGCAGTCAAAAAATACATACATACATATTATCATGCCTGTTTCCCATTGGGGTAAGCAATGACAATGGATTTACACCCGCTACGATTCTCACACACCCCCTTTGCTTCATCTAGGTTCATTGATAACCTCCTCATGCTCGTCGACTTAGAATGTTCTTAACCTGGCCTTTTTTCAGAACGTCCACGATTTGGTTGCGATACGGTCGCCGTGGTCCTTCCCCTTCAATTCTTTCGTCCACTCTCGCCTCTTAGACTCGTTTCGTCAATCTCCTATCGTCCAACCCCCTCCTAAAGCCAAACCGTCTTACGGCCAAAATTAATATCCAATCTATCCACGATTTGCCCTACTAGAGATACGAATTTGACATTAGCTCCTTACAAAATATGTTAACATACCTTTCCCAATCTTTGTCACAATATTATTTTGTTCCACAACGCTCCCTTATCAAGCTATTTTCACTCTTTTTCTCAAATTTAATACTTCCCAAAGCTCTCAATTCTACTGCAATTATTCTGCTTTCATGTGTCTTCTACCATACACAACTTTCACTACCATACATAAGTGTCTACCATACAAAACTATCATCAACATCATCAACTCAGCCTATCGCAGTCCACCGCTGGACGTAGGCCTCTCCCAAGTTGCGCCGCAACACTCGGTCCTCTGCCTTCCGCATCCAGTCCCCTCCAGCCACGTTCTTCAGGTCGTCAGTACACCTGGCGCCCTACGCTGCGTTTGCCGATTCGCGGTCTACACTCAAGGACTTGTCTGCTCCAGCGGCCAAACAAAACACAAAACAAAACAAAACTATACCTATGGCTTTCATTTTTGATATTAAAATTTGCACTACGGAACGCTACGAAACGAATGGCTGATAGTTCATGAATAATTACGGTGAATGTAACGTGACACATGGCGCTTCCTATCGCTTTTTCGGGTCATTAACTTTGTTAAATGGTTACAATGAATGTGTGTTTATTGGTCTAGTATTCATAATAGGTCACGATGCTCGGCCTAATTTTTTTCAGTTGGAGTCAAATAAAAAATTCATTTATTTATTTGCGTGAATATTGATACATAGATGGTAAAAAAAAATTGTATTGGTACATAATATTCCGCCTGAAATAGGGCATGCAAACATTGTCTCGAACTAAATGTGATAGGGTCTGGTACAGAAACTGAATTATATGTTTATTAGAAAGAAACTACTGCCTGCCTCGTTGGTCTAGTGCAGCCATACTCAACCTTTTTTTTATAGGGGCCACAAACACGTTTCAGTCATGGTGTCGAGGGCCGCAAGCAAAAATTATTTTTAAACGTAATTCCAAGTTAACGATGTAGTTACTTTATTAATGAAAAACCGGCCAAGAGCATGTCGGGCCATGCTCAGTATTATAGGGTTCCTTAAGTAGGTGTAATTACAAACGAATCAAATCGAATATTAATCATGGCTATTTTAGTTTTTGCAATAGTCGGCAGCATTCGCGACTCAGAGCGTGTTGTTAGTAGCGCCATCTAGCGATAAATTCAAGAAGCCAAATTTAAGACGTTTGTCATTTCAAAGTTACTTTTTGTGATTTTTTCAAATAGAAAGTAGCTAAAGGAGCATTATTTGCTATGATAATTTTTCTCTAAGGTCAATGACCTTTGAACTAGGACGTTTTAAGTATTTTTCAGTTTTCTCTCTATAACTCAAAAAATTATAATCACATTATACTCAAAATAATTTTAAAAGAGAGTTTTTACAAAGGTCTATCAATGTGGAAGATAATAAGTTTCTACATTGCATAGTTTAGAAATGGCAGGGGGGGGGGGGTACACATTGCAAGCCACTTTGGCGGGCTATATTTCGCAGATGGTACACCTGATAAAAAAGTGGTGTATCAAACATTACCTTCATTTTAGTAGACCTATTCAATGATATCCCACACGAGGGGGTGCAGCGAAAAAAATTTTTTTTTCTCCATTTCACATGTATGGACGCCACCCCTAAAATACGCAAAAACGAATCTTTTATTCTTTTAAAATTGAGATCTATATGTAAACTATTTTTTAACAAAATTTCATTTACTTATGTTTATAACTGTAGAAGTTATTAACCTGTAAAGGATTAGGACAGACAGACAGACGGACAGACGGACAGACGGACGGACATGACGAAACTATAAGGGTTCCTTGTAGGACTTCGGAACCCTAAAAAGAAGTTTTAACAAAGATGTTTATATGTTTTAATGCGATTTAAAGAAAGAAATGAAGATATTTTTTATTTTAGTCTTGAAAAAAAAAACTAATAATAACATATTAACAATAAACTTACTTACTTGATTTTTGATACTGTGAACACTTTTTCAAAACTTTATCAAGATCTGGCTTGTCGCTACATGCTATCCTTATAACATCATCCAGATGAGTGTTTATCCGGTGTTTATACTCGAAAAATGTACTGGAATTGTGGGTAAACAGACGTTTAGCCAGATAATTATTGTTGGTGAAATCAAGTCTTAGTCCACCGTGCTGGTCTATTCCGGGTTAGCGGACTAACATAATCAAGAACTGTATGGAGCGTTCTCAGGTGTGTATGTTTCCTTATGATGTTTATCTTCATCTTTAACTTGCCGTTAACTGGGAAATTATACAATATATTTTATTTTTCTTTTCTTTTAAAGAAATTGATTACAATAAAACATGTGCCATCAGAAGGAAAAACGCTAGCCCATTCTCTGTCAAACGACTGTCACTAATTAATGAACTGTATTAATTAGTGAAAACCATGCATCATTTTAAAACTATAAATAATACATACTTAATTACACGTAATTACTTACACACCACAACACCCACAACCCATTACAATTAAAATTGCAAAAAAAACACAAACCAACAGAATGCTTGACGTTCAAATTATTCATTCGGCCGACTGTACTAATTAATTCAGCAGCTAACTGTACCAGAGGCGACACCAATTATTTTCGCACCGACAACTCACGCAGCAATTTGTACATAATTAATTAATAGCAACCCCTTTTGTCCGGGTATTCTATCTGTTTCAGTACAGGCTGTAGGGCCTATTGAAAATATTTTGGCGGAAACAATTATGCCCCGTGTGGTCTCGACTATGAATAGATCACTTCCCGTGTTTTCGACTATGAATAGTTGTGATTGTTGTAAGGCCTTATGTACACTGATATTTGGTATTTTGTAGTTAATTAACAATTAAATTAAATACGTTTATTTTCAGACAGACTTCATGGTGTTAGTAACTATTTTACATAATACCAGTGATTCTGTGACATAAATAAACCTAGACGTACCTAGTAAATAATTGATTCGAATATTCATTATTATTATTTTGAGGAAAGAGATAGGGGGTCTTGGACGGCCCTAAGCCTATTATATTTATATTATTACTAACGAAACCCGTCTCCGAAGCGTGTGTTAGGATATTTATTCATACGCCTATAATACCAATCTGTTTAAATAATTTATCTATTATTTATTGGTGAGCCCCTTTTGTCCGCGCTCTCTTTGTCCTTTATCATAATAATTGCATACCGAATATATATTCAGAATATTTCGCGAAATACCTTTTTGTGGTGGCAGGAAATTTAATAATTAATTTTTCGTTAGCTGACCTGTATTATCAAAGAGACATTTTATTATTTATTTTACAAAGGTCATGTTAATTAATATTTAATATTAAACATTAATTTTATAAAACTTAATAGTGTAACGTACGGTAAGATTGTCAACCTCGGGCCTGTATTACAGAATGAAACTCATACTTTGATCACGGTTTAAAAATAATTTTGAGCTATAGCTCAAAATATATCAAGATATATCTTAGGCACAGATTCATTGATCACAGTTCAGCTGAGTTCAGCCACAGTTTAAAACTGTGGTACAGCTTTGTCCTAAAATGTTACCTTCTCAGTTGTAGATTCATGCTTGAGCAGAGAAATCAGAGAATTGATCTGTTATCACTAATCACGCAAATGTAGTCGAGTCAGAGCTTGAGCACATATTCCCTTGATATTTCAGGTTATATTTTTGTTGAATTGCAGTTTCTAATAATATGTTAAAATTATATTTTTTCTATGCTTAAATATTGATTAAAGATCAAACTGTACTTGAGAAACATTCTGTAATACGAACCTCAGTTTCATGCACCTGGTAGAAACACCTTAGCAATTTTGTTCTCTGTCAACTTACTAGTCGTAAACATCCATCCAACCAAACTAGAAACAACTTTGTGATAGATAGAATAGGATTGAATTTGAATGATGTTAAATGTGAATTAAAGCGTTAATTATCTGATTTGTTACAACGGATTCAGTAGTTAAGAACATGTCTAATTAAAGCCAAATATTTGTATAGATTGCATTCAAATAGGTGCCTACTTTGTGTACATAAATTAATGTAGTTTTGAACATTGGCGTAAACAGTTTAAGCGACTTATTTCCCATTAAGAGGTAATTACGAATGATTATTTTGTAACATGTTTTGTTTGTATGTGATTATTTATTTATGTGTGACGATTGATTGACGACACTATTCGTGATATTATGAACGCAACAGTGTCTGTGATCTGTCATCAACTGCAAAGGACTATCGCAGTCCACTGTTAGACATAGGCCTTTCCTAAGTAGCACCACAACACTCGATCCTCTGCCTTCCGCATCCAGAACCCTGTCACCTTCTTCAGGTTGTCAGTCCACTTGGCTGGGGGGCGCCCTACGCTGCGTTTGCTGATTCTGATGATTTAGTAGTAGTAGAGCTCCTTTGTGAAAGAGCTCGTCCGGGGAAGTACTACCACCGTACCTACTTCTCTGCCTAACAGTGATGCTTGCATTGCTGTGTTTCGGTCTGAAGGGTACGGGTGCCGGTGAAATTACATTCACATGAGACTTTCCATCTTCATGTCTCAGTTTGACGAACCGACTTGCGGACCATTTAGGCAACAGCCTAGGTGGTATTGCAGTTGTTATGGGCAAAGGTAACCACTTAACATCAGGTGGGCTTTTAGGTCGTTTAGACTTAATTTTCTCTCGTGTCAACACGAGCTATACAAGAAGAGCTCTGCTTATTCTCCATGTTCCACATTACTGTGGGTCGTGTCCGTTCTGAAGGGCCGACACTGTAGCTCTCCACAATGTTCTGAAGGGCCGACACTGTAGCTCTCCACAATGTTCTGAAGGGCCGACACTATAGCTCTCCATAATGTTCTGAAGGGCCGACACTGTAGCTCTCCACAATATTCGGTTCTCGGCTTACCTCATTGCTTCGACCAGTCGGAGCTTTCACCTGGTTTGACCATCGGCAGGATGATCGTACAGATGGTAGCTTTCCTTCTGCCTTCCCGACTATGACAAGCTTTTCGAGGTAGTCACGTAAATTTCGTTGTTTCAGTGTACCAAGCGTACCTACATCAACTAGAATATTTTACGTTTTATTATTACCACAAAGCGCTGTATCCCGGGTTGCAGTGTTTTGCCATAACAGGGCCGAATATGCTATCCGAGCTGTGCTTGGAGTTTCTTTGAAGGATAAAATCCATAACGAGATTATCCGGAGAAGAACCGGAGTGACCGACATAGCTTATAGGATCAGTAAGCTGAAGTGGCAGTGGCCTGGCCATGTCTGTAGAAGGACCGATGGCCGTTGGAGCAGACGAGTCCTTGAGTGGAGACCGCGAATCGGCAAATGCAGCGTAGGGCGCCCCCCTGCCAGGTGGACCGACGACCTAAAGAACGTGGCTGGGGGGGACTGGATGCGGAAGGCAGAGGACCGAGCGTTATGGCGCAACTTGGGAGAGGCCTATGTCCAGCAGTGGACTGCGATAGGCTGAGTTGATTGAGGGCCGAATACCTACAAAACTCAGACCTGTATTTAACTCCACCCTAGATATTTTATTTCAACACAGACGAATAGTTCAAGACATTTGAACCCACCTAACAATCTATGACGTCATTCAACCTGTAGATTCCAACACAAACAAAGGTGCTAAAGTTACCACGTAACGTGAGATATTGGAAGGCAATAATCTCCGCAACTTTTCCTATTACATCTCTGATTGCAGACCGAAGGAGCGAGCCTTTTAATTCGAAAAGTTGCGCTATGTAATTTATTTCAAGTTCTTTTAGTTCTACTGTTAATCTTCTTTTTATAGCTGCCAATTGTTTGGACTCAGCCAAAGGTCTTTTTAGAGCAGGGGTTCCCAACGTTTTACCATACGCACCTCCCTCAACTTTCTCCTAATATCACTACGCCCCTCCACCCAAGGCTCGGAACCGGTTTGAGAAATACCGGTTGGTACCGGTTTATTGCAGTTTAGCTCCGAACTTTTCTTGAGAACGTGAACGTTTAAATAAGTTTATCTTAACCTAAATCAACCGGTTTAATCAACGAGCATCAAGTAAGAAAGAAAAGAAGATACTGAGAAGTTTTCACTAAGTAAATAAAATACGGGAGTCGGTAGCAAGCGTATAATGTGAACTGGCTGTTACAAATTAGTGTGTCACCTTATAAGCTTCTTGATAATAACATATATTAAATGTGGGTAAACCTAAATACATTACAAATACTTACTCATTTTTGGATATTCAAGTCGGTTCGCCAAACTGAGACATGAAGATGGAAAGTCTCATGTGATTGTAATTTCACTGGCACCCGTACCCTTCAGACCGAAACATAGCAATGCAAGCATCACTATTTGGCGGAGAAGTAGGCACGGTGGTAGTACTTCTTTCCTTTTTTTGGTCTCCCTCTCCCTCACCGTTTATCAAGATATAGGTAAGTGTAGAAAATAAGAATCAACAATGTTTTTATTCTTATTTTTGTTCTCTTTAGATCACACAACCTCCCACACATGTTCCTCTTAAAACTGTTGTGAAAAACTTAAAGGATGTGACCCTAAACTTTGAAACAAATCAATCGGTTCCTGACTCGTTCTATTAGCAGTATCACAGTATCACCGACGGATTAAGTCATCACCCATCGTGTTGCCTCAGGGACCGGACATCAACCAATGTGCAGTGACGCGTTAATATATCACTACAAGGGATTGGAACGGACGACTTGAAGTGTCGGGTCGATATCGCTTGAATGCACACAGATATTTCGAGTTATTTTGGATGGGTTTCTGACCTGGGATTATAGACCCACTGTTCGGTCAGTAGGTTATTTAATTTAGGGAATCAAATGAAAATCTTGTCAAACTACAACGTGTAACAGAATAAACACCCCAATTAGAATATTCTGAATACTACCTGGTACCTATATTTTTCAAAATTACATGGTTTTTGAGCATCAGTAAGTTCCCGAATTGGTTGTTGGTTAGCTACCTACAGGATGCCGTCTTTCTGGACCTCAAGGACCCACTCGGGCTCCGCTGATATACATATTATTAGAATCCAAAGTGAGTAAAAAAAGAGGCAAAATGTTACATGGTATAAAACCCATAGCAATCGATTCTTCTAGTGATTCTGAATAAACTACTTTAAGGATTTGCGTTTATTCTGTTACACGTTTTTTAATCATTGTCATTAATAGTAGATTGTTATACAAGGGTCGAAAGGAATCTATTCCCACACGAGGTATTTAGACTGGCTATAGTCCGAGTAGGAATTTATGACTTTCACCCGAGTTAAACACTCTACTTTTCATTTCGAATATAAGGAAAGTAATAACTATATAGGTAGTAGTTTTTCTAAAATACATATTATCTTCTTTGATTATTTACTTATCAATAACCAAAGATTATCTTGTATATTAGCTACTTACTTCATAAAATCATTGTATGTATTTAAGTATCGTTACTTTGAAATTTCTGGCAAAAGATTTTCGATTAATGTTTTTGCCTCGTCTTTAACCGAATCCGGGGTCATCATTTAAGAATCGCTTGAACTCATTTTTTTATCAAATATTAGTCTATAAAACTGAGATTTTAAATTTCGGTACAGGCAAAGTTAGTATCCCGGCAAATAGTATAGTCTTTCTTAAATTTTAAGTATGGAACACACTGCGTCACCACCGGCGTCGGGCCGTCCCGCTTAATAGGTTTTTTTTTAATTCACACTGGCTGTTTATCTTAACTATCTTAACTATGCATTTGTTAAATTTATCTCTATAATTAATTGTTTTCAATAATTTTTGTAATTGTTTTGACGAAATTGTATTCGTATATATACGTGGGACACTCAGAAAGTTTTGCGAAACTAAAAAAAATTGTTCTATACGTACATATATTTTTATCAAATCTTTTCAAAGTACTTTCCACCAGCCTCTATACAAAGATTCATGCGCCTAAACCAGTTTTCAAAACACTTTTTCCAGTCCGCCGCAGACACCTCGTTTACAGCCTGCTCGAACGCAGCCAGCGCATCTTCCGGCGACGAAAATTGTATCCCTTTGAGCTGATTTTTTATTTTTGGGAATAAAAAGAAGTCACACGGTGCTAGATCAGGGCTGTAAGGAGGGTGACCCAGGAGTTTGACTGGCGTGCTGTCCAGGAAGTCCCTCGTTTTGAGTGCGGTGTGCGCAGGTGCATTGTCGTGGTGGAGCAGTAGCCCGCGGAGCCCTGTGTTTGGTCGCTTATTGCTTATAACAGAGAAAACTTCTGGCAAACATTTGGTAGTATACCATTCGGCATTAATGCTTCTTTGATCCCGTAAGGGAATTGATACCAAGTGGCCAGTCAAATTAAAAAAGCTAGCGATCAAAATCTTACCCCCGCTTCTAGATCGCTTCACTTTGGTAGGCGTTGGCTCATTTTGAAACACCCAAACAGTCGACTGGCGCTTGGTTTCTGGGTCGTATTGATAAATCCAGGACTCATCACCTGTAACGATGTCGTAAACACGCCGAGACGAGCCTGCTTCAAATTTGTTAAGCATATCACGGCACCATTCCACCCGGGCCTGCTTCTGAGCATCGGTGAGGTTGTGCGGCACCCAGCGTGATACTATCCTCCTCACGCGAAGATGGCTGTGTAGAATCTCGTGAACGCTTCCCGATCCAATCTTCAATATGTGTTGAATCTCCTGATATGTAATTCGCCTATTGTCTTGGATTAAATTTTTCACTGCTAGCACGTTTTCTTCGGTAACAGCCGTCAAAGGGCGACCGCTTCTTTCGTCATCCCCCAAAATTGGTCGACCGCGCTTGAATTCGTTATACCAACGATACACGGTTGCCTTGGAAGGGCCTTCATCCATGAATGCCATTTGAAGTCTATCGTACGATTCATCCGGTTTCAGGCGACACTTGAAATCGTATAAAATCATAGCTCTAAAATGTTCCCGGCGCAGATCCATATTTCAGTGAGACACAATACTTTGAATTAACTCGCAAAAAATGTGGAGGGAAATTTTGAAATTGGAACTTACTTATTTTTACTTATAAATAATCATATTTTCGAAAAACATTATAACTGGCCAGTCTCCCATATATAAAAACTTTTTTTCGCAATACTTTCTGAGGGGCCTGGTACATAGCCCGAAAAAAATTCTATAATCGGAACCAATTTTTATCTTTGTTAATATTGTGTCACTTTGTGTTTTATCATGCAAAAATATGCATAAAAATATATCAGTTAAATTGGAACGATGAGGACTGACCAGAATTAGTGTATGACAAGTGGCGCCTTGTATACTCTTTTATGCCAAACTAATCTGTATTTTTTTTTTTTTGGATTTGTTTTAAGGCATTAGCCTTCTCATAAAGCGAAGAGGCCCGTGCCCAGCGGTGGGACAGTGGTGGGCTGGTTACGTTATGTTAATCTGATTTTAATTATTATTGTTATAAATTTTTTGCGTGCCACTTATGGCAAAATATGTGGAAACTAACTGTGACTCTATCTGTCTGGACCCGTATTTTTTGCGAAATAAATTATTCTTTTTCTATTATAAAATTGTAAACGTCTGTTTGTTTGTTTGTTTGTTCCAGCATCACGCTAAAACTACTGGACCGATTTTGATGTTTTTTTTTTGTTTGAAAGCTGATGATCTGACTTAAAAACTGGTATGGGTTTTGAGAAAGAAAGAAAGAAAAAAAGAAAAAAAAAATCGTGGGTTGCGTACTCACCCGACAGATCGAAGCTTCTATGCATTTGCACGAGCGGATAGTAATGTACGATGGAGTGGAGTGGAGTGGAGTGGACAGGGGATGGGACTGGGGATGGGACTGGGGAGGGGACAGGGGACGGGACTGGGGACGGGACAGTGGACGGGACATGGGACAGGACAGTGGGACGGCACATGGGACTGGACATAGGATGGGACATGGGACAGGACATGGGACATGGGACGGGACGATAGTGATAATAGATATAGTGAGATAGTGGGACAGTGGGCCGTGGGACAGTGGGATAGTGGGACAGTGGCAGTGGGACGGTGGGAAAGTGGGGCAGTGGGCTAGTGGGGCAGTGGGGTAGTGGGGCAGCGAGGCAGTGGGGCAGCGTGGCAGCGGGGCAGCAGGGCAGTGGGCCAGTGGGGCAGTGGGATAGTGGGTCAGTGGGGTAGCGGGGTAGCGGGGCAGTTGGGCAGTGGGGCAGTGGGGTTGTGGGGCAGCGGGGCAGCGAGGCAGTGGGGCAGTGGTATAGCGGGGCAGCGAGGCAGTGGGGCAGCGGGGCAGTGGGGCAGCGGGGTAGCGGGGCAGCGGGAGAGTGGAATAGTGGGGCAGCGTGCTAGCGGTGCAGCGGGGCAGTGGGGTAGCGGGGCAGTGTGGCAGTGGGATTGTGGGGCAGCGGGGCTGCGGGTTACCGGGGCAGTGGGGCATTGTGGCAGTGGGATAACGGGGCAGCGGTGCAGAGGTGCAGCGGGGCATTGGGGCAGCAGGGCAGCGGGACAGTGGGGCAGCGGGGAAGTGGGGCAGTCGGGAAGCGGGGCAGTGGGGCAGTGGGGCAGCTGGGCAGGCTGTGGGGCAGTGGGATAGTGGGGCAGCGGGGCAGGGGGCAGTGGGGTAGCTGGGCAGCGGGGCAGTGGGTTAGTGGGGCAGTGGGGTAGCGGGGCAGCGGGGCAGTGGGGTAGCGGGGCAGGGGGTCAGTGGGGTAGCGGGGCAGCGGGGCAGTGGGGGGCAGCGGGGCAGACAGTGGGACAGTAGGACAGCGGCAGTGGGACGGTGGGACAGTGGGGAAGTGGGGCAGTGGGGTAGTGGTGCAGCGGGGCAGTAAGTGGGGCAGTGGGGCAGCTGGGCAGGCTGCGGGGCAGTGGGATAGTGTGGCAGCGGGGCAGTGGGGCAGTGGGGTAGCAGGGCAGAGGGGCAGTGGGTTAGTGGGGCAGCGGGGCAGTGGGGCAGCGGGGCAGCGGGGCAGTGGGGTAGCGAGGCAGTAGGGCAGTGGGGTAGTGGAGCATTGGGGTGCAGCGGGGCAGACAGTGGGACAGTAGGACAGTGGCAGTGGGACGGTGGGACAGTGGGGCAGTGAGGCAGTGGGGCAGTGGGTTAGTGGGGCAGCGGGGCAGTGGGGCAGCGGGGCAGTGGGATAGTGGGGCAGCAGGGCAGAGGGGCAGAGGGGCAGTGGGGCAGCGGGACAACGGGACAGCGGGACAGTGGGACAGTGGACTGGACTGGAATGGACTGGACTGGACTGGACTGACGTGGGTTAGCAGAATTTAACGCGAGCGGAGCCGCGGGTAAAAGCTAGTAAACTTATAAGATCGCGATATTTTTTTTAAAAAATTTCTTAATTTAGAAAATAAATTCGTAGCCGACTATCTATAGTTCTATTTTTAAAATTTATTCCCGCCCTAGGGAGGAAAGCAGTTACTATGAGTCTTTCCCGCCTTAGGGAGGGAATCAGCATTTTCCACCCGCTACTTGGATCAAACAAAAACAACTTTCCGAGAACGAGAAATGAAAAAGTTTTTTTGAAGTAAAACTTCTTTACGCACACTTCACTTGGGGAGTAAACTGGTGGATGCGTTACGAAAAGTGTGATCGGGCGAGGCGAACGGAAGTTGAGAGGGTGATATAAGTTAGAGAAGTTTTACTTCAGTCGTGTGGTCTAAAGCACACTCGTTTTTTAGGGTTCCGAAGTCCTACAAGGAACCCTTATAGTTTCGTCATGTCCGTCCGTCTGTCCGTCTGTCCGTCTGTCCGTCTGTCCGTCTGTCCTAATCCTTTACAGCTTAATAATTTCTACAGTTATAAACATAAGTAAATGAAGTTTTGTTAAAAAATAGTCTACATATAGATCTCAATTTTAAAAGAATAAAAGATTAGTTTTTGCGTATTTTAGGGGTGGCGTCCATACATGTGAAATGGAGAAAAAAAAAATTTTTTCGCTGCACCCCCTCGTGTGGGATATCATTGAATAGGTCTACTAAAATGAAGGTAATGTTTCATACACCACTTTTTTATCAGGTGTACCATCTGCGAAATATAGCCCAACAAAGTGGCTTGCAATGTGTCCCCCCCCCTGCCATTTCTAAACTACACAATGTAGAAACTTATAATCTTCCACATTGATAGACCTTTATAAAAACTCTCTTTTAAAATTATTTCGAGTATAATGTGATTTTTTTTTTTTGAGTTATAGAGAGAAAACTGAAAAATACTTAAAACGTCCTAGTTCAAAGGTCACCTTAGAGAAAAATGATCATAGCAAATAATGCTCCTTTAGCTACTTTCTATTTGAAAAAATCACAAAAAGTAACTTTGAAATGACAAACGTCTTAAATTTGGCTTCTTGAATTTATCGCTAGATGGCGCTACTAACAACACGCTCTGAGTCGCGAATGCTGCCGATTATTGCAAAAACTAAAATAGCCATGATTGATATTCGATTTGATTCGTTTGTAATTACACCTACTTAAGGAACCCTATAATACTGAGCATGGCCCGACATGCTCTTGGCCGGTTTTTTTTTGCATGTGGCTGGTTTATATTGCAACCAAAGGTAAAAACGCACTGAATTATTGTGTTGCACTGCATAATACCTTGTCGTTGAATGTATAACGAATTTTATAGAAAGGAGTCTATGAAGTATTCAGTCTTCCAACTTCACTTTTTAGTACAGTTATGAACCGTTGTAATCATAAATCTTCTTAAACTTTGACTCCCAAAAGTCCAAAAATAAATTTAATCTAAGTTTGCCCTCCAAAACAGGGCATAAAACAACAAATAAGAAAATTTACACACAATATAGATTTTCTCTCGAAAAACACAGCAGTAACTTAAACTTAGGGAACTCTTGTCCAATAAATTGTGTTAATAAATTAATTTATAACCGATCTGAGGGCGGATCGTTAATCAAAGGAGCTAAAGTTATCGAGCCTCCCCAGTTTTCATCAAGAATTTGACTCACGGAGCGGAAACTCTTAATGTGGGAGATATTATTATTTATGTATGTGTGTGTGTGTCTTGATGTAATCTATTGTGTTAAGCGGAATGTGAAGGGTTTATTAAAATAGTTTGACAATATTAGTGGATGAGAATTAATTTGAAACGAAAGTTATTTTTCGTAGAAGCTTTAGGAAGTTCTAAATTGTTACGTGTGGATCGTTCGGTATTTGTAGCGTAAGTCTATTTATTGTACAAAAGGTATTTTTAAGGAATAATAATACAAAACACAATTTACAATTTTTAATACAGTTCATTTTTTTTTGGATGATAATGTTCCTTCTGATCCCACTCATGCATGCTCGGAAACGAAGAGAGTCCTTATTCGTGCGAGTTTGCCTATATACCAGTGGCAAAAGGTGAATATTGTCAGAAGGGAACTGCAGCTACGTAAACATCCTAAAATAGCTAAGATCGCACTTTAATAAAATAAAAAACCAGCCAAGAGCATGTCGGGCCATGCTCAGTATTATAGGGTTCCTTAAGTAGGTGTACAAATGAATCAAATCGAATATTAATCATGGCTATTTTAGTTTTTGCAATAATCGGCAGCATTCGCGACTCAGAGCGTGTTGTTAGTAGCGGCATCTAGCGATAAATTCAAGAAGCCAAATTTAAGAAGTCTGTCATGTCAAAGTTAATTTTTGTGATTTTTTCAAATAGAAAGTAGCTAAAGGAGCATTATTTGGCATAATAATTTTTCTCTGAGGTCAATGACCTTTGAACTAGGACGTTTTAAGTATTTTTCAGTTTTCTGTCTATAACTCAAAAAATTTGAATCACATTATACTCGAAATAATTTTAAAAGAGAGTTTTCACAAAGGTCTATCAATGTGGAAGATTATAACTTTCTACGTTGCATAGTTTAGAAATAGCAGGGGGGGTGGGACACATTGCAAGCCACTTTGGCGGGCTATATTTCGCAGATGGTACACCTGATAAAAAAGTGTTGTATGAAACATTACCTTCATTTTAGTAAAAATATTCATTGATACCCCACACGAGGGAGTGCAGCGAAAAAAATTTTTTCATCCCCATTTCACATGTATGGGCGCCACCCCTAAAGAACGTAAAAACTATTTTTTTATTCTTTTAAAGTTGAGATCTATATGTAGACTATTTTTTAACAAAATTTCATTTACTTATGTTTATAACTGTAGAAGTTATTAAGCTGTAAAGGATTAGGACAGACGGACAGACGGACAGACGGACGGACATGACGAAACTTTAAGGGTTCCTTGTAGGACTACGGAACCCTAAAAAACAATTTAATAACTTTTAATTTAACTTCTTAGGTTTTCGCGATCACTACATATTATAATAAAACAAAGTTTAACCGGATTAAATCGCGTATATTATTTAAATTGGTTTCCCTGACGTTTCGAAAGCTTTGCAGCATTTCGTGGTCGCAGGTAAACCAATTTAAATAATATACGCGATTTAGTCCGGTTAAACTTTGTTTTATTAACTTTAAATTTAATTTTACATTCTTTTTTTGTACTTTAGAACAATAAATTTGCATAGAAATGTCATTGATCTGTATTTAAGCAATCCCTAAAGGGAAACCGATGGGAATCGTGTTATATGGACACCTCGCCACTGCTAAATACTCCTTAATTTTTGAGCTTCTTGAAAATACAGAGGCAGCCAAAAAATTCATTCTTCAGTTCAGCGACTTCAAAGAAAATTTCAGTTTGAACTACTTACAAAAAACTAGAAATTTTGGATTGTACCATAAGAAAAGCACGCTCGAACGACGAGGGACGTTAGGAGCTGAAGAGGGAAGTAAGTATTTATAAGGCGGCTTTTGGGACCCGTACAAAAGAGATTCCTTTCTGTACTGGTATTATTACTTATTCTATGATTGTACATTACAAAACGTTAATTCAAATAATTCAAAATAGTATGTCCAGATTACCACAATATTAACTTCATGATCTGATACCACGTCATAAAAACATTGATGACGTATGTTACAAGCAAGTTATACAAGTCCAATAAAATATCTGGCAGCAAAATTAAAAGGCATAGCCACATAAACTATTTACCTCTGTGCTCGAGTTTTATTGGTTTTTATATGATCCGGTGCACGGCCTCGTAAAACTTGATGGCTGCCTATATCTTATATCGGCTCTTATTATACAGAGATGGATCGATACAAGTTTATTGTCGAAAGGAAATTGCGGCGGCCTTTTTAAGTGTTTGTTTTGTTTCCGTTAAAATGATTTGGATTTCTATCGTTTGCTATATGGGGCAACTGATCAGCAGTTAAGGTGGTTTCACACCGGCGAGGCGTGGCGTGGATGGGCCGAGCGAGAATTGAAATTTGTATAGCAAAATTTCAATTCACGTCACGCCCATCTTTGGTGTGTAAGGTCTGGATGTGCGAGGCGAGTATTGAAATATTTGTTGGTACAACATTAAACTTTATTTCTGCATGAATAGAGTATTTATTACATTGCGAAACGGATACAAAAATCTCGCACCGATCCGCCCGGTCTCGCTCGGCCACGCCATGCCCGGCCGCGCTCTGCCACGCTCTACCTCGCGATTTCTCGCGCCGACACAGAACCAAATGAACTTTATTGCTGCATGAATAGAGTATTTATTTGACAAAATTAATAAAGGAACGTGGCGACAGGGATCACGTTCACTTACTACTAGCACCTACCCGCAATGTACATCGCAGACCAGCGACGGTCAGCGCGTGCCGGCGCTAGCCGGCGCCGGTCGGCGCGAGCTCGCGATGTACATCTTTTGGTGTGAAAGCGTCAACGAGATTTCAATTGACGCCCATCCAATCCACTCCACGCCTCGCCGGTGGGAAACCACCTTTACATGGGCATAAGAATCAAATAATTACAATTCATCAGTGTGGGCACACATTCATTCGATAATCATCTTCATCTTCCTGCCCTAGTCCCAATTTTTTTTTTATAGTATGGGATGGCGAAACGAGCTAAAGGTCAGTGCAAAAATAGCAAAAAAAAAAAAAATTCAACTCCCATGAATCTAGTCATAAACAGAAAAAAATACCCCTATACTAAAACAGAAACTAACAATTTGGTTTATGTTCTGGCTGAAAATATCAACCTCTGGCTGCTCAGCAATCAGAGCGTTGAGAAATAAAAATCATTTACTGGCAGTAACATGTTTGAGGCGTCAGAGACTAGACCTATCATCATCATCATCCTAGCCCGGTATCACCCACTGCTGGGTATAGGCCTCCTTTCGTTTTTGCCAGCCTCTTCGATCTTGTGCGTCCCTCAACCTGTATTGTTTGTGGTGGTGTGTGGTGTTGTATTTAAAAAGTGTGTAGAGACTAGACTTGTCCAGTAGCACATGAATATAGGTAAATTATATTGTACCTATTATTGGTATTATGAATAATTCAGTCGCAAAGTTCTGAAAGCCAAGAAAAACGTATAATTTTTATTTCTCGTATCCCTTATCTTCAACGTATTTTGGACCTTATAAATACTCAAAAAAAGCATTTCTGGATTATGATTTAATAATAGGTATGACGTAAGAGGAAAAAAAAACACCAAAAATGTTTTACCTTTCAATCCCTCTTATTTCTAAAGAAAATTGAAAGAATTTTTCGCAATCGCTTCAACGAGTCCAAAGCCTTGGGGCAAGGCCTGTAATTACATTTTTTTCATTCCAATTACTTCCCCGAAGCCTCTGACATGCATTTCCAGGGAATAGCTGGAACTTTAAGGAACCTCGTGTCAATCTGTCTGTCACAGTTTCTATACTTTTGATTAGTTTGACTCTGGGTTCTTGATTCACGTCATTGTCTTACGAAGTTTCTGTTTTAGTGGGAATATTTGATAAAGTATTTAGTAGGGTCTTAGATGAATATAGACATTCCATTGTTTCAAGAATTTCACAGTAATTTGCAATAAAAAAAAACAGGTTTTTGAGGTTTCTTGTATGGGGACCCCCTTTGGTTTACGTTTTTTGTTTTTAGTATTTGTCGTTATACACCTCATAGCAACACATATTCTGAGAAAATATCAACCGGTTACCTATTACCGTTTAAAAGATACAGCCCTGTGACAGACAGACGGACGGACGGACAGCGTAGCGAGAGTAATAGGGTCCCGTTTAGGTTAGGGTGGGTTTGGGTTAGGGGCCCTTCGGGTACGGAACCCTAAAAACAACCTCCTGAGTAGGTACTCTAACACCATTCTGAGTAAATTTCATTTTCATAAGGTTTTTAGAATTTAATGTGAATTTTGTAATCCATGTTTCACGATAAATTTAATTCAATCCATGATTTTTTTGGATCAAAGGACCGAAAATGGTAAATGTAATGAAAAAATGTGATTTTTTTATTGACTAAGTATACTAATATATGTGATTCATGTTCACTAAATGAATTTTACACTGACGTTACATCTCGAAATATATATTTTTTTATAGTAGGTATAGCTTGGCGAAACGAGCTAAAGGCCCAACCTTTGCCCATAACAACTGCAATACCACCTAGGCTGTTGCCTAAATGGTACCGCAAGTCGGTTCGCCAAACTGAGACATGAAGATGAAAAGTCTCATGTGATTGTAATTTCACCGGCACCCGTACCCTTCAGACCGAAACAGAGCAATGCAAGCATCACTATTTGGCGGAGAAGAGGTACGGTGGTAGTACTTCCCCGGACGACAAACTATCAATTCTATATCATCATCCTATACTATAAAAAAAAATCATCTCGTTCTACAGTAGGTACCTACCTTCTTTACGTGAAGAAATCCTCATGAACGCACTCCACCTGAAAAAACGGAGCCAGTGTCGGACTTTTACTGACTAAAATCACCACGGTGTTCTTCTAACGACCTTTAGCCGGGGGCCTGGGATGAATTCTGCATTATTCTCCCACACTGGATAGTTAGGTACCTGCTGTATCTATTCCTTTGGACGATTTTACCTTGTGAAAAAACGAAAAAACGAAAAACAAATGAATTGAATTGAATTGAAATGTTTTGCTTCTTCTATCACTTCATGTAATAGGATCAATTCATGTAAGAGAATAATAAGATCAAAAATATTAATCACCAACACGAAGCTACTCTAGAAGTCAAACTTCAAAATAAACGTAGCTACAGAAACTTAACAACAAATCTGATCCGATAACAGACACCAACAATAGTACTGTGGGTTAAATTTCAAATTCAATCGAGTCTGACGTTCATGAACAATAAGCGTTCGCCTTTCCTTAATTATACCAGAAGTTGCTAGTTCGAGGCTACAATGAACTAGGTAATCTTGTTTACTGGAATTTTGCTAGCGACAAACTTTGCTTGATGCAAATCTGGTGGGCTCTGAGCTATGAGTGGGTTGGCAGACATGTTTAAGTTTGATTGATTGAGGAAGAGATGTCTTGACTGATTGATAACAATAGAAATCTAAATAATATAAGGTAATAGAAATGGCAAAGGCGCGTGTAAGTGTCGCCCCGTACAGGTATCTCGTAGCTTTTCGTCCCATCGGATTATGAGAAAGAGGGAATAGAGAGTGCACCTGTGTTTGCGCACACACTTGTGCACTATAATATGTCCCGCGCAGATTGCTAGTCTCCATTGAGATTGGCCGCCGTGACCAAAATTCAGCCGGGAGGATATTTTTTTATTTTTTTTTATTCTCGTAGCTTTGCTTGTAGCATACCAGGGCGCGAAACGTTTGCTTGATCATCAGTGCTTTTTTGGACGTGGATTCACTAAAATGTATTTTTCAGCATATCTAACAGCGTTTAGGCTTAATTTATTTTGCATTGGATGCTAGAAACATGGTGGGCGTAATTACGTATATACGTGTTGGTAGCGGCAAACCAGCGAAACGCGTTCCGGTACTAAAAGACAGATGACATTTCTATTACCTTATTATGCAGGTTTCTATGTTAGTAACGTATAACTTGGTACAAACCCGTAGGTAAATTATAATTTTACAAACTCTCAACGAGAATTACCTACATGCTTAGAGTAATTATACTCAGAATGATAATTTCATTCAAAGTTTCGCTCAAACTTAAGTACGAAAACACTCAACGTGTGTTCGTAAAGCCACGTCTCCTGCGACCATATTTTTAATAACAAAACCAACATCTAACATGTTTTTCTAAAAGAATGGGGGCATGGCCTAGCTGTTTGAATACATTTGATTGGCCTAAGCAAAATGTTAGCATGTTTTGTTATATTTTGTTTGCAGGAGACGTAAAATGTTCAACGACACGCACATAGGCGAACAAATAATGTACGAACGCAGCCTTTTAAGGCCAACTTGAAACTGTTTCACTCCACGTGCAACTACTGCTGCCTAGTTATTCTAAGCCAATATTTTTTAACGAGATATAGATCTGCCCTTGACCGCAATCTAGACCCAATAAATATAAAATACTCTCAGCCGACGTGTTCATCAGCGTGTGTTCGTGGTGTGTGTGTGTGTATCATCAGTCAAATGTTCATCCATTTACACAAAGAATTAAAGCACATATAAAATCTACCAAAACATAATGAATACTCTAGTCAAACAAAACAAATGTATTTTTATTAAAAAAACATGAGACACCAAAATTTCAACATTCTAAAAACATTTTAGCAACCCGCTGTCAGTTCACATTTGACGCCAGACCGCAGCTCGGCACGCGGTGTCAATACGATTTTCCGCTACCTTCTAACTATTTTATACGCTGTGGCTACGGCGCAGATTTTGTGAACTGAAAACGACACAACTTTATCTAAGTTGGAATTAATGAATAATTTTAAGGGGATAATAATTTCTTAGGTTTTCGCTTGTTTTATTATAACTTCTTTAATTTATAAATTTATTTGAAGGGGATTTTTTTATTTAATGCTGAGCTTTTTAGTAAGCGGAGATGTGTTTTTGAGATTCCGTTTTTAGGGTTCCGAAGTCCTACAAGGAACCCTTATAGTTTCGTCATGTCCGTCCGTCTGTCCGTCTGTCCGTCTGTCCGTCTGTCCGTCTGTCCTAATCCTTTACAGCTTAATAACTTCTACAGTTATGAACATAAGTAAATTAAATTTTGATAAAAAATAGTCTACATATAGATCTCAATTTTAAAAGAATAAAAAAATCGTTTTTACGTATTTTAGGGGTGGCGTCCATACATGTGAAATGGGGATGGAAATTTTTTTTTCGCTTCACCCCCTCTTGTGGGGTATCATTGAATAGGTCTACTAAAATGAAGGTTATGTTTCATACACCACTTTTTTATCAGGTGTACCATCTGCGAAATATAGCCCGCCAAAGTGGCTTGCAATGTGTCCCCCCCCTGCCATATCTAAACTATGCAACGTAGAAACTAATAATCTTTCACATTGATAGACCTTTGTAAAAACTCTCTTTTAAAATTATTTCGAGTATAACATGATTATTATTTTTTGAGTTATAGAGAGAAAACTGAAAAATACTTAAAACGTCCTAGTTTAAAAGTCGTTGACCTTAGAGAAAAATGATCATAGCAAATAATGCTCCTTTAGCTACTTTCTATTTGAAAAAATCACAAAAAAAATTTTGACATCTTAAATTTGGCATCTTGAACTTATCGCTAGATGGCGCTACTAACAACACGCTCTGAGTCGCGAATGCTGCCGATTATTGCAAAAACTAAAATAGCCATGATTAATATTCGATTTGATTCGTTTGTAATTACACCTACTTAAGCAACCCTATAATACTGAGCATGGCCCGACATGCTCTTGGCCGGTTTTTAAATGTTATAGGTGTTTTAAATGGTGTAATTTTGTCTTTCTTAGTTATTGTGATTGAGTTTATATTTAAAAACAGTTTACATGCCCTGAACAAATGCAGAAATACAAATGTTCACTGAAACGTTAGCCAACATAATTATGGGTGTTTAGTTGAGTTAAGTGCACCGTGTGGAGACAATAACCATTGCATTAAGATGAGTATAATTATGGAGCTTACTGTGATAATAATATACTAAAAGATCTTTAATTTACCTCATACAAACAACAATCCAAATGGACGAAAACACGACCGAATTTTATCTCCGCACACGGTAGCCAATAATCTGTCTAAACAAAACACTAAAGTCCTTTACGATTCTCTCGGATGGCCGCCGCCTCCATAAAGTTTTGATAGGCAGACATTATGAAATATAGCCGATGACCTTCCCAGTGCCAATCCAGATAATGGCGAACAATAATAATATTACTCTCAAGTTAGTGATTAAATACAGAAGTT
The DNA here is from genome assembly GCA_949699075.1 of Asteroscopus sphinx. Classification (NCBI taxonomy): domain Eukaryota; kingdom Metazoa; phylum Arthropoda; class Insecta; order Lepidoptera; family Noctuidae; genus Asteroscopus; species Asteroscopus sphinx. The sequence goes on from OX453007.1 coordinate 1,259,816, forward strand.
TAGAAGTAATTTGTTTGAGAGCCTTAATGGAAACTGGTGGTGTTATGGTCAACTTGGATGATGAGATTTATGTTTGTCTGGATAAAATAAAGATGGATAGCACAGTTGGGTGCGATGATAAATTTCAAATTTCTCACTGTAATGTAGTTCTTATTTTATGCAAAATACATTAGGAGGCACTTATGACTTAGCAGCCTTCTACAGGCGTGGCAAAGAGGGCTTTGGCTTTTGGGGGATTTTGATTGAAAAATATAAGTAGTCAAATATTTAACAAGTTTTGTTTTGACAGTTTTGAGTTTGAAGAATAATCAGTCATACAATTCAGCAACAAAAACGGTTTCATTTCATCTTGTTACTTCAATATCTCAAGTAATGAAACCAAGTATTTCAATTGTAAGTGTTCACATTTCAATAGTTTTGTCCCGTCTTATTAACCATTGCCCACAATCAACAAGAGCGTCACTTGACTGCACAATCACTGTACCGAACTCTGTCCAATAAAAAACGACCACTAAATTCTATAACGGCACTTGTTGCCTCCGCAACTGGCTTAAGAGTTATTTCACTAGGATTTTCATTTCATAAAGATTGCCTTGGTTATTACTCTCAAGTTGTTTTAAAGCATTTGTAGTGGTCCTTGGAGTTTTCATGCTTTTGTGTTATTTTTTGTGCATGTATTTTAATGGCTGCTCTGTTCAATGTGGTTTTGTGATTGTTGGATTTTGTTTGTTGTACGCCTACAGGCCGTTGCCTGTTGTTGCTTATAGAGGATTTCTAGTAAAGGATTTTATATATTATCATACTATAGATACAAATACTCTTATCGCCTAAGTTACATACGAATAATTAACTAACATAGTTAACTCGAATATTAAGAATTAAGACAGCAGAAAAGGCTGCAATACTGTTACTGTTACTATCAGAGGGCCTAGTACGAGTTTGACACTTTGAATACTATCATAGTTTTCATCAACTTTCATTCATAAAACAATAGTTTCTCCTCGTATCCGTTAGAGGTGCTATTAATTTATGAATGAAATTCGAAGAATACGATGGAAGTATCGGTAAATGTCAAACTCATACTAGGCCCCAATACTGCGTGCAAAAACAAACACGTTAATTTTAGAGTACCTATTTAAATCTCTCTCGCACACATCGTCACTTATCAAAACACCCTAATCTCCTTCGTTCAACAATCATCACTATAAACTAGCCTGCAAGTTCCCTCGTTAAGGCTAAAACCAGGCCAAGTTAAATTGCCAGCGGCCAAGTCTGAAGTGCGAGCCTTTGATTGCAACCTGTTACTATTCCAGCTAAGGTGGTCGCCAACACTTGATCAAACTTCCTGATTGGCTCTAAAATGAATTGAGTTTGAGAGGAATATACTTGGCAGCAGTAAGTTTTAAAGTAAGTTAGTTTTTTATATTGGCTAGTTCAGGAGCCAATTTTTGATCAAATTGCAGTTCTTTCGGTTGGTATTATTTTTATGTTTTTTTAAAGACCAATAAGAAAATTTCAGTACATGGCCTTACAAAAAGTGGATTTAAGATTAAACTTGCATGAATTTTATAGTACCAAGGTGTGTGTTACGTGCTTAATTAAACTTAAAATTTATTGATAAGTACAACAATACAATACAATTGATCGTTTTTTTTTTTTTGCAGAAGCGTGCAATAAGGGCCATTGTCGGAATACCGCAAGACATCTCTGCGAGACCTCATTTTAAGAGACTGGGCATCATAACGCTGCCATCGATTGTTATCATGCAAGTGGCGATATATGTGAGATTAAATTTAGCTCGCTACACTACTAACAGTAGCATACACTCGTACAGTACTCGCAACGCGAATAAGCTCACGGCCGTAAAACATTCCCTTACAAAGTCCTCGAAGTTTGTGCACGTGATGGGTCCGACGGTATACAACAAGTTACCGAGTAAAATCATTGAGGCTCCGAGTCTGTCCTGTTTTAAGTCTCGCCTGAAAAGCTGGCTTGTCGAGCAAACATTTTATAGCTATGATGAATTTATAAAATTGAAATTATGAATATTATTATTATTAAAAAAATATTGTATTTTTAATTGAATCAGTGTAATTGAATGGCGAACTTTATAAAATTGAGAAGATAATAATCAAAGACATATGTATACTGTAATAATATTATTTAGTTATTTTAATTATGACATCTCTTAAATTTATGACATGCTTATATATTTTTTTTTGAATTTTTAATATTTTGTGACATTCGAATTTGACATCTATTAGCTATTGTGACTTTTATTTTATTTTTCTACAAGATTATATTGTGAACATTGTTACTTATGAATCTACTGACGTGTAAATTAACTTTATGAATAAATGAATATGAATATGAATATGATTGAATATTTTGGAGTTCAGGAGTAACTATTATCTAAACTGCGGTTCAGGGTTATAGTAGACCCATATAATAAAAATTTAATGTTTTGTAAACTATTAAATAAATTAACTTAACACAATTGACAAGATTTTGGAATTTCATTCTGAAAATGAAATTGACCCTTTTTTTGGAAATAAAGATATTAAAGTTTACATGAAACTAGATTGCTAACACAATGAACTCAGTTTTTTTCTAAAGTAGCACTTGGTCCTTCGTATCAAGACGTTTCACATCGCATAACCTCAATCCTACCTATTTACTTCTATAAATCGGCTTTCGTGACTTACCTTTCACTATGCTTGCACTACCATCAGACGTTCAATACAGCTTCTTCGACTGATTGGTCCTGATCACTGCCACTTTTTTGACTCATATTTAGAGCAGCTGTGTCGATCTTGCTCTGATCGTTGGTTGATTTGAAGAAGTCTTTTGACACTTTCAGGTGTGGTTAATTTCAATGCGATTAAATAAACTAATTGTTTAAAAGAGTAATTTTATTTCTTACAAGAAATGGGATTTCCGTCAAAAACGGTTTTTTTGTCTCGCTGACAGTGCCATTTTTTCAAAATCCGTAAAAAATGTGGTTCACAATAACTTCAAAGGTTATGGACAGTCTCCTGAGAGCGTTTTCCTGTAGCTACAACGGTTGAGGTTGCCCTTACTTCCACCCTGTACAGGCGTGTCTTTAATCTTTCACGGAAGAAAAGGCCTCCGAGCCTCTGCAGGAAGGGCCCGCCTCCACAGTACGATATTATCTGTGCACGGATGAATGCTGATGTTCATTCATTCGATATAATTAGTCGTTTCTTACAAAATCCACTAAATGCGGCTCTGTTCTTAGCTACAAGGAAATTAAATTTGGCATTTCTTAAAAAACGAACGTCGTCGTCTTTGTGTGCCCGTGACTCCGTCTGCGTGGAACTCGGAAATAGTATCATGTTGTATTTGTGAGTGAACATTAATTTGATTTTTATTAGACTTCAATTTTTTTTGACATTGATATTTACCGAAATTATATTATTTTTTTGACTTTAATGTTTTTTTATTATATTTTTGATATTGATCGCTGTATATGTGAACATAATATAGCTATTAATGGCATAGAGTATCGGATCGTTGGGTTCCCTCCTATTATGGTCGAGCCAAAGTCTTAAAATCATTATTAGTCATTAATTCGTTTACTTCAGTGAATTTGTCTCAGTCATTAACCGACATTATTCTCACACAATTCTTTCCAGTTAATCATGTAACAAATCATTGTACTATTATATTATTATTTTAAAAAGTATATCCATGGAGTTTCTCGCCGGCTCTTCTCCATAGGACCAACTTTTTGGAACCGTGCAACTAGATTCATAATTAACATTTTGTAAGTGCATGTAAATGCTTATCTGAAATAAAAACATTTGACTTTGTTAAAAACTGCCTACAATGTACTATAGTACACACGGCTACACATCAAGCTGTAAATTTCCAGTATAAGCTGACCTCGCATTGTATAGGTTTTCTTTGAAACGCGAGGTTAGCTTATACTGGAATGTACAGCTTGATGTATAGCCGTGTGTACATGTACTGTTGTTGTTGTATAGGAGAGGGGATTAGCGAAGCAACGACTGCGCGGATTGTACGATCTGCAAAGTTAAGCTGCACTTGCCGCGGTCAGTCTGTGGATGGGTGACCGTTTCGTTACACAGCGAGACCCCTCCGTGCCTCGAAGAACACGTTAAGCTGTCGGTCCCGGTTGTCATACGAATATCTATGGCTTTCGTTACGGGTAGTCAGAAGCCTGAAAGTCTGACAACTGGTCTAACTTCCGAATGTCGGTATTACCCAGTAACTGGGTTGTGGGGGTCTGATGGCAGTTGCTCCGTGTAAAATACTGATGTTCAGCTGCATCTGGCTAGACTGAAAGTCGACCCTAATATAATTGGGAAAAGGCGAGGAGGATGATGACATTATGTTGTACCAAAGCATACTACCGACTACCGACTTCATTGATTATTGATTAGAAAAAAGTAAACTAAGATACTTATTAACACTTGGAACCAACTTCTATGTCTTCATCCAAGTAATAAACGCTCAAAGTGCTGACTATCGACAGTTTTAAACAGCCATCAACCGGCACACTGGTCGGGGCGACTTCATTAAATTAACGTTGCGTTGGGTAACCCCACGCTTAATGAGCCCCGTAATACTGATAGTCCAACTTGGTCCTCTAACTGAGAGGTAATCACAGTTTATGTTTTGCGATACCGTCGTACTACTAAACTTCTTAACACCTATAAAACCGCGGACAGAGTTTCGTACAAAAATATTTTGGAATTAACAAGTCTTTATATTTAATAGAGGGATGTTCCGGAGTTTTTACGACCTGGTAATTCAAGAGAAATTGTGTAACGGCTGCTTGTCTCAATTTAAAAGTTTTACAAGAATGTTGGTTGATGCCTTCACTTTGTCTCTGGGGCAACGTCTTTTGGCCGCTTGGAAAAATTCTGTATGAATATAGTGAAGAATCTTAGAATAACTGGGCTTGGAACCGCAGTAGTCACACCGTCACACGTGGAGTGAAGGCTACGAACAACATTATTCGTGAGACTGTGTGCGTGCCGCTTACGGAAACACATTTATTGTTTCTGTGCTTCAACTTTGAGCGGAACTTGGAAATAAATTATGTCTCTGGGTCTAAAAGTGAAATTATGTGAGAACTAAATTGGAAACAAATACAAAAAAAAAAAAAATACAAATTGCAAATATGAATACTCAAATTTTTTGGCCATATAACCCGGAAGGAGGACTCAATGGAGCGCTTGGTGGTGCAGGGCAGGATTGAAGGGAAGAGACCGCGCGGTCGCTCTCCATGGCGCTGGTCAGACCTCATCAAAACCATCACGCACTCCACCATGACACAATATTCTCGCAGCGCCAATAACAGAGCCGAATGGAGACGCATCGCAAGAGCTGCTACTCAACTTTCGAGACCTGATATAACCACGACCACTCTGCCAAGAGTGAACGACTAAGAAGAAGAAGAAATTGGAAACTAGCTGTTCCTAGAGGGAATAATTATTTAAATAATAACTAATTAAAGATGAAGGAATCATGTCGTTTTATGCAGGCCTGGGTAACTCTGGCAAAAACGTTTTACATCATTTACTATAGTGCTATGATTTTGTTTGTATAGCTATGAAACGCCTATTATGATGGCCTATTATACCTTTTTATTTATTTTTGCGATTAATGAGTTAATGGTCTTGATTATTTTGTTCACAAAGTAAACTTATTTTAAACTATCGCTCTATTTTACTAATAGTGGATACCAGTGGCCTGATTCACAAAGTTTCCGTTTCCGAAGTGAAATTTGACCGGCAAACGAAACAAAACGACCACTTCCTGCGATCACGAACGATGCAAAGCATTCGAAACATCAGGAAAAGCAATGTTAATAATAATACGCGATGTAATTCGGTTAATCTTGTTTTATTAAGAAACAAAACGATTTGAGAATCGAACGCATTCGCAAACGCTATTCAAAGTTTTTTAATTTTACATCGAGTGCTTTGCGACAATAAATGACTCTCGGAAGAGTATCCGTAAATTTCGCGTTGCGTTTCCGAATCCGTTCGGTTCTCAAATCGTTTTGTTTCTTAATAAAACAAGATTAACCGAATTACATAGTGTATTATTATTAAAATTGGTTTACCTGACGTTTCGAATGCTTTGCAGCGTTCATGGTCGCAGGAAGTGGTCGTTTTGTTTCATTTGCCGGTCAAATTTCACTTCGGAAACGGAAACTTTTCGAACGTTTGTGAATCAGGCCACAGAAAAGGATGGCAACAATGTGTTGTCAAATAAGTCGAAATATAGAATTCCATATAAATTTAGTTGTGATCTCGGAACGTGGCGATTAAAAATACGAGGAAACTAAACCTGAACTAATTTGACAGTTCTATAATTACGATTTAAATTGTGGAAAGAAAAAATCGCTCACGAGCAGGATTTGAAACTGCGACTCCTGGCTCAGTACGCCAGTGCTTTAGACACTAAGCTACCGTGAACACTGCTCGTGGTATCGAAATTCTCATCCACTTGGCACGTCTTTGGGTGACGTCAGCGATATCTTATTAAGAAATAGTGTTTCTTAGCCGACTCGACGAACTTTGCAGTTAATTCAAAGTCGCTTCAGATTTCGATTCGCATGCGTAAATGCGTTAAAAATAATTAAATAATTAGTTCTATAATTCTTCTTTTCACTAATAGAAAAAGACAGGAATAATTCAAATTAAGGTTAGTTTTAAGGTTGGTTAGGTTGGTCCTGGGTTCGATTCCCGGGTCGGGCAAAGTTTTATTGGGTTTTTTCATTAGGAAATTCTCAGTAGCAGCCCGGAGTCTGGATTTGTGCCCGGTCAATGGCAATAGGCTCGCCCCCTATTACATGAGTCTATAACATAACTGGCGAAATGTGGGTGTACTATTACACCTCTGCCTACCCCTTCGGGGAAATACAGGCGTGATGTTATGTTATGTTATCTTGTTAAGGTTAGTTGAACAACCGAATCAACACGAATGACGCAATTCGGGTATACTTCATTCAAGTGACTGACCTTATAAAACCATGCCATCCAACGCTTGCCCAGCCCTGCTCCACTTGGAACCCTGTCCGTCACCCTTCAGTGTAACACAAACATAATTAACAGTTAATTACACACGCTAATTATCCCTGGACTTTTATTCTGGACATGTGGGAACAGGTCCCGGACCCTCATCTTGTTGAGGCTTGTTTGAGTAAGATAAGTGGGGGGCAGAAGTATTTTATAATTTTAATTAGGCAAGGTTTCCTTGGAAGTTTTGTGCTGGTTCTGATTATACGTTTGAGTTTGAATGAGTTTAATTGGATCTGTTTGTTGTCGAGTGCGGGCGCGGAGAGGATTGTTTGTATACCTGTGTGTGCTATGTTTATGTGTGTGCTGGTTGAAGAAATTAAAGAAAACACATAGAATATTGGATTATAAGGATTGCATCCCTGTGTAACAGAGATTATTGAATACACAGAAATAGATAAGAGTAGAATGGTTGTAATCACAATTTTACTTGCGATTCATGCGTGGCAACTTTCGAACAAACTACGCCTCCCATATTGACGTCATTATTTTTTTTAAATTTACTTCTTTAATCAAATGTACTTTACAGCTTTTGTTTCTGCAGTTAGAAACAGCACAATAAGGCATTTTTGCGGGTTTTTGTTACAGTATTTAGAGAATAGAATAGAATACATAATAGAAACAAGTCATAAGGCGTACTGTCAAAGAACTTTGTTTTAACCAAGTATCACCCCATGTACACCCGTATTCAAGCAAATAAATGATTGATTGATTGAGAAAGGCTTTGAAATTCCCGCATTATCTTGTATTACATACAAAATAAATATTTTTCATCCTTTCTTTCTTTCTTTCATGTTTTATTTTGGGTAGAAAGGGCTCAATAATGATTATATAAATATGGTGATGATTCAAAAGTGACGAAGCACAAAAGACCCCTATTTGACCATTAAATCCAGTAACTCAATTTCGGAAATTACCATCCCATCATTAATCCTTCAGAACGGAATCGTTAAAATGACATGAATAGGGTTTTAGGCCCTTTGTTTAGTGCCTTGAAATGCATCGGCACTTTATCGAGGGCCTTTGTTGGCCATGATATTTTCATAGTGGCCCGAGATATCGTCTGATCGATATGTGGATAGTCTGCAGTCCTTTTGTACGGGCCTATTATGAATAGGTCTGGGAACCTACAAACAACGTGTTATTGACGTAACTGAAAACCTCTTAAGGGGTCATTGTACTCATCAGTAAACTTTTACTATGGGACTAACCAAAAAAAAATCAGCTGTAACATACAACGTGTTGATCTGTTTTCATGCCATATTTAAGGAGGTGACTATACCTCTGATACTGAACACGAATCAATAAAAAAAACAATACTAAAACTATTTTTTTTTGTTTATATAGGTACCTATTTGTAAATAAACAAATTTCCTTTGTGTGTCACGTGCGACACAAAAACGATGGGTGCGAAACCACCAAAACAATTTGCAGGTATTTTCACCCTTTGACAATGCCATCGATGACTTACTTTCAGAGTCGTTCGGGATTTATCCTAAAACCCTCGCTATGTTTCTAAGTGAAAATTTGGGTATTAAATAATCGTAGAATTTTTCAAGTATTTTTACATGACTAAGCACATTATTAATCATTTGCTCTAGAAATATGGCACGGTTACAGATTAACAACTTGTATTTTGTGTTCACATAGGTACCTAAATCAACTAAATGTAGGGAACACCTGTTTTTTTTTTCACGATTTCATGTTTTGTCCCATACTAAAAGTTGTTCATACTGATGAGTACAATGACCCCCTTAAAAGGTTTTCGGTTATTTCGATAACACGTTGTATAGGTATTATACTATGAAGATGTGATGAGGTATAGTGGTGTGAACCGGAGGCAATTTCAGCCTTCGGAGATTATTCGGAGATTCTCCGGATAATCTCCGGTTAGTCAATATACTTTAATCTATGAAGAAAAAAAACACGCTTTATGAAATAACAATTAAAAACAAATATTTTACTTTAGTCAAGGGTGATCGAATATTTTACATTAAGAAAGAAAGAAAGAAAGAAAGAAAAATAGTTTATTGTCACAGCAACATTTAAACAACAGTGATAAACACAGCAAGTAACTAACAGGTGGGGTTACAAAGAAATTAAAACAAAAAAACACATAGGTAAAATATAAAGAAAGGACATTCTATTTAAAATATAAGAAAAGTATATATTAAGTAGTAGTATGTAGTAAGTGGTAGGTTTTTTTTGTAAGTGGTTAGGTTCCAGGGAATTATGCGCTATTAAAGATTTTTCTTTATATTTCTAGAAATATAGAGAGATAATATTGAATAAAGAAGAAAATTATTTATCTAGGTACTATAATAACGTAATCGTAATTAATAAGACAGTATAAGGTCAGGATGACGACTTCATCATCATTATAATTTTGTCACCGATGTAAATGACAGAGCATAGCTTAGTGTAATGAGATGCAAGGACTGATCGATATATTAATTATCACATGCAGTATTGATAACTAATTTAATATGAAATGGTAATTAACAATCATGATAATATTATGTATAATGTATATGCAGATCAGTATTCTGACGTAATCTGAATTGAAAAGCTTTATACAAATTAAACATGGTAATTTTGAAATTCAAAAGTGACACAGCGTTAATTAACAATTAAATAACTAATTTAATTAAACTGTAGGTACATCACGGGATTGAACAATTGAACAAACCAAAAAAAAAATATTACCGCAGGTTTCTTGAATTTTCTAGGACGGTGAAATTTTTCTGATTATTCAAAAGGCATGAAAAGAACATTGCTTAAATTCTATTAAAGCCCAGCCTATATATGGATGTTATGAATAAAATATGATGCTCACCATATATAATTCGACGAAATGGAAATGTGTTGCAATCTATTTTAATTAATGGGCAGTACTCCACAGATGTTGAATTTATTAAAATATTAGCTATTTTCACCGTATTTTTTTTTCTTACAAAACTAATGTCAAACAAGTGGTTGCCTAGCAACTAAACAGACAGATATCTTAGTTTTACCATAGAATATATACTAACCTTCTATTCCTATACATGTGAAGTTGCTAACAAGAGGTTGGCTATCATTGGCTTTCTTTAACAGGGGTGCCAACGTAATCTACTACTATTATAAAATTGTTAAATGTCAGTTGTCTGTTTGTTTGTTTGTTTGTTTGTTCCAGCATCACTATAAAACTACTAGACCGATTTTGTTGAAAGGGTTTGTGACTAAAAACTTATGATTTGACTTAAAAACTGGTATGTATTTTACCTCGCTACGATGACGGGAACCGGTGATTTTTAATTATATTTTTCTACAACATTTTGCATACATTAAGGTGAATAAGGCGCTCATATCCAGCTGTCATTAGCACGCATGCGCTCTAGCGCGCGCCTCCATAGAGAAAATACGGCTGCTAAAGATATTGCATTAAAAACTTTTTGGTCGGGCCGAATTGTACAGAGTAGAAAAAGAATCCTGTCGTATGTGGGTGGTGCCATCTTGGAAATGCAGTCTTTTGAGCCAACCGAAAATCAGAATCTTTCGACTTACAGACAAGGACCGGAAGCTACCTCTAAATTGCGATTTCTCTAATTTTTTGTATGAAAAGCAATAAAATTTAGAAGTACCTAAACGTTGTTATATTGTATCCATCTTAATATACGAATAAGCATAAAGTTATCTTGGTGTAACTAAAAAAATACTATTTTCAGTCTACAATTTTTAATTACCTTCTTCTTCAAGTATATTATCTTATCTTCTTAACTATTATAATCTTAACTATTATAAAATTGTAAACGTCTGTTTGTTTGTTTGTTTGTTCCAGCATCACGCTAAAACTACTGGACCGATTTTGATGTTTTTTTTTTTGTTGAGACGGGACATGGGACAGGACAGTGGGACGGCACATGGGACTGGACATAGGATGGGACATGGGACATGCGACGGGACGATAGTGATAGAGTGAGATAGTGGGACAGTGGGACAGTGGAACAGTAGGACAGTGGCAGTGGGACGGTGGGACAGTGGGGCAGTGGGGTAGTGGGGCAGCGGGGCAGCGGGACAGCGGGGCAGTGGGCCAGTGGGGCAGTGGGATAGTGGGGCAGCGGGGCAGGGGGGCAGTGTGGTAGCGGGGCATCGGGGCAGTGGGGCAGCGGGGCAATGGGTTACCGGGGCAGCGGGGCGGTGGGGCAGCTGGGCAGTGGGGCAGCGGGGCAGCGGGGCAGCGGGGCAGTGGGGCAGCGGGGCAGTGGGTTACAGGGGCAGCGGGGCGGCGGGGCAGCGGGCAGTGGTTTACCGGGGCAGCGGGGCAGTGGGGCCGTGGGATATTGGGGCAGTGGAGCAGCGGGGCAGCGGGGCAGTGGGGCAGCGGGACAGTGGGGTAGCGGGGCATTGGGGTAGCGGGGCAGCGGGATAGTGGGGCAGCGGGGCAGTCGGGCAGTGGGGTAGCGGAGCAGCGGTGCAGTGGGGCAGTGGGGCAGCGGGGCAGCTGGGCAGCGGGGCAGTGGGGCAGCGGGGTAGCGGGGCAGTGGGGTAGCGGGGCAGCGGGGCTGTGGGGTGGCGGGGCAGCGGGGCATTGGGGCAGTGGGGGACACTGAGGCAGTGGTATAGTGGGGCAGCGGGGCAGTGGTGTAGCGGGGCAGTGGGGCAGAGGGGCAGCGGGGCTGTGGGGCATCGGGGCAGCTGGGCAGCGAGGCAGTGGGGCAGCGGGGTAGCGGGGCAGTGGGGCAGCGGGGCAGCGGGGCTGTGGGGTAGCGGGGCATTGGGGCAGTGGGGGACAGTGGGGCAGTGGTATAGTGGGGCATTTGGGCAGTGGGGTAGCGGGGCAGTGGGGCAGCTGGGCAGCGGGGCCGTGGGGCAGCGTGGTAGTGGGGCAGCGGGGCAGTGGTGTAGCGGGGCAGTGGGGCAGAGGGGCAGCGGGGCAGTGGGGCAGCGGGGCAGCTGGGCAGCGGGGCAGTGGGGCAGCGGGGTAGCGGGGCAGTGGGGCAGTGGGGTAGCGGAGCAGCGGAGCTGTGGGGTAGCGGGGCAGCGGGGCATTGGGGCAGTGGGGGACAGTGGGGCAGTGGTATAGTGGGGCAGTGGGGTAGCGGGGCAGTGGGGCAGCGGGGCAGTGGGGCAGCGGGGCAGTGGGGCGGCGTGGCAGCTGGGCAGCGGGGCAGTGGGGCAGCGGGGCAGTGGTGTAGCGGGGCAGTAGGGCAGAGGGGCAGCGGGGCAGTGGGGCATCGGGGCTGTGGGGCAGCGGGGCAGCTGGGCAGCGAGGCAGTGGGGCAGCGGGGCAGCGGGGCTGTGGGGCAGTGGGGCAGCGGGGCAGCGGTGCAGTGGGGCAGTGGGATAGTGGGGCAGCGGGGCAGTGGGGTAGCAGGGCAGCGGGGCAGTGGGGCACCGGGGCAGCGGGGCAGCGGGGCAGTGGGGCAGCGGAGCAGCGGGGCAGCGGGACAGCGGGACAGTGGGACAGTGGACTGGACTGGAATGGAATGGACTGGACTGGACTGGACTGACGTGGGTTAGCAGAATTTAACGCGAGCGGAGCCGCGAGTAAAAGCTAGTACATTATAAAACCATAGAGAACTTACAAGAGATTGGTCAAAAATATGAAGTCAAATTAAGTATCATAGCCGCACGTTTACTGTACTGTCCGCATTAAGGTGTTCCATTGAATTTGGAACCGTCCCTTTCTAACATACGGCAAATTGCGCGTGTGAGAACAGAGCGGAATCGCGCTGTTTTGATGGTTTTTGTACATTTTTGCAAATATCTCAGCGAATAAACATTTAAATAAAAATCTGTTACATCAGAATTTAGATATGTACAAGATATATCTTATTCACAAAAACAATAGTAAAAACTATTGGAATTTCTAAATGCAATGCGAAATAGTGCAAAACAGACCTTACTTTGGAAAATAAACATATCCAGCAAATTTCATTAAATCGTGTTTTCCCTACACTAAAATCTAGGAAATATAATGAAAATAAATAAACTAATTAATAAATATTTTTGGGACATTTTTACACAGCACCATCTAGTCCCAAACTAAGCAGAGCTTGTAATATGGGTACTAGACAATGGATATAATACTTATATACTTTTTTTTGCTGTAAATACATACTTATAATACATAAGAAACACCCAGACCAATCAGAAAAATCAAAATAAAATTAAATATGAAAATTAGATCAACGTCGTATCCACAAATGAAAATATTTTCATTCTAAAATCCCTATTTTTCCCCATGAATAGTTAGTAAGTAATGAAAAAATATGCATATAGTCGTATATTTTTTATGTTTGTACAGATTCAGGGCTATTCCTAGCGATGTTGATGTCCTTTACTCTGGGGGCTAGCAATCCATGACGGTATTTTATTGAAGATACTGGACTAAACTGGACGCTACCAAGGCGAGGCTTGATACTTCTTTAAAAGGTACTCCATTCCTTTGCATGTAATATATATGTATATTTTGTGTATGTGTGGCAAAATAAATGGTTTAAATGGTTTACTCCAACGACTTATCCATTATTTCTTTTACATATAATTTAATATTAAGTACTCTATGCACGAGATTATCCGGAGAAGAACCGGAGTGACCGACATAGCTTGTAGGATCAGTAAGCTGAAGTAGCAGTGGGCTGGCCATGTCTGTCGAAGGACCGATGGCCGTTGGAGCAGACGAGTCCTTGAGTGGAGACCGCGTATCGGCAAACGCAGCGTAGGGCGCCCCCCTGCCAGGTGGACCGACGACCTAAAGAACGTGGCTGGGGGGGACTGGGTGCGGAAGGCAGAGGACCGAGCGTTGTGGCGCAACTTGGGAGAGGCCTATGTCCAGCAGTGGACTGCGATAGGCTGAGTTGATTGACTCTATGCACTGGATGATTTTAAATTCATTGGCAATCCTTTAAGGGATGATTGCCGTTTGTGAAATAAAGTGATAGTTTTCGTTAGAGTCAAGTGTCCCCACCCTTTACGGGCTAGACGACTAATCCTAATTACTTGAAAACGATTCACAATATTAGCAAATATAACTAATTTAAAAGTAAAACTATCATGTATGAGTAGGCTTGTCTAGTTTACGAGTAACAATCGACCAACCGTACTCGAGGTTGTATAAAGTCCATAGAAATCCCTTATAAATGTACTGCAAAATTACTTTGTATTTTTTACATACATCAAGTTTGTGCTCAGACGTGTTGTAAGAATGCTGTGTAACCTGTACTGACTATGGAACCCTACCTTGTGCGTGGTCAGATACGCACTTGGCCGGTTTTTTTTTATGTGGTAGTGTGATGCTTTGTGAATGGAAAAGCTTAAATGTAATATGATTTGTTTTTTGTTTATAATCTGTTTTACCCCAACAAAGGAGAAAATATTTACAACATTAACGACAGCCTAGATTACAAAACCCAATTTACAATAACCTTTCAACAAAATAGTAATAAAGATAATACGCAGCATCCCATGATATAGTGGCTCTGTTCATCCCGCTACTGACACTACAAAATTTATGTTCCAATTAAAATTTAAACGCGATATTATCCGGTAAATTCAAAAAGCAACGAGCCGCTCACGAATCAATTAATAAATTAAACGTCTACATAAATCAGTCGGGTTATACCTTTAATTTTTTTAATGTTGAAAATCTCGTGTAAATGACGTATTACTTTCGGAACAATGAAGTGTGAAATTCGGAAATATTAATTAACGTGTACGTTAAGTTGGAATCGTGCTTCTGTGAAATTGTCGCAGATACGCAATGTATTGTGTGGTGGTGTGTGAAATATGTGAAGTTTTGCAATTACATTTCACGTTTCGAAAATATCGTATCGTTGGGTTCCCTCTTATTTGTTGTCGAGTCTAAACTTAAAATCATTATTAATCATTAATCAGTTCACTTCAGTGAATTTCTCTCAGTTATTAACCTACATTGTTCTCACACAATTCATTCAAAATTATGTAACAGATCATTGTAGGTAGGTACCGTTGATTATTAGAAAAGTTAAAAAGTTTTAAACTCCATGGAGTTTCTCGCCGGCTCTTCTCCATAGGACCAACTTTTTGGAACCGTGCTACTAGATTCATAATTAACGTTTCGAAAGTGCATGGAAATGCTTATTCAAAATAGAAAATTTGACTTTGACTTTGACTTTGACTTATGTTCACGAAGTTCATTATGGTAGCTTTAGTAAGTACAAATTCGTAGACAAATACAAAAGGTGTACGAAATGATAATAAAAGTTAAGTTTTTTTAAAGACAAAGGCAGCTTTTGTTTCTAATTTGGTCTTCATGTACAAATTCACTTCACATTAACTTTGTGACAAACAGAAGGCAATATCATAAGGTTGATGATATACGTAAAGCCATAAGTAGCAATAACATAATAACACGTATTATTATGATGTCAGTAACAACATAAAAATAACTCGCTGACTCAAATCAGTATGAATATTGGCAGTAACTATTACAATAACAGTATGAAACCTGAAACTGCTGGAAAAACAGATAACCGAATGTAGGTTGTAGGCTACACATCATGTTATACAATCCAGTATAAGCTAACCTTTCGTTGTACGGAAAGCCTATATAATGCGAGGTCAGCTTATACTGAACCGCTGCTACTACTGCTTGATGTGTAGCCGTGTGTACGTAAAACAGTACTTAATTTTTAAAAAAAACCCGCCGAATACATAACCTCCTCCTTTTTTTGAAGTCGGTTAAAAAGTCAATGAAGTTAGGTAACACTCTGTAAATGTAAGTATACGGAATTGACGTTTTTTCAAAACTATGTCAAGTACTGTTGGAATATTGGCTTAATATTTTCACGGAATCATCACTGAGGTAAATGTACTACGTACTAGAGAAGACACCTCGTACAAAATGTTTGTAGCACGTTTTAGAGCTCCTGCACTCTCACTCGCTTAGCCCGCTAGCGCCGCGCGTGCTCCGCGGCCAGCAAGTTGTGCGATATTTTTTGTTTGTAATGTCTACTCTAGTACGTAGTACATATTACCTCAGTGGGAATCATACTAGATATAACTTTGGAATCTGTTGCTATATTTTTCATATCATATTCAAAGGTCTATACGTCTGTTACAGACAATTTATGGCGTAGAGTCTAGATGTTTTTGATAGCTAAATAGACCGATGCGAGAACGACATACTTAACACTGGCTTGACACGAGAGGTTTGCGATGGTCGTTTGGCAAATAATCATAACGCCAGCATCGACTGGAATAATGTGCCCTTTAGTAAAGGTAGGTTAAATTCATCAAAGGTTTGTTAATGAAACAAAACCGATAATTATAATTTATTGATCCACTGCCATCGGCGGATTTGCACACATTAATGAGTTTATATGAATTGGATATTTATCTCGATACTAAATACTCTTTTGTTGTTGTTTTGTTCCGCGTGGTGCCCGACATAAAGAATCGCACCACCCTATATCTTCTCATGGGTGTCGTAAAAGGCTACTAAGGGATTTACCAGAGGACAGGCAGCAGCGTTCTCTGAGTATTTAACCAACCAACTGCGATCGCGAACCCTCCTGCCAAGCGTGGCGATTATGGCATATCCCCCCAACATGCTTATGGGAGGCTTATGTCCAGCAGTGGACGTCTTTCGGCTGAAATGATGATGATGATGAAATACTCTTTTGTGCATCACTTATTAGATTTATCCACTTTCTACTATTCTTTGATCATAACTCTAAGTGAATCTCTCTTTAAATCTTCTTTCTTAAATTTCAAGACTAAAATTTTCACCTTTTAACACCCTTCAACTAATCAAGACTGTCTTTTTCAGCCCACAGGGAACCATAACTCACAGAACGCATAGTTTAAATTGAAGCCTTTTGTGTGATGGCCAACATTCCCTTTTAAATGAATCCCCATCGATTCACAGCGATACAAAGGACAGCAATTTCGAGCCATCGAAACGGTTTTCCAATCGTAACTAAAAAAGAAAAATATATGGCACCCAGTTTTCAATCTAACCCTTTTGAATTGTGAATAGTTTTCAATGTAGCGAGTTTAGGAGGTAAAACCGTACATGGACATGTCTTGAATATGCACGGAAGTGAGCCGGGCTTGTATCAATGTCGGAATAAAAGATCTAAGGTGATTTTGTAGCTTTTGAGTGAGTTATTATTATGGTATCGAGTTAAGGTGGTATATCTGTCAAAAGATGGATAGCCTTTGGAGCAGACGAACGTTCAAATTGATGAGTATAACCATCCCTTAAATAATTTCTAATGACTTCAAAATCATCCAAGAGTCCATTTACCGTAATAGAAAATGATTCCCGTTACCAAAATACCCTAGGTATGTGGTTTCATGCAAATACTAGGTCACAGCGCCTGTTCGTTGGTTTAGGCAAAGTTCTGTTTGTTCCGTAAGCCAGAGGCGTCGGTGGTATATATCTACAGGTATGCCTTCATTAATACACACAGCTAGGTATATCTGAAGTTTGGATTTCCGTCTCCCCTTATTGAAGATTTCAAATATCGACTACCTAATAGTTTGTTCAATATGCAAAACGATGCATTTAAATGTATTAGTATAAATAATCTGATTTTGTTTTAGGGAGACAACCCAAAAAGATCAAACCATAAAACGTGTGTTAACCAATTTCATCATAACATGTTTAATTTATTTGTCAAAATCTGACAACTATCTATCGCAGTCCCCTGCTAGACATAAGCCTCTCCCAAGTTGCACCACAACACTCAATCCTCCGCCTTCCGCATCCAATCCCATCAGCTGCCTTCTTCAAGTGGTCGGTCCACCTGACTGGGGGCATTCTACACGGCGTTTACCTATTCGCGGTCTCCACTCAAGGTCTCGTCTGCTCCAGCGGCCATCGGTCCTTCGACAGACATGGCCACTGCCACCTCAGCTTACTGATCCTACAAGCTATTTTGGTCACTCCGGTTCTTCTACGGATAATCTCGTTACGGATCTTATACGTTCGGGTATGCCCTTGATTGAACGTAATTGCAGCCAAAATCGAAATGCTATTTATTTGTTTTTAGGGTTCCGTAACCGAAGGGTCCAAACGGGACCCTACTACTCTCGCTACGCTGTCCGTCCGTCCGTCTGTCTGACACAGGGCTGTATCTTTTGAACGGTAATGGGTAGGTAGGAGGTGTATCACGACAAATACTAAAAACAAAACAAAAAACTAAAGGGGGTCCCCATACAAGAAACCTCAAAAAACATGCATTTTTTTCAACGTTTTTGTTCCTGCTCTATCTTCAAAACGGTAATATATACCAGCGTCAAACTTGGTCAAATTATAGCGCATATTATGTAGTTTAGCAACAAATACTAAAAATAAGACAAACATCGTCATATGGTACCTGCGTAAGAAAGACATGCAAAAATTAATATTTCGCGCACTGTCCGTTGATGTCTTTTGATAAACTCTCGTAAATTAAATCAGTTTTTCTGGGGTATCAGGTCGTTGGGAGGTACGGAACCCTTACTGCGCGAGTCCGACTCGCACTTGGCCGGTTTTTATTTTATGGTACATATAGGCTAGATTATAGCTTAGTTTAGAAAACAGAGCTTTCAAAAAGTTATGAACTTATCTAGTGTCATATAAATAAATAAATATGACGGCGAAACGAGCTAAAGGCCCACCTATTAGTAAACTGAAGTGACGATCAATGACCACTAAGCTGTTGTTGTTTTGCTGTCACACGTGGAAACAGCATGCTGCAATACGGTTGACATCACTTGAAGAATAATCCACCAGTCTTTCATAGCCGTTTCTAAGCATGGTCCATTCCATACTGCAAAGTTTTTATAGGATATATTTCTTAAACTCAAATGGCAATGGAGAGGGCTATGGTCGGAGTGACCCTGCGTGATCGAAGCAGTATTGAGGAGATTCGCAGGAGAACAAAGGCAACCGACATAGCCCAAAGAATTGCCAAATTTAAGTGGCAGTGGCCGGGCACATTTCTCGCAGAATGGATGGCCGATAGGGCCGTAAAGTTCTTGAGTGGCGACTGCATACTGGAAGGCGCAGCGTGGGTAATCCACTGGATGCAGAAAGCGCAGGACCAGTCGTTGTGGCGATGTTTGGGGAGGCATATGTTCAGCAGTGGACGTCTTTCTGCTGAAATGATGATGATAATGATATTTCTTGCATAATAATTATCCTACAAGTACCTACTCTAATCTAAGAAGTCTGTTCAGCATGTAACCTCGTCTTCAATAATATACATTAAATTAATAACAACCCACCCACAAATTATCAACCGTGGTAATTAAGGTAATACCTTTTCCTTGTTTTTTCACGGGACCCCTCGTAATCGTAAGTACTGTTACAAGCTGTTATAATTTTAACCTTCATTTCTCACCCATTACCACTAAGTGACCGACAAAAAATCCCCATCTATAAAATACAAGTCGAATTTCAACCCTAAAATTGAGATTCTTGGGAAAAAAAAGCAAGTAAGCGATGAATATTCATGGGCAACGCGGCTCCGGCGACGAAATGCGGAACCTATTATTGGATCAGGGAGGATCGTGCCTTTCACGACGAGAGGAGGCTATACTTTTTAAAATTTCTTTCATAAAAGAGGAAAAAATATTTAAGAGGACCTGAATATAAGGCGACAAGGACGAAATAATTTAGTTACATAAGCATCTAAAACACTAAGTTTTATGAGCTGGCTGGTTTTGTTCGCGGATTTTCAGTACAAAAAAAGTTTGAAAAAAAAATGCTTAAACAGGTAAAAAGCTTGTACAGGTATATCTGCGTTCACAGCGCACCCGATTTCGGCGAAAAGGACCATTAATACTGCACAATAATTTCTGTTTTTATTCCTCTTTTATACATCAAGTTTTGTTTTCAGTGATTTAACGAATAACGTAAAAAACATTATTTCCCTCAATTAAGTTTTATAAACAGCATGTAAAACTTTTGGTATTTCAAACATTAAAGCATAGCATTATAAATGTAGAAATTGTGTACTTACGTTTCGTGAAAAACTGTTGGCTTATAATTATAAAAGTATTTTATCGAAGGCCGTACCAAATAAAAGTTCATGTGGTCATGTGGTTGGCTGGTGGCTGAAGTTATGGGTTATGATTATTTTTGAAGCAAAACTTCTATAGCGTCATAATTAAATAAGTTTTACCGGATTAAATCGCGTATATTATTTAAATTGGTTTTCCTGACGTTTCGAAAGCTTTGCAGTGTTCTTGGTCGCAGGAAAACTAAGATGACAAGCGTCTTTTTACAAGATATTTAAAAAAGAAACTACCATACAATTTTCGTTTCAATGCACGCAGTAATCACTCACAATATCATTTTATTATATAGCTTCGTTGCGCGCTCGGCCAAGGTCACCGGGGTGTAAACCGAGAAAAAATGTGACGTCAAAATCACCGTTAACTGTCCCTTTTATTAGCGCACGACTATTATCTACTGTTTCACATCTATTTCTGTGGTTTCACATATACACACAGCTCTGTGTGCGCTCGTTCTAGCCACGCTTGCTTAACTGGTGCGCTCAGTGCTCGGATATAATTATGATGCTGTCCCCTGACTCCACCCGTATTTTTGTTGTACTCCCTTGCTTTTGATCTTTTTCACACTTTCTTAAATTTCATGCCGCCCAAAACATGCTTTATGTTTTAATAACATAATATTTTTTCCCTAAAGACGGTTTACTAATTGGTGGAACTATTTTTCCGTAATTAGAATCTCAAAAATATTTACCTAATAATTATATTATACCCTTGATAAAAACCATCTCAAAAGCAGAATCTTAACAAGCACCCTATTCCATAACCGATTAAAATCATCGTTAATAAAACGATCGGGCAAAGGGTAAGTGGGGGCAAATTGCACCATTCTCATTTACCGACAAATGAAATTTGAATGCAATAAAAGTTAACTGGCCGTTGTGTAGCAATAACTGGGGAATTAGCGAGGTGACTACGGACAGAGGGCGCCAGTAGAAAGTTTTATTAGAAAAAGTTATTACGATTTGTGATAATTATAATCGGTGTGAAGTAGGTATCTGTTTTTGGATTTGTTTTAATAATTTATGTTAAGTAATGGAAAATATGATAACAGTTGGACATGGAGACTTGATGTTTAGACCCTACTCGTTCTAAAAAGTAGCCTCTGTCTAGCATTGCATTATTACTTGAAAAATGTTATTATTCAATAGAAGAATTTTTAAATGCCCAATTAATTTAATTATATTATGATTAGTGACCAAGAATACCATTTGACATTTTTTATTACACTTACATTACATTACATTTTTTTATTTTTTTTCTTAAACCATTACATTTCATTATTATGTGACATTTCGAATTGTATAATTAAATATTTATTTTACTAGCATATTGATTCAAATTTCTCATTTAGATTTTAAATACACATTTGTACGCCTGCTGGCATAACATAGCGGACTCTTTATTGTATTTAAGAACTTTATATTATTTTTTGTACCTATGTTACACAAATGAATAAATGACTTATGACTTATTGGGACCTTCGATCAACAATTGTTAATCTAAGATTGGAACACTACAGTCACTATGTTGCAGCTGCTGAGAGAATGCGTTTCAAACACACTGAGGTAATATGTACTACGTACTAGAGTAGACATTACGAACAAAAAATATCGCGCAACTTGCTGGCCGCGGAGAAAGCGCGCGGCGAGCGTGGCTAGGCGAGTGAGAGTGCAGGAGCTCTAAAACGTGCTACAAACATTTTGCTCAAGGTTTCTTCTCTAGTACGTAGTAATATTTTTTATTAGGTAAATATTCTAAGGGATGTAACAAAATAAAAGTATTGCAATACTTCCGACCATAATTAAATCAAGCACTTATCAATGGTGAGAAAACGAGTATCAGTATAGCCAGTCTCCTATGAAACTTACATACTAAGTCAGTTCCGCTTATAATGGTTTTGTTACCATTGTTAAGCGGTTGATGTACCTGTTTATATGATACTAGCGACCCGCCCCGGCTTCGCCGCATCAAAATCAAGAAAATAAACCGCATCAAAATCCGTTTTTGTTTTATATACTATGGTAGTAATAGTGATGAAGCAGTTGATAGCTGATTCTCAGAGTATGTATGTCTTTCTTTAAAGCCGGATTCCTAATTTATCAGTTTACAAAACTGAATTTAATTAAACTGGCTGTTTTAAGCAATAGGTAATATTTATACTAGCGTTACTGTATTCAATTAATAAATAACTAAGTCGAGCTAACTTTAAATACTGTAGTGCTTTGTTAACAATATGTTTAATTTAATTATTTAATTAAATCTCCCTGCGTCTCGTTTTGTTTATAGAACTTGTTATTAAACATAGTCCTCACGAGGTCTGCCTTTATCATATAACCTGCTTTAATATTTATCAAATTTATTTTGTACAAAATTTGGTTAATATTCATGTTTCGTTCAAACACGTTGTATTCAATTGTTTTAACCACCTAATCACCGCTCCTCTTCAATTGTGTTAGAATGTTTGCATAAAATTTTAGTTTGCAAGCTGTTATGTTTGGGTTACCTAATTGCTGGCTCGACAATTTTGTTTGGTTTATTTATTCATGATTTAATTTCATAAGTAATTTGGGGCGTGCTTAGTAAATTGAATTCTATATTGTCGGTCCTTAAATTTTGGGCCACCGCAATGAAGTTCTTTAAGTCTCCTCAATGGTGATTGAAGTACCCAAATATTCAACAAAATTACAGCATAAGTAATTATTATATTACTGTTAATTTCGGAATTTTATACAACGTGTATCAGAAATTCGTGGTCATATTTAAAGAGCTCATTCAGGGCATAGCATAGAACAACTTTTGCTATGGGATCAACCCTGAAATCGCGAAAAAAAATTCAGCTGTTCCCTACTAAATCATCGATGTCGCTCGACGTTTCATTTTTGCATTTCTGATACACGTTGTATAATTATTACAAATTAAACCAACCGACAGTCTTGAATTTAACCCACCCACGTTCATTAACAAAGTTACGGAGTTAGAGTTTAGCAAAACAACGAGGTAACTGAGCTTCGTATGTTTTTTTTGTAATTATTCAATTAGTAGGTAATAAAAATATTTCCCAAAATATTAATATTTAAACGTAATATATTACGCCCTCGTAATTAATCCGTCAATCAAGTCAAGCGTATGTAGTTAATTTCATACTACAAGGTGCGGAGCAAGCCTTGCTCCCTGACATTTGGTAATTACTGTTAATTACCAATAGAGGTCGCTACTGTGTCGATACCAATACGTTTTAGATTATTACTCGTAAGTAATAGCATGCGGTACATGATAATGTTCGACCGGGATTTGTTTTGTATGTGTGTTTAACATGCTCTGTTTAAAGGTAATTAGAGTAAGTAGGTGCCTACAATATGTGTTCTTTGAATAATGTAATGTGTTTCATTAAATTTTTAATATCATCATCAACAACGATAAATATTGTTTGTAGCATTTTTTTAGATACAAATTTTTGAGATTAGCAATTCTTGGTATTGTAAAATCTCTGAACAAACCTTCTACAACTAAAAAGTGTGTAGGTATAATAAATTATTTCTAGCGGTGTTTTAGTTTACAATACCACCTTTTGGTGCAATGAGATTTTTCAATGACATAATATTACTTATAAGAATAAGAATAATTTATTTCGCAAAAAATACGGGTCCAAATAGATGGATAAAGAGTCACAGTTAATTTCCACGTATAAAAAACACATTTTCTTATTAATTATGACAGAAGAATAAAAAAAAATCTTTCTGATAAAATTGAAGATTTCTATTCTACTTACATTTCACACGAAAATCTCTAATAATCGTAAGCCATTGCACAGCCTAATTCAATTTGCAAGGAACCTGATTTCTCAAAATTGTTTGAAGAAATTGAAAAAAGGACTGCTCGAAATCTTTCTATTACGTCTTTTGTACTAAGAACAGGGCACAATTAGTTGTCCCAATTCACCCCGAGCTCCTCGATAAATGAAAAAAAATAAGGGTTCTGTCTGACACTATCGATTTCTTCTTGATTTAGGTAGCTTTCTTTGATAAATAAAGTTGTTACAGCTTCATGAATACAATAAAAAAGTGTTCCTAGATATACAACGTGTATCAGAAATGCGTGGTCATATTTTAAGAGCTCATTCAGTACATAGCATAGAACAACTTTTACTATGGGACCAACCCTGAAATCGCGAAAAAAATATCAGCTGATCCCTACTAAATCATCGATGTCGCTCGATAAAATGTAAGGATCAGCTGATTTTTTTTTCGCGATTTCAGGGTTGGTCCCATAGTAAAAGTTGTTCGATAGCATCCCCTGAATAAGCTGTTCAAATATGACCACGCATTTCTGATACACGTTGTATATAGAATAAGTCTCAAATTCGTCAAGACACAGGAAAGCCAAAGAAAATGTAGGTTCGAAGGTAAACTTAAGCATTCTGGGGTTACTGGATAAACGAAAAATATTTCGGAATCCACCATGAATTAATTTTATTGTTTTAGGAGGCCGTGTGTAATTATTATGTGACCTTTGGCTAAAAGCATCATTGTGGAACAACTTCCTAGTTATAGTTTGCAATCAATCAACTCAGCCTATGGCAGTCCACTACTGGAAATTGGCCTCTCCCAGGTTTTGCCACAACATTCGGTCCTCTGCCTTCCGCATCAAGTCCGCCCCAGCAACGTTCTTCAGGTCGTCGGTCCACCTGGCGGGGGGTTGCCCTACGCTGCGTTTGCCGATTCGCGGTCTCCACTCAAGGACTCGTCTGTTCCAGTGGTCATCAGTCCTTCGACAGACATGCCCATCCCACTGCCACTTCAGCTTACTGATCCTACAAGCTAAGTCGGTCACTCCGGTTTTTCTCCGGATAATCTCGTTACGGATTATATCCTTCAAAGAAACACCAAGCATAGCTCGCTCCATAGCTCGCTGAGCGACAATGAATTTGTGGACTAGCCCAACTGTCAGTGTCCACGTCTCGGCACCGTAAGTCATGACAGGCAGGACGCACTGGTTAAAGACCTTCGTCTTCAAACTTTGCGGTAGTATAGTTTGTGATGCACAATATTTATTACCTTTATGTAGTAATAAGTCTTCACAGAGATACACAGGATTAGTTTCCATTTTTACAAAAAAATATTCTTAAACCACAAACAACTTGCTTAATTCAAGAATTTTGCCACTCTCAACCGCAAAACTTAAGCAGATAGACTAATTTTAGCAAATGTTTTATTCAAATTAGTCTATCTTTTTCTCGAAGGCCGCTTGTCATAAACCTAAATTAAACAGTAAGTTTTGAGAAGCTCTTGCTGCTGAATCTAGAATTAGGACATTAATAATATTGCTTTATAATAAAATTATGCAGTGATTTTTGATTATCCTTTGTTTCATTTTCATAATCATCCTATAAAATTTAAATAGCTTTGAGTGCTGTTCTTTTAGTAGTTATCTTTTGCTGCAGATTTAAAATAATTTACGATTTTATTTTCCAGTCAAAAGACAGAATCAAAAAGAAATTGCATTCGACCATCGAAACCTAACACCAAAAATACCTGTGTACACAAATAAACATTTTGTATGATTGATTGAAACTTTTTCTCTTATTAATTTCACAACAACTACTTAGCACTGTCTCTTATTTATTGGTCGACTACATATTTTTAATTCTTATTTTACATCTACTCGTTTTAAGTTCAAAAGATGCAAAACTTCAATCAGTATGTATGTAATAACTTCTTAGGTTTTCGCGATCACTACACATTATAATAAAACAAAGTTTAAC
Source organism: Asteroscopus sphinx (assembly GCA_949699075.1). NCBI lineage: Eukaryota > Metazoa > Arthropoda > Insecta > Lepidoptera > Noctuidae > Asteroscopus > Asteroscopus sphinx. The sequence continues at coordinate 1,285,685 of OX453007.1, forward strand.
CGGATTAAATCGCGTATATTATTTAAATTGGTTTCCCAGACGTTTCGTAAGCTTTGCAGCATTTCGTGGTCGCAGGTAGACTAAGATGACAAGCGTCTTTACAAATATTTCTAAAAAATTATTTTAATCTACCGTACAATATTATTAATTAAAATCGTTTTGATGCACGCAGTAATCACTCACAATATCATTATCTTTTACAGTGTTGCGTGCTGTTTGGGACTTGATTATTTTTAGGACTGGGTTCCAAACAGGTGGTAGCTGCCAACCATCTTCTCTATTAAAATTAGGATGTTTTTTAATTTCAATAGCCTCACGGAGCATTCTAGGTACATATTGGTTTTCCTTCGCCAGAACTTGTGGTTTATCAAATCGAAGAAAATGGTTGGGTTTGTCTAGGGCATGTTGTTGTTGTTGTTGTTTGTGATTTAATCCGGTTAAACTTTGTTTTATTACAGTATGTATGTACGCACAAAATTCTGTAACTCAATTCTAAAAAACGAGCAGCAACAGAACTCGTATCAGAAGACCATTTTTATCTTGATTCTCGTCATCCAAACGCCCCCTGTATGTCGCGTGTCGTTGCAACACAATCTGATGTTCGTACAATCTCTTATATCTATTCAACGTGAGGCCACGTCGCACCCTGCTCAGCGATGGCAGCAGATAAGAGTGATGTCTTCGATCCGGGCTTCTCCTTTAATTTGACAATGTTTATACTAGACTTGAAAGGTGACGTATAAGATTTTAGTTGTAAGTCGTATGTATTGTAGGTTTTCTAAAAGTGAAAACTTTTTGGCAGTATGATATTGTTTTATGCAATAAAAAAATATAGTTAGGTACCTATTATAAGAAATTGAGTGAAATATAATCTACAAATCCAAATTGTGGAAAGATTTTTTTTATAACGAGCAGGATTCGATAAAGGTTAGGATTAAAGGAAGGTTAGATTTAGATTTTGCTCTGCGTGTTTAAATGGGTTAAAATGATGGAATAAAATATAATCTTCTTTAACAAATACTTACTTGTAAGTTATGATTCTGTGAATCTAAGAAAGGATCATAGATTCTCAATATTATTATTTACAAGAAATACTCGTAGTACAAATATTAGTCACTAAGTTTGTCTTTCGTCGCTAAAAGGAAACCGACTCGAACACACTCAAATGATGAAGCTGAATTAAATACGAGCAATATCGAAAATAGACTGTCGTTTGTCGATCAATGTCGCTTAACCTTTCCAAGAACATATAATTTTTTCAACGAATTTACTGTCGTCAATCTGGGACAGAAAGAACAGGAAAAGTAATGAAGAAGAACGGACTTGCCTTGTCACATGTCAGTCAAGGATATTTAAAAGACAGTTGTGATAGCAGATTCAGGAGATATGAAAGACATCTGACAATCAAGCTAGTTAAAAAAGGGTAACACCTCCAGACGTATACAAATTGCGTTGACAATGGAAAAAAACAGAAAACTGTAACGCGACAGTTCTTCAACAGTTAACGTGACTGCGGATCGAATTGAAATGCCTTTGTTGGCCTTTGTTATACGTTTACTATGAAAAGAATAGATTCGAATCAAAATTGGCATTTAGCATTGTCTTAATGAAGTGGGTGGTGGTGTTGACAAAAGGTGTTGACAAAACCCTTTTGTGTTTTTCATTGTATCAAAGCATTTGGTTACTGCAATGAGTGGAAGACATTGTGTAAAAACAAAATTGGAAGAATTGTGTCACAGAATCATTAACATACGAGTTTACATTTTTATTTTACTCTTCTAAAAAAATTGTCAGTGTCATAATTTTTTTATAATAGTATTATCTATAACAAATTATCTTTTAGTAGCATCTTATGATACTCAATGTTGAAAAGCATAGCATTCTTTTGGTAAAAAAGTTAACCTTCTGATTTGTAAAGTTTCCAGTTTTTGACATTACAATACAAACTTTTTTGCCATCATCTGATGAAGATATGGCACAGAAAGAAGAACATACATACTTATACATACTTTAAAGGCCATAGAAATTGCGCTGATAAAATTAAATTAAAAACCATACTTATGTAAGAGATCGTATTCCTTCAAGAACTTTAATTACGTATTAAGAGAGTTCCTTATCAGCAAATTAAAAATACCTGCTCCTGGCTTTGTGGCTTTCCTAGGCTAATTAGTAACTAGCTAATTAGAAACGTTAGTAGGATTCATAGCTTAAGCTTACTCTTCCTAAGGTGTGAAGACGAACATAATATCTTACGCAAAATTACCCTGTTTATGAATAGTATTGACTGCCTCGTTGGTCTAGTGGTTGCAAGCGCGACCGCTGAGCGTGGGGTCCTGGGTTCGATTCCCGGGCCGAGCAAAGTGTTATTGGGTTTTTTCATTAGGAAATTCTCAGTAGCAGCCCGGAGTCTGGATTTGTGCCCGGTTAATGGCAATAGGCTCGCCCCCTATTACATGGGACTTACAACATAACTGGCGAAATGTGGGTGTACTATACACCTCTGCCTACCCCTTCGGGGAAATACAGGCGTGATGTTATGTTATGTTATGTTATGAATTGTATTATGCAATTAGTAGTAATTCAGGTGGTACCGTTGTTTGTATCTACATTGTACTCTCATTATTTGAATGAATCTGATGTAATAAAATATTACCATTGCATGGAGTTTTTTGCCGGTTCTTCTCCATAGGACCAACAACTTGGAACCGTGCAACTATAACCTGACGTTTCAAAAGTGCCTGTAATTAGGTTTAATTGAAATAAAAAAACATTTGAATTAGATTTTTGAATTTGTTTGGCAAACAAGAAACTGGTGTAAAGTGTGTGTGAAGTGTAATAGCATACTCGTTTTCCCCCTATCGGAGGAGGCGAGAATGTTGTTTATGCTGGCTAAAATTGCTTTTGTTAATAGACAATAAGTTATATTAGCAATTATTTGAATGTTTTCAATGAGGGTGACATAATCACTGCGTGATAAAACCCTCTTTAATAAATAAAGATTTAAAAAAAAAAAAAAAAAAAACTGGTGTCATCTGACGGATGAAATGATTAATGTGATAGATGGATGTGAGTCGCTTTTGATATCAGATTGATCAGAATATCACGAAGTAATGATATAATCGTAAATGAGAAGACATAGAAAAGATGGAAGAAGTAGACCAACGAACTGCATTAAAGATAAATAAATCATGATAATGGATGATCTATTATATGGTAATGGATACCTTCTATCGTTTATTCTATAATCTAAGCCTTCTATCATACTAAGTAATTATATTATAAATGTCAATTTATGGATGTTTTTTTGTTTGTCCTTCAATCACGCTGAAACGGCAAAACGGATTTAGTTGGAATTCGATAAACAGATAGACCATAACCCGGATTAACATATAGGCTACTTTTTATTGCAAGAAATACCCAGTTCCCGAGGGAAGCACGATAATATCTCTGTATGATAAAACAAATTATACGCGGGCGAAACCAATAAATGAAACTGAAATTGAAACCGCGGGCAAAAGCGGTTCAATAAATCATTGTAGGGTCTGTCTCAACCAGCGCTCTTGTAATTCATAAATACGTAAAAATTTCACGAAACATGCCAGTTTTTAAATATCACATTTCTGGCAGTTCGCGGAAAACGACCCATATTTCCGCCAGTCTTAAATATTCTGCGTTTAAAAACCACTTCAAAGGCACCCTTGATATGAAAGACGCAAAATTGCCGACCACCCACACCCACCACTAAATACTATATTAACGAATCAATGTAGAATAAGTAAGTATTAACACGGATATAGTATATGTTGTATAGGAAAAAACTTTGGCTTCGTAAACATTCAATTCGCTTTGGCACAAAAACCTAAAAAAATATTTTAGGTCTCACTCCTTGGTCCAATATTATTCTAATATATTATATTGTTCTTTAGGTCGTCGGTCCACCTGGCAGGGGGGCGCCCTACGCTGCGTTTGCCGATTCGCGGTCTCCACTCAAGGACTCGTCTGCTCCAACGGCCATCGGTCCTTCGACAGACATGGCCAGCCCACTGCCACTTCAGCTTACTGATCCTACAAGCTAGTTCGGTCACTCCGGCTGACTGGTCTTGTGGCTGGGGGGGACTGGATGCGGAAGGCAGAGGACCGAGCGTTGTGGCGCAACTTGGGAGATGCCTATGTCCAGCAGTGGACTGCGATAGGCTGAGTTGATTGATTGATATTATCTTGTGTTCCATGTAGTGCCGGACGTAAAGAATTGCACCACCCTATCTAAATCCCTATCTTTATATCCCTATCTTCTCATGGGTGTCGTAAAAGGCGACTAAGGGATTCAACAGAGGATGGGCAGCAGCGTTCTCGGAGTATTTAACCAACCAACTGCGATCGCTAACCCACCTGCCAAGCGTGGCGATTATGACATATCCCCCCTTTTTAGGGAGGCCTATGTCCAACAGTGGACGTCTTTTGGCTGACTGAAATGATGATGATGATATTATCTTCTCATTTATTTACGTTGGTTCTCCGAGATGTAAGACTCCGTGCTAAACGGAAAGAATATAATATGCCCCAAGAAATAATTATTTAAGGTTTTTTCATCATCACACATCTTCCTTATTAGTAGAGTTTTTTGCTTGTTCGTTAGGTATTTTTAAATAATTATTTGTTTCCATTTTTAAACATTATACCTATCCATGACAACAATAGTAATATTTCTAACATTAATTACATACGAAAGGTTATTCTGGTCTCCTTTTAAAATATTACATATCTGTAGTATATATCGCTGGAGCAGACGAGCCCTTGAGTGGAGACCGCGAATCGGCAAACGCAGCGTAGGGTGCCCCCAGCCAGGTGGACCGACGACCTGAAGAACGTGGCTGTGGGGGACTGGATGCGGAAGGCAGAGGACCGAGTGTTGCGGTGCAACTTGGGAGAGGCATATGTCCAGCAGTGGACTGCGAAACTGCGATAGGCTGAGTTGATGATAGTATGTATAATTTTAAACCTTTTTCATGTACAAAACTTGAAGTTCATGAGATATTCTCATATTGCTCGTGTCAGCATTAGAGATGACGAAGAAGATTAATAACCTTTCAAAAAGAGTTCGTACAATCAAGCGCATGTTGATGGTGACATAATCAGTATTAAGCTGAGCCCTTCTCTTAAGAAAGTTAAATACTAAGCAAGTTCCGCTCATAATAGTTTTGTTTGTTTTTTATTTAATCCTTCCGAATCAAAATACCACAATCATCGCTATAATAAGCTGAATGTGAAAACTCACATCCAATATAATATAAACGACCTTCCCGCAACATCCTAGTTCCCACATGACAGATTGGAGTTTCATAGCGCCACAGAGTTAGATACTGTTAGTACTGACACGCCTGTCGCCGATGTTGCGGAGTTATATTAGCTTTATAGTGTCACTCAACTGCCTTATCTATTCGTTATTAAGGCTGGGAGTTTTGGCTCCATTTTGGGTAGGAACAGCTTTGCATAGGCATGGTTAATATCAAAAATTATTAAATACAGTTTAGCATAAGAGCAAATAAATAAAATTACATATTTGATATTAGAATTTAAGTGCATCCAAGCATATCTTGAATTATAAGTCAAATTGAGGAATACTTAGAATACGTTAAAGGAAGAATACTTCAGAGGATGAATTCAAAATTATTATGTCTTGGCTACAATCTCTTTCTCCGAGACTTTTCCCAGTTATGTTGGAATCTGCTTCCAGTCTAACCAGATGCGGCTGAACATCAGTATTTTACACGGAGCGACTGCCATCAGACCCCCACAACCTAGTTACTGGGTAATACCGAGATCATTAAGTTAGACCGAGCTCGCCTGCTTGTAGCTAGCCGGGACCTGTCGAGGGTGGTTGTGCGAATACAGAGGGTTCCCACGCCCCCAGTCAAAGGTAGGTAGGTAGTTGAAGGACCGTCCCCGGGCGGAGTGCGTCCATGAGGATTTCCCCACGGCAAAAAAAAACTGACAGATTTTCAGGCTTCTAACTACGCGTAACGACTGCCATATCTATGCCATTCGTATGGCAACCGAGACCAACAGTTTAACATGCTCTCCAAAGCACGGAGAGGTCTCGATGTGGTAACTAAATAAACGGTCACCCATCCAAGGCCTTACCGCGGCTAGCGTAGCTTAACCTCGTAGATCTTGCAATCCACGTGGTTATTATTACTTAACCACGAGCCTCTTTCATGTCTTGGCTATACTAAAGAATAGTTCCTAAGCAGCAATTTAATTGAACATAATAAAAGGATATTTGGTAGATGTTTTTGTCCACGTCAGAGTTGTTAATTAAAAGCGATTCCGACATTATGTATATTACATTATTAATTTGATTCAAATTATAACGCTAATGTAATCAAAGATTCGTTTTCTTGAAAAATTATAGCACAACACAAGGAAATGTTGATATATTTTGGCTTCATTTTAATCATGAAAATGTACATAATTAAAATATACATTTTGGATCAAATTACGCTGGAACCGATAATATCTGCCGTATCGTCCTCTTTTGATATAAAATAAAATTTAATTTTTGGGAAGTATGAAATTGTGAATTAATTTTATTCAGAAAATACTGCAGTGTTCTTTAGAAAAAACCAACCAAGCGTGAGTCGGACTCACGCAGTAAGGGTTCTGTACCACCCATCGACCTGATACCCCATAGAAACTGATTTAATTTACAAGCGTTTATCAAAAGACATCAACGAACTTACGCGAAATGTGAATTTTTGCATCTCTTTCTTACGTAGGTACCACCACATATGTCTATGTTTGCCGTGCTTTTAGTATTTGTTGCTAAACTGTAGTTTACTATGTTATGTATTTAGTTGTACTATGTATAGTATGCACTATAATCAGACCAAGTTTGACGCTGGTATGTATTACTGTTTTGAAGATAGAGCAGGAACAAAAACGTTGAATAAAATACATGTTTTAGAGGTTTCTTGTATGGGGACCCCCTTTGGTTTTAGACTTTTTTTTATTTTTAGTATTTGTCGTGATACACACCATAGTAACACTAATTTTGTGAAAATTTCAACTGGTTATCTATTACCGTTACAAAGATACAGCCCTGTGACAGACAGACGAACGGACGGACGGACGGACGGATGGACGGACGGATGGATGGACGGACGGACGGACGGACGGATGGATGGACGGACGGACGGACGGACGGACGGACGGACAGCGTAGCGAGAGTAATAGGGTCCCGTTAACACCCTTTGGGTACGGAACCCTAAAAAGAACCGGTATGTATAGAAATTTCAAGAGCTTTCATCATTTTCTCGTTAACGAATATTTTATTGAACACTGTATCGATAAAGGAACGACAAAAGCATTTTAGCGACCTGTTTTAATATTAAACAAGGACCAACTTAAACCAGTATCTTCCCAGAATGGAGTACACCAAATAATTGAGCACTTTCCAGTCCAAATTCGTACAATCCCAGTTTTAGTTCGCACGTACTAGTGCGAAATATCCTGTGAGAAGCGAAATTCAACAATTTCGCAGTTCCTTGTGTGAGAGCTAAAACTGCGAAGTTTTGCCCCACTTGCTTGGATTGTTCGATGTTAACTTGGCCAACTTGCAGCCTTAATATATATGTATAAGAGGCTTCACTATCTTGTATAAATACTCGTAGATCGTAAATGCCTGCCTGCTGTTTATTAAACGCAAATATTTTCTCTGATTGAAGCTGTTTTCCTTGCGCAGTTTAGTGAAGCTAAGCAGCTTTCTGCGCTCATAATGATGGATTGAGTTCTCGAAATATAATTAATGTAATACGTATACTACGTAACATAGATAATTTTTTATTTTATGATACTAAGAATTTTACATTCATCATCATCATCATCATTTCAGCCGAAAGACGTCCACTGCTGGACATAGGCCTCCCCCAAGCATCGCCACAACGACCGGTCCTGTGCCTTCCGCATCCAGCGGATTCCCGCGACCACTGGGGGGCCTACCCACGCTGCGCCTTCCGGTACGCGGTCGCCACTCCAGAACTTTACTGCCCCATCGGCCATCTGTTCTGCGAGCAATGTGCCCCGCCCACTGCCACTTAAGTTTGGCAATTCTTACAATTTTACATTAAAAAACTTGAATTATAACTACCCAGCAAGAAACATTTGACATTCGTGCTGTTTATACCCTATGCCACCTATGCCAATAAATAATGGTTTTGGCAGTAGCAGTTTTTACTTATTGGTGTTGTGGTTAGCAAAACAAACAAAATGTCTTAAAATTTTTCATGTTTAGATTCAAATCATTCATTTTTAGCTATACCTACTATATGTTCACAACCCATATTGGAGCGAAAGAAGGCACTTTTATCCGCAATTCAAAATCATTCTAGACTGGCGCGGATTATACAGACTTTTATAACTCTTGGCTGTCTCGTTGGTCTAGTGGTTACAAGCGCGACTGCTGAGCGTGGGGTCCTGGGTTCGATTCCCGGGTCGGGCAAAGTGTTATTGGGTTTTTTCATTAGAAAATTCTCAGTAGCAGCCCGGAGTCTGGATTTTTGCCCGGTCAATGGCAATAGGCTCGCCCCCTATTACATGGGACTATAACATAACTGGCGAAATGTGGGTGTACTATACACCTCTGCCTACCCCTTCGGGGAAATACAGGCGTGATGTTATGTTATGTTATGTTATGCTTTTATCAAATAACTTCTCAATATACCCTTTCGTTTACACATAACATACAAAACTATATGGCTATCACTGTACCAGAACGTCAAAACATGACCGTACATTTGACGCGCAGGATCGTCCGGAGTTAATTGCCCTAAAGTGAATTAAACTGATAAAATCTGCGACGAACAGCCCTGATTTATCGCGACCGTTCGAAGATTAACTCGATGTGTTTCGTTTACGATTTACGATATCGAGAGAAACCTGAGACTAATGTGTATAGTAGGGGGCAATAGTTGATGCGTATTTTTAACCGACTTCAAAAAAAGGAGGAGGTTATGTATTCCGCGGGTTTTTAGATCTGTGGGCCGATTTACGTGGTTGTTTTTTTATTTGGTAGAGAAAGTCCGCGCGGTGGTCCCATATAAATTTTATTGACTTAGGTTGAGTAGTTTTTCAACTAGCTTCAATAAATCAGTTTATTTTAGCTTCGCCTATCTAGATGATCTACTCATTGGTTCGTTTTTCTGAGAATTCTTGGCCGATATGCGTGTTTTTTTTTCCACGATAGTGATTGGACGTTTGGAAGAACATGAGCGAGACCTTTGCCCAGCAGTGGGATAGCAAAGGTTAATAAAAAAAATATTCTCAAATTGGTTATATAAACATTTATGAATCAACCCTCGGCTAAAAAGTATGAAATAAAAACTTTTTAACAAAAAATAAAACCGACTTCAAAAACCTTAACTAAAAAGTAAAAAATAATCATTGTATGTATTTTAAAATCTTAACATAAACAACATTTTGACGGCGGCGCGTGATTTTCATGTACGTTCACATAAACTGTTTTTACTATAGATATTGCGCTCGACTGTACATTACATGACGCAAAAGGTCAACCACGCGCCGCCTTAAAAATGTTGTTTATGTTAAGATTTTAAAATACATATAATGATTATTTTTTACTTTTTTGTTAAGGTTTTTGAAGTCGGTTTTATTTTTTGTTAAATTTTTTGTATTGTTATTAAGATAACTCTAGAAAGTTTACGAGTACCTATGCGCAAGAGAAAAAAACTAAAAGTATATAAGTGTATCTATAAGTAAGTAAAAAGTCCGCTATGTTTCACTTAATGCGGATGAAATGAAGATCCTACAAGTATGGTATTTGTTTATTATTAACAAGGTGAAGCCCGTGGCTTCACTCTGGTAAGTCAATAAAAAGTAGTTTTTGTGTTAATCCGGGACATGTCTATCTGTGTGCCAAATTTCATCCAAATCCATTCAACTATTTCAGCGTTATTGAAGGACTAAAATAATATCTTCAATGTAAAATGATAAATGATAATAATATGATATGTTATTAAGTCCGTAGTACGAAACATATTTTACTACTTTACTGGTGCATCTACCTTATTCTTTGTCTCTGCATTACCCTAAGGTTGTCTGGTAGAAAACGCCTATGGCGTTAAGACCGCCTTTGTACCCTGTTGTGCATAAAGAATTAAATAAATAAAATCAACCAATATAGGGAAGTTCATCAATTTTTTTTTTTAACTAGAGTAAAACACGGTAATTACGTACGGCTGCAGCCGAGGGTACAAAATGAAACCGATTTAATTAACTTGAAAAATTTATAGATATAATAATTAGTTATAATAATTAGCACCGAATTAACACAGGATGGTTGAAATGGCGGCAGGTCACGGGAATTACATGTGACTCCCGAATTCCTCTTAAACTGAAGGGGAAAATCTATAAGACCATGATAAGACCTGCTATCCTGTATGGATCGGGAAGGTTGGGCTACGAAAGGAATTAATGAAAGGCAAGTGCATGCAGCTGTGATGAGAATGTTAAGAGGAATGTGTGGTGTAACGAGAATGGATAGGGTAAGGAATGAATATGTAAGAGGGAGTCTGAAAGTAGCGCCAGTGACAGAGAAGTTAAGTAGCAACAGACTATCATGGTATGGACATGTGATGAGGAGGAATGAGGAGCATGTTACGAGGAAAGTTTTAAATATGAATGTTGATGGCTATAAGAAAAGAGGGAGACCGAAGAAAATATGGATGGATTGTGTGAAAGTTGATATGAATAGAAAGAAAGTGAACACGGAGATGACGGCTGATAGAGATGTATGGATGGAAGAAAAAAACATACTGCGCCGACCCCAAATAAATTGGGATCCTTATCCCTAAGCTTAAGGGCAGGAGGATGATGAATAATTACATATACCGGTCTAAAACTAGGATGCGTGACAAATGTTCGATATGAGTAACAAGAGTGACGAGTAGGTATGCTAATTTAATATTGATGCATTAGTATTGCGCAACTTCGGTCACACGCTACCGAATTGCTGATCAGGCGATCTCACGGTGCAGTTCGCTGTAGAGTGTGTCATCGCTTCAATAATTTAGCGTTCCGTAGGCAAGGGTCATCATTAAATACGTTGAAAACAATTATGAAGACACAAGAAAATGATAAAAAAGTACCTTTAAACCAAACAGGTAAAAGGATAAAAATTATTCGACAAAAAATCCATGAAAAAACCTTCTAACAAAACTAAAATACAATAAAATCTCTAAACCACTCAAATAAATCTGGACATACGAAGAAACTTTCATTCAATCGAAGTAAGAGCTCCATAATAAAACATTACAAATTGGCTTACAGCAGGTCCGGCTAAGAGCTTTCTTAAAATATTTATTTGTTCTTCGCTTTTAGCGTCCACCGGTCGACGCGTGACGTTCACTTCGCTTCGGAAATACAGTTGAAGAAAAACGCGAAACTGTTTCTTGTTTGACGTCACAGTTTGTAGTTAGAGCCGATGTTTCGGCTCTAACTACAAACTGTGACGTTATACGTACTTTACTGGTGCATCTACCTTATTCTTTGTCTCTGCATTACCCTAAGGTTGTCTGGTAGAGAACGCCTATGGCGTTAAGACCGCCTTTGTACCCTGTTGTGCATAAAGAATTAAATAAATAAATAAATGTTTTAAGTATTATTTTTGGGGGAAAACAGAGAGATTTATATGTATATTAGGTAAATAATAGAATCAGCCCCTCTAGCCAAGTCGACAAACTACAGTCACCAACGCTATAGAAAACAATCAAAATGTATGGGAATGACATATCTCAACGAATGACTTTTTCGTTGAGATATGGAGTCTGGATTTGTGCCCGGTCAATGGCAATAGGCTCGCCCCCTATTACATGGGACTGTAAAATAACTGGCGAAATGTGAGTGTACTATTATACCTCTGCCTACCCCTTCGGGGAAATACAGTCGTGATGTTATGTTATGTTATTTTATAATAAATAAACCATGACAGGAAAATCAGTGAACATGACATAATAAAACTTGAACCTTGACTTGTTAGATACGTTCGCGTATGCGGCATGGTTCTTGTTGCGGTAACTCTGAAGTAAGTTGACTGTATGTATGGTGATTTTGACAATAATCTAGTTTCCATGCCTTTGTAACAGTTTACTTATATTTACTAACAAATACTTAGATATATTTTGATACAAGGATGATTATTGATAGACCGACTTGATTGCGAACAAAAGGACCGTAGAATATTCAATGAGATTTTCCCTGAATTTTACACTATTTATAACAAATACTAATAATAAAGACGTTTGTTATGTTCCTGTATTAAGTTTCTGTATTTATAAATTATCCCTACAATCAAGTATTATGTATAATCTTTTAGCTCCGTACCAATGATATTTAAAAGTATAGATATGTCATAACCAACGAAAAATATGTTTCGAATGCAGCGGCAGCACAATACACATAAACTACTACAAAGTAAGTAAGTTAGTTACTTTAAGTTAGTTTCGCGTCATAATTAGTACACTTTCTGTACACACATGACGGCATTTTTGTTTTTCTATTTTGTCACACGTCACGCTCGGCGCCTTGCTTGACGTAGACTAGTAGAAAAACGTCCCAATTAGGACGTTTTCGTGTCTTCAGATTGCGCGTGCAACAACATCTCTGTACTGTTTAAAATATCATCGCTCCGTACCCAAGTCGTGGATACTCAAATAATATGAAGTATTCTTATAATTATCCAAATCATTAGGACCCTCGAAAAACCACACGTCGGAGCAAAAACGACAGATACCTACAGAGGGGCAGGAAAAAAGTAAACCTTCAGAAACCGTAGCTCCATTCTTAATGCCCTTGACCCTGAGCGAGTAATTATGCGCAAAAAAAGAAATTCTAAAAGGGTTTCTTAGAGGAGCCATTAATTGTGTCAGCTTTAATTTAGAGAGTTATTATTAATTGCTTTGCTACTAACATTAATTTTCGTGTACTTTCACGTTGAAAACCATTTACATGAAATACAATGAAGTTGTGCTTTAAAAAATTGCTATAGGAATTCCAGAATTATTTAACGTTATAGAATCCTACTTCTTACTAATATTATAAATGCGAAAGTATGGGTTTGTTTGTTTAATTTTTTGTCCTTTAATCACGCTTAAACAGCGAAACGGATTTAGATGAAATTTGGCACACAGTAAGACCATAACCCGTATTAACAGATAAGCTTATTTTTATCCTGGGAAGATAAACAGTTCCTGAGGTATACGCGATAACGTATTTCTGTGATAAGCCAAACCAGCTGGCATAGCATAGCGGCATAGCCTTACACAGGATAATTGAAAAAAATACCAAAAACAATTTAAGGGTAGTCTCTGCTCAACTTATTCATTATTCTGCACAATTGTTACCATGATACCAACTCTGAAATCTACTGTTCTATACATTTGATCGAGTTAGGTATCCACTTACGTATGAAACAGTTGATTTTTTTCAATACCTTGTATTTAAAATAAATTTTGCATTTAATGTGAATGTTTATTCACCGTCAATGAATCTCAGTCTCTCACAGACTACACAGCTGAACTGACTCGTCGCGGATTGTGATGCACGATATTGCGGAAAAAGTTGGAAACTGCCTGAAACGTATCAAGTAGGTAGTAAACACTAAGATAAGGAAGCAATATCGAGTAAACATAATCTTTTCTAGAGTTCTGATGTTAGAAAAAGTCCTTTTCATAAGCTTTTTAACAGGTCTAATAAGAACCCTTTACAAGCAAGTTAAGAATTCTAACACATAAGGGTGTAGTACCTAATTCAAGTCCTTAAGATCGTATCACAGCCATCTCACAGTCAAACAGTAAGCTAACAGATCCGAAAAGAAATAATCTTAAAGAAAACGGAGAACTCGACACAGAAAGCCCTAATAAGGCGACACACTGAAAATATGATACGACACTCGTTTTATACCAACATTTTGTTACTGACGTCTGTTTGGAGTTTACTTAAGTCTATCAGAAGAATAAACAATATTTGTGTTGTGTAACCTCTCAGTAAATGATTTCAGTGGTGTTTGAACTTGTGAGTGGGGAAGTTTTACTTGTATTCAGGGGTAAAGATGATTTTTACGAAAAGTCGTTAGCAAAATATTGTTGGCAATTGGCAATAGAGGAAGCCAAATATTTATGTAAGAGAGTAGTTAACATCCCGCTTCTTCAAGCTATATTATTATGTAGAATACATGTGAGAGAGAGATAATAATATCTGCAGCAGCTCGATGGGGTTTTGACAAACACAGATGGTGGGATACTTGTTTAATTATCTGGTTTATGAGATTCCAGGCTGATCTGACAAACACAGATGGAATAACAGTTTAATTATCTACTTTATTGGATGCCAGGCTGATCTGACAAACACAGATAGTGGAATATCTGTTTAATTATCTGCTTTATGGGATTCCAGGATGATTTGACAAACACACATGATGAAATAACAATAATATGATGACGTTGATTTTACTACTGTGACATAATAAAATACTGTTATTAATTAATAAATGATGATGATGTATATTTGGTGGTTATGGTGGACCGACGACCTGGTGAAGGTCGCGGGAATCCGCTGGATGCGGAAGGCACAGGACCGGTCGTTGTGGCGATGCTTGGGGGAGGCCTATGTCCAGCAGTGGACGTCTTTCGGCTGAAATGATGATGATGATGATGATATTATTGTGTATTTTCTAAATTAATGTATTTACCTAATAATTTTGATTTATAGAATTGTAACTGAAGTGATTATGTTTCAAACACAATGTAAAAATTGTTTCCGAATAAATTGAATTGAATTGAATAACTTTTTAATTATCTGGTGTATAGGATGCCAGACTTATATTCTATCACGTCGGCTTGGCTTGTAACAGATCGAGATCAGCTCATGCCTACGGGGGTGGGCCGGACCGTATTTTTACCCGACTGCGCAAGAAGGAGGGTTATTTTTATAGTAATTACTTGTGAAGGCACTTTTAATGCAGGGTGCATACCGGCCTTTGGACGCTGATCTTATAATATTATGAAATAAAGAACCAGAGAAAAATAAAGAAATAAACATGTAGTTTAGAGTAACCATTGTTCTAGTTGCAGGTTGCAATAACTTCCTTATGAGAAAGTTGAAGTGCAAGACGGGGTCTTAAGGCAAATTGAAGGAAGCAGTTATTATGGAATATCTACTCAACTCGTTCGTTACCAGTTATTGATAAATATAATAACCCTTTGCTATATAAAACAGAATTAAAAGTGTTGGTGGTACTGTAACTGTAACAATAACTTAAGCTTCTGTGAGAAAAATGAACTAGTGAGTGTCAATATGATAAATATGCATATAAGAATTTACGTTTATTACGTAATAAAAGAGTCCCAAGTGACACGAGCTCTGAACAAATAAGCAGTAAAAACACATTCGGTTGTAACATAATGGTAGAAGCTTACGTAGTAGTAGATAATAACTGTTTGTTAAAGCCTATAAAGTTTTCCGAGTAGGCTTTTAGCATATTTTCTGGGAGTTAAGAGCTTCTGTACCTACGCATATATTCGTTTTTTTTGCGGAATGCTTTTTTGTCGGTGGTATGTATTGTAAATCTAGGCAGTGCTAGGTAAGGCTTAGATAGTAATACTTAATGATATTTAAAAGTATAGATATACCATACCCTAACAAAACGAACGAAAAAAATGTTCCGTACGCAGCGGCAGCACAATACACTTAAACTAGTACAAAGTAAGTTGATTACTTTCAAGTTACTTTCGCGTCATAATAAGAACACTTTATGTACACACTTGCTGGCATTTCAGTTTTTTTTCTCACTGGTCACGCTCGGCGGCTTACATGACACGGATTAAATGAAAAAAACATCCTAATTGTTTCCAGGCAAACTAAGACTTTTAAAGACCCTGAAATTCCCATTATCCTCTTTAACTGTTACGTTCGTAGCTTATTGGAGTATTGCAGCCCAATTTGGAGTCCATCTTATGCGATCCATGCAGCCAGAATCGAAAGACTTCAGAAGAGATTTTTATACCACCTTACCTACGCCAACCATCTCTGCCGCAAACTAACCACCTACGATTCCAGGCTTCGACATTACAAAATGTTCCCACTTGCCCATAGACGTAAGATAGCTGATGTTGTCTTTCTCTATAAGATCTTGCATGGGAAAGTAGATAGTCCCGATATACTGGAAAAGTTAATGATAAGCGTACCCCGAGCTGGAAGCCGACTGCACAATCGCAAACTGTTTAGTCTACCGTTACGTCGTACTAACTATGGTCAACATTCGCCATTATATCGTATGTGCTCTGCTACTAACGATGTCTGTCAAGATCTGGATCCATTCAATGCATCGGTCAAAATAATAAAAAAATATTTCAACACCAAATTGTAATAATTTGTTTGTTCGTTTTGTGTTAATGTTTCTGCAGTGTTTGTTGCTTTGTTGTAATCCTGTGTTTTATTGTAACGTCCGTGTTTTATTGTAATTATTTAGAGTGTGATATTCGTATGCATGTCGTGTTCGCACCTAGAAGGCCGTTCGACTACCATGATTTTCCGCACATGTTATTTATTAAGTATAATGTCGTAACGTCCAGTTTGCGAACCTAATAATAAAAAATAATAAAAAAAAAAAAAAAAAAATTAGGACGTTTTCGAGTCTTCAGTTGCTAGCGCTAGTAACATATTTGTACTTTTAAATATCATTGGTCGATAGTATGTATTGTAAATCTAGGCAGGGCTGGGTAAGGCTTAGATAGTTCATAGTGGTTTTGTTTATAGTTGTACTAAAAATCTTAAAAGCGCAAGATGTAATTTTTATATGTAAACCTAAAACTTGCACATCGTCGACGTGGCATTACCTATGTTAAGCAATGTACATAATTAGTAATTAACCACAAAACATGCATTGGTTCAAAAAATACGAAGTTCTTAGTTTTTATGGGAAAAAAACTGTTTTGAAGTGATACTGTTAATCTTTTCGTTTGATTAAGATACAAAAAAAAAACCAATAAGCGTATCGATCATCACAGATAAACAAACACACATTTGCCGCGCCAGCCATTTCTGTGTACGCGTATTCGCGAAAATGAAACGTCGCCCTTACACATCAAGTGTTTTTTGCACATCGCTGTTTTTTCTATCAGATTGGAGTGTTCGGAAATTGGGGATATGTTACAGACAGTTTGCACGATATTTACTTGTTGGTACCAAGAAAATATTTGCCTTCATTTTTTCCGATGTCGAAAGAATTGTGACACACAAGCTGTCGTGTTTTTGTGTCACATGAGTAGGTTTTGAGTGTGGGTGTGTTTTATATTTGCAATATATAAGCGGATATGTGTAGTGTTGTGTGTTTAATATAGAAGAAATATAATGATTATGTGAAACTGTGTGTGTCAACGACCATACAGCCCAATAGACGCCTAATGGTGAATATAATGCGTACAATAAATTCTGCCACTAGCTGAGGCAGGCGGGGGATTGCAGTACAATCCGATTGGCCCTACCAAGGCGGCTATTGGCTAATTACTAACGCGGCAGTTTTGACGGCTCACGTAAGTGGTCGAAACTGATTTGAAGATTTCAAGTGGCGAATAGTGGCGATCTACATTAGTGAAATTTCATAGATGTGTTGCAGACATCGGTCGTCTGTTATGAGGCGTCTATGGGCTGTATGGTCGTTGGTGTGTAAAATATTAGGTGGTCCCTACATTTTATCGATTTAAGTGAACACAAACGTAGGGACCAACTGATTTTTTTCGTGATTTCAGGATTGGTCCAATAGTAAAAGTTGTTCATAATTATGAGTACAATGATCCTTTTTCGGGAATCAAGCTATTAAAATTTTAGCATGCATAATATCTGTATGTGCGTTTGTGTAAAGTGTTTATTATGTCAAAAATAACGTGTGAAACACGAAGATTTCCTCTCGGATAGGTGCCCATCCAATTATATTTTAAGCGTTATGAGCAAATTTTGGAGACTCGAAACACATGTCATAATTTAGAATGGGAAATGGGACTCGCGAGTAAAAAGCTTTACTCATACTAACCCTTAATTACTTTTTCGTTGTTTTAGTATACTCGTTGGGATATTTTCGTTTACATTTTGAAGATAAAAGTGCCGATTTTAATTATTTTTAATGGACCTATGTATTTTTCAAAAGGCCATATCTTGTATTAAATATAAAATGTTTTTGTTCCCTATTAAGTACATGGAAGTTCCTGAGTTTGTTCTATTAATCATTGAAATATAGGTACTATTTATTTATTGTGTAGTTTCTTGTAATAATAATAAATATCATCATCATCATCATCGTCATCATCAGCCCATTATTGTTCCACTGCTGGGCAAGGGCCTCTTCTTAGAATGAGAAGGTTAAGGCCTTAGTTCACTACGCTGGCCTAGTGCGGGTTGGCGGACTACACACACCATCGAGAACTGTATGGAGCACTCTCGGGTGTGTTTTCCGTCACCGTTAAAGCACGTGATAATCAAATTCTGATTCGTACATGAATTCGAAAAGTCAGTGGTGCGGGCCGGGTTCGAACTCAAACCCTCCTGTATGGTAGGCAAGCGCTCAATCGCTAGGTCACCTCAATGTCATTGCGGACAAATTTGACTGTCCTTTATTGAACCAAATGTCAAATTTACATGTATTATATATTTGTGTGATGAACTTAAGTGTTTGTGTTGGTGTGGGTGTTTCTCATGTAGGTATTATAAGTATGTATTTACAAAAAAAAGTATATAAGTATTATATCAATTGTCTAGTACCCATATCACAAGCTCTGCTTAGTTTGGGCGTAGACGGTGCTGTGTAAAAATGTCCCAAAAATATTATTTATTTATTTATTTTCTTAAAAAAAAAACTTTAAAATATATAAAATAGTGGCCCACCGGAATCGGGTACAGGATCCAAGCTACCGATAGTTAGGGCTCCAGAGAAAGGAACCTCCTAACAATACGAACCGTATCAAGGAGTACCGCTTTCTTTATTATATCACAGCATAATCTCATAGACAGAGAAACATTGCCTCATTTATAAAAGATTATAAAAAAGTGGAAAGGATCTCAAGACTGTCAACCCGAACTAAGAACACATGTTATCGCAATTCCCAACTCGTGCAAGTATAATAATTCCCACAACAGGACCCCACTCGATCCAACGGCATCTATTTACAAAACGCCACAACTTCCGCAACATTCCCATGTATCTCTATCTCAAGAAAAACGCAAACGATAATTACCAGTTATCTGGTAAAATATTTCCATGTTAATTCACCGTTACTGCACGGTATGGCTTTTTCAGTATTTTTCGATTTAAAAAAAATATTTTGTTTTTTTACAAAAAAACAACTTTTTGTGTATTATATATATATATCACTTTAATTATTTTGATACTTATAATACTTCCGTAGATAAAGCAAATTCACACTATTTCTGAATCGAAAAAACATTTTCAATGTTAAAAGTGGAAAGGCAAGGATCTCAAGACAAGACCGACCCGAACTAAGAATTCATATTATAGCAATTCCAACTCGTGCAAGTATAATTCCCACAACAGGACCCCACTCCATCCGACCGCATCCATTTACAAAACGCAACACTTCCGCAACATTCCCATGTATCTCTATCTCAAGAAAAACGCAAACCATAATTACCAGTTATCTGGTAAAATATTTCCATGTTAATTCACCGTTACTGCGCGGTATGGCTTCAATTTTCCGCCGATTTATTTGAGAACAAAGCGGCCCGCGGCGACGGAACCTTATCGGTCGTTATTTATCGGGCCTGGGCCGAGCTAAACTCGTTAACACGGTATACCTGTCCCTCTATAATTCACCCGTTTTTACTTAACGAGCGGTTTGTTGGCCGCGAATTAATGTTTAACTCAGTGGCTTTTAAACTTGTTTAAATCATCCCCCTCTTTCTTATCTAGGTTGGTATAAATTGGCGTGTGAAGGTTAGTTTTGGGGGATTGAATTTTAATTGTTTTTTGCGATCAGATTTTTATTGAATTTTCTAAAAATATTTTACTTGTATTAAAATAATTATTGTTTAAAGTCCAATAAATAATAACTACTGACTTAATTAATCTATCTTCAAATGTACAATATTTACAACACAAATATAAAATAAAATTATATAAAAGGCACGCTTAGGCGTTAAAGTATTCCTCCACACCGCTGTCAACTGGAAAAGTGACCAGAAGACTGGCAGCGTTGAATGGCAACGCTTATTCTTTGGCCAAAAAACAGTGCAGCCCTCTGGTCACGCGAAGTGTCGACCAGCCTCTTAGCGATTTCCTTGAGAAGGATGCGCGCACTTGTTTAAAGTATTACTAGTCACATCAACCATACAGCCCAATAAATAAGTAAATAAAAATTGGGTCATTTTTTACACAGTACCATCTAGTCCCAAACTAAGCAGAGCTTGTACTATTGATACTAGTCACTGGATATAATACTTATAATATTTTTTTGGTAAATACATACTTATAATACATAAGTTAAGGCACACCCGGACCAACACAACCACTTATGTTCATCACACAAATATTTGTGTCCTGTGGGAATCGAGCCCACGACCTCATGATCAACAGTCCGACACTCGAACCACTAGACTACAGACGTCGTCAATAGATGCCTAATGTTGAATATAATGCGTAAAAAATCTACTTTGTATGGGCGACCCAGAATTTTTGTAGCGGACGCCAAACGAAGGCATATTTTTGTTTTTGTTTTAAAGTAAATTTTATATTGTGGTTGCAATAAGTAACAGATACTGAACCACTATGCAAATTATCCGTACTCCTTATACATTTATCCGGTACTAGACTTTGACCGCGACTTCACCCGCGTACTTTTGGATAGAGTAGCTTTCTAATTGTGAACATAACATCACGCCTGTATTTCCCCGAAGGGGTAGGCAGAGGTGTAACAGTATACCCACATTTCGCCAGTTATGTTATAGTCCCATGTAATAGGGGGCGAGCCTATTGCCAAATTCTAATTTTGAAAGAATTATTAAAATTGGTTCAGTAGTTTCAGAGTAAATCGATTACAAACAAACAAATCTTTCCTCAGATATAAATTGTGGAAAGAAAAAATCGCTCACGAGCAGGATTCGAACCTGCGACTCCTGGCTCAGTACGCCAGTGCTTTAGCCACTAAGCTACCGTGAACACTGCTCGTGGTATCGAAATTATCCTCCACTATACGTCTTTTGGGTGACGTCAGCGATATCTTATTAAGAAACATTGTTCCTTAACCGACTCGACTAACTTTACAGTTAAATCAAAGTCGTATAGATATGCCTACCCTTACTAATTATTTTATTATTTTAACGCATTTTACGCATGCGAAGCGAATTCTAAAGATATAAATTTTGGAAAGAAAAAATCGCTCACGAGCAGGATTCGAACCTGCGACTCCTGGCTCAGTACGCCAGTGCTTTAGCCACTAAGCTACCGTGAACACTGCTCGTGGTATCGAAATTATTTTTTCTTTCCACAATTTATATCTTTAGAATTCGCTTCGCATGCGTAAAATGCGTTAAAATAATAAAATAAATCTTTCCTCTTTATAATATTGTCTAGGTCCTTTCCACATATCGCAAAATATGAACAACTCACACATCCAATTAAAATACTAAAAAGAGCATGAAAATTAAATTCAATATAGGTACTTAATTCTCTCTTTCAATGCTCTTCGTAACGAGTCTTAAACTGTCAAATGATTTGAACTCACATTAATTTAATACAGTTAAATCTGCCTGTCAGCCGACAATAGAACGAAAGATACATTTAACTTAACTGCGACATGATAACTTTATTCCCCCGTCAATAATTACAGTACGTGTAGTGAGGGGATTTCCGTTGTGTGGTACGTACATAGCTTTGTAGCGTATGTGGGACAGTCCTGGTTTTCAATTGACTCAGGAATAAGCTCGACTGTTACATTAATTTTGAATGTTTATAATATTTTAATTTTTCTAGCCACACTAGTTGTCTAAAATTCTAAAAAAAAAACATTTAGACACTGGTCTGATTAACCAGAGAATGAATGTTGGTAAACACTGGTTTACCAACATTCATTCTCTGGTTAATCAACCGTTTACTCGAAAAATTTCAGGTAAACGGTTGTTTAACTAAATGATTATCGTTTGTAAGCTAAGCCTTGGGTTTAAAGCTACTCATTCATAAAAGCAGCGATCTGATTGGCGTAGTAGTTAAGTGCGCTTGCTGCTATATTTGTAACAGCTATATAGATTACTGGTCTAATATATGCGTTAGATTTGTGTACATATTTAAACTGAAAACAAGAATACTACGTACGATACATGTAAATTATTAGTATACATTGTTTTGTTTTCAAAAGTTCTTTAGTATTATAATTTTTACGTAAGTTGATACAAAAACCAGACACAGTCCAGACAAAGTATAAATAATGGTTTGTGATGTTTTCTTAAGCTACAACACTTATATAAAACTTTAAAATACTGTTGATTAAGGCTAGGTAAACAAAAACTATCAAACGATCAGTTACAGGGAAAAGTATACACAAATCTGATTTAAAATCGGTTATTAGATCACTTGACATTATTTTTTTTACCTTATTTGTATATCGTGCTCTAGTTTGAAACAACCCTGTAATATTTCCATATATACAAACAAACATACATATTATAACGCCTGTTTCCCACTGAGGTAGGCAGAGACTATGGATTTCCACAAGCTACGATGCTGACACACCTTTTTCGCTTCATCTACGTTCATTAACCTCGTCATGCATGCCGTCGGCTTAAAGTAATCTTAACCTGGCATTTTTTGAGAACAACCGCGATTTGATTGCGGTACGTTCACCGAGGTCGTCCCCCTCTACCTCTTTCAATCCACACTCGCTTTGTATATTTTTCCAATCCTCGAAATCCTCATCAGATAAACACATACACATTTTATTGATAATTAGTTAAAATTATACGTCACAATTTACAGATAAGTACATTTTTCATGTTATGTTATGTATGTTACATTTTTTATTCATCAAGAAGATTGTATAACATAATAAAAGTCACTATTTCAAAAAAAACAATGTAAATTATTACATCTAACATTAAAACCATTGATAATTCATCTACAATTTGATTTACTTATAAAAAATAAAATCATCAATCCCGTTGTATGACAAACGTACATTAATTTTATGATGCCATCCCATTTTGTTCCAAAGCATATCCACCTTACCTCCTACAGCAGGTAATTACCAACACATATGAAAGTAACGTTCAAACCTTAAAATATTCACGTCGCGTTCCCGTGCGAGAAACTTTCGCTCCGAGAATTTTAAATATTTACTGATCGCTCCGCTCTTTGCGCTTTTACTGAATAATCACATACGGAGGTGGAATTTCTTTGAGATTACTTCAATACAGTCTGGAGATGTTGTCTGGTGATTTTGTTGTGTTATTTAGACGACGATGGTGATTATGTTTAAGTATTTATGCTAATTTAAAAATGAAAAAAAGGAAAACTCTAACAAGATAGCTATCTTAGGTTTGAAACATAGATAGGTTTGTACAATCATCCAAACAGATAAGTATCCGGGTTCGCCAGATATAAATGAAGTTTTCTCAGGAGATTATGGATGTTTTCGAATGGAATAACATTCAAATAACGGAAAAAGTTAAACTTTATTTATACAAAAACCTATTTAAACCCAGTTTCTATCACAACTTCCTGTGAAATCTTCACCTCTGGTGACCCTGGACACTTATATCTTTGGCTGACTGTACATACCTCTAAATAGTGTTTATTTAATTGGCAGAATAACATTACACACAATAATTTAGTCGATATATAACTAAAATTAATAAAAAGAATTCGAATGTTTAAGTTCCTTCCAGCTTACATCCCAAATAAATATTTTATTAAAAACACGTACCTTGATAAAAAGTTTTTCATTTATTTCCATCACAGAATTTAAAATAAACACAAAATATGGAACTGAAATAAGGTTTACAAAAATAATTCGTAATATAAAATTTTTCGCCGACGATTTTCCGGGTCAGGTGGTAAAGTGGGGATTTTTATGTCTGAATACATTTCGCGTGAACCGAGAGGGCTCAAAGGTTGCTTCGATTCAGAGCGGTGTATGGATTTGTGATCACGCGATTGCGTCGCCTCGTGTCGTGTCCAAGCATACGTGAATACGTGGAAAGTGAAATGTTTGTTACAACCTTTTTGAGGATATTGATACCACTACCACAGTATAAAGAGATATACGGCTTCGTCGTACCTCTGTATTAACATCCTGACTCTGTGCCACTACTGACTGAGTCTGGTTTTTGTGGGATTGTCGCCTACTTAATTTTACAGTGCTTAAAGCAGTAGAAAAAGGGGTTATTAAACTAGCATGGTAATTATCACTTCATTATTTGAGCCGAAAGATGCCCACTGCTGAACATAGGCCTCCCCGAAGCATTGCCACAACGATCGGTCCTGCGTCTTCCGCATCCAGCGGATTCCCGCGACCTTCACCAGGTCGTCGGTCCACCTTGTGGGCCCTACCCATGCGCTTTCCAGTACGCGGTCGCCACTTCAGAACTTTACGGCCCCATCGACCATCCGTTCTGCGAACAATGTACCCCGCCCACTGCCACATATTTTTGGCAATTGTTCGGGCTATGTTATTTATTTATTTATCACAACTTACATCTATCATTACAGGCTAGCCCAATGCGATATTGAAGGCAAACACAAAATACAAAATTAGGAAACAAAAATACAAACAATTACTTACACCTAACAATCAAACCCTAACACTATACACAAACTATAGACTATACAAAGTATCTATGAAAAATTTACATGTAACTTAAAATATATAACAGAACTTTTGCGAGTTCACTCAAATTACATGTAAATATGTCCAGTCGCTCATGCAGCTCATTTATCCGTCGGACAGCTCGGGTGAGAGGTGTCATGGACATGCAACCGGCACGGCCAGCAGTGGCGGGCGTCGCCTTCTCCACACATAGCGTTGTTGCATGTTGGATACCTTTGTTCTCCTGCGAATGTCTACATTTCTGATTCGATCACGCAGGGTCACTCCGAGCATAGCCCGCTCCATTGCCCTTTGAGTGCAAGAAATAGATGAGTTTTGATTAAAAATTTAATTAATTTTATATTCGATAAAAAACTTTTTATGTCAAAAATGCTTCTGTAGACTAGTTATAACCGTGTATTCAATTAATGTCGTATATTCATCTCCACGTTGTATACTATTTCATTGATGGAGTATAAATGATACTGCTATAGTATAGTCATGCGTCGGTAGTAGCTCCTTGGCTGCGTACCTAAGTACCAAATCAATCAAAGTACGTGCGCAGACTATGTAATTGCTAGTAAGCTCAAAATCTGTCTTCTCACAGTTAGCCCCCGCCAGCTTATTCCGAGCAGAGGATAATGTACTTTTTGGTTTTACAAAGTCATTTCTCTGTCCCACATGTATTATGTATGCCTAGTCAATATGTCACAGTTTGTAGTAATAAAACTTTTAAGACGGTAAACTTGGGGGATTTTATCGAAAAAAAAAATTGAATAAGGATGTCTTTTATGTATTTTATAAGCTCTATCTTTGAGGGTGTTGAGATTGGACTCCAGAAGTGGGATGTTTTTACCGATAAAATTTAGTTTATTTACCTCCCTTAAAGTTTTATTACTACAAGACAGGGACATATTGTATACAGGTTCACCACATTGTATAACATATTGTATAACAAAAAGTGAGAAAGAGTTTCATCAATCTGCACTCATAATAAAATTATGAGATAAATAAATAAATGATAAATATTTTTGGGACATTTTTACACGGCACCATCTAGTCCGAAACTAAGCAAAGCTTGTGCTATGGGTACTAGACAATGGATATAATACATATATACTTTTTTTTTTTGTAAATACTTATTTATAATACATAAGAAACACCCAGACCAACACAAATACTTATGTTCATCACACAAATATTTGTGTCCTGTGGAAATCGAAACCACGAGCCGAACGAACCACTAGACCACAGATGTATGAACGACGAAATGAATAACAAGAGCTTTGCTGTGCACCCTCATTTCCTCAATGGCGGTATTAAGTTATTTTTAATAAAGGTTAACTAAGTACGAAATACGGCTCTTGGCAGCCACTCGTACAATCACTAGACTGGAGCAGTTAGCCCAGAGTTTTTTATTAAAAAATCTCCTTTAATCATCCCCAGCTACGGTACAACACTACTGTTTTTACCCTTCACAAATTACCCCCACAACCCATCACCATCAAACACATACAGTACGTACACACATCTACTAATTAATTAAAACTCAATTACTGGTGCAAAAACATCGGCGCTTTGTATCAGGCAACAGTTTACTCAGCGCTCACAAAGCCTTGAGATTCCTTTATCATGTAAAGCTTGTGAGAATTAAAGAGCTGAGCCAATTTCGAGCTCCGATATCTAATTAACGGAGACACTGTTTGGAGGAAAGAAAATAGTAAAATGTTTTTTGTATAGCTGGGGATATGTTTTTTTTTAATTATTGCCAGGAGAGATTGAAGAAGATGCTATCCGATATAAGATATTTCGACAATCTCCATAGTCTTGCAAAAGCAACACAAAAATAGACCTGGAAAACTAATGAAGTATATTTTTAATCATTTTATTATATTTTTCACAATTTTAGTGCCATGAAAAATCACACTCATACTTTATAATAATTTCTTAGGTTTTCGCGATCACTAAACATTATAATAAAGCAAGTTTTAACGGATTACATCGCGTATATTATTAAAATTGGTTTTCCTGACGTTTCGAAAGCTTTGCAGCGTTCGTGATTGCAGGAAGACTAAGATGTCAAAAATCTTTGCAGATATTTAAAAAAATTGTCTAACGTACAATTTTTAATTAATTAAAATCGATTCGATGCACGCAGTTGTAATTCACAGTGTCAATATTCTTTACAGTGTAGCTTGCTGTTTGGGACTTGATTAGTTTTAGAACTGGGTTTTAATCATTTACGCGATGTAATCCGGTAAAACTTGTTTTATTATACTTGAGTTGAGTTAAAAGTAGTAACAGCTTAGTGGTTGAACGCTTGCCTTCCCTTCCAATACAGGAGAGTCTAGTGGTTCGAGTGTCGAGGTGAGGTTGGATTCCCACAGGACACAAGTATTTGTGTGATGAGCATAAGTGTTTGTGTTGGTCTGGTTGGTGCATATGTATTATTAGTATGTATTTACAAACAAAAAAAAACCCTTAATTGGGGGAGGCCTCTGTCCAGTAGTGGACGTCTTTCGGCTGAAATGATGAATGATGATGATGATTTACAAAAAAATGTATATAAGTATTATATTCATTATCTAGTACCCATAGTACCAGCTCTGCTTGGGAGTAGATGGTGCTATGTAAGAATGTACTAAAAATATTTATTTATTTATTATTACCGCAACTAAAACACGTGGAAAACGAAATAGCTAGAATTTATACGAAAATTTCCTAAAATTTCAAACTCAAACTGGCATCATTCACATTAAACGTTTGCATCTCATTGTTTTCTACATATTTTCGTACAATTTCAACAGCTGCGCTCGTAAAGATGCAGCGCGCTGCGGTTTGTGGCGTATGAATGGAAATAATTTCACGAGGCAACCGCGGCCGGCGTCTGAGCGCCTAATTTGAAGACAGCCTTAGCATCTGCCGTTCAGTTTAATGTGTTGCATGTGTTGGTTCTTTGAAATGTGAGGCTCTTTGGGTGCCACTTGACTTCTGAGTTGTCTTCCTTTGAATTTAATTCTTGTATTTTGGTCTCACTTTCTTTTGGTCTTTTCATCGATGTAGGATGGACCAAAATGCTAGATGTCAACATTCAAAGCTTTATCTATACAAATGAGTATTTTTTGCATGACAAGACGTGCTATTGAAGTTTTTATAGTCAAGCTGATTTTCTGCGAGGAAAAAGTTTCAATAATTCCTTTTATCGTGTCGACATGAGCTACATAATGATAATAGGTCCTGCCGTGGGAAAAAGATTAGCCAGTCAGTACGTTGGTAACAGGTCTGTTAGGACAGTCCAGGGTGCGCCAAACGATGAATTAAATATTGTCACTCGCCGTGGTGGTTTTTTTTATACACCTTGCAAAGTATCAATGCAAGTAATTAAATAATAGTACATTACTGTCGTGTAAATGACATAATTAGGGTTCCGAAGTCCTACAAGGAACCCTTATAGTTTCGTCATGTCCGTCCGTCTGTCCGTCTGTCCGTCTGTCCGTCTGTCCGTCTGTCCGTCTGTCCTAATCCTTTACAGCTTAATAACTTCTACAGTTATAAACATAAGTAAATGAAATTTTGTTAAAAAATAGTCTACATATAGATCTCAATTTTAAAAGAATAAAAAAATCGTTTTTCCGTATTTTAGGGGTGGCGTCCATACATGTGAAAAGGGAAAAAAAAAATTTTTTTCGCTGCACCCCCTCGTGTGGGGTATCATTGAATAGGTCTACTAAAATGAAGGTAATGTTTGATACACCACTTTCTTATCAGGTGTACCATCTGCGAAATATAGCCCGCCAAAGTGGCTTGCAATGTGTCCCCCCCCCCTGCCATTTCTAAACTATGCAATATAGAAACTTATAATCTTCCACATTGATAGACCTTTGTGAAAACTCTCTTTTAAAATTATTTCGAGTATAATGTGATTATAATTTTACGAGTTATAGAGAGAAAACTGAAAAATACTTAAAACGTCCTAGTTCAAAGGTCATTGACCTTAGAGAAAAATGATCATAGCAAATAATGCTCCTTTAGTTACTTTCTATTTAAAAAAATCACAAAAAGAAACACACTTCTAAAATTTAGCTTCATAAATTTAGCGCTAGGTGGCGCTGTTTGCAAAAACTAAAATAGCAATGATTAATATTCGATTTGATTCTTTTGTAATTAGACCTACT
Organism: Asteroscopus sphinx; assembly: GCA_949699075.1. Taxonomy (NCBI): domain Eukaryota; kingdom Metazoa; phylum Arthropoda; class Insecta; order Lepidoptera; family Noctuidae; genus Asteroscopus; species Asteroscopus sphinx. The sequence continues at coordinate 1,314,735 of OX453007.1, forward strand.
TAAGGAACCCTATAATACTGAGCATGGCCCGACATGCTCTTGGCCGGTTTTTTCCGAAGTGATTATTTGTGTGACTCTGAAGTCCTTTTTAACTAAACATGGCCATTTCGGCCGAGACTTGTATAGTACTTTTTCCTCATTTGCGAGGAAACGATACACAAATTAATTCAACAGTATCTAATTTACATTCGCGCCAAATCGTCCGCACGCGGTTCTGGTTCTATTTTCAAAGTTTTGAAAAAATTAATACGTATTCAGCATTTATAACGATTATTTTGTACATAAAAACACCTGATTTATGTAAGTGTGTACTTAAAACAATGACTGCTTCGTTGGTCTAGTGGTTTCAAGTGCGACTGCTGAGCGTGGGGTCCTGGGTTCGATTCCCTGGTCGGGCAAAGTGTTATTGGGTTTTTTCATTAGGAAATTCTCAGTAGCAGCCCGGAGTCTGGATTCGTGCCCGGTCAATGGCAATAGGCTCGCCCCCTATTACATGGGACTATAACATAACTGGCGAAATGTGGGTGTACTATACACCTATGCCTACCCCTTCGGGGAAATACAGGCGTGATGTTATGTTATGTTGTGTACTTAAAACATCGGTAGCATAATTTAAACAATTTAAATGTCCCGAAACTATTATTATTGTTGTGTTGGATATTGCTGGCCTGTAATTTTTTGCGTACGGAAAAGAGCTTATAAATGTATTCTTTTTAGGGTTCCGAAGTCCTACAAGGAACCCTTATAGTTTCGTCATGTCCGTCCGTCTGTCCGTCTGTCCGTCTGTCCGTCTGTCCGTCTGTCCGTCTGTCTGTCTGTCCGTCTGTCCTAATCCTTTACAGCTTAATAACTTCTACAGTTATAAACATAAGCAAATGAAATTTTGTTAAAAAATAGTCTACATATAGATCTCAATTTTAAAAGAATAAAAAAATCGTTTTTCCGTATTTTAGGGGTGGCGTCCATACATGTGAAATGGGAAAAAAAAAAATTTTTCGCTGCACCCCCTCGTGTGGGGTATCATTGAATAGGTCTACTAAAATGAAGGTAATGTTTGATACACCACTTTTTTATCAGGTGTACCATCTGCGAAATATAGCCCGCCAAAGTGGCTTGCAATGTGTCCCCCCCCCTGCCATTTCTAAACTATGCAACGTAGAAACTTATGGTCTTCAACATTGATAGACCTTTATAAAAACTCTCTTTTAAAATTATTTTGAGTATAATGTGATTATAAATTTTCGAGTTATACTGAGAAAACTGAAAAATACTTAAGACGTCCTAGTTCATAGGTCATTGACCTTAGAGAAAAATGATCGTAGCAAATAATGCTCCTTTAGTTACTTTCTATTTAAAAAAATCACAAAAAACAAACACACTACTTAAATTTAGCTTCATAAATTTAGCGCTAGGTGGCGCTGTTTGCAAAAACTAAAATAGCAATGATTAATATTCGATTTGATTCGTTTGTGATTAGACCTACTTAAGGAACCCTATAATACTGAGCATGGTCCGACATGCTCTTGGCCGGTTTTTTTGAATAATGAACCAATTTTGAGCAAATGGGAGAAAAATAAATTATGTAAATGAATATTGTGAAATAATCAGCGTAGCGATAAACAGATAATTAATCGATTACTGCCATACTCGTTAAATAAGTTTATTTATTACAATTAAATTGTAAATGCGGTTTTAATTACGTACGACCATCGGAAACAATTTATTGACGATGCAAACCGTTACATTTTTAAACACAGCCCGCGATTGGTTGGCTACATCATTTGTGTATCATTCGGGAGCCAATCGGAAGCGTTCGTAGTCTGCCATTTTAATTATGTTTTGTTTGAATTCAGAATGGATTGCAAGCGTTAATCAAGGTCGGGGTTTTATTAATGAGTATACTTTAGTGGGGAAGATTAATTATGTAAATTGGTTGACATATTCGGATGGGCTGTGGTTGCGACCGTGTCGACAGATGCCGGAAATGGTTTTTGAATTATTAATTCCATTATTAATTACTGGAGTAGAGTTAATAATTTATTTTTCTTGTTCGCGCGACTCGGTAGTATGTTTATGGATTGAATGAAAAGTTGATTTGATTTTTATAATACGACGGCGGATTTACTGAGGGTACTTTGAATATTGATGAAGTTTTTGGACCGTGTGATATTGTTTTGGACCCTGACTACCCGAAAGGCTATAAATTTAATGTACCTACAACATAAAAAATATAATAAAAAAGTTATACGTTTAGATTTTTTGGTTCAGAATATAGTTCGTAAAATATATACCGTCGTAGATCAACAGCAATAGTTATGTATGTGCCCAAAGTTTCTAAATATGGCATTGAAACTTGGTCTAATACGGACAATGTATACCACAAGTTATTCATTACACTTCACTGAATGTGTAAGTAAGTACCTACTCTAAACTGGGTCTAACCTAAAAGATTTTATCCAGACCAGTTTTCTAGTAATGTTCACTTTGTATTTTATTTAATAAACTGTATTTGCATACCGTAAAGTAAGTTTTTGCTGGTCTTGTGCTGTTAGAAATGCAGCTTAATAAAGAATTTAGCTGAATTAAATAAGAAATAAAACTTAAGTGGCAGTGGGCGGGGCATATTGCTCGCAGAACGGACGGCCGATGGGGCAGTAAAGTTCTGGAGTGGCGACCGCGTATACTGGAAGACGCAGCGTGGGTAGGCCCTCCACAAGGTGGACCGAAGACCTGGTGAAGGTCGCGGGAATCCGCTGGATGCGGAAGGCGAAGGACCGGTCGTCCTATGTCCAGCAGTGGACGTCTTTCGGCTGAAATGATGATGATGATGATGATGAAATAAGAAATAATGTAAATTGAAGGATTTTCATTTCCTTGCATTACAGCTACGTCATATTTATAATGTAACCTTTCTTCCAGAAACATTCGATTCCTCAATCTCCAGACCCAGTATTCTAGGAGCCAATTCTAACTGAAAAATAGAATACCCAGATAAAACCATTGCGTTCCACAGATGGGTTGTAACTTGTACTATAAAATACTTCAATATTGCGACCGCGAGAGCTATAAATCTTTGAAGATTTAATCTACGGGCAGACGATATCTGATTACGTCAGAAAACGGCGCCACTTACAGTTTTCTTTATTCAGTCCATTCTAGTATTTTTCAGTGGTTCAGTACTAGAAGAAGAATTGCGAGTAAATGCAGCTACATGCGGTGAAAATGAAGTGGATGGTTTGATAAAGCCTATTTATAATTGTCAAATCTCAAGTCCTAGATGATTAAGTGCTAATTATATTTATGCCTTGATTTATGCTATTGTTATCTCCTTTATTAACATAATATTCCTATGATTTACATTTTTAATATTTAATATAACCAGATAAAAAAAACATTTAAAAATAAAAAAACAGTATCCCACCGGCATCGGGAACAGGGTCCAAGCTACCGGCGGTCAGGTCTCCACAGAAAGGAACCTCCTCACTATGCGTGGCGTTGCAAGGAGTACTACCTTCTGCATCTGGCCCTTGATCCAGCCACCCAACGAGAGCCTCCTTAGGTGTTGATCGAGGCTCTTGGCTATTAAATCATTGAAGGTGATGACAATCGGCACAATGATTGCTGAGTCCACATCCCACATGACGACAACCTCGTGAGCTAAGTCAATATACTTGATTTGTTTATTTTTCTCAGCTTTCACGAGGTTGTCGTCAAGGTCGTCTATTGTTATCATTATTATTATTTATTTAATTCAAGTAACCAAGACTCATAGGGTTAGTAACATTATTTACTTAAAAACTATGTTAGTAATATCAAAATTAAAATGCAATCCAATTATAAAACAATTCAAAATTAACAATAAAGATTTTTGAATCACTGCTTCAGAATTCCAGCAGAAATTCTGGAGCAGCGATTCAAAAGACAGCAATCTAATCTGCCTGCAAACATGCCCAGGATGCTATTGGAGCTAGCCCGCACCCGGCGCACTACGGATGCATATCATTTTCGCATTGTAGCAAAAAAGCAATCTACATGCATTTCAGCAAACATCCCTGATGCACTACAGAAGTGAGGCAGCCCCATCAGCATCCTATGCTAATTCAGATTAACAGTTAAAGTTATGACATGGTCAGATTTTTCATTTTTATTTTTTTTATAATATTACACAGTGTGTAATGAAAATAAAAGAAACATATCATATTTTAATGAGATGTGGCTGGAATCAATCGCTGAAGAGACAAATTTGTGGACACAACATAAATTTATCTAATCCTTTATCAGACAAAATAACTCTTGTAATAAATATGGTTGAATTCGCCTTGAAAAACAGATCTGAAAGAAAGAAAGAAAAAAAAGAAAGAAATAAAAATAGTTTATTGTCACAGTTAACGACGCGCAACATTTAAACAACAATTTTTTTTTTTGATTGGGGGTAGTCTTAAGTACTGCACTAAATAAAAATTAGCTCTGAGAAAAATAGTATAAAAAAATAGTTTAATACAGTTTTTGCATGAATTTTACACAGTAAAACTTATATTAACCTCTGGTGCACTCAGTCAGTTAATCACTTGTCACTTCTCTCCAATTTAATTGCACTATCAGCTACACTTCACTATGGACCTGTATTCCAAACTATCCAGCTGTATGGAGGAACTTTCTGATACATTTTCGTCCAGGATGACACAATACGAGGAAGATTTGAAGAATGCCAGCAGTGAAGCAACCCACAAGACCATTGCAAGCCTGTCTAGAGAATTCATCGAGTTCAAAAGCCTTATTTGGAAGACGATGAGTGCACTAAAAACACAGATGGAGTTGCTTGTAATAGGCTTGGACAGACATGAGATGGCATCCCGTAGCAAGGTACTTCTTCTCCATGGTCTCTCTGAAGATAAGGATGCAGATAACGTGTCCGGCTTCGTCAAATTCTTGTCTGTCAAAATGGATATGGCAAATGTCTCTGCCAATAACTTAACAGCTTGCCATCGCCTGGGAAACAACACCAGTAAGCCTCGTCCCCTGTTAGTTCGATTTGAAAGCCGTATCCTGAGGAGTGAGGTATGGAAGAACAAGTCTAAGTTGAAAGGCTCCGGTCTGACACTTTCGGAATTCCTCACTAAGCCCAGACACGAGGTCTTCATGAACGCTCGAAAGATCTATGGGATGAATCAGTGCTGGACGTCGGAGGGCAAGATTATCATCCAGGTTTCGGAGAAATCACGACGAAAGATTGAGTCCGCTGCCGAATTGCGTGAACTAGTAGCTCAATTCCCAGTGGCCGAGTCGTTGTCTGAAGATGCCAAAGGTGGAGTCAAAACGGATGCAACATCACAACAGACAGTCAAGCAAGTGCCAGATAAGAGAACCCGCAAACAAGTGAAATGATGATACATGGCGTAATGTTTTTGTTTTCATTGTTTATCTTTGTCACTTTTTTTTTATTGTCGGTCACTTGAGTTTTTGTAAATGTTCAGACTTGACGTTTAAGTTTCGTTCGGAAACCAGTTTAATTTTTTTTTTTTTGTTTAGACCTCTGCCTTTTTATCCACTTGTGCATGCAGCTGGCGAGTGCATCGAGGATTGTTATTTAATTTTAGTTTGATTTAGCTTTAGCCTTGGCTAAAGTTAAATTTAAAGTTTATTTTAATTATATATATATATTTTAATGTTAGATGATATTGAAGATAGTTTTGCTTCTTGTTCTTCATCTTGTACGTCGGATGAGAGCTTCGCTAGTGCTTTTAGCGATGACAATTCCTTGTCCCTCCGCGATCAACTTTTTTCTTATTTTTCTTCCTGTAGAAAATTATTCAATGCTGTTCATATTAATGCTCAGAGCGTTCAAGCTCATTATCCTGATATGCTGTCGTCGTTTGACTCTGAGCTTGTTCACGCTGTGCTTATTTCTGAGACTTTTCTAAAGCCTGCACTTCCTTCTACTCAATATGCTTTGCCTGGTTATAAGCTTGTGCGTAACGACAGAACAGGCAAGGGATATGGAGGGGTTGCTATTTATCTTCGAGGGGATATAAAGTACAAATTAGTTGATAAGTCTCCGAATGATTACTCCAAATCTGCAGAGCACCTTTTTATTGAAATAGACTTCCAACACTCAAAATTACTTTTAGGTGTCTACTACAGTCCTTCCCGCCGCATTGATTACTTTTCCTCCTTTGAATCCAAACTAGAAAATCTATCTTCATTGTATGACCATATGATTATCCTCGGAGACTTCAACACTTGTTTGCTTTTGGGTGATTCGCGCAGCCGTAAACTCCAATCACTTGTCTCTTCTGTCAATATGCACATTCTTCCGTTAAATGCTACTCACAGGGCCCCACATTGTATTCTTTCACTTTTAGATCTCATTCTTGTTTCTGATCCTAACAAAGTAGCCACTTTTGGACAACTCACTGCTTCTTTCTCCTATCATGACCTCTTATTTCTTTCTTACAAAATTCGCCCCCCTAAACGCAAGGCCAAATTTCTCTTTCTTCGTAGTTTTAAAAACATTGATCTGGAGCGTCTGAGAGCGGACGCGGGTAGTATTGACTGGTCTTCCATCTACAATAGTGAGGATGTGGACGCTCAGGTGTCTACTTTCACCAAGATTGTGTTGGATCTTTTTGACACTCATGCTCCTCTCAAAAAGGTGAGAGTTAAACATCTCCCTGCGCCATGGCTATCACCAGCAATTAAGAATATGATGTCTAAAAGAGATAAGGCTAAGCGAAAATACAAGAAGCAGCCTACTGAGGAGAACTGGGATCTATATAAAAAGATGCGAAATCGCTGCAGTCGTTTGTGTAGGAATGCTAAAAGACGCCACATTCACAATTCTATTAAAACTTTCAACCCAACACAAGTATGGCAATTCCTTAAGTCTCTTGGTATTGGTAAAGCTTCAAGCCAGAGCACTACAGATATGGACCTTAACGCACTGAATGCGCACTTTTCTAAAGCACCGATTATCCTTGATAATCTTGTTAAATATACTACTCTTAATTATCATTCTAATCTTCCTCTGCCGGCAAATACTCTATTTTCTTTTAACCCAATTACCGAATTAGATATTAAGAAATCCATCCAATCCATCTCCACGAAAGCGGTTGGCGATGATGGCCTTCAACTCCAGATGCTCCTTCCCGTCCTTAATGAAATAGTTCCCGTCATTACCCATATTATAAATTTTTCTCTGTACACAAGCTCCTTTCCCTCAGCCTGGAAGAAGGCTCATGTCTTACCGTTACCCAAAGTCTCAAATCCCTCCTCATTATCCCAGTTTCGCCCAATATCCATCCTTCCGATTCTATCAAAAGTCTTGGAGAGTGTTGTTCATAATCAACTGTCTCATTACCTCTCCTCTAATAGCCTGCTTAGTCCATACCAATCTGGTTTCCGTTCTGGCCATAGCACTGTAACTGCACTTGTAAAAATAACCGATGACATTCGACTGGCCATGGAAAATCAACTTTTAACAGTACTGGTTCTATTGGACTTTAGCAGTGCTTTTACATCAGTTGATTTTGACATACTCTTGGGAATCCTTTCCTCTCTTAATGTTTCTTCATCGGTAATTGCGTGGTTTAGCTCTTATCTTCAGGGTCGCTCACAGTCTGTTCACTCAGATGAAGCCTCCTCTGAGTGGTGTGATCTGGCTGCGGGTGTCCCTCAGGGTGGCGTCCTCTCTCCTCTTCTCTTCTCCATTTTTATAAATGCCATCACTAAGGTCCTGACTTCTAATTATCATCTCTATGCAGACGACTTGCAGCTTTATCGTCACTGTAAAGTAGAGAGTTTTACTGTGGCTGTTGATGCCATCAATAATGATCTCGAAAATATCAACGAGTGGGCTAAAGCTTTCGGACTTCTAGTCAATCCTGCTAAATCTCAAGCTCTCATTGTTGGTGGCAGATACATGTTCAGTCAATTAAATCACCAGTCTCTCCCTCCAGTTATGTATAATGCCGTACCTATACCATACTCTAAAAGCGCGAAAAATTTAGGTGTCTTCATAGATTCAAACCTCTCTTGGGATGTTCACATTACCGAAGTCAGCAGGAGGGTCTTCTACTCATTCCAGTCTCTCAAACGTCTCCAGAAATTTCTTCCTTTTCAAACTAGGGTCACTCTTGCGCAATCCCTTCTACTACCTCTTTTAGACTATGCTGATGTCTGCTTCCTTGACGCAACGAAGGAACTTCTAAATAAACTTGAACGACTGCAGAATTTGTGTATCCGTTTCATTTTTGGTCTTCGAAAGTACGATCATGTGTCGGAATTTCGAGCCAGACTGAAGTAGCTACCAATTCGGCAGCGTCGAGACAGTCATATTCTTTCTCTTCTTTTTTCTGTTCTAAATAATTCCAACTTTCCTATATATCTTCGTGAACGATTTGAATATCTTGTGCCCAGGGATAAACCCTGTCGCACAGCTACTTCTCTTCTACTCCGTACTACGCGTCATACTTCCAGCCGTTACGATGGTTCTTTTACTATCCGTGCAGTGCGACTATGGAACTCCCTCCCACACTCACTACGTGACAGCCCCTCTCTGAACGTATTTAAGAAATGAATTAAGGAGCATTTTCTTTCTCACTAATTGATAATACATATTTATTTATTATATATGTAGGTATATTATAGGTTTATATAAGTAGGTATAATTAAGTAATAAGTATGTATATATAGTTTTATATTTATTTGTATATAGGTATATGTTGTTGGTATGTTATTTTATAATTTTAGATGAACATTAGTTATGTACACTGAAAGTTACCCTCAGTTTTACATTTTATATTTGCTCTATCACTCAAAGGTTTGCTGGTAGAAAACTCAATTATGAGTTAAGCTCGCCTTTGTACATGTAATTTCAAAACTATTATGTATTGTTGTGATATTTTTTGTGTGCAATAAAGAATAAGAATAAGAACAGTGATAAACACAAGCAGGTAACTAATAGGTGGGGTTACATAGAAAGTAAAACAAAAAAACCACATAGATAAATAATTAAGAAAGCACAGTCGATATAAAATATAAGAAAAGTATAGTTGACCGCATGACAGTGGCAACACCGGAGTCTGAAAACCACCCTTACTGCTTACGAAATAAAGGCTCCGCCAACGCCAACTGTTACCACTGACGTACGTTCGACACTAAAATATCTGGCCAAATGCACGCCGTAGCCGCGACAGTGAGGTTCCCACTCAGCATGTTGCTGTGTAACAGAGCAAGCCACTACACAGCGCTGATTGTCAGTGGGCACCCCAAGTGAGAAACAGACGGGAAACCAACATATACAAGTCAGATAAAATAAAAAATAAATACATTATACTAAATTCATACCAGAAATAAATAAATTAAAAATAAAGCTTAACACAAATGGTAGATAACTGCAACATAATGAAACATAATGTTACTATAATTTTATTGCAAATCCATACTTTTAATTACTTTACCTTGCTGATTACCTTAAGTGTACCTACAGAGTGACATATTCGCCTTAGCGAAAAACCTCCATAAATAAAGAAAAAAAAAATGGTTACACGTCAAACCCTAGAAACGTAATTCCATAAGTAAAATAAGTTTATGCATAAATCATACACATAATAAAATAATAAGATTACAATAACTTTTACGTATGCGTGTGTTCCATGTGAATGTAACCTTACATATTAAGAAGAGAGAGTGATACTCAAAAATAACTTTCAAACCTGTTTTCAATAATCATAATAAAACTGAATTTAATATTTGCCAGGGAGTTGCCAGGTTACACTGTCGCTTAGTTACAAAATTAATTTTCCTTTCAATATAATAAAGTATAGGTACAAGTTATTCGGAATCTTCTTTATCCAAATATTTTCTGAATAGTCCCATCAGTTCAATGGTGATATTATTTATGAGTGCTGTAATTCCTTCAAGGTCGGAATAAATCAGACATTTTCCCTGTTCTTATTCAATAAAAACTTTCGTACATTTCTAGTGTTCCGCGCGGACGTTGGAAATCCGGTACATTTGAGTCAATTCGGTTTCATTCTGGCTCGGAATTTTATGTCTTACTTTGTGGTCTGTAGAAGGAATTGATACTGGATTAAGTGTGCAATCATTTACTTGGCTTGTCTATTTCAAGTTGTGGGTTTCGATTAAAATAACAGCACACAGCAATCAATAGTCCGCTTTTAATGCGTAGGATTCTGCCAATATTTTTAACTACTTACATTCTTATTTGATTTCTGGTTTCCAGTATCTACTGCAATTTTTTTGAAAGAACGAAAGTACAATTATATACAATTTTATTATATCACTATAATACAATTACTCCTAAAAGTATAATCGTGTGCCCCACAGCTGTGCTAAATAAGCTCAGTTCGGCAAAAATGCCGGACAACTAGTGTCTGGCGCTAGTTTCCAACTTTTTTCTAATCAGAGCATCACACAAAATCTCCAATCAATTATTTTATGTCTTGTGATAATTTTCTAGACAGGTTTCTATCTGATACACATTACGCAACCAAACTCATTACAGTAGCTGCCAATATATTTAAAATAAGCCCTAAATTGCCTTCCATCATGCAACTCATGAGATAGTCTAGTATATTTGTAACCAAAAAGATTTATTAGTACATCCTATTTCTAGTGCAGACATTTCTTTATACGGAACACTTTTACCACAACTGTATGGGATCCGTCCAGTTTAATAAATTTGTTATTGAAAGTTCGGCGAATGATCCCAGAATATAAATCATAGTAACAACTCTATTCCAGATACTTGTATTTTCAATGAAATGTCAAAAATTTTGTATTATATTATGACGTCTAGAAAAAAAAATGGTCTTTTCACCCTACAAGAAAAATTTGGTCCTTTTAGCCGCAGGGGAATTATGAAGAATCGTTTCAAACACTATTATTACATTGTTGTTATTTCTGAGTTCTAAATTAGGTATAGTTTTTCTCGAATAAGATACTTTGCTAAAGTAAAGATTGTGTTTTGTGTGTAGGCGATATATTGTGTAGCCATTACTTTTACGCGTTTACACGAGCTTTAAGAACTGTTAAACGTGGGCCTCTCATATATCACTCGTGAAGGATGTAGGGATACTTATCTACCTATAGAAGTACTTAAGTAACATGTAGTAGTGTAGGTAGCTACCTAACTGCCCTATTAGCAGTTGTAATATATTTCCTGAAGACAGTTACATAATATAAATTATTTTTAAACTTTGCAACTGAGGGCTGTCCAATGATCAAGCAACTAGGCCAGTGGAGTAATTGTATAATGCATTTGAAATTTGCTTTCATTTTGAAATTACAACAATATTCATTGCGTGGTACGTACTACGTAATTGCCGATAAGACGGATTGTCAAAACATACGAAGCAATAAAAATTGAAATCCACATGATTGCGATCGCGAGTGAGTTACACAATTCAGTAGCAGGTCGCAGTATTAGCTATACAATGTGTTATTGAAATAACTGAAAACTTCTTAAGGGTCAATGTACTCATCAGTACGAACAACTTTTACTGTAGGACCAACCCTGAATTAGCAAAAAAAACGGCTGATCCCTACATTTTGTCGATTCATGTGGACAAAAATGTAGGGGACAACTGATTTTTTTCCGCGATTTCAGGATTGTTCCCATAGTAAAAGTTGTTGATATTGATGAGTACCGTGACCCCTTAAGAGGTTTTCAGTTATTTCAATACCACGTTGTATATAAAATATATATATAATAGGATCTTCCCTAGATTTTCTACCATCTTTTGCATATATTTGTATAGATAGATAGATAGATAATTTATTTGTCAGAATATGGTCATCATTTATTTGTAAAAATTGGATCCAACATGTTCTGTCGTTTCCGGCGTACAAATATTTAATTTTTGTAATGGTATTGGAATAATTTTAGAATACAGAAATTTCATACACTTACTTTATATTTTGGATCCGTTCCTTAGCTATCTCCTTCACGTCATATTATATTCAATACAAAACACCAAACTTTAAAAATACAGAAAAGAACTATTTTTTCAAAACAAATAGGAATATAAGTTAATTACGTTTCAAATCCATTGTTATAAAATATTTTCCAATGTTTGAAGGAGGTGCTTTGCTTGTAATATCACGAACACTAAGTTTCAAGAGTACTGGTGGTCGAAATATTGAAGCAACGGAGGAAAAATAAGCTGTACAACTTGGCTTAATTCCAATTAATTAATTTTTGTTCTTTAACAATAGTTCTTGTCTGAATTCGGAAGTAATTCGGAGCCTTAAAAATGCCGTAGGCATAGTTTTAAAGTATACATCAGTTTTGGATCTTTCTAAAGTAACTAAATTATGCTCCTTTATGGTTTTACACTGGAAGCGAAGAAAGTATAAACAATTTGACATCGGCTGTTAGGTGATGGAAAGTTTCCAAAGATTTGTTTTCTTTTTATAAGTGTTTTCTAAGAATAATACGAATGCAAAGGTAAAATAAGTGATATCAACACAATAGTTATATTCCAAAATACATCCTGAAATTTTAGTCGCTTAAATCCCGAAAAGGGGTCATTGTACTCATCATTATAAACAACTTTTACTATGGGACCAACCCTGACACCGCGAAAAAAATATCAGCTGTTCCCTACTAAATCATCGATGTCACTCGACAAAATGTAAGGATCAGCTGATTTTTTTTTCGTGATTTCTGGGTTGTTCCCCTTGTAAAAGTTGTTCTATGCTATCCCCTGAATAAGTTCTTCAAATATGACCTCGCATTTCTGATACACGTTGTATATTCCAAGTATGACAAGTTGCAAAACTTAATAAATTAACAAAAACAAAAAACCCGACTGCGTCTAAAAATAACATAAAAGATATAAACAAGACTTATCAACACGCAGTCGGAGGCTACGTATGTTTTTGGTCATGAATTACATAATAGTTCATAGGTAGCCTCCGCCTGCGTGTTGATAAGTCTTGTTTATATCTTTTACGTTATTTTTAGACGCAGTCGGGTTTTTTGTTTTTGTTAATAAAAAATTTTATTTGAATTTTTTTAATTTTGACATGTTTTATTTATCATACTATTAATGTTTTTTTTGAAAAGTCAAATTAATTTTTAACGTTGAATATTTTGTTGTTTTTTAGCATTTCTCATTCCAAATTACATTTAAACATATAAGTTGTATATATTTTCGTAAACCATTTATAAAACCCTTTATTTTGATACCCCACTCGATAGGTTTTGAGCAAAAAAAAATTTTTTAAGTCACTTAAAATGGCTCCAAAAAGCGGCTATTTTGTTTTTTATAATTTTGATATACCCAGTGTCACTCTCCCAATTAAGACAAATCCAACGACACCTCTCAAGCTAAGATCCATCAAGCCGTTTAGGCTACAGAGCGTGCCAAAGAAATATACATACATACATACATACATACATACATACATACAAACATACATACATACACTCGAAAAACATAACCCTCCTTCTGGCGCAGTCGGGTAAAAATACGTCACTATTTTCCATTCTTTCGTAAACGGTAGTCCAACAATTTGTCAACACAAATGCACAATCGTAATCCTTATTAACCCCTTCACCGTCGCGACTACAAACACTTAAACAAAACTAATGCTAATACCTTGGATTTTATTCTAACCCTTTTACACGAAATTGAATCTTATTCAAATCTACGCATAGTTGATAATTGCAAAGCAATTTAATAAGAAGTAGCAGCTACATTTACATTTCAATTACTTGATGTTTTTCTAGTTAAACGTGGGGTTAAGGGACAAATGGATAGTTTATCAGGATAGTGAGCTGTTTATCTTGTTTTTAGTGTGATTTGATTTGTTTTTTACAAGACTAACCACTTTTTTGTTGATAATTAATGGCAAGACAATGTTGATGTCGCTCGTGATAAGCATTTATTATTGATACCAATAAGAATCTTATATGAAACTAGCTGTGCCCGCGACTCCGTCCGCGTGGATGTCGGAAAATAACATCGTGTCATAATTATGAACACAATATCTTCAAATATATACATATAAGCGCCTACACAGACGATTACACTATATACCGACCATACTATATTTTGTTTTTACAACCAACCGGCTAAGGTGATGGAATTTCATGGAATTACCCCTAAACTGCCTCATTCTGAGAAGACGCTCGTGCCCTGCAGTGGGAAGTAGTGCCCAGCAGTGGGAAGTAATTGGGCTGATTATGTTATTCTATAACACTAACCACATCTCTTCTTATGCTGAGAAGAGGCCCGTGTCCAGCAGTGGGACTGTAATGGGCTGGTAATGTTATGTTATTCTAGAATACTAATAATATCCAGTTCATTAACACTTCTCATTTTGAGAAGAGGGCCATACCCAGTAGTGGGACAGTAATGGGTTGACTACGTTATGTTATTCTATATTTTCTAGTTTCTTAACTCTTCTCGTTCCGAGAAGAGGTCCGTGCCCAGCAGTGGGGCAGTAGGTAATGAGCTGATTTTGTTATGATAATCTATTACACTAACAATATCCAGTTCCTTAACTCTTCTCATTCCAAGAAGAGGGCCATGCCCAGCAGCGGGACAGTGATGGGCTATGTTATGTTATTCTATATTTTCTATAATACTAATAATATGTATAATACTAATAGGCCCCAATAAGGCACGAGAGGAACTGTGGCAACAAAGACACCCTCCCCCTTCTGACTACATTGGGCCTGCAGAAGAGCTCCCAGCAGGCCACCAACTACCACGGCCCATCTGGAAAACCTTGAATCGACTCCGAAGCCAGATGGGCCGCTGCAGGTCAAATTTAGTTAGATGGGGATACACAGACGAGTCACAATGTGACTGTGGAGTCAACCCACAGACGATGCCTCACCTCTTAACCTGCTCACTGTGCAATTCCACCTGCACAATCAAAGACCTATGCGAGGCTACTGAGAGTGCTGTAGACGTGGCTACATTTTGGTCCAAAATTATATAATAAACTCGAATCATCGACACGAAGAAGAAGAAGAAGAAATACTAATAGAATCCAGTTGTATTTTTAGGAACCTGCAACCTGCATCCAACCAACAATCTTGACCTCTACTTTGTATGCAACTTAATACAATAGAGGGGTCAAGCTGTACCGCTGGATCTACTTAACCGATTCAGATAAAACATACACTATATTTTAAGTTAGACTAATACCAATACAAATGCTAAGTTTCATTACGATCCGTTCAGCCGTTTTCACGTGATGAGGTAACAAACAGACAGACAGACAGACAGACAGACAGACAGACATAAATTTTTTAAACGATTGATTCATGTTCTATAGCTTATTTCTAGTCCCCCTAGCCGGTTTTCGCGAAAAAAAACTCAATGTACAGACTTTTCGACCTTTACAGTTTTATTATGGTATAGATAGATATAGATAGAAGATAGATAGATTATCAAAAGAAGTCATATTAGTAGGTACTAGCATCCTAATGATTTTTCGATAAATTTTAGCTTAATTTACATTCTACTCTTCAGGGTTTTAGAATAACTACCTACTACTTATCTGAATATTAAATAGACACTCGTAGTTCATAGTTATTTAGTGATAATAATAATAATTATAAGTAACATAAAAATTACATTCAGTTATTATTATTATTATGTCTTTTTAAAAACTTTCGTTTCTCCAAATTGGGTTCAATTCTACACTTTCGTGCGGGCCTTAGCCAAGCACGAGAGCTGGGGTAGTTGTATCTGTGGATAAAAATTTCCTGACGATTCTGCATGTGTTTAGTATGACTGCTTTCTGTAGAATTTTGAATGTGAGTGGATGAATGTCTAAGAGTTTGAGGCTTGTGTGTAGTGTGTGAGGTATGATTCCAGTAGATGACAGAATAATAGGAACGATTTTGACCGTTTTTACCTTCCATTGAGTTCTTAGTTCGGTGGCTAGATCGGTGTATTTGCTGAGTTTCTCAGTGTGTGTGGATGAAAGGTTATGTGTGTTAGGGATGGCTATATCTATCAAATATACTGTTTGGTGTTTCTTGTCAATTATTATTATTTTTTTTATGATTTATAGATCTGCTCTTGACCACAATCTAGACAGCTTTGTCAGGATGTGGTCGACGATGGAGCGAGCAAACCTATTAGGTGCCGATTCACTCCAGCTTTAAAGGTGTTAGGGTTATAAGTGCCCGGAAATACAGATGCCGGCAGTGAATTCCACAACTTGGCTGTGCGCATTATGAAAGAGTTCTCAAAGCGCTTGGTCCTGATAGTAGGGATTATTATATTATTATTATTTTTACATCAAGCTAATACATTATTGAAATTAATTATATTAATTTGTTTACATCGTCTACTTATTTTGACATATATTCTCAATTAATCATTATTACATCAGTCCTCAACAACAACATTCTCAAGTAACACAACTTTACTTGCCACTAAAATGATGATAACATCGAAAAATTCAACATTGCAGTATTAGAGTAATAACACTTTATTCTAAGATTAAAGATAAAGATATTTATTCGCAAGGATATGGTACAGAAGATGTTAAATATATATGTTTTTATACATCAGTGGCCTGATTCACAAATGTTCGAAAAGTTTCCGTTTCCGAAGTAAAATTTGACCGGCAAATAAAACGAAACGACCACTTCCTGCGACCATGAACGTTGCAATGCATTTGAAACGTCAGGAAAACCAAATTTAATAATAATACACGATGTAATTCGGTTAAACTTGTTTTAATAAGAAACAAAACGATTTGAGAACCGAACGGATTCGGAAACGCAACGCGAAATTCATGGTAACTCTCCCGTGAGCCATTTGCTGTCGGAAAGCACTCGATGTAAAATTAAAGAACTATGAATAGCGTTTCCGAATGCGTTCGATTCTCAAATCTTTTATTTTTTGTAATATAATTAGTTTGACCGGATTACATCGCGTATTATTATTAACATTATTTTTCCTGATGTTTCGAATGCTTTGCATTATTAGTAGTCGCAGGAAGTGGTCGTTTTGTTTCGTTTGCCGGTCAAATTTCACTTCGGAAACGGAAACTTTTCGAACGTTTGTGCATCAGGCCACTGGTGTCCGACAAAACCACTGGATGGGAAAAAAAAAAAAAAAAACATTACAAAAGCTTATGTAATTAAGAAAAGCATTATTTTAACCATTATTATTTTCATATATTTATGAAAATGAAATTAGTATATTTATAATTCATATGCTACATTTTGGAATCCATAAATTCATTCATTGTATAAAAACATTTTTCAATCAATTGATTGCAGTATTTAATATCAAGAACTACTGTTTATATCATACTTCTAGTAACATATTCCTAGTTTATCGTTTTGTCCGGTCCTCTGAGCCGGACAGAGCCGACCTACGTCGGACGCAAATCGTTTACGATTCAGTTCAGTCGGTGTCATGTACACGAGTCCCGGCTATGAACTAGATCTAGGTACAGGCAATCGGAGTTAGCGAGGTCAATATCGATGTGAAGAGATTAAATTAATAATGGTCAACCGAGAATAATACTGAAACCTCCGACGAATAAAAAAGGCGGACTCTCGCTAAACAAAGATTTTTGATTTTGATTTGATTTTTTCCTAAACCCACCATAATTTCGAAAGCATTTGAAACACACCAGATTTATACTGTTATTTTATTTTCAACACACTTGCTCGTAAAGTGGCTCTTATTGCATCGCTTTTAGGTTCATAATGTGGCTTATAACGCACGCGTGCTTTTTTCATTATATTATTGCACTAGTGCTTTTTACTTTACAGTTTATTTTTAAATCGCAGCAAAGATTTTTTATGCCTGAACTAAATTAAAAATTTTTGGGAATAAATCAACTGTATTAATTAAAATATGCTATATATAAACATTTCATTTCATCAAATTATAAATTTTTGTCAACAAATTAATATTAATTTGTGTTATAAATAAAAATATCAATTTATAATATTTTTATATTAGGCTGTATGGCGGTTTCCTTCGACCACCTGCGCCCGCATAGCTGTATGTCACCGCGCGTTCCGCGCGCCATTTTTATCATTTTTTACAAAATCAATATTTGTCTAAAATGTGTAATTTATGTTTTTTTCCTCGCAAGTGTGTTGAAAAACGTCGTATGACACGCGTGAGCATTGACTATTATACTCTCGGCTCCATTACGCCCTCGCCTTCGGCTCGGGCTGCAATCCAGCCTCGAGTATAATAGTCAACTTAGCTCACTTGTATCATAATGTACTATTGTGGCACTACAACAATGACTCGGTAGTGTGACGGTTCACACTAGATTTTTGGCATACTATGGATACTTCACTTATTGTTTAGCGAGATTCCGTCCGCCTTTTGTATTCGTCCGAGACTAAAACAATATATTTTATTTATTTATATATGCTTTATTGTGCACCATAAAAACATTACATTGAATATGCATTTAAACTATTGTACAAATGGCGGCAATATTTTCACTGAGTACCTACTAGGATTTGGAATAATTCGAAAACATGCCTAATGTTCACGATTTTTAGAGTTCCGTACCCGAAGGGTGCCAAACGGGACCCTATTACTCTCGCTACGCTGTCCGCCCGTCCATCCGCCTGTCTAAAAAAAAAAAAGTCTACAACCAAGGGACCCCCTTGGTTGTAGACTTTTTTTTTAATATATACAAGAAACCTCAAAAAACATGCATTTTTTTCAACCTTTTTGTTCCTAGTCTATCTTCAAAACGGTAATATATACCAGCGTCAAACTTGGTCAGACTATAGTGCATATTATGTAGTTTAGCAACAAATACTAAAAACAGGGCAAACATAGACATATGTGGTGGCACCTGCGTAAGAAAGACATGCCAAAACGTGCGTTGATGTCTGTTGATAAACTCTCGTAAATTAAATCAGTTTTTATGGGGTATCAGGTCGTTGAGAGGTACGGAACCCTTACTGCGCGAGTCCGACTCGCACTTGGCCGGTTTTTATGCAATTCGTCAATAACAATAACTATTATATAATATAAAAGAAGCAAAAGAGGTGTGTCAGGATCGTAGCAGGTGGAAATCCATAGTCTCTGCCTACCCCAATGGGAAGCAGGCGTGATAATATGTATGTATGTATGTATTATATAATATATTATTATTAACAATTACACACAGTAAATAAAAAAATATTGATTAGCACCAAAAGTGACGCATAAAATTACCAAAAAAAATAAAGTAAAACACAGAACAAATACAGGTACAGAGTCAAGAAGCGTGGTAAATCATTTTACCTTATTACATGTGCAGAACTGGTAATTATATTTTATCAGTAGTTATTTAAATAACCCTCCTTCTGGCGCAGTCGGGTAAAAAAGAGACGTGCCAAGATTGTTTACTAAATAAGACAAGAAAGAAAACACAGACTCTAGACTAAGAACTTCTTCTTATTGTGTCAATGGTCCAAATAAGTACTTAAATTGTGTTTAAATGTTTTGAATAAGAACTTGTGAACCGAACAAAAACGTATCGTTTTTACCTAAAAGCGCGGCACTCAATAACTAAAATGTCGTGTAACTTTCTACCCACACGATTCATACCTCAAATACCTCTGTAGGATCCAATACGGAGGTTTTATTGGTCGTTTTGTTCCGATAGAAATCTATAAATGTGTTTTATTGTCTTGTGAGCTGACATCGAGTATGGCGCGGGTATCGGTTGTGATATTCTATGTTTGTATGCGTGTTGAATGAGTTTATGGGTGTATTTGGTTTTCTAATTTCAGATATTGAAGAGACATATGCACTTACGCATGTTTTTATGATGATGTTTAAAGTTAAAGAATGGTTATTTACGCATACGAAGTGAAATCTAATTATATAAATTGTGGAAAGAAAAGTTCACTCGCAAGCAGAATTCCAATCTTGTGTCTTGTACTACAGTCCTTTAGCTGCTAAGTTAATGTAAACTCCGCTCGTGGTGTCGAATTTAACATTCACTTATACGTCTTTGGGTGACGTCAACGTCTTCGGGTGACGTCAGCAACATCCAATATTGAGAAAAAGTCTGTGTTCCTTAACCGACGATTAACTTTGCAGATAAATCGATTTCGTATAGATGCCTACCTTTACTAATTATTTTAAGGCATTTACATGGGCTTTAAAATAATAAATGGATGCGAAGCGAAATCAAAAGATATAAAAGAGGTAACATACCGAAAATGGGTCGCTTTCTTCGAACAGATCTAGCATTGCCCAGGTATTACTTTGTGGCCCTAAGCCGTGAAAGCTTCTAAATGGCAATGGCAGGTACGATACTGGTCGTGGGTTCGATTCCCGTACGGAGGACATATTTATATGACCTATAGACAATCGTTCTAGGTATGGGGGTTGGTTGCACGTTAAATCTACACTAATACAAGTAAATGCAAAAGTAACTGTCTGTCTGTTGGTTAACTCATCACGAATAAACCTCTGAGGCTTGATTTCACCAACGATAATTATCTGGTTAAACGACTGTTTACTTACAATTTTAGCACAGTATTAGAGTAGAGAATTAACATTGATGAACACCGACTTGAAGTAATGAAATTTGGCGTAGCAGTAGCCTGGGACCTGGAGGAGGACATATGCTACCTTTTATCCCGAAAAGTAAAAGGATTTCTGTGGAATAAATACGCGATAAATGACATCGCCGCGGGTGTCCTCTAGTTGTCTACATATAAAAGCACCCACGATATCAGAGAAAATCTTGTTTGAAAAAAATGGCTAAATACCATCTACGTCATTGATTCAAGGCTGTACAGTACCATGGTATAATAACACCAGGTAGTCTCTTCCCGTGACAGCTAGGTCGCGTGATTGCCTCCGTACTACGTCATCGGCCGTGGAGCCAATAGCGGGCTGTTAGCGTGACACTTGTCAGTTTGATGTGCTGCCACTTTGTGAAAATAAATTACCCGAGCAAAATGCATTTTTTCATTAACTTTCTTCTATAAAGAATCACTTTTTAACTAGTAATTTAATATAGTTTCCTTTATTAACTAATTAGATGAATAACACGAGATAACAAATAGTTAGGCTAGTTAGGCATTTATTTTATATTCATTATGAACAAAAATTACCTTAAGTTTATTGAAGATATCAATCAATGGCAGCACTGATCGTGACGTAGCTTGGAGGCATCGCGCTGTCATTGCGGGAAGAGAATACCTGCTGAAACATCTTATTATGCCATGTACAGTACAATCATTAGACCAAACCTATAATTTGTTACTCGCCCTCAGTACATATTTTATTGAAAACCATAATTCCAACTCTGCCATCCTAAAACTGTCAGCTTATGTCAATAGGACAGGGTGGGTGTACCAATCGATAGGTGGGGCCGCCGGTCATTATAACCCGTCCCTCTATTGTGGGCGACAGAGGATTATTTTTAGATACTTAGAGGCTAGACTGTTTGAGCAAATGTTTTCGTGTGTTTGAGGAAAAGGTGGGTGTTATTGAGAAGATTGTGTACTTTTGAGAGCTATTTTAGTACAATATAATTTTCTAGAACATTGAAAGTGTGAGCACTGCTTAAACACGAGTCAAGAGTCACTTGCTTGGGTTACGAATGATTTTTTTATTTCTCGATGTGGTTGCAATGAGAACCTTGACTAGCTTGCCGTAGCGTCATATACATACACTAGCTTTTGCCCGCGACTGCGTCCGCATGGAAGTTGAAAATAGTTCTAATAGGATTTTTAATTGATTTTTTACGTTATTCATTTTGTTATTATAACATATAAATTATTATGTTCAAATGTTTGAATACTTATAAAATATAACAATGTTTATTATAGTGTAGGGATTTAAAGGTTAAATAAACATGAAAATAAAATGTTTTTTTTTTATATTTTGTGAACACGAAGCTCGGCCTTTGATCTGGTGAAAGTTACACGGGGGTATTATCTTTTACAAAGAAATCGAAATACTACACACCTACCGCAGTATTTCTTTGTAAACATTTTTTTTTCCTTTGGAGCTAGAATCACCTGGCTACTCTGTGCGCTTACTCTGGAGCATGCCACATACAACTGACCGTGAGAGAAGCAGCTTTCCCTCAAGTCTATTCCCGCTACCTTAAGAGTTTGACCTTACGCTTTGTTTGTAGTTATTGCGAAGCAGACTTTGATGGGAAACTGCACTCTCTTGAATTCGAAGGGGTAATTTGATGGTGTTAGGGGAATCCTAGGAATAAATACAGACTCTCCTCGAGAACAACCGGTCAGTATAGTTGCCTCGATTACATTACAATGCAATGTTTTCACTTGCAATCTGGTGCCATTGCATAACTTTGGTGGATTTATATTGCGCAGCAACATAATTGGCGCGCCAACTCTCAATTTTAATATGTGAGTTAGGAGACCGGAAGGCTTCAGTGTGTTCAGGAACTCGACCGGATAATGAATGGCATCATCGGTGTTTATCACTGATTCAACGGATTGATATTCCACCCCTTCGAATGATCTCAAATTATTTCATTTATGACGAATGAGGTTCTAATATAGTACGGTGACTTTCGAGATATTCCAATTCTAAAGACTATTTGCTTGTTTTTAAGTGAGTTCAACCTTTTTTGAATAAAATCGGATTTAGTTTTAAAACATGTGTCAAAATAAAATGTAATTTAAATAAAAAGCAGTAAGGAGTATTGATATCAACTTCGAAGCAAATCACCGCCAAAATAACTTTCTACCCCTTTTTAACCCCGTTAGGGGATGAATTACAATAAAATACGAAACACGTCTTCCATCAATTCTATTAAAAAAGGTTTATGCAAAAATTTGAAGTAGATTGGACCAAAGAATCACGTTGTCCCATACAAACTTCGCCTCCCTTTTTCACCCCCTCAGGGATAGAATTTCGAAAAATCCTTTCTTATCGGATGCCTACGTCATACAAAGAACACACCCTCCAAGTTCCAGGTCTCTACGATCAGCGGTTTAGGCTGTGCGTTGATCCGTCAGTCAGTCATTCAGGACAAAGCTTTTTATATGTATAAAAATAATATAATCTAATAGATATACAGATACATTTTTTTTTTTTTAAGTTCTTGTATTTATAATAATAATAATAAAATAATAAAATCTTTATTTTCGGACATAATCCATAATTATTGTTAGTAATACAGCAAAACACTTATAAACTACTGTTAGTAACTACAACACAACAAAACCTTAATTCTAAAACCGCAGCACCGGGCGGAATATCCGATACCAGGGCGCGTGGTTACTTCAACAAAAACAATTATTGTTCTTTATTTAAACAATTTTATTTTACCCTAGACCGATATATGTACTTACTTATTTTTATTTTTTATTTTTTTTATTGTAAAGGATGGCGAAACGAGCTAAAGGCCCACCTGATGTTAAGCGGTTATTATCTATAAACACAGTTCCTTTGTCCATGTGTCACTGCAGGGCAGCAACTAAAAATCAGCGCTGGATGTTCCACGCCAGCACATGCTGAGTTGGTGACCCTTTTGGCATGGACATGCCTGGCAGCAACTTCATGTTTTACTTATAACTAACTTTAGTATTATTATGAATGTTATTGTTGTGCTGTCCTGTCACTGTTCTGTGCCAAATAAAAGGTTTTCTTTCTTTCTTTCATTTTCGTAACTGAGAGACACAATATTTCAAACTTTCTGATCTATGTTTTGACTTTTATAACACAACATACGAAGAAAGAACCAAAATCCAATAAGCAAAGCCCTATTACCTGTATCACTAAATAGTCTACAGCCGGACATTTCACGGAAGGCACGCCACGAAGGAACAATAAATGCAATTGCCTAGGTACTCCTTCCTTTAACGTACTCCAGCAAAAAAATTGTAATGTACAGTCACCCAAATAAATAAGTGTGTTAATAAGTATCAAGGTTCACCATTTATAAATGAAGTTTTCTCACGAGATTATGGATATGGATGATGGTTTTCGAGAGGAATAACATTTAAATAACGGAAAAAGTGGAGCGGAGTGTCCCGGCGTGATCGATTCAGAAATGAGGAGATTCGCAGGAGAACGAAAGTACCCGACATAGCCCGAAGAATTGCCAAACTTAAGTGGCAGTGGGCGGGGCACATTGCTCGCAGAACGGATGGCCGATGGGGCAGTAAACTTCTGGAGTGGCGACCGCGTACTGGAAGGCGCAGCGTGGATAGGCCCCCCACAAGTTGGACGGTGGCGGTGGCGACGACGGTGGTGATGCTTTGGAGGCCTGTGCCCAGCAGTGGACGCCTTTCGGCTGAAACGATGATAATGATGATGAATTCATGATGAACGGAAGAAGATAAACTGTATTTATACAGAACCCTATTCAAACTGTTCTTTCATAATTTTCTGAGAATTCTTCATCTATATCTGGCAACCCTGGATACTTAACTCTTTGAGTGACTATACCTACAGAAAATATAGGTAGTACCTACATGTAGCATACTCCCCACATCTTTATAACTGTCTCGGCTTTAAAGTGCCACCTTCAAGACCTCACGCACACAGAGTCACTCGTAAAAGCCGAAAAGCCGCGACAGTTCAACGTACTTGGCAAAGTTAACGTTATTAGCATCGAGCAAGTAGGCACAGAAGATCCATTACATAAAATCAAAACAGCATACATTCAAAATAAGGTACAGCCAAAGATTTAAATTGTGGAAAGAAAAAATCGCTCACGAGCAGGATTCGAACCTGCGATTCCTGGCTAAAGCACTGGCGTACTGAGCCAGGAGTCGCAGGTTCGAATCCTGCTCGTGAGCAATTTTTTCTTTCCACAACTTAAATCTTTAGATTTCGCTTCGCATGCGTAAATGCGTTAAAAATAAACAAAATAAGGTTCAGCCAATTAGCGCTTTTTCAATGTCGTTAATCATCATTGCGTTCTTATAATACCCATTTTTGGCTGTAGGCCTCCTCTAAATTTCTCCTCCACTCCTAGCGTTCCAGGGGGTGATTTTCACATCATAGATATTATCTCGAACTCGACATAATGTCGAAACAAGATGGCGAATGTAAATTGAAAATAATTTTTCGTATTCTCAGAATGTCACGTTAGAGATATGTCTACGCTTAGCGCTCTTAATACAAAGAGTGGTTTATAGCAGTTGACATTACCGGCAATATTTTTCGTCGAGAATTATAATAAGATAACAGATTATATCGAATTAGACATTTATCTCTATAACACGAGCCCTGAGCCCTTGCCATCCATTCCAGACCTGTATGTCCTCGAATGTCATCCACCCAACGAATGGGTGGCCTTCTCCGCGGTCTAATATTGCTGTTGAGTCGCTGCTCCAGCAGTCTCCGCGACCATCTTTCCTAGTCCATTCGAGCAATGTGTCCCACCCGTCTCCACTCCTGGCTATTATGGACACTGACTCTTTGACTTTTGTCTTGGGGCGCCACTCGTTTGTCCAAGATAAATAATAATAAATAAATAAATATTTTTGGGACATTTTTACACAGCACCATCTAGTCCCATACTAAGCAGAGCTTGTGCTATGGATAATAGACATTAGACAATGGATATAATACGTAAGATGATTCCGAACATTGTTCTCTACTTCTCTCCATTCCTCTTTGCGTTAATATTGCCTCTTTCTGTTTCCATGCTGTTTTCATGTCGCGAGGCGTGGACTTTCTGAATATAACTTATTTAGTGGTGTGCAGTAAGATAGTCACGTCTGCCAAGACTTTGCTTAGCGAATATTTACAGCACATCTCATAAATAACGTATCACGTTCAATAAATATGATGTATGAACAGACTAGGTAAAGTTGTTTGATATTACAAAATTACTAGCCTAGCTTCTCTCGCGACTTCCTCGGTTTACACAAAAAAAAAAAGATCACTCGGGAACTGTTTATTTTCGTGGGATAAAAAATTGCTTTAAAGCGGATTATATGGTCTATCTGTGTGCCAAATTTCATTGAAATCCTTTCAGCGTGATTGAAGGACAAACAAACAGCCATACTTTCCCATTTTTAACGTTAGTAGTACTAACCTATGCTGAGAACCTTTAACCGCTTTGCGCAGCTACGATATGCAAAGTTATTTTTCTTATGATGTTACACCTATGTATCACTATAATTTTTCTTATGATGTTACAACTATGTATCACTATAATTCCTAAAATGTATGTATGCTGCTGCATGTTGTCTTTTTGTGGCAATAAATCATTTTTCTTTCTTTTTTTCTAGTAGGCAGTTGGATGAACAGAGTAGGTAAACTTATGTGACAGTGCGATATTATAAGCGAATAAGTACGTCATACACATAAAAATATTGTATGTGTAAAAAAACATTATAATTTTTCTTCACATACATAATACATAGTTACTCTTTAGATTTCTTAGAAGTTTTCTCAGTATTCGGGAATATTCAATCAATTGCTTGTTATGTTTCTCGGAAGAATACGAAGAATATTTTCCTACGTAAATATTACAAACAATTATTTGTGTTTAGTGACTCTTTCTATATCTTTTATCAACATACAATTTGAATATTTTTTTTTTTTTTTTTGAATTTATTCATGTCTGTTAAAACGACGACAAATCAAAGAAAAATATGGTTGCTACCAACCATATATTTATTACTGTCGCAACTTGTAATATACTCGTACATTGAATTATTCATACGATTTTTGTTGCTCCGTCGAGAGATGTCCCGTACTTGAAGAGTAATGGAATACTGACATGTGGAATATCATACTGTTTTAATATGGTTTGAATCTGAGAACTGTGAATAAATTTGATTTGTTTGCCCTTGGGTTTTTTGTAAGTTCTATGGCCCCTTACAGTAATAATTGAGACCAGTAGATACCAGTTGCAACTGTGGCGCTTTCACTCCTTTTATTTTTTGTAAGTTCTATGGTCCCTTACAGTAATAATTGAGACCAGTAGATACCAGTTGCAACTGTGGCGCTTTCACTCCTTTTATTTTTTGTAAGTTCTATGGTCCCTTACAGTAATAATTGAGACCAGTAGATACCAGTTGCAACTGTGGCGCTTTCACTCCTTTTATTTTTACTTATGAAGCGAAGCTTCTTTGCGCGCTCGGTCGCGCCGGTAATAAACCGAGAAAAAACGTCACCAATTAAAACTCGCGCGCTTTCTGTCAGTGCTTCCAAATGCGTAGAAGCTTAGCTTCTGACGTCGGGTGACCCCCACCCGACGTCACTCGTTTTTTTTGTATATTTATAGTAAAAGTAAATACTAAATATAGGGTAGAATTATGCAAAATTTAATAGGGTTGGGTACAAATACAAAACTAAACTCTCGATTGATAGCCCTATCATCGTAAGGCCTTAACTAAATTTAGGTCGATGTAAATGACGACCCAACTTATTTAAAATAGGTGCAAGTAGTTGCAACGCAGAATTGAATTTGAAAAAATATATCTAAATCGGCGCAACAACCTAAAACAGATAAAATGCAAACTAAGCCAAACAGAGATGTCCCTTTTTCAGGTCCGATGGGGCCGATATTAGATGATTTAAAAAGCATGTTTGGGCCTGAACGACTATTGACCATATTGTAGGTCGTTGGGACTTACGAGGCTATGGCTTAGCTATGGCCTTTAGCCAATTTAGAATTTCATTACAGCGTAAAAGACTCAAATTTCATGAAGAAAACAACAAAATAAAGCCCACCATTCTTGTGCCTCGTTCTAATACCTGTCTAAGATTACAGTATCAAACAAACAGAATAACTAGAAATAAAACTGGAATTCTTCGTACACGTCAAATTATCTGCTCCACCCACGTTGCGTAGGTGAGGTCTCTTAAATCGAATTGCGAACTGACAAGATAGTGCTTTTAGACATTTGAAGGGATCTTGCCTAGAAACTGGCGGTAAATAGTATAAACCTAAAGACCAACTATTTGAATAGTTCTGTTTACTTTTGTGATAGTTTTGTGTCAATATGCACTTATTTGCAGTTAGATTAATAGAATTAAGATAATGTATGTATGTGTATTACAGAATTACAATATAATAAAACAAGGTTTAACCGGATTAAATCGCGTATATTATTTAAATTGGTTTCCCTGACGTTTCGAAAGCTTAAATAATAA
This sequence comes from Asteroscopus sphinx, assembly GCA_949699075.1. Lineage (NCBI taxonomy): Eukaryota > Metazoa > Arthropoda > Insecta > Lepidoptera > Noctuidae > Asteroscopus > Asteroscopus sphinx. The sequence continues at coordinate 1,342,826 of OX453007.1, forward strand.
TAAAAAATATTATTATTAGCTTAAATTATAATTTTTTAGAAATATTTGTAAAGACGCTTGTCATCTTAGTCTACCTGCGACCACGAAATGCTGCAAAGCTTTCGAAACGTCAGGGAAACCAATTTAAATAATATACGCGATTTAATCCGGTTAAACCTTGTTTTATTATATTGTAATTCTGTAATACACATACATACATTATTACATCATGCTTGTAGTCTCCGAAAGGTTCGGCAGAGGTATAGTAATCACCCACGTTTCGCCAGTTACATCATAAGTTCCTTTTAATAGGGGGCGAGCTCTTTGCCATTAACTAGTTACGTACCCTACCTAGTAACTAACAGTTACGTAGTTACAGTAGTATTGAATACATGTAAAAACAACTAAACCCACTAGAAGAAAATTATTCATTCGGAGAACAAGAAAACTAGGTATATGGTACTTAAATATGGTTCAGTAAGTAACAGAAACTCCGTGCTTCGAAGAATAATATGCTGACAGTATCCAGTGTTCAGAGAAAATGGTGCGATTGATGCGGTTTTCTACAGCGCTTCATTTGTTATACATAGCTTTTAACGAAGCTACGTGATAGCACGCGGTATAAAATATAAAATTTAATTAACTTGCATAAAATCCACGTACTTTACAATTATTGTATGTACAGTCGACCGCACGTCAGCGGTAATAATACTTAAATTACGAAAACCACCTTTTTGTTAGAATGGACCTTCGCAGATGGTACCTAGCTAGGTAAACGGACTGCATAACGGGGTAGCTGGCGAAAAATCCCGTTAGGGACTCCATCCGCCGTTTTTTTTTCCTAATCCTAACTTATACTCTAAATTCACGGTTGCAATACCGCTTAAGGGCGTCCCGCAGGGAAGGGCTCGGACCTCGGCTTATTAGGGCATTGCAGTTTTTACGAAAACCGCCCTTACTGCTAACGAAATAAAGACGCTGTCAAGGTCAAACTGTCACCACTGACATGAGGTCGACTGTACTTTCCTGTCATAATGTTATCACTGTAAAATACAAAATTTGCTTGTCAAGTTTATTTATTTTAATAAAATGAGACATGAAATACGCAGTCTGCATAATAATATTCAAATTACGTCGCAGCAAAAATAATGTATTTTTGCATTCACCTGCATATATTTTTTTTTTTTGAATTCTGAATTTCCCTTGGATTACTTACTACCTGCCCAACTGTTTACAATCACATAACAACTGCTTTCTGCTTTCTATTTTGAAACCGAAGTTGGTGCCAACTAAAAAGTAGGCACCAATTTATTTAAACTATCCTTTTGGTAAATCAAATAGGTTTTCATTTCAGTATATTATTTAGTTAAACTTATACATAAAACTCACCGCCTCAGTATGTACAGGGTGCACAGCAAACAGTAGCGCAGCGAGTGCGGCAAACGGTCGCTGCAACCTTGCAACTAACGCGCCTGTTCGTGCAACAAGCGCGCAACATGCAGCGTGTAATACAACGTTGCAGACGTGCCACCACCACGGCGAGAAGCCGCACAGTTTGTAGTTTAGTCTGTAACAAGGAATGATACAAGTTATCGATTGATATTCATTGTAAATACAGAATATTGGATAAGTGTCTTATCGAGTCCTTACAGTTGACTAATAAGGGCAACAAATTATAGTCCATAAAGTTGTATGTGAGTAAAAAACCTCACAAACTTTGAATGCTAAGTTTAATTTAGTATATCAAAATCTTCTATCGGTATGAAGGATAATTTTATAATGTCGAATTTATCATGTACAATAAAATAAAAAACCGGCCAAGAGTAAGTCGGACTCACGCAGTAAGGGTTCCGTACCACCCATCGACCTGTGGGGTAATTGTGTAATGCATTGACATTGACATTAGCTTTAGATAGATAGATAGAATATTCTTTATTGTACACCAATAACATTATTAAACTTAGGACTAACATGTAAAATAAGGGTACATTGGCTTTTATCATAGCTTTCATTTTGAAATGATAACAATATTCATTGCGTGGTACGGTCGACCGCACGTCGGTGGTAACACTTTGACATTAGCAGCATCTTTATTTCGTGAGCAGTAAGGGCGGTTTTCGAATTAACGTGTTACCACTGTCATGCAGTCGACTGTACATAGTTGCCGATAAGACGAATTGTCAAAACACACTGAGCAATGAACATTGAAATCCTATTGATTGCGATGGCGAGCGAGTTACGCAATTCGGCAGCCGATACCCCATAGAAACCGTTTTAATTTACGAGAGTTTATCAAAGGACATCAACGATCGTACGCGAAATATGATTTTTTTCATCTCTTTCTTCCGTAAGTACCACCACATTTGTCTATGTTTGTCCTGTTTTTAGTATTTGTTGCTAAATAATATAGTATGCACTATAATCAGACTAAGTTTGACGCTGGTATGTATTACCGTTTTAAAGATATAACAGGAACAAAAACGTTGAAAAAATGCATTTTTTTCGAGGTTTCTTGTATGGGAACCCCTTTGGTTTTAGACTTTTTTTTGTTTTTAGTATTTGTCGTGATACCCCTCGTAGCAACACAATATAATCTGTGAAAATTTCAACTGGTTATCTATTACCGTTACAAAGATACAGCCCTGTGACAGACAGACGGACGGACGGACGGACGGACAGCGTACCTAGCGAGAGTTATAGGGTTCCGTTTGCACCCTTTGGGTATGGAACCCTTCAAACTAAACAACCCCGGACAAAATTCCTACCATATACCATGTACCATTCAGTAAAACAGAACAAATAAACATAACTTGAACCCTCAAATTCAAAACTACTAGAACACAAATATGCAAGTACAAAGCCGGGACACACTGTACTTATAGTTATGTGACGACCACGACAGAGGGCTCATGCACAATGGGGCTAATTGTTTCCTCGTGTCCTGCCTTCAGGCAAAACCTCGTCTTAGAAATCTCTGTACACTCAAACTAGCAATGGTAACACAACTGACTTTGACGAAGAATTGTTATAACTCTCGAATCTAGAACTCAACAGAAAAAAGGTATAAACATCTTATAAATACAAATGTTGGATACTTCCAAGAGCCTGCTTTGAAGGTATTGGCTATGTGCACGGCAGGGGCGCCACCTAGTGGCCCCAATAAGAAATGTATTTTCAGGACCCGTGAATTATTTTAACAATTAGTTAATAAGCCATGTTTTGGTAATATCTACTAAATCAAGTTTAAAATTTAGAGTAATGTGAATTTAGGGTGGAAATACAAAACACAGCCCTGATATGTAATCACACCTCTGTCAAGAATGCGTTGCGATCGGTTTAACTGTCCCCACCGCCATCTTGCACATAGCCAATAGGTAATGTTCATGTGTAATGACACCACTGTAACAATGTCTAATGCATGGTATAATAAGATGTTTCACCAGGTATTCTCTTCCCGCAATGACAGCGCGATGCCTCCAAGCTACGTCACGATCAGTGCTGCCATTGATTGATATCTTCAATATACTTAAGGAGATTTTTGTTCATAATGAATATAAAATAAATTCCTAACTAGCTAGCTATTTGTTGTCTCGTGTTATTCATCTAATTAGTTAATAAAGGAAACTATATTAAATTACTAGTTAAAAAGTGATTCTTTATGGAAGAAAGTAAATGAAAAAATGCATTTTGCTCGGGTAATTTATTTTCACAAAGTGGCAGCACATCAAACTGACAATTAAGTGTCACGCTAACAGCCCGCTATTGGCTCCACGGCCGATGACGTAGTACGGAGGCAAGCACGTGACCTAGCTGTCACGGGAAGAGACTACCTGGTGTTATTATACCATGGTCTAATAAGATAAGATAAGATAATCATTTATTTGCCAAAAATAAAATAAAAATAATAATAAAATAATAATGCATAATATAAATAAATAAATATCTTTGCGACATTTTTACACAGCATCATCCACTCGCAAACTAAGCAGAGCTTGTGCTATGGGTACTAGACAATGAATATAATACTTATATACCAACTTTTTTTTTGTAAATACATAGGTACATATTAATATGAAATTGTACAGTGTCGAGCTTTTCAAAGTTTTATCAAAAGGTTCAAAATCAAGGAATCGTTTTTAATTGATTCGGGTATACACCCCTACTTTAAAATCACCAGAAAAAAATTAAGGGTAGTCTCTGCTCATCAACTTTTACTATGGGACCAACCCTGAAATCGCGAAAAAAATTTCAGCTGATTCCCACATTTGTTCACATAAATCGACAAAATGTCGGGATCAGCTGATATTTTTTTCGCTATTTTAGGGTTGGTTCCATATTAAACTTGTTCATAAAGATGAGCAGAGAATACCCTTAATTTTTTTCTGGTGATTAAATATAGTGTTGTAGTATCTTGGGCTGAATGTAATTAAATCAAAGAAATCTAAATAATAATGTAATAGAAATGTCATCTATGTCTTATAATACCGTAACGCGTGTCACCGGGTTGTCGCTACCAACACATAAACGACGACCTCGTTGGTCTAGTGGTTGCAAGCGTGACTGCTGAGCGTGGGGTCCTGGGTTCGATTCCCGGGCCGGGCAAAGTGTTATTGGGTTTTTTCATTAGGAAATTCTCAGTAGCAGCCCGGAGTCTGGATTTGTGCCCGGTCAATGGCAATAGGCTCGCCCCCTATTACATGGGACTATAACATAACTGGCGAAATGTGGGTGTACTATACACCTCTGCTTACCCCTTCGGGGAAATACAGGCGTGATGTTATGTTATGTTATAAGTATGTATTTACAAAAGAAAAAGTAACATAAGTATTATATCCATTGTCTAGTACCCATAGTACAAGCTCTGCTTAGTTTGGGACTAGATAGTACAGTGTAAAAAAAATCCAATAGTATTAAAAAAAAAAAAAAAAAAAAAATTACGCCCACCATGTTCCTAGCATTCAATGCAAAATAAATTAAGCCTAAAAAGAGATCCGTTGTTATGTATGCTGCAAAATACAATTTTAGTGACTCTGCGTCCAAAACAGGTCTGATATCAAGCATACGGTTCGCGCACTGGTGTCCTACGAGACACTTGCACGCGGCGACACTTTCACGCGCCTTTGCCACTTCTATAACCTTACATGTATTATTAAGATTTCTATGGATTAAATTGCCATCTTATATTTGTAACTCCTTTAACCCAAAATTCAAGCAATATTTACTCGGATCGGATACAAGTATGACCACAGAAATATATAGAATGGTTGTAATCACAATTTTACTTGCGATTCATGCATAGCAACTTTCCGAACAAACTACGCCTTACATATTGGCGTCATTATTTTTCAAAAATTAATTTTAATCAAATGTACTTTACAGAATTTAATTGAGAAGAATTGCCAAACTTAAGTGGCAGTGGGCGGGGCACATTGTTCGCAGAACGGATGGCCGATGGGGCAGTAAAGTTCTGGAGTGGCGACCGCGTACTGGAAGGCACAGCGTGGGTAGGCCCCCCACAAGGTGGACCGACGACCTGGTGAAGGTCGCGGGAATCCGCTGGATGCGGAAGGCACAGGACCGGTCGTTGTGGCGATGCTTGGGGGAGGCCTATGTCCAGCAGTGGACGTCTTTCGACTGAAATGATGATGATGATGTACTTTACAGCTTTTGTTTCTGCAGTTAGAAACAGCACAAAAAGGCATTTTTGCGTGTCACAAGGCGTGCTGAGAAAGGCTTTGAAATATCCTGCACTATGGTGCATGGTGCTGCCACGCGCGCCCTGCACACATGGCCATTTTATCAATTTCTGTGAGTATGACAGTAAGGTATGCACACAAAAGCTAATAGTTTCCTCATGTTCTGCCCGCAGGCGAGGCGATGTATCCACGTCTTAACAATTCTGACTATGTTTGTTATACGATACAATATTCAGAATATTATGGTATTCAGTACCGCAGTAATGATAATGTTGTTACGTGTAATGTAAGTAAATAGGTAATTATATCAGATTCTATATTAGTCTGCTGAAATGAACCTCCCAATGACAATAATAATCGGTCGATCCTACACTGAACTCCAGAATCTCTCAAATACTTTGGTGAAGTACATTTTTTTTTGTTTTCGGGTGGCAATCCTCATGGATACCCTCCGTGTGGGGACGGCGGGGGGGTATGTCGGACTCTTACCGACTAAAACCACACTGTGACCATCCTCTGCACAAAATAGAGGCACTCCGGGATCTCCATTCGACTGCGCCGGTGGGGGCACCGAGAGAGGTCTAGAGGGGTCTAGTGCTATGCCTTTGGCACTTCCCGGGAAAACAATATTGTTTCCTCCACAGTAGCACGCGACTACCACGTACTGCTATCCTCCCCAGGGTAGCTTAATAGACCCCTCGAGTCCCCACAATCTTAGCGTCCACGATGCCGAAGGTCCCCCAGATGCCAGATGTAGCGGCAGGGGATGCGGCCCTTCGCTCTCTCTGGGCCTTGCGCTATGGCGGTTGCCTCCCCGGCGACGCCTTCTCCGAGCGGGATTGGCCCTCTCCCGATCTCGGTCTGCGGCCTCCTTCTGAAGTACCTAGCACTTCCTCTAAGCGCAATCATGTCTACAGGTTTAGTTTTTTTGACAAAAATTAAACCTAGACATAAAGGTTAAGATTTACTAAATTGCATAAAATCACGTAATTATGACCCTAATGAAATTCTTAAAAGTGAAACTAGTTTTTTTATTAGTTTATCATCAACCATCAACTCAGCCTATCGCAGTCCACTGCTGGACATAGGCCTCTCCCAAATTTCGCCACAACACTCGGTCCTCTGCCTTTTACATCCAGTCCCCCCCTACTACTTTCTTCAGGTCGTCGGTCCACCTGGCTGGGGGGCGCCCTACACTGCGTTTGCTGATTCGCGGTCTCCACTCAAGGACTCGTCTGCTCCAGCGGCCATCGGTCCTTCGACAGATGTGGCACGCCCACTGCCACTTTAGCTTACTAATCCTACAAGCTATGTCGGTCACTCCGGTTCGTCTCCGGATAATCTTGTTACAGATTTTATCCTTCAAAGAAACTCCAAGCATAGGTCGCTCCTTAGCTCGCTGAGCGACTTTGAATTTGTGGACTAGCCCAACTGTCAGTGTCCACGTCTCTGCACCGTCATGTCAGGCAGGACGCACTGGTTGAAGACCTTTGTCTTCAACTTTGCGGTATTAGTATATCGGTATTAGTTCATAATATTCTGGAACCAAGTTTAATTAGATGTAGTAGCAGACGATGTCTGTCGAAGGACCGATGGCCGTTGGAGCAGACGAGTCCTTGAGTGGAGACCGCGTATCGGCAAACGCAGCGTAGGGCGCCCCCCTGCCAGGTGGACCGACGACCTAAAGAACGTGGCTGGGGGGGACTGGATGCGGAAGGCAGAGGAACGAGCGTTGTGGCGCAATTTGGGAGAGACCTATGTCCAGCAGTGGACTGCGATAGGCTGAGTTGACTTGAGTAGCAGACGAAAGGAAAGTGCTGCCGTTGGCGGGGACCGGGGGGCGGACGGCGCGTTATGATTGATCGGCTCAAATGTTCGGTGACATGATTGGTGACGGAGTGACGTCCCGATTGGTGGCTGGGCGTAAGATATGCAGTGCTACTGCATATGATTTGTGACCGGGGGTATCCGGCTAATAGGCGTCTAGAGGCTACTGACATAGGTTTTGTTTAGGTCTGTGTATAGGCTACTGACATAGGCTTTGTTTAGGTCTGTGTATATACCTAAACAAAGTCTATGTCAATCCAAAAAAATAATTCATGTAATTGCCATGAAATTTAATTTCGTGGTATTAATTACTACTTACAATACGAACATGAGAAATAAGTTTAATTCAGAATGACAAAAACAGTTGAAAAGGTCTTAAAAATATTTATGTTTTAGAGGAAACTGATGTTTGTGTTTTGTTAAATAGGGTTTTGAATCTGAAATTACATAAATTATAAATTGAATTCACATAGACTTCAGCTAATAAACCGTACATAATCAAAATCGTCTGAAAATATACGAAATTGAAATTAAAAACGAAAAAACGTAGAATTAGTGATTAAATGAAGTTGAGAATGTAGCAAAATCCTCGTGGCAGGAAGATCCTCTTAAACAAAACATATAACTTCGTTCACAGTAGGTATATACGCTTATAGCTAAGGGGGTTAATTTTCCCTAAAACTCGTAATTAATGCGAAAACAGGGATGCTACGCTTGCAGTTTTAGTTGTAACACAAACTAGAGGATCACCCGGAGGTTGAACCCTGGTTAATCAATTAACTATCGTAGTTAAACTAATCCTAATCGAATACATGCCTGATGTGTTGTTATACTTATGTATTATTTGTTTATACATATTTATTAATACATACTTATGTATTATAAGTATGTATTTACAAAAAAAAATAGTATATAAGTATTATATCCATTGTCTAGTAGGGACCCATAGTACAAGCTCTGCTTATTTTGGGACTAGATGGTGCTGTGTAAAAATGTCTCAAAAATATTTATTTTATAAATGTTTATTTATTTTATACCTAGTTCTATGAATATTGTGGAGCTATAAATACAGTAAAGGCTCTTTTTGTTTTTCCGCATATTCGAGTTTCACGCAAACAAGATTTTCTTAAAGTTGTTTAGTTAAGGTTGATTTTCTAATAACACATTAATGAATTATCACCGAATATAACATTAGAAAAGGCGACTATGGGATTCACCAGAGGATGGGCAGCAGCGTTCTCTGCGTATTTAACCAACCAACTGCGGTCGCCAACTTGCCTGCCAAGCGTGGTGATTATGGCATATCCCTCCGTTTAGGGGAGGCCTATGATCAGCAGTGGACGTCTTTTGGCTGAAATAATGATGATTAAAGAAATAAAGGAATACGAATAGTAAAATACGAATAGTAGATTAAAGAAATAAAGGAATACGAATAGTAATTTATAACACCATTGATACAATATTCTGACAAATAAATGAATTGAATTGAATTGAATTGAAAATCTTTATTTCGAGTAAGAATAGGTTTCATAGTAGGTTAGTACCATTTATTACACCACGGAAAGCTCTTCGTGATAACAATACCTAATGTATTGAAAGACAAAAAGAACTTTACTATCTAGGAACTCATCTTGTTGATAAAACTCTGTATATCATATAGCACGTTTAGTGCCATGAATAGGTATTCCCCGAAAGCATTTGAGGCTATACGAAAGACGTTTAAGGGAGCTTCTATATAGCTCATATATGGCCTTGTAGAGCTTATGTGAGACGTTGTCGTAAAGCGAGATGGTTTGACAAGCAATTTGAGGAACTGTAGGTTTTGGTAAGTGCCAGTTTTTCGGTGCGAGATATTTCTGAAGAGATTTTACGTGTTCGTGCTTTGAAATTAAATAGTGTTGAAATGTATGGAAACAGTTGTTGGGTGTGTTATGAAAGTTTTGTCAATTTTTATTGTAGTTTTCCTACTTATTAACGTCAGGTGCCTATAATAAAACAAAGATCAGAATCAGTCTACTTTATACCTCAGATATTTCTAGTTTCTAATAGAAATATATCCGTATTCGTATTTGACTACGACTGTGGTCTGATGGTTCGAGTGTCGGACTGCTGATCACAAGGTCGTGGGTTCGATTCCCACAGGACACAAATATTTGTAATTAGTATTTGGTTTTTTTTTGTTTATTTGTTATTTGTTTTTTATAAGTGTTTGTGTTGGTCTGGGTGTTTCTTAAGTATTATAAGTAAGTATTTACAAAAAAAAATATGTATATAAGTATTATATCCAGTGTCTAGTACCCATAGCGCAAACTCTGCTTAGTTTGGGACTAGATGGTAGTGGTGTGAACCGGAGGCAATTCCAGCCTCCGGAGATTTACCGGTGCTCGTGGTACGGGCGCCGGTGAAATTACAATCACATGAAACTTTCATCTTTAGGTCTTAGTTTGGCGAACGTGATTTGCTATACCATTTAGGTGATTTAGGCAATAACCTAGGTTGTATTACAGTTCTTATGTGCAAAGGTAACCGCTTTACACCAGGTTGACCTCTAGCCCATTTCGTCATCCTATTCAACAAAAAAAACTAAGCTTTTACTTATTCTGTCCTGTTTATTTTCCAGACACTGTTTCTTAAAGCATAGCTAACATGAATATGCACAATAATCGCCAGCTTTTTGCATTCACAGGTATACTCAGTGACGTGATAGTGGCAACATTAGCAACCTGTCAGAGACTGCATACAATTGGTTACTGCGGTGACACTAATGGGTTATTGTTCTCTCACTGCAGTTACTACAATAACCGCTAAGCTGGGTTTACAGCATCAAACTGTATAGACATCATATCGCGACGATTTTGTAAACGTAAATATGTTGGTTCGTGCACAATTATGAAGGTAGGTATTAAATATTTTTATCGGAATAGAAGTTGTATCGTAAAACATTTAATTTTATATTTTTGATGATACGTTGAAATATCGTCATATTAAACAATACTGGTGTTGATTCTCTTATTCACGAACTAAACTTATTTTAAACTATCGCTCTCTTTTACTAATATTAGATATAAGAAAGGATGGCAAAAATTTTAGTGGCGTCAAATTAGTTTACGTGTTACATTTGTTTGTATTTTAGTCTGCACGTTCCGACATCACGACTAAACTTGTATGGATATTTTAATACCGACTAATTTAACAGCACTAAAATTGTTGCCATCTCTTTCTTGTGTCTACTATAAGTAAAAGAGAGCGATAGTTTAAAATTAGTTTAGTTCGTGAACAAGAGAATTGACACCAATGCCGAAAAGATGTTCTGAATTGATGTTGAATTCATTCGAAATAATTCAACTTTTTTTTTAATTCCGTTCGATTCTACATATTTGGTTGTAGAAAGTTTTATTAGAATTGTTTTCAGAATATTAAGCAAGTTGCAACAAGGATTAGATCTACCAGAGATATGATGGTCTTGCGTTACGTCTTATCACTCATAGAGCAAATGATTATTGCTAGGTACTAGGTAAAAGTCATAGTCAATTTATTTTATTTCGTATAAGCATTTACATGCGCTTTCAAAACATTAATTATGAATCTAGTTGACGGTTCCAAAAAATTGGCCTTATGGAGAAGAGCCGGGACGAAACTCCATGGATATACTCTTTTCAAATAATCAACGGTACATTGATTTGTTACATGATTTGGAAAGTTCCTTCATCTTTTCAATCATTTTTTAAAGCTCAGTCTGATTTGAAGCCGAACATTTCACAATCTTCAGCGGAATTTAGGAAAATATTCTCTGAGATAGAAATATTCCCACATTGCGTCACAGTCGTAATAATACCGTAAGGTTCAATGCCGATGTTTGGCCGCCACGGTATCAGGGCTTACCGTAATATATGGCACGAGTGGAAGCCAAGCTAGGCGATGCAATAAGATGTCGTTGTAGCTCGTGTCGGGACAGTTTTACTGTTATTTGGATGCCTATTTTCCTTTGTATTGTATAGTTTGTTGAAGAATTGGGACTGCCAAATATCAGTACCGAGTTTAAATAGAATTCTTACACATTTGAAAAACAAATAAGAAAAAGATTTCTATACGTAAGTAGCAAGCAATTAAATCCGGAAAATGGAAAATGACGTCCAAACAGAAAAAAAGGTTGGCAAAGAGAACACTAAAGTAGAAAGCACTGACATGCAATGAAAACTTTTAAAAAGGTATATTTAATCTGCTTGGCGTGTAAATGGAAAACGATTAGCCTTTCTACAGGCTAAACAGAACTTCGTGTATCAAAATAACTCACTGTGTTCCAAAATATAGTAAAAGTGCTTTTCCCGGCACTGTAGCTAAGTATGGAAATAAAAAGAAATGTACCTATCCTCGTTGAATAGGCTTCTGATAAACAGAATACATTACGAGAATAATGCGGCTCTCCTCAGATAAAGCCTCCGATAAATACGGAACGGCGAACAATACCTCTTGAGGATATAAAACCGAATCCGAAAAACACCTTTTGTAACTATCCCAAGAACATTCTACACAAAATTCCATCAAACTTATTATTCGAAAGATGCTTTCGAGTAGAATATCAAAAGATTATCTCATGACGGGTTTGGAGCATCTTTCATGTATATTTTTGAAACGCTTTGCTCGGGACTGTCTTCTGAGGCTGTCTACAAACGCGTACAAGAATGACAACGCTTTGTAGTCAATGCCTGCGGCATCTCATGCAGTATCTCTCACATGTAAAGAAACGGTTTTTTGGCATGTTGAAGCGATGTTTTGTGAATTTTCTCTGATCCTTTTGAATTTTTGTCTTAAAGACTCGTCTTGTGGTTCTGAATAGATGACATCAAATCTCACGGATTTATAAAGATTCATTAATTAATCTTAACTATTATAAAATTGTAAACGTCTGTTTGTTTATTTGTTTGTTTGTTTGTTTGTTCCAGCATCACGCTAAAACTACTGGACCGATTTTGATGTTTTTTTTTTTTTTTGAAAGCTGATGATTTGACTTAAAAACTGGTATGGGTTTTGAGAAAGAAAGAAAGAAAGAAAAAAAGAAAATAAATAATTCGTGGGTTGCGTACTCACCCGACAGATCGAAGCTTCTATGTACGATGGAGCGGAGTGGAGTGGAGTGGTCAGGGGATGGGACTGGGGATGGGACTGGGGACGGGACAGGGGACGGGACTGGGGACGGGACAGTGGACGGGACAGGGGACGGAACATGGGACGGGACATGAGACGGGACATGGGACAGTACAGTGGGACGGCACATGGGACTGGACATAGGATGGGACATGGGACAGGACATGGGACATGGGACGGGACGATAGTGATATAGTGGGACAGTAGGATAGTGGGACAGTAGGACAGTGGCAGTGGGACGTTGGGACGGTGGGACAGTGGGGAAGTGGGGCAGTGGGGCAGTGGGACAGCGGGGCAGCGGGACAGTGGGCCGGTGGGGCTGTGAGGCAGTGGTGTATCGGGGTAGCGGTGCATTGGGGCAGTGGGGCAGTGGGGATGTGGGGCAGCGAGGCAGCGAGGCAGCGGGAGTGGGGCAGCGGGGCAGCGGGGCGGGAAAGCGGGGCAGCGTGGCAGTGGGGCAACGTGCCAGCGGGGCAGCGGGGCAGTGGGGTACCGGGGCAGTGGGGCTGTGGGATAGTGGGGCAGCGGGGTAGTGGGGCAGTGGTGTAACGGGGCAGCGGGCAGCGGGGCAGCTGGGCAGTGGGGCAGCGGGGCAGTGGGGTAGCGGGGCAGCGGGGCAGTAGGGGAGTGGGGCAGCGGGGCAGGCTGTGGGGCAGTGAGATAATGGGGCAGCAGGGCATTGGGGCAGTGGGGCAGCGGGGCAGCGGGGCTGTGGAGAAGCGGGGCAGTGGGTTACCGGGGCAGCGGGGCAGTGGGGCAGTGGTATAGTGGGGCAGCAGGGCAGTGGGGCAGTGGGGAAGCGGGGCAGGCTGTGGGGCAGTAGGATAGTTGGGCAGCGGGGCAGTGGGGTAGCGGGGCAGCGGGGCATTTGGATAGTGGGGCAGCGGGGCAGTGGTGTAGCGGGGCAGTGGGGCAGCGGGGCAGCTGGGCAGTGGGGCAGCGGGGCACTGGGTTACCGGGGCAGCGGGGCAGTGGGGCAGTGGGGCAGAGGGGCAGCGGGGCAGTGGGTCAGCGGGACAGTGGGGCTGCGGGGCAGTGGGGAAGCGGGGCAGTGTGGCAGCGGGGCAGGCTGTGGGGCAGTGGGATAGTGGGGCAGCGGGGCAGTGGGGCAGTGGGGGTATCGGGGCAGTGGGGGGCAGCGGGGCAGGCTGTGGGGCAGGGGATAGTGGGGCAGTGGGGTAGCGGGGCAGCAGGGTAGCTGGGCAGTGCGGCAGAGTGGAGGCGGGGCAGCGGGGCAGCGGGGCAGTGGGGCAGTGGGGTAGTGGGGCAGCGGGGCAGCGGGGCTGTGGGGAAGCGGGGCAGTGGGTTACCGGGGCAGCGGGGCATCTGGGCAGCGGGCAGTGGGGCAGCGGGGCAGGCTGTGGGGCAGTGGGATAGTGGGGCAGCGGGGCAGTGGGGCAGTGGGGGTATCGGGGCAGTGGGGGGCAGCGGGGCAGGCTGTGGGGCAGGGGATAGTGGGGCAGAGGGGTAGCGGGGCAGCAGGGTAGCTGGGCAGTGCGGCAGAGTGGTGGCGGGGCAGCGGGGCAGTGGGGCAGTGGGGTAGTGGGGCAGCGGGGCAGCGGGGCTGTGGGGAAGCGGGGCAGTGGGTTACCGGGGCAGCGGGGCATCTGGGCAGCGGGCAGTGGGGCAGCGGGGCAGTGGGGCAGCGGAGTAGTGGGGCAGCGGGGCAGTGGGGCAGCGGGGCAGTGGGGTAGCGGGGCAGTGGGGCAGCGGGGCAGTGGGGCAGCGGGGCAGCTGGGCAGTGGGGCAGCGGGGCAGCTGGGCATTGGGGCAGCTGGGCAGCGGGGCAGTGGGGCAGCGGGGCAGCGGGGCAGTGGGGCAGTGGGGCAGCGGGGCAGTGGGGCAGCGGGGCAGTGGGGCCGTGGGGTATCGGTGCAGTGGGGCAGTGGGGCAGCGGGGCAGCGGGGCAGTGGGGCAGTGGGGCAGCGGGGCAGCGGGGCAGCGGGACAGTGGGACAGTGGACTGGACTGGAATGGACTGGACTGGACTGACGTGGGTTAGCAGAATTTAACGCGAGCGGAGCCGCGGGTAAAAGCTAGTTATTTATAAAGATAGATATTTATTTTTTGCATGGAAGTAAATACCTAGTAATAATTTCAAATATGCAGCCTGCCGACCCAACTAATCGTACGACTATGACATTAATTACACTATTAGGGTACAAATCTACCGTTTTGTCTAAATCCACTGGTTTTAGGGAGAATAGAAGGCTCGTTATGATTTTATTAGCAGGATATCATGGATTGAACTTTCGTAAATTCAACAGTTTTCATCTAATTATTATCTAGCTGAAAATTAGGAATCAAATGCCAAACAATAATAGGTAGTCAAAGTACCTACCAATATTTGAGCGGCTCTTGATGACAATATATCAGTTCCTTAGCTTGGAAAGCTTCTTCTAATTTTAGACAAAATATCACAACAAACTGTACGTGTCCTTATTATGTTCCGCCAGCAGCGTTTTGTGCACTTTGACGTCTGACGTCTAAAGAAAACGTTTGGAGTTAAGACTTAACGTTCTTATGACTCGTCAAGTAAAATAATTCTTGTGATCGTTTTGATAGCAAAAGATTAAAGTCTTCTAGACTTGTGGCTGTACATTGTCGATATTTCTTTGTTTGGGCATCTTTAGAGAGTTTCTGAAGTGGAAAGTTATTCTTTTAAAGAAATGTTTGAATGGACGTTCGTTTCTCGTGTGTATTGAGCGGTAAATATAAAGATGTGGCAAATCAGTGGATGTTCGATGACATGAATATTGAACTATGTTTACGGGACTTGTCGCTCACAATTAAATCAAAATGTAACGAACATTTGACATGAATATTGTAATAAAATTCGAGTAATGTTCATGAGAAATGTGATATTTTGAAACTGTTATTAAGATTTAGAGATTAGTCGATTACTGCAAATGGAAATTCAAATTTTGTAGACTACATAATTTAATTGTATCGTATGTATTTACAGCTGTTGGAATACATGAAAAGCAAACATGATTCCCCGGATTACCTACAGAAAATGAAGGTAAATACTAATTTGATATTGTTTGCCAGTCTGAGCTAAAGCTAGTTATTGTAGTAGTTGAATTGTAAACATTAATTAGCGATTTCAGGTTGCTACACTGTAACTTTCAATGGACTTCATTTAAATCAGTAATGTATATTTTGATTACATTAATTTGTTATCTTTCTGCTGTTATCTTTTTTGTTTCGTTTACAAAAAAAAAAGAATATCTTAAGACTAAGTAGAAAATTATCTTTGTTATAGAGTATCTTTAATACTTAAAAATGTAAAAGGTGATAACTAATATAAACAAACGAATATATACGTTCAGATGGCATTATTTTTTCAATGCGGTATTTCTCGAAAATGAGATTTAATAAAGTGTGTCGTGTATACGTAAATAAATAAATAAAATTAACTATCACTATTCTATTCGTTAAAATCCCGTATGGGGTATATGGTAAAATGTCGTCGCCTGAACGTGGCCTTATAAATTGCTAGATGTGTTAAGGAAACCGATGCATGTCACGCTAAAACACCGACATCTGACAGACTCGCGGTCGGAGCCAGCCACACATTATACTTATCACTTATAATTGTTGTTTTATAAGCGTTTTAACATGTCTAATTATTCTGATTATGAGATTTTCATTTTCATACGTTTATTTTCTCGCTTACTTGCCAAAATATAATTTACACTCTTTAAGAAAGTCAACTAACAGAATATTTATAAGGGTGAGCAGTAGAATCAATCAATCAATTTATCAATTTAACTGATCTACGTACAAAATTCTTTAACATTATTTTTCTTACATATTTTAGTATCCTTTTTATTCAACCACGCAGAATTTTCTAACTTTTCTTTACGAGCAATTAATAAGGACAATCTTGCATCCATTCATTATGCAATTTCCTAGAATTCTTGGTACGGCGGCCCACTATCTCCACATTAAGCTGAGCAGGATTTATCTGGAGAACGGCGAGACCATTCTTTACTATTACCAACTAGAAACGGCTGGGTTTTACGTGTTGCGTGAGTTATTGACTTTTGCGATGTTAGGCTGCGGAGATTTCTATGAAAATGTTAGAAAGCTAGGTGAGAATGTAGAATTACTTGCTCGGTAAAAATAACACAAGAACTGAATAAAGACAAAGATTAAGTTGGATATGCAGAAATAAAGTATACCCTCAAACATGGGTATATGCACACTTCAAAACTACAGATTAATTTTAATTTATTAGAAGGTGAAGTTGTCTGGCTATTTATGCCTACAAACTTATCAAAATCTGGTAGTCTCGTACCAAACAAAACCACCCAAAAAGCTCTATAAAATTTTCCAGTCCATAAAACAATCTACTACCACAAAAATCCGGAACATAGCAACATTACACAACGAAGTCACGTACTGAAGTCATTTGACTTCATTGTTATTGGATAAGTAGGCACTCGGCAATAAGGCGCCCTAAGCCAGATATAAGAACCGCAGTTAATTTACAAGTAAATTATTAAACGACTTTAATACGCAGAGTAATACCGTTAAATGTGGAGTTTTGTCTAAATTAGCAGTCAAATCTTACCGCTTTGCAAATACTAATGAACTAGGTAGACTCTTATTGCCTCGCAATTGCATTTGGAGAAGGGATTTCGTCTTTAAATGCAAATGTTATGTAAATAGCGGCGATGGGTTCAGTCGGAAAAAAAGTAGCTGCAATGGGCAATCTGTAATAACAGCTTAAGATTTTATAAGAGGTTTTTATCAAGTCAAAGTTGGCAAACATTTTCACTACCTTTTTGCGGATATCACAGTCGGTACCTTTAGTTTACTTTCACCAATTCATTTGTCGAGTACTTACTATTACATATCACTTAAATGCTGGATGTCTTCCAACACTTGAAAACAAGTTGACAGTCGTAACTGAGCCATACATCGTTTATATGGACGACGTACTATCGATCGATAGCTTGTTAAAAAACATAAAAATCGACGGAAGGCAAAACTCTTGCATAATGCACTAGACAACGGTACGTAATTTTGCTACTTACAGTGAGATTACAGTTTCATGTTCTATAATTCTATAAAATGAGAAGTGCTTTGATTTTAACCACATAAGTTTAATTAGCTGAGCTTTATTGTGATTTGAATACAGTGAAAAGAAAAGTCAAAATATAGAATTAAGCTTGTTAGCAGATACTAATGGTAAATTTCCAAGAATTAGCCAAGTTGATTTTAACGAGTAAATTTGGCAGGAATCGGAGTTACGAATAAATATTGTTAAAACTAAGAAACTTCTTCATTATTCATGGCATAGGAAAACCAGGTCATCATTATTTTACAGTAGGTCAAAGTTTTTGCCCATTTCCACCTAAAAAACTTTTACGATTCCAATGGGAAATGAAGGTTTACTCTGTTTTAAGCTAGGTATAAATAAGTGTTTATCATTACGACATCTTACTTTCTTGGTAACCTCAATTTAATTTAAGTCAACGGAATGACAAAACTGCTTCTACAATAATAATATGTTTAGTTCTAAAATCAACATTTAAGGTATGGGTAACATCTACCTTCCAAAATATAAAAATACATCTTTCCTGTATACAATATTAATGCATACCTATCACGTAACAGGAAAGAACCTCCATAATCTGATTCCAAGCATCTCGCGACATCCCATGATTGGCGCAAGGACAGACGAGTATGTTACGTTCAAGTCAGTATATATGTACTTGTTGGCGCGAACGCAACAAATTTTCATACCAAAGGAAACTCAGACGTAAAATGTATTTTTAGTGGAAACACGAAAGAGAATTCTGGCAATAAAATTTTATCCACCAGCGCCCCGGGTGTAGGCATATTCTGAACGTTGTACGTGGAGCGACGGCGTTAATCTAAAGTAGACCCTAAAATTGGAATGTAAATGAATTTAAGTATTTTGTTAAGAAAAAAGAGCGATCCGTTTTTGTCTGAATAGATGGACGCTGTCGTAGAATTGGAACATTAATTTTGATCTTTTCTACGATTCTGTTTGGATTTCAAATGGCTATTTTTGTAACTAATTTATTGTTGCCTATGTTCTATTATTAAATAAAAAAAGCAAAAAGCTTTGATCCTAACTAAATAATATATTCACTGTTACAGAATTGAAATACGAGAATGTTACAATAAATTTCTTTGTAGTTTTCCATGAAATGAGTTTAGTTTTCATTCCGAGGACAAATTAAGTAACGGCTTCATAGAATTGGCTGCTTTTCCTCTAAGTGTTGTATATATTTTGCGTCTAATAATTAAAGCGCATAGGAATTAATGTCTTTGTAGTAATTTTGTCAGTTCATTTACCATAATATTCCGAGTTTCTTGAGCGATGTTTTTGATTTACCTTACGGTACGAATATCAAAAACACTACCTTATTCAGATTTCCCACCATAACACATGCCTCTAGAATAAGCCCCCAGAGATTACCATACAACAACGGTGTCGCAGTCTGGAATATTCGTGACACGATCTGATTTTGTTCCAGCGTATCGGTGTTTTGAACACGTTTACGTAAACTTATGGGAGATGATGTCACAAAAATGGCAGATGGTTACTGGATAAAAGACACGAGACTGTCGATATAAACAGTGAAAGTATCATTCAGAAGAGCGTAGATAATTATGATGACAACTGAGTAGATGAAGGCGTTGGCTGTTACTGTAAACATATCATCATTTATCATTAAGAATGGTGTTAAAATCATCTAAAATTAATTTAATATGTTAGGAACAACAGGATTTAGGAGTGAAAAATATTGAAAAGAAGTAGTAAATTAAAACTCAGTCCAGCTTCACTGTAACTATATATAATATATATAGCACATGTCAAGAGACATACATTATTTTCATATTAAAGAACTAATTAATTTAAGAGATTAAAAAGAAAGACAAAAGACAAAGACAAGGATATATTTATTTGCAGAAAACATGTGTTGATTATAATAAAGATGTAAAACACAACAACATTTGGAACATTTTGTAATGTTAAGTATGCGTTCCGAAAGCGAAGAACAAGTTTCCAACTGCGTAAAATAATTTTCTAGGCGAATAGAGATAATTTTCTAATAGACTGGAGTTAATCTAGTCACGGGTATTTTCTAATACATTAAAATAGACTTTGGGTAGGTTTGTCGATCGACCTGGATTATATGATTTTGAAATAACCGAGTATGTAGAAACGTTAATGAACAAATTTCCTTTTACTGCTTAAGAGTCGGAAGTCTTAGGATGTTTAGCAACAGTAAGTTAAGCAAAAGTTTTGTCAATACAAATATGAATAAGCTATAACACTTTTTATTGCTTAAACTGAAAGTACTAAAGTCTGCTTATGTTTTTTTTACTTATAATATATTTGGGTCAAAGGTGGTAGTAAAACAGTAGCAATAATTGAAATCATCTTTTGCTAAAGTATGGATTACATTACAACAGAAAACCACTTGCTTCCTTCATTTGAAATATACATAAAACAGCAACAAATCTGTTCTAATGTTATTCTATCTAATTCCCTAATCCGCAGTTTCAATGAAACACCCCATAAAACTGTACACTGACATAATTCTAGCAGCAGATCACACAAATGAACAGACAAACTTTATAGGATCATATGCATAATAAGGTAACCGTTAAACCTCTTCGCAACGGTACCACAAACTATCTTCGAAAGGGATTTTGGCGAAATCTTTCACAAACCCCATAATATTCCGTGGGGACTATTAAAGAGCCCGTATGGTGGTGCATGGATAGGCAATTTTGGAATTGTTTTGGCCGGTCCTTCGGACCCTCGAATAGTTGAGGCCGTTGAGGGTAAGGATAACACGTGTGTCTTGTCTGGGCTTTAAGAAACTTTGAGTGATGAGTTTCTGCATGAATTTATGTTGTATTTCTAAGAGAACTCCGAATAAGGAAATAGTCGTTGTGATATTGCCTCGAGCTACTAGCATGTTATTGTAGTCCCTTCTTGTTATCTAGGTGAGTGCGAGTGCAGAGATTTAATAGTGTGGGTGTGGAGATCTAATCCTTATTAAATAATATTTATTATATTCTTTACTGTACATACAAACAGAAACAGTAGTTTATAGAAAGATCCATCATCAATACCTTTATTGATAGATCGATCGACGATATGGATAGATCTGTGAGGAGCTGAGGAGTTATATTTTTCATTATTCTTATATAAAATTCTTTCTTCCAAGAAAATAACAAAGATTTCAGATTAATAATTTCCATAAACTTTTCATGCTAAATTGTAATCTTCTCAAGTTTTGTTACTACATAATAATCAGCATTTGATGTCATAATAAAACATTTGAATACATTAATTAACAAAACTAAACACTCTGAATTCTGACTTCAATGATCGTGTGTTTTCCGAAAAACAATAGAACAGTTTTCTTCCAACAGATGTTATCCGTGTGATAGGCATTTCAATCAGGTGGAAACAGAATTAATTGATTTATCAGAAACGGTATGCTAAGGAACCTATGTATACTAGAATAAATAGCAATTTCTCTTTGAATAGTCCACTTCTTAGAAAACGTCCTAATATACTAAAATTTTAATATTATGAAGTAACTTTTCGTGATTTTGTCAGTTCAGCAACACAATGTAGCCAACTTTCAGATCAATTAGATTACACAGGTATTTTCAACTTATTATGGATTGGATCGAGTTTAAATAAAATGTCGAACGAATTATAACAATTTCTTATGCTTAAGCACTATTCCAATAACAAAATAGTCAGAGTAGTAACACTTGTTGCGTTATTTAAATGTGCATGAATTTGTTGTCAAAATCAAAACATAATGTGAAAAGTGGTTCTGCGAACATTTTTTATTATTTAAAGTTTTTGTAACTATTATGATTGTTAGCCTATAATAGATTGTATAACCTCTGACAAAAATGAGGCCAGCTTAAAGTTAAATAAATTCAAAGCACTATTTCAAGGTAAACAAATTGCTTTTACATGGCATTACCACGAAAATGTGTATCAATTTTCTTCGCATTATGTCTGTTTACGAGTCTTTTCAGTTGTGTTCTTAGCTCTTCAGTCTTCAAGGAGCAAAAGAAAATATACAGACAACTTATTAAAAGGTTCTTTGAAAAGGCTCAATGGGAAGTAATATTGTGTTTCGTAATTTCACGAATCAACGTTTCTAATGTAGGGACGGAGCGGCATTGTCAGCGTATATTGAGGAAAATGTCTTCACAAACCTTCATTTTTTTGGTAAAGAGTATCATAATAATAGTCGTAGTTATACCGGGATCAATGCTAAGGGCTGAGGTAGACATTAAATTTTTTGATGGAGAAACTGTTTGAATGAAGCTTTGTTTATTTATTTAATTCTTTATGCACTACTGGGTACATGCAAAAAAAACTACAACTACGGTCAAAGAATTGCCTGGTTTAGGACTTGCCTACAAGATTAACTGTTTTATTGACACTCTTTTTATCCTCGTATTTCCCAATTATGTTGGAGTCGACTTCCAGTTTGTCAGATGCGGCTGAACATCAGTATTTTACACGGAGCGACTGGCAGCAGACCCCCGTATCCCAGTTACTAGGTGTACTACTGGTGGGTCAAATTGGTGGATCCACGAGTCATACACCGTTATACCGACATCCGTGTTCCGTGTGGTGCTGGACATAAAGAAAGCACCACCCTTATCTCTTCTCATGGGTGTCGTAAAAGGCGACTA
This sequence comes from Asteroscopus sphinx, assembly GCA_949699075.1. Lineage (NCBI taxonomy): Eukaryota > Metazoa > Arthropoda > Insecta > Lepidoptera > Noctuidae > Asteroscopus > Asteroscopus sphinx. Next base: position 1,365,201 of record OX453007.1, read on the forward strand.
AGGGTTTCACCAGAGGATGGGCAGCAGCGTTCTCTGAGTATTTAACCAACCAAATGCGATCGCCATCCCACCTGCCAAGCGTGGCGATTATGGCATATCCCCTTGGGGACGCCTATGAGCCACAAGTGTATAGCCGTCAGTAAAAATAAACAACCAAGAAAGCCTATTAATCATCTCCATAATATTCACACAACTACAAGTATCCGTTTATCCTCTTAATTTATTCTCACTAATCCAAAAACAGCATACAAAATGAAGTTCCGTCTTACTTTAATTCCAAAAACAAAGACAAAATCCACACTCACTTAAAATTTTAATACCCTCCCACCACCACTTTGGAAGCAGTATATTATTACCATAAAACAAACTACCCTACATTCCGCTGACTTAAAGGATTACAGTCGAAATCCAACGAAACTAGCGAAAATAATGCGTAAATTAATAAATAAACAAGTTTACGTGTGTTAGGGGTTCATGCTCGAATAATTGCTGGGAAAATAATCTTTCCGCCGGTTATTGGACTAAATGACCGTTGGTAGGAACCGCCATTAATTTTCATGAGCGTACCGAGTACCGGTACCAAGATGTCTATGTTGATTAAATTAGACCCTCACGTTTAACGGCATATGGCCCCCAGTATTTGTTACCTAGTTGTAGTTGCTAAATTAAATTATAACGATAATAATACGTGTTGTAAATCTAAAAGTTTTGACGTATAGCTATGATTGTTGCGTTGCGAGATGTTTGATTAAAGTCCGAATTACGGAACGTTCCTCAAGTAATGTTTGGTTTTCAATCACCTGATCACTACTTAAGGATAGAATCGTTACTTGAGTATCGGTCTTATTCCCATACGGTAATTATAAACTTTAATTCAACAACATAACACACGAATATAAGCTGAAATAGGAAATAAATCTCTACACAAGCGTGGCCGCGACTACACTTGAGTGATTACAGATCAAACTTCTGCTCAAAAACCGAAATAGTGTAGAATAAAGATAAACTTAGCTAAACTGTGGTGTGCCCGGTTAATGGCAATAGGCTCGCCCCCTATTACATGGGACTTATAACAGAACTGGCGAAATGTGGGTGTAGTATACACCTCTGCCTACCCCTTCGGGGAAATACAGGCGTGATGTTATGTTATGTTGAACTGTGGTCAATGAATATATGCTTGAGGAATGTTCTAAAATCAAATCCCAACTCAAAACTAGTTTTAAACAGTGATCAACGTTCGAGGAACGTTCTATAATACGGGCCGCAGTTTTTACGTAAAATCATAAAAAATATGTGAATTGCTATTTTAAAGGTCCATTACAACATCTATCATTGTTTCTATAGCACAAGAAGAAAATAATCAATAAAGAGAAAGTTACCAGTAATCGTGTAAATGCTTTTCACGAAGAATTAGGATTTATTCGACGAACACGAGCTATTTTGCTCTTGCCAATACACATGCCCAGTCTAACATAGAAGAAGAAAATACAGCCGTTATATGGAGAAAACGTTAATCCCTTTGCGTAGCCTTTTATACGTCCTCACCTACTCTCTAGCGGATACACCTCTAGTGGATACAAAAAAATGAATAGACGCGGAAAGATATTAAATATTTTCTTTAGTGCTGAATGTAATCTACCTACAGCTAAGAACGTTTCTTTATAAATATGAAACCTTTCAATGTTACATCAAAAAACATTAATAACGTCAGTTGGGACAAAGGCTGTCTTTAAATTAAATGAAACCTCGGTACAGTTTCTAGCAACACTGCTAAACCAAATAGAGTAAAGACGGCATCTTTATGAAAGTTCATCATGATATTCTGCAATTACACCCACCTTGCTTCTCAGTCCAGGAAGGTAATGAGCGAAACTCATCTAACTTTAAACTACTCTCACAATTCTCTTTCGAAAACTTAAATTAATTTCTCAGATACAAAAATAGTTCGAGAAATGTTCAGTTCAAGTGCTGTTAATAAATTGGGGAATACATCTTGTTCTTTGAGATCTGAAATGATTAACGGCCGAAATTAATATCCAATCTATGCACGATTTCTAATGATGTAATATGTCAAATTTCTATCTCCAGTAGTATCCTACTGGAGATAGAAATTTGACATTTTTATCTACAGTTTTTTAAAATATTTCTTAGTAGCTATAGGCAGATAATGACATTGGTCAATACATAACTAGCAAATCTATCAATCAATATATCAATAATACCCCCACAAGGTAGACCGACGACCTGGTGAAAGCGCAGGATCGGTTGTGGCGATGCTTGGGGGAGGCAATGTCCAGCAGTGGACGTCTTTCAGCTGAAATGATGATGATGATGATGAAATCATTACATTGTAGAAACTTACTTGCCTTATTTAGTAATGTGCATGTCTTTTTAATGCAATTCCTAAATCATATTTATTAAAATACATACTGTTAACAATTTCACACACTAAATAACATTGTTTTACCTAACTACACGTGCAGAACTAGTAATTATATTTTATCAGTAGTTATTTTGACGTGCCAAGATTGAAGAGAGAAAAAACAGAATATAAATCCCCTACGTTTCTGCTACACGTTCAAGTAGTAATGCATTTGGTATTAATGTTGGATGTTACCATAAACTTCCTTGGAATACGTGGAAATAAATCAATAAGTATTTGCTAACGATTCAGGATATCTTTTCAACATGCAAACCTAAAAGAATCATGGGAAAGATCACCTGTTTATCTTCAAAGTAAAATTTATTTGAGAAACACGACTACGGGTGTTCAATAAGGCTTTTAAGTTAACATTAAAACGTAGATTTGTAGTTCGTTAAATCAAATTCCTTTTAAAGCGTGTTCAAATAATCAAATAGACCTATAATCCATTTTAGAAGGCACATTTTGCTTTAGTACTAAAAAGCAAATACTGTTGAATAAGATATAAATAAAATTATAATGTAAACAGTGAAATGACTTTAAACCGCCCGCCCTCACGCTAAAGTTTTAAAAGACAATCAAGACTCAAACGGAACTATCTAAGTCCTATGAAAGTTTGAATGAGTATGTTTTATTTCCGCAGTCTTGTCTTCAGTTCCTACATTAAATTTATATGTATTATATGGATTATGATTAACCTAAAATATCTTGAGGTATTTTATTTCCGCAGTCTTGTCTTCAGTTCCTACATTGAAGTTAAATGTATTATTATATGAATTATGATTAACCTAAAATATCTTAAGGTATTTTATTTCCGCAGTCTTGTCTTCAGTTCCTACATTGAATTTATATGTATTATATGGATTATGATTAACCTAAAATATCTTGAGGTATTTACTTCGCGTAAATCTACAAGTTAAGTTTTGCATTCTTTTTCATTATAGCATCGTTGCCAGTTAGTGTTCACATTCAAATCAATTCTTAAAAACAAACTTTTAACAAGCAAAGTGCGTGCAAGTTGCAAGTGACCGAGCGGAGAACGCATTTTTGGATGGAAAGTTATTGTTTATCGTTGAATATTTCACGTTGTATTTGATGTTACGTTGTTTTTATTATTTATTTAAAGTAATTTAATGATCTTCGTTGGTTGTTTGTTTGGCGCCGACTCATAATTAGTTATTTTTCGCTTTTCAGTTTCTGTTTTCGTCGGTTCAATTTTTTGTTTAAAAGTTTTATTTTAAATTTTTTTGTGGCTAAAATCTAACTTCAGGTCTCCATTATTTTGAAGTGTCTAGAACTACATTATGTGTGCCAAATTTCAACAGAATCGGTTAACAGGTAAGAATTCAGTGGGGGAACAAGCACTCATCCCCTGTTTTCCTACCCTTAGGGGTGGATTTTGATTTTGACTTTGATTTTAAATGAGACCAACTTCGCGATATACCCTATCCATTAAAAAAATTATCGGACCACTCTGTAAAAAGTTATGCGTGGCCATAAATAAATAAATTAATTAATTAATACGCGTCGAATTGAGAACCTCCTCCTTTTTTTTCGTCGGTTAATTATATTAAAAGAAAGATGAAATAAAGAAAGAAGAAATAAAGAACGAAAAATTATTTATTATTAACGACGCAATAAAAATGTACAATAAAACAATAAAATGTATATGAGCGAATTGTATCGAGCACAGTCAGAATATTGATATTAAAATAATAATTCACATTTGAATCAAAAATGAACGAGACGAAGATTTTCATGTAGTAAACTATGTGTAACCACAGCTCTATAGATATTATCTATCCCTTTATTTCGTAAGCAGTAAGGGCGCAGTAAGCAGACTCGGGTGTTGCCACTGTCATGCGGTCAACTATACATTTCTTATATTTTGTATCGACTGTCCTTTCTTTATTTTTTACGTATGTGTTTTTTTGTTTTACTTTCTATGTAACCCCACCTATAACTTACCTGCTTGTGTTTATCATCATTCATCATTTCAGCCGAAAGACATCCACTACTGGACATAGGCCTCCCCCAATTAAGGGGGGGATATGCCATAATCGCCACGCTTGGCAGGCGGGTTGGCGATCGCAGTTGGTTGGTTAAATACTCAGAGGACGCTGCTGCCCATCCTCTGGTGAATCCCTTAGTCACCTTTTACGACACCCATGAGAAGAGATAAGGGTGGTGCTATTCTTTAAGTCCGGTACCACACGGACTTGTGTTTATCACTGTTGTTTAAATGTTGAAAATAAACTATTTTTCTTTCTTTCTTTTTCTTTCTTTATTGGATTTTTCAATAAAATATGTCAAAACATTATAATAAAACTAGTCTAACCGGATTACATCGCGTATTATATTATTTAAATTGGTTAGTTGATTAGACATCCTAATTTTAATAGAAATATGGTTGGTAGCTACCACCTGTTTGGAATCCAGTTCTAAAAATAATCAAGTCCCAAACAGCACGCTATACTGTATAATACAATTGTGAGTGATTACTGCGTGCATCGAAATAATTTTAATTAATAAAAAAATAAAACGGTAGATAAGATTTTTTGGAATATCTGTAAAGACGCTTGTCATCTCTTCCTGCGACCACGAACGCTGCAAAGCTTTCAAAACGTCAGGATAACCAATAAGTAATGTACGCGATGTAATCTGGTTAAACTTGTTTTATTATAATGTGTACAGTTATCGAGAAAACCGAAGAAATTATTAAAGTCGGAACAGTAAGCGGATTTCAAATTCTCGGCAATATTTTTAATGTGCATAGACGTAGAACGTGTGGTAATGAAGCAAAGGCAAGGCTTCTACTGTCAATACGGATTTGTGTCGGTCGTAATATGATTGCGAACTTCCAGGTTTTCGAGAGATGAAGAAAATAATATTGGTATAGGTGCTGAGGTGTGAAATCGGATTTCAAATCTTTTCAAGAACATTTACGGGTGAAAGCAGGTAGACACTGAAAAGATAAGCCTTGTAATTTCCTTATTGAAATAACTATATACTAATTTCTTAGGTTTTCGCGATCACTACACTTTATAATAAAACAAAGTAATATTGTACGGTAGATTAATTTTTTTTTTTTAAATATCTGTAAAGACGCTTGTCATCTTAGTCTACCTGCGACCACGAAATGCTGCAAAGCTTTCGAAACGTCAGGAAAACCAATTTAAATAATATACGCGATTTAATCCGGTTAACGGTCTCTAAAGATAATTTTATATGCAGTAGATTCAATTAAAAATGATATGGCTTTACAGTGTTCAAATAAATATTTTATTTTTATACGAAATAAAGTAAGCAAGAAAAGTAGCTGTCCTGTAGGCGACACCTGCCTGCATCAGTTGAATATCAAGCGAACCGTGTCCGGGCGTCCGGGTGTACGGCCGGTCGGATCGGATCGGATAAAAACGGGACGCAAATGAACGCGGCACGCGTAACAAGCCATCTGCAAACGGAAACTACATTTATTTATTTATTTAACAGCTGCCTACTGTACTTACAGTTGCCCAACACGTACAGTAGGCCAAGTTATAATTTAGGTACATATATAATTCTTATAAGACTAATCACAATCACTTAAAAAATTATGACAAAAGCTGTCAAATTGGTTTATTTTGGTGTACAAAATATCAACTTCTGGTTGTTGAGCAATGAAACTGCATTATTATTTGGAGCATACTGGGACGTGCATGTGCGTGACAGTGGCGCCGCCAATAAATGGCGCGCGCGCAGCCGTGTGTACTTGTCGGGCGCGGATAGGGAACACCGAGCAACAGAGTACATAGTTTATCGGAAGCTTTTATTAATGAATCCACGATTACTTTGAAACCGACTTCAAAAAAAGGAGCAGGTTACGTATCAGGCGGGTTTTTTTTTTTTTCATTTATTTACTCATAAAGTAAGTACTATTTCGTGGGTCTTTAAATCCAGCACAAATCCTCTAATGTATCTACAGTTCTAGACTGACGCGGTTACCAAAATGCATCAAATAACTATCGCTTAGAACTTCACAAAAACAACTTTTTGTACCATCATCGTCATTGTAACACCTTTATATTCATAGTTCATACCATAACAGACCTAGACCTGCCAACAATTGGAGCTACCCCTCTAAGAATTGGACGTTTGTTAGCTCACTGTTCCACAATGAGTCATCATCACTCTGCAAAATCAGTTAAAACAACAAAGATAACCTCTTTCTCGTAAGACTGCCACAAGGAACCATCTTGGGCCCAACTATTTTGTGATATCCTTACAGTATTAAATCTAGTCTTGTTAAAATATTCGGTATAGTACCGGTTTCTTCTGCGTATGACACCGTGCTGTACAAGCTGTAGTGAATAGTAAACGAGCTGTTCCCAAGGTCGTACACCGGACACTCGCTACTTAATTGGACGAGGGGACGAGAGATCCGGGTAAAAAAAATTAAATTATATTTAATTTAAATTAAATAATATTAAAATTAATTATATTGTAATTCAATATTTAATATGAACATGTTTATAGATTACACACGTTATGCATGTTTAAATTTTATAAGTACTTGTTGGTAAAAATCATCATTATAAAAATCATAGTCAAATTATGTCCGAATTTTTTTGCAATATAAGTAGAGAATTACAATAATAATTGACACCAATAAATTAGGAGTATCTCTTAACATGGAATTTAGAATGAAAAGAAAGAAAGGATCATTTATTTGTGTAGAATACAGGTGGTACCAGATATAAAATATAAAATTCCATTGACATAAGCAGTACCTTTGTACTAAATGATTTTAATGCTGTCTCCTTTCATATGTTATTGTGTGTACATAAATTATAAATAAATAAATAAAATTGGTGGTTTAGGAATAGTGCTATATTCTGCTTGTATTAAGCATGCAAAAATCCAACATCCAACATTTTTAACATCATTGTTGACAAACTTGAGGGTAAGTCTACTCGTACAGTCAACTGCATTATCATCATCAGCAGCCTATTCTGCTGGATATAGGCCTCTCCAATGGAACGCCACTGACATCGATCCTCGACCACTTGCATCCAACCGTAGATGGTAAGAAACCAGTATAAGCAAATACTGAAGCTTATAGCTTAGTGGTTGAGCGCTTGCCTTCCTTGCAGGAGGGTCTGAGTTCAAACCCAGCCCGCACTACTGACTTTTCAAATTCATGTGTGGATCAGAATTTGTAGTCACTTGCTTTATCGGTGAATGAAAACATCGTGAGGAAACCTGCACACCTGAGAGTGCTCCATACAGTTCTCGATAGTGTGTGTAGTCCGCCAACCCGCACTAGGCTAGCACTGCTAAGGCCTTAACCTTCTCATTCTGAGAAGAGGCCCGTGCTCAGCAGTCGGACAGTAATCAGCAGTAGGCTGATGATGGTGATGAAGCAAATATTAAGTCAGTTCCGCTTGTTTTTGTTACGATTGATATGCGGTTGACGTGCGTACAGTCAGAAATCATCAGTCAGCTCATGTCGCCACGATAGAAGAAAAAGAATAAATCAGAAATCTTTACTATGTACCACCACTAAGGCTAAAATCGCTTGCACTCAATGTTCGATCGCAGCGATAGGTACGTGTAACGTAGTAGGATTCGTTCAAGGGATTTTTTTTTTGTTTATGAAAAACTTTTTTTAACATTATTCTGGATTTTATATGATTTTGTGTTTAATTAATTTGTCGTCTTACATAATAATATAAGTTAGGAATCTTTTTCTTTATGCAAAAAATTCAGACACAATTTAAGATTGTTATTGAATAAATGAATGAATGAATGTCGACAAAATGTACCACCGGGAAGGATCGCGACCGTACGTCTCTCGGAGAACTGTGAAGCTTCAATCTATGTTTGGCTATGAATGAAGCAAGTAATTTCACAATTTATCATGAACCTTACCAAACCTGACCTTTCTTACATAACTCATTTTGGATTTACTCATGTACACAGTCTATTACAATAACATTTTGAATTATTCATACTCGCAGTACCCACTACTACACACTTCCTTGTTTGTTTTGTTTTCTGAACAAGTTATGTGAGGTTATACTTCATGGTAGAGGTAAGTAAAGGCTTCGTGGAAACGGTTTCCCGGTTCTGTGTCAGGGTCAATTTTTATGAACGATTCGGGTTAAAAGGGATCTTTTTCAGCTCGACTTCGACTGAGAGCTTTGTGATTTTCGTTTTGATTGAATGGAATAAGTAGTTATAGTGTATATATAAGTTCTTATTTTTGTTTTGTAGATGTTTGTCTTTAAATTGACAACGGAACAAGATACATTACTATATTTTATCTTTATAAACGACTTTGGTTTGACTTTAGGTTACCAGTAGATGGATCACAGTATCCACAGAATATGTAAATCTTTTTTTTGCTTGGCTAAGTGCTTTGCTTTAGTTGTAGTGTCCAGTAAACCATTATTTAATTTTATGTTTATAATACAAAAATATAATCATGAACATTTATTTATTATTTATTTACTAACTTACATACAACTATGTACCATTACAGGAATTCCCAAATCGATAGTGCAGCCACTGATCTGATAACCCATTACTAAACCACATGTTGTAAAACAATTACAGTTTTACCAATTTTTATTTTATTAAGATCGCAAATAACATAATATATACAATAACATCGTCTTGTCCGTACATTTTTGTGTTGTAAGTACCTAAAATTATATTAATTTTATTATGACCTTTGAAGGACGTGTATCTAAGTAATTTCCACCTTCGTTTCCACTTGTCGTGTCGTATTTATTAAGCCCTAATAGAAAAATACTTTCTTTAATGGTGTCTTAACGGTCACTAGCACTTAAACCATTTTTTATTTTGACAACTTGGCAGTTTCTCAACAGAATTATAGTACATTATAGAATAAATTAGTATTAATTGTTAATCCATTTTAAGCTATTCCAATAATAAATTACACCTTGTTATGTGGCATTAATTAAATAGGTAAGCATACAAAATTATTTAAAAACGCTGCCTTCGTGACGTAATGTAGTTTTTACCAAAGACTTTGTATACTGGTTTTTACTAAAAGAGAATTTTACAATTTTAAATAAATGAAAGTTTTGAGTGAGCTTTCATGAATGTGTAAACACGAATTATTTTACAAAGACCGCGCTTTTCAAATTTATTTATAATGGTTTCTGACAAAAAATTAAGTCTGTGAGATACATTAAATGCGGGACGTTGGAATTTTTTTTACTAGGTGTATGAGGTCAGAATGCTAGGAAGAAGAATTTTCAAAATACTCGGTATGACTCGGTATGGCACATAGGTCTATTTTTTCCATTTTTATGTGAATACATTTTGTTTTAATTTACCTTAAGAGCTCAACTTCCAATTAAATAACACAATAGTTAAACAATAGACGTAGTCTTTAAAAGGTGGTTTGGCATACCAGGGGTAAAACAGATACAGTGAAGTTATCTGTAAACATAGGTTTTACAATAAAAGGCATTACAACCGATATTAAAAAGTTTGTAGGTACCATCGTACGATTGATTATTGGATTGGAGATGACAAAACTTACTGCCAAGACTATGTTGCTATATGCTGCAGTCGTAGCATGACCACTGTAAGACAAGACTATGGAAATGTAGACAAACATACATTATATAGGACTAAAAATGACGTTTTGTCTATTCTTTTGTACAAACCCCTTAACTACAGTCTTCAAACTAAGCTTGCTCCAGCAACTCTACCCCCACTCCGCTATCTCTCTCTTATACAAAAATACAAAATAGTTGCTTAGCCTTTTCCCAATTATGTTGGGTTTCACTGTTTTACACAAAGCGACTGCTATTAGACCTCCACAATCCAGTAACTGGGTAATTCTGACATTCTAAGGATAGACCTGGGGCAATTGTATAATGCATTCACTTTGACATTAGCTTTCATTTTGAATTTAAGCAACATTCATTGCATGGTACGTAGTTGCCGATAAAACGGATTGTCAAAACACACGGAGCAATGAACATTGAAATCCAGATGAATGCGATCGCGAGTGAGTTACGCAATTCGTTCCTGTTGTCAGACTTTCGGTCTTATAACTACCCGTTACAACTGCCATAGATATTGATATAGCAACCGGGAACGAAAACTTAACGTACTCTCTGCAGCACAGAGGGGTCTCGATGTGTTATGAAACGGCTACCCATCAAATTCAAACTCAAATGTTAAACCTAATTACAGGCACTTTACTTTACAGGCCCCCCACAAGGTGGACCGACGACCTGGTGAAGGTCGCGGGAATCCGCTGGATGCGGAAGGCACAGGACCGGTCGTTGTGGCGGTGCTTGGGGGAGGCCTATGTCCAGCAGTGGACGTCTTTAGGCTGAAATGATGATGATGATGATGACAGGCACTTTTGAAATGTCAGGCTTGAGTTTCACGGTTACAAATTGTGGGTCCTATGGAGAAGAACCGGCAAGAAACTCCATGGATATACTCTTTTTAAAATAGGTTATTGTTTATTACATTAAATTTACTCAAATAATGTGAGTATAATTTAGGTTAATGTCAGAAATAAACAAGAGTTTAAAAGTGAGAATATTGCCTTTAGAAAAACACGTTAAAAGAGTTGCCATAGTATGTAGGAGCTGACCTGTCCCGACAGACGGCACCCGTTCACGAGCATGACGCGAGCATCAGCCATCGCTTAACTCAACCATATTGAAGGGAACTTAACGACCCGACACTAACGCCACCATCAGCATGACATTTAAACGTGACTGACTCATACTGCTAGACAACAAATAGGCAGGAATATATAGATTATCATCCTCAGATTAACTGCTGCTAGTGCAGCTTAATATCTCAGATCTTGCAAAATACGCGTTTATTACTAATCCACGAGTTACATGCTGGGACTGAGAAGTTAAAAAGAGCAAAACTACTAGTGTTGTTCGATTACTACCTGATGAAATGCCCTAACAAAATCTAAGCTAAGGAAATGTGAGGATTTTCTCCACAGTACGGAGCATACTAAATTCTGCTGTCATCATAACAGGAAAGGCAAGACAAAATAAAGCACTCAGGATAAAAGCCATATTCTGAACATAACCCGAGTTATTTTTCAACGAACTCTCCATAATCAGGATGGAGCATCGTACTCTGGACCTAAATAATGATTCGGACCAGTCGGCCATTAATCCTTTCTGTTGAAATTTTCATGCTCTATTTGAGGGGTTGAAATGGTTTCGGACCCTTTATTATAACAAGTGTTTTCGTGCCCTTTTACGTATGGTTATTTTAACATACTGTTTTGTTCTCTATTATTTTTCAAAGAAATACTGATGTAGTACAAACTAAGTTTTTATCAAAACTAGCAAAAGTACCTTATAGTTTTGTCAGTTAGTTAGTAGTTATCCTGTCCCTCTTTGTATAATTATACAACGTGTTATTGAAATCGCTAAAAAAAAATCTGCTGATCCTTTCATTTTGTTGATACATATGAAGAAAAATCTAGGGGACAGCAGATTTTTTTTTCGCGATTTTAATGTTGGTCCCATAGTAGAAGTTGTTCATACTGATGAGTACGTGACCCCTTAAGATGTTTTCAGTTATTTCAATAACACGTTGTATATACCTATTATAAATTTCAACATCTACTTGTTTTTTTAGATTCTACAAAAAAATATAACCATCTAAGTAGGTCCCTTAAAATTGGAATAATCGTAGCGATGAATTTTTTTTATATTTAAATTTTTGCCTTTATTCACGTTCAAATAAGCAGTCTTTAGTACTTTGAACCCTGTTACCCTCAAAGCAAGAGAAACCTGAGCGATAAACACATACTTCAACGTGTAATCCGGAGCCAATCACGCTGTACTCACCAAAAGTCACGTTTCGGGTGAAGTGGCTCAAAATAAGCACACTTCACTGTATCGATTGGTGCGGGATTGACATTGCCGTGTTGAGATATCTTAGCGTTGCTAAGTCCCTTAGGTTTTCGAGAGTTAGGCAGGTTAATGTTATCATTTCTATGTTTGAAGACACGTTTCCCGCAGTAGCTGAGCATTTGGCTACTAACACAGATTATATTCTTATAGGTGTATTCTTCGATCAATAATAGTACAAGATATATGATCAGGAACAAACTACCATACACCCTGTATTGCAATTTTATTTCGTTTGTAAGATGTTCAGGGTAGGGTATGTTTGAGATAAAAAAGTTTGCTATTGACTGTATATTATAAAAGGACTGCATAAAGATAGCTAATAAATGTACCGTTATCATGAAACGATATTTCACACACCAGCTTTAACTAAAAAACATTGGCAGTCATTGGGCCTGCCAACAGCTTTGATTATACTGGGTGTCAGGGAAACGCTCCCGAAGCTGAAAGGCTATTATTATACTACCTAAACACAATCGAATACAAATAACCATTAGCCTTATACTCATTGTTTTAGTGATTTGGTATTTTGCAAACCCGCAATGTAAAGCGTACAAAATCGGGACCAATGCCGCGCGTACCTAACGTACTTACGCTCGCTTGCTACGACACGGACTGCGTATGCGAGCGGATGTCGTTCACCCCAAGCGCCAGCTGATATTTTATTTGAATTACATTGCGAACTTTAAAAATTAAGTAAATTCATGCTGTTTTTTTGCAATTCAGTGTTATTTAACTGCCCAAAGCTGGTTATGTATGAAAAATGCAAAAAAAAAAAAAAAAAAAAGTGGTTTCGTATCAGTAATCATCAGCACTATCACCAATCTTCGTTTCAACTTAAAACTGTCACATTAGCATGTCGTATGTATCCTCTTTGGCCGCATGTCGATGACGTAGGCTGACGCTAACTCATAAGTTTTGAACCCTAAAATCGCTCAAAACGCCTAAAGAAGTTTTCACTTCAAAAATCTAAAAGAGAAACCAAAAAGTATAAGTGTGGCTTGCCTGAACTAAATTGAGTTATATCGCTGACGACACAAACAGAGATAGTAGCTGTATAAAGAGAGGCCCATGTTTAGAAAACTGATATGATGGCCGGTCCCATAGCAAACATATTACACAATATCGATTGAAGCCTTTCTATTGTAGGTATTGAGACATTTACCCTGACAAACAACATAGACACACAAGAAAACAATTGGTTGGTTGTCTTTTGAGCACAAAATTGTTGTAAAAAGCAGTGGTAACCCAGCGGTTGAACGTTTGCCTTCCATGCAAGAGGGTCCGAGTTCAAACCCGGTCCGCACCTCTGAATTGATTAAAACTTGTTTCAATGGGAAACAAAAACATCATGAGGAAACTTACACACTGAGAGTGAGAAAGTTTTTAATGGTGTTCGTAGTCAAGTCAACCTGCAGCAGGCCAGCGTGGTGAACTAAAGCCTGAATCATTGTTTTGAAGAAGAGGCAAGTGTCCAGCAGTGGGAGAGTAATGAGCTGGGAACACAATATATCCAAAATTTCGTAGAACAAATTGCGGAAAGCAAACAAAGCGTGGGGTCCTTGGTTCGATTCCCGGGTCGGGAAAAGTGTTATTGGGTTTTTTCATTAGAAATTTCTCAGGAGCAGCCCGGAGCCCGGATTTGTGCCGGGTTAATGGCAATAGGCTCGCCCCCTATTACATTATAACATAACTGACGAAATATGGGTGTACTATACACCTCTGCCTACCCCTTCGGGGAATACAGGCGTGATGTTATGTTATGTTAAATTTTGGAACCTATTATTATTAATAGCCCATCCATAATTTAAACGGTTACTTCTGTTACCAAAACGAAAACGAGCCAGAATTCAAAATGGAGTAGGTACAAAGCTAAAATTCACAGGTGAGTACAATAACGTTGCTCCTAGGAATTAGTTCACTATTCGCGGCGCTTGCTAAATTATACAACACTTTGGACTTGGAGACGTCTGGGTAGGCTAACGCTGACGGTAGCGTAGAGTTTTAGCTTTAAATGGAATACTAGATTTAGTAAAATCTAGCGTTTAAACTTATTTCCATTTTTTTACTTGAAAAATATTCTATAATATGCTTGAAATGTTTGGAATTGCTTAAAGTATACTTCAAATGTGAATTATGTTAGCGAATAGACAAAGTGTTGTGAACAATCATAGTGAAGCCATAACAAACTATGCACCTTCGTGTACAACAAGCGCTCACGCACGCACCATGCACCTGAAGGATATTTGCTTTCGCGATGCTTACTGGACGATGCCGCGACATGTGTACTGAGAAGGGTGAGCATGGTTTGAGGTTTATGTGAGTGCGTGAGCGATGGTTGTACACGAAGGAGCATAGTTTTTTTTGGCTTCACTAGATTGTTTGCAGCACTTCGTATATATTTTTTACTATGGCTGTGTGTTAGCGATAATATCAGAAATCCTTGTGTTGAACTTGTATAACGATAAATTGCATGCAACTTAACATAACATAACATAACATCACGCCTGTATATCCCCAAAGGGGTAGGCAGAGGTATATAGTACACCCACATTTCGCCAAAATAACCATATCGCCCATATTTCACATTTTTTTTTTCCTGTCGTGCATGCAACTTCCCATTATGTATTTGCTTTCTTGTGGATACCGTGATCAGCGGGTAAAATATTAATTTGTTTCTTTGAGGGAAACGGATCACGGTATTAGTGGATACAACGCTCCGGGATCCGTGGCTAATTCAGTCTGATCCGTGGAGACAAACCCCTTTTTTTTCGATTTGGGAAACTGTTCGAACTCTCGATAATCTCGTAGTTTGCACGAACGTACAACTACACGGTTGTGCTAATATAAATCACAAAACGCTATCGTAAATTAAACGCGTCAATAATTAGGAAGCCAATGAACTGGTTAAAAAACGTAAAACCTTCAGAAAAACAACATCAATAACGTTGGCGCATAACTGAATACAGCAGCAAAACAATCATTTTAATGTTTCTTTCACCACCCTCGGGAGGCACCAGTCCTATTCTCGGTCGGACCCACACCTCACTAACGTATTCAGGTAAACCAGACAAATGTCTAGAAACAAGGGCTGTGCTAGTTATTCGTGGCGCGCCGTTCCACTTCAAT
This sequence comes from Asteroscopus sphinx, assembly GCA_949699075.1. NCBI lineage: Eukaryota > Metazoa > Arthropoda > Insecta > Lepidoptera > Noctuidae > Asteroscopus > Asteroscopus sphinx. The sequence continues at coordinate 1,380,675 of OX453007.1, forward strand.
TATGCAGCGTTTTAGACGGAACCACGCCGTGTGGGTACCTCAGACATTTATTTACATCCTAAAGTCAACTACAGGTTCAACTCCAGGGAAAAGCTACCCTTCAGGAAGAAGTTACTGCTTTGATTTGTGGATAATTAATTATTCCTTTGCAGTGACTGCATTGAGTGACTAACTATTCACATTATCCCGTCTTGTAGACAGGTAAACGTCTTTTGGTTTAGTTTAAAGGAAGATCTAAGACACTCCGCGTATCTGCTATCAGGGACATTTTATAGAACTTATTGATATGGACAAAGGAATCGGCACTGCGATTGCCATTCGGGAAAAATCCTTCAGGCACCCTGCGTATGCATCATTCAATAGAATTAGAACATTCATAGATCAGAAACAGAGTATAATATTACTTGGTTTTGTTGGGAAGAATTCGTCCCAACGGTGCTTTAGGGTATTAACTAGGGCTTCGATTCCGAGATTCCGAGATCTCGAAATATCGGAATCTCGCTACATTTTCCACGCATTGATAATATCGATATTAGAAAGTAAAATATCGGAATTCCGATATTTCGATATTTTCCATGAAATGTATTAGAATATGAAACAAGAAAGACGATAGCTAGTTACTAATAAAATTGTACTAGTAGTTTGCCCGAACGGAGACTTTGCAAGTTGCAACAAACATTTAAATTTTCAACGTTAATAATAACGTTTTTAATGTATTTTCCATACACACAAACATTACACATAAACACAAATAAACATTTTGATTTGATTTGATAAATATTATTTTTATGTATGGAAAATACATATTAATGACGACGTCTGTGGTCTAGTGGTTCGAGTGCCGGACTGCTGATCACGAGGTCGTGGGTTCGATTCCCACAGGACACAAATATTTGTGTGATGAACATAAGTGTTTGTGTTGGTCTGGGTGTTTCTTATGTATTATAAGTATGTATTTACAAAAAAAAGTATATTAGTATTATATCCATTGTCTAGTACCCATAGTACAAGCTCTGCTTAGTTTGGGACTAGATGGTGCTGTGTAAAAATGTCCCAAAAATATTTATTTTTTTGTTGAATATTAATCCTTGGTAGAGTTAGAAGACTGGCCAGAAAGTAATAGTGAGAAAATTCGTTTGCTTTTTATTGCTTGTAACTTTTTTTCACTGTTATTGATATATATTTTATTATCTGTTGTTTAAGTACAGGATATTACTGAAATCATCCATTATTAACATTTTTTTTGGTATAGAGTCGTTTTTCAAATAGACCCCGGGACAAAATAAGTCTACAAACAGTGACTTTGCAACTCAATACATCATGTAACATTCTACACAGTCAGGAAGTATTAACACTTCATCGTCTAAATTAATGAAAGTTACTTTAACACAACCAAAATGATTGCATGTTACGACGTACGTTGCTGCCCATGTTATTATTTAAACCCAAAATGACATAGCCAAAAAAACAACCATGGCAATAAACATGCACATATTAATTAAAAAAACAACTCTCAAACCGCCGCGTCACATGATTGAAGCGACCTCAACGCAAAACTCGCTGCCAAAGGGATCTGAGTAATTTATTTAATTAAAATCCTTATGGGGATCGAGTAGGGTACCTGTGGGTACCTACCTACCCTACTAACCCGTGGAGATTCGATGTATTTATAAAAAATGTTCTGGCGCGGTTACTGGTAATTAATGAGCTGTCGATATGGAGGTGAATTAATTTAAATATTTAATTTTGTAAAGGAATAAAGAAGGAGGGTGTCATACCTGCCGCTACTTCAGATAATTTGTTTATACGGTGTTCATCGTAGCGGTAAGTTATTTGTGAGCACGAGATATTATATTCCTTCATGATCTATGTTTTTCAATATTAGATTTTATCATAGAAATAAATAAATATTCTTGGGACATTTTTACACAGCACCATCAGTCCCAAACTAAGCAGAGCTTGTAGTATGGGTACTAGACAGTTGATATGATACTTATATACTTATATTATTGTTGTTGTTGTAAATACATACTTATGATACACAAGAAACACGCAGGCCAACACAAACACTTATGTTCATCACACTAATATTTGTGTCCTGTTGGAATCGAACCCACGACCTCGTGATTAGCTGTCCGACACAACCTAAATAATAAGGTAATAGAAGTGGTAAAGTCACGTGAACACCGCGTACAGGTGTCTCTTAGGACACCAGTGCGCGAACTGTTTGCTTGATCATCAGTGCTGTTTTGGACGCAGAGTCACTAAAATTGCAGCATATCTAACAGCGGATTTTTTTGGCTTAAATTATTTTGCTTTGAATGCTAGAAACATGGTGACCTTTTTATTTCGAATTCTATGGATTCTATACTACCGAAGTGAACCCTGGTTAAAGGTCTTCCTATGAATAGAGAAAGAAGAAACTATACGATATTTCTGGTATCACATGACACTTTCCATCTTCATTTCTATGTTTGGCGAACAAGTTTAACCGGATTAAATCGCGTATATTATTTAAATTGGTTTTCCTGACGTTTCGAAAGCTTTGCAGCATTTCGTGGTCGCAGGTAGACTAAGATGACAATTTATTTAGTTACCCAAATTACAGGCAGAGTAAGAACTGTTATTTGTAATAAGATATTTCTGTACCTTATTCATGCAAATAAATTATTTTGTCCTTTTTAGGGTTCCGTACCCGAAGGGTGCCAAACGGGACCCTATTACTCTCGCTACGCTGTCCGTCCGTCCATCCGTCTGTCTGTCACAGGGCTCTATCTTTGTAACGGTAATAGATAACCAGTTGAAATTTTCAGAGAATTATGTGTTACTATGAGGAGTATCACGACAAATACTAAAAACAAAAAAAAGTATAAAACCAAAGAGGGTCCCCATATAAGAAACCTCGAAAAACATATATTTTTTTCATCGTTTTTGATCCAGCTCTATCTTCAAACGGTAATACATACCAACGTCAAACTTGGTCAGATTATAGTGCATACTATGTAGTTTAGCAAAAAATACTAAAAATAGGGCAAACATAGACATATGTGGTGGTACCTAGGTAAGAAAGAGATGCAAAAATTCACATTTCGCTTACGTTCGTTGATGTCTTTTGATACACTCTAGTAAATGAAATCAGTTTATATGGGGTATCAGGTAGATGGGTGGTACGGGACCCTTACTGTGTGAGTCTGACTCCCACTTGGCCGGTTTTTTTCTTTAGACAACAGACTAGGTAATATTACAGTTGCTGTGGGCAAAGGTAATCGCTTAACATTAGGTAAAAACACTTATCTCTAATTTATTACTCATCTACGATATCTCACAACACGACTCTTTAATCTAAATGGTTCCTATTTGCCCTATACTGTAGGTACCAACTCCTCATAATCCAAAATGTAGGAGGCAAAGGTTACAGTCCCTTATTTATTAAATAAACAGAACTTCGTGTGGCCTTGGTACCGGTCAGAATAAATAAGTGCAAGGTCGGAAGTTTGCGAGTTTAAGACTTATGTTATTGCGAAAGTCGATCCGTTTTGCGAAGTTCAGTTCAATGTAGTTTATTTACGATTTACTGTATTGTTTGTTAAAACATTTAGGAGAGAAGTACTCTGTCGTACCAGACTTCATTTGATCGCCTTTTGCTAAAAGTTGTCAAATGAGCGCGTTTAAAAAAAGCTTAGGTTTTCATTCTCTATTTATTTTTTATAAAATATAACATAACATAACATAACAGCACACCTGTATTTCCCCGAAGGGGTAGGCAGAGGTGTAATAGTACACCCACATTTCACCAGTTATGTTATAGTCCCATGTAATAGGGGGCGAGCCTATTGCCACTAACCGGGCATAAATCCAGACTCCGGGCTGCTACTGAGAATTTCCTAATGAAAAAACCTAATAACATTTTGCCCGATCCGGGAATCGAACCCAGGACCCCACGCTCAGCAGTCGCGCTTGCAAACACTAGACCAACGAGGCAGGCAGTTAGAAAACATATCCTACTAATATAATAAATGTTTAAGTTTGTGAAGGTGTTTGGATATTTGGATATTAATTTGTTACTCAATCGCGCTGTAAGGACTGAATGGATTTGGATGAAATTTGGCACACAAATACAACATAGCCTGGATTAATATAAAGGGTACTTTTTATCTCTAAAAGAGAAACAGTTCCCGAGGGATGCCCGATAAACGAAATCCACGCGGGCAAAGCCGCGAGCACTTTGCTAGTGAAACATAAGGGGTCATTGTACATCATTATGAAAGCTTTATGCTTTTATTACGGCATAAACCCGAAAATCGCAATGGTAGGGAACAGCAGATTTTTTTATTCGCAATTTCAATACTCAATACTCAATTCATTTATTGCACTCCACAAGTATTTAAAGGTGTTACATTATATACCAGGCCCCTCAGAAAGTATTGCGAAAAAAAGTTTTTATATATGGGAGACTGGCCAGTTATAATGTTTTTCGAAAATATGATTATTTATAAGTAAAAATAAGTAAGTTCCAATTTCAAAATTTCCCTCCACATTTTTTGCGAGTTAATTCAAAATATTGTGTCTCACTGAAATATGGATCTGCGCCGGGAACATTTTAGAGCTATGATTTTATACGATTTCAAGTGTCGCCTGAAACCGGATGAATCGTACGATAGACTTCAAATGGCATTCATGGATGAAGGCCCTTCCAAGGCAACCGTGTATCGTTGGTATAACGAATTCAAGCGCGGTCGACCAACTTTGGGGGATGACGAAAGAAGCGGTCGCCCTTTGACGGCTGTTACCGAAGAAAACGTGCTAGCAGTGAAAAATTTAATCCAAGACAATAGGCGAATTACATATCAGGAGATTCAACACATATTGAAGATTGGATCGGGAAGCGTTCACGAGATTCTACACAGCCATCTTCGCGTGAGGAGGATAGTATCACGCTGGGTGCCGCACAACCTCACCGATGCTCAGAAGCAGGCCCGGGTGGAATGGTGCCGTGATATGCTTAACAAATTTGAAGCAGGCTCGTCTCGGCGTGTTTACGACATCGTTACAGGTGATGAGTCCTGGATTTATCAATACGACCCAGAAACCAAGCGCCAGTCGACTGTTTGGGTGTTTCAAAATGAGCCAACGCCTACCAAAGTGAAGCGATCTAGAAGCGGGGGTAAGATTTTGATCGCTAGCTTTTTTAATTTGACTGGCCACTTGGTATCAATTCCCTTACGGGATCAAAGAAGCATTAATGCCGAATGGTATACTACCAAATGTTTGCCAGAAGTTTTCTCTGTTATAAGCAACAAGCGACCAAACACAGGGCTCCGCGGGCTACTGCTCCACCACGACAATGCACCTGCGCACACCGCACTCAAAACGAGGGACTTCCTGGACAGCACGCCAGTCAAACTCCTGGGTCACCCTCCTTACAGCCCTGATCTAGCACCGTGTGACTTCTTTTTATTCCCAAAAATAAAAAATCAGCTCAAAGGGATACAATTTTCGTCGCCGGAAGATGCGCTGGCTGCGTTCGAGCAGGCTGTAAACGAGGTGTCTGCGGCGGACTGGAAAAAGTGTTTTGAAAACTGGTTTAGGCGCATGAATCTTTGTATAGAGGCTGGTGGAAAGTACTTTGAAAAGATTTGATAAAAATATATGTACGTATAGAACAATTTTTTTTAGTTTCGCAAAACTTTCTGAGTGTCCCACGTATTAAGTATCATATGTCGGGCACGGCAAAAAGTAGGAGAGAGAGGAGTCACTTTTATATACTTTATTATCAAGTAGGTATCTAGTTATTGTATTTTATGTAAAATTATCATCAAAAAATTCATTTATGTCATAATAACATTTATTTAATAGGAGTTGTTTTAGTTTTTTTATAAAAATATTGTCTTTTTCTTCGTTTTTTATCACTGGCGCAAGTTTCCGTTTTTTATATATTTTTATTGACATTACATACGGACTGGTTGAATGCATATTTAAACGAGAGCTTGGTAAATTTAGTCGATTTTTATGCCTTAACGTGTATTTCAGATTTTGGTCTTCTCGTTTTGTATAGAAGTTTTGATGGCTTCTAACAAATTTACAGGTTTCTAAAAGGTACAGACTTGGTAATGTTAATATTTTTAGGTCTTTGAAGTGGTATTTGCAGTTGTCTCAGTGTAGTTCGTGCCATTCATATTAAAAGTTGTTCATAATTTTCTGCACAATGATCCCTTTTCGGGTTTCGTTTAAACAAAATCTAATGTTGTGTAAGCTTCAATATACATATAGAACAGAGGTACATAAGACGGACTTAACGCCATAATTATGGAATTCTCTACTAGTCAATCCTATTATTCGTCATCATCATTATTCGTTATTAATATTTGTCGTTATTATTCGTCATTGTTTATTTCTTTATTTATAATTTAGTACACACAACAACAATGAAAGGAGATAGCATTAAAAGTATTACTATGGTACTATTTATTTCAGTGAAATTTCTACCGGCAGACCTGCGATAAGAGAAATGAGTAAAAAATTGTTTTTCTTCTTTGTATCAATTGCACGACTAATTTCATTCTGCGATATTCATAAATAGAGTTGGACGAATTTTACCACTGCTTTTAAATCAGCCTATATGTACGCACGGCTACACATCAAGCTGTATATTTCCAGTATAAGCTAAACTCGCATTGTACGGAAAGCCTATATAATGCGACGTCAGCTTATTCTGGAAATGTACAGCTTGATGTGTAGCCGTGTGTACAGTCCACTACTGTTACATGACAGAAGTCACTTCAAGGCTGCGTACTATTATTTCGAAACTACTTGCCAAGATATCAATAAATGATAAATAAATACTTTATTGACTTCCACATAACAATTTAAATAAGCCCCAACTCCAAAATTATATTAATTATTGAAGTGAAACTTGACACTTTGACCACTACGTGAAAATGTCAGTATTGTCACAGATAATATAATACTAGTATTGTATTTGAATTAATTAAATAATAACATAAATTAATAACAAGTGTTTTGTTTGATAAATTAAAATATGTTTAAATAAAAAATGCATTCATTAAAATGTACCGAATCAAACCAAATCATAGTTTGCAGTAAACCTGCGAAAAAAAAACTAAATGTGTGCTGGGACACATAGTAGAAGTGAAACGTTTTACGGGCGGATTGTTAATGTAGGTACTTGTCCAATTTGAAAACCTGCCCATAAAACTTCAAGTTTAAATTTTGTTGCGATTCGTTTTGCCACTTGTCCATTGCCATTCGTTTTTCCACTTGTCCGTTGCGATTCGTTTTTCCACTTGTCCGTTGAAGTTTCACTTCTACTATGTGTCCCAGCACACATTTAGTATTTTTTTATTATTAATTATATCCTTGTGTTTTAGGAGTTCAACTCAGCCTATCGCAGTCCACTGCTGGACATAGGCCTCTCCCAAGTTGCACCACAACGCTCGGTCCTCTGCCTTCCGCATCCAGGCCCCCCAGCCACGTTCTTTAGGTCGTCGGTCCACCTGGCAGGGGGGCGCCCTACGCTGCGTTTGCCAATTCGCGGTCTTTTTCGATTTTAGGAGTTAGTTTATATCATATATTATTAATATTTCAAAATTTTCCTGAATTAGCCGCATTTACACTTTGCAGTTGTATGTGAAATTAACGTGTGTGACCTTTCAATGTTCAATTAATAAAGCCTAACAATCAAACTCAGAGTCAAATACCAAATCCATAACAGAATATATTTCATAATTCAGGGATGTCAATAATATAAAAATATATTTGGTATCGGAAATCACACAGTGTTTGTACAGCCCTTCATACATTATTTAACAACATTTGATTTATGTTACTGGAAATTGTGAAAGGTTGATTTCCGAAATAGCTTTTACTGACTACAAGTGAAGTTAATGGAGTCTTTTATATAAATTAAATAGAATACTGTGTGAAAGAGTAATAGCACTAAGGACCAAAACACAGATAAAATATTTAATTTATAAACATCCGTTTTACAGTACAACATGTTATTTAAATGTACTTACAAATATAAAGCTAGTTTCCCCTACCCGCGAGATGTCAAAGTCGCAACATCATAGTGTTCATTAATTCTTCATTTATTTAACTAAGTCGTGTGTATCGTGATTGAAACCCATTAATCCTACTCAACCAGTGCCAAAGTGCTACAAGAATTGTGGATTAATCACACACTGCGATAATAAAGGTACAATCAATATTAGGATATTTGCATCGGACATGGTATTTGCGTTAGCCATAGACAAAACATTGAAATTACAGAGTACAGAGATCTGTTTCTTTATGGTTGTGCACAGATAACCTCGATTTGATACGTAGCGCCGCAGACACTCTCGTTAGTCATCTATCTTGGCGACTATTCTTGCTTGACATAAAGCGTCCTGTTCACATCCACATCACTTCTCAATCTGACATCAATTAATTAAATCGATGATGCCACTCCGCCGAACTCCGCCGAAAGCGTCGCCTGGTAATAAAAATACTCTTATACCCTCGCCGGGGAGTCCAGTAAAACAATTTGGATCAGAACCCAATATTGCAAGTCCTCGGGAAGCTGAGTTTGTTACTCAACGTTGTCATAAACGTAAACGTGATGAACTTGCCAAGTTTAAAGAGGAAATTGGCAGCAAAATTGATAATTTGGTTTCAAACCAGGATTTTAGATTCTCCACTGTTTTAAAGACCCTGACTGAACTTAAAGATATTAACAGCGGTCTAGAGAAGAGTGTTCAGTTTATGTCAGCCCAATATGACGCGTTATTGAAAAAATTATCGGACTTGGAAGAAGAAAGAAAATCCGATAAAAAACACATAAAGATGCTTGAAAATAAAATAGATAACATGGAACGGAGTTACAGAACATCTTGTGTGGAGTTTCGTAATGTGCCGAAACTTGAGTCTGAAAATAAAGAAACTCTTAGTAATGTGATTGTCACAGCCGGGATAAATCTTAACACCCCACTTGTAAAATCGGATATACGAGAAATCTACCGGATTAAAACAAAATCTGAAACCAATCAGCCAATTGTCGTTGAGCTCACTAGTGTCCTGACGAAAGAGAATTTACTTAGAAACCTAAGAAAATTTAATAAAGAACATCCAAATAATAAATTTAACACGGAACAATTGAACTTTCCTGGGCCCCAAAAGCCGATATATATATCTGAAAACCTAAGCTCCCAGTCGCGTAAATTATATAACTTAGCGCGTGTATTCGCTAAAGACCATCAATATCAATTCTGTTGGACTTCCTATGGTCACATCTATGTAAAGAAAAATGAAGGAACCTCCAGGATAAAAATCAACGAAGAAGATGATTTAAAAAACCTACTGGAATCCTGACTTCTTCCTACGAGTCTGATGTTTTATACAGGCTTAATCACTGTTTTTGCTGCCCAGTTATTTTTATGTGGTTGTTTGGTATATTCACTAAAAGCCACTTTTAATCTTATTGTATTTAATTATGCATGCACGTCTTATTTTTTGCTTTGTTGCCCTATTGTAAACAAACGTAATGTTAGATTACCTGGAATACACTTCACTCATATAAGATCACATTTACACTACCCACGTCTGTACGCACACTCTTACTACACTTTCATTATAACAATGCCTCCCGTTAATACCTTAATTGTCCACCGGACAGAATCTCTTTGTATTAAATGGTTTGCAATTAGTTACATAATTGATATAATGGCAACGGGTTTCTGTGGTTGTCTATATATTCACCGCAAAATTCGATGACACAGCAAGATCTCTTTTCGAATTGGATAATTTATCAGTGTCTAACTCGCTTGTTTCATCCCCTGAATCGTGTAGAAATATAATCAAAGATCCACATAAGTGTTTTAATCTACTTACTCAAAACATACGAAGTATTCAACGTAATATTGATAGTTTTCTAACTCTGACCTCTAGGATTGACATTGAATGCGATGTTCTAGTTCTCACTGAATGTTGGTTGCCAGTATGTCAGCATATTCCTCCTATCGATGGCTATAACTCACATGCAACTAATTCTAATCGTAATCAAAATGAGGGCGTCGTGGCTTACGTAAAAAACGATCTTGAAATTATAGTAAACGAACCTGATTTTATGGATGCTAACTGTCTGGTCTTAAAATTTAAAAGTGATTTGGCTATTATAGCCTTATATCGGTCTCCCTCTGAATCAAATATAGATGACTTTATCGAATCCTTGGATACTGTTCTAAATACTCTCAGGTCTTACAAAAACATAGTAGTTATGGGTGATATCAATATTAATATCTCTGAATCGAACACAGTCACTCAACAACTTAGCTCTAGGTTCTTGGATCTCGCAGCCTTCCATGGTCTGTTACCAGCTCATCAACTTCCAACGCGTGGTTACAGCTGTTTGGATCATGTGATTATTAAATCAAAGACACATAGTAATACAATTGTCATGCCTACTACAATAACTGATCATCACTCCGTATTATTGTCACTAAATATGAAACCCGAAAGACATCTAACTAAATCATGCTATAACAGGATTGACCATCTTGGCTTACACAATACCCTAATTAATACGGACTTTTCAGCGGTATTACTGGCAAATGATCCTAATGAAGCTGCGGATGCTCTTTTGTCGTGCCTCAGCCAAGCTGTTCATTCTAACTCACATAATGTACAAATACCAAGACGAAAGCGCATAATAAAACCTTGGATTACAGTGGGATTGATTCGGTGTATGACAAATAGAGATAATATGCATGCGAAGGTTAAGGCCTTTCCTGATAATGAGGTTCTTAAATTCTCATACCTGAGGTACCGTAACTTCTGCAATGGTCTGCTGAAAAAGTTGAAAAAGCAACATGATGAGGCTGAGTTAAACAAAGCTTGCTCATCAAATAAACGTCTTTGGTCTGTTATTAAGGACATCGCTGGACTAAAAAAACTAACTGATAATTCGATTGATTTACTCAAGTGCTCCAGTACCCCGGAGGATTCTGTAAACTGTGCAAACTCCTTCTTTTCTACTGTTGGCGAAAACCTAGCAGCGAAAATTAAACCAACTCCATCCCAAACCGATTTAAGTCAAGCACTTTCTCCTATCAACTCCCTAAACTCTTTCGTTATGTTGGATCCAGATGAGGAAGAAGTTGAAAAGTACATCATGTCCCTTCGTGACAATAGTGCAGTGGGATTTGACAATATATCTGCTAACATTTTAAGGACACATAAGAACTTTCTTATAGCACCTATAACTCATATCTGTAAGCTGGCACTGTCCACTGGCATCTTTCCTAGGGTTTTCAAACGATCTCGCATTCGTCCTATCCATAAAGGTGGTGACAGTCACTGTGTCAACAACTATAGGCCAATATCCATCCTACCTGCCATGTCCAAGATTTTGGAGCGCATCATAAATTCTAGGCTAATTAGTTACTTGGAGAAGAATAACTTATTGTCCGAAAATCAATTTGGTTTTCGTAGTGGAAAATCCACTGCGGATGCCGTCCACTCTTTGACTGACCATCTTCTCATTAATATGAATCGGGGAAAAAAATGTGTCTCTGTCTTCTTGGACCTGGCAAAAGCCTTTGACACAGTGTCTGTTCCACTGTTAATTACAAGACTGGAGCATCTGGGGATTCGCGGAGTCCAACTAAAGCTTCTTCGGGACTACCTTACTGATCGTAGACAGTATGTGGGGTTCGGTGGCTACACTAGTACTGACTTACCTGTAACTTTTGGCGTGCCTCAAGGTAGTGTCCTTGGACCTACCTTGTTCTTGGCCTATGTGAATGATTTGAGCAGACTTAGATTGCTAAACAGTAAGATTGTGTCTTTTGCTGATGATACTGTTCTGTGTTTCCATGGCGATTCTTGGGATGATGCATATAATCATGCCCAAAACGGCATCAATATTGTTACCGCCTGGCTAAAGAATAGTAGTCTTACCCTTAATATTAATAAATCAGCATACTTAGCGTTCTCAATTCGTAACTCAGATCTTCAACAATTAAATAATTCACTGATTGTACACACATGCTCTAATCCTTCTAATTCAATTTGTTCCTGCCCTCACCTGGTCCGTACAGACAAAGTCAAGTACTTGGGTGTATTCATTGACAATAGGCTTAATTTTGATGCGCACATTTGGAGTCTATCGAGTAGAATACGGAAGTTAATATTTGTTTTTAGGAACCTACGTCATGTTGCTCAATTTAACATAGTTAAGAAGGTATATTTTGCTCTGTGTCAAAGTCTTCTTTCTTACTGTATAACCATATGGGGGGGTTCTACTAAAACGAGAATGTTGAATCTGGAAAGAGTAGTAAGATCGATTCTCAAGGTCAGCACCTGCCGATCCTACAGATTCCCATCAAAAGATCTCTATGAGGCCTGTCAGGTACTCACTGTCCGGCAATTATTTATTATGAATACTATCCTAAGAAAACATTCTACTTTGTTTTATAATTGCTCCGTCAAACTAAACCGCAGAAAACATGCATCTATACCATACAGTGCCATTTTTAGAACTACGTTTTCTCAGCGATTTTATCCTTTTCTCAGTGTTTTTCTCTATAATAAAATAGATAAATTACTCGACATATATCCTCTCAACACCAGAAATTGCAAGCCTAAAGTATTTAAATGGCTTCAGGCTCTTAGTTATGAAGAGTCTGAAGCATTGCTCAATATCCCTAAGTAATTACCTATTTTTATGTTATTTTTTCAATCATCCCTTACACATCGAATCAACAATAAACAAACACACTCATAAAACTATACATACACTCACACAAACTCAATACACACAGGACATTCTATGAAACCAGCAACAATGAATAAATATATATATTTATTTATTTCTTATAATTTTTACTAGAGACAAACTATGTTTTGTAATGTGTGACGGGTGGCGTGGCGTCACTGTCTTTATTGTCTATGCACTATAATTTAATCTGTGATACTGCTGTCTGTGGCACAGACTTACGTCTGTTGTGATCTCTTTTATTATTGTCCTTTGTATGCACAGATTAATTGAATTGTATGTGTTTACTTTTAATAATGTGAGCAATGTTTTGATTTATTGGGGTTTTCAGTCTGAACTCTGATACATTAAATGTTGATACAACTTGTTGTGTGGGGGTGGGGTCACTGGTGCCTGAGATACAGGTTAATTCCTAGTTCGGGCACCAGGTGCTTACATCATCAGCCAAGCAAAAGGTAACTGTATTGTGATTTTGTAACTCGTTATTGTTGCTTTATATAGACAGTTAAATAAATAAATAAATAAATAAAAGTTTAATAGATCGATGTCAATGAAAATAATGCATGTGGACAGAAATGCTAGGTACGAACAAATTCTTAGTAAAACAGTATTATATCATCTGTGGTAGAACAAAAATAATCGCTGACGAAAAAAAATGCTAATTGAGGGTATGTCAATATTTGCAGAAACTTAATTATGAGGAAACTGAACAACTTCTTTATATAACACAGTAATTGGCATGCTTGGATTAAAACTGATCTTATAAAACCGCACACATACACTAACACCACACGCATGTATCTACATTCACGCACTCCATCACACTCGCACTGCACACACCCTCTTTCTCATCACACTCAGGTACATAATTATATTTAAACACAAAAAAGAGGACCTTTTCACACTCTTACCATAATTATTTTGTCTGTCTAAGATTATTCTAGGTAAATAAGGCTATAACAATGTATTAATTTTCAATATATAATTATGTACTTCAATTTATAAAATAGTACAACCCATCAACTTCACATGTTGGCTAATATACTTGTGTAATTGTTCGAGGGGATTGGCGCTGATAACCGAAATACAGGCTTTGCCTAGTTCGGTTACAGATGCAGATATATTTGTTTACAAAATATATTACCAAACTATTATTTGTAATATAGTACTATGTTTTTTGGAATAAATAAATAAAATAAAAAAATATCTTGAATATGCCATAGACGATAATATTCATAACCGCTCTTAATTTACAAGGACACTAAACCCTGCCGATAGCGTTCTAAATATATATCCACACGACCGTACGGAGGCTGGGGTTCCAATAAAGTTGTAAGCCATTGTGAAGATCCATAACTCGTGCTATTGTGAGCTGCGTTAAACAATAATCTTTATCTGCAATATCACAGTCGGCTTCACCGCCTTCCGATGCGGTCGTTACTGCGAGGCCTTTAGATCTGCTCGTGATTGTGACTGGCGGATAATAGAGGGTGTATGGTATATGTATTGAAGAATGACGTATTTATTTTACTTCTTTGCTATAATGAAACGATTTTGGGGTATTTCTTCTTTTTTTACTAATACTTTTTTATCTGTTCTCCTAATGAAGAATATTGTCTAAAACTTTATTTCTCGTTTCAAACACGCTGGTATTTGGTATTGGTATTGGTATAACGGGCCATTTTCCGCAACTCCACACTTGGCGTGTATTTTGCATGTGGGTGGGAATAACTTGTTTACTCGAGCCACCCCAGCTCCTCGAGGAAGGCCAGCAAACGCTTGATGTTGCTGACTGTCTCTCGGAGAGTACCCGGATCTCCGAAGTACTTAGCCCTGTATGAGGCGACCTCCGGGCAGTTGAGAAGCACGTGGGCCGCTGTTTCCTCTGTCTCCATGCAGGCTCTGCACAGAGGACTGTCAGTCACACCTATGACAAAGAGGTGTTTGTTAAATGAACCGTGTCCGGTGTAGGCGGCTGTCACCGTACGTAGATGTTGTTTTGACAGCCGGAGGAGCTGTTTGGTGATCTTACCGTCGATGACGGGGAGTGCTTCCTTAGCCTGTCTGCATACCTCGTGGTTTATCCAGGAGTAGTTGTGTTTGTCTCTAGTGCGTTTCCTTACCAGAGTACGAAAATGACCGAAGGGGAGAGGTATTATGGGTTCAGGTCCTACCGCGTCTGTACTCGATCCCCTCCTAGCGAGTTCATCCGCTGCGTCATTGCCTCTAGAGCCACTATGACCTTTAATCCATTGTAGGGTTATATTGTTGGAGCTGCCTACCTGATTTAATTTCTGATGGCATTCGTAGATGAGCCCAGAGTTGACAGTACAACTGTTGAGAGCCAGTAGAACCGCCATGCTGTCGGAGAGTATTCTAATAGAGTGATCTTTTACCTCCCGTGCCATGACTGCTGCAGTTGCCAGTAAGATGCCCATACACTCAGCTTGAAATACCGTGTTGTAGACACCCAGTGGCGTAGAGATAAATATGTTTAGGTCTTCTGAAAAGACTCCACATCCTGTACCTGATTCCGTTTTGGATCCATCTGTAAAGATCCTAAGTTCTCTGGGATTCAAACCCTCGCACAGATGGTCCTCATACAGTTGGATCTTGTATTTTTTGTTAAAAATGAACTCCTTCGGTATGCGGTCGTTGATTGCTCGCATAACACGCTGATAATTATATAAAATAACTGTTGAAGGAATCTTTATAGATAAAAAAAGACGTGTGGCACTCGGAGACTGCCGCGGTAAAGCTATTGCATAGCATTTTTTATGTAAATACAAAGAGGAGGTGCCCTAACGCCGAAACTCTAAGCAGGCATGAGTCACCAGATTGCGGGGCGAAGAGGGGGATTACGCATGCGCAGTAACGCCAATACAACCAATGCCACCTAGAGGTGATTTGCAGAACTAAAGAGACAAGCGTGATATTTCAAAAAGTCATTAAAAGTTCTGCTATTCATCGATAGATGGCAAAACTAAAAAGTATCACCGCTGTGCCGGTCGGAGTGGGGGGTGTTAGGTTATTTTCGTTACGGAATTTCTGGATTCGGTCTCCACGCTCAAGGCCCGCGATAGAAGCTATGCAATAGCTTAAAAACTGTTAGAAATGCCATCTTGTTACTAAAAATTTATATCTTGATCAGCTTTCTTGATAACTCTGGGAAAGCGAAGAACAAATAAATGATTTGTACTCAAAATCTAAGAACACCTGACATCATGTCATCTAAGTAAATAAATCGAAATACGCGAACTTTCCACCCTGTGGAAGTGTCAGACAAAGATAAACTCGGTACATCAACTTCCTGTTCCTCGCTGCAACAAGAAGTAATTCTAATAATGACACGCCCATACAATGACACGCGTCAACACGTGTCATTTGTCACGCGTTCGAGTGACAACGCCGCGGGATTGGAGCGAGTGAGTTGTGTGAACACTAAACAAGTGAGACAGAAGAATCAATACGAGATAGGAAATAAAACACGTAAAATACTTGCTATATTTATGATCTTGCATCTACAGTGCAAAACTAATAAACTGACAGTTTGGCTAGTCCAGTGAAAGAACAGGTTTTGATGATCTTGCATATAAGGTGCAAAATAAAAAAAATTACAGCAGTCCTATCAAAGAACGAGCTATCTCTGAAGAAAGATGCTTTGATTAACAAGACATACAATGAGAATATCCGAAAAAACTAATTAGTATTGACAGTTATTACCAATATAACTTGCTTAATGGGTTCGCTTAGAAGCAATAAAGTGATACACGAATGATACTCGATTTTTGGAAGATTAATACTCATAACATAAAACCACGCCTGTATTTCCCCGAAGGGGTAGGCAGAGGTGTATATTACACCCACATTTCGCCAGTTATGTTATAAGTCCCATTTAATAGGAGGCGAGCCTATCGCCATTAACCGGGCAAAAATCCAGACTCCGGGCTGCTACTGAGAATTTCCTAATGAAAAAACCCAATAACACTTTGCCCGACCCAGGAATCGAACTCAGGACCCCACGCTCAGTAGTCGCGCTTGTAACCACTAGACCAACGAGGCAGTCTTGATTAATACTCGATTTGTGGAAAGTGAAACTTCTGTGCCCAACTATTTAATGATTCTTCAGCTGGTCGCGTGATAAATGAACGTTGCAACGGTTATGTTTCAGTTTATTTGGCGATCAAATTGAAACTACGTTTATCGGTTGAACAGCGTTTTATTTCTATTTAACTTTTTTACATTTCCTGAAGTGTTCATGTGCGTGAATGACAGAATTAATTATGTTGTGTTTATCAATGTTATCCTTTTTAGGGTTCCGTACCCGAAGGGTGCCAAACGGGACCCTATTACTCTCGCTACGCTGTCCGTCCGTCCATCCGTCAGTCTGTCACAGGGCTATATCTTTTGAACGGTTATAGGTAACCGGTTGAAATTTTCTCAAAAAATGTGTTGCTATAAGATATATCACGACAAATACTAAAAACAAAAAAAAGTCTAAAATCAAAGGGGGTGCATACAAGAAACCTCAAGAAACATGCATTTTTTTCAACGTTTTTGTTCCTGCTCTATCTTCAAAACGGTAATATATACCAGCGTCAAACTTGGTCAGATTATAGTGCATATTATGTAATTTAGCAACAAATACTAAAAATAAGACAAACATAGACATATGTGATGGTACCTGCGTAAGAAAGACATGCAAAAATTCATATTTCGCGCAACGTCCGTCGATGTCTTTTGATAAACTCTCGTAAATTAAATCAGTTTTTATGGGGTAAAAAGTACTTACATGCTACTTACCATAATAACTTAACAATTAAAATCTAAAAATACCAATATACACATTTAACTTACATATAACTAACTACGTATAATAGAACTTTTGCGAATTCACTCAATTTTTCGCGCTTTCGCCAATACATTGGTCCTGGCTACTGGCACGTCTAGTCTTACTTTATAACAAGGAATGGCATACGAGTGAATAAACCCCGACCCCCGAATCGTTACTTCACGTTAATGAAACAGATACTGAAGCTACATTTTGTAAATAGCCACACAGGAAGCCCAATTTGCAGCCTAAACCTCCAATAGTTGGACGAAAACAACTAGATAATTGACTGTTTCATGAGCAATGGTCTATTTATTGATACGTACAAGTATGTAATAGTCCGGCGTGGTGAATGCAATGCAATGTAATGGCAAATTTACCATTCAATAAATATAATGATGTGTTGATCTGAACCAAAGGGCAGATCACAGCATTATTAAACGCAGTATTGACAGCCTCATTAAGTGTAGCTACGTCAATAGCATATACAGTATCTTTTTTACGTTTCTACCTATTCTATCAGTGGTTTCAGTTATAATCAGCTTCATTGGGTAGTCTACTCGTTTGGATAACTAAGTCGTTCTCTACCACAGACGTAGTAACAGCACAGCACAGCACTTCGTCTATATTTTTTACTATGTCTGTGTATACTACTAACATCTTTGTTCAAACGTTATGTTTATCATAAACTACTCTTTCATGCTCCTCTATGACGTCTTTTTGATTATCCAGCACATCACAATCTTCCTGAAGATTAATAAAAAATTAAAATATATGCCAGCAGATTTTCAGTGGACTCGTGAACTGAAATAAAAGTAAATCCTACGAATTAGTAACCCAACTAGCTTAATGGAAACGAATAAAAATACTTGGTATTCATTAGTAAAAAATCTGCGTTCATAACAAAATAATACGATGGAGGCGACGAAGGGACGGCGACGGAGAAATCACCTAGCACCCGTAACCCGTAACACAGGTTGACTCCTAGCTCGGCACTGGGTCTTGCTCTGTCTCCCACGTAAAATTCCAGATGTATTTGTCGCTCAATCTAGTACTTTAATTGAACTGTACCCATACATTTATAAATATATGAAGAAATGATATTTACTTAATCCTCGGTCAATTCTCTTTGTTTCTTATAATTACATCATTCTTAAACGACATTATTCTAAACGACTGTTTATAACAAGTAACGATTCGACCCCGAAGGCCTCGCATCCATAAACAAAAAACAAAAAGTGAGGGAACAACTCTGAGAAATTGTTTCTCATAAGGAATAACCAGCCGATCATATTTTATACGATATAATTGTGCAGTCTTCTTTTTCTTTGTTTGTTTTGAGAGAGTTTTCCTTTTGGGCTATTAGATCACGTCTTTGGAATACGCTTTTCAGTTGTTTAGAGCTTCATACTGTTGCAGTTTCATTTCTGCTAACCAGTAATCTAGAATTGTATTCTGGTTAAGTAATAATGTGACAGAAGAAGCAATTGACGGCATGAATATTTTGAGCTTAGTCATTGTCTTTAGGAGTTTTGATCTGCTAATTCACCTACAGATTTTTATTATTTACTAGTAGGCACAAGAAAATCTTTAGCTTAAAGGACATTTCATAATAATAACTTAACTAATTTAAGTTATTACAGTAGACTATATTGACTAAATAATGTACAGCCAATCTACTTTCCTATCCTAAACCAAATAAATTACATGATTAAAAATCGCAACTCGTAATCCCATGTTTGTACAGTGAACCTAGGATCGGGCCGCCAACTTAAATTATTCACCAGCGGATATTGCAGTGTAGTAATAAGCCGGTATCACGCGAACTGTTTCCTTATTTCATTTCCCGGCTAATAGGCTGCAATTCACTTCATTTTATTAACCGACGAAAAAAAGGAGGAGGTTCTCAATTCGACGCGTATATTTTTTTTATTTTTTATGTATGACCACGCATAACTTTTTACAGAGTGGTTCGATTTTGATGATTCTTTTTTTAATGGATAGGGTATATCTCGAAGTTGGTCCCATTCAAATTTCAAAATCAAAATCCACCCCTAAGGGTAGTAAAACAGGGGATGAGTGTTTGTTCACCCACTGAATTCTTATCTGTTAACCGATTCTGTTGAAACTTGACACACATAAATATAGTTCTAGACACTACGACATAATGGAGACCTGGAGTTAGAGATTAACCACAAAAAAATGAAAAATAAAACTTTTTAACAAAAAATTGAACCGACGAAAACAGAAACTGAAAAGCGAAAAATAACTAATTATGAGTCGGCGCCAAACAACCAATCAACGAAGATCATTAAATTACTTTAAATAAATAATAAAAACAACGTCACATCAAATACAACGTGAAATTTTCAACGATAAACAATAACTTTCCAAAAATGCGTTCTCCGCTCGGCCACTTGTAACTTACAAGCACTTTGCTTGTTAAAAGTTCGTTTGGCGCCGACTCATAATTAGTTATTTTTCGCTTTTCAGTTTCTGTTTTCGTCGGTTCAATTTTTTGTTAAAAATTTTTATATCGTAATGATGAGTATTTCGCTTTGAGATGCTTTGTTTTGGTAGCGAGAATATTGGCCATGTTGAAATGCAAAGAGAAATTTTTCCTATTCTCTTGTAGGATATTATCAGATGGTGTAATGGAGAGATCGGCATATCAATCAATGTAAATAATTAAATATAAATATTTTTGGGACATTTTTACACAGCACCATTTAGTCCCAAACTAAGCAGAGCTTGTACTATGAGTACTAGACAATGGATATTATACTTGTATCCTTTTTTTACTGTTGTAAATACATACTTATAATTCATAAGAACCACCCAGACCAACACAAACACTTATGTTCATCACACAAATATTTGTGTCATGTGGGAATCGAACCCACGACCTCGTGAACAGCAGTCCGACACTCGAACCACTAGACCACAGACGTCGTCAAATCGTCAAATAAAATGCTGTTATCAATTTTATTGCGCACGTTCTCAAAAAACCAGCCAAGTGCAAGTGGGACTCACGCAGAAAGGGTTCCGTACCACCCATCGACCTCGATCGATACCCAATAGAAACTGATTTAAATTTCGAGACTTCAACAAAAGACACCAACGCACCGTGCGTGAAATATGAATTTTAGCATCTCTTTCTTACGCAGGTACCACCACTTATGTTTATGTTTGCCCTATTTTTAGTATTTTCTAATAAACTACATAGTATGCACTATAATCTGACCAAGTTTGACGTTGGCATGTATTACCGTTTTGATGATAGAGTAGGAACAAAAACGTTGATAAAATTGCATGTTTTTAGAGGTTTCTTGTACGGGGACCGCCTTTGGTTTTTGTTTTTAGTATTTGTCATGATATGCACCATAGTAATACATATTCTGTGAATTTCTAAAAAAATCAACTGGTTATCTATTACCGTTAGAAAAATACAGCCCTGTGACAGACAGACGGACGGGGGGCGGACAGCATAGCGAGAGTAATAGGGTCCCGTTTGGCACCCTTCGTATACGGAACCCTAAAAAAGGCTAGGTTAAGAGGGGTGTATATTATGGTGTACAATAAAGAATACATAAATGAATAATAAATAAGAGCACTCTGAACCAATGCGCATGTATTACGAGGTTAATGAATTTAGATGAAGTGAAAACCCTGAACCAGGTGTGTCAGGATTATAGGAGGTGGAGACCTATAGTCTCTGCCTACCCCGATGGGGAACAGGCGTGATAATATGCGTGTATGCAATTTTGTGCAACTGTGGTTGAACATTGCGTCAATACTGACTTAATGTAACAGCAACGTTGCGTTTGAACTCATTGTCGAAAATGTGGCAAAATGTGAATACATTTGCAAACCACTGATTTTAGCTTTACATAAGTTGCCCCTAAGGCTCGTAGCGAAGCAACGACTGCGCGGATTGTACGATCTGCAAGGTTAAGCTGCACTTGCCGCGGTCAGTCTGTGGATGGGTGACCGTTTCGTTACACATCGAGACCCCTCGGTGCCTCGGAGAGCACGCTAAGCTGTCGGTCCCGGTTGTCATACGAATATCTATGGCAGTCGTTACGGGTAGTCAGAAGCCGGAAAGTCTGACAACTGGTCTAACCTCCGAATATCGGTATTACCCAGTAACTGGGTTGCGGGGTTCTGATGGCAGTCGCTCCGTGTAAAATACTGATGTTCAGTCGCATCTGGCTAGACTGGAAGCCGACCCCAATATAATTGGGAAAAGGCTCGGAGGATGATGATAAGTCGCCCCTAAATATACAAGACCATGATTAGACCTGCTGTCTTGTATGGATCGGAATGTTGGGCTACCGAAGAGAGAAATGAAAGGCAATTACATGCAGCTGAGATGAGAATGTTAAGAGGAATGTGTGGTGTAACGAGAATGGATATTATAAGAAACGAGTATGTGAGAGGGAGTTTGAAAGTAGCGCCAGTGACGGAAAAGTTGAGATGCAGTAGATTGTCATGATATGGACATGTGATGCGGAGAAATGAGGAGCATGTTACGAAAAAAGTTTTGTGTATGAATGTGGATGGCTATAAGAAAAGAGGTAGACCAAAGAAAAGATTGATGGATTGTGTGATAGACACGTCATTTCCGTGTTCATTTTATTTATATCCATATCATCTGATATGGATAAAAAGAAAGTGAACACGGAGGTGACGGCTGACAGAGATGTTTGGAAGATTTTCTTCATACATACATGCTGCACCGACCTCAAATAAATTGGGATAAGGGCAGGAGGATGATGATGACAAGTCGCCCCTAATTTTCATGAATATTAAACTAAACGCTGCGCGCTCTATACATACTCAGACTATCAAGCATTCACCACAATGGTAATTACTTACCACAGCTTTAAAACAAAAGGACAATAGACACAACACAAACACGTTTAGACCCCTTCAATCCAAGTTTAAAGTCCAAAAAATGGACCTCTCCAAACATAATTAGCGAAACGCAATTAAAAATGTAAGAACTGAAGCGCTCCTAATCTGTGTTTTATTTAATTTTCTGATTACAAAGGCGGTACTTATCTGAAAATAAGCAAACGTTATGTTTTTTTTTGGCTCAGATAATCTGATAATGTCGGGAAACCTCTGGAGAGGTCTCTTTGTTTCCTACTTTGAAGACTTCAATAAAATTAGAGGGCAGAAAGTTGAACCAAGGAACGCATTTTTATGTAACAAAGTTATTGCATTAGACCTAATTCATTTACTTTTAATTGACAGGTATTGTCTATAAAGCCATACCATTTTTATTGTACGGTATCTGACATTATTTAGCTCAGTTACATGTTCGTAGGCATTACACTGACAAACTGACAATAAAACATAATCGCAGTATTCATGCACGCGATGAAATTTGCAGAGATATTGTGGAACGCTCACAAAAGCGCGCCTGCATCGCGGCAAGAAATAAATTGACAAAAAAGTTAAAAGTTTAAAACTCCGGAGCTACTGAGTCGATTTAAACATTTCTCTTTTCTGTTCTGTTTGTTCTGTCACTGTCTGTTATGATAGTAATGTATAATTAGGTAGCTCAAATATAATAAACTACAAATAATAATTATTGAAAATCGCAGTACAATTTTTTTGGAAAGGTTTGACAACGTATGGTAATGGTGTTGCAGATGTCCATTAGATGCGGAAATTGCCGACCATCAGGTGACTTGCTTGCTCGTTTTCTCCCCTCTGTTATAAAAAAGATGTCTAAAGCAATTTAACTACCAGCTTGAGCACCCATTGTATAGTCCACAAACAGCCCATTACCATCAACTATCAAAAGAATTACGTCAATTAACTATACAGCCGGCAAAGTGACAAAGTTTAACGTCCCTCTCAAATAGTTGAAAACGTCTCTTCTATCATTATCAAGTTTGATAGCAGCCATCAATCTGGACCCGCGGTCTCTCGCAATATAACTTAATTACATTCATCTGTTTGTGTCCGGAATTTAAACATAGATGCTAAGAGTGGTTTTAGAAAGAAAGAAAGAAAGAAAAATTATTTATTTACTACAGTCAGAAGCACACAATAACAAGCAAGTTTTAGCAAGTTCTTTTGGCTTTCGAAACATTAGAAATCATCAAAATGTTGATATAACCCAGAATTTCTTAAAAACATTGAAGTAGCGTGCGCTTAAAATAGTGCCAGAATTCTTAACCCCAGAACAATAATATATAAGAGTACAGATATGTTACTAGCGCGCGCAATCTGAAGACTCAAAAACGTCCTAATTGGGAAGTTTGTATATTAGTCCTCGTCAAGATAGGCGCCGAGCGTGATCGGTGACGCAAGAAAACGAAAATGCCGTTGTGGGTGTACAGAAAGTGTATTAAGATAATTATGACGCAAAAGTAACATAAAATTAACTAACTAACTTACTTTATACGAGTTTGTGTGTATGTGTGCTGCCGCTGCGTACGGAACATTTTTTTCGTTTGTTTTGGTAGGATATAACATATCTATACTTTTGAATACCATTGCCCCAGTAGTATATCAGGTCGCGGGTCTCAGTGAAACAACTTATAGACATGACATTTCAAACTTAAAGTCACTCAACAATCTATGAAAACTTGGCACGCTTGGCTTATTTGAGTTTTCAAAGAAAATTTTGCAAGAGACAAAAATTAATGTCTTAGCCGAATTTTTAATAATGCTTATCGCAACACATATTTTTTTTATGACCTATAGATCTGCTCTTGACCGCAATCTAGACAGCTTTGTCAAGATGTGGTCGACGATGTAGTGAGCAAACCTATTAATTAGGTGCCGATTCACTCCAGCTTTAAAGGCGTTAGGGTTGTAAGTGCCCGGAAATACAGATGCCGGCAGTGAAATCCACAACTTGGCTGTGCGCATTATGAAAGAGTACTCAAAGCGCTTGGTCCTGATAGTAGGGACTTCTACCAAATGTGGATGATATCCTGCAGTGCGTCGTATAGTCCAATGAAAGAAAGGAGAAGGCGGAATAACATGACTTCAGTAAATCTCAAAGCACTATAACCAGAACTGGCTGTAAAATATTATTTTCGTCATTGTGATTAGCTTAAGATATTTGAAAATAAAAAGTAACACTGGCGTCCATTAAGACATTTTACGCTCAGACTTAAGGCGCTAATGAGCATCCATTATTCTTTCTTTCATCCATGAAAAGGAGCATGACA
The DNA here is from genome assembly GCA_949699075.1 of Asteroscopus sphinx. Lineage (NCBI taxonomy): Eukaryota > Metazoa > Arthropoda > Insecta > Lepidoptera > Noctuidae > Asteroscopus > Asteroscopus sphinx. Next base: position 1,405,474 of record OX453007.1, read on the forward strand.
TGACTTTCACATCTAATTTGGGAACATTTTATGAAATTATCTGGGAATGTCACATCAGTTCCGTCTGACATTGTTTGTTCCGTTGCGAGTGACAGGTAAATAAAATTTGTCAAATGGCTTTTATCTTCCTCGAAATAAGGAAATTAAGTTGTTTCAATGCCCGAAAATGATAGGTAAGCGGATTCAGACGGATTTAATTTATCTTACGCATTATTTTGATTAACAGTCCATCAACCCATCATTGACTCACTGCTGCGTGCCAGCTTCTTCTGAGCATGAGAAGGTTAAGGCCTTAGTCCAGCAGGCTGGCCTAGTGCGGGTTGGCGGACTACACCATCGTGAACTGTATGGAGCACTCTCATGTGTGTAGGTTTCCTCACGATGTTTTCCTTCACCGTACAGTGTGTGTTCAGTTCTACTAGTTGGTACAGAGAAAATTCTAACTTGCTCACTTTTGTGTCAATGAAAAGGTAACGTATGAATTAAAATATTAAAAAAATCGATCCCACAATCTCTCAATCTTGTTACACCTCTTCATAACATTAATCATACTTTTACAGAACGTCATCATTCATCTCAAGAATAACATCAACCAATTCCCATAGTGATTCCCCTGAACAACAAACGTTAATAAATACTCATTCAATTCACGAAATTATATTTTTCTCTCAGAAATCCTGAGTGGGGTCGTCATCAATCATTCTGGTCCCCTTTTAATTTACACCGAAGCATTTTTCAGCTACTCATCTCTGTGTCGTTTATCACATTTGCCGGCCTCTGTTTCCGCCACCCATTGTCTTTGAGATTCAGTGTGACCTGGTTTTGCCGTGTACGTGCTCCAAGTTTGCTGGAGACAGGACAAGTTTTTAGGTTTATGGAAGATTTGTGGTTGAACCGGTAGATTAAAGTTTAAACTGTGTGTTCCTGACCGTATTTAGATTCTATTTATTGAGAACATAATCAGTTTTAAAAAAGATAAATCAATATTTTTAAGCCCATTTTTAAATCCATTTGAATTCACAGTTTGGACATAGTTTCGGGTGTTGTCAGCGTGAAGCGAAAATTGAGTAAATATTTGACAATTTTAATAAAAATGGAACGGAATTGTAAAACTTTATATGGTTGAATATGATACTTATTAGTAAATGACTTCATGTCTGTCTCTCGTTAAATAAAACAAAATATTCATTTTATTCATCTTTTTAATACTTACCCGCTTCAATAGCTATAATACTAGCTTAAGAAACTTAAACAATACCACATTGTCTAACAAAATTCAACACCAAATGTCTCTGGTACCTCGCATCCAAGAGCTAAGTCGTTATATTCGTCATTACATTACACTGCCGTCGTAAATACCTTTGTGTCTAATGTGGGCCCTCCGCAAAACTTCTTTGAGCCCGGTAATGGCGAGAAAGGTGAGAGCGTCTTGTATACATAACGTTAATGCGCAATTTTGAAGAAGATCCCTGTGGGGTGTGTTTTGGGAAATCATACGACTATAGGACCAAGTATAGTCCCTTGGGGTACGCTTTGTTGACAACTGTTAGTATACTTAGGCTTGATTGAATTCTGATCGAATAATTGCTAAGCTCGTTGTGAATTTAGCAGTCAAGTGCATTAGATAGCCTAATAAGAGAAGATAAAGGCCTAAAGAGGCTTTAACTTTTTATTATATTTCTTGTTATAACTCCAAATTATTTATATGTTGTCAATAGACGATATAAAATCGTCAAACGCTGCGTAGGGTGCCCCCCAGATAAGGTGGACCGACGACATGAAGAAGGTAACTGGGAGGGATTGAATGCGGAAGGTGGAGAACCGAGTGTTGTGGTGTAACTTGGAAAAGGTCTTTTCTTCTTCGTGTCGACATGAGCTACATAATGATAATAGCTCATGTCGTGGGGAAAAGATTAGCCAGTCAGCAGGTTGATAGCAGGACTGACTGCCCAGGGTACGCCGGACGATCAATTAAATATCGTCACTCGTGGAGGCTCTTTTAATGCAACCCAGAGGAAAAGGTCTGCTGGATGCACAGCAGTGAACTGTGATAGGTTGAGATGATAGAATAGACGATAAAGAAGAAGCTATGTTAAAACAAAGTTTAATCGGATTAAATCGCGTATATTATTTAAATTGGTTTCCCTGACGTTTCGAAAGCTTTGCAGCATTTCGTGGTCGCAGATAGACTAAGATGACAAGCGTCTTTACAAATATTTCTAAAAAATTATTTTAATCTACCGTACAATATTATTAATTAAAATCGTTTCGATGCACGCAGTAATCACTCACAATATCATTATCTATTACAGTGTTGCATGCTGTTTGGGACTTGCCGGTTAAACTTTGTTTTATTATAATGTGTAGTGATCGCGAAAACCTAAGAAGTTATTAAGCTATGTTAATTTAGCTTTAAGATTGCGCTCCGGACATTATCCATCGGTAAAGTTCGCATTCTTAATGAAAACAGCAAATTCACCGAACTGTTATATTTGCATTGTGATCGAGGATTGTATTAGGAACCAGAATGAAAGGGAAGTCTTAATCAATGAATTTTATTTAAATAGATTAGAGGTACGTTACGTCAAATAATTTTAGTACAACCAAAACCAGACGAAAAAACTGTGTCAATTGATTAACTTCTTTGATTAAAACTTGCCTTATTATACTTAAGTTGTTGATTTAGTATTGGTTTTACTTAGATTGAATAAGGCATGATGGGGTTGACGTATCTACATTAATAAAAACCCCAAATTCAAAAAAGATAAAAACAAATGAACTTATAGCTCATTCTAATATTTTATCTCCTAAATATCTCAAAACATTTTTATCATAATACCCACTCATCCGTAAATATAAACTTGAACAGGTAAAGATACATATAACCCTCTCTTTTTGATGAGGTCAAATAAAAAGATCACACAAAGCCCACCGTCTATGAAAATATACATACTAACCCTTGAAAATTGAGAGATAGACGAATCGATTTTGCTCCATTAAAGGCACAATGCGGAAACCTTCACAATAATAAGTGTAACACAACAAATCTACATATCACACGTTCCATTACCCCTCCCTTGTACGCAGCGACTTTGATGTATCTGACAAACTCTATAATGCAATAAGCAACCTTCAGTTCAAGGTAAAAAGTAAAAAATTGAATGTAGATGAATATTGATGTGTAAAATTATTTTTTTCTTCCAATATGCCTTTCTCGTATGATAACAAAAAGGCCTATTCGAATGAACTGTAGTAAAAAGAGCTCATAATATTGATATTCGATACAGCTCAAGTGATCCTTTTACTTTATGGGTTTGGTATTGGCTGCTATTTCTAACGGGTTATGTGGAATCAGCGCCGGTATCATTTTTGCCATAACATACGAGACATCCGGATCAACAATGCCATGTGTACTTGGCTTTTATGTGTATATCTAAAGCTATAGAATCATCCAAGGGTTCATCCGGTTGATAAACCCCCTCACTCACACAAAGAACTTTAATATTGATAGAAGGTTGATTAAGGTTGAAAGTTGATTGACCCTTTGCGTCATGTAATGTACAGTCGAGCGCAATATCTATAGTATAAAAAAACAGTTTATGTGAACGTACATGAAAATCACGCGCCGCCTTCAAAATGTTGGGTTATGTTAAGATTTTAAAATACATACCAGGCCCCTCAGAAAGTATTGCGAAAAAAAGTTTTTATATATGGGAGACTGGCCAGTTATAATGTTTTTCGAAAATATGATTATTTATAAGTAAAAATAAGTAAGTTCCAATTTCAAAATTTCCCTCCACATTTTTTGCGAGTTAATTCAAAGTATTGTGTCTCACTGAAATATGGATCTGCGCCGGGAACATTTTAGAGCTATGATTTTATACGATTTCAAGTGTCGCCTGAAACCGGATGAATCGTACGATAGACTTCAAATGGCATTCATGGATGAAGGCCCTTCCAAGGCAACCGTGTATCGTTGGTATAACGAATTCAAGCGCGGTCGACCAACTTTGGGGGATGACGAAAGAAGCGGTCGCCCTTTGACGGCTGTTACCGAAGAAAACGTGCTAGCAGTGAAAAATTTAATCCAAGACAATAGGCGAATTACATATCACGAGATTCAACACATATTGAAGATTGGATCGGGAAGCGTTCACGAGATTCTACACAGCCATCTTCGCGTGAGGAGGATAGTATCACGCTGGGTGCCGCACAACCTCACCGATGCTCAGAAGCAGGCCCGGGTGGAATGGTGCCGTGATATGCTTAACAAATTTGAAGCAGGCTCGTCTCGGCGTGTTTACGACATCGTTACAGGTGATGAGTCCTGGATTTATCAATACGACCCAGAAACCAAGCGCCAGTCGACTGTTTGGGTGTTTCAAAATGAGCCAACGCCTACCAAAGTGAAGCGATCTAGAAGCGGGGGTAAGATTTTGATCGCTAGCTTTTTTAATTTGACTGGCCACTTGGTATCAATTCCCTTACGGGATCAAAGAAGCATTAATGCCGAATGGTATACTACCAAATGTTTGCCAGAAGTTTTCTCTGTTATAAGCAACAAGCGACCAAACACAGGGCTCCGCGGGCTACTGCTCCACCACGACAATGCACCTGCGCACACCGCACTCAAAACGAGGGACTTCCTGGACAGCACGCCAGTCAAACTCCTGGGTCACCCTCCTTACAGCCCTGATCTAGCACCGTGTGACTTCATTTTATTCCCAAAAATAAAAAATCAGCTCAAAGGGATACAATTTTCGTCGCCGGAAGATGCGCTGGCTGCGTTCGAGCAGGCTGTAAACGAGGTGTCTGCGGCGGACTGGAAAAAGTGTTTTGAAAACTGGTTTAGGCGCATGAATCTTTGTATAGAGGCTGGTGGAAAGTACTTTGAAAAGATTTGATAAAAATATATGTACGTATAGAACAATTTTTTTTAGTTTCGCAAAACTTTCTGAGTGTCCCACGTACAATGATTATTTTTTACTTTTTAGTTAAGGTTTTTGAAGTCGGTTTTATTTTTTGTTAAAAAGTTTTTATTTCATACTTTTTAGTTGAAAATTGCAAGGGTTGATTCATAAATGTTTATATAACCAATTTGAGAATATTTTTTTTAGTAACCATTGTTACCATTGCTATCCCACTGCTGGGCAAACGTCTCGCTCATGTTCACCAAACGTCGTTCTTCCAAATCACTATCGTGAAAAAAAAAAACACGCATATCGGGCAAGAATTTTCAGAAAAACGAACCAATGAGCAGATCATCTAGATAGGCGAAGCTAAACTAAAATTATTTATTGAACCTGGTTAAAAAACTACTCAACCTAAGTCAATAAAATTTATATGGGACCACCGCGCGGACTTTTTCTACCAAATAAAAAAACAACCACGTAAATCGGCCCACAAATCTCGGAGTAATCGGTGTACATAAATGAAAAACCCGCGGAATACATAATCTCCTCCTTTTTTGAAGTCGGTTAAAAACAGAGCAAACGTAGATATATGTGGTGGTACCTACGTAAGAAATTGATGCAAAAATTCACATTTCGCGTACGTCCGTTGATGTCTTTTGATAAACTCTCGTAAATTAAATCAGTTTCTATGGGGTATCAGGTCGATGGGTGGTACGGAACCCTTACTGCGTGAGTCCGACTCCCACTTGGCCCGTTTTTAGTTATGTGGGTACTATAATGTCGAAGGCCGTTGTTCCGTAAATCGTAACGTTTACTTTAATTTTGATAGTGTTACCTATTTCTTGTGTCTCAAGACGAAAGTCTTTGACCAGTGTGTGATACCAGTAATTACTGACGGCACTGAAACGTGGTCGCTCACAACGGGCCTGATAAGAAGGCTCAAAGTCACTCAATGGGCAATAGAGAGGGCTATGCTCGGAGTATCCCTACGTGATCGAATCAGAAATGAGGAGATCCGCAGGAGAACGAAAGTAACCGACATAGCCCGAAGAATTGCCAAATTTAAGTGGCAGTGGGCGGGGCACATTGCTCGCAGAACGGATGACCGATGGGGCAGTAAAGTTATGGAGTGGCGACCGCATACTGGAAGGCACAGCGTAGGTAGGCCCCCCACAATTTGGACCGACGACCTGGTGAAGGTCGCGAGAATCCGCTGGATGCGGAAAGAACAGGACCGGTCGTAGTGGCGATGCTTGGTGGAGGCCTATGTCCAGCAGTGGACGTCTTTCGGCTGAAATGATGATGATGATGACCTATTTCTTTAGCCACACAACAATAAATATAGTTAAATAATATACATCTAATAATACAGTTGCTAGACGGTTCGATTGAAAATCAATGAGGCTTAGATATTCCGGTACTAGTATGTAGTATTTTCACGATCGATGGTAGGTTTCTCCTTGACTTTGGTAACAACTTACCGTAGAATTGTCAGTACACAAAACTTTTTTTTTAGGGTTCCGTACCTCAAAAACAAAAACGGAACTCTTATAGTATCACTTTGTTTTCGGTCCGTCCGTCTATCTGTCTGTCTGTTTATCCGACTATTTATTTAATTCCCGCTTTTATTGAGAAAAGCTAAAGATATTGAATTGAAAGTAATACCAAACACAAATATCTATTGCTCATAGTCGTGAAAAAAAAACAAACTTTCTACCTGGACGCAATAAAAAGTTACGGCCTTTCAAAGATTTTAGGTTACTGATTAATAAAAACCTATGGGTACATTTACCTACTTCTGTCAAGACCCTACAGTCATGTGAGTCATCATCATCATCATCATTTCAGCCGAAAGACGTCCACTGCTGGACATAGGCCTCCCCCATGCATCGCCACAACAACCGGTCCTGCGCTTTCCGCATCCTGTGGATTCCCGGGATCTTCACCAGGTCGTCTGTCCACCTTGTGAGTGCGATGATAAAATTCAGGTACGGATAGTGAATAAACCAGTATAAGTAAAGCCAGTTTTGTATTAAAATTACATACTAAACCAGTTCCGATTGTAATGGTAATTTTTTGCTTTATTTGTGTTATAAGACCTTACTTAGCGGTTACCAACATCTCTAATTGTGGCAGCAGAAATGTTACAAAAATATGTTTTACGCGATTTAAATTCGCGTGTCTATCTTTCATTACCGTCCAAGTAAAAATGGCATAATTTGTGAACCTCCCTCGCAGTTTCGCTAGAAGTATGACGGGGCTTTTAAGGCAAGACGTGATGTATTTACGGGATTTCACTGTTAGGGTACGTTTTATTTGGATTTTTGTGTCTTTAATGGTACGAGAAACATACATACTAGTATTATTATATTTTATTGTACACACATATACACAATACTATTACAGTAGGAAAGCTTATGTACATCGGCGAGCTTAACTCAAAAATGAGTTTTCTTACCGCAAACCTTACCTTAAAGTTTAAGGTGGCCACTGACGATGCTTCCAACCGCGCGACTGGCGTGGTTGCACTTCAAAATCTATCCATGAATGTTGATAACGTATGTTATTTTTAGAACAAGTCAAGCTTTTTTGGACGTAGGCATTAAAACGACGTCCGAATGGATACATCGTCAGTGCCCACCTTTAGAGCGATAGAGAGATGTTGATATATTAATAGAGGATCAAAACAAGTGTACAACAGAATAACAAAAATTTTGACAACATAACTTATCTAACAAAATATATATATCTATATATATCCAAGTAAAATAATAATATTAAGATAGATACATACAAATTATCACTCTTGTTTCCCATCAGGGATGTTTGCCGAAATGCACGTAGATTACTTTTTTGCAACAATGCGAAAAATAAAAAATATGTGCGAGCCAGCTCCAATAGCATCCTGGGCATGATTGCAGGCAGGTTAGATTGATGTCTTTTGAATCGCTGCTCCTGAATTTCTGCTGGAATTCTGAAGCAGTGATTCAAAAATCTTAAGGATTGTATTTTAATGTTACTAACATAGTTTTTAAGTAAATATAATGTTACTAACACTATGAATCCTGGTTACTCGAAATAACATAACATAACATCATATCACGCCTGTATTTCGCCGAAGGGGTAGGCAGAAGTGTATAGCACACCCACATTTCGCCAGTTCCATGTTATAGTTCCATGTAATAGGGGGCGAGCCTATTGCCATTAACCGGGCACAAATCCAGACTCTGGGCTGCTACTGAGAATTTCCTAATGAAAAAACCCAATAACACGTTGCCTGACACGGGAATCGAACCCAGGATCCCACGCTCAGCAGTCGCGCTTGCAACCACTAGACCAACGAGGCACTCGAAATAAATGAATAATAATCATCATCATCATCCTCCGAGCCTTTTCCCAATTATATTGGGGTCGGCTTCCAGTCTAGCCAGGTGCGGCTGAACATCAGTTTTTTACACGGAGCGACTGCCATCAGACCCCCGCAACCCAGTTACTGGGTAATACATACATTCGGAGGTTAGACCAGTTGTCAGACTTTCAGGCTTCTGACTACCCGTAGTGACTGCCATAGATATTCGTATGACAACCGGGACCGACAGCTTAACGTGCTCTCCGAGGCACGGAGGGGTCTCGTTGTGTAACGAAACGGTCACCCATCCACAGACTGACCGCGGCAAGTGCAGCTTAACCTTGCAGATCGTCCAATCCGCGCAGTCGTTGAAATGAAATGAATAATAATAATGGATAATAATTAATTCAGTAGTAGTAGTAGAACTCCTTTGTTAGAGCTTGAACGAGGAAGTACTACCACCGTGCCTACTTCTCCGCCAAACAGTGATGATTGCATTGCTGTGTTTCGGTCTGAAGGGTACGGGTGCCGGTAAAATTACAATCACAGGAGACTTTCGATCTTCATGCCTCAGTAAGGCGAACCGACTTGCGGAACCATTTAGACAACAGACCCCAAGGCTATAGTCGACTTTATGGTTGGCCTGCGGTTTGGAGAGGTGCTGTAGTCTACTATTAGAGGCGTTACAATAGATCTTTTAGGTCGCAGTGACATAAGGGACTTGCAAAGACCTTACCTCTTTTTCCAAAATAATAATTATTATTATAATGGAGTTTTATAAGTATAGTTCAGAGCGCCGCACAATGATTGTTGATGTTATTGTCCCGCATGACGAGAATCTCGTGAAGGCCCAGAAGAATAAAGAAATCAGATACCTTTACTTGGCACATGAGGTTGTCGACATGTGGGATGTTGACTCAGCAGTCATTGTGCCGATTGTTGTTACGGCCAATGGCTTAATGGCCAAGAGCCTCAATCTACATCTTAGGAGGCTCGCGTTGGGCAGCTGGGTCAATGGCTTGATACAGAAAGCGGTACTCCTGGATACGGCGCGTATCGTCAGGAAGTTCCTCTCTCTGAGGCCCTGATCACCGGTAGTTTGGACCCTGTTCCCGATGCCGGTGGGCTACTATTTTTTATATTTTTAAATGTTTGTTTTATATTTTTTATAGAAATATTTAAAAATGTAAATAATATGTATATAAATGAATAAAGGATTATAATGGCAACCGGGACCGACAGTTTAACGTGCTCAAGCCGAGACCAGACATAGCAATGAAAAATATTCTCCCAAAAACATTAATTGTAGCAGTCTCTTTCCCTGACAGGCCAACGTTTAGTAACCGACGTATATGAGCTAATAATATGTACGAGTATACCCACATAATACTATTGGCAATACCATTATTCTGCGACCATTCGACCCATTTCCTATCTAAAAGAAAAGACGTAGGTACATAGGCGAAACGTAGATACATTGGGTGCCAGCTCAATAAGATAAATTACTTTGTTATCTAGTTATTTACGGGTCTTATTTTCTAGTTTAGCTCTCGGCTCTAGATATATAAAAATGCTTATAGTGCTCCTTTTTGTATATTTATCGAAGCTTATTACGATTGAGGAATTGCTTGTCATCATCATCATTCCAGCCCGGTATCACCCACTGCTGGGTATAGGCCTCCTTTCGTTTTTGCAGCCTCTTCGATCTTGTGCACTTAATTGCTTAAGTGCACAAGATAATTTATTTAACGTTTCCGATTGCTACAGAGATTTTGATTAACAAGTTTTATTTACGCTAAACAGGCTGATGATTCGCTAATTGTTTTTTTTATCAGACCTTAGACTTCTTAGAACGACTTTCTTCAACTAAATTAAATTCATTTATTTCAGGCTTAACCCACAAAAACATCATGTGATACAAAATTAAATTAACAGTAATTTAATTTTGTAATTAAATTAACAATTACGTGTATATATTAACAATCGCTTTACTTTTTACTATAACAATTCCATTGAAGTTGGATGATAATTTAACCCAGCCGCATTTTTCAGTACAATGATTTAACAACAAAATGGCCTTGGTATCATCGTGAGGGTTTGCCTTTGTATATACAGCGACCGTCCTTCTTACAAAATGTGGGTAGCATAAGAATTCCTCTGATAAAGATATTTTGGTCTGTGGACATTATAATGCCGTTCGGTTTGGCGTTCTTTTTTGTGGTAAGGTCTTATTCGACCTCGTTTTTTATGTGCTTTGCTTGTATCCACTTTCTCATATATTTCTGTAGGTTGTCTTCTTCTTCTTCGTGTCGACATGAGCTACATAATAATAATACCTCATGTCGTGGGGAAAAGATTAGCCAGTCAGCAGGTTGATAGCGGGGCTGACTGCCCAGAGTGCGCCAGACGATCAATTAAATATCGTCACTCGTGGAGGCTCTTTTAATGCACCCCATATGTAGGTCGTCGAAAGTGGTATTTTACGATTATGATTGTTGAAAAACATTGTTTTGGAAACATTTCTGAAACAAATACATATGTTTGAGAAACAGCTACAACTGTCCCGATAAAAACTACGTGTCTCTGTTGAAGGTTGATGCTGGCCATTGTGATGACGGCATCTGACGGACGAATGTTCCGTGTATTTAGTTTTAGGGTGAAAAACTGTACGTCAAGTGTGAAGGATTACTTGTATCTTGTTACAATATCAATATACGTTTATCCTATATCCACGTATCCTGATTATTATTTTAACAGTTTATTTGTATGTTGCAGTGATTCCCGTTGGTGATGGGAAGCAAGCGAAACAAGTCATTTTCAGAATCATGTTTACGAGGTTGGACGGGTGTTTGACTTGTTTATTATTTATTTATATTATCATATTCTTTATTGTACATACACCAAATGAAACAAAGACAGTAGTTTACAGAAAGATTAAGTAAGTACAATGGGCGGTCTTATCGCACAAGGCAATGTCTTCCGGACAACCTTTGGATGGACAAGAAAAATGGGAACCGATCGTGGGGTCTTTTTCGACCTCGTTTTTTATGTGCTTTGCTTGTATCCACTTTCTCATATATTTCTATAGGTTGTCGAAAGTGGTATTTAAAGATTATGATCGTTTATAAACATTGCGAAAGTATGGCACGACGAAACAATTTTGAAATTACTAGTACTATTTAAGACAGAGCGGACTTGCAATAACTGACTGATATAGATGGCCAAATCTGAGAAAAATTGTTTCCATACAATTATATGCGATATGTTTTAGAAACTGTGTTTCTGAAACATTGTTTCCTAGTGAATAAATATGTGACTTTATGAAGAGCTAGGTACTTCAAAATAAGTTCAAACATAGGCCTTATAATAACTGGCTATTTGCCACATAATTATACATTTAATTGTAATTTTAAATGCTGTTTTCTATTTTGACATAGCTAAATAATAAAATTATTCTTAATTTGACTGCCTCGTTGGTCTAGTGGTTGCAAGCGCGACTGCTGAGCGTGGGCTCCGTGGTTCGATTCCCGGGTCGGGTAAAGTGTTATTGGGTTTTTTCATTAGGAAATTTTCAGTAGCAGCCCGGAGTCTGGATTTGTGCCCGGTGAATGGCAATAGGCTCGCCCCCTATTACATGGGACTATAAAATAACTGGCGAAATGTGTGTGTACTATTACACCTCTGCCTACCCCTTCGGGGAAAGACAGGCGTGATGTTATGCTATGTTATGTTTCTTAATTTATTTCATTCTTCCTATTCAATGAATCGTTTTTTTTTTCCTTTCCAACAACGGTATAAAATCATTAACTAATCCACAATAATTTATGTTATAACAGAACGCAAAAACAGAGCCTTCGCGAGTATTCACCAAATGATGCTATGATAGACGACCGGCACGTCATAGCGGTGGGTAGGTTATACCTAAAAAAATATATTTGAAAATGTTAATGTGATTTCTGTTGAGGTTGATTTGACGATTTTGACGTTCTTTTTAAACACTCGAGAATCTAAATTATATGAAATTCCTTGCTTGTTTTTTATCGCTCAAAAAGAACGGACGTATAATGATTCGATTACGTGTAACTCAACATTCAATAAAATATTAGGATTCATGCGTAGTAAATGTCATACAAAATTTACATTATAAAATCTTTGTTCCTTGAATACTGCTTGTAAGTTTACCAAATATTTTCGCCCGCGATTAAAAAAGGGTTTGTAAAAGGCAAACTACGAAGTGCTACGAATGCTACGAAGTGCTACGACAGTAGCTACGTGCTACGATCGTAACAGAACCCTTTCGCTTCTACGCTCATAAATCTTGCCGTACTTACGTCTGCGTCGCACCTGACCTTTTTTAAGAATATAACCACTGACCATAATGTATGTGTGTGTGTCTTAAGATGTACTTTTCCTGTACCTCCTTCACTTCTTATGACTGAATCGATCCGAGATAACATGACATTTTTAAACCGAAAAAGGAAAACGTCTGAACTTGACCCTGCCGAGATTTTTTGAACAGATAAACTACTATGAAAACAACCTGGGTACATATACATAGTCTTGCTCAATAAAGTAACAGCCAGTCATTAAAAAAAAAATACGCAAATAAATGATTATTTATTTTTAGGATTCCGTAACCGAAGGGACCCTATTACTCTCGCTACGCTCCGTCTGTCTGTCCGTTTGTCTGTCACAGGGCGGCTGTATCTTTTGAAGAGTAATAGGCAACTGGTTGAATTTTTCTCAGAATATGTGTTGCTATAAAAAAACAACTGCCTCGTTGGTCAAGTGGTTGCAAGCGCGACTGCTGAGCGTAGGGTCCTGGGTTCTATTCCCGGGTCGGGCAAAGTGTTATTGGGATTTTTCATTAGGAAATTCTCAGTAGCAGCCTCTGCCTACCCCTTCGGGGAAATACAGGCGGTATGTTATGTTATGTGTTATGTTAAAATTTTACTTGTTACGTGAATTGTAGACGAAACGAGATTACAAACTGAATCGATCAACAACTACTCATCGAAAATGTTCCAAATCGTGCCGCTGGGGTAATTACATCTTTATAGATATAGCTTATTTAAATACTCAATACATTTATTGCACTCCACAAGTATTTATAGGTGTTACATTATAGTTTAAGTATCATATGTGGGCCCTGTCGGGCATGGCAACAAGTAGGAGAGAGGGGGAGTCACTTTTATATGCTTTATTATCAAGTAGGTAACAAGTTATTGTATTTTATGTAAAATTATCATCAAAAAATTCGTTTATGTCATAATAACATTTATTTATTAGGAGTTGAGAAAAATATTGCCTTTTTCTTAGTTTTTTTCTCGATGGTCATTCCACTTACATCCAACAAATTAATTTATTTTGTCACATTTACCCTCTAAAAAGATACCAGAATTACCTAAACCCTTTTATTTTAAATGTATCGAATATACGTGACAGTTAAAGCCAGATATTTCACAAAGTCAGCCGGCCGATGCCTTTATTACACACTAAAGCGCTTAATCCTACAATCAATATTGAATTTCGAGTATCGCAGTGACAAATTAGCCGTGAAATGGCTAAATAGAGTACCCTGCCTAACTATTATATAACTTTAGTGATTAGAACAGTGGTATAGCTGAACAGATATTATTAATCAAATTATTTATTTATTTATTTGTTAAACTTGGAGCAGATTACATGGAAATAATTTTATTTTATTTATTTATTTGTTCAGTGGTACACATAACAAAAATATTGTAAAGATGTAAACATAAACTCATTAGAGTTTTACCGTACATCAGTATCTTCGACTATACAAATAGGAAAACAAAAATATAACAAGGTAAGATATTAAATAAGTACAATGAGGGTAGATACCAGATAATAATTAGCTACATTATGAAGGAGCGAACACCGGTGTCTGCGCGAGCCGTCTTTAAAAACAAAGTGGTGGTGGGTAGTATTTGTGTTGATACAGGTAGATTAGGTAGATTTTGTGTTAGTACAGATTTAGCACAGGCTTACAATTTAAATAATATTTTTTTTTTTTTTTTTTTTTTTTTTTAATAAATGTCTTTGACTTTGTCTTTGTCTAAGTACTTATTTAATCTAGTTAAAGGGTAGAGTACTGTTCTCCTAGATAGGCAACAAAGTAACCTGAGTTTAAGAGACAGTTCCGATCCCCTATCGATATTGGAGGATTATAGCACATGTTATACATTCCGAGTTTATAAATAATAAAAAATATAAAAAAACAAACAATACAAAAGGTAAGTAAGTACAACCATTTCTGAAATAGATAGAAAATTGTGTGTGAGTTGAAGGTATTAGGGGGTGGGTCGTGTGTGTGTATGTGCGTTAAATGAGTGATTGCAATTTGTGTAGTGCGTTTGAGTTTTTGATAGAAGTTACGTTTACGTTTGATAAGAGTGTGTGTGGTCTGTGTGTGTGATCACTTATTCAGGTACTCTTCAGTTTCGTCATAGTTAAGGGATTGAAGGTATGAGCGGACGGTCTTTTTAACCGACTTCAAAAAAAGGAGGAGGTTATTACAGTTAGATTCATCAATAATTCAGATTTTCGCAGTGCACTGATGGACAAGGACATAGGTTTCTCCCAAGTTGCGCCACAACACTCCTCTGACTTCCGCATCCAGTCCCCTCAGCTATCTTCTTCAGGTAGTCGGTCCACCTGGCTAGGGGGTGCCCTACGCTGCGTTTGCCAATTCGCAGTCCCCACTCAAGGACTGCTCCAACCACCATCGGTCTTTCGACACACATGGCCATTTCAGCTTGATTATCCTACAAGCTTTTTCGGTACTCCGGTTCTTCTCCGGATAGTCTCGTTTGTTATTAATCAATTTGATGGCGGAGTTTCAGCTTGCAAATAATCGGGTGAATTGCAGGATCCAAGAGGTTAAGCTGTGCTAGCCGCGGTCAACTCTTGGATGGGCGACCGTTTTCGATGCACATCAAGACCCCTCCATGCCTTGGAGAGCACGTTAAGCTGTCAGTCCCGGTTGCCCCACGTGTAACAGCATGGAAGTCAGAAGCCTGAAAGTCTTACAGCTGGTCTTACTTCAGGATATTGGTAGTACCCAGTAACTGGATAAGCAGCACATTAGCTACCAAAGACCACCTAACTGCCACCAGAGGCAAATTATGGACCGAGAAGCGCCCTCCACCTCTTGACTTTATTACACCAAAGAGAAGCTACCGCCAGCGACCCTGGGGAGGATAGCAGCACGTGACCACCACGAGCTGCTGTTGGGGAAACCTTGTTGTTTCCCCGGGACGTACCAAAGGCGTAGCACTGGAGGGGCACCGGCGCGGTCCACTGGAGTTCCCAGAGTTCCTCTATTTCGTGCAGAGGATGGCCATCGTGTGGTTTTAGTCGGTAAGAGTCCTACATACCCCTCCGCCCTCCCCAGACGGAGGGTATCCATGAGGATTTCCACTCGAAAACAAAAAAAGGACACGATTTTTAACGAGTTTAGTTTATAAACGCAGTAGTACTGACGGACTAACGGACGCACGGACTGAAGAACGCACAGACTGCCCCATGATCTAGATCTCACTTTTTCTTTGTCCATCCAAAGGTTGTCTGGGAGATACCGCTTGTAGCGATAAGACCACCCATGTAACCATAATTTATACGTTGTAGTAACAATAGTAGTAACAAATACAAAAGTACTGGCGTCCTAGCTAGGTTACAAAGTAGCCTGTGTTAAGGTCCACTAGCCCTTGATTCCCTTAAAAGAAGAACAAAAATAATGGAGACTGCTATGGACAGTGAGGTGCAATCTAAGTTCTATCTAAGCTATCTTATACTAAGTGTGTGTAGTATATGTGTAAGTAGGTATAGTGTGTGTGTAGAGAAGAGTGTATTGTATGTATGTGCATGAAAGCGGGTGTGATGTGTCGGGGGGTGTAATTAAGTGTGTGAAAGAAGGAAAAAGAGGGGTGAGTTTAAGTGTGTAGCGTTATTTAGGAAAGTCACTATGATAGTGTTGTGAGCAGATCTTCAGAGTCATCATAATTTTTATTGGACAGAAAAAGTGTTACCTGTTTTTTACAAACTTCGTAAGAAGATTGATTCACTGGAGTGGTAATGTTAATTATATTCTATCTGAATTCTGATGGCAGTTGCTCTATATAAAATACTGATGTTCAGTCGCATCTGGTTAGATAGGATGCCGACCTCAACTTAATTGGGAAAAGGGGAGGAAAAATAAAGTGTAGTACGTGGGACACTCAGAAAGTTTTGCGAAACTAAAAAAAATTGTTCTATACGTACATATATTTTTATCAAATCTTTTCAAAGTACTTTCCACCAGCCTCTATACAAAGATTCATGCGCCTAAACCAGTTTTCAAAACACTTTTTCCAGTCCGCCGCAGACACCTCGTTTACAGCCTGCTCGAACGCAGCCAGCGCATCTTCCGGCGACGAAAATTGTATCCCTTTGAGCTGATTTTTTATTTTTGGGAATAAAAAGAAGTCACACGGTGCTAGATCAGGGCTGTAAGGAGGGTGACCCAGGAGTTTGACTGGCGTGCTGTCCAGGAAGTCCCTCGTTTTGAGTGCGGTGTGCGCAGGTGCATTGTCGTGGTGGAGCAGTAGCCCGCGGAGCCCTGTGTTTGGTCGCTTGTTGCTTATAACAGAGAAAACTTCTGGCAAACATTTGGTAGTATACCATTCGGCATTAATGCTTCTTTGATCCCGTAAGGGAATTGATACCAAGTGGCCAGTCAAATTAAAAAAGCTAGCGATCAAAATCTTACCCCCGCTTCTAGATCGCTTCACTTTGGTAGGCGTTGGCTCATTTTGAAACACCCAAACAGTCGACTGGCGCTTGGTTTCTGGGTCGTATTGATAAATCCAGGACTCATCACCTGTAACGATGTCGTAAACACGCCGAGACGAGCCTGCTTCAAATTTGTTAAGCATATCACGGCACCATTCCACCCGGGCCTGCTTCTGAGCATCGGTGAGGTTGTGCGGCACCCAGCGTGATACTATCCTCCTCACGCGAAGATGGCTGTGTAGAATCTCGTGAACGCTTCCCGATCCAATCTTCAATATGTGTTGAATCTCCTGATATGTAATTCGCCTATTGTCTTGGATTAAATTTTTCACTGCTAGCACGTTTTCTTCGGTAACAGCCGTCAAAGGGCGACCGCTTCTTTCGTCATCCCCCAAAGTTGGTCGACCGCGCTTGAATTCGTTATACCAACGATACACGGTTGCCTTGGAAGGGACTTCATCCATGAATGCCATTTGAAGTCTATCGTACGATTCATCCGGTTTCAGGCGACACTTGAAATCGTATAAAATCATAGCTCTAACATGTTCCCGGCGCAGATTCATATTTCAGTGAGACACAATACTTTGAATTAACTCGCAAAAAATGTGGAGGGAAATTTTGAAATTGGAACTTACTTATTTTTACTTATAAATAATCATATTTTCGAAAAACATTATAACTGGCCAGTCTCCCATATATAAAATCTTTTTTTCGCAATACTTTCTGAGGGGCCTGGTATTGTTAGTATTTTTAAATGAATATTGCGGAATCACTAGCACAATACAACTAACCGTAGCCTAGCGTGCAACCAGTAAACCGCTAGCGGTTGCCACGGGTCGGCTAACTGACTATAAAGTTGTAAAAGTAGACCACGCTAGAGCCTTGATGACACCACTAACGATCTTGTTTGCGCGCATATAAAACGCTTTAAAAAAATATAGCTATTGATGTTGTTTTTCACTGTTTCTTGTTGATAGCTCTAATAAATTGACAAAAAAAGACAAGTAGTAGTAGACTAGTTTAGCTACTTCAAAAAATTGCCAAGTTTTAATAAGTGTATAGAAACCAAATTTTTGCTAAAATAGCTAAACTGATTTGCTGCCGAATCTCAAACTAGTAAGCTACTAGTAGCGTCAGTTAATTAGTCACCTTTTTACAAGCTTTTATTTATGTAACTATTTGCTAAAATTAGAGCTACTTGACACTAAACTTTTTTTCAGTGTACATAAGTAAGCCATTATTAATTATCAATTATTATAATTTTAATATTATTATTAATTATCAATCGGGTTATCAAGATTTGTCGCACATCTAATGATTTTTAATAACAAGCAGTCCTCTGTAGGCACAATGAATAAATTAATTTAATTTAATTTAATTTAATGTCCTCTTGTAATGGCGACAAATCTCAACAAAGTCTAGCCATCTCCGCGGGACATATCATAGTGCACAAGTGTGTGCGCAAACACAGGTGCACCCTCTATTCCCTCATTCTCATAATCTGATGGGACAGCAATTCGATACAAACGGGGCCGAGCAGGCGCAGTACTGGCGGTTTTATGTGCTTTCCGAGGCACAAGGGTGTAGCACCGCAAACTTCCTGACTAGGGGCTGTTACTGAGAAATTTTCTTGACAGCAAAATCCCAATAACACTTTTTGCCTGACCCGGTAATCGAACATAGGACCCCACGCTTAGCAGTCGCGCTTGCGACCACTAGAGCAACGGGGCAATAAATACGAAATATTTCTGACTACCCGTAACGACTGCCATTGATATTTTTTGACAACCGAGACCGACAGCTTAACGTGCTCTCCGAGGCAACTATCCTACTTCCTATTAATATTATAAATTCGAAAGTATGGATGTTTGTTTGATTATTTGTTTGTTATTAAAACATGCTGAAACGGCTAAAAAGATTGAAATTGAAATTTGTCATATAGATAGACCATGTCTAGTATTAACACTAAGGATACTTTTTATAAGTTTGATATTATTTTTGAGTTATGCATTAATTTGTCTTTGTGAATCATTATCGTTAATTTGTAGCCATTGTGGCTACACAAACTGCTTTACATTAAAAGTCTTTTCTCAACAAAAGACTTAATTTAGTTTGTTAAGACTTAATTTAATTCGTAAAAGTTTTAATCACCAAATTGAACCATAATTTTGAGCAATCAATTTTTGTGTCGTCTACTACAGAATATAGTTGTAAAAAAACTGGAAAATATAGGAACGTATTGTACCTATTAGTTGGGCTTAATTATTAACAATAATACAAAATCATGTATTTATTAAGACTACAAAAGCCCATTTATTAGTTAAAGAAAACTGATAACCAGGGACAATTCTGGTTACCCATTGAAAGGGTTTTCGTCAGGGTTTTTCTAACCTGTTAATCAAAAACCCATACGATATGGGTAACCTTTTTTGAAGGCTTAAAGCTGTTCATAAGGGTTAGACTTTCAATGATCTTTCTTTCTTTTTCGTGTAGTTTGTAAGTATAAAACGATAACAGCGTAACAATCCGACTCGGAGCAATGTAATGTAATCGCTCGATGATGGGCATAGGTTGCAAAGTGCTCCACCATCTACTTCTCATAAGTTTATTGAATAACCGTATGGTAACCCAAAAAAACCCTTATTACTACTCGAGTGACCTTGGTTACTAGGAGTACCCAAACCTGTTTGCCTCAAAGTGGCCTTGGGTACCGGTAATACCCAAGCGAAGTGAATGTGGAGTACCTCATGAATATGTCTAATATTTTTATAACTAAGAGGAATTTATTTTTGGCAATATTACCATCTAGTTCCTAATGAATAACCCAACATTTAAGGTACGGCAATAATACAATCATTCACTTTTTTTTCTTTTTTTTTATAGAATAGGATGGCGAAACGAGCTAAAGACCCACCTGATGCTAAGCGGTTACCTTTGCCCATAACAACTGCAATACCACCTAGCCACCACCTACCACCACCTACTTAAAGATTTAACGTAAATATTTTTTATTTGGTCTGTTGTATCTATGTCACAGATTACCTATTTTGTCCCGACTTGGCGGCAACGAATTTAACATATTCCCGTATTTTTTCGATACAATGTGATATTATTTAATTTCTACATAAAGAATAATCACACCATGCGTTTTAAACCATAAAACAACCAGGTTAACAATTAACTTTATTGTTAAAGTTGTTTTTATAAATAAGACAAAAAAATGCTCAATGTTTAAGTTAATGAATAATGTTAATGTTAGTTAATGTTTAAGTTTACAACCGATTATGTAATTTAACAAAACGTTATGAATAAAGAAATAAGAAAATAAAAGCTAGCACTTACCGAAAAGAGAGCGTAGTCAGCGGCCGATACGACTTGTGGCTGTTATGATCCGACATCGGTGTCCCCCAAAAATCGTTCCTGAACACTTGTAGCACATGGTTCCCACCGTTCACGTCACTATTAGTCACTATCGCGGGGATGTCATCATGCACGAACTCGCCATTCAAACTATTTGCGTACGTCAAAGCTCCAACCGATGCGACGAGCGTATACACCGCCCACTCACTCTCGCATAATGTCCGCCATGACTTCGAGTTTGAAACTTCTTCGCGAACCGGCGGTAAGGGACGACGACGCATTTTCACACACTTTTTATCACTTTGATGGTTTTATTTTGGTTTGCATGACGAAAGACATTTTATGTTAGTGTTGGCTAGCAAAAAAAATTCGAAAACTGCGGAGCTTTTATGCTAATGATCGACTCGAAAATAAGTAGGTTAAACCAAAAAGTTTTACTTGAATTGTATCAACAAAATAGCTAACCGTATATTCGAAAAGAATGAGATAAAGAAAACACTTACAAAAACTCTTTCGAATACATTAGCCCACTTTACTAAGAAAACCGTAATAAAACTCAAACAAACAAAGTCTCAACCGACAGAAAACCTCATCGATTCAATATATCGCTCCAAACTTCATGCATACTCAATTGGCAAACAATCTCAGCTCGATGCACAAAAGGTTGTTACGGGCCGTTGTAGGAGCGAGAAAAAGTGTGCCCTGTCTGTTTGTACGCCCAGTTATCCGTAGCCCGCGTGATGGATCACCGACGCCGCATAAATCAACATCGCGGGTCAGCTACGACCGCTGATGTCATATTCATGAGTGCCCCGGATAGCTGTGTAAACGATAGTCCGTGGAAGAACGATGAGCGACCGTCCTTTTTCCTTATTTCGTTTTTTTAATTCTTGGCTCACTTTGGGATGAATGCGTTCTTTTTTGTTTTAATGCTCGTGATTTATGGAGCGGCCGGTGCAGTGCAACCTGTAACAAAGGATGAGTTTTATTTTATTTCTCATGTTTCTAAATTAGGAATAAGTAAAATAAAGGGAATATTTTATGTATGTAGGTAATGGAACGCGAAGAGAATGAGTTTTAAAACCTATGTTTTTTTGAAACGTTACCCCACACTAAGATATCTCCTGTATTGTGGTTGAGTTTACAAACATAAATCTCACATGCACAGATACCAAGATCTGGAACAATCTGTAGATCACACAAATATTATATTTGTTCCGTGAGGGAATCACACCCACAACCCGTAGCGCAGAAGTCGATCGCTCAGCCACTGTGTCAATCGTGGCGTCAAATTATAATTAAATTTTCGCATTTTTAGAACAGAGTTTTAAAAGCATTTTATGTTAAATATTAGTAACTATGTTAAGACCATGCGCGTTTTGGGCATAATATTTAAATAAAATAAATATCTTTTCTCTCTGTCTCTCTCTTTAAAATTAATAACAACTTGACCCGTTTACGAAGCCCTTTGTCTCTCTAATTTTAATAACTCTCTGACATAACTCATTATTCGCCTTTTATAATTCCCATGAGAAGAAAATGGGTTGCCTGGTCTTTTCGTATCGAAGGACCACGCTGTAAACTCAGAAAGCGCCTAAGCCGGGACCACATCGCTCAAAATTCTATTAACTACCCCAAAATCCCAAAGGAGGCCCAAAACTTACAAGATTTAGTTTCTCAAAACAAACTGTGCTAACACGTCATAACTTTGCTAAGAATGTTCGCGTATGTACCGTCTTTGCAATCTGAATTGCTAATGCCTTCCTTAATTCAGTTGCGGGGCGCGAATTAAAAGCTCTATGGCCTAATCACATTATCTGTCTGTTTGTGTTTCGCCTTTTATCTCGTAAGGATGATTGTTTAGGATAAGTTTCTGTAAGTAGCCAGCGCTCTAATGAAGTAGGATTCTCATAATCTCAGTTCAACAGTACTTATTCTTTTGAGCCATTCTTGGAGATTTTTTGATCATACAGCACAAAATTTAATTAGAAAGAAAGAAAGAAAGATTTTATTTGGCATAGGACAGTAACAGCACAACAATAACATTAGATAAAGTACTAAAATAGATATAAGTAAAACATGAAGTAGGACTTATGAGTCTTCTTTGTCCATCCAAAGGTTGTCTGGAAGATATCGCTTTCAGCGATAAGACCGCCAATGTTGTTCCTGTTTACTACATGGTGTACCATAAAGCATGTTCTATTAGATTCTATTCTACACTGGCGACTTTGCGACGGTGGTTCTATACCCAGCGGTACCACACCTCGGCCAATCAATACATTATAAAAGCTAGCACCACCTACATACAAAGATTACGTATGTATACGAACGCATACACACGTGTAGGTTAAGGATGCTCGCCGCTCGTAGTTCCGACTGGGTTCCAAGCGCTTTTCAATAGTAACTATGACTGAGAACTGTTCTCAGAGATGGCGATCTTGTATAGCGCCAGGCGATTGACATCCATTGCAGTATTACAGTCCAATTGCCGTCAGACTGCGGGCGGGTGCGGGGCGCGGGCGAGTAATCTTAAATTGGCGGAGGGCGGTGAGTGGCCGTTCTGTACGTAAGTACTATTAGATATGCTGTGGCGGTACTGTGATTTTTTTCGGGATAAAAGATAAAGTAGCCTAAGTCACTTGGGCCCATAAGCTTATCATCATCTTCATCATCATTGAGAATAATAATAATAATATAATATTCCTTATAATACCCAGTTTTGGGTGTAGGCCTCCTCCAAATTACTCCACTCCTGGTAGTCTTGAGCTCTTGACATTCAATCCAGGCCTGGGGGTCTACTCCCGTTCAACGATATTCGATAAATCGTACGATTCATCGCACAATTTGCTACTCCGGTTAACCATCGTTCCCTTATCGCATGCGATGATCGTGTTTTGACGTTTGTTTTTCTCATCTCCGGTAAATTGTATACGACTATGAACCATAGTCTATCTTAATTGTGCCTTTTTTATGTGCCTATCTTTATTATGTAAGTATCAGTCGGATCGAAAGTTCGTACTTCGTTTGTCGTTCGTAAAACGCGAGTAGACCTACTGTATATTGTCGAATGTCGTCCACCCAACGTTTGCTAGAGTGCTGTTGTGGTCGCCACTCCAGCAGTCGCCATGTCCACCATTCCTTGTCCATTCGAGCAATGTATCCCACCCATCTCCACTTACGCCTAGCTATTTAGTCATCCATAATCGCTATGCAAAAATTCACTTCGATCCGCTGCTGCGTGAAAAAAGGACAAACCATACTTTTTCATTTGTAATATTAATAGGATTGTATTTTCAGGGTTCCGTACCCGAAGGGTGCCAAACGGGACCCTATTACTCTCGCTACGCTGTCCGTCCGTCCGTCCGTCCGTCCGTCCGTCTGTCTGTCTGTCACAGAGCTGTATCTTTTAAACGGTAATAGTTAACCGGTTGAAATTTTCTCATAATATGTGTTGCTATGAGGTGTATCACGACAAATACTAAAAACAAAAAAAAGTCTAAAACCAAAGGGGGTCCCCATACAAGAATCCTCAAAAAACATGCATTTTTTTCGACGTTTTTGTTCCTGCTCTATCTTCAAAATAGTAATATATACCAGCGTCAAACTTGGTCAGATTATAGTGCATATTATGTAGTTTAGCAACAAATACCAAAAATAAGACAAACAGACATACATGGTGGTACCTGCGTAAGAAAGACATGCAAAAATTCATATTTCGCACACTGTGCGTTGATGACTTTTGATAAACTCTCGTAAATTAAATCAGTTTTTATGGAGTATCAGGTCGTTGAGAGGTACGAAACCCTTACTGCGTGAGTCCGACTCGCACTTGGCCGGTTTTTTTAAGTACGCAAGCCAAACAGCACAATCCTAGGAGTGAGAAATATTTTTATATCCCCATACGTAAATCCATATACCTTTTGGTTACGTCCTTATATTCGTTTTCCCATTCATTTACTACAAATCCAAACCCACATGTCATGTATCATAATCATTAATCTATGACAGTCCGCCCAAACTCCAATTCATATCGATTCGTTCTTCTATTAGTTGGGTGTCCACAAAACTTGGGGCCAATCAATCATACATAATCCAATATTTGTCCAACGTGTTCGACGGGGCGAGCCCCTAATTGTGCTGTGATTAATGACCCATGTTCGCCGTTTGTCGACACTTGTTTGTGCAAATGTTTGTATTAGTTGAGCTTAGTTGTTGTTTGTAAGAGTTGTGTCCGAAACTGTTGATGATATTGAATATTTTGGGTTTAGAAAGTTTAATTCATTTTTTCTAATTAAATTAGAGTTTGGCTACGCAAACTCTGCATAAGAATAATAACAACACAATAACTACCAA
Organism: Asteroscopus sphinx; assembly: GCA_949699075.1. NCBI lineage: Eukaryota > Metazoa > Arthropoda > Insecta > Lepidoptera > Noctuidae > Asteroscopus > Asteroscopus sphinx. The sequence goes on from OX453007.1 coordinate 1,430,242, forward strand.
AATTTCCACAATCTTCTTTTTATTCCATTGCCTGGTCTGTACTTATACTGCTAGTCTTTTTTTTTTTTTTTTATGATGTATAGATCTGCTCTTGACCACAATCTAGACAGCTTTGTCAGGATGTGGTCTACAATAGAGCGAGCAAACCTATTAGGTACCGATTCACTCCAGCTTTAAAGGCGTTAGGGTTATAAGTGCCCGGAAATACAGATGCCGGCAGTGAATTCCACAACTTGGCTGTGCGCATTATGAAAGAGTTCTCAAAGCGCTTGGTCCTGATAGTAGGGATTTCCACCAAATGTGGATGATATCCTGCAGTGCGGCGTGTAGTCTGATGAAAGAATGGAGATGGCGGAATAAGCTCATGGAGCTCTTGCGCACACTCCAAAGTACAGCCTGTACAACACCGACAAACAAGCAACTGTGCGTCTATGGGCTAAGTCTGACAAAACTAACTCCGCATTACCATTATAAAATATTGCAAAGATTTTTATAGTTATTATTGTTTGCGGTTATACCATTATTCCTAGACAGAGTAAGAATAGAATAGAATTTATTTATTTGCAAACACAAGTAGAAGGGTTGTTACAATTAAGTGAAGTTCATCCATGCTTGGCTATAAAAGCATACAAATATTTGACAAGTTAGTTACAAATTAATTAATCATTTACGTTGCCAGACAATTATTACTCAGTACACAATACCTACTAATCATTATCTTATTTAGCCCTCTACCTTCCAGAAATATGTAGGTAAAGATAAGAAAGAAACGGAGGTTAAAAATTAGATACTCTTGCACTCTATATTAAACACAAAATCCAATTAAAATTGTACCATTTTAACAATATTTTATGTTAAACTAGGGATACCATTAGCCATGCTTTAAATTTGACGTTCGCAGAACCTCGACTTACTGAACCAAAAAAACCTAAAGAATATTAATAGCTGATAGCAGAATTTTTACCCCGTCCAAGCTCACAAAAACCCTCACACATATTTCGCTCAAAAAGTTAGTTAATTTATTATTCAGAGAAACTTTGCCTTGTATCTGTTCAGTATTACACTCGCAAATTGTTTTTAAAATATCGTATATCAAGATAACGTTCAAGTTTCTGGAATTTTTGTTCGTTGGGGAAAAAAGTTTTGTCTCCAAAGGCTTTGGTTGGAAATATGTCGACATCCGACAGACATCCACTACTGAAGGAAACAAAGGAAAAACATTGATTTAACACAACTGAGACACATACAATAGAAATAATAAACATGAACAAGAAATAGTTTTATAGACTTCAGTATAGATAAGTAGTAATAATAATAATAGTAATAGTACCATACTACAAGTATGTGCCCGACCCAGTTCTTGAGGATGGTCATGTGACATTGTACTGGGATCGGTCTATCATCACTGATAGGACTATTGTTCACAACAAGCCTGATATAGTGGTGATAGATCGATCAGAGCGCTGCACGATGATTGTTGATGTCATCGTCCCGCATGACGGGAATCTCGTGAAGGCCGAAAAAGATAAAGAAATTAAATATACACTGATTTATACTTCGCACACGAGGTTGTCGACATATGGGATGTTGACTCAGCAGTCATCGTGTCGATAGTCATTTCGGCCAGTGGCTTAATAGCCAAGAGCCTCGACCAACACCTACAGAGACTCTCGTTGGGCGGTTGGACCAAGGGCTTGATGCAGAAAGTGGTACTTCTTGACACGGCGCGTATCTTGAGGAAGTTCCTCTCTCTGAGGCCCTGACCGCCGGTAGCTTGGACCTTGTTCCCGATGCCGGTGGGCTACTATTTTTTATATTTTTAAATGTTTTTTGTTTTTGTTTTATAAAATATTTAAAAATGTAATTAATAAGTTTATGAAATGAATAAATGGAATAATAATAATCCTCTTTATTGCACAACAAGATCACATTCATTTCTTAAAAAACTACTTATGTGTTAGTGTACAACCGGCGGTCTTATCGCTCCACGGTGAGCTCTACCAGACAACCATTGAATGGACTGGAATGTCATGGAAGAGATAAAGTAGTAAGTAGTTACCGGTGCACTTAATAATAAAATGCAAATGTAATGTATAGTAAGTAATACATGAGTAACAAAGCACGTCACGTAAGTACAAGTTCCTAATACATAATTAAAAACCGGCCAAGAGCATGTCGGGCCATGCTCAGTATTATAGGGTTCCTTAAGTAGGTGTAATTACAAACGAATCAAATCGAATATTAATCATGGCTATTTTAGTTTTTGCAATAATCGGCAGCATTCGCGACTCAGAGCGTGTTGTTAGTAGCGCCATCTAGCGATAAATTCAAGAAGCCAAATTTAAGACGTTTGTCATTTCAAAGTTACTTTTTGTGATTTTTTCAAATAGAAAGTAGCTAAAGGAGCATTATTTCCTATGATAATTTTTCTCTAAGGTCAATGACCTTTGAACTAGGACGTTTTAAGTATTTTTCAGTTTTCTCTCTATAACTCAAAAAATTATAATCACATTATACTCGAAATAATTTTAAAAGAGAGTTTTCACAAAGGTCTATCAATGTGGAAGATTATAAGTTTCTACATTGCATAGTTTAGAAATGGCAGGGGGGGGGACACATTGCAAGCCACTTTGGCGGGCTATATTTCGCAGATGGTACACCTGATAAAAAAGTGGTGTATCAAACATTACCTTCATTTTAGTAGACCTATTCAATGATATCCCACACGAGGGGGTGCAGCGAAAAACATTTTTTTTTCTCCATTTCACATGTATGGACGCCACCCCTAAAATACGGAAAAACGATTCTTTTATTCTTTTAAAATTGAGATCTATATGTAGACTATTTTTTAACAAAATTTAATTTACTTATGTTTATAACTGTAGAAGTTATTAAGCTGTAAAGGATTAGGACAGACGGACAGACGGACAGACGGACGGACATGACGAAACTATAAGGGTTCCTTGTAGGACTTCGGAACCCTAAAAAGGTGTGTTCGTTTTATGCGTAAGTTCTTACTAAAATAAAATAAAGTTATCATAAAATTGGAAGTCTATATGATTTAATGTAAAAAGCTATTTCTTAAGATTTATATCCAAATATGTTTATCGTATCTGGGTTAGAATTTTTTATTAAGTAGGTATATATATATATAGTATAGGATGGCGAAACGAACTAAAGGCCCACCTGGTGCTAAGCGGTTACCTTTGCCCATAAAAACTGCAATACCACCTAGGCTGTTGCCTAAATGGTACCGCAAGTCGGTTCGCCAAACTGAGACATGAAGATGGAAAGTCTCATGTGATTGTAATTTCACCGGCACCCGTACCCTTCAGACCGAAACACAGCAATGTAAGCATCACTATTTGGCGGAGAAGTTGATAAGGTGGCAGTACTTCCCCGAACGAGCTCTTTCACAAAGGAGCTCTACTACTACTAAAAATGATATAAGAGTGATCAATATGTTGTATATGTTCATGGATGGAGAAGGAGATTCCTCTCCCAAGACCAAAGAAAAGATAGATGGATTGCGTGAAGAATGATATGGATGAAAGTGGAATAAATGATGAGATGACTGTTGATAGACAAAAATGGAAGAGGGCAGGAAGATGATGACAATTACATAGGCTAATAAGGTAGACGGAGAACATTTAAGTAACATTCTTCGTCTACGGCTGATGATGATGAATAACGTGTCAAAGAAGTCATTCACTGAATAAAAACTTTGGATGGGGTTGACCACTATTCTCAGAATCAGTATTCTAATGCCGTCGCCATTTTACGCCACCAAAAAGTTTTGGGGCTAATCAATCTCAAGGATATTTTTCTAAAGGAGCAGATCGCAGGCCCATTGAACGCAGTAACAAAGCAGAAAAGACGAATCTTTTTACATCTTACCCAAACAATTTATTCCGTAAAAGATCCCGTTGCGTAGGAGATTAATTTTCTTTTTAAGTACCTCAAGCAAAATTGTTTGTACCATTCATTTGATGGAAATAAATTAAACCAAGACACAATAAAGAATTAAGATCCAATGAGAGTTTGCCAATAAATATTTACCTAAAATAAGTTACCATTGTTAACTCGAAAACAACTTTTGGATAGCAAAATATGGAGTTACAATATTTACCTAGTGTTCATTCCGCCATACTAGTTCATCAAGCTTGCATGCAATATACAGTACCATACCACATACTCCATATTTTATGTGTCATAGATTTCCGCAAAGTAACGCCTAATTCCATTATTTAATAATTGGATTCATAATCATTTCCCAATGGGGGGATCACCATATGCCATAATCGCCACGCTTGGCAGGCGGGTTGGCGATCGCAGTTGGTTGGTTAAATACTCAGGGAACGCTGCTGCCCATCCGCTGGTAAATCCCTTACTCGCCTTTTACGACACCCATGAGAGGATATAGGGTGATGCAATTCTTTACGTCCGGCACCACACGGAACATAATTGGATTGACGACATAAAAAACAATATTTTCAAAAATATTTTTTTCGAGACAACGGTCGATAGAAAATTCTACTCATGGGTGTTACTAAATAAAGTGCGATATCTGCGATAAACTTGAAGGAATACAAATTATAAAATCTTTTGAAGTCGGTTAAACAGACTTTACAATACTATTATACTGACCTTGACCTAAGAGAGCATGATATATCTCCTAATACTAATATACCTAAACATATACATAATATATACATAGCTAATGTATCTGATGGTTTCACACTAAGTAAAGCGTGAGTGAAACACTTATTAGCCTGTCACTTCTAATAAAGCAGAATGAACAAACTAAATAAGATAGATATACCTTACATGTGACCTCGAGCGATTCTAATGATCTTGTTGTTTTCCTTCTTCCAATTTGGCACGTCGTAATTCATTTATCTATTTATGTTATTCTTATTATTCCTGTACACGTGGATGCAATGTTAACTGGAAGGAATAATTTTCATAGCTTCTTATATAAAATCGGTCATGGTTCCTACCTTGGTTAATACCTTAAGGTATTCGTCATTACTATCGTTTTAGGTAAAAGCTGCAATATGTTCTAATCCTCCAACCAGTTGCTAAACAACAACTTGTAAATATACTTCATATCAGTATTGATCTTACATGTAGTTGTTATCTATGCTGTAGCCTATAACTTAGTTTTACTTACCTCGTTTACTCAACTGCACTTACACCACCTCCTGATGCAATCAATGTAACTACCTGTGGATTTTATTAATGAGAGCGCTGGTACCCATAACACAAGCTAAATCTTACATTGGGTACCAGAGTTCAAACAAACACTTCATACCGAGAAATTCTATAACTACTATTTGTTAGTGTTAACTGTACACCATTTATGTGAAATACAAATTAATTAATTTATTTATTTAGATGTCTGTCAAATCAAATCAGATCAAATTATTTATTTGCTAGAATATAGTACATAATATGTTACGATGTTACGGAAATAAAATAAAATAAATAAAATAACGTTTATTAGCAACCAAATATGTTTCATAACAATGGAGCTCTGTCTCCCGAACTAGGTGACAACCTGTATCTCAGGAAACAGTGCCTTCCCTAAAACTAAGCTCTAAGTTATATATTCGGTAAGAAGTAGATACATTGCTTTTTATTGTTCCTTAATAATTGTTATTAGAAGTAGGTAATATGATAAATAAATAAAAAAGTAAATTGATGGCGGTTACTACTAAGCCGTATAAGTGTATGTGTATTGTGTAGTTGATGTAAGAGTGTATTGTGTGGATGAGTTGTGTGCTGTTGATTTTGTGTAGGTATATAATATGTGTGTATGTTTTTGTGGATAGGATTCGTATTTTATTGGCATGTTTTTATTATTTATTTATTTATTTTAAAATTGTAAACAGATCTTCAGTTTGAGCATAATCAAGACTAAGAAGCCATTTTAGTACGTATTTTTTGAATTTATTAGTGCTTAGAGTAATAAGGCTAGTAAAGTTTTCGGTTTCGATTTTATTGTAAATCTTAGGTGCAATGAAAGCGCCGTAGTGCCGTTGCCCAAAGGCCGATCTTACAAAAGGTACAGGGCATTGAAACTGTCTTTTTCTGGTGCGCGGAAGTACCTCAAGCGCAGTTTCACGGTGGTATGATGGTATCTGAGAAGAGAAGTGCTCGGAATATAAAGAGCTTGCGAACAGAGAGTACTTGAGTCTCGTTGTAAACTGCAGTGGTAGGATGCCGATATGGTAAGAACAACATGACCTTTAAGACTGCTCTCTGCGCACGCTAAAGTACAAGAATTTTAGTCTTTAGTGCACCACCCCATGTCGTCACACAATAATGAATGATACTTTGACAGAGCGCTTTGTAAGTATGTATTAGAATATTTTTGCTGGCGACTGATCTCAGATTTTTTTAAATGTATATGACCTTTCAGATTTTTAAATATTCTAACATATCCTTTTTTTTTTTTTGCCGTGGGTAAATCCTCGTGGACGCACTCTGTCCGGGGTAGGCGGAGCCAGTGTCGGACTCTTACCGACTAAAACCACCACGGTGTTCCTTCAACTACCTTAGCCGGGGGCGTGGGAACCCGTGAGTATTCACACAACCACCCACGACAGGTCCTGGCCCGCCACAAGCAGGCGAGCCCCTTCTCCCCCTGCGGCCTAACGCTGGCCGCACCCTCCTAGGTGGCGCACACGGAACACTGCACGCCACCTCACCTCATGGGCCTTTACCAGCTGCGCCAACTACGCCAGCTATGCCAGCTACGCCAGCTGCTGGTCGGGCAGCAGACTACCCCGAGTCTGCTGCTCGCAGGCCTTGCCTCCCGTAATTTTTTATAGAGGTTTTCTTCCTTGCGGTCCGGGCGGTGAAGCCAAGACCCTCGGTCCCAAGAGGCGCGAGAACACTACTCAGCGGGCACTCCTGGGCTTACGAGATCGACGAGGGCAGGGAAAGACAGTCCCCCCGCTGCCTGCCCAGTGGCAGGGTGAGTGCACACCGGGCCCGCCCCTGCTCCTCCACTGTGCCCTCTGCTGATATCAGAGGGACACGTGAAGCAACTCCCTACTGGCCCAGAACGGGCCCCTCCCGTGCCAGAATATTCGCCACAGGCAATAAAATCCCCCGAAGGTTAATCCCTCGGCAGGATTTTATTGCCCGTGCCCAGGATGCACCGGCCAAATAACTGCCGTTCCCTCCAGACGTGTCCAGAAGGACAAGCAGCCGTCAGGCACACGTGGGTTTTCTGGCCAGCACCCCGTTCTAACATATCCTATCATATCGCTCTATTATATCGTGTTGACTATAATTTTATATCTGCACAAACTATTAAATTTTCAGCCTTAAATGTAAGAATTTAAAAAAACTCATTCAATAATCGCTTCGCTTCACCCAAACGACTCTGTATCGAGTTGGAAACCCTGATTACCGAGTGTTGTAGCCCAAAACCGCAAGAGGCGAGTTAATCTTCCGGCGGGTGGTTCGTAATTCGATTAAAGTTGCCAACTCTTGCCCGACTCTTAATTATGTTTTTGGTGAATTCTCTCGCGGGGCTACGTCACGCGAACCTTTGTTGCCTATCGAATTTGTTTGAATAATGTCGCGGTAATAGATTTGTTCAAGCAGGTCTCTATTTATTTTGTTTTGGGGGTCTGAAGAGATTCGTTCGAACTCGTTTTTGATATTTCAATTTGAAGGGTTTCACTTTTACTCTGCAATCATTTTTACTCAGTTTCATAAAATGTTTGACTAAAAATATCACTTAATCAAATAGTCATTACAGAAAAAAATGGTTTACCAGTTTTTGTTCTTGAATTTAAATTATATGAATGAAAAAAAAACTCTGATAAAAAAGTACTATAATTTTAGAAATTCACACATCATTCAAATCTTTGAATTAGCAAACGTGGTTGAACGGGGCATGATAACGCTAGAAAAGATGTTCTAAGCCCGTATTACAAACATGAAACAATAATACCAAATCATATAGAGCGCAGTTCGTATGCACAAACTTATAATGAGCCCATTCCTGTACTCCAAGGTCTTTGTCCAAAATCCCGAAACTCAAAAAGCCTTATCCCTTTATTTATTCACAATGCAGTCCATTGTCGACGGCGAGCCTGTTACAGCCACTGTTACTATTAACTAAAGGAGCCTTAGCTTCGTAATCTCGAATGGAATTTGCGAGACTACATTAGCATTTCAAATCAACCTCTCGCCGTCTTTTAGAAGCCTATCTTTTCAACCTTACGGATTGTGTTACTCCAGAATTTACTTAACTATCCATCTTGTGTATTCCTTGAAGCTTGCTTTGCCAAGGGGCTGTCCGTGTACGTTTTTTGAAATGTGGATTATAAAAGTTAATGAAGCGTTGTGAGGTAGCTAAACTTTTTATATCTGTCTTTTCATCTAATCATGTACACGAATTGAGTTGCCTTGTGATATTTTATATAAATGATTTACTTGCTACGACAAAAAGCCTTTGAAAATGCAATGGAAAGTAGAGATAAATAGCATCTTTCGAGATTATTCAGAAGCTTCAATGGTCCAACGATTAGGGATCTTCGCTCGAGAGCCGGCACTTATTTCGAAGGCGGGAAACGCAAAAATATTTTTTCATGCTCCTCAAATGTTCAACTAATTCCTTGCAACATATTTTCTCATGAAAACAGAATACATCAGCATAATTTAACTTAACTTCGGTATTACTTTGAAATACCTCATAAGGATGCTGACCTCGTAGAAACAAAAGGAGGATGAGCATTACGTCAGCCTACGCAGAGATTAAAGGGTAAACGGCGAGATGCCATCTAATTACCTCATGTCTCCATTACTCTACTTCCTTATCAGACTTCAATCCAAACGGTCTGTCATCAGCTATAAATAGCTCCGATAACACGGGATCCTTTCAAATCCAGCTCCTATTCATCACTCTGGTCTCTTACGTTTTAAATAATTTAAAACAAAGGCTCGCGACATTGATCGTTGTTTACGGCAAAGATCCTGATCTTAATGCGAATAAATTACTTGTTACAAGGATTTGTTTGATCCCCCCACCCTCTTTGCTGTCCCCCTGTAACGGTATCTGGAACGCTGATCAATCAAGTGTTCAACTTAATAAGTTTATTAACGGCGAAAATTTGGACGGGTTTCTCTTCGTTAAGTTAATATGAGATAATTTGTTTAAAGTGAAAAATGTGAGTAATCTGGTAGCTGAAATCTGCTTATATATTTTAGATGTATGTATATAAAAACAATATTGTGGTTGGTTCAAGTATATCGTGATTCTGATTAATAATTTCTCGACTTCTGCCCCAATTTATTCTGTATCGCTGGCTGTCACGTATTGAAATAAATATGACAGGTTCAAATTGATATTCCGACCTGTCGTCCCAAGGTTACTAACTTCTACGTATATTTTGTTTTTGGAAAGACAAGTGTAATCAGAAAGCGGTGTCAACGTCAACATTTCCTGACAGAAATAAACAGGACAGGTTATTTGCGTAGTGCCATGCCAGAAACACTCATATTTCTCAGTGGATTTAGATATAATTACATTACTCGACTTCTTCTCAGAATTCCCAGGTAAGTACGGAAGTAGCTCATTCAAAATGTAAAGGCCTATGGAATTATGTTATGCAAAGAAGAATGTTCGTACATTACGTACATTACGTACATTTTTTTCCAGCAACAGTGTATATTTATGTGTGATATGATGATATCCATTGTTCAAATGTTTGTTTAACGCTAATATTTGTTTTCATAAAAAAGTCTGTCATCAATATTAAAACATTTTCCATAGTTATAAACTTGACAATCTTTGACATGATTTCCATTTCGTTTAACATCACCTTTACTTCCACAATCAACTTTCTCGTTTACAAAATAAGGATCTTTTTACTTTGTTTTGACTGGTTGGGTATCGAAGGGTGGGAAGCAAACATCTCAGCAAGGAGTGATTGATTACGGGCAGAGTTACTTCGACACTTGTAATTTCCAAACTATTAGACGTGGAATTGTTGTGTTTGTTAGTTTTGCTAGCATTTGTAATGGTGATGACAGTTTGTTCACTTGTAGGAAGGGTAGTGTGGGACTGGGTACAACCCACGAATTAATTTTTTCTTTTTTTCTTTCTTTCTTTCTTTCTCAAAACCCATACCAGTTTTTAAGTCAGATCATCAGCTTTCAGATATAGAAATATGACCGGTTATGCTGCGGAATCATTATTATTAAATTTTGAATGCTTACGCTTTCATTTATAGTATATTGTAAACAAAACATTATCAACAAATCTTGGGGGTGGTAAACAATGTGTGTAAAAGAAATAAGTAAGAAATAAATCTAAAAGGATTTTCCTTGTTCACGCAAATTCTTTAAATATTGCTGTCCCCAAATTGTGTCATCATTACTAGAAGGCTCCGACACGTTAACTAAATCGAGGTCAAATGGAATGTTGTATATTTGATCAATAACGTGAATGAAACTTTTGACGTAACAACACCTTTCTATGTCAACATTTTAGTATTGCATTTTTTAAGGCCAAAAATATCAAATATTTATGAAAGTGAAAATAGATAATTATATCAGGACCCAGTACCTTGAGGAACCCCAAGTAGAAAAGCCTATTACGAAATATAATTACAATGAAATATTACCTCTCATTGTAGATCACTTTGATAATGTTGAAAATGAACGTTAACAATTCAATAGAGTTTTCGTTTATCCGACTGAACCGATTATAATTGTAAATGAGTTTCTTGGTAGCTTTTGTTTGAATAAACATTACAGTGTAGCTATTATTGTAGATGTTATTTTCCTTTAATTATGACGTTAAACTAAAGCTTTGAATGTAGATTAAGGTAGTCAGCAATTAATATAATTGTAATGAAAAATATGAAGAGAAATTCATCATCATCATCATCATCAAGAAGGTGAAGTTCTTAGTCTACCACGCCGGTCAAATGCGGGGTATATAAAGCTTTAAAAAAATTTGATATATAAATATTTCAGGATCAATCATATAATGGAAAGGCATATTTTTTTATTTAAATAAAAAAAATGTATTGTTAATAAATGTAATTATTTTTGTTACTCAGTGCTGGTCTTTCAGAGATGATTAAGTTTGCTTTTTATGTGTTCGTTTTCGATCCTGTATTCGGCGTATGAAAATTTAGCTTCTTTTGAAAATATGTCGTCAAGCATTTTCAGTAAACAGTAATTAAAAGCTGCTTTTTTATATTTTTCTTGTGAAGCCAATTCTTCTGTGAGGGCGACGAGTCGCACTCTACATAAGAACGCAAAAAATGAGGAAGAGTATTTTAATGATTAGTCTGCTTTTACATACATGTGTCACTTATGCTTGCTTTTGGCAGACTTGCTTCGTTTTGAGGAAAAAAACCTATCTGATTTATAAAAAATACACAACTGCAGGAAAAGCGAGGAAGCCTATTCTTACCTGGTACATCATAAATAAAAGATAACATTTCAAACTGGCACGCCATTCTCTTGATCTGAGGTCTCGATAGCCGAACTGACAAACAAAACAATAGAAGTTGGTACTTGGTACACGGTGTATTGACGTTCGGTAACTGCATAAAATGCAACGTTCGTGGCTCGCTTAGTTTTGCAATTCAAACTTCGTCTCATATCGGTTTACGGACGAATGGTTTGGCTACTGGGCTGTGGCTGTGGTGGAGTAATGGCGGAACGTACAGCGATGTTGTGACAGAATTTACAGTAGAAATGAAGTGTAATTCCATTTTCTTTTAAAATACTTCAACAGAAACATCAACTTTTAAATTATTTTGCTGACGAAGATCTTGAACTAGATTTTGAAAATCCAATTGAATACTCATAGTATTATTAATACAGTTGCAGGTATTCTATTTTAGAGTTTGCTTTAATCAAAATAGTTGCTTTTCATTCAAATGCTGTGAAGTTAATTAAACAATGATTATAATATATAATCAATCTTTAATCTTTTTCTTTCCAGTTAATGGCAATAGGCTCGCCCCCTATTACAAGGGACTTAACATGACTGGGAAAATGTGGGTGTACCTACTATATACCTCTGCCTACCCCTTCGGGAAAATATAGGCGTGATGTCATGTTGTTATGTTATCAATTTTTGTTTAAATAACGGTTAGTGTATTGTATTTTTGTCAGCCACGCTTGTTTAAATCGCTTCCGCTCTTGCAGGGTACTACCTAACGTATGACTTTCTGATACACTGAGCACGGAACGTGAATATTTGTATAACCGCGGTGTAAAACATGAGCGCTGACCGACTACTGTTGTTTCGAGTTATTTTTCATAGCTTAACCGAGTGTGGTAGATAATGCACGTTCGGCTTGCTTTGAAAGGCTTCGATTGTTCGTTGGGACTAGTTAGGTTCTATTTGTGGGACATGGGTTACCACTAACAATAAATTCAAAGATTCCTCTCCTTTTTTCAAACTGAATGCTTGTTTTAGCTTCAGTACTTTCGGTACTGTTGTCTTTTTCTAACATCGACTGTAAACAAGCTTTCTTAACTTTTTCAGATTTTTCGGTACTACCAATAAAATTTCTAGCCCTTTTATTTACTTTAACAACAATCTATCAGCGTTTTGTATTATTTATTTCTAGCTGATCTATTTGAAGATGTATTATAATGTTTTCTGTGGGTGTACTTTTTCAATTATAACAAAAAGATAAAAATACCTCCTCAAGCGATATTAATCCCCTATTCCTACAAGCAATAATACCTATAAACATAAGACTTCCCAAAATAACTTTCGTTTAAGAATAATTTTGTAAGTGATGAAGCTGAGCTTTCGGTCCATAAATATTAACGATTTCTCAAAAATTATTAACATCACTTCTGAAAAAAAATTTTTTGCTACCCAATAACCTTGACTTTCCAAAAATAATCTTCGTTGCCGGAAAAAGGAAAAAAAAACCACATTCGTCAAAGCGTTGATTATTTGTTGGGCCAAATTTAATTCTATTTGTATTTGTTTTTTTTTTTTTTTTTGGTTACCATTATTGAAATTGAACGCTTTTTTTTTCTTCTAAAATAAATGGGTAACCAGATATCCATCAAAGCGTTGATTGTTTGCTGGGACAAGTTATTACTTAAATAAATAATTCTTAGTACGTCAGATCCCTTTCTTACCATGACTTGTGTAGTTTTAATTGCGTTTGAATTATAGATCCAACAAAATCTTGGTCTTCTAAAAAGAATCTTTGTAACCAGAAAAGGAAGAAAGCTAAAAAATAGTTACTTCTCAATGGCTTGATTGTTTGCTGGGACAAGTTACCAGTAACTGTAGCTTAATTTTTTTATAATTGATCGCTTGTTTTTGTTTCAGAGCTCTCATTACTGTTTTCCTTTCCAACCTTGACTTAATTAGTTTTCATTTCACAAAATCAGTCAGCCCCGCTATCAACCTGCTGACTGGCTAATCTTTTTCCCACGACATAAGCTATTATCATTATGTAGCTCTTGTCGACACAGAAGATTTCACAAAATTATGAAAATTTTCCTGATAAATTTATTTTAAGATACAACAAAAGTCCTGGTATTCTAAAAAATAATCGTTGTACCCAGAAAAAGTAAGAAAGCTAAACACTAGATATTAGACTAGATATTCGTCAAAGCGTTGCCCGCGGCTGACCTAATTTTCTACGTGACTTTACTTCGTTACCGAGAACGGAGCATTGGCGTCCAGGGAACAGCGTGATTGTGATATACATACTACGTAAACGTGTTCCTTGTGGGTACGTGTTTTATTGGATATGGCTGGGAAAAGTATTTGAGAAAATATAGCAGTACAAGAACAGAATTTTATAGGCACTTCTTGGTATGAAATACGTAGGTATTGTGTTTGACGACGTCAGTGGTCTAGTGGTTCGAGGGTCGGACTGCTGATCACGAGGTCGTGGGTTCGATTCCAACAGGACACAAATATTTGTGTGATGAACATATGTATTATAAGTATGTATTTACAACAACAAAAAAGTACACAAGTATTATATTCATTGCCTAGTACTCATAGCACAAGCTCTGCTTAGTTTGAGACTAGATGGTGCTGTGTAAAAATGTCTCAAAAATATTTATTTATTTATTTTATTTTATTTATTGTTAAATAAATCTATGTGAAACTCAACTTAATTCATATATGTATATCAAAGTCACTACCTACTTGATTTTGGTATCAGAGTTAACAGGATAAAAATATATAGGAAACACATGTTGTACCACATTTTAAGCAAATAAAGTTAATTTGAATTTAGATTTTGACTTTTTATCTTTCAATATACAGGACTAACTGATGAAACCTGTCCTATTGATAAAATTGTACGCTTATACCTAGTTTATAACTATTATGTTTTTTATGTTGTGCAATAAAGAAGATTTACTGTATTGTATAATATGTTAATCCAAGATATGGTCTACCTGTGCGACAAATTTCATCTAAATCCGTTCAACCGTTTCACTGTAATTGAAAGACAAACAAAAAACCGGCCAAGAGCATGTCGGGCCATGCTCAGTATTATAGGGTTCCTTAAGTAGGTGTACAAACGAATCAAATCGAATATTAATCATGGCTATTTTAGTTTTTGCAATAATCGGCAACATTCGCGACTCAGAGCGTGTTGTTAGTAGCGCCATCTAGCGATAAATTCAAGAAGCCAAATTTAAGAAGTATGATTGATGTCAAAGTTACTTTTTGTGATTTTTTCAAATAGAAAGTAGCTAAAGGAGCATTATTTGCCAGGATAATTTTTCTCTAAGGTCAATGAACTTTGAACTAGGACGTTTTAAGTATTTTTCAGTTTTCTGTCTATAACTCAAAAAATTATAATCACATTATACTCGAAATAATTTTAAAAGAGAGTTTTCACAAAGGTCTATCAATATGGAAGATTATAAGTTTCTACATTGCATAGTTTAGAAATGGCAGGGGGGGGGACACATTGCAAGCCACTTTGGCGGGCTATATTTCGCAGATGGTACACCTGATAACAAAGTGGTGTATGAAACATTACCTTCATTTTAGTAAACCTATTCAATGATACCCCACACGATGGGGTGCAGCGAAAAAAAATATTTTTTCCCCATTTCACATGTATGGGCGCCACCCCTAAAGAACGTAAAAACTATTTTTTTATTCTTTTAAAATTGAGATCTACATGCAGACTATTTTTTAACAAAATTTCATTTACTTATGTTTATAACTGTAGAAGTTATTAAGCTGTAAAGGATTAGGACAGATGGACAGACGGACAGACGGACAGACGGACAGACGGACAGACGGACGGACATGACGAAACTATAAGGGTTCCTTGTAGGACTTCGGAACCCTAAAAACATCAATACTTTCGCATGGGTAGTACAAAATTCATACCAGTTGTAGATTTCTCACTTTGTATTTTAGACACGAATTTTGCTTATGAATCTAACGCAACTCGTGCTCAACAATTCATAATTGCGTCGACGCCACTCAGATCTGCGGGTAGTCACAGTAAATTAACCTGTTGTTCGTAAAAGCGACGATAGCTTTATGCATGAAAATATGAAACACTATGCTAATAAGTACTTGAATTTAAGTGCCGTAGGAATTGTAATCACTTCTGAAATATTAATGTTTTGCAACTATGCTTAAAAGTCAAAACACAATTTAGGTATATCTCTCCAAGCCGATTTTGACTACGGTGATTAGACTTCTAAATATAAATAAGTCTTAAGAAAATGAATGTTTTGCTATTATATGAATGATGTGCCCTATACAATTACAAGATGGTAAACGTAACGTACCATCGTAAAGTAAACGTAGAAGTAAACTTTTCTCAAATATAAATTTCAGAAAAATAAAGGAGATAGAAAGTTTTTGCTAAACGTGTTTATGTTTTTGACACAACTGAGACACATACAATAGTAAGGACATACATGAACTCGAATAAAAATCTGCCAATCAGTAGTTCAGTTAGGTACTATTTCATTTTCACAACCCACAAAGCCATAGCGAGGATACAGACCAGTATTTACAAAGATGATTTACAAGAAGCTTACAAAGAAAATTAATAAAACGATAATTTTATAGGTAAATCAATAAATAAATATTTTTGGGACTTTTACACATCACCATCTAGACCCAAACTAAGCAAAGCTTGTGCGATGGGTACTAGACAATGGATATAATACTTATATACTTTTTTTGTAAATAAATACTTATAATACATAAGAAACAACCATACCAACACAAACACTCATGTTCATCACACAAATATTTGTGTCCTGTGGGAATCGAACCCACGACCTCGTGAATCACGAGTCGTGATCAGCAGTCCGAAACTCCAACCACTAGACCACAGAGGTCGTCAAGTCTAGTAGATTATCAAAAAACTAGTTAACACGAAACTGAGAAAAGCAAAACATATATTAAACAGATAAGCAACTTAACGCCTCTCTATAAAAACAACACGCTCTCACTAAATACGCAAAGACATCCAACAGATTCCATTATAATATACTCTATGTTATTAGACAAATTAGTTTTGTAGAGACAGATAGCGGTGGTGCTCGGCGCGTCCTGTGGGATAATGCAATAAGAGCTGTTACTCTACTGATAATTGATCGAGCTCTCTGCGACTCTACATAGCTCTATCGATCTACACATATGTGCAACTGAAGGGTAGAATTTGCGGAAATTTGTAGGCAAATAATTTACAGGATGCAAACCTGCGAATTTTCCTTTTCCACGATTTATATCTCAAGATAAAAGCATTCCTATCCTATAAATTAATTCTTGGAAAAAATACCAGGCCCCTCAGAAAGTATTGCGAAAAAAAGTTTTTATATATGGGAGACTGGCCAGTTATAATGTTTTTCGAAAATATGATTATTTATAAGTAAAAATAAGTAAGTTCCAATTTCAAAATTTCCCTCCACATTTTTTGCGAGTTAATTCAAAGTATTGTGTCTCACTGAAATATGGATCTGCGCCGGGAACATTTTAGAGCTATGATTTTATACGATTTCAAGTGTCGCCTGAAACCGGATGAATCGTACGATAGACTTCAAATGGCATTCATGGATGAAGGCCCTTCCAAGGCAACCGTGTATCGTTGGTATAACGAATTCAAGCGCGGTCGACCAACTTTGGGGGATGACGAAAGAAGCGGTCGCCCTTTGACGGCTGTTACCGAAGAAAACGTGCTAGCAGTGAAAAATTTAATCCAAGACAATAGGCGAATTACATATCAGGAGATTCAACACATATTGAAGATTGGATCGGGAAGCGTTCACGAGATTCTACACAGCCATCTTCGCGTGAGGAGGATAGTATCACGCTGGGTGCCGCACAACCTCACCGATGCTCAGAAGCAGGCCCGGGTGGAATGGTGCCGTGATATGCTTAACAAATTTGAAGCAGGCTCGTCTCGGCGTGTTTACGACATCGTTACAGGTGATGAGTCCTGGATTTATCAATACGACCCAGAAACCAAGCGCCAGTCGACTGTTTGGGTGTTTCAAAATGAGCCAACGCCTACCAAAGTGAAGCGATCTAGAAGCGGGGGTAAGATTTTGATCGCTAGCTTTTTTAATTTGACTGGCCACTTGGTATCAATTCCCTTACGGGATCAAAGAAGCATTAATGCCGAATGGTATACTACCAAATGTTTGCCAGAAGTTTTCTCTGTTATAAGCAACAAGCGACCAAACACAGGGCTCCGCGGGCTACTGCTCCACCACGACAATGCACCTGCGCACACCGCACTCAAAACGAGGGACTTCCTGGACAGCACGCCAGTCAAACTCCTGGGTCACCCTCCTTACAGCCCTGATCTAGCACCGTGTGACTTCTTTTTATTCCCAAAAATAAAAAATCAGCTCAAAGGGATACAATTTTCGTCGCCGGAAGATGCGCTGGCTGCGTTCGAGCAGGCTGTAAACGAGGTGTCTGCGGCGGACTGGAAAAAGTGTTTTGAAAACTGGTTTAGGCGCATGAATCTTTGTATAGAGGCTGGTGGAAAGTACTTTGAAAAGATTTGATAAAAATATATGTACGTATAGAACAATTTTTTTTAGTTTCGCAAAACTTTCTGAGTGTCCCACGTAATTAGTTATGTCCTTATTTGAAGCGCCATGATTGCGATAACATTTAACATTCAGGTTCAATAATAAAACAAAGTTTAACCGGATTAAATCGCGTATATTATTTAAATTGGTTTCCCTGACGTTTCGCAAACCCAGCACAGTTGATCGTCGACCTGCTGTTCTACCATTCATCAAAGGGGTCACCGACAGAATTGGTCATATCTTGAAGCGTGCTTCTATCAAAACCTATTTCAAGCCCCAAAGAAAGATCAGCCAACTCCTCAGACCGGTGAAATGTCACATTCCCTTACAAGATGCAGGGGTCTACAAGATTGATTGTGATTGTGGGTTATCATACATAGGGCAAACAAAGCGTAGTATAGTCACTAGAATTAAAGAACATATAGCAGACGTCAAGAACAGACGCTCCACAAAGTCTGCAGTGTGTGAACATGCCCTAGACAAACCCAACCATTTTCTTCGATTTGATAAACCACAAGTTCTGGCGAAGGAAAACCGATATGTACCTAGAATGCTCCGTGAGGCTATTGAAATTAAAAAACATCCTAATTTTAATAGAGAAGATGGTTGGCAGCTACCACCTGTTTGGAACCCAGTCCTAAAAATAATCAAGTCCCAAACAGCACGCAACACTGTAAAAGATAATGATATTGTGAGTGATTACTGCGTGCATCGAAACGATTTTAATTAATAATATTGTACGGTAGATTAAAATATTTTTTTAGAAATATTTGTAAAGACGCTTGTCATCTTAGTCTACCTGCGACCACGAAATGCTGCAAAGCTTTCGAAACGTCAGGGAAATCAATTTAAATAATATACGCGATTTAATCCGGTTAAACTTTGTTTTATTATAATGTGTAGTGATCGCGAAAACCTAAGAAGTTATTATATTCAGGTTCAATTTACGAAATAAAAGATCAGAGTAAAGCTCTCCAGTTTATAAGTCTCTGGTCGCCATGGCAAAAAAAAAAACTGCCTGAATAATTCTCGTTATTAGAAGAATATCCGATCAAAGCTGGCTGTTAAAATTAATATTATCGAAAGGTGAACGATACTTGGAATATAAATCTGAGTTTGTCTTTTATGGAAAATTTCCCGAAAACTAATATCTATTGACGTAAAAGAAGAGAAATTATTGAAAACGAACCAGAAAGATATAAGTAAAAAGAAACTAAAGACGTTGTAACTCGTGATAATGTAAAGTATGGCTGTGTTATGATTACATAATAGTGAGATGCTAATGATATTATTATAATCATCATTATACTCAATTAAAATAGAAAACATTTGGATATTAAATAAAAACAAAACGAAAATCAACACAAAATATGACAAATCAATCAATCACGAAATAATGAGACAATTCTATGCAGTCGTTATAATTTTGGACAAACGATTTCGAAAACTTGAAATTAAGGGATATCTCTCACAAGGCCAACCACATGTGACCACAATTGACAAAGAAACACCACAAAAGGACGAACAATCCGTTGTCTTCGTATAACTTTACACCCTCCATTGTCCATATCCTAAGCACAAAGAATCACTTAATTTCTCGCTCCATGAACGGCGTTATCGCTGATTTTCCGCCAAACTCGACCCGGGATTCGGTCTCCGGACATCGGGATTGGGGGGATTCGGGAATCACTCTCGCGGGATTCACACCCCGTTTGAGACGGGAAGTATCGGCTAATACAGAGCACTGGGCGGTCGTTAGTAGACTGTAATAAAATTCAACTCGCCGCCAATCTCCGGATTTGAACATCTTAGGTACAGATATAATGATGACGAGATAGAATGTATTATTATGGTATCGCTTAAGATTCTCCTCAATGGTGTAAATAGCGGCTTAAGCAAAACTGAATTTAATGTAACTGTAAGCTTTATTTTACGGTTTTCGCTTTAAAACGCTAATGACGCAGAAATAGAACCTTTTGTTTGCGTTGGCTTGAAATGTTTATGTTAGTGGTTCGAATAATTCCAATAATCTGAATCAGCCATAATCGAAAACGATCAAAAGCACACGCATAGGTAGTACCTATTTGAAAACAAAACTCAATAAATTGCTTTTATTGAAATTGTAAATATTCGCTCGTAAAACCAAACCAACATATATATTCAAATGAATTACCAAATTCCCATCTTTACAAATTGCTCAAAACTTAATTAATCCATCAACATATCAATACACCTAAAACTTCAAACGCAAGAGATCAACCAGGACCATCATTTAGGAAACTGTGGCCCATTTAACTAGATTACAGCACCAAAGACCTGTTTCACCCATCGAGGGATCCAGAAACTTGGACAATTAAATCCATCTATTTATAATCGCCGTGCCCCAGAGAACCTTTGCCAGCATTATCAATAAAGGAACATTTAACCATCGTGGAAGTTACAAGTTGTCCAATTTTGGTCACTTTATTGGGGCACCAAATGTTACGTATATTCTGCGGTCGTATTCTGGGTTCAGGGAAGCTTTTCTACAGTATTTCTTAAGAAAGTGGGAACGTGGTCTGAAAAAGACGATGACTGTTACGTTTAAAAATATCTCAACTATTGAAGTGAACAACCAAACCGCGAACAAGATCCAGACCCTGAGTTTATTTTAGCATTTCTTCTCAAGAGATCAGCTAGCTAGGAAACGCTGAAGCCATCTAGATAGCTAGATTTAGTAGTAGTAGAGCTCCTTTGTGAAAGAGCTCGTCCGGGGAAGTACTAACACCGTGCCTACTTCTCCGCGAAATAGTGATGCTTGCATTGCTGTGTTTCGGTCTGAAGGGTACGGGTGCCGGTGAAATTACAATCACATGAGACTTTCCATCTTCGTCTCAGTTTTTTTTTTATGGTATTGGATGGCGAAACGAGCTAAAGGCCCACCTGATGTTAAGTCACTTAACATCAGGTGGGCCTTTAGTGGTTACCTTAAGTGGTTACTTAAGTGGTTACCTTTGCCCATAAGAACTGCAATACCATCTAGGCTGTTACCTAAATGGTACCGCAAGTCAGTTCGCCAAACTGAGACATGAAGGTGGAAAGTCTCATGTGATTGTAATTTCACCGGCACCCGTACGTAGAGTACCCTTCAGACCGAAACACAGCAATGCAAGCATCACTATTTCGCGGAGAAGTAGGCACGGTGTTAGTACTTCCCCGGACGAGCTCTTTTCAGTTTGGCGAACCGACTTGCGGTACCATTTATGCAACAGCCTAGATGGTATTGCAGTTATTATGGGCAAAGGTAACCGCTTAACATCAGGTTTAGCTCGTTTCGCCATCCAATACTATAAAAAAAAAATAAGCATAGTGCTATGTTAAAGTGTTGAAAACAACGTACTTACAGAATTCCTGAGTTTTTGACAAACCTACCTAAAATACCTTCATACCTTCCTGGTCTACATGGTGGCACGTGACCACTGGGTGCCACTATGAACGCTCGTAACCTCAAAGATACTCAACCAAAGCGCGGAGGGCGCTTCGGTTGAGTTTTGATCGGGCGGAGATGTATATAAAAAATAATTTTATATGATTTTTCTTTGACAGCAATGATAGGTTAGTTGTTGAACGCTTGCCTTCCGCATGGAAGGCAAGCGTACTCCTACATAGGAGGGTGTGAGTTCGATCCTGGCCCGCACCTCGGACTTTTCGAATTCATGTGCGGATTTATATTCGATTGTCATTTGCTTTAACGGTGAAGGAAAACGTGAGGAAACCTGCACACCTGAGAGTGCTCCATTCAGTTCTCAATGGTGTGTTTAGTCCTCCAACTCGCACTAGGTCAACGTGGTGGACTAAGGCCTAGGTCTTCTCGTATTGAGAAGAGGCCCGTGCAGTGAGACAGTAATGGGCTGGTTATGTTATGTTATGATTATTTTAATGATAATTAGAATACATAATTAATTAAATGAAAGAAAGAAAAGAAAAGAAAGAAAAATAGTTTATTGTCACAGTTAACGACGCGCAACATTTAAAACACAGTGATAAACGTGATAAACACAAGCAGGTAACTTATACGTGGGGTTACATAGAAAGTAAAACAAAAAAAAACACATAGGTAAAAAAATTAAGAAAGGACAGTCGATACGAAATATAAGAAAAGTATAGTTGACCGCATGACAGTGGCAACACCCGAGTCTAAAAACCTGAAATGCGCAATTAAAATCAATCAAATGCAATTTACAATATTCCACATATCCAAAAACCCTGTGATTAAGTTCCACATATCATAACAAAGTAATCATCTCCACCGCTACCTATAATTCAGTAAACCGCCTTCCAATATCATACCAACACTGCAGCACCCAGAATACCCCTCCGTGTCCGAGACCTCGTTACAGCGGCCCTTTATTGGCCACATTTGGTCGCAATTTGACAAATTGATTCGGTCGTGTTCTGCAGCACTCGTACATTTCGTACAATTATGGGATCGGATCGGACCCTCAGATAGACATGGATAATATTACTGTTTAGAAACGCTTTGTAATTGATGCCATTATAGGTTAAAATTTATTTCATCAGCATTCAAGCCTTTTCCTAAATATTTTGGGGTGTGCAGATGGTTATTACAGCCTGTACCCCGATATAAGGATATCACAAAATCTTTGAAAACTAAAAATTTTAAAAGATTCACTGTGCAGGCTTCAGCAGAAGTAGTCTTAGACAAAAAGTATGAAACTTAAGCAATATCATACCTATATATATACCTACCTACACACACTAAACCTCTAAACTATGAAAAAATTATATAATTATTATTAGGATCTATGTAGTGATCACGATGAACACTTAAACACCACTTTAGAAGATATCACGCACCAGCTCGGCAACACCAGCGTATGCAAGACTTGTAATGTGGCCTCACGCTCTCAGTTCTCGTGTCTTCGATATAACGCTCTACTACATAGACGCGCGAGACAGTCAGAGAGAGACAGAATACAATCTATAAAGCTCAGATTAAAAACCTCCTGTGCTATAAAGTCTATAACTACCCCTAACAACAAATTCACCTAGCAACTGTTATCATCATCCTCCGAGCCTTTTCCCAATTATATTGGGGTCGGCTTCCAGTCTAGCCAGATGCGGCTGAACATCAGTATTTTACACGGAGCAACTGCCATCAGACCCCCGCAACTTACTGGGTGATACTGACATTCGGAGGTTAGACCAGTTGTCAGACTTTCAGGCTTCTGACTACCCGTAACGACTGCCATAGATATTCGTATGACAACCGGGACCGACAGCTTAACGTGCTCTCCGAGGCACGGAGGAGTCTCAATGTGTAACGAAACGGTCACCCATCTACAGACTGACCGCGGCAAGTGCAGCTTAACCTTGCAGATCATACAATCCGCGCAGTCGTTGCATCGCTACGAGCCCCTCTCACCTAGCAACTGTTACTAATACCGTATTCTATATACAAGAAGACTGACTAAGCTGCTGTAACAAACTCATCAGCTCCAAGTTTAGAAGGAGTAGATGATAATTATTAAGTAGCCTGCAGCGTTGCTCCACAGTCAAGGAGCTCGTTGAACGTTCCGCAAAAATTAGTAGTATTGTCACTTGACCCTATTGTTGGAAATTCACGAGCGCACTCGACATATTGTAGAGGTCGTATGAAAATCTGTTGTATCAAGAGTCTCGACAAAGTTTCGATGTCCACTCCGCTACTTCGTTCCCTCAATGTTTTCAACTTTGTTTAGGATATTATGAATTTAGAGAATAATGTTGTTATTGGCTTCCACGCTGTTTGTTGAAAGATTTATGCTGAGTTAAGTAATAAGTTTGTTTCAACTTTATACGCCTAACTTTATACAAATACTAGCCTATGCCCGCGACTTTGCCCGCGTGAATATTGTTTATCGTAAATCCCTCGGGAACAGTTCATCTTCCCGGGATAAAAAGTAGCCTATATGTTAATCCGGGTTATGGTCTATATGTATGCCAAATTTTATTAAAATAGGTCCAGCCGTTCTTGAGTTATAAATTATATAACTAACCCGACTTTGCGTTTGACCGCACCATCGCTAAACATCAGGTGAGGTCTGATGGCGGTCAAACGCAAGCCCGTTAAGAATTCAAAATATATATATATTAAGATTTGTATTAATGATAAAATAAAATGTTCATCAGTTTAGTTTCACACTGCGATTGTATAATTATGATTAATCATTCCTTAAAAATAGAAATCTACAACCACAGGAATAGTAAAAAATGTAGACGAAGTGCTGCGAACAATCATAGTGAAACAAAGTTTAACCGGATTAAATCGCGTATATTATTTAAATTGGTTTCCCTGACGTTTCGAAAGCTTTGCAGCATTTCGTGGTCGCAGGTAGACTAAGATGACAAGCGTCTTTTTTTTAAGTCTGCAGTGTGTGAACATGCCCTAGACAAACCCAACCATTTTCTTCGATTTGATAAACCACAAGTTCTGGCGAAGGAAAACCGATATGTACCTTGAATGCTCCGTGAGGCTATTGAAATTAAAAAACATCCTAATTTTAATAGAGAAGATGGTTGGCAGCTACCACCTGTTTGGAACCCAGTCCTAAAAATAATCAAGTCCCAAACAGCATGCAACACTGTAAAAGATAATGATATTGTGAGTGATTACTGCGTGCATCGAAACGATTTTAATTAATAATATTGTACGGGAGATTAAAATAATTTTTTAGAAATATTTGTAAAGACGCTTGTCATCTTAGTCTACCTGCGACCACGAAATGCTGCAAAGCTTTCGAAACGTCAGGGAAACCAATTTAAATAATATACGCGATTTAATCCGGTTAAACTTTGTTTTATTATAATGTGTAGTGATCGCGAAAACCTAAGAAGTTATTAATCATAGTGAAGCCAATAAAACCGTGCTCCTCCGTGTACAAACCAGCGCTCACGCACACAGATGCACCTTAAACCGTGCTCACCACTCTCAGTTCACATGTCGCGGCATCGTCCAGTAAGCATCGCGAAAACAAATATCCTTCAGGTGCATGGTGTGTACGTGAGCACTGGTTGTATATGAAGGAGCACGGTTTTTGTTGGCTTCACTATGGTTGTTCGCAGCACTTAGTCTATATTTTTTACTATGTCTGTGTCTACAACACAGAAGATAAATGTTGTTGTAATCTCTAATTTAGCGAAATTGTAATGTTATGAATATTAATTAATAGCAAAGATCCCGACTAACAAAATATGATTATGATAATAATTGTAATATTTTTTCACACAGAATTTCTGAAACACGAACTTTGTAATAGAACGTTTAAATCAATTTCGTTGAAAATAAAATTAATCTAGGTCTATAATTGGAATTGAATTGGATTTATTACAATATAAAGAAAAGTGGATTTTCTTTCTAATTTAAAATCGATTACAGAGGTGCTCAAGTTCAATTTATTGAATCGAGTATAGTTTAAAAAAATGTTTTTTACTTTTTTAAATGAAAAGTATAGGTTTTTTATAGTTCTGTAAAGACACAGATACTGTAGTTTAATCAGAAACTATTAACTGTATAAGTTATAGTTCGCTGTAGTTGTAGATAGAAAAAGTGCCAAAAGTGTCAGTTTTTCGTAATTTTGTATCTTGATGGAAACATTAAAATGTTGCGATTTAAATTATCGAAAGAAAAAATCGCTCACGAGCAGGATTCGAACCTGCGACTCCTGGCTCAGTACGCCAGTGCTTTAGCCACTAAGCTACCGTGAACACTGCTCATGGTATCGAAATTGTCATCAACTTGTTACGTCTTTGGGTGACGTCAGTGTTCACGGTAGCTTAGTGGCTAAAGCACTGGCGTACTGAGCCAGGAGTCGCAGGTTTGAATCCTGCTCGTGAGTGATTTTTTCTTTCCACAATTTAAATCGTAATATATCGCTTCGAATGCGTAAATGCGTTAAAAATAATAAAATAATTAAAATATAGTTTATAATCTGTGCCTAACATCTGTCAAAAGCGTAAACGTCAATCCCGCCAATCCTTCTCTAATATAACTTTCACTTCAAGGACCCTAAATTACTCCTTTTTAGGGTTCCGAAGTCCTACAAGGAACCCTTATAGTTTCGTCATGTCCGTCCGTCTGTCCGTCTGTCCGTCTGTCCGTCTGTCCGTCTGTCCGTCTGTCCGTCTGTCCGTCTGTCCGTCTGTCCTAATCCTTTACAGCTTAAGAACTTCTACAGTTATAAACATAAGTAAATGAAATTTTGTTAAAAAATAGTCGACATATAGATTTCAATTTTAAAAGAATAAAAGAATCGTTTTTCCGTATTTTAGGGGTGGTGTCCATACATGTGAAATGGAGAAAAAAAATTTTTTTCGCTGCACCCCCTCGTGTGGGATATCATTGAATAGGTCTACTAAAATGAAGGTAATGTTTGATACACCACTTTTTTATCAGGTGTACCATCTGCGAAATATAGCCCGCCAAAGTGGCTTGCAATGTGTCCCCCCCCCTGCCATTTCTAAACTATGCAATGTAGAAACTTATAATCTTCCATATTGATAGAACTTTGTGAAAACTCTCTTTTAAAATTATTTCGAGTATAATGTGATTATAATTTTTTGAGTTATAGAGAGAAAACTGAAAAATACTTAAAACGTCCTAGTTCAAAGGTCATTGACCTTAGAGAAAAATTATCATAGCAAATAATGCTCCTTTAGCTACTTTCTATTTGAAAAAATCACAAAAAGTAACTTTGAAATGACAAACGTCTTAAATTTGGCTTCTTGAATTTATCGCTAGATGGCGCTACTAACAACACGCTCTGAGTCGCGAATGCTGCCGATTATTGCAAAAACTAAAATAGCCATGATTAATATTCGATTTGATTCGTTTGTAATTACACCTACTTAAGGAACCCTATAATACTGAGCATGGCCCGACATGCTCTTGGCCGGTTTTTCATATCTACAACTACAGCGAACTATAATTTATAGAGTTAATAGTTTCTGATTAAACTACAGTACCTGTACTTCATCGTTAAAAACGAATTTTCGATAAATGATATACTCAGCGAGTAATTATTTTTTTACAGATGGGGCGCCACCTTAAAGCAAATACTTAGTTTTGTACAACTTTTTTAATTTAAAACCCGGTAACATGAACAGTTACCTACCTAGTTCAAACTATCAAAATACAGAGAATGTAAAAATGAGAAAAAACCGTTGTTTCACAACAAAATCGAGCACTATCAGTTTCCAAACCACATCGTAAAACCGAACGCTGAGCGTGTTTCAATACATTTTTGTATGGAATTTTATAAGGTCATCAAAAAGCAGCGTGCGTGTAGCTCACTCTATTACAACGCCGAGAGTGCCGACAATAAAATTGTAGTATGGGCTTAGTGGGGCTTCACATAAAACGGCGTAGGAGCGACTTTACGAGGTGTAATCGTATAGAAAGTGTCTTCAAGTCGAGTATGGGGGTTATTTCACACTTTATACAGATTTTTTGTCTGTGTACATTTCTGCAAAAAATACTGTTCTGTAAGGCGTTGGATAACAAAAGAAGAAGAAATGAAGAAGCACTGAATTGAAATCCTATGGACTTATTTCGTGAGCGGACCATTGACAACATAGCCGAATATAATAACATAATGCGTAAAATCAATTCTGTTAGCTAGTTGAGGTAAGAAGAAGCGGGGTACTACAATTCGATTGGCGCTACCACGGTGGCTATTGGCTATTCACTAACGCGAAAGTATTTACGGCTTACATAAGTGGTCGAAACAGACTTGAAGTATTAAAGTAGCCAATAGTGGCAACCTATATCAGATCAGTCAGATGTGGTGATATCAGTCGCCTGTTATGAGGCGTCTATGGACTGGTCGATGATGTAACAAACTCGTGGATCTGCCCAGAGACCACTTCTTATCAGCGGAAGGAACATATGAAGTCACTTTGTCTTGTATTTAGAGTAGATTATTATGCTTTCAATTCATCATATTTATATCCAGAGTCAATTAGATTATTTAATAAATGTCGTCACTAGCCAACTTGATCATAATTTTAGCCTAATTATCGATTTACTTAAACGATGTATAGGTTTGAGCAGATTTTTTTAAACTATTCAATCATGTCGACGACACAGATTTTTGAAAATTATAAAATAACGTGTAACTGTCATCCCGCTCTCTCAACCCGCCCCGGTTAAGCAGTTAGGGTATACATTTTGGGTACCAATTCTGCGAGAGTCCATTCGAATAAAAAATTAAAAAAAACATCCCGCTCTCTGTTTGCTGTGAAACTCCAAATAAACAACATGTCTTGACGCTTCGCTTCGCTTCGTTACTGCATTCATTAACCTACGTCCAGGTTCAGGAGAACCCGCACACCATGATTCACTTCCAGCATCCCCTTCGTAACAATGAAGCGGACTTATTAATCTTCATTATTATTTAAGCACACTCTTTTATTGCTCCTGTCTATCTTTGTATCAATCACCGATAGCGGAATATAGAAGATCGGGCTATCCGCCTAATTTGCATGGAGTCCGAGTATCGCAAACTCAACATACACACACAAAGTAAGAAACACATCAATAAATTACAACAAAAAGCACGCACACATATAAAACATGCACACTTGTATCCTTACGGCATTTTGGAAATAAAAGAAAGTTTTCTCTCAAACTAGTGCGCATACTCACTCGGGTGCAAGTGACAGTGAAGTAGCGGCAGTGTATGCCCGCTGTGCATACAACAGTCAGCGTGTACGAGGTGACTTGTCCTCTCTCTAGTATTCTGTTGCTCTGAGGGATTAATTGTTCTTATATCTTTACCACGTGATGGCAAAAAGCAATGTTACGATGAATGTGATGGATTTATATATTTATTGTTATCAATAAATAAATTCAATTCAATTCAAGCTTCCACAAGTTTTAACGCCAGTGTCTGTATGTACTGGACTACATTTCATGACATAGTAAAAACAAACAATGTCACAGACAGCTTGCAACTCGTGTTGCAGTTGTGGCGGAATGTCAGCCAGTGTAAGCGCAGCTTTAACCACACTATGCCGTACGTCGAGCTCCTAACTGCGACCCTCATGGAATATGACATTGTCGCAGCGTGTTACAGTAAAATTATTATATTAAAGCGTTTGTAGAATAGAGGTGGAAGAAATGAAACTACTGCTTTTACTGCGCTTTGTGGTCTCAGGGTTAAATTAAACCAGGCTTTTGCTGGGCAAGCGTGAACCATCGTCGACCGCACCATCACATAACAAAAGGTGAGGTAGCGGTACAACGCAAGCCCATTAGGAATAAAAAGTCTTCGTATAGTTTTTGTAAAAGTTGTCTAATTTCCCCATCAAATCTACCTTCCAATATTATAAATGCGAAATGTGTTTGTTGATTTGTCCTTATTTCACGCATCAACTGAGCAACGGATCAACGGGATTTTTTGCATTGAGATATTATATGGGCTGGAGAGTGACGGAGAGTGACATATTGAACTATATTAACGGGACTTGTCGCGCACAGTAAAATCAAGTGTTCTCCGGACCACGTTGGTCTATAACGTTTTCGTACAAAATGCAAGTTGGAACCACCGCTAGCACCATCCATTCAATAAAAAATGTATTTTTTTTTTACCCAAACACTTGAGGGGAATCATTTTGACTAACCTCGATGTTTCGGCCAAGTTCAATCAGGAAGATGGATATAGGTTGTCCTCCTCGTGAAATCCAGTTATCAAGAAGTGTTCGCGTCATGGTTTGTCTACACGTATGTCCGCCGAAACTGTCAGCATTGTGTGTCGTGATTCAGCATATCGTGTTACGGACAGCGACGTTACGAAAAACCAACCGCGGGTTTTTCGACAAAACAACTCCCGCTCAAGACGATGACACCCGCATACTTCAGTCTGCTCGTGACCATGGCCAATGCAACTTGGCCAAAACGTCGAGGTTAGTCAAAATGTTTGTCATGTTTTGATTTTATTGTGCGCGACAAGTCCCGGAAATATAGTTCAATAGGAGAGTGACATACTAGGCTACTTTTTATTTTCCGGAAAAAATGCATGGTTCTTGTGAGATAAAGAACCATGAGCAAAGCCGCTGGTATAAGCTAGTTATAAAATTTGCAGACATATACCATCTATCATTTCATCGACATTTTCAATCGTTGTTTGTGTTTTTAAAGGGATAGGTTGCTTAAGACTCCTGTAGCAGCAATCCTTTTACAGTCTATAATGTTAAATGTAAAGAAAATATACCATAAATATATACCCAGGAATCACGATACAGGAGAAATCCTAATGTGGGGCAACCAATGATAAATATCACTGGGGCAACGTTTTAAACAAAAAGACAAAGAAAATATTTTTACAATAAAAATGATAATTGAACAAAAACTGATTCTCATACAGGTTTTTTATAATATCACCGCAATGTGTAAAATTTTGAAATATTTCAAACGATTCTTGCTGCGTATTTTTAAGTCTTC
The DNA here is from genome assembly GCA_949699075.1 of Asteroscopus sphinx. NCBI lineage: Eukaryota > Metazoa > Arthropoda > Insecta > Lepidoptera > Noctuidae > Asteroscopus > Asteroscopus sphinx. The sequence goes on from OX453007.1 coordinate 1,460,783, forward strand.
TCGAGAAGAAATTCCTACTAGGCTCGGTTTCTAAAATCCATTATAGTACCTACATATACATCACGAAGTATAACGGCGTTTTGGTTGGAAAGTTTAACCCGAAAATGCTCATGCTTGCACTAAAATCCCGTCAAATTTACCGGTCACAAATTCCGCTAAAATAACCATGTGCGGGTACAAAATACCAGCTAGGGCTGCTGCGGTCGGTATTTGACTTATTTCAGCCATTTTGGACAGAATTAGGGGGGACTAAGGGGTCTGAGTGGGACTAAGTATTTCGATCTTTCTAATTAGATGTTTATGTTGTGTTATATTTTGCTTTCTTGGTATGTTAAAATGGATGAGTTTGGTGTTACACAATTACTGTCTCTGAAGCTGCTTTAGCTAAGTCATAACTGATCAGCATCATCATCATTTCAGCCGAAAGACGTCCACTGCTGGACATAGGCCTCCCCCAAGTATTGCCACAACGACCGGTCCTGCGCCTTCCGCATCCAGCGGATTCCCGCGACCTTCACCAGGTCGTCAATGGACACAACAACTGATCATCATCATCATCATCATTTCAGTTAAAAGACGTCCACTGCTGGACATAGGCCTCCCCCAAAAAAGGGGGGGGTATGCCATAATCGCCACGCTTGGCAGGCGGGCTGGCGATCGCAGTTGGTTGGCTAAATACTCAGAGAACGCTGCTGCCCATCCTCTGGTGAATGCCTTAGTCGCCTTTTACGACACCCGTGAGAAGATATAGGGGTGGTGAAATTCTTTACGTCCGGCACCACACGGAACAACTGATCGTCAACTGATCAGCAATTGACATAAATGAAAGAAAGAAAGAAATAAATAAAAATGATTTATTGCCACAACGAGACGACATGCGTGACACAATGACGTCAAGTCAAACATTTGAACATTCGAATCGAAGCGTACCCATCCTGCGACCACACAAGTACTTTCGTCAGTGCTATTTCTAATCTATATTACTTAATACACTTTCTTTTTAATCGACTTCATAAAAAGTAGGACGTTCTCAATTCGATTGTATTTTTTTTTTTTTTTTTTTTTTTTTACCTCAGAACTCCCGTCATTTATCAATCGATTTGGAAAATTATTTCTTTATTTGAACGGATATAGGTCTTCCAGATTGGTCTCATTTTTGTCAAAATCTAGCTCTGATAATAGGATCCATGTGGAATTGAGGGAACTCCTCAAATATTATAGGCATACATATAGCGATTTTGGTATTTTCATCAAAAAATCAAGCATTTGCATTCAGGAAGCATCATTTGGTGAAGATCTGATTAAGATCTTCGGAGATAAAGAAGGGAACTCTTCAAAGGATGACAGCAAATCATCGGGGATTGCAGCAATCGCTTGTCTTTCTATTGTTAATGCCACTAAAAATAAAATTAACTTTAACAAAAGTAAAGACCGACTTCAAAAAGAATAAAATAATTTGTGTGAAACAGTTTAGGAAGTCGGTGCCAAATTTTTTTTAAATAAAACCGAAACAAAGGCACCTACTTTCAAAATTATTACATTCTTTTTGAAGTCGGTTTTTACTTTTTTAAAGTTAATTTTAGAAATATTCTTGAACCAGGCATCATTAAGGAAATCAAAAATTAAGTTGTCTGCACACGTTTGCTTACACATCAAAACCGCTCTTTTACTCACAAAAATTAGCATAAACCTACCTTAATGCTAGTAGTTACATTATTTTCTATTTTTATGAGCAGTTACGTGGGCTACATAAATAATTTTCTCGTAAGGCAACCGTACATTAGCGCTTCAGGTACAGAATAAATAATAGTACAAGTCTTCAGGTTACAAATGTGAGTACTAATGACACGTTAATATTACAGTATTTCTAATTAGTTAGTGAGATCGTGGGATTCTGATGTTTTCCCCATTACTATTTCTGTTGGAAATAGGAATAGTTCTAAATAAATACAAAATAAATATATAATAAATGTAATGTTCTATATATAATAAATGGGCTGCGATTCTTTCATCTGGTATAATTCAATATTTTAGGGACATTTTTACACAGCAAATCTAAGCAGAGCTTGAACTATGGGTACTAGACAATGTATATACAGGGGGTCTACTCCCGTTCGACGATATTCGATAAATCGTACGATTCATCGCACAATTTGCTACTCCGGTCAACCATCGTTCCCTTATCGCATGCGATGATCGTGTTTTGACGTTTGTTTTTCTCATCTCCGGTAAGTTGTATACGACTATGAACCGTAGTCTATCTTAATTGTGCCTTTTTTATATGCCTATCTTTATTATGTAAGTATCAGTCGAAACGCAGGTTTGACGACTTCCAGCCTCCCGAACAAGCCGGTTTCCGAAAAGGCTTTAGCACCGTAGACCACATACATACGCTGCGGCAGGTTATACAGAAGACCGAAGAGTATAACTTGCCTCTTTGTTTAGCGTTTGTGGACTACGAGAAAGCCTTCGATTCGATCGAGACTTGGGCGGTACTACAGTCTCTTCAACGGTGCCAGATTGACTATCGGTACATCGAAGTGTTAAAGTCTTTGTATGAAAACGCCACTATGTCAGTCCGATTACAGGACCAAGCCTCGAAACCTATCCTTCTGCAACGAGGTGTGAGACAGGGAGATGTGATCTCTCCGAAACTGTTCACTGCTGCATTGGAGGATGTCTTCAAGGTTCTGGACTGGAAGGGGCTAGGCATTGACATAAACGGCGAGTACATCACTCACCTTCGGTTTGCCGACGACATAGTAGTCATGGCTGAGACCATGGAGGACCTCGGTACAATGCTCGATGACCTCAGTAGAGCTTCTGATAGAGTGGGTCTTAAAATGAATATGGACAAGACAAAGGTTATGTCGAATTCCCATATAGCACCCATTCCCGTAAACATCGGAGAATCTACACTCGAAGTTGTTGACGATTATGTATACCTAGGACAAACTGTCCAGCTAGGTAAGTCCAACTTCGAGAAAGAGGTCAATCGTCGAATCCGACTCGGTTGGGCAGCGTTCGGGAAGCTACGCAATATCTTCTCGTCCAAAATACCGCAGTGTCTCAAGACGAAAGTCTTTGACCAGTGTGTGTTGCCAGTAATTACTTACGGTACTGAAACGTGGTCGCTCACAATGGGCCTGATAAGAAGGCTCAAAGTCACTCAAAGGGCAATGGAGAGGGCTATGCTCGGAGTGTCCCGAATCGCGAAAGCGTGATCGAATCAGAAATGAGGAGATTCGCAGGAGAACGAAAGTAACCGACATAGCCCGAAGAATTGCCAAACTTAAGTGGCAGTGGGCGGGGCACATTGCTCGCAGAACGGATGGCCGATGGGGCAGTAAAGTTCTGGAGTGGCGACCGCGTACCGGAAGGCGCAGCGTGGGTAGGCCCCCCACAAGGTGGACCGACGACCTGGTGAAGGTCGCGGGAATCCGCTGGATGCGGAAGGCACAGGACCGGTCGTTGTGGCGATGCTTGGGGGAGGCCTATGTCCAGCAGTGGACGTCTTTCGGCTGAAATGATGAATGATCAGTCGAAACGAAAGTTCGTACTTCGTTTATCGTTCGTAAAACGCGAGTAGACCTACAGGGTGGAAACATTTAGCGGGGCAGTAAGGGGAAGTACCTTATCCGTTGCAGCTACGCGAAAATGGTCTTAGGAGACTATCCATATTTTTTTATGGAAATTTGATCCCGATTCACAGTTTAAAAAAAAAAATTACTGTTAGCAAGAAAATAGCCATTTTACACAAAAACATTTTTTTGATGCCATTCGATCCTGTTTCTAATACTGATCAAAAACATCTATGGGACCAATTATCGTTGGAGTACTCGAAAAGTCACAAATTGCAAAAAACTTATCCCGTACATTTTGTATGAAAATTTTACGCAAAAGCTTTTTTAGTGACGGTTGAGATCTTTTTGTTGACTGAATAAAAAGATAAGTTTAAAAACAATTCAAATTTCCAACTCGTTATTATTAAATAAAAAACAATCTTGACAGTTTTTTGCGTCAGAAAAGCTCTGAGTGTGTTGTGGATTTTACATTAAGTGCATAATTGGACAGCTATTATTTAGAGAAAAATTACCTCCAATTTAGAACGTTTAGACTTGCTAGAAGCATATTACGTAAATAATAAAAATACATCGGCTGCGTTAGAATGGTATAGGATCAAATATCCAAATCGTCATGTGCCAACCAGAAAGGTTATTACAAATCTTTTAAGAAATCTTGCACAAGGTGCAAGATGCTCGCCTTTGTACATGTAATTTTAAAACTATTATGAATTGTTGTGATTTTTTTTTTTTTTGTGTGCAATAAAGAATAAGAATAAGGAGGCTCTTTCAAGAAAAATCTATACGCTACCCATTTATACTAGATGAAAATTTGATCATTTCTGTTCTTACACTTGTCGTAGCTTATCCCGAAATATCATCAAGAGCAGTCGCTGAAGAAGTAGGTGTCTCACATCGTTTTGTGCTGAAGATATGGAAGAAGTATGGTTATAAATGTTACCAACAGGGGCGACTAGTTCAAGCCTTACATTCAGGATGCCGCTCGAAGACTTACTTTTTGCAGGTGGTTAAGAGGAAAAATAAGCAGAGATTACCATTTTCTGAATTTTATATTATGGTCTGATGAAACAAATTTTTCTAATAATGGAATGTACAACCGGCAAAATCATCATTATTGGTGTAGATAAAATCCTCTCAGGTTTCGCGAAACACATAATCAAGTGCGATTTTCTTTTAATTGTTGGTGTGGTATAATGTGAAACCGAGTGGTGATGGTGGAATTTTATAGAGGCACCTTGAATTCCAACATTTATAACAACAGAATATTAGAGAATCTTGAAAACCTCGTCGATGATTTACCACTGTCGGAATCAAGAATAATGTTTTTTCAACAAGATGGCGCTCCACCTCACAACAGCCGCAGTACGCGTTCGACTTTGAACCGACAGTTTGGTGATGAATGGATAGGAACACATGGTCCTATTTCTTGGCCAGCGCTTAGTCCAGATCTGACGCCTCTAGATTTATTTTTGTGTGGCTAACTGAAAACTGAGGTTTACAAAAAGCAATACGATAGTGTTCAAGAACTTAAAGACTCACTAACCACAATTTTGTATGGAATTCATACAAATAAATTGTCAGCAGCCACTAGGTCGGTACAGAAACGAATCAATTTATGTATTCGTCAAAATGGCGGTCATTTCGAGCACTTGATATCGTAGGGCAAGAAACAGCAATATTTTAAATAAGAATAACATCATCAAGTTATGTTAGTTAATAAAAAAAGAAAATTAATACGCCTTGTTCTTGATATGTGTAAAATTCTACGTGATCTTTTATTTAATTTTTTGTATTTCAGTTAAACAAATTCTTTACAAAATGTAAGGGAAAAGAGTTTTGCGATTTGTGACTTTTTGAGTACTCCAACGATGGTTGGTCCCATAGAAGTTTTTGATCAGTATTAGAAACAGGATCGATTGGCATCAAAAAATGTTTTTGTGTAAAATGGCTATTTTCTTGCTAACAGTTTTTTTCATTTTAAACTGTGAATGCGGATCAAAATTCCATAAAAAAACATGGATAGTCTCCTAAGACCATTTTCGCGTAGCTGCAACGGATAAGGTACTTCCCCTTACTGCCCAGCTGAAAGTTTCCACCCAATGGCTATTTTCTTGCTAACAGTAATTTTTTTTTAAACTTTGAATGGGGATCAAAATTCCATAAAAAAATATGGATAGTCTCCTCAGACCATTTTCGCGTAGCTGCAACGGATAAGGTACTTCCCCTTACTGCCCAGCTGAAAGTTTCCACCCTGTATATACATATACATATCTTTGGGACATTTTTAGACAGCACCATCTATTCTAGTCCCAAACTAAGTAGAGCTTGTGCTATGGGTACTAGACAAAGGATATAATACTTATATACATTTTTTTTGTAAATACATACTTACAATACATAAGATATCTACTAATTAAACTGATAAGTTGGTTGGTTGTTGGTTGGTATTGTACTTAGGAAAAATAAGCTTGGTTGGTACATCTACATGATTGTGAGCTGCTGTCAGACTACTTGACAAAAATGCTCGCGAGGACACACTTTTTTATTCATGGTATTATGAGGCTCACGTAATTATTTGGAGGTTTTACTTAACAAGACTCAGTGCTGCGAACAATCATAGTAAAGCTACCAAAAACTATGCTCCTTCGTGTACAATCAGCGCTCACGCACATACCATGAACCTGAAGGATATTTGCTTTTGCGATGCTTACTGGACGATGCCGCGACATGAATACTAAGAGGGGTGAGCACGGTTTGAGGTGCATGTGTGTGCGTGAGCGCTGGTTGTACACGAAGGAGCACGGTTTTTTTTGGCATCACTATGATTGTTCGCAGCACTTCGTCTATATTTTTACTATGTCTGTGACTTATGTTTAAGGTAGACTTGTTTTTATAAGTCATAACAACATCTAAGGAACATCAACGATTGTTGTTTGTGTAAAACCAATGAAAGCCGGAATATTTAAGGGTCGATAGATGATACAAAAACGGTTAAAACAATTTAAAATCGTCAAGCAATAAATCACAAAAATGTTTACCACCCACGGTAACCCTGGCAAGCAATTTAACCCGTTCACTGACCATTGAAATGCGGGTATAACGCGTACATAACGACTTCATATGAAATTGTAGCACTGATACTGTTAAGTGGATGTTGTCAGTTGTTGCCCAATGACCGGGATGGCTTTATTTTAGGATATTAGCACGATTTGGATTGGTTCACAGGACAAAACGTTTATGGTATCTACTATGCTGCGTTTAGATTGCGCGATTCGTACGCAGATATGACGTCAACAATTCCATGTAATGGCAGCTTGTGTGTAAGTTAATATGTGTGCACTACGCAGGTTCCTTGCAGAATACAACTTTTGTGTTTAAACGCATTAAACTGATACTATCGGTGATAAACAACGTGTTATTGAAATAACTGAAAACCTCTTAAGGAGTAATTGTACTCATCAGTATGAACAAATTTTACTATGGGACCAACCAGGAACTCGTGAAAAAAATACACTAGACAGGAGAATTCAACGTAAGAAATAATAAACTGGCAATTCCTAGACGATTGTGATTGATTTCTAAACAATTTAAAAAAAATCCTAATTCTGATAAGGCTGATTGATAGCTTCAAGTAAAGTCTGTGATAGATTGGGTCCTTACATCACTGCAATTTGTACAGCAGCAACCAAGTACAGTTGTTTTATCTCACAAAAGCGGGTGAGCCATACATGTAGTTGTAATGCGTATAGACACGTGCTCTTGGGTGCGTAACTACAAAACTGGGCCAAAACTAAGCGCTCCCGAGCTTACGCACGCAAAGACAATGTGCATGTACACACACACACATACGTATGGCTCACCCGCTTTCGTGAGATAAAACTTCTGTAGCTCAGAACATTACAAGCTTAATTATTTGTTGCTATGTGGCTGTATCTGGCCAAGAACAAAATTACTCATAAAAAAAAAGAATAGCATAACATAACATAACATCACGCCTGTATTTCCCCGAAAGGGTAGGCAGAGGTGTATAGCACACCCACATTTCGCCAGTTATGTAAAAAAGAATATTTTGGTAAATTTTACACTGCAAAATCTAGTCCCAAGCTAAGCAAAGCTATGAGTACTATACAATGGATGTAATATTTACATACTTTTTTTTCGTGAATACATACTTATCATACATAAGAAACACCCAGACCAACACAAACACGTATGTTCATCACGTAAATATTTGTGTCCTGTGGGAATCGAACTCACGACCTCGTGACCAGCAGTCCGACACTCGAACCACTAGACCACAGACGTCGCCAAATCGAATGTGAATGAAATCGCAAACAAATTGTTCATACGAATGAGTACAGTGACCCCTTAAGAGGTTTTCAATAACACGTATGTTGACAGTATTGCCGCGTAGTAAACTATCGATATACGACTTGTTATTGAAAAAAAAAGAAAGAGAGAGAGGGCTATGCTCGGAGTGTCCCTGCGTGATCGAATCAGAAATGAGGAGATTCGCAGGAGAACGAAAGTAACCGACATAGCCCGAAGAATTGCCAAACTTAAGTGGCAGTGGGCGGGGCACATTGCTCGCAGAACGGATGGCCGATGGGGCAGTAAAGTTCTGGAGTGGCGACCGCGTACTGGAAGGCGCAGCGTGGGTAGGCCCCCCACAAGGTGGACCGACGACCTGGTGAAGTTCGCGGGAATCCGCTGGATGCGGAAGGCACAGGACCGGTCGTTGTGGCGATGCTTGGGGGAGGCCTTTGTCCAGCAGTGGACGTCTTTCGGCTGAAATGATGATGATGATGATGATGATTGAAAAAAAAAACCACTAGACCACAGACGTCGTCAAATTAAACGGTCATCCTTCTAAAGTCCAATGTGTTACGTACGTAAAAAAGAAACAAATGCAAGACATTAAAAAATTCTGAAGCTATCATCTTAAGATTCCCATTCATATTCCGCACTTCAAATAAATGCCAAGATCACAATCCACTCCGTCCAATCACTCCACAAACACTTAAGTCAACACACAATTTTTCCTCGTTTCTCCGTTACCTTCCGAAATGAACAGCAAAACTAAAGTGAGGAGAATTAGTCTGAAAGGGAGGCCGGATCCGGGTCCTTACCAGAGATTGACAAATGATGCGGGCATACGTTCCCGTTTACAACCACCACTGTTTTTGCAGGGCTGCTAAGACAGAATTTATGCGAACTATACGCCAAGGGATTTGATACTTAATTATAGGAGGAGTATAGGTCTAATTTTGAGTAGGCGGTGCAGAAAAATGTCGCAGGTTTTATGTTGAGACTTAGTACACAGGTGAGGTGATATGATTATCGTATTGTGTCGTAACTCTAAGATATATTTTGTCTTGGTATTCGGACGATGGAAAATCTATTTAGATTAAATCAATGAAAGAATCATGCTGAAAAAGTAGGTATTGTTAAAAGAGCCTCCACGAGTGACGATATTTAATTAATCGTCCGGCGCACCCTGGGCAGTCAGCCCCGCTATCAACCTGCTGACTGGCTAATCTTTACACCACGACATGAGCTATTATCATTATGTAGCTCATGTTTACACGACAGAAGAAGAATTAAATGGAAGGTTTAATAATAACGGAGTGAAGTGTTACTTTTGTCAATTGTTATAGTTTCATGCTTCACACACATACATAATCAGCCCATTACTGTCCCACTGCTGGGCACGGGTATCTTCTAAGAATGAGAACTAAAGCCTTAGTCCACTACGCTAGCCTACCACGGGTTGGCAGACTACACACACCATCAAGAACTGCATGGAGCACTCTCAGATTTCCTCACGATGTTTTCCTTCACCGTTAAAGCAAATGATAGTCAAATTCAGATCCGCACATGTATCCGAAATGTCAGATATGTGGTCAGGTTTGAAATCAGACCGGCTTGCATGGAAGGCAAGTGTTCAACGGCAAGGCTAAGCCACACTATTGTAATTTCTAGCAAGTTTTTTATTACCTGGGCTTGCGTTTGACGGACACATTGCAATGGTGCGGTTGAAGACGATAGTACACGCTTGTTCAGCAAAAACCTATTCACTCGTGTCTTGAATACCACTAGATTATACTTATAGGGAAACAGACGCTTCGGCAAGAAGTTCCACTCATTAGTGGTACACACAATAAAGCTATTCGTACGATTTCTAAAGTACTTATTACGCTAAGCCATTGCGGTGCATTCTCTACAGCAAAACATAATTTTTAACTTAGTAGCAGGACTAAGCACAAAAATCAATGCTCACCACGCCTCAATCGTATTTAATTTTACTCGTATTTCAAAACAAAGCAAAAAGGTTTCTTCGTTTTGCCAACCCTCAAACAATGTCCGTCTCTCGTTACTAATGTCCAAATAAATAGAATTCATGCTCCACGGAACGGATCCGGGACGGAACGGATAAATTTACAATTGATTACGTTTTGCAATTAGACAAACTAGCCTTCAACGGCAGAGCAATTGTGATGATAGCATTGATTTGTGCTAAAGCAAAATTGTTAATTTAAATTGCTGATAAATTTATTATTTGTTTCGGGTTAGGTAAATGTAAATAGGTTTTTATTTATAAAAATCCCTATAGAATCCTTGACAAACTAGGGGGCCATTTTTTATGACTGCCCCAACATAAACATTACTGGGGACACGTTCTTAAAATTCCAGAGCTTAATAACTTGGTTCTACGTGGAGTTACTTAAAAGCAATAGTTTTTTTTTCTTTAGTTTTAATTCTGTTTCACAATCAAAATAAAACAAGTTTTAAATGCTTTCAGGAAACGAATTAAACTGAGTAATACTTAGGGCGTTTCAAACGTACGCCGTGCGTTATAAACTGAGCCACGAAACAAATAAGTTCAAAAGAACAGCTTATAATAATATAACGCAATAGTGCATGTTAAAATGTCACCGTTCTATTATTTTATGACGTGCTGCGCTTTAGATAAGAAGACACTGGTCTTAAACGTTGGATAGCGTACGGACATCGCGTTCAACTTCCAACGCCGATTGGACATCGCAAATCCACGTTGCATGGGACGCATAGGATTGCGTTGAATACAATAAGTGTCTTATTTCATGTAAAATCAAGAATCCAGCTTTCTTTCTGCATTTAATCTCTGACGGCTGGTATAAATTTAGTATAGCAATATCCCCCAATAATTGGATCGTAATTATCAGATGGTTTAGTATTCAGCGGTTGGGAAAATGTTAGGCATACAGCCAAGGTAGTTACTATAAATGTATGTGTGTGTTATTTAGGTGCTGTCACGTAAGGAGTTGGCCTTCTGAAATTTATATTTTCTGGTCAAACTCAGAGAAATAGGTTACTGCAGTGCTCGTTAACAGTGCAGTCACGGTTTTTGCAATATTGCGATTTAACTCAATATGGAGCTCTTGTATGTGCCTTTTAGTAGTATTGAAGATAGTTAGGAAGTATATCTAAGGATATCAAGCTAAATCTTGTTCAGATACTAAAATAATTTAGAATTTCATGGCACCCAGTAAGTCGCCTGTACCGCAAAGTTTGAAGGCGAAGGTACCAGGTAACCAGTGCGTCCCGTCTTTCACGACTTACGGTGCCGAGACGTGGACACTGACAGTTGGGCTAGTCCACAATTGGAAGTCGCTCAGCGAGTTATGGGTCGAGCTATGTTTAGAGTCTCTTTGAAGGATAAAATCCGTAACGAGATTATCCGGAGAAGAACCGGAGTGACCGACATAGCTTGTAGGGTCAGTAAGCTGAAGTGGCAGTGCGCTGGCCATGTCTGTCGAACGACCGATGGCCATCGGAGCAGACGAGTCCTTAATTGGAGACCGCGAATCAGCAAAAGCAGCGTAGGGAGCCTCCCAGCCAGGAGCACCAACGACCTGAAGAAAGTAGCTGGAGGGGACTGGATGTGGAAAGCGGAGGACCGAGTGTTGTGGTACGTAACTTGGGAGAAGCCTATATCCAGCAGTGAACTGCGATAGGCTGAATCTATAATGAATTAATTGTTGTATTAAAAAAAACTAAGATCACATAAGAATACACCTTATGAACATAGCCACTACACAAAGCAGTAATCTTACAGATATCATAAAACTTAACGTAGTTCCTCCACCCATTCACATGACCAACCTCCCTTAATTTCACTTCATAATCTACCTTACACGACCATTACTTAAACCCATAACCGCGGTACAATAATGGTGTCCTTATTATGGCCATATTACCATGGCGTACAATGGGTTGACAGGCTTAATTTTCTAAGCTATATTTACGTCCGACGCCTTTTCTTGGGGTTAATAACTCGGTTCCCCGGGGAAGTGAGAAGTGATACCCGGTATGTGTACTATGGGGTTGGTAGGTTTTGTGTTTTGAATAGAGAAGAAAACAAAACACAAGAATTTCAATCGGGAAGATAGTTACAAATTGTGGGGCCCTCATTCAGTCCATGGCCCACTAGTGTACAATAGCCGACCTAAACGAAGCCACGAGCACCGCCATAGAAGTGGCCAAATATTATATGAAAAAAGTGTGAACAATTGACACGCAAGAAGAAGATACAAATTAGCTGCGACGTGGAATCCAGTAATTAAAATATCAAAACCGCGCTATTTTTAATCGGTAAAATATACGGACTCAGCGAGTGGTCATTCCCAATTGCCACCGCTGGTGGCGCCACTGGGAAATATATTTTTTGAAATCTCCATTTGCCACCAGTGGGGGCGTTCATAGCGGGGACAACTCGGAATGACCGACCAGCCTTACAATTTTTTTTAAGAAACCGAGGGTAGATGAATATTCTTCCACCTCGTAATTGGAGGAACACCGCTGAATCAGTCTGCTCGTGACCACGTCCAGTGGAACCTAGTCGAAACGTCGGGCTTAATAATAATATATATAAGTACGTGCGCGTTAAATCAGAATCATTGCTTAAATGTTATGTCATAGGAACGTAACATTATTCATATACCAGGCCCCTCAGAAAGTATTGCGAAAAAAAGTTTTTATATATGGGAGACTGGCCAGTTATAATGTTTTTCGAAAATATGATTATTTATAAGTAAAAATAAGTAAGTTCCAATTTCAAAATTTCCCTCCACATTTTTTGCGAGTTAATTCAAAGTATTGTGTCTCACTGAAATATGGATCTGCGCCGGGAACATTTTAGAGCTATGATTTTATACGATTTCAAGTGTCGCCTGAAACCGGATGAATCGTACGATAGACTTCAAATGGCATTCATGGATGAAGGCCCTTCCAAGGCAACCGTGTATCGTTGGTATAACGAATTCAAGCGCGGTCGACCAACTTTGGGGGATGACGAAAGAAGCGGTCGCCCTTTGACGGCTGTTACCGAAGAAAACGTGCTAGCAGTGAAAAATTTAATCCAAGACAATAGGCGAATTACATATCAGGAGATTCAACACATATTGAAGATTGGATCGGGAAGCGTTCACGAGATTCTACATAGCCATCTTCGCGTGAGGAGGATAGTATCACGCTGGGTGCCGCACAACCTCACCGATGCTCAGAAGCAGGCCCGGGTGGAATGGTGCCGTGATATGCTTAACAAATTTGAAGCAGGCTCGTCTCGGCGTGTTTACGACATCGTTACAGGTGATGAGTCCTGGATTTATCAATACGACCCAGAAACCAAGCGCCAGTCGACTGTTTGGGTGTTTCAAAATGAGCCAACGCCTACCAAAGTGAAGCGATCTAGAAGCGGGGGTAAGATTTTGATCGCTAGCTTTTTTAATTTGACTGGCCACTTGGTATCAATTCCCTTACGGGATCAAAGAAGCATTAATGCCGAATGGTATACTACCAAATGTTTGCCAGAAGTTTTCTCTGTTATAAGCAACAAGCGACCAAACACAGGGCTCCGCGGGCTACTGCTCCACCACGACAATGCACCTGCGCACACCGCACTCAAAACGAGGGACTTCCTGGACAGCACGCCAGTCAAACTCCTGGGTCACCCTCCTTACAGCCCTGATCTAGCACCGTGTGACTTCTTTTTATTCCCAAAAATAAAAAATCAGCTCAAAGGGATACAATTTTCGTCGCCGGAAGATGCGCTGGCTGCGTTCGAGCAGGTTGTAAACGAGGTGTCTGCGGCGGACTGGAAAAAGTGTTTTGTAAACTGGTTTAGGCGCATGAATCTTTGTATAGAGGCTGGTGGAAAGTACTTTGAAAAGATTTGATAAAAATATATGTACGTATAGAACAATTTTTTTTAGTTTCGCAAAACTTTCTGAGTGTCCCACGTAATGTCAAATATTATTAGTTATACTTTGTATGTAACTGCATCTACTCCAGGATCTCGAGACAAATAAAAAAAGCGGACGGAATCTCGCTAAGAAAAGATTGAAGCACTTAATTTTTTCTTAAATCCACTATAATTTCGACAACATATACACACACACATGATTCTATAGACACTAATATTATAAGACCTTGTAAAACAACTGTTCCTGCGAATAAAAGTTCTATTCTATTCTATTGTATTCAGATATATCATCATCATCATCATCAAACCCGAAGATGTCCAACACATGCTAATGGATTGTGTTCGGATTGCTTTGGAAAGGCACCATTTATGTAAAAGATTAAAATTAAATTCGTTAGATGTAGGTGTCTTCCAAAGTATCCTACAGGTGTTGCTAAATAGCTATGCTAAATAGTCTTAAGAAGTTAAGGTTGTAATAAGTTAATGATACGATGGGACTGGCATAATCATTAAATGATTGGAAGTCCCTAAAAAAAAAAAAAAAAAAACAAAAAAAAAAAAAAAAAACATCTTCAACTCAACCTATCGCAGTCCAGTGCGATATATATTGTTATTTGACGTCTGTGGTCCGAGGGTCGAACTGCTGATCACGAGGTCGTGGGTTCGATTCCTACAGGACACAAATATTTGTGTGATGAATATAAGTGTTTGTGTGGGGCTGGGTGTTTCTTATATATTATAAGTACCTATTTATTTACAAAAAAAAATTATATAAGTATTAAATCCATTGTCTAGTACCCATAGCACAAGCTCTGCTTAGTTTGGGACTAGATGGTGCTGTGTAAATAGGCTGAGAGGATGATATAGTCTATAGTTCGGCAACGATCAAACAATCTCGTGTACATCCACCATTATCCTAGATGAACACATAAGATACACTTTTTTTTAAATACAATGGGAACGAAGCCTAAGTCTACCTAAATTACATTGTGTGGGTAATTTAATTGGTATTTAAATTCTTTCGTAGCTTGGCAAGCTGGTAATCTGAAGAAAGCCTAAAATTATATAAGGTCTACCTTCATTGCGAGTATAAATATAAATAAATCTTTTAATAAATTATTTACTCTACGAGGCTTCTTAGCAGTAAAGTTTTAATTCATGTTCTTTTTCTTATAAAACTTTGAAGTAGTCTACTTTAATTACCCCCCGGTCATTCACTCCAGTACTTTATTCTTTCATGTTTTATAAAGATCTAATTGCCATCTATCTATCAAATTACTCTGTTTTGTTTTGGCTTGAAATTTAACACTTTCAAGATAATTGGAGCTTTATTTAAACAATAAAAAGTTCGAAAGAAATAAGACTATAATGAGTGAAGTAATAAAAGATTATGTAATGTTACATGGACACGGTTTTAATTACTTTTATCCTATTTCCTACTACAATATTATTAAGGTGAGTTTGTAAAGATGTTTGGATGTAGGTTGGACAACCATTGAATGTACTGGCAATTTATTTACACTTTTCTATTTCGGAATTATACAATTTATTTACACTTTTTTTTCTTATATTGCATTATTTTCTGTTATAGAACTGCAACGTGTATGAGATGCTTACATTTTTTAATAGGTGATTAAATTTAAAATGTAAGTATGATGTGGCCATTAATGTATTTTACAGTAATTCTATAATATTCCTGCCTATTTGTTGTCTAGCAGAATGAGTCTGTCATGCTCACTTAAATGTCATGCTGATGGTGGCGTTAGTGTCGGGTCGTTAAGTTCCCTTCAATATGGTTGAGTTAAGCGATGGCTGATGCTCGCGTCATGCTCGTGAACGGGTGCCGTCTGTCGGAACAGGTCAGCTCCTACATACTATGGCAACTTTTTTTACGTTGATTTCTAAAGGCAATATTCTCACTTTTAAACTCTTGTTTATTTCTGGCATGAACCTACATTATACTCACATTATTTGAATAAATTTGATGTAATAAACTATAACCTATTTTAAAAAGAATATATCCATGGAGTTCCTTGCTGGTTCTTGTCCATAGGACCCACAATTTAGAATCGTGCAACTAGAGCCTGACGTTTCAAAAGTGCCTGTAATTAGGTATATTTGAAATAAAAACCATTTGAATTTGAATTTGAACTGGAATGTCATGGAATAGAAGTTATTGGTGCACTTAAGAAATATTATAAGTAGTACAAGTCGGAAACTTAACCTTAATTACTAAATAAACTAGAAATACTAAAAAATTACATCATCATCATCATCATTTCAGCCGAAAGACGTCCACTGCTGGACATAGGCCTCCCCCAAACATCGCCACAACGACCGGTCCTGTGCCTTCCGCATCCAGCGGATTCCCGCGACCTTCACCAGGTCGTCAGTCCACCTTGTGGCAGGCCTACCCACGCTGCGCCTTCCAGTACGCGGAAGAGGGCTATGCTCAGATGTCCCTGCGTGATCGAATCAGAAATGAGGAGATTCGCAGGAGAACGAAAGTAACCGACATAGCCCGAAGAATTGCCAAACTTAAGTGGCAGTGGGCGGGGCACATTGCTCGCAGAACGGATGGCCGATGGGGCAGTAAAGTTCTGGAGTGGCGACCGCGTACTGGAAAAAATTACATAATATACTAAAATAGTAGTTAGTAATTTTGACAGAAAGAGTGTCCATTTTATAATCAATGGAACAATTTAAGAATTATTTGGTTTTTTTAAGAACATTTTTGTACCTATAAGAGGTTTATTTTTCCTGCGATAAATTTGATCTTCTAGACTTTATTAATTATTTGTTTTGTTTACATTTCGAAAAATGTGTTTGTGTAAAAACACTGGGTGCATAAAAAAGCAGTTATTTAGAACAATTAAGCAATAACGTTGAATGCTTTTCAAATATGACTTTAAATGAAACATTTTCAGTTAAAAATTCCCGAAATTTAGGAACAAAAACAGCGTAAAAACTCTGTGAAATATCGTTTAATTAAACATATCAATTGAAAAAGTATGTTACAAAAGAACGAAAAAATATTCATTGCATATGGACACAGGACATGACATAAATAATTTGGTGACATTTTTTTTAAATCACGTTTTTAAAAAGAACGTGAGTTAATATTGCATTGTCATCCAGGCCTGAGCTATGTTTCAGCTCTCAACAGCTCAGAGCTCAGCTCAGCTCAGCTCAGCTATGTTTCTGATTTCAACTCTCTAGCTCATTGGAAAGTTAGTTTGCAAAAATTTTACGGAACAGACAGACATGACTGAAAGCGAGTTAATAAAAAACGTGTGGTAACGTAGTAAAAATTAACTCAGCTTTACGAATTCCTTGTCCATTCAGAGTAAAGTCTGTTTTTTGCCAAGCTCCACACCTTGCAGATCTTCCGGCATTGCAACCGATATAGCTTAACCAATATATCACCATCACCACCAAGTAGTATCATCGACTAACTCACTTGCGAGACTCACAGGGAATCGCGAACCATGATGTCCACTTGATGCTGAGAGTCCGAATCTCAAGAAAACCTTCCCGATAGAGCAGCGACTGTCAGGAGGACCGGTGGTAGGTTCCCACAGTAACACCCTAAACTGAGGTCCCAGCCCTTTCCCTGGGGATGCAACCGGTGCTCTGTTGGAGCTAGCAACGTATTTGTTAGGCTAGGTTGGTCAAATTCAGGTGGATGAAAACCTTTGGAACTCTCCGCCAAAATGGTCCGGTTAAGCAGATTAAGTACCCGGATACTAACTGCAAGAGATAACATATTCATGTATTGTTCACCCTTTCAGTCTACTTACTTCTTCTTTTTCTTCTATCGTGTCGACATGAGCTACATAGTAAATAGCTCATGCCGTGTGAAAAAAATTTGCCAGTCAGCAGGTTGGTAGCGGGGCTGCTTTCCCAGGGTGCGCTGGACGGTCAATTAAATATCGTCACTCGTGGAGGCTCTTCATGCACGCCCAGTTTACTTACTATAAAGTCTTCTCCTATGAATATCTTCACCCATTTCAAAGCATCCCGTATGGTACGTTTGTTCTTTGTTGCCATGAAGGGTACTACTTTTCTTGTGAGCAGTCAATATATTCTAAGAATCGTCTTATTACAGGATATGTTAATACAAATGTTGTTTCTAATAACAAATAGGTAAAAGCGAAAGCGTGTGTGTTTCTGTGTAGAAATACCTACATAAATAGCCTTCTTGAAAGTACACAGAGGCATGTACCTACATAACTACCATCTTGAAAGCACATAGGTAGCTAAGCACACAAACATATCCAGTTTCTGAGAAAATACTTTCTGTTTATATATATTGACTCTTTGGATAGGTATACGAAATGTAAACGTTCACTGTATCAAGCACTTAATAGTATTTGTGTCTATATTAAACCCACTTGCTGAATTCCAAAAAAGTCATGTATCGGTACATATCCCTGTCTTTTACCGTCTGAAGCAAATACTTCAAATAGGACTCAAGTTCATCCCACCATCTCCTCCTGGACCTGCCGTAATATCGTTTGCTGCTGTCTGGGAGTTTGGAACACACTGTGTAGTTGATTTCATCCATAGCTTCTCCGGCATGCGGCAGATGTGATCCCAGTTCCACTTAAGCTTGGCAGCTGTGTGGTCTACATCAAAATTGGTGTTTTTTTTTGTTTCTATGGCCTACTTGAATGATCCTGGCTGATAACAATTGTGTACGCAGAGTCGCGTCGGTTCGTTGAGCTACATGACAGCTGATGGATATGTGCCATCAGTTTTAAGCTGTACAGGTCCACTCAAACCGACCTGGCACTTACTCCAAAAAGGCCAAGGCTGCCCAAGCTTTCCTCGTTCGCGTTTCGCTTCGCTTTCCTTTTTGGCTTTCTCCAAGGTTGCCCTATACTTACCTCACACAAATTCGTAATACAAGATATAAATACCTGGACTTCAAACAGACTTTGACCTCTGAGTTTGTTTCTGCATTTTTTTTCTGAGGTAATTAAATAGGAAATGCCAACGCCATCTAGTTTTTAAGATAACCGACTTATAATAGTGATTTTAAAATCCGATTTGCGGAATAAATAACATCACTTCATTTATTTGGTGTCAGCGCAGCGTACACTTGCATAGGTCTCTGTCAGCCGTCATCTTAGTGTTCACTCCCTTCCTAGACTGTATATTACTATTATCTTGGAGCTTTTCTTGCTACATAGTCCTCATTTCTCCTCATCACAATAAGTCCTTACTACGAAAATCAGTTAAGGCCGGCACCACACATTGGCCCCAACGTTGGTACAAGCGTTAGCCCGTAAATTATGCCTGGCGTCCACAATTTCGAGATAAAGTTAGTTAAGTCGCGTCAGAGCCAATGTAAAGACGTGTGAAATAGAAATTGCACTGAGCACTTTAACATTATTGAGTGCTTAAGAGCTCAACTATCAATTAAAATAACACAATAGTTAAACAATGGACGTCGTCTTTGAAAAATGTTTTGAAAGACAATAAGATATCATTATTATTTGTTAATTTGCGTCCATCCACGTGGATGACATTTTTAAGACGCGGTGACCGTAGGAACAAGCTCATTTAAGGCACCTTACTGCATGAATGCTACGGCAAGACTAAGCAAACTGCCAACGTTTGGATGCATCGCGAACGTTTGCGCATAATTCCTTTGATAAAACCAACAAGCGACGGCCAACTGCCAACGATCGGACCAACGCCATTTTCCCGATCCACACGTTGGCCGAATAGTGTCGGCACGAAAGTTCGGGCAAACGTGTGGAGCCGGGGTAATACTTAGCTTTTCTGTGACCGACGTGCTGCTTTGAAACTTCCTTTTATATCATAATCACCCAGAATTGTTCAATTTTCTAGCAAAGCATCAAACGTAACAAAATTCCGAATAATTCGTAACGTTACAGAACATGTTTAGATCTTCCCAAAACCAGGCAGGCACAGCATCAGTTGAAATAAGACTTTAATATCTAAACAGCAGTTTCCCGGTTACAAGCCGGCGTAATGGCGTGTTCAGACGCACGCAAACGGCTCGTACGCCTCGCCGAGCAACCGGAGGATTAACTGTTTATTTACAAGCCCCATGCTACGGAATAAACATATGGGTTTATGTATATAGGTATGTTGGAACGTATGGGTAACGCATGCATTTTAAATTTTATTCGTGTTATCTGGATTGCTTTCATGGTGAACGAATTTCGAGTTGCTATTAGATGTGCATACAGCTAGCTACGTTTTTTGGAAGAGTTACCGATTCCAATCATACCTGAATATGGAACAGTGTAACTACGTAGAATACTTATTACCGAAACCAAATATCTTACTGGCGTTTATTTGCTTGTTTCGGCTACGATGTTATTGATAACTCTGTTACACAAACAACAATCCATCTAAATGAATTGAATGGAACTGAATTTGAATCAAAACAAACACGCATCGACCGTACAATCAAATAGATACCTAATGTTGAATATAATGCGTACAATAAATTCTGTCAACTAGCTGAGTCGAGGTACTGCAATCCGATTGGCCCTACCAAGACAGCTATTGGCTAATCACTAATGCGGAAGTTTTGACGGCTCGCATTAGTGGTCGAAACTGTTTTGAAATTTTCAAGTGGCGAATAGTGGCGACCTACATCATCAGTGCTATATCATTGATGTATTGACAGACATCAGTTACCTGTAATGAAACGTCTATGGGGTGTGTGGTTGAAAACGCGTCATACATTGAAATGATTACGTAACTGTTCTGTTTTCCCGACTTATACATGAAAATCTAAAAATATATTTCAAATAACACTAGCTATCGCAGCCTTCATCCATGTTAATTTGGGAATAGGTATCCCCTGGGAGACAGATTCGATTCTTGAATAAAAAGTATCTTGCGTGTCACTTCGGATTGAGTTACAAATAAAGATTTCTATAGGTTTATATATATTTTGTTATAAGTTACAAAGATTTTGAACCTAAGAATTGTAATGGAAGAAATGATTGAAAAGCAACTGATGAAAATAACTGCTATCGATGTCTCCTTGTTATAATGTGTAATTTTTATACAACTTAAATAATATATTGTACTGCTCTAGTAAACAGAACACTGATTAAAGAAACACAGTCCAAAAAAATACAAAACAAGTTCTCGTGTTTCTCTTTTCATACAAATACTCGTACAATACTACCGATGTGAATGAACACACAATCCATGGAACACCCAATAAACCGAATAAAAACAAGAAACTTGGAACAATCAATTAAATAAACACAATTGCGGCAATTAATTCACACCGTCCTAACATAATGGGAAATATTCTCAGAAGCGTCGCCTTCCCCCATAATTCAAGAGGGATCAATGAGTTATTAACTGAGTAATGGCTGCTCCGTAAAACCGGGTAACTGGATATAACAGGCCTGAACAAGGCCGGAGATAAAGAAACCTATTGAAAAGGGCAGGTACGTAATAGCTTCGGGCAACGTTATGGGTTATGGAAGCATAGGGGCAGGTCAAATGGGATCTGCTTAGATCAAAATTATTTGGGGATTTTGGCCGTAGAGATTTATATATTTACGGTAAGGCACGAAGATATTGGTTTAAAATGTATTTTAAAAGGTTTGGCTAGTTTGAAGATTATAAATCCACATGATATAAAATGTAAAATATTCCAAATAATCGCTAAACCTCATCACGAATTCAATCTCCGCTATATTTACACACATGCCTTCCAAAAAAATAAACATTCAACCAGTAAAAACAACAGTAAAAGTGCAAACGTTACAAAAACCAAAAAATCTGAAGTTCATGAAACTAAAGCCATAAAAAAAACTGCAATGTATCGCGAACAATACAACTTCCCAATTACAGATTCTCTGTACGTTTCCACGTCTATAACCGTATTCTATACTACTGGTATTCAAAGAGCTAACAATGGTCTGGGTTTAGCAGAATATAACGTTTCATTGGGCAGAAATCAATTGTATCCGTATTGCAGCTAACAACTGGTTGGTTTCGTTCGGGTGGAAATGAAGACAGCCGAGCTTAATTGCAAAATGCGAGCCCTGCATAGATGATCGGGTTAAATTAACAGTTCTGGAGTATAACTGAATCTTTTTTTAAATAAGTTGGAAAAATATTATGCATAGATCAAATACTACTGGATACTATAGAAGCTATGAATATAAAAAGGCAGTCAAGCTTTAAAAACTAAATATAAAAAATATGAAGGGAGGACAACCGCTATAAAAATATCAAAGGACTCATGCATTTATTATTCTGTTCATCGATAGAGTCCAGTTTTTACATCAAAAACAGGCAGCTATTTAATTTATATGCTGATTTTTAAAACAAAGAGTATAATCGATGAGCTACTCAAATTCAAATTCAAATTAACTTTATTTGCTTAAAATGTGGTACAGAGGACGGTACAATTTAAATAGGTGCAAAGACACATTTGCCATATAATACACAGCATGCAAATTTTTACAAAATAAGTAAATCAATTCAACTAAAGTAATAGCTATCACTGGACCGATTGTTGTCTTTAATAAATCAATTTTTATTATTATAATATAACAAAGTTTAACCGGATTAAATCGCGTAGATTATTTAAATTGGTTTCCCTGACGTTTCGAAAGCTTCATCATTATATATAATATATTATTTTTATATTATTGCTTTATCTTACATCGAAACGATTTTAATTAATAATATTGTACGGTAGATTAAAATATTTTTTTAGAAATATTTGTAAAGACGCTTGTCATCTTAGTCTACCTGCGACCACGAAATGCTGCAAAGCTTTCGAAACGTCAGGGAAACCAATTTAAATAATATACGCGATTTAATCAGGTTAAACTTTGTTTTATTATAATGTGTCGTGATCGCGAAAACCCAAGAAGTTATTATTATTATTACTTAAAAACTATCTCACATCCCACATTGCTCATATTATAATCCAGGTATGAAATGTCATTAGCTACAACTTGTCAGTTAGAAAATATCAGAATATGCAATTATTAAAGTTAATACGTTCATAAAATTTTGAAATTTCAAATAAAATCATAAAGTTATACAATAGATTTAAATTAATAATTAAAAATTAATCAAATTTTACATTCTAAGTATTCTTGTACAAAGTGAAAACATTTATTAGTAACCCAATTAAATACTTGCTTTTTAAATTTGATAACAGGTAAATCCCTGACACCTTGTGGGAGATGGTTATAAATTCTACTAGCAATTCACGTTAAAAAGGTAATGAAAAGAAGTACTTATAAACGTAGGTACATAAAGTACCTGCATTCATCGCTCAACAGCAAATAAGAATTGAAGTTTCTTTAAGATCAAACAAAAAGTTAAAACTTCACCACACAGTCACTAAAGTAATCTTTACGTCACAATTTGCGGCCCTGCTGCTTACAATAAAAGAATATAAAAGTTCTTTTGCAAAGAAAAGTACCGATACCTCAGACCCGATCTAAATTTCAGAAACATCAAGCACATAAAAGACAGAGTCATAAAAATAAATGCCTTCATAAATGTACGTGTAATACCGACCTCTAACAGCCTAATGACGAATATGATGGTTGTCTGAGTCCCTTTTTCTGGCATCGATTATTCGAAATTGCCGCGTCACGAGTCAAATCGATTGAAGGCTCGCTGTCTCAAAATCGCATTACGTGGGGCATAGTCTACCCTCGAATGAATTTGCTGACGTCACTTATTCTAGTGGTCCAGGTGAGAAGATATCCTTAAAATTTGAAAGGCTTTTCGAGTTTGAGAAGACTTAAAATTTTTTTTAACTTGATGACGAAAAACCTGCTCCTCTGAACCCAGGAACCGTCACCGTAACCTGCTTGTTATCCTTTACAAGTTCCCTCATATTGCGTTGCGTCTGTTGCTGTAAAAGACAACATCCATCAGACATCCTATACATATATTTCAATTAAGCTGAGATTTCTATAGAAATTTAATTCCGAGTCCATGTTTAATTCTGGCCTTCACAGCTACCCAAACTGAAACAAAAATAACTGGTTCCAGGAATATTGGAACATGAACACGGTACTGAAACACGAGTCTGAAATACATAATTAATGAAACTCAAACACCTGTCGATGCTTAAAGAGAAAACAAAGCAACTCAGAATCGTTCGTTCAAAAAGTTACCCAACTATTTCCAATTTGAGTCACCTCGTTGGAATAGTGAGAGCCAAAAAACTTCATACGTCATCGTTTAGTGGCCGATCAGGGAGCGTGGTTCACGCGTCATTTGGTTCACCCCCTGCTTTGGGGGAAAACTTTTGCTTTTCATCGTTTTTGCGGCTCAATATTGTGTTTTACGAACGCTTGGCCAATTTTTCGAGGATCACCGTGGAACGATTTCATTTGGAAGATAGAATACCATTCTTGAAAAAAAAAATTGGCAAGGTAACACTCAAATCAATCAATCTTCTTCTATTCCTATTTTCTGCTGTGCCCAACAGCATCAAATTAATAAACAAGAACAGTAATTTAACACTCTTCTCTAAACAAAACACTGTCTTAAATACTTATTTATTCATTAAATTTATGCACACACAGATACTTAAGAACTTAAGTGGCAGTGGGCGGGGCCCATTGCTCGCAGAAAGGATGGCCGATGGGGCAGTAAAGTTCTGGAGTGGTGACCGCGTAGTGGAAGGCGCAGCGTGGGTAGGCCCTTCACAAGGTGGACCAACGACCTGGTGAAGGTCGCGAGAATCCGCTGGATGCGGAAAGCGCAGGACCGGTCGTTGTGGCGATGCTTGTGGGAGGCATATGATCTGCAGTGGACATCTTTCGGCTGAAATGATGATGATGATGATTACACATAGATAAATTGTAGTAAAAAATACATGGGAATAAATAGTACAAAGGCATCTGAGAGAGGAAATATCATCAACAAAACAAAAAATTTCTTCATCAACATTCCGGAACAGATCTTTAGTATAATTAACAAGGGTATTTTCCCACTCCATGGAGTCACCTGATACTTCCTTGTTCATTACTAATCGTATCAGATCAATAGTAACGCATTTGGCAAACATATTGAATGTCCCATTAGCCTTAGTAGATAACAAACAATGGAAACCGAGGAGTTGGAACAATAGTATGACAAGGATTAATAATATGAGATAGGTTTTGTTTTGTATAAGAGAATTACTATAATATTATCTGCTCGAGTAATATGAAAGCGATTATTTTGTGGTTCAATATCGTGTTCTAATTTGAAAAGGATAATTTTTTGTTTGAACATTGTCATATTTTCTATCCTTTGTAAATTCGGATCAATTCACTAGGCAAATTATACTTTAGAGGCAACTCATGAACAATATTATTCTTCTTATACAAGTAATCATAAAATAAAATATTTCTGAAACCGTTATAATGAAAACATCACGTAAACCAGCTAAGATAATCAGATCAATTCTTGAAATCCCTTAAATCCTATACACATGAACATTAAAGCAAACAAACTTTGACTCAAGGGTAATCAATTTTGTATTCTAACAAAAACAAACACTCACGTACCAGACTATTGACGAAGGAGTATATTTCTATTTAAGTTAAATCAAGCGTAAAATCAAAAGCAAAGAATTTTTGCTTAGCTCTAAGAACACTTACTTAGAATTCCCCTGATAACTCGGTTTTCGATAAAAACAAGGAACTAACGGAACGAAGTGAATTCACAGCTCATTGCCACTGGTCTGCTGTTGATGGGAAGTTTCCGTGTATTTAAGTTGGTTAACTACAAACCATTCGATGCTTTGTAGTGAGCGAAGCTTTGGTAAAACATGGTGCTTTTCTTCTAGTTTTGAACTTAAGTTTATGTTTGATGTCACTGAGGTAGAAGAAACTAGATGCTATCCAAGCAAGCTATGCAAGCTAGCAATGAAAAACATTGTTATATTAATTTACAAGCAGTGCCCGTGACGCCGTCCACGTAGTAGTAGGAAAATTGCGAAAATGACTTCATGTCGTATTTATGAAAAAATGTTTTCTATCCTCGTAAGGCCCAATCTAAATTTAGGTCGATATAAATGACAACCCAATTTACTAAAAATCAGTCCAAGTAGTTGCGGCCCAGAATAGAATTTGCAAAAATATACCTAAATCGGCCCAACAACCTAGAACTGGGACATCAAATGCTAACTAAGCCAAAGCTAGTATGTAACTTCAATATGTATATTTTCCCACCAGGTAAACATAGACATATCCAAAAATAATTAAATTAGCCAAACAGAGATGTCCCTTTTTCTGCCGTCCGCTAACTAAAAGGCCGCTAAGTGCCAATTTTGTCAAATTCGAGTTACATATACTACTAAAGAGAGCAAAATTTGCTCTTTTTCGTAGTATATGTAACAAAATTTGACAAAATTGTCACTTAACGGCCTCTTAGTCATCGGACGGCAATTTTAAGGTTCCGTACCCAAATGGTGCCAAACGGGAGCCTATTAATCTCGCTACGCTGTCCGTCCGTCTGTCTGTCTGTCACAGAGCTGTATCTTTTGAACGGTAATAGGTAGCCGGTTAAATTTTCTCGAAATATGTGTTACCCAGGGTATCGTGATAAATACAAAAATAAAAAAGTCTAAAACCAAAGGGGTCCCCATACAAGAAACCTCGAAACACATGCATTTTTTTCAACGTTTCTGTTCCTGCTCTATCTATAAAACGGTAATAAATACCAGCGTCAAACTTAGTCTGATTATAGTGCATACTATGTAGTTTAGCAACAAATACTAAAAATAGGGCAAACATAGACATATGTGGTAGTATCTGTGGAAAAAGAAAAGCAAAAATTCACATTTCGTACATGGAACGTTGAAGTCTTTTGATGAACTCTTGTAAATTAAATCCGTTTCTATGGGGTATCAGGTCAACGGGTGGTACGGAACCTTTACTGCGTGAGTCTGACTCACACCTGGCCGATCTTTTTGGTCGTTGGGCTGATATTTGATGATTTGACAATTTTGCTTCGGCCTGAATGACTACTGACCAATGTACTTAAAGTAGGTGGTTGGGCCTCACGAGGAAATACACCGTGTATCAGAAATGCGTGGTAATATTTGAAGAGCTCATCCAGTGAATGCTATCGAACAAGTTTTACTACGGGGTCAATAGTGAAATCACGAAAAAAACCCCAGCTGATCCCAACATTTGTGTTCACATAAATCGATAAAATATAGGGATCAGCTATATACAACGTGTTATTGAATTAACTCAAAACCTGAAACTAATTTGTTCAGAATCGAGAGTAAAATCTATTACACTACTTTTTAACATAGCTTAATTTTTACCAAAAAAAAAATTTCATACCATGCCGAGTCTAACAGTTTCATAAGACGACGCGGCGCTGAGTGCAAAGCTGAGCGAGACCCAGTAAAAAACTGTGATGGAAACTTTTGGGTAATTTTTGTTTAATAAAACTATTAAAACTTAACTTAATTTTAAGTGTTTATTCACCTCCCGACACAGTAGCATTGAGAGCGTCGCACTTTAATGATCATTCATCTAGCGCTATGAATCGATTAAAGTAACCATGATACCAAAAATTACAAATATCTTC
This sequence comes from Asteroscopus sphinx, assembly GCA_949699075.1. Lineage (NCBI taxonomy): Eukaryota > Metazoa > Arthropoda > Insecta > Lepidoptera > Noctuidae > Asteroscopus > Asteroscopus sphinx. Next base: position 1,488,191 of record OX453007.1, read on the forward strand.
TACAATAATAAATGAAAATTTATAATTACTTTCCATATCAATTTATTATAATAAAAACTAGTTGGGGTGTCTGAGGTTTTGAGTTATTCCAATAACACGTTGTAGATCACGGTTAACCCCTAAGTAAAACTTATTCGATAGCACATTTCCAAAATTGAGCAAAATCAAACTTTGACAGAGATCCCAAAAACGTTGTTGTTGTTAAACAATCTTATAGGTACCAAAAATGGAATATAGCAGCTAGACTCTAGAGCATGGCAAACAAAATCTAATTTACAGACAAACCGTTTGGGGCCCCAGGGGACCTCAGGCCAACAAACAAACCATCATTTATTCAGCGCCACTTCTACGAGATATAAATCTTATGTGCTTTCACAAGTCACTTACGCTATATGTAATTTCTTTATCAAGTTACGAGGGCTGCATATTATTATGTAGTGTGTACATATTTTATGTCCCTGGCTTTTGAAGACTATAACTCAACCTATAAATAAAAAAAATAAAAAAATCCTCCTCCTTTTTTTGAAGTCGGTTAAAAACTTTCAAATCTTATGTCAATCAATGATATTGGTTGTAATAATTGTGTAACGCACTCGCAATGACCATAGCTTTCATTTTGATATTACAGCAATAACATTGCGTGGATTATCAAAATAGAAATAGACGGAGCAATGCAACTAATCCTCAGCATTTTTTTTCTAGAACTAGTTTTTTCTAAAACGAAATTGTTCTAGCTGACAATATTCTTTCTTCTTTTTCTTTCTTTTCTACTTCTTTTTCATTATTTTCTTCTTTTTTCTTCTTCCTATCTTCTTTCTTATTCTTTTTTACGACCTGGTGAAGGTCGCTGGAATCCGCTGGATGCGGAAGGCACAGGACCGGTCGTTGTGGCGATGCTTGGGGGAGGCCTATGTCCAGCAGTGGACGTATTTCGGCTGAAATGATAATGATGATGATGACAATATTCTTTCTGCTCAGCCTAAAATAAATTTATAGTTATTCTATTTCAGTTTCCGTGTGAGCTGCATCTACCTACATGCATAAAATGGCGCCGAACAATGCTTCCATCTGGAACAGATATTTTTCGCGTTTTATCTCTCTTGTTTATAGGTATTTTATCTTTTTTCAGCTCTTTTATGTTACCACCTGTCTCATAAAATCATAAGTGAAAACGTGACATCCCATGTACTTATAAACTGGTAAGTTCTGGATTCTGTCTTTACCTTCTACACGGACATAGTAAAAAATATAGACGAATGCTGCGAACAATAATGGTGAAGCCAAAAAAATCATGCTCTTTGGTGTACAACCAGCGCTCACACACACACCATGCTCCTGAAGGATCTTTACTTTCGCAATGCTTACTGGACGATGCCGCGGCATGTGTACTGAGAGGGGTGAGCACAGTTTTAAGAGCATGTGTGTGCGTGAGCGCTGGTTGTACACGAAGGAGCATATAAGCTATAATGTATGATAATTGTAAGTTTTATATTATGTTTTGTAACATACCCTTGGAATAAGTTCTTTATGGTGTTACAAAAATTGCAAATAAATAAATAAATATATTTATTTGGCTTTACCTTTAAGATGTTAGTATTTAAGTTTGATTTTCCAATCCTAAATTACTTCATGCATGTGTTGGTCAGGCAGAAGTGATTTAATTATATTGAATTGGTTATAGTATTAAAGACAAGTTGTCAGATACTACTACATAACACTAACATAGTTTTAAGTAATTTGTTATTAACACGTGGCTCCTTGTTGTCTAATAAATAAATAATAATAATAATTTACTAGATTGTTCGCAGCACATCGTCTATATTTTTTACTGTGTCTGTGGTCTTCTATAGCATATATTTTATATACTCACTCAGACACCCCCGGACACACACAGAATCAATGCGAGCAATCCATTTGGCTGCCTCAATAAAGTATAAAGCACTCTGTTACAAAATAGACGATTCATCCTGCAGATGGACAGCATCGGTTTATTGTGGCCTAGATTGATTATCGCCCACAATACATATTCATCTGCCGAGGATGAAACAACACATGGTCCTTGAATAGAGATAATGCCCTCTTTTCTAGCATGTGGTTACTTAGATCGAAACATGAATAAAACAACTGTCAAAAAATTCTTCAAGGCCGATATAGCAAACTGGGTACTTAAGGCCTTGAAAACAACGCATTACAAACCAATCTATCTCGGTAGGGGTGCTACTGTTTTTTTGTGTCGTAGATTATCTTTAGGACTTCAAAATTCAAAAGGCAGAGACAATTATGTATGCAATTATTTTTGTGACTTGATAACGTAAAACTGATTTCTATCCTGCGCTTTTTCATAAAGTCGAATTATACTAAACCTCATAAATGTGTAACGATATACCTACAGTATAAACGTATTAAAATTTCAAATTAGTTTCAGGCTTTTATAGAAATTTAATCCCGAGTCCATGTTTAATTCTAGCCTTCGCAACTCGCTACATAAACTGAATTAAAAAAACAGTTTACTCTTACCGAACAGCAATCATCTACACACAACTGCTCACCCTTTGAACCCCAAAAGCCAAACCACAATCATGAGCCAGGATGCTTTTAAATGTCAAAATATTCAAAAGAACCCAGAAACAGACAGAATTTAAGACACTGGATCAGATAAAGTCGAAGCAACACGTGGTGAGGAGAGCATAGAGTTTTACTGCTATAGTGACAAAGTTGCAGGTTTTACTACATTTTAACGTATTTCAGTGCCGAGTAACAGTTACTGAGCCATAATGTGGGTAGATTCAATTTAGGTATGAGTTATTTTGCGTAGTGGAAGTTTTAAGTAGACTTTGTACGGAGAAGACTCCTGTGGTGAAAATAATGGTGTAAGTTTTATTCCAGATATGGTAGACCTTCGAGCCTGACAAGATCCGCTCTACTTTTAAATAATTAAATTAGCTATTGAGTAATAGTTCTTTCATGACAAGCTTGTATATAATTATTAATATAAACGGTTTCACTCACGTAATTCCATCGGGTGTGCCCGACTAGTTTCAAGCTCAAACGGAGCCCTTAATCATGAGCTGGGCCCCAAGTCTGCTAATTACACTAAAAAACCAACCATCGCCATTCCACCGACACCCTACTGACACTCATAAACAACTGTGACAAAATGGGTATTCTGCTAAAACTTAAATCTCGTCGGAATGGCAATAGAATGGTAATGTCAAATCGATGTTGCCAATTAAAATCTACCATTAGCTGTATTGTTTTTATCAACCTTTTTTTTAGTTTTTATCAATGAAATATTTAAATTAAAGATTTTATTGATATTACTTACCTCTTAAGGGGTCATTATACTCATCCGTATGAACAACTTTTACATTTACGTGTTTAGCGTACTACGCGGCAATACTATCGACATACGTGTTATTGAAAACCTCTTAAGGGGTCATTATACTCAACTGTATGAACAACTTTTACGTTTACGTTTTTAGCGTACTACGCGGTAATACTATCCGACATTCGACGTGTTATTGAAAACCTCTTAAGGGGTTATTGTACTCATCTGTATGAACAACTTTTACGTTTACATTTTTACCGTACTACGCGGCAATACTATCGACATATTCGTGTTATTGAAAACCTCTTAGGGGGTCATTATACTCATCCGTATGAACAACTTTTACGTTTACGTTTTTAGCGTACTACGCGGCAATACTATCGACAAACGTATTATTGAAACCTCTTAAGGGGTCATTATACTCATCCATATGAACAACTTACGTTAACGTTTTTAGCGTACTACGCGGCAATACCATCGGCATACAACGTGTTATTAAAAATCTCTTAAGGAGTCATTGTACTCATCTGTATGAACAACTTTTACTATGGGACCAATCCTGAAATCACAAAAAACGCAAACGTAAAATTTGTTCATAAGGATGAGTACAATGACCCCTTAAGAGGTTTTCAATAACACGTCGTATGTCGATAGTATTACCGCGTAGTAAGCTATTGATAAACGTGTTATTGAAAACCTCTTAAGGGGTCATTGTACTCATCCGAATCATCATCATCATCATCATCATCATCATCATCAGAATAATAGTTATTTAGAGACCAATGGCTATCCAATGACTTTCCACTGAACTACATTATAATTGACAACCATAAAATCAAAATCAAAATTAAAATCAAATTAATTTATTTGTGAAACATAGGTAAAAGTTAAAAACTTTGTGGAAAATTAAAATGTTAAGTCACACTTATGTTTAACCTTGAAAGGCATACAAATTACATAGTACCTATAGAACACAGCATAGCATTTTCATTTTTATTCCATTCGTTTCTACCATTCAACTGCCATTGGACTATTTGCTATTCTGTAAACCAATAGTGTATCAATGTCTTCTCGATAGCTTAAGTTTCGGTAGTCTACTCGTTATTTGACGTTTCTGACAATCGTCTCTCAATGACTTTTTGCCATCAAACTACAACTGAGAGGTCATTTTGCAAACATACCTTTTTTGCAGTTATTGTTGTAACAACTGAACTTTTTTTTGTAAAATAAAGTTGAATTGTGTAATTTAGTAATTTAATTCGACGATAATATTCAATTTTAGACTAGAGATGCGACCTTGAGAATCAGTTACACAATTGATTGGCATGTACTATTGACTATCGACATAATATATCGTTAGTGTCTATATAGTATTGGACACTAATAGTGCTATGAATAGTATTGCATAAAAAGCTATCAATACGGTCGATAGCAACGATCGATTCGATAGTATCTATAGCTAACCTTGAGAATCAGTTACTCTATCGATAGTATCGATAGCGTGGTACCTACCAATATTATCGACATATATATTAAAGTCAGTATAAACAACTTCTACTATGAACCCAACCCTGAAACCGCGAAAAAAAAACAGCTGTTCCCTACATTTTCCCGATTTCGCGGCCCTACATTTGTGTTCACATAAATCGACGAAATGTAAAGAACAGCAGATTTTTTTACGTTTGAAATGTTTCATTTTTCAACACACTCGTTAAGTGGCTCTTATTGCACCGCTTTTAGGTTCATAATATAGCTTATAATAACGCACGCGTGGTTTTTACTTTATATTATCGCACTAGTGCTTTTTAGTTTTTACTTTACTTACAGTTTATTTTTTAAAAGCAGCAAAATGTTTTTATGTCTAAACAAATTTTTTAAAAATTGTGAATAAATCAACTATTTAATTTGTGTTATATAAACATTTAATTTCATTAAATTATTTATGTTTGTCAACAAATTAACATTAATTTGTGTTATAAATAATAAATTTAACACTGTTTGGCGGTTTCATTCTACCAACTGCGCGCGCATACCTATACGTCACCGTGCGCTAACAGTGATCCGCTCGCCATTATTCACAAATTCAATATTTGCCTAAAATAAGTTCATGTTTTTATCCTCGCAAGTGTGTTAAAAAACGTCGTATGACACGCGTGAGCATTGACTATTATCCTCTCGGCTCCATTACGCATTACTGCAATCCAGCCTCGAGTATAATAAATAGCCAACTTAGCTTATGTTACTTGAAGCGAAGTTCGCTACGTCGTTTACGTAACTATTGGAACATGAAGCAACTACGTGAATCATTAATTGATAAAAACCAACCATCGCCATTCCACCGACATCCTACTGACACTCCTATACAACTGTGACAAAATGGGTATTCTGCTAAAACTTAAATGTCAATCTCGTCGGAATGGCAATAGAATGGTAATGGGATATCAATTGTTTTCAAATCGATGTTGCCCATTTAAATCTACCATTAGTAGTTGTATTGTTTTTTATCAAACTTTTTTTAAGTTATTATCAATGGAATATTTAAATTAAGCATTTTGTTGATATTACCTACAAAATTTTCATGTCTATAAAATAATTAAAATACATCAAACGTAAAAAAATCTGCTGTTTCCTACATTTTGTCGATTTATGTGAACACAAATGTAGGAAAGAGCTGATATTTTTTTGGCGATTTTAGGGTTGGTCCCATAGTAAAAGTTGTTCACATGGATGAGTACAATGACCCCTTAAGAGGTTTTCAATAACACGTATATCGATAGCGTACTACGCTACGCGGTTATACATCGACACATGTGTTATTGAAAACTTCTTAAGGGGTCATTGTACTCATCCGTATGAACAACTTTTACGTTTACGTTTTTAGGGTACTACGCGGCAATACTATCGACTTACAACGTGTTATATAAAAATCTCTTAAAGGGTCATTATACTCATCCGTATGTACAACTTTTACGTTTACGTTTTTAGCTTACTACGCGGTAACACTATCGACATAAGACGTGTTATTGAAAACCTCTTAAGGGGTCATTATACTCATCCGTATGAGCAACTTTTGGTACTTTTACGTTTACGTTTTTAGCGTACTACGAGGCAATACTATCGAAATACAACGTGTTATTGAAAATCTCTTAAGGGGTCATTATTCTCATCCGTATGCACAACTTTTACGTTTACGTTTTGAGCGTGCAACGCGGTAATGCTATCGACATACGACGTGTTAATGAAATCTCTTAAGGGGTCATTATACTCATCCGTATGAACAACTTTTACGTTTACGTTTTTAGCGTAGGTACTACCCGGCAATACTATAGACATAAAACGTGTTCTTGAAAATGGCTTTAGGGGTCATTGTACTCATCTGTATGAACAACTTTTACAAAGGGACCAATCCTGAAATCGCAAAAAAAAAACGAATATGTACAATGACCCTTTAAGGGGTCATTGTACACATTCGATGTATGAAAAACATTTATTATAGGACCAAAGCTGAAATCACCAAAAAAAAATTATTAAACAAAAATATGATGACAAAAAAATCATCGTAAGACGACTGTGGGAAACGTCAAATAACAGCAGAATAGCAAATAGTCCAATGGCAGTTGAATTGTAGTCAATGGCAGTTCAGTGGAAAGTCATTGGAAAGCCATTGGTCTCAAAATAACTAGTAGAATACCAAATGGCTAAAACTATTCCACCGACACTCTACCGACACCCAACTGAAGCGTTTGTCAATTAGCAGACTCGGGGCTCTGCTGGTTGCGCGGCAGTGTCGCGAGCCGATCTGTGGACTTGGAGGCCACACGGGCCGCGTAGCGCTGCGCTCACGACGATGGAGCGCTTGGTTTCGTTGGTGGTCGTGCATCTTCGTCGCTCGTCGTGTCTGAGTCTTCAGGTGGATTATCACCGGTACACATATTGCTGACCGTGTCACGTGTCACACTCCAGGCTCAACTGGACATAGCTGTCTGATGAAGACCTGAGAGCTTGCTAATTTCTAATATTTTATATGACACGGATTTGGTATTGTTACCTGATAAAAAATAGTCCAAACACCATCAATCTACTGTTATTCATCGAGGAGTTCTATTGTCTATCTTCCGCCTCCATCATAAAATTACTTTGCTATCAATAGCCTTGTACTGTCATCGAGTTTACATAATGTGTACCAAACAATCAATTCTGATTAAGGGAACTAGTTCAAAAGTTACTTGCAATATTTTGACTCAAACGCACTCATAGAAGGTAGAAAATTATACCAATCACACTAAATACAACCTAAGATATTTTTTATACCTATCAGTCAACTCAGCCTATCGCAGTCTACTGCTGGACATAGGCCTCTCCCAAGTTGCGCCACAACACTCGGTCTTCTGCCTTCTGTATCCAGTGCCCCCCAGCCACGTTCTTCAGGTCGTCGGTCCACCTGGCAGGGGGGCGCCCTACGCTGCGTTTGCCGATTCGCGGTCTCCACTCAAGGACTCGTCTGCTCCAGTGGCTATCGGTCCTTCGATAGACATAGCCAGCCCACTGCCACTTCAGCTTACTGATCCTACAAGCTATGTTGGTCACTCCAGTTCTTCTCCGGATAATCTCGTTACGGATGTTATCCTTCAAAGAAACTCCAAGCACAGCTCGCTCCATAGCTCGCTGAGCGACTTTGAACTTGTGGACTAGCCCAACTGTCAGTGTCCACGTAGAAGATATATAATTTTTATATCCTCTTAAGGTGGTTTCAAAACGGCGGGCGGCGAGGCGAGAATTGGATGGGATGGGCGTGAATTGAAATCTCGCTGAATTCACACCGAAAAATGTGTACATCGCGAGCACGCACCGTTTCGCGCCGACCAGGCACCTGCTCGCGATGTACCGTTTTGCAATGTAATAAATACTCTATTCATAAAGCAATAAAGTTTAATGTTGTACCAACAAATATTTGAATTCTCACCTCGCACATCCTCGCCTTTCCAGACCAAAGATGAGCGTGACGTGAATTGAAATTTTGCTACACAAATTTCAATTTTCGCTCGGCCCATCCACGCCACGCCTCGCCGGTGTGAAACCACCTTTAAGGTCTGTGTTCATCAACGTTAATTCTCTGATTAATCATTATACTTTGAAAATTGTACTAAAATTTGAGTAAACGGAGGTTTAACCAGAAAATTATCGTTGGTGAAATCAAGCCTAACGCACTTATAAATTCGGAAAAATTATCTCTTCAGAAAACTAGCATGTGTAGAAAATAGCATATTTCTACCGTAAACGAAGGAATCTTCTGAAGAGCTTTGAAACCGCTAAGCGTCTCTCTGTTACCTACATACTGGGGCATGCGGGCGGTGCTGCCTTTAGTTCATCCGTGACTAAAGATAAACTTATAACTAAACTAGCGCATTGAGTTAAAAAAACATAGTTCCAACGATCATTCGAACATCATCTACGTTCATAATTCATAGCGCCTACAAGTATTGCATTTTCTTTTAGAGGGCAAAATTAAAGACTTTTCTGTCATATCGTAACAGGGCTCATTTACAGTGGGACTTAAAGTACCTAAGTGGAAATGCTACTAAGTGCCAACAGCTGCGTTGCATTTTAAGCTGACTAGAATCGGACCGAGGCTGGAGCTGTCGCAAGTCGCAATGTATCGACGGTACCTACAATTTTCTATCGGAGAACATTTTCCGTGTCTGGTCTTATAAAGGAAAATATAATAATACAAATAGCTCCATAACATAACATAACATAATATCACGCCTGTATTTCCCCGAAGGGGTAGGCAGAGGTGTATAGTACACCCACATTTCGCCAGTTATGTTATAGTCCCATGTAATAGGGGGCGAGCCTATTGCCATTGACCGGGCACAAATCCAGACAGATCCATAACATATTTGCTAAAATGGACGTGTTACTTGTAGATACTTTGTCAATCCTCTTACTGTACGTTAGATTTAATGCAACAGCCAAATGTTATGACCGAAACATAAAGCACATCAACAAAAGCGCTGCCTATAAAAAAATCACAAAGGAGATTTTTATTCCAGCGCTATAAGCAAGTGGAATAGCCCATCCAAACGGGTCATATACTCGTAGCAACAATAAACTCAGCACTTTATTTGTATGTACTAGCTGGCCCGCATGGCTCTTATAAAGTTTGTAAAATCTACATACACTGCTGACAGAGGTAATCAAGAATACTTTGAAGTACTTATGTTACTTGTAAATAAATGTTAAATGTGTTTTACTTTGTATTCGTTTCGAAAAGGATGTATTACGGAAACGGAAATCTGATATTTTATTTAAGGGAAATTACGGTGGAAATGGAAGCGGATGGATGGATGTAAGTATATACCTTAATCAGTAATTTGTTTGGTTTGTATCACAGACATAGTAAAAAATATAGACGAAGTGCTGCGAACAATCTAGTGAAGCAAAAAATTAATATGCTCCTTCGTGTAGAACCAGCGCTCAAGCACGCACATGCATCTCAAACCGTGCTCACCTCTCTCAGTACACATGTCATGACATCGTCCAGTAAGCATCGCGAAAGCAAATATCCGTCAGCCAAAAAAATTTCTATAATCGGAACCAATTTTTATCTTTGTTTGTATTGTGTGTCACTTTGTGTTTTATCATGCAAAAATATGCAGTTAAATTTAAACGATAAGGACTGACCAGAATTAGTGTATGACTAATGGCGCCTTGTATACTCTGTTATGCCAAACTAATCTGATTTTAATTATTATTGTTATTAATTTTTTGCGTGCCACTTGTGGCAAAATATGTGGCAACTAACTGTGACAAAATCCATCTGTGTGGACTCGTATTTTTTGCGAAATAAATTATTCTTATTCTTATTCAGGGGCATCGTGTGTGCGTAAGCACGGGTTGCACTCGAAGAAGCATAGTTTTTTTTGGCTTCACTATGATTGTTCGCAGCACTTCGTCTATATTTTTTACTTTATCTGTGTTTTGGATATACTTTTAAACAGTTCAGAATATGCTGTGCTACATTATAATCTAGACAGACATAAATATATGGCCAATAACAAAGAGATTTATCTGGTGAATTAAACAGTGTCATTAAACATTCTCTCTCTGACACTTCGCCATAAATCATCTGTAACAGACGTAGAGGCCTTTATTTGATCGATTCATATCAGGTGTATTGCTAGCCAGGTCATAACTTTCAACACCAGCATCACTCAACTTTGTAATAAGTTTTCTGATAGAAATAATAGAAAAAAAGAAAGACACATTTATTTGACACAAGGCACACAGATACAATTCAACAGGAACACAATTTGTTCGAGTTAAAATCAAACACTTCGCTAATTTGCATAAGTGCATCGCATGCAACTATGCACATTAGCGAGTTCACCTAATTATAGGACAGTTCGCGTTCGATTCTCGTTGAGACATCGCGTGCTCAAAACCAGTACCATTTCACCAATAACCATTTATAACCATTTTCAACCAGTTTAATAGTTTAGTTTAGTCTGAATATAGTTTACCAGTTTTAAGTGTTAATTTGTGTATTATTGTGCCAAATATATAGTTATTTAATCGATATCCACGACTTTTCACTTTAACCATATCATACCAAAACAATAGTAAGAAAGAAGTGTCTTAGGTCACCATAGCGCCGACGGACAATTAACCATTACTTTCTTCATGTGGTTGAATTCCGCTTCGATTATGGAGGTCTGGTTTTTCCATAAATTAGACTGATGTTTTTCATTGCGCTGTATAGTTTCGATGTCCTTGACATACTGGTCTGCGAAACGTGAGTCCAACACTCCGAATAGGTCATTCGCCAGGTATACGATACCATTGATAATGCCTCGTCGGCACCTTGCCGTCTGGGCCACAGTACGACGACGTCTAGCGTAAGCGTTAAAATGCTGCGTTAACAAAAGTTCATTGTAGTACTCTAGTTCCTGGTAGTCATGTCGGGCTTGTTGTGTGATCGTATTACAATGAGTTTGTTTTTCAATGGTTGTACAAAGTTTTTCAAGATAGTTTGATATCTTTTTATAGGTTTATACCTGTCCAGTACGGCCCCATGTCGTAGTACATAACTAAAGTCCACTTGTCTCTGAAAAGTTGTATTTTTGATATAGGATCAAAATACAGCGTTTGGTTGCTTGGTAATGGTTTTATATTATGGAGACTGTATGAATGTGTAAATAATGCTATAAACGTAAACAAAACGGTAGCTACTGTTGCGATTTTTGATCTAGGCCGTCTTCTTCGCTCTGGTAATCTGGTTGGTTTTATTTCTGGCTTTGGTGTTGGTTTGTTGTTCTGGTTATTTGGCGACACGGAGATTTTCACAATAGGACGTTTCATGACCCTATTTTTTGTTTTTAATGAGCCCGCATTGGTTAGGCCATCATTTCTTGGGGGAGTGTCAATTACACGTCCGAGAATATTTTTCTGTGGTTTTAACAACCTGGTTTTTGATGAAAGTTGCATCAAGTATTCAGTCTTCCATCTACTCCATAAGCCTCGAAATAACTTTGAAGTGGAATGCCATCTGGTTCTAGCATCTCGCTCCGTTTCTATCACGGTTGCCCCTGGTTTTTCTGTTAGGAAATGGGTTGGTGTCAGGAAATCGAGATCGTTGGGACCCTCTGTTAGATCGCAAAGAGGTCGAGAGTTGCGGCATGCTTCCTGTCTAGCCAACAATATGGAGTACTCATAAATGGTTTCTGGTTTTTCTGGTTTTTCATAATATGATGGTAGCCATGGCGGCCCTCGCCACCATAAGTTGTGGTTAATGAGTTGCTGGACAGTTAAACCACGACTTGCACAATCTGCTGGATTATCTGTGGTTTTTACATATTGCCAGTGCTTTGATGGTATGGTTTTGATGATGGTTGTAACCCGGTTTGATACAAATGGTTTCCACCGGGCTGTATCTCCCTGTATCCATTCTAATACTGTGGTAGAATCAGTCCAGCAGTACACCTCTCTCGGATAATCTGACAAACATTCTAAATCTTTTCGCACGAACTGTGCTTGAAGCTGGACGCCCATTTGCACGTGAAGATTCATTAGAATATTTGGGTCTCTGTACAGTACATAATTCAGACAGTTCCGCGATGATGACCCTGCTAAGGCGTTGGAAACCACTTTCCCTTCAGTAGTGGTTGTTTCAGCTCGAGTTACTACATGGTATGGTAAGTAGCACTCGGGCGATTGGTTATTGGTAGATGGTTTCATGGAGTTTGAATGAAAATATTCGGTCATGAACTGCTGGTTGTCTCCTTTTTCATATTCCCTTGGCTCCTGGTTTTTCTCAAACTCCTCCAAGTTTTTGAATTGAGCTAAGGCTAGTGGTTTGGTGACGCCCAATTTCTCATTGAGCAATGGTAAAAATGGTAGTTGGACCTCATCGTATCTTTCGTTTTCGAGTTTAGTAGTGGTTTCTAAAACATATGGAAGACACTCGTGGTCATCGTCGTTCTTCGTCAAGTCTTCCGTGTTGATGATAACAACGTTGCAATGGTACTGCGGTTTCATCGATCCGCATAGCAACCATCCTAACTGAGTCTGTTGAGGTTCATATTCTTTGCCTCTTAATATGCCACCCAACATTATCTTGCTGTAAACCTCTGCACCAAGCAGCAAGTCGACTTTTTGGTTCACGTTGAATTCCGGATCAGCCAAACTAATCCCCTTGATATGGTTCCATGACGATGGTGTGGTAAACGTGGTATTCGGCAAGCTTTTTGTTAGACTGCTCATAATAACAACATTCGTCTTTAAGGAAAAATCGCTATGGTTGGATTTTATGATTATTTCTATCATTCCTTTCGAATTGCTTGATTTTACGCCAACTCCGAAAACTTGTCCTTTGAAATATGCTCTCTTTAACCCTAAAATCTGAGCTGCATTTTCACTGATCAACGATAGCTGAGATCCTTGATCTATTAACGCTCTCATCTTGTGCTGAGTGCCATCTACTTCCAGCACTTTGACAACAGCGGTGGCTAAAAGTACCTCTGTTGAGTCATCAAAAGATACGTGAGATGACCTAGATGAGATTTCTTCGGTTGCTATGTCGTTGTTGTGCTCGTTATTCGGTTTTGCTGACGTCGTTGGACTTTGGTATATAATCGCCTCGTGCAATAATGTATTATGAGCACCTAAGCACTTACGGCATCGCTTAGCTGATTGACATGGTTTATTAAAATGACTGCACAAACAGTTTTGACAATAAGTTAATTGTTCAATTTTGCTCAATTTTTTCACATGCGTCATTTGTAAAAAATCAGGGCACTTCCACAGCCCATGATCGGAATTGCATAATACGCAGGTAGCTGACCGCGAGATGTGAAATGAACTCACGTTTGATTTGCAAGTTTCATCGCCCAATTGATTATTGTTGCGATGGTAATTTTTCTTTTGGTTTTGGTAGTAATGGTTTGGTTTTGTTGGTTGAGCTGACGTGGTTTTCTGGTTGTGTGGTTCTTGTTTGCGACGAGACGCTTCTAATGCTGTGAATTTCATCTCAAGGTACTCCAGGAACTCCTGTAAAGAGGGTAGCTCTCTGGGCTTTTTGATGGATTCTGTGTACTCAGTGAAAGTCTCGTTGTCCAGCTTCTGTGCTAGCAGGTGTACTAAAAGTGGATCCCATGTAGAAATATCCACTCCTAGGTTCTGAATAGCATGCAAAGTCTCCTTGGCCACGTCGTGCAGCTTCTTAATCATGTTCAACGATTGCTGCTGTATATTGGGAAGGCTAAGCAGTGTAGTGATATGAGACGTAAAAATCAGTTTCTTGTTTTCGTAACGATGGTGAAGAATTTCCCAGCATGCCTGATAGTTGTCAGAGCTAATCTGTAAATGGTGAATCAGACGCTCTGCCTCTCCAGACACCTTACTCTTCAGAAACTGCATTTTCTGTGCGTTGGACATCGACGGATTTTTGTCGATCGCTTCACTGAACAAATCCTTGAACGGTAGCCACTGGTTGTAGTTTCCGTGGAACACGGGAATACTCATCTGTGGTGTTGACTTTTCTCGGTGTTTTACTGCCCACATCTTGGTGTTGATGTTCTCCGTCAACTCACTGTAAATTTCCTCGTGCTGGCTGAACTCTTCTTGGTAGTCGATGTCATCAGCTCCACTCTCACCTTCTATCTCCCAATGCAGCTTATCTATCTGACTCCAGCGGCTGTCTAATGATTTTAACGCGTTCTCAAATTGCCATTTATTTTCGAACTTGTCAACTTGTATTTTACTTACGGTTCTCAGAAACGCCTTAAAGTTGACATACTGCTTCCTAATCAACTCGTTCATTTTGCTGAGCCCTCTCGATGGGCAAGAGGAATCTTCATAACGAGATGACATACCTGGTTGTGGCTGCGTAGCCTCTTCCTCCGGCCTGCCCTGGCCGGCGCTCAGCTGCTGCTTAGCGCGGATACTTGGTGATGGTTGTGATACCTCCGCTTCTGGTTTACGGGGGCCTATGCCTAGTAACTGTTTGTTGCTCAACTGATCTATGGTTCGATCAATGATTTCTTTGATATTCAAATAAATTTCCTGAGCTGTATCGAAACAGTTCTTAGTAAAATATACGTGGTCAAAATTTGCTAACTCGCACATTTTTCTATGGTTGGCCTGGTAATCCTGCCAATAAGCTTCCAGCGTATCAGCCTTCCGCCTGTAATTGACGACAGTTTTTCTCTCGGACCCATCCTTTTTAATGTTGGCTAGAAGCTGTTTTAAAGCCTCATAAAGCTCAGTTTGGTTTATAAAAAGAGTTCCGGAATCCATATTTGGTTTTGGTATGGTAAATAGTTGGTGTGGTTATAATAAGGAAATGGTTTGATCTGACCTTATTTTCTCCAAACGACAGCCTCTGCAGTCTGACTTACTCCCTTCTGCTAGTTGCTGGTATCGTTGGCACTGTTTCACTTGGTTAGCACTGGTACATGAGTGTTCGAAGGACCATGAAAAAAGTAATGGTTAATTGTCCTTGCTTAGCGCTAGGCCACCGTTCCCGAGAGCGAGATGAGACGTGAGATGAAGATGTATGAAAATGATACAAAATCAAAACACATAAAAATACAAGAAAAACATCATAAACATCATCTTTATTCACAACCTTATGAAGAAAATGGAGACCACAGTAGATAAGCAACACAAGTTAATACATAAAAAATTAATTGACTTGCAAGAAAATACCAGCATAATCCAGCGGGAAGTTCAAAACATTTCTTACGTCCAAGACTTCACGTTGACAGCAATGTCTGGAAACAGCTTACTGCAGAGTTTAAGGCGACTTCAAGACACATTGCTCGATACCATAACAGATATTTACCATGGTCAGATAAGTACTCATTTGCTGACACCAAAACAACTTAAGCGTGAGCTTCAAACCATATATGGCCAGATAGGCATCTGGCAGTGAACTCACTTTACCAATAAATGACGTAGACAATGATCTTCAGTATATTTACAAACTACTGAAGGTCAAAGCGAGAACAACGCAAAAATACGTCATTATTGAAATAACTTTTCCGCTTATAGCGAGAGAGAGCTTCCAACTCTACCAGTTGATACCAGTCCCACACCAAATAAAAACCAGTATGACTAAAATAAAACCAATAGCTGATTACGTGGCGGTCAATCTTAGAAAAGATTCCTACTTCAGTATGACCACAAATGAGCTAACGTCATGTCTGCACCATGGAGGACCAAGTTACATGTGTCAGCTGCTTAAACCAATTCTAGACCTGAAAAGCGATGAAGGTTTCTGCAAAATAGACTCGTCAACCAATAAATGTAGGTTTGAAAAATCCACCTGTACCAACAGCTGGATAGAATTACATTCGACATCACAGCACTTCTACTTTTGTTGTGACACCTATTCAATAAAAATCATATGTGGCGATCAAGTTACCGTACGTCAACTGAACCAAGCCGGGGTTATGGCCATGAGTCAAGAATGTGTCATCAAGGGCAAGGACTTTTCATTATATTCCATACGTCATAAGTCCAACCAGCTTGAAATTTTACCAACCATCTACGTGCCTGAGTTCGATCAGATCAATCACATCGTAAACCTAAAGTTTCCAGACGAAGAACAAACAGGTGTAGAAAGCCTGAATGCATCTATGACCAGTCTTGGGGAAGCCGTGGAAAAATTAAAAAAGAACGATGCGGAAGTTGATGACATGTCGCCTCATGACATTCACCATTACGTTGTCATCTATGTGTTGATAGCATGCGCAATATGCGCAATAGCAGCATATATCTGGAAGAGCGGACGATGTCGCCTGCGCTGGGAGCCTGCTGATGCGCATCGCGGCGAGGGTCGACGCCGGCAGAGGTCTGCGCCGACCCCGCCGCCTCCGAGGAGTCAGCGTCGCAGCGATTGTAACCGCCGGCAAGTATCGGCGGTGCAAATGCCGAGGCTAACCAATAGACCAGTAAATAGTGAAGTGCTTAGTGCTAGTGGCTTAAATGAAAATATTTCTGACTTTCACTTACAAAGCTATGCGAAACGGTGGCCTAGCGCTAAGTATAGTTCGATAAAACGGGACAGAAATACGGACATGGGGATTCATAATGAAGGAATCTCGGTGGAGGACTCTATTGTTTAATTTAAGAAATATTATACAATTATACTTTTATTTTTACCAATGTTTTGTAGATCTTAACTTTACCATTTTATTATGCTTTTCTTTTAATTTGATGTGTTTTGATTTTGTATCATTTTCATACATCTTCATCTCACGTCTCATCTCGCTCTCGGGAATATGTTCGAGTTAAAATCGAACACTTCGCTAATTTGCATAAGTGCATCGCATGCAACTATGCACATTAGCGAGTTCACCTAATTATAGGACAGTTCGCGTTCGATTCTCGTTGAGACATCGCGTGCTCAAAACCAGTACCATTTCACCAATAACCATTTATAACCATTTTCAACCAGTTTAATAGTTTAGTTTAGTCTGAATATAGTTTACCAGTTTTAAGTGTTAATTTGTGTATTATTGTGCCAAATATATAGTTATTTAATCGATATCCACGACTTTTCACTTTAACCATATCATACCAAAACAATAGTAAGAAAGAAGTGTCTTAGGTCACCATAGCGCCGACGGACAATTAACCATTACTTTCTTCACAATTAAATATACAAAAAGGATCATATATGATATTTGTCTAGTGACTGTGCCAAATAGATCCAGTTCAGCATAAATGCCAGGCAACTATTGCCTGCCGCTGGTTTTCAACTGAACCTTCATTCGTAAACGTGAAGGATGTAATTAATAAAAATCTTTAAGCTATTCTCTCTTTTCTTTTCATTCTTTGAAAAGGGGCAACACAACGTTTGCATGACCAATGAGCCAAAAAGCAAAACGACTTTCTTTTAATTAATTAAACTATAAAATTATAGCACACTAAATCAGGCAATTAACTTAGCACTAAAACTCTTGTACAGCACATATACCACCCACAAGTCATAGAAACAATGGGTAATTAAAACAAAATGAATAAGCCGAAGATGCGAGCGCAGTCATTGTGTCACTTCGGAATTTAATTACGTCACCTCTTAGAAATTAATCCATGTAATAAACTGCCAAGATCTATGATTTATTCGGGATTTCAATTGTTATGACATAAAGGCTTGATTGTAACAACGACAAATTCTCTTAGTAAGCAATCGTTTACTCGAAAAGTGTACTATAATTGTACAGTCGACCGCACGTAAGTGGTAACAGTTTGTCCTTGACAGCGTCTACGTGTTATTGAAATAACTGAAAACCTCTTAAGGGGTCATTGTACAGTCGACTACATGGCAGTGCTAACGCTTAAATTAGCAAACCGCCCTTACTGCTTATGAAATAAATTAGAAAACCGCCCTTACTGCTTATGAAATAAATGCGATGTCAATGTCAAACTGTTACCACTGACGTGTGGTCGACCGTAATTATCAGTATGAACAACTTTATGGGACCAAACCAGAAATCGCGAAAAAAAACAGTCGTCCCCTACATTTTTGTTCACATGAATCGACAAAATGTAGGGTACAGCTGATTTTTTTCGCGATTTCAGGTTTGGTCCCATAGTAAAAGTTGTTCATACTAATGAGTACAAGGACCCCTTAAGAAATATTCAGTTATTTTAATAACACATAAGCAATAAGAGCATTTTTCGTAATAATTACCACCGACACGACGACGCGGCGACATGCGTTCGACCTCCATGGTTCGACCCAAAGATTTTGTATAACTGTTCGACTTGTCCATTAAATAAAAACTCAGAGAAATGAATCGCCCTGTATCCAGTTCTAAACAAAAGCCTAACAAACACCGCCACAAAGACGGTTGTAAGGAAATCATATTTTTATTACAACGCTTTATATTGCTGAAAGTCCTCTAAACATAATATTAAATTATGAACCCGCACACATACCTACCTATTTTAAGCCCAACGTTCGACCAGGTTAGTTAGTTATTTATTTGTTAAACTTGGACTAGACTACATGGAAGGATTTTAGCACAGGCTTACAATTTAAGAACTTATTTAATCTAGTTAAAGGGTAGAGTGCTGTTCTCCTAGATAGGCAACAAAGTAACCTGAGTTAAGGAGTTTCACTGATCGTAGTCAGCTCGTGACCATTATTTAGAGATTACCCTCAATCTCTTTAGGTCAGCAAAAAATATACGCTGTGTTTTCTTTATCAGTAACCGACACTCCATTAAAGAATTCCAATTGACTTCCAAACCCAATACACACATAAAGCTAAACGCTTCCACAAACAGTTGACTCGTACCGTATCACTGGCCGAATCGATATCAAGTGTGGCCAGTAATTAACGCGGGTAGTGTGGTCACGGACAGAATGTAATCACAGCGAGCTATAACTGCCAGCGTGATGGATATGAGAGACAGATTGGTGTACTGTAGATTACTTATAATAAGGTGGAAGTGGTTTAACGTGTTGTAAAATAAAGTTGATTTGGGGATTAATTTAAAAATTATGTCAATTAAATGCTAAGTACCTGTGCAAATCTTGAAAGTCCATACGGTTAAATATGACTTCAAGCTGTATATCTCTTAATAATTATTTTGGAGATACCAAATCCATCCAATGACAACGCAGGTATGTTTGTAGTGACCGGTTCGATATCAAGTGCGTCCAGTAATTATCGCACGCTGGTAGTGTGGTTGCGGACAGAATGTAATCACAGCGAGCAATAACTGTCAGCTGTCAGCGTGATATGAGAGACACGTTGTTCTAGTCTACTGTGGAAATATAACAAGATAATATGAGTGTGTTCAAGTTGTCACACATTTATGTACAATTGATCGAATCGTTATCAAATGTAGCCAGCCAGTAATTAAAGTGGGTACGGTCGTGGACAGAATGTAATCACAGCGAGCAATAACTGTCCGCGTGATGAATATGAGAGACAAGTTGTCGAGCTAGTGTAGTGATCTGACGGGGAGAGAGCGTTTGATGTAATAAAGTGTAATAAATAAAACTTTTTAACAAAAAATTGAACCGACGAAAACAGAAACTGAAAAGCGAAAAATAACTAATTATGAGTCAGCGCCAAACGAACTTTTAACAAGCAAAGTGCGTGCAAGTTGCAAGTGGCCGAGCGGAGAACGCATTTTTTGAAAGTAATTGTTTATCGTTGAAAATTTCTCGTTGTATTTGATGTGACGTTGTTTTTATTATTTTTTTAAAGTAATTTAATGATCTTCGTTGATTGGTTGTTTGGCGCCGACTCATAATTAGTTATTTTTCGCTTTTCAGTTTCTGTTTTAGTCGGTTCAATTTTTTGTTAAAAAGTTTTATTTTTCATTTTTTTGTGGTTAAAATCTAACTCCAGGTCTCCATTATGTCGTAGTGTCTAGAACTATATTTATGTGTGTCAAGTTTCAACAGAATCAGTTAACAGGTAAGAATTCAGTGGGTGAACAAACACTCATCCCCTGTTTTACTACCCTTAGGGGTGGATTTTGATTTTGAGATATACCCTATCCATTAAAAAAAGAATCATCAAAATCGGACCACTCTGTAAAAAGTTATGCGTGGTCAAAAATAAAAAAAAAATAAAAAAAATATACGCGTCGAATTGAGAATCACCTCCTTTTTTCGTCGGTTAAAAAAGAATGTTCATTTCGGGATGACAAAAACCATGACTTCTGAGTTTTGACACAGGCAAATCTGACTTGAAGCGGTGAATCTCATTCTAGAGAGATAATCCTCCACAATCTAGACACACTGCAGTGTGTCAGCCAAGTTCGCAAAGGTAAAGGGCACACACCGACCGTGGGTTATATTACACGAACCATTTCGGGCCACTTTCGACGCCCCCCATTAGGTACCTTTACCTACTTAAAATCTATTTGACTATTTCACAGCTAAAGCATCAAACAGCAATACAAATAATTGCCTATGTATGCTTGCCAAGTTTTACAATTATCCGGTAGCAAGAAATCTCCAGCAGTGGACTGCGATAGGCTGAGTTGATGATGATAATGAAGAAATCTAATTTAATTTTTAAACATGTGAAGAACGTTGAACATTCCAGCAGCTATGATTCAACGAACCTCTATAGAACTTGGCACCCATTTAGATCTCAATTGTTTTATCGTCAGAACCGATAATCCTGCACTTACTTTGTACCGAATTTGGCCTCTTTTTCAGATTTTTGTTTTTAATAGCATAGCAATTTTCTTGCTCAAACTATACTACACTATACTAACTCCATTACACTAACTATACTATACTAACATTATATTAACTATACTGTTTTGATGCAATACAGAACTGCCCTAACACCATTTCAACTAACAAAACATGTGCGGCACATTTGTATGTACAACCAAATCAAGATCAACGGTGAACTAGTAATTAACGCCGCCATTGTGGCTTGTTACAGGAATTTAATCACAACTACTACAAGCAATAACTGTCGCCGTGATATATTGTGGGAATGTCACACGATATGGAGTATGGAGGTAATAAATAGCTTTAGTCACAAATCACAACTGATGTATTAAATTAATAATTATAAGTTTCGTAAAACATAATTATTCGGTTAAGACGCTGACAACAGCCAAATACCCCAAATAGGCTTCTTTTAAAATCATTTTTAGCTGTATCTATTCAGTTTGTGGCAGTGAAAAAAATATGTTAATCTTGATCTTATTTTCTGAAACTGTATTGTGCCCAAAACACGTTTTCTTGAAGTTTTCTCGAAAGAAAAGAATTGTAAACTAACCTCTTAAAATATGCTTTAAAGCAAACAATCTCTATTATTTACTAAATATTATAAATAAAATTAAGAAAACATTTGAGAAAGACAATAATCTAAACATTATAATAAAACAAAGTTTAACCGGATTAAATCGCGTATATTATTTAAATTGGTTTCGGTTAAACTTTGTTTTATTATAATGTGTAGTGATCGCGAAAACCTAAGAAGTTATTATATAAATAATCTAAACATTTGTTGTTTCTGTTTTTCAAATAAGCTTTTAGTTTTTTATGAAAAAATTGTTAATTTTCATTCAAGTTGAGTGTATCCGACGTCCCTCGGCTCGTTGCCTCTCTTTCAGTTCTGTATGAAACGACAGTGACCGCAGAGGTCTGATTTTTTAGGTGTTGTCAGCCTCATAATGATTGTTTACAGTGTTCTCATTTCTTTACATTCGAAGTATTTGGGTCCGTAGCTTGGCAAGCAGTGATACTCAAAAACGGATATACATAACCAGCGTCAAACTTGGTTTGTTTGTTGTTTGTAAGTAATAGTAGTACATAATATTATTAAAAAGAGGGAAAATTTGTTTATTTGTATGTAATCGATAAACTCTGAAACTCGTACGAATAAAAAAGGTGGACGGAATCTCGCTAAACAAAGCACTTAATTTTTCCTAAGCCCACTATAATTTCGAAAGCATTTTAACATACCAGATTTATACTTGACTGTTATTTTACTCGTGACACACAACAATGACTACCGTCACACTAGATTTTTTGCGTAATCGCGGCTTTTTGGCATACTATGGATGTGAATGTGTGCGTGCCAGCCCGTACTTTTAAGCGAATAGATTAGCGAGATTCCGTCTGCCTTTTTTATTCGTCCGAGGTCTGAATCTACTGAACCAATTTTAATCATTCTTTTACCATCAGAAAGCTACTTTATCCAGATCCAGAAGTAACATAGGCTATATTTTATTTAGATACGCGGACGAAGCCGCAGGCAAAGACTAGTGAATAATAAAATAAGGCAAAGACAGACATGTGTAGTGGTACGTAAATCTAAGTGCGCGAGTCCAACTCGCACTTGGCCGGTTTTGTATTTGTGTGTTTTTCTTTAGGTTTTGGATAAGCGAGAATTTGTAAGGATTAAAGAAAACCGTAGAATACAACAGATGCTTCCCCTCGCTTAACTCAGTTGAATGAAATGGGTTCTGTAAATAAGTTTAGATTTCCTTTTCGTTATTCTTTATATTGTATAGCTGTATAGGTAAAAAGGCCAGTATAAAGGCCGGTATCGGTTAATCTTTACTCATAAGACCAGACTCAGAATTTGGTAGAAGTTGAGCTCCTTGTAAAAGAGTTCTTTCGTAGCGAAGTTCTTTTTGCGGCAAGGAGTTTCGCAGAAGATGGATGAAATAAATATAATAAAGTAAGTACATGCTACCACGATCAATGGTTGAAAACAAGTGACGACCGCAGGAGCGATGGCGCGTGGCCGTACGTATTTAGATGTGTGCATGCGTTGCACACATGGTGACATGGAGATAGCTTCGACAGTACTACCACCGTACCTATTTCTGTGCCAAACAGCTAGCATTGCTGTGTTCCGTTGCAAAAGATACGGATGACGGTGAAATTACAATCACATGAGACTTTCCATCTTTATGTCTCAGTTTGGCGAACGCCATTTAGGCGACGTAGCAACGCCGTGTGGTGCCGGACATAAAGAATTGCACCACCCTATCTCTTCTCATTGGTGTCGTAAAAGGTGACTAAGGGATTCACCAGAGGATGGGCAGCAGCGTTCTCTGAGTATTTAACCAACCAACTGCGATCGCGAACCCGCCTGCAAAGGGTGGCGATTATGGTATATACCCCCCCCCCTTGGGGGAGGCCTGTGTCCAGCAGTGGACGTCTTTCGGCTGAAATGATTTAGGCAACAGCCTAGGTGGTACTGCAGTTGTTATGGGGAAAAGTAGCCACTTAACATCAGGTGGCCTGTAGCTCGTTTTTTTTTTCCGAATAAAATCATTTACGCAATAGTGCATCATCATCATTTCAGCCGAAAGACGTCCACTGCTGGACATATGCCTCCCCGAAACATCGCCACAACGACCGGTCTTGCGCCTTCCGCATCCAGCGGATTCCCGCGTCCTTCACCAGGTCGTCGGTCCACCTTGTGGGGGGCCTATCCACGCTGCGCTTTCCAGTACGCGGTCGTCACTCCAGAATTTTACAACCCCATCGGCCATCCGTTCTGCAAGCAATGTGCCCCGCCCACTGCCACTTAATAGTGCATAATACAGAGAAAAAAGAATATCATACTTAACATAGGTAATCACATAACTAGCACTGTTATCCACAAAATAATACATGGAATTTTTCGCTATCTTATATCAGAATTAACAAAAAATAAAACCGACTTCAAAAACCTTAACTAAAAAGTAAAAAATAGTCCTCGTATGTATTTCAAAATCTTAACATATACCAAAATTTTGAAGGCGGCGCGTGACTGTCCCTTTGCGTCATGTAAATATAATGTACTGTCGAGCGCTTATCTATAGTAAAAAACTGTTTATGCGAACATACATGAAAAACACACGCCGCCTTCAAAATTTTGGTATATGTTAAGATTTTGAAATACATACGAGGATTATTTTTTACTTTTTAGTTAAGGTTTTTGAAGTCGGTTTTATTTTTTTGTTAAAAAGTTTTTATTTCATACTTTTTAGTTGAGATTCACAGACAAACGAAACTATTAGTAAATCATCTAGGTAAGCAAAGCTAAATTAAACTGATTTATTGAAGCTGGTTAAAAAACTACTCGACCCAAGTCAATAAAATTTATATGGGACCACCGCGCGGACTTCCTCTACCAAATAAAAAAACAACCACGCAAATCGGCCCAGAAATCTCGGAGTAATCGGTGTACATACATGAAAAAAAAAAAAAAAAAAAAAAAAAACCCGCGGAATACATAACCTCCGCCTTTTTTTGAAGTCGGTTAAAAAAACGTTTGCTTATTACGTCTTTAATGTAAACTACCTAACCGATTTCAGTAAAATGTGTCGAAATTTTTGGTTTATCTTGAAGACCGTAGAAAGACAAATCTTCCTAACCGATTTCGGTAAAATGTGTCAAAATTTGCGGTTTATCTTGAAGACCGTAGGAAAACATTTTATATTTTGAATAAAATAACAGTTCAGGTGGACATTAATTTGGTGAAAAAAAAATATATTGAGGAACTCATAATTGCTCAATCTACGAGGATAAGCAACTTCCGCGGTCAGGTCTTAAACGGTTGAATGCTGTTGACACATCCAGACCTTTCCATCCTTTGTTTAGCGACCATAGTTTAACCCCAAACATCAAACCAAATACCTATAAATAATAAGCATCGTACACATATTTTTATGTAGACGAATTTACTCATAATTTGTCCAGAAGCATCGAATATACTCAAAATTAGTCTAGAAGCATCGAATATACTCAAAATTAGTCTAGAAGCATCGGATATAAGTACCAAAAATTGGTCTATATTATAGAGGTCAATACTTTAATAGTTAGGAAGTTAAATAAAATAAATAAATAATAATTTTATTGGAACAGAAAACACGTTTACATAAAATATGTGTACGAAAATGACTGCAATAGTTATTAAACTGTGTCCCATTTCAAATGGAATGTGAATGTTTCTAATTATATCAGCGTATCTCATAAGTCTTTATTTCTAATATTCCATCCTAGAGGCGGGACTAACTTTGGGACCAAGTTATC
This sequence comes from Asteroscopus sphinx, assembly GCA_949699075.1. Taxonomy (NCBI): domain Eukaryota; kingdom Metazoa; phylum Arthropoda; class Insecta; order Lepidoptera; family Noctuidae; genus Asteroscopus; species Asteroscopus sphinx. The sequence goes on from OX453007.1 coordinate 1,513,548, forward strand.
TACTTTGCACAGTCTTATATTTATTCGTATACAACATGTAACAAAAACCCTGTTATTCCTGTGAGGTACGTTAACAGAAACGATATTTATACGTAAGGACACAAGTCATTTGGAAAAACTCTTCAATAAAAATAATCAAATTAAATATTAAATCATTATTACATCACTTTAAATTTACAATAAATAATGGTTTGATATTTAATTTGACTACTTTTATTGAATAATAATTATTGAGTAATTACCTACGGTACTGAAACGTGGTCGCTCACAATGGGCCTGATAAGAAGGCTCAAAGTCACTCAAAGGGCAATGGAGAGTCTGATTCGATCACGCAGAGAACGAAAGTAACCGACATAGCCCGAAGAATTGCCAAACTTAAGTGGCAGTGGGCGGGGCACATTGCTCGCAGAACGGATGGCCGATGGGGCAGTAAAGTTCTGGAGTGGCGACCGCGTACTGGAAGGCGCAGCGTGGGTAGGCCCCCCACAAGGTAGACCGACGACCTGGTGAAGGTCACGGGAATCCGCTGGATGCGGAAAGCACAGGACCGGTCGTTGTGGCGATGCTTGGGGGAGGCCTATGTCCAGCAGTGGACGTCTTTCAGCTGAAATAATGATGAATGATGATGACTTTTATTGAATAGTTTTTTCAAATGAGTTGTGTCCTTACGTATGAATATCGATACTGATAACGTACCTCACAGGAATAACAGGGTTTTGTTATATATTTTACATATAATTTGGAAAGTTACTCACATATCGGTTTAAAAAGTTTTATTCAACTTTTTTTAAATAAAAGCATATAAAAAAATACTATACTGAAGATGACTTATTTGTTCTTGATTATTACATTTGTTGGCGAACTGTAAAATACTGAATCTAATCTGTCTACGTAACCAATAAAAAATACTAGAAGAGTTACAGTTGCCGAAACTGTAAACAGAAAACCTTCAATATTGTTGTATTCTATAAATAATACTAAAACTTTCATCGACAACTCAAACTTCGTTAGTTAAAAGTACAGACGAAACTTTTTAAGGTTCCATACCCAAATGTTGCCAATGTAATACTGTCCATTACTTTGCCTACGCTGTCTGTTCATCCGTCCGTCCATTCGTCTGTCCGTCCGTCTGTCTGTCACAGGGCTGTATTTTGTTTGTATTCTGTATTTGTACGCGTACAGATGGTATATTTCTGCTTGCAGCTAACGCCTGGGATTAGTATTAAAATATAGGCTAATAAAGTGTGGGTATTTTAGCTTTTGTATGGGAGTGATGTATCTGTAACGTAGTAACTATTATCTAATCTGTGCCACTCACGTGACGTCGACTGTACGGAACCCTTTGTGGGCGAGTTCGACTCGCACTTGGTCGGTTCTTTAAAGAACAGGTACAGAACAGGTAACTTAATAAAACTTTTTCCATCGTTGACATTAGAAAGACAGATAGACGCTTCATAAAATGCTCAGCATCACAGTACCTTATTTAAGCATTAAAAAGACAGATAGACGCTTCATAAAATGCTCAGCATCACAGTACCTTATTTAAGCATTAAAAAGACAGATAGACGCTTCATAAAATGCTCAGCATCACAGTACCTTATTTAAGCATTAAAAAGACAGATAGACGCTTCATAAAATGCTCAGCATCACAGTACCTTATTTAAGCATTAAAAAGACAGATAGACGCTTCATAAAATGCTCAGCATCACAGTACCTTATTTAAGCATTAAAAAGACAGATAGACGCTTCATAAAATGCTCAGCATCACAGTACCTTATTTAAGCATTAAAAAGACAGACGCTTCATAAAATGCTCAGCATCACAGTACCTTATTTAAGCATTAAAAAGTAAGTTCTTGTAACTACTCTTTGAGCAAGACGCTAGTTGGAAGTTAATTGACATTTCAGTCCACTGTAAAAGAATTACCTTCAAGGCAATCTACGAGGAAAGTGAAAGCTTTTTGGAGATTCTAGTTTTTTTATAGGTCTAGACAAATTTTGTTAGGTCAAATTTGAAACCTAATTCGGGCTACTTTTCGTTTTACCTGACGGCGGTTGAAGGTTATAAAGCTGTAACCTCTTTTCTTAGTGAAGCCGTGTTATTTGGTAAATCTTTTGATGTTTCTGACAATTTTAAGACAATATTTTTAATTATATATTTTTTTTAGATTAAAATCAAAATTAAAAAGTAAATTTATTTGTAAAACATAGGTAAAACATAAACATAGGTGAGCCAGGAGTCGCAGGTTCGAATCCTGCTCGTGAGCGATTTTTTCTTTCCACAAATTTAAATCGTTACATAGGTAAAAGTTAAAAACTTGGTAGAAAATTTGAATATTAAGTCACACTATGTTTAACCTTGAGAGACAAACACATTACATAGTACCTATAGAACACAGCATAACATTTTAATTATTAATAAGCATTAGATAAAATTAAATAATTTATATTTTTAGGTTACAAAAATCATACAATAATTATTTCAAAAACTTGCGTTTACTTACAGAATTAGTTTTGGTTTCTAATTGTATTTGATTGTTTTTATGGGTCTACCTGCAAAAAATATTTATTAATTTCTTGGCTTTTGCGCAACGCGTCGCAGGTTTGATTCCCGCACAGAACAAGTACTTTTATCGCTTACACGTAAGTATTTTTGTGCATGTGAATAAAGTGTTATTGGGTTTTTCAATAGGAAATTCTCAGTAGCAGCCCGGATCTGGATTTGTGCCCGGTTAATTGCAATAGTCTCGCCCCCTATTACATGGGACTGATTACATAACTGGCGAGATGTGGGTGTATTGTACACCTCTGCCTACCCCTTCGGGGAAATACAGGCGCGATGTTATGTTATGTTATTTATTTTTTTAGTTTACAAGGCATAAGGGAGACAATACATTTGAAGGGGAGCTGCTAGACTTTCAAATGTATTTTTTTAGTTTTGTTAATGTGTTACCACACTTGACAAGCTTACAGCCGAAAATCGATTACAAGGATTTTTTCTGAAGTGTGGAAATTATCATAAAAACGCAATTCAGTATCAACAAACTTTTTAACTAGTCTTACTACATTAATTATTTAATCAATCATCATTTCCCATCGCTGTCTCTAACACTTCCAAGTACAATCAAATTAAGAATCATCCTAAAAAAAAATCAGCAACTCAGCCTATCGCAGTCCACTGCTGGACATAGGCCTCTCCCAAAAAAAAAATGTTCTGTTATAATTTTGCGTACATTTTTTAAAAGTTTTATTTCTTCTATTATTATTTATTTATTATTTATATAGGTTTGTTTTGTTCATACAATATATCTTTACCCCACAAAACCGTGTTATCGGTTTGACTGTGGGATCAATTTTTTCTTAAATACAATAGTCCAAATAAGGAAGTAATTCACCAATAAATTGAAACAAGGCAGAGATACATTCAGAGGGATATGACAAAATTATTGGGGTCCCTAATAGTTGCGGGCCTTAAAAGAATATAGCTCCTTCTTTTACTGCGCAACTCATAAAGTCTGAGAGAAATAGTAGAATAGGCAGGACAGCTGCTCATTCCTATTTTATGCAGCATTGCAGTCTTTATGCTTAGCTACGAAATATTTTCAGAAGGCCTAGTATTATAAAAGGTGCTACTACAAAATGATGAACACGTACAACCATACTTTATTTCAGATAATAGAAATCTACCGTTTCTTACCTTATATATTAAGATGTTTAATACATAAGCATATCATACTCTTTTAGACAAATTCTCTCTACCAACTCTAAATCTAAGAAGACTGTGTCTTGATCAATCACTCTTATATAAAATTATTCATAATAAATTAGATTGCAATCAGCTTATGAACCAAATATACCTTCGCATACCAAGTCGTTCCCAAAGAATTCGTGATAATTATGCTCATAGACTATTTGCTCCCAAGCTCTGCAGAACTAACGCGGGTGAACGTGCTCCCATGTGGCGAATTATGGAGTCATATAATGATAACTTTGCCGATACTGACCTATTTGTTATGTCACTCGCCCAATATAAAAACAATGTCACAAAAAAATGTTTTGCGATATGAATTGTAAACTCCTTTTTCAAATTATGCATAATTATGCAAGTTTTGTATACCTACTTTAACTTTCGCTCATAATTAGATATAAGTACATTAATTCTGTCTGCAAAAGTGCTTGCTGTATTTGTAAAATTGTATGTATTATTTTGTGGATAACGGTGCTGGTTGCGTGATTACCTAAGTTTTGTATATCTTTTTGTTTGTATTATGCATTATTGCGCAATTGTTTGTTGTCCTGAAGAATAAAAAAAAAAAAAAAAAAAAAAATAAGCAACAAGTTAAGTAAGTTTGTTGATGTTTAATACATAAGCAATAAGTTAAGTTAAGTAAGTTTGATAAGTAGTGATTGTTTTAAGTTGGAGCAGGAACAAAAACCACTGAAAGAATTTATATTTTTCGAGGTTCCATAGGAGTTAGTTTTTTTTATTTTTTTTGTGTTTTACATTACAGACGCCATAGTTACACATATTCTGTGAACATTTAAACTGGCTACCTATTACTGTTATGACAGACAGAAAGACCGACGGACGGACGGCGCAGCGTGGCGTAGGTAGAGTAATAGGTATAGGTATTTATCTATTTTTATTATAGTCCTTAGTACGAAACATATTTTACTACTTTACTGATGCATCTACCTTATTCTTTGTCTCTGCATTACCCTAAGGTTGTCTGGTAGAGAACGCCTATGGCGTTAAGACCGCCTTTGTACCCTGTTGTGCATATAAATAAATAAATAATAGAGTCCCGTTGGCACTCTTTGGGTAGGAAACCATAAAAAAGGCTCGGGTGTTATGCTATTTCACGAACAAAACACGTCAGATAAAACCACAGAAATAGATAGATTAGTTAGAATGGCTGAGTGGGTGGGGTGGGCGCGCCACAACTTTGAACATGAAGCTCATAACCTACACGCTCATAACCTACACGCTCATAACCTAATATGATCAAACGACGCATTTAGTTGCTAGCGGAACATATCGCTATGCAAAGCTGGGGCGGGCTATTATTAGTTTATAAAACTTTTTAACAAAAAATTGAACCGACGAAAACAGAAACTGAAAAGCTAAAAATAAAATGAAGCTTTTAGTCTTAATTATTATTTTCCTAACGAAACAAGTGTAAATAACTAATTATGAGTCGGCGCCAAACAAACAAGCACAGTGCGTGCAAATTGCACGTGGTCGAGCGGAGAACGCATTTTTGGAAAGTTATTGTTTATCGTTGAAAATTTAGCGTTGTATTTGATGTTATGTTATTTCTATTAAGTAATTTAATGATCTTCGTTGATTGTTTGTTTGGCGCTGACTCATAATTAGTTATTTACATTAGTTTAGTTAGGAAAATAGTAATTCAGACTAAAAGCTTCATTTTATTTTTCGCTTTTCAGTTTCTGTTTTCGTCGGTTCAATTTTTTGTTAAGAAGTTTTTTTTTGTGGCTAATATCTAAATCCAGGTCTCTATTATGTTATACTATACTGTCTAGAACTACATTTATGTGTGCCAAGTTTCAAAAGAATCGGTTAACAGGTAAGAATTCAGTGGGTGAACAAGCACTCATCCCCTGTTTTCCTACCCTTATGGGTGGATTTCGATTTTTAAATTTAAATGGGACCAACTTCGAGATATACCCTATCCAATAAAAAAAGAATCATCGGATCACTCTGTAAAAAGTTAAGCGAGGCAAAACATAAAAAAAAAAAAGATTCTCGTCGAATTGAGAACCTCCTTCTTTTTGTCGTCGGTTAAAAATGCCGTCCTGTGCTGTTATAAGTTGCAAAGCAAGAATCCAAGTACTCAGTACATCAAAATGGAGGATTTATTTTCACCGACGAGTATTAAATACATTAATAATTAAGAAATTTTGCAAAATTTTGAAAAATATGTAATAGTCGTTGAAAACGATTCCTTAGCTAAATACAATTTAAAAAATATTCATTACGTACGATTTTCCTTGCGGTCAAAGCTGCGATAATTTTAAGGAAGCAATGTATGGTTACGCGAGTGACTGTCGTTGGTTCGCTGAATGACATTCCCGTAGTAGACAGGCTACTCAGCATGCATGCGAATATAACATCTATTTCTAATGTAATTGAGTGCAAATAGCGTACTATAATTTAAGCGCGTCAAGTAGTTGAACTCGTTGGTTAATGCCAGGAATAATTATTTGCTATGCTACCCAGCATGCATGCGAATAAAATATCTATTTCTAATACAATTGAGGCCAAAATAGCGTCATTTAAATGAAGCGCCCCCTGGCTTCGAGTAGTTGAACTTACTAGTTGTTGCGTACGATTTGATTAGAATGGAAAAACGTCTTAAGTGATTTTGACATGATTGTCAAAAACAAATTTTAAAAACTCGCATTATGATTGAATTAAATAAACACTGTACGAGTTTAAGGCCCAATTTGAATTTTAAATTGAGACCGAATCACGTCACGGTTTTTTGTGTATTGTAATGTACTATTTCAGTAGTAAATGTGTGAGTTTGGCGACACTGGTTCTCGTACTAAGTAATCGTAATAGCCATTCTAACCTATTAGATTTTCTGTGGATAAAACATTCAAATTCAAAATTCAAATGTTTTTTATTTCAAATAAACCCAAAAACAGGCACTTTTGACACGTCAGGCTCTAGTTTCACTACCTTTTATAGCCATTATCTACTATATCCGTTGTTCCAGACAACAGAGACATTTGCAGATAACTGGAAAGTCTATTGGAATAGGATATGTAGCCGGAGAGGGATTTCGTCTGTCTGGTTTGAAATTACCCCGCTACATCAGCTAGTTGTGTGTAGGGAGGGAAACATCTCGAATGCACATGAGGGATTTAATCAACTTACAAAGGAGACCTATCCTACTTAGTACAGTCTGGAGCAATGGTCCGGGTCCGGGGTATAAACGTGAAGGTTTGTGAAGATGTTTGGATGTTTGTCACTCGATCACGTTGGAATGGCTAAACGGATTTGTATGAAATTTTGGCACAAAGATAGACTATAATTCAGATTAAAATATAAGGTACTTTTCATCCCGGGATCATAAACAGTTCCCGAGAGATGCGCGATGAGTTTTTCTGTGATAAGCCGAATTATACGCAGACGAAGTCGCGAGCAAAATCTAATTGTAAATAAGTTTGTTTTATTTGTTAATGTTTGATAAAAAAAACTAGAAATAAACTAGACATATTTGCAATTTTATGCTCTATACTTTCTCACTATTTTTAAATAATTTACAAAATTATTTACACAACAAAATATCCAGAATTAATCGTTGACGGAACATCACTAACTTCATACATATTTCATTAGTCCTTTTTGTGGACAGAATAAAGGGAAACATAATTATCTTGAATAAAAAAAAAGAATTATTTTCATTGCTCCCAACCGCAATGTTTTTTTTACAACTGCGTCACCCCTGCAAATTACTACTGCGCCGTAATGAAGATGTTAGGCTGGCTGTACAGTTGCGACTACGCCACAAATATAACATTACTTCAAACCTAGCTAACCTAACAGGTCAAATGCGAATCGACATTTGTCGAATCTTGAATAATATTCCTTTTTCCCGTGTTGGACCAAAAAAACGCTATTCGACAATACCTCATGCCGTGTTAAAAAGATCACCTTCATATCAAGATTTATTAGCGAGGCAAATTGCCTAAGGTGCGCCGAAAAAGCGCCTAAAATATCGTCACATGTCGAAGCTCTTTTAACTGAATGAAATAAGAAATAACTCAAGTTTTCACATAATTATGACACTTATGTAGTAATTATTGTATGTGTTAGCCAAGAGCTTGGCTTTTCACGCTAAGAAAATTACAGAACAAACATTTGAAAAGCCTACCAATATTTATTCCTAGCCTTGGTGTTTGAGTTATAAAGTAGGTATCCACAATACAGAGAAATTAAGGATTAGTTTTGCGTTATTCTTATTCTTGGTCTAGTGTTTATATTGAGTTAGTTATACGACAAATAACTTAAAGCATTATTTATTTATTATTTATTCTTTTTCTCTGCATTACCCTAAGGTTGTCTGGTAGAGAACGCCTATGGCGTTAAGACCGCCTTTGTACCCTGTTGTGCATAAAGAATTAAATAAATAAATAACTTAAAGCAGTTAAAATTAATCATACGATTTGGTGCATACATAATTTACATAATATCACGCCTGTATTCTCCGAAGAGATAGGCAGGGGTGTACAGTGTACCCACATTTCGCGACTTATGTTATAAGTTCCTTGTAATAGGGGGCGAACCTATTGCCATTAGCTGGGCACAAATCCAGGAACTACTGAGAATTTCCTAATGAAAAACCCAACAGCCACAACAAACGCAGGACCCCTCGCTCATAAGTCCCCCTGCGATATATTTAAATATATTTTAATAAATATTTTAACATAAATATTTTTGGGACATTTTACACATCACCATCTAGTCCCAAACTAAGCAGAGCTTGTACTATAGGTACTAGACAATGGATATAATACTTATATACTTTTATTTTTTGTAAATACCTTTTTATAATACATAAGAAAGAACCAGACCAACACAAACACTCATATGTTCATCACACAAATAGTTGTGTCCTGTGGGAATCGAACCCACGACCTCGTGATCAGCAGTCCGACACTCGAACCACTAGAACACAGGTCGTCATGACTCATGCATGGACCCACTGCTTGCGACCACTAGTCAAACGAGGCAGTCTACGATTAGATGATCGCTAAAATACTTGTCTTAACTAAATCAAACCTATTGCAGTACTGGAAATAGGACGCTCTATTAGAGAGTTTTGAAATGAAATAAAATTAATTTGTTTACATAAAATAAATGTTGGTACAATTTGATCATGCTTTGCTTATTTGCTTTTTTGTTGTTTTTTCTGGATTGTTTTCTAATAAAATCGCAACTCCGCTTCTTCGTCGCACGACTATGTCTACATTGTACAACCAGCCTACGTAATATTTCAACTCTGCCTCTGTGAGACACTCCGTTATAATATTTTAACATCGAAGTCGTAATTAAACAAGCAAAGTAAAGGCTTTATGGGTGCTCTGTAATTATTTATGCTGTGCAAATAATAGGGTTGTAAAGTTTTGTTTTTAGTAAGATGAGTTTAGGGATGTCTCTTTTGTCAAACGTCCGATCAACCGTCAAGTCAACAACATTCTAGTGGTGGAGGATTTTAAACTTTATCTTTTTAATTATAATGGTAGCATTTAACATAACATAACATAACATAACATCACGCCTGTATTTTCCTCGAAGGGGTAGGCAGAGGCGTATAGTACACCCACATTTCGCCAGTTATGTTATAGTCCCATGTAATAGGGGGCGAGCCTATTGCCATTAACCAGGCACAAATCCATACTCCGGGCTGCTACTGAGAATTTCCTAATGAAAAAACCCAATAACACTTTGCCCGACCCGGGAATCGAACCCAGTACCCCACGCTCAGCAGTCGCGCTTGCGACCACTAAACCAACGAGGCAGTGGTAGCATTTGAAGTACAGACATTAATAAATAATAATAAATAAATAATGTTTATTAACGTAATCGATCTTAGACTACATTATGATCAAATAGCTTGGTAGATTTAAGGGGTATGTTGTCACCATAGAAATCTAAATAATGAGGTAATAGAAGTGATAAAGGCGGGTGAACTTGTCGCCGCATGCAGGTGTCTCGTAGGCCACCAGTGCGCGAACCGTTTGCTTGATCATCAGTGCTGTTTTGGACGCAGTCACTACAGTTGTATTTTGCAGCATATCTAACAGTGATATATGTTTAGGCTTCATTTTTTTTTTTTTTTTTTTTATTTATTTATGTATTATAAGTATGTATTTACAAAAAAAAAAGTATATAAGTATTATATTCATTGTCTAGTACCCATAGCACAAGCTCTGCTTAGTGTGGGACTAGATGGTGCTGTGTAAAAATGTCCCAGTAATATTTAACATAACATAACATAACATCACGCCTGTATTTCCCCGAAGGGGTAGGCAGAGGTGTATAGTACCACATTTTGCCAGTTATGTTGTAGTCCCATGTATTAGGGGGCGAGCCTATTGCCATTAACCGGGCACAAATCCATACTCCGGGCTGCTACTGAGAATTTCCTAATGAAAAAACCCAATTACACAAAAATATTTATTTATTATTTATTTATTTTGCACTGAATGCTAGAAACACGGTGGGCGTAATTGCGTATTTATGTGTTGGTAACTGCAAATCGGTTACACGCGTTTCGGTATTAAAAGACAGTAGATAACATTTCTATTATCTTATTATTAAGATTTCTATGGTTGTCACCCTCAACCTATTTATATGATGATAATTATATCACTTTCCATATTTGCTAAGTACCTGCCTTATTAAATAGGTAAATGAATGTTTTATTTATAAAATGTGGTCTTGTAAAATATGAAAGTAATAAACTGTAGTGGATAATAGATAGATAGATAGATAGAGTATACTTTATTGTTTGCACACCATAAAAATAAAAATAAAGTTATAACAAACATGAGCACAGTACTAACAATTGGCGGTCTTATCGCTTAAAGCAATTTCTTCCAGACAACCATTGGATGGACTTGAAATGTACAAGAAAATACAACAGGTAGTTGGCGGTGTACTATAGAGAAAATAAAAAAACTATATAAATAACTAAAATAAAAACAAAAGCTTATTAATATATATATCAAAATTATAAGTGTATTTAAGATAATACATGCTTACCGAAATATAACATAACTGGATATATATAAATAAGCTAATATAATAACTAAGCTTCTTATCGGTAAGAATGTTTCAGGTATGTACTTCTACCGGTGTAATTACAGTAAGCTTCGGGTACCGTTACCGGCAAGAATTTGTACTTAATTAGATTGATGTTTATTTTATTAAGAAGTTTTCGACTCGAGTTTGATAAAAAGATTTGTTGTTTTCAATCTTTACCTGAAAATCTGGTTTTATTTTCGATTTTAGTTCACTTTCAGATGGAACATCTAGGCAAACCAGGAAAAAAGTATATAAAACAACAAAGGTAACCACTTCTTTGGCATAAGTTTTTCAATTAAATAATAATATAAAAAATTATTCAATTCAATTCAATTTTGGAGTCTCAAAAAAGAGCACATAGCAGATATTGTTGTAACAACTATGAAATTTCAAAATGCTCTGTCAGTTTTGACAAAAGACTAGTTTACTGATCAAACTTTCGTATAAAAGAACTGCTAAGTGCTTGCTGCTTTTTACATATAGCGGATATGGGTTAACAACGACGATATGTCAAATCCAGTTTATTATTTTGTGCTTAGTATAATGCCACTTTTCTATTATTGCTGTGACCATTTGCACTAAGTTAATTAGCTTACAATATTATTCGGTAGTTTCCAGGCTGAAGACACAAGTTGATCACTATTTACGGTTGAGTAGTTCAGCACTAATTACTTCATAATTCGTCGAAGTAGGTCCTTCTTATTGTTTTCTTCTTATTTTAGGCAGCCTATACACCTACAATATGATTGCGCAATATTAATGTTGCAAAATTATTATTGTATCATCCCGATCTTCATTTGTCTTTCAATCTTACCCCTACACGGTCAATATCATTGCGCGATTGCAAATATTGCGCAATTATATTGTAGGTGTATGGGCCACCTTAAACTCGTCGAAAGTTATTTTTATCTGCTTGTCAAATTGGGCCTATTATTTTGTACCAGGTATAACTACTAAGAATTTATAGTAACACGCTTATATTAGCTTCACTTGTAAATAACTACCAAACTATTTAAACAAATCTTGGAAGTCGATTTTAATTTAACCTAGGTACTTCTAATCGTCGTATCGATTTGAAACTTTGATGCGTAATCTATAAAAGCGTGTTTTTTTTGTTTTTTAAACTATTAATTTTTATTTTTCATGCGGTCCCTAAATAAACGACTTTGCTACATTCGACGGAACATTCCTATCACCCCAAAACCACAACCCGCTTCAGCCGTACTTACTGAAACGTCCACGTTCATATTCTGACTCCCAAAGGTAACGCGCGTTAATCGAATCCGTATCGTTGACCGAGCCCGAGCCCGACACGCCCCAAGCCTCGACTCGCCCTGAGCCCCGGCTCACCCCGACCCGCGTAAAGGCCAAGACTTTTTGTTTGTGACATTTGCTCGCAAAAATTATTATGTTTTTGTTGATATTAAAATTATTTTTTGGGTACGATGTATGTATTTGATAGGCTTTTTCCTTTGAGGATAAAGTGGGTCTTATAAGATGGGAATATTTCGGCTTGGAGTTTCTATTTGGCCGATTAGTAGATTTGTTCGATTCTTAACAAGTACATACAATTAAACTTAATCCAGATCCTGGAGGGTATTATAAAATTATCAGGGCAGCATGTTGTAATAATAAGGTACCATCCTTACATAAGGATTATGATAGTTTCAAAAAGAATAATAATAAGCTAAATCTATCTATACTAGTAATAATATCTACACTAATATTATTAAGAGGAAAGATTGGTATTTTTGTGTGTATGTTTGTAATGAATAAACTCAAAAGTTACTGTGCCAATTTAAAAAAAAAAACACCATTAGAAAGCTACATTCACCCTGAGATTCGCCAACCCGCCTGCCAGTGGGCGTCTTACGGCTGAAATGATGATGATGATGATTCACCCTGAGTAACATAGGCATAAAAACATGCCAAACCCGTGCCAAGCCGGAACGGGCCGCTAGTATCAAATAAAAAGTGTTTTCCTAGCTTCTAAAGAATAATTTTTCCCATTCCAGGCTCACTATATTAAAAACAATCCGAAAACTGATTTACAAAATTGCCAGCACTAACACAGTACATCGAAAAAAAACTCTGAACTAAAAACATTACAGACAAATCACCTGTTTATTGGCTCGAAAAGATCCAATGCAAATGTACACACGGCAAAGTTTCCAAATAAAGTGGGGTCTCTAAGTCCCCGTATAAGTGCCGACGATGGATACGCAAATATTGTAATCGGATTGTGCTTGTCATCTGAACACGTGGAACAGACAACTTCAGAGATTGATGTGGTAAACGACGACATGTTTGGAAGATCGTTTTAATGTAAGAAAGTCATTACAATCTGAATGCTTTTTGCTGTACTCAGCAATTTATCTACCTATTTCTCATTCTCTCTACCACAAAAAGTTGGTCATTGGTGTTGATTCTCTTTTTCACAAGCAAAAGAGAAATATGTATTCTTTTCTCTTTTTCGACCATCTTAATGTATTTTAAATTTTTAAGTTTCTCATGTTAAGTGAACTCTGTAAGTTCTTTGTGAGAATAAATGTCTTAAATCTCAAAGTTCTTTTTTTTCCTTTGATGTTCTCCATATTCTTGTTTGTTCACAGATTGTTTTTGTAATATAAATAAATATAAATATAAATATCTTCGGGACATTTTTACACAGCACCATCTAGTCCCAAACTAAGCACAGCTTGTGGTATGGGTACTAGACAATGGATATAATACTTATATACATTTTTTTTTGTAAATACATACTTATAATACATAAGAAACAACCAGACCAACACAAACACTCATGTTCATCACACAAATATTTGTGTCCTGTGGGAATCGAACCCACGACCTCATGATCAGCAGTCCGACACTCGAACCACTAGACCACAGAGGTCGTCGAGGTTTTTGTAATAATCTATTCCTTATACGTGGAGACTTGTAATTGGCTGTCAGTCTAACACATTGTTTTCATTCTGTTTTATTTAGCTGTAAGTCTTCCATATAAATATAATAATTTAACTTATTTTAAACAACATGAACTTTTCCATACCAACATTACAACGTGTTATTGAAATAACTGAAAACCTCTTAAGGAGTCATTGTACTCATCAGTATGAACAACTTTTACTATGGGACCAACCCTGAAATCGCGAAATAAAAATAAGCAGTCCCCTACAATAATGTTAAGGGTTCCGTACCCGAAGGGTTCCAAACGGGAACCTATTACTCTCGCTACGCTGTCCGTCCGTCCGTCCGTCCGTCCGTCCGTCCGTCCGTCCATCCGTCCGTCCGTCCGTCCGTCCGTCTGTCTGTCACAGGGCTGTATCTTTTGAACGGTAATAGGTAACCGGTTCAAATTTTCTCAGAATATGTGTTGCTATGAGGTGTATCACGACAAATACTAAAAACAAAAAAAAAGTCTAAAACTAAAGAGGGTCCCCATACAAGAAACCTCAAAAAACATGCATTTTTTTTCAACGTTTTTGTTCCTACTCTATCTTCAAAACGGTAATATATACCAGCGTCAAACTTGGTCAGATTATAGTGCATATTATGTAGTTTCGCGACAAATACTAAAAATTAGACAAACATAGACATATATGGAGGTACCTGCGTAAGAAAGACATGCAAAAATTCATATTACGCGCACTGTGCGTTGATATCTTTTGATTAACTCTCGTAAATTAAATCAGTTTTTATGGGGTATCAGGTCGTTGAGAGGTACGGAACCCTTACTGCGCGAGTCCCACTCGCACTTGGCTGGTTTTTTTTCACATGATTTGACAAAATGGAGGGATAAACAGATTTTTTTTTCGCGATGTTGTCATCACTTTGTTGGTTGGTCCCATAGTAAAAGTTGTTCATACTGATGAGTCCATTGACCCCTCAAGAGGTTTTCAGTTATTTCAATAACACGTTTTATATCACTTAACTATCAGTCGACGGTTTATATAACTTGAAACAGGATAAACGCAAGACACTCCAGTTACAATATTATAAATACTATCTGTTTATTTTTTTTCAAAATCATAATATTAAGGCGTCAGTAAGTTCACGAGTTGGTTGCTGGATAGTTGCAGAATGCCGTTTTGGGGTAACCTGACACACCGAAACCCATTTCTCTGGTCTTCCTGGACCTCAAGGACTTACTTGGGATCCGTTGATACACTTATTTATCCTTAGTATTCAAACTGAATTTTTGAGAAACATGTAACATGGTATAAAAGCCTGTGTGAAATTGGCAACTGAGTATACTCAAAGTATAGTACTTTGTGAATTTTTATGACTTACATTTGATTGTACTGTCAAACCAAACTAATCGAGAGCCCTAATACACGTAATTTCATGACTACGAAAGCAGTCAACAAGAGAATACGAAAAGCATTGTTTTATCTACGGCGATCGCTGTCAGAAACGCACTGCAGCGTCACAGCAACTTGGTCGCCGCGTTATAAAATTATTTTCAGGTCTTGCGTTCAGTCTGTTTACGTGTAGTCTGTAGTCTGCGGAGGCTCTTAAAATTCAATTCACCTTACAATATCAAATACCGTGAAGTCTGTCACTCAGCACCCCTCACGTCCAAATTAAATGTTAAACCACACCTAAATTATTTAACGGGACCAGTCTTTCAGAATAATGTCCGGTTGTTATTGTTTGACTGCCACTTTCGTTGTTCGCAAGGCCCCTTCAAGTGTTCCTTTGAGATTGTACGAAATTGTATAGGCCTTGTATTCCTTGAGAGAAATAATTCAAAGTGGGGATGGGGGCAGCGAGATGTAATTCACGGCCATTCTCTAAATGAATCTTCACAAACTTGGGACGAGTTTATAAAGGGATACGGAATATGATTGTTTTTTTTCTCGTGATCCTATTTCCTTTCTCGACGATCTGTTGGGCTTGCGAATTGTAAATTTCGTTTAATACTTGTTTGGGTAGTAAGTTTTGGACGCGGTATTGCTTAGGGTAATAGGGAAGAATATTACGGGAAAGAGGAAAGAGGCTTTAAATAATGATAGCTTGGCTACCGAAAAGGAAATTTAAGGAGGGTTTGAACGAAGTAATACATAAATTGGATAATATTCATGATGTTGTTAATAATAAAACTCAACATACAGCCTGTAACGTTTTTAAAATAAAACTGAATACTGCCATGACCTCGAAAACGTTAAGAGAGCAAATTAATGTAATGGATTTAAGTAGATAATTAAGCATATCACTTAAATTTGCTAACCTTAATTCATGCCTACATTTCTCTTAACTACCACTTAATCAAAGCCTCCTATTTCACACCCTAAGCAACTATTGTCATTAACGAGGACCTACTCTTTCTCACTTTACTAAAGACCTAAGTAACTTTAAGTATAACCGCAACGGGGACCCAGTTTCATCTAAAACCCTTGTCTCACGTCTTGAATCCCTTAGTTAAACAAACTCGAACTCCCAGTTGGGTCTAGACTTCAAGGGACCATTGTTGCCAGAAATTATGGAGGTCTGAATTAAAGTAGCCTTTGTAATTGTCCCAGTCTGGGTCCTTGAGCTTAAAAGTAATTATAATAATGGAGCTAGCTTCAACGCAGCTTCGGTTACTGGTATACGGAGATGTAAAGATTTTGAGGAATAAAGATCTTGAAATATTTTATGTTCCTACCTATTTATAAACATTTGCCAAAGTAAACTTCATGTAACAATTTAAATTGGGGGAAGAAAAAATCGCTCACGAGCAGGATTCGGACCTTCGGCTTCTGGTTTCTTGGTTGGTTTGGTTCTTCTGATTTTTTTTCTTTCCACAATTGAAATCGTTAGATTTCGCTTCGCATGCGTAAATGCGCCAAAAATAATAAAATAAACTTAATTTAATCGAAAGAGATATCTTCTTAATGTAAAATAACAAGAACTTGTTTCGAAACTTGTGTTTGGTAGGTTATAAAATAGCGGAACCTTTTTCACGTGTATCCATAGATACGGTCGACTGCACGTCAGTGGTAATAGTTTGACATCGACAGCGCTTTTATTTCGTAAGCGGTAAGGGGGATTTTCTAATTGAAGTGTTACCACTGTCACGTAGTTGACTTTACTTTCAATAATTGTCAAACATGGTTTTCAAATTATAAACAACGCATATCAGGAATTCTTACACATCGTTTCTTTTACTCCAATACTCAATCACGGATTCGCTAAAACCCAAATAATATAAAAGTTGAATGTGAACCACATCAACTGACGCCGGAACAGCCTCAACAAACAACAGTGCATGTATGGTGACAGATGGCTAGCCTATCGCAAACCACAATCCACTCCTAGCTCGTGCGAGTTGTACAATGTACAGGCATTTTGTAGATTAATTCAATTTTTACAATGCCCAAACATTTAAAATGACTAGTAAAGTATATTGATCTTTTTTCTCACACTCTTCAGATTATTGAGGGAACACCCATCATTTACAGACCTCTTCTCACAATGATAAGAATTCAGACCTTAGTCCACCACGCTAGCCTATTGTGGGTTGGCGTACTTCCTGCTACCACAACCAAGCATACACCAGCAAAAAAGAAATTCCACCTCGCACGAAGCTTTTTGTTAACAGCTTCATAATGCGTATTGCTAAGGAGTGTTCCATGGTTGACCACACCATTGCTTAGCATCAGGTGAGGTGCCGGCCAAAAGCAAGCCCATTAAGATAAAAAAAACTTTTTAGAGCCCGCTAAGTTGTATCGGTTTCCTCACGATATTTTCCTTCGTTTTTAAGTGAAAAATCTGATCCGCATATAAATTGTAATAGAAAAGGTGCGAGCCACGAATAAACTTGGACCCTGCAGCATGAAAGAGATTCAACCATCAGTCTATCAGTTTATATGCCATATTATATCTATTTATCTATCAGTACTTGAGACCCAAAATAACATAATTCAATATCATAGTTTGCCACAATGTGAATCAGAAAATATTGGCATGAACACTATACTTGGCAAAGATATCGGTGATTGTATTAAATAAATATTATACATGATTAGATTATTAGCTAATCTTAGATAATATTGATGGTTGGGAAACACGATAATACGATACAATACTAAATGTAATAATCATTATTATTATACATGTTGGAGAAAAACATTTATTAATACAGAATTGAGTATAGCGTTACAATTTTAACCAATGTTTTCTTGCCAGAGCGGCAGGGCAATTGTGTAACTGCATCGCAATCAACAATATCAATTTTGACGTTTGAATCTGGAAAAATTATACAATTCGAATTGCATAACTACAAAACTGTTGATTACGATGTCGGAGGGATTCATCATGAAATTTAATGAATGATAAAGCTTAAGACGAATACTTGCAGTAGCTTACTTGCATAACGAAACGTGATCTAACATACATGATGTCATTTACATCACAATGGATTTCCCTCCTGTCATCATTTACTTCATAATGAAGTCCCTCTATGTGGTTACACAATTCCAATGTTTGATTGTGATGTTATTAACATCGTCTTCAATTTTACATCAAAATTAAACAGTCAAATGAGTTACGCAATTACCCTGCGGGTATAGGAAATTAAACTCGACCACTGAGAGTGCATTTATTTGTGTTAGTGTTAGAGTCACATCAGGAAGTTCAATAACTTTAAAAGGTAATAAGGCAAGCGAATTCTACGGCATTTCAGAGCAAAATTAGTCGATTGTAATACAAAATGTCCTAGCTCTCCCGCCGCTTGCAACCAATTGACCCAACTCCATCAAATGATAGCTGCTTTTATAACAGACGAAAAAAAAGGAGGAGGTTCTCAATTCGACGCGTATCTTTTTTGTTTTTTTTTTATTGATAAAGCGTCTGCTTTATTTATATTACAATCTAGCGGTTAAGGGTAATAAGTAATTTAATTACCGATTTTTTTTTTTTTTTTTTTATGGATAGGGTATATCTCGAAGTTGGTCCCATTTCAATTTCAAAATCAAAATCCACCCCTAAGGGTAGGAAAACAGGGGATGAGTGCTTGTTCACCCACTGAATTCTTACCTGTTAACCGATTCTGTTGAAACTTGGCACACATAAATGTAGTTCTAGACACTTCAACATAATGGAGACCTGGAGTTAGATTTTAGCCACAAAAAAATTTAAAATAAAACTTTTTAACAAAAAATTGAACCGACGAAAACAGAAACTGAAAAGCGAAAAATTATTAATTATGAGTCGGCGCCAAACAAACAATCAACGAAGATCATTAAATTACTTTAAATAAATAATAAAAACAACGTAACATCAAATACAACGTGAAATTTTCAACGATAAACAATAACTTTCCAAAAATGCGTTCTCCGCTCGGCCACTTGCAACTTGCACGCACTTTGATTGTTAAAAGTTTGTTTGGCGCCGACTCATAATTAATTATTTTTCGCTTTTCAGTTTCTGTTTTCGTCGGTTCAATTTTTTGTTAAAAATGTTTATATAACATTAGCTCAATTTATTAATAAAAACAACTACCCATCCACCCTCTCTTATTTTATAAAATCCGATCCCACTTACATATTACACTCATGTTAATATAGTTTGAGGTTGCTATCTTATATTGTTCCGTGTGGTACCGGACGTAAAGAATATCACCACCCTCTCTCTTCTCATGAGTGTCGTAAAAGGCGACGATTATGGCATATAGGCCTTTGTCCAGTGGACGTTTTTCGGCCGAAATGAAGATGATGATGATCTTATCCCATGTTTCTTAAAGGCTTATCATTACAACAATAAGGCGCGGAACAGACGACGTTCTTTTTGTGCGTTCGCGAACGTCAATTGCATGAAGAGTTGCGTACAACGCAATTCGTTCGTTGCGTAATTCGCCACCTAAGTCAAAAGATTGCGGTCAAGCAAGCAAGACCCATAAAAAAATGGAACGTCAAGTACCTACACGAAGTTCTTGATCGCTTAAAAATTACGTCGTCTGTTCAGCGCCTTAACTAATCAGCTGTTAAACCCCTGATCGATGATGTGATGTTTTGTTGTTTAATAATATTTTGGTTAACCACAGTCAGCAGTTGATATGATGTAGACATAAGGTTTAATTGATCAGTCTCTCAAAAATGGAGGATCGCTTCTTGATGCCAATTGAAAGTGACAATAAATGGTCAATGATACATATCCATGATCAAATACCCTACGTTTTATAAAGCTCGTATGTGTACATCGAGATAAATACCGTGTATCAAATAAAACTAAAACTAGTGATGCAAGTAGACAAAGTGTCAATAAAGTAGAATAGAAACAGAATAGTAAACATATTGTTTACTTTTCTACTAGATCTGAAGTTGCCAAGTTATTTAATTTTGCAGAAAACATTCTTGTTATGTAAGTAGCCTTCTACGTTCAGTATTATTATTGTCGTGTAGAACATCTTTCGAAAATATTCATAGGTGTTGTGTAGGTAGTGGTGTTCATTCTATTTTTTTGTCTCTTCAAATTGTAAATCAATATAATTGAATTTTAGCCTGGTTTTATTTTCTCGTATTCTTAAAATCCGCCAAAAATAATACACAAGATGAGAAGCAATTATAGAGAAAGAAGAAAGGAACTACTTATCTTATCATCATGAAAATTTTGTAAAATTTTGTACTAGATTTTGAAATTAAACATAACCTATGCTACTTCTGGATAATGTAGCTTTCTATAAAAAAAAAAACATTTAGATCGGTTCATTAGTTCCAGAGTTTATCGATTACAAACAGACAAACAAACAAATCTTTCCTCTTTGTAATATTAGTACAGATTTGTAGTGGTAGTTTTTAGGGTTCCGTGCCCAAAGGGTGCAAACAGGACCCTATTACTCTCGCTACGCTGTCCGTCTGCCTGTCACAGGGCAACATATCTTTGTAACAGTAATAGATAACTAGTTGATTTTTTGACAGAATATGTGTTACTATTTCGTCTATCACGACAAATACTAAAAATAAAAAAAGTTTAAATCCAAAGGGGGTCCACAAGAAACTTCGAAAAACATGCATTTTTTTCAACGTTTTTGTTCCTGTTCTATCTTCAAAACGGTAATACATACCAGCGTCAAACTTGGTCCCATTATAGTGCATACTATGTAGTACTACAACAAATACTAAAAACAGGACAATCATACACATATGTGGTGGTGCCTACGTAAGAAAGAGATGCAAAAATTCACATTTCGCGTAGGGTCGTTGATGTCTTTTGATAAACTCTCGTAAAATAAATCAGTTTCACACTTGTTCTGTCTGCAATTTTTATACCATACACTATTTCAAGGGATTGAACCAGCGCCCTTAATACAAGTTATTTTTATAACTTAGCAAGGGCTCTGGTTGCATCACCTACATGTTTTTTGTTAACTTTCAATAGTCAAGTATACCTACGGATGTTTAAAATACTTATTATTTATTATTTTTAACGCATTTTACGCATGCGAAACGAAATCTAAAGATCACAATAATTACAAGATTTTCTTTTCACAATTTAAATCTTTAAAATACTTATGTTAATATTATTATCTTTGAAGAAATAAATAAATTGAAATTGAGTTTTTATGGGGTATGAGGTTGATGGGTGGTACGGAACCCTTACTGCGTGAGTCCGACTCACACTTGGCCGGTTTTTTAGTTACATCCCATTTCGCCAACTTTACTTATCTCTACTAAAATGAATTTAAAGTTTACGAAATGGAATTTCTTGGATCAAACAAAAAAATTGAAAGTTGTTTACTAAATGGGATGCAATTTTTTTCAGTATTATTTTATTTTCAGTTCAGTTTATAGAACCCACATTATACACAAAAAACTAAAATTAATCAGTCACTGTATTAAAACCAAAAACTAGTCGTAGATGAAGTGTTGAAGATCACAAGATAGTCTATCTCAAAACCACAACCGAGAACCTGAGCTCAAAAAAGTTGAAGACTAAGAAAAGGACACTATAATAGCAAAAACTTCACAAAGTAACCACTCAGAAGTCTTCGTATTAATGAATAGAATTACCATACATAATAAACAGTAGAAACAAGAAACGGACATGCTTATGCTAATTTTAAGGTAACTTTTGTTTTGTTGAGAACGGAAGAGAATGTTAATTTTCTTCCGGTGGACTGTATTATCACAATATGGCGAGTAAGTCGTTGTAGATTTTAATTTAATGGACTTTAATGGTTCTTGTTTTATTTTTAGCAGTAAGAAAAACGTGTGGTGATACAGCTTTTGATACAAAAGATGCTGTTACAGATCTGGGTTTAGCCCTACCTTGTTTTAATGAACCATAGAAACTCAAAAAGCCATAGAACCATAGAAACTCGATGCAAGCTCTTATTGTAAAATCGAAAACGTACCAACTACCCAAATATGAAATAAAACCTTTGCAATACCACACAATAACGCTTGTAAAGTTCGACCAGAAATAAAATAACCTTCTTCAACTACTAACATAATCAATAAAACTTTTTAACAAAAAATTAAACCGACGAAAAGTGAAACTGAAAAGCGAAAAATAACTAATTATGAGTCGGCGCCAAACGAAATTTTAACAAGCAAAGTGCGTGTAAGTTGCAAGTGGCCGAGCGGAGAACGCATTTTTGGAAAGTTATTGTTTATCGTTGAAAATGTCACGTTATATTTGATGTGACGTTGTTTTTATTATTTATTTAAAGTAATTTAATGATCTTCGTTGATTGGTTGTTTGGCGCCGACTCATAATTAGTTATTTTTCGCTTTTCAGTTTCACTTTTCGTCTGTTCAATTTTTTGTTAAAAAGTTTTATTTTTCATTTTTTTGTGGTTAAAATCTAACTCCAGGTCTCCATTATGTCGTAGTGTCTAGAACTATATTTATGTGTATCATGTTTCAACAGAATCGGTTAACAGGTAAGAATTCAGTGGGTGAACAAAAACTCATCCCCTGTTTTACTACCCTTAGGGGTGGATTTTGATTTTGAAATTTAAATGGGACCAACTTCTAGATATACCCTATCCATTAAAAAAAGAATCATCAAAATCGGACCACTCTGTAAAAAGTTATGCGTGGTCATACATAAAAAAATAAAAAAAAAATAAAAAAAATATATACGCGTCGAAATGAGAACCTCCTCCTTTTTTTCGTCGGTTAAAAAAACTCAGTACTTCATTCTCAATGATAAGCAAAACAGCCAACATACCTCGTCACCTCCAATCTAGATCCACATATAACTATACTGCTACCTTACTCATTTAGCTCCCCAGCCATTTCCCGAGCCATTATCAGCGAACCACAACCGTATCTCGCAGTCACTAACCCATGAAGGAGACGGTCGCAAAAATTGAGTAATTCACAAGGTCCTGCCGGTGTCTCGGAAGACCCCAAATAGGCTTTTAGGAAAAAGGGTGACCGTTTAACGACGTGTTAATTTGGGGAGCCCAGTGAGTTTCGCCCTGATAAGTGTGTGACAGTGTATTCATTAGGCTGTGCCTATAGCTCTTATAGATGTATGATGAATCTTGGAGTCCGTAAGTCCGGTGTTTTCAGGAAAAAGTGTGTTCTTACTCGTTCTTTTCACGTACAACCGTTTCTCGTAATAGAAGTAGCTTTTGTACAAGAAACATACTATGTATACAGAAGATACTATACAATTTTAGATACTTAGTTGAATTTACATTCAGTTATTCCTCGAAAAAGAAGTGAAGGATGAACTCGATGTGTTTCTTTAATTATAAGGTTGAGTAATAAATCTGCCGTAAGTTTTGACCATGTAAGAAATAAACTTTTAGATTATTTTCTTTTTCAGATACTGACTGGACTAAAGATGAGTAAAAAACTTCGAACATTCCCTCAGCGTACAATAATTCAGGATAAAGGATATGTGTAACCTAATAAGGCTGGAAAAAATATATTGACGTTTCCATTCTACAATTTTTAGAGGACACGCAAATAGGATTATGTTTGCGGAGGACCGGAAAATAAAGAACTTTCCTACGTTCGGAAGTTTGAAAAACTAAGTGACAAGCGATTGGTCGGTGGGATAGATTGACAAAAAAAAACTATCGTAAGTTTCAATTTCAATTTGTTCCACCATTTATATTAGGTCCTTACATATGAAATTAGCGTGTCGTACTGACCACTTTGATCTGAAATATCTCCTCTTTGGTTAGGAATTCCAAATTCAAATTTATAAATTAATTTAGCTGGTACATTTGAGTTTTGAAAACAGTCATTCATTTGTTTTTTCATCATTATTTTTTTCTTTGGCGTCGCTTATTACCGCACAATCGAAAACATGAAATATCGGTATATTTACGAGTACGAGTTCTACCGTGGCACCAGTGGGCGCTGGTGTCGCAAAAGAAAGCACGATACGTTTTTGGTTCCAACGTTTTCGTTCTGGAAATTTCGACCGTCAGAACCAACCCCGTAGACGGCCGGAGACCAAAGTGGAAAATGAAGAATTAAAGGCTATTGTGGAAGCGGATCCATCACAAAGCACTTCAAAGATAGCTGCAGGCTTCGGGGTAAGTGATAAAACTGTATTAATCCACTTGAAGCAAATCGGGAAAGTAAAAAAACTTGAACGATGGGTACCTCATGAATTGAGGGAATTGAACTTGCAAACACGCGTCGACTGCTGTGTTGCTTTGCTCAACCGACACAATAATAAAGGGATTTTAAATCGAATCATTACTTGTGACGAAAATTGGATACTGTACGACAATCGGAAGCGCTCGTCGCAATGGCTGAACAGCCGCTGAAGCCGCCTTCAAAGAGTTTATTGATTATCGCCCCCATGGTTTTTTTAGTAAAGGGATCAATGAACTACCTATGAGATGGCAAAAGTGCATAGATAACAACGGTGCATACTTTAATTAATTAAATATATTTTATAAAAAAAATAAAAAAAAATCATCCCGTACAAAACGCCAATTTCATATGTAAGGACCTAATATTATGCACTCTTTTAGATTTTTATTCGACTCGAATTGACTTAGTGAAATGCTTTTGAAAAATCACTCAATAAACAAACTGCTGGTTTCGATTGAATTAAATAATTCAGATATTATATCTCAATGGATATAATATCTATATCAATGGATATAATATCATATAGATATAATATCTATTGAGATAGGCGCATCAATATGTGCCTAGTATTATGTAAGCTCACTTTTCATTAGCGCTTTATCTTTTCAATACCAATTCCAGAATGAACACAAAACCCAACTAGGTATCATCATCCAATAACATATTTCTGCAACATTAAAATAAATCAAACTATCATTATGGATAAGCTATTAATTGCGGGAGCTATTATTAATATCAACCCATTGATCAGGGTTTGTTTTGCTGTACCTAAACCTGTATAATTTTATAACTTCAATTAGATTTTTACTTTAATGCGTAATTTGGTAGGCTTTCATGCTGCACAGAAAACATATTATCTCTGTTTAATATAAAAAAACATAACTAACAGCCAGTTCATTATCGTCCCACTGCTGGGCATGGGCCTCTTCTAAAAATAAGAGGGGTTCAAGCCGTAGTTCATCACGCTGGCCTACTGCGGGTTGGTGGACTGCATACACCATTCCATTCATTCCATTTCATTTATTCATTCATAATTACCAAGAAGTACCAAGGAATACTCTCAGATGTGATGGTTTCCTCGATGTTTTCCATCACCATTAGATCAAGTGATAATCAAATTCTGATGTCCCGGTACTGGTCCTGGTTGCCATACGAATATCCATGACAGTCGCTACGAGTAGTCAGAAGTCCAAAACTCTGCCAACTAGTCTAACCTTAGAATGTCAGTATGGCCCAGTAACTGGTTCTGATAGAAGACTTTCCGTGTCAATCAATCAACTCAGCCTATCGCAGTCCACTGCTGGACATAGGCCTCTCCCAAGTTGCGCCACAACGCTCGATCCTCTGCCTTCCGCATCCAGTCCCCCCCAGCCACGTTCTTTAGGTCGTCGGTCCACCTGGCAGGGGGGCGCCCTACGCTGCGTTTGCCGATACGCGTTCTCCACTCAAGGACTCGTCTGCTCCAACGGCCATCGGTCCTTCGACAGACATGGCCAGCCCACTGCCACTTCAGCTTGCTTACTGATCCTACAAGCTATGTCGGTCACTCCGGTTCTTCTCCGGATAATCTCGTTACGGATTTTATCCTTCAAAGAAACTCCAAGCATAGCTCGCTCCATAGCTCGCTGAGCGACTTTAAATTTATGGACTAGCCCAACTGTCAGTGTCCACGTCTCGGCACCGTAAGTCATGACTGGCAGGACGCACTGGTTGAAGACCTTTGTCTTCAAACTTTGCGGTATAGGCGACGAGAAGACTCGGCGAAGTTTGCCAAATGCTGCCCAGCCCAGACGGATACTTCTGTTGGCTTCTTTCTCGAAGTTGTGTCTACCAAGCTGAATTGCCTGCCCTAGGTAGACGTATTCCGTTACAACTTCGAGTGCCGACCCTTCGACGAATATCCGAATACTTTCCGTGTAAAATATTGATATTCAGCCGCATCTGGTTACACTGGAAATCTATCCCAACATAGTTGGGAAAAGGCTCGGCAGAAGAAGAAGTTCCGGTAGAATTTATAGCTGTTGGCCAAAAGCTAACCAAAATATCATTGATATAGTACTGTAATCACCTATTATACCACAATTTTTCAAGTCCTAGTTTCAAAGGCTAAAAGAAAAAAAAAAGATGCAAGGTTCAGGTATAATATACATGATTTTATATTTAAGCGCATAAAGCTTTTCCCTGTCATGGCTGTTTACAAATAACAAGTCGACGTTGGAAAAGGCAAAGGGTTTGTAAAGATCGTATCAGTTAACACGCGTTTGTCTGTCAACCTTATACGTGACAGGCCTGATATGCAGAAACGTGTTTGTTCAAACACATTTAAATTGTTAGGTAAAATGTAAGAAGAAACCGTAATGAAAATATTTTCTCTCGTTACTAGCGTATCATGAATTGATAATAAGTTGAGCGAAACGCTCAATAAAAAATGTATAATGCTTACTTATTAATTTACCAGTATTTTAAAATTTTGTTATAAGGGGAGGTAATGATGATCAGAAACATAAATTTGAAAATCGTTTTACATTTTTTTAAGTACCAATAAAAACCATAGTAAACCTGAAGCGCTATAAAAAAATAATTAGATACATTTTACAACTCACCTTTTAGCTAAATATTCTGAAATAAATGAATACCCAAGTCCACTTCTTGTTCTTAAGTGATATTACCATACACAACACATGGGTTCAAGTCAGAAAGTATTCGCACAACCGCATTCGAAATACCTACGAGGACCGGCGCGACGAAGGGACACAATACGCCCACCCCTGATTACATCCGGCGACGTACTGCAGAATAAATAGGGTTGGGAACGTATGTAACATCCCGCATCAGAGATAGCGCGCATGCGCGGGACGGACACCGAAACGGGATGTCAGCTGACGGGCGGTAAGTAAGGTCACTGTGTCACTGTGGGAAGTTTTTTTTTAAATAACACTTAAGGATATAAGGAACCCCAGCGATGGAGGTGAGCAGAAACGTACCGACTGTGAAGATAAAATAGACGTGTGGCCAAATAAAATGTAAAGTATGACAGGTTTGCATTGTATGCATTGAATTCTTGTTAATAAGAACTACAGAAACTTTAACAGCATGCTTTTTAAGTGGTTGAACGTTTGTCTTCGTTGTAACAGATAGTCCAGTCCAAATATCAGTTTACATTAGAGCTACTTTTTATTCGATCTATGAAGATCGAGTGGATATGTGTCTATACTATTAGTTATCTTGATGGACGACGGAAGCGCTAACAAATTTCGTGCAACCCAGCGGCATTAGTCTAGAATTACGACTTAGAGATCTGTTTGCGTGGATCTCATTGAATTGAATATTTAGTTTTTTATATATGTGTATGGGTGTATGTTTTTGTAAAGATAAATCTCATGTGTAAAAAAAAAAATCTTAAGCATGTTTTATAAGCTTGAAGATGTTATAAGCATATACTAAAAGTACTATTTTTAGTACTTTTAGACCTCTAAATATTTTCATCCGTGTTTATATTTTTCCGGAAGACAGAAATCGGATATTGAATTCAACAAATTGACCACTTCTTATTGTGGTGTAGAAGTTTCTAGTCCGAGTAGTTTTGATGCGATCAAACAAACTAAATACATTTTTATAATTTGGAGATGTTAAGAGCTTCCCTATTTCAACATAACATATATAATATTGATCATACAGTATCAACCAGTAGCTAATCAATCAACACACTGATTCCTTAGTTCCTAAAGTGTACATATTGATACACGAAACATTAGTTTTTTTCTGTTGTGATAATACATTATTCTGCTCACAATTTTTTTTCACAGTTTTTCACAAATACGCCTATTTTCATTAACTTTTTAAGCGTTTTACCATATTAAATACACAAATTTGACAACGTCTATGGAGCTTTGGTCAAATGTCTTTCTCTTTATTTTTTATTTTTTTGCCGTGGGGAATTCCTCATGGACGCACTCCGCCCGGGGTAGGCGGAGCCAGTGTCGGGGGCGTGGGAACCCGTGAGTATTCACACAACCATCCCCGACAGGTCCTGGCCCGCCACAAGCAGGCGAGCCCCTTCTCCCCGTGCGGCCTAACGTCAGCCTCACCCTCCTCGGTGGCGCACACGGAACACTGCACGCCACCTCTCCTCATGGGCCTTTACCAGCTGCGCCAACTACGCCGGCTGTGCCAGCTACGCCAGCTGCTGGTCGGGCAGCAGACTACCCCGAGTCTGCTGCTCGCAGGCCCTACCTCCCGTAATTTTTTATAGAGGTTTTCTTCCTCGCGGTCCGGGTGGTGAAGCCAAGACCCTCGGTCCCAAGAGGCGCGAGAACACTACTCAGCGGGCACTCCTGGGGTTACGAGATCGACGGGGGCAGGGAAAGACAGTCCCCCCGCTGCCTGCCCAGTGGCAGGGTTAGTGCACACCGGGCCCGCCCCTGCTCCTCCACTGTGCCCTCTGCTGATATCAGAGGGACACGTGGAGCAACTCCCCACTGGCCCAGAACGGGCCCCTCCCGCGCCAGAATATTCGCCACAGGCAATAAAATCCCCCGAAGGTTAATCCCTCGGCAGGATTTTATTGCCCGTGCCCAGGATGCACCGGCCAAACAACTGCCAATCCCTCCAGACGTGTCCAGAAGGACAAGCAGCCGTCAGGCACACGTGGAGGTTTTCTGGCCAGCACCCCAAATGTCTTTCTCTAGCCGAACCACCAATAGCTGGGTTTTTTAAAATCCTTACCCAGTTACCACAGACCGTTACCCATAACCATAGTGCAAATGTCTTAAAATAATTATTAAGAATTAATGATCAAACTTTAACAAAAAAGAAATGAGAAACCAACGAAAAACATCCATAATATTTTTGTCATCATATCTCTGTGTTGTGTATCTATTGTGAAATAAAATAATCTGAACACAAAATGGTTACTTAGTTACAGACCTAATAATTACATTCTTGGACCGAAATTGGTACGCAAATAACATAGTTTCTAATTATCTTAAACAAGAGGTTCACATTGTAACTGCGAACGTGCAAACACGTGGAGGGGTAGAACTCCCGATGGTGCTATAAACTCAGCTCGGTTTACGATCGCCTCTCCCGTGCTTAGCTATAATTAGAGTTGGGCCGCTGGCGCTGTCCCGCTATGTATTCAATCACGGGATTTACTGACGGGACCTGAGTCCGGGATACCGATGTGGACTTGAGGCTTAGGTTGTTTTCGAACGTAGTTAAAGAGGGAAGTTGATACAAGTAGAAGTTATTAATCTTGAAAAAAGTGTCCTACCATTTTCCTTTACCTAGCTATTCATCAACAAAATCTGTCACAGTCCACTGCTGGACATAGGCCTCTCCCAAGCTGCGCCACAACACTCGGTCCTCTGCCTTCCGCATCCAGTCCCCCCCCAGCTACTTTCATCAGGTCGTCAGCCAACCTGGCTTCGGGGCACCCTACTCGGCCCTACGCTGCGTTTTCCGATTCGCGGTCTCCACTCAAAGACTCATCTGCTCCATCGGTCATCGGTCCTTCGACAGACATGGCTAGCCCACTGCCACTTTAGCTTACTGATCCAACAAGCTATGTCGGTCACTCTGGTTCTTCTCCGGATAATCTCGTTACGGATTTTACACTTTAAAGAAAACTAAGCATAGCTCGCTCCATAGTTCGCCGGGCAATTGAAGACCTTCGTCTTCAAACTTTGGGTTATAGGCGACGAGAAGACTCAGCGAAGTTTTTCAAACTTTACCTGGCTATTAGTTAGGTAAAACTCAAGTGGTTGGCCCTTTATCAATAAGTGTGTCCGCACCAAAGAGGTTGCCTGCCATGCATATTGTTTTAAATCTGGTAGATTATGTGCAAAAAGTTACCGTTACTGTTTGCCTGTAACATCCCATTGCTGGGCAAAGGCCCCTTGATATCCATGTCATGATTTTGCGCAAGATGTATCTACATAACGAATACAATTATGTTACTGATGATAATTATGAAGATGATAGGAGCACAAAATCTGGCGCCCACGGCTTCACCCTCCTAGATGTCGCTTATCTCACATCCCTCGGAAACTGCTTATCTTTCTGGGATAAAAAGTGGCCTATGTCCTTTTCTGGGTTCCAAACTATCTCTGTATCAAGTTTCATCAAAATTGGTTCTGGGGTTTAGGCGTCAAAACGTAACAAGCAGACAGATAGAGTTACATTCGCATTCGTGATATTTGTATGTATTTATTCATTCTTTTGGCATAGAACAACAACAAAAAGATAAATTAGTTTTATTTCAGAATGAGCAACATTTAATTAACACAGTTTGAAGGAAACTTCAAAATTAATAACAATGAAAATTACAAAGCTAACGACACAATGTGAGCCAAAATATTTCGAATAACATCCAATCTCGTTTGACGGCAAAAATAATAACAATAAAGCGTGTTGTCCAGTATGAAGCGTAACGAGCACTAAACGCCGCGCCAACAGCGTGCTAATGAAAACTCTCGCTAACGATATTAGAGGTCGCACCCCACTGCACGCGAAGGGGTCACTTACAGGAAAAGAACAACTAAAGGGATTTAATACGTTAGGAGATAAAAACAATCGCCAACATGACTTACAGCTTGTTACGGACCCAGAATCTTATTCCGAACCGTGTCAACTATGTCTTCTGGACTGAAAGAGACTAGACCCCACGACACAGGGAATCCTAGTGTGAGGTCTTCAACCAATGTTATGTATATTTTTTGGCACAATAAAGAAATTTTTAATTTTAATTTTAATCAGGGTATTATTGATTCATAATCATTAACTACACTAACACGGAAACAGTTCGAAGACTAAAGCGGACAAAACCATATGAATTAGTGTAGTGATTAGTGAATATTGACAGATCACATGTAGTGATGAGTGCTGCCTGTAAAGAACACACGAAAAAAGTGTCTTACCCTTAATATAAACTAAGAAAAGTTATTGGAAGCATTCTTAAAGTTTATTTTACATAGTAATTTAGGATAGAATATTAATATTTTTTTAAATATTTTATTTTGGAATATTTTTACACAGCATCATCTAGTCCCAAACTAAGCAGAGCTTGTACTATGGGTACTAAACAATGGATGTAATTCTTATATACGATTTTTTTTTTGTAAATACATACGTATAATACATAAGAAACACCCAGACCAACACAAACACTTATGTTTATCACAGAAATATTTGTGTCCTACGCTGACAGAGTGGATTGTCCATATACAACGTGTATCAGAAATGCGTGGTCATATTTTAAGAGCTCATTTAGGGCATAGCATAGAACAACTTTTACTATGGGACCGAACCTGAAATCGCGAAAAAAATATCAGCTGTTCCCTACTAAATCATCGATGTCGTCGACAAAATATAAGGATCAGCTGTTTTTTTTTTCGCGATTTCAGTGTTGTTCCTGTAGTAAAAGTGGTTCAATAGCATCCCCTGAATAAGCTCTTCAAATATGACCACACATTTCTGATACACGTTGTATAATCCACTGCTATCAGTTACATGTATCAAAATATATAACTGTATACTAACACCTAGGTTTAAGATAATAAAATTGTTACTAACCCTATATGAGTTGTTTTGCTCGAAATAAAGTTTTTCTATTCTATTCTATTATTATAGGAGCAACCCCGAAATCGCGAAAAAAAACAGCTGTTCTCTACATATGTGGTCATATAAAGCGACAAAATGTAGGGAACAGTTGTAAAATTATTTTTTCAGGATTTCAGGGTTGGTCCCATAGTAAAACTTGTTCATACTGATGAGTACAATGACCCCTTAAGAGGTTTTTAATTATTTCAATAACACATAGTACATCCGGGAGGCTCGTAGCGATGCAACTACTGCGCGGATTGTACGATCTGCAAGGTTAAGCTGCACTTGCCGCGGTCAGTCTGTGGATGGGTGACCGTTTCGTTACACATCGAGACCCCTCCGTGCCTCGGAGAGCACGTTAAGCTGTCGGTCCCGGTTGTCATACGAATATCTATGGCAGTCGTTACGGGTAGTCAGAAGCTTGAAAGTCTGATAACTGGTCTAACCTCCGAATGTCAGTATTACCCAGTAACTGGGTTGCGGGGGTCTGATGGCAGTCGCTCCGTGTAAAATGCTGATGTTCAGCCGCATCTGGCTAGACTGGAAGCCGACCCCAATATAATTGGGAAAAGGCTCGGAGGATGATGATTGCATAGTACATCCGCATTTCGCCAGTTATGTTATCAAGTCCCATGTT
Organism: Asteroscopus sphinx; assembly: GCA_949699075.1. NCBI lineage: Eukaryota > Metazoa > Arthropoda > Insecta > Lepidoptera > Noctuidae > Asteroscopus > Asteroscopus sphinx. Next base: position 1,546,179 of record OX453007.1, read on the forward strand.
AATAACAAAAACAAGCATGTTGAATATTGGCTTTTCATTAATATTAATAAATAAATATTTTTTGGACATTTTTAACACAGTACCATCTAGTCCCAAACTAAACAGAGCTTGTGCTACTATGGGTACTAGACAATGGATATAATACTTTTATATATTTTTTTTGTAAATACTTACTTATAATACATAAGAAACACCCAGACCAACACAAACACTTATGTTCATCACACAAATATTTGTGTCCTGTGGGAATCGAACCCACGACCTCATGATCACCAGTCCGACCCTCGAACCACTAGACCACAGACGTCATCATATAATGAGTGTTGAGAACACACGCAGTTGAAGTAGGTAATGCATTTTTCATCAAGCAATGCTTTCATTGCTTTCAACCCGCCTGCAAAGCGTGGCGATTATGGCATATCCCCCCTTAATTGGGAGAGGCCTATGTCCAGTAGTGGACGTCTTTCGGCTGAAAAACAAACACAATGCTTTCATTTGCAGGTTTCACAGAAACAACATTTTCATGAAATTTCTTTCATGACACTTCCTAGAACTACTTTGATTTATATTGAATCTTGCATATTATCACGCCTGTTTCCCATTGGGGTAGGCAGAGACTATGGATTTCCACCTGCTATGATCCTGACACACCTCTTTCGAACATCCGCGATTTGATCGCCATACGTTCGCCGAGGTCGTCCCCTTCCAACTCTTCCATCCACACTCGCTTCATATACTTGTTTCGTCAAACTCCTCTCGTCCATCCTCTCTATATGTCCAAACCATCTTAACATACCTTTCTCAATCTTTGTCACTACATCTTCTTTCACTCCACAACGCTCCCTTATCACGTTATTCCTTACTTTATCTGATAGATTGAATCTTGATGTTATATATTTATAGTTATATATGTAGGTATGTATAATATGTATATTTGATTATATGTATAATGTACATAGGTATTTATCTATTTTTATTATATGTAATATAAGTTCGTAGTACTAAACATATTTTACTACTTTACTGGTGCATCTACCTTATTCTTTGTCTCTGCATTACCCTAAGGTTGTCTGGTAGAGAACGCCTTTGTACCCTGTTGTGCATAAAGAATTAAATAAACTACTCTTCCATACCAACCCAGAAACCCCTCTATCACTCGTACTGCACCCAGAAGCCGGAGAAACAGTAAAGGCAGCGCTAGTTGACACTGGGCTTAATGAAAAATTTCATAACGGCTACCGCCGGACAGAGATTGTGCACAAACAAAACATAGATGGCTGCCGAATATTCAAAATTCAATTCGTGCAGCTAGTGTTTTCGGCCGTATATTTCGCTCATTTAACTTGGTGTTTTAAATTCCTTGGCAATGGAATATGGCTTTAGTTTTAGTATGTACATAACTAATTTAAAAGGCAAAGAATTCTGTACCGTATCGGTCTTCATAGTTCCACAAATCGGTAAATGAGTAGTCGCATCATGGAATTGTTCTTTTTTTAGGGTTCCGAAGTCCTACAAGGAACCCTTATAGTTTCGTCATGTCCGTCCGTCTGTCCGTCTGTCCGTCTGTCCGTCTGTCCTAATCCTTTACAGCTTAATAACTTCTACAATTATAAACATAAGTAAATGAAATTTTGTTAAAAAATAGTCTACATATACAAAATCGTTTTTACGTATTTTAGGGGTGGCGTCCATACATGTGAAATGGGGATGCAAAATTTTTTTTCGCTGCACCCCCTCGTTTGGGGTATCATTGAATAGGTCTACTAAAATGAAGGTAATGTTTAATACACCATTTTTTTATCAGGTGTACCATCTGCGAAATATAGCCCGCCAAAGTGGCTTGCAATGTGTCCCCCCCCCTGCCATTTCTAAACTATCCAACGTAGAAACTTATAATCTTCCACATTGATAGACCTTTGTGAAAACTCTCTTTTAAAATTATTTCGAGTATAATGTGATTATAATTTTTTGAGTTATAGAGAGAAAACTGAAAAATACTTAAAACGTCCTAGTTCAAAGGTCATTGACCTTAGAGAAAAATGGTCATAGCAAATAATGCTCTTTTAGCTACTTTCTATTTGAATAAATCACAAAAAGAAACTTTGCATGAAACACTTCTTAAATTTGGCTTCTTGAATTTATCGCTAGATAGCGCTACTAACAACACGCTCCGAGTCGCAAATGCTGCCGATTATTGCAAAAACTAAAATAGCCATGATTAATATTCGATTTGATTCGTTTGTAATTACACCTACATAAGGAACCCTATAATACTGAGCATGGCCCGACATGCTCTTAACCGGTTTTTTCTTATGTGTGGACATTTGGACATACAATAGTAAAAGCTCCAAAGCTCCATACAACTTTTGTCAAATTTCTATCACTAGATTTTATTTTACCGTAAGTAGTCAATGTCAATAAGCTCAAATGCCCTAGTAGGCGAGCATATTAATCGTAATACCCTCACTTGCGAAAAGAAATACATAATTCTCTTCTCACAAGTCTGCTGGAACAGAATTTTGTAAAAAAATAAGTAGTACCTACCTCTGTATCTTATTGTTCTAAGTTATTTAGTACAAAAATATGACTGTTTATTAATATGCTTAATTATTTCTTAAAATAAAGTTGATCCAGAAAGTTGATTTTATGTATTTTTGTAAGTGTACATCAATTATTAAATAATAATGGCAGAATGAACGGGCATACTACCCACGCTGCGTCTTCCAGTACGCGGTCGCTACTCCAGAACTTTACAGCCCCATCGGCCATCCGTTCTGCGAGCAATATTCCCCGCCCACTGCCTCCAATTCTTCGGGCTATGTCGGTTACCTTCGTTCTCCTGCGAATCTCCTCATTTCTGATTCGATCACGCAGGGACACTGAGCCCCTCTCCATTGCCCTTTAAGTGACTTTGAGCCTTTTTATCAGGCCCATTGTGAGCCTGGATGTGACCCCAGTATAATTGGTAAAATATTCGGAGAAAGAAGATTGACGATTTGATATATATATATCGCTAAAATAACTTTAATAGTATTATTTTTAACATAAAAACGTTTGTTCCGTATCTTTTGTAGACATTTAAGTTTATCGGTATATTCCTCGTTGGTATACCGCATATCTACCAATGGTAATAAAACCATTATAACCGGAACTGGCTTGTTTGCCAGTTTCATACAAGCCGGGATGTGCTTATACTGGTTGAACCATCAATATTCGCTTGACTCAACAAACAGAATACTTTGTCTTGACGCTTTTCCTCGTGACATATGTAAGTCGACCAACACGAGGTGTGTCAGAGCCTAAAGGCAGGCAATCACTTAGTAGATCATAAAACTTACTTCGTTCCAGCGGGAGTGAGTGACAAGTTGCTAGTTCACTCACAATTACCTAAGTTGAGCCATTAACATCACTCGCTTACATACTTATGACTTACTTTGAAAGGGTGCGCACTGCGTTTTAGAAGGTGGAGCCAGCAAATAAGGTAATGAAGATTTGGTTTATGTAATAATGGTTAGTGGCAATAAGCTTGCCCCCTAACCCGTATCGGTATTACCGCAGATAATATAATACTATAGTAGTATTATCCAACTTTTAACATAACATAACATCACGCCTGTATTTCCCAGAAGGGGTAGGCAGAAGTGTAATAGTACACCCACATTTTGCCAGTTATGTTATAGTCCCATGTAATAGGGGGCGAGCCTATTGCCACTGACCGGGCACAAATCCAGACTCCGGGCTGACTGAGAATTTCCTAATGAAAAAACCCAATAACACTTTGCCCGACCCGGGAATCGAACCGAGGACCCCACGCTCAGCAGTTGCGCTTGCAACCACTAGACCAACGAGGCAGTGAAACTGTCAGTCGAACTTTTATGTAAGTGCAAAAGTAACCTTTACATGCAGATATTTTTAAGTATATAAATTAATAGCAAATATGCTTCACTTCTTTAATCACAAATCGGCATAAAAGAAACATTGCCCTAAAACGAAAAGTGTAAAAGTGGATGAAGAAAACCGACCCTGCAGCTAAATAAAAAAGAAAAACCAACTAATATATAAGAAAGAACTCTGCAAAAACTATCCTTAATAAATTCAATATATTTTTTCGTTTTTCCCAATAGATCTCTCCAACACACTAACAGTGTCCGATGCTGAAAGAACGAGCTTCACCGAGCAAGGGAAGAACAACAAAGGCATGCAGAAATTTTCCATTCCATTCGTGTTCGATTGGCCTCGCCTCGCGCCTTTGTCCGGTATCAACTAGTTCATTCTGGTTCTTTTTTCCAATTCGTATAATTTGTGCCCGACTGTGATGCTGCTTTAGCGGTGCAGTGTAGACTCACCGTTTTTTTCGTGATATTTTTTGTTTTGTGTATACAAGTTGGAGTAATGTTTGGAGTAGTAGGATTTGTTTGTAAAAGTATTTTTGAGAGTAAATGTATGTTGAATTTTTCATTGTCCAGAAGGTGTCGTTGAAGAGACTTGGCCAGGAAGGAAGGTGCTTTCATTTGAAGACAATATTAGTTAGAGCAGTGATAGCCTAGTGGTTGAACGCTTGCCTTCCATGCAGGAGGGTGTAAGTTCGATCCCGGCCCGCACCTCTGACTTTTCGAATTTATGTGCGGATTTATATTCGATTATCACTTGCTTTAACGGTGAAGGAAAACATCGTGAGGAAACCTGTACACCTGAGAGTGCTCCATACAGTTCTCAATGGTGTGTGTAGTCCGCCAACCCGCACTAGGCCAGCGTGGTGGACTAAGGCCTTAGCCTTCTCGTACTGAGAAGAGGCCCGTGCCCAGCAGTGGGACAGTATTGGGCTGGTTATGTTATTAGTTAGACAGGAAAACATCTTAATTTGTGTTTAACACATCCGTATTCGATATTATTCAGAGAGGTTTTTAACGAAGAAGATAGTTTATAGTCTTTTAGTTCTTCTATCATCTTTTATATACCACGTACATACATAATATCACGCCTGTATTCCCCGAAGGGGTAGGCAGACGTGTATAATATAGTCGACCGCACATCAATGGTAGCAGTTTGACCTTGACAGCGTCTTTATTTCGTAAGCAGTAAAGGCAGTTTTTGTAATTCAAGTGCTGCCACTGACGTGTAATTATCTGTACACCCATATTTAGCTAGATATTTGATAAGTCAATAGTAATAAGGTTGTCTGGTGGAGAACGCCTATGGCCTTAAGACCGCCTTTGTACCCTGTTGTGCATAAAGAATTAAATAAATAAATAAATAATAAAGTTATTTGGGCCAAAAAGGTGCTAAGGTGCTTTTATGCCTAACTCATTCGATTTGTTTTTATGTAATACTTAGGCATGAATTGTATGATCGATTTTTTCATTAGATTGCTTACAAAGTTTTATATGAGTTATTCTAACTCATGAAAGCAGTGTACTGTCGACAGCATGACAGTGGTAACACATCAATTCGAAAACCACCCTTACTGCTTACGAAATAAAGATGCTGTCAATGTCAAAGTGTTACCACCGACGTGCGGTTGACCGTACGTAATTTGTTTTTTTTACTACACTTTTAATAGGTCCCCTTGACACTAACAAACGTCTTAAGAAAAATACTCGAGCACACGTTCACACTATACAAGTCAAAGCGTTCCACTCCTCACATACGAACCACACGTTCAGCATGCAACTCTAACAAGCCGCCCTTACGTTACGGCGCAGTGTGAAGAGGTCCTTATGTGGCAAATCGTCGCCTTACTGTAGTTGTCACAAAAAAGAAAAATTCAGAAAGTCTACTACTTTTATTACGGGCTCTTGGCTCACTCACACAAATACTTTGAGAAATCTATTTTTTTGCTGGAAAGTGCGATTGCAATGCTTTATAGTTCCTGTGTGAGACTGATGATACTGCTGGGCAGTATCAAAGGTTAAAAAAGCTGTTATAGCAAGCAACTCGCTTGACCACTGGGGTAATTGTGTAATGCATTCACATTAAGGTGAGGTCGTGGGTTCGATTCCCACAGGACACAAATATTTGTGTGATGAACATGAGTGTTTGTGTTGGTCTGGTTGTTTTTTATGTATTATAAGTATTTATTTACAAAAAAAAAGTATATAAGTATTATATCCATTGTCTAGTACCTATACCATAAGCTCTGCTTAGTTTGGGACTAGATGGTGATGTGTAAAAATGTCCCAAAAATATTTATTTATTTATTGACATAAGCTTTCATTTTGAAATTACAGCAATATTCATTGCGTGGTACATAGTTGTCAATTTGACGGATTGTCAAAACACACGGAGCAATAAACATTGAAATCCAGATGAATGCGATCGCGAGTGAGTTACGCAATTAGGCAGCAGTATGATGACCACGATTATTACCCTTCTTTTTGAGAAGGGCTTAAAATAGGGTGACTGGGTAACAGACGACTACACTTATGTATGGCAGTGAAAGTTGGGTATGGCAGAAGAAAAATGAAAGCAGAATAAATGCAGTAGAAATGAGAGCTTTGAGAAGTATGTGTGGTGTAACTTTGAGAGATAAAGTAAAGAATAACATGATAAGGGAGCGTTGTGGAGTGAAAGAAGATGTAGTGACAAAGATTGAGAAAGGTATGTTAAGATGGTTTGGACATATAGAGAGGATGGACGAGAGGAGATTGACGAAACAAGTATACGAAGCGAGTGTGGATGGAAGAGTTGGAAGGGGACGACCTCGGCGAACGTATAGCGATCAAATCGCGGAAGTTCTCAAACAATGCCAGGTTAATAAAATAATAACGTTTATTTCACCAACAATTTATGCAACCACTTATAGCAAAACTTAAGGGCTAATATTTACGTATACAACATGGGAGCATCTGTATCCGAAGTAGGACAGAGAAGTAGAAGAAGAGAAGAAGAGTTCTCTAAACCGACGATTATGCATGACGAGGTTAATGGACGTAGATGAAGCGAAAGAGGTGTGTCAGGATCGTAGCAGTTGGAAATCCATAGTAGGGTCGCGAATGCCATGCATTGCAGTTCTTGCGGCAAATCCACTTAAGGTGAGGCATACGATGTAGGTTTTACTGGGTGCAAGCCCTACATAACCATGCTGCTTGGTAGCAAAACATGCGATAGGCACATATGCAAAAAAATGCAGTTATATTATAATGTAGTTTTAGTTTAAGTGTCATTACTGTTAGTTTATAAGTGAAAAAGTGTAAGAATATTAAAATTATGTATGAGGTAAGGGACCTACATCTGCCAATAAACTGCTTTAAGTTTGAATATTTTTGGAATAGTGATTATTTCTGTGAATAAACACTTTTTATTTTCTTTCTTTCTTCTTCTTCAAACTCAAAAAAAAAAAGTAACAGTAGCATACAGTAGCGTGTAATCGGGACGCAGCTTTTTTTTTGTATGTGGTGTTTGAGCGGTTAAAACTTCTGCTTTCGAAAAAGTGAACCTTCTAGAACTCCTTTACTTTATTGGTTGTGGTTGGAAATAATGAGCCGTGCTCCCAACAGTTAATGGCTTAAGTGTCTGTTTGAAGGGTCTGTAAATATGTATAGTTTTATAGGTGGCTGCTATTCTCACGCTCTAGTCTAACGTCTCAAGTTTCCACACATGCTTTTCTGCCTATTATTTTAATTCACCGCCATTTTCTTAGAAAGTCTAGTTTAGCCTAATTTAAAAGTCTGAGTGCACACTACTACAGTATTATAAGTAACATAACATAACATCACGCTTGTATTTACCCGAAGGGGTAGGCAGAGGTGTACCTAATAGTACACCTTTAGCTTTAGCCCGTTGGGCCTTTAGCTCGTTTCGCCATCCTATACTATAAAAATAAAAAAATAAAAAACACCCACATTTCGCCAGTTATGTTATAGTCCCATGTAATAGGGCACGAGCCTATTGCCATTGACAGGCCACAAATCCAGACTTCGGGCTTCTACTGTGAATTTCCTAATGAAAAAACCCAATAACACTTTGCCCAACCCGGGAATTGAACCCAGGACCCCACGCTCAGCAGTCGCACTTGCAACCACTAGACCAACGAGGCAGTCGGTTATAAGTAGGTTCTTATTTTTTCATTACAGTTTTTTTTATTGTTAACAAGACTTTGCCCACGTTTTCGCCCGCGTACTGAAATAAAGTATAACCTATATACTTTTGGGATAAAGAAGCTACCTAATGGTGTAATAATTATTAATATCGGTTCAGTAGTATCGGAGTTTATCGATTACAAACAAACGAACAAATCTTTCCTCTTTATAATATTTATATAGATTTTAGGTATCTGTTCTAGAGCATATTTGCCGTGCTAGTTGTTCTCTTCTTAAATTAAAGTTAATTCATAAAAATCAAGAACTTTACAATACTGGGCTACTTCAATATGCATTAAAACCACATGGGATTGTATAACTCAGTGGCGTGCATTGGTTTTCGGCCTAGGTAGGCAGGCACTAAACAGACAGAGCAAGTTACTAGAATAAAATTAAAAAATCTCGTACACATACGTTTTAAGGAGACACTGGTAAAAGACCATTACATTTGAATGACGGCACCCAGTTAGTCCAGTTACAGTTGTATTAACGTGTAATTATCATAACATTTTACCTTTTCTTGAGTCAAAGACAGATTTGATTTCGTATTTGTCTACTGATATACACTTTTTTTGATTTGTCAACAAACGAAAACTGACTGAAAGGGTTTCTCGTAATTTCTTTAAACACATATACCGAGCACTGTAATTCATCCATTTTACATAAGTTTCTTTACAAAAACCTTCACAAATCACAATAAAACGAACTACCTAATTAGTTTTTCTCTGTCTACGTAATTAATACACGATTTATGAAATTCACCCGCGCAAATAGAAACAAGAATGTCAAATACTGTCATGTGTCAATGTAAACTGGCAATAAATTAGAGTTGGGCGTTATTTAACGTCGGTTAGAGAAAATGCTTAAAATCGTTTTGTGTAAATAGTAGTTTTGTGGATGTAGTAATTTAGCGATTAATTTACGAACAAAGTTACAAAAAAGATTTACGGAGCACGAAAACAACAGATTTTACACAATTACTATATTCAATTCATTATAACATTAGATAAATAACGTTATGACGCCATCGATAATTCGATATAAGCGTATACTAAGTTTCGTTATTTTACGATAAATGTGTAGCAATGTACGGTCGACCGCATGTCAGTGGTAACAGTTTCGACATTGACAGCGTCTTTATTTCGTAAGCAGTAAGGATGGTTTTGTCAGTGTTACCACTGTCATGCAATCGACTGTACAAAAAAAATATTGTAATATATTTACCATTTACACTTAAATGTAAATAATATAAAACAATTACTATCTTTACTTCGCCATTATTTTTCTAATGTTGAGTATAGTTTTATTATAACGATCACTTTGTAGTTTGTATGGAAATAACTAGTTACACACAAAACGGTTACGTGTGAAAAACGTTACGAACGACCCATGACGCGACGAGTCGACAAGGCTACACCTGTAGAGCTGATATTGCGGATAAATTGCGAATTGTCAAATGTCAGTGTGTTACGCATGGCCGTAACGTGATTTATGTTTTTGTCGTATTACGTCGCTAAAGTAGTGTGCGTGTGTATATAGTTACGCCAAATGCTTTGATTGTGTGTAAAGTTACAGGCATTCGTGCGGCTGACCTGCCTAATGCCTGCACCTATTATGAAGTTTCGTATTGAATTCATACATTATTATTGAGTACCTATGTTAATTTATTTTTATTTAATACTCTGATTAATTTATTTAGTAGTAGTTAATATTGAATTGTAACGAGGTAGGCATTGCTTATTTGCCTATATGCAATGCACGCCACTGGTATAACTAAAGCAAGATTGAAAGATATGCAATACACTTCAATCTGCATATTAATTAGTTAATCTTCAAAGTAATTAATCATTAATACTCTTTTCTCAAGGTCAATGGAGAGGGCTATGCTCGGAGTGTCCCTGCGTGATCGAATCAGAAATGAGGAGATTCGCAGGAGAACGAAAGTAACCTAACACACACATTGGCACATTGCTCGCAGAACGGATGGCCGATGGGGCAGTAAAGTTCTGGAGTGGCGACCACGTACTGGAAGGCGCAGCGTGGGTAGGCCCCCACAAGGTGGCCCGACGACCTGGTGAAGGTCGCGAGAATCCGCTGGATGCGGGAGGCGCAGGACCGGTTGTTGTGGCGATGCTTGGGGGAGGCCTATGTTCAGCAATGGACGTCTTTTGGCTGAAATGATGATGATGACTCTTTTCTCGAGCTTATTCATCATTCATATCGTTTAATTTAGGTTTATAACCTTAAAAAATTGTTTTTTTAATTTACCTATAATTTTACCGATAGTTTTGGTACGGCCAACCGCATATCAATAGTAACAAATCCATCATAAGTGGAACTGGCTTAGTATGCAAGTTTCATACAAGACAGTCTCTGCTGATACTGGTTTTGTTACCATCGATGTGAGCTTGACTGTACAAAACCTTAAACTTAGGCATATTGTACTAAAGGTGTTTGTTCTAAAACGAGTGTGCTTTAGAGCACACGACTGAAGTAAAACTTCACTAACTTATATCTCCCTCAATACTATTTCAATGAGAACAAAGGAATGGCGGCGCGGCGCGCGTACATCTGACGGCGCTGTGTCGTGGCCAGCCGGCCTAGCGCGCGCCTCGTGCCCCGCGTCCCGCACTACCCCCTCTGTTTACCTCACTTTTCGTAACGCATTCACCAGCTTACTCCCCATATCAAGCGTGCGTAAAGAAGTGAGTTATTACCCTTATCTCTTCGCATGGGTGTCGTAAAAGGTGACTAAGGGATTCACCAGACGATGGGCAGCAGCGTTCTCTGAGTATTTAACCAACCAACTGCGATCGCCAACCCGCCTGCCAAGCGTGGCGATTATGGCATATCCCCCCCTTAATTGGGGGAGGCCTATGTCCAGTAGTGGACGTCTTTCGGCTGTAATGATGATGATGACAAGTGAGTTACGTAATTCGGCAGCAGTTCCATGAATATGTAATTAAGGTAGGTATTAAAAATAAATAAAGACATACAATTTTAAAATGTGAAATAAATAATCATATGGTAAACGTAGGATAGATTAAATCTCAACCCTTTCTTCAAAACCCAACTCGAAGACCAACAATACTACTTAATTATCACAGCAAAGGGAGCTACTAGGCGCCTGGCGGTCGATGGCACTCGTGATTCCAACCTGTGTGGAACAAAACGCCTTTGTCAGAGCCCAGACGTCCACTACACATGCCAGTGTGAAAGTGATCGTGTCATTGAGAAATTCAGGTCAATGTGTCAATGCATCCTTTGCCGTGTAGTTTTCATTTTAAGTACCGTTATAGGTAAGCAGTTTGACGTTATTTGGAAATAGCGTAAAAGGCGACCCAAACATTTATTTCTTGTCAAAAGTAAAATATTATACACGCTCAAATTATCGTTTTGGAAACGAAAACGTAGATTCTTTATCAATACCATAGTATAATAACACCAGGTAGTCTCTTCCCGTGACAGCTAGGTCACGTGATTGTCTCCGTACTACGTCATCGGCCGTGGAGCCAATAGCGGGCTGTTAGCGTGACACTTGTTAGTTTGATGTGCTGCCACTTTGTGGAAATAAATTACCCGAGCAAAATGCATTTTTTCATTTACTTTCTTCTATAAAGAATCACTTTTTAACTAGTAATTTAATATAGTTTCCTTTATTAACTAATTAGATGAATAACACGAGATAACAAATAGTTAGGCTAGTTAGGAATTTATTTTATACTAGCTGATGCCCGCGGCTTCGCTCCCGTGATATGTCGATAAATAGTATCTTATGTATTAATCCAGGACATGGTCTATCTGTGTGTTAAATTTTATCTATATTCGTTCAGCTGATTTAGCGTGATTGAAGGATAAACATTAAACAAACAAAAATTCATACTTTCACATTTATAATATTAGTAGGAAGTAGAATATATCAATAGGATAAATAAATACATTTTGAAAGAACACACCGCATACATACGTACATATCATCACATCCGTTTCCCATTAGGGTAGGCAGAGACTAAGAATTTCGTCCTGCTACGATCCTGACACACCTTCGCTTCATCTCCGTCGGTTTACAGTGCTTTTAACCTGGCCTTTTTTGAGAACGTCTGCGATTTGGTTGCGGTACGTTCGCTGAGGTTGTCCCCTGCCAACTCTTTCAGCCACTCATGCTTCGAATATTTGTTTCGTCAATCTCCTATAGACCATCCTCACTACATGCCCAAACCAGAAGAATTTGGTTTAGCTTGCAAACCGACTCTAATAATGTTAGGAAAAGGCTGAGTTGATAGCAAATAGATAAAATCGGCCAAGTGCAAGTCGGACTCGCGCAGTTAGGGTTCCGCATCGACCTGATACCCCGTTGAATTAGGTATTCGTGAGAGTTTACCAAAGATGCAGCACTGTCAGTGTCACCGTGCACAATCAGCGTGCTCCTTACTATAAAATGTGAATATTTGCATATCTTTCTTACTCAGGCACTACACATGTCGTAGTTTGCCTTGTATTTATAAAAAAAGAAAAATATCAATAGAGCATGCACTGTAAGGAAAAAACTCTTTTCACTCTGCCCCTTAGCCTGATGTGATGATGCTATTATAGGTCACATAAATTCTGAGCAGCAGTATAATGACTCATAGGTTAGATGGTATAATTCCCGTTAACATATTTTAAGTATCATTTCTGTGGTTTCCTGGCGTTCTCTTAATTTACATCAAACTAATGTTATGTTATTGAAATTGTGTAGTAGCAGACTGCAAGTTTGAAACGGTAATCAGATAACGGTAATAGGTTTACCTCCTATAAGAAAATATTTTGACACTGATAGCTTACAAAAGAGCTTCGGCATTGAAACCAAAAACTTCCCAACTGGGGATATAAAAAAACGGCCATATGCGAGGTGGACTCGCAGTAAGTGTTCCGTACCACCCATTGACCTGATACCCCTTAGAAACTGCTTTCATAAGAATGAGATTTCATCAAAAGACATCAAGCAACGGCCGCGAAAAATGAATATTTGTTTATGTTTGCCTTATTTTTAGTATTTGTTATTAAAGAACATAGTATGCACTATAATCATCGTTTTAAAGATAGATTCGGATTTGTCTCTATTAACGTACTTAACAGAATAGTTGCTTACAACATACGTCCAGTTATCAGAAGAAAGAAGCATTAAATAAAAGCGCGAGCGAAGCGAGCGCGAAATTTTTTGTATTTTTTTCATGAACAAACTGATTAGCTCTTCACAAAGGCAAAGATATTCTGTGACAAAAGAGTACGCATTTATTTGAGCGAAATCAGTTTTTGTGGTAACCTTCCGCCTAGAGCGGCCAATAGTACACGCTATATAGTAAACAACTAAATATAGAGTCACGCTATGACAGACCTATCCCTTAATATATAAAAAAATTGTGGTTGAGCGCGAGCGTAGCGAGCGCGAATTTTTTTGGTATTTTTTTGAAATCACTGATTATATTTACCAACTTGAATTTTAAGAAGAAATGCGGGTGGTTTTTTCTCTACACAAACGCTCTCTACTGTTTTCATTCTGGTTTATAACCTAGAACAATGATTTTTTAAAGTAAAATAAATATAAAATTTTTGTATAAGTCGTTTTTATTGATAAATTATTTCTAGAAGCCCACAAAAAATCTCAAAATTACCTAGTTAGACCGCTGTTTACAGAGGCCTAGTGTATAAACTTGACAACTATTAATGAAAAAGAAAAAAACATAGCGACACAGTACATATTATTCTTATTCAGTTTATGAAATACCTACCTTTTAAATTGGTCCAGTTTCGGAGAAGAAAATAGTTGAGAGCCAAACCTCGCATTATGATTTTTTGACAGGGTAAAGTGGGCATCTATTGGGTTTTTAACGCTTTTGTTACAACGGAATTATAAAATAAATAAATATAATATGCAACGTCGAGGACTGTCTTATAAAAAATTACGTTAAAAATGATTGATGATGATTTGGAGGCGATTCGTCAAGACGTCTCAACCATACTACGTCGAAGCAAACCACCAAAACAGAATCATTCTCGTGGTGAATACTGAATACCTTGCTTTAAAAAACTTTCGTGAAGACCCAGACCTGACTATCCTTTGTGCCGATAAGGGTAACGCAACGGTTGTAATGAACTCGTCTGATTACAATCAGAAAATTCAAGAGCTTTTGTCGGACAATGCCACTTACAAAAAAGTAAACAAAGACCCTACTGAGAAAATTCTCAAAAAAACTAAAGAATTAATATCAAAATACTCCGATACCTTAGAATATGACGTAAACATTCTCACTCAGTCTGAACTATTGAAAATCACACACAATATTGAAGAAATAATCACAAAAAGTGAAGTCGAAGTTGGGATTCGATCTCAGAACAAAATAATCGCATCCTACTCATTAGACTACCCAGTTACGTAGTCACTTCCTCAGACTTTCAAAATAGGCGTTCTTATTTTTAAAAATCGTCGTCTAGCTCCCTTTGGGTATAGTGTGATGATTCTTAATTTAGGTTGATGATTTTAATAACCGCTATTAGAATCCGTTGTTTTTTTACATCAGATAAATACTGTCTCATAATATAGCTTTCGTGTACACGTCTTGTTCTACTACTCACCTTCTATAAAGAATAGCGTGATGATTTATACTGCAGTTTCTGAGCAGGACCTTAAGAAATGTTTATGCAAAATTTCAATGAAATCGATCCAGTAGTATTTGCTCCAACCCTAGACAGACATACAGACAAACAGACAGAAATTCTAAAAATTGCAGTTTTGGCATCAGTATCGTTCCTAGAATGCTTAGCAACAAATTTTTCAAAAAAATGTGAGAGGGCTTGATCTCAAAGTACATCGTGAATTCGCGACCATCCTTAAGGTTTCCTCAAGACTGGAAATATATTTACCAAGACCTATACAATTATCCGTCGCGGCGTTATTTATTTCCTCAAGATACATTGAGGAAATGTCTAACAATACTGATTCTGATTATATTTGTAGGAACCCTTGAAGGCGGCCTTGACTGAGTTTGAGTCTAGAAAAGTTTGAAGAAACAACTTAGAATATGGGTGTATGTTTCTCATTTCCAAAACGAGTCAAATTTTAGGGTGTGTACGAATGTATCAAGAAAAATATTGGAAGGTAAATAGTCATCATCTCAGCCGGAAAAAGTCCACTACTGGACAAAGGCCTCCCCCAAAGGGGGGGGGGGGGATATGCCATAATCGCCACGCTTGGCAGGCGGGTTGGCGTTCGCAGTTGGTTGTTTAAATACTCAGAGAACGCTGCTGCCCATCCTCTGGTGAATCCCTTAGTCGCCTTTTACGACACCCATGAGAAGAAAGAGGGTGGTGCAATTCTTTACGCCCGGCACCACACGGACGGTAAATAGTATTGCAACACTATTTGTCTTTGGTATGCTTGATGGTAGGCACTAGAGGTTTAAGCGCACCTTTGTGTAACGGAATGCCTTTGTCTGTTCACTACGATGCAACGTCTGGCATAAATGAGACATAGGCGATGGAAATTCTTTTTGCCCTAAGCAGATGCTTTTGTCCACATTTTATATAGTTTGTTATTGTTTTGTTTAGTTTGCTGTCAAGATTTAGCTTTTAAATTAGTCTTAAAATTGATAGTTTCTTACGAAGCACCTACATCTATAAGTTTTACCCAGTTTGTATGTAGGTATAATGCGATCATCGAAGTAAACTACCCAATGTATACTTAATAAGCTAAGCATACATCGTGATCAATCTGGTGTGGATTGGCGCAATTTACATAGAAATAGGTAGCATATGCAAGTACAATGGAGTTAGTGAAGTGCTCTCCAATGCAACGCCGGGTAAGCAGACACCGAACGTCTTCGCAATCTGGTGGAACGTATTAGAAAGATCAAGCATGGATGTAGTATGAATATTAGGATTACGCCAAACTTTGTCATCGAAGAAGAAAATGTGTTTTATTTGTCACTATCAAATATAAATCGCAGAAGATATAATTGAATAGATTAAGGATAAGCCCAAAATTTTCCGCAGTTGTGAAAAATTTGAGATGAGTATCCATAATCACCAATCACCATCGCTGATATTTAAAGTTTTTTTTAAAGCCTATATTTATCTTACTTCGTTGTCCGTCTGTCTGCTACGAATATTGCAAGTCAATTTTAAGCCAGTTAGTTCCTGTTGTCCAAAAAGGCTTAAATTTTGCATCAATAATATGAATGAACCTACAGGTTTTGTTTTTTTTATTATTTATTTCGAGTATACTTTAGTATATAAATATATACTTTTTTCGGGTATGTTTGCCGACGCGAGGGTGGATGATTTTTATGCTATAATGCGCAAAAAGTCAGCCTCACTGATTCATCGAATTCGATTCCTAAAGATGGTTGCTGAGAGACCAGAATCTGCAGTTGTAGGTAGACTCATCAGGCTGCATGTGACCTGATGAGCTCTTTATATATGTCGCTTGTTATAACTATGTATTGTGATGTTATGAATGTTTGTTTGTTTTAAATATCTGTGACTAATTTAAGATAAATATTGTTACTAACAAAATTATGGACACTCTTAGTCTGTTTTTTTTTTATGGGCTCCCCAGCCCCACAGCTAAGTGACGCCCCCATCAGTAAGAAAATGATAACTGGTTGTGTGTGTACATCATTATTGTAAAGCTGGTTGCATTGAAGTATTGCAGAATAGAAGTAAAGGTACTGTTTAATCAGAATATTAACTTAGTAAAATATAGTTAGCTGTAGTTATAGAAAGAAAAAAAGTGGCTGTTTTTTGCATTTTCTATCTAAAACTACAGCGGGATTAAATTACAGAAGCTTTACTTCAATTCTGTGCAACCAGATTTTCGATAAATGATGTACACAGCGAATAATATATTTTTTACTTATGGGAGTGCCACTGAACTGTATGGGAGCCCCTTAATTAATTTATGCTGCGCCCGTTCTTGTTACCCCTTCTAACACCCACAAAACTAAATATTCCAGTCTTAAATAAAATATATCATTAACTCTCTTCTTTTTAAATGCACAGACATTAACTTGTTAACAACATATAAAAACTTCAAGTCTCCAAAGTGAATTCTTAAAGAAACCCACCCTAAGTACAGTACACTGATGTATACCAGCATTACAATGTACATACAAAATGTAGCTATTGACCCAGTTAGCGGCAGGGCTGCCATGCACTGCATTACACGTAACTCAGGTTAAGCACACTTTAATTAGCTGCTGGCGTTTCGGGAAAATATTTTTTTAAATGTAGTTGTAAGCATTTGGGTAGAAATGATGGAAATTGCGCAATAAAACCTTCATTACTATGAGTTACAATGTTGTTATATAGACCAATAGTTGTATCCTATGACACAAAGAACTGTTATTGTGACAATTTACTGCAATAAAGAAAACATGAAAAATAGTTGCTCGTTAATATAAGGCACAATTTTTTTTTTTTCTCTTTACAAACTTCCAGTTTCTTTCAAAACTTACAACTTGAATAAAATAAGTTGTTATTTTTATGCCAAATAGCGATGTAAGCCTACATGACTTCAATATTATTTTATCTATAAATCATGATTCTCATACGGTAGCCCTGCATGCATCACAATTCCGCAGCACTTGTGGCGAGATATCGAGAGTTTCGGCATCTAGTGATCGCCAACCACTCGAGTTTGTTCGATACTCCTGCTGCTGCAAATTGTTCCCAACTACTCGATACTTAAGTTTTTACTAAGAACACACGAGTGGGCAAGACTATTGGTATTTGCGAACGTGAATAGTCAAATAAGAATGTTGCTTATTCGTATTATGAGCTCATGTGCATGTCTGATATCTGGTGTCAAGCTATTGTTATATCGTTGGTTATGACGCTATTTTTAACGTCATAAGAATCCATTTAAAATTCTATTTCAATAACTACAGATCTAACAATAACAGCAACTAACTCCGAAATTCAGTACATTACAATTAAATTTGAAATAAAGCTGCAAATGCGTAACGAACTTTTATGAGCGTTTAGCGCAAGCCCGACTTTTGTTCTTACTTAGTTTGAAACTGTTGCTACTGGTCCGTTCATTTCAGTAATATGGGAAAATTTTGTTCAAAAATTACTGAAAGCAGAAATGAAAACAGTATGAAAATATGGATATACTCGTACTTTGAGGTAGAAATGAGCTTTGAATAAATCTGTAAGAGTCAATAAGAGGGATTGAAATACGTTAGTTATAAATTACAAGCCAAGCAGTGCTTAAATCTGTAAATAGAACGGTTGCGTCCATGTGGTGCCGGACGTAAAGAATTGCACCACCCTCTTTCTTCTCATGGGTGTCATAAAAGGCAACTAAGGGATTCACCAGAGGATGAGCAGCAGCGTTCTCTGAATATTTAAACAACCAACTGCGATCGCCAACCCGCCTCCCAAGCGTGGTGGATTATGGCATACCCCCCCCCCTTTGGGGGAGGCCTTTGTCCAGTAGTGGACGTTTTTCGGCTGAGATGATGATGATGAGAACGGTTGCAGTTTTTATTGGTTACACAAAAGTAAGTAATGTGGCAGTAGGCTGGCCATGTCTGTCGAAGGACCGGTAGCAATTAGTACAGACGAGTCCTTGATTGGAGACTGCGAAACGGAAAACGCAGCATAGCAAGTGATCCGATGACCTGAAGAAGGTAGCTGAGGGGACTGGATGCGGAAAGCTGAGGACCGAGTGTTGTGGCACAACTTGGATGAGGACTATGGCCAGCAGTAGACCGAGTTAGGCTGAGTTAATGATGATGACATAAACATGGTGGGAGCGTTAACATCGGATCATCGTCATCATCATTATTTCAGCCGAAAAACGTCCAGGGGGATTGCTATAATCACTTGGCAGGCGGATTAACGATCGCAGTTGTTTGGTTAAATACTCAGAGAACGCTGCTGCCTATCCTCTGGTGAATCCCTTAGTCGCCTTTTACGACACCCATGAGAAGAGTTAGGGTGGCGCAATTCTTATGTCCGGCACCACACAGAACATCGGATAGTGTCAGTGTAAGTGAGTTCCGAAACCACCTTGGTGAGATTATTACAAGTCATCAGAATATTCCAAGGGATTCAGAATTTAAATATGTAATTAATAGTTTTTATCTTAGAAGAAGGAATTGCCTGGTTTAATAGATTACCTTTATAAATTTAATGTTATTTTACATGAATCTAAGATGATCCCTCCAGCTCAGCATAACAATAAAGAAAAATCCAGCTCTTTGCTTTCAAAACAATACAATTTTGATACCCCTTAATATTTCATACACACCATTACACAGAAGATCTACGCGAAAAATTCACCTATTACACACAACGAGTGAATTAAAAATGAATTCAAAATAGTCCGCGTTGTCACATTGTGGGAAATTAAAGACTTTGAACGGCCCACCGACTCAACTTTTGATAGAAAAAGTTGGTCGGGGGCGCGAGTGATAAACACAATTAAAGCTCCTTTTCACTCAATTGGGCTGAAACTTTTAAAATTCCCTACATCTAACCTTCAGAGCCCCACCTTTATTAATCAGGAACTCAATTAAATATCTTTTTCACGCCAGTCCAAATATATTTTTGTTTCCTTGGACGGGAAGTCCGATATGAACTGGGATTTACATATTTTGATGAGGGGCTGTACAAATACAGGTCAAGTGAGTTGGCAACGCTGGAAGGGAAATGAAAAAGGAAAGTTTTGAGGACTGAAGGCCGGAAAAGGTTTAACAAAACTTCATTTAATATTTCAAGTTGTTTTAGAAGAGAAAATGAAGTCATCATCAATCAACTCAGCCTATCGCAGTCCACTGCTGGACATAGGCCTCTCCCAAGTTGCGCCACAGCACTCGGTCCTCTGCCTTCCGCATCCAGTCCCCCCCAGCCACGTTTTTCATGTCGTCGGTCCACCTGGCGGGGGGGCGCCCTACGCTGCGTTTGCCGATTCGCGGTCTCCACTCAAGGACTCGTCTGCTCCAGCGGCCATCGGTCCTTCGACAGACATGGCCAGCCCACTGCCACTTCAGCTTACTGATCCTACAAGCTATGTCGGTCACTCCGGTTCTTCTCCGGATAATCTCGTTACGGATTTTATCCTTCAAAGAAACTCCAAGCATAGCTCGCTCCATAGCTCGCTGAGCGACTTTAAATTTGTGGACTAGCCCAACTGTCAGTGTCCACGTCGAAAATGAAGTAAAATCTATATATTAATAGGCAAAGAAAAAACGGTTCTGGAGGCTTAATAGTACGAGTTTTACACTTACAAATACTTTCATAGTTTTCGTCGACTTTTATTCACAAATTACTCGCTGAATACACCATTTATTGAAAATCCTTTTTTAACAATTGAAGTACAGGTACTGTAGTTTAATTAAAAACTATTAACTTTGTAAATTATAGTTCGCTGTAGTTGTATATACAAAATATGCGAAAAACGGCCACTTTTACCACTTTTTATATCTACAACTACTGCGAACTATAATTTAAAGAGTTAAAAGTTCACTTCGATACTTCCATCGAATTCGACGACTTTCATTCATTAATCAGTAGCGCCCCTGGCGGATACGAGGAGGAACTAGTAGTTTATGAATGAAAATTGACGAAAACTATGAAAGTATTTTAAAGTGTCAAACTCGTACTAGGCCCCCATTATCTTTACTTCAATAGTTACAAAAAACGATTAATGATGTATTCAGCGAGTAATAATAATTGTTTTACTGATGGGGGCGCCACTTGGCTACTACATTGCCCTTAATAAAATAAAATAAAAAGTTTTCTTTTCGACATAGTTCATTCATAAAAATGTAATGAATTACCGGTCGAATTTCCTAACTATAAATAAGTGAAAATAATTCATTGTTTTTAAAAACATCTAAAAATACAACATAGTTAATGTGCAGTCGATTGCACATCAGTGGTAACACTTGAATTACGAAACCGCCCTAACGAAATAAAGGTGCTGTCAAGGTCAAACTGTTACCAGTGACGTGCGGTCGACTGTACATAAGTAAACGTTTCATTATGCAAGAAATATTTAGGTCGCCCCCAACTTATCTTCACATAACATAAGGAAAAGTATGCAAGGTTTAACCAACAATAGGATTATAACACCTTTTCCCGGTAGCACCTGTTTCCAAAAAGGGAAGCGGGAAAGCATATGGGCTTCATAAAAACCGTTTGACGGATCCCAGGAACTGTGTGAATTAATCACTATTTTCGGTAATACGTGCATTCACAGACATAGTAAAAAATATAGACGAAGTGCTGCGAACAATCATAGTAAAGCCAATAAAACCGTGGTTCTCCGTGTACAAAAATGCGCTCACGCACACACATGAACCTCAAACCGTGCCCACCGCTCTCAGTACACATTTCGGGGCATCGTCCAGTAAGTATCGCAAAAACAAATATCCTTCAGGTGCATGTGTGTCCGTGAGCGCTGGTTTGTACAGGGAGGAGCATGGTTGTTGTTGGCTTCACTATGATTGTTCGCAGCACTTCGTCTATATTTTTTACTATGTCTGTGCGTGCAGTAGAAAAAATTACAGAGAATATAAGGTAAGAAGTATGAAATATAATGAAATTTGAGATGACTCTATACTTAGCTAAGTAAATAAAGTCCTTCTTGTTCCACTTGAACTTGATATTTAGCTGCAGTTTAAAATAAAAACCAGCCAAGTGCGAGTCGGAGTCGCGCAGTAAGGGTTCCGTACCACTTATTGACCTGATACCCCATAGAAGTTGATTTAATTTACGAAAGATCATCAAAAGACATCGACGCACTGTGCGCGAAATGTGAATTGTTGCATCTTATTCTTACGCAGGTACCACCACATATATCTATGTTTGCTCTATTTTAACAATTTTTTGCTAAACTACACAGTATGCACTATAATCAAACCAAGTTTGACGCTGGTATGTATTACCGTTTTGAAGATAGAGCAGGAACAAAAACGTTGAAAAAATTCATGTTTTTCGAGGTTTCTTGTATGGGGACCCCATTGATTTTAGACTTTTTTTGTTTCTGTATTTGTTGTGAGAGACACCATAGTACCTAACACATATTCTGTGAAAATTTCAACTGGTTATCTATTACCGATACAAAGATACAGCCCTGTGACAGACAGACGGACGGACGGACAGGGTAGCGTGAGTAATAGGGTCCCGTTTGGCACCCTTTGGGTACGGAACCCTAAAACCAATCATAAAATACTCAACCCCATACCATAACTAGCCCATTACTGTCCCACTGCTGGGCAAGGACCTCTTCCCAGAATGAGAACTGTAATATGTTGGTAGAGGATGTCTTGATGTTCAGAGAAACTCAGTAAAATACATGTAGAACAAGTTTATATTATCCAAGTCTCCATAGTGATCGAATCAGAAATGAGGAGATTCGCAGGAGAACGAAAGTAACCGACATAGCCCGAAGAATTGCCAAACTTAAGTGGCAGTGGGCGGGGCACATTGCTCGCAGAACGGATGGCCGATTGGGCAGTAAAGTTCTGGAGTGGCGACCGCGTACTGGAAGGCGCAGCGTGGGTAGGCCCCTCACAAGGTGGACCGACGACCTGGTGAAGGTCGCGGGAATCCGCTGGATGCGGAAGGCACAGGACCGGTCGTTGTGGCGATGTTTGGGGGAGGCCTATGTCCAGCAGTGGACGTCTTTCGGCTGAAATGATGATGATGATGAAGTCTCCATAGTAATGCCAAAAACTAATACATTCAATTATATTTATATTATGCTAATGACCCAAATCCGTGCGTCACTATGTTACTGTAGATTAGTAAATGTAGCGGTGCAACTGTCAATTAAGGCAGTATGCCACACCTCCCCCGAAAAGGTGCCATTACAGAACTATTCAAGCTTTAGTCCACCACGCTGGCCTTCTGCGAGTTGTCGGACACACCATCAAGAACTGTATAGAACACTCTCAGCTGTGAGGAAATCACGATGTTTTCCTTCACATTTAATGCAAATGATAACCAAATTCTGATCCTCAACCCCTAATTCCTGGTCAAGTCACTTACACCAAAATTCTATAGCCAGGACTAGACTGTATGTCCAACGCATTCACCCTGCGACTCCCCAATTGATTCAATTTTCCGTTCAATAAAGCTAGTTAACGCGTGTCGGATACACTTAGATCAATATTACTAGGCCCAGAATATCTGGAATTGGATTGGTGGTTCGTCAGAAGTGATAAGCCTTGCTAATCGAGCGTGATGGTTCTGGTGGATGAAATAAAATTCTGTTCAGGACAGTTCCTAAATATATGTATTATTATAGTTTTATTATAATAAAACAAGTTTAACCGGATTACATCATCGCGTATATTTATATTGGTTTTCCTGACGTTTCGTTTCGTTTTATTTTAATATGAATGAATATAATGAATAATGAATATTTTTGGGACATTTTTACACAGCACCGTCTAGTCCCAAACTAAGCAGAGCTTGTGCTATGGTTACTAGACAATGGATATAATACTTATATACTTTTTTTTTCGTCAATACATACTTATAATATATAAGAAACACCCAGACCAACACAAATGCTTATGTTCATCGCACAAATATTTGTGTCCTGTGGGAATCGAACCCACGACCTCGTGATCAGCAGTCTGACCCTCGGACCACTAGACCACAGACGTCGTCAATAGAGAAAATGGTTGGCAGCTACCACCTGTTTGGAACCCAGTCCTAAAAATATTCAAGTCCCAAACAGCACGCCACATTGTAAAACATAATTATACTGTGAGTGACTACTACGTACATCGAAACGATTTTAATTATTAAAAAAAACCGTGTGGTAGATCAAAATATTTTTTAGAAATATAAGTAAAGACGCTTGTCATCTTAATCATCCTGCGACTACGAAACCTGCAAAGCTTTCGAAACGTCAGGAATAACAATTTAAATAATGTACGCGATGTAATCCGGTTAAACTTGTTTTACTATAATGTGTAGTGATCGCGAAAACCTAAGAAAATTCTATCTCTGGTAGGGTAAATCGTAGATAGATTGGATATTAATTTTGGCGGTAAGTAATGCTCAGAATGTTATCCACTCTGCAGACCTCATCAGTCTGGTTTTGTTTTTCATAAGTCATCCATCAACCCATTACTGTTCCACTGCGGGGCACGGGCCTCTTCTCAGAATAAGAAGGTTAAGGCCATAGTACATCAAAATAGTCATAAGTAAGGGATTTTGTTGATAACATGGAAATTAACTTGATAGTCAATTTACACCGAGCTACAATTTCTTATTTTTATTGACGGATTGTATTCAAAGCATAATCAAAAATACGCTTTTAAGTCCAAACTCAAATACTAGCATTTAGTTAGTTCTCACTTTTCAAATCGAACCTATATTGAAAACACAGCTCTCTACCTATATAGAGGGCGAGGACATCGTTGCGTATCTAGATTCCGCAAGATAGCTGCAGACTTTACTATCTAGATCCCATTTCACAGGCAGCTGAGACCTAGTACTTACCCTATGTACCGTCGTAGACCAAACACGACCCTTTGGCGCGGTTTAATGAAAAAAACACAATTTTGTACTGACCTGCGTTATAAATGCTCGCAATTTAGGCGACGCAGGCCACACAGGCGCCTTGTAAATGTTAGCTACGCTTGTTTTTATAAACGAATTTTTGTTAGCTTTGGTTGGAGTTATGTTGTTTTTTGTAGCCACAATGGTTTTTGTAATCAAAAGCGAGTTGCTTAAAGGTGTCTTTGATTGCAAAAAATAAGTGAATCTCAAAATTTTAAAAGACTTTTCACAAAGATTATGCTAGCAGAATTTAATGACATATAAGTTGTGCTAGATATTACTGTCATGGGGTGCTGGCCAGAAAACCTCCACGTGTGCCTGACGGCTGCTTGTCCTTCTGGACACGTCTGGAGGGAACGGCAGTTGTTTGGCCGGTCCATCCCGGGTACGGGCAATAAAATCCTTTCGAGAGATTAACCTTCGGGGGATTTTATTGCCTGTGGCGAATATTCAGGCGCGGGAGGGGCCCGTTCTGGGCCAGTGGGGAGTTACTCCACGTGTCCCTCTGTTGCCAACAGAGGGCACAGTGGAGGAGCAGGGGCGGGCCCGGTGTGCACTCACCCTGCCACTGGGCAGGCAGCGGGGGGACTGTCTTTCCCTGCCCCCGTCGATGTCCTAACCCCAGGAGTGCCCGCTGAGTAGTGTTCTCGCGCCTCTTGGGACCGAGGGTCTTGGCTTCACCGCCCAGACCACGAGGAAGAAAACCTCTATAAAAAATTACGGGAGGTAGGGCTTGCGAGCAGCAGACTCCGGGTAGTCTGCTGTCCGACCAGCAGCTGGCGTAGCTGGCACAGCCGGCGTAGTTGGTGCAGCTGGTAAAGGCCCATGAAGTGAGGTGGCGTGCAGGGTTCCGTGTGCGCTACCGAGGAGGGTGAGACCGACTTTAGGCCGCACGAGTAGAAGGGGCTCGCCTGCTTGTGGCGGGCCGGTACCTGTCGGGGGTGGTTGTGTGACTCACGGGTTCCGACGCCCCCGGCTAAGGTAGTTGAAGGAACACCGTGGTGGTTTTAGTCGGTAAGAGTCCGACACTGGCTTCGCCTACCCCGGGCGGAGTGCGTCCAAGAGGATTTGCCCACGGCAAAAAAAAAAAAAAATTACTGTCAAAGCTGACTATAATAAACACAGAAGTTCATTTACAACTCAGTTAAGGCTATAAGTATATTGGTTGTAGTTAGTGCTCAAATTACGACGCAATCGCTCGGTTGGCTATTTGAATCGATAGGCATCCAATCGGCTAATCCTGCTAAACGCTACATAATATCGGTAGTCACTTATTCTAAACTAAGTACGATCATACTGAGTGACCTTTATCAACAAAGCTGTGTACTTATCACAAATAATTGATGCCAGAACAGATTTGAGAATGTTCAGTGCAGTAGGTACACATTCATGTATTTTCGATCTCAAATAAACCAAGTTCTTATTATTTTTTGTAGCAACTCTTTTTAATAGGGTGTTTTATTCTAACATAAGAGTGCCTACCTATTGTTCTACTAAAACACCTTAAGTAACACTTAATTATAATGATTAATACGGAGATTCAAGCCTTAGTAATTACGTTTACTGAAGCTTTTTACGTTACGTTTAATAATAATAAACTAAATTACTCGGCGGGATTAAAAAGATCAACAGTAGCTAGATACTTATTTCTGGTGTTATTAAAATTTGAAACCACAGTTCCAAACACCAGTTATAGTAGACCAATAGTCTCTTTGTAAGAACAACAATGAATGTGAGCGCTAAGACTACCAAAATAAAGGTTAAAATAATTTCATTTTACAAAAATCCTTTGCTGTTATAAGTATGCATAAGATTAGGTGGGCGAAATTTTAACAAAAAATTCAAGATTTTTAGAGAAATACTATTGATCCTTTTAGTCCCCGAAGAATAATTTTCGGCATTCAAAATATTTTTTAAACCCCGGAATAAAATACAACATTTCTAAATAGATCATTTGAAATCGAGCTACGCTACGACTATCACTAAGCAATTTGAAAATCGATATTGTTAATTAAAATACTTCTTATTACATTACTGGTTCCTAAACAGGCATACTATACATACAGGCATGATGTTACTTGTAGAACGTTGGGAGAAGACGGTTTTGAGATGAAAATAAAGGCTGACGATGCATCCAACAGTCCGAATGGCGTGGCCGCATTCCAAAATCTATCAGTGAATTTTCAAAACCTATGTTATTTTTAGAACAAGTCTAGCTTTTTTGGATGTAGTCATTAAAACGGTGTTTGAATGGATGCATCGTCAAAACGAACCATAAGTGTTTTATTATTCATCATCATGAAAAAAAAACTATTGTTATTTTATTTTATCATTCAGTTGATTTTTACCAGTTTCAGTATATTAGTTTAGGGATATAGTTATATTACTAGATTGAGATCATGTCATAGTTATATCTCTAGTGCGGTAGTTATGAAAAGCTTTCGTACAGCCATCGTACGGTATATAAGTATATACATCATCATCAGCATTATTGTCCCAATGCTGGGCGTGGGCCTCTTCTCAGAATTAGAAGGGTAAGGCCTTAGTCCACCACGCTGGCCTACTAAGGGTTGGCGGACTACGCACACCATCGAGAACTGTATGGAGCACTCTCAGCTATGCAGGTTTCCTCACCATGTTTTCCTTCACCGTTAAAGCAAGTGATGAATTCGAAAAGTCAGTGCAGGCCGGGTTCGAACTCACACCCTCCTACATGGAAGGCAAGCGCTCAACCGCTAGGCTACACAGCTCATAAGTATATTATTAAGGATATAATTAAATTACGGCTTATATCTATATATCGTACTGTGACACATACACACAGAGAACCGCTATGTTTGTGAATGAGACTTCTAAAACACGCACTGACAAAACTATTAGTTACGTTACGTAATGTTTCTATGCAGCTGGTGCAAGTAACGTTTGTGATTACAGGCCTTTTTTATTGTGAGGAGGTATCTTTTAAAAGGCTACAGGTCTCCTGGAGAGGCCGTTGTGTGTGGGATATTTACCGCACTGAATCCCCCCGGTGGCCACCTTCAGAAAGAAAGAAATAAAGAAAGAAAAAACATCTATTTGACACAACTAAAACACCGAAAAAGTAATAAGGGTCTCCGTGAATTATGTCTTCGGAGACGCATCACAGGCGTTGCCCAGAAAGAGTTATGTGCTACGCCTATAAGACACGTCTCAAGGGAGACTTCTTGGTACTCATGGTGACACGTGAACGCTACGTGCTGCCGCCATCCCTGAGGTCACTCAGTGGACATTCAAAGCCAGTGATTACAGGCCTAGGTGTCACTTACAAGACACATTGTTGAAAGGCTGTCATTACACTATAACAGTTCTGTTCAGGCTATCGATTTCAAAGCTTTATTCTCTAGGGCAGCAGAACAAAAGCAGCGTAGGAAAAAGGGCCAACACAGGACGTTCAGTTGTTATCAAACCCGTAAGCCGGGATTAAAATGTATGGGCCCGAGGAATTTTTAATTTCACCCTCTAACTGGAGCCTCCGGACATGTCCGGACATGTCCGGCTGTCCGCTGTTAGCGTCGCCCTTTATATTATTAGGACTTGTTGAATTGTATCAGATTACTTTGTATTGGATTTATGTAAAGCAGATTGAATGAAAAATACGTACTTAGGAAAATGTAAAATACCGATTTTAATACATGTTTTGACGATGTGTTCATTAATCTGCGTAAAAAATGAACTTTTCTCGTTGATCTCTTAAATAAAAAGGTAGCTTGGTTTTGTGAAAATTACATGTAAATAATAATATACAACTATACTACTAAAAAGCGCAGCTGTGGACTGTCTCCCGTTGGTACCCCGACCCATCTTAGACTAAAGTTGTCAAAGAAGTGACTGCAAGCTGGACCTGTGTCCTCTGGCAAGCCTTCTAAAGGTCCGGTTCATTTTCGTTTGTACTTCTTTCTCACGGAAGATAAGCCATAATTAAATTAATACAGACAAAAAATTATAATAAATTCAGTTATTTGGGAACAAACAACATTATAAAATAAGAAATAACAGTGGTCAGTTACACTATTAGTTTGATAAGTTGAAATTACGTTACAATAGTTACGTTATTTGTAAATCAGCAACAAAACCAATCAAAAGCTGTTTAGACCTAAAACAAAGATCCGAGCAAACACTAAACAATTAAATTGTTGAAGCAGTTACTTTACTAACAAATACTCTGCGTACTAGAATCCATCAGAAAAAGACTCGAGCAACACCGAAGAAAAATACGCCACTCTGGAAGCCAAAAATAAAACACTCTCGCACAATTTAGCATAGTGTCAGGGAGTGTCAGGGGGCGTCAGGGGTGTCAGGGGGTTGACAGCCGTCATGCCCTAATCCTCGGTCCGTCAGGCCATTTAACACGCTAGGCTAGGATAAAAGCAATGTCCCTCTGCATACGCGATGTATTAAATATTCATACTACTACAGAAATAAATGGCAGTTACGTAGGGTAAGGAAGGACAAAGAGGTGAATTAAGAGTGACTTGTTTGGTTTACGGTGTTTATTTTGGTATTTATGAGGTTGAATTCCAACCTTATCAACCATTATGATATTTTTTAAAGGACATCATTCTCTTTTCATAAATTTTTGGACCAAAATCTAAATAGTTGTAATAGAACTACTCATTTTTGAGCATTTTTCATTAAGACGACTTGGCTGTACCATTTTTTTTTCACTTCCAATATTTAACAGTTTGCTGCGGCTGCCTGCCTGTTGATTTGTGAAAATTTTAATAATATTTTGAAGACGAAGTGCTGCGAACAATCATAGTGAGCCAAAAAAACTATGCTCCTTCGTGTACAACCAGCGCTCACGCACTCACTTGCACCTCAAACCGTGCTCAGCTCACCCCTCTCAGTACGCATGTCGCGGCATCGTCCTGTAAGTATCACGAAAGCAAATATCCTTACTTAACACTTATGTTCATCAGTCATCACATAAATATTTGTGTCCTGTGGGAATCAAACTCACGAACTCGTGATCAGCAGTCCGACACTCGAACCACTAGACCACAGACGAAATAATGTACAATGTCTAAATATTACATAATATACCTGCTGAAAATTACAGTGACTGGTTCATCATCATCATCACTTCAGCCGAAAGACGTCCACTGCTGGACATAGGCCTCCCCCAAGCATCGCCACAACGACCGGTCCTGTGCCTTCCGCATCCAGCGGATTCCCGCGACCTTCACCAGGTCGTCGGTCAACCTTGTGGGGGGCCTACCCACGCTGCGCCTTCCAGTACGCGGTCGCCACTCCAGAATTTTACTGCCCCATCGGCCATCCGTTCTGCGAGCAATGTGCCCTGCCCACTGCCACTTAAGTTTGGCAATTCTTCCGGGCTATGTCGGTTACCTAAAATTACAGTGACTGGTTAGTGAGTGGTTTACTCCCTGAGGCTGAGCGTGCAGCAACACTATAAAAGCATCGCTTCAAAAAATATATTCTAAGTCATTCCAATCAGAGTCCGATCAATTAACAAGCTCTGCCGATGCCTGCGGGGATCATACTCAAATACCGATAAAGCCCTTCAATGAGGGATATAGAAACATTACACGTGCCAGTCGTTTGACACCCGCCGTCTGAAAGGGATTTAGGTAACGTATTTTTATTTTTTAAACCATACATTATACGTACTATGTATAAAATTCAATTATTTAATTTATTGTGATCGAATCAGAAATGAGGAGATTCGCAGGAGAACGAAAGTAACCGACATAGCCCGAAGAATTGCCAAACTTAAGTGCCAGTGGGCGGGGCACATTGCTCGCAGAACGGATGGCCGATGGGGCAGTAAAGTTCTGAAGTGGCGACCGCGTGCTGGAAGGCGCAGCGTGGGTAGGCCCCCCACAAGGTTGACCGACGACCTGGTGAAGGTCGCGGGAATCCGCTGGATGCGGAAGGCGCAGGACCGGTCATTGTGGCGTTGCTTGGGGGAGGCCTATGTCCAGCAGTGGACGTCTTTCGGCTGAGATGATGATGATGATGATGATGTGGAGCTGCGCATCCGTATCATTGGTAAATCCCAGGGATCTGCGAACAAACTGAAGATAGTGTTGTAACTGCCGCAAAGACGTGTCCTCAGAGAGGCTTATCTTTTTCTAATGATGTCGGCGAAACCATCAATATTTGTTTCGACAAACATCCCTGACGCACTACACTGCCACGGCAGCCTCAGCAGTATTCTCAGTGCGTTATTATATTGGAGACACAGGTGTTGCCCGCTGAGTAATATTGACCAACAGGCCGCATGTGAGAAAAACTGACAGTAAGGTTTAAACATGGTTTTGTTCATCGTGCAAACCTGCGGGCCAGCATGTTATAACGGACGAACAGCGACCTACGTTCTCTCTCAATGTCACAATTATCTTTAAGATCTTCGGTGACCCAATGGCCCAGAGATTTGAACTTATTTACCCAAATTTTCAGCCAGGTTATGAAAGTAGCTGGTGGGGACTGGTTGCGGAAGGCTGAGAATCGAGTGTTGTGGCACAATTTGGGAGAGGCCTATGTCCAGCAGTAGACTGCGATAGGCTGAGTTGATTGATTGACCCTTTGTAAGTAATCACACAAGATTTACGTTCTTATAAACTCTATGAAAGTAGGATTGGAGTAAACCACAATACAACAACCAACCAAAAACCCAGTGATTACAGAGTGACTCAATAATTAATTATACGTATAATCTCATGTATATTGCAGATTAGTGACGTCAGCGTCACTCGCGTGTCGCAGCGACAGCTTACCAAGGATTACCTTGTTTCAGATACAAGCATTAAAATGTACGTTATAGAGCTTTTAGAAAGTTTGACGGCAGCGATGAGCTGAGTAGAGCACGGATGAAAAAACCTACCCTGTGCGCGTCTGATCACGCACAGGGTAGGATTCCATAGTCAGCACAGGCTCATACTTATAGAACTTTCACAAGACATAAGAAATCCAAACAAAAATCAATGTAGCTTTCCTACTGTAATAAAAATGTGTATATGGTGTACAATAAAGTATAATAATAATAATGTAAAAAATATGTACTTGAATGAATAAATGGAATAATAATAAATAAATAAATATCTTTCATTTTTACACAGCACCATCTAGTCCCAAACTAAGCAGAGCTTGTGCTATGGGTACTAGACAATGGATATAATACTTATATACTTTTTTTTTTGTATAACATACTTATAATACATAAGCAACACCCAGACCAACACAAAGACTTATGTTCATCACACAAATATTTGTGTCCTGTGGGAATCGAACCCACGACCTCGTTAACAGCAGTCCGACCCTCGAACCACTAGACTACAGAGGTCGTCAAATAATAATAATAATGTACCTATTTAAAAAATACAAGTGACAATATAATCTTTTTTTTTTACTTGTAAGTTCTGCGGGCCTATCCTCCAACATAATTTGTTCAAAAAATTGTTAGGTTTCCTTGCTCTGTAGATCTGCGAGAAACACACAATGATGGTATGTTCCTGTCGTCAAATCGGGTTGTATGTATGTTTTTTATTGTGTATGTGTCTTGTTTTTTATTTCAGGTTTCGTGTTATGTATTACTTAGATAGATATAAGCAGGTGCATTTATGTTTTGTTTTTTTTTTTTTACTTCTAACAGTCTTAATAACACAAGTACAATATACTTCAACATATTTACTGTGTCAATTTCTTGGTCTAGGTCTTATAAATATAACTAAATGCTTAAACAATATTTAAAAATATATAAGCTTTTTTAATAAGGGGGTAAGTTTATATGCCAATGTTCATATTCAATAAGTTTGCTTGACGTCACAGAACTAGTACAGTTATTAGTCACAGCATTTATGCTAAGTTTACATGGGCTAAGTACTTGTCATTAGTACTAATCGCTTCTACTTGTCGCTAACTAAATAGGAGAAGACTTTTTTCACTTGCACCGGCAGGCTCATCAACTCAGCCTATCACAGTCCACTGCTGGACATAGGCCTCTCCCAAGTTTCGCCACAACACTTGGTCCTCTGCCTTCCACATCCAGTCCCCCCAGTCACGTCCTTCAGGCCGTCAGTCCACCTGGTGAGGGGGCGCCCTACGCTGCGTTTGCCGATTCGCCGTCTCAAGGACTCAAGGACTCGTCTGCTCCAGCGGCCATCGGTCTTTCGACAGACATGGCCAGCCCACTGCAGGCCGGCCCGGCAGACTCACAAAATTATAAATATCAAACAAAAATTCATGCATGTTTATATGCAAGGTATTGGTGTAAGGGACAAGTAGGTACTAAGCATTATTAGCAGTAGGTACTAGGCACTAAGCTAAGCAGTACTTTGCATTTAGCATACTGTGCTTGCGGTTGTACCACCGACTGCGGTGGGGGAGAAACAACACGGCTACTAGGCACTTCAGAGCGTATCCTATCAAGTGCGTTGTCACTCAGCCGATGATCACGTTGAATGACGCGCACCAGCTACGCAATTCAGAACCACACGATAACTATTTGTCGACTGGGGTCTACTCGCGTTTTACGAACGACAAACGAAGTACGAACTTTCGTTCCATCTAATACCTACACAGTAAAGATAGGCACATAAAAAAGGCACAGTTAAGATAGACTACGCTTCATAGTCATATACAATTTACCGGAGATCAGAGAAACAAATGTCAAAACACGATCATCGCATGCGACGAGGGAACGATGGTTGACCGGAGTAGCAAATTGTGCGATGAATCGTACGATTTATCGAATATCGTCAAACGGGAGTAGACCCCCAAGTTCGGTTTGTTATCTCGTTTCGTCTGATGATTCACGCACCGAGAGAAAAAGAGATAACAAACCGAATCGATCGACAACTGGTTATCGTATGGTTCTGAATCAGAGAGCTGATCTGACAATCGTTGCGTCGATACGTTGACAGCAGTCTTAAGATACGCGTTCAGGTTAGTTAATATTATTATATTATATGTCAATTAATGTCAAATCATATCTTAATGTTAGTTATTAAAGTATTCTCAACTCTACAATAATTTGTTACAAAACACTTCTAACTTTTAAGTAGTAATTTTTATTCATAACTCACTTTTAAAACTTAAGACAGCGATTATACCAGGCCCCTCAGAAAGTATTGCGAAAAAAAGTTTTTATATATGGGAGACTGGCCAGTTATAATGTTTTTCGAAAATATGATTATTTATAAGTAAAAATAAGTAAGTTCCAATTTCAAAATTTCCCTCCACATTTTTTGCGAGTTAATTCAAAGTATTGTGTCTCACTGAAATATGGATCTGCGCCGGGAACATTTTAGAGCTATGATTTTATACGATTTCAAGTGTCGCCTGAAACCGGATGAATCGTACGATAGACTTCAAATGGCATTCATGGATGAAGGCCCTAACAAGGCAACCGTGTATCGTTGGTATAACGAATTCAAGCGCGGTCGACCAACTTTGGGGGATGACGAAAGAAGCGGTCGCCCTTTGACGGCTGTTACCGAAGAAAACGTGCTAGCAGTGAAAAATTTAATCCAAGACAATAGGCGAATTACATATCAGGAGATTCAACACATATTTAAGATTGGATCGGGAAGCGTTCACGAGATTCTACACAGCCATCTTCGCGTGAGGAGGATAGTATCACGCTGGGTGCCGCACAACCTCACCGATGCTCAGAAGCAGGCCCGGGTGGAATGGTGCCGTGATATGCTTAACAAATTTGAAGCAGGCTCGTCTCGGCGTGTTTACGACATCGTTACAGGTGATGAGTCCTGGATTTATCAATACGACCCAGAAACCAAGCGCCAGTCGACTGTTTGGGTGTTTCAAAATGAGCCAACGCCTACCAAAGTGAAGCGATCTAGAAGCGGGGGTAAGATTTTGATCGCTAGCTTTTTTAATTTGACTGGCCACTTGGTATCAATTCCCTTACGGGATCAAAGAAGCATTAATGCCGAATGGTATACTACCAAATGTTTGCCAGAAGTTTTCTCTGTTATAAGCAACAAGCGACCAAACACAGGGCTCCGCGGGCTACTGCTCCACCACGACAATGCACCTGCGCACACCGCACTCAAAACGAGGGACTTCCTGGACAGCACGCCAGTCAAACTCCTGGGTCACCCTCCTTACAGCCCTGATCTAGCACCGTGTGACTTCTTTTTATTCCCAAAAATAAAAAATCTGCTCAAAGGGATACAATTTTCGTCGCCGGAAGATGCGCTGGCTGCGTTCGAGCAGGCTGTAAACGAGGTGTCTGCGGCGGACTGGAAAAAGTGTTTTGAAAACTGGTTTAGGCGCATGAATCTTTGTATAGAGGCTGGTGGAAAGTACTTTGAAAAGATTTGATAAAAATATATGTACGTATAGAACAATTTTTTTTAGTTTCGCAAAACTTTCTGAGTGTCCCACGTATATTATTATAATAAAATTTACGTTTAACAAATCCAAACCCATGTTATAAGTAAGAATGAATCAATTATTATACTGCAGTGCAACCGGCTACCGGTAGACCTGAGGCAACAAGAAAAATATTCAAACTTCTCAAGAGAAAAGAATAACTCTTTATTCACTTAGAAACTCCATCAAAAACTCCACACAAGCAAGTTCCTGGCAACACTAATAATATACTCGTTACTGAGGCAAATCGAATCGCGGCAAACGGAAAGTTTTCAGTTTAAACTACTTGTGTACACTAGGTCCAATCTTATTTACAAGCATTACGCATGCAGATTACTTGAAAACTTGCATGCAAGTCAAAGAAAAACTTCCGAGCTCCCTAAAGTAATTTTAAAGTTGTGTTCGGACAAATTTCTAATGAAGCTGTGTACTTTTTGCTCCGATGTATATGCGGGGTGCATTTTATATGAGGCAGTGTTGCAAGCCCACTTAATTATTAAGTAGGTTGGAATTAAATAACTTTTAAGGAATAGATTGCGTTTCCTCTGAGTTCTTATATTTTATTGAAGTGGATTTCGAAATGTGTTTTGGAAACTCAATAAACATAATATATTTTCAATGAGATTTTTTTAGGTAAGTTTTGAAACATATTAATGAATCAATACGTACCTATGTAATTGTTGTATGGGGCTTTAAATAATAACAATTAATTTAAGAAACTCACTTTTGAATTTGTTCCTGTGAATGACCCCTTCTTTGGTCATTCCCACAAAGAAGAAAATCTTGACCCACATTGGGTCAAAAAGACCCTGTGTTATCATGACAAATATAAAAATCTTGACCCACATTAGGTCATGTCATGATGCCTACATAGATACAGCTTATTAACCATTCTTGTAACAAAACTCTTCTACAAACTTCATGAATATTGGAGTTGTAATTCTGCTCACCCAAACTCCAGCCAACACTCTAAAAGCGACAGTGTTTGCGGAAGGCCGGTCACGGCACGGTGACGGACGTTTCCATTAGACCCTTTGTTCGGTCGACGTTTATTGTCCGAACCTATCGCATTTTATTGCTATAGATTGGGATTTTTTCTGCCACCATGTTTTGTTGGAACTAGGATGGATATAGATGTAACGTCCTTGTCAAACTCGATTTGTGTGTGTTCTGCTATTCTTTCTATGATTAATGTAGTATGTGTGTTTGTGAGATTTATAGACACTTGTTTTTTTACGTGTTTGAGTCGGATTTATTTAAAGGGGCCTAAAATAAACTGAGTATAGGTACTGTTAAGGCATCGACATACGACTTTAAATTATTTTAATCTGAAGATCATGTCTAAATGAGTAATGTTTACTTTTTGAAAAATATTGTTGATAACAATAGAATTAGACTAAATATTAAATAAAAAAAAACAATATATAAAAATTGTTAGTTGTTGTTGTTGTTGTTGTTATATTTTAGGTTAAGTTTACATAGTGTAATTAATTTGTTAATTCATGTCTAACGCGGACAAAAAAACGCAAATCACACAAAAACCATGAAGCGTATTTTTAGCGCGCGGAAGCCCATGGGCTCAGATACAACGTTAAGAAAAGTGAGGTACTGGTCTTTAAGGCAGGCACTAAATTCTACCCGATTGTGCCACAGTTGAATCTTTGCGGAAGTGCTTTAAAGCAAGTCACTACCTTCAAGTATCTGGGTCACTGGGTTTCCGAAGACCTAAAGGACAGCCTGGACATTGAGCGTGAGCGCAGGGCGTTGGCTGTCCGCTGCAATATGTTGGCTCGCAGATTTGCAACATGCACGACCGAAGTAAAGGCTACGCTGTTTACAGCATACTGTCGGTCGTTCTATACATGCAGTCTGTGGGTTAACTACACGCAGAGGACATACAACGCCCTGCGCGTACAATATAATAATGCATTTAGGGTGTTGATGGGGCTGCCGCGCTACTGCAGTGCTTCCGGCATGTTCGCAGAGGCGGGAATAGATGGTTTCCACGCTATCATGCGCAAGCGATGTGCTTCCATCATGCGCAGGGTACGCGCCAGCCCCAGCAGCATCCTGAAAACTATAGCAGTTGGTGGGACAGCCCCATACTGGGACATTGGATACGCCTACATGCCCCTGTGGCGTAATTCTTAAATAGTTTATTTTATTTTATTCACTGGTAGATGTAAGTACTAACATTAGTTTCTTAGTTGTTTGTATACTAACCAAATGGACTTACAGTCTAAAATAAAAGTTTTTTTTTTTATTTTTTTTATTAAACTAATTTAAATTCATTTTTTTTTCAATTAAACCTAATTACAGGCACTTGAAAGGTCAAGCTCTAGTTGCACGGTTCGAAATTGTGGGTCCTGTGGAGAAGAACCGGCAAAAATCTCCATGGATATACTCTTTTTAAAATTGGTTATTGTTTATTACATCAAATTTATTCAAATAATGTGAGTATAATGTATATATCAAGTCTTGTATAAGAAATAAACGTAAAAAGAGTTGCC
The DNA here is from genome assembly GCA_949699075.1 of Asteroscopus sphinx. Lineage (NCBI taxonomy): Eukaryota > Metazoa > Arthropoda > Insecta > Lepidoptera > Noctuidae > Asteroscopus > Asteroscopus sphinx. The sequence goes on from OX453007.1 coordinate 1,583,734, forward strand.
ACAGTATGTAGGAGCTGACCTGTCCCGTCCTTCCAATCCTTCATCATTTTAAAAACAATGTTACTATTTTTTCATATAGGTACGAATTTTCAAGTCAAAGAAAATAATTATATTATATTTTCGCGAGCATCTCCGCGGAGCATAGGACAGACATTCGGAAGGGAGACGGGAGAGAGAACCGGAGATGATCAATGCCATTGACAGTTACACGCGCCTAAGAAAGGCAGCTAATATAATTCGATGTTTTTTTTTTAATACCATCTTTTTTAAACGAAAGCGTAGTAACTATTAGGGTAATCTGTGACGAAAGCGAGTTAATATTAGAAGTATATGATATCTTGTTACGGACAGCGACGTTACGAAAAACCAACCGCGGGTAGTTCGAGAAAACACCCGCCGCTCAAGACGATAACACCCACATACTTCAGTCTGCTCGTGACCACGGTCAATGCAACTTGACCGAAACGTCGAGGTTAGTCGAAATGTTTGTTATATTTTTATTTAATTGTGCGCGACAAGTCCCGTAAACTTAGTTCAATACGAGTTAATATTGCATTGTCGTCCAGTTCTGAGCTATATTTAAGGTTTCAAGTATCTAGTTCATCGGGAAGTTAGTTTAAAATCGATTGCAAAATTGGTACCGAACAGACAGACAAGACTGAAGGCGAGTAAAAAATCACAACCAACGTTGTAGCAGGATCGGTAATGCTACGAAAGCGTAGCTGCTGGAATGGCGGCGCGTGCGTAGCGTTATGACGTAGTCAGCTACGTCGTAGCGGCCATCATCATCATCATCCTAGCCCGGTATCACCCACTGCTGGGTATAGGCCTCCTTTCGTTTTTGCCAGCTTCTTCGATCTTGTGCGTCCCTCATCCAGGTGTTACCGGCTTTGGCGATATCATCAACCCAGCGCGCTTTCGGACGGCCCGGGATTCCGGCCAAGCGAATGGAATTGCATAGTTTGCATTTATGTTACGGCGAGTAAAGTTAGATAGGTACATACATACATACATACATATTATCACGCCTGTTTCCCATTGGGGTAGGCAGAGACTATGGATTTCCACCTGCTACGATTCTGACACACCTCTTTCGCTTCATCTACGTCTATTAACCTCGTCATGCATGCTCGTCGGTTTAGAGAACTCTTAACCTGGCATTTTTTGAGAACATCCGCGATTTGATCGCGATACGTTCGCTGAGGTCGTCCCCTTCCAACTCTTCCATCCACACTCGCTTCGTATAGTTGTTTCGTCAATCTCCTCTCGTCCATCCTCTCTATATGTCCAAACCATTTTAACATACCTTTCTCAATCTTTGTCACTACATCTTGTAAAGTTAGATGAACGGGTATACCTAGTTTTACCCGGGTCATACATGCTGAAATTTGAATCGCTTATTTCCCGAAAAGGGGTCATTATACTCATCATTATAAACAACTTTTACTATGGGACCAACGCAAAAATCATGAAAAAAAATCAGGTGGTCCCTACATTTTATCGATTTAAGTGAACTCAAATGTAGGGACCAACTGATTTTTTTTTCGCGATTTCAGTGTTGTATGTATATAAGGCAAAGTTCGGACAGAAATGTGTTGTTAGGGAGTTTGTTGCGCCGCGCCGCTTCTTCTTCCTAGCATAAACAATGGGAACCGGTGAAGGGCGAGTTTTTTTGGGGCTGTCTTTATTGTCGACGTTCAATAAGCGCTAAATGTCTCTAGCCTACATTGAATAAACGCCATTTTGGTTTGTTTTTATTTTGTTCCATAAGTCTTGTTAGCGTTATTTAATTTGCACAAAAATACAGCGAAAACATTTCAAATACAACTTTATAAAGATATCAGGGCACGACAAACATTGCCGGTAGCGGCATGCATGTCTAGTGACACTAACTTCACATAAGTACCTGCACTGAGCTCGATAAACTACTATAACAGGGACTTTCGGAAAAATACATGACAATCAGTAATGGATAATCTAGACGTGTTTAAAGGTGGACAGAAATACGTGAAAATGTTATCTTACCAACCTATTTTACTGAAATCAAGATTTCAATTACTTTTCGATCCTAAAGGCTTGTACAAAACAAAAGAATGTCATTTAAGTAGCAGCGCGTGGCATGAGCAGCGCGGCGACACGTCACAATAAAAGGCAGGCAGTTTTAAAGCGTTTTGACAGCGGGCCTGCAACCTGATTGTCGCCGGTTGGTCTGTTCTAGATTCTAGAGAACATTCACTCTGTTCTCAGAATGGCACATTAGAGATATGTCTACGCCTAGCGCTCTTAATACAAAGAGTAGTTCACACAACCCCCACATCCACACACCACCCCCACACAGACACAACCCCCACACACACATATAACCTCTACACTCCCCTTTATTACACAACGCATTTTATTACATCCTTATACACTATACACTTTCACTTTCATTGTTTTTTTTGTTACCTTAACTATAAATTATGTACACATCCGTGACACCAAGATTTTTATTAATAATGCTGAAATATTAAAATAATATATTAACTTTTATTTACTATGACCTGTAACACAGGTTCACCTAGTACAGGCTCCAGTCTCCACAACAATAATGTTAAGCAAATTTTTATTTTAATAATTTACACTGTAAAAATTCTTTATGTGATGGAGAAATAAATAAATGATTTATTATTATTATTATTTATTATAGCAGTTGACATTACCGACGAAATTTTTCGTTGAGATTTAAAATTAGATATTAACTTGAATTTGACATTAATCTCTATAACGCGAGAATTGGGGCCCAGGTCAAGAGTGACGCAGTTCGCCAGCCTTTAGCCGCTAAGCCTACGCTAATACTTGTTGTGTCATGTTTCATATAAAGAAAGAAAATAATAGAAATAAATAATTTATTTTATCGTTCCTTGTATTACAACTTTCACGGGCTTGCCTTCGACCCACCCTACTACGGACATGCTTTTTATTTGCAAGTACACCTTTGCGTATTATACCGGTGACTATTTATTTATTTACAAAGGCGGTCTTAACTCCATAGACATAGACTATTTTTATCGTCTGGAAAAATGGGATGTGATCTATTACTGTATAAAAGAGATCTATGAAAAAAAATACAGCTGTTCCCTACATTTATGTTCACATTTCGTGCACGGTGCTTTGATGTCTTATGATGAACTCTCGTAAATCAAATCAGTTTCTATGGGGTATCAGGTCGATGGGTGGTACGGAACCCATAATGCGCGAGTCCGACTCGCACTTGGCCGGTTTTCTTGTATCTACATGAGCATTTCTTGTTTATTTATAATTAGGTAATTCATTAGTAACAAACATACAATTTTATTTGAAACGTGACCCTTTAATTGTTTGAAAAAAAAACGTAGTATTTTTTCCCATTTCAAATTCTAATCATATAATCTCAGTAACAGCACGAAAATCACAATCAATTATGCGTAAATTAAAAATGACAATATTATTTCAGGAACAGTTCAGTTTGCGCCCGTGCACCGTCCGGCGTCCGGTCGAGGTGCGGTTAATCTCATGAATATTCACCTGACCGCTGAGCCCGCTAAACCGGACCGTGCGCCCGGATCGTGTATAATAGACCTTAAACGGTGCGACCAAAAGATCTTGATACTTAAGTGAAAGGAGAATTTATTTAGCGTGTGGTTTTCGCATAAATAACGCTACTACACTAGGTGCTTGTAAGGCTTGGAGTAATAAGACATAGAGTGATAGTTTCATTCAAAGTTCCGCTCAAAGTTGAAGAACAAAAACAATCGATGTGTGCCCGCAAGCGGCATGTAAGCTGCACTGAACGTAGCCTTTTAAGGCCAACTTAAATTTGCTTCACTCGGCGTGAGACTACTGTGGTTCTATGCCTAATAATTCTAAGATGTAAGGGTTCAAGACGCAATTTAGAATTAGCTATAAGGAGATAGCTCGAGTTTGACTTTGAGATTGACTGTGTCCCATTTGGTTAGGCAGAGACAATGGATTTCCACCGGCTATGATCCTGAACACCGCCTTGGCGCTATCTACGTTCATTAACCTCCTCATGCATGCTTATCGGCTTTGAGTGTAAATTACCTGAGCCAATATGAAATTAAAGCAAAATAAATATATTTAATACAAAGCTAAAATAACTATTATTAAAAAAATGCTATTACAATATTAATTAATATTGAAATGATAAATTATTACAAAAATATAATTGTAAAAATTTTATTTTCATAAAACTTAGACAATAATTTATATAAAAGTCAGCTTCTTGTCCTACATATTTTCTTTGCCGTGCTCGACAGGGTTCACAATGATCTCATAGTTTTAAATCTACCACCTAAGTAATACGCTATTATTTGTTCTATTGTGAATGCAATAAATATATTGAGTATTGAAAGCTCTTAACATGGCCTATTTTGAGAAAGTCCGTGATTTGATTATAAATAAAAATAAAGAATGTGCACTAATGATGGTCATTACCATTTTTCCATTTTTATTTATTTTGTCGTTTTGACATATTGGTATCATTATACCAATATATCAAAACGGCAACGATCAAGAAACTCCAAGCCAGCTATATTTAAATGTAACCGCTCCGCTAATGTATACCTACGTTAAGTTATATAGATAATTGATACGCGGCGAATTTTCAGCTACCGTCAGATATGAGTACATTATGTTTAAAGTTGAAATGTTTGATGACATTTTAATTAGTTGGTGAGATTACCGAGGTTAGTTTATAAATCACTCATGCATAAACTATCTGCTTTGGGAGTTAAATATGAACAAATGTGTTATTTTGCAATGTGGCTAGCACAGGATGGCACCAACCTGTATCAATATTCTCTCGAAGAGATAAGCAGAGTTTTTTGTTCTTTCAGAGTTTGTACTGTGTTTGTGTAGTGTGGAAGAAAGTTTCTGTCTTTTCTTTAATCTTCAAAGCTAAACTATCTATATGTAAACCGGTTGATGGGTTGATCGAGGGATTTATTGAAGGAGGCTGTTCAGTACCTGCTTGATTCTCGTTCCAAATATGTAAAAAATTATAACTACCTTAATTTTTGTAATATAGTATTTATCCAATCGATTTTATCAACTATGGACACAGGTCCGCGCTTACAAATAAAAGTTGCCTGCGGTGAGGTGATGCACCTAGCACGCACGACAGGGTCCATTGGTCGCTATTTCTACCCTCTCCACTTCTTGTACTAGCCAGCAGACAAACCCCTAGGCAGTCAGTCAGTCAGTCCTGTTTTTGTAATTTTGTATGCTATGAGGTCTATGTCCAGCAGTGGATATATTTCGGCTGAAATGATGCCATGAGGCTGATCACATATGGTACTGATTAAGACCTATTATTACCTGTGTATCACAAAATAAATGATTTGAATTTGTTTTTTTTTTTGTCAGATCGTTCGCGAAAAACTTTATTTATTTATTAACTTACATACAGAAGCTACCATTACAGGAATTCCCAAATCGATAATGCAATTACTGATCTGATAACTTATTACTAAATTACATGTTGCCAAATAATTACATTTAAATTATTGCTAAGCCGACCTCAAAATATTTGAAAAGTGGCTCAGAGGAAGAATAAAATTAAATCAATCTAATTACATAATCAAAATTCAAATTGTACTCATGTATGCGTGATTTCCTCCAAAAAGGGGGGATATACCATAATCGCCACGCTTGGCAGGCAGGTTGGCGATCGCAGTTGGTTGGTTAAATACTCAGAGAACGCTGCTGCCCATACTCTGGTATGCCCTTTTTGGAGGAGGCCTATGTCCAGCAGTGGACGACTTTTGGCTGAAATGATGATGATGATGATGCGTGATTTATCTTGGATTATTATTTCAACATTGTTTTTATTATGTCGACACACATTCTACTAATAATACTAATATGTCTCTTGTTCATCCATGCTATTCCATCGTGTTTATTTTAGTGAAAATTTTCGCCAAAACTTGATAGGTACTGCAAAAATAAACAATTCAGTTCCGAGAAAATTTAACTGATCTGACTTTATAGCGCTGTCCTTAACTCAGGCCATTACTGAAAGCATTCCTAATTCCGCATCAACACCGGCCGTTTTACGACTATAGCGCTAATTCCGCCATGTTTACTACGGCTATCGACGTCACTTCTCCTAATTCCGTTCACTATTGCCGCGACCTATTTTTATTGCTATTGCTATTAGATGTAATTGAGCAGTGGGATTCTTTGATTGTCTTTTTGGTATATTTAAGAAAGATATTACAAGACATGAGCAGTGATCATTCATGACCCGTACCTCTGACTTTTCTAAATTGACTTGAAGAGAATATCAGGGTTAGGAAACATTTTTTTATTAGATATAGATCTGCTCTTAACCGCAATCTAGACAGCTTTGTCAAGATGTGGTCGAAGATGGAGCGATCAAACCTATTAGGTGCCGATTCACTCCAGCTTTAAAGGCGTTAGGGTTGTAAGTACCCGGAAATACAGTGTGCAGTGAATTCCACAACTTGGCTATGCGCATTATGAAAGAGTTATCAAAGCGCTTGGTCCTGATTGTGGGGATTTCTACCAAATGTAAAACCTGCACACTTGAAAAGGCTAAAAACACTTTTCGATGCTGTGTAAATCGCCAACCCATACCAGGCCAGAGTTGTGGACTAATGGCTCTCTTACACTAGGTCGACTGCCGCCTTTGGCAAGCGTCTTCGGCTTGAAGAAGGCGGCGCAGTTGAAGCGATGCTTATACAACGTGTTAATCAAATAACTGAAAACCTCTTAAGGGATTATTGTCCTCATCAGTATGAACAACTTTTATAGATTTTTTTTTCTATAGTAAAAGTTGTTCATACTGATGAGGACAATGACCCCTTAAGATGTTTTCAGTTATTTTAATAACACGTTGTACACGGAGGCAACTGCTGCCTTCGCCGAATGACTACGGCAAGCTGTAGTCTTTTGCCGAATGCGAAGGCAGCACTCGAAGCGCTGATACCAAGTTAACTGCCGTCTTCGGCCAAAAGTCAGCGCAGGAAGTATGTTGGTAACAAGAATGAAATGAGAGCCACCGATACCGGTTCGGTCGACGGTCGCTTGCCAAAGGCGTCTGAGTCACCCGACTCGGTCAGCTCGGCTCGGTCAACTTTGGCTGCGAACTGTAGTCGTCTAACGACTAAGTGCTTACACTGGGTTGGTTGCCCTTCGCTGGGTAAGCGAAGTCGACCTAAATTAAGAGAGCCATAAGGCCTAAACTTTTCTCAATTTGGGAAAAGTCCAAGTCCAGCAGTGGGTGTAATGGTCTGATTATGTTATGATTAATTGCAGGGTAAATACATGTAGTTGTCCAGGTGTGATTACACAGGTAGGGAACGAACAACCACTTTAAACAGTCAGATTAAGAGTTTATTTGGTACACACTTCCGCTTAATATTTAGTAAATTAGAAGGAGAAAATTATATTAGTGACAGAGCATACGAACGCGGGCTCCGCGGCCGATGTACGAATCCGGACTGGCGGGCTGCGTAAGCGCATCGACTGCCGGCCGGCCGGCGCATATAGCTATACGTATGTAATAGCGTGGAACTAACCGCCTGCCGCATACTACTGAGTGTCATCCGGCGATGCTTGTGAATTAAATAAAATAATAGTTTTATTTGTTTTGTGTTGTGATTGAATGAATGTGTGATTTATGTGTGACTGTGTGTTATACTATACGTAAATAAGTAATATATATTTTATTATGCGTATTTATGTTGAGTATTTAACATATAAAGATAAAACAAACTAATAAATACAATAAGTTGCCTACAATACACATTCTTATGATCCTCGCCTGACATCTGAAAACTAGTTAAAAATGCGTGATAAGCGAGCGACCTCTAGTCTATAATAATGTAAACATAATCTCTTCTTACTTTTATCCCAACAACACTAATTATTTATTATTTTAACGCATTAACGCATGTGAAGCGAAATCTAGAGATATAAACTATGGAAATAAAACAACATAGAATCTTCCCTCTTGAAATAAACAAACCCACCCTTCCTTTACAAATCCTATTCCATAATTAGTTTAATGTTTCATTCACGTAATATTCCCATCAATAGACGACCATTGATTTAGCAATTAACGCTTCTATTTGGTATGCATAAAAGGATTGCTTCTGAAAGAATATAAAGCGATGAAAGCGCTTAATGAATCATCGCTCGATACTAAAATTACTAGTGATGGGCGATTCTGAGACTTTTCAACATCGAAACAATAGCAGTTTTGTAATTTTTTTATCGAGTCAAATTCTTTTTTTTTACTTCAAATAGGCACGATACACGCTCTGAAGTAATGCCGAGAATTTAGGTGAACGGTTTTTTTTTTCATTGAACTAAAATAATAAACAAAAACATCACAAAAACCTAACACAGATTTGTCCGGATATTAAGACACTTGAGTTTTTAAGTAAAATAACATTATCGTCATTAACAAGTGATTTGTAATAATGCGTGCAAGAACAATGAAGAAACTTGGCTCTAGCTACTATTATGTATTGTTTGGTTTTAGTTAAGCGGCACGACACGTTCCAAAACATGGATCTTATGGAGAAGAGCCGGCAAGAAACTCCATGGATTCGCTTTTTAAATAATATATGGTACGATCTGGTATTGTACAATAATCGACTTGAGCTGCGAAGGCGCTCTCTCGCACTCGCTCAACAGATGACTGATGACCGATAGCTATTGGTTGTCTCGATTGTCTCATTGTTGACTGCGTTCTAACCCGCTCAACCATGAGCGAATAGGCGATTGAGTGCTAATTCGCTATTGCACCGACTCGATACCCTCAAGTTCGAGAGAAAAACATTCAGAATAATCGAAAAGTTTGAAAAATCGACTTTAAATTACATCTTACAATCGCTCATCACTACTACATACTAATATAAAGCGTTGAAAGCGCTTAATAAATCATTTCTTGTTACTAATTGCTGTCTATTGGGCTCTCGGACTATTATGATGAGTTGAGCATTTTGCTCATCGTCGTACAAAAATGCGAGGGTAGTATTCTCATTACGACTTTCTTTCTCCGAGTCTTTCCCAATTATGTTGGAGTCGGTTTTCAGTCTAACCAGATGCGGCTAAACATCAGTATTTTACACAGAGCGACTGCCATCAGCAACCCAGTAACTGGGCAGTATTGACATTCTAAGCATCCTTATTTTAATCATTTTACGGTAAAACTACGACACAAATGCGACTTAGAGCGAGAAGCAAAGAGCCATAATACTCGCAGCATTATTTCATTAAAAACGGAATCCATATCTCCACAATCACTATAAAAATGCAAGCCGAACAAATTCGAAGCAAACAAAAGCAGGTGAAACGCGACAGACAAACGGAAAAAATATGAAAAGGAAAACTCTCTGCCTTATCTCGTACATCCTGATCCGCCGTTTACCAGATAAACCTTAAGTATTGCCTGAATAAAGAGCCTCTTTCTCACTAATCTCTTTATCAAAAGGGGGAAGCGCAGAGTCTTTAGTCGAGCCGTTTAGGGGTTGTTTTTCGAAAGATAAGAGGTTTTTTGGAATGTCGAATTGAAGGTTTTAAATAAGTTTGATGTCGCAATTGATAAGAAAATTTAATAATAACCCTGTATTTGCTGTTGCAGTCGGGTAATAAAGAAAATATTTATAACTTAACTTTGCCCTCGGCTTTGCCCGTGTATAATTCGGCTTATCACAGAACGACATCACGCATCCATCGGGAACTGTTTATTTTTTTGGGATAAAAAGTTGCTTTTATTTCAATCCGAATTATAGTCTATATGTGTGCCAAATTTCATTCAAATCCATTTAGCTATTTTAGCGTGACTGAATAACAAACATTCAAAAAACTTCACAAAATTTCTTATTTATATTATTAGTAGGATAGCTAATAAATATTTTCGTTGAAATCTCAAACAAAGTTCTCGAATGCAGCAATCGACTATAATTCCCGTATCTTCATTCTTTTTTTATTGCAGGAAAATCGAATAATGCTTGTTGTACCTCGATTATTTCTATTGAAGATAATTGAGAACATAAGGATAATGAATTGAAATATCCTCTCTTACACTTAATGCGTGTATGTATGACATAAAACCAACTAAATATAGTGTCCTGAAGATTTGCACCGTAATCTTTGTTTTTAACAACACCATGTTGTCAATATGCCAGGCTTATTGAATGAAGAGGATACCTAATTAGTTACTTTAAAATGCTACAACTTTGCCCACATAGCCCAAATGTATTTCTGAATTATCATACAGAATTCTGTTGTGCGTTGCAGGATTGGTTGATAGAGAAAAGCTTTTATTCCATAGATTTTTTTTAAAGAGCTTTGTCGTTTCTGCCAACATAGAGGTGCATTAAAAGCCACAGAATTTGAAATGTTAGAAAAATTTGATAATTTTATTGTTTGATTTTTTTTTGTCAGAATTTATTTAATGCTATGTGTATAAATTTGCATTCCGTGTATAAATTTGCATTTGCAGTCCGTGTGGTGCCGGACTTAAAGAATAGCACCACCCTTATCTCTTCTCATGGGTGTCGTAAAAGGCGACTAAGGGATTCACCAGAGGATGGGCAGCAGCGTTCTCTGAGTATTTAACCAACCAACTGCGATTGCCAACCCGCCTGCCAAGCGTGGCGATTATGGCATATCCCCCCCTTAATTGGGGGAGGCCTATGTCCAGTAGTGGACGTCTTTCGGATGTAATGATGTATAAATTTGCATGCCTGTAGAATGTAACAACGTAAGTACCATATTTCGTGCAAATGAATAAATGAATCAAATTTACTACCGTAGAGTAAATGTCAAATCTGTGGTTACTGCAAAGAGTTAATGCCTTTAAGGCTATACGGGCAAATTTGGAGCATTTTCCTGTAGAAAACGATTAGGATCCAAAACTCAAACACCTACATAATGCTTACCAAAAATTTTGTTTAATAATTAACTCAAAAGTAATAAAATTGCCGCCATTTTAAAGAGTTTCCTTTTACGATTCAACCCTCATCTTCGGCGTAAAGTCAGTGCGCTTATAAAAATAAATCGACAGGTCTTTGGGACCCGCGGAGTGTATCGCTGTAACGGCGTACGTGGGAAAAATGTTGAGCGACTGTACGCTTGTAAATTACCGCCCAAATGGAGTATAGGCAGGACTCGTGGTGTTGCTTGAGAAAAATAGGTTCCTGTTTAAATTACCGGATATTCTTATTTTAAGGCAATAAGGTATGTATGTGTATCGTCGCCTCAGTGCTTGAATGTCCAAACGACCATTGACCAAATTTTACCGGAGACGTTTTTTTTAGTTTATTATTGATATAAGAGAAATATTTTTAAACTTTTAAGATTTAAGAATAATATAATATATGGTATACATTATTCTTAAATCATCAGTTTTAAAAATATTTCTCTTAAATCAATAATAAACTAAAAAAAAACGTCTCCGGTAAAATTTGGTCAATGGTCGGTTGGACATTCAAGCACTGAGGCGACGGTATGTCGTGATTATATCCATAATTACCAAACTCACGTGCTTGATGACTTAAACATTATACACCATGACTTATGACAAAATCATCGAGATCGTTCGACATAATGTATGAAATAGGCACGGTCATAGTAAAAAGTATAGAAGAAGTGCTGCAAACAATCATAGTGAAGCCAAAATAAACTTTGCTCCTTCGTGTACAACCAGCGCTCACGCACACACCATGCACCTGAAGGATATTTGCTTTCGCCATGCTTACTGGACGATGCTGCGACATGTGTACTGAGAGGGGTGAGCACGGTTTAAGGTACAAGAGTGTGCGTGAGCGCTGGTTGTACTCGAAGGAGCATAGTTTTTTTTTTCTGTAATTGAGGTGAATGCTTTCGAGGTCCGATTTGTTTCTATAATTTTTATAAGAGTTGACATAATTTTTGACATACCTAAAATAATAATAATATTATATTCATTCATAATCATTACAATTTGTCTACTTTTACTATAATATAATTTTGCATGCCTTAATTGGTGGAACATAGTGAACTGCACATTCACTCAACATATTGCAATGTATGTTTATGTACCTACTTTGTTTAGCAATAAAGTTTTGAATTGAATTGAATTGAATTGTTTGCAGCACTTCGTCTATATTTTTTTCTATGTCTGTGGAAATAGGTAGCTAATTTTTTTGGCGATTTCAGAATTTTTCCCAGAGTAACAGTTTTTGTAATGTTGAGTACAATAACTGGGCCACTGAATGTAAGTCGGCAAAAATATCATAATGTATATAATATCCTACTAAAATATTATAAAAGTGAAAGTTTGTAAAGATTTTTGATGTTTGTTCCTCAATCACGCTGAAACGGCTGAACTGATTTGTATGTTTGATACACAGATAGGCCCGGATTAACTCTTATTCCCGGGAAAATATACAATTCCCGGTGGATGCGCGATAAGTTTTTCTGTGATAAGCCGAATTACACGCGAGCGAAGCCGCGGGCAAAGTCTTGTTTTTTTATAAACGTACGATCGACCGCAGGTCAGTGGTAACAGTTTGTCATTGACAGCGTCTTTATTTGGTAAGCAATAAGGGTGGTTTCCTAATTCGAGTGTAACCACTGTCATGCAATCGACTGTACATAAATATGACATTTTCTCCAATATTATTCATTATACATAAATATGTTAAACAAATGAATAAATGACGTATAACTTATATATTTTATGCGCATTTGTCAATCACTAAAATGTACTAAAAGGAGTAGTGGAAAAACGCTTAAATAATAAATCCAAACAAATCTTTCTAAAAATAATACACCCATCTCCAACAACCAATAATCTCAGACACGCGACATCTACTCTGTGACATAATTCTGAAACCAAACAGACACACACACTACAACACACATACACACTATAACAAATAAATTATGCACGTACACTAGAGGCGGGAGCCGCAACATCAGTCACACGTCGACCCGACTCAGCCCTTAAATATCCGCACGCACGCTCATATCCGCAAATATTCGGACATATCCGCGACACACGGACTGTGGAATTAGGTTGCGGTTACGCCCCCATTCCGTGATTCGCCCTTCATTACAGCCCTTTAGAACTACGTCGAATATTTGGCATATTTTGGAAAGGTAGAAGTGAATGTGTGTGTATCTGGGTTGATTTTCTGAGACCGTTTGTCTTTTTTGACTACGTGACATGGTTCTGACAGTGCTTGAAGTAAAACAACGAGCAAATACAGAAGAAATCTATGAAGTCTGATCTTACAAGCATATCAGTTGAATGATAAATAAATAATAAATAAATTTATTTATGTCAGATTATGATCCATACTTAATTATAACATCATTAATTATTATTTAAAACAATTAGGTACATTAAAATTAAATCATATTCAGTAAATTAAAAAATTAGACATACATTTTAATGAATGAATGAATTACAAAACAAATCAGACAATGAAATAAAAAAAAAATAGGTTGACATGTCTTGTAATTTTATTTTATTTTATTTCATAGTCTGATTTGTTTTGTAATTCATTCATTCATTAAAATGTATGTCTATTTTTTTTATTTACTGAATATGATTTAATTTAATAAAATATTAAATTACAATTTAACTTTTTTATAGGTTGAAATCAATCATCATCAACTCAGCCTATCGCAGTCCACTGCTGGACATAGGCCTCTCCCAAGTTGCGCCACAACGCTCGATCCTCTGCCTTCCGCATCCAGTCTGATAGGCTGAGTTTATGATGATGATGATGATGATGATGATGATGATGATAGGTTGAAAATTGACATGTCTTGTAATTTAACAACTAAATTTTTTTATAGGTTGACATGTCTTGTAATTTTATTAACCGACGAAAAAAAATATACGCGTCGAACTCGACGCGATATATATATATATGTACCTAACTTGAATAGGTCATGCACTGATTCTCTTTATTTTTGTGGATTTCTAATTATTTATTGTAAAAAAACGACTTGTCTGTTTGACACATTTTTAGTTCTTTTTTATTCGCCACCTGCCAAGACATACTCAACGATCTGTGGTATAATACTCCACGGAGGCACGGCGTTAACAATATATATATTTTTTATTTATTTAATTTTTTTATATATATATATATGACCACGCATAACTTTTTTTTATTTTATTTCATAGTCTGATTTGTTTTTTAATTCTATTCTAATTTAATTTTTTTCGATGTTTCACATAATATTTTGCTTGGAGCTTATGTAAAATTTCTATCTTTAGTAGGGCAAATCGTGGACTATATTGGATATTAATTTTGGCCGTTACTTGGCAAAATAAATGTCTGTGTATCTTTGGTTCTTCCACGGCGAAATGGACTGACCTAATATTATTATTGTCATATCGTGACAATATCGGTATGCCACACGATCGCTCGATCGCAGCCAACAGTCTCAAATAGTCTCAAATAGTCGGCAAAAGCTTTATCACGGCGCGATTCCAAAAGTGTTTTCGAGATAATAATGGCAGCACTGCACAAGGTACATTTGCTTTATCTTTTATATTTATGGATGGCGGATGTCATTCGCCTGTATCGGCACGACATTGTTGTCGTAGACGATATCGGTGACGACAACGATACAATGTGAAAGCGTTTAGTAGTAAATGTCAGTCCGACGATATCGTATAGTTGTCGTGTCGGTATCTTTATCGTCCAGTATAAAACTGCCCATTCACAGTTCTCTCTGCAAGATAGATCATTAATCTACTGGAATTGGATTGTCTCAAACACAATTGCCTTTTAAACTCAAAGAATTGGATTTCTAAATAAACAGTTCTTTAATAACTTCTTAGGTTTTCGCGATCACTACACATTATAATAAAACAAAAAAAATATAAAATATATATATAATTTTTTAGAAATATTTGTAAAGACGCTTGTCATCTTAGTCTACCTGCGACCACGAAATGCTGCAAAGCTTTCGAAACGTCAGGGAAACCAATTTAAATACTATACGCGATTTAATCCGGTTAAACTTTGTTTTATTATAAACAGTTCTTTATTTATACAAAACACCAATTTGAAGTAATCTCAAGCATCAGTTTGATGCAAAGGATATACAAGAGTTCAAATGTTAATATTACTACTTGATACTACATAATTCTTATAATTTCTTAATTTATTTACGGGTTAAGCAACTTATAATAAATGGAATACTTGTAAACTGTGTGATATCCTTCTAATATTGACGCTAGAACTCTGCGAACTAAATTGACCTTGAAAAAAAACCTTCTTATCATAAAATTGCGCATTTGTGACTTGCAGGATCGATTCAACGTTTTTGAAATGCCAAATTCGTTCGTGAAATGATGGGTTCTACTTTACATGAAAAATGCATAACTTGGAAGATTTTCTTCTTGGCCTAAAGACGCCAAATAGCCGGATACCCCCGCTCACCAAGCTTATGCAATAGCAGTGCATAACATTCACCCCGCCGACAATCGGTACGTCACTTCATCAGCAAGCGACACCAATCACAACACCATTTTTTTTAGTTGACCAATCATAACGTGCCGTCAGCCCCCTTGTCCCCGCAAACATTTTCGCAAGCAAAACTTTGTTAAAATTCCGCGTCTAGGCTTGCTGGTCTGTGGATTCAACAAACTCTATAATCACAATCTACTTATAACCCCATATTGTCCAATCAAATAATGGCCATCCTCTTTTGTCGTAGTTATCGTCTCGCAGCCTATAGGTGTTCGACGTAGTTATTACGCGAGTAATTCGCCGAAACACCCACTAATGGCAGTAATAACTGCGTGTATCCAATAAGTGCCGGCCGAACGTCGGGACACCGGTAAGTGGTACAAGTTATAAACTAAAGCGGTACAATGTAGAATCTTCACAAAATAATAAAAATGTTTTCTAACCTCTCTACTGCTCGTGTAATACTTTTTTACAGTAATCGGTGTTTGCTGTCATGTTACTATGTATTTACAGTGTAAATCATAGGAAATCATGAGTGATCAGGAAAACGAAACTTAAGAAAATCGTTATCATCAAATTTTTAATATGTTTTACTATCAGGCTACACATTCAATGTCCAGCTAAACATGAAGGTATAATATACCTCTACCTGGACATATTTAATTAATCAACCTAATTAATCAACTACCAACATCTCTAAGGGATAAAATAACAAAAAAAACATAAAATTTAAATTAAAACAACATTTCTTGCAAGTTACAAAGACACAATAATAAAAATAACTAGTCAATACAATTAATAAGATTATTAATGTTAGTATAATAAATTCTCAAAAGTTTGCTGCATTTGTAGGAACAACCTGTATCAACACAAATACTACCCTCCACCAGTTTTTAAAGACGGCTCGCGTAGTCACCGGTGTTCGCTCCTTTATAATGTAGCTAAATATTATCTGGTATCTACCCACATTGTACTTATTTAATATCCTACCTTGTTAACTATATTTTTATTTACCTGTTTGCATAGTCGATGATACTGATGTACGGAAAAACTCTAATGAATTTATGTTTACATCTTTAGAATGTTTTTGTTATGTATACCACTGAACAAATAAATAAATTAATGAGTGTTCAACATTTTTGCCGCAGCTACCACATGCAAAGTTACTTTTCCTATGATGTCATTTCTTTTCATTACAACATGATGTTACAACTATCAATACTTAGTTGTTGTTTATGTAAACCTACCGCATGTCTTGTTGTGGCAATAAATCATGTTTCTTTCTTTCTTTCTAACAATATAAATGAAAACGTTTGTATATGTTTGGATATTTGGATGTTTGTTACTCATTCACGCTGAAACGGATGAATGGATTTGAATGAAATTTGGCTCACATATAGACTAAATGGAGCGAGCTATGCTTGGAGTTTCTTTGAAGGATAAAATCCGTAACGAGATTATCCGGAGAAGAACCGGAGTGACCGACATAGCTTGTAGGATCAGTAAGCTGAAGTGGCAGTGGGCTGGCCATGTCTGTCGAAGGACCGATGGCCGCTGGAGCAGACGAGTCCTTGAGTGGAGACCGCGAATCGGCAAACGCAGCGTAGGGCGCCCCCCTGCCACGTGGACCGACGACCTAAAGAACGTGGCTGGGGGGGACTGGATCCGGAAGGCAGAGGACCGAGCGTTGTGGCGCAACTTGGGAGAGGCCTATGTTCAGCAGTGGACTGCGATAGGCTGAGTTGATTGATAGACTATAATCCAGATAAAATATACGGTTCTTTTCCGGGAAAATAAACAGTTCCCGAGGGATGCACGATAAGTTTTTTCAGTGAAAAGCCGAAGTATATGCCAGCGAAGACACGGGCAGAGTCTAGTATTTATATATTTACTCGCTTAATATGCAAGATAATTCAGAGTAACTGTTTTACTTGGTTCTTTTGACGCCCACTCCTAGACTTACTTTTAGCTAGAAATCGATAGTCGCTTCTCTTCATGGTTTACACCAAACACATAAGAGCAACGCTAAATCATCGAAGACTCAGTGGATCTCACACTAATTGTTAGGAGCGACGCGAACATATTGAGTGCACAGTAATAACAGCTGTTCATTGGATTACTGACAGAATATTGTTGCTAAATTCCTACGCTGTGGTCATTAGTAGTATAAGAGATAACTGTACTTTTGGCAACTTTGGTGAATATCGCTAGCAAGGCTGATTCAGGATCAGCGGCTGATCCCGAGAACGGATTGACCATTTGCAGTCAGACTGACACCATTCGCATCAGTGGAGGCCACTACTAGACATGTGTAACTCAGGAGAACAGATTTGACATCTACACCCTACCTGTGCTTACTTGCTCACGCTCCTCATTTCGGCGGCATCCGGGAAACCAGCGCCAAATCCGCTAAATACTTATATTTAAAGAGTAATGGGAAATACCCCTCTTAATTTCAAAGATATTACCACACTCTTCGCACAAGTGGAGGCAGTCTTAAACAGTCGCCATTTGTGCCCCTTATCCTTATCTTCTGATGACTACCTTCCTTTGTCCCCAGGGCCCTTCCTTATTTGGAGACCACTAAATACGCTACCTACACCCAATTTGAAGGCGATAAAGAAAATCACCTGCAATGATATGTTCGATTGCAACAAAATCAACACCACCAGAAGGCCACGATGGTAACGACCTGCAACAACAAATACAGTGGAAAACTGAAGACCTCGTATTCAATCGCCCAAGAGAATGAAGCGTACGTGTGAAGCACATGTTCCTTGGCCCCGATGACATCTCACGAGTAGCCGACGAGAGGCCTAATTCGTCGCGCGCTTGTAAGCTTTGTCTTCAGCACAGCGAAAGATTTAATATGTTGAAAGACAAGCCTTTCAACGCGTGTGAAGACTGTGAAGATGTCGCAACCCGCACCTTAGGTTTAGGAATAGCACTGTGTTGTAGATAATCTCATAATATAATTCTGTCAGGCGCTAAAATATTAGCGCATAGTAATGACGGCGGAAGTAAATAATGTTTCACAAATATAAAAAAATCACTTTTTCACTATCCGATCTGTCGAGAACGTTGTCCTCTGTAAAATATTAAAATTATACCATTATAATTCGAGTAATCAGCGTTTTATTCAAGAAGAAGAATTACTCCTTGTGTCTGAACAGACTACAATTGGCTACCGGGTGTAGATATCATATCTGTGCTCCGGAGTGATTCGGAAAAAGATGTATTTCTTTCAAAAAGAGTGAATACATCAGTAAATCACACGTTTTCTAAATACATCTTTAAATCACTCAGTATAAGATTCAATTTAAATTATTGGAATCATGCAAAGATGTACAGTGAATAGCTGGGTATTATGATTCGAAAAGAGATAGATAATGATGGATAAGTTCGTGGAAGCGTACGTCGTCGGACATTGTGTGTGGAATGCACAGAAAATTATTCCTTCTGTCCAATCGGTTCACCCGTTTTAATGCGAAAGCCACACAAACAAACAGACAATGTATTGTTTCACTATTATAAGTAAGAATAGGGATAGGGATAACCATTGTTTACCTACATCTTATATTCAAACCAAATCTAAATCACTAAAGAGCATGAGATAAGATCTTTGCTTTTGAATCACATAAATAATAAAGATTTAGAAGTGATTGAAATATTTATAAGAGTAATTTAAATCTTCTGAGTGAAATGATTTATAAATCTCTTATTATTCAAAAGATTTATTTTGCGCATCTCTAGCCACTACACCCTACAAATACTGTATCAGCCATGCTAGCGACAGTTACCAAAAGCATAATAAAAGGGACTCGGATGGACACAGTACAACAACAAAATGATGATATAATATTGTTGTACCGTGTTCGTATCCTGTGTTATTGGTACGTAATGTGAAATGACGTGTTCATCCCTGAAGCGCATCTTGTCTTTAATGTTCATTGTGTAGCCAGTGAAGCGGGCAACGACCGCGGCAGGAACAAAAATGAAATGTCATTTTGTATGAACGCAATCAGGCATAATAATGACGAACTGACAAACAATGTTATGCCCACAGAGCATAAGGGCGGAAACTGTTGGGTAAAGCGCAAACCACACACAGAGCGGGTGCGGGACGGGCCCGCGGCGGGTGGAGCGCGGGAACCGCGCGTGTCTTCCGCATTGACCTATGAAACTCCCGCCGCTCCCGACCCGCGCGGCCCGCACTCTGTCTGTAGTGGCGGGAGACACGTGCAGCTCCCGCGCTCCACACGGCCGCAGGCGCGACCCGCGCCCGCGTTTCGTGTGATGTCGCCCATATAAAAACAGGTTAATATACCCGCCGTACTCCAGACCCGACCCGCACCTGACCCGCACCCACCTTGTGTGTGTTTTGCGCTTATTTGTGTAACGTACTCGCAATAAGAATAGCTTTTATTATTTTGACATTACAGAAATATTAAGTGCGTGATCCATAGATTATATAATACGAAACTCAAACTGATCACTATTTAAACTAGTTTTGAGTTGAGATTTAATTTTAGAATATTCCTCAAACATAGATTCATTGATCACAGTTCAGCTGAGTTTAGCTTTATTCTACACTGTCTTGTATTGTATTTATTTGCTATTTCAGGTTACATTCGTGTGTTATGTTGTTATATTAAAGTTTATAATTGGTACCGTATTGGAATAAATAAGACTGATGCTTGAGTAACGCTTCCAACAAAACAATAAAGAAACATTAAAGTTTTACTTACTTACTTACTTGCTTGAGTCTAAGTTAGTGATCAGGTGATTAAAGATCAAACTGCACTTGGAGAACGTATTTTAATACGAACCTAAAACTGCTTGTCAAAAAACAAGGAGTGATGAACATTTAAATCAACATGATTACGATCGCGAGCGATGATGCTTGTACTCGGAACTTGCACAGGTTATATGCTTCGTGTAAATGACCGTGTTAATAAATGTGCGGGTCCAGTGACTTATGTTTGTAGCGCATTAGCCCGCGCGTGTAGCCCGCACCAGTTGCATGCACCGTGTACAAGCACCATTACTTACACAATTTGGCAAAACCTAAGATTCGATTGTAATGGCATTTGGACCTCCTACTTTCACTGAATGTACTTAATACTTTCATAATTAATTTGTTACACGTTACTTTACACGTGTGCATGATATAAGTCAGTCAGTTTGAGTATTATAATTTTTTTTGTTTGAGGTAAGTGTCAATTATTTTATTTTACTATTTATTTATTATTTATTTATTTCCACAAAAAAAAAATACATACATTTGGCAGATACAGTGTAGAGCATAAACCAGTTTAGGTTTTTCTGTACACCGCTTGGTCCGTCGACATCATTACAACGAGAGAAAAAAAAAAAAAAAAAAAAAAAAAATTAGGAAAGACCTCTGGAAGTAAACTGTTCTTCGTAATGTAATCATTTACTGCATCAAATATGGTACTGACTGGCATAATCATTAAATGATTGAAGTCCCTAAAAAAAAAAAAGAGATAAAAAAAATATTGTACTAAAGTAAATGTATGTCTCACATATTTGGCCGTTTTACAGCATGCAGTATTCACAACAAAAATTCAATTTAATTTGATAATATTCCAATTATATCAATAAATAAATCTACTTCATTCTCTTTTGAAACTCGATTCGTGCTGAGCAGACTGACTTTCAAAATGGCAACTGCCCATTATTCAATAAAGAAAACCCACATCAAATAAAATAAAACACTAACATCAATATACCACCGTCTGCTCTACTCACAGAAAGAAGATTTGTTGCGATAGAACCTGTCCTTCCTCATTATCTCGCGACAGACGGCAAGGACAACACAAAAACAATATTGAACAGTAATCCAATAAAAAAACAATGTAATTACTTTCAATAGACGTAAGACACGTATCCTAAATTTATTAGTGCAAATCCAGTAAACCTTCTGCCTGAAAATCATCATCATCAACTCAGCCTATCGCAGTCCACTGCTGGACATAGGCCTCTCCCAAGTCCTCTGCCTTCCGCATCCAGTCCCCCTAGCTACTCTCATCAGGCTCAGGATGCCACATTGATTTTTATATGTTGCCAGGTATACAGGTTGTAACAAAAACCCTGTTGTTCCTGTGAGCTACGTTATCAGAACCGATATGCATACGTAAGGACACAACTAATTTAGAAAAACTATTCATCATGTGGCCATTAATGTTTTTACAGTAATTCTATATATTCCTGCCTATTTGTTGTCTAGCAGTATGAGTCTGTCATGCTCACTTAAATGTCATGCTAATGGTGGCGTTAGTGTGGGGTCATTAAGTTCCCTTCAATATGGTTGGGCTGATGCTCGCGTCATGCTCGTGAACCGGTGCCGTCTGTCGGGACAGGTCAGCTCCTACATACTATGGCAACTCTTTTTACGTTTATTTCTAAAGGCAATATACTAACTTTTAAACTCTTGTTTATTTCTGACATTAACCTACATTATACTCACATTATTTGAATAAATTTGATGTAATAAACAATAATCTATTTTAAAAAGAGTTTATCCATGGAGTTTCTTGCCGGTTCTTTCTCCATAGGACCCACAATTTGGAACCGTGCAACTAGAGCCTGACCTTTCAAAAGTGCCTGTAATTAGGTTTATTTGAAATAAAAAACATTGAAATTGAAATTGAAAATTGAATTCAAAAGAATCTACAAATCCAAAATGTAAGAATCATTCACCTCTTGTCTGTCAGCGAGTAACGCTGACGTCCGTTGTTTATCTATTTTGTTTGTTAATTAGACAGTTCGGCTCTTAACAAAATTTTCACAATTTTCACAAAATAAAATTGTCCTAAATACCTACTAGATGTTAATATTCGCTTTCACACCACTTGACTTGTACTGGCTCAAGATTACGACCAGTTAATACTCGTCCCTCAGGCGATGTTATTTATTGGATTAATACTAGATTGTAACTAGTATTAATCCAATGTATGTATGTAGGTACGATGTACGCAACATTGCTATTGACACTTATTAATATTGACAACTTATGGCCCCAAGAGCTTAGCAACATGAGTCTCAGAATTTGTTAGGACTAAAGACTCGGACGATAAAAAAATGGCGGACAGAATCTCGCTAAGAAAGATGAAGCACTTGGTTTTTTCCAAAACCCACTATAATTTCGACATAATTTTAACACACCAGATATTATATTGTTATTTTATTTATGACACTACTACAAAGATTACCGTCACACGAGATTTGTTGCGTAATCGCGGCTTTTTGTCTTACTATGTGTGTACATGTGTGCGTGCCAGCCCGTACTTTTAAGCGAACCGTCTTACTTCTTCTTCTTAGCGAGTCGATGGCAAATTTTGACAAATTTTGTTGGCCCAGTGTTCGGCAACGCGCACTGCATGTCTTACTATGGGTACTTCACTTTTTACTTAGCGAGATTCCGTCCACCTTTTTTATTCGTCCAATGCTAAAGATTTAAGGATTACTTGTAGCAATTTCTCGTGGGTCAACAGAAGTAGAGCAAGATCCTGACAGACTGGTATCCTAGAGATGGCAACGTAAAAGATGGGATGACGAACTCAAACTTACAGCTGGTCCTAACTGGAGAAGAGTCGCAAGAGACAGAAAACAATGGAAACTGTTAGAGGAGGCAGACTGAACTCAGAGACATTTTGTAACAAGGAAACAAATGCATAGAGATTAGAGAGTTCAAAATAAGGAGGGCTTATTATTTATGTAGCAATTTAGTAATTATACTTCTTGGCTGTCTTAGTTTTTCATCGGATTGAAACTGAAATCTAATTGGTACAGTTAGATTTAACCTAAAATAATTGCTTACTTTTATAGTGGACACCGTTTCAGAGAGTATTATAGTCCATTCGAAACTTTCTGTACCAGAACCTTGGAGATGATCATCATCAACTCCATATTTTAAGCTTTGTTTTATCCAAAAAAATCATGCTTATACAAATCTAGGTTCATCACCAGATTTGGCCTTATCAAGGTCAAAGACAATACAAATTATATGGACCTTAACACTAGGGCTGACTGTGTCACTCTGCCACCACGCGATCCAGACATTTGTCACGCCTAATGCGCTCTGCACCTCGTGTAGGGCTGTCAAACGCTGAAACACAACTTTTGAAGATATTGTTTCCCAATTATTTTATTATTTTTAACGCATTTTTTTTGTTTATATATAATAATGTTTCCCGTTGGAAACTATTCATAAATAGGCCATCTTTTTCAAATAGACCCGTCGTTACATTTGGCTAATTACGTTCGTATGATATTGAAGAAGCTAATTGCTCAGCCGTGAGATTAGTCTCCGAATCAGAAATTCTCGATTTTTCAATAAACATCTATGTAACTGACACATAGTTAAACTAATTGATTAAAATACAACTCCTATCCTATCTATTTAATTTATTTATTAGTTTTTTTTTATAACAGTGGGGGCAAACAAGCATGTGGGCCAACTGATGGTAAGCACACCAGGGAAGTCATCAACGCGTTACCATGTCGAATTTGTTTGAGAAAACTGCTGATGAAAGTTGATTCCACAGTTTTACTGTACAAGGCAAAAAATGGCGTTTGTAGTTGACCGACAAGCATGAAGATGGTGAGGATGGAATTTAAATTTAAAGTGGGTGTTACGATGCTGGAAATAAGAGGCTAGAGTTTGAACAACTCCTCAGAGCACTCCTCATTGTACAATTACATGCGTACACATAGTTCCAGACAATCAACTCAACAGAAAACCTCAAATACAAAGCAATCAGGTAAAGTAACAGCTACAAGTACTCGACGTGGCACCCCTAACAACGTACAAATCGTCGGTCCGATACGATCGGAACGGATACAATTAATTACGTGAACAATAGACGCCGTGAAAACTACTGATGACGATCGCGTGAACAACCTGTTCTATTGTACCTACCGTAGATGTTGGCGAATAACTTGGAGTTTCACGCTTGGCTGTAAATTAGAGGGCACTGACGTTATTTTAATAAATAAAGGGCTATTTTTAAGTTTCTAGGAAGCTACTTGTACAACAAATTAAATGAATTTTTTTCTATGTACCCCCTCTCCAAACAGTGTAGTAAAGACAAACTATTCAAGTGGCTTCAAAAACTAGATTATGATACCACTGAGCAACTACTTTTTATACCCTCCTAACTTCAGAATGATGACAGGACTCACCAAAAACACTTACATACGTACAAGCAAACTCATATAATAACAATTCACGAACACTGTACCCACCCCCGCATACTCACGTCCACGAGACAAGCACAAACGAATACATTCCACACGTGACCACGGGTGCACATACTCACACACGCACATCCCAACTCACATCACTCACTCACAAAATGTATTCCACTATATACCTAACCTCAATTCCTCTCATACACACCTGCATACATAAACGCACCCTCACATGTTTGTCCAACTGCATGCATATAATAATATTCTTTCTCTTCCATTAAGTTATATTTTATGATTAAGTACTTTTTTTTTGTATTGTATTTTATAACCAATAATGGGACATCATGATGGGCAACATACTTAAAACTAGGGTGAGGGCCTGGTGATCCGTAACACAGGGTTTCCCTAGTACGGACTCCAGTCTCTCACAAAGGAGCTTATACGCGCCTATTTGTTCACGTAAATCTAAGTTATTCATACATATTAAGCCACCCTTTGTGAAGAGAGAAATAAAATTATTATTTATTATTTTTATTTATTTTTAACTAGCTTATTAGAAGTTAATTCACAAATATTGAGGTGCATTAAGAGAGCCTCCACTAGTATGTCCTAACCCCCTCCTACCAACCTGCTGACAGGCTAATCTTTTTCCCACGGCATGAGCTGTTATCATTATGAAGCTCATGTCGACACGACAGAAGAAGAATATTTACAAATATTGATCAGGAGCCCCATTACTGCATCTGTTGTTCCAATAGGACTCTATTCCAACCATGGATAAAATGATTGTTTTTGACGACCTCTGTGGTCTAGTGGTTCGAGTGTCGGACTGCTGATAACGAGGTCGTGGGTTCGGTTCCCACAGGACACAAATATTTGTGTGATGAACATAAGTGTTTGTGTTGGTCTGGGTGTGTTGCTTATGTATTATAAGTATGTATTTACAAAAAAAAAAAAGTATATAAGTATTATATACATTGTCTAGTACCCATATCACAAGCTCTGCTTAGTTTGGGACTAGATGCTGCTGTGTAAAAATGTCCCAAAGAGATTTTTTTTTTATGTCCTACTAATATTTTTAGGTAATGCGAATAGATGTTTGTCTGTTTGTTCTTCAATTACGCTGGAACAACTGAACGGATTTGAGCACACAGATAGACCGTGTCCTAGACTTTTATCGATTGAAGCCGTGGTGTTAGTTGAACAACGAACATTCAGCATAATCAGACCATAACCTAAGACTATTGATATGTCTGCCAATCAAAAAGCCTGGATCAAAATATCACGTCTGTTTTTATCTCATAAGTAACACATAACATAACATAATAACATAACATAACATCACGCCTGTATTTCCCCGAAGGGGTAGGCAGAGGTGTAATATTACACCCACATTTCGCCAGTTATGTTATAGTCCCATGGAATAGGGTCGCGAGCCTATTGCCATTGACCGGGCACAAATCCATACTCTGGGCTGCTACTGAGAATTTCCTAATGAAAAAACCCAATAACACTGTGCCCGACCCGGGAATCGAACCCAGGACCCTACGTTCAGCAGTCGCGCTTTCGACCACTAGACCAATGAGGCAGTCATAAGTAGGTATAGTTAATTTTGAGCGAGAGGTCCTGGGTTCGATTACCGGGTCGGGCAAAAAGTTTTCTGTCAATAAAAATTTCTGTAGGCGCTCGAAGTCAGACAGCACAGCAGACAGCACTGATGATCAAGCAAATGGTTCCCGACTTCGCGCACTGGTGTCCTACGCGACACCTGCACGCGGCGACAATTTCACACGCCTTTACAAGTAGTATTTTTACTATTAGCTTATTATTTAGATTTCTATGGAACTCACCCATAGAACATCGCTATACCTGCATACATAACCAGCCCATTACTGTCCCACTGCTGGGCACGGGCCTTTTCTCAGTACGAGAAGGCTAAGGCCTTAGTCCACCACGCTGGCCTAGTGCGGGTTGGCGAACTACACACACCATCGAGAACTGTATGGAGCACTCTCAGGTGTGCAGGTTTCCTTACGATGTTTTCCTTCACCGTTACAGCAAGTGATAATCGAATATAAATCCGCACATGAATTCGAAAATTCAGAGGTGCGGGCCGGAATCGAACTCACACCCTCCTGCATGGAAGGCAAGCGTTCAACCACTAAGCTATCACTGCTTTTTGCTATACCTGCATGTGTTTACCAAAACATATCACCCATTGTCACGATTAATTCAAAAAACACCTACATTTCTAACATTTTCTGTTCTCGAAGAATACCATCGTCGTTTACGAAGTGCTCAATAAACAGAACATTCCGAAGTATTCCCAGTTATTGTGCTGCCTTTTATCAAGAGATACGGCCGTGTACGGAGCTCGCTTGGGAAATGAAATAAAGAAATACGCGTGCACGCGACAGTGCGGGCCCCGACATAAATATTAGACTCGATACGAACTTTTATGAGACTTAAGCTTATGAAAATATATGTTCTGAGATGTATGTGATTCGTATTTTAAAGGTCTATGAATTAATCAGGATTTTTGTTAAACTAAGGGCCGTATTACAGAACGTTACTCAAGCTTTGATCACTGCTTAAAACTAGTTTTGAGTTGGGATTTAATTTTAGAACATTCCTCAAGCATAGATTCATTGATGACTGTTCAGCGGAGTTTAGCTTTATTCTACACTGTAATAAATGAGATAAGACCGCTGCTCATGTAGCGATTCTTTCCTTAGGTAGTGATCAGGTAATTGGAGATCAAACTGTACTTGAGGAACGTTCAGTAATACGGACCTAAGAAACTGATATGCCTTTTTGGTATACTAAGGTTTATAACTATAAGGTTTATACTAGGTTATACAGGTATACGCCCCGACCTCGAATCACCCCGACGATGAGGTGGAGACCATGTATGAGGATATCTCGAGAGCCATGCATGGCTCTAAAACTCACTTCACTGTTGTCATGGGAGACTTCAACGCGAAACTGGGCAATCGCTACGATGATGAGCTGCGAGTGGGGCAATTTGGATATGGATATCGGAACCACCGGGGTCATCTACTGGCCGGCTTTATGGAGAAGGAGGGACTCTATATGATGAACTCATTCTTCAGAAAGCGTGAGCATAGGAAGTGGACCTGGTTGGGCCCTGATGGTGTAACAAAAAATGAGATTGACTTCATTATGTCGACGAAGAAGCAAATATTCAATGATGTCTCTGTGATCAACGCGGTCAAAACCGGAAGCGATCACCGTTTGGTAAGAGGCACATTGAATCTGAACATCAAGCTGGAAAGATCTCGACTGATGAAGTCTACGCTCCGTCCAGCACCGATCCAAATCCAAAACCCCGAGAGCTTTCAGCTCGAACTTCAGAATCGTTTCGAATGCCTAGGGAGCTCAGTGGACGATTACAGCGATGGGTTTGTGGAAACTGTCCATACGGTCGGGTCTAGGATCTTTAGGACCCGTCGTACAAATAGAAACAAAAAGCTCTCTGACCACACCCTTGAGCTTATGGCGGAAAGACGCGAGATGATTCTGCAGTCCTCAGATGATGCGACTAAGTACCGGCAGCTCAATAGACAGATCTCAAAGTCCTTGAAAAGTGACCTACGCCAATTTAATACGGAACGTATTAAAGACGCGATAGAGAAGAACAAGGGCTCCAAAGTCTTCGCAAGAGACCTGTCTATTGGGCAGAGCCAGCTTGCAAAACTGAGGACCGACGATGGCAGAGTCGTATCCTCCAAGCCAGAGCTATTGAAGGAGGTCGAGAAGTTCTATGGACAGTTATACACGTCCACCCGGACACCCGCTGTAAATCGGGCTCACGACCCAAGAGCTAGATTGACCCGACACTATACCGAAGATATCCCGGACGTCAGCCTGTACGAGATTAGGATGGCTCTGAAGCAGCTCAAAAACAACAAGGCACCGGGTGATGACGGAATTACGGCCGAACTCCTGAAGGCGGGTGGAAAACCGATCCTTAAGGCCCTTCAGAAGCTGTTTGATTCCGTCATTCTCGAGGGAAGAACGCCACAGGCATGGAGCAGAGGTGTGGTGGTACTCTTCTTCAAAAAGGGCGATAATGCTCTACTGAAGAATTATAGGCCCATCTCACTTCTGAGCCATGTCTACAAGCTGTTTTCGAGAGTCATTACGAACCGTCTTTCGCGCAGGTTTGAAGACTTCCAGCCTCCCGAACAAGCCGGTTTCCGAAAAGGCTTTAGCACCGTAGACCACATACATACGCTGCGGCAGGTTATACAGAAGACCGAAGAGTATAACTTGCCTCTTTGTTTAGCGTTTGTGGACTACGAGAAAGCCTTCGATTCGATCGAGACTTGGGCGGTACTACAGTCTCTTCAACGGTGCCAGATTGACTATCGGTACATCGAAGTGTTAAAGTCTTTGTATGAAAACGCCACTATGTCAGTCCGATTACAGGACCAAGCCTCGAAACCTATCCTTCTGCAGCGAGGTGTGAGACAGGGAGATGTGATCTCTCCGAAACTGTTCACTGCTGCATTGGAGGATGTCTTCAAGGTTCTGGACTGGAAGGGGCTAGGCATTAACATAAACGGCGAGTACATCACTCACCTTCGGTTTGCCGACGACATAGTAGTCATGGCTGAGACCATGGAGGACCTCGGTACAATGCTCGATGACCTCAGTAGAGCTTCTGATAGAGTGGGTCTTAAAATGAATATGGACAAGACAAAGGTTATGTCGAATTCCCATATAGTACCCATTCCCGTAAACATCGGAGAATCTACACTCGAAGTTGTTGACGATTATGTATACCTAGGACAAACTGTCCAGCTAGGTAAGTCCAACTTCGAGAAAGAGGTCAATCGTCGAATCCGACTCGGTTGGGCAGCGTTCGGGAAGCTACGCAATATCTTCTCGTCCAAAATACCGCAGTGTCTCAAGACGAAAGTCTTTGACCAGTGTGTGTTGCCAGTAATTACTTACGGTACTGAAACGTGGTCGCTCACAATGGGCCTGATAAGAAGGCTCAAAGTCACTCAAAGGGCTATGGAGAGGGCTATGCTCGGAGTGTCCCTGCGTGATCGAATCAGAAATGAGGAGATTCGCAGGAGAACGAAAGTAACCGACATAGCCCGAAGAATTGCCAAACTTAAGTGGCAGTGGGCGGGGCACATTGCTCGCAGAACGGATGGCCGATGGGGCAGTAAAGTTCTGGAGTGGCGACCGCGTACTGGAAGGCGCAGCGTGGGTAGGCCCCCCACAAGGTGGACCGACGACCTGGTGAAGGTCGCGGGAATCCGCTGGATGCGGAAGGCACAGGACCGGTCGTTGTGGCGATGTTTGGGGGAGGCCTATGTCCAGCAGTGGACGTCTTTCGGCTGAAATGATGATGATGATGATGAAGGTTTATAACCACGTGTTGCACTTATGTGTTGTTTACTTGTGTTCTCTTGGGTGATCATTAAGAACTGATTGATTGATTGATTGATTGATTAAGAAGTTAATTCTTCATTTACTTTCTTCGTTATTACATGTAAAAAAAAACATGCTGTACTTTTGTAAGCAATTTGCTATTGAGAAGTAATATAAATTAGTTGAGGGTATATCCGAATTTTTGCATGGGGCGAGCGAGCGCGATGCGTCGTGTTCACCCACCCACATCTTGTTCTAATGAATGTCGACGGACCAAGCGGTGTACAAAAAAAAAAAAAAAACATTAACTGGCTTATGTTCTCCACTGTATCTGCCAAACGAATGTAATTTTTTTGTAGATAATAAATAAAATAAATGTTAAGAGGATGGAGACGGTTACGGAAATAGTTTAAAACATCCGGAAATTCCAGGTATTAACAGAAAACGTATTACAATAATAAACATTATTTAATAACTCAATGAAACACGAATAATCCCACATCAAACAGAGAAGGAACCTATCAAATAATGCTATCACTGTTATAAAAGTAAAACGATCAATAAAATATAAAATTGAATTTAATGCCGCTGACCGTCGCATTGAAGCGTCGTTACTGAAATGACCGAAAACAATGAAGCATGAGTTTAAGTGCGCGATAAAGAGACGGAGTCAGTGCTGCCAGCCCAATCTGAGTCAAAAGCAACAAAAAAACATAACTAACATTAGAACAGTAATACGCCCGTGTTTAAGGCCCAGAACGCCGCGGAAATAGAGTAAGCGCGATGCAAAATACGAGGCTTGCCGGGAAGGAGTAGTGCGGCATGAAGTTGACGCCATTCCGAACGAAAGTGCATTTAAGCGAAAAAAAACATATTACTCAGAAAATATGTGTATTTTCGATAAAATGGCTTAGTAAAATTATTTCAAAATAATAAAACAATATTTAGGTAAAATATCATACCAAAATACCAATATATGTTGGATATATTTAGGAAACTGTTTGAAAATAAACAGTTTTCGAGGTATGTTTGGATTTTTTTATGATCGAGCCAAATAAGTGCATTCATGTTTTGGACTTAATAATATTGTCACGCCTATCCTTGAGTAACACGTATTTTAATTTCAGTACCATAGAGCTAGTAGTTTTTGAGCGGGATTCGCATTAGTTTGTTGAATTGCGGGATTCGGCCCCTTAAGGTGTGGATACAGTGTTGACCATTTAAGGTCCTCGGTTTTTTGTCTTTTGAAAATAAACGTATTCTATTAATGTAAGTATAATCTTTTTTCTGGCTCCTTGACTCCTAAAATCTGTATCTTCTGCCAATTTTGATTTTAAAGTCACTTCAATTGTTAAAAAAAATTTCGCTAGAAACTGTGTTGTCGCATTGCAGTTTACGAGCACACACAGCGCGCGGTGCTTCGCTAAAACTTACGACAAAATTCGCGTCACGCATTCCTGCTATATACGAATGGTAACCATGGTTACCCGAACTATGGGCAGCAAGACGCCTTGCTGCAAGAAATCGCATTGCATTGCGTCGCAGCAATTCGCGTCGCAGTTTTCTGCGTTGCTAATTCGCACTGTGCCGATTTACAGTTTTGTGTTTTGACCCTAAAACAGAAAACAGGGATTCTACATTCAACAAACAGTGATTCTACTTAGATAATAACTTCTTAGGTTTTCGCGATCACTACACATTATAATAAAACAAAGTTTAACCGGATTAAATCGCGTATATTATTTAAATTGGTTTCCCTGACATTTCGAAAGCTTTGCAGCATTTCGTGGTCGCAGGTAGACTAAGATGACAAGCGTCTTTACAAATATTTCTAAAAAAATATTTTAATCTACCGTACAATATTACTAATTAAAATCGTTTCGATGCACGCAGTAATCACTCACAATATCATTATCTTTTACAGTGTTGCGTGCTGTTTGGGACTTGATTATTTTTAGGACTGGGTTTCAAACAGGTGGTAGCTGCCAACCA
Organism: Asteroscopus sphinx; assembly: GCA_949699075.1. NCBI lineage: Eukaryota > Metazoa > Arthropoda > Insecta > Lepidoptera > Noctuidae > Asteroscopus > Asteroscopus sphinx. The sequence goes on from OX453007.1 coordinate 1,615,848, forward strand.
TCTTCTCTATTAAAATTAGGATGTTTTTTAATTTAAATTTTTAATTTCAATAGCCTCACGGAGCATTCTAGGTACATATCGGTTTTCCTTCGCCAGAACTTGTGGTTTATCAAATCGAAGAAAATGGTTGGGTTTGTCTAGGGCATGTTCACACACTGCAGACTTTGTGGAGCGGCTGTTCTTGACATCAGCTATATTTTCTTTAATTCTAGTGGCTATACTACGCTTTGCGATTCAATCCAGTTAAACTTTGTTCTACTTAGGTACTTATTTTTTTCATTTCACAATTTATATGTTTAGTAATTCTACTGTTAAAACAGTAGGGTTGGTTACACTGGACGGAGCAACCCCTCTCTTTTTTGCCAATGTATCGTTTAATCAGAATTCGGTTTGAGTGCACACATAAATGTTTAGTGCCCGTATGTGTGTCTATATACGTTTACAATAGTCGTTTAATGTCCAATCATTGGCTGTACTCAGTAAATGTAATTGGTATTTTGTGCTTCCTGATTTCAGTATCAATATCGGAGATATAAAAATATTTCTGTGTATACAAGGCGTAACAGAAAAGTGCAACTCATATTTGGTGAGCTCATTCAAGGCATAGCATAGAACAACTCGACCCCTGCGTTGACCAAAGACGTATATGCATTTTATAGTCGTAACGACGTATCTGCTAATACAACGCGACTACGCGACAATCGCAAGTTTACGCGAATTGTTTCGTGCTAGCCTGCAATCAAACATACAGGCAGCGAATACCTATTCTTAGATACCTAGGACACCTGTCTTAATTGACAATCGCATGATAATCGCGCGATAATGTCATTTCACGAATAACATGCGCGAACAAAATTAAAGTGAGCGAAGCCACCAGCCGCCAGCGGCTTTGCGCTCACTTAGCTGTTGAATAGACAATTAGTTGAGAACCACGCTCTCTTCCTAGCCTTCATCCGACAGTTCTGTTAACACAAAATACAAATACAAAAACAACAAAAACGAATAATCTGATAAAAACAACGCTCTAGGTAAAACAAACTCACATAAGCTTAGTAAACAAAATCCAAGAAAAGCTTTGTAAGAATCCACGTGTTGTAAGTCTTTCTTTACGGCTTCTATTGAATATTTCACTCCGGCCCTACAATGCTATCAGAATAAAAAACTGAAGAGTGTCCCGAGGGCTAGCAATTTGCCTACTTAGATCTCGCATAAGGAAAGAAACGTAAGAAAGACTGTGCTAAATAATATATGGAGCGATTCTTTTGTACAGAGAAAAGTTCTTGCAAGTTTCTTTATAATGCGTAGGCCTTACATATTCATAAGATATATTTTTTCTTTACTTACTTTTACTAAAGTAACGTCGACATGTCAAAACAACGGTTTGGAAATCATGAGGATGTTTGGATCATGGTGGATGATGGAATTTGTTTTTTGTGTTATCATCATCATCATCATCATTTCAGCCGAAAGACGTCCACTGCTGGATATAGGCCCCCCAAACGTCACAACGACCGGTCCTGCGCTTTCCGCATCCAGCGGATTCCCGCGACCTTCACTAGGTTGTCGGTCCACCTTGAGGGGGCCTATCCACAAGGTTTTTTGTGTACTATGTTTTAATCTACTGTGTTGCCAAACGGGACCCTATTACTCTCATTACGCTATCCGTCCATCCGTCCGTCTATCTGTCTGTCTGTCACAGGGCTGTATCTATTGAACGGTAATAAGTAGCTGGTTGAAATTTTCTCGGAATATGTGTTGCTATGACCCCTATCAGAAGAAATACTAAAAATAAAAAAGTCTAAAACCAAAGAAGGTCCACATACAAGAATCCTTGAAAAACATGCATTTTTTTGCAACGTTTTTGTTCATATTCTATCTTCAAAACGATAATACATACCAGCGTCAAACTTAGTCTGATTATAGTGCATACTATGTAGTTTAATACCAAATACTAAAAATAGGGCAAACATAGACATATGTGGTGGTACCTGCGTAGGAAAGAGACGCAAAAAGTCATATTACGCGCACATTGCGTTGATGTCTTCTGATGGACTCTCGTAAATTAAATCAGTCTCTATGTCCATCGTTTGTTTTAGTCACAATGGCGCTGGCGTTCATCATCATCATCATTTCAGCCGAAAGACGTCCACTGCTGGACAATGGCCTCCCGCAAAGGGGGATATGCCATAATCATAATCATAATCATAATGATATTTATTTGCGTTCAATGTAGGTACATACATAAGATGGAATACAAAAGAAAAAAATAGACCCTAGTACATTCTACCTTACGGCATGCAAACTTATCAATTATTTGTTAATAGTAATAATAAAAATACATCTAATTTCAAGTTTAGTTTAAAATTCAATTATCCAATGCAATAAATACTAAAATTATGATTTGGTACTACCTATGATAATTAATATTATTGGTTAGGAGTAATAATTATAACATAATCGCCACGCTTGGCAGGTGGGTTGGCGATCGCAGTTGGTTGTTTAAATACTCAGAGAACGCTGCTGCCCATCCTCTGGTGAATCCCTTAGTCGCCCTTTACGACATCCATGAGAAGAGAGAGGGTGGTGCTATTCTTTACGTCCGGCACCATACGGAACACGTCTGCACGTCCGTGTCACGCGCTGTCGTTCACTTTGTGAATATCTCTAAAAATATTATTATAATAATAAATAATAAATATTTCTGGACGTTTTAACACAGCACCATCTAGTCCCAAACTAAGCAGAGCTTGTACTTTGGGTACTGGACAATGGATATAAGAAACACCCAGACCAACACAAACACTTATGTTCATCACACAAATATTTGTGTCTTGTGGGAATCGAACCCACGACCTCGTTATCAGCAGTCCGACACTTGAACCACTTGACCACGGACGTCGTCAAGAATTATAGACATACCATAACTATAGTAAGTTAAATTCATAATTATTAATATGAAAGGTTTCACTCACGTAATTCCATCGGGTGTACCAGACTAGTTTCAAGCTCGAGCTGAGCCCTTACCGCCGCGCAACCAGCTCATGATTAAGGGCTCCGTTCGAGATTGAAAGTATTCTGGCACACCCGATTGAATTATAATAATTGTATTATACCATAGCACAGATAATACCTGTATTATGTGAAGATACAGAGGTGTATAGTACACTCACATTTCGCCAGTTATGTTATAAGTCCTATATAATAAGGGGCGACACTAATCCAGACTCCATTGCTAATAGCTCCGCCATCTGATAAAAGCAGCTATTCGTTTATTCCACAAATACCTAGGTTTTCATTCGCTACATTTGCAATTTTGATATAAACTGTATAATATATTCATGTTTTGAACTGAATCCATGCTACACACACACGATATTTCCGGCCGTCCATAGTTAAAATAGTCGAAACTATTTAGTCCGATAAAAGCGTTGAACTGAATAGTAATAGAATATTCTATTCAACTTTACTTGTTCGGATGCAAACTGCTGTACCGAGCCGACAGCGGTGCGCAACACTCTTATTTGTCTGCATTATTCGGAAATGATGAAAAATTTCCTTCCGGCTGCGTGGTTCGATCGCACAGTTAGATTCATCGAAAGACGAGGATTTTTAAATCCTTTTGGTCCGATTCTATTATCGAACAACCAGAACTTAAAGTAGGCATAGTTCGATTGATCGAATAGAATACGCACCAATCTAAGACGGCTGTGAACAAACGGCGTTTGCCTGCGCAGTAGGAAAATTTAGAGTGCGCTAGTGTCAATCGGGTTCAAGGCGCTGCGCAGCGCTAAGTCCGCTAACTTCACAGTCACCATTAAGATTGGAGTGAACCTCAGAGCAACAGAATACTATCCGTTAACTGTGGTGGTGTGTACAACTTAATAATAATTGTGTCGAACACAATTCTAGCTTCCGCACAAATCAAACTTTTCTTAGCAGCGACTTTTGTAAAAACCCCGCTGAAAAAAAAAACACGCTGATGAAAAGCACTTTTATCTTGACTTTTGGAGGACTAGACTCCTTCGAAGAAGACTGGTCCTTGATTGCATTAGATAGAGACAGGTGAAAGAAGAGTAGGGAGGCCTTCGCCTTGCAGTAAAATAATTTTAATAAATAATAAATATGAGGAACTCATGTTAAGTAGTACTATTTAAAAAGCGTTATCAATGTTTTAGAAGAGAGAATCACAAATTATTATTAAACTAACAGAAATAAATTTATTCACGGTTATCTTAAAACGTTGGCAACGCCTGGCCCGGCCCAATGCGTTAACGATCTCCAATGTTTGACAGTTTAAAGGCTCCATCGAAATCGAGACGGTTTTTAATACCCAATAGCCATTTTGCATTTAATTTTAAATATGTAGTCCATTGTGACTCGTTACAGCCCTATTGAATTAACGATAAGGTGGCACTTGTAAATTTTTAAGTGAATGTTTTTAATTAATAATGTAATATATTATAATACCATGTTTTTAAAACGGACAAAATGACCACCCTCCTCCTGTCACCCAACTACAAACTCCTATTAGAACCATTTTCGACTTCTACGCGGACGAAGTCGCGTGAAAAAGCTAGTATATTTATAAAGGTATAATTTAATGAAAATTTCTAACAATTACAGAGTAAAAGGCGATTCAATAAGTAATTCATTTTACTTTCCGCCATAAACATAAACACAATGATACTGTAGGTAATTTACTTTAACACGTGAGTATGCAAATAAAGGGGAACCCTTAACACAGCAGTAAAACAGAATAGGCTATTAACAAGTCGTACAGGGTTCACCATAAAACATAAACCAACCTGTAGTTTTTCACATGCCAGTCGTAAATGTCAACGATGTGTTAAAACTTGTATCTGTTAAGTAATTATTGGCTTGGAAATACCATGGATGAACAAGTACCTAATTGGTCTATGGAAATACTAAAACTTTATACATGCATTCCCGAAAAGGGATCATTGTACTCATCATTATGAACAACATTTACTATGGGACCAACCCTGAAATCACGAAAACAAATCAGTTGGTCCCTACATTTGTGTTCACTTAAATCGATAAAATGTAGGGACCAACTGATTTTTTTTTCGCGATTTCAGTGTTGGTCCCATAGTAAAAGTTGTTCATAATGATGAGTACAATGACCCCTTTTCGGGAATTAAGCGATTAAAATTTCAGCATGCATACAACGTGTAACGGAAAGGGTATTTAATTATGTCATAGCATAATTGGACAAACCGAATATTTGCGAAAATCCTAGGATAATTGCAAAGAGCCGGATAAATTAATCTAAGAAAGATTTTCGCATCGTATCAGGATGATTGCCAAAATCCCAGTTTGTTTAGGACGATTGGAAACTTGAACGCTGATTGGCCAATCTAAGAGTCGTCATAATTCCATGCAACGTGTATCAGAAATGCGTGGTCATATTTTAAGAGCTCATTCAGGGCATAGCATAGAACAATTTTTACTATGGGACCAAACCTGAAGGCGCAAAAAAAATATCAGCTATTTGGTATTGGTATAACGGGCCATTTTCCGCAACTCCACGCTTGGCGTGTATTTTGTGTGGGTGGGAATAACTTGTTTACTCGAGCCACCCCAGCTCCTCGAGGAAGGCCAGCAGACGCTTGATGTTGCTGACTGTCTCTCGGAGAGTACCCGGATCTCCGAAGTACTTAGCCCTGTATGAGGCGACCTCCGGACAGTTGAGAAGCACGTGGGCCGCTGTTTCCTCTGTCTCCATGCAGGCTCTGCACAGAGGACTGTCAGTCACACCTATGACAAAGAGGTGTTTGTTAAATGAACCGTGTCCGGTGTAGGCGGCTGTCACCGTACGTAGATATTGTTTTGACAGCCGGAGGAGCTGTTTGGTGATCTTGCCGTCGATGACGGGGAGTGCTTCCTTAGCCTGTCTGCATACCTCGTGGTTTATCCAGGAGTAGTTGTGTTTGTCTCTAGTGCGTTTCCTTACCAGAGTACGAAAATGACCGAAGGGGAGAGGTATTATGGGTTCAGGTCCTACCGCGTCTGTACTCGATCCCCTCCTAGCGAGTTCATCCGCTGCGTCATTGCCTCTAGAGCCACTATGACCTTTAATCCATTGTAGGGTTATATTGTTGGAGCTGCCTACCTGATTTAATTTCTGGTGGCATTCGTAGATGAGCCCAGAGTTGACAGTACAACTGTTGAGAGCCAGTAGAACTGCCATGCTGTCGGAGAGTATTCTAATAGAGTGATCTTTTACCTCCCGTGCCATGACTGCTGCAGTTGCCAGTAAGATGCCCATACACTCAGCTTGAAATACCGTGTTGTAGACACCCAGTGGCGTAGAGATGAATATGTTTAGGTCTTCTGAAAAGACCCCACATCCTGTACCTGATTCCGTTTTGGATCCATCTGTAAATATCAGCTACTAATACATCGATGTCGCTTGACAAAATGTGAGGATCAGCTGATTTTTTTTTCGCGATTATTTTCACGGTTGGGGCCATAGTAAAAGTTGTTTGATAGCATCCTTTGAATAAGCTTTTCAAATATGACCACGCATTTCTGATACATGTTGTATATTAGTAGGATAGGATTAGTGTGATAGTGACAATTAAAATACAATCCAAAAAATATATTGGGGAATACCATGCAAAAAAAACTACCGAGTGATTTCGAAACAAATTGGAAGAAACTTCTGTTCAATAGAAGGAATAAAATTATACACCCACAATTTCTTGAATGATGGGTGTTGGTAATAATTTTAATTACGCAATGCCAGGAAAGTCCTGCAAATTCTTTCAGTCACGCATTTTCCATTCTTTCATCAGTACCTCGTATTTTATACCATCCATAAATCATGTAAGTAATAAAAAACTGATTAACAATAAAACGGAACAGGAGCGTGATAGGATCGGAGTTTATTGTCAAAATGATTGATTCACGGGGGTAGGAATAAAATTAATTTACCCCTTTGATTCGGAACGCAGTTGTCGAGTGGACACGCATTAATACGATAGCGTGGACGTTTATTCGTGAATTGTTATTACTAAAAATGACATACGTTTTTATGTACCCCATGTAGTAGAGCAGTGCTTTTCAACCTGTGTCACGAACCCCGCAAAGGGGTCTTAAACCCCTTTACGCAGTCACCTAAAAATAAGTTTTATGGTTCCTAATCAGTTTATTAAAAAACTATATAGAAATTATGCCATGGTGAGGGGGTCGCGGGCATTTTTTTTTACCAAAGGTATCGCACTATAGAAAAAGTTAAAAAGCACTTGTAGAGAATTTATTGTGTCTCCAATAGGCGATTAACGAATAAATTGAAAACTTAAGATTCATGGGGTCTACTCGCGTTTGACGATATTCGATCAATAGTAACATTCATCGCACAATGTACTACTCCAATCAACTATCGTTTGGTATCGCATGCCATGAAAATAAACGTTTGTCTTTCTTTGATCTAGTCAATCGTATACGACTATGAACCGAAGTCTAAATTTAAATAAAAAAAATAAAAATATTTATTTCAGGCAAGGCATAAGTTTGACGTCATACACATACACCCATATCACATTATTAAAATTACCTACAATAAGAAAATAAGAATTAAATAAATTTATTATTATTATTACTTCATTAATCAATTACTTTATTAACTATTCTTTATTACTTTATTATGTCTATGTATTAGGATTTATAGAATATATTTTTGTTGTTATTTTATAGTAGTAGTATAGTATTTTATTTTATTATTAAATTATGTATCGAATTTTCACATCTGACAACCCCATTTTCTGTCCAGTTCATTCTTGTCCATCCTAAGGTTGCCTGGAAAAAATCGCTGATCGTGATAAGGCCGCCATTTGTACAATAGTTTAAATTCATATTCAATGTAATGTTTTTATGGTGTACAATAAAGCATATATAAATAAATAAATAAATATGTCTTTTTTAATTACACATGTATTTATTGTATACGTATCAATCGCAACGAAAGTGCGTACATCCGTCGTCCGTGCATGAGGCACAGCAATATGCATGGCGATGGCCATTTTGCGTGGATGTGTCGCATATCTTACCACACTTCTTGACTCTGTACAAGTGTACATGTATTTGTTCTGTGTGTTTTGGTAATTTTGTGCGTCACTTTTGACGCATATTTTTTTTTCTTTCTTACGTCGTTTGTCGTTCGTTTAACAGGAGTAGACCCCCATGCTCACATTCAGGTTTAATTAATTTTATTTTGGAGTCGCCTAAAAAATATGGCCTGAAAGGAATTAAACATTCATAGAGCATCTCTCTCCCTCAAAAACTCGTAGTTTTAGCAACAAAAATGAATCCAATGCGACTACTACATCACGCGGAATTTCATGGTGCGAACAAACTGGCAGAGAAAACATCCAGGTATTACTTTATTTATCTTTAAAATAAAGATCATTTAATAAAGTCCATTACGCATAAAATAAATATAGGAAGAGGAATACCGAGGTCCAAGGAGAACTTTCATACAATAAATAAACGAAAAAATAGATGTCGTGTCCTATAAAGAAGTGAAAAGGGACGCAGAATACAGTGAAAGATGGAAAATACTCCACTGACCAGGTCCTAGCTTTTAAATTTATGATGACGATGACCTCTAAAATATAACACTTCACTGGTAATAGAAAATTAGCCAGTATATGTACGGGACTCCTCCCGTACAACTCCCGTAAAAACTGACTGGCAGTTTGGTCTTACATTAAGAGTGTACGTAAGTGCTGCTCTGCTTTAGATTCTTCATACTACGATTTTGCAGTCAGTTAATGGTGGAATTAAGAACATGGCCCCAGTATTTTAAAAAAACATAGCAGCCTAAGTGCAACATCCCAAGAAGGACGAACTGTCAAAATTTAATCAGATACATTTACCAACATAATGTATTTTACAAATCCATCAAATCATCTAAAACCCCTTGTCCCTTATACTAAAGATCCCTATTCCATATTTTTTTGAATTTTAATGTATGTGAATATGTTTTCTGTGTGTTTCTTTAAGTATATAAATAAAAAAAATGAATCTCAAGTATATCAAATTGGCACCTGGAGTTTTTACATAGGAACTATTCCTAGGAAAATAAGGAGGGTTGTGCTTGTGCCAGAAGCGAGCATTACAGCGGAGGCAATTTGATTCATCATGTTTTTTTTTTCTACGTTATAGTCTCGTCAATCTTTTTATTTTATTCTATTACTGAAAAGTGCTTCATATTCAATGAGACTTCAAATAGAATCAATTATAATCCAGAAAGTTATTTTCGCAGATGTTTTCAAAGGCCCGAGATTTATTCTAGATTTTAATATGTTTAGGCTATTATATTTTATGATTGGTCTTTTTTACAATTCTTTGTAATATTTTCAGCTTTAGTAACAAAATTTATTGTAAAATTCTGAGTAAAACGTTTTGTCGCTCCATTTTCAACGTGCCTTGTATAACGAAAACTTGAGATTTTAAAGTATCGAACACCTACTATTTAGGCACATTTTATAAAATTAATTAAGTGCAAAAAATATATAAACTGTGGAAAGAAAAATTCGCTCACGAGCAGGATTAGAACTTTCGACTTCTGGTTCCGAACACCAGTCGCATTATCAGCTAAGCTACCGTGAACTCTGCTCATCATTTCTGCCCAAAGACGTCCACTGCTGGACATAGGCCTCCTCTAAGCATCTTGGGGGGAACTCTGCTCGTGGTATCGAACTTAACTTCCACTTTGGATACGTCTTTAGCGGCTAAAACACATCAGTCTGCGTTTTCTGGTACACTACATCAGTCCTGAACCAGAAAGCGCAGATTCCAATCGAATCGAAGTTTTATCCATAAGGGAATGAACTGACTCCTACTGACACAGGACATCCTAGTTCGGAAGTCGGGGCACCTCATGAATGTACTGTACTGAATATGCTAATTTAATGATTATGAAGTGGTTTTTGCCTATAACAACAGATGGGCCTTTAGCTCGTTTCGCCATCTTATACCATTACAAAAATCGATTCAATATCGGTTCGCAATATAAACCGATTTTGAATGAATTTTTTTTTTGGGCACTTTGGTATTATGGGCAATGAAGCCGCTGATAAACTTGACAAAGTTGGAGGGGAATGCCCCACTGTAGGGCCGGAGCCAATTTGTGGGGTATCGAAATGCACCACAAGAGCTTATCTTAAAGACTGCGGAACTCATCAAACCATTAGACTCTGGGAAAATCCCCAGGTCAAGAGCACTCGAAGGCGCTTCTAGAAGGCTTCACGAAAAAATTTACGAACGAAGCGCATAAGGATCCTATCTAAAACCATTACAGGGCACTATAACGTGAACAAACACCTACACAGAGTGGGCCTCACTGACACTATAGTTTGCAGATTTTGTCACAAAAAAGGAGTTTTTATTTTTTTTACGAGCCTGTTTTGTCTCACTGCAGGGCAAAGGCTTCCCTTCCTTTCTTCCACTGTTCACGGTCTATGGCAATTTGTGACCAATCCTTTAAGTAGGAGTCCAGCTCATCCGGCCATCTCTTCCTGGGCCTACCGCGTTTTCGTTTTTAGTTGTCTGGGATCCACTCTGTTGTTAGTTTCGCCCAAAGCCCCTCCGGCATTTTATAATTTAATTTGTTGGAAAGTAACAATGACTCACTGTGTTAGTTACAATATTACTTGATAACTATATTAGTATTCTTATCCTACGCACTTAACTTAAACGCACTGTATGGTATGCAAATCCCTGCAAATGCTTGTTATTCCAGAAATCCCCACTGATTATCCCCATCAATGGGAATATTTGGACTTTTTGTCCAAACTTTCTTTTTTTTTGTTGACGGCGAACACCAATTGGGATTCCTAGAATAACTCCAACTTTCTGCCCAAAAATCGTAAGATTCATGAGCACTTGATGGGGACAGTCAATGAGGATTTCTGGAATAACCGGCAAAAAGGATGAAACGCCCATTAATATACTATGCAACCGGCTAGAAGTAAGCATCTCAGAGGGCACAAGGTCTCAGCTGATGAAATCAAATCCTCAAACCCCAAGGCAATAGTCGACTAGCCTTAGACTTGGGGAGGTGATGGTTCCGTCCACTAGAAATCACAATTAAACAGATCTTTTAACGATTTATTCACGGTAGCTTAGTGGCTAAAGCACTGGCGTACTGAGCCAGGAGTCGCAGGTTCGAATCCTGCTCGTGAGCGATTTTTTCTTTCCTCAATTTAAATTGTTAAATTTTGTATCGCATGCGTAAATGCGTTAAAAATAACAAAATAATTAGATCTTTTAAGTCAAAGAAATGACATTGTACACTCGATCCCATTTTATATAACAACATTTGCTCGTAAATTTGCAAAATATCTAGGCCCATTTTTATATAACATTATCTCAAAATATGTCAGTCTACGTAATATGACCTCATATGCCTGTAAGAAAGCTATTATTGAATATTTAAAACAACTTAACTATGATAAAACAGAAGAACTATTGATTGCCTTGATGTAAATAATTACACACATACACACACCCCTACATCCTTACAAAAAACATCCCATACACACAAGCACTTCCTTATAAACAATCACTCCATGTCCTTACATAACAATACATACAGAACACACTTACCACACCCGCAAACGCTAACTTGCTTAACTCAAAACATAAGTAGTTGAGTATTGCAACTAATTTAATTTAATTTAGTTTAAGTAAAAAATGTAAATCAAAATTTTTACTACTTACAAACTTCTTAGAAAAGTAATGCTAATAATTGTCTGCAAACTTTGCATATACAAATTTTTTTTTACACTACCTGCATTTTATTACACACCACTTCTGTCAATAAATTGTTTAATGTTTCTGATACCTACCTATGTTGACCTATAATGACCATTATAGTACTGTGTGAGCGAAATAGTTTCTGTATCCAGAATTCTTATACGTGTTATAGGAAGACTGTCCTACCGTGATACAGTTTCGACTAGTACGGAGGACAGTGTGAATCGAAGGCAACAACCTAGTTAAAGTGTTTTTCAGTGTACCTATGTTGATGCAAGAAAGTGTGATACTAGAATATAATAACATTGTAAGTACTATTTAATAAGAAATTGTAAGGTTGTACTTTTTAAGATGCAAATAAATGATTATGATTATGAAAGATTCAAAGATATCTATTTGGCCCACTTTGTGTACTTATTGGTAATAAATTATAAACATACTTCTTATGAACTTAATCGCCTTTTTCAGGCGCTATAATTTGTTTCTTATAATTACTATTCAATCTATATATTAATATTAGGTAAGTATTGAGCTTATATCTTACTGATCTAAAATAAAATTAGTAGATTGGTGTATTCGTTTTGTTGGTAATATATTTAGTTAACATAACTACTGGATAATTAAAGAATAAAATAATTGTATAATTTTTAACGCATTTACGGATGCGAAACGAAATCTAACGATTTAAATTGTGCAAAGAAAAAATTGCTCAGGAACAGGATTCGAACATGTGGGTGTTAATTTTATTAATAAGTGGAGGTCAATTAAAATTGTTATTTACATTCTGAATAACGGAAAAATGGGCCAGCCCTTATAGGTTTTAGTCGCAGTGGCTTAAGGTCCTTGCAAAGACTCACCTGTTTAAAAAAAAACATTTTTATTTATTTATTTCTTCCTTTCCCAAAATAAATAAAATATTATGTCTATGTTCCAGATGGTACTGGATCTCAGCACTGCTGATTCTCCTGGGCTCTGCCATCACCCTGGTGGTCATGACCATCCACCGCTATCAGCTAAACCCCACCTACATAGTGCAAATGGAGAAGGCGATTACAGTCACGGTCTTCCCTTCAGTGGTTGTATGTCCAGAGATCAACTTCGTGGCTGAAAAGATAGATCAGTTTCTGTCTAAAGTGTAAGTGCTACGAACAACCATAGTGAAGCCATTAGAATAGACAATAATACTAGTATATTACCTATTTTATGGTGAAGCCAACAAAAACCGTGCTCCTTCATGTACAACCAGTGCTCACGCACACACATGCACCTTAAACCGTGCTCACCCCTCTCAGTTCACATGTCGTGGCATCTTCCAGTAAGCATCGCGAAAACAAATATCCTTCAGGTGCATGGTGTGTACTTGAGCACTGGTTGTACATGAAGGAGCACGGTTTTTGTTGGCTTCACCATAAAATAGGTAATATCACAATACACATAACCTCTAAGTTACGTAGGTACTTACTTGCAAAATCATATTTTTTTAGGCACGTATTACAGAAGCTTCCTCAAGTACAGTTTAAACTCCAATCACCTGATCACTACTTAAGGATAGAATCGTTACTTGAGTATCAGTCTTATTCCAGAACGGTAATTATAAACTTTAATTCAACAACATAACACATGAATTTGACCTGAAATATAATAGAAATCTCTACTCAAGCGTAGTCTGGACCACACTAGAGTGATTACAGATCAAATCTCAGCTCAAATACCGAAACAGGTGACAGTATAAAACAAAACTAAACTCAGCTGAACTGTGATCAACAAATCTCTGCTTGAGGAACGTTCTAAAATCAAAGCTCAACTTTAAACTAGTTTTAAACAGAGATCAACGCTTGAGTATCCTTCTGTAATACGGGCCTTAATCTTTTTCATTCATTTGACGGATTTCACGCAACATACTACAGAGCTCCATTGATATATCCTTCAAATTTATTTGCTCATCACTGTCAACTCCAGAGGTCCATAGATCATCAATCATTTTAATGTAATCGTAATTTTGGTTACGTTCTTTTAATCATAAAAAAACGCTTTATTTTATTTATCAGGCTAAACAAACAATTACACACTATACATGACTAATCAAAGTAATTACATGAGATAGTGTGCAACTAACAACAAAATGAAAATAAAATGTTTTTTATTTCAAATAAACCTAATTACAGGCACTTTTGAATCATCAGGCTCTAGTTGCACGTATTGAACTAAGTTTACGGGACTTGTCGCGCACAATTAAATCAAAATATAACAAGCATTTTGACTAACCTCGACGTTTCGGTCAAGTTGCATTGGCCGTGGTCACGAGCAGACTGAACGTGTTACGGACAGCGACGTTACGAAAAACCAACCGCGGGTAGTTCGAGAAAACACCCGCCGCTCAAGACGATGACACCCACATACTTCAGTCTGCTCGTGACCACGGCCAATGCAACTTTACCGAAACGTCGAGGTTAGTCAAAATGCTTGTTATATTTTGATTTAATTGTGCGCGACAAGTCCCGTAAACTTAGTTCAATATGAGTGAAATTCGCGAAAGTATAAAAACTTCTAGTTGCACGGTTCCAAATTGTGGGTCCTATGGAGAAGAACCGGCAAGAAACTCCATGGATATACTCTTTTTAAAATAGGTTATTGTTTATTATATCAAATTTATTCAAATAATGTGAGTATAATGTAGGTTAATGCCAAAAATAAACGAGAGTTTAAAAGTGAGCATATTGCCTTTAGAAATAAACGTAAAAAGAGTTGCCATAGTATGTAGGAGCTGACCTATCCCGACAGACGCACCCGTTCACGAGCATGACGCGAGCATCAGCCATCGCTTAACTCAACCATATTGGAGGGAACTTAACGACCTGATACTAACGCCACCATCAGCATGACATTTAAGTGAGCATGACAGACTCATAGTGCTAGACAACAAATAGGCAGGAATATACATAGAATTACTGTAAAAACATTATTGGTCACATCATACTTACATTTTACATTTTAATCACCTATTAAAAATTCTTAAGCATCTCAACGTTATCCATATCTTATTTTTTTTTATTTTTTTGTACGACATTTTTGTCGAAAGAATGAAACTATTACTTATCTACCCTACTTATCTACACAAACACTACATTTAAATATTTAAACATTTTTGTAATAAAATTATACGTCCAGAGTCTTAAGGACGTATAATTTTATTTTGGTCTGGACTCCAGACTACAGACTAACAAAAAATTGTTCCAGAAAATACCCCGGCGGCATGAACGCATCTGGTATCCGGAAGATCCTGCCGCAGCTAGCTGCGTTCTATTCCCCGGACGCGCCGTATGACCTCAATCAACTAGTGAGGGTCGAACAGCTCCTGGACTACAACTTCATTGACGTGGAGACTGCAGGGAGAGCGCTCACTGCGTCCTGCGAGGAGACTTTAATCAAGTGAGGTCTTTGATACTAGACTGGGACTTAATGTTTCTCGAAAATGATAATTATAATAATAAAAAAATATTTTAGCACATTTTACACAGCACCATCTAGTCCCAAACTAAGCAGAGCATATACCATGGGTATCTAGTACCCAATGAATATAATGAATAGAAAAAGAACTCATATAGGGTTAGTAACAATTTTATTATCTTGAACCTAGGTGGTAGTATACAGTTATATATTTTGATACATGTAACTGACAGCAGTGGATTATATATGGACAATCCACTCTGTCAGCTATCATGTTCTTAACCCTGTTGGAGCTGGCCATGACTCGTGCCACCAGTGATGCTGCACGCTTGCGCATAATAGTGTAGAAGCAGTCTACATGCGCCGCTGCAAACATCCCTGACGCACTGCAATGCCAAGGCAGCCCCATCAGTTTTCTGAACGCGTTATTATATTGGACTCGAAGGGACCGTACGATACTTGCGAATACTTCTCCCACAAGCTGCACGTGTAGAAGGATGCACAGAATGCTCTAAAGGGCGTCACCTTTACGTCTAAAGTACAACGTGCAAACCTGTGGGCCACCATATTCGCCCGCACGGACAGAGCCCTCCATTCCCTTTCGATGTCCGCATCGTCCTTTAAGTCAGTGGTGATCAAATGACCGAGGTATTTGAATTGTTCCACTCGCTCGAGTGGAACGCCGTTTAGTCGTATAGATGGCACATCCTGATGATATTTGGTCCCTGCCTCAAATACAATGCACTGACTCTTCCTTAAATTATTCAGTAACCCATGTTCTATTGCGTACTTTTCACATGTGGTTTTAATACTTATATACTTTTTTTTAATGGTACGGTCGACCGCTCGTCGGTGGTAACACTTTGACATTAGCAGGATCTTTATTTCGTAAGCAGTAAGGGCGGTTTTCGAATTGACTTGTAACCACTGTCATGCTGTCGACTGTACGAGACTGGTGAAATTACACTTTTCATCTTAACATTTAGACAATAGCCTTAACGGTGGGCTTGATGCTGGCGAATAGAGTATGGCACCTTCTAGTAGAACAAATCTTGTGCTGTGAGAAAAGTTAACAATTATCAACAAATGAAAATTTTATGAATGGGTTACTGTAGGCATTAGGAAAAGAAGTTCATGAAAATGCTTATGGCGAAGTCCATCTAATTTAATGTTAAAGCAAACGAAGAAATTAGCCTACGTGCATAGAATAACAAGAAATACACATAGAAGGTTAGTTCCATACATTACGCGCTAGCATAACTGATGCAAAAAAATTGTTATGTGTGCTAGCGCTTACACGTTTACACACGCACATCACTATAAAATGGGGCTGCCCTTAAAAGGTAGTTTTCCCCAAAAAGTATTTTTGGTTGGTTCCTGTCCCCCTAGCCAAGTTGACAATCTACAATCTTCAACGCTATAGAAAACAATCAAAATGTATGGGAATGACATATCTCAACGAATGACTTTTTCTATGACACATACGAATGACTTTTTCATTGACATATGTCATTCCCATACATTTTGATTGTTTTCTATTAGCGTTGACGATGGTAGATTGTCAACTTGGCTAGGGGGGCTGATATACTTCCCTACGGCTGAGCTTTATATTCATTAATATCCATTTTTCAGCAATAATTTAGTCAGTAGGACTACTTTGAACAAGAACACGTAAAATGTTATGATAAAAATTTAAAAAATATGATATAGTTCGTTTAGAGTTCTCAACTTTGAAATTACACATTTGAGGTACATAATTTTTTTAATTCACTCATGTACCAGGCAACCGCACGTCACTGGTACCAGTTTCACCTTGGCATCTTTATTTCGTAAGCAGTAAGGGCAGTTTTCGAAATTCAAGTGTTACCAATGACGTGCGGTCGACTGTACGTACATATTACATACGTAAATATCAGTTACCACTTTTTAAATTCATCAATCGGAGCATTTCATCATCATCATCATCATTTCAGCCGAAAGACGTCCACTGCTGGACATAGGCCTCCCCCAAGCATCGCCACAACAACCGGTCCTGTGCCTTCCGCATCCAGCGGATTCCCGCGACCTTCACCAGGTCGTCGGTCCACCTTGTGGGGGGCCTACCCACGCTGCGCCTTCCAGTACGCGGTCGCCACTCCAGAACTTTACTGCCCCATCGGCCATCCGTTCTGCGAGCAATGTGCCCCGCCCACTGCCACTTAAGTTTGGCAATTCTTCGGGCTATGTCGGTTACTTTCGTTCTCCTGCGAATCTCCTCATTTCTGATTCGATCACGCAGGGACACTCCGAGCATAGCCCTCTCCATTGCCCTTTGAGTGACTTTGAGCCTTCTTATGAGGCCCATTGTGAGCGACCACGTTTCAGTACCGTAAGTAATTACTGGCAACACACACTGGTCAAAGACTTTCGTCTTGAGACACTGCGGTATTTTGGACGAGAAGATATTGCGTAGCTTCCCGAACGCTGCCCAACCGAGTCGGATTCGACGATTGACCTCTTTCTCGAAGTTGGACTTACCTAGCTGGACAGTTTGTCCTAGGTATACATAATCGTCAACAACTTCGAGTGTAGATTCTCCGATGTTTACGGGAATGGGTGCTATATGGGAATTCGACATAACCTTTGTCTTGTCCATATTCATCTTAAGACCCACTCTATCAGAAGCTCTACTGAGGTCATCGAGCATTGTACCGAGGTCCTCCATGGTCTCAGCCATAACTACTATGTCGTCGGCAAACCGAAGGTGAGTGATGTACTCGCCGTTTATGTTAATGCCTAGCCCCTTCCAGTCCAGAACCTTGAAGACATCCTCCAATGCAGCAGTGAACAGTTTCGGAGAGATCACATCTCCCTGTCTCACACCTCGCTGCAGAAGGATAGGTTTCGAGGCTTGGTCCTGTAATCGGACTGACATAGTGGCGTTTTCATACAAAGACTTTAACACTTCGATGTACCGATAGTCAATCTGGCACCGTTGAAGAGACTGTAGTACCGCCCAAGTCTCGATCGAATCGAAGGCTTTCTCGTAGTCCACAAACGCTAAACAAAGAGGCAAGTTATACTCTTCGGTCTTCTGTATAACCTGCCGCAGCGTATGTATGTGGTCTACGGTGCTAAAGCGTTTTCGGAAACCGGCGTGTTCGGGAGGCTGGAAGTCGTCAAACCTGCGCGAAAGACGGTTCGTAATGACTCTCGAAAACAGCTTGTAGACATGGCTCAGAAGTGAGATGGGCCTATAATTCTTCAGTAGAGCATTATCGCCCTTTTTGAAGAAGAGTACCACCACACCTCTGCTCCATGCCTGTGGCGTTCTTCCCTCGAGAATGACGGAATCAAACAGCTCCTGAAGGGCCTTAAGGATCGGTTTTCCATCCGCCTTCAGGAGTTCGGCCGTAATTCCGTCATCACCCGGTGCCTTGTTGTTTTTGAGCTGCTTCAGAGCCATCCTAATCTCGTACAGGCTGGCTGCTGGAGCATTTACGACAGTTAAAATGGGAAAATAATTTGTTTAATATCTGGCAACACTGAGCTTTTACTAAGAACGAAATAAAACGATTGTTTTTATTTGCTTAAAAGATCAAAATACTGAAAAATAGTAAAAGCTTGATTGTGAGAAGTGATGTTAATACATGTTTTTCCGATGTGTTGTGACACCTATCAATCGCACAAATCGTCATATTTAATTATTTTCTGGGAGATGCGTTCGGACTGCGTTAACCTTGAACACTACCGAGCTGCCGGGCGTAGTGTGCCCATCTGGGCGCCCTTTTAGTTGCATCAAATTGTGCGCGTTGATTTGATATCTTGTGTGTTATTAATCTAAGCCTACGTGGTATTGCAGTTGTTGTACATACACCATATAAAGGCGAATAAATATGAGTGTATGAGTCAAATTAGATTGAAGTCAAGAAGTGTTATGGAACATGAAACAACACTATCCCTACTCAGTCCTTACATTGTGTAGAACAAATCAATGTGTTGGATAGGCACCATCCAACTGTGTAAGAATATAAGAAAATTTTGCGACGTTCTACGATTGTTCATTGTAGCAGCAACTGAAGTACGAGACTACTATTCATCAATGAAAGCTAATATTAAAGATAAAGATTTAAATTGTGGAAAGAAAAAAATCGCTCACGAGCAGGATTCGAACCTGCGACTCCTGGCTCAGTACGTCGGTGCTTTAGCCACTGCTCGTGAGCGATTTTTTCTTCCCACAATTTAAATCTTTAGATTTCGCTTCGCATGCGTAAATGCGTTAATAATAATACAATAATTAAAGATAACATTGATAAATAATTCCCAGGTGTCGGTGGGGCAAGACCCTTTACAACTGTTCAGAGATATTTCAAATGGAGCTCACTGGCGATGGATTCTGTTGCGTCTTCAATGGAAGATCCTTGAGACGGTATGTTACACGTTTTGGCACATTTGAGGTAAATACTATTTTTTGTTTAGCCTATTGGTACCTTACCTAAACCATCCAAATTTTAAGATTATATAATTTTTTTTATTTTTTATTAATTATTATTATCTAATTACTGTTACAATATTTACAAAGTAAAAAATAAAATGATACAATATTTACAAAGTACAAAACAAAACGATACAAAAAAAAAGTAACGATATAAAAAAACAGTTTATCCAGAAAAAAAAAAAAAAATTATAAGCCTGAAGTGTCCCACAGCAGGGCAAAGGCCTCCCTACTCTCCTTCCACTTCTCCCTGTCTATTGCTACAAGAGTCCAGTCCTTTTGGAAGGAGTCCAGCTCGTCCCGCCATCTCCGTCTGGGCCTGCCTCGTTGACGTCTGCCATGTAAAGGGACCCATTGAGTTGTTAGTTTGGCCCAGTGGTCGTCTGACATGCAGCAGATATGTCTAGCCCAGTTCCACTATAGAGTGGCAGCCTTCCGGGTGACGTCAGCTATTTTTGTTCTGGAACGGATCGTTGTGTTTCTTATCCGGTCTACAAGTTTTATGCCCAGAACACTCCGTTCCATAGCTCTTTGGCAAACCTCAAGCGTGGACCTCAGTTGATTTGTCAAAGACCATGTTTGGGTTCCATATGTGAGGATGGGAAGAATGCACACGTCCATGAGTCTTCTTTTAAGAGATAGAGGTAGATAATAATAATAAAATAATTTATTCATTTATTCCTCTCACAAGAAAGAAGAAAGAAGAAGAAAAAAGAAGAAGAAAAAAGAAGAAGAAAAAAGAAGAAGAAGAAGATCTATATATATTTATGATACCTATATGTGTAATATATTTTGTGATATTTATTTATTTATAGTTTATAGACATGCAGTAGTTCACAATCTCTGAATCTCAAATACAATGGAGTAGTTTCAAATCAAAAGAAAAGTATCAAGATTATTGCATAAGATATGATGTTGTATATTATTCTGAGACTGCAGTTCAAAGAATTTCTAAAATTATCAAAACTATTTTGATTAATTTATGTCCAGCAACTGCTTCGAGAACGATCAATTACAGAATCCTCAACAATATTTTTACAACAGAGAAATGGAAGAACGCGGTACCGATATCTATAAAACCCCTCGGGATATGCACTGGTACACGAAACAGTTTGGCTACCCCAGCGGTCTGATGCTAGCCGTCAACCAGAGCCAGGAACTATTTGATGTTGACCTTTCTTACAAGTGGGTGAGTAGTTTTAAATTTTAAACTTGATTGCTTAATTTGATACTTTGACTAGTACAGGATCAAGACATGTACAGTCTAACAAAGCAATTAGTATCCAGGGTCGCCAGATATAAATGAAGTTTTCTCAGAAGATTATGGATGTTTTCGAGTGAAATATCATTTTAATAATGGACAAAGTTAAACTGTATTTATACAAAACCCTAATTAAACCGTTCTTTAATAATCGCTAATCGAACCGGTTTGCTAATAGCTTTATCATGCGTACCGCCAAAGAGTGGAATTCCTTGCCGGCGGCGTCAGTGTTTCCCGAGAAATATAATCTGGTGGTCTTCAAGACTCGAGTGAATAGGTTTTTGCTCGGCAAGCGTGTACCATCGTCGACCGCACCATCGCTTAAGATCAGGTGAGGTGGCGGTAAAACGCAAGCCCGTTAAGAATAAATAAAAAAAATAAAAATAAAAATCGCCTGAGAAATCTTCATCTATATCTGGTGACCCTGTATACTAAGTGCTTTGTTAGACTGTACCCATCTCATCATTAAAATCCTATGATGAGCTCATATTAAAAGAGATACCGTAACATCAATTGCATTGCGATCAACAAAAATTCAACTCAAATGTTTGCACACACGGTTCCAAATTGTGGGTCCTATGGAGAAGAACTGAAGAAAAACAGATTCAAAGACAAATTTACACAAGGTAAAAGCCTAGCAGAGTGGGTCGATACGGAATGATGATGACGGTGACCGAAATTGATGACGGCAATCATCATGAGCATTACAATTATTAAAAAAGCTCTCGATTATTCTTTCTTTATCTAATAGACCGAGCGAAGCTAAGGTCTCTGAGTTCACTAAGCCGCTGTGCACTTTGCCCGTCTGTCAGATCACTCAGAACCTTATAACTTATGATCCAAATAATGTAATTACTTCAATCTCTCACAAAATAGGTAAAACTGCAAGCTAAAGCCGATTTTTTTATTTATTTTTCATCGTGGTGGTCCCCCATACATGCAAAGAACGGTTTTTTTTTTCCTTCTACTAATGGGGTATCGTTGAAAATAACTTTTTGACAGCGTATAAAACTATTTTCAGAAATATTCATATGGTGGGCATCCAACGTTGCTGTTTTCAGACCTATTTTTTCCCGGGGTCTACCTGAAAAACAGCTCCTCGTTAAAAGTAGTTACTTTTGGATGATTTTAGTAATATCCTGTACATAGTCTCAATTTTTTTATTTTTTTGAGAAAAATGTGCCTATTTAGGCAAAAAGCCTATTGCGAGGTCTCCGATCGGGGCGAACCACTAGTTATCTCAGTTCTCGTCGAAAAACCCTTAAGTACACTCAAATATGTTTTCAAATGTCATGTAAACAATGTGACTGACCATCTGACTAATGATAATATACTAACCAATCAATCAAATAAGATTGACAGCAAATTCAATTATCATCGATTTCATGATTTTTTCTGAAGCGTTACCCACTGTTGTAGACAGTAAAGCTTTGTCAGAATCACAAACTCTTGTTTTACACTTATCCTCACCACACTCCCGCAGATCGCGCTTCAAACGAGCCGGCACTTCGTGGATACGACCATCAACGGCACGGCCCTCAACCCTGGCTCAGAGCAGTGGATCTCTTACAGCACACGAAAATTTTCAATAGGTGGGGGGGCCAAGCAACTGAGTCCTAAGCTGAGAAAGTGCAAAATGTCGACTGAAGAGTTGCGTTTCTTCCCCATGTATAACAAGTTAGTGTTAATCCTATTTTGACAGATGATTAGATCTTGTTAAAGAAGTTGCCAGAAGCGTTCTTGCAACTGGAACCAGACCCAATCTGGTGACACAGTAGCCTGAAGAAAGTATAAGCGAAATGTTTGTTGTTTTTAATATATGTGTAGAAGCCATTATAAATCGTGAATCGTAATCGTGCAAGCACTGATAGTCTAGCGGTTGAACGATTGCCTTGCATGCAAGAGAGTCTAATTTCAAATACGACCCGCTGCTCTGTCTTTTCAAATTCATGTGCGGGTAAGAATTTGAATGCTTTAACAGTAAAGGAAAATACCGTGAGGAAACCTGCACACCTGAGAGTGCTCCATACAGTTCTCGATGGTGTGTTTCGTCTGCCAACCCGTACTAGGCCAGCGTGGTGGACTAAGGCCTTAACCTTCTCATTCGAAGAAGAGGCCCATGCCCAGCAGTGGGACCATAATGGGCTGCGTATGTATTATAAACCGTATTTTGTATATTATAGACAATAGGGGACAGAAGGGATACAAATTTAGCAGCAGACGAATTTAAGAAAATGTTTTATGTTTTTAGGAGATACTGTCTATTGGAATACGAAATGTACAAAACGTTGAAGAATTGTAAGTGCGTGCGCACGGTACATCCTAAACCACCCGGCGCTAGTAGATGTCGTGCGCAGATGCTGCGCTGCGCTAACCAGGCCATGGGTGAACATTTCCTCAAATTATTTATCAATCATACACTATCGTTTTCCTTAATTTAGCCTTTTTATCGTGGGAAATCCGAGAAAGCTGGAGGCAGAGTCGGACTCTTATCTAAAACCACCAAGATGTTTCTCCTGCTACTATTGACTGGGGGCGCGGGATATGCTCTGCATTCTGCTCAAACCCCCGGTAGTACTTAGATTAGCCCGGTAAGAAAATAATTGAAAAGACCACCTGACTTTGTTTATTTACGGAAGTTACACTAAGCCCTACCTGTTGTCCTTACCAGAGGGGCTAAGTATACAATACAATACAATACAAATCCTCTTTATTGCACAACAAGATTTTATTAATAAGTAGTAGTAGTAGTTATTATTAAGTATAATCTTATATAAACCTATCCAGTCGGTAGTACTTTTGCCCAGCTCATCCCTCCATCGCTTTTGCGGTCTGCCTCGACATCGCTTAGACCAAGAGCTTATTGACATTATTATTTATAAGGTACATACATTTATCATCATCACTGCGACCTTATAATACCCAATTAAGTTGTATGCTCCTCCAAATTGCTCCACTCTTCGTGGTTTTGAGCCCTTGTTTCACTGGATGTCATCCACCCAAAGTTTGGGTGGCCATACCCGTAGCCTAATGTGCTATCGTGGTCGCCACTCCAGCAGTCTCCGCGTCTATCGTTCCTTTTTCATTCGAGTAATGTGTCTTGCCCAGTGCTCCACTTACGCTTATCTATTATGGACACTACGTCTTTGACTTTTGTCTTGGAGCATATCCACTTTTTCGTCTTACAGTCACTTAAGGTAATTCCGGGTATTCTGATCTTTTCTGCAGACAGTTTCGTAAGAATCGTATTCTCTACTCCATATGTGAATATCAGTGACACAATTCAAGTTTAATTTTTAGCACAATGGATACATAAATAATCTGGTGAAATGTGGCCTATTTGCACCGAAAGCTGCCCATGCATAGGAAACGTGTCTCTTGACCTCTGCGGGTTGGTTTTGATTGCCTTGTGTGAGTTTGTGTCAGAGGTAGATGTAGTCTTTAGCAGACTTTGTCAGGCAAGTAGTAGTTTTGTGCATCAGGGCTTATGATTTTAATTTTCGCAATATTGATTTTTAGTGAAAAAAATTAGGTACATTATCTAAAGCATTGCCTTGCTCTATATAAGGCATTGTCTTCTAATCAAGTAACGCAAAATGCATTTGCCAGTCTCAATAATTCACAAAAGTAGAAAAACAGCCTGCGTGGATGAACCAATAGTATGAGTTTTGTCATAAAGTGCGAGGGTTCTGGGTGCTGTGAAACATCCTATTCTTTATTTGCAGTGGCTTATGACAACATAAACCAACAATGTCCTTCAACTTGTGATGTAGCGATGAGCTTCACCAAAGCATCAAGTTTCGAGCTCGACCATGCAGTGAAGCCTATAGACTCGTTTTAGTAAGTAGTTTTTAAATATATTATTATACACAGCCTCTCATATTCAGTGAAAACTGTGATAAACCTCAGAAAGAATGAGGTATATGGTTGAAGTCATTACAATCTGGTGACTCTACTCGTAAGATGAACCTGCCACACTTATAGAGCTTAAGAAGAATATTGTACAACAGTGCTGGGTGTGTCACCAAGCCTAAGGCCACGTTTCCACAGGCAGGAAGACTTGTGCGGACCATGTCTGAAATCTGTCTGAGAGTAGTTTGGAAGTGATAACCACGCGGATTGCAAAATCTGCAAGTTTAATTTGCGCTAGCCGCGGTCAGACCTGGAATAGGTGACCTTTTCGTTACATATTTCGAACGCCTCCATGCCTCGGAGAGCACGTTAAGCTATCGGTCCCGATTGTCATACGAATATCTATGGCAGTCGTTATGGGTAGTCAGGATTCCAATATAGTTTGACAACTGGTCTTACCTTAAGATGTCAATATTACCCAGTAACTGGGTTGCGGTGTCTGATGGCAGTCGCTGCATGTAAGATAGGTACTGATGTTTAGCCGCATCTTGTTAGATTGAAAGCCTATCCCAACATTATTGGGAAAAGGCTAGCAGAAAGAAGCTTGGAATGAAAGTGTGTAGCAAGTGCGATCACGACAGTATGACTCGGACTCAGCATACACGCTAGCTTCTGTCGAACAGAGGGTTGGACACATCTGATAGAAGCTTTCTTGTGGGTAAAAGCGCGCCCTAACTAGATGCGATTCAAATCACCGGTATTTCGGACGAAGTGACTGCCAGGTTTGACCTGCGAACCCTGATAATTGGTGTATACAGCCACCAACTTTACTGTTGAGACGGCCGTAATATGAACCAACCATTGTAAAATGAAGGGAATGTGGGCGAGCAATGTCGTCAACTGAACACCTAATATTGTTGCTCTTAGGCATTTCGCCGTACTACAGTTCGACAGTCGAATACATGCTGCAGACACAGTTGGTAGATTGGGGGTTTTTTCGCAATTTTAGGGGAAAAAATCGTTTTTGGGGAAATTTTGGGGAATGAAATATTTGGGCAATTTTAGGGGAAAAAATCGTTTTTGGGGAAATTTTGGGGAATGAAATATTTGGGCAAGTTTTGGGGAAAATATTTGGGGAAAGGAAAATACAGATATTGTACTAATTTATATAATGCCTGTGGGAAAATAATTGAGGGTTCGGATGAAGACAAAGTATCGAATGTTTTTAATAACATCCACGATACGCTATAAAATAGTATTAAGACAATTTTTTGAATAAACATAGTCCTATATTTTTCTATTTATAATATTTCCTGTTTAAAAAAAAAGGGGGGAAAAAGGTTGCAAAACATATCGTTTTGGGGAAAAAGATATATGAATATGGGGAAAATTCTGAAACTCGATCTAGCAACCCTGGCTGCAGAGACGTGCAACTATGCGATAGCCGTGGGCGATGCTATGTGCGACTCCATACAATTCAGTGCCATGCTAAAATCTTTCAGACACATGTTGCTTCGACTTACATCTTCATGGGTCAACCGCCTCACTTTTTAGCACACAGTAATACAAGTATTCATGACAATTTTTTAGGAAGTAATATTATATTTTTATATAATAGGCGCAGGACCGGTCATTGTGGCGATGCTTGGGGGAGGCCTATGTCCAGCAGTGGACGTCTTTCGGCTGAAATGATGATGATGATGATGATTATATTTTTATACTACAGCAACGGTTTGGACTACAAGAGGGTCACCGTGGTCAGAGTGTTCATACAAAATCGAAAGCAGTACATTAAGGAACGCTGGTCTTACTACTCCTACTTAGACCTATTTTGTAAGTACCTTTTTTATACCGGCTACATTTTGTCGACAGTATTATTTAACCCAGATCTATATAGTTTGACAACTGGTCTAACCTCCGAATGTCAGTATTACCCAGTAACTGGGTTGCGGGGGTCTGATGGCAGTCGCTCCGTGTAAAACACTGATGTTCAGCCGCATCTGGCTAGACTGGAAGCCGACCCCAATATAATTGGGAAAACGCTCGGAGGATGATGATGATATATGATAAAAAAATAACATTTTGAATTATGAAAGTCGTAGAACAAACGTTGTTCAGGCCAATAGAAAGTTAGTGCCACGAAGTTTCGGGTATTTTTTCAATTACCCTGTATACACGCTACACACGCATGCTGTTTGCCTGCGCAGTTCAACTGTAAAGGCAAAACTGTGCACGAAAACTCTTGCGTGTATGGTAAAGTTATCTTATTTATTTGTTTGCAGCACAAATAGGAGGAATGTTCAGTGTGTTCTTCGGTTGCAGTGTCCTCACGTTATTGGGACTACTGCATCTTGTCTGGCGTGTTGCAGTCATGCAGTGGCAGAAGAAACCATTAGATGAATTAAATTACTAAACAGACGGGCCACACCACAGCGACCAAAATGTCGCAGCCACAAATCACGTGGAGTTCGATGTAGTCGCATTTGTCCAGCGACAATAAATATGGGGTATGGTATGGAACGTACGAGTACGTACGGTACGGTGGTTTTAGTTTTTTTTTTTTTTTAACTTTTTGGTCACGATGTCGTCGATATTGACTACACTTTCGCAACAGCCATTGAACGCGACTACAAATAGTCGTTCGTGTGAATGGAACTACGCGTTTTCATACAATTTAGTGAGTAACGTAACGACTTTCTTGTCGCTGTGTCGTGGTTGTGTTTGTAGCACGTCTGACATGGACGTCTCAAGGACTCGATGATGTCTTAAGTACAACGAATTTATATTTTGAAGATTTTGCTTAGGTGTTTGAAGAAGAGTATTTGAACATAATTAAGTGTGATGTGTTTCTATCACAGGTTTTTGAGAGTAAAAGCACTGTCTAGATAGCCTATTAATCGTCAACATGCATTTTCTTGATAACTTGTGGCTACCTGATTGACAAATCTCGTTGTGTTGGCTTTCAAAATTATTGTAACATTGAGTCTACAAAATCAAGTGTAATTAACCGTAGATTAGGTATCAGATGCTTGATTTCACCAACGATAATTCTCTGGTTAATCAACCGTTTACCCACAAATCCAGTAATTTTTTCGAGTAATCGGACGTTTAATCAGAGAATTAACGTTGATGAACACCGACCTGACTCTGCTACAAACTGGAGCCAAGTATTTTTTTTAAATAGCTATGTCTAAAAAAACGGATGGCATCAGGGTACGTCCTATAGAAGCGAAGCTTCTACTATATATACTCGGTGCTTCTACGCATTTGCAAGCGCGGAAAGACAGTGCGCGTGCAGAGCGTTGTATGTGTTTGAAATAGCAGTGTAGCCACGCGCTAACGGAGGGGGAATGTAACGGTGACGGTGAAGTTTTTTCTCGATTAACTCCCAGGCGGCCGAACGCGCAACTATGTTATGATAGAAAACCTTTTTTTTTTTTTTTTCTTAATGGGCTTGCGTTTGACCGCCACCTCAGCTTCGTTCCAAAAACACTAGGTACTGAAATTAAATGTTTACATTACATTACATGTTTTGTTTGGCTTTACTGTTTGGCAAATCTTTTCTATAGCATTAAAACTATAAACATTAATAACAGCTCTCGCGGTCGCTTCAGACACAAAATAAATTTGTTTCTAAAATAAATGGCGTAAATTCTAAACAGTGTTCACAGAACTTCATGTGCGGTCAACATGACATTAATCTTGTGTTATTTTGAATTTATATCATACGCTAGTACGTATTGTTGTCTCATAAATGTTGCTTTATAATAATAAAGGATAATAAAACTGTTGTATATTTTATTTTGCTTGTAAATTCTACTTGTGTTCATTTTCACAAGATGACACTTCCTTTTTCCTCTACCATCAAAATAAATTCGTTGATAATAGAATCAACACCATTCTTCATTTAAATCGTCTATTTGATGATGATTACGTATGTAATACATACATATATAATGTTCTTGTGATTACGTTAAATTAAGTCAATACCGTAGAAAAATATAACCAACCATAATAGCATCCCTGAACATAACTTTTGTCTGCGGAGCATTTGCCTCCTGGAGGTGAGTTGAGTTACAGTGGCCAATTTGGAAGTCGCCAAGTTAGTTGCTACAAGAATAATCTAGCCAGGTGGGGCTTCATCGATGCCAGTAACACTGAGTGCAATTGCGAAGCTCCCACGCAAAGTACTATGTTACTTACTCCTCTGGCTCAGCGACCCAAAGTGAGTCATGGCCTCCGAAACGAGAATTCTCCACTTTCCTCGATCTTGCGCGACATCTCGCCAGTTGGTAGCTTGGAGCTCACGCAGACCAGCCTCCACAGCATTTCCCCAGCGATATCTGGGGCGACCCATTGGTCTACGTCCGGTTGGTTGGCCCAGATACGCTTTCTTCGCTCCTCGATACTCCCCCATGCGTGCCGTGGCCGAGCCATCGCAGAGGTTGTGTGTTGGCCACGCCAATAATATTAAGCTCGTCCACTAGCTCTTTGATTTCGGCATTCTTCCGAACTCTCAGTGTGCCATGCTTTGTTATTGTCGGCCCCAGAATTTTACGGCGTACTTTCTTTTCTGTAATCAAAAGCTTTAAGCGTTAGTGTCCAAGCTTCACAACAGTACATTAATATTGGTCTGATAACGGTTTTGTAAATGCGAAGTTTGGTTTTTCTACTGAGAAGCTTGGACACTAACATCTTGTGTAAGGCTACATTGCATCGCAGGGTGTTTTGGATGCGAATCTGGATTCTCATCCCGGGTATTCGTGTCTGTTAGAGTGCAGCCAAGCTATTTGAATTTGGCCACCCCCTTAAATGTGGAATTGCCATCATGAAGGTCCTGACGTTTTTCGCGAGTGTTCTTGTACCGCTTCATATGGAGATACTCTGTCTTTTCATGGTTGATCTTGAGTCCACGCAAAGTATGTCTCACCTATTTGCCTACTAGGCCCAGCCTTTTTCCGGGAGGATCTAATGCTGGTTATAGTATAGACAGAATATAACAGTACAGTATGCCACCTTCTGGTCAAAGACCATTTAATTAACAGCCAAACAAAAAAAAATACGCACGAAAAGAAGAAGACAAATCTCAACACCTGATTAAAAAATAGAACCAGCTTAATTTTAGCTATAAACGTTTATAAAACCAAATAAGCCTTTAAACTACGTAACAAAATGAGCGTAGGTACCCCAAACTGTAGGAAAGTATGTGTAACACGGCAAAGTTTCGCCTCGCTCCAAATTGTCACCGACAGCCCTAATGAATAAAGTTCACGATCAGATTCCGAACTCGCACTGTTTAATTAAAATACTCCTGATATACTCCACTTAACTATTTCAATGGATTTTAGGTACGACTTTCTGTGATTAGGAAGTTAATATACTCGTAGGTACGGTCGACCGCAGGTAAGTGGTAACAGTTTGACATTGACAGCGTCTTTATTTCGTAAGCAATAAGGGCAGTTTTCTAATTCAAGTGTTACCACTGTTGTGTACTCGACTGTACTTATTTAGAATTTAAAAGGAAATTCTCAATAGCAGCCCGTAGTCTGGATTTGTGCCCGGTTAATGGCAACAAGCTTGCCCTCTATTACTTGGGACTTATAACATAACTGGCGAAAGCCAGGCGTGATGTTATGTTAGAGTTATGTTAAAAAGTTAAATAACAAAACGAAAAAACCCGACTGCGTGTAAAAATAACTGAAAAGATGTAAACAAGACGTGTGCAACTATATAATAATGTAAGTATCAAATCATAACACGCAGTCGGAGACTACCTATGAACTACTTAAGTAATTCACAAACTTACCAAAATTGTACTTAGCCTCCGACTGCGTATGATGATTTGGTACTTACACTTATACTTACATATACTTGAGTTCCTTTTTTAAGTCTTTTCACTCTGGTTTAGGAAACTTAAAAAAGGAACTATGTCAGAAACGTTTAGTAACGTTAAACGTTTAGTAAATTGGTAGTCCAATTATTTATTATTAGCCTGTAATAATATAATTTCTAAACTTCAGGTTATTAATTCATATATTTGTTACTATGTTGGTAAAAAAAACAGCCAAATTTTCATCTATACCTACGACTGCTAAATAAATATCTAGGCATCTTCTCTCTCACAGTTTTTTGCGATTCTGAAATAGTCTCATTTCCTATCTCTATTATTATCTTTAATTTCATGAAGTCATCGTGTTGTGAGGCTTCCTGATTAATTAACTATACCTTCAATTTCTTTTTCTCATGAACTCAATATGTTTGAATAATCACACTCAATATCATAATTGTGAAAGTAAGTCTTTCTGTCTGTTTCTTACCAGATCACGACTAAACCTCTGAATCGACAGTAATGGAATTTGGCAAAAAGATAGCCTGGGGAAGGACACAGGTTATTTTTTATCTTAGGAATGTAAACATATCTCGAGGCATATGCGATAAACGCCATCTACAAGGATGAAGCCGTGGGCGACCTCAGCATAGAATAGAAAATAGTACTATCTCTAGTCATTACTATAATGCTACAAGCGAAGTCACGAAAACTCTCTAGCCCATCCACAATCCTTAATACATTCTACATTTCGAAAAGTCACGCCGTATCCGGAACCTATTGCTCGCTCAAATCGAATTATATTTTAGCTAAATCACGACGGAGCAATATATTGCGTTCTCCTCGCCAGCGCCAATGCATTTTGTATCGAATCACCGAGTGATACCGATTGTTGCTGTACCGATTTGAGAATCAATGTCTACGTGAATTATTGTGTTAGTTGCGATTTTATTCGCTTTTGAGTTTTTATTGAAATGTTTTGTATTGATCAATGTGTTTTTTTTTAATTCTTTGAGTCAAGATTTATTATTATTTATAACTGGCTGACGCCTTCCAATTTGTATGGAACACTGATCGTTTCTTTCGTAAAAATATACTACAAGATGTGTCTTTAACTTTAATAAAATATTAATTAATGTGGTTTTTACGTGCATACTGTACTTGCTATGATATAAAAACAAAAAGAACTTAAAACCTTGCTATAATTTACATGACACCTAAAACAAACATATCCTCGTGCTCAAGGTTACCTAAAATATTAGCCTGGCATACCGAAACAAACCCAAAAAAAATATCAGAATAAACAAGATAGGCTCAAAGGGCCCGTATTTAATGCCACGCATATTCCCCTAAAAAATAACCACTGCTTCCCTTTATAAAGATTGCAGGAGCACGGAAGCGTAGGGCCAAGTTCATGCAAAAATTATACAGTGGTGCGGTAACCGAGGATAAATTGTTCGTAAGCGAGCCAGCCCTTTTAAACCTTATTGTTTTTACCTTGCCACGAATGTTTCCCTTATTGGTGTAAAATATTTGCATGCTTCGCATTGTGGGCCTACCTTTTATACGGTGTTTTGTCGTGTGTGCAAAAATCTGGGTCTTGCGTAACGTTGTTTATTTTAGAAATATGACTGAAGATATAAAAAGATGGCGGATTACACACGTGTAATTTTTGTCGCTACCTGATTTGGAAAAGCATGTATTTTATATTATTATATTTAAGTAGGTATATTATGTACGAAACGTAGCTACTTTTACACCGTACCTACCCACGATCGGTTCCCGTTCAAAGGTTCTAGTCCATCTAAAGGTTGTCTGGAAGAGATTGCCTTGTGCGATAAGACCGCCATCGTACTTACTAACAGCCAAAATTAATATCCAATCTATCAACGATTTACCCTACTAGAGATAGAAATTTGACATATTTTGTATGAACATTTGTTCATCACTTGTTTTTTTTGTTTTTTTGTTTTTTGTAGAACTCTGTATTTCCTGTTGCATGCTAAATGGCAGAATATAGCTGCACAAAGATTGTTTTTATGACAATATTCATGTAACACCTACCTTACCTATATTCGCAATAAACGATTGAATTGAATTGAATTGAAGCTTATGTCAAATTCCTATCTCTAGTAGGCCACATCGTGGATAGATTGAATATTAATTTTGGCCGTTAATCTTTCTGTAAACTATTGTCTTTGTTTTCGTTTGGTGTAATGTACAATAAAGAATATAATAAAATAAATAAATAAATGAATAAAAGCCTTTTGAGAGCAACAAATGGTTTACTTTTTGTTTTATCATGAATATAAATAATAATTATTATTATTACTTATCATTATTTCTCGTCATCATTAATTTAATGATGATGATGATTGTTTGCATTAAAAGAGCCTCCACGAGTGATGATATTTATTTGATCGTCCGGCTCACTCTGGGCAGTCAGCCCCGCTACCAACCTGCTGACTGACTAATCTTTTTCCCACGGCATGAGCTATTATCATTATGTAGCTCACGTCGACACGATAGAAGAAGACGGTAAATGATAACTTACCTAAATAAAAAGGGGAGAAGAGACTCACCTACTAGTTGCGAGCCAAGACCTGTCGGGGCTAAGTGGAGAATGCAGAGTATATACATCCCACGCTCTCAGCCAAGGGTAGTTGAAGGGACACCGCAATGGTTTTAGTCGGCAAGAGTCCGACACTGGCTCCATCTTCCCCGGGCGAAGTGCCAAGTGAAGTGTCGAGAGGATGGGTCGAAATAGTTGTTTCACTGCAAGCAGACCAATCTGACGCGCGCTGGTACTGTCACATCGGGAGGCTAATCGCGGAGGGTAGCGGGATCCGAGGCACGGTGCACCGCTGGCCGACCGCAGGTAGTAGGGGGCCCAATTAGTGTGCTAGCCACACATGAAAGGCTGCCCCGCCAACTAGCGAAAAATCCCGGGATGCGCCATCGTGCCGGTCGGCGACCGGTTGAGAGGGCCCGATGGACACTCCTGGGGGGGCTCGGGCGTCCCCGCAGTCTCCGGCTTAGTCCCCCAATGTTGTGACTTGTCAGTGTGTGTCTGAACGTTAGCAGCGTGGAACCTCATTTCACTGCCATCCCCTCACCTTCCTTCACTCGACCAAAATAATGATAAAGAGAAGCAAGAGAAAAATGGTTTCACAGCGGCTGCACTCCCTCTCTCTCAAAGTGCACCTCCACAACATCCGAGGTCTGCACTCAAATCTCGTTGCAGTCCACCACCACCTCGAGACTGATAAACCATCACTCCTGTTTCTCTCGGAGACGCAGATCGGATGTCCATCTGACGTGTCGTACCTTTCCTACCCAGGGTTTACCCTGGAGCACAACTTCAAACCACGTGCGGGCGTATGCCTGTACGCCCGGGACCACATCTGCTATCGGCGTCTCCGAAACCTTGAAGATCCCAGTTTCTCCATACTTTGGGTTTTGGTTGACACAGGCATGGAGAAAATTCTATATGCCTGCGTCTACCGTTCACATAGCGGAGATCAGGAGACAACCAGGCTCACACAGTACCTTAGTGAGGCGGCGGATGCGGCCCAGCAACGGTACCCTTTGGCCCAGTTAGTGATTCTGGGGGATTTCAATGCCCACCACCAGGAGTGGCTTTTCCCATACCAGATCACTGACCACGCAGAGAGAGAGACGCGAAAGCTGGCTTTAGCGTTAAATCTCACCCAGCTGGTCCAAGGGGCAACGAGGGTGCCTGATGTTGAGTCGCACACAGCCAACTGTTTGGACCTTCTGCTGACAACTGATCCAGACCGGTATTCCTTGTCGGTATCATCACCCTTAGGTAGTTCTGACCACTGTCTGGTGAAATCTGTATCCGTCTACTCTCCGCCCGATCCCAGCCCTAGAGGCATCCGGTGAGTGTGGCGGTACAAAGCAGCAGATTGGGATGAGATGCGGTCGTTTTTTGCATCTTATCCTTGGCAGCCAACTTGCTTCTCTTCTGATGATCCTTCAGTTTGTGCAAGCGCCGTGACGGACGTGTTGCGTCAGGGGATGGAGTATTACATTCCATTTTCTGATTTAACAATGTCTGGCGAAGCTCGTCCATGGTTTGGGGCCGAGTGTAGAAGCGCTGAGGCGCTGAAACACACGGCATACCTGGAGTGGGTCGACGCTCGAAACCGCAAAACTAAGGACTTAAGTGAGAAGAAGAGAGCTTTCAACGAGGCTGCCAAGTCCTGTAAGAAGGCTTTGCGCAGAGCTCGATTTGACCACATAGGCCGAATAGGTAACAAACTTGCTTCTTACCCGTCGGGTAGTAAGGCGTTTTGGTCCCTGGCGAAGTCGGTCGAATCGAACTTCTGTCGCCCCTCACTACCTCCACTGCTGAAGCCTGATGGGTCACTGGCCCACACTGCTGAGGAGAAGGCAAACTTGTTTGCCTCTCTCTTCGCGTATTCTTCACGTCTCGATGCTGGTGGCGCTACACCCCCTTCTCCACAAAATGGATGTGAGACTTGTATGTCGGATATTCGCATCCACCAGAAGGAGGTCCGTAAAACGCTACGCAATCTTGACGTGAACAAAGCCAGTGGCCCCGACGGTATACCAGCCATAGTCCTTAAAACCTGTGCGCCTGAATTGTCTCCGATCCTGACACGCCTATTTCGTCTCTCGATGGTGACTGGTAAAGTGCCGAAATCCTGGAAGCAGGCTAATGTGCAACCAGTGCCCAAAAAGGGCAGTCGTGCTGACCCTGCTAATTACAGGCCCATCTCAGTAACGTCCATACTCTGTAAGAGTATGGAACGAGTACTTAATAACAAGCTCCTAGGATACCTTGAAGCTAATGACCTTCTGAGTGACCGACAATACGGTTTCCGCCGAAACCGGTCTACCGGAGATCTTCTTGCGTATGCCTCCCACATTTGGAGCGAGGCCATCGAGAAACACGGAGAAGCGATTGCCGTTTCTCTTGACATCTCGAAGGCCTTCGACAGGGTCTGGCACGATAGCCTTATAAACAAGCTTCCTTCATTCGGCCTGCCTACTGATCTGTGTAATTGGATCTCAGACTTCCTGAGGGATCGGTCGATCCGAGTTGTCATTGACGGCTGCACGTCCGACCAATTGGCTATAAATGCCGGGGTCCCTCAGGGCTCAGTACTCTCCGCAACATTGTTTTTGCTCTACATAAATGATCTGCTAAGACCCGGCACCTTTGGGTACGCAGACGACAGCACCGTTGTTGAGAGTTACACATCCAATGCACGAGCGAGTCGGACGCAAATCCAGTCTCTTAGAGAGGCCATGGTTGAACGCTTGAACTTGACCCTGAAAGCTGTCTCCGAATGGGGTGATGCTAACTTGGTCAAGTTCAATGCTGCTAAGACCCAGGCGTGCCTGTTTTCTGCTAAACGGAGTCAATTTTAACTTACTCCAACTTTCTGTGATGCATCCGTGCCGATAACTGACCACCTTGAGCTTCTTGGCGTGTCACTAACATCCACCCTAAACTTCGGCTCATACATAGAGTCCAAGGCTCAACTTGCTGCCAAAAAGCTGGGCATCCTCTCTAAGGTGAGGCGGTACTTCACACCTGAACAGCTGCTCAATTTGTACCAAGCACAAGTTCGGTCCTGTATGGAGTACTGCTCTCATCTCTGTGATGGCTCGGCTAAATATCAACTGGCGGCTCTCGAGTCGATTGAGAGGCGCGCCAAGAGGCTCGTTGGCAACGATGCGCTGGTCGACGCCAAACTACAAAGTCTCGAGCATCGGCGCAGAGTTGCTAGCCTATCGGTTTTTTATCGAATGCATTTCGGCGAGTGTGCGTTGGAATTGCACAATTTAATTCCCCCAAGCCCTTTCCATTATCGGACGACCAGACGCACGGCGATGCGCCACCGTTATATGGTAGATTTTCCACCCTTACGCACGAACCGGTTTGCTAATAGCTTTATCATGCGTACCGCCAAAGAGTGGAATTCCTTGCCGGCGTCAGTGTTTCCCGAGAAATATAATCTGGTGGTCTTCAAGACTCGAGTGAATAGGTTTTTGCTGGGCAAGCGTGTACCATCGTCGACCGCACCATCGCTTAACATCAGGTGAGGTGGCGGCCACACGCAAGCCCGTTAAGAATAATAAAAAAAAATAAGTGCCTTCATTAGAGGACACAGAACAGTAAACCTCAAGACGCCGCATAAACAAAGTTTTGCATGAGAACACAGTCGTAAAATGTTGGCGGGGACCGGGGGGCGGACGGCGCGTTATGATTGGTTGGCTCAAGAGTTCGGTGGTATGAATGGTGCCGCTCGCTGACGGAGTGACGTCCCGACTAGCGGCGGGACGTATGATATGCAGCGCTACTGCATATGCTTTGTGACCGGGGGTATCCGGCTAATCCGCGTCCAGAGGCTAACTGGTTTATGTTAGACGAACACCGTGATGCTTTTAGTCGGTAAGAGCCCGAGAAACAACACGGCATCTGTTTACGAGCATGGTGCTAGCATCAGCCATCGCTTAGCTCAACCATATTGAACTTAACGACCCGATACTAATTCCACCATCAGCAAGACATTTAAGTGAGCATGATAGACTCATACTGCTAGAAAGAGAGAGATGAAATTAAGTAGAATTGAGATAAATACATGATAATATACAACGTGTTATTGAAACAACTGAAAACCTTTTAAGGGGTCATTGTACTCTTTAGTATGAACAACTTTTACTATGGGACCAAACCTGAAATCGCGATAAAAATTAGCTGATCCTTATCTGCTGATCGCGATTTACTAAAGAGTACAATGACCCCTTAAAAGGTTTTCAGTTATTTCAATAACTCGTTGTATATTACTTTCATATTTCTATCTGCTATTCAACAGAACCCTTTCAAAACTAAAGCATTCCAAAATTTCATGTTTACGTACTCATACATTTAGGTAATAATAAAAAAGAACAAACCATATAAAATCTGAGCCAGGAACTTTGTCATACTAACTTTGCCCATAGTTTCGCAAGAGTAAACTTGAAGAATAATTTGTTTCAAAAACTCTGCGACTCAAGAATGTGCGGCCATGAATCCCGCGGAATATATCGCTGAAGTTATAATATCAAGCCGGTTGGACACGACGTGAATAATAATATTATAGAGATGGGAGACTGCGGTTTTGATTCAGAATCGGTATTGGTTTCTGACAATTGATTTACCTTTCACGCGGCGTAGGCACAATAGAAAAATCGGGCGCATAATAAGCATTTCAGCTGAAAGGCCGTCTTTCGGCTGAAATGATGATAATGGTTAAGGTGTTGTGATGGTCGTAGACTGATAAAGGGTTCTGGATATAGGTGGCGTTAATAATTAACCTTTTCTACGCCTCGATACCAAATAATGGGTGAGCATTTTTAGGGTTCCGTACCCGAAGGGTGACAAACGGGACCCTATTACTCTCGCTACGCTGTCCGTCCGTCCGTCCGTCCGTCCGTCCGTCCGTCTGTCTGTCACAGGGCTTTATCTTTTGAACGCTAATAGGTAACCGGTTGAAATTTTCTCAGAATATGTGTTGCTATGAGAAGTATCACGACAAATACTAAAAACAAAAAAAAGTCTAAAACCAAAGGGGGTCCCCATACAAGAAACCTCAAAAAACATGCATTTTTTTTTCAACGTTTTTGTTTTTGCTCTATCTTCAAAACCGTAATACATACCAGCGTCAAACTTGGTTAGATTATAGTGCATACTATGTAGTTTAGCAACAAATACTAAAAATAAGACAAACATAGACATATGTGGTGGTACCTGCGTAAGAAAGACATGCAAAAAATCATATTTCGCGCACTGTGCGTTGATGTCTTTTGATAAACTCTCGTAAATTAAATCAGTTTTAATGGGGTATCAGGTGGTTGAGAGGTACGGAACCCTTACTGCGCGAGTCCGACTCGCACTTGGCCGGTTTTTTTTATAATAACTAGTACACAAAACAGTAACAATGTCGTGGAAATAGATACCGCTGATCCCACCACTAAAATTCAGGACTCCCGCAAATAAATAGACTACACTACAAATCCTGGACCTGCCTCACTACTTTGAACTACAGAACTTTCCGTACATGCCCGCGTCGTATTCCTACTATAAATAAACGGATCCCACATTATCCACGAACTGAATTTATATGAAACGACTTTTGAAAATCGTTTTCCGTCTTGTTACAGAAAGTGGCAAAGTTTTTTAGGCTGTGGCTTTTTCATTAAGGTGTAAATTGACTTCCAAAGGATATTTTCCGTTCCGATATATTTGAACAGAGATAAATAAAGGAAAAACGGGTTTTATATTATTTGATGTTGATTGACTTACTTGTAGGCTTATTGAATACGATTTGCTTTGGTAATGTACTATATGTATGTTAGGTTAAGTTTCGAATGAAAAAGAAATACATAAAAAATTTACGATTGCCATTACCTATACACCCTGATGCAAGAACAGAGATCTTATATCACCTAAGTTTGAATGGAAGACTAACCCCCGGTTTCCGAACAAGGGCAACGCAAAAATTTACTAATCAGCTGTCAAATCTCAGTTCAGTTCATCTGTATCATCATTTCAGCCGAAAGACGTCCACTGCTGGACATAGGTCTCCCCCAAGCATCGCCACAACGACCTGTCCTGCGCCTTCCGCATCCAGCGGATTCCAGCGACCTTCACCAGGTCGTCGGTCCACCTTGTGGAGAGCCTACCCACGCTGCGCGTTGTGATTGGTTGTTAACATTTTTGCCAGCCAATCACAGCAGCTGACATGAGATTTGACAACAGATCAAATTGATCAGCCTTCCAGAAACTGGCGGTAAGACCCGGACTCTAACAAAGCGGAGAGGACAGGAGATAATGTGTCGAACAACCAATAGGTTTTTTTTATAATATGGGATGGCGAAAGGCCCACCTGGTGTTAAGTGGTCACCTTCGCCCATAACCACTACAATACCTAGGTTGTTGCCTAAATGGTACCGCAAGTAGGTTCGCCAAACTGAGACATGAAGATGAAAAGTCTCATGTGATTTTAATTTCCCCGGCACCCGTACCCTTCAGACCGAAACACAGCAATGCAAGCACCACTATTTGGTGGCAGAAGTAGGTACGGTGGTAGTACTTCCCCAGACGAGCTCCTTCATAAGGTGCTCTGTTACTGCTCGATTGTGTTATTTTCACATTTCACCACCTAGTTTTAACGCTATTCTATAACTAACGCAATCCTGTTGGTGCCTTCGACTCAACCCTTCTCCTCCTCGCTTTGGTGGAGTCCGGGCCTTATTAACGTGTAACCGTACTATTCAACAGTAATATGCACTCTACTATTGCTCTCGGACTGTTATGACAATTGGACATCATATATTTTTCGGTGAATCAAATTCAAACATTCAACTCAAATTTTAATGTTTTTTATTTCAAATAAACCTAATTACAGGCATTTTTGAAACGTCAGGCTCTAGTTGCACGGTTCCAAATTGTGGGTCCTATGGAGAAGAACCGGCAAGAAACATACTCCATGGACATACTCTTTTTAAAATAATATAGGTTAGTGTCAGAAATAAACAAGAGTTTAAAAGTGAGAATATAGCCTTTAGAAATAAACGTAAAAAGAGTTGCCACAGTATGTAGGAGCTGACCTGTCCTGACAGACGGCACATTATATTGGGACTTGAGAGCTATGTGCATACGAGTCGAGTTCACACACATAAATGATGTTAACTACAACGAAATCGAGCGAGTTTTCCCAATCGACTAGCCAATTCATTCTATTTCTGGATATCTATTTTTACAAGCTTTTGAATCAGCAGAGCAGATTGTTTTACATCGTCTGGCTTATTGATGGACTCAGCTACGCGGGTGAACTCGAGGCGGATGCTAGTTTCTAATAAATAATTATGCTAGTCTATCTGTAGTTGAAGTAACCAAATTTCCGCATTTTCTTTCTGTTTTATTTAATTTAATTTCCTTGTCGAACGGTTGTCCAGAAAGTAGTAGTAGAGTTGTTTATCTCTATTAGCAATAAGGCCACCTACATGTTGCTCCTATTAAGGTTTTGTTAATTTTAATGGTGTACAATAAAGACTGTTCTATCTATCTATCTATCTAACCCGTCAGCGAGCACAAGGCCGCCGGCAGCGAAGAATCATTAAATTAATCTATTTTATCTCTTATTTGAACAAATAAGATTACAATAATTAAAATAAAATTACGAAAAATTATATACCTACCTACCTACTTTAAAAGATTTAAATGTAAAAAGAATTTAAAAAATCAAATGTAACAACATAGAACTATGAATGTGTATAAATAAAAATAAATAAATCATTTTAGGAAATTTTTGGACATGAATGTGTATAAAAGAAAATCTAAGTAATGTAAAGCTTAAACCACAAACATACAAACATTTGTTATTACGTTATTAAATAGTATAAGTAGATACCAGTAATATGTAGCGTCATGCCATGACATGATGGTAGGGCTGCCAACCCTACTACATAATATAGTATTCTACATTTTTTCAACCTATATTTTTCAAGAAATAATATAGTGGACAAAACTATTATATTTTCTTACTTCGCATCTAGGGGGCCAAATTGACCAAGCATATAAATAAACCAATTTTGACGCTTGTATAGTAAATTTTACTGTTTTAATGATAGGAATAAAAAAGGTTGCAAAAATGCATTTTTTCGAGGTTTCGTGTATGTATACGCCCTTTGGGTAAAGAATGTTTATTGTTTTCATTCTTTGTCATCATGATGCGATAGTTTAACACATTCTGTAAAAAAAAAT
This sequence comes from Asteroscopus sphinx, assembly GCA_949699075.1. Classification (NCBI taxonomy): domain Eukaryota; kingdom Metazoa; phylum Arthropoda; class Insecta; order Lepidoptera; family Noctuidae; genus Asteroscopus; species Asteroscopus sphinx. The sequence continues at coordinate 1,657,297 of OX453007.1, forward strand.
ACTGGCTACCTATTACGGACAGCCTTGTGACAGATAGACGGTGGCGGTATAATAATAAATAAATAAAGTAATAAATAAGGTACAGTTGGTGCCCTTTGGGTACGGGACCCTAAAAAAGCTCAGCACTTTGTTGTCAACTCATTACTACAAGCTTACTATTTTTTTCCCAGATTTTTCCTGAAATTTTATTTTATTTTTTATTTTAGTTGCTGTGGATCGAAACTACTGTATTTCGTCCATAAAAAGTTGGCAACCCTACATGGTGGTGACATCTATTTGAATATTTTATGATACACGAAGCCATATTCAGCGGTTAACTAAGCACCTGCTATGTAGGTATTACTTTAACACTGATTGTGAAGTAGGACTTAAGGACTTAAATGGTCTACTAGGATTCTTATGATGCGAAAAACAAATGAAATGACACGACTTTCACAGTCCAATTAAATTGTGACATTTTAAGGACAGTCCTTAACATGAGCCAAATGACCGAACCAAAACTGCGATCAAAATATAACGTGTTATTAATATAACTGAAACCTCTTAAGGGTTCATATTACTCATCAGTATGAACAACTTTTACTATGGGACCAACCCTGAAATCATGAAAAAAAATAAGTTGTCCCCTACATTTTTGTTCACATGAATCAACAAAATGTAGGGATCAGCTGAATTTTTTCTCGCGCATTTCATACTGTTGAGTACAATGACCCCATAAGAGGTTTTCAGTTAATTCAATAACACGTTGTATATAACACAAATTAATTCTCTAATCACACTGAATCCAGCCGAAATCAGGCTGTGCCTATAATCCGGCCTAGGCGATCATAATAACGCCACAGAATATGTTATTAACCAATGCATACCTATGAGGTCCTTTGCCGGCTGTGGGTTACAAGTTAATAATGTACACGTCTATTGACACAGACATGGTGCGGAATTAGTCAAGCAAGTCTAAGTCTGTAAGGTTAGTATTCATATATTATTACCTAAATTATTCAAATCAAACCAGTTTATTGTGAGCATAGGTACAGAGAGTAAGAAAACAGTCGAAGCAAAACTTTTTAACACACTTGCTCGTAAAGTGGCTCTTATTGCACCGCTTTTAGGTTCATAATGTAGCTTATAACGCACGCGTGCTTTTTAGGGTTCCGTAGTCCTACAAGGAACCCTTATAGTTTCGTCATGTCCGTCCGTCTGTCCGTCTGTCCGTCTGTCCGTCTGTCCGTCTGTCCGTCTGTCCGTCTATCCGTCTGTCCGTCTGTCCGTCTGTACGTCTGTCCTAATCCATTACAGCTTAATAACTTCTACAGTTATAAACATAAGTAAATGAAATTTTGTCAAAAAATAGTTTAGATATAGATCTCAATTTTAAAAGAATAAAAAAATCGTGATTACGTATTTTAGGGGTGGCGCCCATACATGTGAAATGGAGAAGATTTTTTTTTTTTCGCTGCTCCCCCTCGTGTGGGGTATCATTGAATAGGTCTACTAAAATGAAGGTAATGTTTCATACATCACTTTTTTATCAGGTGTACCATCTGCGAAATATAGTCCGCCAAAGTGGCTTGCAATGTGTCCCCCCCCTGCCATTTCTAAACTATGCAACATAGAAACTTATAATCTTCCAAATTGATAGACCTTTGTAAAAACTCTCTTTTAAAATTATTTCGAGTATAATGTGATTATAAATTTTCGAGTTATAGAGAGAAAACTGAAAAATACTTAAAACTTCCTATTTCAAAGGTCATTGACCTGAGAGAAAAATGAAAACTGCAAATAATACTCCTTTAGCTACTTTCTATTTGAAAAAATCACAAAAAGTAACTTTGTGTTATGTTGGCTTCTTAAATTTGGCGCCATCTAGTGGCTACTAACAACACTCTCTGAGTCGCCAATGCTGCCGTCTATTGCAAAAACTAAAATAGCCTTGATTAATATTCGATTTGATTTGTTTGACACCTACTTAGGAACCCTATAATACTGAGCATGGCCCGACATGCTCTTGGCCGGATTTTACATGATATTATCGCACTAGTGCTTTTTACTTTACAGTTTATTTTTTAATCGCCGCAAAGACTTTTTATGCCAAAACAATTTTTTTTTTTGTGAATCATCATTTCAGCCGAAAGACGTCCACTACTGGACATAGGCCTCCCCCAATTAAGGGGGGGATATGCCATAATCGCCACGCTTGGCAGGCGGGTTGGCGATCGCAGTTGGTTGGTTAAATACTCAGAGAACGCTGCTGCCCTTCCTCTGGTGAATCCCTTAGTCATCTTTTACGACACCCATGAGAAGAGATAAGGGTGGTGCTATTCTTTAAGTCCAGCACCACTTGGACATTTTTGTGAATAAATCAACTTTATTAATTAAAATATGGTAAATAAACATTTCATTTCATCAAATTATTTATTTTTGTCAAGAAATTAACATCAATTTGTGTTATAAATAAAAAAATCTATTTATTGTATTTTAATATTAGGCTGTTTGGCGGCTTCCTTCAACCACCGGCACGCGCATATCTGTACGTCACCGTGCGTTTTTTATTTCAAATAAACCTAATTACAGGCATTTTTGAAACGTCAGGCTCTAGTTGCACGGTTCCAAATTGTGGGTCCTATGGAGAAGAACCGGCAAGAAACATACTCCATGGACATACTCTTTTTAAAATAATATAGGTTAGTGTCAGAAATAAACAAGAGTTTAAAAGTGAGAATATAGCCTTTAGAAATAAACGTAAAAAGAGTTGCCACAGTATGTAGGAGCTGACCTGTCCCGACAGACGGCACCCGTTCACGAGCATGACGCGAGCATCAGCCATCGCTATTGAAGGGAACTTAACGACCCGACACTAACGCCACCATCAGCATGACACTTAAGTGAGCATGACAGACAGATAGGCAGGAATATATAGAATTACTGTAAAAACATTAATGGCCACATCATACTTTCATTTTACATTTTAATCACCTATTAAAAAATTTTAAGCATCTCATACACGTTGCAGTTCTATAACAGAAAAGAATGCAATATAAGAAAAATAAAATCTGGTGGTCTTCAAGACTCGAGTGAATAGGTTTTTGCTGGGCAAGCGTGTACCATCGTCGACCGCACCATCGCTTAACATCAGGTGAGGTGGCGGTCAAACGCAAGCCCGTTAAGAATAAAAAAAAAAAAAAAAAAGAAAAAGAAAAGTGTGAATAAATTGTATAATTTTGAAATAGTAAAAGTGTAAATAAATTCTATAATAGGTACCGAAAAAATAAACAGTTAATAATAACTGAAAGCAATGTTAAAATAACACGAGTTGGTAGAAAAATTACCAACAGTTGATATAGATTGATATAAAACAAAATCGAGCTTATGTCAATTTCTAGAGGAATGCAGTACGAATTGACACTAACAAAAATTCAGATCAGTCGGGAGTAAGGCCCCTGAGTTCAAAGTAATAAGTTACCCGTTTAAAAAATAAAATAAATTTTCTTTATTTCTTTTAATACATAACAGACTTCAAGCAACTATAAAAGCATACCTTTGTCTGCGAAAAGAAAACCTTCAAAAGGCTACCTAGCATTATCTACAATTCGTAATAATTATTCAGACAGAAGCCTAACTTATAATTTATTAAAAGAAATATCTTTAGAAATATTCTAACAATCCTTTTTATCATACCCTTGAATCTGAATTTTATAAAACCTCAATCAAGAAAGACAATAGAGACTTAAAGAAAATTCTAGCACAGTAAAAGAAAAATTTGCAATTTTTTGGTTCTACTAAGAACTCAGGCTGCGTATAAAGGCTACAGAGTAAATTAATTAGGGTAGGCAGGGGGTGGGGGGGTTCTCATTAACAAAAACCGGCACAGACACTTATATGGTTGAAGATTACATGTAGAAGGGGGTATTGTGGGGGAATTTGTGGCAAAAGGTAATTACGAAAAGGTTTAAGTGTAATGTTCCCGACTGATTGAGGAGATAAAGAATTTAAAAGTAATCATTTGTGGATTTTGAGAATGAATGAAATTACATATTATATCGCTGGTGACTTTTCTGGTAGATTAGGTAAGGTTCAATAAAAATTGTAACAGCGTAATTGAAAAAATACGCGAATCCTCTTAGCACTAACTTTGTATCACGGGCCTGAACAACGTTTGTTGTACGACTTTTCATAATTCGAAACTTTTTTTTTCATACAAAAATATGAAAATACTCTGTATTTTTAACCGACTTCAAAACAAGGTGGTGGTTATGTATTCGCCAAGTTTTTTTTTACATACTCTAGACGGCCGACTAGAGGCCGGCCGGGAGTTTTTTCGATGGGACTGCGCGGCTAGTACGGTCGACCGCACGTCGATGGTAACACTCAGCATCTTTATTTCGTAAGCAGTAAGGGCGGTTTTCGAATTGAAGTGTTACCATTGTCATGCAGTCGACTGTACAAACGTGCAAATTACATACGCAAATATTACACGCTTCAAATAAACAAAAACATTATTTTTTTGCCTAACCTGTTTAGTTTTGGCCAAATCACAAAGAAAAAACGTTATTTAGGATCGTGATAAAAGTTTCATCTCCAAAACTCAGCTCTTTTCCACGTCATCCTACTTGGCTTCTAGAAATTCCGGAAGAATACCCTAAAATATTGGGCACACAGGATGAGCAAGCGGTCCATCTCCAATCTCCGGCACACGCTGACTTCCTAATACTTCGGCTGGCCGCCTCGACGGCCTCAATTTTGAACGAGCCCATCCGTACTACTGTGACCATACACTTGCATTATTAGGTATTAACAAGAAGCGTTTTAACATGTAGACTCGGTAGAAGAATATTGGAAATTAGGCATCTTCTTTCTCTTTCTCCGAGCCTTTTTCCAGTTATTATGTTAGGGTCGGCTTAACGTCTTTCCAGATACGGATGAGCATCAGTATTTTACACGGAGCGACTGCCAATAAACCCCGCAACCCAGTTACTGGGTAATAGTGACATCCTTAGGTTAGTTGTCAGAATTTCGGACTTCTGACTACCCGGGTCATTGTACTCTTTAGTATGAACAACTTTTACTATGGGACCAAACCTGAAATCGCGATAAAAATTAGCTGATCCTTATCTGCTGATCGCGATTTACTAAAGAGTACAATGACCCCTTAAAAGGTTTTCAGTTATTTCAATAACTCGTTGTATATTACTTTCATATTTCTATCTGCTATTCAACAGAACCCTTTCAAAACTAAAGCATTCCAAAATTTCATGTTTACGTACTCATACATTTAGGTAATAATAAAAAAGAACAAACCATATAAAATCTGAGCCAGGAACTTTGTCATACTAACTTTGCCCATAGTTTCGCAAGAGTAAACTTGAAGAATAATTTGTTTCAAAAACTCTGCGACTCAAGAATGTGCGGCCATGAATCCCGCGGAATATATCGCTGAAGTTATAATATCAAGCCGGTTGGACACGACGTGAATAATAATATTATAGAGATGGGAGACTGCGGTTTTGATTCAGAATCGGTATTGGTTTCTGACAATTGATTTACCTTTCACGCGGCGTAGGCACAATAGAAAAATCGGGCGCATAATAAGCATTTCAGCTGAAAGGCCGTCTTTCGGCTGAAATGATGATAATGGTTAAGGTGTTGTGATGGTCGTAGACTGATAAAGGGTTCTGGATATAGGTGGCGTTAATAATTAACCTTTTCTACGCCTCGATACCAAATAATGGGTGAGCATTTTTAGGGTTCCGTACCCGAAGGGTGACAAACGGGACCCTATTACTCTCGCTACGCTGTCCGTCCGTCCGTCCGTCCGTCCGTCCGTCCGTCTGTCTGTCACAGGGCTTTATCTTTTGAACGCTAATAGGTAACCGGTTGAAATTTTCTCAGAATATGTGTTGCTATGAGAAGTATCACGACAAATACTAAAAACAAAAAAAAGTCTAAAACCAAAGGGGGTCCCCATACAAGAAACCTCAAAAAACATGCATTTTTTTTTCAACGTTTTTGTTTTTGCTCTATCTTCAAAACCGTAATACATACCAGCGTCAAACTTGGTTAGATTATAGTGCATACTATGTAGTTTAGCAACAAATACTAAAAATAAGACAAACATAGACATATGTGGTGGTACCTGCGTAAGAAAGACATGCAAAAAATCATATTTCGCGCACTGTGCGTTGATGTCTTTTGATAAACTCTCGTAAATTAAATCAGTTTTAATGGGGTATCAGGTGGTTGAGAGGTACGGAACCCTTACTGCGCGAGTCCGACTCGCACTTGGCCGGTTTTTTTTATAATAACTAGTACACAAAACAGTAACAATGTCGTGGAAATAGATACCGCTGATCCCACCACTAAAATTCAGGACTCCCGCAAATAAATAGACTACACTACAAATCCTGGACCTGCCTCACTACTTTGAACTACAGAACTTTCCGTACATGCCCGCGTCGTATTCCTACTATAAATAAACGGATCCCACATTATCCACGAACTGAATTTATATGAAACGACTTTTGAAAATCGTTTTCCGTCTTGTTACAGAAAGTGGCAAAGTTTTTTAGGCTGTGGCTTTTTCATTAAGGTGTAAATTGACTTCCAAAGGATATTTTCCGTTCCGATATATTTGAACAGAGATAAATAAAGGAAAAACGGGTTTTATATTATTTGATGTTGATTGACTTACTTGTAGGCTTATTGAATACGATTTGCTTTGGTAATGTACTATATGTATGTTAGGTTAAGTTTCGAATGAAAAAGAAATACATAAAAAATTTACGATTGCCATTACCTATACACCCTGATGCAAGAACAGAGATCTTATATCACCTAAGTTTGAATGGAAGACTAACCCCCGGTTTCCGAACAAGGGCAACGCAAAAATTTACTAATCAGCTGTCAAATCTCAGTTCAGTTCATCTGTATCATCATTTCAGCCGAAAGACGTCCACTGCTGGACATAGGTCTCCCCCAAGCATCGCCACAACGACCTGTCCTGCGCCTTCCGCATCCAGCGGATTCCAGCGACCTTCACCAGGTCGTCGGTCCACCTTGTGGAGAGCCTACCCACGCTGCGCGTTGTGATTGGTTGTTAACATTTTTGCCAGCCAATCACAGCAGCTGACATGAGATTTGACAACAGATCAAATTGATCAGCCTTCCAGAAACTGGCGGTAAGACCCGGACTCTAACAAAGCGGAGAGGACAGGAGATAATGTGTCGAACAACCAATAGGTTTTTTTTATAATATGGGATGGCGAAAGGCCCACCTGGTGTTAAGTGGTCACCTTCGCCCATAACCACTACAATACCTAGGTTGTTGCCTAAATGGTACCGCAAGTAGGTTCGCCAAACTGAGACATGAAGATGAAAAGTCTCATGTGATTTTAATTTCCCCGGCACCCGTACCCTTCAGACCGAAACACAGCAATGCAAGCACCACTATTTGGTGGCAGAAGTAGGTACGGTGGTAGTACTTCCCCAGACGAGCTCCTTCATAAGGTGCTCTGTTACTGCTCGATTGTGTTATTTTCACATTTCACCACCTAGTTTTAACGCTATTCTATAACTAACGCAATCCTGTTGGTGCCTTCGACTCAACCCTTCTCCTCCTCGCTTTGGTGGAGTCCGGGCCTTATTAACGTGTAACCGTACTATTCAACAGTAATATGCACTCTACTATTGCTCTCGGACTGTTATGACAATTGGACATCATATATTTTTCGGTGAATCAAATTCAAACATTCAACTCAAATTTTAATGTTTTTTATTTCAAATAAACCTAATTACAGGCATTTTTGAAACGTCAGGCTCTAGTTGCACGGTTCCAAATTGTGGGTCCTATGGAGAAGAACCGGCAAGAAACATACTCCATGGACATACTCTTTTTAAAATAATATAGGTTAGTGTCAGAAATAAACAAGAGTTTAAAAGTGAGAATATAGCCTTTAGAAATAAACGTAAAAAGAGTTGCCACAGTATGTAGGAGCTGACCTGTCCTGACAGACGGCACATTATATTGGGACTTGAGAGCTATGTGCATACGAGTCGAGTTCACACACATAAATGATGTTAACTACAACGAAATCGAGCGAGTTTTCCCAATCGACTAGCCAATTCATTCTATTTCTGGATATCTATTTTTACAAGCTTTTGAATCAGCAGAGCAGATTGTTTTACATCGTCTGGCTTATTGATGGACTCAGCTACGCGGGTGAACTCGAGGCGGATGCTAGTTTCTAATAAATAATTATGCTAGTCTATCTGTAGTTGAAGTAACCAAATTTCCGCATTTTCTTTCTGTTTTATTTAATTTAATTTCCTTGTCGAACGGTTGTCCAGAAAGTAGTAGTAGAGTTGTTTATCTCTATTAGCAATAAGGCCACCTACATGTTGCTCCTATTAAGGTTTTGTTAATTTTAATGGTGTACAATAAAGACTGTTCTATCTATCTATCTATCTAACCCGTCAGCGAGCACAAGGCCGCCGGCAGCGAAGAATCATTAAATTAATCTATTTTATCTCTTATTTGAACAAATAAGATTACAATAATTAAAATAAAATTACGAAAAATTATATACCTACCTACCTACTTTAAAAGATTTAAATGTAAAAAGAATTTAAAAAATCAAATGTAACAACATAGAACTATGAATGTGTATAAATAAAAATAAATAAATCATTTTAGGAAATTTTTGGACATGAATGTGTATAAAAGAAAATCTAAGTAATGTAAAGCTTAAACCACAAACATACAAACATTTGTTATTACGTTATTAAATAGTATAAGTAGATACCAGTAATATGTAGCGTCATGCCATGACATGATGGTAGGGCTGCCAACCCTACTACATAATATAGTATTCTACATTTTTTCAACCTATATTTTTCAAGAAATAATATAGTGGACAAAACTATTATATTTTCTTACTTCGCATCTAGGGGGCCAAATTGACCAAGCATATAAATAAACCAATTTTGACGCTTGTATAGTAAATTTTACTGTTTTAATGATAGGAATAAAAAAGGTTGCAAAAATGCATTTTTTCGAGGTTTCGTGTATGTATACGCCCTTTGGGTAAAGAATGTTTATTGTTTTCATTCTTTGTCATCATGATGCGATAGTTTAACACATTCTGTAAAAAAAAATACTGGCTACCTATTACGGACAGCCTTGTGACAGATAGACGGTGGCGGTATAATAATAAATAAATAAAGTAATAAATAAGGTACAGTTGGTGCCCTTTGGGTACGGGACCCTAAAAAAGCTCAGCACTTTGTTGTCAACTCATTACTACAAGCTTACTATTTTTTTCCCAGATTTTTCCTGAAATTTTATTTTATTTTTTATTTTAGTTGCTGTGGATCGAAACTACTGTATTTCGTCCATAAAAAGTTGGCAACCCTACATGGTGGTGACATCTATTTGAATATTTTATGATACACGAAGCCATATTCAGCGGTTAACTAAGCACCTGCTATGTAGGTATTACTTTAACACTGATTGTGAAGTAGGACTTAAGGACTTAAATGGTCTACTAGGATTCTTATGATGCGAAAAACAAATGAAATGACACGACTTTCACAGTCCAATTAAATTGTGACATTTTAAGGACAGTCCTTAACATGAGCCAAATGACCGAACCAAAACTGCGATCAAAATATAACGTGTTATTAATATAACTGAAACCTCTTAAGGGTTCATATTACTCATCAGTATGAACAACTTTTACTATGGGACCAACCCTGAAATCATGAAAAAAAATAAGTTGTCCCCTACATTTTTGTTCACATGAATCAACAAAATGTAGGGATCAGCTGAATTTTTTCTCGCGCATTTCATACTGTTGAGTACAATGACCCCATAAGAGGTTTTCAGTTAATTCAATAACACGTTGTATATAACACAAATTAATTCTCTAATCACACTGAATCCAGCCGAAATCAGGCTGTGCCTATAATCCGGCCTAGGCGATCATAATAACGCCACAGAATATGTTATTAACCAATGCATACCTATGAGGTCCTTTGCCGGCTGTGGGTTACAAGTTAATAATGTACACGTCTATTGACACAGACATGGTGCGGAATTAGTCAAGCAAGTCTAAGTCTGTAAGGTTAGTATTCATATATTATTACCTAAATTATTCAAATCAAACCAGTTTATTGTGAGCATAGGTACAGAGAGTAAGAAAACAGTCGAAGCAAAACTTTTTAACACACTTGCTCGTAAAGTGGCTCTTATTGCACCGCTTTTAGGTTCATAATGTAGCTTATAACGCACGCGTGCTTTTTAGGGTTCCGTAGTCCTACAAGGAACCCTTATAGTTTCGTCATGTCCGTCCGTCTGTCCGTCTGTCCGTCTGTCCGTCTGTCCGTCTGTCCGTCTGTCCGTCTATCCGTCTGTCCGTCTGTCCGTCTGTACGTCTGTCCTAATCCATTACAGCTTAATAACTTCTACAGTTATAAACATAAGTAAATGAAATTTTGTCAAAAAATAGTTTAGATATAGATCTCAATTTTAAAAGAATAAAAAAATCGTGATTACGTATTTTAGGGGTGGCGCCCATACATGTGAAATGGAGAAGATTTTTTTTTTTTCGCTGCTCCCCCTCGTGTGGGGTATCATTGAATAGGTCTACTAAAATGAAGGTAATGTTTCATACATCACTTTTTTATCAGGTGTACCATCTGCGAAATATAGTCCGCCAAAGTGGCTTGCAATGTGTCCCCCCCCTGCCATTTCTAAACTATGCAACATAGAAACTTATAATCTTCCAAATTGATAGACCTTTGTAAAAACTCTCTTTTAAAATTATTTCGAGTATAATGTGATTATAAATTTTCGAGTTATAGAGAGAAAACTGAAAAATACTTAAAACTTCCTATTTCAAAGGTCATTGACCTGAGAGAAAAATGAAAACTGCAAATAATACTCCTTTAGCTACTTTCTATTTGAAAAAATCACAAAAAGTAACTTTGTGTTATGTTGGCTTCTTAAATTTGGCGCCATCTAGTGGCTACTAACAACACTCTCTGAGTCGCCAATGCTGCCGTCTATTGCAAAAACTAAAATAGCCTTGATTAATATTCGATTTGATTTGTTTGACACCTACTTAGGAACCCTATAATACTGAGCATGGCCCGACATGCTCTTGGCCGGATTTTACATGATATTATCGCACTAGTGCTTTTTACTTTACAGTTTATTTTTTAATCGCCGCAAAGACTTTTTATGCCAAAACAATTTTTTTTTTTGTGAATCATCATTTCAGCCGAAAGACGTCCACTACTGGACATAGGCCTCCCCCAATTAAGGGGGGGATATGCCATAATCGCCACGCTTGGCAGGCGGGTTGGCGATCGCAGTTGGTTGGTTAAATACTCAGAGAACGCTGCTGCCCTTCCTCTGGTGAATCCCTTAGTCATCTTTTACGACACCCATGAGAAGAGATAAGGGTGGTGCTATTCTTTAAGTCCAGCACCACTTGGACATTTTTGTGAATAAATCAACTTTATTAATTAAAATATGGTAAATAAACATTTCATTTCATCAAATTATTTATTTTTGTCAAGAAATTAACATCAATTTGTGTTATAAATAAAAAAATCTATTTATTGTATTTTAATATTAGGCTGTTTGGCGGCTTCCTTCAACCACCGGCACGCGCATATCTGTACGTCACCGTGCGTTTTTTATTTCAAATAAACCTAATTACAGGCATTTTTGAAACGTCAGGCTCTAGTTGCACGGTTCCAAATTGTGGGTCCTATGGAGAAGAACCGGCAAGAAACATACTCCATGGACATACTCTTTTTAAAATAATATAGGTTAGTGTCAGAAATAAACAAGAGTTTAAAAGTGAGAATATAGCCTTTAGAAATAAACGTAAAAAGAGTTGCCACAGTATGTAGGAGCTGACCTGTCCCGACAGACGGCACCCGTTCACGAGCATGACGCGAGCATCAGCCATCGCTATTGAAGGGAACTTAACGACCCGACACTAACGCCACCATCAGCATGACACTTAAGTGAGCATGACAGACAGATAGGCAGGAATATATAGAATTACTGTAAAAACATTAATGGCCACATCATACTTTCATTTTACATTTTAATCACCTATTAAAAAATTTTAAGCATCTCATACACGTTGCAGTTCTATAACAGAAAAGAATGCAATATAAGAAAAATAAAATCTGGTGGTCTTCAAGACTCGAGTGAATAGGTTTTTGCTGGGCAAGCGTGTACCATCGTCGACCGCACCATCGCTTAACATCAGGTGAGGTGGCGGTCAAACGCAAGCCCGTTAAGAATAAAAAAAAAAAAAAAAAAGAAAAAGAAAAGTGTGAATAAATTGTATAATTTTGAAATAGTAAAAGTGTAAATAAATTCTATAATAGGTACCGAAAAAATAAACAGTTAATAATAACTGAAAGCAATGTTAAAATAACACGAGTTGGTAGAAAAATTACCAACAGTTGATATAGATTGATATAAAACAAAATCGAGCTTATGTCAATTTCTAGAGGAATGCAGTACGAATTGACACTAACAAAAATTCAGATCAGTCGGGAGTAAGGCCCCTGAGTTCAAAGTAATAAGTTACCCGTTTAAAAAATAAAATAAATTTTCTTTATTTCTTTTAATACATAACAGACTTCAAGCAACTATAAAAGCATACCTTTGTCTGCGAAAAGAAAACCTTCAAAAGGCTACCTAGCATTATCTACAATTCGTAATAATTATTCAGACAGAAGCCTAACTTATAATTTATTAAAAGAAATATCTTTAGAAATATTCTAACAATCCTTTTTATCATACCCTTGAATCTGAATTTTATAAAACCTCAATCAAGAAAGACAATAGAGACTTAAAGAAAATTCTAGCACAGTAAAAGAAAAATTTGCAATTTTTTGGTTCTACTAAGAACTCAGGCTGCGTATAAAGGCTACAGAGTAAATTAATTAGGGTAGGCAGGGGGTGGGGGGGTTCTCATTAACAAAAACCGGCACAGACACTTATATGGTTGAAGATTACATGTAGAAGGGGGTATTGTGGGGGAATTTGTGGCAAAAGGTAATTACGAAAAGGTTTAAGTGTAATGTTCCCGACTGATTGAGGAGATAAAGAATTTAAAAGTAATCATTTGTGGATTTTGAGAATGAATGAAATTACATATTATATCGCTGGTGACTTTTCTGGTAGATTAGGTAAGGTTCAATAAAAATTGTAACAGCGTAATTGAAAAAATACGCGAATCCTCTTAGCACTAACTTTGTATCACGGGCCTGAACAACGTTTGTTGTACGACTTTTCATAATTCGAAACTTTTTTTTTCATACAAAAATATGAAAATACTCTGTATTTTTAACCGACTTCAAAACAAGGTGGTGGTTATGTATTCGCCAAGTTTTTTTTTACATACTCTAGACGGCCGACTAGAGGCCGGCCGGGAGTTTTTTCGATGGGACTGCGCGGCTAGTACGGTCGACCGCACGTCGATGGTAACACTCAGCATCTTTATTTCGTAAGCAGTAAGGGCGGTTTTCGAATTGAAGTGTTACCATTGTCATGCAGTCGACTGTACAAACGTGCAAATTACATACGCAAATATTACACGCTTCAAATAAACAAAAACATTATTTTTTTGCCTAACCTGTTTAGTTTTGGCCAAATCACAAAGAAAAAACGTTATTTAGGATCGTGATAAAAGTTTCATCTCCAAAACTCAGCTCTTTTCCACGTCATCCTACTTGGCTTCTAGAAATTCCGGAAGAATACCCTAAAATATTGGGCACACAGGATGAGCAAGCGGTCCATCTCCAATCTCCGGCACACGCTGACTTCCTAATACTTCGGCTGGCCGCCTCGACGGCCTCAATTTTGAACGAGCCCATCCGTACTACTGTGACCATACACTTGCATTATTAGGTATTAACAAGAAGCGTTTTAACATGTAGACTCGGTAGAAGAATATTGGAAATTAGGCATCTTCTTTCTCTTTCTCCGAGCCTTTTTCCAGTTATTATGTTAGGGTCGGCTTAACGTCTTTCCAGATACGGATGAGCATCAGTATTTTACACGGAGCGACTGCCAATAAACCCCGCAACCCAGTTACTGGGTAATAGTGACATCCTTAGGTTAGTTGTCAGAATTTCGGACTTCTGACTACCCGGGTCATTGTACTCTTTAGTATGAACAACTTTTACTATGGGACCAAACCTGAAATCGCGATAAAAATTAGCTGATCCTTATCTGCTGATCGCGATTTACTAAAGAGTACAATGACCCCTTAAAAGGTTTTCAGTTATTTCAATAACTCGTTGTATATTACTTTCATATTTCTATCTGCTATTCAACAGAACCCTTTCAAAACTAAAGCATTCCAAAATTTCATGTTTACGTACTCATACATTTAGGTAATAATAAAAAAGAACAAACCATATAAAATCTGAGCCAGGAACTTTGTCATACTAACTTTGCCCATAGTTTCGCAAGAGTAAACTTGAAGAATAATTTGTTTCAAAAACTCTGCGACTCAAGAATGTGCGGCCATGAATCCCGCGGAATATATCGCTGAAGTTATAATATCAAGCCGGTTGGACACGACGTGAATAATAATATTATAGAGATGGGAGACTGCGGTTTTGATTCAGAATCGGTATTGGTTTCTGACAATTGATTTACCTTTCACGCGGCGTAGGCACAATAGAAAAATCGGGCGCATAATAAGCATTTCAGCTGAAAGGCCGTCTTTCGGCTGAAATGATGATAATGGTTAAGGTGTTGTGATGGTCGTAGACTGATAAAGGGTTCTGGATATAGGTGGCGTTAATAATTAACCTTTTCTACGCCTCGATACCAAATAATGGGTGAGCATTTTTAGGGTTCCGTACCCGAAGGGTGACAAACGGGACCCTATTACTCTCGCTACGCTGTCCGTCCGTCCGTCCGTCCGTCCGTCCGTCCGTCTGTCTGTCACAGGGCTTTATCTTTTGAACGCTAATAGGTAACCGGTTGAAATTTTCTCAGAATATGTGTTGCTATGAGAAGTATCACGACAAATACTAAAAACAAAAAAAAGTCTAAAACCAAAGGGGGTCCCCATACAAGAAACCTCAAAAAACATGCATTTTTTTTTCAACGTTTTTGTTTTTGCTCTATCTTCAAAACCGTAATACATACCAGCGTCAAACTTGGTTAGATTATAGTGCATACTATGTAGTTTAGCAACAAATACTAAAAATAAGACAAACATAGACATATGTGGTGGTACCTGCGTAAGAAAGACATGCAAAAAATCATATTTCGCGCACTGTGCGTTGATGTCTTTTGATAAACTCTCGTAAATTAAATCAGTTTTAATGGGGTATCAGGTGGTTGAGAGGTACGGAACCCTTACTGCGCGAGTCCGACTCGCACTTGGCCGGTTTTTTTTATAATAACTAGTACACAAAACAGTAACAATGTCGTGGAAATAGATACCGCTGATCCCACCACTAAAATTCAGGACTCCCGCAAATAAATAGACTACACTACAAATCCTGGACCTGCCTCACTACTTTGAACTACAGAACTTTCCGTACATGCCCGCGTCGTATTCCTACTATAAATAAACGGATCCCACATTATCCACGAACTGAATTTATATGAAACGACTTTTGAAAATCGTTTTCCGTCTTGTTACAGAAAGTGGCAAAGTTTTTTAGGCTGTGGCTTTTTCATTAAGGTGTAAATTGACTTCCAAAGGATATTTTCCGTTCCGATATATTTGAACAGAGATAAATAAAGGAAAAACGGGTTTTATATTATTTGATGTTGATTGACTTACTTGTAGGCTTATTGAATACGATTTGCTTTGGTAATGTACTATATGTATGTTAGGTTAAGTTTCGAATGAAAAAGAAATACATAAAAAATTTACGATTGCCATTACCTATACACCCTGATGCAAGAACAGAGATCTTATATCACCTAAGTTTGAATGGAAGACTAACCCCCGGTTTCCGAACAAGGGCAACGCAAAAATTTACTAATCAGCTGTCAAATCTCAGTTCAGTTCATCTGTATCATCATTTCAGCCGAAAGACGTCCACTGCTGGACATAGGTCTCCCCCAAGCATCGCCACAACGACCTGTCCTGCGCCTTCCGCATCCAGCGGATTCCAGCGACCTTCACCAGGTCGTCGGTCCACCTTGTGGAGAGCCTACCCACGCTGCGCGTTGTGATTGGTTGTTAACATTTTTGCCAGCCAATCACAGCAGCTGACATGAGATTTGACAACAGATCAAATTGATCAGCCTTCCAGAAACTGGCGGTAAGACCCGGACTCTAACAAAGCGGAGAGGACAGGAGATAATGTGTCGAACAACCAATAGGTTTTTTTTATAATATGGGATGGCGAAAGGCCCACCTGGTGTTAAGTGGTCACCTTCGCCCATAACCACTACAATACCTAGGTTGTTGCCTAAATGGTACCGCAAGTAGGTTCGCCAAACTGAGACATGAAGATGAAAAGTCTCATGTGATTTTAATTTCCCCGGCACCCGTACCCTTCAGACCGAAACACAGCAATGCAAGCACCACTATTTGGTGGCAGAAGTAGGTACGGTGGTAGTACTTCCCCAGACGAGCTCCTTCATAAGGTGCTCTGTTACTGCTCGATTGTGTTATTTTCACATTTCACCACCTAGTTTTAACGCTATTCTATAACTAACGCAATCCTGTTGGTGCCTTCGACTCAACCCTTCTCCTCCTCGCTTTGGTGGAGTCCGGGCCTTATTAACGTGTAACCGTACTATTCAACAGTAATATGCACTCTACTATTGCTCTCGGACTGTTATGACAATTGGACATCATATATTTTTCGGTGAATCAAATTCAAACATTCAACTCAAATTTTAATGTTTTTTATTTCAAATAAACCTAATTACAGGCATTTTTGAAACGTCAGGCTCTAGTTGCACGGTTCCAAATTGTGGGTCCTATGGAGAAGAACCGGCAAGAAACATACTCCATGGACATACTCTTTTTAAAATAATATAGGTTAGTGTCAGAAATAAACAAGAGTTTAAAAGTGAGAATATAGCCTTTAGAAATAAACGTAAAAAGAGTTGCCACAGTATGTAGGAGCTGACCTGTCCTGACAGACGGCACATTATATTGGGACTTGAGAGCTATGTGCATACGAGTCGAGTTCACACACATAAATGATGTTAACTACAACGAAATCGAGCGAGTTTTCCCAATCGACTAGCCAATTCATTCTATTTCTGGATATCTATTTTTACAAGCTTTTGAATCAGCAGAGCAGATTGTTTTACATCGTCTGGCTTATTGATGGACTCAGCTACGCGGGTGAACTCGAGGCGGATGCTAGTTTCTAATAAATAATTATGCTAGTCTATCTGTAGTTGAAGTAACCAAATTTCCGCATTTTCTTTCTGTTTTATTTAATTTAATTTCCTTGTCGAACGGTTGTCCAGAAAGTAGTAGTAGAGTTGTTTATCTCTATTAGCAATAAGGCCACCTACATGTTGCTCCTATTAAGGTTTTGTTAATTTTAATGGTGTACAATAAAGACTGTTCTATCTATCTATCTATCTAACCCGTCAGCGAGCACAAGGCCGCCGGCAGCGAAGAATCATTAAATTAATCTATTTTATCTCTTATTTGAACAAATAAGATTACAATAATTAAAATAAAATTACGAAAAATTATATACCTACCTACCTACTTTAAAAGATTTAAATGTAAAAAGAATTTAAAAAATCAAATGTAACAACATAGAACTATGAATGTGTATAAATAAAAATAAATAAATCATTTTAGGAAATTTTTGGACATGAATGTGTATAAAAGAAAATCTAAGTAATGTAAAGCTTAAACCACAAACATACAAACATTTGTTATTACGTTATTAAATAGTATAAGTAGATACCAGTAATATGTAGCGTCATGCCATGACATGATGGTAGGGCTGCCAACCCTACTACATAATATAGTATTCTACATTTTTTCAACCTATATTTTTCAAGAAATAATATAGTGGACAAAACTATTATATTTTCTTACTTCGCATCTAGGGGGCCAAATTGACCAAGCATATAAATAAACCAATTTTGACGCTTGTATAGTAAATTTTACTGTTTTAATGATAGGAATAAAAAAGGTTGCAAAAATGCATTTTTTCGAGGTTTCGTGTATGTATACGCCCTTTGGGTAAAGAATGTTTATTGTTTTCATTCTTTGTCATCATGATGCGATAGTTTAACACATTCTGTAAAAAAAAATACTGGCTACCTATTACGGACAGCCTTGTGACAGATAGACGGTGGCGGTATAATAATAAATAAATAAAGTAATAAATAAGGTACAGTTGGTGCCCTTTGGGTACGGGACCCTAAAAAAGCTCAGCACTTTGTTGTCAACTCATTACTACAAGCTTACTATTTTTTTCCCAGATTTTTCCTGAAATTTTATTTTATTTTTTATTTTAGTTGCTGTGGATCGAAACTACTGTATTTCGTCCATAAAAAGTTGGCAACCCTACATGGTGGTGACATCTATTTGAATATTTTATGATACACGAAGCCATATTCAGCGGTTAACTAAGCACCTGCTATGTAGGTATTACTTTAACACTGATTGTGAAGTAGGACTTAAGGACTTAAATGGTCTACTAGGATTCTTATGATGCGAAAAACAAATGAAATGACACGACTTTCACAGTCCAATTAAATTGTGACATTTTAAGGACAGTCCTTAACATGAGCCAAATGACCGAACCAAAACTGCGATCAAAATATAACGTGTTATTAATATAACTGAAACCTCTTAAGGGTTCATATTACTCATCAGTATGAACAACTTTTACTATGGGACCAACCCTGAAATCATGAAAAAAAATAAGTTGTCCCCTACATTTTTGTTCACATGAATCAACAAAATGTAGGGATCAGCTGAATTTTTTCTCGCGCATTTCATACTGTTGAGTACAATGACCCCATAAGAGGTTTTCAGTTAATTCAATAACACGTTGTATATAACACAAATTAATTCTCTAATCACACTGAATCCAGCCGAAATCAGGCTGTGCCTATAATCCGGCCTAGGCGATCATAATAACGCCACAGAATATGTTATTAACCAATGCATACCTATGAGGTCCTTTGCCGGCTGTGGGTTACAAGTTAATAATGTACACGTCTATTGACACAGACATGGTGCGGAATTAGTCAAGCAAGTCTAAGTCTGTAAGGTTAGTATTCATATATTATTATCTAAATTATTCAAATCAAACCAGTTTATTGTGAGCATAGGTACAGAGAGTAAGAAAACAGTCGAAGCAAAACTTTTTAACACACTTGCTCGTAAAGTGGCTCTTATTGCACCGCTTTTAGGTTCATAATGTAGCTTATAACGCACGCGTGCTTTTTAGGGTTCCGTAGTCCTACAAGGAACCCTTATAGTTTCGTCATGTCCGTCCGTCTGTCCGTCTGTCCGTCTGTCCGTCTGTCCGTCTGTCCGTCTGTCCGTCTATCCGTCTGTCCGTCTGTCCGTCTGTACGTCTGTCCTAATCCATTACAGCTTAATAACTTCTACAGTTATAAACATAAGTAAATGAAATTTTGTCAAAAAATAGTTTAGATATAGATCTCAATTTTAAAAGAATAAAAAAATCGTGATTACGTATTTTAGGGGTGGCGCCCATACATGTGAAATGGAGAAGATTTTTTTTTTTTCGCTGCTCCCCCTCGTGTGGGGTATCATTGAATAGGTCTACTAAAATGAAGGTAATGTTTCATACATCACTTTTTTATCAGGTGTACCATCTGCGAAATATAGTCCGCCAAAGTGGCTTGCAATGTGTCCCCCCCCTGCCATTTCTAAACTATGCAACATAGAAACTTATAATCTTCCAAATTGATAGACCTTTGTAAAAACTCTCTTTTAAAATTATTTCGAGTATAATGTGATTATAAATTTTCGAGTTATAGAGAGAAAACTGAAAAATACTTAAAACTTCCTATTTCAAAGGTCATTGACCTGAGAGAAAAATGAAAACTGCAAATAATACTCCTTTAGCTACTTTCTATTTGAAAAAATCACAAAAAGTAACTTTGTGTTATGTTGGCTTCTTAAATTTGGCGCCATCTAGTGGCTACTAACAACACTCTCTGAGTCGCCAATGCTGCCGTCTATTGCAAAAACTAAAATAGCCTTGATTAATATTCGATTTGATTTGTTTGACACCTACTTAGGAACCCTATAATACTGAGCATGGCCCGACATGCTCTTGGCCGGATTTTACATGATATTATCGCACTAGTGCTTTTTACTTTACAGTTTATTTTTTAATCGCCGCAAAGACTTTTTATGCCAAAACAATTTTTTTTTTTTGTGAATCATCATTTCAGCCGAAAGACGTCCACTACTGGACATAGGCCTCCCCCAATTAAGGGGGGGATATGCCATAATCGCCACGCTTGGCAGGCGGGTTGGCGATCGCAGTTGGTTGGTTAAATACTCAGAGAACGCTGCTGCCCTTCCTCTGGTGAATCCCTTAGTCATCTTTTACGACACCCATGAGAAGAGATAAGGGTGGTGCTATTCTTTAAGTCCAGCACCACTTGGACATTTTTGTGAATAAATCAACTTTATTAATTAAAATATGGTAAATAAACATTTCATTTCATCAAATTATTTATTTTTGTCAAGAAATTAACATCAATTTGTGTTATAAATAAAAAAATCTATTTATTGTATTTTAATATTAGGCTGTTTGGCGGCTTCCTTCAACCACCGGCACGCGCATATCTGTACGTCACCGTGCGTTTTTTATTTCAAATAAACCTAATTACAGGCATTTTTGAAACGTCAGGCTCTAGTTGCACGGTTCCAAATTGTGGGTCCTATGGAGAAGAACCGGCAAGAAACATACTCCATGGACATACTCTTTTTAAAATAATATAGGTTAGTGTCAGAAATAAACAAGAGTTTAAAAGTGAGAATATAGCCTTTAGAAATAAACGTAAAAAGAGTTGCCACAGTATGTAGGAGCTGACCTGTCCCGACAGACGGCACCCGTTCACGAGCATGACGCGAGCATCAGCCATCGCTATTGAAGGGAACTTAACGACCCGACACTAACGCCACCATCAGCATGACACTTAAGTGAGCATGACAGACAGATAGGCAGGAATATATAGAATTACTGTAAAAACATTAATGGCCACATCATACTTTCATTTTACATTTTAATCACCTATTAAAAAATTTTAAGCATCTCATACACGTTGCAGTTCTATAACAGAAAAGAATGCAATATAAGAAAAATAAAATCTGGTGGTCTTCAAGACTCGAGTGAATAGGTTTTTGCTGGGCAAGCGTGTACCATCGTCGACTGCACCATCGCTTAACATCAGGTGAGGTGGCGGTCAAACGCAAGCCCGTTAAGAATAAAAAAAAAAAAAAAAAAGAAAAAGAAAAGTGTGAATAAATTGTATAATTTTGAAATAGTAAAAGTGTAAATAAATTCTATAATAGGTACCGAAAAAATAAACAGTTAATAATAACTGAAAGCAATGTTAAAATAACACGAGTTGGTAGAAAAATTACCAACAGTTGATATAGATTGATATAAAACAAAATCGAGCTTATGTCAATTTCTAGAGGAATGCAGTACGAATTGACACTAACAAAAATTCAGATCAGTCGGGAGTAAGGCCCCTGAGTTCAAAGTAATAAGTTACCCGTTTAAAAAATAAAATAAATTTTCTTTATTTCTTTTAATACATAACAGACTTCAAGCAACTATAAAAGCATACCTTTGTCTGCGAAAAGAAAACCTTCAAAAGGCTAACTAGCATTATCTACAATTCGTAATAATTATTCAGACAGAAGCCTAACTTATAATTTATTAAAAGAAATATCTTTAGAAATATTCTAACAATCCTTTTTATCATACCCTTGAATCTGAATTTTATAAAACCTCAATCAAGAAAGACAATAGAGACTTAAAGAAAATTCTAGCACAGTAAAAGAAAAATTTGCAATTTTTTGGTTCTACTAAGAACTCAGGCTGCGTATAAAGGCTACAGAGTAAATTAATTAGGGTAGGCAGGGGGTGGGGGGGTTCTCATTAACAAAAACCGGCACAGACACTTATATGGTTGAAGATTACATGTAGAAGGGGGTATTGTGGGGGAATTTGTGGCAAAAGGTAATTACGAAAAGGTTTAAGTGTAATGTTCCCGACTGATTGAGGAGATAAAGAATTTAAAAGTAATCATTTGTGGATTTTGAGAATGAATGAAATTACATATTATATCGCTGGTGACTTTTCTGGTAGATTAGGTAAGGTTCAATAAAAATTGTAACAGCGTAATTGAAAAAATACGCGAATCCTCTTAGCACTAACTTTGTATCACGGGCCTGAACAACGTTTGTTGTACGACTTTTCATAATTCGAAACTTTTTTTTTCATACAAAAATATGAAAATACTCTGTATTTTTAACCGACTTCAAAACAAGGTGGTGGTTATGTATTCGCCAAGTTTTTTTTTACATACTCTAGACGGCCGACTAGAGGCCGGCCGGGAGTTTTTTCGATGGGACTGCGCGGCTAGTACGGTCGACCGCACGTCGATGGTAACACTCAGCATCTTTATTTCGTAAGCAGTAAGGGCGGTTTTCGAATTGAAGTGTTACCATTGTCATGCAGTCGACTGTACAAACGTGCAAATTACATACGCAAATATTACACGCTTCAAATAAACAAAAACATTATTTTTTTGCCTAACCTGTTTAGTTTTGGCCAAATCACAAAGAAAAAACGTTATTTAGGATCGTGATAAAAGTTTCATCTCCAAAACTCAGCTCTTTTCCACGTCATCCTACTTGGCTTCTAGAAATTCCGGAAGAATACCCTAAAATATTGGGCACACAGGATGAGCAAGCGGTCCATCTCCAATCTCCGGCACACGCTGACTTCCTAATACTTCGGCTGGCCGCCTCGACGGCCTCAATTTTGAACGAGCCCATCCGTACTACTGTGACCATACACTTGCATTATTAGGTATTAACAAGAAGCGTTTTAACATGTAGACTCGGTAGAAGAATATTGGAAATTAGGCATCTTCTTTCTCTTTCTCCGAGCCTTTTTCCAGTTATTATGTTAGGGTCGGCTTAACGTCTTTCCAGATACGGATGAGCATCAGTATTTTACACGGAGCGACTGCCAATAAACCCCGCAACCCAGTTACTGGGTAATAGTGACATCCTTAGGTTAGTTGTCAGAATTTCGGACTTCTGACTACCCATAACGACTGCCACAGATATTCTTATGGCAACCGGGACCGACAGCTCGATGTACAACTAAACGGTCACCCATCCAAGGACTAACCGCGTTACAGTGCAGCTTAAGTTCAAAGATCTTGTCATACACGTGGTTATAATATTTGAGGAACAAAACTACTTAGTACTTACACATTTATTGAAATTGGACTCGTAAAATATTTAGGTTTTGAATTGAAACTTGCAATTTAGTTTCGAGTATTCGTTTTGTCTGCTTGGCATCAATAAACAGACAAAGGATTTAGTTGTTTACTATTTAAACACATTTTAATTAAATTCAAATTCCAAAATGTGGTATTAGGTATACCGCTTTTTGCTTAGGAATAGTCATTGAGCATTGAAAACGTTATCGTATGAAGGAGCACGGCTATTCAATAGATTACCAGAGGATCTAAAATAATGTGATAACATGGATGTGTTCAAAACTAAGCTAAAGAATTATGTATGTACGTACACTGTAACATTTCCAACGCTCTAGAGGCTAAAATTATATAATTTAGTTGTAAGTACTTTTGTATCTCATTATCTTTTGTATCTCATTATAAGCGAACTGTTTTGTAAGTTCTTATGAGAAATAAAATTCTTTAAACCTAGCATTAAACCCTAGACGAATTATTGGAGGAGGCCTATGTCCAGCAGTGGACGTCTTTTGGCTGAAATGATGAACTACGGGCTGTCCAATCACAAAACTTTTCTATTGATTTGCATAGATTAATAGGAAATAGAGGCCTATAGAAGGCAACCCACCACAATTAAAAGGTCTCTCTATCCACAAACTTCATGGTGACCCATCGAACTGTCCATGATTCCAGTCACGCGCCGGCCCGAATTGAAAGGTGGCGAAGATTGAATAAAGATGGCGCCAACATCGGCCTTATCAAATCATCCCGCCTGCGTTTGAAACGAATAAAAACTGATTTCGTTATCACCCTTAATTTTTTGCGTAGGTATGTATCACGGCAGGTCCCTGGTAGGGAGTGCCGAGACTGAAATCTATATTTTTTACATGCGATACCTAAAATTATCAGACATTCTGCTCATGTCCTTAACTTCCAAATATTAATCAAGTTTTGCTGAGATGGCGTCTATAGAGATGTAATGGAAGAAAACTGAAAAAGGCATGACGCGCCGTACACAAATTAATAATCATTGAACGACGTCTGTGGTCTAGTGGTTCGAGTTTCGGACTGCTGATCACGAGGTCGTGGGTTCGATTTCCACATGACACAAATATTTGTGTGATGAACATAAGTGTTTGTGTTGGTCTGGGTGATTCTTCAATTCAATTCAATTCAAATATTTATTTGCTTTTAAATATGGTTACAGTAGGTGTTACAAATATATTTAGTAGGTAGTTCAGCATATTTTGTCATAACATAATGACATGGAAATGTTAGTGTGTGTTTTGTGTTTATGTATTATAAGTATGTATTTACAAAAAAAAATAGTATATAAGTATTACATCCATCGTCTAGTACCCATATTACAAGCTCTGCTTAGTTTGGGACTAGATGGCGCTGTGTAAAATGACGTCCCAAAATGTTGATTATTATTATTTTTTATTTTATTGAAGTATGTGTGTTTTTCCCATAATTTATAGTGAAATATATTAATATCATGTTAATAAATAAATAAAAACAATTATTACAATACAACATAAGTTTTAGTATAAATAAATAGTAAACTTGAAAAGGGGTCATTGTGGTCATCATTATGAACAACGTTTACTATGGAAACAACCTAGAAATCATAAAAAAACTGCTGTTTTTTACATCTGTGTTGACATAAATCGACCAAAGAATTTGATTATAAATTGCTTTAACGGTGAAAGAAAACATTGTTAGGAAATCTGCACACCTGTGAGTGCTCCATACAGTTCTCGATGGTGTGTGTAGTCCGCCAACCCGCACTAGGCCAGCGTGGTGGACTAAGGCCTGAATCGTTCTCATTCTAAGAGGCCCGTGCCCAGGAGTGGGACAGTAATGGGCTGATAATGATGATGAAATGGACAAAATTTATGTAACAGCGTTTTTTATTTCTACGTAGAACAGCTCTTCTCTAATCATTGGTAAAACATTGAAAAACTTACGATTGTTGACATACCTATATCGTACTTATACGACGTGTTATTGTAATAACTCGAAACCTCAGACACCCCAACTAGTTTTTATTATAATAAATTTATATGGAAAGTAATTATTAATTTTCATTCATTATTGTAGAAGATATTTGTAATTTTTGGTATCATGGTTACTCTAATCGATTCAGAGCGCTGGATCATTCACTAATGTGCGACGCTCTCGACGCTACTGTGTCGGAAGGTGAATAAATAATCTCTTAAAATTAAGTTAAGTTTTAGTAGTTTTAGGAAACAAATTTTAAGTTTCCATCACACTTTTTTACTGGATCTCGCTCGCCTTTGCGCTCAGCGCCGCGTCGTCGTATGAAACTTTTAGACTCGGCATGGTATGAAAATATTTTTTTGGAAAGTATATATTTATTTATTACATTTTAGTTAATTAATAGAAAATATTTACATACTACAAAACAAAATTATACGATATTTACAAAGTACAAAATAAAATGATACAAAAAGGCGCGCCTAGGCGTCAAAATATTCCTCCACACCGCTGTCATCTGGCATAGTGCCCAGAAGACTGCCAGCGTTGCCACGTTTTTGGTAAAAATTAACCTATGTTAAAAAATAGTGTAATGGATTCTACTCTCGATTCTGAAGAAACTAGATTCAGGTTTTGAGTTAATTCAATAACACATTGTATACCAGGCCCCTCAGAAAGTATTGCGAAAAAAAGTTTTTATATATGGGAGACTGGCCAGTTATAATGTTTTTCGAAAATATGATTATTTATAAGTAAAAATAAGTAAGTTCCAATTTCAAAATTTCCCTCCACATTTTTTGCGAGTTAATTCAAAGTATTGTGTCTCACTGAAATATGGATCTGCGCCGGGAACATTTTAGAGCTATGATTTTATACGATTTCAAGTGTCGCCTGAAACCGGATGAATCGTACGATAGACTTCAAATGGCATTCATGGATGAAGGCCCTTCCAAGGCAACCGTGTATCGTTGGTATAACGAATTCAAGCGCGGTCGACCAACTTTGGGGGATGACGAAAGAAGCGGTCGCCCTTTGACGGCTGTTACCGAAGAAAACGTGCTAGCAGTGAAAAATTTAATCCAAGACAATAGGCGAATTACATATCAGGAGATTCAACACATATTGAAGATTGGATCGGGAAGCGTTCACGAGATTCTACACAGCCATCTTCGCGTGAGGAGGATAGTATCACGCTGGGTGCCGCACAACCTCACCGATGCTCAGAAGCAGGCCCGGGTGGAATGGTGCCGTGATATGCTTAACAAATTTGAAGCAGGCTCGTCTCGGCGTGTTTACGACATCGTTACAGGTGATGAGTCCTGGATTTATCAATACGACCCAGAAACCAAGCGCCAGTCGACTGTTTGGGTGTTTCAAAATGAGCCAACGCCTACCAAAGTGAAGCGATCTAGAAGCGGGGGTAAGATTTTGATCGCTAGCTTTTTTAATTTGACTGGCCACTTGGTATCAATTCCCTTACGGGATCAAAGAAGCATTAATGCCGAATGGTATACTACCAAATGTTTGCCAGAAGTTTTCTCTGTTATAAGCAACAAGCGACCAAACACAGGGCTCCGCGGGCTACTGCTCCACCACGACAATGCACCTGCGCACACCGCACTCAAAACTAGGGACTTCCTGGACAGCACGCCAGTCAAACTCCTGGGTCACCCTCCTTACAGCCCTGATCTAGCACCGTGTGACTTCTTTTTATTCCCAAAAATAAAAAATCAGCTCAAAGGGATACAATTTTCGTCGCCGGAAGATGCGCTGGCTGCGTTCGAGCAGGCTGTAAACGAGGTGTCTGCGGCGGACTGGAAAAAGTGTTTTGAAAACTGGTTTAGGCGCATGAATCTTTGTATAGAGGCTGGTGGAAAGTACTTTGAAAAGATTTGATAAAAATATATGTACGTATAGAACAATTTTTTTTAGTTTCGCAAAACTTTCTGAGTGTCCCACGTATTAAGGATTGTATTTTCATAGTTAAAAAAAACTGTAAAAAATCTCCTAAATGAGAGACGGCTAAAAATGAAGTTGCTTCAGCAAAATGCATTATATCAATAGGTCAGGCTGAAGGTGAATATAAATAGTACACGTGGCATCATAAACCACCCTCATAGGAAAATGGGTTGGTGCAGTGTTCGTATAACATCGTTTACTAGCTCCCACATTATAAAATATAACACTTTATTGCTACGCGGCGTCAACTTCAACTCGCTGGGGATTTTTGTTGTAAACTTCAGTTAATACAGAACATGTACCTAGTGTTTCCATGCACAGTCACAACACGGGAGTGTTGAGCCACTTGCTTACATTCTTAATTCGGCCGTGTTGGCAAATCGGACAAAGTCGGATATACTCGTACATGAAAAAGATGCCCGATTTGTATAACACGGCCAAGTTAAGATGATAAGCAAGTGGCTTAACTTTCGCGTGTTGTTACTGTACCTACCTACCTACTTTATACAGAAACACATATGAGAATCATATTCTGTTCCAAGTTATCTAAATAACAGTCAGACAAACGAAAACTTTGATAGCTCGAACAAAATTCAAGGCAGAGAAAGAGAACACTTTCTATTAATTTTATCTCTCAACAAAATCTTTGTCAGTGAAGTAGATTTTGAATTCTGCGCCTCTAGCTGCTGTTCATTCTGTTTTACGATTATTGTTTTTATTATAATAACAATTTACATTTATACTTTTGCAGTTTTATATAACAATTATTTATTTATTTATATAACAATTGGCACAAAGAGTCTAGTTATAACCAGCGCACGGGGCGCGCGCCCTGTACGCACTGAGGTAATATGTACTACGTGTACATATTACCTCAATGCCTGTACGTTGCGTTTCGGACGCTCGGCGCTCTATGAACCACCATACCGACCACCAAACCACCACCTAATTGTAATATCAAGCGCTGTCGTCCATCGAACAATTTTCATAGCGTCGGGTGCACGCTCCGTGCGCTTGTTATAATTATAACTACTTAGTCCCTCATATAAGATATGTAGACATCCATGTGAATTACGCTTCCCGGTGATTATTGACAGCGTCCGAGGAGTATGGGGAAGGACATAGCCTGCCGCCAATAAAAATGATAATTAACAAACAAAAAAAAAAACAAGCATTCAGTATATTGAATTAACGTTGAGCTTAAAATATTTCTTAAAATGTTATATTAAGAAATATTTTCATGAATTTTATGATTATTAAAGGTTAGCGGCAAAATAAAAGAATAACCCATAAAGGTATTATACTGACGTAAGTATAGAAATGTCTTTGGAATAACCACAAAGGCGACTCAGTGAAAGTCATGCCAAAAATCCGAGGAAAAGCTCAATTCTAGCGACATAGTACAGGCTTCACAGTAACATAACATAAGTAGTAATAAAGGAAACACAGATAAAACAAAAAAAAAAACAGTAAAAAAAACACAGATAAAACAGTAGTCATATATGTTGCTATTTTCTTTTGTGTACAATAAAGAGTATTTGTATTGTACTGTAGTATTGTAAAAAAAAATTCAATTTTTCTCCTGTTTGGTAAATTGCTTTGATGTGCACATTGAGTTGGTCTATTATAATTACCTACCCACGCTGTGCCTTCCAACAAGGTGGACTAACAACCTGGTGAAGGTCGCGGGTATCCGTTGGATGCGGAAAGCGCAGGACCGGTCGTTGTGACAATGCTTGGGGGAGGCCTATGTCCAGCAGTGGACGTCTTTCAGCTGAAATGATGATGATTCATATAACCTATCATATCCACAGTCACCATAATTATAAATGTTATAATTATAGTGCACAAAAAGTTGGACATCATTTTTTACACTACGTTAGACGTTAAGTAGTATTTGAAGCAGATTCGTCATCATCATCATTATTTCAGCCGAAAGACGTCTATTGCTGAACTAGATTATTCTTACAAATATCAAAATTATTGATATTCAATGATATTCTGCTACATCAAAAGGATCCTTACCTATACATGCTGAAATTGTAATTGATTAATTCCCGAAAAGGGGTCATTGTACTCATCATTATGAATTACTTTTACTATGGGACCAACCACCAGGGACCAACCCTGAAATCGCGAAAAAAATATGTTGGTCCCTACATTTGTGTTCACTTAAATCGATAAAATGTAGGGACGACCTGATTTTTTTTTTGCGGTTTCAGGGTTGGTCACATAGTAAAAGTTGTTCATAATGATGAGTACAATGACCCTTTTTCGGGAATCAAGCGATTAAAATTTCAGCATGTATAGTTGCGAAAGGCTAGGCGATCATTCCTAGCGAAAATTGAAAAAAAAACATAAATGAATCCATGGCGACATATTTTGAACTACTGTTTTATGGTTTACTACACTATTGCATAGTGCACCGGTGGGCAGCGCGGGATTTGTCCCGGATGCAGCCCGGATGCGAGCTCATATGGTAAAGCTATAGCAAATATTTTGCTATTGTAATACCAGTATAAAATATTATACGATCGTCTTATTGGTCTTCTCGGTTTATAGTAGAAGATTTTCTATTGGTCTGATTAAAGTTAACACCTCAACCTCAAGCGATAATTGTAGTGGAGTGATTTCATTTTAAAAGATTTTATTAATCCTTACATGAAATTATGATGACAATTCAATTAACTAAGATATTATTCGTCTTTCTTAGAAATCCTTAGTCATAGGCATTATAGCCCAAAATTGCAGCAGTACTTGATATAACTAGCAACGTTTGTTGCATATCAGATATTATCATAGAGTCTGGCCACCACAGAGTACATTATAATATACTGGTCATGCTAACTCTGCATAGGGATAAGCATATATCATTTTTGCATATTTGCCATAAGGCAACACCGCAAACAATAACTAAAAAAGATATAAAAAAAAAAAAAAAAAAAGTCTTTGCAATATTCTTAAAATGGTAATGCAGAGTTAGTAAAAAAATGGTAATGCAGAGTTAGTAAAATTAAAGAAACCGGCCAAGTGCGAGTCGGACTCGCGCAGTAAGGGTTCCGACCTGATACCCCCTAAAAACTGATTTAATTTACGAGAGTTTATTAAAATATATCAACGTATAATGCGCGAAATATGAATTTTTGCATGTCTTTCTTACGCAGGTACCACCACATATGTCTATGTTTGTCTTATTTTAAGTATTTGTTGCGAATCTACATAATATGCACTATAATCTGACCAAGTTTGACGCTGGTATATATTACCGTTTTGAAGATAGAGCAGGAACAAAAACGTAGAAAAAAATGCATGTTTTTTGAGGATTCTTGTATGGGGACTTTGACTTTGGTTTTAGACTTATTTTTGTTTTTAGTATTTGGCGTGATACACCTCATAGCAACACAATTTCTGAGAAAATTTCAACCGGTTACCTATTACCGTTCAAAAGATACAACTCTGTGACAGACAGACGGACGGACGGACGGACGGACGGACGGACGGACAGCGTAGCGAAAGTAATAGGGTCCCGTTTGGCACCCTTCGGGTACGGAACCCTAAAAACTAAGGGATAGGTACAGGTACAGACCAGGTAAAGGTGAAATGATAGGAACACTGCAGAGATTTTCGTAGTTATTGGTTGCGATTTTGCCAAAATTCCTATGCAGAATTAGCTTGGCCAGACTCTAATCTGTTAATTCTCCAACTAAAGCATTTTTTTTTTCATAATGTTATTACAAATTGCCTAGATTACTGTTGATCCCCCTTCCCTGTGTAGACTGCACTTTGCACCGGATCGTACCCGGTCCGGAAGCGAGGTTCATCTGCCGCAAGAACTAAATTGTTAACACACTGCCTTTTAAAAAATTCCTAACTTTTGCCCGGCGCGGTAGCGGCGGAACTTGCCGCTATGTGGGTAGGGTGTCTGTGCTATTCTGGTAAATGAATGAATAAATCTTGACTTAAGTCTAAACTGACAACAGGTCTAAGTAATAATTTCTTAGGTTTTCGCGATCACTACACATTATAATAAAACATTGCTTGCTTGTCATCTTAGTCTTCCTGTGACCACGAACGCTGCAAAGCTTTCGAAACGTCAGGAAACAATTTCAATCATATACGCGATGTAAGCCGGTTGAACTTGTTTTATTATAACAGGTCTAAGCCAACGATGTCGGTCGAGTATTGCCCAGTAACTGGATTGCGTGGGTCTGATGGCAGTCACTCATGTGTTAAGAAAAGTGTTTAAGAAAAGTCTGCAAGTATTAATCGATGCATCTTTGTTTTAATGTCTTAATGTTAATAGGTACATTTTAATTTACAAGATTAAAATATTCAAACTTTCTAGAATTTAAAAGAATAAAAACAAAAAAAACACGGTTTCAGCCTTCCAAGTTCACGTATGTACCTAAAATATTTTCATCACAATTTGTCTATGTTTGTATCAAAACAAAGGTATCCATATAATAAAAGACTAATATTGAAAAATAAATAACAAGCTATTCAAACGTTTACAATTAAATTCAATACAAAAGAATTCCTGGAAATCATGATTATATTTGTAAACACTTTGGCATTTAGGTTTCACAGACAGCATTATTTATTTATTTGTTATTGGTAACTTCATAGCTTACAATATTTTATTCAATACATTAGTCTAGACATTACGCCAATTACGAAGCACACAACTAATTAAATTCACAAACCTATGCAGAGAGCACGGAATACTTGAATAAGAATGGAATTGGTATAGTACACAGTTTCTTCGGAAACCCGTGTCGCCTAACTCTCCCACTATCCGTCTCACTACTACATAAGCACTGTTTCTAGCTTGTATCTAGATATCTAAACGCATACGCGTGCAAGAAATACTACACTGAACGCGGCCCTACTATTAGCTGTCACGTCTGTCACACATAAACGTCGACCATGTGCGAACGCACCACTACATTCGAACAGGTCGTTAGTGATGTCCATGTACAAAAAACTAATTTTATGAATGTTATCGATATTTTCAACGATTTTCGCATATGGTCTTGGAATAAAAATAATTTGTCCTACATAGGGAATTGGAAAGTTACTGTTTCATGATATACTTAATTATTGAAAATAACGTCTGACACGTTTTAAAACAAGCAGCGCGAGGTATGGCGATAAATAAAAAGTAGTTTTTTGATTTTTAACCTACTTTAAATTTGTTATAAGACCTGGTTTGGTGTTTTGCGTAAATAAGATATACAATTCTGCATATTTACGGATTGGTTTTCTTTTTAAATCGAAACTTATAAAATAATTACTGCCCAACATACTAAAGTCGTCAAAATTTTTTAGTTTTTTGTAATTTTTTTGTTTTTTTGTATTGTATTGTATTGAAAACTAAAAATAAAATAATATGCCCCTTATTACGAAAGTTTAGACCACGTTTAAGGGGAATATAGCAGCCAAGTGGCGCCCCAATCAGTAAACAAATTATTTCTCGCTGAATAGAAGTAGGTACAGGTACTGTAGTTTAATCAGAAACTATTAACTCTGTAAATTATACTTCGCTGTAATTGTACATAGAAAAAATGCGAAAAACGGCCACTTTTGGCATTTTTTCTATCTACAACTACAGCGAAATATACTTTACAGAGTTAATAGTTTCTGATTGAACTGTACTTCAACTTTTAAAAACGAATTTTCGATAAATTATGTATTCAGCGAGTGATATTTTTTTTTTACTGACGGAGGCAACACTTGGCAGCTACATTCCTCTTAAGCACTTGTTAAAACCGGGTGTAATCCAAACTCCATACATAACAAAGGTATTTAACCACCAAAACGAAGAGGAGAGGATATGTGTCGAACAACCAATAGGATTGCGTTATTTTCATATTTCACCGCCTAGCTTCAACATTATTTATTTATTTAAACTTCATACAATACATGTACATAGGTGGACTTAATGCCTTTGGCTTTCTCTCCCAGTCAACCAGCTATTCTATATCTAACGCAGTATTATTGGTGGCTTGCGACACATCTCGTCTCTGCGTTTTGGTGGAAACCGAGCCTAAAACCCGATTTTTAACAGACTTCAAAAAAGGAGGAGGTTCTCAATTCAATTATACGTTTTTTTTTGTATGTTTGTTACCTCAGAACTCCGTCATTTATAAACCGATTTCGAAAATTATTTATTTATTTGAAAGGTTATACTTCCAGATTGGTTCCATTTTCATCAAAATCCAGTTTTGATGATGGGATCCATGTGAAATTGAGATAACTTCTCAAATATTATAGGCATACACATAGCGATTTTGGTATATTCATCAATAAGTCAAGGATTTGCATTCAGAAAAAATCATTTGGTGAAGATCTGATGAAGGTCATAGGAGATAAAGAGGGAACTCTTCAATGGATGACAGCTAATTATCGGGGATTATAGCAATCGCTTGTCTTTCTATTGTTAATTCCACTCAAAATAATAAATTTAAAAAAAAACCAACTAAAAAAAAATTTTTTTATTTTTTATTTTATTTTTTCAATTTTTTCTAAAATCTATCCGAATCAAAGGCACTTACTCCCTAAACTGTTTCATACAAATTTTATTTTTTTATTCTTTTTAAGTCGGTTTTTACTTTTTTTAATGTGGTTTAAAAAAAAAATCTACCTAAAAATAAAATTATTATGCATTTAAAATAATAAAAATGAGGAATATTTATTTTAAAACAGAAAGTATACACCGAATTAATTATATCGATAATGCATTCAATATGTTACTACACTATCGATACACGGGGATTTTGGTTACAGTCAGGCAAATAAATTGAAGGCGACATCGAAAGAAACGCAATACATTACGCGGTTACTCACGTAGTGAAAGTCGATATCCATGTTTTATAAGCAATGTATATTTTTTTATCAGTTTGCGATAACATCGTTTTTGTCATGAATCACATAATACTAAGAAAATATTTGCAAATATCACAACTAATTAAAGGTTTTTAGACTTACCGATGAAAAGAAATCCCTCCTTTAGTTAAACTACACACCTCGCTTCTTTTTCGGCATGATATAATGGCGCAAGACGGCATAATTATTATTTTTTCGCACAGCAACGTACTCTGTCACAGCCTGGACGCAATGTCGCGGATTTTGGTTACATTGGCGCGTCTGCTCAAAAGCGCGGCGCGCCTATCCCGCCCACAATTCCCCTCTATTATATTCATTTCCTCTATGGCAGAGAGCCTCTTGGGCATTTATACAATATCTAGTTAATATTGGTAGTGTGAGTGTGTGTGTACTGGAAGGGTGTGAAAAATGTGTGTGGTGAGATGATGGGTAGTGAGGTATACGTGAGAGTCGTGTAATTTCGGGCACTAAGCGGAGTTGACCTGTGATAACGTTTGAAGGATTTGTTTTTTCCACGTTATTTTTGAGGCGTTAAAGGATGAAAATTTGTTATTATACAATGCTGGAATACGAATGAATGAAATTATCAAAACTTGTTCAAACAGCATGATAATTATCACATAGATGGTTATTTTATTCATTCCTTACAAACAAAATTACGAATGCGAAACTGTTCCTCTTGGAATATGAATGCTCCAAGTAGTGTGCACTTTTTTGTACATTCTGTGCCAAAATTAATAAAACTGAACACTTATAGAATTGTGCACTTTTTTGTACATTCTGTGCCAAAATGAATAAAACTGAACACTTATAGAATAATTTCGGTGCCTGTCCATCCGCTTTATGTCTGTCTCATCATCATCATCATCATTTCAGCCGAAAGATGTCCACTGCTGGACACAGGTCTCCCGCAATTAAGGAGGGATGCCATAATCGCCACGCTTGGCAGGCGGGTTGGCGATCGAAAAAAGAAAGAAAGAAATAATTTATTTGCCACAAACTAGGGACACAAAATAATAAATAAAAAGTGTAGATTTACATAACATTGTGTGCCCCACGGCTGTGCCAAATAGGTCCAGTTCAGCATATGTCAGGTCACTAGTACCTGACGCTGGTTTTCAACTGAACCTATATGAGTAGTGACTGAGACGGATGCAAATCAGTTCCATGAATATATAATTGTAGGTAGGTATTAAAAAATAAATAAATAAATACATTCAATTTTAAAATATAAAATAAATATAATATGGTATACGTAGGTATAGATTAAATAATGAGAAAACAACAATAATAACATGACTACAGTTGATAGAGTGAATAAAAAACAATACACATAACTGACATAACACAGACATGTACAAGGTATTTCAAATAATTGATTCATTTAAAATGATCATATTTCGTTTCCGTTGTGCATCTATCAAAAACTGCCGCAAATGTCTCCTAAATGTGTTTATCGTGCTGATTGACCTAATAGGCGGTGGCAGGTTATTCCACACTTTAGATGCTGCGTAGCGGAACGTGCCTCTAAAGGCTGCTGTACGATGAGGCTGAGCCGAGAGTTGCTGCGAACATTGCCTTCTCGCGCATTCTCGTCTGCTTGTTATCCAGCTAAGTTTATTGAACAAGTAGTCTGGTTTCTGAAATTTTATAACCCCGAACAGAAGGCAGGCCAAGTGTAATTTGCGTCTTGACTTCATTCGCTCAGATCGCAGTTGGTTGGTTAAATACTCCGAGAACGCTGCTGCCCATCCTCTGGTGAATCCCTTAGTCGCCTTTTACGACACCCATGAGAAGAGATAAGGCTGGTGCTATTCTTTATGTCCGGCACCACACGGAACATGTCTTCTTTATGTCCGTCTATCTAAAAAAAACATCGAGACACTAAGGTTTATATTCAGAGACAATTCTAAGCGTGAACTAGTGCTTCCAACAGTCAAAATGCAGTTCTATTTGACAGTTGAAAGCATGAGTTCACGCTTAGATTCGTCTCTGAATATAAGCCTTAACTGTGCAAATAGTAGTTTTTTTTTTAAAGTCCAAATCTCTATTTCTAATATCTTCTACACTTAACCGCAAAGCATGGACCAATTTTCCTCTGCATTGAAAAATATCCCCAACAGACGCTAACTCATCGTCACCCTCGCATCAAACTTGTAACAAAGTTACAGTAACCGTAGTACGAACTATGTATCTAATTAATAGGGAAGGCGGGCTCTAAGTGAATTGTTGATTCGTTTGCAGACTGCCTGTTACAGCTCGCTATGTAATCACTAACTATGAAAAGTAGTAACATAATAATGTAAATGTAATGTTAGTAAAGTTTATTTTATTTATTTTTATTAGTTACGATTCTGTAGGATAAAGAATGGAAGGAAAACGATCATGGCAGGATTTGTACACAAAAAAATGATTTATAAAGTAGTTGGCATAGTTTTACTATTGACATTAATAATAAAAATAAATAATACAAATAATAAATATTTTAGGTCATTTTTACACAGCACTATCTAGTCCCAAACTAAGCAGAACTTGTACTATGGGTACTAGACAATGTATATAATACTTATATGCTTTTTTTTTTTGTAAATTCATACTTATAATACATAAGAAACACCCAGACCAACACAAACACTTATGTTCATCACACAAATATTTGTGTCCTGTGGGAATCGAACCCACGACCTCGTGATCAGCAGTCCGAACCTCGAACCACTAGACCACAGACGTCAACGACATTGAGGTAATATTGTACTACTTGCCAGAGAAGATGCCTCGAATCGATTGTTGTAACACGCTTTAGAGCTCCTGCACTCTCACTCACTTAAGCGTCTGCTACACGGTAACAAACCAGCCTCCCCACCAAGGTGCCCTTGCTGGTTTCCAACCATGTAGACAGTGGTTTGTCC
This sequence comes from Asteroscopus sphinx, assembly GCA_949699075.1. Lineage (NCBI taxonomy): Eukaryota > Metazoa > Arthropoda > Insecta > Lepidoptera > Noctuidae > Asteroscopus > Asteroscopus sphinx. Next base: position 1,694,530 of record OX453007.1, read on the forward strand.
CCAAATTTAGTTTGACCTTACAACGCCCTTGGTGGACGGGCGTGCGTTGGCGACCGCGGTGAGCTTCCACTGTTGTGCACCGTGTACACGCTTGCCACCAACCACGCGAACGCAGTTGTGTCACTGTCACTGTCACTGTTGCCAGGTCTCCCGATTTTCCGGGAGATTCACAGATTATTCTAAAAATCTCCTGATCTCCCGATTTTTTGAGATCTAAACCTGGCAAAAAAACTGCAAAAAATGAAACAGACGGATAAGTTGCTGCCCTGAACATTTCCGTCACTCCCAGTGAGGACCCAGGGTATCGTATGTTCACTAAACACATTCAATTTTTTTCATTACACAGGGCAGTAAAATGTAAAAAATTACTTTGATTTTAATATTACAGCTGGAATGGATATAATACCATGATTACTTCAAAAACTTCGATTTTTGTTGAAAAACATCATCTCCCGATTTTTTCCATTTTTCTTCAATACATGTCCCGCTTTTTTCATAATAAGCCTCCCGGATTTAGAAAATCGGACCTGGCAACATTGGTCGCTGTAGGCGACGAGTGCACACGGATTGCGTTGGTAGATTATGTTTCTGTTATAAGAAAGCCTACAAATAACTACTTATGCTAATAAATTACGTACTTTCTTGAAGACAGTTTCTGTACGTACAATCAAATTCTCATCAACTCAGCCTATCGCAGTCCACTGCTGGACATAGGCCTCTCCCAAATTCCGCCACAACACTCGGTCTTCTGCCTTCCGCATCCAGTCGCCCAGCCACCTTCTCTAGTCATCGGTACACTTTGCGGGGGCGTGCCCTACGCTGCGTTTGCCGATACGCGGTCTCCACTCAAGGATTCGTCTGCTCCAGCGGCCATCGGTCCTTCGACAGACATGGCCAGCCCACTGCCACTTCAGCTTACTGATCCTACAAGCTATGTCGGTCTCTCCAGTTTTTCTCCGGATAATCTCATTAAAACTGCCTCGTTGGTTTAGTGGTTGCAAGCGCGATTGCTGAGCGTGAGTGCCTGAGTTCGATTCCCGGGTCGGGCAAAGTGTTATTGGGTTTTTTCATTAGGGAATTCTCAGTAGCAGCCCAGAGTCTGGATTTGTGCCCGGTCAATGGCAATAGGCTCGCCCCCTAATACATGGGACTATAACATAACTGGCGAAATGTGGGTATACTATTACACCTCTGCATACCCATATGTTATGTTATGTTAACAAATAACAAATGTTATGTTAATCTCAAAATCAAAATCGCGCCTTTCACGAAACAACTATTCAAGCACTTTTAGCGCATAACCATGAAAGTAAAACAACTCCTAAATATAGAGCTGGGTTTCTATTAAAATTACGAGTACAAAAGCCCTATTATAAGCAATTCTAAACCTATTTACTTCGCAGATTACACATAATTCGACAGCATTGTCTGCTACACAAAGAGGCCGTCCCTCTCTCAAACTTCTACAGTAATTGTATTATTTGTGAACTTAACACTTGGTGTGCGAACAATGAAAGTTGCCCTTTTCAGGCCCTAAAAGAATACGTTCAATGGTTATTATCTGTGAAAAAAAGTTTGAAAGAACTGGGGCCACGGTAGAAAAGATGTGGCTATAGGAAAAGGTACTATACTTTATTCTACGTATACATTAATTCCACATAAGTATAGGTAGGTCAGTTATTTGCTTTAGTTCTTCGATCAATATATCAATAGGTACTACTGTTAATCTAGGTTTTAGTTAGTTATTTAGTTGGTATTTTTGGGCAGTCGTGGTTTTAGGGTTCCGTACCCAAAGGGTGCCAAACGGGACCCTATTACTCTCGCTACGCTGTCTGTCCGTCCGTCCGTCTGTCTGTCACAGGCCTGTATATTTTGAACGGTAATAAACCAGCCAGCCAGTTGAAATGTTGCCACAGAATATGTGTTGCTATCACTCCTATCATGACAAACACAACAAAGGGGGTCCCCATACAAGAAACCTCGAAAATCATGCATTTTTTACGTTTTTGTTCCTGCTCTATCTTCAAAACGGTAATACCAAAGACATTTTTATACTGACGAATGCACTATGTAGTTTAGCAACAAATACTAAAAATAGGGCAAACATAGACATAATATGTTACGTAAGAAAGAGATGCAAACATTCATATTTCGCGCAGGGTTTGTTGATGTCTTTTGATGAACTCTTGTAAATTAAATCAGTTTCTATGGTGTATCCTGTCAATGGGTGGTACGGAACCCTTATTGCTTTCGACCGACTCGCACTTGGCCGTTTTATTTCTAAACGATGCCAGGTATGACAACATATTTTTTTACTTTTAATGCGTAATTTAATTATTCCCAAATCACATTCATAGTTATAATTTATCAATCGTCTAAAAATATAGTTTGTTTTTAATTAATTCTTGTAATCCCCACCCCCACCCATTGGCATTTTTTTTTATATCAAATTTGCTTGCGTTTGACCGCCACCATTGAGTTTTTTTAGGAACTACTAATTATTGGATATTTGTTTATCTTCTCATTAAATTCTAGATAGCGATCAAACATAGGTGTAAACAGATTTTATAAAAAAATATTCTAGTGCGGTTTTCATTCAGGTCCCATAGCTACCTCAATGACTTTTTAAAGTTGTATTGTAACATAACCTATGTCACGCGGAATAATACAAGAATTCTAATGATATCTACCACATAAAATTAAATGGGATCAGGCGTTTAGAAGATATAGTAGAATAAACAAAGATATATAATATTTTTACTAGTAAATATAAGTGTCTTTGGGAATAAAGAAACTCGCCCACATACATATCTAAATGAACCCTAAAAATATTATACTCCTTTTTTTGGGCAGTCGTGTTAATAAGGAATAATGCAGCAAGTCAATCGTCATCCAATGGGTACAATTCCACTTCAGGATTTTCTAGCTGAAAATCCAATCATAATTTCGTCTGAACTAGAATTCTAGAATTCTTAGTTAATCTAGAATCCTAACAGGTCTAGTTTATAGCATGTTCATAACCATTTTGGACTGTGGTTTGGTTTTAATACAACATTATGGTGAAGAGAAAGAAAGAGAAAAAAAAAAAAAAAGAGACAAAGACAAAGAGGTCAAGTATTCAAAATAAGCTGGAGATACAACTCTATCCGTGAAATTTTCCGGGACTAAGTTCGGATAGAGTAACATTTTGGATCCGTCTCGGCCCTACTGAAACGTGTATCGGGGACTGCACCCGGGGACTTGTTTAGAGCGCTTTAAAACTTAGAAAAACCCCCTTTTTGAATTCGTGCTACAGTATTCTGCTTAAGGCTATCGGAAGCGAACGACACAGCGCTATATAAAAATCGAAAACTAGTGCAATATTTCTATAAAAGTAAAGTTTACGGGAGGCAAAAGAATTAATAGCTACGTATGTAAATATTTGATTGCTGCTTTTCAAAAAGTCTAAATTAATGCAGATTTTGTTTTTTTTTTCAAGTTGAGCTCACAACTCCTTTTACGACTTTTCTCTAGTTACTAGCCTATTAGTTTCCGATTTGACTCCCTTAAAAACAAAAATCATTTTTTAAAGTCCTACCTGCATTTCTAAAATATGCACTATAAAATACCATGGTAATGTCACTTTAAGGGAATTTCGAAATACTTATATAATTTTCAGAAGTAGTTACTCATGTAACATGTGGTGGACATCTTAAGATAATATTCATTATTATCATAAGATGTCCACCTCTTACGAGAAGGCAAGAATTTTTCTAACATAGGTATTGCTTAACATAAGTACTCAGCATTAGATAAATTAAAAACAATAACTCTCAGTGCTGTGTTTTCTTTCCTGAAAATAATTTAATTTTAAGTTGTCAAGAATATAACAATTATTGGATTGCACATTGTCAGTCCCATAAAAATCTCATAAAACAAGAAGACTTTAAACACCTTTGTTCTTGCAATTTTCTTTAAAAATAGCCTTGTCTCTCTGCAACAAGAGGCCGGATGGACGCAATCATTAACTCCGAATAATGATAAGCAGAGAGGAAAAGTTGTTAAACGCCTGCACAAACACAATAGCAACAGGTTTCACCCCGGCGCTCTGTCAGCAATTGTTAGCAGGCGTCCGTCTCGTGCCATTGCATAACTTAATGCACCCCATTAACTTCTCTGATTTCACGGCCATTTAATTTAATTACTTACACAATAATTATACATGACTCTCTTAACATGTATATACGATATAAAGCTAGTCTCCGCCATTGAACATTCTATACAAGATGTTCAAAACCTTGAAATAAATAATAATAAAATGACATTTACTCTCGTAAACAGTAATTTTATTTATCAACATTTCTATATTACATGAATACAATGTTGTTTAAACTGTTATTATTGATTATTGTTAATGTTTACGATATAATTGGTGATGAGAAGGAGGTTGAGCCTATTGGGTCTACAAAGGAGATGGATTACACTGTTTTGGCGGGAGAGGCGGAGAAGCATAAGAGTGATATATTGAACTTTTTGAATCAGACACATGTCAGGGAACAATATAAGACGTTGTATAACTGCTTATTATCAAAGTTAATGGGTGAGTAAAAATGATTAAATACTTATTACCACAGAAATAGATAGAGTAGAATGGTTGTAATCACAATTTTACTAGCGATTCATGCGTGGCAACTTTCGAATAAACTACGCCCTACATATTGACGTCGTAATTTAAAAAAAAATACTTTAATCAAGTGTACTTTTAGAAATGCCTTATTGTGCTTTTTCTACAGTTAGAAACAGCACAATAAGGTATTTCTACAGGTTTTTGTTACATTATTTACAGAAACAAGTCAAAAGGCGTACTGAGAAAGGCTTTGAAATGCCCTGCACTGTCGTGCAGAGTGCACGCGCACCCTGCCCACTTTTCTATTCTATCTATTTCTGTGCTTATTACTTATTGATTACAGGAACATACGCACGACACAGTTAGTTTAACATCTGAAAACAAACCAAGTTACGAACACTCGATTGCGAATCGATCATGATAATCAGTGATGTTCAATTTAACTTTATCGTATTTGTAAGAAGTTACGTTCTTATCAGACTTTCTTCGTGTCGATGGTACAGTCGACTGCACGTCAGTAACAGTTTGACCTTGATAGCATCTTCATTACGTATACATAAAGGGCGGTTTTCGTAATTAAAGTGGTACCACTGATATGCGGTCTACTGTACAATATCCATAGTATAGATACCTACTGCTGCTCAGAAATTGGCTACTTTGGGCTACTAAAATTAAGTTGTCTGTGGCAGTTTTAAGATCGCTCAATGTACAGGTACCTACTCAACGAGCTATGGAGCTAGCTATGCTTGGAGTTTCCTTGAAGAATTAAATCCGTAACGAGATTATCCGTAGAAGAACCGGAGTGACCGACGTAGCTTGTAGAAGCAGTAAGCTGAAGTGGCAGTGGGCTGGCCATGTCTGTCAAAGGACCGATGGCCGTAATACCTACAAGACGAGTCCTTGAGTGGAGACCGCGAATCAGCAAACGCAGCGTAGGGCGCCCCCGCTAGGTGAACCGACGACCTGATTAAAGTAGGAGGAAGGGACTAGATGCGACCGAGTGTTGTGTTGCAACTTGGAAGAGGCCTAAGTCCAGCAGTGAACTGTGAAAGTCTGAGTTGATGAATGATACAGGCGTAAGGGCAAAGAGAATAAGATAACAGATCATTGATAGAGGATCAATGCGACAGGCACAAGCAGTGCCCGTTTTGTGTACGTAGCCCAAAGAGAATTAATTCAATATTAAAATGTCTTTGATGTAGCTTTAGCTCAGTCTCAGCTAGCACCTGCCGTCTGTGTTCTCAAAACATGTGGTTTATCAGTAGCAAGTGCTATATCGGCTTTATAACTACGCTTAAACTACTTACTACCCTCTTTATTGTACTACCTAGTACCTACCGCCCATGTACCCATAATTTATACGTTGTTCCTGTTTACTACTATTTTCATGTTGTACAATAAAGTATATTCTATATATCTATCTACCTATATAATATACCTGTGAAGATTTGTAAATGGCACAGGATTACCTATTTTCAGCATCATATAGATTCTGTTTGACTGTAAATCTTCCTAACTTTAAATAAAAAAGTAATAATAGTAATTAATAATAATTAGTTAAGCTGTCTAGATTGCGGTCAAGAGCAGGTCTATATCTCAAAAAAATAAAAAGCTATTAAAATATTTGCCGGAGATCTAAGGAAATGTATTCATTGACCATTGACGCGTACATCACAGTCATAGAAATCTAAATAAGGTAATAGAAATGGTATCTACTGCCTTTTACTACGAGAACGCATGTCTCTGGTTTTCCACTACCAACACATAAATACGCAATTATGCCCATCATGTTTCCAGCATTCAATGCAAAATAAATTAATCCTAATAATAATTTCGCTGTTAGATATGCTGCAAAAAACAACTTTAGTGACTCTGCGTCCAAAACAGCACTGATGATCAAGCAAACGGTTCGCGTACTGGTGTCCTACGAGACACCTGTACGCGGCGACAAGTTCACGTGTCTTTATCACTTCTATTACCTTATATTATTTTTATTTCTATGATTACAGTCAATGTGAGATCAAATAGTATCTTTCTTATCTACGAAAGTACTATTGCACAAGTATTACATTCAAGATGTATTGACAAAGAGATATAAAGAAGATGTAGTGACAAAGATTGAGAAAGGTATGTTAAGATGGTTTGGACATATAGAGAGGATGGACGAGAGGAGATTGACGAAACAAGTATACGAAGTGAGTGTGGATGGAAGAGTTGGAAGGGAACGTCCTCGGCGAACGTATCGCGATCAAATCGCGGACGTTCTCAAAAAATGCCAGGTTAAGAGTTCTCTAAACCGACGAGGATGCATGACAAGGTTAATGGACGTAGATGAAGCGAAAGAGGTGTGTTCGGATCGTAGCAGGTGGAAATCCGTAGTCTGCCTACCCCAATGGGAAACAGGCGTGATAATATGTATGTATGTATGTTACATTCAAATATCTGGAAAATTCTTGAGGTCTTAGCGGAAATTGGGTACTGAAAATATGTCATCTTTACGACCTTAGGGTAATAACCCATGTTGGCCACACTTCGTTAACTACAAGACACACGAGCCCCTTGCGGGCTGTATGCTAAGCTCTAGAGAAAACCGACACTTGAATAACTAAAATTAGGTCACACAGCTTATTGTATACAGGGTGGATAAGACAATACGACAACATATAAAATCACGTACAGAGTATCACGTCTTCGATCGTATTTTTTTTTTTATCAAATCCAGTTAATACCTCAGCCACAGGAAATAAATTTAATTTCATTAATTTTGAATGTAGAACTACTTTTCTAGGCAAAAATCGTTAGGTCAAAGACCTGGGTCCATATAATTTTAAACACTCTTTCTCAATTATTACATATTATGATTACAAATACTGTTACTTATTACTTAGAAGTTTTAATATTTTATTAAAAAATTTAGTTATTTTAATTTTCGATAAACAACTTATTTATGTGTTTAAAATGCTTCAACAGACTGGTAATAACCGTGTTTTCTGATATTGTCGAATTGTCATATCCATGTTGTTGTATAATATCATCATCATCATCATCATCATTTCAGCCGAAAGACGTCCACCGCTGGACATAGGCCTCCCCCAAACATCGCCACAACGACCGGTCCTGTGCCTTCCGCATCCAGCGGATTCGTTGTATAATATGCGTAACTTTAAATATTTAGAAAGACGTCTAGTACTCAATTGCGCAGCAAAGGATTTGGCTGAAATTCAGAGATAGCCCCAGATTAGTCATTTTTGACCGAAAAACTATTATTTTTTTGTTGATAACAACTACATACTATTACCTATATATCTATGGTTCCTAATGACAAAATGTTATGTTTCAGAAGATGATCACTCAACACCAAGTCGAAGAGGTAATATTTTATGTTTTTATACAACTTCTTCGTTGTCTGCGTCTTTTTGTGGATCTGTCTGTATCCGCTATACCAGTGCTTTTTGTGGATCTGTCTGTATCCGCTATACCAGTGCTTTTTGTGGATCTGTCTGTATCCGCTATACCAGTGCTTTTTGTGGATCTGTCTGTATCCGCTATACCAGTGCTTTTTGTGGATCTGTCTGTATCCGCTATACCAGTGCTTTTTGTGGATCTGTCTGTATCCGCTATACCAGTGCTTTTTGTGGATCTGTCTGTATCCGCTATACCAGTGCTTTTCAATATGTCTCCTCATTTCTCTATGCTCACCTATGGGAAAGGGCATTTTTTAAGTGCTTATTACTCTGAATTAATAAATCCTAATTATGATTTAGAAAAGGAAATAAGTAAAGTATGATAAGAGATAAGAGTTAGATCGTTGTAAACAGAAGGTTTCTTTCCTTAACCTTAATTAGATTTCTGAGTTTAGTGTTATGTAATTAGCGCTTTATCAAAGAAATAGCGCTTTGGAAAACTTTGAAAAGCACTGCGCTATACGAATAGGCTTTTGTACGAGTTTAACACATGTACATTGCACATAACTGTTTTTTATTTATTTAGGATACTAGGTTTTTTTTTATAACATAGGAGGGCAAACGAGCAAGCAGGTCATTTAATGGTAAGCAATCTCCGCCGCCCATGGACATCCGCAACACCAGGGGAGTCGGCGATGCGTCGCCGACCTTTTAAAAAGACGTACTTATGCTCTTTTCTTGAAGGCTCCCATGTCGAATTTGTTCGGGAAAACCGCTGATGGAAGTTGGTTCCACAGTTTTGCTGTACGAGGCAAAAAATGGCGTGTGAAACGTACTGTAGTTGACCACCAACTGCATAGCAATGAAAGTTGCTTATGCGCAACATGTCATTAATATGCAGAATAAACAAAGTTGGGGATAGCACAAAGCCTTGTGGGACACCAGCATCCACGGGCATCAATTCGGAAGATTTATAAAATCGACATTAACAGTAGACATGGGCTAACTAGCTCCGGTAAAAGATTGGATATCTAATATACCATTCCAAGTAAAGATATGTGTCCGATTAGCATATCCGTAATTCCGTATTGCGTGCTATGTCCGAGATTGATATCTCCGGCTTCTAAATAAATCCACCGGAGTGAGGCTGAATATATTGTAGCCGATTAACGGCCAAAATTAATATCCAATGCATCCACGATTTACCCTACTAGAGATATAAATTTGACATATTTTGTATCGAGCTTGTGTCTTAAGTGATACAGTAACATAATAATTGATTTCCTTTCATGCTTTACAGGCTGAGGGTTGTCTATCAAATGAAAAAATTAAAGGCGAATTTAAAAATCAAGTATTATGCACAATGATTATCTAAACTTAGTTTTGCGTTCCATATCGTTGTCGTCAGTGTCGAAAGTCGGGCGTCGGAGTTACTCGGATATAGGATATGTTTATTTTTTTTAAAGTGAAGTAGTGATACATATCCGCTTTGAGTTATATATCCGAAGATATAGATGTTTCCGGAGTTACCCATGCCTAATTAACAGTATCGTTGACTAGTTTTCAGAGTGTTCAATAAAAAAAACAAAGGAAAATCCATAAAAGAACGTATCACTTCGAGTGCCTTAAAACGGCCAAAGCACGGTTGCACGTTCTAGTACCTGATAAATCTACGGGTTCTCCCGAATCTAAATAGCTGTATACGATACTCATAGAACAACTTCGTCTATTCTAGCTGAGCCAGCCCAGGACCGCATGCTTCCAGGGTCGACGCGGCGCATTGTGTCGGGCCGGAATACGTCAATAGCGGCGGTGCCCTGGCAAGTCTCGCTACGAGAGAAGACGTACCCCATCTGTGGAGGATCAGTTGTCACTGATGTGTGGCTGCTGACAGCCGCGCATTGCCTTTTAAGGTAGGTAGCATTTACACCTGGGATAGTAAACTGAGGAACAAGTGGCGCTACCATTGTTGATTCCAAAGCAATTACATTGGTTTAAAATAGTCGGTTGTATAATAACATTCAAAGATTCGTTCTCATTAAAAGAGCCTCCACGAGTGACGATATTTAATTGATCGTCCGGGGCACCCTGGGCAGTCAGCCCCGCTACCAACCTGCTGACTGGCTAATCTTTTTCCCACGGCATGAGAGCTATTAAATTTGATTATTACTTGCTTTAATTATGAAGGAAAACATCGTGAGGAAATCTGCACACCTGAGAGTGCTCCATACAGTTCTCAACGGTGTGAGTAGTCTGTCATCCGCACTAAGCCAGTGTGGTGGACTATGGCCTTAACTTTCTCATTCTGAGAAGAGGTCCGTGTCCAGCAGTGGGACAATAATGGGCTCATGATGATGATGATTATTATCACAGTAGATTGTAAAATTACAAGACGAGTAGGTATTACATTTTTATACTTTGAGAGCCATAAAGACTCACCAAGCATCAAACATTGTTCTGTGTGGTGCCGGACGTAAAGAATTGCACCACCCTATATCTTCTCATGGGTGTCGTAAAAGGCGACTAAGGGATTCACCAGAGGATGGGCAGCAGCGTTCTCTGAGTATTTAACCACCCAACTGCGATCGCCAACCCGCCTGCCAAGCGTGGCGATTATGGCATATCCCCCCAACATATGCTTGGGGAGGCCTATTTCCAGCAGTGGACGTCTTTCGGCTGAAATGATGAAGCATCAAACATACACTCATAAAACTCAAGCTAAACTTACACAAGAGAATAAAAGCAGAAACAATAAACAGTCAACAAAACCCGACTAGAGGAGGCCCGCGAACTAGGAATAAATTCAGCGTACCACCGCGCACTTTTTATAGTCCGCCCCTAGTGGATTGCGTTCTTTTCGCCAATTTCAATTTATACCCTAGCGGAGTTTTTCCGATGCAAAATAGCAATCGCCAGAGGCCATGGAACAAAGCAGCCAACGTTTGTTACGTAGGTAGTAGGTCTCCTGAGACTTTACGATTGCTCTGGAGAAATTTATTGTCACCCACTTGGAAAGCGATCCGTTGTCGGTGAAATGTTGGAGCTTGTAGCGGGCTCCAATATCCTTCGTATTAGGTTGAAGCTGTTTCTTTCTTGTTATGTCTAAGATGTCTCGTGCATAAATGTAATTGGTTTCTTTCTTTGTTTATTGGTTGTTATTATTGTTAGGTTTTATGTAATAATTTGAGATATAATAATGTTGAGAATTATTGTGATTATAGGTTGTTATTATTATGTCTTTCTCGTCGTAATTTGGTATGATGAACTCATATGTTTCCAATCTTTGTTATTAGTATATATTTTCACAAGTATTTTTAACCATAGTATAATTTTGTTGTTCTTCATATTTATTTCGGTATCTAGCAGTAAGTCTTGTGACAATCTTTTTGATGTTAATCTTTGTTATCATTTTCATGGACAGTTATAGCTTGATGCACACACATAGGTAGTAAAAAATATAGACGAAGTGCTGCGAACATTTATAGTGAAGCCAAAAAAAGGTATGCTCCTTCGTCATACATCACACAATGCACCTGATGTTTACTGAACGATGACGCGACATGTATACTGAGAGGGGTGAGCACGGTTTGAGGTACATGTGTGTGCATAAGCGCTGGTTGTACACGAAGGAGCATAGTTTTTTTTGGCTTCATTATGATAGTTTGCAGCATTTCGTCTATATTTTTACTGTCTGTGGCTTGATTTCTATAATTTTCATTGGTTTGCAGCAGGGCAGCAGCCTTATTGGCAAAATTACACGGTTTTAGGCCAATATAACACCATTTGTTTAGATCCATTGCCACCATTGCAAATGTCCCTAACCGTTTTGTTTAGATCCATCGCCACCATTGCAAATGTCCCTAACCGTTTTGTTTAGATCCATCGCGACCATTGCAAATGTCCCTAACCGTTTTGTTTAGATCCATCGCCACCATTGCAAATGTCCCTAACCGTTTTGTTTAGATCCATCGCCACCATTGCAAATGTCCCTAACCGTTTTGTTTAGATTCATCGCCACCATTGCAAATGTCCCTAACCGTTTTGTTTAGATCCATCGCCACCATTGCAAATGTCCCTAACCGTTTTGTTTAGATCCATCGCCACCATTGCAAATGTCCCTAACCGTTTTGTTTAGATCCATCGCCACCATTGCAAATGTCCCTAACCGTTTTAATTTGCGTTCATTGATAAAAAACAACGAAAAAAGGCCATATCCTAAGTTCAATATTCTGTCGTTTCACAATAACTCGTTGTGCCTAATTAGAAATTAAACCGGCACGTGAACGGTTTCAATTACGTTTTTATTGAAGGTCGCTTTTTTACGAGCAACAGATGTTTTTGCAACTGTTTGTGCTCGTTCGATCGCCGTGGATTGCGACAAATATTATATTATTTGCATTGTTATGGGGGGTGACCTCACTTCGTTTAGATCACGTTTTGTTCAAGACTTGTTACGTAGTTTTAAGTAAACCTATTGTTATGGAGATATTGCCTTAAATTCTGTTGATAGAATGAATTGGTAACCTCTTTACTAAAAAATATCAGGCACCTTACCTAAGTAAATGTAGGTACCTACCAAATAGTTTTCCTTTGCCATAAATCTACATTAGATAAGTTAAATTGAGAACGTTCTCTAAAAGGTCTGGTTAAATAGCAAATAAACCAACGAGCATACATGAGAAGGTTAATGAACATAGATGAAGCGAAAGAGGTGTGTCAGGGTCGTAGCGTAGCAGGTGGAAATGAAGGAATCTCTACCTAGGTACTATAATATGTATGATGTCTACCTAGGTACTCAAATAGGAAAGGTAGGGGGACTCGAGGAGTCTATTAAGCGACCGTGAGGAGAACAACAGCTCGTGGTGGTTGCGTGCTGCTTTGGCAGAAATAATATAGTTTTCCCGGGTCGTGCCACAGGCGTAGCACTAGAGGGGTACCGGCGTAGTCTAATGGAATTCCCGGGGATCCTCTATTTTGTGCAGAGGATGGCTACAGTGTGGTTTTATAACAAGAGTCCAAGATATCCTTTCCCAGACGGAGGATATCCATGAGGATGTGTAAACAGGCGAGTTAGTATGTACATTGTACTGAAGTCAAACTCTTATAAAACATAACATCATGCCTGTATTTCCCCGAAAGCGTATGCAGAGGTTTAATAGTACACCCACATTTCGCCAGTTATGTTATAGTCCCATGTAATAGGGGGCGAGCCGATTGCCACTAACCGGGCACAAGTCCAGACTCCGGGCTGCTACTGAGAATTTCCTAATGAAAAAATCCAGTAACACTTTGCCCGACCCGGGAATCGAACCCAGGACCCCACGCTCAGCAGTCGCGCTTGCGACCACTATACCAACGAGGCAGTTAAATTTACGTATCCTGTCATTATTCACACTGCATACTCATCTAAACTTTTTACAAAACCAGAGCCCGAGCGAGCGAGCTAAGCGTGCGCCTGGGCTCATCATGGAAGACGCACGGCGGCGAGATGTATGACGTCGAGGAGTGCTACGTGCACCCACGCTACGTCAGCAAGACCAAGACCAACGACGTCGGGCTGCTACGCCTGTACTCACCGCTGCGGTTCTCCGCCAGGGTGCTGCCGATACGACTGGTTGCGAGGGAGGCCAGGCTGCCGGCCAATGAACCGGCGATAGTCAGCGGGTGGGGCAAACTGAAGGTAAGTTCAGCGAAAATCTTTTGTCAAAGACAGAAAGGAAGAATTTAATAAGTCTCATTACAGGCAATACCATAACATAACATAACAACACGCCTGTATTTCCCCGAAGGGTTAGGCAAAGATGTACAACACAACCACATTTCGCCAGTTATGTTATAAGTCCCATGTAATAGGGGGCGAGCCTATTGCCACTAACCGGGCACAAATCCAGACTCCGGGCTGCTACTGAGAATTTCATAATGAAAAAACCCAATGACACTTTGGCCGATCCGGGAATCGAACCCCACGCTCAGCAGTCGCGCTTGCGACCATTAGACCAACGAGGCAGTAAAATACCAAAAGCATAAAAAACAATAAAATAACATGGTTGTACGAAAACAAAACAGGCTCTCATTTCATTTCATATGCTGCAAGGAAGCAAAGGGACAATACAATCATGGAAAAGGGTACCTTTTTAATACATTAAAGAGAATTCCGATTTTCCAAAGCGAAAAAAATCTAAATCATTCTCTCTCATTTGAGAAACAAAACACACTTATGAAACAGATTTTTACCGTAAAGCTAGTATATGGCATTTATATGTTTCGTCCACAGAAATAGATAGAATGGAAAAGTGGGCAGGGCGCGCGTGCCAACACTTTGCACCATAGTGCAGGGCATTACAAAGCTTTCTCAGTACGCCTTATGACTGGATTCTGTAAATACTGTAACAAAAACCAGCAAAAATGCCTAAATGTGCTGTTTCTAACTGCAGAAACAAAAGCTGTAAAGTACATTTGATTAAAGGTTATTTTAAATAAGTCAATATGTAGAATAGAATAGTATTTATTTGCATCAAACATGGTACAATAAGGTGTTAGAAAACATTATTTTGAACTAATACATGTTCCACCAGGTACTGGCATATACATTTTTTCATAATGCATGTTAAATAAATAGATAAATATTTAACAATACTTTTAAATTACAATGGAGTTAATTATAGTAAGGCATAGGCGTAGTTTGTTCATAAGTTGCCACGCATGAATCGCAATTAAAATTAAGATTACAACCATTCTATCTCTATCTATTTCTGTGGTTCTGACATTGATAAGGATCTCCGCAGACTATAAACTTTTGATTGGCCAAGCAAGAGTTTATTAGGATCCTTATAGGGGAGTACATACACCGGCAGAATCGATTTCCTACATAGAAATGTATTCGACTTACTGTAGTCTGCGAGAGATTTATTCTACATATTACATCCATTCATTACTCTTCTAGGAAGGAGGTCCCAGCGCGACGTACCTGCAATCCTCTACAATAAAGACAATAGCCATGAAGCTGTGCCGTCGCTCCGGTCTGGACAGAAAGGCCATCGACCCCTCGTCCATGTTCTGCGCCGGTTCCTTCAGTCAGGCATCGCCTGATGCTTGCCAGGTTTGGAACTAGTATTCATTGTGGTTTAAACGGAAGCTGTTAACATCTTGCAGAATTTTCTTCTAGAAACATAGCTTTGGAACCTCTTTGCTTATGCTTGTTGACAATCTACGATCGACGACAATTCCGACAACTGTAACTCATGGTACGGTTAACTGCATATCAATGATAAACAAACCATTATGAGCGGAACTGGCTTATTATGTAAGTTTTATACAGAGCAACTCTGCTTATACTGGATTTGTCACCATTGATATGCGCTAGAGTATACTTCGAGCCAGAATATTTTCTAGAATTTTACTAGACAATAATAACTTTAACGGCATATTATGTAGGTGAACACCTACTACACTATAATATTATACCTCTTTCGAATAAGACCTAAAAATATCTTATCTAGTAGATGGTGTCAGACAAGCATGTCCAAATTGTCGACATATTTATAAAAAAAAAAAAAAATACAAATCAACTTTTAGCGACATACAAAAATGCAGTTTTGAGTCGAACAATATAAAAACGCCTTCAATTATTTAAACAATCTTGATGTTATTCTCTTCAACCAGTTGACAGTTTTCGGTAATCAGAAGCCTGAAAATCTAACTTTAGAATTTAGGAACTACCCAGTAACTGTGTTGAACGTGGCTGATGGCAATCGCTCCGTTTAAAATACTGATATTAAGCCTCAGCTGCTCAGACTGGAAGCCGACCTTAGGATCGTCTGAAGTTAGAAATAGACTGATGCTTGCATTAGCCATTTGCCACTTGCGTCTTAACGCGTTAATTAAAGTTATAATAAGCGCAGCACGCAGATGTGGCCAAAACTTTAGTTTAGCGCTGAAATGAAATGCGGGACGGTTTTTTCCACGCATCAAAACATTTTAGAACAAGAAAATGCACGTTAACCCTCCTCGGCTACATACGAGTATGCAGCGTGGTACGCACAGGACGCAGCCCGCAGCCACAACGAATGCAGTTGGAAAGAGCTATATGGCAATTATTTAGTTGTGTTGTGTTGCAGGGCGATAGCGGCGGCCCCATCGTGTACGAGGGCGTGCTGATCGGCGTGGTGTCGTGGGGGCTGGGCTGCGCGCGCGGCAACTTCCCCGGCGTGTACACGCGCCTGTCCCACCCACTCGTGCTGGACTGGGTGCTCGGCCACATCACCGCCAACATCGAGAACAACACCGCCTTATAATCTGACTAATTAAATAGTTCAAAAAGTACATTGTACGGTTATTGAAGCCGGATCACGAAACTTATTTAAGCTGAAATTTTAACGGCTTCTTTCCCAAAAAGAAACTCATCATTATGAAGAACTTGAAGAACTCAATGGCCCATTTTCGGGAAAGAAGCCATTAAAATTTCAGGATGTATAGTCACCAAACCTTACCCTAGTTGGCAACTTGGCATGCTACGTGGTCTAGTATTATATCATGTTAGATAATTTTCCTGTGGTCTACTTTTTACTAAGGTCCGATATTACAGAACAGAATAGTCCTCAAGAAGATCAAACGAGCAAGCGGGTCACCTGATGGTAAGCAATCTTTGCCGCCCATGGAAATCCACAACACCAGGGGACTCGCCAATGCATAGCAGACCTTTTAACAAGACGGTTAAAAGCGGTTTTCCCGAACTAATTCGACATGATCGCTTTCAAGAAAAGAGCATATTTTCTTGAAAGCTTCCATGTCGAATTAGTTCGGGAAAAACGCTGACTGAAGTTGTTCCCACAGTTTTGCTGTATGAGGCATATGACACGGTATGTATATGTGTAATGGCGTATGAAACGAACTGTAGTTGACCGCCAACCATCAAGATGGTGAGGATGGAATTTAGATTTATGGCGGGTGGTACGATGGTGGAAGGTAACGTCCGACGAACAATTCCTCAAAGCATTCCCCATTGTACATGCGATATGGGATACATAGAAATGTTGCGTCTCTTCGCAAAGCTAGGGGGTCAAGCCGATTGAGAATAGTATAGTCGCCGACGATTTGAGCCGCTCTGCGCTTAATGTGGTCAAGAGGAAGGAGTAGGTACTCGGGTGCTCCAGCCCAGAGGTCAGAGAAATAATCCGGCTGTTCCATTTATCCCTACCAAGGTATCCCCACTGGTAGGCCATGTGCACTTAAATTATAAACTTGAATTCAGGAACAATTAAACTTGAATTTGCAACTAAATCTTTGCTCAAGCGCTGTCTTACCACACTAGCATGATTACAGATCAAATCTCTACTCAAACACGAATCTACAACTGAGAGCTTAACTGTGATCAATGAATCTATCAACTCAGCGTATCGCAGTCCACTGCTGGACATAGGTTTATCCCAAGTTGCGCCACAACACTCGGTCCTGTTCAGGTCGCCAGTCCACCTGGCGGGGGGGTTACGCTGCGTTTGCCGAATGAATCTATGCTTGAAAACAATTTTAAAAGATTGATTTTCGTTCTGAAATACGGGACAAACGGCCACAATTTTGTCCAATCTATCGACCCGACTAGGCAGGGGCGGACGGTGAGTTTGTGGGGCCCTGGGCTAATACTACTTGGTGGCCTGCCTAATTAATCAACTAATTGCCATTTTGTCTGCAACATAGGGTGGAAACTTACCAAATTCTACCAAACAATAGCTGAATTCTACTAAAAGTCTCCACGAGTGACGATATTAAATTGATCGTCCAGCGCACCCTGGGCAGTCAGCTCCGCTATCAACCCGCTGACTGGATAATCTTTCTTATGGCATGAGCTATTATCATTATGTAGCTCATGTTGATTCGATAGTAGGATGGGGGCTGGGGGCCCTTTATATTCATGGGGCCCGGGGCTGCAGCCCAAAAATACCTTATATAGATCCGCCCCTGCGACTAGGATAGAAATTTGACATAAACTCCATACAAATTATGTCACGTCTCTAGTAGGGCAAAACGTAGATAGATAGAATATTAATTTTGGCCGTAAGTCAATTAATGCTATCATAACGGCGCGGTTTTGTTGTGCTTTATTTGTTCCTCGGCGTGTATCATACTACGATTTTTTCTACGATTAGCTGTCGACGTTTATAACGGTTATTATTATTATTATAAGCCAGATGTGTCCCACTGCAGGGCAAAGACCTCCCTACTCTCCTTCCACTTCTCCCTGTCTATTGCTACAAGAGTCCAGTCCTTTTGGAAGGAGTCCAGCTCATTCCGCCATCTCCGTCTGGGCCTGCCGCGTTGACGAATGCTATGTAAAGGCACCCTTTAAGTTGTTAGTTTGGCCGAGTGGTCCACAGAGAAAATAATCACGAGTGGTCGTCTGACATGCGGCAATATCTGCCGCATGTCAAACGACCACTGGTTAGTAAAATAAAAATGCAATCATTTCGAGAATTGTTTATTGAAAACTCGTTTTCACGACGTATTTTTCCTAGATTTTAAAATTATTAAAGGCTTTATAAAAGGGTCTATACTGCGTTTACGAATTCTCCTTTGAATTGTACGATATTCATCTCATTTATAATATTAGATTTTAGTTTTTTAAAGTATCATGATTTGAAATTATGACAAAATTATGTGTGAGCTAAAACAAGTGTTTGTACAATATATTCTTCAATAGCACTATAAAACAATAATAATACTACATTCCAGTGGTTAATAAGTTATCGCTTATAAATCTTATAATATTTACAATCAGTATCACACATTCACAAGTCACCTATAAATATGGTGCAGTTTTTACTAAAAATATGTCGGAATATTTCAAGGCTTTGTTAAACCACAGAATACTATTATCATAAATAGTTAAACTAATAATGCATTATGCTGATTTTACAATAACGGCCTTACTAATAAACGTTGTACAGAAGTATTCCCATTTGAGCACCTATTTTTAGGGCACCAATGCTTAGAGCACCAATGCTATTCCCTTTTCAGCACCAATCTGTATTTTTGCTTGGTGCTCTATTGGGAACAAAATAAATAATTCGACTTTATTCCCCTTTGAGCACCTACGGTTACGGTAGCTTCTAGTGATGCGGTGTATTGTAAAAATTATCGAAAAAAATCACAATATTATTATTTTAAGTAAATCATGTATTGTTATTATCACCAAGTTTCCTCTAATAAAATGTTGTGTACACAAACCAATTATAGGCAAAACTAACAAAACAAATTACCTATTTTCATATTAATAGGAAGAGCGTAGATAGATAGATAGAATATTCTTTATTGTACACCATTAACATTATTAAACTTAGGACTAACATGTAAAATAAGGGTACATTGGCGATCTTATCGCTAATAGCGATATCTTCCAGACAACCTTTGGATGGACAAGGAAGACGAGAAAAATAGATGGGGGCAGTATGTGTTGCACTTTTTTTGCTTTATTTTTTTCGTAGGTAAGTTGAGAGGGCCGCAAGCTGCGCCGACTGTACCGGTCTCAGGGATATCCCGCCCGAGTAACATGAAGTATGACAAAATGTCGCACTTTTAGCGGTTGGCACCCAAGCTGATGATGTAGAATCAAGATTCAAAGAT
Organism: Asteroscopus sphinx; assembly: GCA_949699075.1. Taxonomy (NCBI): domain Eukaryota; kingdom Metazoa; phylum Arthropoda; class Insecta; order Lepidoptera; family Noctuidae; genus Asteroscopus; species Asteroscopus sphinx. The sequence goes on from OX453007.1 coordinate 1,714,156, forward strand.
TTATTGCATACTAACTAACGGCCTTACTAATAAACGTTGTATAGGGTTGAATAGTTACACAACGATTTCTCACTTTCTGTCATCAGTAGTTTGACATTCGAAAGAAGAAGACAAAGCATTGTGTAACTATACAACCGCTATACAACGTTTATTAGTAAAGGGGTAAGTGTACATCATTGGGGTTACATTTAAACTATAGTTTAAATGTGTATAGTTATATATAACTAGGAAAAAAAAGAAGCAAAGCAATGCAAAAGTGCACCACATACTGCCCCCATCTATTTTTCATCTTCCTTGTCCATCCAAAGGTTGTCTGGAAGATATCGCTATTAGCGATAAGATCGCCATTTTACCCTTATTTTACATGTCAGTCCTAAGTTTAATAATGTTAATGGTGTACAATAAAGAATATTCTATCTATCTATGAGAGCAGAGTGATAAGTCTGGTAAAAATTTAACAAGGAATACATAATTTGTAAAAGTTATTATTTATTTTTCGACATAGTCTCCCCCTAGCTCAATACACTCCATCCAACGCTTCTCCAACCTTTCGATCCCTTCAATATAATGAGATTTTGGAAACCCTTCTAAATAGACATTGGTTTCGTGCATGATCTCTTCATTGGAGCTACATATTTTCCTAACCAGCCATTTGTTTAAATTCGGCAACAGGAAATAGTCGCAAGGGCTAAATCCGGAGAATGTGGTGGGTGAGAACATAACTCATAGTTTAACTCATGGAACTTGGCCATGTCAATCGCGCAGGTGTGCACTCGTGCATTGTCTTCTTGGAAAACGATTTTCTTCTCAGTCAAATGCGGCAATTTGTCCATTAAAACGACGTGCATCCCCAAAAACTGTGGCCATCACTTTGTTGGTCGATAAAACTGCTTTGGCCTTCTTTGGCGCAGGTTTGCTAGTAACAATCCAGTTTCGATTGTTCCTTGGCTTTTGGTATATAGTGGTGGGTCCATGTTTTGTCTACAGTTATGAAAAGATGCATAAAAACTGTTTTATCGAGTTGAAACAGTACTAAACCTGACTCTGGAGTGGTCACACGCATGCGTTTTTGATCCACAGTGAATAAACGCGGCACTCAACCCGCGGAGACCTTCTTCATGTCTAAATGTTGATGTAAGATATTGCGCACACTGCGACTGAGATGCCTACTATCTCAACTGTCTCACGAACTTTAATTTTTGTCATTTAACACGATGTCATGGATTTTGACGATCATCTCTGGTGTTGAGACCTCAGCAGGGCGTCCTGGACGTTCAGCATCACTTGTGCTTGTATGACCACTACGAATATTGGTAAACCGCTTGTGAATAATTTTTATCGACGGAGCGGAGTACCCATAATATTTGTCTATCTTTTGTTTTATTTCTGTAAAAGTTTTTTTACGCTAAAAATAAAGTTTAATCATCACACGAAATTCACTTTTCTCCATGTTTGCGAAAACGTAATGTAGTGTTTTTCATTATTGGCTTTCTAAAAAAAAAAACTGACGGAACTGGCTGAAAATAAACATTTAACCTTCTAAAAGAGTTGTAAATAAAAGGGTAATATTCAATTTGCGATAACTTTATTCCTATGTTGATTTTTACTAGACTTATCACTCTGCCTTAGTATCTACGCTCTTCCTATTAATATGAAAATAGGTAATTTATTTTGTTAGTTTTGCCTAAAATTGGTTTGTGTACACAAAATTTTATTAGAGGAAACATGTGATAATAACAATACATGATTTACATAAAATAATAATATTGTGATTTATTTCGATAATTTTTACAATACACCGCATCACTAGAAGCTACCATACCGTAGGTGCTCAAAGGGGAATAAAGTCGAATTATTTTTTTTGTTCCCAATAGAGCACCAAGCAAAAATACAGATTGGTGCTGAAAAGGGAATAGCATTGGTGCTCTAAGCATTGGTGCCCTAAAAATAGGTGCTCAAATGGGAATACTTCGTTGTACAGCAGTTGAATAGTTACCATAAACTTACTATACTGACTTAAGTATAATAATGTCTATGATAGTAACACAACGATTTCTCACTTTCTGTCATCAATAATTTGACATTCGAAAGAAGAAGACAAAGCATTGTGTATCGTAGTAGTAGAGCTCCTTTGTGAAAGAGTTCGTCCGGGGAAGTACTACCACAGTACTACCACCGTAACCCGTGACCGTACCTAGTTCTCCGCCAAATGCTTGCATTGCTGTGTTTCGGTCTGAATTACAATCACATGAGACTCACCATCTTCATGTCTCAGTTTGGCGAACCGACTTTCGGTACTATTTAAGCAACAGTCTAGGTGGTATTGCAGTTGTTATGGGCAAAGGTAACCGCTTAACATCAGGTGGGCCTTTAGCTCGTTTCGCCATCCTATACTATAAAAAATAAAAAATAAACTATACAACCGCTATACAACGTTTATTAGTAAGGGGTTAGAGTATAATACATAAAAAAAAGTTACACTGCGCAGTTAATAAATTAGAGGCAGTACAAAATTAGTTTAGGCACTCTAAAATAGGTTTATTCCACTTTGTTCACCTGGGTGAAATCACCTGGGTGAAATCACCTAGGTGAAATCACCTGGGTGAACAAATAGTTTAGCTAAAAGTTTTAGTTATAATGATTTTTTATTTATTCTAAGCTGTGATTCTAAGTTACGATTTACTTTTAACAATAAGTATACAAAAGTTGTGTGCTTTTTATTTTGTGCTCAAATAACTATAACATGTAGGTACTTTTTCAATAAAGCTATAAATCTTAACTTAATAATACATCAAGTTAACTATCTACTACTCAGCATATTTTAGTGCACTGTAGAAAATATATATTTTTTTACTTGGGAATTATTTTTTTCCCATAGTGTCACCGCAATACGTGGTTGTATCATTTATTAGGTGAGTTTTGAAAATAGAGCTGGAGGGCCAAATCCAAAACTATAAGTTAGAGAGAAAACCAATCAGGAAACCAATCTCAATAATATACGCGATGTATTCCGGTTAAACTTGTTTTATTATAATGTGTAGTGATCGCGAAAATCTAAGAAATTATTAGAGAGAAAAGTTTTCAAAAATATTGCAAGCTTCATTTTAAAGATAACAAAAATTTATTTTTAAAGCAACTGGTTCAGCCGAGAATCGTACCCAATCTTTTTTGCAAAAAATACCACCCTATATTTCCTGAAAACTATAGGGACATAGGATACGCCTACATGCCCCTGTGGCGTAATTCTTAAATAATTAAATTTGTTCACTGATAGATGTAAGTACTAACATTCGTTTCTAAGTTGTTTGTATACTAAGCAAATGTACTTACAGTCTGAAATAAAAAGATTTAAATTTAATTTTAATTATTCTTCTTCTTATCGAGTTGTCGACTGCCTCGTTGGTCTTTTGGTCGTAACCGCGACTGCTGAGCGTGGGGTCCTGGGTTCGATTCCCGGGTCGGGCAAAGTGTTATTGGGTTTTTTCAGTAGGAAATTCTCAGTAGCAGCCCGGAGTCTGGATTTGTGCCCGGCCAATGGCAATAGGCTCGCCCCCTATTACATGGGACTATAACATAACTGGCGAAATGTGGGTGTACTATACACCTCTGCCTACCCCTTCGGGGAGATACAGGCGTGATGTTATGTTATGTTTTTTTTTTATCGAGTTGATGGCAAAGACAAATTCTGTTGGCTCAGTGTTCCGCAACGCGCACTGCATTTTGGTTGGCGGTCATTTAGCTCCTCACGCGTGCAGGTGACAGGGCACGCGGTACAGCATACATGAGCCATTGTTTGCGGAGTGACGCCGCACTCACACTGAACGTCTGAATCGGAGACTGAATTGAATTTTGGAGATTATCTTTGCTTCTGCCAACTTCTGAAGTCTATTTAATGATTTCTAAGTTGACCACGGGAGTACACACGGCTACACATCAAGCTGTACAAAATCAGTAAAGGCTGACCTAGCGTTGTAAGGAAAACCTATACAATGCGAGGTCAGCTTATACTGGAAATGTACAGCTTGATGTGTAGCCGTGTGTACATGCCCAGGTGGAAGGGTTTCCGAAGGTTTTACAAAGAAAACGGGGTAGTTTAGCGCGTTTGTCGCCATATATCGCACCTTACTTTAGAGGCATTGTAGTGGTATCCGCCGGAACCAAGCACCTGCAAAAGTTTTTACGACGTTTAAGCCTTTGAGGCACTGTGCTGTAGTTGTGCATTGGGTGTCGTGGATCATCTTCTATTTTAGCTCTCTCAATGCGCTTACTACTGCCCTTTGAACATCAGGAGCTGCATTGCCAGTCAGAGGAAACAGCATTCGTACCGGGGTTGGGTTAAGTTTCATTACAATTCCCTTTATTTAATCACTAACTTATTAAATACATTTTTAAATATTTTTTACAAAAAGAAAAAAAAAAGAAAAAACATTTACAAATATAACAAATAGTGTTCCACCGGCATCGGGAGCAGGGTCCAAGCTACCGGCGGTTAGGGCCCCAGAGACAGGAACCTCCTCACAATACGTGCCGTGTCGAGGAGAACCGCCTTCTGAATCTGGCCCTTGACCCAGCCACCTAACGAGAGCCTCTTAAGATGTTGGTTAAGTTCTTAAGTTTCTGAAACAGAGACAGCATCCTACTGCGATACGCAGTGAGGTTGGTTCCTCCCTCTGTAGACCCATAATATGCGCGCATGACGTTCTCGTTAATACTTTGAGTCCATTTCATGCGCTGCACATAACCGCCGGCAGCGGGGACCCGGCTCGGGGCCGGTTGGCCCCTAGGTCCTAAGCATGCCGGTGGCCGGCCTCTCCCCTGCCGACGTTCAGGTGGTGGCGACGTCGGCGGAGAGAAATATTCGTCGCTCGAGCTCGACGCGACTGCAGCCGCCGGTGTTACTGGTGATCTGCGATCCGGTGGCTGCGAGGCGGAGCTGAGCGACGAGTCCGGGGGTGGTGGGTGTGCTAACTCTCGTTTCTTCCTGGCGCGTGTCAACATATGTTTTTCCTCTTATGCATATTTTCATTCGGTGGTGTATTTTCATCCATGTGTGACAGCAGCTGTCATCTGCGTCTTATATAATTCTTGTTTTTCTTCAGTTTTTGTGCCATTTTATCGTAAATTTCATGTTTTCTGCTTAGAGTTTTTAACGGTTGTTATTTGTACTTGAAAAGAACTGGATAAATCGGAGAAGAAATATGTTTGACGTTTTAGTGTTTCCAGTTTATAATTATTATTAAAAGGTGCGGTTTTAGTTTTCTCTAAAATCGAGCTCACGACTCCTAAAAACTTTTCTCCATACGCCTACCTGATACTTTCGGATTTCCAAAACTAGGTATACAGGTTGAGTTTATAAATGATTTATACAAAGAAGGTTTCTACAAGTTACGAACACTTTAGGGCATACCATATCATCAATATAGTAATATTTTCCCAAGAAATTTGTGCTAGTAGACACCAAAATGTAAAATCATAAGCATAACAACATAAACATAACAATAAGTACCTATACCAACATTATGTTAGTGTCTCGTTCTGAATAGTCACAACATTGTCTTTCTCACCGTTCTTGCTGTAATAATAATATGTCTACATTAATATTAAATACTGTAAAATGTCTTTCGCATAATCAATGGATGTGAACAGATTTCATGAAATCGAATGTTCTACTTTATTTTATTTTTTCTTACCAATAGTCACAACAGTCACAGTTCTACAACCGAAACAATATTTTACAAAAAATAAGTAGGTACAAGTATGTTCTTATTCAAAACAAATAAAGTCAATATCTTGGAAAAAAGGAGCCGCATTATTAGGAGTCTCGCTATTTCTGAAGAACATACATGTTCTTCATTAAATTAACAGAAATATCTTATTTAAATTACTGAAGGTGCTTCAAAAAAAACAACAATATTACGCGTATCATAGTTTTTATAAGATAGCAATTCTGGTCGCATCGGAGATATATTATGTCAATGAAGTCCATGCCAGTATAAATTATCTATTTAGTGCAGAATTAAATGGTTGTCTAATGTCTAGTTCTGCAATATTTTTAGGAGTTTTGGACCAATTGCTAATTTACAATACAAACACATTTGATAAAACACCTTTTTAGCATCGTAGGTACATTAATATAATTTAAAAAATCATAACAGTATGTACAACAGTCACAAGAGTTTTTTATGTTATATTATAGTATCACGATACGAATATATACAAAGATATAACGTTTTTGTATACAGTAGCAAATATAATAAATTTAATGAAACAAAATTATAAATTACAAAGTGAAACTAAAAATTCTAAGCTTAAGTACTAAAACTATACATATAGGTACATTATAAGTTTACACTATAGACAGACAAATTTTACAAAACGATGTAAAAACACGACACTTCACTGATAATGCAAACATACAGTACACATCAACACTTGAAGCTGGAAAGCGTCAACCACACACAAGCTTCACTGCACAACATTTAACAGAAATTTCGTTCTTTAAGACAGAAGATCCAAACACTGTTAGACACATACAGTCCACTTTATAGGACTTAAAGTCCTGTTTCCTTCCCTTCATGTGTCAGAAGAGCCAAGAAGATACTAATACTGTTAAAAATCCGAGGCCGGCGGTAACTGCACGGCCTCGCGATGCCTAGGTTTTCTTCCCCTGCTGTGGTCTTCTTAAAAGATGTAGAGGGTCTTTCCTGTACCTCGCGAAGAGTTCCCTCTTGAAGGTCTCGAAGTGCTTTCTGTTCTTCTGGTTCTGCTTCTCCCGCCAGAGCGGGCGGTCTCTCCTCGCTTGCAGCCCCCAGTGGATGGTGAAGATAGGGGATAGAACCTTATATTCGTACCCGATTAAGAACATCTCGTATACCTGGAAGTGAAATGAGACGGTTAAGAATTTGTTCTGTGTAAGAATACTTAGGGGCATCACAATTATGATATTGGTTAATTTAGTAGCGAGATGTAGCGTCCCAAATAATACTTCTTTTGGAAAAGTTAATCTCTGAAACTCACCATAATTATTGACACATTTTTGAAACATCTCATATTTATCAGGGGATTTAAAGAAATTATGGCTTGTCGAATACAATCTAGAATAATAAAGAAGACAATAATGGTATAAAAACTTTATTAAAAAACAATTTATTAAAAAATAAATAAAACAATAGTTCTAACAGTCTATAGGCAGAGCTAAAGTTATAATACAGCCAATTTTGTCATTAAAAAAGTTATTTCTCATTTTCCCTGTACATTTTGGCCATAATTATTTCATGTTACATTCACCGTTTAACCAAAATAATACATTAATAATGTACCAAATTACAGAAAAAGATTGAAAATAATTTTCTGTACCCAAAATCTCTAGACTCTCTTGTATAGACAATGGAAACTTGGAAAAGTTCAAAGCGCTTTAATCCCGCAATACAGTAGCCTAATTGAGGATACCAAAACCATATTTCCTGGTAATCGAAAAGCTTACTGGCTTCCAGCCAGGATAACGCTAGCACTAAGTAACTTAAGCTCTGCTGGATTCTACATACACTTATCTATCACAGTGGCGCTGAAATTTAAATCTACAGTGGTAAAAATAGAGTTGGTTTTGTATTAAACTCCTGTGTTGTCTGTAATCCAATTCCTGAGAGAAGCTATGTTTGTGAAGACGGTCGGTGATAGCGGTAATGCGCATCCTCTGGCGAACGATACGACGCCGAATGCTGTGTCTCGGAACACTGCTGGACCTCCGGAGTCACCCTGAAATTATAGCAGATAAGTGAGTTCGTTCAACCGGTGTTATGATGATAATGAAAGATGGATAGATTGTGTGAAAGATGATATGCATAAAAATAAAGTAAACACTGAGATGAAGGCTGATAGAGGTGTATGGAAGAAAGAAACATGCTGCGCCGACCCTCAATAAATTGGGATCAGGTCAGGAGGACGATGATGATGAAGTGAATTTGATCGGTAATTTGATTGTGCTACTCGCGCAGATAAGAAATGGGATTGAAATGGCCTTTGTATTTTCCTCTTGCACACACGTACAGTATTGTATAAGCGAGAGGCACCTAGAACAATACAAGTGCCACCATTTTCAATCCCATTCTTTATCTGCACGAGTAGTAGTTTTCCTTCTTTGACTGCCTTCGCTGTTTAGCAAAACACCTCTTATAAGAGAAATAACAAGAAATTAGATTCACATTACTGTTGGTAAAATGGTACAATTACATTCTGAGGCCACACGTTATTATTCTTCCAACCCACGGCATGAGTTATTATATCATTACGAAGCTCATGTCGACACGATAGAAGTAGAGATCCAACAGTTCAAAGTAGGATAAACATGAAAAAATATCACCATTTGTAGTCTTCTCGACACTTACCTGACAAGACGAAACTCCTCCTATAAGAAAGTGTCCTCCACAGAACATGTGGTTCGTCAGAGCTTCCCCGTAGGACAGTCGACACAGCCAGTGTGGTACTACTGGCACGTTTGCCTCCATCATCAAGCGCGGGATTCGACGGCCACCTACCTGTAGATTAATCAAGGTTTTTTTTTACCACCGTACTTTCCAGGCTCACCATGGGTTTGCCAATAATTCACAGGATTAACAGCTTAAGAAGAAGAATATTATAATGTATTGTAATTGTATGTGTAATTGAAATCAGACTTTTCACCTCGAGAATCTAAAGACCAAACAGAATATGGTCCTTTTAACCTCAAGTTGCGTAACTTTTTAAGAGTTCATGAGTTCTGAATGTGTAATAATCCTTCCATATCGATAGGGGATCGGAACTGTCTCTCCTAAACACAAGTTACTTTGTTGCCTATCTAGGAGAACAGTACTCTTACCCTTTAACTAGATTAAATAAGTACTTAAATTGTAAGGCTATTCTGAATTATTTCCATGTAATCTGGTCCAAGTTTAACAAATAAATAACTATCATCAACTATCTAACTATCATCATCAACTATCTAACTATCATCATCTACTATCTAACTATCATCATCAACTATCTGATGATGACATAACCTACGCTTAGATTCGAATACAAAATGAGTTGGATTCCAAGAATGTTTTGTAATACTCACAGCTGTAAGACCCCATCCGGTCACAGTGAGTCTCACAAGCGGAACAGCCTGCCTCGGCTGCGGAAGTCTGATTGGTCTTATATTAGCATCAAAGTTCAGAGGCCGGACTAGCCTCAACGCGGCTATGTCGTTGTCAAACTGAGGCTGTCCATACTGAGGGTGTACGGTGATGTTGGAGACTCTCACTATTCTGCCCCCCGAGTCTCGACGAGTACTCCCAACGCGAAGACGTACGGCGCGTGGAGAAGTGCTAGAAATGTTTCAAGATATTAAGAATGCGGTACGAATGACCTTCATCAGATATTCAATTCATCAATGATCATCATACTATGCAATAATACGTATGTGTATAAAAATATTGGCTTCGATTATCAAATCAGCTGTCTTAACCGGTCCGATCGCTACAATTAAGTGGATTTCCACCCATGCATGGCCTTCGATAGATATATCCAACTGGTTGCTACTGACAAGCTGTCAAGTGCATTATCTTCCTAAAGCTAATTCACGACCTATTTAAGTTAGTAATATATATATTCAATGATAATCGTAAAACTATTGCAATGAAGGTTATGAAAACAAAAAACTGGGATTAAAGAAATCTTAATCAGCGCTAATAGAGTTATTTCGAAAACATTAATCTAAAATAGCAATCTTACTGTCTAGTGAATTGAGAAACAATAAGTAAGTTTTTACAGCAAGTTTTTTGCTATACTTATTTAATCCATAAACAAAAGCTAAAGAGTTACGCTTGCAAAAATGCATCTTTATGCAGCAGGCTGAAATATTTCTAAAGTAAAAAGTTGACTGAACTAAAACATATTTAGTCATTGAATATAGCAGACTACTTTAAACTATTGAAAAGCTTATTAATCCAAAGTTATTGAGACAAACTACTTTAAACCCAGAAACACTAATCCAATTGCTACACATGACTCATTCAACCATGCACTCCATCAAACCAAAAATGAACCCTTCAACTCCATGAATATCCGAGCAACGACCACTGCATCGTAAACTCGTGAAGGCCCACTCGACCAAAACATTCGCAGTGGAGAGCTGAGGGCTCTTGAACCAACGCTACACAGTACTTCATAAAATATTCACGCAGAGAAAAGCCAGCTGCCTTGTCGGGCGACGGGTCATGGCTGTAACGACCACGATTATACACTGACACTATTTACTTTTGACTTGGATTTTGTTAAGGTTCTTTAAGACACATGTAGCAGTCAAGAATTATTACTCGCTGAAAACAGCATTTATCGAAAACTGGATTTAACAATTGAAGTACAGGTACTGTAGTTTAATCAGAATCAGAATGTATTTAGTTGTAAACACAGGTAGAAGGATTGTTACAAATATGTGAAGTTCATCTTCACATATCATAATATCATTGTGTATACTCATGTTTTACAAATAAATTATCTTTATCTTTATCCATGTTTAGCTGTAAAAGCATACAAATATTTGACAAGTTAGTTACAAATTAATCAATCAGAAACTATTAACTCTGTAAATTATAGCTCGCTGTAATTGTAGATAGAAAAAGTGAGTGAGAGAAAAACTCTGGAGATCAGAGCCAGTGATTGGCGAAATACTGCCAAAGATCGTTGCAAGTGGCGTTCTTTCGTTTCGGAGGCCAAGACACATTTTGGGTCGCTAAACTTACAGTACCTGTACTTCAAATGTTAAAAACGAATTTTTGATAAATGATTTGAATTCAGCGAGTAAGTAATAACTTTTATACTGATGGGGGCGCCACTTGGCTGCTACATGCGCCTTAAGTAAAGCTGGTTCGATTATTCTGATTTGTTTACAAAAAAGTTTGGGATCGTTTACTGTCGCGTAGATTATTCCACAAGAAGAGTAAAGAAATTTTAAACACAAACATCTTCATCATAATATGACTGAGCTTATTTAATATTATGTTTCGCAAAACTGAGATCAGTCAGAATAAGAATGAAATATAACCAAAGAAGACTGACAAATTAGCACATTAGTATTAATGAAGCCCTCAAGATACTGCGAAAATGATGGAAGACTTGCAAATCAGCATTAAGAATTTTACTACCAAGGCAAGAAGTATGGAAATGAAACGCCTTTTCTCCGTCCAAATATTTCTCTAGAATAAATAATTTTCCTCGTCTATATTTAACGAAACCCTCAAAGTGATAAGCAACAATGTTAAAGAAGACCATAAACCCTAAGTCCCGCTCCTCTGGTCACAGTTTTATTATTACTAAAGTCGTAAAGTTAAGAAACGTTACGATTTTGACCTTGACACCAGAGAGCCCGAAATGGTTTAGTCTCTGAACAATATCTCCGAATTTACTACGCCTAGTAAAAAGTATAACTATTTTTATGATAACTGATAAAGTGGAACGTCAACAAAGCTACATTTATGATCGCATAAACTTCCTCTTTGATTTTCCTGCCAAATAATTTGGGTTCAGTAGCTGGCCGTAAAATGTATAGCCTTTTAGATTCAATGTTTGTAGATCTATCAGCCTTTTCAGTTACTGAGTACTGTAGTGCTTTTATTCGGTTTTGGAGTTTCTTCAAAACTATGTTTGGTGTTAATTTTGATCATCATTATCATGATTTCAGCAGAAAGACGTCCACTGCTGGACATAAGCCTCCTCCAAGCATGTTGGGGGGAATATGCCAAAAACGCCACGCTTGGCAGGTGGGTTGGCGATCGCAGTAGGTTGGTTAAATACTCAGAGAACGCTGCTGCCCATCTTCTGGTGAATCCCTTAGTTGCCTTTTACTATACCCACGAGAAGAGATAGGGTGGTGCTATTCTTTGTGTCCAGAACCACACGGAACTAATTCTGATCAATGTTTCTTATTCTATTCAACTATTAAAGCTTTGAATTTCAGCAAACGTTACGAATTGAACTCTTAACTAACCAACAATATTCCATACTTACTTCTGTACACAATGAGCAGCAGTTAGCACATAATCCCTGCTGATGATGAAGCCTCCACAGAAAGAGTTCCCATTCAACACCATGGACACTTGGTAAGGATGCCTGTTCACTGACGTCGGTCTACCACCTATTATCTGACCACTGAGTTCTGGACAAGCCTCTTCCAGTTCTACGTCTAACTCTTGTTGAGTATCTTCTGTGTTTTGAGCATCAACTGCCGCTGCATCTGCGCAACACTCTGTGTCCACTGCTTCTTGGAGATCTACAAAAATATTAACATTCGTGAAATGTACTCTAAGTGGAACAATATCTATTAGAAATTAATAATTTCATCAAAAAAAAAGTGTGATAAAGATTGGACACAAAATGGAAGTTAAATTCGATATCACGAGCAGAGTTCCAGATAGCTTAGCGGATAAAGCACTGGTGTACCGAATCAGGAGGACATAACAGTAATGTTGAAAGATGAATGCCACGTAAAGTATGAAAAATGTTTTTAACGTCACACAAAAATTTACTCAAAAAAAATCATGCTTTTTTCACATCACATATCATTACATTATATACGAGCTAACACACATCCGAGCTACTAGATCAAATCAAACACTTACCCGCAACTGCCACAAGACACAAGAACAGCAACAGTGCTGACACAGCAACCATGATGGCTGGTAAACTTCACCACTCCACCTGTACCGACTGCAGACTCAGCCGCCCGCGCAGCCAAACTGTTCTAATTCAAATTATTGCCAAATGTCTGCCGCAGGTAATTTCACACGCCGAATCCACGGTCGCGACCTTTTCACCGGGTTCCATTAATTAACCGAGTTAAGTCAAGGTGAAGATTGATATGAAAAAAGTGACGTAGGCGAGGTGATTTTACATGCGGAACGTTTTAGCCCTTGTCGTTATAAATTATTATAAGGGCAACGATATTACTTACAGCGATGAAATTATAATCACATGAAACTTTCCATCTTCATGTCTCATTTTGGCGAACCGACTTGCGGTACCATTTAGGCTGGTATTGAGGTTGTTATGGGCAAAGGTAACCGCTTAACATCAGGTGAGCCTTTAGCTCGTTTCACCATCCTATACCATACATTTTTTATTAAATTGATTAGCTCTGGAGTTTGAGTGTTAATTGTTTTTGCCCTTACAAAGTCGCCTCTAGTAATTCTATAACAGAATACAATGTTGTAGGGACGCGATGTGTCAATACAGTTCATCATCATCATCATCATTTCAGCCGAAAGACGTCCACTGCTGGAAATAGGTCTCCACCAAGCATCGCCACAACGACCGGTCCTGCGCTTCCCGCTTCCAGCGGATACCCGCGATCTTAACCAGGTAGGAGAACGAAGGTACAAGATGTAGCCCGAAGAATTGTCAAACTTAAGTGGCAGTGGGCAATTGGGCATGGCATATTGCTCGCAGAATGGATGGCCTATAGGGATGAAAATTTCTGGAGTAGTGACCGCGTACTGGAATACACAGCGTGGGTAGGGCTCCCGCAATGAGGACCGACGACCTGGTGAATGTCGCGGGAATAATCATTGTTATTTAAAAATTACCAAAGCTAATAACATAACTCCGAAATATAATGCACCAATTTGGATCACTCTATTTTTGTCTGAAAGAGTTTTCCTTCGAGATAGTCTCATTTTGTTGAAGATCTAGTGAAAATCTTCACTATCACTACATAATATAAAACAAAGTCGCTTCCCACTGTCTGTCTGTCCCCATGTATGCTTAGATCTTTTAAACCACGCAACGGATTTTGATGTGGTTTTTTTTTACAGATAGAGTGATTCAAAAGGAAGGTTTATATGTACATTCTGTAGTATATTTAGTATCAGCATTGCACCCGTGCGAAGCCGGGACGGGTTGCTAGTTGGAGATAAAGGAGGGAAGCTATCTACGGAAGGAATTATGGTAGACAGCAACTCCTCCGCCATTGCAGCAATCTCTTGTCTATGTATTGCTTATGCCGCAAAATAGAAAAAAAATAACATAAAAAATTAGAAACCATCTTCTAAAAGAATAAAATAATTTGTTTATAACAGTTTAGTAAGTCAGTGGCAATATTTTCTTATATCAAACCGAATCTAAGGCACTTCCTAAACTGTATCAAACTAATTATTTTATTCTATTTGAAGTCGGTTTCTGCATTTGTTAAAAGAAAATAATAGAATAATTAGTATTAATTTGCATTAAACGTGGAATGCCAAAAAACAATATATGCTTTTTCCTCCCATTATATGCTTGGGGGAGGCCTGTGTCCAGCAGTGGACGTCTTACGCCTGAAATGATGAAATGATGAAAAAAAAAAAGTAAAAGAATTATATCTTTAGATTGGAAAATAGCAGCGAAGTTTATAAAGGCGTTACTTAATGGCAGCAATTACAATCGGTGTAGTTTCATGAAAGTTATAAATAAATGCGATTTGCAATAAATTACTGTATTGATCGCCACGTTCAACTTTTAAAGCATGAAATTAAAATAATGTATTGGTCAATTTAGGACAATCAAAAAAGTCTTATGCTTTATTGTACACGAGCAAAATACAACAACACAGTGTAAGTAAAAATAACATGAACACACAAAGGCGTGCTTAACATAAAAACCGGCCAAGTGTGAGTTGGACTCACGCAGAAAGGGTTCCGTACCACACATCGACCTGATACCCCATAGAAACTGATTTAATTGACGAGAGAAGACATCAACGACGTATGCGAAATGTGAATTTTTACATCTCTTTCATACGTACGTACCACCACATATCGACATATGTGGTGGTACCTACGTAACTACGTACTATGTTGTTTAGCAACAAATACTAAAAATAGGACAAACAGACGTTGTATGCACTACAATCAGACCAAGTTTGACGCTGGTATATATTACCGTTTTAAAGATTGGATAGAACAGGAATAAAAAAGTTGAAAAAAATGCATGTTTTTCGAGGTTTCTTGTATGGAGACCCCCTTTGGTTTTAGACTTTTTTTATTTTAAAGTATTTCTCGTGATAGGCACCATAGTAACACATATTCTGTGAAAAGTTCAACTGGTTATCTATTACCGATACAAAGATACAGCCCTGTGACAGACAGACGGACGGACGGACGGACAGCGTAGCGAGATTAATATGGTCCGGTTTGCACCCTTTGGGTACAGAAACCTAAAAATTAGTTTTCTACCTGCAAACCTTTGAGCGATTGAGTGAATGTAAAAAAGATGCTGAATTGGGAATAATTGGGACTAATTGGGTTTTGAGATTAAATTTCCTTTACATATAATAATAATAAATTGTGTATCTTTATTGTAAACATTAATGTTAAAATTGAAAAAAATTGGTATATGTCGACGAGCTTAATTTAAAAATGAGTATGTGTGTTTCTTTTATAAATCCAATGTTGTCCAACGTCAACGCCACTTTTAAAAGCTGATAAAACATGTTTCGTTTCATTGTGATTTTTTGTAGCTTTTTTTTGTTCTAGTTCACCATAGTACAAATACATACATACAAATTATCACGCCTGTTTCCCATTGGGGTAGGCAGAGACTATGGATTTTCACCTGCTACGATGCAGACATACCTCTTTCGCTTCATCTACGTCCATTAACCTCGTCATGCATGCTCGTCGGCTTAGAGTGCTCTTAACCTAGTATTTTTTGAGAATGTCCGCAATTTGGTTGCGGTTTAGTACACATATTATATACAACGTGTTATTAAAATAACTGAAAACCTCTTAAGGGATTATTGTACTCATCAGGATGAACAACTTTTACTATGGGACCACACCAGAAATCACGAAAAAATCAGCTGATCCTTATATTTGTGTTCACATCATCATCATCATCATTTCAGCAGAAAGACGTCCACTGCTGGACATAGGCCTCCCCCAATGGGGAATATGCCATAATCGCCACGCTTGGCAGGCGGATTTACGATCGCAGTTGGTTGGTTAAATACTCAGAGAACGCTGCTGCCCATCCTCTGGTGAATCCCTTAGTCGCCTTTTACGACACCTATGAGAAGATATAGGGTAGTGCAATTCTTTGTATTCACATGAATCGACAAAATGTAGGGATCAGATTTTTTTTCGCGATTTCAGGGTTGGTTCCATAGTTAAAGTTGTTCATACTGATAAGTACAATGACCCCTTAAGAGGTTTTCAGTTATTTCATTAAGGCGTTGAATACACAATCGTATGTCCACTAGTGAACAAGGTCCAACAAAGGCACCACCTTTAGTCGGTGACGCCTAATATTCATCACTCATTACGCGTGAAAATATGGCTTTACGTCAGACACAAATTACCAGCAAACATCGCACTATAATATTGTTAAGCTTTTTTACGACAAACATAAAAATGTTTGGATTCGCGTCCGCTCTCTCGAGTCGTTTATTTTTGAAACACTAACTTTTGCACACGATTTTGTTTGAATACTTCACAAAAATTGACATACATGTTGACAAAATCTATTCACACTGGTTCTGTTGAACAAAAAATCGTTTTCTGTTACTGCAAAAAGTTTTTGCATGGGTTTGCATACATTATTCGCTTTTTTGTATGCAAAAGGATTTTGTGGTCAGTGAATTAACTTGTTTGCCTAAGGTTATTTCGGTGAAAGAAAGTGGTATTTAAAAGAAAGAAAAAAAAAAAAAAAAAAAAAATCTTTGAACCAAACTCGAGTGACAACCAAAATTTGGTAAGACGTTACTAACAGAACTGTTTATCTTTAAAGAACAATTTTTTATTGTTATGTATTAGACCTTATAGTTGTCTAGTCACTTTTTAGGGTTCCGTACCTCAAAAGGAAAAACGGAACCCTTAGAGGATGACTTTGTTGTTGATCACCATGGGCTTACTAAACTAATTATTAGGTATTAATCCAATGGTCACTTTTTACTACAAATCAGGAAAATATAAAACGGTTCATTCTAGAATATTACAAAGGCAATGTGCAAAGCAGAAGAACGAAACTATTTCAAATAAACTTAGCCCAGAAATGTCGATACAGCGGAACATCAGCAGAAAATTCGATCAGGAATCGTTGAAATAAGAAGGTAATTAAAAAATCTGTTTTACCATAACATCGAGACAAGTGCAAATCGATTAGATATCGTAATTGCAATTCCGGTGAGCTGAAGGAAGGATTAAATGCACTGGCGCAATTCGTGATTTCCTAAAATGATTGCTAGGCTGTGCCTGTTGAAAGTGAAAATGAATCATGATTTTTTTCTATAAAGTTATTGTTTTGAGTAATCAACAAAATAAACCTTAAATCTTATATAAAACTAGCTTTTACCCGCGGCTCTACTCGCGTTAAATTCTGCTAACCCACGTGACGGATCCTGTAAAAATCCAGTCCAGTCCAGTCTAGTTACATCCATCCATCCTTTCATTCAGACCGTCCAGTCAAGTCCAGTCGAGTCCAGTCCAGTCCAGTCGAGTCCAGTCGAATCCAGTCCAGTCCAGTCGACTCCAGTCGAGTCCAGTCCTAGTCCCAGTCGAGTCGAGTCGAGTCCAGTTGAGTCTCACTCACTCACTCAGCCATCCATCCAGCCATCGTACATTACTATCCGCTCGTGCAAATGCGTAGAAGCTTCGTATCTGTCGGGTGAAGACGCAACCCACGATTTTTTTTTCTTTCTTTCTTTCTCTCTTTCTCAAACTCCATACCAGTTTTTAAGTCTGATAATCAGCTTTCAAACGAAAAAAAATTAATCAAAATCGGTCAAGTAGTTTTAGCGCGATGCTTGAACAAAAAAAAAGACGTGTGGCACTCGGAGACTGCCGCGGTAAAGCTATTGCATAGCATTTTTTATCAATACAAAGAGAAGGTAAACTCTAAGCAGGCATGAGTCACCAGATTGCGGGGCGAAGAGGGGGATTACGCATGCGCAGTAACGCCGATACAACCAATGCCACCTAGAGGCGATTTGCAGAACTGAAGAGACAAGCGTGATATTTCAAAAAGTCATTAAAAGTTCTGCTCTTCATCGATAGATGGCAAAACTAAAAAGTTTCACCGCTGTGCCGGTCGGAGTGGGGGGTGTTAGGTTATTTTCGTTACGGCATTTCTGGATTCGGTCTCCACGCTCAAGGCCCGCAATAGAAGCTATGCAATAGCTTAAGCGCAGAAACGCCGATACAGCCAATGCCACCTAGAGGCGATTTGCAGAACTAAAGAGACAAGCGTGATATTTCAAAAAGTCATTAAAAGTTCTGCTATTCATCGATAGATGGCAAAACTAAAAAGTATCACCGCTGTGCCGGTCGGAGTAGGGGGTGTTAGGTTATTTTCGTTACGGAATTTCTGGATTCGGTGTCAACGCTCAAGGCCCGCGATAGAAGCTATGCAATAGCTTAAAAAAAACAAACAAACAGACGTTTACAATTTTATAGTCGTTAAGATTATCATATATTTACAATACACATTAACACATATTAAAAACAACTACAAAATAAAATGATACAGAACGGCACGCTTAGGCGACAAACTATTCCTCCACATCGCTGTGTTCTAGCATAGTGCCCAGAAGACTGGCAGCGTTGCCACGTTGAATCATCATCATCATCATCATCATTTCAGCCGAAAGACGTCCACTGCTGGACATAGGCCTCCCCCAAACATCGCCACAACGACCGGTCCTGTGCCTTCCGCATCCAGCGGATTCCCGCGACCTTCACCAGGTCGTCGGTCCACCTTGTGGGGGGCCTACCCACGCTGCGCCTTCCAGTACGCGGTCGCCACTCCAGAACTTTACTGCCCCATCGGCCATCCGTTCTGCGAGCAATGTGCCCCGCCCACTGCCACTTAAGTTTGGCAATGCTTCGGGCTATGTCGGTTACTTTCGTTCTCCTGCGAATCTCCTCATTTCTGATTCGATCACGCAGGGACACTCCGAGCATAGCCCTCTCCATTGCCCTTTGAGTGACTTTGAGCCTTCTATCCACGTTGAATAGCAAAGCTTATTCTTTGACCAAAGAACAAGCCAGCCCTCTAGTCACGCAAAGTCGGCACCAGCCTCTTAGTGATTTCCTAAAAATGGAAGTGCGCACTTGGACCTCATGACCTTTCGTTCTCTTTCGTTCTTTTCGACCCCGAACGGGTTAGAGTCCGAGTTACCTGATAGGTTACTATATCTGCGCCGCTTGAGGGCCTCCGCAAACGCAGCGGCAGCGCCAGCACAGCCAGTCGAACTAGAAAGATGTGATGGACCAAGGGTGCCGACGCACGTTGCGTCCCGCACCAGAGGCCTATCCATCTTCCATGGCAATAACTACATGGTGTCTGGTCTCTTCGTATCGTCTCGTACCAAGCCGTTGGGTCTGAACAGTTGGTACGCCCAGCGGTAGCAAGAGCACGTCGAATAATGCATTCATTAATGCTAGCGTGTCCTGTTATGCGCCTTGCGCTTCTGCAACAGGACAGGCCATGGTGTTCTAGGATGTCGACAGGTTCGCCGCATTGGCACTGGTGTGGAGCAACACAAGGAGCGCCCAAGTGTTTTTAATTATTTATTTCAGGAAACGCAGGAGTGGTATCTCATTGCTTCATTGGCAGACACAAACTTCACAGCGATAATGAATGATATTGGGAACATAATAATTGAAAGATCAAACTTCACAGCCAAGCTACAAAACTAAAACAAAAAAATATATATAACTAATCGAAGGTGGATAAAAATTCTTCAATCTCAGTATCGGAGTGTCACCGCTGCATCAGTCTGCTCGCGGCCACGACTCGTGAAACCTGGTCGAACTGTCCGGATTAAAATAGGTATATGCGCATTAATTTCCATTTTATCTACTACTATTATAAAATTGTTAAATGTCAGTTGTCTGTTTGTTTGTTTGTTTGTTCCAGCATCACTATAAAACTACTAGACCGATTTTGTTGAAAGGGTTTGTGACTAAAAACTTATGATTTGACTTAAAAACTGGTATGTATTTTACCTCGCTACGATGACGGGAACCGGTGATTTTTAATTATATTTTTCTACAACATTTTGCATACATTAAGGTGAATAAGGCGCTCATATCCAGCTGTCATTCGCACGCATGCGCTCTAGCGCGCGCCTCCATAGAGAAAATACGGCTGCTAAAGATATTGCATTAAAAACTTTTTGGTCGGGCCGAATTGTACAGAGTAGAAAAAAAAATCCTGTCGTATGTGGGTGGTGCCATCTTGGAAATGCAGTCTTTTGAGCCAACCGAAAATCAGAATCTTTCGACTTACAGACAAGGACCGGAAGCTACCTCTAAATTGCGATTTCTCTAATTTTTTGTATGAAAAGCAATAAAATTTAGAAGTACCTAAACGTTGTTATATTGTATCCATCTTAATATACGAATAAGCATAAAGTTATCTTGGTGTAACCAAAAAAATACTATTTTCAGTCTACAATTTTTAATTACCTTCTTCTTCAAGTATATTATCTTATCTTCTTAACTATTATAAAATTGTTAACGTCTGTTTGTTTGTTTGTTCTAGCATCACGCTAAAACTACTGGACCGATTTTGATGTTTTTTTTTTGTTTGAAAGCTGATGATCTGACTTAAAAACTGGTATGGGTTTTGAGAAAGAAAGAAAGAAAAAATGAAAAAAAAAAATCGTGGGTTGCGTACTCACCCGACAGATCGAAGCTTCTATGCATTTGCAAGAGCGGATAGTAATGTACGATGGAGTGGAGTGGAGTGGAGTGGACAGGGGATGGGACTGGGGATGGGACTGGGGACGGGACAGGGGACGGGACTGGGGACGGGACAGGGAACGGAACATGGGACGGGAAATGGGACAGGACATGAGACGGGACATGGGACAGGACAGTGGGACGGCACATGGGACTGGACATAGGATGGGACATGGGACATGCGACGGGACGATAGTGATAGAGTGAGATAGTGGGACAGTGGGACAGTGGGACAGTAGGACAGTGGCAGTGGGACGGTGGGACAGTGGGGCAGTGGGGTAGCGGGGCAGCGGGACAGCGGGGCTGTGGGCCAGTGGGGCAGTGGGGCAGCGGGGCAGTGGGGCAGTGTGGTAGCGGGGCAGCGGGGCAGTGGGGCAGCGGGGCAGTGAGTTACCGGGGCAGCGGGGCGGCGGGGCAGCGGGGCAGTGGGGCAGCGGGGCAGCGGGGCTGTGGGACAGCGGGGCAGTGGGTTACCGGGGCAGTGGGGCGGCGGGGCAGCGGGGCAGTGGGGCAGCGGAGCAGTGGGTTACCGGGGCAGCGGGGCAGTGGGGCCGTGGGATATTGGGGCAGTGGGGCAGTGGGGCAGCGGGGCAGCGGGGCAGTGGGGTAGCGGGGCAGCGGGAGAGTGTGGCAGCGGGGCAGCGGGAGAGTGGGGCAGCGGGGCAGTCGGGCAGTGGGGTAGCGGGGCAGCTGGGCAGCGAGGCAGTGGGGCAGCGGGGTAGCGGGGCAGTGGGGCAGTGGGGTAGCGAGGCAGCGGGGCAGTGGGGTAGCGGGGCAGCGGGGCATTGGGGCAGTGGTATAGTGGGGCAGTGGGGTGGCGGGTGGCTGCCACGCTGCCCCGCTGGCAGTGGGGCAGCAGGGCAGCGGGGCAGCTGGGCAGTGGGGCCGTGGGGCAGCGGGGCAGCGGGGTAGTGTGGCAGCGGGGCAGCGGGGTAGTGGGGTAGTGGGGCAGCGGGGCAGTGGGGCAGCGGGGAAATGGGGCAGTGGGGCAGCGGGGCAGTGGGGCAGTGGTGTAGCGGGGCAATGGGGCAGAGGGGCATCGGGGCTGTGGGGCAGCGGGGCAGCGGGGCAGTGGGGCAGCGGGTCTGTGGGGCAGTGGGGCAGCGGGTCAGTGGGGCAGTGGGGCAGTGGGGCAGCAGGGCAGCGGGGCAGTGGGGTAGCATGGCAGTGGGGCAGCGGGGCAGCGGGGCAGCGGGGCAGTGGGGCAGTGGGACAGTGGGACAGTGGACTGGACTGGAATGGACTGGACTGGACTGGACTGACGTGGGTTAGCAGAATTTAACGCGAGCGGAGCCGCGGGTAAAAGCTAGTTATATTTATAAAATCAAGCTTGTATTTACAGAATCCAGTGATATCATCAGCTGTAAACGTGTATTGTCGAACCTGGCGAAAGAACATAGGAGCAGAAAGAAAGAATGCTGCACCTTAGTAGTAGGCTTTTGATATAAGTCACAGACTACATATAAGTTTTGATTGGCTTGAACTTTTTAATCATTAATCAATTTTATTTTTGGTATAAATATCCGGTTAAAAGGACCAAAAACTACTAAACAAAAAACCAAAAACTCGGTCCTTTGGGCCATAAAATTTCATAAAAGCCGAGTTATTGTAGGAGTACTCACTTCATTGATGTCTACAATAAAACAAATATTATAGTTATACCGTTTTTGTATATTTTACTTACCAAATCAAAAAAATCGTGACACACAGCCACAGAATAATAAGGTAGAAACGCAAATTCATTAAAACCATAAAGGTATTATCGTCAGTATATACAAAGTCTTTGATTAAAACATTCCACAAAGACCAACAGACTCACTAACACACATACCTATTTCTTCTAATTTTAGACGTCAGCATCCGGCGACGGCTAAAAATAATTATAATCTAACGCTTGCAACACCAAGCTTTATGAAATTTTTAAATATCTTGCGCTACGCTGCATCGGTCGTGCTGAAACTGGTGATCGATCTTCCGTTTTAAATTTAAATACAATAAAAATTATGGCATTAATTTTTCCTCTGACGTCATTTAAATAACATTTCACAATGTAATTTTTTTGCATGTTATTCATTTTTCTTTTTACATCAAAATACTTTCCAGAAATTGCATGGTGAAGTCTCACAAATTGCACTACATTCTTCTTTTTTAGCTCATTTTATCTACTGCTTGGTACAGAGTTTTTGATAAGGTTAAACTCTGTCAGATCCATTCATAAATTGATTGACACGATATCGATATTGACATATCAACGTCACGATATTTTATTAAAAGTATATATGTATTATAGTGTATTATATCCATTATATTCATTGTCTAGTAGGTACCCATAGCACAAGCTCTGCTTAGTTAGGGACAAGATGGTGCTGTGTAAAAAATTCCCAAAAATATTAATATATTATTATTATTTATTAATTGTGAAAAAGAATAAATTGATTCCCGCATCTATAGCCTTACTTTCATCTGACTAATTTGCATATGCTAAACTACCCGCAATAATAAATAAAAACCCACCGACTGTATTGAAAACGTAGTGTATTATAAGAGACGCTGAAAGCGTTAAACAATAGGTAACACTCGTTTATTTGTTATTACAATCAAGAGTAAATTAAATTCTAAAACTGTTACAATTAAAATACTTGTCGATCGACGCATTGAACAAGCAAGCTGAACGCAATCGGGACAAAATCTATAGTTGAACCGATGACTCATTGACCTTCAACCGGCGGTGGACCGTGAAAGACCTAGTTATTACTGAACAAGCGACAAGAGTAAGCGTAATAGATAGTTTTACGGCGAAAATTAATTACGTATCTAACCACGATTTGCCCTACTAGAGATGGAAATTTGACATAAAATAAAATAAAATGTAACTATGTCAAAATTAGAAGTTTTTAAACTTTCGCGAATTTCACTCATATTGAACTATATTTACGGGACTTGTCGCGCACAATAAAATCAAAACATAACAAACATTTTGACTAACCTCGACGTTTCGGCCAAGTTGCATTGGCCGTGGTCATGAGCAGACTGGAGTCTGCTGTCAAAATTAATATAATAAAGTTTATGTCAAAATTCTATCTCTAATAGGGTTTCAATTGACTAGAGTCACGACTAAAGTACTTTATTTATTTTGAACTCATAGAGCATGGCTTCTATAAATTCCTGAAAAATACATGCCGAATGTTTCAGAATTAAATAAATAGTTATGCAAATTTTCCAAGTTCTGAAAGAGACGCGAATTTGCAACAAACATACGTATTCAGAATAGTTAACATAATAAGTATTTTGATAACAGTCTAACAAAGCAATTCGTATCCAGGATCGCCAGATAGAGATGAAGATTTCTCATGAAATTATTATTAGAACGGTTTGATTATGGTTTTGTATAAATACAATTTAACTTTGTCCGTTATTAAAATGATATTCCACTCGAAAACATCCATTATCTTCTGAGAAAACTTCATTTATATCTGGTGACCCCAGGGTTGTATCCAGATACAAATTGCTTTGTTAGACTGTGCGACAGTGACCACACTTTTCTATGACAACCTCCGCGACGAAAAACAACAACATATTCAAATAACATATTCTTATATTTCACAAAACCACAGCTAATCGACCTAATGTAAATTAAATCAAACACCAGTGACTGAGTAAATACAATCATAATGAGCATAGCTGTCAACGTAACAATAAACTTCAACGTAATCGTAGTGCCCTTTCCATAATATTGATACCTTTGATCCTTGAGATTTCTGCTTCTCTAAACTCTTCTAACTTGTACAGTATGTCAAACTACAGCTTTAGTATTTTATCGCTTCCAGATCAATTTAGAAATAATTTGGTAGTAATTGTTAAATATTAATTAATAATCTGATCTAGTGTTTATAATTCCTTAGCTTAGCTTTGGAAGAACATAAAATATATACCAAGAAATAAATTAATGAAATCTGAAGTCTGTACAAACAAATACTAATTTAAATAGGGTCTAATTTAGCTCTAACCTCATTAAAAGGAGTGAATAATAGAATGCGACGGAGCATTCTGAATCGTTCGGCATTGTCAAGATTCCAAAACTTGCGTAGTGGTGTTTATCCTACGGCACCGATATTTTGGAAACTCGCCATTTGGACAAACACATTAAGAAACAATACTGATGTGAGCTTCTGTGAATTACGAAACAAATAAGACTTCATGTATCCACACAATTAACAGCACGTATGGAATTTTAAGTCCCAGAAGCAGGAGGCTATAAGCGAAATAGCATACGGCTCATACAACTTGACGGATATATCTGTAGACCTGTTAAATTATATAATGAGATAATATGATATTTATTTAATGAGTCGCATTCCGAGGAGATAGCAGATATTCCCGGCAAGGGTACAATAACATTTCCAGGTTCTCCAAATGTCAACCTTAGCTGCATGCTCACATTTACACGCCCCCAATCAAGTCACAACACAGCCCACTACACAAAATACAACACACAAACAAGTGTACAACCCATGTATTTTATTAATGTATTCTCTAATTAGTTTACCATTATATTTTTCTTTTTATTTTGTAATACTAATTACCAGCCTTATACTGTACCAATAATTGGGAAGGAACTTACTCCTGAAACACAGGGATAACCTAATTTTGGAGTTAGGGACTTATTTAAATTGTTATGTGGAAGTTAATAAACTATTTACTATTTACATATGCGAATTGCACTGCCAACTGTCGACCAGGGTTTAACAAATGAAAGATATATCGAGAGAACTTCTTCTGATCTTGAATTTGTTATGGCAATCTATCACAAAAGCAATAGTCTCTAATATTTTCTCACAAAATATGGGCATGATTTATTGCAGTTGACTTTATTTCTCAAGCCTAAACCTAGCCTTTTATCTTTTGAAATTGGTTACGAAAACAAAGAATCCACTTAAACAATATTTGGATTCGTTCATGTTTTTCCGCAGTGACTGGTAATTTCGGGTGCGCCGGATTAAACTCATTAATCTGGGTGTTGTTTCAATATCGAAACGTTAGCGT
Source organism: Asteroscopus sphinx (assembly GCA_949699075.1). Classification (NCBI taxonomy): domain Eukaryota; kingdom Metazoa; phylum Arthropoda; class Insecta; order Lepidoptera; family Noctuidae; genus Asteroscopus; species Asteroscopus sphinx. The sequence continues at coordinate 1,739,931 of OX453007.1, forward strand.
CTATAAATTTCCCTGTGACCAATTACGTTCTGTCTGGAATGGATAAAAAAGTACGTTATTTATTACGAATCGGTACTTGGAAGTGGAAAACGACGCTTTAAGAGTAGTAAAATACTTTGTACATTGTTGTGGAACAAATAAAATTATACGTAGGTAAGTATGTCCAGTACATTAGCTACTTTGTTTGCTCATTTACTGAGGTATTTAAGCCCATGACGACCTCGTGGGTGTCAAGGGTGACGTAAATCATCCATCTTTATGGATGGCATGGCAACATGAATTATCATAGTATCATAATTTATGATAATTTAGAACCTAACTAGGGGTTGCAAAGATCGTATCAGATTCAGACACCGTATCATTGATACAGAAAGAAACTGGTTGCAGATTGCTAATCAGCGATTAGTTCTTAGCAAAAGTGACTATTCATTATAATAAAACAAAGTTTAATCGCGTATATTATTTAAATTGGTTTTCCTGACGTTTCGAAAGCTTTGCTTTGTAGTGATCGCGAAAACCTAAGAAATTAAAAGTGACTATTGCAGTCTTGGACGAATAAATTATTCGTCCAAGATTGCAGTAATATAAAACCATAAAACAGTAGTCGAATGAAGAAGACATTTCACTTATAATAAAAACAAAAGATTGTCTAACTGTAAATCCGAAAGTCTTGTAAACTCTTTTATGCAAAACTAAAGAAATTGCAGACATTTTTGTCAACAGATCGGTTACGGCGACAAAATATTTAAAAGATACATTCGGGCTTCTTGTCAGTGCATTTTATTTCTAAAATAAATGACTTTCAAATTTTGTATTTTTAGATTTTTCATAAAAAGTTTGGCAAGCCTGAGTATTATTACGATGCGAGTATGTCATGGTGTGTCAACTGAAAAAAAATTACATTGCAATCATGAAAATTCTATAAGACCTCAGATGAAAAACCTCTATAAGACGGATTTTATCGCATGTAACCTGCAAATAAATCATCTGGCAATCTTGATTATCGTAAAACAGTACCAACACAAACATTACGAACTTTTAAAATTTTCTTTCTCTTTTTTTCTGAAGTCAAGTGGCAATGTACATAGTACCTCTCACATCCTACCGAAGCTCACTACTAGTGGTGTGAACCGGTTCTCAAAAAACCGGATAATCACCGGTTAGAGTGAGTACCGGAGACTAATCGGTGATTTCACTAAACTACCGGTTATTTGATTTGTTGCACCCAAATGTGCCTTTTTTTTTTTTTTTTTTTCTCATATATATAGATTTAGAGTATTTTGAATAACCGGAGATTATCCGGATAATCTCCGGTGATTCAATAAAATCTCCGCATAATCTCCGGAGGCTGAAATTGCCTCCGGTTCACACCACTACTCACTACACACCTCTAGAAGTTTTGCCCTAAGTGTAGTGGGCGTTTTTATAGCCTTCTAGAGGATTTTATTTTATTTTTTTCTTAAGGAAACCCTATTTTTATTACAGCCCTTAAACCCGACACGTTACTCTGTACAAGATTCCACGCTTATAAAGGATGTTGTTATGTTTAGACCTGTCGATGGTCATGCATGACTCAGTATGGTATTCTGGTCATCCTTTGAAGGTCCTTTGAAATTTTTATTGAGTCTTCATCATCATCATTTCAGCCGAAAGACATCCACTGCTGGACATAGGCCTCCCCCAAACATTGTCATAACGATCGGTCCTGCGCTTTTATTGAGTAATATTTTAAAATTATGCTGGTCAATCTAAAGAACTAAGTAGAGATAATGAATATTTTATTAAATTAAAATAAGTAAATATTTTTGGCACATTTTACACATCACCATCTAGTCCCAAACTAAGCAGAGCTTGTGCTATGCGTACTAGACAATGGATATAATACTTAGATACTTTTTTTTGTAAATACATACTTATAATATATGTATAAGAAACACCCAGACCAACACAAACACTCATGTTCATCACACAAATATTTGTGTCCTGTGAGAATCGAACCCACGACCTCGTGACCAGCAGGCCGACCCTCGAACCACTAGACCACAGTTGTCGTAATCTAAATTAAGTTCATATTATCATAATATTTAAATAAAAATAAATAGTAATTAATCATTGTAATTAGTAATAGCATAGGTTTATGATGATGATGATGAAATATCTAGTGTAAATAAAGTTTATAGGTCAAACAACCCAAAAAGAACATAAAGGCCAGAGGTCAGACAAAAAACTTAAAAATAAATAAGAAGATGTTCTTAGCATGAAAAGACCTACTGTAATAGTTTAACATGGTGGATAGTAACCAGAGCAATAGAAAAGCTGAAGAACATAAAGATACAAGAACATTCCTTGTTTTACGTATTCCAACGATTTGGTGTGGGCCAAGAGCGTCGGCGATATATTTACATGACATAAATTACAGCAGATATAAAAATAGCAACTTTCGCAACGTAACAGCAACCATAAGACATTCAGACGCGTCGGCTAATCCAATTTAAGTGCATCCGGAACCTAGGACCAAAAAAATCTATTGAAAAGAATTATTCGTTCAATCTACATTCCATTACGTTTTCTTTTTGGAATACTTGGTTTTTTTATTGCAGGTACGGTGCAATGGATTGCGAATCGTTTAAATTTTAGTGTCGCATAATTTCTCAGTGCGGTGATATGCACATAAGTGCAGATTTTGAAATGCTAATGGCTATTGCATCGTTCAGAATGCGTCTATAAAAATGTTGGGACATGTTAAATGGTACTCATTATTGCTAAATGGATTGACTTATTTAATCTTTACTGGTTGGTACCGGATAATTGATTTAAATGGAAATAGTATTACTTTGATATTATCAAGTCAGTCTCTAAACGCAGTCCAAATGAAGTCACCTATACGTAAAATTTCCTATTTCCAATATTTATAGTATTTTCCCTCTAAATAAAATAAAAAAGCCATTTATTCTATTAAGAATAAATGGCTTTTTAATTCTATTAAGAATAAACCTATTATTACCTTTTTTATTTTATTTTTATACAAGACCCATCGCTATGCTTCATGGTAATCCAAGAAGATAGAAATAAATTACATGTGCATTCATTCAATCATTTTAATAAAAACAAGTTGCAAAATATCTATGTTGTAAACTTTATTTTTATTTTTATGTATAAGGTCTTAATAGATGATTATTAGTACCTTAATATAATTACGATCTAGTCTAGAAAGCTAATAAGTAATTTTATGTTAACTTAAACTGCTAGCTAATAATATTATTTCTAAGAATGTGTCCACTGGCTCTATCTTGGCGAAGTCACTTTTTTCATGTGTCTTTAATTAATATTCACTACTACTATTATTATTTTAAAACTACACTAACTCAAAAGGCTTTGTCCTTTTCAATCTTCTCACTAAGTCTATGTTGTCGAGGAGCTGGATGTTATGGTATGTTGTAAACAAATAAATTTAATAATTTACTAGCGGCCCGTCCCGACTTCGCACGGGTGGACATGAAAATATAGTCTATGTTACTCAGGGTGAATGTAGCTTTCTAATGTTGTTTTTTTTTTTAAATCGGCACAGTAGTTTTTGAGTTTATTCATTACAAACATACACACAAAAATACGAATCTTTCCTCTTTATAATATTACTGTAGATTATTATATTGAAATTATTATTATTATATTAATTAAGATTTTTCTATTGCTACATTATTTGATTAGAATATTATATATAGTCGCCTTTTTGACGTAGGCCTCCCCAATTCCCCCCATAATTTCCTGTCTCTTGCTTTTTGCATCCAGTTTGATCCACACTCTTGTACAAATACATCTCTCCACCTCATTGTGTATCACACGTTACAGAATATTTCTATGCATACAATTATTCAATCATAAATGTTCTACACATTTCGCTTAGTAACCATTAATATAAATTTAAAAAAGTATCAATGAATTGGAATAGTTGTATAAAACCGTAATTTATTAATAACTTCAGACTCAAATAACTTCGTATTAAATAATTTGTGTTACAGAGTAGTGGAAACTTATCAATGTCATGTTCTCTAGATTCTTGCGCTATTATTTATAGCTTTTACTATAAAACTGTAAACAACGAGGAAAATGTTTAGTATACGCGGATAAATTTTAATAAAATTTCGTGGAAATTTTAACAGCCATCCTTATTTCTCCACATAGTGATGGATTTACTGCTTCAAATACAACAATTTGATCTGTATTCGTGTCATATTTAAGGAGAATTACACCACTGATACTAAAACACGAATCAATAAAAAAATCAATACCAATGTTTTTTTTATTTTTTATTTAAATAGTTATTTGGAAACAAACAAATTCACCCCGTGTGTCGCGTGCAACACAAAAAAGACGCGTGCGAAACCACCAAAAAAATTACACGTATTTCCACCCTTTTCTCTTTTTTTTTGACATTGCCGCCGCCGTTGACTTATTTTCAGAGTCGTTCGGGATTTATTCTCAAACCCTCGCTATGTTTCTAAGTGAAAATGTGTGTATTAAATAATTGTATAATTGGTATTTTTCAATGACTACGCACATTATTTATTATCATTTGCTCTAGAAATATGGCACGGTTACAGATCAACATCTTGTATAAGAGACAGTGCAATAACCCACTGCGATGTTGGAATTTAGTCTTGACGTAATAGGTATCATTTTCGACATTTTCAATGCCATCGATATCCATTCAAAGACTATTTGAATCACTCCTACTTATATAAATCATGGAAAGAAAAATTCACTCATGAGCAGGTTTCGAACTAGTGATGCCCAACTTTCGATAGTCCTGCTATCGATAGTTGACCTTGAAAATCAGTTGGGATATCGATAGTATCGATAGCGTGGTTCGTGCTAATACTACAGATAGTATCTATAGTATTGTACACTACTAATGATAACGCTATCGATATTATCAATAGTATTGGACACTAATAGTGCCAATACTATCGATAGTACATTCACTATCGGTTTCCAATACTATCGATAGTATCAATACTATCGAAATATCGATAGTTTATCGGTACAGTCTAACAAAGCAATTAGTATACAGGGTCGCCAGATATAGATGAAGATTTCCCAGGAAGTTATTATAAAATGGTTTGATTAGGGTTTTTTATAAATACAATTTAACTATGTCCGTTATTAAAATGATATTTCACTCGAAAACATCCATAATCTTCTGAGAAAACTTCATTTATATATCTCTACCCTGTATACCAATTGCTTTGTTAGACTGTACTATTGTTTTTTTCGTAAACTATCGATAGGCTATCGACAGACAATCAATAGTCGCCTATCGAGTAGCATCACGAATTCAAACCTGCGACTCCTGGTTCAGTAAATCAGTGCTTTAGCCGCTAAGCTACCGTGAACTCTGCTCGTAGTATCTTCCATTTTGAATACGTCTTTGGGTGACGTATAAATGCGTTAAAATAATAGAATAACAGCTTCTAATGATAATATGTAAGTAAACATCAAGCGGATGTCTTATAAGCAACTTTTTCAAGCATACAATGTCTCACCTCGTCATAATAAATCCCTTAAAACAATAATGAGTTTAGAGCAACGTAAATAGCCGGTCGGGTTATGAAAATACGCGCGCGGAATATTTCTGTACCGCGCTGTAATGCGATACGCGATACCGCGCGGAATGCGAGCAGGATAGAATCTGGTCTTCTGGGCCATTGGCCTGATTTTTATGGTTCCTTATGCATGCTGAAATTTGAATCGCTTATTTCCCGAAAAGGGGTAATTGTACTCATCATTATGAACAACTTTTACTATGGGACCAACACTGAAATCGCGAAAAAAAAATCAGTTGGTCCCTACATTTGTGTTCACTTAAATCGATAAAATTTTGATTTCAGGGTTGGTCCCATAGTAAAAGTTATTCATAATGATGAGTACAATTACCCCTTTTCGGGAAATAAGCGATTCGAATTTCAACATATGTATGGGATAGTGATGGAAAACTCGAAATATTATAATTATATTCTATTCAGTAATTTACTTTTTAAACTGCATTATATACTTTTTTTATTAATTTTAATGTAGGTATTCATTTTATAATCTTAACATACATAATAATTATAATCAACTCATTACTGTCCCAATGCTGGGCACGGGCCTCTTCTCAGTACGAAAAGGTGAAGGCCTTGGTCCACCACGCTGGCCTAGTACCGGTTGGGGACTACACAACATCGAACATCGAGAACTGTATGGAACACTGTGGTGTGCGGGTTTTATATATTGTCTTAATTCTGGTTCTGAAAAAAAAACAGTTTTCAACCACTTAACTTTTTTACTGATTTTTAACTTAAATTGTTTAAATTATTCAATCTAGATACAATCATAATAAAATCTTATTGCTTTAATGTTAAAATATCTATTTATCAATATTTTGTGGTTTTTAATGGTAGGTATAGGATGGCGAAAGAGCTATTGCTCATAACAACTAAAATACCATGCTGTGGTGTACTGCCGGAGTATGGATTTGTGCCCGGTTAATGGCAATAGGCTCGACCCCTATTACATGGGACTATAGCATAACTGGCGAAATGTGGGTGTGTGGGTGTACTATTACACCTCTGCCTACCCTTTCGGGGAAATACAGGCGTGATGTTATGTTATGTTGTGTGGTATACTAAAATGCGTTCGCCAAACTGCGACAGTATTATATTATCTGTGAATATACTTATTTTTTTAAAGAAATGTTTTTTTTTTCATAAAAATACTTGCCAAAGTGCCAGAGTTACATTATACACAACACAATAGTATTTATTTTGTATTGTATTGTTAGTTTAGCTTCCTTACTCTTGGCACATTATGCAACGACACTATCGAGGGATTAGCAAAGTTTTTTTTTTTTTTTTTTTAATTCTTTATTTATTACTAGCTGTGCCCGCGACTCCGTCCGCGTGGCTGTCGGAAAATAACATCGTGTCATAATTATGAACAAAATATCTTCAAATATATACATATAAGCACCTACACAGACGATTACACTATTTACCGACCATACTATATTTTGTTTTTACAACCAACCGGCTAAGGTGATGGAATTTCATGGAATTAGCCCTAAACTCCCTCATTCTGAGAAGACGCTCGTGCCCAGCAGTGGGAAGTAATTGGGCTGATTATGTTATTCTATAACACTAACCACATCTCTTCTTATGCTGAGAAGAGGCCCGTGTCCAGCAGTGGGACTGTAATGGGCTGGTAATGTTATGTTATTCTAGAATACTAATAATATCCAGTTCATTAACTTTTCTCATTTTGAGAAGAGGGCCATACCCAGTAGTGGGACAGTAATGGGTTGACTACGTTATGTTATTCTATATTTTCTAGTTTCTTAACTCTTCTCGTTCCGAGAAGAGGTCCGTGCCCAGCAGTGGGGCAGTAGGTAATGAGCTGATTATGTTATGATAATCTATTACACTAACAATATCCGGTTCCTTAACTCTTCTCATTCCAAGAAGAGGGCCATGCCCAGCAGCGGGACAGTGATGGGCTATGTTATGTTATTCTAAATTTTCTATAATACTAATAGAATCTAGTTGTATTTTTAGGAACCTGCAACCTGCATCCAACCAACAATCATGACCTCTACTTTGTATGCAACTTAATACAATAGAGGGGTCAAGCTGTATCGCTGGATCTACTCAACCGATTCAGATAAAACATACCCTATATTTTAAGTTAGACTAATACCAATACAAATGCTAAGTTTCATTACGATCCGTTCAGCCGTTTTCACGTGATGAGGTAACAAACAGACAGACAGACAGACAGATAGACAGACAGACAGACAGACATAAATTTTTTAAACGATTGATCCGTGTTCTATAGCTTATTTCTAGTCCCCCTAGCCGGTTTTCGCGAAAAAAAACTCAATGTACAGACTTTTCGACCTTTACAGTTTTATTATAGTATAGAAGATAAGGGATTTTTGTACATAAGAAATGACGAAGCCAATCCCATCGTACCTTATTCTAAATTAATCTACACTATCTAGAGGTAGACAACTTTTTTTTTTTAAATTTTAATTGAGAATAACATTCTAGCTGCATCAGAATTTGGTTCAGCTAGAATGCTATGGAAAGCACCTACATTACTTAAGTTAACATTAAATTTAATGACAATTTGGGCTCTTTTATCAGCGTTACAGACACATCCCACAAGTCGATGTTGCGCATCATCCAGTGTCCCACTTTGTTCACAATGGGGTGAATTTACTTTATTCATTAAGAAGGCAAATGTCCTACCTGGAATGTGACCAGAACGAAATCGACATGCAGTCACTACTTGCTGTCGGCTTAACTTTGTAACAAAAAACCATGGAATATGAGGAGGTTCACATTGAATACTTTTGTACCATATGCCTTTGATTTTGGACCTTTCATCAAAGTATTCTTTAAAAGCAATATGACACTGCACTGATTTGTTGGCTAGTAAACATTTTTTGAGGTGTGCTCCGAATAGTAGGTGCATGACTGAAATTGGAAAATAGGTAAGACAATGAGTTTAGTAACAAAGAGTGACAACGTGTAATTCTAAATGAAAAAGCATATTTTCTACTTCATTTTTAGGGTTCCGTACCCGAAGGGTTCCAAACGGGACCCTATTACTCTCGCTGCGCTGTCCGTCCGTCCGTCCGTCCTTCCGTCTGTCTGTCACAGGGCTCTATCTAACGGTAATAGATAACCAGTTGAAATTTTCAGAGAATATGTGTTACTATGAGAAGTATCACGACAAATACTAAAAACAAAAAAAAGTATAAAACCAGAGGGTCCCCATATAAGAAACCTCGAAAAACATGCATTTTTTTCATCGTTTTTGATCCAGCTCTATTTTCAAAACGGTAATACGTAAAAAAAAAATTAATTTACAAAAACAAAAAACCCGACTGCGTGTAAAAATAACAGAAAAGATATAAACAAGACTTATCTTTGTTTTTGTTAATTAATTTTTTTATTTAATTTTTTTAAGTATTGTCATGTTTTATTTATCATAATATTAATGTTTTTTTTGAAAAGTCAAATTCATTTTTAACGTTGAATATTTTGTTGTTTTTAGCATTTTTCATTCCAAATTACATTTAAACATATAAGTTGTATATATTTTTGTAAAGCATTTATAAAACCCTTTATTTTGATACCCCACACGATAGTTTTTGAAGGCAAAAAAAAATTTTGAAGAGGTATTATGGCGCCAAAAAGCGGCCATTTTAATTTTTTAAATTTTGATGTACCCAGTGTCACTCACAGAATTAAGACGAATCTAACGACACCTCTCAATCTCAAATCCATCAAGCTGTTTAAGCCACAGAGCGTGCCAAAGAAATATACATACATACATACATACACACATACATACATACATACATACATACATACATACATACATATATACATACATACACTCGAAAAACATAACCCTCCTTCTGGCGCAGTCGGGTAAAAACAAAAAACGTAAACGTAACGTAACGTCAAACTTGGTCAGATTATAGTGCATACTATGTAGTTTAGCAACAAATACTAGAAATAGGGCAAACATAAACATATGTGGTGGTAACAAAGACATGGTGGTACCTACGTAAGAAAGAGATGTAAAAATTCACATTTCGCGTCCGCTTGTTGATGTCTTTTGATAAACTCTAGTAAATTAAATCAGTTTATATGGGGTATCAGGTCGATGGATGGTACGGGGCCCTTACTGCGTGAGTCCGACTCACACTTCGCCGGTTTTTAAATAATCTTACTATCCTACTAATAACAATATTATATATGCAAAACTATAGATGTTTGTTAGCTTATCCTTCAATTACGCTGAAACTCCCTACATTTTATCGATTTAAGTGAACATAAATTTAGGGACCAACAGATTTTTTTTTCGCGATTGCAGGGTTGGTTCCATAGTAAAAGTTGTTAATAATGATGAGTACAATGACCCCTTTTCGGGAAAGCAGTCATTAAAATTTCAGCATGTATAGGCAAGTAAAGAGACGTTCTTCGTATGCATTATTGCATAGGATTCCATAAGTTCTATCATCATCATTTTCATCATTTCAGCCGAAAGACGTCCACTGCTGGACATAGGCCTCCCCCAAGCATCGCCACAGCGACTGGTCCTGTGCCTTCCGCATCCAGCGGATTCCCGCGACCTTCACCAGGTCGTCGGTCCACCTTGTGGGGGGCCTACCCACGCTGCGCCTTCCAGTACGCGGTCGCCACTCCCGAACTTTACTGCCCCATCGGCCATCCGTTCTGCGAGCAATGTGCCCCGCCCACTGCCACTTAAGTTTGGCAATTCTTCGGGCTATGTCGTTATGTTATATGGGAATTCGACATAACCTTTGTCTTATCCATATTCATTTTAAGACCCACTCTATCGGAAGCTCTACTGAGGTCATCGAGCATTGTACCGAGGTCCTCCATGGTCTCAGCCATGACTACTGTGTCGTCGGCAAACCGAAGGTGAGTGATGTACTCGCCGTTTATGTTAATGCCTAGTTTATTCCAGAACCTTAAAGACATCCTCCAATGCAGCTGTGAACAGTTTCGGAGAGATCACATCTCCCTGTCTCACACCTCGCTGCAGAAGGATAGGTATCGAGGCTTGGACCTATAATCGGACTGACATAGTGGCGTTTTCATACAAAGACTTTAATACTTCGATGTACCGATAGTCAATCTGGCACCGTTGAAGAGACTGTAGTACCGCCCAAGTCTCGATCGAATCGAAGGCTTTCTCGTAGTCCACAAACGCTAAACAAAGACGCAAGTTATACTCTTCGGTCTTCTGTATAACCTGCCGCAGCGTATGTATGTGGTCTACGGTGCTAAAGCCTTTTCGGAACCCGGCTTGTTCGGGAGGCTGGAAGTCGTCAAACCTGCGCGAAAGACGGTTCGTAATGACTCTCGAAAACAGCTTGTAGACATGGCTCAGAAGTGAGATGGGCCTATAAATCTTCAGTAGAGCATTATCGCCCTTTTTGAAGAATAGTACCACCACACCTCTGCTCCATGCCTGTGGCGTTTTCCCCTCGAGAATGACGGAATCAAACAACTTCTGAAGGGCCTTAAGGATCGGTTTTCCACCCGCCTTTAGGAGTTCGGCCAAACACAAACAGAAACAAAAAGCTCTCTGACTACACTCTCGAGCTCATGGCGGAAAGACGCGAGATGATTCTGCAGTCCTCAGATGATGCGACTAAGTACCGGCTCAATAGACAGATCTCAAAGTCCTTGAAGAGTGACCTACGCCAATTTAATACCGAACGTATTAAAGACGCGATAGAGAAGAACAAGGGCTCCAAAGTCTTCGCATGAGACCTATCTATTGGGCATAGCCAGCTTGCAAAACTGAGGACCGACGATGGCAGAGTCGTATCCTCCAAGCCAGAGCTATTGAAGGAGGTCGAGAAGTTCTATGGACAGTTATACACGTCCACCCGGAAACCCGCTGTAAATCGGGCTAACGACCCAAGAGCTCGATTGACCCGACACTATACCGAAGATATCCCGGACGTCAGCCTGTACGAGATTAGGATGGCTCTAAAGCAGCTCAAAAACAACAAGGCACCGGGTGATGACGGAATTAAGTTCTATCGTCACGTATAAATTATCCGGTCTACCGCAGTCCGCCGCGCCGTCTGCCCAGCGCTTTATACTTGTGCCTTTCTGTACAACATTTGTGTTGGGGCGGATGGAGATCCTCACGGGACTCCGCCTCACTAGTCCGGTTAAGCAGCAATATTACTTCAGTGATGCATGCGAAACATCAATTCAAATAAAAAAATAACATGGTGTTGCCAGGGAAACGATGGATGTAGGCGGACTAGGCAGACTCCACTCAATTTCACCGCAAGCCTAAATGCTGTTAGAAAACACTTAGCAATTATGCAATCGGGCAGTATTAATCTCTGTTTTTCATAGATAATATTACTGTAGAACTGTAAACATGCGACAAACAACAAAGCCTTATTAAACCAAGTCTAAAAGCAAGAGCGGTACTTAATTAATCTTCTCCCATATTTTTACAATATTTAGCGTAATTCCGCCATACTTGCTCGTTTATATTGATTCTTTTTTACAAAAACATTCAGTGCCAATAGTTTCAGCTGCTCGCATGTTTTTCCAGCGTACAAAAATCTGTAGCGTACAACATATTCTTTGAGCGAGCAACATAATATCCAAAGTGTCGATTATGGAGTGGTGCCAAACGGGACCATTTGGCAGGCGGCGCAACAAATCTATCAGTACCAGGCTACCAGCTCGACGCTATGGGAGCCTAGTACATACTGATTAACTTGCATTCACCCTGTGCTTTTTGCAGGGTTGGTAATAAAATAGTCTACCAATATAGCGAAGTGAAAACTTATCGACAACAGTGCCAAGAGCCTCTAGCTTTTTCGTTCTGTACTCAGACTTTTGCAGATTAAATGCTAAAATAAAACTTCTTGAAGATAATTAAATTCACTAATTAAATATTAATTGGTGTACTGAATTAGCACGATGCTTGCGGTTTTATATTGGAGAAGACAACTCGGTAAATATGTGACAATTCCACTGATGACCAGAAGAATGTAGCTGTTTTAGAACACGGACTAACCGCGCCATTGCGTTTTGCCCAATATGTTGGGCCATAGTATCTCTATGTAGTCTGTGGTTAGGCCACCTGGTTTCCGATAGGTTGTTTCATTTGCGTTTCCACATTAAGTTTCATTACAGAGATTTTAACCATCACTAGCAAGCACATGTAAAATTGATTATTGGAATTGAAAAAGTGATAAATAATTTATTAAGAGCACAGCCATACAAATTACATAAGAAATCTTAATAACTAATTAATAAAGCAATTAAGAAACAGTCATCATTGCTGTTTCTCAAACTAAGTAATAAACCTGTATCTTGAGAGACAGTGTTTTTCTATTTCAAAGCACAACCCGTGTACAATTTTTTTTTTGTATACTTAAAAATAAATAATGTATTGCATAAAACATAACATCACGCCTGTATTTCCCCGAAGGGGTAGGCAGAGGTGTAATAGTACACCTACATTTCGCCAGTTATGTAATAGCGGGCGAGCCTATTGCCATTGACCGGGCACAAATCCAGACTCCAGGCTGCTACTGAGAATTCCCTAATGAAAAAACCCAATAACACTTTGCCCGACCCGGGAATTGAACCCAGGACCCCACGCTCAGCAGTCGCGCTTGCAACCACTAGACCAACGAGGCACAATAATGTATTGGATTATTATAATTTAAATATTATATTATACATGTTATCCTAACCACAGATTAATTTTTTTTTTTTTTTTTTTTTTTTTTCTTTGGGACATTTTTTTTTTTTTTTTACACAGCACCATCTTGTCCCAAACTAAGCAGAGCTTGTGCTATGGGTACTAGACAATGGATATATTAATTATATACTTTTTTTTTGTAAATACATATTTATAATACATAAGAAACACCCAGACCAACACAAACACTTATGTTCATCACACAAATATTTGTGTCCTGTGGGAATCGAACCCACGACCTCGTGATCAGCAGTCCGACCTTCGAACCACTAGACCACAGACGTCATATTAGTTACTACGTAATCCTAACTATTATAAAACTATAATGAAATTTTATTGTCTGTTTGATTATTTGTTCGAGCATCACGCAAAAACTACTGGACCTATTTTGATGAAATTTGACACACAGATAGACACTATTCTGGACTAAAATGTGGAATGTTTTTTTTTTACTTTCAGTAGTACCACGGGATTGAAGCTGCGGGCATATGGTTTAATATGTTTTTCTTTCTTCTTTTATTCTAGACTGCAAAACTGGCATTTGTTCTCGTCTACACCACATCAGTTGTTAACGCTTTATGTATAATTATTTGAATGCATTGACGTCAGTAACCGTGTACGTCAGTGTGATACCTACATCGCGGTTTCCGCAGTTTGATGCTACATAGCACAACTGTTGCTCATCACCTGTTCAATTATTATTGTAAACAATGCGACCATAAATAATTAAGTTTTCTTGGCTCTTAAACTACATAGTCTAACTAGAAACGTCGAGCATCAAAGCTTTCAGTAAGTTATGTGAAAACTGTACCATAAGACAAAACAGAAATTACAAATTAGTAACAGAAATTAATGAAATTTATTAGATTTTATATTTAGTGTGTATGATAAAGACGTGGACATAGGCCTCCCCCAAGCATCGCCACAACGACCGGTCCTGCGCTTTCAGCAGTGGACGTCTTTCGGCTGAAATGATGATGATGATTTAGATGTGTGTTTTTTCATGATTCAATTTTGTGTGCTTTTAATTGGCTAATCATATTGAGCACAGCACTTGAAACTTTTACATGGACCTACTACTTAACCAACCATTGTACCTATGTGTAACAATAAAAAATCTGATTCTGGCAGTAGTCTTTTCAAGATTCCTCCTAGTTAGATAGAGATAGAATATTCTTTATTGTACACCAATAACATTATTAAACTTAGGACTAACATGTAAAATAAGGGTACATTGGCGGTCTTATCGCTAATAGCGATATCTTCCAGACAACCTTTGGATGGACAAGGACGACGTGAAAAATAGATGGGGGCAGTATGTGGTGCACTTTCATAAAATTTACTAATATTTAATATAATAAATAAATAAATATTTACCTACCATAGAAAATATTACATGTATAAATATATAAAATAAATTCTAATATATATCCATAAATATATACAATATATACAAATGTAACAACAATTAATATTCTTTAATAAATAACAAAATAAAATACGTGTATATACCAGTGTAGCAACATCTCACTAAAATAACAGTTTATACAGAGAGGTAATGTTCCTTTACAAGTTTTTTAAAAGAAGCTAGCGATTGAGCACGTCTTATAGGCACAGGTAACGCATTTCATAAACGAGCAGCTTGGACTGTGAAGGATTTGTCATAGAATATAGTTGAATGTGCTGACATCTGAAGTCTCAAGTTTTCCGATGATCTTAAGTATCGAGTATGTGTGTCATGAATGAACATAAAACGTTCTTTGAGATAAATGGAGGTTTTAGGATTAAACAGAGTACTGTAGAGAAGTGATAAAATATGAGTATTCCGGCGAAGCCGTATTGGAAGCCACTTGAGCTAGTTATTATGTAAAATTGATCTAGTAGCAATAATTATACAACGTGTTGATCTGTATTCGTGCCATATTTAAGGAGGTGACTATACCACTGATACTGAATCAATAAAAAAAATCAATACCAAAAATTGTTTTTTTGTTTAAATACCTATTTATAAACAAAGAAATTCCCTCCGTGTGTCGCGTGCGACACAAAAACGATGGGTGCGAAACCATCAAAACAATTTGCAGGTATTTCCACCCTTTGACAATGCCACCGATGACTTATTTTCAGAGTCGTTCGGGATTTATGCTCAAACCCTCGATGTTTCCAAGTGAAAATTTGGGTATTAAAAAATCGTAGAATTTTTCAAGTATTTTTAGATGACTAACCACATTAAATAAATAAATATCTTCGGGACATTTTTACACAGCACCATCTAGTCCCAAACTAAGTAGAACTTGTGATATGGGTACTAGACAATGGATATAATACTTATATACATTTTTTTTGTAAATACATACTTATAATACATAACATCCATACATTATTTATCATTTGCTCTAGAAATATGGTACGGTTGCAGATCAACAACTTGTATTGTACTATAAAGTACATGAAACCTAGGCATATAAGCTATATGTATATATTTATATATAATAATATGTAATAGCTCAATGCATGAAATACATAACATAATACATGTAATTAATTGAATTTATTTTATTTATTTATAAATAATTTATAATATTTTTATAAATTTTTTGACGACCTCTGTGGTCTAGTGTTTAGAGTGTCGGACTGCTGATCACGAGGTCTAGGGTTCGAATCCCACAGGACACAAATATTTGTGTGATGAACATGAGTGTTTGTGTTGGTCTTATGTATTATAAGTATGTATTTACAAAAAAAAAGTATATAAGTAATATATCCACTGTCTAGTACCCATAGCACAAGCTCTGCTTAGTTTGGGACTAGATGGTGCTGTGTAAAAAAAAATGTCTCAAATTTTTTTTTCTGAAATACATCGGACTCCTCTGCCTTTCCCTATTGACTCTTCACATTTTCCCTTGACTAAATAGCTTCAGGATAAGCTTTCCCGAATTTCCCTTTTACGATTCTATATTAATTTAGCACTAGTAATCTAAATATCGTTGTGAACAATAATGAGTGTTGTTTTTCTTATGGACGGCAACGAACAGCTGTCGGTTTATAAAACGGTTATTTTTGTGCCGTTTACGAATTGATGGTGTCCGTCGACCTCGGCCGATTTCCCGGAACATAAGTGTTTGGAATCGTATTTAAGACATTCACATGTTAATTTGTTGGTTTTGAGATATTCTCATAACGTAATACTTGTCTGCTGATATAGAGAAAAAAATTGGTGTCAAGTAAGCTGTACATTAAATGGTGGAAACTTGATACATTCTAAACTATTCTAGAGCCATATAACAAATTTTAATCAGTAATTATTTTAAAGAGTATTTAAAGATATAAATTGTGGAATGAAAAAATCGCTCACGAGCAGGATTCGAACCTGCGACTCCTGGCTCAGTACGCCAGTGCTTTAGCCACTAAGCTACCGTGAACACTGCTCGTGGTATCGAAATTATCCTCCACTATACGTCTTTGGGTGACGTCAGCGATATCTTATTAAGAAACATTGTTCCTTAACCGACTCGACTAACTTTACAGTTAAATCAAAGTCGTATAGATATGCCTACCCTTACTAATTATTTTATTATTTTAACGCATTTTACGCATGCGAAGCGAATTCTAAAGATATAAATTGTGGAATGAAAAAAAAGATAAAGATTAGATTAGATTCTAAAGATATCGCTGACGTCACCCAAAGACGTATAGTGGAGGATAATTTCGATACCACGAGCAGTGTTCACGGTAGCTTAGTGGCTAAAGCACTGGCGTACTGAGCCAGGAGTCGCAGGTTCGAATCCTGCTCGTGAGCGATTTTTTCATTCCACAATTTATATCTTTAGAATTCGCTTCGCATGCGTAAAATGCGTTAAAATAATAAAATAATTAAAGAGTATTTCTTTAAGAGTTCTGTGTGGTGCCGGACACAAAGAATAGCACCCATCTCTTCTTGTGGGTGTCGTAAAAGGGGACTAAGGGGTTCACCAAAGGATGGGCAGCAGCGTTATCTTAGTATTTATTCAACCAACTGCGATCGCAAAACGAAATGATGATGATGATGAGAGTATTTCTTATTGAGGTAGTAATTTAATCATATGTGCTAATTAATTTATGTAAGACAATATTAATGCCAAAACGTAGCACTTCATTGAACCAATGAAGTGAGATCATTTCGACGATGAGGATCAATCAGCTGGGAATGTTCGATTATTAATGATGTTTACATTTCGCCTGCAGTTAGGTGGAAAATAGAGCGGCTAACAGCCAGTTATAGGTGCTAATAGTGCCAGTTTATGTTGGTAGTGAGAAAATCAAGTGTTGAACTTGTATAAGTATTTTTATAATAAAATATTTGGTCGTAGGAACGGGTGTGAACTTGAAATATAGGGGTGGCTTTCTACCAGAACTATGCGAGAAAGCTAAGCGTGAGTTGAGGAAAAAATCCATCAATAAGATTGCTTCATTATGCGAGCCCGGATTGCTTAATGTTACCACTAATAGCGAACTGCGCTGTGGCCACGGCCAGCCTACCATGCTAAATTAATTAAATAATTCTATTGGTGGATTTTTCATTCGCTCACCGGTTCACCGCTAAAATTTCTAGCGTAGCTCTGGTAGAAAGACATCAAAGGCCATCCTTAAAGTTAAGCGCCCCATTGCATCATTTGAGAAACAGCAACGCATATACAGTCTAGGTTGAAATTGTCTGTCCCCTGTGTACCCCCACCTGAAAAGGTATTCCTTGCTTCTACCCACTTGAGTCCGAAGTCTGTTTAACGCTTTCCAGGTTAGCCAAGACAACTCATCTCCAGGTGGGAGATTCTCAGAAGGTGCATATCACTAAACCACTATGATATCACAGGCCACCATGGAAACACATTGATTACACTCCATGCTCTCCTCAATAACGTCACGACAAGCTGGCTCCTTGCCAGAAGACCGTGTTGTTTGTATTAAAGTTAACTAGTGTTTATTCCTGACATCACTCGCAGGGGTTTCATTTCGATATTAAAAAATACGAAGTTATTATAACGCAGGAGTTTGAAGGCTGAAACGTAATTAAACGACTTGAATTTGTAATCAGGTATAGTTAGTTACGGTTATTTTGTTTCTGATTTGACATGCTTGTCGTGTTGGCATTGGATACATTTTTTGTAAATACAATGTATTTTTAGTTAAAGTGATTCCAAATAAATTTCAATAGGTGGGAAGAAATGGCAGTGCTCGGCACGTAAGCCGTTTTAGTACAAAAGAAGTAAGTACTTCTTGACAAAAAAATAAAACTTTTTTAGAAGACACCTACAACGGATTCTCCCATTCCAAATATTCCAATGTCAGAGAAAGCTAGAGTCTGATCACGCGGACTTTGCAGTGGAATTATGGCAACACTGTTAACAATAACTATCAAAATCTCTGTGATTATCTTATTATTCTAATGCAGACTTTGCAAGTAAGTACAGACCAGTAAAGTAACTCTGCATTGGAACAATAACGACGATCATTACAGAGATTTTGATAGTTATTGTTTACGGTGGTGTTGCCAGAATTCCACTGCAGAGTCAGCGTGGTCACTCTAGCTTTCTCTGACATTGGAATATTTGGAATGGAAGAAAACGTTTTAGGTGACTTCTGAAATTTTTATAAAGAATGGTTTTTTTTGCCAAGAAGTACCTACTTCTTTTGTACGAAAACAGCTAACGTGCCGGGAGTACTGTCATTTCTTACCACCTATTTAAATGTACCGTGGTCAGACTCTAAGCTTCTGTTGTGATTATTAGTTCAGTCGTATGCTAAGATTGAAAAGTGAAGCATTTTTTATATATTGGGCGATATGTGCGAAAAACGACAAACAAAGTCATCTAAATAAATTTAAAAAAAAACCTGACGTAGTCGATCTAGCTCACCTGCGTGTTCCTGGTGAAGCCGTACCCTAGGAACCTCTCGTCGTGAGGAGGCACAGTGTCCGGCGCCACGTAGAACGGCTCGTACAGCAGCTCGAAGTTGGTCACATTGTGGCTGATATGCGCCTGCACACTCTCGTTGCCGCCGCTCGCCTCCCATCTGGGACATAGTCTTTATTAAGAAAACTGTTGATAAAACATCGATAACTACTACATTGAATTGTCTTACGCTCAAAATATAATTATCAGAACATGAATATGCCCTAGACAAACCCAACCATTTTCTTCGATTTAATAAACCGCTAGTCCTGCCGAAGGAAAACCGATATGTACCTAGAATGCTCCGTGAGGCTATTGAAATAAAATAAAAAACTAATTTTAATAGAGAAGATGGTCGGCAGCTACCACCTGTTTGGAACCCATTTCTAAAAATAATCAAGTCCCAAACAGCACGCAACACTGTAATAGATAGTGACATTGTGTGTGATTACTGCGTCCATCGAAACGATTTTAATTAATAAAAATTGTACGGTAGATTAAAATATATCTTTTTAGAAATATCTGTGAAGACGCTTGTCATCTTATTCTTCCTGCGAGCATGAACCATGCAAAGCTTTCGAAACGTCAGGAAAACCATTATCAGGTGAAAAGAAACAGTATAAAAGTAATCATTGCAAAGTTCACTCACCGAGAAAAGTTAGAAGCGTACTGGTTATAGATGAACACTTTCCTGTGGAATGGTATCGCTAGTTTACTTCTAGAGAGCCTAACCAGCTCTGACTTGTTAGCTGGGAACTTCGCGACTCTTCGGTCCAGCTCATAAGTAGGCACCACGTATGCACAAAGCGGACATTTAGGCGTAGTCGCAAGAAACTCATCTAAGGCATCCGCCATTCCTCTAGAAGGTACTATATCAACATCCACTAAGAAAACAAAAGGCGAGTGGCAGTTTTTCCTAGCTAAGTTCCTCATATGATTCTGAGGGTACGGGTGCCTCGCTCTCCACGCAACGGTGTCTGCCCTCCTCTCCCCAGGTGGCAAAGGATGCGCCTCACAATCCCGCGCCCATGCCGGCATTGTGCCGTGTAACCCTGGTCTTTCTGCTGGCATACAAATATGTAAAGCTAGTCTTGAATATATTTCTGGTTGACATCTAAACAACCAAGTAGAAAAAGCTCTTAACAGTCTCATTTCATCCCCAGCCACGAAGACAGCAACTGAAATGGGTCCTGTCCAGTGGGCTGCTATTCTTAGTAACTCGTGGAGTCTTTCTATAGAGCTCTGTGTTGCGAGGCAGACGCGGCGATTTGTGGAGATTTCAGGGTAACTGTCCCCGACTGCTGCGTAGTCGAATAACCTGAAGGATCTGCTTCCGTCCCATCTGCCTAATCTTAAGTCGAGTCTAGATATAGGGTCGTCATCTACGGCGGAGTTGGAGATGGGGTCCATGCAGGGCTCGCAGGTGGGCGGGTCGGAGGGCGGCGCGGTGGTGTGCGCGGGGCAGGAGGCGGGATGCAGCAGCCACATATTGGCGACGGCGTTGTAGACCACTAGCGCGACCGCTGCTGTTAGCACCAAGCCCCATTGGCACCGCCACCTCCACTGTGAAAAATTATATTTGTTACAATGACATTATCATTATGAATATCTGCAATAGATATGCATGGCTGCTTGCGCGTACGTAGCTGTGTAGGTACGGCTGTACCATCGACCATTCAACCCAATAGACACCTAATGTTGAATATAATGCGTACAATAAATTCTGTCAACTAGTTGAGGCTCATACTGCAAAACGATTGGCCCTACACTGAGGCAGCTATTAGGCCGGGACTCCACCAAAGCGGAGACGAAACGAGCGGAGAGAAGATGTTTTTTAAACAACCAATAGAATTGTGTTATTGACACATCTCCTCTCCGCTCAGCTTCAGTAGAGATCGCTGTGTGGAGATGTGTAATATTTGTATGGCGCGATGGAAGCGGAGATGAGAGCTGTGCGCGGACGACGCGCAGTGGAGACGAGAGATGGCATGGCCATACTACTTTTTTGTTTCTTACTATTTTAACACCACTTTAGTAACAATTTGGTATTGGGGATTGTGACTGACAAGATTGTGTGTGGGTGTAGACGTGACGCATTTCAAATTACTCCTGCCGTTCTTGTGATAGCGTGCGTAACCCTTTTATCTGTATTTTTTTTTCACGGCTTTCATGGCTGTCGCATATTTTTTTTTTTTTTTTACTTTTTATTCATATTTTAATGTCGCATATTTCGAAAACTTATTTTAATCCATTTTTCCTTCACATTCTCATATCTTATTCATTAATATACATTTTCTATTTTAATTAAAAATATTTTATTTATTTAAAAACATTTTTTTTTACCCTAGACTTTTTTTTATTTTTTTTATATGTGCTTTCTTATAATTATCTTTCTTTTTTTCTTTCTTCTTCTTTCAGATGTGAGCGGCGTGCAGTGAGTAGTTCTTCTTCTTCAAGTAAAAGAAGATACTTTTTTCTAATAATAGCGACATCGTCTACCTTTCGTGTCAGAATGCGTACTGAGCACTCAACGCCTCGCACCCGAGCTGAAAAACATCTCTTCTCGCACAGCACACAGCACACCGCACACATCTCTGCTTTGGTGGAGTCCCGGCCTAACTAACGCAGGAGTTTTGACGTGGTTGAAACTGATTTGAAGTTTTCATGTGGCGACTAGTGGTGAACTACAATAGTGCTATATTGATGTGTTAACAGACATCGGTTGCCTGTAATGAAGCATCTATGGGGTGTATGGTTTCGTGTGGTGCCGGACGAAAAGAATTGCACCACCCTATCTTCTCATGGGTGTCGTAAAAGGCGACTAAGGGATTCACCAGAGGACGAGCAGCGGCGTTCTCTGAGTATTTAACCAACCAACTGCGATCGCCGACCCGCCTGCCAAGCGTGGCGATTATGGCGTATACTTTTGGGGAGGCCTATGTCCAGCAGTGGACGTCTTTCGGCTGAGATGATGAATGATGATGATGGTCGATGGGCTATATAGTGTAGTGGACCTCAACTCTTATGAATAAACATTCCTCTTGGGTATACTTGTACAAACCCACCCAAAGACTAGTCCAGTCTGCGTAAGTATCCAGTAGCTATGTCAAGACAACGGTCAACAGTCCTTCAGTCTACTGATTATAACAAACTTCGATCAACGATCCGTCTGCCAATCGCTAAGGCCCGCCGCATATAACCCGGCCCCAGCACAGCACACGGCGTGGGTGGTTTTGTAAATGAAATAAAATGGATTTATTCTGCAAATTGGATATTATAATCACTTTTGCAAATCGGTTATTTTACAAACTAGGTGGCAATGGCGTCGTCATTATAGCCTTTATTTAATTAAAATAATAAATTATTAACCAATAAAGCATGATTATTACCAGTTTATCTCTCCTCGTCTTGCTCATTTGTCTTCGTATCCTGGATCTCATATATCATCTGGACAGTGTCAGCATTTTATTTATTTTCTTCGGTACTTCGCCGATCTGCTGGGAAAATGTAAACAATAAGTAATTGTCTGTTTGTTTGTTCGCATTACGCAAAAACGACTGAACCGATTTAGATGAAATTTAAAGGTAAACTTTGAAATAGAACGGCAGGCGACAGCTGCACGTGCAGTGCAGCAATTGCCGATTTCAAAGACAATACATGTCTTGTCTTTGCTTGCGTCAGTCGCCGCGCAGAGGGAAGACATCAGGACAGATACAGTACGTCTTGAAGCGTGTTACTTGCCGCGCGACGCCACGGCAACTGCAGCACCGCGTGTCGCGTGGTTCTAAAGTCATTTCATATGCAACCATAGTAACTACAAATGCCGCCTGCCGTCGCGGCAAGTGCAGCTGCCAATGCCGCCTGCCGTCGCGGCTGCTGCCACTGCCACCTGTCGTCGCAGAAAGTGCAGCAGCTGCCACTGCCTGCCGCCTGCTGCTCTACTCCAAAGTTTACTTTTACACACAGAAAGATCACGTCCTGCTTCGATCAACAATAGTACTGTTGATAAAAGACACAGTAAACTTAAAATAAAATACGGAAACTACGTACAAACCCTCGAAACGACGCACTCACGCGTCAACAAGGCACCTCAGCGGGTATTTGCACTGACAGCACTGCGATGACGTTAGGACGTACCTAGTTTCCGTACTGTATGTCATGTTTGCCAAACTTAAGTGGCAGTGGGCGGGGCACATTGCTCGCAGAACGGATGGCTGATGGGGCAGTAAAGTTCTGGAGTGGCGACCGCGTACTGGAAGGCGCAGCGTGGGTAGGCCCCCCACAAGGTGGACCGACGACCTGGTGAAGGTCGCGGGAATCCGCTGGATGCGGAAGGCACAGGACTGGTCGTTGTGGCGATGCTTGGGGGAGGCCTATGTCCAGCAGTGGACGTCTTTCGGCTGAAATGATGATGATGATGTCATGTTTACTGTGTCGAAGTCGTCCTGTATTATAATATAGAATACTTAGGATTGACATACCACTGGAGTCAGCTAGTAGGACCTAATGTAAAAATAAAAAAGAGAAAGTTATCTTATGACAAATGGGACACAATGCTTTTCGTAAATATGAATTTATTTATTTATTTTTGGCTCTTTTTATACAGCACCATCTAGTCCCAAACTAAGCAGAGCTTGTAGTATGAATACTAGGCAATGGATATAATACTTGTATACTTTTTTTTGTAAATTCATACATACATATAAGAAAGAAATACCCAGACCAACACGAAGATTTATGTGCATCACACAAATATTTGTGTCCTGTGGGAATCGAACCCACGACCTCGTTATCAGCAGTCCGACACTCGAACCACCAGACCACAGACGTCAAAGTTACATTATATTTTTATTATTCAAACGAACATACCTAATATAATATGTATTACAAATGGTACTACACTTAAAATAAATAACTAAACTTAAAAGAATTACTGCTATAAATTGATGGTGAAATGGATCGTTTTTTACAAAAGAACTATTTTTATAGCACACGAAATAGAATGCCAAAGGTACGAGACAACGAAAATAAACACAATAAAAACGGACAAAAGAAGCTGATCGGTTATCAAATAAAATCGACAAATAATTGGTGATTATTCAATGATTTTGCTTTTATGCCTTAGAAAAATAATAACGATAGCTTTTGATATGATAAATATTATTGTATCCTAAATGACTATGTATTTTTATACTGTAACGGCTGTAGCGGCTTTGCCCGCGTAAGTGTAATTTTTCTCATCGTAGTTTTAGGAAAAGAAAAATACGTACTTGAGTATTTGTGTCAAGTGTGTGTGACCCCAGGAAGATTTTTCATAGAAATTTACCACCCCTTTTTTACGCCCGTTGAGTTTAATTTTGGAATAACCTAAGGCGAAAAACGGCCACTTTTGGAATTTTTTACCCGACTGCGCCAGAAGGAGGGTTATGTTTTTCCAGTGTATGTATGTATGTATGAAATTCTCAGTAGCAGCCCGGAGTCTGGATTTGTGCCCGGTCAATGGCAATAGGCTCGCCACCTATTACATGGGACTATAACATAACTGGCGAAATGTGGGTGTAATATACACCTCTGCCTACCCCTTCGGGAAATACAGGCGTGATGTTATGTTATGTATGTATGTATGTATGCATGTATGTATGCATGTATGTATGTATATTTCTTTGGCACACTCTGTAGCCTTAACGGCTTGATGGATTTTAGCTTGAGAGGTGTCGTTAGATTCGTCTTAATTGTGAGAGTGACACTGAGTATATGAAAATTACAAAAAACTAAATGGCCACTTTTTGGCGCCATTTTAAATGTCTTCAAATATTTTTTTCCCTCGCAACCTATCGAGTGTGGTATCAAAATAAAGGGTTTAATAAATGGTTTATAAAAATATATACAACTTATATGTTTAAATGTAATTTGGAATGAGAAATGCTAAAAAACAACAAAATATTCAACGTTAAAAGTAAATTATATTTATGTGTGACTTTTCAAAAAAAAACATTAATAGCGCGATAAAACATGACAAAATTTAAAAAAAAAGTTAATTAAAAAAAACAAAAAACCCGACTGCAAATAAAAATAACTGAAAAGATGTAAACAAGACTTGTGTGGGTACCTTTAATGTGAAATTATCAAATCAACACGCAGTCGGAGGCTAGGTATGTTTTTGGTCATGAATTTCATAAGTAGATCATAGGTAACCTCCGCCTGCGTGTAGTTGCAGTCTGGTTTTTTTTTTTTTTTTTTTTTTTTTTTTTTTTTTTTTTTTTTTTTTTTTTTTTTTTTTTTTTTTCTATCTACGACTACAGCGAACTATATTTTACACAGTTAATAGTTTCTGATTAAACTACAGTACCAGCCCCCCTAACCAAGTTTACAGTCTACAATCGTCAACGCTATAGAAAACTATCAAAATGTATGGGAATGACATATCTCAACGAATGACTTTTTCGTTGTGATAGGTATGTCATTCCCATACATTTTGATTGTTTTCTATAGCGTTGACGATTATGGATTGTCAACTTGGCTAGGGGGACTGTACTTCAATTGTTAAAAACAAACCTTCGATACTGATGGGGGCGCCACTTGGCTGCTACATTACCCTTAAGTAAGAACAGTAAGAAGTGGTACATACATACATACATACATATTATCACGCCTGTTTCCCATTGGGGTAGGCAGAGACTATGGATTTCCACCTGCTACGATCCTGACACACCTCTTTCGCTTCATCTACGTCTATTAACCTCGTCATGCATGCTCGTCGGTTTAGAGAACTCTTAACCTGGCATTTTTTGAGAACATCCGCGATTTGATCGCGATACGTTCGCCGAGGTCGTCCCCTTCCAACTCTTCCATCCACACTCGCTTCGTATACTTGTTTCGTCAATCTCCTCTCGTCCATCCTCTCTATACGTCCAAACCATCTTAACATACCTTTCTCAATCTTTGTCACTACATCTTCTTTCACTCCACAACGCTCCCTTATCATGTTATTCCTTACTTTATCTCTCAAAGTTACACCACACATACTTCTCAAAGCTCTCATTTCTACTGCATTTATTCTGCTTTCATGTTTCTTCTGCCATACCCAACTTTCACTACCATACATAAGTGTAGGCACTAACACTCCCCCATGAACAGCCAGCCGTGCCTTTTCCGACACTTTGCGGCTGTTCATGAAGGTGTGTAGTGCCCCATTCACCTGATTACCAGCACTCACTCTCCTTTCAATGTCCTTCACATGCTTGCCATCTCTCGTAAACATGGAACCCAGGTATACAAAATCTTTCACTTGTTCCACCTTTTCGTCACCTATCAAAATATTGCACTCTGTCATAACTTCTTCCATTTCAAAAACCAAAATGTTTGTCTTACTAACATTAACTTTCATTCCTTTACTCTTCAAAGCACCATCCATAATTGTTACCATAATCTGTAACTCCCCCTCCAACGATGCAAGGATAACTTGATCATCGGCATAGAGGAGACATTTGACAAGTAACCCATTCATTTCTAAACCATTTTCACTCTCTTTCAAATCTTTCAAACAACTGTCCATGAATAGATTGAACAGCCACGGCGACGCTACACATCCCTGTCTCACACCCTTATCGATGCTGAACCAGTCAGAGTACTCGCCGTTAATCCTGACACAAGCGCTAGAATCCGCATAGAGATATTTAAGAAGGAGAATTGGGAGAGTAGAGTAAAGAGAACAGAGTAGTTAATACCCTCATGTGCCTATGTTCTCTTGATTAGGAAAGATAATATTTGTGATTCACAAATGAAATGAAATGTTTATTTGTACGAAACATGGTCCATACTGGTGTTACATAAATTTTAGTTCAGCCATACTATGTGGTATGATATACAACATGTAACAAAAACCCTGTTGTTCCTGTGAGCTACGTTACCAGAAGCGATATTCATACGTAAGGCCACAACTCATTTAGAAAACTCTCAATAAAAATAATAAAATTAAATATTAAATCAGTATTAAAAGTTACACTTTCAATTTACAATTAATAATGATTTAACATTAAATTAAAATATTTTTATTGATATAACCACTGAGTGAGTGAGTTTCGAGTGTTATATTCACTTTCAATTCACAATTAATAATGTTATAATATTTAATTTTATTATTTTTATTATGAGTTTTTCCAAATAATTTGTGTCCTTACGCATGAATATTGATCCCGATAACGTAGCTCACAGGAACAACAGGGTTTTTGTTACATATTGTATACTCATATACAGGGTGTAGATAATCGTTAAGTGTGACCAGCAGGCGAAGAATGACGTCTGTACACAAGGGTTTTGTCTACAAAAGAACTACTTTTTTCTTTTTTCAAATCTCTTGCCTACGGTGACCATGCTACGCCTGCAGGCGATTATTCCGTAAATATAAGATACATCAAAAAACTTTAAATTTGATTGAAAGTACGTTACCTAAAAAGTAAAATAACAAAGTCTGGTCCAACGTGCCAGTACACCTAACAACATCGTAAACCGAGTACTGTTATCATTACATCGATCGATAAGTTTATGAACTGTGTTATCTGCTATTCTCATCTAATCAGAACAAGGTACCTGTATGCGCTTCTAACGACTACAGTTCTACAAAAAGCACCTATATACATACAACATATCATTCATCATCATTCCAGCCTAAAAACGTCCACTGCTGGGCAAATGCCTCCCCCAAATGGGGGGATACAACATATAAGACAATAGAATCAAAGACACACAATCATAGCTCAAGAGCAATGAATCCGGGTCACTAACAAAAACTTTAATATCTCAGAAACTAAGAATGATAGATAGCTTATTCAAACTAAACTTAACTTACTTACTTACTTACTACTTACTACTACTACATACTACTTCTTTTACTTTACTTACTTTTAACTTTAATTAACTTTGTAAAGAGTTCTCATTTGACCCATTTACTTCAAAAAGCTTTACGGTACGCAATGTGCTAAACCTTGACTTCTTTAGAATGACTGAATAAGTAATATTCAAGTATTTTATGTAATATTTTTCAACTCTGATCAATTGTAGTTTTTGTGCTTGCTAGTGATCGTTATAATCAGTGTTAATTTATCCTATTACTATCCGTGGAAACCTGTAATTAGCTTAATGTAACCTATGCTAGCTGCTTATTAATTTTTATATAGCTGTTGGTTTTCCTAATTATAAATTAGATATAATAAATAATTATTAATAATTATTAATTATTATTATTATTATTTTTAGATTATTTATTGTTGTTTATAGACTTATTTATTATAAAAAATTTCTTCGAATAAGCTGTCATTCTTAGTTTCCCAATTAGTTTCATATTAAGGTTTATTTTGGTGACCCGGATTCATTGCTCTTGAGTGTATAGCGACAACTATCTGACGCTCGCAGCATCACTCACGCACGTAGTATGTTGATATAAAGTATACTACGTGTTAATCCAGGACATGGTCTATTTGTGTGCCAAATTTCATCAAAGTCTGTTCAGCCGTTTATGCATGATTGAGTAACAAATATTCAAACATCTTCGCAACCTTTCGCATTTACAGTATGTTTGTAGGAAGTGATTTGAGACTTGAGCTTTCAACTTGATCATCATCATCATCAGCCTGTATCAGTCCACTGCTAGACATAGGCCTCTCCAATAAATAGCACGTCGCTGACATCGATCCTCGGCCAATTTCATCCAGCTTCTACCAGCCACCTTGCGAAGATCGTCTAACGCTACGATTGCCGATTCGCGGTCTCCACTCAAGAACATGTCTACACCTAGGTACGGTAATCGGTTCTTCGGCTAATATGGCCCACCCACTCTATCTATTTCTGTGGCCTACCCATTACCACTTCAGCTTGCGCATCCTATGGGCTATGTTGATAAATTCAGTTGTCTGTCGGATCACGTGGTTATGGATCCGATTACGTCTAGATACCCTACCTTATTGCCTGGGGCACTCTTTTATCAGTGCCATGGGAAGCAATGCTAGATGTATCACTTTTAGGGTCTTGTACAATATCACATTGAAATTTTTGACCTACGCGACTTCTCAGACTTCAATCTACTCAGCCTCGGATCTAGGAGAGGACAATGACGTACCTACCTTTGAGACAGAGAAGCTAAAAATAAAAAGTTCATTGGTTTTAAATATGCTGAAGATTGAAGAACTGAAGAGAAACTTTGAGGAACTAATAAATGAAGAATTGTTTTCCCCCATGTCGAAATAAATACCAATAGTATTCGTGGTAAGAATAAGAGTAGGTTTGGTCTAGTGGTTGCAAGCGCGACTGCTAAACCTGGGGTCCTGGGTTCAATTGAGCAAAAAGTGTTATTTGGATTTTTCTGTCAAGTAAATTTCTCAGTAGCAGAGTCAGGAACTTGGCGGTGCTACACCCCCGTGCCTCGGAGAGCACGATAAAGCCGTCAGTCCTGGGGGTCCACTCTAGGGCATGCATTTCGAAATTTCGAAACTTCATAGTTTCGAAATTTCGGACCATATTTGCATGTTTTTCAATTTCGAAATTAACACCCCTACTTTCGAAATTTCGAAATTTATTTATTTAAAGACTATAATGTTAAATCGTCAATAGAACTCCCACATCTGCTCTAGATTAGTAACTAGAGCTTTTCCAGCAGCAGGCTGCATTTGAAAACGACTTAGAATCTTTATCAGCAGCTGAATTTATGACTTCCAAAGAACCCATTTTTAAATTAGTCAGAATTAACATTTCCATACAAGTTTACCCGTGATCTCTGAACATGCCCACTAAAATACAAAGAAATTTAACACGTATACTGGGTATACGAGCTGTTAACCAAAATCGTCACAAATTATCTCGTCAGAAGACTCCACTAATCGAAAGAAAACTAATAGGTTTAGAAGAGGCTACAGCATCGTGTCGGCATCAATCTGGACAAGACCAAAGTCATGTTCAATATGCATATTATGCATGTCGTGCCGAGGTTCGTTGAAGGTACTTCCCTCGAAGTTGTGCAGGTATCTGGGGTAGGTTATTCGGTTTGGTAGATACAACTTCAAATAAGTATCAGGCAGAACGATCCAGTTGGGCTGGGCAGCATTTCGCAAACTTCGCCTTCTTCTCTTCACCTAAACCATAATGTTTGAAAACAGAAGTCTTTAACCAGTACGTTCTGCATGTCATGGCCTACTGTGTCGAGACGTGGACGCTGACAGTTGAGCTAATCCACAAATTTAGACTCGCGCAGCAAGCTATACTTCTTTGAAAGATAAAATAAGATCCGAGACGAGATTATCCAAAAATGTACCAAAGTGACTGGACATAGCTTGTAGAATCAACAAGCTGAAGTGGCAGTGAATAAGTCCTTGAATGGAGATCTTCAAATGTAGGTTAGGACGCTCCCAATCAGGTGGACCGAAAACCTGGAATGGAATAAATGTGGAAGCGGAGGACCGAGTATTGTGGCGAATCTCGGAAGAGACCAAAAATGACCAGTAGTAGACAAATGGGTTGAGTTGGGTAGCATCGTAGACCATTCTTTTCGGAAGATTGGAAGAACGACTGAAGAGAACAATTAGCTGCTGTGTATTTGTGTACTATGAGAAGGCCTTCGGGCGATACTCTTTCGAAACTGTTCACTGATGACTTGGAGGACGTTTTCAAGACACTGGATTAGACGGGGAAGGGTTGTGATGGAAAAGAGGAGAACATTTCACGTCTCCACTTTGCCGATGACATTATTGTAATGGCAGTCTCTGAAACAGCTGAGCGAGATGCTACATAGCATATAGTATATAGTCATTTAGTGTATCAGTCTTAGTATTTTTTTTATTTTTTATTTATTTATAAAAGTACAGCCACATCACGTACATTAAAATAATCACTATACTCTTAACTAATCTGTAACTGCAGGGCAATTGTGTAACTGCATCGCAATCAACAAAATGTCCATTTTGACGTTTGAATGCGGATTTCAATGTTCATTGCTCCGTTTGTTTTGACATTCCGTCAAATTGACAACTACGTACCACGCAATGAATATTGCTGTAATTTCAAATGAAAGCTGATGTCAATGTGAATGCATTACACAATTACCCCACTGGTCTGATGTACATGACAATAACGGCGTACATAACACTTATAATTATTTGGCTATAAAGAGCTACATAATTCGCCAAAGAGAAGTAAAAATTTGAATTACACGTTACACAATTACATAATATAGGCAATACATAAAAACATACATACATTAAAACTAAAACAAATATAAACTGATTTTGATATTTTGATTCAGCCTGAGTATTCAGGCTAAATCAAAACATCAAAATCGGACTAAATCAAAACAAAACAAATAAAACCGACTCCAAAAACCTCAACTAAAAAGTATAAAATAATCATTGTATGTATTTTAAAATCTTAACATAAACCAAAATTTTGAAGGCGGCGCGTGATTTACCCTTTGCGTCATGTAAATATGATGTACAATCGAGAGCATATCTATAGTAAAAAACAGTTTATGCGCCGCCTTCAAAATCTTGGTTTATGTTAAGATTTTAAAATACATACAATGATTATTTTAT
Source organism: Asteroscopus sphinx (assembly GCA_949699075.1). Taxonomy (NCBI): domain Eukaryota; kingdom Metazoa; phylum Arthropoda; class Insecta; order Lepidoptera; family Noctuidae; genus Asteroscopus; species Asteroscopus sphinx. The sequence continues at coordinate 1,771,759 of OX453007.1, forward strand.
ACTTTTTAGTTGAGGTTTTTGGAGTTGGTTTTATTTTTTGTTAAAAAGTTTTTATTTCATACTTTTTAGTTGATAATTGCGAGGGTTGATTCATAAATGTTTATATAACCAATGAGTTTTTTTTATTTTTTATTAATATAACCTTTGTTATCCCACTGCTGGGCAAAGTCTCACTCATATTCTTCCAAACGTCCAATCACTATCGTAAAAAAAAAACACGCATATCGGCTAAGAATTCTCAGAAAAACGAACCAATGAGCAGATCATCTAGATATGCGAAGTTAAAATAAACTGATTTATTGAAGCTGGTTAAAAAACTGCTCAACCTAAGTCAATAAAATTTATATGGGACCACCGCGCGGGCTTCCTCTACCAAATAAAAAAACAACCACGTAAATCGGCCCACAAATCTCGGAGTAATCGGTGTACATCATCATCATCATTTCAGCCGAAAGACGTCCACTGCTGGACATAGGCCTCCCCCAAGCATCGTCACAACGACCGGTCCATACATGAAAAAAAAAAAAAAAAAAAAAAAAACAAAAAAAAAAAAAAAAAAAACCTGCCGAATACATAACCTCCTCCTTTTTTTGAAGTCGGTTAAAAAGCAGTGAAACCTTAGAAAGATTTTTTAAACATTTCCTAAATATCTATTACGAGTATTACGACGAGCTCTCAAGCTGATAAGATTTGTTTTTTTTTTTGAAACCCTGAAGTTAAATGAAATACGTCCAAATCGTGTATATGACTGGTTAAAGTTTTGTACTCATTGATGATTCTATGGAAGGGTGACTGCAGACCTAGGTTTGTTGTTATAGTATGAATCTGTACAAGACTATGGTAGACAAGATCATGTTCAAAACGCATGTTGCGCAGCGTGCCAAGCCCCATCGGTCTTCTTCAAAGAAACGACGCTAGAGGTTGTGCAGGAATTTGTCTACATAGGTAGTTAGGGACCTGTTATATTCAGGTTGGTAGACTAGTAGTTAGTTTATACTACTCTTGCCTGTCATTACTTACAATGCCGAGACGTGAACACTGACAGTCTGGCTAGTCCACAAATTCAAAGTCGCTCAGCGGATTATGGAGCGAGCTATCCTTGGAGATTCTTTTAAGGATAAAATTATCCGAAAGAACCAGAGAGTAGCATAGGCTGTAGATTTAGCAAGCTAATGTGACAATGGGTAGGCCAGTCTACCAAAAGATCGATGGCTGTTGGAGCAGACGAATCTTTGATTGAATACCGCAAAAACGCAGCGTTGGGCGCCCTCCAGCCAGGTGGATCGACGACCTAAAGTAGGTAGCTGGGGTGGACTGGATGGAAAAGATAAAGGTTATTTTGTTGTGGAGCAACTTAGGAGCAGCCTTTATTCAGTAGTGGACTGCGATAGGCTTAGTTATTAGGTGTTTTAAACATTGCCCACAATTTCGAAATTTCCAAACTGATGAGGCCAATTTCATAAGCCAATTTCGAAACTGAAAATGTATGAAACTGCATGCCCTAGTCCACTCGCATTTCACAAACGAAGTACAAACTTTCGTTTCGAATGATATCTACGCAATAATGATAGGCACATAAAAAGGCACAATAAAGATATACTACATACATATAACCGTAATCGGAGATGAGAAACAAACGTCAAAACAAGATCATCGCATGCGGTGAGGGAACGATGGTTGACCGGCAACCAATGATGCCGAATCAATGATGATGGTGGAGTAGCAAATTGTGAGATAATATTATCAAACGCGAATAGATCCTCTGCGCCTAATCTCTCTCCAGTCGTGTTGGATTGCCGTCTCATCGGATTATAAGAGTGAGGGAACAGAGAGTACACCTGTGTTTGCGCACACACTTTTGCCCTATAATGTGTCCCGCGCAGATGGGTAGTCTCCGTTGAGATTGGCTGTCGTGACTGAAATTCGGCCAGGAGGACAGTATTATGGCTTACAGTAAATAGTTACTGTAAGCCTGTAAAATCCCACTGCTGGGCAAAGACCTCCCCCTTGATTTTCATGTCATGGTTTTGCGTTATTATTGATACAATCAGTCGATACAATGTTTATCTAGCTCGTCCCACCATCGCTTTCGCGGTCTACCTCGACACCGCTTCACTGTGTCGCGAGATTCCTGTTTTTTTTTAAGTAAAACTTGCGCACCCTTGACTTGGGGAGAAAGCTGGTGAATGCGTTACAAAAAGTGTGAACGAGCGATGCGAACGGATGTTGAGAGGGATATATAAGTTAAGGAAGATAGAAAGAGAGAGTAACGTTTCGTACATTACTGTAGGGGCAAGAGAGAGAGAGGTGCGAGCACACATTTTCTTTATCTCTTTCTCTCATAGTCAGTACTGCTTTACACACGCTTGACTTGGGGAGTAAGCTGGTGAATGCGTTACGAAAAGTGTGATCGTTTTTTTTTTTAATCATATTTTTTTGTGAAGTTTTACTTCGGTTGTATGGTCTAAAACACACGTTTTATTTAATATGGTGATATCTGTATCAATCCAGAGCCCCAGAAGCTAAATAACTACGACCCTGACTCCAAACGTTCTTGTTTCTAGAGCAGAAATAACAGCTCGAAATCAGAAAGTTATTATTGATTTTATGAAAATGTAATTAACCTACCTAGGTTTATTGGCATGGAGTTATCGGATGTGACATAAGAACAGCGATCGTGCGCGCGACTCCCGACTCACGAGTCTGTCATCATCGGGCGATGGCTCTGTAGACACGGTTGTTGCAGTACTGATGTGCGCACGCGCCGCGGACTTTATCGCTGTTATAGGTACAACATAATATTGTTACCACAATAACTATTACAGATTTTCTCAAAGCTATTGTGATGGTTGTTTCTTCATAAACTCAGCCTATTGCAGTCCACTGCTGGACATAGGCCTCTCCCAAATTTCGCCACAACACTCGGTCCTCTGCCTTCCGCATCCATACCCCCCCAGCTATTACTTTGTGAGGGTTGTTTACCAGGGTTAATTTCTCCAGCTAAACTATGGCACCTATGGAGTTTCTTCCGTTAATAGATTTTCCAGAGAAGACCCCAGTGACCAACATAGCTTGCAGGATCAGTAAGCTCAAGGGGCAGTGGTCTAGACATGTCTTTTGAAGGACCGATAGCCGTTGGCCAGAGCTAGTTAATTCTTGAGACCTAAGCCACACTGACACTTATTAGTGACACTTAGTGACCTTGAGTCACTAAGCTAAAAAGGCAAGGAAATCAGTGTCTTACTAGCTGTTGATCTAATGAACAGTATCGTAATCGTAACTCATCGACATAAAAAACTGTTGATAAAATTACTTGTTGATCTAATGAACCAATGATATTTAAAAGTATAGATATGTCATACCCTAACAAAACCAACGAAAAATATGTTCCGTACACAGCGGCAGCACAATACACATAAACTATTGCAAAGTAAGTATTTTAGGTACTTTAAGTTAGTTTCCCGTCATAATTAGTACACTTTATGTACACACATGACGGCATTTTGTTTTTTTTTGTCACACGTCACGCTCGGCACCTTGCTTGACGGAGACCAGTAACAAAATGTCCCAATTAGGACGTTTTCGAGTCTTCAGATTGCGCGCGCTACAACATATCTGTACTTTTTAAAATATCATCGTAATGAACCATTGATGTAGTAACTTGCTGCTGTAGTAAGTCGTTGACGTATTAACTTATTGATTTCGTGGTGTTGATCTAGTGAACGTTGATCTAGTGAGTGTTGATCTAACGTAGCAGTCCCTGTTGGCACTTGGTGCAATGTGCCTACCTAAGTGTATTTTACGAAACGGGATTTGAACCCGAAATATTCATGCAAACATCAAACTCTTCGCTGCTGCGCAAGGTAACTCACCAAAAGGATGTAAGTGTTGCTAGATTCGTAACTTTTATCTCAGGTAAAGTAAAAAAAAAAACACAAAAACAGAAACATGTTTTATTCCATACTAGGTATCTGTCTCTATGTACTCTAGAAGACCTATCCGTGGAGGAATCTCAAGAAATAGGCACAGTTTTTTTTTTTTTTTATTTGATCACAGGTACAATTTCATGATTTTATTGATTCCTTCGTCTTCAGCCCTTGCTATTTTTGTACCGTCACGATAAAAATAATTCTGTAATAATTTGGACATATTCACGAGTAAGTAAGGTAAGGTAATATAAATAGCTGTTAGTTTTCCGTACCTACTTCAGATAAAATTATGTTTGAGAACGAACAATTGCATGTTGGTTTTTATTTTTCTTGTTTTGCAAAAAGCAAGAGTAGACCGATGACAGGAAGAGTGCTACTTAAAAAAAATGCATCATTAGTTAACTACCAACTTAAAAATGAGATAACTAATAATAATCTCTTTAGATCTTAAATACTTACATAGGTATTTTAAAATAAACACAATAATATTTTTATGAACATTACTACACTGAATAAACTCCTTATTTTCATGAACACAAATTACACTTCCAAAAATACACGCACTGAATTATTAATAACAACTGCATTGAACCTTTGAGGTTATTGTTCGAAATACTTTTGATGAATTAACCTGGAAACTAAACCACACTGTACTTCGATATTATTTTATGAATATAATGTTAATTAAAGTGGTAAAATTCTTTTGTTTTAATTAGTAAATAACACAAACAGAGGGGCCGTGGGTGGTGAAAAATTATCACGTTTGCGCATGACGGGGATACAGACATGCGCAGTGGGATGTGGGACCCTCGCAAATATTAGGTATACATTCACCTGGGTACACATAGGTATCGTGTAATCCTGGGAAAAGGCCACCCTCCATTTCCTCCACTTTCCGCTGCAGTTTTTATGGAATGTTTCAATGCCTTCTCCGACGTGGCCTGCTATAGCCCAGTTTCTGTCTCAGAGAACCAGTCCTCCCGGCATACCGCAGGTGCAATATAATAAAAACCGTACCTACTTACAGTTTTACACAAAAAAAAAACATTTTATTTATTTTATCAGCCAGATGATGTAGGTATTTTCACTGTTAATTATATGCCAAGAAAATAAGCTGTGACATTACTGTATCCTAAAAGGAGAACATTCAGCGTTCATACATTTTTGGGCGTTTTCTGAAAGTGCCGGCCAGAAAAATAAAATGCTATAGTTGTCATTATAGCACCAAAGCTGTAGGGTCATTTTGTGACCAGCTATACGAGTTCGAAAAATAAAATAAATCATACGAGTTTTCGTCATTTTGAGCACCAATTGCTCATTTGGAGAATTTGTTATTATAGCACAAAAGCTATGAGTTATTCTGTGACATTTTCTACAAGAGCTTGTCATTTGGCACACTTTTCACTATGGCACAGTTTTGGTGCCATAATAATTATTGCTACAAATGACCAGTGCTAACGATTTATAGCATTATTTTATTCTGGCTGACTTTCAAAAAAGGCCCAATTTGAATGATGTCCTTTAAAAAGATGTGTAATAATTATATTCTTTAGTTAAAGTTAATTAGTTTTTTGTTACTCTAACATAGAAGAGACGATAGTTCAGCGATTGGCTTTTAACGTTACAGGTTCAATTCCTGCACGGCACAAACATACATACATATTATCACGCCTGTTTCCCATTGGGGTAGGCAGAGACTATGGATTTCTTTCCACCTGCTACGATCCTGACACACCTCTTTCGCTTCATCTATGTTCATTAACCTCGTCATGCATGCTCGTCGACTTACGGCCAAAATTAATATCCAATCTATCCACGATTTACCCTACTAGAGATAGAAATGTGACGTATTTTACTTAGCTTATGTCAAATTCCCATCTCTAGTAGGGCAAATCGTGGATAGATTGGATATTAATTTTGGCCGTTAGAGTACTCTTAACCTAGCCTTTTTGAGAACTTCCGCGATTAATTGGATACGGTAGGTAGGTACTTTCACCGAGGTCGACACCCTCTAACTCTTCCATTCATTCTCGCCTCGTATTCGTATACTTGTTTCGAAGAATTGCCAAACTTAGGTAAGTGGGCGGGGCACATTTCTCGCAGTACGAATTGCCGATGGGGCAGTCAAGTTGTGGAGTGGCGCCTGCGTACTGAAAGTCGCAGCATGGGTAGGCCCCCCACAAGGTTGACCGACGTCCTGGTGAAGGTCGTGGGAATCCGCTAGATGCGGAAAGCGCACCGGTCGTTGTGGCGATACTTTGGGGAGGACTATCCTATGTCCAGCAGTGGACGTCTTTCGGCTGAAATGATGATGATACCTACTTGTTTCGTCAATCTCCTTACGTCCATCCTCTCTATAGATACCCGAACCATCTTAACACAGCTTTCTCAATCTTTGTAACTACATCTTTCACTGCACAACGCTTCATTATCACGCTATTCCTCACTCTACCTCTCAACGACACACCACACATACTTCTCAAAGCTCCATTTCTGCTGCATTTAGGTATTCTATTTTTATATTTCTTCTGCCATACCCACCTTTCACTGCCATACATGTGTCGCCATCAACACTCCCCCATGAGCAGCCTTTTCCGACACTTCGCGGCTGTTCATGAAAGTTCACCCCATTCACCTGATTACCAGCTCTCACTCTCCATCCAATGTCCTTCGATGCTTCCCATCTCTTGTAAACATAAAACCCAGGTAAACAAACTGTTTCACTTGATGAATCTTTTCGTCATCTATTACAATATTGCACTATGTCATAAATTCTTCCTTTTCAAAAACCATAACTTTTGTCTAACTTTCATTCACTTTCACTCCCTTACTCTTCAATGCACCATCCATAATTGTTACCATCTTCTGTAACTCCCGCTCCGACACGGTGCAAGAATAACTTGATCATGACAAGTAACGCATTCATTTCTAAACCATATTTACTCTCTTTCAAATCTTTCAAACAACTTTTCGTGAATTCTGTTTCTTAGAGTGTTAATATGTATTAATGGTGGATTATTAAATGTTAAGTGCTCGTTAACGTGTAGGTACATACCTACAAATGTGCGGCTGTGTGGGTAAATGGTACAAAGTTGAAAAACATGACTTTCTTATTTTCTCATCATCCCATCAGAAACCTAGTAACGTAGTGATTTATATTCTCTTTGTATATTAAAGTTTCCATCACTTTACTAGCGTGCGTGAGTAAACTAAAGACTTGGCTGGAAGGTCTAAGCAACCAGGCCATAAAACTACTCACAAAACAAACAAATCGTGACATTGACATATTGTCACTTTTCTTTTCTTTTGAATAATTCACATAAATAACATAACATCACGCCTGTTTTTCCCCGAAGGGGTAGGCAGCGGTGTAGGTATAGTACACCCATATTTCGCCAGTTATGTTATAGTCCCATGTAATAGTGAATAATTCAGAGACGAATAATTGCTTTCATCAGTGTTGCAAAGTTAAGCAATTTTTCGCCTTTGAGGCTATCTCGAAGGGTGTCGCGTCAGTCCGTCGGGGCGTCCAGAAATTGCTATAGGTGACTGGTCGCCATTTAAGTTACTTCAGAAAAAAAAATTGGGCGACCTTTTCATCTATTGACATATTGTTCGTATCGTTTTCAGCCTGACAAAGACGGCTATAAACGGAATTACGGAGCTAATTTTATATCTCTGTCAGTATTTTTTATGTCTGTGTTTAATCATGCAAAAATATGCCAGTAAATACTTTAATTGATTTAAAACGAATAAGACTAGCCAAAGTTCTGCCAGAAAATAGATTTTATAGTTTCTTGTAATGCATGTCCAGTAGCGCCCTCATTGTGTATACTTACCCTTTTATGCCAAACTGTAACATTGTTTTCGATTTTATCCTGCTAAATTTTTTTTTTTTTTTTTTTAAATTGCCTTTATAGTCTATTCGACTTTCAATTAGGCGATATTAGGCTACTTAACAAAAAAATATTTGGCAAATTTAGGCTACTTGGCGACTTGGACCGGGCTTGACTTGGCAACACTGTTTGACGTTTGACATTGTTGGTGGTTGGCGGGAAAATTCGTAAAAATCGTGTTGTGGATTTTTTATTATTTTCCAAATTTTGTGTTTCTTCGAGTGTTAATGTGTAATAATGGTGGATTATTAAATTTTAAGTGCTTTTTAACGTGTACAAGTGTGGATAAATGGTACAAAGTTGAAAAAAAACTTGTCTAATATAATGTTCAATGATTACGACTGAAGGCCATGTATCCATGGTCATAAATAAATTTAAAAAAAAAATGGCATTGTTGTCAACAAATGTCACGAACAGACTGCGCATTTTTGCGTTGTAAATTATAACCTTAATTTTAATAAGTCCAAATGGTCCAAAAACATTCTTATAAATAAATAATATCATTATGTTTCAAATACCGGCCTGGGAGGATGATGTACCGAAAGGCGACACCTCATTTAAGCAAAATGTTAAGGTATGTTGGCTGCTAACACTTCTTCAAGATTTCTTAATCAATAATATTAGCTGTGCACGTATGTTATTTGTTATTTATTTTATATAAAAATGCTTTATGTGAAACCCAGGATGAATCTATCTCTGTGCCAATAACGCTCAGACGATACGTGGACGTGTCCACAGTCAACACGTAGATGTAATTTTAGTCCTAAAATACTACTACAAAAACATTTTTATTACAGAAAAAGGATAAGACCCTAACCAATAATAAAACAAAATCATCAAAACCCAAACATAAAGAAAATAACAACAATTCTACCACAATTAATAGTGTCAACAATATGTCAAGGAAACGTAAACTTGAAAACAAAATAATAATCAATGCAAAGAAAGACAAAATCATCAACACTAAAAAGAAAAGGCCGGTAGAAGCAGATGCTATACCAGAAACACAAAACTTTGATGAAATATTACTGAATGCTAAAAAGAAAAAGTTCAATGAGGTCATAGAAAATGATGACCAAGAAGACTTGTTGTTTACTGAAAACAAACAAAGTAAAGGAAAGAATAAGAAAGCTAAAAATAGTTCAAATAATTTAATTGTAAATAATAAGAACACAGAAAATGTAATAAAGATAAATAATAATATTAATAGTAAAGTAAATGAGAATATTAAACCAGTTGACACCAAGAAGGCTAGATTGAAAGCTTTACTAAATGTTAAAAGTCACAGAAGTCGTATAGATATTACTAAAACTGGTAACAAGCTCAGAGACAGAATGTTGGAAAGGTTAAAAGGTAAGTTTCTTTTTCAGCTATGTTTTTATATTAAAAATACTAGCTACTTGACACATTATCATTAATATCAGATTAATTTGAGAACTCCTTTGCAGCAAAACACTTCCCATGAAAGTAAATAACTTTTTGCAGAAATCAGGTCCAGGTTCATCCAGCCATCTCTATGATATCATTCTCCCAGCATTTAAATGGTTTCCTTCTGTTTCTTTGTGTTCTCTTGCGTACCATGATGTAATAATTTTGCTCCATTCCTTGGGCCCCCTTAATATAAATGGAAGTCCATTTGAGTATTTGTATTGAATAGGTTACATCAGCCACCTTTGTCCATTCTCGAGATACTTCATGCAAAATGCATAGTGGTATTTATCGTCATTGGGCTGTATTTGGACTTAACATGCTTTACTGATAATATCATAAATTCTTCAAATAATACTCATCATCTCAGCCGAAAGAAGTCCACTGCTGGACATAGGCCTCCCCAAGAATCGCCACAACGACCGAGCCTGCGCCTTCCGCATCCAGCGGATTCCCTCGACCTACACCAGGTAGTCGGTCCACCTTATGGGGGCCTACCCATGCTGCGCCTTCCAGTACGCGGTCGCCACTCCAGAACTTTACTGCCCCATTGGCCATCCATCCTATGAGCAATCATGTAGTACTAGTCAAAAAAAGGTTTTATTTCCTACTAGCTGTGCCCGCGACTCCGTCCGCGTGGATGTCGGAAAATAACAACGTGTCATAATTATGAACATAATATCTTCAAATATATACATATAAGCGCCTACACAGACGATTACACTATTTACCGACCATACTATATTTTGTTTTTACAACCAACCGGCTAAGGTGATGGAATTTCATGGAATTAGCCCTAAACTCCCTCATTCTGAGAAGACGCTCGTGCCCAGCAGTGGGAAGTAATTGGGCTGATTATGTTATTCTATAACACTAACCACATCTCTTCTTATGCTGAGAAGAGGCCCGTGTCCAGCAGTAGGACTGTAATGGGCTGGTAATGTTATGTTATTCTAGAATACTAATAATATCCAGTCCATTAACTCTTCTCATTTTGAGAAGAGGGCCATACCCAGTAGTGGGACAGTAATGGGTTGACTACGTTATGTTATTCTATATTTTCTAGTTTCTTAACTCTTCTCGTTCCGAGAAGAGGTCCATGCCCAGTAGTGGGGCAGTAGGTAATGAGCTGATTATGTTATGATAATCTATTACATTAACAATATTCCTTAACTCTTCTCATGCCCAGCAGCGGGACAGTGATGGGCTATGTTATGTTATTCTATATTTTCTATAATACTAACAGAATCCAGTTGTATTTTTAGGAACCTGCAACCTGCATCCAACCAACAATCATGACCTTTACTTTGTATGCAACTTAATACAATAGAGGGGTCAAGCTGTATCGCTGGATCTACTCAACCGATTGAGATAAAACATACCCTATATTTTAAGTTAGACTAATACCAATACAAATGCTAAGTTTCATTACGATCCGTTCAGCCGTTTTCACGTGATGAGGTAACAAACAGACAGACAGACAGACAGACAGACATAAATTTTTTAAACGATTGATTCGTGTTCTATAGCTTATTTCTAGTCCCCCTAGCCGGTTTTCGCGAAAAAAAACTCAATGTACAGACTTTTCGACCTTTACAGTTTTATTATAGTATAGATTTAAAACTTAGTTTTGCCACTGTCACTAGTAAGTGAATTTACAGACAACAATTTGCACAAATAGATACCCAGCCTGAATTATAATTAGACCCAACAAAATATTTGTTCCATGCGGACATCAATCACAGAACATTTTGCATCGCATCCGAGCTCAGCTGAGCCACTGCACCAATCATGTTTTCAAATATTATTTTTGATTAAAATAAAACCTGAGAGTTCGGTCATGTCACAATACTTTGTGGTGGTACATTTTGTCAACAAAATCCCTTGTACGAATCCTGCTACATTACATGCACCTACTGCTGCTATCGGACATTGAGTGCAAGTGATTTTAACCTTAGTGGTGGTTCACTAGAAAGATTTCTGACTGTACTCCAGGGATGTTTTTAAGTGTTTTATTCATTTACAGCTGCCCAATTCAGGTATTTAAATGAGAAGCTCTATACATCATCCGGGTCTGAAGCCCAGCAGTTGTTCCAGACCGACCCATCTGCCTTCGAGACCTACCACCAGGGATACCAGCTGCAGGTCAAGAAATGGCCTGTCAACCCACTAGATGTTATTGTCAAAAAGATTATGAAAATGTAAGTTCTAACTCTACTCCACTTCAATATGTTCAAGTATTTCCCCTGTTAAGTTAAGGCTAAAACATCTCCCATCTGTGAGCACGCAACATTTTAAAGTGTAAAATCTACCACCTACTACTCATGCAGATAATTATAAGATTGAAAATGGCGACACTTCTATTGTTCTATGTGCCTCTCGCTCACACAATACAGTATGTGTAAGCGAGAGGCAAATACAAATTCCGCTATTTGGAATCCCATTATTTATCTGTGTACTAACATAGTTCACAAGTATTTTGATAGTAATTTCAGAAGTTTGTTATTTGTAATAGGCTCAAAAAATTAAACTGACAATTTTGTAATTTCATAAACTGTTTCACTATTAGTTAGTTATTCTATGCTATTGGGCAAAGGACTCCCAAATATCCCTGTCACAGATTTTCGCATATAAATCTTTACTGAACAAAAACTATACTAAACTTGAACCAATTACCGTTTCCAACAGGCCCAAAACCCATACAATAGCAGACTTGGGCTGCGGCGAGGCTGCTTTATCCCAGCGGATCCCTCACAAGGTGCGGTCCTTTGACCTGGTAGCCACCGCACCTGGAGTGGAAGCCTGCGACATGGCGAGGACACCAATGCTGTCTGCCTCCATGCATGTAACTGTCTACTGTCTAGCACTGATGGGCACCGATCTGACGCAGTATTTGGTGGAAGCTAACAGAGTCTTGAAGATGGGGTAAGATTTACTTCTCTCTGATTCTGTTTTGTTTGGCACTTCAAACGCGTAAACACTAGAGTTATAACTTATTACCTGCCCACACTATTTGAATGCGAATCTTTGTATGAGGATCTGACATAACTGTATGACTAATATTATTAGATATCATGGGATATTTAGCAAATGTACCTAATTAAGTATTTTTTATGTGCACCTACCGCATGTCGTCTTGTTGTGGCAATAAATAATTTTTCTTTCTTTCTTTCTATATAAATCACTTTCTTCAAGTTTCCGATATTATGTTTGGAACAGAATCGAGTAGTGAGTGACTTAAGTGATAGTGGTAGCGGCACCCAGCGCACTAAACGAAAAAGGAAGAGGGTAGATCCAGTAGATTGGTTTATCTGCTTATAAACACCAAAGACCAAAGAGAATGTAATACCTATCCCCACAGAGTACATTATTTATAATTTTTATTTTATCTTGTGCAATAAAGAGGATTATTATTATTTGCCTACACGTGACCATGGCGGCCTCTTGTGACAGTGCGGAAATTCGAACAGTGATTTACACGGTAAATATCTGTAATATCTAATAATATTAGAGTATAATTACAACTATGATTTGGCAGCATCATCTGTCTATGTACACTCAACCAAACGGAATCATGACCCACCATAAGCTTAATTTTCTACAAACAAACATTCTAATACATCAACTCAGCCTATCGTAGTCCACTGCTGGACATAGGCCTCTCCCAAGTTGCGCCACAACACTCGTTCCTCTGCCTTCCGCATCCAGTCCCCCTCAGCCACGTTCTTCAGGTGAGGTTTCTTTGAAGAACAAAATCCGTAACGAGATTATTCGGAGAAGACCGACATAACTTGTAGGATCAGTAAGCTGTAGTGGCAGTGGGCTGGCCATGTCTGTCGAAGGACCGATGATGACCGCTGGAGCAGACGAGTCCTTGAGTGGAGACTGCGAATCCGCAAACGTAGCGTAGGGCGCCGGGCCCCCGCCGGGTGGACCTGAAGAACATTCTAATACAATTAGGTCGAATTTCGCTTAAAGATATTTCCCTGGCATCAAACTTGTTATCAATTTTATTGGGCAGTGACAGTTAGTTTACCAATTTCTTTTAATTTGAATAATATTCTTCTGGAATTGAAAGAGTTAGCATAGGTTTATGAAAAAATATATTTGTTTACTTCTTTTTTATAGGTAAACTATGCGTAAAGACAGTTAATTCGAAATTCAAAACATAATTCTAGCTTTATCAAAAACGTTACTTTTTATCAAATTATTAATCTATTGCATTTAATAACAGCTCAAAATTGCATAGACCTCTGACCCGTATTAACGCAGTTTCCTAAATATTAAAAACGTCCTAAGTGCAGCACGATGCTAATAAGAAGAAAATTTTACTGTTTTGACAATTTTCATACGAATTATCTGCTGAGTGGGACATGATTCCGATTTGTTGACTGTACCTGTAGTATAAAACTGATCACCAAGCTATTGTGGCAGACTAGTTTAAAATGTTTGTAACATAACATTAATTAAATCGCCACATGAAATCCAGGACATCGCGATAACTCAATCTACATTTTGTCCACAGTGGCCACCTCCTAATAGCCGAAGTGGAGAGTCGTTTCGACAAGGTAGAGAACTTCGCGAAGGAAGTAGAGAGGCTCGGCTTCAAACTGAAACAGTTGGACAAGAGCAACAAAGTGTTCTTCTTCATGGAGTTTACCAAGATCAGGGAGCCGCCGGTCAAGAAGGCTAAGCTACCAGTCTTGACGTTGAAGCCATGCCTGTATAAGAGACGATAAATAAAATTACTGTGCAGTATGTTTGGTGTTTTTTTTTTTCTTACACATATATACAGCTATAATAAAACAAGTTTAACCGGATTACATCGCGTAAATTATTAAAATTGGTTGTTTGGAACCTAGTTCTAAAAATAATCAAGTCCCAAACAGCATGCTACACTGGGAAACTTAATGTCACTGTTTAGTGACTACTGCGTGAATCAAAAAGATTTTAATTCGTAAAAAAATGTACCTACGTATTTTTTTATTACATCTGTAAAAAAGATTGACATCTTACGGCCAAAATTAATATCTAATCTATCCACGATTTACCCTACTAGAGATAGGAATTTGAGATATTTTGTATGGAGCTTATGTCAAATTCCTATCTCTAGTAGAGCAAATCGTGGATAGATTGGATATTAATTTTGGCCGTTAGTCTTCCTGCGACCACGAACGCTTCAAACCCTACAATTAAGTAAGTAGGTTCTTTCCTCGTAGTTCAAACCTGCAAAGCTTTCGAAACGTCATGAAAACCTATTTTAATAATATACGCAATGAAATCCAGTTGAACTTGTTTTATTATGTGTTAATGCGGAAAGCGCAGGACCGGTCGTTGTGGCGATGCTTGGGGGAGGCCTTTGTCCAGCAGTGGACGTCTTTCGGCTGAAATAATGATGATCATGAATTTCGATGATGTAGTGATCTCGAAAACCTAATAAATTATTATACACAACTGTGTAGAGAAAACCACAGTCACTTTAAAAATAATTTGGTTAACTCCAATCCACACGAAATAAAACAATAAGGTTAATAAAAAAATATGCTTTTATTTACAGTTTATTTAATAACAAAATTTATACATCTAAGCAAATTCACTTACATAGTTTCAATCATTTGGTTACAAAATCATTATCACAGCTATAATATTCAATTCATTAAATCAGAAAAGCAACTCCATCAGACATTATCATTATTTCGGTCTATACAAATCCTATCAAAAAGGACGGAATTGAACTGGAAACATGGACAATATTTCATTAGTCTCGAGTTGCCTGCTTTAATACAAATGAAGCAAAAACACTATTATTAAAATATACTTTGACTTTATAACTCAAATCGATGGCGATAATATCCTTATAAGTACATTTGAACATTGAAATCACTGCTACTCTTAGTACATTATTTATATTAATTATACCTAACAATCTTTTATTCACTAAATATTTCGAGATTCTGGAGTCTAATTAAGATGGTGGCACTCATGGTATAATAACACCAGGTATTCTCTTCCCGCAATGACAGCGCGATGCCTCCAAGCTACGTCACGATCAGTGCTGCCATTGATTGATATCTTCAATATACTTAAGGAGATTTTTGTTCATAATGAATAAAAAATAAATTCCTAACTAGCCTAACTATTTGTTATCTCGTGTTATTCATCTAATTAGTTAATAAAGGAAACTCTATTAAATTACTAGTTAAAAAGTGATTCTTTATAGAAGAAAGTAAATGAAAAAATGCAATTTGCTCGGGTAATTTATTTTCACAAAGTGGCAGCACATCAAACTGACAAGTGTAACGCTAACAGCCCGCTATTGGCTCCACGGCCGATGACGTAGTACGGAGGCATCACGTGACCTAGCTGTCACGGGAAGAGACTACCTGGTGTTATTATACCATGGTGGCACTGTAAATACCACAGGTAAATACCAACAATCACAGCAGATAACATTGTGATTTGACAGTTATTTGGTTTAAGGTGCTGCATTGAATTTGCAACCGTCTCTTTCTAACATACGGCAAATTGCGCGTGTGAGAACAGAGCGGAATCGCGCTGTTTTGATGTTTTTTTATTTTTTTGCAAATATCTTAGCGAATAAACATTTAAATAAAAATCTGTTACACCAGAATTTAGATATGTACAAGATATATCTTATTCATTTCACAGAATTTCTAAATGCAATGCGAAATAGTGCAAAAAAAGACTTTACTTTGGAATATAAACCTATCCAGCAAATTTAATTAAATCGTGTTTTCTCTATACCAAAATCTAGTAAATATAATGAAAAATCTTAAATATGAAAATTATATCAACGTCGTATCCACAAACGAAAATATTTTGATTCTAAACTCCCTATTTTTCCCAATGCCGCCCCTTAAAGCCTTTCAGAAATCGGAGATTAGAGTTTAGACATTGAGCTCTTCCATAACATCTTCAGCTTCAGCTCTAAGATTCTCCACTTTTTCTATTAACGTCATCTGCAATTGTAATGGACATGCATGTTATGTCTTAATCTTTTAAACATGATAAATACAGTAATGGTGACGATTCTCTTGTACAGTCGTCCACACGTCAGTGGTAACGCTAGAATTACTAAAACCCTTCATCATCATTATCATTTCTAACCTATCTTTGAAACTGTTACCACTGACGTGGGTTGACTGTGTAGGTACACCGAACTTAACTAATATTAACCACACTTTCTTTCTTCCTAATAGATTCATGTTGAAAAAATATCTTCTATCCTTTTCTAATGTTTTTTATTAGAAAGAAAGCGTGATAGTTTAGTTCTTTATCAATAGAGTCAGTAGCAAAATCACAGGAAAGAAGTTGAGACGATGTGTAACTCACTCTGGCTGCACTGATCAGCTGGTTGGCGGCCGTCCTGGACAGATGCGACACGTTGGCCACCAGGTCCTCCACCGAGGCTTTGGCCAGGTCTTCTATGCGCTTGAACCCGGCTCGCAGCAGTTGCATCGCTCGAGCCTGACAAACAGATTACATATTTATTTATAGACTGCCCGCGGCTTCGCCCGCTTACTGAAATACAATATATAGAAGTAACATAGGCTATAGCCTATGTTACTTCTGGGTAAAGTAGCTTTTTCATTGTGAAAGAATTATTAAAATCGGTTCTGTAGTTCTAGAGTTTATCGATTACAAACAAAGAAACAAATCTTCTATTCGGCGTGTAAGGTGAGTGAGTTGATAAGAGCGAAAAAGGAAAGCGTCGCGTTCTATCCACCAGTCGACGGTTGCGATTTCATTTCAGCCGAAAGACGTCCACTGCTGGACATAGGCCTCCCCCAAGCATCGCCACTACGACCGGTCCTGTGCCTTCCGCATCCAGCGGATTCCCACGACCTTCACCAGGTCGTCGGTCCACCTTGTGGGGGATGTACCCACGCTGCGCCTTCCAGTACGCGGTCGCCACTCCAGAACTTTACTGCCCCATCAGCCATCCGTTCTGCGAGCAACGTGCCCCGCCCACTGCCACTTTAGTTTGGCAATTCTTCGGGCTATGTCGGTTACTTTCGTTCTCCTGCGAATCTCCTCATTTCTGATTCGATCACGCAGGGACACTCCGAGCATAGCCCTTTAGTGTACGGTACGTTAATGACACCTTGGTATATAAGTATTATGCCGAGTGGATGTAGTCAATTCCTTTGTCGTTTATCGCTCATCCCTCGGGAGCTGTTTATCTTCCCGAGATAAAAACTAACTTATATCCTTCTCCAGGTCCCAGGCTACCGCTTTGGGAAATTTAATTATGATCGGTTCAGAGGTTTAGTCGTGAAAAGGTAACAAACAGACAGACAGACACAGAGTTCCTTTCGCATTTGTAATATAGTATGGATTATATCAGATTCGCAATACTTGGTAACTCTAAGGTGTTTTCGTCGGTCAGTAATGGGGTGCAGATGTTAATGACAAATGTAGAATGTCTTGACATTTTCTACTTCTCCCTGTATCACTTTGGAACATACCTTCTTAACAGACGGCAGTTCCATCAGCTGATGCAGTTCAGGGGCCGCACAGTGCTGCAACCTTGACGCTAGTTCACCAAACAAAGCCCTGAACATCCACAGGTATTCCAACTCCTCGCAGAACTTCTGGGCGCAAGACGCGAAGGCGGCTGATGACGACATCACTGACTGTACTGTTCCCCGAGCTAGGCTGTATCTGTGGGTTGTAATGCATTCAAAAATGGACTTTAAGTTGTGTGTCACACGGTCCATTTCAAAATTTCAATTCAATATAGATAGTAGAAAGCACGCCATACTGTCAACTCAATCGGCTTACCTACGCAAAATGTACTGTATAGAGCAAATTTCAACATCCATATTTCAATGTACTAGACCTCGATGCGGAGTAGCATAGGTATATCAGCGAACGATTTCAATTATTATCTTTGCCTTTGTACAGATATGTTGGGAAATTCCAGTTAGTTTTTGTGTCTTGCAAATATGCAGGTCCGTGGACATAATGAATTATACAAGTTGTTAATCTGTAACCGTGCCATATTTCTAGACCAAATGATAAATATTGTGCTTAGTCATCTAAAAATACTTGAAAAATTTAATGATTATTTAATACCAAAATTTTCACATAGAAACATAGCGAAGGTTTGAGAATATATCCCAAACGACTCTGAAAATAAGTCATCGGCGACATTGTCAAAGGGTGGAAATACCTGCAGAATTTTTTGGTTGCTTCGAACGCATCATTTTTGTTACGCACGCGACACACGGGGGGAATTTGTTTGTTAACAAATAGATATTTAAATAAAAAATATTGTTTTTGTATTGATATCGTGTTCAGTATCAGTGGTATAGGTCACCTCCGTAAATATGGCACGAATACAGATCAACGTGTTGTATTTTCCATACAACTGTCACTAAAGCCAGACACGATCTGACAAGCCATACTTGGTCAGCCTTTGAGAAATCAGGATGGTTTTCGTCTCCTTAACACTTATGGACCATGCTACATGCTAATAGAAGCCGGGAGCTTCCGATCCATGCATGCTAGACCAATGTCATGTCATGCTAGATCAATATGCGAGGGCACTCCTTTAAATCTAGTACTAAATCTTACTTGTATGCGACTGCGGGAAAAGGCATTTGTTTCCACAAGTCGTGTAACATTAGAGCGAGATAGAAACGACACAGCACTTTCTCAGGCACATTCTGAAAAGAAAACGAGTACGTTTTGACTTGTGTTATCTCTCTATTTACCTAATCTATAGCTTTTATTTGCCTTGTTTCTTTTTCTTCTTTTGTAAGTCAATTTTGAGATAATCTAAACAGGTATGAATTTTACATACACATCGCTTATCGGCAATAAGAGTGTCACAACACAAAAAAAATAGTTTTTAGGAAACTGCATTTTATTATTTTTCTTATGAAATGCAGTTTCCTAAAAACTAAATTTTTACCGATGAAGCGACATGTAGTTCCGATAACAATACAATAAGACTTAATATTTAGACAAAAAAGACAATCGCTTTATATAATTACTTTTTTGGTTTGATTTTACAATTTGTATAGATTTCTGTATTTTTTCTGCTTGTAAAAGTGAAATGCTGTAATCAATAAAAGACTTACTTTAATAGGTTTGCCAGTCATCATTCTAATCGCGTTGTGTTCAGTGATGCCCAAGATTTTCGCCGTCTGCACGCCTTCTTCATCCAAACTGCAATACTACAAATAATAATAAGATTTAGGTCATTTAGGGCAGGTTTTTCAATCGACTGATAAATTTTAGCAAAGGAATAGACAGACAGACCTTGACAGATTTTCTATGCAACTGTCAAAATGTCAAACTTATTAATTTGTCATATAAAAGTTACTAGCGATTGAAAAACCGGCCCTTGAACTTTTGTTCAGCACTTAGGCATAAAAAAAGGCTTCACAAGTCACAGTTCTTAAGTACAGTAACAGTACAACACAAGAAGTTAATTGATTATGAACCTTAGAGTAAATACATAAAATTTATTTTTGTTTACTAGCAGTACGCACTTTCGGTAAGTTGTATTCGCTTTTCGTTCAGCAAAATTCAGCTGTGACAGACCTAGCCAATAGAACTATTATAGATATAGACCATTTATTATATTAGACAGGATCTCTGTTATCTTATAAATAAATAAATTATTATTATTAAAAAATTTACTTATAAACGGGCGCAAAGCTGCCGGTGGCCGCAAAACAATAGAAAACTTATAGCCGTTTTTTGATGAACTAATGACTAGTGGTGTACCCATTTTCTCTTTTATGTCGAACTGTATTTTTCGGAATATTTCGTTGGTCCTTAAGAGAACTTACGAGAGAGTAATAATGTGAGTAGTCGGGCCTGATGGCCGCGGCGTCGTGTGGAGTCACCAGGTACAACAAGTGCAGACTGCCCATCAGCACCAGACTCCTGGACGCTCGCTCCAGGTCCAGCAGGAGCTGCTCAGCCACTGATAGGTCCATGCAACCTTGGAGACGGTGGAAGACAGTTTTTTTTTAATCGATGCTATCAAATTTTTTAAGAGTTGAACAACAACGGGCGCAAGGTATAACTTTGTTTTCATAAACAAAAAACCGGCCAAGAGCATGTCGGTCCATGCTCAGCATTATAGGGTTCCTTAAGTAGGTGTAATTACAAACGAATCAAATCGAATATTAATCATGGCTATTTTAGTTTTTGCAATAATCGGCAGCATTCGCGACTCAGAGCGTGTTGTTAGTAGCGCCATCTAGCGATAAATTCAAGAAGCCAAATTTAAGAAGTCTGTCATGTCAAAGTAACTTTTTATGATTTTTTCAAATAGAAAGTAGCTAAAGGAGAATTATTTGCTATGATCATTTTTCTCTAAGGTCAATGACCTTCGAACTAGGACGTTTTAAGTATTTTTCAGTTTTCTGTCTATAACTCAAAAAATTATAATTACATTATACTCGAAATAATTTTAAAAGAGAGTTTTTACAAAGGTCTATCAATGTGGAAGATTATAAGTTTCTACATTGCATAGTTTAGAAATGGCAGGGGGGGGACACATTGCAAGCCACTTTGGCGGGCTATATTTCGCAGATGGTACACCTGATAAAAAAGTGATGTATAAAACATTACCTTCATTTTAGTAGACCTATTCAATGATACCACAAACGAGGGGGTGCAGCGAAAAAAAATTTTTCATCCCCATTTCACATGTATGGACGCCACTCCTAAAATACGTAAAAACGATTTTTTTATTCTTTTTAAAATTGAGATCTATATACAGACTATTTTTTAACAAAATTTCATTTACTTATGTTTATAACTGTAGAAGTTATTAAGCTGTAAAGGATTAGGACAGACGGACGGACATGACGAAACTATAAGGGTTCCTTGTAGGACTTCGGAACCCTAAAAAGATGGAATGAAAGTGAGAAATTGATGAAACAATAACAGATTTCGTCAAGTAATTTAATGAAATAAACTTACTCCCAGTTTCCCAAAGGCTGATAAACGTAAAAATTAACTAATTAAGAGATGTAATTGGTAGTTGGCATTTAGGCCGACCGATCACAACAGTAAACATGAGATTTAAAACCTCTCAGGCACCGCGATTTTTCACGGTAAAACTCCCTCAGGCACCGCTGCGTATGCGACGTTCAAAAGAATTTGAACCTTCACGGATCAAAAATAGAGTCTAAAAAGACTTGGTTTCACTGGGACGGAAACGTCCCAGCGGTGCTTACGGGTATTAACGATTTTCTGGGTGAAAAACGTGCCTGCGGCTCTTGAGAGGAAACAGATCTAGACACACGGCAATAAGACAGCCAAATACGCAAAAGAAAAGGGCGATACACTGGCCGTGGGGTATATTACACGAAAAATTTCAGGCCAATTTCGGCCCCCCCATAGCTTAAGATCGTATTGAACAACACACTAGCGATTTTGCTTTCAGAAACTAGGGTTATTATGTGATTTTTCACATCACCGCGTTATTTCAAGAAAATCAGGATAAAACAGTTACCTTTTATAGCCGCATTTCCCAGCTTGCTGACGGCTAGCTCGCTATCGTTATAGATGTAGCAGTCTTGTTCAGAAACGTGGGACACGTCATCAGTCTGCTGCGATTTGTTCACCACTTCTAAAGCTCCAGATTGTAGGAGCGAGCGGAGGGAGTCGTCACAAATGGACTTTATGTCTGGAGAGCTGTAAATGAGTTAGTTTAAGAGCCGCAGCTACAAGGCCCCCGAACGAGATGTCTTGAATAGGCAGATAAAGGGGCCCCCCTCGCTCACTTGTTGTCCTGGACCCTAAAGTTTTTAGTTGTGCCAACCCATGCTACACCGCCACTGGGTTTCGTCAGGCGAGTGTCATGTTGTCTCTTTTTTCTCGCCGAGAAAGACACAGAACGAGTCTCGCCCAGCGAAACTCCCCGTGTATCAGCTTTTGATGATGATGTTGATGTCCTCCTTAATGTGTCCGTCAACGGCGAACCTTGTTAGCTCCGGACTTGAGAGCGGAGGTGGCTAGCGAAACCAAACTGGTTTTAAAGGTCCTGTTGCAAGGCGCACAGTGCAACTGACCTGAAGAATTATACATGCTGAAATTTGAGTCGCTTAATTCCCAAAATGGGGTCATTGTACTCATCATTATGAACAACTTTTACTATGGGACCAACCCTGAAATCGCGAAAAAATAATCAGTTAGTCCCTACATTTGTGTTCACTTAAATCAATAAAATGTAGGCACTACCTGTTTTTTTTTTCGCGATTTCAGGGTTGGTCCCATAGTAAAAGTTGTTCATAATGATGAGTACAATGACCCCTTTTCGGGAAATAAGCTATTCAAATTTCAGCGTGTATGTGTAGGTATAAGAAGCTAAGGAACGACCGCGCGGATTGTACGATCTGCAAGGTTAAGCTGCACTTGCCGCGGTCAGTCTATGGATAGGTGACCGTTTCGTTACACCTCGAAACCCCTCCGTGCCTCGGAGAGCACGTTAAGCTGTCGGTCCCGGTTGTCATACGAATATCTATGGCAGTCGTTACGAGTAGTCAGAAGCCTGAAAGTCTCACAACTAGTCTAACCTCCGAATGTCAGTATTATCCAGTAACTGGGTTGCGGGGGTCTGATGGCAGTCGCTCCGTGTAAAATACTGATGTTCAGCCGCATCTGGCTAGACTGGAAGCCGACCCCAATATAATTGGGAAAAGGCTCGGAGGATGATGATGTGTAGGTATAGGAAGGCTGGCTTTCTCAGCCTTTACTCACGCGTCATCTCCGTCTCCGGTGACAGCGAGCAGCGTGCAGGCCAGCAGGCCCCGCAGTGCAGCGCGAGTGCTGGCCAGGCGCAGCGCCACGGCGCCCAGCAGCAGGGCGCCGGCGCCCGCGCGCAGCACGCTACGAGCGGGCGCCAGGCCGCCGTGCAGCACCCCCTGCAGCTGCGCCCAGTCGCGGGGCCCGCAGATTATTACACTCTCACCTAGTCAAATTTTTTATACTATAAGATAGCGAAACGAACTAAATATAATTCATCCTGCAAGACTTTCATCTTAAACAAATTAACTCGTCCTGTATGGATCTCGTCTGCGAATGTATGTGAATATAATTTCACCGGCAACCGTACCCTTCACATCGGAACACAGTAATTAAAGTTAAAGTTAGAGAACAGAACGGAACAGAAGAGTTTTTGTGCGAAGAAATCATACTGGCAACCTAGACAAATCTGAAGTCAAAACAGCCATAAAATTCACCATTTCAATCCAATATTTATATATTTGGGATTTATAACAAAATCACGTATCACGGATATTTATAAAATAACACAAAAAACGAATTCGGATATTCTACTTTCAATGTGAAAGATGTACATTTGCAGACGAGATCCATACAGGAAGAGTTAATTTGTTTAAAATGAGAGAGCCATGATGCATGTGTTAATTTGTTTAAGATGTAAGCTATGCAGGATGAGTTAATTTGCTTAAGATGAAAGCCATGCAGGATGAGTTAATTTGTTTAAGGAATCTTATCTTCAGTACGTCTGAGGACGAGAGTCGTCTGAGACAGTATGTCTGAGGAGACTTTACCAAATGAACTCTCCTGCACACGACAATAATTATTTTCTTGCCATTTCTACCAAAACAAAAAGAACTTGTAATAATGTTTACCCATGTCACACACTCCCGCGCGTCCCGCCCTGCCCACCATCTGGCGGTACGAGCCCAGCGTGATGAAGTCGCGGCCCAGCTGCGGCGCACGGATGATGACGCGCCGCGCGGGCAGGTTGACGCCGGCCGCCAGCGTCGACGTGCAGCAGATCACTGATATTACGCCGGACCTGACATGATACATCACTTTTTTGACACTCCCGGAAAAAGAAGAAGTCTATAGAAGTTTTTAAGCTATTGCATAGCTTCTATCGCGGGCCTTGAGCGTGGAGACCGAATCCAGAAATTCCGTAACGAAAATAACCTAACACCCCCCACTCCGACCGGCACAGCGGTGATACTTTTTAGTTTTGCCATCTATCTATGAATAGCAGAACTTTTAATGACTTTTTGAAATATCACGCTTGTCTCTTTAGTTCTGCAAATCGCCTCTAGGTGGCATTGGTTGTATCGGCGTTACTGCGCATGCGTAATCCCCCTCTTCGCTCCGCAATCTGGTGACTCATGCCTGGTTAGAGTTTCGGCGTTAGGGCACCTCCTCTTTGTATTTACATAAAAAATGCTATGCAATCACTTTACCGCGGCAGTCTCCGAGTGCCACACGTCTTTTTTTTTATAGTATAGGATGGTGAAACGATCTAAAGGCCCACCTGATGTGAAGCGGTTGCCTTTCTTTGCCCATGACAAATTCAATACCACCTAGGCTGTTGCCTAAATGGTACCGCAAGTCAGTTCGCCAAACTGAGACATGAAGATGGAAAGTCTCATTCAAGTTTTATTGATATAACGTTCAGGCGAAATGTGTCTAGGAACGTGTAAAGATTATTATATCTTTGGGAGTGTTCAAGTATTACGTAACGCAATATTTGGAGATTTTTGACCCCTCTCCCCCATGTAACGCGCCGTAACGTTTTTCTTTACCCCCCCCCCCACCTAGTAAAACGTTACGTAACCACCACCATGTGACCATTTTTACCTGAAAGTCACAATAGTAATTATGTGGCGTAAAGTACCGGAAAGTCGCTAATATACCTATATTATTGTTTTAATCACGTTAATATTATTTATTAACATTTGAAATGTCTTATTTTTAAAAGCAAGAGATTTCTATTTTTTTTTTGTTTTTTTGTCCTAATAAATTTAAATCTGAAGGGTTAAAACAATGTTACGTAACGCGTAGTTCAAAACCCCGGTCCCGCCCCTGTAACGCATCGTAACGTTTCAGAAAACCCCCCCCCACCTCCCCCCAAATTCGTTACGTAATACTTGAACGTTGCTCTTCCTGGCGAGATTCGAGCTTTATCTGGAGGGTCATTTAAAACAAAACTCCATAAATGGTTAATTGAAAGATGTCACTATTCCCTTAAAGAATACTTTCAAAATTAAAACAATACCTAATAACAAGCTAATAACCTATTCTTGGTATAATATCATCTTCATCGTCATTTAAAATTAATTAAGTACTAATTTATGTACTAAAGTAAGGACTAATCTACTTAATATTTGTACGATTAGCTGTAAGCAGATTTTGTAAGGAACTTTAAAATAATAATCCAACGTATGTACTTTACCCAAAATCATATGCAAATAAATGATTTCTATTCTATTCCCTTTAGACAAACTTAAACTTAAGTTTACAGTTACTAGTACAAAATTACCTCATCAAACATCAAAGAAAGTTAAAAAGTGTTACTTTTCAGACCAACTCCCTCATTCAGTGTAAAATTTGATTTTAAAATGTATTTGCTCTTCTCATATCATCCTCAAACAAATTTTTTAATGTCTTCGTCATACAAGAACCTAATGCTATAAACGTGCTTACAAGCGCACCTATAAGCCTGTTCCAGTAGCGTCCGCTCGTCGCTGGCGAGCCCGGCATGATGGAAAGCGATGCCGTAGCGCACCGCTAGTGCTAGCTCTGCATTAGCTCCCTCCGCTCTAAGAGCGCTTTCAAGCGCTTGACGTTCAGCTTTCTTGTGGGATATCATCTCTCTGGATATAGAGTTTAAATGTTACGAAAAATAAAGCCAAATACAGAAACACTTGTTACACAAATACATGTTATGTATGAAACCTATACAAACATAAACTTAAAGAACATGCTATTTAAGTTGATTTTCGAATGACAAAACTATCGAAAACAATAACATGAAAATATTTGAGATGCAATCGAAACTGAACCATGTGGTTAGGAATCAAAAGGTATGTTTTGTAATAAAAAGCATGCTAATTATCTATCTAAATTGGCTGATGCATAGTAGTACATTTTATAAGTGTAATATCTACGAACCGTCTCTGCAGCTTGCACAGCAAGGCGGCGACGTTCTCACAGTTGCGCTTGGTGGAACAGAACACCAGGCAGCTACCCGCAGGCACTACCTCGGAGACCAGGCCCCCTAGGAGGTCAGGGTCTAGGGCTGTGGCTGCGGCTGAGTACTGGAATGAAGGCCATTGTTAGAATCCAGCCAGTAAATGTTGAACTTAACGAATACTTTCGAACATGTGTTTTCCCTCTCAAAATGCATTTTCAAAAATAGTCATGGATTATGGAACACACACAGTACATTATAATAAATCAAGTATAACCGGATTCCATCGCGTATTATTTAATTTGGTTTTTCTGACGTTTCATTATTGTTTTATTATAATGTGTAGTGATCGCGAAAACCTAAGAAATTATTACACACTACATTGTAAATTTGACTCCTGCTTGATTTGTGTGGAGCTATAAATAGATCATTTACGTGACTGCATTTTAAGCCAGTCACTGGGCTCATACTGTTAATACAGAAAAGACTTCTAATTAGTGTGTCTGGTAGGTAAACTCTCAGCCGAAATGAGTAAGGCGAACACCATGGTGGTGGTTCTAGACGGTAAGAGTCCGATTAGCCCTTCATCTTCCTTCCGCAGAGCGTACCCAGAAGGAATTCCTCACGTAAAAAAGGCAATTAAGGCTTGTGCGTTATGAGCCTAAACAATACACAAAAATGAAAAAAGGAGATTTTAGATCTCGACTTACATCATAGCTAAGCTGCCTATCGGGCACCACCTCCAGCCCCTCTGTCCCCCACACGATCCTGTGCAGCATATCCCCCAGCTTGACGTACTCAGTCAGTTCGACTGGACGGAACTGACGCGTGAACACGTCGGCGCGGAGGAACTGGGCTATCTGATGCAGGTTGCCTATTGTGGCACTCATGCCAACGATCTGGATGTTCTCTGGTGGACGGAGACAGTGTTAATAACTTAATCTGTTGGCTCAGCAACTTAAATTGCGTCTTGGCCTCCGAAACGAGAGAACGCCACTTGCCTCGATCTTTGGCAGTGTCTCCAAGCTTACAAACTCCAAAATCTGCTTCTACTTTGTCCCTCTAGCAATCAATATTTGCTGACTGGGCGTTACTTTATCGGTCGACCCAGATTGTAGTTCTCTCAACATCACGATCTTCACCCATTTCTCAAAGTGGCCGAGCCAACGCGGCAATGGAGTCATTGTAAATGTTTTTTTTTTGTTTAAATATACATCATTGTGGAAAAAAAATACTCACAGGATACAAACCTGCGACTCCTGGTTCAGTACACCAGTGCTTAGCTTAGCTTTAGGCTTTAGTTTGTTAGAAAAACTATAGCAAATTCAGATGATCTCTATAAAAGCAACAAGTTTGGTTCCTGGAAATATAGAAGCCCCCACACAAGCCCCTATAAGTTTTCTTGATTTATATCAAGCGATGGATTGCATTATCTGTTTGGAAAGTCTAAACAGATAATGCAATGCATCTATGTTTAGCTGTACACAAATCTGATTATTCGTCTTCGACCATATCGGCATGAGGCATACAGCAAGAATATTATAACATTTCCCCTCCCAAGTGAGCAATCGGTGAAGTTTGCGCATGTACAGTCGAAAAGAAAACAGTACGCGAAAAAAAAAAACAAATGATTACTATAATATGTATTTAATTTAGAACTAAAATGTAGACTCGTTATTACATTTCATATAACAAAATAACGGAATCAACGTAACGACACACTTTTGGCGGCAACTAACCAACGAATACGAAAATGACTTGTCTTATTCAGGTGTTTCCGTAAGCCCTCGGTTCCAACGTCCTGGGGGCTAACATACGCGTTAACATTTAGTCCTAAAAAGCGACTATTGGACAGTCCTTGTTGTGTAATTCGAAGGGGCATTATATTATTCGTACTACACGAGAATACTTCACGCCATGCTCAGTCAGGCAGCTAGTTTTGTAGTGGGGCTACAGCTTAGGGTGTGCCAGACACATGTGTGTCATCAGTATCACGCATGAATTCATGACGGCTCTTTTAAATATTTTAAAAGATATTATTATGATGATGGACATGGTCACAGAAAATAACTTACGATTAGTAAATATAACAGTGGATAATAACGTCTCAAGAGTGCTACCGCGACCTTTTTCTCCTATTAAATGTAATTCATCTACCTAAAACAAAACGAAGAAAATATTCTATTATTCTGTCGCATTAACGCAAGAGGGGCGAAATTCAAATATACATATACATTTTGGAAAGAAAAATTCACTTACGAGCAGGCTTCAAACCTGCAACTTCTGTTCTGGTTTCTAATCCTGCTTGTGAATGAATTTTTCTTTCCACACTTATACATTTAATTTATTAAAAATTATAATTTAAATGAAGGAAAAACAAAATTTATCTTCTTTGTGAAGTTTTCTGCAAGTACGAATACTGCCCGGTCTCTGCAGCAAATCTATAGTATAGACTCTATACTCATCACAAAGCAGCCTTATATGCATCTTACCACAATCAATCCAATCTCATGCAGTCTGTCCAGCTCTATCAGACTCCTGACTAGAGCCAGCCCCTTTTCTATGGTGGCTATATAAATGCTGTTCTTTTTACGCCGCCTCTTTGGTGGTATGTGACCCTTGCCTGCTGCATACTCCTCTACCAGGAAATCCAGTTGTACAGCAAATGTTGATAGCGCCCAGATCTGGTAGAATATTACATACTTAAATAATTTACTTAAAACAATAATAGTAATTTTCTTTCTGAGACGTAATATGTTGAATCAGAACTCATTTATTCAAAATAGACTGAAAGTTACAACTAGTTTTAATTGCCATGATACAATTGATGAAATCTAGTAAGAAAATTCCAATAAAACATTACACTCCTTTTTTGGGCAGTCGTGTAAAAAGCAATGGAATAGAGTATTTTGGGTATTAAACTTGTCAACTGGATCAAAAATACAGCCAACCATTCCAAGACGAAGAAGACTTACGTCACTCGGAAAGCTGCCACGCTGAAGTTGAACTGGGCTGGACACATTTTCCGCATGCCTGATAATCAATGGGCCAAACTAACAACCCAATGGGTTCCTACAAATGAGCAACGCCAATATGGTAGAAGCAGACGGAAATTGCGGGATGAACTAGACTCCTTCCAAAAAGACTGGTCCATAACAGCCACAGATAGAGAGAAGTGGAAAATTAGTAGGGAAACCTTTTCCCTGTAGTGGGACAGTATAGGCTCTTAATAATATATTAATAACTAGCAGACCCGGCAGATGTTGTCCTGCCGAGAAGTGCCGCATATCATTAAAATCGTCCCAGCCGTTTAGAAGATCAGTGACATACTGACATCAGCACCACCTACCGGGTCCAATTGTGTTTTCAAAACATCCCATTGGAACCCATTGAAATATACATACATAATTTCATCCAAATCGGTCCAGCGGTTTAGGAGGAGTTAGGTGACAAACACACATACAGAAGAATTATATATATTTAGAAGAAGAAGATAATTCCAATGCGTGATTAATTGGTAAAGAAGACAAAGCAATTATAAATAGTACAGTCGACTGCAAGACAGTGGTAACACTTGAAGTAGAAAACCACCCTTACTGCTTACGAAATAAAGACGCTGTCAATGTCAAACTGTTACCACTGATGTGTGGTCAACCATACACACTGCTGTTACATAGTATTAAGAGTCAATTCTCACCTTTTCTTGCACAATAGCTACAAATGGCAATATAAACAATGCATTCTTCTTCCTGTTAAGTACTTCCCTCAACATCAGTACTTCGGCCACAAGGGTCTTGCCTCCACTCGTTGGTAAAGCATAGATTAAGTTCCGTCTCTCACGTACAGAGTCCAAGCTCAGGCATTCTTCTTGCCATTCTAAGGTAAAAGAACAGCAGCATTAAATATGCACATCTACCATAAACAGCAACTTGAAAAGCAATTACAGTATAGTAATGGAGCAAGACTTGTCAGACCACAATGTAAAACGAATCTTTACATGGATAATTGCTATCAGATGTGTATCACAATATTTAACAAAATTCCATCTTATCTTTTTTCTCTTTTTCTCTTTGTGGATCTGCAATCAGTACTCTAGTACCATAAGCAGGTTTGATAAAAATCATGATTTTTTTGTTTATGACAGATTTTTAAAATCATTGATTTATTTGTTTTTTATTTTATTTTTTTCACTTTTTATTTGACTTTGAAGAATTTAATCTTGATTTTTATTATTAACATACTCATAACTGACAGTATTCCAAAGATTGTCCACAAAATCCCAATGGTTCTGAAGAAAAAACTAAATAGGTACTTAAAAAACTTTGTTTTTCTCCAAAACTAGTTATCATTTGTTAAATGGTTTTCATTAATGTTAATCTACTGACATAGAATCTTCCATATTTATGACAAAAATTACTAAGTCAAAATGAAAAAACTAAACTTGAAGAAGACCTATCTACTACTCCTTATTTACTTAACATTCACTTATTCACTTATTATGAATATTTTTACGAAAAGTTTTACTAGTATGCAACTTTGTAAGAATTAAAATAAAACATAAGTAAATCTTAGTATGACAGTATTAATTAAGTACAGAAAAGTAGGAAACAGTTCATTAAAACTTCTAAGACTTTTAAGTGGTCTATTAATCAGTCCAAAAAAGTAAATTCAACATCTAATTGAAGCATCTCCTAACTCGATTTTCTAGACTATTATTTTGTAGTTTGCTATAGCCATTTCATTCAATATTCAGTAGAAAATAAAAACTGTTTAATTTTTAATACGATTTTTTCTTTTCTAGTCCCGTAACATTATGATTTAAATAAATCAATGAAATTTTATGGAATAAAATCAAGTTTGATTTAAATCACTGATTTTTATAAAAAAAACACTTAATTTAAATCATAATTTAAATCAATAATTAAATCAAATGATTTAAATCAATCAAGCCTGACTATAAGCAGATGTTTTGTGGGCTGCTTGTCGAGTCTGTCGTCTGTAGACAAGCAGCCCACAAAACAAAATTCCATCTAAAATTAAAAAATATACTTGGTCATCTGAGAAATGTTATTATTCAATAATAGAGTTTCTCTAATGAAAAATTATAACTGCATGTAGATAGTAGTTAAAACTGTAGTATAATTGTGTAATTTTCAGCTCAGATATCAAGTAATAATTTGAATAATATTGTTCTTCTCTTTTCATAATTAATATAATTACATTATTATTTATTTGATAATACTACTAGAATTTTAATTATTATAAAATTTATTAAAATGAGCATGTAAAAATTATTAGTGTAAATAAGATAGATTTATGAAAAGTTAAATTACCTAATTTGCACCCTACACATAAAAGTTAAGCTAGATAGATATGTTGTGTTATGTTAGACACTACTGATAGCTTACTTAAAATAACAGATTTTTATTTTATGATAACAACTTTTATGTAACTCATTTCAAGCAAATAACCATTCTTATTATTATTCTTAAAGGTATACCTATAGTTTGTTAGTTTAGTAGTTCCGTTTGGTGTATATATACACCCTATATCTTCTCATGGGGGTCGTAAAAGGTGACTAAGGGATTCACCAGAGGATGGGCAGCAGCATTCTCTGGGTATTTGACCAACCAACTGCGATAGCCAACACGCCTGCCAAGTGTGGTGATAATGGCATATCCCCCAAACTACTTGGGGAGGCCTATGTCCAGCAGTGGACGTTTTTCGACTGAAATATTGATGATGATGATACATATAGTACTTACCATAAAACTTTTCAATGTTCCGGTAAGTTTTAAACAATCCTTTAGTTATCATTGGTAATCCATAAAAACTGTGGACTGGATTTACTTCTGCCTTGGTCTTCTTTCTAGATTCATGTAAATACACATTTTGGTTACATTGCACGATTGTTTCTATAGCTTCTTCTTTGATATCGAGTAGAAATGAATCTCTTGTTTCAAACAAAGTACTCTTATTCTTTATCACATCATCAAGATTGCTTATTGAATGATTTATAATATCAAAGCTCTCTTCTATAATTTCTTTAAAACTTTTATCCACATGATTTTGTACAGACTG
Organism: Asteroscopus sphinx; assembly: GCA_949699075.1. Classification (NCBI taxonomy): domain Eukaryota; kingdom Metazoa; phylum Arthropoda; class Insecta; order Lepidoptera; family Noctuidae; genus Asteroscopus; species Asteroscopus sphinx. The sequence goes on from OX453007.1 coordinate 1,804,050, forward strand.
TTCCATTTTCGAATGAAAGATATCATGCGAAATATCTTCTATAACCTCTGGTTCAACTGGATTTTTTGTAGTTTCACTACTTCTTTCGCAGATTTCATTCATCTTACTTGTACATACATCCAAAGACTCCCATTGAGTTCTGCCTGTAGCCTGTAAAACGTCTGGGGAGCATGGAATATCGCAAGTTGAATTGTTATTGTCCGAATCACAGATACTCCGAAACTCTACTTGATTGCAGGGTAAAAGCGGAGAGGCACATCTAACTGTTGCTGCATTCGCGTCAGTACCAAAGAATTTAGATGTAATTGGACTGCAATTTGTGAGTAAATCACTGTTCTGCATAGCTTTGCTTGATCGAAATATTCTTCCGGTTCCAAGCCGCCGGCGCTTCGGTGTCGAAGTATCTTGATTTTTATTAATAGAATCCATTATTATGATGCAGTTAACATTTATGCACACAAAAATTAATTGATTTCTAGCCAACTTTCTTGTTTACACTGCCTAATTAATTACAAAAACACAAAATAACAATAGTAAACATAACCAAACAACTCGATTTTTTTTTGACAATTTATTTGGAACTTGGCACTTGACAGTTCGACTGACTATCAGTGCTGCCAGCTCCAGCAAACCATTTCAGGCGGGCGGGAGGTTAGCATAAATGGGTTGTCTGAAAAGGGACGGTTTTCCATTTTCTTAAAGAATCTAATTCCACGTCTTCAATAAGTTCAATAAGTAGGTACTACCCATGACGCAGTATGTACAGAAGTACTGAAACTAACCTTCAAATTGATTGGGAGTGGTAATTTCTTTATTTCAAAACCATTTGGATTGTTTCTATTAGCCCTAATAAATAACAAAGCTAATTGGATTTAAAAAAAAAAACTTTCGACTAGCCAAACTAAAAATAAAGTAATATCGTACCGCAGCCGCAGCATTAATAAATAGTTACGCTCCACCTTACATGAACATTGAGCAACACGGAATCGAATTTCATGATAAACAATTAAAATCACGCTGGGCGCACGTGCAACCAGTGCGTCCTGCCTGTCATGACTTACGGTGCCGAGACGTGGACAACTGGACACTGACAGTTGGGCTAGTCCACAAATTCAAAGTCGCTCAGCGAGCTATGGAACGAGCTATGCTTGGAGTTTCTTTGAAGGATAAAATCCGTAACGAGATTATCCGGAGAAGAACCGGAGTGACCGACATAGCTTTTAGGATCAGTAAGCTGAAGTGGCAGTGGGCTGGTCATGTCTGTCGAAGGACCGGGTGAATTTTCAAAAAATCTTACCAACAATTTAGAAAGTCATTAATCTCTTGAGTTGTTTAACACGACAATAGTTCCAATTGTTTTTATTCTTGTGATCTTGTCTCATAAGACATTCACCATTAGACAACCATTAAATTGTTGGTAAGATTTTTTGAAAATTCACCCGACCGATGGCCGCTGGAGCAGACGAGTCCTTGAGTGGAGACCGCGAATCGGCAAACGCAGCGTAGGGCGCCCCCCTGCCAGGTGGACCGACGACCTAAAGAACGTGGCTGGGGGGACTGGATGCGGAAGGCAGAGGACCGAGCGTTGTGGCGCAACTTGGGAGAGGCCTATGTCCAGCAGTGGACTGCGATAGGCTGAGTTGTGGCGCACGTGCGTCAAAATTATTTTTTGATGTTCTTGTTACTCAATAGCAATCTTGTATGCTGTTTTCTCGCCGTGTTATTATGCGTTCAGAAATAAGTTATGGAACTACTTGTATATTTTTAAATGTAGTTTTAGAGGCAGCGGCGGCATGGCTGTGTCCTAGAAAGGACGGTCTCGATGAAGAGACGGTGAAGGGACGATTCGACATTGAATAGGACGGAAAACCGTCCTTAAAACGATGATCTGGCAACGCTGCTGAATGTAGTGACAGTTGGTTGACACTGACACAATGCGATCTTTTTAGGTTTATTATGTCAGTGGATCTTTTTATCGTTTGGACTGGGGCTGCCAGATTTCGTTTTAAAATAATAAACCAAAACATGAAATTATTTAAACAATTATTTTAAGTGTATATGAAACTAAGTATGTGCATAGAAATTACTACACATCAACAACAAAATTGAAGACATACTTATGGTAATTATTATATTCTATCAATAGTAATACCTACCTATTAAAATCTTGAGCGGCTTACAAGCTTGTTAGACGTTTGGTTCTGACTGCTGCTGATTTTACTAATTTTAACTATGTAACAAAAAGTATGTGTAGCATGTGTTATTGGGTTTTTTCATTAGGAAATTATCAGTAGCAGTCCGGAGTATGGATTTGTGCCCGGTTGATGGCAATAGGCTCGCCCTCTATTACATGGGACTATAACATAACTGGCGAAATGTGGGTGTACTATACACCTCTGCCTACCCCTTCGGGGAAATACAGGCGTGATGTTATGTTAACAAAAAGAGAAAAGATTAAACAAAAGTCCTCGTTCCTTGTTTTACTCCTTAATACTGGTAACATTACCTTCTGTTCGTATCACACAATTGTCAAAACAAAAATAACACGTTCAGAAACTAGTATTTTTAAAACAATTTTTTTTTTATTAAACCTAAAACCTTGATAATAGGTGCCTTGATTCTACGATTTATTTTTTGCTACTGCCTGCCAGTGGCCTGCCACTATGTTCCTGGTACAAAACCTTTGTACTAAACATACAATGAGCAACCGCACTAATAACTTCGACGACCTCTGTGGTCTAGTGGTTCGAGAGTCGGACTGCTGATCACGAGGTCGTGGGTTCGATTCCCACAGCACACAAATATTTGTGTGATGAACATAAGTGTTTGTGTTGGTCTGGGTGTTTCTTATGTATTATAAGTATGTATTTACGAAAAAAAAGTATATAAGTATTATATCCATTGTGTAGTACCCATGGCACAAGCTCTGCTTAGTTTGGGACTAGATGGTGCTGTGTAAAAATGTCCCAAAGATATTTATTATTTATTATTATTAACTTTGATTACCTATTATTTTACACGATCTAACTACTGCTGGCTTGGTCTGAGTGCCACTCGCCACTCCACTCCTACTGGGAATGCTTAGAAAAAGGATGTCCTTTTTCTAAGTGGCAGTTAATTCAAAGAGTAGGTATAGTAATATCGTAATATAGTAGGAAAAGCTAATTCCTGACTTCGGTCCTGCTGCTTATCTTAGCACCGAGGTGTTTGAGATCGGAATCTGAATTCCGTTATTCTGTGAAAGGTGAATCATAATAAGCATGTGAAGAGGGCACTATTGGTTGTTATTATAATGTATGTATCCAGTAGCGGATATAGAGGGGGAGCTAAGGGGGCTTAAGCCTCCCCCCCCAAATCATCTGGGTCCACCCACAGAAATAGATCTATTTCTGTGGGTCCACCCCTAACAAATCTCAAATTAAACTTGATATTATCCTACTTTCTTATTACTACACTACATACAAATAACAACGTATTGCATAGGACTTATACCTACGTCTGTCGGAGTACCACAGGGAGCTTAGTTTGGCCCTCTTCTTTACGACTTACTGTACCAACTAATACGTGTAAGCAGGATTTTAAGCTTTGCAATATGCTATTGTCTATGCTGTCTAACTGTTTTTTTTATGCAGCAGGATCTTTAAATAAATAGGTGCAGGATCCATGGACGTCATCAGGGAGAAGCAAACCCCTACCTAGAATTTTAATAATAAAGTAGTCGGAAAATTCAACCCAAGATTGTTTCAATTCAGATAATTTTTTGTCGTAGTTAAAGATTTAATTAATTAATTTAATTGTATTTATTTTACCTACAATACAAAATGAGCATCTAGAATGAGTGATCTTTTTTTTCAGTGATATAATCAAAACGGTTTAGTCAAACATTTGTCAAACACAAGCGAATGAAGCTATTGCCCAATATGTGGAATATGTGGAGAACTCAATTCAGACATTTGCCAAAACGGCTACGAGCTGCATCACGGCAAATACTTACTCTGTGGACGAGATTTTCATATCAACATTTTTTACACAATTTGTCACAGTATTTTACAAAAAATCAAGACTAACAGGTAAGTCCAGGAATCTATGACAGTTTCATTGGATCACTCAGTCCGAACACCTGATGGATTGAGTGATCCTAGAAATACGGTTTTTGGTTGACAAAATACATGTGTTATTATTTTCACTAACCATAATAAAAAAAATTGTTTCGAATACATTCGTACAATGAGAATTACTACACCAATACTTACAGTCAAAAAGTAATGAGAATCTTTTTTAATTTCAGTAATTGAGTGATCCTTAAAAATGCAATGTGGGCAACTACCCCTTTCGTAGACAGGTACACAAACGGCCTCTTAAGTTTTTGTACAACTTTGTGACTAAAATCTGACATATAATTCATTTGTATAAGTAGTTTAATTCCTTTCCGCACTGGTGAAGCTGCTGCCAGTCACCGGCCTGTGTAAAGACAGGCTGGTGAGTTGTTGATTGACATTGGTCCACCTGTTCGCAAAATCAGAGATAGTGAAGCAAGTAGCGTTATGTTAAATTCGGTCATGACAATCCGAGGTCATAACATATTAAACAAGGAGAGCAATTTGCTAACTATTCAAACAAAACAGCAACCTGGATAAGCAAGAAGTGAAGCAATTCAGATTCGGTTGTATTCTCTACGTCACCAGTCCGTCTCGTTCCGTCCGCAAAGCGCCACACCCCCGCCTTGTAGATATGTCTAGTTACACGGTCGAATAGCCGAGCTCGTAATAAATGCATACGAACGATCTGACTCCCCTCCAAATGACAATCCACCGAAGCTAAGCTAAAATATAAAAGTGTAGCGATTTCATCGGAAAAATTTTAGTCAGGCCTGCTCCTCTCCGCTCGTCTTTACCTTGACGGACAGACCGGCGCAGTCGGCTCATACTACACTTCTCACCATCCGTAAGTTAAGCTAACACTAAGGAATCATACAAAGAGGACTGTATGACTTAAAATAATATATTTATACAGCGATCAGTTTGGAAATCTGGTTACAGTGATCCTTTGTACATCGCGGTAGCTTATTTCCTGCATGGAATATCTACCGGTTCATATGTTTTGGTCATACGAGATATAAGATTATTGAAAGTGGTAGAAGTTTTCCCATTTTGTAAATTAGGTACCGATAAGAATTGGAGAATACGAAATTCCAGGTCTATTGACCTTAAATGAGTCTTGCTAAGACTGACAACCCTAGACGGGCACCTGACAGTAATGCTGGCTGCGGTAGTAACGCCTATATAGCAACGGAAGCAGGTTGGCTTCCTCCTCCCTTGGCCGTTGCACCTGCAGACGTGTTCGCGGGCCGGGCTGGGCAGTCAGTTTCCCTTTAGAAACCGGAGCTGGCTCGCAATCGTCGGCTCAAAAATGACCGGCGCTAAATATAGCGGCGGGCGCAGGGGGGGCGAGTGCGCGCGGCAGCTGCGCCGCCCGCCGCCGGCCAGAGCCGCCCCGGTCGCCGCGGACTCCACATTCCAACGTCGCTGTGCTGCCGGTCGAAGAACCAGTGCCGTGACTGAGTGACCGCCTTCTACCCGTGCGACGTAAGTGCCGTGCGTGAGAGTGCCAGTGACGGGCCCAGCGGGCAAATAGTGTGTAGGATAATGGTGTTTCGGGAGTCCTTGTGGATGTTGAGTTCGCAAACGTCGAAGATAAAAGACGGCTCGTAAGGAGGCTGTTCTAAAAATACGCGCGCGGTATGTGCCAAATGCGGACGGGTGCGGGCGTAGCCACGCTGAAATAGAAGTAACCGCCTTGTATAGTGCGCCGGATTACGTTACCGCCCGCGACTCGCGCGCAGCGCGCACGTTAAGTTTCAGCGAAAATCTCTACGTGGACGTATGAGAATCGCATCAAACACACTTTTTTTTTTTATGTCAAAAAATTCGCATAATATTTTTACACACATTTACACTACACACTATACCCGAAAGAATACTATCTAACTGACTGAAATGTCACATTTTTTGTCACATCATCTTAAATTAAGAAATTCTAAAAATCCTTGAAGGTTGAAGAAATGTCATCAAGGTCATTCAAAATATTGAGACTTATAAATATATCATATTAATTAACAAACCTGAAGAAAATAATAACAAACTTCAGGTGCAAAAAATAACTTCAAAGTTAAATGCTTGATAAATAAAATAACGAGTTGGATTCAATGTACCTTTAAACATTTGTTAATTATAGGGCTAATTGAAAAAATAACAAAACAAATTTTATTAGATGACATTAATTAAAAATATTTTTGATTAAGTACGTTGTTAATAGTTCAAATAGTTCCGATTACCAATAGCATTGAAAGTGACCATTGATTCTAAAGATAGCAGCACAGAAAAATTTCGAGAGCTATGGAAATAGAACATTTTTTAAATTAAATAGACTTCGATCATCCTGTTAGTTATTTGCTAGCTGACATTACTTAGTAGATACTTACAAAAGTTAGCAAACTTTTCCGTAGTTGTTATTTGGATTATACTTGGATTGTTTTAAAGTCCTTAAAATTTTATTTAATCTTGGATATTATGATAGCATGAAATGTAGTTGCAGATTTGTTTACATTTTACAATTACGAGTTTTTTAAAAACTTTACCTACTTAGACGCTTGCAAGATTTCCTTTCTAGATATTTTTCTAATAAGATCTTACATAAGTTACTTAGATTAGCCACCAGATACTTAAAGTGTGCCTTTAACTTAGACCCCTTTATTACAAAGTTAAGGCTACGTTTAGACCGGGTCTAACGTCAAACTCCAAACATAAAATAAGTGTTTAAGCCCGGCTCAGGCTAAACTTATGGCTAAACTATATTTTGTAATAAGGTGGAGTAAGTTTTAAATGAATGCTCGAACTCTATGCTTTAGTTTGATACTTAGAACTTTCAGAACACATCGTGATGTGAATATTCCTTGACCTAATTAAAAAAGAAACGTGTTGAAGGAAATGTAGTTCAATGGACTAAGTTTGTAACGGAATATATTTTTTACGTTAAATAAACAATTAACAATATTATTTCGTGTGACAGTTATAACTGTCTAACAAAGGCATAGCTAATTATTTTAATGCATTTACGAAGCGAAGCGAAATGAAATCTAATCTGTGGATAGAAACAAACAAAAGACATAGCTTTTCAATTACGCAAAACTTCAGAGACAAGCATATTGTACGCATGATTATTTTACCGCGTAAAAATACGTAAGAATTCATGGCTCATCGAAATCCGAATCCTAGGCAACATTGACTGTAACGCGAAATCCAATTTTACACTTTCTTTGAACGGTTGCCAGCACGTAGGTGTGCTAGATGGTAGGAAAGATAAAACCGCTAAAAATAACATGGACTTCATAAACAAAACGCACGCTTCCCGCGTTCAAGATTCGCGCCTACGCCATTTTTTTAAATGTTGGCACAAAAGAAAATGTTCGACGTTATTGATATTGCTTTTGTCTATTTCGAGTTTATGTATGAGATACGTATTGGCTGAAAGCAATTAGCTAAAATAAAAGTATGATTCAACATTTTTAGATACAAATAATTGGACGTAAGAAATTATTTATTGCAATTCGTGTGCAATAAATAATTATATTAAATGTTAAATGAAGCCTTTTGATGAATAAAACGGTTTTGCACACGAATTATTTAAAAAAAAAAATGCTTTTTCTTTCACCGTATGAATAGAACTCCTAACCCCCAAATACTAAACCGACACTTAACTTTATAACGTTCTTCAAAATCGTTCTGGCGCTTTAATGCACCCTAGAATGACAGTGACAGTATGAGACTTATAATTGAGTTGCGTTTGAGTATCTGGGGGAAGTAACTGAACTGACTGTATCAATAACATTTGTAGAAAATACTTATACCTACACGCGTTGTACCAATTTTTCTACAAAGTGAAAAATATTGTATAGGTAAGAGGACTATCGCTAGGCCGCGCGAGTTCATTGGTTATTGTATACCAAATATTATTGCTATCTCGATCGGCCGCGAGAATCACCCCAAGCTCTGTGCGAGATAGCACTAGTTTTGATACGTTTTTGTTCGTACCTAATATAAAATTTTGGAGTTCTGTATTTATTCAACTATAAATGGTAGATATGAAGTTAATTTCATTATTATAGAAAATTCATTAGTACTGCAATGCTTGTGAATGTATGAAAAATACTTAATTGTCTTAGATTGTCTTGAAAAATTTGCTAGTCCTTTTTAATACGCTTTTTACGACTTATGAGTTACGTCAAGTTACGTGTCATTTTGAAATTAATTAATTTGACGAAAAACTGACTAATCCGGGCACCCCCAGAAATTCGTTTTTATATCCTGTCTACAAAATATCACCAAGTTTGATTACTTAGTGTTCAAAATATGATCGAACTTCGTTTTATATGGAGCGCGCTCACTGTAAAGCCCTCTTAAACACTAAACAGTTATGTGTGAAACGTCAATAGTCTATTTTGGAAACCAAATGTAAACACATGGGTATGCACTGATGAGAGATAAATTTGTCTGTCGATAAAATTTTAATAGATGCATCTATTGACGCGTTGCCAATAACTCCTGCGTTTTACTATGACGTCATGTATCATGTAAACAGCATCGATTGTGATTTATCAGTATAACATCGAGCTATATTGACTACATTGATGATTGAAGACCATGATTTGGCAATTCGATACTGCATAATTATGCAGTTGTCATCTCTCAATTAGAGCGTTACTTCTGAATGAATTTTTATCTTAGAGAGGTGCCTACGAACTGTCAAACGTTCGACGAACTGTTGACAACGCTTAGAGTTTGACGCATTCGAAAGGAGATAGCGTATAGCAGCAAATATTTCAACAAATATTAATGCTTTGTTAAAAAGCAAAATACAGATTATAAAGGACTCCAGATCGTTGCATTCAACAGGTGTTTTTGTATTACAGATTAAATAAACTACCACCATGTCTGACGAAGAAGAATACTCGTAAGTATTTAGATAAATAATAACAAGTGGATCTCCAAACGTAAGATATTTCTATGCTTAAACAACACGAATATAAATACACAACACTCATTTGATTATAGTCACACTCTTCCATACTCAATGCAAGCTGTCCCCCTGTACTGTAGTCTGTTACATAACTATTTATATTATTGTGCTAACTACACAAACTCTAGTCCTCAATGTGTACGTTAACTCCATTCCCATCTACTCCACAGTGGCTCCGAGGAGGAGGAAGTCGAAGAAGAAGTCCAAGAGACGTAAGTATGGCAACTCAACGCTCAGACTCTCCAACATTCCCGAAATTAGTTCTCTTAGAAACTGTTTGGTTTTGAAACACTTCAGCTTCTCTCGGCCTGATTTCTTACTATGCCTTGGCGATTCTATCATTTTCCAAAACTATTAGACCGGAGCAGTACACGTGGTTGTACGTTGATAGTTTTACTTTTTTGGACATACGCGTGAACTATTTGAGGCATGATCGCAAGGTTTGACTCCCAGTTTCTTGGAACCCCCCAATCTTGGGCTTGTTGCACGCCCTCACCAAACCCTGTTCTCTCTTTTGTTGCAGGAAGTAAGTGGCGTGTCATTTTGGTTGATCCGGCACTCACAAATGCTTCGCTCGTTTTAGGCTAAGTTTAGATGGCGACCCTAACGCTTCTAGCGCTTAACTCATCGCTTTTGTTGCTTTCAGATATACCTATAATTTACGATAGGTGCTCCAGTGCTGCGAAACATGCTTTCTAACATTGAAACTTTCATATAACAAACCAAATCATTAAGAGTTTGATGCTACCGTAAAGATCAGTGTAACCGGGACGAGTAAGTGCCTGATCTTTTCTTGTACAGAATGAGAAAAATACCAGTGTGTCGAAGTTGTGAGTGCATATCAAGTTGGCTTTAACACCGTAAGCTTGGTAAATCAAATGGAATATACTTCTTTACGGCTGCATAGTTTTTAATCGTGTTTTATTTTCTTTTCCCGTCGCTGCCCTCGTCGTTGCAAAATGAAGACCCGCTCCTAAACCAGAGTAAGTAAACTCTAGATACGAACTGCCCTACCGCTTCGCTTCAAGCCACCGAACTGTTATAGCATGACTGATTGGCACAAAATTAACGTATTTTATATCACCTACAGATTTTGGTAAAGCAAATCAAAGTACTTACGATATTTTTGACAAAATTCTAAAATGTTGATTTCAACGGCTAGTGGCTTGTGATGCAGTGTTTGTATCGTGTCTGCGCAAAATAATTGTCACCGCTTCTTTGGTTACGAAAAATGAATTTTGCAATAAAGAAGTAGAATATTGTAAAAGATAAGTAGAAGGCTGATTGTTGTTTTCTGTTTCTAGGAGTAGACCATCGATCGCGTAAGTTGCACCGCTCTCTGTGGTGTCACTAACTTTAATCCTACCATTAACTGGATAAGGCGCGGGCGCATGTTTTTTACGATCGTTTCCAAAATTTATCACATCCGACCAGATGATCGTTCAGCGAATGAACAACCACACACCGTCGTCGGTCGCTATTTTTATATCGGTTGGTAGGCGTTCTATTTTAGAAAACCATACTGTGCTGCGCCCGCGCCATTCTGCAAAGAAACGAAATGTCGGTCAACGAGCGACTGTTCGCGTTGCCCCGACTTATTTTTGACTTATAGCATGATTGAAATAACACGACATCGAAGCATGACTACCTTGTAATACATAATATATTGTTGTTGTCTTAATATGTGTATCCGTCCGTGTACCGTCATGGTAATTATAAATGTTGTCATAAACCCACAACAAACAATAATATCATTTACAAATACAAAACTACACAAATATAAATATAAGTTAAACCAAGCCAATAATTATCTAAAAATGTGTGTTATACGATTTTAGAGAATGAGTAATATGAATCGTATAACAATAATAATGTTAACAAATGAATAATGTTGTCACGTAGTTGTTCCGTACACAAACATTAAAGCTAAAACTTTAACAATATGTACAGTACCTGATATATGCTTACACGCTGATATAAAAGTGTAACATCAGAAAACTTAACTCTAACGAGTTACCTTTAAACTCAATCACCATAACAGAATTATATGTATTTTTGCCGTTATAACAACGGTTTCTAACATTAACACAAACTTATTTGAAGGCACTACAATTAATATTGTCCATGTGTATTTGCAGGGGTGAGGGAGACCCAGAATTCATCAAGGTAATTTTCGTTTATATAATTTAGTTTTCTTAACAAAAAAATACATTCTGCGTATGAATTTCATGCGCTGTAATTACATTAATTTAACCACGTAATATTCAATTTAAATCTAATCAGCACAGTACTATTATTTAAAAAACAGTGAACACAAGATTTCTGTAGATCTAATACGAAGATTTAATCAAATCACCAACATTTTGTAAACAGCGTCAAGACCAGAAGCGGTCGGACTTGGACGAACAGTTGAAAGAATACATCAACGAATGGCGTAAACAACGTTCAAAGGAAGAAGATGAGCTCAAACGCCTCAAGGAGAAGCAGGCTAAGCGCAAGGTGAGACTTTATTAAATCGATGATGTTGTTATCCGTATTGAAGTTATCGTATATTTTATTTCCGGGTAAATCAATTATCTTACAATGATTCTAGGTATCTCGCGCTGAAGAAGAGAAGCGCCTCGCCCAGAAGAAGAAGGAAGAGGAAGAAAGGAGAGTTCGCGAGATTGAGGAGAAGAAACAGCGCGACATCGAAGAGAAGAGGCAGCGACTCGAGGAGGCCGAGAAGAAGCGCCAGGCTATGCTCCAGGCCATGAAAGACTCGACCAAGACCGGACCCAACTTCACCATCCAGAAGAAGAGCGATAACGTGAGTATTTAAAGTACAGTTTATACATAATAATCAAAATTATAGTATAGAACGCCAAATTTTATTTCCTTTAGTACATTAGAGTTACAGGTAATATGACAGTAGGTAGCGATTTAATCAAAATGTCGAGCTGTACGAGGGTGCACGAATAAATGCTTCTAAATCTCCTTAACATAGTATTAACTATGATAAGCCTACTATTATCTAACTATATCTAATGTTCATACAAAAATTACCTACACTATATTTGTTTTTCTTAGATTAAAACAAAAACTGTATGAACGTTTATATTATCAAACTAAACAATCTTTAATTTACACTTACAGTTTGGCCTTAGCAGCGCTCAAGTAGAACGCAACAAAACCAAGGAGCAGCTCGAGGAGGAAAAGAAGATCTCGCTGTCCATCCGCATCAAGCCCTTGAACATCGAGAATCTCTCCGTTGAAAAGCTCCGATTGAAAGCCACAGAACTCTGGGAGTGCATCATCAAACTCGAGACCGAGAAATACGATCTTGAAGAGAGGCAAAAGAGGCAGGACTACGACGTAAGTTTTATGATTTATTTGTAGTAATATTTAACGTGGTGTTGGCATTCAAAGAAATTGTGCCGCATCATTTCAGCCGAAAGACGTCCACTACTGGACATAGGCCTCCCCCAATGAAGGGGGGGGGGGAGGGGGGGTGCCGCATAGACAATTTGAATCATTCAAATTAGCCATTTCACAATTCTACTCAATAAAATGGCAACAATTTATAAACATTGTTCTTGTCAACAGTTAAAAGAGCTCAAAGAAAGACAGAAGCAACAGTTGAGGCACAAGGCCCTCAAGAAGGGTCTCGACCCCGAAGCCCTCACAGGCAAGCACCCGGTAAGGAAAAATAGACAATTTCAATCAAAATTAGACCTTGTAGATCTTATACTGAAAGAAACTTTCTATAATTATGTTCTACTTGCAGCCCAAAATCCAAGTAGCGTCCAAGTACGAGCGACGCGTCGACACAAGGTCTTACGACGACAAAAAGAAGCTCTTCGAGGGTGTAAGTATACACATCGACCCAAACAAATACCTAATAGCAAATCATAAGAACGAAATATACAGCAGTGGCGTCTGGAAATTAAAAGCACATTAATTTCTGAGCATATCAAGTCCTACCCTATATAATTTGGATTAAAGCCAAAAACAAGATCCAGGTCACTTTCACATCCATTTGATTTCCAGTCGTTAGTAGCGAATTAAATAATAACAAACATCGACCAATTTCGAAGTAGCACACACACAATCCAAAAAAAATTGTTAACAAGCAGAACAAAGACTCCAAGACATCAGATTTAAAAAAACAGATGCATGGGACACAGTCACGAATGTGAAAATTGATATTGATGTTAAAATTTAAACGCAGGGTTTGGATACTGTAACGGCAGAGTTTATGGATAAAATGTGGAACGAGAAGATGAAGCATTTCATGAATCGCACCAAAAGTAAGAGGAGAACGCCACGTTTGGCGATTGTGTGCCCAATGTTGCCCCACGACGCATGTCTTCATGGCATGTCATGTTCCATTTGTTGTCCCAGATGTACCTTTTTATGCTGTTGAAATAATTTGGACTAGTGGAATTTTCTTCTGCATTTATAAGCATTTAGCTATGGCAAATTTGTCCCCGTTTGTGTAACATAACGGCCAAAATTCATATCCTATCTATCCACAATTTGCCCTACTGGAGATAAAAAATTGACATAAGCTCCACATAAATTACTATATCAAACTTCTATTTCTAGAAGGATAAATCGTAGATAGATAGGATTTTGATTTTGGCCGTAACTCGATAATTATCACTTGATAATTAGACACTTATTTGTAGAGGTGTGTAACTCAGCTCAGAACCGGTTCAAATATACAGATCAATAAGCTTGAGCTGTTGAGCTGCAGCTCAATGACAAAATAAGCAGCTCACGGCTCAAAGAATAGTATCTATCTGTGCGACAACTTTTGTTGCACGGAAGATAAAAGATGTCTATATAGATAAAAACCTGTTTGAACCGGTGAGCTGGAGCAGCGACAGATCCGCGGTGAGTCGCAGAGTCAGCGAGCGAGCGCAGCTCAAACAGATCGAACGGTCTTTAAGCTCAGCGACTCGCATCTTAGATCATAACTCGAAGTAGGCAGATACACAAATTGAGCTGATCTGTGAGCCAGTTCACAGCTCCGGCTCACTGACCTGAACCGTGAGCTGAGCTGCAGCTCACGCATTTTTGTTGAGTTACCCATGTCTACTTATTTGCAGGAAATTCTTACTACCCAAATTATTTCAACAGTACAAAAAAGATTCCAAGTTCGAAACGTCCCGGTCGTGTGAATCTCCTATTGTATCATTATCATTGTATTTACCCTGTGTTAACGATTACTATAGGACCTTGAGAAACTCAACAAGGACTTCCTCGAGAAGGTGTGGCAAGAGAGAGCCGACCAGTTCGGTGGCAGGCAGAAGGGTAAGTACTTATACACGATTTGATTCTGCCGTTACTGAAAATGTTCATGTAAAAAATATGTATGTAAAATGTTGTATTGCAAATCCAATTAATTTCACAATGTCAAACCGCTATGCACAAGTTTTTGAGGATATCTTGTCGCATGTAATGAATTTATCTTCCTTTATATTGTAAATAATCGTTTGTTTGTAAATTGAAAACAATTCGAATTTTGTAGTTGTACAGGAATTTTACTTTGAAGCTTAGTTTAGTTTTTACACTTGCTACTGATGCAATAAATTGGCTATACATTTACAATCTAAATACTATCATTTAATCAGACTACCTCATTTCATAAGCGATCGCAAGCGCAATTACTGGACGTGCAATTCTGGGTTCGAATCCTGGCTAGACTAAAATTTGGTTTTTCTGACAACGACGGCTGACGGATGCAATAAAAGTAACAGTTACAGAGAATGGAGTTCCTTATAACCGTCAATGACGAATTTTTTGGCGAAACAAAAATCAAGGAACGTATATATCAAGCTGGAAAGCGGACGGCTGACTAAATTTCGGTCCGATGATTGGGGAGCCTTTTGTCTCTTTCTATAGGGTGTCCAAACATGCAGGAAAGGGACAGCTGGCTCTCGGTAATACTATCTGAGAACACCGGGCTAGACCGGTATTTTCTCCCTGATTTTGATAAAAGATTTTGGACCTTATATGAACGGGATATTATAAATTTTTGAAGTTCTTAAATTTCTCCGTACGCATTCTATCTTGGGTAAAAATTCTTTGACAAAACTACAAGCTTCTTTTTTTACAATTGTCTGATGTTAACATCTTTGTGCAAATCACAGCGAGGCTGCCCAAGTGGTTCGGCGAGAGGCCCGGCAAAAAGAAGGGCGACACGGACTCCCCCGAAGGCGAGGAGGAAAATAAGGCCGAGGTTGAAGACGACGAGCCCCTGTACGAGCCTGAACCCGAAGAGGAAGAGGTTGTAGAGGAGGTCGAAGAGGAGGAGGAGGAGGAGGAAGAGGAGGAAGAAGAGGAGGAAGAAGAAGAGGAGGAAGAGGAATAAGTGAGTACGCCTTCATCATTTCAGCCGAAAGACGTCCATTGCTGGACATAGGCCTCCCCCAATCCCCATTCACCATTCCCCCGGATATGCCATAATCACCACGCTTGGCAGGCGGGTTCGCGTTTTTTTTTTTATTGACTCTCGCAGATGGCACTCAAGATAGGTGCCCTAACTGCTTAACCGGGCGGGTGGCGGAGAATCCCGTGATGGACTCCATCCGCCAAAAATTTCCTTAAACCTAACTTATAAACTAAAATCGCGGTTGCAAACAGCGTGGGGTCCCCCAGGGAGGGGCTCGGACCTCGGCTTACTAGGGAATTGCGGGGGGACCCCACCGCTAAGACCCCCTGGCAGCCATTGCTGCATCGGGAGTTGTTTTCTTGAAAGTGGCGGACTTTCGGTATATCGGGTGGGTAACGCGTTTCGCGAATCGCCATTAAGCGTCAAGCCTCGCCGGGGCGAGGGCGAAGACCTAATATTAAGTAGGTCTTCGCCTAACGCGGGTTGGCGATCGCAGTTGATTGGTTCAATACTCAGAGAACGCTGCTGCCCATCCACTGGTAATTCCCTTAGTCGCCTTTTACGACACCCATGAGAAGATATAGGGTGGTGCAATTCTTTACGTCGGGCACCACACGGAACAAGGTACGCCTTAATTATACGTAAACGGTGTTTTGAAAAGCGAGTTTTGTGTTGGAGTCGCAATTTTTGTGAATATTCCATTTAAAATCACAAAAAAAAAACTATACTGGGCTCCAGAATCTGGCGATCTAGGTTGACGTTTAAAAATACAGTGGGCATATACAACGTGTTATTGTAACAACTGAAAACCTCTTAAGGGGTCATTATACTCATCAGTATGAACAACTTTTACTATGGGACCAACCCTGAAATCGCGAAAAAAAATCAGCTGATCCCTACATTTTGTCGATTTAAGTGAACACAAATGTAGCGGAACAGCTGTTTTTTTCGTTCGTTTAAATTCGTCGCATAGTAAAACTTGTTCATACTGGTGGGTACAATGACCCCTTAAGAGGTTTTCAGTTGTTTCAATAACACGTTGTATTGCGTCATCATCATCCTCCTGTTCTTATCCCAATTTATTTGTGGTCGGTGCAGCATATTTTTCTTATACAAGTTGTTGATCTGTCACCGTGCCATATTTCTAAAGCAAATGATAAATAATATACTTAGTCATCTAAAAATACTTGAAAAAAAAAAACACGAATATTTAATACCCAAATTTACCCAAGGGTTTGAGAATAAATCCCGAATGACTCTGAAAATAAGTCATCGGTGGCATTGTCGAAGGGTGGAAATACCTGCAAATTGTTTTGGGTGGTTTCACACGCATCGTGTTTGTGTCGTACGCGACACACGGAGGGAATTTGTTTGTTTACAAATAGATATTTAAACAAAAAAAAATTAATTTGGTATTGATTTTTTTTATTGATTCGTGTTCAGTATCGTGGTATAGTCACCTCCTTAAATATGGCACGAATACAGATCAACACGTTGTATACATCTCTATCAGCCGTCACCTCAGTGTTCACTTTCTTTCTATTCATATAATCTTGATAAAAAGACAATGGGTATTATTTATTATTATGAGCCTGTGCCGTCCCGCTCCTGGGCAAAGGCCAATGGGTATATATTGCGTAAAATCACGCAATTATGACCTTTATGTCTAAAGGCTTGCCTTTATTCAGGAGCCAAGTTTATTTTGGATTTTTTATCTCAGTTTTCCTTATGTAAGATTTTATACTTATTAGCTGTAACAATATTTTTGTTTCTTTGTTCCAGACGTTCGCAGCATGAATTGATCAGGGAAGCTAGATCGCCGACACTCACGGGTCGGACTGTACTGTTTTGTAACCAATCCATTAACTTATTACTATTATAAATTATTTTTATTATTTATACTGTTGAATCATTCGTTACGGAACATGGACATTTTTGCACTTAGTACGTCGTTAACACCTATGACGTAACAATAAACTAATTTATTTCATAAGGCTGTCGAGTTTTTTATTTGACCTTGAAGTGATGATGAGATCAGGATCATCAATCTATGAAAATAGCAGTAATAAGAATAATCTTCTGTAAGAAAGAAGCTGACTTTACAGGCTTGGGAAAAAGCTACTTCTCATGATGACTTAGGAAAATGATAGGCTATGCTAGACTGTTTCGCTGCAGCCTAATAGTAGAAAATATGTAAATAGCAAAATATATAAAACTACTTGAAAATTCTATCTACAGACCTACTTATAATAATGAATCTATCTACTTATATTATTAGACGAGAGAAAATCTCGAATAATGAAAATTATATGAGCCAGATTCGAGTTAAAATTATACACGCCAAATACGAGCGACGATATTTAATTGATCGTTCGGCACACCCTGGGCAGTCAACCCCGCTACCAACCTGCTGACTGGCTAATCTTTTTCCCACTGCATGAGCTATTATCATTATGTAGCTCATGTCGACACGATAGAGACGTCTTTCAAAAAGGAAGAGGGGTCATTGTATTCATCATTACGAACAACTTTTACTATGGGACCAATCCTGAAAGCGCGAATAAAAACCGCTGATCCCTACATTTGTTCACATTAATCAACAACAATGTTTTTTTTTCGCGATTTCAGGATTGGTCCCGTAGTAAAAGTTGATCGTAATGATGAGTACAATGACCCCTCTTCGTTTTTGAAACGTCAAAATTTTCAGCATGTATAAAGTGTTTTAGGCTTATAATAACGTTTTATAAAATCGACAAGCGAAGTCCAAACCGATCAACTAAATCTGAAGGCCTTTTAGGACGCTTTGCATTGCCAAAGCTATACTATAAAGTGATCTTAAGATTTCAAAGAATTTAAATGGATCATAATGAAATACATATAACTGTTAAATGATATATTCAATACAATAAATCTATAATAATAAATGTTCATTATAACTAGCGTATTACAAAGAGACTAACTAACATCTACACAATATAATGACACTCATTACTTCATTCAGTGAAAATGCCTGGTATACAAATACGTATAAATGAAAACAAATAAAATACTTAATATAAACTGAAGATGCCTACACACTTGCTCAATTTCGTCGAGCGATCTGGTTGCTATAAGGCAGTCAGATGGATGAAAGACTTTCGACCTCATAATCAGCCATTACTGTCCCACTGCTAGGCACGGGCCTCTTCTCAGAATGAGAAGATTAAGGCTTTAGTCCACCACGCTGGCCTAGTGCAGGTTGGCGGACTACACACCATCGAGAACTCTATGTAGCATTCTTAGGTGTGCAGGTTTCCTCACGATGTTTTCTTTCACCGTTAAAGCCGGTGATAATCATATTTTGATCCGCACATGAATCCGAAAAGTGAGAGGTGCAAGCCGGGTTCGAACTCAGACCCTTCTGCATGGAAGGCAAGCGCTCAACCGCTAGGCTTTCAACCAAAGTGGCGAGCTTTTGGAGAGGCCTATTTCCAGCAGTGGACTGCAATAGGCTAAAGATGATAATAAAAAAAAATAACGATCGATTTCGGCAACCGACAAAATTGAGCAAATCTTAAGAACGAATAAAATAATAAATTAAACTACAAAATAATAGCAATATTCGAAATAATAGGGTATTTGACTATTATTTTTTATTAGAAATCTTAAATCTCTTGGGAAAAAATTAGCAACAATGAAGAAACGAATGAAATCTTTTTAACAATGCCCAAGTTTTAAGTTTCAAAATTGTTTTCTAGACAGACACAGCACTACTACCGTCTGACGTCATAACACATAAACGCCATCACAAAGACACACCGCTCAGTATAATGGCTGTTTTGGGCGACAAGGACAGAAAATGCCCCCTCTAAAAACTTAAAAAGCGTAAATCTCTTCCATTTTGTAATTTATTTTATTATTTTATTTACAAATCGTGTTATTTTATTCTTTCTTCAAAATAAAATTGATAATTTCGAGAAATAGTCAAATACCGTATTACTAAGGTCAAGATAAAAGACTCAAGATCTCAAATTCACTTTCTAGCCGCGGACGGAGTTATCGACGTAGATATATTGGCACGCACTACTACGACAAAACAAGACATGTATCACGAATTCTTTTTTATACCTAAGTACAGTCAGCGTCACAAATATCGAGAGACTTTGACTTTGACATTCGAGACGAGCAGACTGTTCAAAATTATCTAAGGGCCAATTCTCGTAATTTAAAACGGTCAAAATACAATTCCAATTTAGACTCAATGTCCTAAATGTCACAAATAAACGTCAAAAAAGAACATCTACGATCATCAGATAGATCTTTATCTTTACAACATTGAGATACTCTATGGTATTTTATTACTGAAATCTATACATCAATATCTAAAGAAAACCGCATTGAGATTACTTTGAAACTATATTTTGAAAAAATTTAATTACGAGAATTAGCCTAATGAACAATTAGAAAATTGAACTTTATTTCATTGACAAAAGGGGTATTTCAGAATGTACACAGTACACGCCTACTGTCATTCTGACAAGAAATTTAGTTTTCTTAGTTGTTCAGATAATTTTGGACGGTATTTTCGTACGGATATTGTTGACGCTTACTGTACAATATCTGTGACACCGCGTGCTAGGCTGATTGGAGAGGTTTAGAATTGACACCCCCTACAAATAATACAGCAAAGTTTTATGTCTTCTTCTTCTGCCTTGTGCTACTAATTTCGGCGTTTGCCAGGCCTCGCCTACATAAAAAAAAGTTTCAGTAAGTAACATAAATGCGAAAGCAACGTGATTGGTTAAAAATAAACTCAAATATATTATACATGGTTAGTTTTATAGACTTTATTCATCGGTCTAATCTATCTAATACATTGGCTTTTGGCAAGGAATAATACGGAATTATAACCGATAAACTATCGTAACAAAAACGTGATTGCAGAGCGATTTGTCATTTTCAGTCAATGAAAATTTTGGAAACTGTTTCATACTAGAAAAGCTAAAAAACATATTTATTTCATTAAATTACTATCGAAATATTAGTTCTATTACATGAATCCCATAAAATTAAGACCGGACTATAATGTTTAATTTTCCAAAACTAAAAAAAACGATAGCAGTTATTCAATATAATAATATTCAGGACCATACGGTCTAATTTGCAATAACCACTACATAGTTATTTATCCAAAACAATGGTTAAATCGTTGACACAGAGTTTAAACTCGCGCAAGTCCACGTAGTACTTGTTACCTTCAGAACTTATTAGTTATTGGTGGCACACAGTGTAGTTGTTAGCTAGTCTGTACACATATATGATGTTATCTTACGCGGCAGGGGTGGGGTTGGAGGGCGGCTTCTGCTGCGGAGACTTGTGCATCATGTTGATCTTGTCGCCTAAACTCAGCGCCATGCCCTGCAGAGGAAACGTCCATGAGTATAAGGTAAAAGGCAGTTAACATTTTAGATAAATACTAGTCTATGTCCAGCAGTGGACGTCTTTCGGCTGAAATGATGACTAGAGATAAGCCTTTTCTATTATGAGTGGAAATCCTCATGAATACCATCAGATATCCTCCACCATCAGACTACTGACTAAAACCACCCGCTGGCCATCCTCAGTACAAAAGAAAGGAACTCTGGTAACAATAGAATTGCAAAAGAAAAACTGGCATGGTGCGGGCAATGGAGACGTGATTTTTGTAATTCCATTGGTTAATATTTCCCGCTCCGCTCATCTCCATGGCACTATTTTACTATACTTTTGCATATAAAAATGGAACGATCGCCTGGAAACGCGCCAAGTAAGGGTAGTTATTTAAAAACAGCGAAAATCGAAAGTATATGACTAATTAAGTAACATTAAATTGCTGGATTCGTGCAACTAGAGTCAAAAATGTCAAAAGTGCCTGTAATTAGGTCTATTTCAATAAAAACAATTTTTTTTATAGCCGCTATGCAAGAAACACATAGAAGTATACGGAGTGTTCATATTATAAATACTGGCATTACTAATTGGCTCATTACTGGCATAATGTTTTTCTGCAAGGGAGACCCGCATTTTGTTGTGAACTAATGATTTTATTTCTGTAAATAAATCTTTTAAAGACACTTTTACAAGTCATGTTTTTGGTCTGGACGGCGCCGGTAATTCAATCTGACTATCTCTGCGAAGTAATGCCAAAACAAACTAAGAGGTCAGTCTCTTTTAAACTCTAGACATTGTGTTATTATAAAAACAATGCGAGTACAGTACTACAGAAAGGAGTAATCTAACGCCAACACCGATGAAATACAGGCCTTGTTGCGTTACGTTTAGATTTGAAATACAATAACAACAAGAGACTCATGCAAATCGCCAAGCAGTGGATGCCATCATGACGCACACAAGACAACCAATAGCAGATGTAGATGTTTCGCACCTACCAAAAAATTATATCTGCGCAGGTACATCCTTGTAACTTACGAAAACAAAAATCATGAATTTTAAATTAAGACAATCAGAACAATCACAATTTCAGATAAACTATAAAGAAGATCAAATACTTGAAACACACGTAACAAAATTTCTAGGGCTACAAATTGAAAATAACTTGTCATGGAGAACGCAAATTGATACTGTGTGTGGAAAGCTTAGTAAGTTCTCCTACGCTCATTATATGCTAGGTAAAATTGTGAATAAAACCGCACTGCTAGCAGCTTATCATGGTTATGTTGCCTCCACTTTGCGGTATGGCCTTATATTTTGGGGCAACGCTATAGTTGCCGGCACGAGTCGTGAGCACAGATTCCACTGCGTAAGTGGTCGAATCTCTGTTCACAGGACAACAGACCAGAAACAGGAACTTGCATTGGCTTAATTATATGATAATGCATACTTGAATATACGTAGAAAACGGAATACTAGAATACAGTGACGACAGAGACTACCACGCAGGTACAATTTGTGCTCACGTCTCGTGCCGGGAACTATACTAACGTTGAAGAGGTACTAATAGCACAGAAAAAGTGTATTCGAGCTATGTGTAAACTTAAACGAACGGATACATGCAAGCCACATTTTCAAAACGTAAGAATATTAACAGTACCATCACTTTACATCTATGAAGCATGTAATTTTGTTAAAAACAACGTACATCTATATAAACGTGTTGAAAGTCAACGACGCTCGAAAATTTTGCATTTACTTCCCACTAAAACTACGTTCCTCCACAAAAGCATATATGCAATGGCACCAAAATTACATAATAAATTACCTAATGAAATTAAAGTGATCACGAACAAAAATGAATTTAAACGAAAACTTTTTAAATTATTGAATGACAAAGCATATTATTCTGTTAATGATTATCTTAATGACAAATTGTAGTAGGTAACATATTTTATTTGTGACCAGCTGTGTCCATCTATATGTAGGTATATGTAGTGAAAATTTAGCTAATTTATTTGACATTTTTTTATTGACAATTTTAAATTTATTTCATTGACATTATTATAATTTTGTAATTAAAATTTTGACATTATTACTGTGTTGACATCTAATAATGTTTTCTTAAATTGTGACAGTGTATTGATACTTAAATGTTTTGTATGCCTTCTGGCGGGACATAGCAAGGATCTTCATTTTTTTGTAAATAACATCTGTATACCCTGTGTTCACAAAACGAAATAAATGAATTGAATTGAATTGAACTTATAAAAATGGTAGTACAGTATAACCATGTGCGGCAATGTTTGGAACGGCTTTTTGTGGAAAGAGCCATAGAATCTTTGAATTGAATTTTTTTCTAAATTTTTATGAGAGGAGGACAGACGGGATTTTTCGCATTAAAACCCCACCGGTAGCCGTCTTCAGCACAATAAAGGGGACTCCAGAAATGTATTTTGCCGTCGGAGCCCTTCCTGTACTACGCCTGTAAGGCACGTCTCAGAGGAAACTTTATTGTCTCCCCTTAGTCTTCTTGAATTGACCTACAGTCCTGACGGCGCGCATGCGCCAACCGTGTCGTGTAGTTCGCTCATATTTTAGGGAGCTCAACGACCCGATATCCGATGTAATGGTAGATCTACAGACTTATAGACATGGATTCTATCTGCTCACTCATTACCTTACACTGTTCTCACACAATTTTATCCAAATTATGTAACAAACAAACATTGTTCCAATTGTAATTTGAAAAGAGTATATCCAAGGAATTTCTCGCCGGCTCTTCTCCATAGGACCAACTTTTTGGAACCGTGTAATAGTTTCATAACTAATGTTTTTAAAGTGCATGCGTTAAACTTATTCAAAATAAAAACAATTGAATTTAAATTGAATTTGTTAAGCAAGTAAGTTACATACCTGGCTCTTGGCCCTTATTCTCACGTGTCCTACTACAGGCGAGTTCGGCTTATGCAGCGGTGTCTCAATGCTGAGGTTGGCGAGGGCATCTTCACCGAAGATAGAGCGCGCGTATAGGTTGGCTGCCATGAAACCGCATTGGCCGGATAATGCCTGGTGGAAAGAAAGTTGCTAAATGTATGGAAGAAATAACAAAGAAAGCGGAAATGGTGTTGATTGATAGTAGAGGATGGCGAAACGAGCCAAAGACCCACCTGATGTTAAGCGGTTACCTATTTCCATAACAACTGCAATACCACCTAGGCTGTTCCCTAAATGGTACCGCAAGTTGGTTCGCCAAACTGAGACATGAAAATAGAAAGGCTTACCTAACGCTAAGTTTACATGAGCTTAGTACTTCGCATTAGCAATGCTTGTCGCTTAGTAAATAGGATCGGCTTCTATTCACTTGCACTGGCAGTTTCACTAATACTGATCACGAATTCAGCCGTTTATATGCTGGGTATTAGATTAAATAACAGGTATTAGGCATTAGTTACTAAACTCGTGTAAACTTAGCTTAGTGGAGAGTGGTTTCTGCCAACAACACCGAGTGAATTGCTGATGCGTTCTGAACTTTAGGGACAAAGTTAGAAACTCTCACGTAGTTGTAATTTCATTACCATCTAGTCCCAAACTAAGCAGAGCTTGTGCTATGGGTACTAGACAATGGATATAATACTTAAATACTCTTTTTTTTTTGTAAATACGTACTTATGATACATAAGCAACACCCAAACATATTATTCCCATTACCTTTACACCCTGACGCAAAAACAGGGATGCTATGCCACCTAATTAAAAAAAAAAAAGAAAACTACTAATCAGCTGTCAAATCTCAGGTCATCATTATCATCATTTCAGCCGAAAGACGTCCACTGCTGGACATAGGCCTCCTCCAAGCATCACCACAACGACCGATCCTGCGCTTTCCGCATCCAGCGGATTCCCGCGACCTTCACCAGGTCGTCGGTCCACCTTGTGGGGGGCCTACCCACGCTGCGCTTTCTAGTAAGCGGTCGCCACTCCAAAACTTTACGGCCCCATCAGCCATCCGTTCTACGAGTCCCCGCAAATTTCATCAATAGATAAAATGGTAAATCTCACCTTTTCAGGAGTTAGACACTTCATGTTGGTGGAAGACAGTAGGTGTTGTAAGTACTCTCGCAGATCGGTGATATTCGTGTTCACGGACACCTGTGGAAAATACAAACGTCAGTTTCACAAAATTAATCATTTGATCCGAGAGTGAAAAGCTACCTAATAGTAATTTCAATTTTATGAAAAACACTATAAATCTAAAATCTAAAATAACTGTTACAGTACGCGTAATATGACTGTGCCACTGTTAAGTGAGAAATAGTCTATTTTGCAATCAAACCAGTAGCGCGCATGCGCGGTAATTGCGGCAATACTCCGATAAGTTGTTCAAGTGGCAAGATGGCGGGGGACCGCATGTTCTCGCTGTCTCAGTCGTTCTTTAATGTTCGATGCATCCTTATGTCCTGCTCACACTTATTACGCAACTGAACCTGCGCGGCCCTTCGCAAAGCCTGGTATCATAGCGGCACAGCTATATTACGCGTACTGCACTCTTGTAGTATCGTGCAGAGATTGATCCCATGATCCGTATTGCAGCAACTAATTGCTCAGCCACAACTGGGTACGGAGTAGTATGGACCTTTGCTTAAGGCAACCATTCCCAAAGTGGGCGATAACGCCCCCTTGTGGGTGCTGCAGGCCTAAAGGGGGGCGGTAAGAGACCCAGAAAATAAATGGGGGCGTTGTGTAAAGGCTTGGGGGGCGATTTGTAATTTCATCTAGCTAGGAGGACTCTTAGACAGCGACTGAACTCTCGACTTTCGAGTAGACGAAATAAGTTTGGGAACCACTGGCTTAAGGCGAGGCCTTCCTCCACCACGCGGGCCTGGTGCTGGTTGAAAGACTATTCACGTCATCGGAAAGAATTTGGCCCTTTCAGGTGTGCTAATAACACATAAGTTCATTCTCTTTAGCCGGCGAGCTGGATGTAGTCCACGATGTCGATGTGGATGTCGTTCAGCACTCCTCGTACACTGATACTTCATCTTACCTTGTTCTCCCACTCGAATTCGGCCCACATCTGGCGGAAGTCGGAGTCGGTGCAGACGGCGGGCTGGATGTAGTCCACGATGTCGATGTGGATGTCGTTCAGCACCACCACACCGCGGTCCATCGACGCTCCCGACACCTCGTACACTGAGGGCGAAATGGTTTAAACAACACGTGTAAATCGAATGATTAATAGCTACAAATGTACAAATTAATAGTTAGTCAACAAGATATGGTTCATTAATAATTAACTGACTTAAAACTATGTTGTGTAGTCATAAATTTAGACAATATTAGATTATAGAATCTGGTAAACTAGAAGTAGCTGTGCCTTAGCAGGGTTCATATTTGATACAATTATTCTACTGTTACATCTTCTGAACACCATGAAAGCAATAAATGATTATGAACTATGGATTATGAACTGAAACCGCGTAAAATGAAGTGTAAGGATCGTCAATGTTTTGATGCCAGATTGAGAAGGCGCTATACGTACTGTATAGCTCTGTCTCTCTCTCTTCCGACGAAACAATTGTATAACCACAAGCTTACGCACCCTTAAGGTGGGCTTCTTCACCGCCGCTGGAGTTCCAGATAAAGCAACAGACGTTATGAAGACTCACCGATGTTTCCGAAGATGATGCCGTTCTCGGTGGAGGCCACCTTGACGTGCGCCTTGATGGTGGCGTAGTCCCTTGGGGCCAGTACTACGGCGCCCGGACGCTCCACCAGCCGCAGGTCTCCAAGTGTCGCCAGCTCTACTGTGCAGTTCTGAAGAGTATCGTCTGCGAACACATATCATTGTAATTTTTGTAACTTTAGGACCTAGGTCCCCCCCCAATAAGCGACGTTTGAAAAGATAACAGTCATTAAACACAAGAATTTTGTGATGTTGAGTTGGTTTTTTGAGTGCCGTGTTGCCCCACTCCCACATATTCAAAATGCGTACCAGCCATAGACAAGTCAAGTACGACTGTCCATCTGAGCTGATTTAGCAGTTCAGCGTAACATTGACTTTCTTCCATGCGTATATGAGACTTTCCATCTTCATGTCTCAGTTTGGCGAACCGACTTGCGGTACCATTTAGGCAACAGCCTAGGTGGTATTGCAGTTGTTATGGGCATAGGTAACCGCTTAACATCAGGTGGGCCTTTAGCTCGATTCGCCATCTTATACTATAAAAAAAAACGTAGGATTCAATCTGGCTTGCATTGCATTAAGAAATAGAGCAAGTTTTTTTAGGGAGTGTCTTCTGAACATATATTAAGGTCTGGTGGCTGTAGTCCATTAAAACACTGGTGTTTAGCAGCTAGAAAAGGCTAGGAAATACATGAATGTTATCTAAGAGCACTAACCTGTCTGGTTAACCACTAACACATCCAGCACTATGTCGTACTGGTTGACGGCCACGATGGCCTCCGCGTACACGGGGTCGGAGAAGCCCGTCAGCTGCGTCACCTTGGACAACTTGCCGCGCTCCTCGCTCACGCCGGTGCTGCGGCCTGGGTTACCACACAAATATCATTCAGGCACAGGGCTCTTCTCGGAATCAGAAGGTACTCCAAACTCAATTTAGGAGACTATAAACCATCGAGAACATTTTGGAGCCCTTTGAAATGCGAAGCTTCACTCTCGACACAGACCAGTAAGCCTGCATGAGTAGACAGTCGTACAATGTTGGCGGGAACCGAGGGGCCGACGGCGCGTTATGATTGGACGGCTCAAAAGTTCTGTGGTATGATTGGTGCCGCTCGCTGACGGAGTGACGTTCCTATTGGCGACAGGGCGTATGATATACAGTGCTACTGCATATGCTTGGTGACTCTGGCTAATCGGCGTCTAGAGGCTTATTGGTCTGTGCAGGATCCCTAGCTGAGGAATAAGCTATATTTTCAGGTGAAATCTTTATTAGAGATTCTGGAAGTTAAAATACAAGTTCGTAGTATTCACTACTAAATTACAAAACAGATTAATAGCACCTAAATAGACACGCAACAATGAACCTTATAGATAATTTAACAAAGCACAAAATCGCTCGTACCTTGCAGCGCTTTACTGAGAGATAACTCGAACATATCGTGATGAGTACTAGCGGTAGCGTTGCCAGCGAGCTGCGCGAACACAATGCCAGCTTCCACATCCACCTTCTTGTCTTTATGCTTCGTTTCACGGTCCTGGGGACAAAAGTAACAACATATTATGCAATTACATTATGTGAGGAAGTCTTCGTGAATCTGCTACGTCAGTCAAAGAAATATTCTGCACTGTGCAAAACATGCCATTAATTTGTGGAAAATTATCGCGTAATATTTCCGCAGCGCGGGGTACGCCTAAGGAGTTTTAGAAGCTTTACACATGGCAAGCCTGGAGCTCCAGCCTGAACAGGCAGTTAAGATGTAACTAGATTGCGGATTGCTTAGATTGCAACCCTATTTTCTGTCCCTGTTCATTCTTGTCCATCCTAAGGTTGCCTGTAAGAAATCGATGATCGCGACAAGGCCGCCATTTGTACAATAGTTTAAATGCATATTCAATGTAATGTATACTATGGTGTACAATAAAGCATATATAAATAAAAAACGAGAGTGCTTTAGACCACACGACTGAAGTAAAATTTCAATAAAAAAAATGTGTGCTTGCACCTCTCTCTCTTGCCCATACAGTAATATACGAAACGTAACTGTCTCTCTTTCTATCTTCACTAACTTATATCTACCTCTCAACTTCCGTTCGCCTCGCCCGATCAAACTTTTCGTAACGCATTCACACTTTTCGTAACGCATTCACCAGCTTACTCCCCAAGTAAAGCGTGTCTAAAGAAGTTTTACTTCAATAAATAATTGCGATCGGACGTGGACGTTTCTCGGCTGAAATGATTATGATGATGATGATGATAGCATCAATCAATCAAACCAGTGTGGAGTTAGCAACCGAATCTGTAGGTCTACTCGCGTTTTACGAACGACAAACGAAGTACGAACTTTCGTTCCGACTGATACTTACATAATAAAGATAGGCACATAAAAAAGGCACAATTAAGATAGACTACGGTTCATAGTCGTATACAATTTACCGGAGATGAGAAAAACAAACGTAAAAACACGATCATCGCATGCGATAAGGGAACGATGGTTGACCGGAGTAGCAAATTGTGTGATGAATCGTACGATTTATCGAATATCGTCGAACGGGAGTAGACCCCCTGGAACTATCAATGTCAATCGATTACAATTTAGTTGCACCTTAACTGCAACTCATGAAAGGTGTATTTGACCTTGTGATCAATTGTTCTAGATCTAAACTGTAATGTGTTGTACCTTGTCAGCTTCATCTAACAAGTTGGCGGCGCGGTCCGGCAGCGCCAGCAGCGCGCCCAGCGCGTCGCTGGAGCCGGCCAGCAGCGCGCGGCGGATGATGTCGGGCCGACAGCTGCCGGCCAGCACACACATAGCTCCATGCTCTAAGTCGTCTGCCGTTAAACCGCACTGACTACCGCTGTTAGCTGCGAAAAAATTGTATTTTCTATTAAAATAAGTGTCCACTAAACAATGATTAAAGGTGCCGAAACACGCCGAACGTGGACTGAACGGCGGCGGAATGAAAGCGCCAGATGAAAACGTTCCGCTGTCTGTATGACTACTATGTATTCCCATACTGGGTGTCAGGGAGACGCTCCCGAAAGCGAAACGTTATTAATATACTACCTAAACACAATCGAATACCAATAACCATTAGCCTTATACTCATTGTTTTAGTGATTTGGTACGCGGACTGCGTATGTGGGCGGATGCCGTTCACCCCTAGCGCCAGCTGAGATTTTATTTGAATTACATTGCGAACTTGAAAAATTATGTAAATAAATGGTTTTTTTTTTTGTAAATCAGTTTTATTTAACTGCCCAAAGCTGGTTATGTATGAAGTATGCAAAAAAAAAGCTTTTTTTTTGTGTTTTCGTATCAGTAATCACCAGCACTGTCACCTATCTTCGTTTTCGGAAGCGTTTCCCTTACACCCAGTATAATACAACGCCAGCGCACCACCCGGCGGAGCGGCGGCGGATCAGTCACATCACATCGTCAAAACACCCGGCAAGACGGCGCTGTGTGCACTATCTAATACAGTTCAGTATATTACAACACGACGAGGCCCAGTTCCGTTCGCTATGTGTCTGGAGCTTAAGCTGTCACTATAATGGCTCATTTGCACCACGTCGACTTCGCTTGCCAATCTAAAGCGGCAACCGATCCAGGCAAACGTGTAGACATCTGACAACTACAGTTCACATTCGAAGTCCACCGAGATTTGGTGAAAACACTTTCAAGCTGCTCAGAAGTCTGGCAATCCGCGTCAACTGTGCCGCCTTCAGCAAGCAGCGGCTGTACTATGAAGTGTTAGAGATATCGTGGTTCCGTTGTGAGTAAGGAATAGAGCTAGACAGGACTATTGCACCGTCCCTCTTTCTAACCAAAGACATTTCTATACTAACGTAATAGACCACTACAGTGTGCGACTGAGATACCGATCTTTACGAAAAAACCTATATGCTAGAAAGAGACATAATAAAATGTCAGTAGAACCGATTTTGAAAATTGTAATCTCCCATAGCGTCCCATCAAAATATAATCTCGTATTATTTTATGATTTATTTCACAATCGTTCTATATTTTATCCAATTAATATCAATAATCGTATTGGTGTAGTGTTCTGTGTTATACTGCTGTGTAATTTACATTATTAACCTAAAGAAAGAGATGTTTCACAGGTAAGTATCTGCAGGACAATACAACTTTCATAATGCTTATTTTCATAGAAGTTATTCTTAAAATTATTTAGTAATACATTAATAACATGCAGTAAATACCGTATCTTCTATATAATATGTCATTTTAAATAATTATGTGTTAGATAAAAAAATATTGTGTACGTAAAAATGAAACCATTTCGCATATGGATTGCTCAAAATATATCGATATGTCGATAGTTTCAATTATATATTTTTTGTACTACCTAGCACCATACATGTCACAAGTTAGTGTCCCTTACTGCTTTAAAAAAAATACAATCGAATTGAGAACCTCCTCCTTTTTTTGAAGTCGGTTGAAAGTATTGAAAGGTTGATTTAGTCCGGCCGCACATTGGAAGGAAATCACAATGATTCATTCATTGATCACAGAAAAAATCTGACGCACCGGAACCTATACCATGGTTGTACTTTTACGATGTTATAATAGTATGTTGTACGTCTATGGCAAAGAGACGTTTCACAGGTAAGTATCTGCAGGACAATACTACTTTCATAATGCTTATTTTACATTTATACAGTTAATTTTAGTACCAGCCCCGCAGACTGACAGAATTTTCCGAATCGTATGTCTGCTTTTGACATATTAAAATGTAAATACGGTGCTATTTTATGACAATGTGCGGCTGGGCTAAAAATGCTGTAAAATATTGACCGGCTAACTTCATAACTTCCAGATTTCCTGTAAATGCTGTTATTAAAGAAAAATGGATGGGCACAAATGTTAAAACGAATAAGCACCGTATCTACTATTCTCCGCCAAATAGTGATGCTTGCATTGCTGTGTTTCGGTCAGAATGGTACGGGTGCCGGTGTAATTACAATCACATGAGACTTTCCATCTTCATGTTGTTTGGCGAACCGACTTGCGGTACCATTTAGGTAACAGCCTAGATGGTATTGCAGTTGTTATTGGCAAAGGTAACCGCTTAACATATGGTGGGCCTTTAGTTCGTTTCGCCATCCTATACAATAAAATAAAATAAAAA
Source organism: Asteroscopus sphinx (assembly GCA_949699075.1). Lineage (NCBI taxonomy): Eukaryota > Metazoa > Arthropoda > Insecta > Lepidoptera > Noctuidae > Asteroscopus > Asteroscopus sphinx. The sequence continues at coordinate 1,835,750 of OX453007.1, forward strand.
AAAAGCTGAAAGCCTCGAAAAAATTACAGGGTTTGCAGTAGATATTTTAAGGATAACTGTATCGTTTAATGAAATCACCAACGATCCATACCTACGGTTTGATTTGTTGCTAATTAAGTTTGTTTTCATGTTGCATGTGTACGTTAGGGTAAGATAATATACATATGTATGAGCGCATCTCGCCGTTAAACTTGATAGTTTGGTGAGTTTTCTAGTAAATTAAAGCTAAATAAATTGTACCTGTGATTGAATAAATAAAATAAATAAAAACTCATCACAACGAACAACATTTACTATGGGAGCAACCACAGAGTACATTATTATAACTGGAGCAACCCTGAAATCGCGAAAAAAATCTGCTGTTTACTACATTTTGTCGATTCGTGTGAACACAAATGTAGGGAATAGCTGTTTTTTAGGGTTGACCTCGTAGTAAAAGTTGTTCGATAGCACTCAATAAATAAGCTCTTCAAATATGACCACACACGTATATCGGGAGATCATCAGTATTAACGGCGCGCGAACTGGGCTCTTTGGTCATCATTGCTAGAAACCACTGGTCTTGCTGTTAATAAATAATAATCACTAATAATAATCACTGTTAATAAATAATAATAATCACTGGTCTTGTTGTTAATCATGGAAGGGACTAGGTTGCTATCCGCGGCTTTAAGTTTGATCAGATAGGTCCTTTTTACTAAAACAAATCTCATAGATACAAAAAATACAACAAAAAAGTTTTATACACTTATTTTTCATGTTATATGATGGCGAAACGAGCTAAAGACCCACCTAATGTTAAGCGGTTACCTTTGCCCATAACGACTGCAATACCAACTAGTCTGTTACCTGAATAGTACTGCAAGTCGGTTCGCCAAACTGAGACATGAAGACGGAAAGTCTCATGTGATCATTCAATTTGTAAAAATATACCATATTTTGAAAATGGGTTCTTGCAAATGCTAGATTGTCAAGTATGCGAATGCTAAGAGATAGATTCTTAGCCGGTTGCAAATTTAGCCTGCCGCTGAGAAAACTCTTTCTTGAGCTGACGCGGACTTGATTTTATATGATTCGGTTGTCTGTATCGAATCGAAAATCATAGCCAGGTTCTTGCTCCACCTCCAATTTCATCCTCAGAATGTAGTTGCACGATTCCAAAAACAAAGATCCTATATCTTTGTTTTTGTAATCGTGCAACTAAATTCTCGACATTTAATTCTTTGCCTATTTGAAATAAAAACTAACTAATAACTAGAAATTATCGAAACACTGATGTTTCTAAATCTAAGTCGATAAAATTATAATGTATAAGTCTGATGTGTAACTTAAGTTCACTGGACAAGAAAACTTGTCAAGTTCATAGATATTGTAATTTTTCATAAAATATCAATAATTTGACCAATTCCGGAATCGTGTATAGAAACTTGTTCCGGGATTGAAAACCTTTCTATACACCTAATTAAAACTAATATTTATTTATTTATTTTATTTATTTATTTTATTTATTTATTTATTTATCTTTCTTATAGCTACCATTACAGGATATGAATATAAAAATATGAATATGATTAATTGTAAAATGTTCCGTGTGGTGCCGGACGTAAAGAATTGCACCACCCTATATCTTCTCATGGGTGTCGTAAAAGGTGACTAAGGGATTCACCAGAGGATGGGCAGCAGCATTCTCTGAGTATTTAACCAACCAACTGCGATCGCCAACCCGCCTGCCAAGCGTGGCGATTATGGCATATCCCCCCAATATATGCTTGATTGCGTAACTCAATCTTTTAAAACAAATAAAATTATGTCTCAAATATCTGTAATTTTAAAACAATAGTTACTTAATAGCTTAGCAGTTTTAAAATACTACCACTCCTTAAAAGTAAGGCCCGGCCGGTTGAAATATATCGATAATGCAATAACGTCCATGTCACATCACTAAAAATCACTCCTACACGTGTCAATTTCGCACATATATTCATTTCGCTTTCGGTGACGTGATAATTAGGTGACAGTGTCTCTATTACGTCAGTATAATACCTTTATGTTTCTAACGGAACCATAACAGCTTTAACACGTCATGGAAAGGCCCCAGGTCGTTCGCCCAAAGGGGCAGTCAACCTGGGCCGTAAAGACGGACTGAATGTAGAAGAAAAATTCGAGGCAATAAACAGAGATCGCGCTAACTCAATTGGCTACTGACTGGTGTGCTTAAACCAAAAACATTTGTATACTGACGGTTTGAACAGAAAGTTACAATACAATTCTTTATTTACTGAACATAGGTTAAAACATTGGTTAAGTTGAAGGGTCGATATCGTTCGCGGTTCAAATTTTTCTTTTCACGAACTATGAATTATTTACACGAGACCTACCTACGGCTTTATGTGACCGCATTTTTGCCATTCCACTAGTTAGGTCTACTGGCCTAATGCCTTGGCTTAGTGGAATGGCTCGTGTGTACATGGTCCGTTAGACTTCCCTTTACGTCCATTTAATGCGATAAACAAACTTAAAATAACAACGAAAATGTATTACGTAGGAACGAGTCTGACTCCACCTATTAGAATTAACCGTGAGTACATACTAGGATTCTGCTTGTGGTAGGCCAGCAGCGTGGCGGCCAGGTGTATGGCGGCGGTAGCGTCGTGCTTGTCCAGCTTGAGTGCCAGCTTGCACAGCGCCGAACAGGCGCAGGCCGCCGTGAAGCTCTCCCCCTCGCCCAGGGCTGCCCACAGCCCGGGCCCGGAGCTGGCGGCCGGGCTGTTGCTGCTGGAGGTACACATCCAAAAGAGATATAATTGTTGAAATCCTGATAAGTTAAGCACAATAACACGATCGGTGCATCATATCCTGTGGGAGTGTATTCTATGGCCAAATGATCGCAATATTATGTTAGACAGTTTGCAAGTGACATCCGGTGTTGTTTACTATGGGAACCTTGTGTCGACTAAAACAAATTTCCGTGCGGACAAGCGTTTTTGTCATACCTATTATTGGAATCAAGTGTCAAGCTCACAAATAGGACCCATAAACCACTAATTTTTAATCTGTGGTGCTAGGCAGCTGAGCTTATCCCAATTGCAAATATCTCTTTTTCTTGCGCCTATGCCTTTTTACTCTAATCTGTCTTCTGATAAAGAGAGAAGTGGAAACAAATTTTCTTCCTACTCCTAATTTATTTTCTGTTTAATTTCGTTGTGGGATTCAAGACAGTTCAATCATTTCCCCGGGACGTGTCGAGCTTCATTGTTTTGGCGTCTGGTTGTTCGCCGTTGTAGATCCTGGCTTACAGAAGTTGCAGTGGTCGGGTAAGGTATCCCTACTATCAGGACCAAGCGCTTTGAGAACTCTTTCATAATGTGCACAGCCAGTTGTGGAATTCACTGCCGGCTTCTGTATTTCCGGGCACTTACAACCCTAACGGCTTAAAAGACGGAGTGAATCGGCACCTAATAGGTTTGCTCGCTCCATCGTCGACCACATCTTGACAAAACTGTCTAGATTGCAGTGAAGAGCAGATCTATATATATCTCATTAAAAAAAAGTGAGGCGGGCTTGTTTGATAGATTGAATATAACACACTTACACTGGCAAGTTGAACGCAGACTGTGAAGCGTAGGTGCCGTCACTGGTGACGAGTTGTCGCGGTGCTGATGTGTCTTGGGCCTTAGAGGCCGTAGACTCGGATTCTTCCTGTAAATATCACATACATACAACACACACATACATGCATTATTGCGGTAGCTTCAAATTTTAATTGATATTTTTCAAGAAAAACAATTTCTAAACGAGTTTGATTAAAAGATACGCCCAAACCCATAAAAACGATCAGAGGCCATACAATCTCCCGTGTAAACCGGGGCCCATCCCGGGCAACGAATAGAAGCGTGGCACCCAGGGCCTGACTTCGACCTGAATTTAAAAGCGTCATGAAAGTTAAACGAGCTATACAATGATCAGTAGTTAAACAAACACTAAAGAGATAAAACTTAGTTGAGCCAAAAAAGGACACCAGTTTTAAGCTTTTGCCCCACATCGAAAAAATCCAAGATCCGAGGCTGTTCCGTGATCATCCTGAGAGAAGTATATGTGGAGACCTCTGTTCCTTAATTTAGGATTAATGGCCTGTCGAGATCATTGTACCGGGTCTGGGTGTTTCTGCACATGATATTTGTGCCAGAAGATATCCTTGAGACAGGCTATCTAAAAGAATAGCAGGTATACCTTTTCCTCAGTACCAGCGGGTGAGGGTATGACGGAGGACAGTGCTTCCAGCGCCGCCTTGGCCCTCGCCGGAGTGTCGGCGAATTGCGCCAGCAGCCACAGCGCGGAGCGAGCTATCTTGCCCACGCGGATACCGGGCACCGATTCCAGGAGTTTCTGAAATCGTGCAGTTATTTAGTATGTAAGAAAATAATACGTTAAAATTTTATATTAAAGATTTTTACGTGCATTATCATTCATCATCATTTCAGCCGAAAGACGTCCACTACTGGACATAGGCCTCCCCAAAATGGATATGCCATAATCGCCACGCTTGGCAGGCGAGTTGGCGATCGCAGTTGGTTGGTTAAATACTCAGAGAACGCTGCTGCCCATCCTCTGGTGAATCCCTTAGTCGTCTTTTACGACACCCATGAGAAGATATAGGGTGGTGCAATTCTTTACGTCCGGCATCACACCGAACTTAAACTTAAATCTTTATAAAAATATAGATAATCACATCTCTATATCGCTCTAAGGTTTGCTGTTAGAAAACTCAGTTCTGAGTTAAGCTCGCCGATGTACATAAACTTTCCTACTGCAATATAAATGTATATCTGTGTGTACAATAAAGAATAAGAATAAGATAATATTGATTGATAAAAAATTCTATAACGTTTCGATAAAGAATAGATAATGATGAATTTAAAGTCAATCGACAAGTCCCTAGTTACGATACAACAGTTCGGGAGCTGAGATCCAGTTTTTGGGGTGAAACATACGCAAAGTCCATTTCTCCCTGCAAGTTTGCAAGCACCTTCTCCGGTCAGCCTATCGACCTACAAGTTTTTATGTTGATATTGTTGAATTTTTTAATGTGATTTTAATCATTCATTTATTTGACGTGTAATCTTTTTGATACCAATAAAATGACTATGACTAAGACCTTGCTGACTTGCCCTGTCTTTCCACCACAGCATGAGCTATTCTCGTTCAGGGGGTAGTTACCTGGTAGATATGATCGCGCAGGTCAACGAAGGTATGCAGCGCGGATCGTAGGAACAGCATGACATCCTGCGCGGCCGGCTCGCTGCCGTCGCCCAACAGTTCTAGCAGAGCCGGGGCTACACTGCCCGCTACTTCTGGGAACTGGAACAAATGGTATTTATTTATGTATTATGCTTTATTGTACACCATAAAAAAACATTACATTGAATATGCATTTAAACTATTGTACAAATGACGGCCTTATCGCATTCAGCGATTTCTTCCAGGCAACCTTAGGATGGACAAGAATGAACTGGACAGAAAATAAGGTTGTCAGATGTGCAAATTCGATACATAATTTAATAATAAAATAAAATGGGATAATCGCAAAGAGCCTCGACCAACACCTGCAGAGGCTCTCATTAGGCAGCTGGGTCAAGGGCTTGATACAGAAGGCGGTTCTTCTGGACACGGCACGTATTGTTAGGAAGTTCCTCTCTCTGAGGCCCTGACCACCGGTAGCTTGGACCCTGTTCCCCATGCCGGTGGGCTACTATTTTTGTATATTTTTAAATGTTTTTATATATTTTTTTGATTGTAAAAATATTTAAAAATGTAAAAAATATGTTCTTGAATAAATAAATGAAATAAAATACTATACTACTACTATAAAATAACAACAAAAATATATTCTATATATCCTAATACATAAATACCATATGCATATATACATATAAATAATAAGCAACGTTAAAGTAATTAAAAACGACCACATACAGGAGAAGAAACATAGCGACAAATAATGCTCCTTCACAAGCCTCTTAAACACTGGCAGCGATTGCGCACTTCTAATAGGTACTGGCAATGCATTCCACAAACGAGCAGCCTGAACCGTAAAGGATTTGTCAAAAAATGTTGTGGAATGCATTGGAATTTTCAGTCTTAAATTATTTGATGACCTAAGGAATAGCGTGTGAGTGGTATGTTATGATCAAGCGTGTAGAACAAGCAGTGTTAGCCAAGCAGTTAACGCTTGCCACGCTTGCAAGGGTCTGAGTTCAAACCTGGCCCGCACCTCTGACTTTTCGGATTCATGTGCAGATCAGAGTTTGATTATCACTTGTGTTGATGGTGAAGGAAAACATCGTGAGGAAACTTTCACATCTGAGAATGCTGCATACAGTTCTCGATGGTGTGTAGCCCGCCAACCCGCAGTAGGCCAGCGTGGTGGATTAAGGCCTGAATCCCTCTCATTCTGAGAAAAGGCCAAATACCAGCTTGCCGCTCTAGACTCTATTCAACACAGAGCTGAGAGGCTAATTGGTGATGAACTGCTAGTAAAATCTAAGCTACAAAGCTTAGCCCCTGGACACACAGTTGCTTGTTTGTCGGTGTTCTACAGGCTGTACTTTGGAGTGTGCGCAAGAGCTCCATGAGATTATTCCGCCTTCTCCTTTCATTCATCAGACTACACGACGCACTGCAGGATATCATCCATATTTGGTAGAAATCCCTAGTATCAGGACCAAGCGCTTTGAGAACTCTTTCATAATGCGCACAGCCAGTTGTGGAATTCACTGCCGGCATCTGTATTTCCGGTCACTTACAACCCTAACGCCTTTAAACCTGGAATGAATCGGCACCTAATAGGTTTGCTCGCTCCATCGTCGACCACATCTTGACAAAACTGTCTAGATTGCGGTCAAGAGCAGATCTATATCTCATTCTTTTACAGTTCAGGCTGCTCGCCTGTGGAATGCTCTGCCAGTACAAGTGAGGTGTGCTCAATCTTTGCCTATATTTAAAAAACTGGTAAAAGATCACTACTTATCATCACTGTAATTTCCGGTAGGTACATTATGTAATATTTAGACATTTTATATTGTATTTATTATGTTTATTGTATCCCATATTTATGTAGTTGTGTTATAGATATATGTATAGTATTTATGTTATGTAGTATATGTTATGTATTCTATTATGTTGTTACACTGCGTACTACCCCTCTCTTTACTTGCCCATATTGTCCATCCTAAGGTTGTCTGGAAGAAATCGCCTTAAACGATAAGACCGCCCATTGTACATGTCTTTTATATAAGTCATATTATATGTTGCTATTTTCTTTTGTGTCCAATAAAGAGTATTTGTATTGTATTGTATAAAAAAGGGTTATGTAAGCGTGTAGTTTCACTGGTAGACGTGTCGTAACTCGCTTGAACCATCCGGGGTTATCTCCCTATTCACCTTGAGTGCGGCGCGGTGCAGCGCCCTCACCAACAGCTGGCGGTACTTGGCGGCATCGTCGTGGTCGGCCGACGTGGCGCGCGTCGCTTCCTTACGTAACACCTGCACCAGCTCCTCCGCGTGGCGGGAGCTCACCAGCTCCAGGGCTGAGGGGAACGAGTTCAAGAGGTTACATTTTTTTAAAGGATAATCACGATTGTTTAGGAATCACTTGTTTTGTAGCACAGAAATAGATAGAATAGAATGGAAAAGTGGGCAGGGTGCGCGTGCCAACACTCTGCACCATAGTGTAGGGCATTTCAAAGCCTTTCTCAGTACGCCTTTTGACTTTTTTCTGTAAATACTGTAACAAAAACCCGCAAAAATGCCTTTTTGTGTTGTTTCTAACTGCAGAAACAAAAGCTATAAAGTACATTTGATAAAAGTTATTTTTTAGGGTTCCGTAGTCCTACAAGGAACCCATATAGTTTCGTCATGTCCGTCCGTCTATCCGTCTGTCCGTCTATCCGTCTGTCCGTCTGTCCTAATCCTTTACAGCTTAATAACTTCTACAGTTATAAACATAAGTAAATGAAATTTTGTTAAAAAATGGTTTAGATATAGATCTCAATTTTAAAAGAATAAAAAAATCGTAATTCGTATTTTAGGGGTGGCGCCCATACATGTGAAATGTGGATAAAAAAAATTTTTTCGCTGCACCCCCTCGTGTGGGGTATCATTGAATAGGTCTGCTAAAATTAAGGTAATGTTTCATACATCACTTTTTTATCAGGTGTACCATCTGCGAAATATAGCCCACCAAAGTGGCTTACAATGTGTCCCCCCCCCTGCCATTTCCAAACTATGCAACGTAGAAACTTGTAATCTTCCACGTTGATAGACTTTTATAAAAACTCTCTTTTAAAATTATTTCGAGTATAATGTGATTATAAATTTTTGAGTTATAGTGAGAAAACTGAAAAATACTTAAGACGTCCTAGTTCATAAGTCATTGACCTTAGATAAAAATGATCTTGGCAAATAGTGCTCCTTTAGTTACTTTCTATTTAAAAAAATCACAAAAAGAAACTTTGTGTTATATTGATAACACAAAGTAACACTTCTTAAATTTAGCGCTAGGTGGCGCTGTTTGCAAAAACTAAAATAGCAATGATTAATATTCGATTTGATTCGTTTGTAATTAGACCTACTTAAGGAACCCTATAATACTGAGCATAGCCCGACATGCTCTTGGCCGGTTTTTTAAATTAATGACGTCAATATGGGAGGCGTAGTTTGTTCGAAAGTTGCCACGCATGAATCGCAAGTTAAATTGTGATAACAACCATTCTATTTCTGTGATATAAACAATATTAAACAATTTACCTAAATTACTAATAACATATTTTACAACTGGCAACGCACAGCCTAGACCGGTGGACCTAGAGATTTGAAGTTTAGAGAAAATATTCCTTGCAAACCCTAGAGGTGCACTAAGGAGGGTTTTTTTTTTCATTTCTAAAGGGGTGAAAACGGGTGGTAAAAATTGTATAAAGAAAACACAGGAGCAAAGCCACCGGCTTAACCTAATCAATTAATTTAATTTTTTATTATTAATATTTAAAGTAATTCCGAAAAGCAACAAACATATCCAGAAGTTTCAGAACAATACCGGAGACTGCAAATTGGCAAAAATATAAAGCCTTTGATTGTCGACTCATTTCGACGTCCCGCAGCTTCCAGCTTGGTGAAAGTTGTATATTGAAGACCGTGTGTCGTTGCAACAAAGAACTAAAATTAGAACCGAGTTGCAAATACAGCATCTACAATCACCCAATAAAGGATGTGATCTGACAGAGAACCAAAGTTGTCGACATAGCCTACAGGATTAGCAAGCTGTAGTGGGCCGGCCACATTAGCCGAAGAACCGATGGCCGTTGGGATAGACGTGTTCTTGAGTGGAGACCACGAACCGGTAAACGTAGGATAGGACGCCCTCAGGCTCGGTGGAGCGATGACATTGGCAAGGTGGCTGGTAGCATCTAGATGCGAGTGGCCGAGGATCGAAGCCAGTGGCGTGCCATTGGAGAGGCCTATACCCAGCAGTGGACTAACATAGGCTGATGATGATTTTTTTTATATATACATTATAGGATGACGAAACGAGCTAAAGGCCCACCTGATGTTAAGTGGTTAGCTTTGCCCATAACAACTTCAATACCACCTAAGCTGTTGCCTAAATGGTACCGCAAGTCGGTTTGCCAAACTGAGACATAAAGATGGAAAGTCTCATGTGATTGTAATTTCACCGGCACCCGTACCCTTCAGATCGAAACACAGCAATGCTAGCATCACTATTTGGCGGAGAAGTAGGCACGGTGGTAGTACTTCCCCGGACGAGCTCTTACACAAAGGAGCTCTACTACTACTAAATGATGATGATGACTCACCCAACTGCAGCGTGTGCTTCCTGACATCGAGGTCGGAGGACGCTAACACCCTCAGCACGTCCATGGCGAGGTCCGGCAGGGCTCTGGCTGCGGCCTCCCCTCCCTCCTCACGTAGCGCTGCCAGGCGACCCACTACGATGAGCTTAACATTGTTGTCGCTCTCCTTGACTATGAGGTCGATGTAGCAAGCAGCTGCCGCCTGAGCAAGAATTAACAGAAATCAATAAAACAAGTAATTTTATGTGATTGTTAGCGATTTTAGAAACAACCATTCAAAGAATCACACGGAAGAAATCAGAACTTCATGGTAAGGTCGGAAAATGGCCTTAATTTATTCATAGTACTACAGTCCACAATAAAATTAAAGATGCTAATGACAAAATTAGGTCTGAACGAATGGGAGAAGAGTCCTTCGTAATTATTTGGGACTGCATGGAGGCCATTAGAATATGCGAACTTTTGGACCATTTTTTCTACAAGTTTCAATTGCGCATTATCTTATGTTATGATTTTATGATGCACATTTTTAACTGCAAGACATTACGAAAAGTAGAAACTTTATTTTTATTCTTTATTGTACACCAGAAAAATAGAGTATAACTTTCTGATTATTATGTAAAGATCTCGTCATACAGGTCAGGAAAATTCTAACTGGTATTTATAAAGTTTTTAAAAGAAAACAGAAAGGTAAATGATACTCACTTTGATAGCAGCGGGCGCGTTGGATAGCGTAACGAGTGTTCCGGCCGCCTCGTAGCGCACAGCCGCACTTGTGGCATTCAGTAGCCCGTACACTGTACGGATGAAGCGGGACCGCTCTGAAGGGTTCGCGTGACACACCTAGGGATATAGGAAGATCAATAATAATATACAACGTGTATCAGAAATGCGTGTTCATATTTTAAGAGCTCATACAGGGCATCGCTTAGAACAACTTTTACTATGGGACCAACCCTGAAATCGCGAAAAAAATATCAGCTCTTCCCTACTAAATCATCGAAGTCACTCGACAGAATGTAAGGATCAGCTGTTTTTGTTTTCGCGATTTCATGTTTGGTCCCATAGTAAAAGTTGTTCGATAGCATCCCCTCAATAAGCTCTTCAATTATGGACACGCATTTCTGATACACGTTGTATAGTTACACCAACAGGGGGCCTGGAGTTCTAAAATACAGGCCTAGGCTTAGTTTAGACTCCAGATCTACTACAAATTGCAATTTACCAAAACTATTGTCAAATACAGTTGTATTTACTTATAACATAAAACAATTAATTTGTGGAGATAAATAAAACATTTTTATTATTATTATTAACTTTATAACTAAATTTTTATCTACCCTAGCGCTACAGAAAATACTTTTCGGTGTAATGTCGTAAATTGCAGCACCCGTTTGTTGAAACTGTTTAGCGTTTTGGAAAATGCTTCCGTATTGATCGCTACAGCACACTTTACTCTCAAAATTAATATCCAATCATTCCAATATATCCGAGATTTGCTCTACTAGAGATAGAAATCAGACATAAGTTTATATCTTTCTATCTCTATTAGGGCAAATCGTGGATAGCTTGTATTTAAATTTTGGCCGATAAATATAGTAGACGAAACTGATTGCCTATTTACTTCACAAGGCAATGTAATCACGACGACAACGTGCCGAAAAGCTTGTTTTTACCTGACAAATATCCAAGCTCTGCCAAAATAATAGAAACCAACTATGTTTCGAGTGATGAAAATAAATCAGATTGGCTGAAATTCAACAGAGACAGTAATAGAAGGATAAAAAAACCACTAAAAGTGAATCTACCTTATAAATCAGCTCCACAATAACCAACTGCAGGATATCTCCAAAGCCTTGTACGTTGTCCAGCCTGGACGCGAGGTAGGACAGCGCTCGCTCCTGGTCGGCATGCAACAGCATCAGGAAAGCGTTCCTCTTGCAGGACATGTCCTGCTCTGTCTCCAGGAAGTTGGCGACGAGCTCCGGCGCGTCGGGGATTAGGAACTCGAAGTTTCTAGTGGAGCAAATGGCAATTAGGTGGAACATTTGCAGATATGTACTCTAATGGAATATGAGGTAGGCTGTAGTTTATATTGAACTATATTTACGGGACTTGTATGATGTTGTTTAGATGGATATAGGATGTCCTCCTCGTGGAATCCGGTAATCGAGAAGTATTCGCGTCGTGGTTTGTCTACACGTATGTCCGCCGAAACTGTCAGCATTGTGTGTCGTGATTCAGCATATCTTGTTACGGACAGCGACGTTACGAAAAACCAACCGCGGGTAGTTCGAGAAAACACCCGCCGCTCAAGACGATGACACCCACATACTTCAGTCTGTGACCACAGCCAATGCAACTGGGCCGAAACGTCGAGGTTAGTCAAAATATTTTGATTTTATTGTAGTGTGTGACGCGCCTTCCCCCATATAAATGCAATCTAACATGTAATTGTTTGAGTATATTATACTAATTGCACCCAAACAGTCTTCTTTGATTCGCATCCGAACGCCCGTCCTTACATGGCGACCCTGCCAGTGCTGTCTTGCGGGCAGCGCTGGGGCCATTAAGTACAAAGTATAAATGTGTTTGAGGTTTCTTCTGCTCATTGAGACCAAGACTGACGACTCAAGTCTAAAGTGAATAGTGCGACATTGAAAAACATTGGTGGACGTGGCAGCGATGAGTTTCATCATTTTTATGGATCGTCCTTGGGCGCCTGAGCTGGGCCAGGCTGATTACTTAGTGGTGGCGCCGGGAGAATTCGGTGGTGCTGATGCCGCATTCACCTTTGATGACCGCCAATGCTGGGGAGCGGCCAAAGGACCGGTAAACCTTATCATGGAGTTTACTGGTGGTGACTGACTGAAATGTTGGTGAAAGTTTTTATATTATTTAATGCCGCGGACATTTAAAATTATTATTTAGGAGTAGGTATTATTATATACCCAGTTTTTATTTTGTTTTAGTTACTTGAAACTTAGAATTAATAAAGTAAATAAAATATCTACATAGTTATATGCCTGTTGACAAAAAGTTAATTTTTAAAATTATGAAAATGTTATGAAAAAGTCTTGCCGCCAACTATATCCAATTTTATTAGTTAAATACCTAATATGTTTAGTTATCTTAGAAATCGAAAATAATGTAATAAAATCTATATAAAAAACCCAGTAATTTATCTGAACATAATATTTTTATAATAATTGTTGTGTAATCCAATTTCTACTTTTAGTATTGTTTTGTAACTTGCAATAAGCTCCGAGCTCCTGTACTTACTTTAGCTCAAATTTCGTTTTAATATTAAAGTTAGGTACCTAACTAACTGCGCATAGATTTTAATTATTTTAAATACAGCCACATGCTACTTTAAAAAAAATTACCTATTTAAAATTTATTTCTGTGTTGTTTTAGACTTTGAGTTTTGAATTATTTTACTTTTGTGGTGTATCTTATATTGAAATATTAAAAAGGTAAAACATGGAATCATTCTTAAAAACGTTTTGAGCTTGACTTTATAAATCTGTTTATTTCTTTTTAAATTAATAATTTGCTTGATTGTGGACTAGTGATTTTTGTAAAACATGACCATAACATAATAACCATTATTTTTTCTTTCTGTTTCGTTGCAAACTTGTTAAAATAATTGTGATTAGTTGGTATTTTGGCAAACATAAATATTGTATTTTTAAAGAATTACATCGAAAATGTATTTTTGTAGTGATTGTAACATGCAAATCGGTGTCATTAGTAAGTTGATGATTACAGCAAAAGTTTGTGATATGACTCGTTCCCACGGCAGGCAGGTGTGCCATGCACACGCTGCATTTTTGCGGTGTTGAAATCAGAATCGGATTATGTTCTTTGTTTTGAATTAGATTAAATACCTAAAAGGCAATGTTGTGAAATGATTCCAATAATGTAATTGAAGGTTTGATTATTATAATAATGTTTACATATATGGCAGAAGTGTACTGACGAATAGTGACGAGTGTTAGCTTTGTTTTTAGGAATGATGGAATAGGGACAGTATTAAACATCTTTTGTCACCTTAAGAGTGTCACTAGGTACTTTTCCTATTTAAAAGTATATGGATAATGGATAGGTTTAATGGTTATCTCATTATGATGACGTAACTTTGAAAGAATGTTTTGGTATGATTAAAGGATTGTATTAAAAGTAGAAGGGAATGTTTTGGTACATAAGGCTCTGACACGTCACCGGACTGATCACCCGAGAGCGGCGGAGAACTTGCATACCAAATTATTCAATTTGAATGAGATGTATTAAATGTTGTGTTTTGAAAGAGATGTAAAACGTGGTACACATAAAGAGTTACAATAAGGCCAGGTCCTTCAGATTCGATCATGGTGCGAACGAGCTTTCCTCCGTGAGAACTGTTGGAGACCGAGAGAGTCTTAAATCCTGGTCCTTATAATAATGATGATAATAAAATGATGAATAAAAGTCGACTTATAAAAATGTACCTCATGATAAATAAATATAATGATAAAATGACCGGCCGGTCCAAAATGAAAATATATTGTACCATACCATGAGAAGGATGATGAGAAAGCAATATTTATTATTTGATAAAGAAAGGGAAAAGAAAGAGAAAGGAATACGTGATGTAAAATGAGACTAGTTTAAAACTAAATAAATATGAAAAATAATTTCAGGAAAGTGAATATTAATAGTAACAGAGGAAACTAGGGAAATAAAATGAGATATATTGCTTTTTGCATTTATGCAATAAACTTGACATACTTTGTTTTAGAACAGAATAGTAGAGAAGATATACCTACTGTACCTAGAGGGAAATTTATTTTTCTGTCTGTTTCCTTAATATTAAATTAATGTCAACAGTGCATACAAAGGTAGATAATAATAAATAATAAGCATGTGTAGCATTGATTAGGTAGATAAGAACTTAATTTTTTTTATTGTTATTAAATGGCATGTTTATTTCAGAAGTATTGTATTTGTTTTAGAGTTGAATAAAAAAAAGATTTTAAGCCATTTGATTAATACCTGTTACACAACATAAAATAAACACTAAAATAAAATTGTAAACCTAACAAACGTTAAATTCATTAGTTATTTTAATATTGTATTAAAATTAATTCACACATTTATTTTTAATTTAGTATTTTTTAAGAATATCGTATTCGATGTTATACTAAACTTGATTTAAAAAAAAAAAAGTTTTTTTTTTTTTCTTTAAAATAAACGGGGGAGGTGTCGTGTGTGACGCGCCTTCCCCCATATAAATGCAACCTAACATGTAATTGTTTGAGTATATTATACTAATTGCACCCAAACAGTCTTCTTTGATTCGCATCCGAACGCCCGTCCTTACATTATTGTGCGCGACAAGTCCCGTAAATATAGTTCAATATAGGCTGTAGTTTGCACTTAATATTGATGACCCATATGACGTGGAGACATCTAAGCTTGTAGATTATTTTCTCAACATGTAGACAGATAGATAAAATATGCTTTTCTCCCACTTGCTCTGAAATTGGTTCATTATTTTAAAAAAAAACATCAATCGGCTCTTTTCCGTACGCAACGAAATAAAACGCAAGCAATATCCAACACGACAATAATATAAATTGCTGGAACGTTTTTATTTTTTAAATTATGCTAGCGAGGTTTTTAAGTGCACACTTACATAAATTAGGTGTTTTTAGATACAAAATATTTATTTTTTTAAAGGCTGAATGCGCATTTTTTTTATGTTTGAAAATCGAACAAGTAACGCGCGCGTACGTATTGGCGCGAATGAAAATGAGATGCTGTTAAATTAATTTGTATATTGTTTCCTCGCAAATGAACGAAAAGTACTTTTGAAGCAAATAAATATTTTTTCTTTCTTTCTTTCTTTTCTTTACTATACAAATCTCGGCCGAAATAGCAATTAACGGCCTCCTTTAGGTGAAAAGGACTCAGCTAGCACCTCGTCCTTTTATAATAACTTCGAAGTATTACTCAGCTTAGTATTATTCTAATATTACTCGGGCGTCAGTTCTCGACAGTAATGAACTATTATTGTACACCATGAAAATAGTAGTAAACAGAAACAATGTATAAATTATGGGTACATTGGCGGCAATTATTAGTAGTAGGTTTCCTGTGTTAAATTACACAGAAATGTAGTAGGGATTTGCTTTTTACTTTAAAAAGCAGATATGCTTACCATGCTCAAGAATGTTATTCTAATATGACTAAACAATTACCCAACATCCAACTTTGAGTTTTATGACTGAAATCACCTTCTGTTACCTATATTTATCTGTCTATACATCCTTGAGAGATTTTTCTTAAGTCTATTCCAGTGGAGAAGGGTCCATATAGCACGATTCCCATCGGCTTCCCTTTAGGAATTGCTTAAATACAGGTCAACGATATTTTATGCTAATTTATTTTAGCGACTTTACTTTAACGACGGCTGAGCGTGGGGTCCTGGGTTCGATTCCTGGGTCGAGCAAAGTGTTATTGGGTTTTTTCATTAGGAAATTCTCAGTAGCAGCCCGGAGTCTGGATTTGTGCCCGGTCAATGGCAATAGGCTCGCCCCTATTACATGGTACTATAACATAACTGGCGAAATGTGGGTGTACTATTACACCTCTGCGTACCCCTTCGGGGAAATACAGGCGTGATGTTATATTATGTTCTGTAATTTATTTTTCTAAAGTGCAAAAAAATAATGTAGAATACAATTAAAAGTTGTTAAATTGTTTTTTTTATTTTACTAACATGCGATCTTAGCTATTTAGGATTTTTAGGTAATTACTCTCATCTGAAAATACCCACCCTTTCCCTGAAAATTCACCCTTCACCACTGGTCTATTAATTTCCCTTCTTTGTCACAAGATCTAACATTAGTCAATTAGTTATCAGCATGTATTTACTTATTTACTCATATTGAAACCTACCTGTAAATAGTAAATATGGCTAGCACAGCATTCCTCCTCACGTATGAGTGGCGATGGTCAAGACAAGCCCTGATGGCTGGCATCAGAGGCTCCAGGAGTTCTGGCTCCTTTAGCTTGCACAAGAAGCGCAGGGTAGAGCCACGGATGAACTCATTTGGGTGTTGCAGATCCTGGATGGGAGAGGATTTATAAGTTTTTTAATGAGCAATTTTCTTTTTGAGCATGGTTTAAATGGATAATGGTGTTGATTCTGTTGTTCACCAACTAAACTTAATTTGTCTTTTTCTAATAGTTCAAACAAGAAAGAGTTAGCAAGAATTTTAGAACTGTCAAATTAGTGTATGTGGTACATTTCTTGGTATTTTTGATCAGCATGTTGCAAGATCACAACTAAACTTGTTTGAAAATCTTAATTTCGAACAATTACACAGCACTAAAATTGTTGCCATCCCTTTCTTGGATCTACTATTAGTAAAAGAGAGTTATAGTTCAAAATAAGTTTAGTTCATAAAATGAACTTAGTTCTTTATGATACTTTATTGTACACACAAATACACATTAATATTACAATAGGAAAGCTTATGTACATCGGCGAGCTTAACTCAAAAATGAGTTTTCTTACAGCAAACCTTAGAGCGATAGAGAGATGTTGATATATTA
The DNA here is from genome assembly GCA_949699075.1 of Asteroscopus sphinx. Classification (NCBI taxonomy): domain Eukaryota; kingdom Metazoa; phylum Arthropoda; class Insecta; order Lepidoptera; family Noctuidae; genus Asteroscopus; species Asteroscopus sphinx. The sequence goes on from OX453007.1 coordinate 1,853,218, forward strand.
TTAGATTAGATATATTATTAGTTCTTCAGAAACACTGGGATTTTTTTGACAATATTTGGGATATTATCAGTTATGAGTATGTTAATAAAAAAAATCAAGTTAAAATCCTTCAAGGACAAATAACAAGAATAAAAATCATGATTTTTTTTAGATTTTTTTAATTGAATAAAAAAACTGTCACTAACAAAAAAAAAACATGATTTTTATCGACCCTGATGCTCACAAAAAATACGAAGAAGTGGAACTTGTGAAATAATTTGACAGCACTAAAATTATTGCCATCCCTTTCTTGCTAGATGCAAGAAAGGGATGGCAATAATTATTAAAAGAGAGTGGTCGCTTATAATAAATAAATAAAAATAAATAAATAAATTTTTATTTCACATAAATGGTGTACAGTAAACACTTACAAATAGTAGTTATACAATTTCTCGGTATGAAGTGTTTGTTTGAACTCTGGTACCCAATGTAAGATTTAACTTGTGTTATGGGTACCAGCGCTCTCATTAATTAAATCTACAGGGGGTTACATTAATTGCATCAGAGGTGGTTACAAGAAAGTGCAGTTGAGTAAATGAGGTAAGTAAAACTACGTTACAATAAGAAATAATAAATAAAATAAGAATAATTATATAATAAGTTATAATAAGTTTAGTTTGTTTGTTTGTTTGTTTTTTTTTGTTTGTGTTTGTTTAGTTTCTTCTGTACCATATCCTTGCAAATAAATATCTTTATCTTTAAGATAATCAGCACAGTCAAATAAATTATAAATTCATATTCAAAAGTCACAAACCTTTCTGTAAGCATCACAGACGAGGATCATCTCCTGCATCAGCTTGCCATCAGGAGTAGTCTTGGGCACAATCTCCCAGAAGATGAGAAGAAGCTTTTTAATCATATGGTCTTGCAGCGGCAGCACAAATCTGATGATGATCATCAGAAGACCAGGGATCTTCTCACCAGACAGGATAATGCCAATTGTCTTCTTTAATGCTTCTACCTTCTTCTTTATATCGCCTTTTTCTGTTTGTAAATAATAATATACATTCAATTTTCCATTTTAGAGATGCCTTCTATAATTCTCTAGTTCTGAAGCTATTATTCTTAGTTCATCATTATCATTTCAGCTCAAAGATGTCTACTGATGGACCTACCCAGAAAGGGCAGGATATATGCCACTATCACCATGCTTGGCAAGAGGGTTGGCGAAGGCAGTTGGTTGAATAAATACTCAGAGAAAATTGCTACCCATAAAATAAATGAGTTGAAAAAAAAGTTTATTTTATTTTTATTTAACTAAAACAAACACAAAATCAAGTACAAAAACCTTACACAGGTTTGCCCAGATGTAGAGACACTTGTATTTAAAAAATAAGTGAACATTATCTTTATGGTGTAGTGATTTGAAATAATGCATACACGAACAGTGAAGAAACTGGTTTTAGATAAGCTACACAACACGGCACACTAGTGCACCGCCTAGTGCAGTAGTGGCTTAATGCACTATGCAGTGTTGGACCTAAATCTATCCACGGACATATGACTGGAATATTTTTGGATGCTTTTCTGCTGTTGGATATTTGAGTGGCTATACTTATTTACGTTAAACAAGATAATGACAACACAACTCTACTGAAATTTTACAAATAAATAATATGAAATGTAGCTTACCAAGATCCAACTTGAGTTGCATCTCATTGTAAGGCTCCGAGTCAGTTGGGAAGTTGATCAGAGTATAGCACGGCTGTTCCACGCCCGCCATACTGCAAGTGGATAGCAAATATTATTGTTAACACCAAAAATGAACCATTACACCATACACATAGAAACACAAATACAATTTGTTTAGAATTGTGTGAATTACAAGTGATAATCGCCTGAATACTTGGACTAAATGTCGTATTTCATCATCCGATTCAGAATTCGCAAGGATTGATTCATTACAGACACGCTGTAATTGTAATGTGTAGTCTAGTCCTACACCTCAGACCAAATTATTGATCTGTGTTCTACACAGAATCCTCAAAAGTACTTAACAAAATATTGAACACTCATCAATATTAATATCATAATAACGACTAAGGTGCACTTTTCTCCTTTATCCTGTGTTTTGAGCATAAAATAATGAAGATATTTAGAATTACACGCGTCCGGTCGGTTCGCCCCTCTCCAGTATTTACTTACCTGAATAAATTTTGGGAATAGTATTACTGTTGTCAAAACTATGTGTAATCACTTTGTTTAGTCTAACACTTTAGGAAATAATTAAAAAACAGTGCAATTGGAAATAATTCACAGTCCAAAACTAAAATAATACGTGTCCAAATCATTGACAACTCCACAAGTTATAATGTCAAAGTCAAGTTGGTTGTCAACGTGACATTTAAAGTGTTGCCAAGTCTAGCACGGTCCAAGTCACCATTTGGCGCCAAGCCCAAGTAGCCAAAATTTTTTATTTTTTTCTTCTTATCGGGCTTGCGTTTGACCGCCATCTCACGTGATGTTAAGCGATGGTGCGGTCGACAATGGTGCACGCTTGCAGGAAATTCCCAGGAAATTTATACATTAGTGTATCTTTTGTTTACGAACTAAACTTATTTTAAACTATCGCTCTCCTTTACTAATAGTAAATGGATGAAAGGGATTGCAACAATTTAAGTGCTGTCAAATTAGTCTGAATTAAAATTTCCATTAGTGATGCGACTCGAGTCCGATTTTGCCACTCGAGTCATTCGAGTCATTTTACAATTTTACTCGAGTACCACTCGAGTGGTCGAGTCACTCGAGTGGTTCACGAATCACTCAATCACTCGAGTGGTCGAGTCACTCGAGTGGTTCACGAGTCACTCGGTCACTCACCTCACTCACTCATAAACGTCGATAACTCATTCAACACAACAATTCACTTGAGTTCACTACACGCAACAAGTTCAAATACCAGGCCCCTCAGAAAGTATTGCGAAAAAAAGTTTTTATATATGGGAGACTGGCCAGTTATAATGTTTTTCGAAAATATGATTATTTATAAGTAAAAATAAGTAAGTTCCAATTTCAAAATTTCCCTCCACATTTTTTGCGAGTTAATTCAAAGTATTGTGTCTCACTGAAATATGGATCTGCGCCGGGAACATTTTAGAGCTATGATTTTATACGATTTCAAGTGTCGCCTGAAACCGGATGAATCGTACGATAGACTTCAAATGGCATTCATGGATGAAGGCCCTTCCAAGGCAACCGTGTATCGTTGGTATAACGAATTCAAGCGCGGTCGACCAACTTTGGGGGATGACGAAAGAAGCGGTCGCCCTTTGACGGCTGTTACCGAAGAAAACGTGCTAGCAGTGAAAATTTTAATCCAAGACAATAGGCGAATTACATATCAGGAGATTCAACACATATTGAAGATTGGATCGGGAAGCGTTCACGAGATTCTACACAGCCATCTTCGCGTGAGGAGGATAGTATCACGCTGGGTGCCGCACAACCTCACCGATGCTCAGAAGCAGGCCCGGGTGGAATGGTGCCGTGATATGCTTAACAAATTTGAAGCAGGCTCGTCTCGGCGTGTTTACGACATCGTTACAGGTGATGAGTCCTGGATTTATCAATACGACCCAGAAACCAAGCGCCAGTCGACTGTTTGGGTGTTTCAAAATGAGCCAACGCCTACCAAAGTGAAGCGATCTAGAAGCGGGGGTAAGATTTTGATCGCTAGCTTTTTTAATTTGACTGGCCACTTGGTATCAATTCCCTTACGGGATCAAAGAAGCATTAATGCCGAATGGTATACTACCAAATGTTTGCCAGAAGTTTTCTCTGTTATAAGCAACAAGCGACCAAACACAGGGCTCCGCGGGCTACTGCTCCACCACGACAATGCACCTGCGCACACCGCACTCAAAACGAGGGACTTCCTGGACAGCACGCCAGTCAAACTCCTGGGTCACCCTCCTTACAGCCCTGATCTAGCACCGTGTGACTTCTTTTTATTCCCAAAAATAAAAAATCAGCTCAAAGGGATACAATTTTCGTCGCCGGAAGATGCGCTGGCTGCGTTCGAGCAGGCTGTAAACGAGGTGTCTGCGGCGGACTGGAAAAAGTGTTTTGAAAACTGGTTTAGGCGCATGAATCTTTGTATAGAGGCTGGTGGAAAGTACTTTGAAAAGATTTGATAAAAATATATGTACGTATAGAACAATTTTTTTTAGTTTCGCAAAACTTTCTGAGTGTCCCACGTATGTGTGACAACAACGCACTTTAAGGCCCGTATTCCAGAAGGATACTCAAGCGTTGATCTCTGTTTAAAACTAGTTTTAAGTTGAGCTTTGATTTTAGAACGTCCCTCAAGCAGAGATTTGTTGCTCACAGTTCAGCTGAGTTTAGTTTCGTTTTATATTGTCACCTGTTTCGGTATTTGGGCAGATATTTGATCTGTAATCACTCAAGCGTGGTCCAGACTACGCTTGAGTAGAGATTTCTATTATATTTCAGGTCAAATTCGTGTGTTTTGTTGTTGAATTAAAGTTTATAATTACCGTTCTGGAATAAGACCGATACTCAAGTAACGATTCTATACATAAGTAGTGATCAGGTGATTGGAGTTTAAACTGTACTTGAGGAAGCTACTGTAATACGGGCCTAAGTTATCTCTTTTAAAAAGCAGGTTTAAACTTGTTTGTCTCGGAGAATGGTTGGCGAGTGACTCGAGTGGTGGGCGAGTGACTCGAGTCCGAGTGAACTCGAGTCGATATTTTTTTCACTCGAGTACGTTTTTTTACGATGTCACTCGAGTAAAATTGGACTCGAGTCGCATCACTAATTTCCATACAAGTTTCGTCATGATCTCGGAACGTGCCGGTCGACTAAAATATAAAGAAACTTAACACTAACTAATTTGTCTGGACTACAATTTTTGCCATACCTTTCTTGTATCTACTATTAGCAAAAGAGAATGATAATATTAAATAAGTTTAGTTAGTGAACAAGAGAATCGTCACCAATGCCAAACCAATTTAGGAAATATATAGAATAATTTGTCAAAGGTTTTTATACATACGTTTCTTAGAAAATGTGTATTTCATATGAAAAGTGAGAAGACTCGCTTTGTTACCCCTTCGCTTCCCTCGCACACTCAACCAAAGAAAGAAAGAAAAAAATAAAGAAAAATAGTTTATTGTCACAGTTAACGACGCGCAACATTTAAAACACAGTGATAAACACAAGCAGGCAACTTATAGGTGGGGTTACATAGAAGAAAAGCTACGCTCGAGAGGTCTGGAGCTTCTGGCTCCACGGATTTAACCACTCTAGGGGTAGGACAAAGTCTGAACACGTGAAGTCGGGGTGAGCCGAGTCAATTCAGTGTAAGTTTGCTCTTAGTTCCACCACCGCAGACAAAGGAATAGGTTTCCAAGGTCAAGGTCAACGAATTGTCAGTATCTTCACTATTTCGACTAAGTACATGAATTTAACACATTTCCGATTCTTATTCAGGAAATGTATCACCATCATCATTTCAGCCAAAAGACGTCCACTGCTGGACACAGGCCTCCCCCAAGCATCGCCACAACGACCGGTCCTGCGCTTTCCGCATCCAGTGGATTCCAGCGACCTTCACCAGGTCGTCGGTCCACCTTGTGGGGGGCCTGATCCATGCTGCGCCTTCCAGCGGTCGCCACTCCAGAACTCCATCTGCCCCATCGGCCATCCGTTCTGCGAGCAATGTGCCCCACCCACTGCTACTTAAGTTTGGCAATTATTCGGACTATGTCGGTCACTTTCGTACTCTACTACAACACTATTATTCACTACACATCTGTCAACTTAAAATACCTCGCTCACTACTGCATATTAATCATGTAAAAAAGGTAACTTTTTATATTAAAATATTACTTTTTGATCACTCTCAAGTCTCAGGTAAGTTTTGACAAGAGCGCGCTGGCAGCACTGGTTAATTGTCAATCAAATTGTGACAAATGACACCATGACACATTTGCCATAGGGATGTAACTTAGCGGTAAAACAATCGATTCTTTAGTGCCATTAAAATCGAATAATAATTACAATTTTTTTTAAAGAAAAATCGATATTTCCACATGTCGATTTTTTTTTGTTTAAATAAATTAAAATACCAAGAACAGATTAGATCAACTTTATAACAGTACATGTATGATGATATCTTTTTAGGGTTCCGTACCTAAAGGGTGCTAACGGGACCCTATTACTCTCGCTACGCTCTCCGTCCGTCCGTCCGTCTGCCACAGGGCTGTATCTTTGTAACAGTAATAGATAAACAGTTGAATTTTTTTTATGGTGTATATCACGACAAATACTAAAAATAAAAAAAACTCTAAAACTTAATTGGGTCCCATACAAGAAACCTCGAAATACATGCATTTTTTTAACGTTTTTGTTCCTGCTCTATCTTCGAAACGGTAATAAATAACAGCGTCAAACTTGGTCTAGTTATAGTGCATACTATGTAGTTTAGCAACAAATACTAAAAATTGGGCAAACATAGACATATGTGGTAGTACCTACGTAATAAGGAGATGCAAAAATTCAGATTTACCGTACGTTCGTTGATGTTTTTTGATAAACTCTCGTAAATTAAATCAGTTTTCTATGGGGTATCAGGTCGATGGGTGGTACGGAACCCTTACTGCGTGAGTCAGACTCACACTTGGCCGGTTTTTTTTCTAATTTTAATACCACAAAACATACATTGCTTGATAAATAATTAAGAAACAAGTTTCAGCAACCTGTTTTGAGTTTTGAAACAGCTGAACACAAATTAATTTACAAAACAGGACAAAATGAACAAACTTGGAACGAGAACTTGAATTATACTGAAGATGGGAATTAAATGATTGAACTAGTCAAAGTCAGTGTCAGTAAAACATTGACTTTTGACTTGACTTTGACGAAAATAGTAGAAAAATATCGAAAATACACACGCTTCATAAATGTTAGAATAAAAAGAGTATATGGTTTTATATCGATCTTTTTATTCAGAGTAAATTTATTTTTTCTTCTTTTTACTTTATGTTCTATGTCATCTTCCAAATGTTGAAAATGAGAAAAATATACGAGTTTTATCTAAGCTTTTATTATTCAACATTTTAACCACGCTCTGCTACCTGCTAACATAAAAAATCGATTTCTGAATAATCGATTTTTCTAGAAATAATAATCGACCCAAAAAATCGATTTAAAAATAATAATAATGGAATTTTTTAATAATTGATTATTATTTCACATCCCTAATTTGACAACACGGGTCGCAATATTTAATATTTGACGTTGTATGATTTTGGAATTAAACACTTTCGGAAATCTCTAAGTAATGTTTTAAAACTTTTAATCCAAAATGGATGTGTTAGTATCACTGTTTTACCTTCTATTCTCGATATGTGTCCTTTATCCGCCTACCGAGTTCGTTTCGGCCGGCTTCACAATAGCTCAGCTGTTCGAGAGTTTCCTCGGCTCAGAAAACATGAATTTTGTCGGGTTTCACATGAAGAGGACGACTATTACTACCTTGATTCACTCTGCGCTACCTTTGGGATACATATTCTGTCTGTTTTGTGCGGGAGAGCGCAACCCTTGGTTGCCTGCAGCGGCGGCAGCAACCGCCATCATTCCTTTGCTAATGTGCTACAGGCTGCTATGCTGGTGGGAAAACGACCAAGCCAAGCACCCCATAGTGAAGTCTCTGCTAGCCTACGTGACCCCTGGCAGTGACTGGAGAGTTGTGGCGGCCAATCTCAATATTGAGTTCAGGAAGTAAGTGGGTTAGCTTATCATCATGTTTTCACTATTTTCTTTTGTTATGTACTGAAGTGTCAAGTGAAACCAAGAATGATTATTAGAAATGAGTTAAAGCAGTAGGTACCCAACAAAGGTACACCTAGGTTCCTGCATTGTAGATTTTCCATGTTAAATTTTTATTTTTAAAACTGCTATCATCCTCAATTGATATTTAGTTGGAAGTACAACCAGGTTAAAGTGTTTTATCAAATAAATGTAAAAATATTATATTGTTACAGTGTGGACAAAGTGTCAATCCAATTGACTGCAACTAGCAGATTTGTAGCCACGGAGAACTGGCTGATCAAAGTGACTCAGTACTCACTCAATGTTGTCAAGCAGGAGGACTGCACTCTAGTGGCTACTGCTGTAAGTCATATTATTTCTTTTATTACCAGCATTCATTGGGATGATGTACAAATTAAATCCAGTCCAGCAGGTCATCATCATTTTTCTAAAATTATTTCATTTGCTCGGAAAGTGGTACTGTGGTATAGGTGTAAAAAAAAAAAAATTAGTTCAACACATTTCACCATTTTCGGTTATTTTTGAATTCACCATTGTCTCTAAAAGTGGCATGTGGCAATTAAAGTAATCATCATCATCATCATCATAGCTGAAAGACTTCTACTGCTGGTCAAAGGCCTCCCCCAAAGGGGTTATGCCATAATCACCACGCTTGGGAGGCGGGTTGGCGATTGCAGTTGGTTGTTTAAATACTCAGAGAACACTGCTGCCCATCCTCTGGTGAATCCCTTAGTTGCCTTTTACAACACCCATGAGAAGAGAGAGGATGGTGCAATTATTTACGTCCGGCACCACACAGAATTTAAGTAATGGCTGGTAACAAATACATTTGAACCAGAATTTATTCTTATCCTCTGTCCTTTAGAAAGTGACTCTGTAAACATATTCTCAATAAAAAAAACATCTGAGTGTGTATTTTATTATGATTATTATTTTGAGAAGAAATAAGTCTAAAGCTATATGAAAGGGGAATTTTATCTAGCAGTAACTTCAAGCAAATAAATTATTTATAAAAATATACAAATTGTATATTATGTAATTTTTTACCCGACTGCATGACTGCAAAGGCAGGGTTATACATATTTCTGCAATCAGCAATACTATGCTACTTATCATTTAATGTAGCTATATTATTATTATAAGCCTGAAGTGTCCCACTGCAGGGCAAAGGCCTCCCTACTATCCTCCCACTTGTACAACATAGCTATAATAAATGGGTAATTTATACAATATTGTTTGATTAGGTAATCCAACATACTTAATTTTAATAAAACAAAGTTTAACTGGATTAAATCGCGTATGTTATTCAAATTGGTTTTCATGACATTTCGAAAGCTCCTCTTTTGTTTTAATCTGGTTACGTGTTCACGAGATTCTACACAGCCATCTTCGCGTGAGGAGGATAGTATCACGCTGGGTGCCGCACAACCTCACCGATGCTCAGAAGCAGGCCCGGGTGGAATGGTGCCGTGATATGCTTAACAAATTTGAAGCAGGCTCGTCTCGGCGTGTTTACGACATCGTTACAGGTGATGAGTCCTGGATTTATCAATACGACCCAGAAACCAAGCGCCAGTCGACTGTTTGGGTGTTTCAAAATGAGCCAACGCCTACCAAAGTGAAGCGATCTAGAAGCGGGGGTAAGATTTTGATCGCTAGCTTTTTTAATTTGACTGGCCACTTGGTATCAATTCCCTTACGGGATCAAAGAAGCATTAATGCCGAATGGTATACTACCAAATGTTTGCCAGAAGTTTTCTCTGTTATAAGCAACAAGCGACCAAACACAGGGCTCCGCGGGCTACTGCTCCACCACGACAATGCACCTGCGCACACCGCACTCAAAACGAGGGACTTCCTGGACAGCACGCCAGTCAAACTCCTGGGTCACCCTCCTTACAGCCCTGATCTAGCACCGTGTGACTTCTTTTTATTCCCAAAAATAAAAAATCAGCTCAAAGGGATACAATTTTCGTCGCCGGAAGATGCGCTGGCTGCGTTCGAGCAGGCTGTAAACGAGGTGTCTGCGGCGGACTGGAAAAAGTGTTTTGAAAACTGGTTTAGGCGCATGAATCTTTGTATAGAGGCTGGTGGAAAGTACTTTGAAAAGATTTGATAAAAATATATGTACGTATAGAACAATTTTTTTTAGTTTCGCAAAACTTTCTGAGTGTCCCACGTATGTGTGACAACAACGCACTTTAAGGCCCGTATTCCAGAAGGATACTCAAGCGTTGATCTCTGTTTAAAACTAGTTTTAAGTTGAGCTTTGATTTTAGAACGTCCCTCAAGCAGAGATTTGTTGCTCACAGTTCAGCTGAGTTTAGTTTCGTTTTATATTGTCACCTGTTTCGGTATTTGGGCAGATATTTGATCTGTAATCACTCAAGCGTGGTCCAGACTACGCTTGAGTAGAGATTTCTATTATATTTCAGGTCAAATTCGTGTGTTTTGTTGTTGAATTAAAGTTTATAATTACCGTTCTGGAATAAGACCGATACTCAAGTAACGATTCTATACATAAGTAGTGATCAGGTGATTGGAGTTTAAACTGTACTTGAGGAAGCTACTGTAATACGGGCCTAAGTTATCTCTTTTAAAAAGCAGGTTTAAACTTGTTTGTCTCGGAGAATGGTTGGCGAGTGACTCGAGTGGTGGGCGAGTGACTCGAGTCCGAGTGAACTCGAGTCGATATTTTTTTCACTCGAGTACGTTTTTTTACGATGTCACTCGAGTAAAATTGGACTCGAGTCGCATCACTAATTTCCATACAAGTTTCGTCATGATCTCGGAACGTGCCGGTCGACTAAAATATAAAGAAACTTAACACTAACTAATTTGTCTGGACTACAATTTTTGCCATACCTTTCTTGTATCTACTATTAGCAAAAGAGAATGATAATATTAAATAAGTTTAGTTAGTGAACAAGAGAATCGTCACCAATGCCAAACCAATTTAGGAAATATATAGAATAATTTGTCAAAGGTTTTTATACATACGTTTCTTAGAAAATGTGTATTTCATATGAAAAGTGAGAAGACTCGCTTTGTTACCCCTTCGCTTCCCTCGCACACTCAACCAAAGAAAGAAAGAAAAAAATAAAGAAAAATAGTTTATTGTCACAGTTAACGACGCGCAACATTTAAAACACAGTGATAAACACAAGCAGGCAACTTATAGGTGGGGTTACATAGAAGAAAAGCTACGCTCGAGAGGTCTGGAGCTTCTGGCTCCACGGATTTAACCACTCTAGGGGTAGGACAAAGTCTGAACACGTGAAGTCGGGGTGAGCCGAGTCAATTCAGTGTAAGTTTGCTCTTAGTTCCACCACCGCAGACAAAGGAATAGGTTTCCAAGGTCAAGGTCAACGAATTGTCAGTATCTTCACTATTTCGACTAAGTACATGAATTTAACACATTTCCGATTCTTATTCAGGAAATGTATCACCATCATCATTTCAGCCAAAAGACGTCCACTGCTGGACACAGGCCTCCCCCAAGCATCGCCACAACGACCGGTCCTGCGCTTTCCGCATCCAGTGGATTCCAGCGACCTTCACCAGGTCGTCGGTCCACCTTGTGGGGGGCCTGATCCATGCTGCGCCTTCCAGCGGTCGCCACTCCAGAACTCCATCTGCCCCATCGGCCATCCGTTCTGCGAGCAATGTGCCCCACCCACTGCTACTTAAGTTTGGCAATTATTCGGACTATGTCGGTCACTTTCGTACTCTACTACAACACTATTATTCACTACACATCTGTCAACTTAAAATACCTCGCTCACTACTGCATATTAATCATGTAAAAAAGGTAACTTTTTATATTAAAATATTACTTTTTGATCACTCTCAAGTCTCAGGTAAGTTTTGACAAGAGCGCGCTGGCAGCACTGGTTAATTGTCAATCAAATTGTGACAAATGACACCATGACACATTTGCCATAGGGATGTAACTTAGCGGTAAAACAATCGATTCTTTAGTGCCATTAAAATCGAATAATAATTACAATTTTTTTTAAAGAAAAATCGATATTTCCACATGTCGATTTTTTTTTGTTTAAATAAATTAAAATACCAAGAACAGATTAGATCAACTTTATAACAGTACATGTATGATGATATCTTTTTAGGGTTCCGTACCTAAAGGGTGCTAACGGGACCCTATTACTCTCGCTACGCTCTCCGTCCGTCCGTCCGTCTGCCACAGGGCTGTATCTTTGTAACAGTAATAGATAAACAGTTGAATTTTTTTTATGGTGTATATCACGACAAATACTAAAAATAAAAAAAACTCTAAAACTTAATTGGGTCCCATACAAGAAACCTCGAAATACATGCATTTTTTTAACGTTTTTGTTCCTGCTCTATCTTCGAAACGGTAATAAATAACAGCGTCAAACTTGGTCTAGTTATAGTGCATACTATGTAGTTTAGCAACAAATACTAAAAATTGGGCAAACATAGACATATGTGGTAGTACCTACGTAATAAGGAGATGCAAAAATTCAGATTTACCGTACGTTCGTTGATGTTTTTTGATAAACTCTCGTAAATTAAATCAGTTTTCTATGGAGTCTCCGCGCGAACACGATTGCGTTCGGGTGCAGAAAAAAAAAAAAAAAAATGTCTTCAGAGAAAATAAAGTGCATACAGTGTAATATCGTTATAAACGAGTTATTATGTTTTGTGCAGAACAAAATCGACATAATGGACGAAGAGAGTTTAATTCGGTTGTGTTTAAGTGCATATACGACCGCAGATATAACCACTGCGAAGGATTTGTTGTTCGAGTCGGTGTCAACAAGTACCCGCAACATTGCGCGCCGTAAGAATAAGGAACAAAAGGATATTGAAGACGTTATCTACGTGTTTAAGAGCACAGACCCAGACAAAACACCTATTTTTGTTGCTAGGCAATTGGAGAAATTGCCACCAGTATCCTTCGATCACGTCGATGTCTCAGCCTTATTAAAAGATATCGTAGTATTAAAAACGGAGGTAAGGAACATAAAAGAAACTTATGCAACCGCTGACCAACTGAACTGTGTGAAAACTGAGATTAACGACATGAAGTTTGCATCGTTGGTAAACGTAGAATGTACGGGCCTTGCGAATGTAAACAGAAAACGGGGTGCGTATTTACTGGATGTAGGTCGTGATAGTGGTCCAATAGGTATTATAAACCTGTCAAGTAATAACTGTTATAATACTACACCAGAGAAAAATAATTTAACAACTGAGCAAGTGATTTCACAGTCCCCGTCTTTCCCGGTAACAAAGAGTTTAGTGGACGGTCATAGTAGTGCAATCAAACTCGTGCGCAAAGCAACTGATAACACGGCCGCCGACAGCAGTGTACCGCGGCTCCAAGCCAGTGGTGGGAGTGAGGCAGACAGTTGTTCACCTAAACATACTATGATAGCTACGCCCGTGCCACTGTCACCGCCGCCAAACCGGTTTGCTAAACAAATAAGTACTAGCGCGACGACGGCTGGGAATATAATCGCCGCGACGACGGATGTAAATAAAGGCAAATCATTAGCAGACACAGTGCGCGTAGGCGAATGGAAAACGGAGTGTCCTACAAAAGAGTGGATAACAGTACAGAGTAAGAGGCTCAGAAATAGGCATGCAGAGTCAGAGGGGGTAGTACGAGGGAAAGCTGCTTTTATGCCTGGAGATAAGTTCAAGCCCGCAAATGTGAAAATACCACTATTTTTATCAAATGTTCACAAAGATACATCGGCGAATGACATTGCTGAATACATATTCTCTAAGACCAATGAAAAAGTTGTGTTACAGAAAATCAGAATGAGGACAGAAAAAGAATATGATTCATATAAATTAATGGTTTATAACACAAAACTAGACATGTTTCTAAATGGCGAGTTATGGCCGGCCGACGTAACATGCAGACGTTTCAGGCCTTATAGAAATCCACGGTCTGAAAGCGTTGAAGTCATCAGAAAGCCTTCTAAATAAGTATGCATAACGTTACATTTGTTACGTTTAACTGTAAAAATGTCAAGCGGTCAATAGATGGCATAAAACAGCTATGCAGTTTTGCTGACATAATCGCATTACAAGAGACATGGTTGCAGCCGGGTGAACTACCGTTCCTGTCAACCGTGCACGACGACTTCGGCAGCACGGGAACGTCTGCAATGGATACGGCCGCCGGCATCGTCAGAGGTCGGCCCTACGGTGGAGTTGCACTATTGTGGCGTAAGGCAGTATTTCCGTGCGTCTCAGTGATTCCATGTGCTAATCCACGTATAGCGGCTATACGTGTTACGACAAAAGATAGACCGATAATAGTCGTGAGTGTTTACATGCCTACTGACTGCGTGGAAAATGTGCCGGAGTTCACGGATTGCCTGGGATGCTTAAGTGCCATAATAGATGATAGCGGTGTCGAGTCCGTTTTCATTCTCGGGGACTACAACGCGCATCCAGGTGAGCGATTTTACCGTGAACTTTTAGATTTCTCCATGGAGCAAGACTGGACATGCATAGACACTAGTAGGTTGCAACTTACATCAGGGACGTTCACATTTATTAGTGAAGCTCACGGTAGCGTGCGTTGGCTTGACCACTGCATTGTGACTGACGCGGCTTTGCATTGTGTGACAGATGTGTACGTAAAGTACGACGTCTATTGGTCTGACCATCTACCTTTAGTTCTTACCTGCAATCTTAACATTGTTAGGCAGAAAATTGTTATGCAATACCCTACATATAATAAAATAAAATGGGGAGAGAGAAATGCAGATCAATGTAACTCGTATTTTGTTATGTGTAACTCAATGTTAAAGCATATTGACTTACCTGTAGAGTACCTAGAATGTTGTGGCAAGTATTGTAATAATAACCATCACAAAGATTCTATTAATAAATTATATAAAGACATAGTAAACATCTTATGTGCTTGCGCAACTGCTACTTATGTATACAAGTATGGCAGCCAGAAGAAACCCTTGGCCGGCTGGAACACGCATGTGAGCGAGGCCCACAGGAGTGCCAGGATGGAATTTGACTTATGGTGTTGGCATGGACAGCCGTCCTCTGGTCCCATCTTTGACAAAATGCTAATGGCTCGAAAGATTTTTAAGGGAAGGCTCAAGTGGTGTCAAAAACACCAAGAACAAATTAAAATGGATATGTTAGCAAAACATCATGCTAGCACAGATTTCAAAAGTTTTTGGAAAGCCACTAATAGGTTGAATTCTCGTCCTGGCATTCCTGTGAGTATCGACGGGGTGTCTTCTCCTGAGGATATCGCAGAGTTATTTAAAACGCAGTTTGCCGTAGAGTCACCACTGGGACCTCCATGCCGGGAGTTCGATGGTGGGCCTGAAGGTGCAGAGGTTCCGACTGTTATACTTGCTAAGGAAATTAGGGGCATTGTAAATAAGATGACCAGAGGTAAATCTCCTGGGCATGACGGGCTCAGCATCGAACACCTGCAGCATGCTGGTTCTCATTTACCTCGTGTGCTCGCACTTTTGTTTAACCTGTGCCTGAGCCATTCACATCTGCCTCCTGATCTGATGCGAGCCCTGGTGGTACCTGTGGTCAAAAGCAAGACCGGAGACATATCGGAAAAGTTAAATTATAGGCCAATTTCACTAGCCACTGTCATAGCCAAGATACTTGACAGTGTGCTCAACTCACATCTAAATAGGCATGTCAAGCTCCATGACGCTCAGTTCGGTTTTCGGCCTGGGTTGTCAACGGAGACAGCCATTCTTAGCTTGAAGCACACTGTCAGGTATTATACTGATCGGAAGACGCCCATTTATGCGTGTTTTTTGGACTTATCGAGGGCTTTTGACCTGGTCTCATATGACATCCTTTGGAAGAAGTTAAAAGAGAATACGCTACCACCAGAGCTCGCCTCTCTCCTCAAACACTGGTATTTGAACCAGATGAGCCATGTGCGCTGGGCGGGTAGGCTCTCGGAACAGTGCAGGCCGGAGTGCGGGGTGAGGCAGGGGGGGCTGACCTCTCCTCTGCTCTTTAGCTTGTATGTGAACGCGCTGATCGAGCAACTGAGCAGCACGCGTGTTGGATGCTTTATTGATGGGGTCTGTGTCAACAATTTAAGCTACGCAGACGACATGGTGCTGCTTGCTCCCTCGGTCAGCGCGCTCCGAAAGCTGCTCGCAGTGTGTGAGTCGTACGCACTCTCACATGGGCTAGTCTATAATAATAGTAAGTCCAAGTACATCGTCTTCAGGTCGGGTGCCAGGTGTCCCTCTTCGATTCCCCCCATTTTACTAAATGGGCTACATATTAACAGGGTCTTCCAATTTAAATACCTGGGCCACCTGGTAACAGATGACTTGAAAGACGATGTAGATATGGAGAGGGAACGCAGAGCGTTGTCCGTTCGGGCGAACATGCTGGCCCGCAGGTTTTCCCGATGTGCAGCCCCAGTCAAAATAACACTATTTAAAGCATACTGCACATCACTGTACTCGGGAGCCCTGTGGTTCAGATATACCCAAAAGGCTTACAGCGCTCTGCGGGTCCAGTTCAATAATGCGTTCAGGGCATTGTTGTGGCTGCCGCGCTATTGTAGTGCGTCGGCAATGT
Source organism: Asteroscopus sphinx (assembly GCA_949699075.1). NCBI lineage: Eukaryota > Metazoa > Arthropoda > Insecta > Lepidoptera > Noctuidae > Asteroscopus > Asteroscopus sphinx. The sequence goes on from OX453007.1 coordinate 1,869,652, forward strand.
TTGCCAACGCGCGTACAGACGGATTCGACGCCGTCTGGCGCAAGAAGTCCGCCTCACTACTGCGCAGGCTGCGCGGCAGCCACAACACCATCCTGCACATGATAGCCGCCCGGGCTGATAGTCCGCTTGTGTGGGCGCTAGTCGACCGGACCAAATCCCTTTTAGTTATTAAGTACTAACATAGGTTAAGTTATATGTTACTAACACATTGGATCCATCGTTATCTTAAATAAATAAATAAATAAATAAATATGGGGTATCAGGTCGATGGGTGGTACGGAACCCTTACTGCGTGAGTCAGACTCACACTTGGCCGGTTTTTTTTCTAATTTTAATACCACAAAACATACATTGCTTGATAAATAATTAAGAAACAAGTTTCAGCAACCTGTTTTGAGTTTTGAAACAGCTGAACACAAATTAATTTACAAAACAGGACAAAATGAACAAACTTGGAACGAGAACTTGAATTATACTGAAGATGGGAATTAAATGATTGAACTAGTCAAAGTCAGTGTCAGTAAAACATTGACTTTTGACTTGACTTTGACGAAAATAGTAGAAAAATATCGAAAATACACACGCTTCATAAATGTTAGAATAAAAAGAGTATATGGTTTTATATCGATCTTTTTATTCAGAGTAAATTTATTTTTTCTTCTTTTTACTTTATGTTCTATGTCATCTTCCAAATGTTGAAAATGAGAAAAATATACGAGTTTTATCTAAGCTTTTATTATTCAACATTTTAACCACGCTCTGCTACCTGCTAACATAAAAAATCGATTTCTGAATAATCGATTTTTCTAGAAATAATAATCGACCCAAAAAATCGATTTAAAAATAATAATAATGGAATTTTTTAATAATTGATTATTATTTCACATCCCTAATTTGACAACACGGGTCGCAATATTTAATATTTGACGTTGTATGATTTTGGAATTAAACACTTTCGGAAATCTCTAAGTAATGTTTTAAAACTTTTAATCCAAAATGGATGTGTTAGTATCACTGTTTTACCTTCTATTCTCGATATGTGTCCTTTATCCGCCTACCGAGTTCGTTTCGGCCGGCTTCACAATAGCTCAGCTGTTCGAGAGTTTCCTCGGCTCAGAAAACATGAATTTTGTCGGGTTTCACATGAAGAGGACGACTATTACTACCTTGATTCACTCTGCGCTACCTTTGGGATACATATTCTGTCTGTTTTGTGCGGGAGAGCGCAACCCTTGGTTGCCTGCAGCGGCGGCAGCAACCGCCATCATTCCTTTGCTAATGTGCTACAGGCTGCTATGCTGGTGGGAAAACGACCAAGCCAAGCACCCCATAGTGAAGTCTCTGCTAGCCTACGTGACCCCTGGCAGTGACTGGAGAGTTGTGGCGGCCAATCTCAATATTGAGTTCAGGAAGTAAGTGGGTTAGCTTATCATCATGTTTTCACTATTTTCTTTTGTTATGTACTGAAGTGTCAAGTGAAACCAAGAATGATTATTAGAAATGAGTTAAAGCAGTAGGTACCCAACAAAGGTACACCTAGGTTCCTGCATTGTAGATTTTCCATGTTAAATTTTTATTTTTAAAACTGCTATCATCCTCAATTGATATTTAGTTGGAAGTACAACCAGGTTAAAGTGTTTTATCAAATAAATGTAAAAATATTATATTGTTACAGTGTGGACAAAGTGTCAATCCAATTGACTGCAACTAGCAGATTTGTAGCCACGGAGAACTGGCTGATCAAAGTGACTCAGTACTCACTCAATGTTGTCAAGCAGGAGGACTGCACTCTAGTGGCTACTGCTGTAAGTCATATTATTTCTTTTATTACCAGCATTCATTGGGATGATGTACAAATTAAATCCAGTCCAGCAGGTCATCATCATTTTTCTAAAATTATTTCATTTGCTCGGAAAGTGGTACTGTGGTATAGGTGTAAAAAAAAAAAAATTAGTTCAACACATTTCACCATTTTCGGTTATTTTTGAATTCACCATTGTCTCTAAAAGTGGCATGTGGCAATTAAAGTAATCATCATCATCATCATCATAGCTGAAAGACTTCTACTGCTGGTCAAAGGCCTCCCCCAAAGGGGTTATGCCATAATCACCACGCTTGGGAGGCGGGTTGGCGATTGCAGTTGGTTGTTTAAATACTCAGAGAACACTGCTGCCCATCCTCTGGTGAATCCCTTAGTTGCCTTTTACAACACCCATGAGAAGAGAGAGGATGGTGCAATTATTTACGTCCGGCACCACACAGAATTTAAGTAATGGCTGGTAACAAATACATTTGAACCAGAATTTATTCTTATCCTCTGTCCTTTAGAAAGTGACTCTGTAAACATATTCTCAATAAAAAAAACATCTGAGTGTGTATTTTATTATGATTATTATTTTGAGAAGAAATAAGTCTAAAGCTATATGAAAGGGGAATTTTATCTAGCAGTAACTTCAAGCAAATAAATTATTTATAAAAATATACAAATTGTATATTATGTAATTTTTTACCCGACTGCATGACTGCAAAGGCAGGGTTATACATATTTCTGCAATCAGCAATACTATGCTACTTATCATTTAATGTAGCTATATTATTATTATAAGCCTGAAGTGTCCCACTGCAGGGCAAAGGCCTCCCTACTATCCTCCCACTTGTACAACATAGCTATAATAAATGGGTAATTTATACAATATTGTTTGATTAGGTAATCCAACATACTTAATTTTAATAAAACAAAGTTTAACTGGATTAAATCGCGTATGTTATTCAAATTGGTTTTCATGACATTTCGAAAGCTCCTCTTTTGTTTTAATCTGGTTAAACTTTGTTTTATTATAATGTGTAGTGATCGCGAAAACCTAATAAATAATTAAACTTAATTTTTTATATAAAAATATAAGCATTTAGGTTAATTCTCAATAAATTTCACAATTAACTCATTCTTATCTGTATTTTACTTAGTTGTTTAATTAATGATAATTAGGCCAAATAATAGATATAGCAGTAGCAGGAAGTTGAGAAGTGATAACTAAAATTTATTTAAATATGAATTCCATAAAAAATCAATTTGAATATCTAGGACAATCCTCGAAGTTTCTAAATTGATTTATTATTGACTTTTACTTATGACCTCATTTAATTTGTTATATCTTAAAAGCTTTCTCTGCAAATGCAAAACAGCAAGTTTGGAACTGCTTTTATTAATAAAGAAGATGAGCATGCAAACTGCTCTTTAAATACATATTACAGTTTTAATCAAAACAATGTGTGCTTTGTCCATTACGATTTTGTTATAGAAAAACGAATAATTGTTTACAATGAAATATAATTACATGGATAATTTGTATATCATCACATGTATGTAGGGAGGGACAAATATTCCTAGCCAGCATCTCCTATATTTATTGACTTCTCTAACAGACAGACAGCCACAACCTAACCCCAACAGGAGAAGACGAGATTCAATACGTAAATATAGAAGCTATCCCAACCCGTGATGATGTGGAACGATTTACCTTCCGCATCTCGACTGCCGCTCTACGAGACTTGCAGCCACGTTTGTTGCAGCCTGTGAGAGTGCCCGACCATATCTCACTGTTGCCCACACTTATTGAGAGATTCGTGAATGTATTCAAGCACTATGTCGATCAAAATCCTGTGTATTATGTTGATCAGGTGAGTTTTCTTTTCATATTTTCTTATAGAAAAACGTTGGCCCCTGTATACCTGTATTGTGGGGGTCACAGAAATAGGAGAGTAATTAGAATGGCTATTACGATTACTTAGTACGAGAACCAGTGTCGCCAAACTCACACATTTACAACTGAAATAGTACATGACAATACACAAAAAACCCGCGACGTGATTGGGTCCCAATTTAAAATTCAAATTGGGAATTAAACACGTACAGTGTTTATTTAATTCAATCTAAATGCGAGTTTTTAAAATTTGTTTTTAACGATCATGTCAAAATCACTTAAGACGTTTTTCCATTCTAATCAAACCATACGCAACAACTAGTGAGTTCAACTACTCGAAGCCAGGGGGCGCTTCATTTAAATGACGCTATTTTGGCCTCAATTGCATTAGAAATAGATATTTTATTAGCATGCATGCTGGGTAGCATAGCAGATAACTATTCCTGGCGGTAATAACCAACGAGTTCAACTACTCGACGCTAGAGGACTCTTAAATTATATTATTATATGCACTCAATTACAATAGAAATAGATGTTATATTCGCATGCATGCTGAGTAGCCTGTCTACTCCGGGAATGTCATTCAGCGAACCAACGACATTCATTCGCGTAACAATACATTGCTTCTTAAAATTATCGCAGCTTCGACCGCAAGGAACATCGTACGTAATTAATATTTTTTAAATTGTATTTTGCTAAGGAATCGTTTTCAACGATTATTACATATTTTTAAAAAAAATTGCAATATTTCTTAATTATTAAGGTATTTAATACTCGTTGGTGAAAATAAATCCTCCTTTTTGATGTACTGAGTATTTGGATTCTTGCTTTGCAACTTATAACAGCACAGGACGGCTTTTAAACTAATAATAGCCCCAGATTTGCACAGCGATATGTTCCGCGAGCAACTAAATGCGTCGTTTGATCATATTAGGTTATGAGTTCATATTCGTAGGTTCATATTCAAAGTTGTGGCGCGCCCATCCCGCCCACTTAGCTTTTCTAATTACTCTCTATTTCTGTGGTGGGGGTGTTATAGATACAAATCATTCAATTGCAGTCTTTGTGTGAAATAGCAACATAGAATAATCATTATAGCAGGGATTGCAAGACTAATTATATGAAAAACCAGGGTAATTTTGAACTCTCAGGGTAACATTGTATGCCTCAAATAACACTGTAAGAAGTGACTCAAAAATCTTTTATTTTTCTGGAACGTAATTATTAATCCGTTTAGAATCCTTAGATACTCAATTTAATGATAAAAAAAGAATGTAGGTATATTATATTTAAGGATGATGTAAGTTACCTTAAATTTTAAAAGTTACCTTGGTTGACTGTACTATTTTCAGTGACTGTTAAATATTAGGGACTATTTATTCTCACTGACAAGATTTATAACGAAAATTATGTGTCCTGAAAAAGATTTTTCCTAAAATGTAAAGTATAAATTAAGAAGAACTAGATTAGATTTGGAAGAAACTATTGCGGGGAGTTTCTCACCTCACGGGAACAAACTTTATTAAACCAGTGCTAACGTCTTTTTCCTATTTTATCAGGAACTAGAGCTATGTATTGGCTGCATGCAGTACCCGGCTGATGTGAAACTGAACCGGCGCTGTCTGCCTCCGCCCCCTCATCTAGTTGGTGGCCCACCTCAGTGTGTGCAGTGCAATTGCCGGTAATTTTATTGATATTAATGTTTTTGCATCTATATCAGCTTTAAGTTTAATAACCACTTGAATTCTAATTAAATTTGACAAAATATTTATGGTGATTTCTACAAAGCTTTTGATTGACTTAATCACAATAATGATGATCTTTAAACTGAACTATTTGGTAATTTGTGGGCAAGCTTCTTTTTACAGGGTTAAATTGTACGTTCCGTTCTTTACAAAGCCTAGCTTGACGAGTTCATTTAAAATGCTTCTTAATAAAATTTGTGTTCCTCAAGGTTCAATACTAGGTCCAGTCTTTTACTAAACTTTTTTTAACTGACGAGTTAAAGTAAACATTTATGTAAGTCTGTGTCATGATCTCTTACTTAATAATTTAATGCTCTTATTATCTTAAAAGGGCCCTAGAAAGGCCCTTGAAAGAGCCATAGAACTTAAATCACATCATATTTATATTAGTTTAAATTATGAATAGATAATGTTCGAGTTAAAGTCTAACACTTAACTAATTTGCATAAGTGCATCGCATGCAATGCAACTAAGCACATTAACGAGTCCACCTAATTTTAGGACAGTTTGCGTCTTACGTTCGATTCTCGTTGAGACATCGCGTGCTCAAAACCAATATCATTAACTGTTTCACCATCAACCATTTTTAACTAGTTTTATAGTTTAGTTTAAATATAATTTACCAGTTTTAAATGTTAATTCGTGTACTATTGTGCCAAATTTATAGTTATTTAATTTCAACTTACGACTTTTCACTTTAACCAATATCATACCAAAAACTCTAGAAACGATTTAAATTGTGGAAAGAAAAAATGGCTCACGAGCAGGATTCGAACCTGCGACTCTTGGCTCAGTACGCCAGTGCTTTAGAAACTACACGGTCGGTCGGTTAAGAAACACTGTTTCTTAATAAAGATATCGCTGACGTCACCCAAAGACGTACAATAGTGGAGGTTAATTTCGATACAACGAGCAGTGTTCACGGTAGCTTAGTGGCTAAAGCACTGGCGTACTGAGCCAGGAGTCGCAGGTTCGAATCGTGCTCGTGAGCGATTTTTTCTTTCCACAATTTAAATCGTTACACAACATGAATCATTTTCATCCATCATCGTGTTGTTGTTTGGTGTGGGTAGTGCGCTGTGGTGCAGCGCGTGCATGGGGCGCTGGTGGGCGGCGCGCGCGGAGGGCCCCCCCGCGGGCTGGCTGGCGGGCCGCGCCTCGTGCCCCGTGTGCCGCGCCGTGTTCTGTCTGCTGGACGTGTGCCCCGCGCGGGCCTCGTCCTGATCTCCGCCGCCATCTACCGGCGCTGACTGAAACCATCACACTGACTAACACACGTATGTTTTCTCATCATTTCTGTGCGGCTGTGCTATGTTGATAGTTATGTCAAGACAGAATATTTTATAGTAAATACAAGATGTTGATCTGTAACCGTGCCATATTTCTAGAGCAAATGATCAATAATGTGCTTAAAAATGTGCTCATCTAAAAATACTTGAAAAATTCTACGATTATTTATTACCAAAAATTTCTATTAGAAACATAGCGAGGGTTTGAGAATAAATCCCGAACAACACTGAAAATAAGTCATCGGCGGCATTGTCAAAGGGTGGAAATACCTGCAAATTATTTTGGTGGTTTCGCAAGCATCATTTTTGTGTCGCACGTGACACACGGAAGGAATTTGAGTTTGAGTACAAATAGGTACTTAAATAAAAAAATAAAAAATTGGTATTGTTTTTTTAGAGTTTTATTGATTCGTGTTCAGTATCAGTGGTATAGTCACCTCCTTAAATATGGCACGAATACAGATCAACATGTTGTATTATAATAAAACAAGTTTAAAAGGATTACATCGCGTATATTAATTAAATTGGTTTTCCTGACGTTCAAATTCAAATTCAAATTCAAATTATTTATTTACTAGAATATGGTATTATTATTGTTTTGAAAGCTTTGCAGCGTTCGTGGTCGTAGGAAGACTAAGATGACAAGCGTTTTTACAGATGTTTCTAAAAAAACAATTTAATTAATATACGTGATAATAATCCGGTTATACTTGTTTTATTATAATGTGTAGTGATCGAAACCTAAGAAATTATTATTGTTAATACTTGACGGATATTGGTAGTTCTGGTGATTCCTTTGAATTACTGACCCTGTTTGGATGTGTCCAGTGATCAATGTATATCACCTTTTTATATTACTTTTGTGCTACAAATGACAAAAATATTGTTTTAATAGTAAAATCTAACCAAATAGGATAATAATATGTAGTTCAATTCAATTCAATGTATTTTTTTTTTCTATTGTATTTTTTTTTTTAATACTTTTAGTTGCACACTGTTTTAGGGTTCCGTAGTTTCTTCAAGGAACCCTTTTAGTTTCTTCAAGGAACCCTTTTAGTTTCGTCATGTCCGTCCTTCTGTCCTAATTCTTTACAGCTTAATAACTTCTAGAGTTATAAGCGTACATGTAATTTTGCTCAAAAATTGTTTAGATATGGATATCAATTTTAAAAGAATAAAAAATCATAATCATTAATTTTAGGGATGGCGCCCATACATATGAAATTGAGGTGAAAATGTTTTTTTCGTTGAATAGGTGTAATAAAATGAAGGTTCACTTTATTATCAGGTGTACCATCTGTGAAATATATCCCGCAAAAATGGCTTGCAATGTCTCCCCCCCTGCCATTTCTAAACTACGCAATGTAGAAACATATAATGTTATGTTGACATGACACACCTCTTTAATTTGGCCAGATAGATGGCGCTGTATAACAAACACGCTCTGAGTCTGCCGTCTGTTGCAAAAACGGAAAAACTAAAATAGTCATGATTAAGAAGAATAATATAACTTTTATTCGCAGGAACAGTTGTTTTAAAAGGTCTTATTAATATTCTATTTGATTCGTAATTACACCTTCCTACGGAACCCTATACATAACTAAGCAACTAAGCATGGCCCGAGATGCTCTCAGCCGGTTTTTTTTTTTTAAATATTTTACCTTGTGCAATTTATGTTAAACAAGAAAATATACATAATTATTTATTGTTGCCTGAAAGAGGTTCTGTATAAATGTTAGGATTGATGTAATCAATTGTAATTATCTAATTATACACATTATTATACCATTGATATCTTTAATCATGATAATAATTTATAATTATAAAGCGCAACTAATTTTATTAAGCGTTGTAGATGATCTGTATTTGTAGTAAGCTTGAGTGAGATAATATAAGTAATTGAATCTGAGACAATAAAAAAGTTTGCTTAAGAGGCTGACAAAACTTGAAAAATCAGACCTCTGCGGTCACTGTCGTTTTGTACAGAACTGAAAGAGAGGCTACGAGATGAAGGACGTCGGGTGCGCCGCTCAACTTGAATGAAAATCAACAATATATTTTTGAAATAAAAAACTAAAAGCTCATTTGAAAAACAGAAACAACTATGTTTTAGATTATTGTCTTTCTTATATGTCTTCTTAATTTTATTTATAATATTTTGTAAATAATAGAGATTGTTTGCTTTTAAAGCATGTTTTAAGAGGATAGTTTACAATTTTTTTTCTATAGAGAAATCTTCGAGAAAACGTGTCTTGGGCACAATAGTGTTTTTGAAAATACGATCAAGATTAACATATTTTTTTTCACTCTCACAAACTGAATACCGCTAAAAATGTTTTTGAAACAAGCCTATTTGGGGTATTTGACAGTTGTCAGCGTCTTAATCAAGCTTTTAAACTTGACGAAAGAATAGTTTAGTTTGTTAGTATGTATACACGCTGAAATTTGAGTCGCTTAAATACCGAAAAGGGGTCATTGTACTCATCATTATGAACAACTTTTACTATGGGACCAACGTTGAAATCGCGAATCGTTGAATCGCGGGAAATAAGCGATTCAAATTTCAGCGTGTATAGTAAACTCGGGCAAGCTTGCTACAAAAGGCATCTTGGACTTATTTTAATAAAACAGCATAATAATATATCATCACCATTTTAAACTTAGCAACTAAAATAGTAATGTTTACTTTTTAACCGACGAAAAAAAGGAGGAGGTTCTCAATTCGACGCGTATATTTGTTTTTTTTTTTTTTTTTTTTTTTTTTATGTATGACCACGCATAACTTTTTACAGAGTGGCCCGATTTTGATGATTCTTTTTTTAATGGATAGGGTATATCTCGAAGTTGGTCCCATTTAAATTTCAAAATCAAAATCCACCCCTAAGGGTGGGAAAACAGGGGATGAGTGCTTGTTCACCCACTGAATTCTTATCTGTTAACCGATTCTGTTGAAACTTGGCACACATAAATATAGTTCTAGACACTACGACATAATGGAGACCTGGAGTTAGATTTTGACCACAAAAAAAATTAAAATAAAACTTTTTAACAAAAAATTGAACCGACGAAAACAGAAACTGAAAAGCGAAAAATAACAAATTATGAGTCGGCGCCAAACAAACAATCAACGAAGATCATTAAATTACTTTAAATAAATAATAAAAACAACGTAACATCAAATACAACGTGAAATTTTCAACGATAAAAAGTTTGTTTGGCGCCTACTCATAATTTGTTATTTTTCGCTTTTCAGTTTCTGTTTTCGTCGGTTCAATTTTTTGTTAAAAAGTTTTATTAACTTTAAACAGACATCACAGTAAGTGGCGCAAAAGTCATAGTGATCCGATAGTGTTGTGAAGAATTGACTAAGGCCCGTATTACAGAAGGTCCCTCAAGTAAGTACAGTTTAAACTTCAATCACCTGATCACTACTTAAGGTGAATGCTACAGGGTACCCCGCGAAGTTCAAAATTTTTGGTGTTTTTTGCAAATTGTAGCTTTATTTCGCGTTGTATATCGGTCAAAATATGATTGGCGGAAATAATAACAATATATCTACTGAATAATACTCGTAAAAAATATTAACCTAGCTCTATTAGCTGTACTAGCTCGATAATATTAATTTACGATCAAATTATCGATTTCCGAGCTTATACAGCTTATAGAGCTAGGTTAATATTTTTTATGAGTATTATTCCTTAGATATATTGTGACTATTTCCGCCAATCATATTTTGACCGATATGCAACGCGAAATAAAGCTACAATTTGAAAAAAACGCCAAAATATTTGAATTTCGCGGTCTACCCTGTAGCATTCACCTTAAGGATAGAATCGTTACTTGAGTATCGGTCTTATTCCAATACGGTAATTATAAACTTTAATTCAACAACATAAAACACGAATTTGACCTGAAATAGAATAGAAATCTCTACTCAAGCGTAGTCTGGACCACACTAGAGTGATTACAGATCAAATCTCTGCTCAAATACCGAAACAGGTGACAGTATAAAATAAAGCTAAACTCAGCTGAACTGTGATAAATAAATCTCTGCTTGAGGCATGTTCTAAAATTAAATCCCAACTGAAAACTAGTTTTAAACAGTGATCAACGCTTGAGTATCGTTTTGTAATACGGGCCTTACGAATAACATGAATTAAAAATCGATCTTGCACATCACTAATTTAGTTAGGGTAATTATATCAATTTTTAATTTATTACAGTTATCTTATATGTTAACTAGTTAAATGCATTTAGGAAATCAGGGAGATAAGTATTTTTAATCCTTTGACATTATACATATACATAGGAATAATATTAAAATAACCAATTTTTAATGAAATTAAACTGACATAAAACTGTATATTTATGAAAGGATCTGTTATGCTAATATATTAATCAAATACAATTTTGAATGGACATTGATTTTGTTGTTTTTTTTCTAGGGGCAAGACGTAAATTTGTTTTCATATAAGTACAAAATACACTACCAACTACCAACGGTTAGCTAGCATTATAATAGTCGGGTACAGTCGACCGCATGTCAGTGGTAACACTTAAATTCTGAGAACCGCCCTTACTACTTACGAAATAAAGACGCTGCCAAACTGTTACTACTGATGTGCGGTCGACTGTACACACGCAGACCTCGAAATGACAATATTCAGTCGCTACCGCTACCCTCTTTCGTATATGTTATTTTTATGTCTAAAATAGTAGCTCATTATCACGACTACAAACTAAATTCAACCTCTACGAATCGATTAATCACCTCAAAGCAACTACATAAAATTGAATCGGTCATTTCAAAAACCTCGATAAGTCACTGAATTAGAATTTTTCAAGAATCAATAAAAACTTATTCATGAATAACTAACTTACTCATATTGAACTAAGTTTACGGGACTTGTCGCGCACAATTAAATCAAAATATATATAACGAACATTTTGACTAACCTCGACGTTTCGGTCAAGTTGCATTGGCCGTGGTCACGAGCAGACTGAGTCTATGCAACTTGACCGAAACGTCGAGGTTAGTCAAAATGTTTGTTATATTTTGATTTAATTGTGCGCGACAAGTCCCGTAAACTTAGTTCAATATAACTTATTCATGCACAAATAAATGAGTTTTAAAGGAATTTTTTTATGCATAATTTAGTATTTGAGTGGTGTTCTGTATCTAGCTATAACTAGTGAGATGTGAGTACACCTCACCGTCTACTAAACCAGTGTGAATTATACCGTCTTTGAGTAAACACCTCTGTAGCTTCCTATACAACAAGTGGTAAAAAAATTAAATAGCGTTTAACCCTTACAGTTTATTAATAAAAAAATAAAAAAAAATAACCTGAAAACTGTTCTTGACTTATGTTTTAGCAAGAAATAGGCTTAGTGGTATATAATTTAACCAAAACAATCGTAGTAATCATATTTTTATTGCTTATTGAAAATTACACTTAAAAATAACCTTATTAACATTTTACATGTATTAATTTGTCATGGCTAGCTAAAAATGTTGTTACAAAATAGCATATGCTCTTCTAGAATACTATTCTGAACTTGCTTTAAATCGTCAATTCTTTTTTAATTGATGGGAAGGAATGAATTATGAATGACTTAGGTGTTTTTTACCCAGAATACGCATTTCCCATTAAGGAACCATTTTCAGCAAAAAAAGCATGATGGAACTAAATACAATTTAAGGGGTTTTTGAAATGACCTATTCAATTAGACTTTAAACTAACAATACCAGTTGCATAAATATACAGATAATTGAGCTCCATTGACATAGAGTTTGCTATGTAGATGGTTATCTAGTTGATCGCATGGAATTAATTATTCACACCCGGTGGAGACCTTCAGGGACGGGAGGAATGTCACACGCATGTCACACGTGGCACGAGGACAAATCACCTGACAGTTAGCTGTCATTGCACATGACATTTAACATCCTTGTTATGTTGTGAAAGTGGTGAAACATCGAGCAATAAACCCTAATCACATCTGATTTGTTGCTTAGGATTTGTTTGAAAATAAATTCCGTCAACTTTCGACTAGAAAACGCGCTCCTATTGGTAAGCGTGCTCCTATTGGTAAGCGTGCTCCTATTGGTAAGCGTGCTCCTATTGGTAAGCGTGCTCCTATTGGTAAACGTGCTCCTATTGGTAAGCGTGCTCCTATTGGTAAGCGTGCTCCTATTGGTAAGCGTACTCCTATTGGTAAGCGTGGTCCTATTGGTAAGCGTACTCCTATTGATAAGCGCGCTCGTGGCCTGATATTTATCTGGCAAAATAGATATTCATATCTGTAGGGTTTAACGATGTGGTGAAATCACCACCATCACTGTGTTTGAATGAATTGGTACAGACAAGCGGGGTTGGAGAGGGGAATCCTACACTTATACCCCCTCCAATCCTGTATGTATCTACCTTTCAGGACAGACCTCAAGACCTTTCTATCATCATTGATGTATTCGCTGTTAGGCGGTTGTCGATTTCTAGAACCTTTTTAAGGATTTGTTTTGGATTGCCCTGTCTAAATGCCTGGATGTGTCTTTCGTTGTTATACCCATTGCAGACACTATTGAGCTACTGTTTTTGATCATCAAATAATACTTATTGACTCAATCTGGAATTTGAATAAAACATTCAAATTGGACAAAAATGAGTCTAGATAGTTAGTTGATTATAGAGTATTCGCCTGTTCACGATAATTACCATTTCAACGTTAATCGTTGTTTTATACGTCTGCCACAGATAGGTATAAATTAATCCATCTAACGAGGTCGTCGTAAATGCCACAATTACTGCAGTGTCCAACTAGTGTCAGTTCAAGTGAAAAAGCTCGATATGAACACACCTAGATTTTTCAGTTGTTTCGTGACACAAGCTTTATAGCTTTGCAGAAAAAACGGCATATAAAAACGAATAACTGCTCATAGAACCTATCCATCTTAAAATTCTTTACTTCCATATTTTTGTTTTATACCTTGCCTGTTTTAGTTAGGGACTTTGAGTTGACCATTCGTATTTTTACTTCAGTTAATTCTAATTTCTCGCATAAGACAATGAATACACATAATAAGTATCTAAATGTATAAATTCATATCCGCAATTTTCCGTGTTTCAATATTATAATGGGGAAGGCTATAGTGTATGAAACGATAAAGCATTATTTCAAAACAACGACTCTGCACGGCTTCAAATATTTGTTGTCGATACACTTTGCTGATCGGTAAGTAAATTGTTTTCTTGAATATTTTAGTATATTAATTCTTTTCATCATCATCATAATTTCAGCCGAAAGACGTCCACTGCTGGACACAGGCCTCCCCCAAGCATCGCCACAGCGACCGGTCCTGCGCTTTCCGCATCCAGCGTATACCTGCGACCTTCATTCTTTTATAGAAAAATAAAATTATGTTATGCCTCGTTGGTCTAGTGGTCGCAAGCGCGACTGCTGAGCATGGGGTCCTGGGTTCGATTCCCGGGTCGGGCAAAGTGTTATTGGGTTTTTTCATTAGGTAATTCTCAGTAGCAGCCCGGAGTCTGGATTTGTGCCCGGTTAGTGGCAATAGGCTCGCCCCCTATTACATGGGACTTATAACATAACTGGCGAAATGTGGGTGTACTATACACCTCTGCCTACCCCTTCGGGGAAATACAGGCGTGATGTTATGTTATGTTAAAATTATGTTCTGTGATTATGTTCATCAGTTTGAACGCTTGCCTCCCGCGTAGAAAGGTCTGAGTTTGATCCTGGCCCGCACTGTTAGATATTCTTAACATTAACGGGCATGGAAAACATCGTGAGGAAACTTTTAGAGCTCTAAAATGTTTTCGATGGTGTGTGTAGTCTGCCAAACCGCAGTAGGCCAGCGTGGTGGACGAAGGTCTGAACCCTTCTCATCCTGAGAAGAGGCCATGTCAGGTAGTGAAACATTTATGGGCTTTTTATGATTTCGATATGTAGTCTGTCTATAATAAAATAATTTGATGAAAAAGGCTTCCTTTTAAACCACGTTTTTGAAAAGAAAGCGAGATAATATTGCACTGGCCTGGATGACTGTCCTGTAGGTCTACTCGCGTTTTACGAACGACAAACGAAGTACGAACTTTCGTTCCGACTGATACTTACGTGTGCGTCATCCCAGCGAAAAAGTGTCGAATTTCTTAATTCGAGATAAGTAAATCGTTAGTGTATGACGTCGTGTAATTGTGTATGAACATTTCAGATTTGTGTATCCAACCCTTTTTGGGATATTCATCAAAAACGTTTTCCGCTGGAACGACGTCTTCCCAGCGAGACTTTTTTTTTCCAAAGGACGTAAGTAAAATAAAATAGTTACATGGATTAGACTATAACGAAAGGTAAATGTGTATGCATAAATGAGATTTGTGTGTCCAAAGACTCCGAAGATATTCAAGTTTCCGCTGCGGTGACGTTTGGCTGATTGCTGGATATCATAAACGGTTAGGCGAATAGTTGTGACTTTTTTTACACATGTTGCGATTCTTTTGTGTGTAATGTTTGTGAAAACAGACTTCGAAAAAAAATTACCGCTAGGAAGCTATAAATTTTAAAATGAAATCAGGTTATTAGGTCCTAGTACTGCGAATATGAGCTCCGAAGCCTAAATGTTAATGTTTATTTGTACCTTATAAATGCTCACAATGTCATGTTAAGTCTCATCGATGTACTGTAAGTAAATAATGAATTATGAACAAAATTGCTAGGTCTGGGCCACGATGTTGTTCGCCATTCGATTGGACGAGTTTACTATGGGTTGGCAAATTAAAAGGTATCCCATTCGTTAGTGTATTAGTACAATTATCCATCTGTAAAATTGTAGCCCAATACACTTAATAATTAAAGAAATATAATCGAAAAACCAATGAGAAGCGCAATACAGAGATAAACCAACCAAGTTTGAATGTGTATTAAAAAGCGGCCGCGCGATACATGGTGCTTACCTTCCCAAATTGTTAGCATACTTATTGTTATTGGTGTGGTACTTTGGTACAGGTGCGTACACAATAATTAGTAAAAATGAAAAACCACTGCAGTTTAAATAGTTTTATTTTCAAAAGTATCAATTTACTAATGATTATCAATTGTAGATATGTGTATGTATAGGTACTTAAAAACTCGTGCAAAAAAATCAACAACAAAATAATAAAAATCTACATACTAAAATCAACATAAAAGATATAGAAAAGGTATTTATACAAAAAATAAGTATAGCTATTATTTTAATTAAATTACTTAATGTTTAAAATCACAGATCAGTTACAATAATTGACTCATTCATAAGCTTATTTATTTATTTATTTATATATGCTTTATTGTACACCATAAAAAACATTACATTAAGCTTAGTAGGTATCTACATTAATGTAGGTTGTTATGTTTATTAAAATTAAAGATTATGTAGGTATATTATTCGTAACCAGCTCTACGTAGATAATAAATTAACTGCATGTGGGGATCGAACCGACAACATTTGGCGTGGTGTCAATAGAGAGGTGACCACCTTAACGACTATGCCACAAGTGCAGTGAAATTAATTGTAAATGTGAATAGACGAGAACATTAGCAGCTACAGTGAACCCTTGTTCATTGTTTACCTCTTTATTTTAGCCCACTGTCAACGTACGGGGTCCCATCGACTTTGGATGTATTTTGCCAAACATACGTTTATACTAGATCGACACAGATAGCATAAATAAAAACGCTAGGAAACACAACACGAGGTAGTTTTATGTTGAATCCGATATGAAGAACAAAGGAAGTAAGAAAAAAATTAAACTTAAGTTTTTAATAACTTTTTTCGCAATAAAACACACAAATTCACTATGCTTGAGTGTCCGTTACAAAACAAAAACAAAATAATCATACAATCACTAACTGTATGATTTTTTTGTTTTTACTTCTTCAAGTTAAACGGATGGACACACGGACGGAACCTGTAAAAAAGAAATTCAAATCCATTTGTCTGTCAGAACTTTGTAACTTCTAAACCAAGAATGTTAATTACCTACATGGAAATCTCACATAATACGTAAAACTTTAGCACCACAGTCGTGGTCTCTTTACAATATTATAATTTGTTCTTAGTGACCCCATGTCAATAACTGAATAGTACCTACTTATTTTGAAATAATTGTACTGATGACTGTGTAAAGTAAAATGAGGAAATAAAAACTAAAGAATTGTGTACGCACATGTACCAAAATAAAAACGGTACTATACTAACGATTTTGGAAGGTAAGCACCATGTATCGCGCGGCCGCTTTTTAGTACACATTCAAACTTGGTTGGTTTATCTATGTATTGCGCTTCTCATTGGTTTTTTGATTATATTTCTTTAATTATTAAGTGTATTGGGCTACAATTTTACAGATGGATAATTGAACTAATACACTAACGAATGGGATACCTTTTAATTTGCAACCCATAGTAAACTCGTCCAATCGAATGGCGAACAACATCGTGGCCCAGACCTAGCAATTTTGTTCATAATTCATTATTTACTTACAGTACATCGATGAGACTTAACATGACATTGTGAGCATTTATAAGGTACAAATAAACATTAACATTTAGGCTTCTGAACTCATATACGCAGTACTAGGACCTAATAACCTGATTTCATTTTAAAATTTATAGCTTCCTAGCGGTAATTTTTTTTCGAAGTCTGTTTTCACAAACATTACACACAAAAGAATCGCAACATGTGTAAAAAAAGTCACAACTATTCGCCTTACCGTTTATGATATCCAGCAATCAGCTAAACGTCACCGCAGCGGAAACTTGAATATCTTCGGAGTCTTTAGACACACAAATCTCATTTATGCATATACATTTACCTTTCGTTATAGTCTAATCCATGTAACTATTTTATTTTACTTACGTCCTTTGGAAAAAAAAAGTCTCGCTGGGAAGACGTCGTTCCAGCGGAAAACGTTTTTGATGAATATCCCAAAAAGGGTTGGACACACAAATCTGAAATGTTCATACACAATTACACGACGTCATACACTAACGATTTACTTATCTCGAATTAAGAAATTTGACACTTTTTCGCTGGGATGACGCACACGATACTTACATAATAATGATAGGCACATAAAAAAGGCACAATTAAGATAGACTACGGTTCATAGTCGTATACAATTTACCGGAGCTGAGAAAGACAAACGTCAAAATACGATCATCGTATGCGATAAGGGAACGATGGTTGACCGGAGTAGCAAACTGTGCGATGAATCGTACGATTTATCGAATATCGTCGAACGGGAGTAGACCCCCTGAGCTGTTTAAAGTTTCAAGTCTCTAGATCATCGGGAAGTTAGTTTGAAATCGATTGCAAATACCGTACAGACATGATTGAAACAAAAACGTGGTAGAAACACGCATATTATGTCTTTTTAAAAGATCGGCAACGCATCTCCAACGTCAACTCCCCTGGTTTTGCGAATGCCCATGGGTGGCGGTGATTGCTTACCATCAGGTGACCCGCTAACTCGTTTGCCCCCCTCTATTATAAAAAAAACGTATGCGGTTAAGAGACCCCCGTCAGGAACGAATTTCCTACGGAAACACACAGACACACTAGAAAGAGAAAGAAAGAGCACGGGGTGTCCGTAATAACATAACATAATCAGCCCATTACCTACTGTCCCACTGCTGGGCACGGGCCTCTTCTCAGTATGAGCCTTAGTCCACCACGCTGGCCTAGTGCGGGTTGGTGGACTACACACACCATCGAAAACTGTATGGAGCACTCTCAGGTGTGCAGGTTTCCTCACGATGTTTTCCTTCACCGTTAAAGCAAGTGATAATCAAATTCTGATCCGCACAAAAATCCTAAAAGTCAGAGGTGCGGGCCGGGATTGAACTCGCACTCTCCTGCATGGAAGGCAAGCGCTCAACCACTATGGGGTGCAATAAAGGAGCCTCCACGAGTGACGATATTTAATTGATCTTCCGGCGCACCCTGAGCAGTTAGCCCCGCTACCAACCTGCTGACTGGCTAATCTTTTCCCTACGGCATGAGCAATTATCATTATGTAGCTCATATCGACACGATAGAGGAAGAACCACTAGGCTATCACTGCTGCCCCCCTAGCCAATTTGACAATCTACAATCGTCAATGCTGAAAACAATGGATGATGTAGGTATGGGAATGGGAATGAAATCTAAACGAATGACTTTTTCGTAGAGATATGTCATTCCCATACATTTTGATTGTTTTCTATAGCGTTGACGATTGTAGATTGTCAACTTGGCTAGGGGGCCTGCTCCTCGATTCAGAACCATACGATTACCAGTAGTCGATCGATTCGGTTTGTTATCTCTTTTTCTCTCGTTGCGTGAATCATAAGACGAAACGAGATAACAAACCGAATCGGTCGACAACTGGTTATCGTGTGGTTCTGAATCGCATAGCAGGTGTGCGTATATGCCTGCTCATAATGCAAAAATCTTGTGTGACGTTACATTTTCTCCCGAATCACACCTACTGCAACAATGTAGTATCTCCCTGTTCAGCGTGGTGTGGCTGGCGGGGTGCGGCGCCAGCGCGGGGCTGGCGGGCGTGCTGTGCGCCGTGCTGTGGGCGCGCTTCGCCGAGCTGCCCGCGCTGCTGGCGCTGGCCCCGCCCCGCCGCGGCGCGCTGCCCGCCGTGCTCGCCTGCCCGCCGCCCGACAGCGTGGCCGACATGTTCTTGCGGAACTTGTAAGACGATCATCAAAATTCAAAATCAAAATCAAATGTTTTTTATTTCAAATAAACCTAATTCCTCTGGTGAATCCCTTAGTCGCCTTTTACGACACCCATGAGAAGAGATAAGGGATTCACCAGAGGATGGACAGCAGCGTTCTCTGAGTATTTAACCAACCAACTGCGATCGCCAACCCGCCTGCCAAGCGTGGCGATTATGGCATATCCCCCCCTTAATTGGGGGAGGCCTATGTCCAGTAGTGGACGTCTTTCGGCTGTAATGATGAAACCTAATTACAGGCACTTTTGAAACGTCAGGCTCTAGTTGCACGGTTCCAAATTGTGGGTCCTATGGAGAAGAACCGGCAAGAAAATCAAAGAAATTATACCTTTTTACCCGACTGCAGGCAGAGGACCGAGTGTTGTGGCGCAACTTGGGAGAGGCCTATGTCCAGCAGTGGACTGCGATAGGCTAAGTTGATGTTGATGATGACCCGACTGCGCCAGAAGGAGGGTTATGTTTTTCGAGTGTATGTATGAAGGTATATTTCTTTGGCACGCTCTGTAGCTTAAACGGCTTGATGGATTTTAGCTTGAGAGGTGTCGTTAGATTCGTCTTAATTGTGAGAGTGACACTGGGTATATCAAAATTATAAAAATTAAGATGGCTGTTATTTGGCGCCATATTACCTCTTCAAACATTTTTTTCCGTCAAAACCTATCGAGTGGGGTATCAGAATAAAGGGTTTTATAAATGCTTTACAAAAATATAAACAACTTATATGTTTAAATGTAATTTGGAATGAAAAATTCTAAAAAACAACAAAATAAAACATTAATAGCGCGAAAAAAATTACAGAACTAAAAAAATTCAAGTAAAAAAGGTAATTAACAAAACCAAAAATCCCGACTGCTTGTAAATATAGATTACTGAAAAGGTGTAAACAAGACTTGTGTAGGTATATGTGAAAGTATCAAATCAACACGGAGGCGGAGGCTACCTATGAACTACTTTTGTAATTCATGACCTAAAACATACGTAGCCTCCGACTGCGTGTTGATTTGATCCTTTCACATGTACCTACACAAGTCTCGTTAACATCTTTTATATTATATTTACAAGCAGTCGGGTTTTTTGGTTTTGTTAATTAATTTATGTGAGGAATCCTCGTCCACTCCGCCGGGGTGACGGAGCCAGTGTCGGACTCTTATGCTTACATTCAAAGACGAATCTAAGCGTGAACTCATGTTTCATCATTTCAGCCAAAAGACGTCCACTACTGGGCATAGGCCTCTCCCAATTAAGGGGGGAAATACCATAATCGCCACGCTTGGCAGACGGGTGGGCGATCGCAGTTGGTTGGTTAAATACTCAGAGAACGCTGCTGCCCCATCCTCTGGTGAATCCCTTAGTCGCCTTTTACGACACCCATGAGAAGAGATAAGGGTGGTGCAATTCTTTATGTCCAGCACCACACGGATTTTACTGTTAAATAGCACTGTATTTTGACAATTGGATGCTTTTAGTAGTAGTAGAGCTCCTTGTGAAAGAGCTCGTCCGGGGAAGTACTACCACCGTACCTACTGCTCCGCCAAACAGTGATGCTTGCATTGCTGTGTTTCGGTCTGAAGGGTACGGGTGCCGGTGCAATTACAATCACATGAGACTTTCCATCTTCATGTCTCTGTTTAGCGAACCGACTTGCGCGGAACCATTAAGGCCACAGCCTAGGTGGTATTGAAGTTGTTATGGGCGAAGTAGCCGCTTAACATTAGGTGGGCCTTTGCCTCATTTAGTTATGCTATACTATAAAAAAAAACCGGCCAAGAGCATAACTGTCCCTTCTTAATTTTTTACCTATGTGTCTTTTGTTTTTACTTTCTATGTAACCCCACCTATATGTTGCTTGCTTGTGTTTATCACTGTGTTTTAAATGTTGCGCGTCGTTAACTGTGACAATAAACTATTTTTCTTTCTTTCTTTCATATCGGGCCATGCTCAGTATTATAGGGTTCCTAATTACAAACGAATCAAATCGAATATTAATCATTGCTATTTTAGTTTTTGCAAAAGCGCCACCTAGCGCTGAATTTAAGAAGCTAAATTTTAGTAGAAGTGTATCATATCAATTTAACACAGTTGCTTTTTGTGATTTTTTAAAATAGGAAGTAACTAAAGAATCATTATTTGATAAGAATTTTTTTCTCTAAAGTCAATGACCTTTGAACTAGGACGTATTTTGCAGTTTTCTCACTATAACTCAAAAATGTATTATCACATTATACTCGAAATAATTTTAAAAGAGAGTTTTTATAAAGGTCTATCAGTGTGGAAGATTATAAGTTTCTATCTACTGTCAGGAGATTGAGATTTAAAGGAATGAGATTAGTTTGGAACTATATTTTGAACGATTTAATTATAAGAATTGTTCTTCAGGTATCCTCCGGGGTATCCTACTTACATTACACCACATCTTTTTCAAAGGTCACCAAACTCAACCCTAACCAAAAGGATACCGATAACCCTCGCACGTCTTCTCACTGGAAAATCGACGGCGAAGAACCAATTGTTGTTGCTAGACGAGCTGCTGGCTTCGAAGAACGTGACCCTGCCCCAAGTGCTGATGGACTACACCCCTAGTTGCAATGAGCACATGAAGCGGTGCCGGTATCAGCAGAAGGTACTGCCGTGTGAACAGCTGTTCGAAAAAGAGTTGACGTACTGGGGAATGTGCTGCGTCATGAGGCCGGATAAGTGAGTGGAAACTATCCGATCCGAGATCTATTATGCCAGCTATCATAGTTCTACAAGATGATTTTGAATGCATTAGCAACCCTTTGTACCTACTCATCAATTTGAACAACTTTTGCTATCCGACCATGGACGAATAAAAAGGCGAACGGAATATCGCTAAACAATATGTGAAGCACCCATAGTAAGTCGGCTCGCTTGAAAGAAAGAAAGAAACATTTATTTTACACAAAGCACATAGACACACAGACACAATTCAACAGTAACACAATCAAATGGGAGCACTACGTTTCACCGAAATACGATCCACCTAAACACGTTTTACTGACAACTATTCGTCGAAGGTTATGGCATATCCCCCCAAACTGCATGGGGGAGGCCTGTGTCCAGCAGTGGACGTCTTTCGGCTGAAATGATGATGAATGATGATTCGTCGAAGGTATCATTCCCCGATGCAACACTTGGTCGAAAGTACATTTAACCGACGCACGTTTCCCCGAATTATTTTTCGTCGAAACACTATTTGCCGATGGCTTTTTTTACCGACGTACCTTTGACCGAAGGCTCAGTTTGTCGAATCGTGGTTTGGGTATATCTAGAGTATGTAAACTGTATTTTTATAATATTATCGAAAAAAAAATAAAAATAAAATGTAACTAACTTACTTACTTTGCACTTTTTTTTTTCTTTTTGCCGTGGGGCAATCCTCATGGACGCACTCCGCCTGGGGGTAGGCGCAGCCAGTGTTGGACTCTTACCGACTAAAACCACCACGGTGTTCCTTCAACTATGTTTCACTATGGTGTTAGCCGGGGGCGTGGGAACCCGTGAGTATTCACACGTAACCACCCCTGACAGGTACTGGCCCGCCACAAGCAGGCGAGCCCCTTCTACCTGTGCGGCCTAACGTCGGCCGCACCCACCCTCCTCAGTGGCGCACACGGAACACTGCACGCCACCTCACCTCATGCAGGGCCTTTACCAGCTGTGCCAACTACGCTGGCTGTGCCAGCTACGCCAGCTGCTGATCGGGCAGCAGACTACCCACTGCTGCTCGCAGGCTTTCCTCCCATAATTTTTTATAGAGGTTTTCTTCCTCGCAGTCCGGGCGGTGAACCCAAGAACCTCGGTCCCACGAGGCGCGAGAACACTACTCAGCGGGCACTCCTGGGGTTACGAGATCGACGGAGGCAGGGAAAGACAGTACCCCCGCTGCCTGCCCAGTGGCTGGGTGAGTGCACACCGGGCCCGCCCCTGCTCCTCCACTGTGCACACGTGGAGCAACTCCCCACTGGCCCAGAACGGGCCCCTCCCGCGCCAGAATATTCGCCACAGGCAATGAAATCCCCTGAAGGTTAATCACTCGAAAGGATTTTATTGCCCATGCCCAGGATGCACCGGCGAAACAACTGCCGTTCCCTCCAGACGTGTCCAGAAGGACAAGCAGCCGTCAGGCACACGTGGAGGTTTTCTGGCCAGCACCCCTGCTTACTTTGAACTAGTTTATGTGTATTATAACTTTCAAGCACCCAAATTGTACAGTACCCTAAGCAGGAGTTTGCAAACAAGAGAGGTCAGCAATTATAAATTTAAAAATATGGTTATAAAATGGCTAGCTAATTATGACTATAATGGTTGTGAAGAGCTACTGTTAACTACTGAATAACATATAATCTACAATGTGTAGAGTTCCCCTACCCGAAAATTGCATGAGCTGGTTTAATGTATACAGATTTACAACCATGAACATACCCCTGGACCCAAATACACACACCCACACACACACACACTCATATACACACCCCCCTGCATACTCACACTCATATACGCAAACAAACACAACCCGACTGATAACAATAAGTATTTTAATATTATATAAAATAAATATAACTATAACTATTGCTAGCTTTACCCACACCCACGTTTTTTTGCTATTCTTGTATACTTGCATGCATCTTAACAAAATAGTAATGTATAAATCACAAAGCTTGTACAATCTTTTTGTGTCATTTAAACGGGGAAGGAACTGATTTCTGACACACAGGCTAGATTATAGCTTAGTTCAGAAAGCAGAGCTTTCAACAAATTATGAACTTATTTAGTGTCAAATAAAAAAAAAAAAAAAAAAAAAAAAAAAAAAAAAAAAAAAAAAAAATTGTGCTGCCGCTGCGTACGGAACATATTTTTCGTAGGTTTTGTTAGGGTATGACATCATATCTACACTATTTTTATAATTTTATCGATAAAATTATAAAAATACAGTTTACATAATCTAGATATACCCAAACCACGATTCGACAAACTGAGCCTTCGGTCAAAGGTACGTCGGTAAAAGAAGCCATCGGCAAATAGTGTTTTGACGAAAAAAAAATCGGGGAAACGTGCGTCGGCTAAATGTACTTTCGACCAAGTGTTGCATCGGGGAATGATACGTTCGACGAATAGTTGTCGGTAAAACGTGTTTCGGTGGATCGTATTTCGGTGAAACGTAGTGCTCCCCAATCAAATATACAAAACGGATCATAGATGCTGTGTGTCTAGCGAAAGTGTGAAAGTGAAAGTACGGGCTGGCACGTAACGCACACATTCACATCCATAGTAAGTCTAACCCGCCATTACCCAAAAAATCTCGTGTGACGGAAGTAAAATAAAAATATGCCCTCTAGTGTGTTAAAATGCTGTCAAAATTATAGTAGGAAAAATTAAGTGCTTCAATCTTTTCTTTCTTAGTGAGATTCCGTCCGCTTTTTTTTCGATTTTATGGGATCAACTCTGAAATAGCGAATAAAAAACAGCTGTTCTCTAAATTTGTGTTAGCAAAATCCGACGAAATGTAGGAAACAACAGTTTTTTTAGGGATTTCAGTGTTGGTCCGGTAGTAAAAGTTGTTCAAATTGGAGAGTACAATCATCTCTTAAAAGGTTGCTAATGAATTCAAAATCATCCTGTATTACAAAAAAGAGATGGTGCTATTCACCTGTATAGCTTCATCCCTCTATCGCAATTCAATAGTGTTAGTTCAAATATTTCATAGTAGATAACTCCCCCCTATATTATGTTTATGTTTGGAATGAAAGTGCCTGCTAAGTCTGCCTTAAAAGACAATTTTTTGTTTTATTTTGCTATCAATATGGATGAAACATAGTTTTATCGATTAAGTAATAGGTAGAGTACGCACCGAACTTTATGGCGGCTGTGAAAAAGAGTTACCATAAGAAAAGAGAAGACTATTCTATGGAGTTACTATGCCAGAGTCGTCTGCGCAGTAGTAAAATTACAAGAGCGCGTGTGTCGATCGGGGTGCGGGGCGCTGCGCAGCACTAACTTCACAGCCGTCATAAAGATTGGCGCGTAGATACTCTAACTTATCAATCATTTGACGACGTCTGTGGTCTATTGGTTCGAGTGTCGGACTGCTGATCACGAGGTCGTGGGTTCGATTCCCACAGGACACAAACATTTGTGTGATGAACATAAGTGTTTGTGTTGGTCTGGGTGTTGCTTATGTATTATTAGTATGTATGTACAAAAAAAAGTATATAAGTATTATATCCATTGTCTAGTACCCATAGTACAAGCCACAGGTACAAGCTCTGCTTAGTTTGGGACTAGATGGTGCTGTGTAAAAAATGACCCAAAAATTTTAATTTGTAATTTTTTTTATTTCGAATCAAAGCGTTATTTGCCTTTTAATCGTCGTCTTCGTTATTAATTACTATGATTACGTAATATTCCAGGTTATCAAACGTGTCGCTGGGGCCGGTGGCTCGTTCTCACATCACTCGGACGTTAGACTTCGTGCTGCAATGTACGCATTCATCTACACTGTATGGCTGCCAGGTGAAATGTTGATATTATACGTCTCATACATTCTCCGAGTAAAAATTACTAGGTAGTTGGCAGAGGTTTACGCGGTTCTCCCACGATGACCCAATCGGAGCGACTCGCTTCGCCACTGCGCCCATATAATAGAGACGTACATACCCTACGTCTATGCGAATTACAATCATATGAGACTTCCCATCTTCATGTCTCAGTTTGGCGAACTGACTTGCGGTACCATTTAGGCAGCAGCCTCGGTGGTATTGCAGTTGTTATGGGCAAAGGTAACCACTTAACATCAGGTGGGCCTTTATCTCGTTTTGCCATCCTATACTATAAAAAAAAATGCGACAGTCGTAGGCAATGCCACGTACGACTCAGTATATAAGCTTAGGTTACTCTTCCTAATTTCTGTTCTTATTAGTTTCGTTGCGGGTTTCAAGACGATTCATTCCATTCCCCAGAACACGCCAAGATTACCTAATTGTTTCGGCGTTTTCTGGGCGCTATTTTAGATCCTGACTTACGAGTGTTGCAGTAATTGGAAAAGATTGAAGGGCTTGTTAAAAACCTTGACATCGAATATATGTAGATAGTACCTAAATAAATTATATAGCTGCGCCTGCAACTTGACAAAAAGGCGGTAATTTCTTTCAGTTCGTAACGATATACGAAGGCGAGGAGTGGGCGGAACCGGAGACGTTAATCCCGGGCTACTTCTACGTGGCTCAGCTGCGCTTCACCGCCATTCCTGACAACAGTAACACGGATAAGCTGCTGGAGAACACCTGTGTACATGACACGTCGTATTCTAGAACTGAATGTTTGGTATGAGCTAGAAATTTTCTTTGAATCGTTAATGATTAAAGAGTGCTGAACGTAGGTTTTTCTTGTTGTGAATTCGCATGTTCCACGTTTGGTATGCGTACAGTCGACTGCATGACGGTGGTAACACTTGAATTAGAAAATCGCCCTAACCGCTTACGAAATAAAGGCGCTGTCAATGTCAAACTGTGACAACTGACGTGCGGTCGACCGTACTAGTGAATGCAGTTACATGTACGCAGACTTATCTTCCAACCTTCCAATGCCCTTCGAATGTCGAAAGTGGTTTTTAAGAACGGTGTCCACACATGCACACATATATTTCTGAGTGCACCATCTAGTGTCGTAGCTTTTCAAAAAGCTGTACCGTCAGTGGCTGGCTTTAGATATCAAAAAGCGAATTGCATCTCCCTACTTCCCATCCCAGTTGTAAGGATCAGCTGGTGTTTATTACCAGGTATATTTATTTATTTATTAATCAATCAACTCAGCCTATCGCAGTCTACCGCTGGGTATAGGCCTCTCCCAAGCGGCGTCACAACACTCGGTCCTCCGTTTTCCACATCCAGTCCCCCCATCTACATTCTTCAGGTTAACAGTCATGCGTGGTCTCTGTTTAACGATAAGCTGCGACATAACGTTGTCTCGTTCTCTTTTCCTGAATAAAGCTTTCTTGTCGCTGTAGGGCCTGTTCTATGATGAATGCTATAATAACGATAATTGATTTTGCAGTTAAAATGTGCGGAAAAAGCGTGCGGTTGTAGCGATCCTCTACATTTTAAGCATGAAAACACAAACAATGACCTGCCGATGTGTACTGCCACGCGAATGGCCTGCTTGAGAGCACATGAGTATACTAATGGTTGGTACCTAACACTCTGAATAAAATTTATCGTTACGTATTTGCCACGTTTGATATTGGCAACACTGATAACCCCAGATATAATGCATCAGACATTTCATTCATACAGTGTCGTTAAGATCTGCAGTTAGTTGTTCCAAAGCAGAAGTTCGAAAGCAAGTGAAGGCTGTGAGTGTGAATCGACAATAAGCACGCCTTCACTGAACGTATCCAAATAGAGAGCGCGAAAGCGAATGCTGGGGAGTTCGCAGATGATCGGAGATAGGAGTGGCGTCGTCAGCCATCCGCTTCCTTGTACACACCGCGTGCGCTCGCTGGCTATAATTCCCTTTGGGCTGGTTTCAAATCACTGCAGATTTATTATTTTAACGCATTTTCACATGCGAAGCGAAATCCAAAGATATAAATTGTGGACAGAAAAAAAAGTGGAGATTTGAATTAACTGCAAAGTTAATCGGGTCGGTTGAAGAACACAATCTGTTTCTCAATGGTATGCTGCTGACGTCACCGAAAGACGTAAGTGGAAGTTAAATTCGATACCACGAGCAGTGTTCACGTTAGCTTAGTGGACTGGCGTACTGAGCCAGGAGTCGCAGGTTCGAATCGAGCTGGTGAGTGTTTTTTTTTCCACGATTTATATCTTCAGTGCAGATTTATCTGTGGACGGTTCGCTCGGAGCCTTAGAGCTCCGGAACGGAGAGATTTATCGTCAGTGACGCGGATTGTTCCGCACGGAACACGTGGGTGCAAGCCAGCCGCGCCCCGCACCCGACCACTGTTTTGCGTAACGCCTCGCTGCTCACTTTATATCTCTGAGAGTTGCGGAGCGTCCATGCTCGGCAGGTACAGATTGCGACTGTCTCCCACGAATATCCGTATTAAACTGAAGACTGATTTCTCGCGTATCGTGGTTTCCAAACACAAATAACAAATGCACTAACACCCAGAACAACTATCAGTGTAGCAAACAAATATTTGTTCCGTGCGGGAATAGAACCCACGTAACGTCAAACTATAGTTTTACTTGGTTTCAGAAGACGTATCCTGCCGCTGCTTGCCGTCCTGTACAAAGATCTCAACTGACATGGTTTTGGAAACAAGTCCCTTGAGCGTTATCAAGCAAACTATTGATCCGTTATAGTAAGTATACAGGGGCATTAGTCTCGACTGGATCGAGTACTGTATCAATCGAGTTTGAATTCGAGTTAGTGTCAATTCATACTTCATTCCTCTAGGAATTGAGATTAGCTCGATTTGGTTCAGAGCTCGAACTAGTCGGGAGTAAGGCCCCAGGATGTCCCATCACTACTTTACATGGATTCGCTGTTATATGGAAGGAAAGTACTACAAATAAATAAATATTGAAAATAGGAATATTTACTTGAAGAAGACTTATTTTATTTTTTAAAGCAAATAATACTGCATCCAAGGATGTTTCGAAAGGATCTTCCCTGAGCCGGGAATCGAACCTTCAAGAATGAAGAATGCCAAAAAAATATCACCTGTATTTTTATGCCAGCAGACAGAGGCAATAATAAGGATTAAATCACTCCAACAAACATTGCGTCCTAGATTGAAGAAATACCACGAAATTGAACATGGTATAAGTACATTTCTATAAATATCAACTAAGGCATCAAATTTTACTCAAAAAACAACTGATTGTGCATATTTCATGGAATTCATAGACACTGTTTGTTGGGCAGATTTTATCCTTATTATTGGCCCTATAAAGATCTATCAACAGAAGCTGTAAAATACAGGATGGCGATTGTGTTAATTTGATTCCCGGCTCAGGCAAGAGAAACTTAGTAATCTGTCTCGTGGTTAAGTGATAAGACCTTGGATGGGTGACCGTTTCGGTGCACATCGAGCCCCCTCCGTGCCCCGGAGAGCACGTTAAGCTGTCAGTCCCGGTTGCCATATATACGAATATCTATGACAGTCTTTACGGGTACCTAGTCAGAAGCCCAAAAGTCTGACAACTGGTATAGCCACAGAATGTCGGTATTACCCAGTAACTGTGTTGTTTGCTGGCAGTCTGGTCTGATGGCGCTCCGTGTAACCTGATGTTCAGCTTCAGCCACATCTGGTTAGAATGGAAGCGGACCACAACATAATTGGGAAAAGGGTGGGGAGAAAGAGAAAGAAGATTTTGTTCGGTAAAAGGTCGTGACGGAATTAACCGATGGAACCTCTGGCTTGGGTTGACAGTGCCACCATCTTCGGCGTCGCTAGTAGTAATACAAACGGACTACTTTCTCGCTCACACTCACACCACTTCTTAACTGTCACTGTAGTTCAAATTATGGCCACTTATACAGTAATTGGTGGCAGTATACTGACATTTCACAGTATTAATCAGTGTTCTTGCTTGCAGCCTTGGATTGAACGTGACGGCATCAATAGTGGTTAACTTAAGGGTAAATGTGGGACATTCTCGTGTGTTTCTACTCAACCCGACTGAAACTTGGCTCACTTTACTATGTGAGTATTTATGTGTTGATGTCTTCTACTGCAGGTGCAGGGTCGTAGGTACTTCTTAGGACCCTAGTACTCCTAGTAGCTAATACGAAAGTGGGCGCTATCCCCTGAACAATAAATTTTATTAAGGGCCCCTCTTCATCACTGCACTGGGATCCCAAACCCGACGACTTCTGTGGCCTAGTGGTTCGAGTGTCGGACTGCTGATCACGAGGTCGTGGGTTCGATTCCCACAGCACACAAATATTTGTGTGATGAAAAAGTGTTTGTGTTGGTCTGGGTGTTTCTTATGTATTATAAGTACCTATGTAGGTACATATTTACAAAAAAAAAACTATATAAGTAGTCATTCGTAGTCCATTGTCTAGCTAGTACCCATAGTACAAGCTCAGCTTAGTTTGGGACTAGTTTGTGCTGTGTAAAAATGTTCCAAAAGTATATATAAAAAACCCTTTAGCTAGGGCCTTAAGCGTAACCCAAGATTCACCATAAATCTCAGTTCACCACCCATCCAATTTTTACCTTTACGATATCCATTTATGGCGTAGTGTCTGAGTACAGTCGACCGCACGTCAATTTGATCTTGACATCTTGAGGGTGGTTTTCCCAATTCAAGTGTTACAACTGACGTGCGGTTGACTGTACCATGAAAGCATAAACCATTTTATTAATCCAATGTCTTTGTTTCCAGCCTCCTTAGGTGGAGTGTTCAACATGTTCCTGGGTGTCGGTCTATACAGCGCGTTAGAATTCCTGTTCCTTATTCTAGTCAAGCTACCGGTAGCTATAAGAAAGGGGTCTAAAATAGACTCCACTGCTAGGTACGCTGCGACCCCAAGGGCTGTACGCAACGACCAATAGACGCCTAATGTTGAATATAATGCGTACAATAAATTCTGCCACTAGCTGAGGCGGGGTACTGCAATCCGATTGGTCCTACAATGGTGGCTATTGGCTAATCACTAACGCGGCAGTTTTGACGGCTCATGTCAGTGGTCGAAACTGATTTGAAGATTTCAAGTGGCGAATAGTGGTGACCTACATTAGTGAAATTTCATAGATGTGTTGCAGACATTGGTCGCCTGTTATGAGGAGTCTATGAGCTGTATGGTTGTTGGCTGTACCTACGATAATAGCGCAGGAAGTGTGCTGCTGTGAGATTAGATTAGAGTCGCGGGTTCGATTCCCACATTTAAAATGTCGTAGTCGTTCCTAATCTTGATGTTTGTGTATGTAATTTCACCAATGATCGGTTTTGTGAGTGTTCTGTGTGTCAAGTGTGTCTACATTCATTTTATTTTAGATACTTTATTCACGTTTCTGCGTTATTGTTATTGTAACTGCGGTTGCTATTATCAAATAAAATCAGTATTGTTAACGATTGATGAATTTATTATTAATGTTGCCGAATTTCCCTAAACCCAAAAAACGAGTAAAATCACTCGAATTATTATTTTATTAAACGTCTAAATTCAGAATTTTCTCTTTGTCAATCTGTGTTTTACCATGCAAAAAATGCGCCTGTAAACACTTAAATTGAATTTACACTTAATATGTACTATACGTTATTCTTAAATCATCAAAGTTTTTAAAATATTTCTCTTAAATCAATAATAAACAAAACAAAACGTCTCCGGTAAAATTTGGTCAATGGTCGGTTGGACATTCAAGCACTGAGGCCACAAATTAATGATATATGACTGAGGCGACGAAATGGTGTGTATGTGTACCTACCTAAAAACCTGCTAAAACCTCACCTAAAACTCCTTGCACGCGTATGTACAGTCAACAAATCGGAATCATGACCCACTCAGCCGATAATTCGTATGAAATTGTCAAAACAGTAAAATTTTCTTCTTATTAGCATCGTGCTGCACTTAGGACATTTTGAATATTAAGGAAACTGCGTTAATACGGGTCAGAGGTCTATACAATTTTGGCCTTTGTTATTAAATGAAATAGATTAATAATTGGATATAAAGTTACGGTTTTGATAAAGCTAGAATTATGTTTTGAATTTCGAATTAACTGTCGTTTCGCATAGTTAAGCTATAAAAACCGGCCAAGTGCGAGTCGGACTCGCGCAGTAAGGGTTCCGTACCTCTCAATATGTCTATGTTTGTCTTATTTTTCGTATTTGTTGCGAAACTACATAATATGCACTATAATCTGACCAAGTTTGACGCTGGTATGTATTACCGTTTTGAAGATAGAGCAGGAACAAAAACGTTGAAAAAAATGCATGTTTTTTGAGGTTTCTTGTATGGGGACCCCCTTTGGTTTTAGACTTTTTTTTGTTTTTAGTATTTGTCGTGATACACCTCATAGCAACACATATTCTGAGAAAATTTCAACCGGTTACCTATTACCGTTCAAAAGATACAGCCCTGTGACAGACAGACGGACGGACAGCGTAGCGAGAGTAATAGGGTCCCGTTTGGAACCCTTCGGGTACGGAACCCTAAAAAAGAAGTAAACAATTTATTTTTTCAAAAACCTATACTATTTCAATTGCAGAAAAATATTAATCATTTAAAAGAAATTGGTAAACTAACTGTCACTGCCCAATAAAATTGATAACAAGTTTGTTGCCAGGGAAATATCTTTATGTGAAATTCGACCTAATTATATTAGAATGTTTGTAGAAAATTAAGCTTATGCTGGGTCACAGACCTACTTTAATCTGAGTGCTGGGTCATGATTCCGTTTGGTTGAGTGTACCATTGACCTGTATGTACTGTACAAGTACACACAACGGTAGTATAGCAATTTGATAGAGATTTATGCATTGAATTAAGAAACCTAAGTCAATGGATTTATGCGAACTGTGCTTGAACTGGAACGCAACTTACGTTGACGTTTTAGTTTTTATTTGACTTTGACAATTTATCATGCAGTGTTGACAAAGGTATTTTCCCCTAAACTTGGGTATTTCTTGATCTCCAGGGTAATTTTTGGGGTATATAATTGTTTTGGGTATTATTTAGGAGGAAGAAATTCGACAGTGTTGAAACCATTAAAGAAATCTGAGGTTAACTCGACAAGTTTGTTAGTTATTTTGTGATGGACTAACGAAACAAATTACGAAAATGTGCCACCGCCATTTCTGACACCAGAAAGCTAACCCCCAGTTTCTGAAAGGCTGATCAACACAAAAATTAACTAATCAACTGTCAAATCTCAGGTCAAGCGATGTGATTGGTTGTCAACCTTTTTGCTGGCCAATCACAGGAGCTGACATGAGATTTGACAACAGATCAAATTGATCAGCCTTCCAGAAACTTGGGGTTTAGTCTGATAATTAAAAGTTCAAAATATAGTTTCAAACTAATCTCAATGCTTTAAAATCATAAAATCTCAATCTCCTGAGAGTAGATGATGCTTCTGATTGCCGTTGGCGGCATAATGACCTTAATGTCAGTTAACAATAATAGCAAATGACAAAGACAGCAAAAAACAGTTGCTGTTCGTGTCGTAAACATAACACAAAACATTTAACAAAAACTTCGATTATGATTGAATTTAGCGAATTTCACTGAGTCGGGGAAACAAAATTTCTGGATTAGCAACACTGTATGTGTCAAGCACACGTGGTGAATGATTGTTGTTTCAGTTTAATTTATAATTTATTTGTGGCAAAATAGTTACTAAATAAGTAAAATACAAGCTATAAGTATAAAAAATGTCTTCCTGGAAGAAGGCCGCAAAGGCCAACCAAAAGACCCACAAAGAGCGTCATCAGCCAGAATCGAGGAAACATTTAGGTTTACTTGAGAAGAAGAAGGATTACAAGAAGCGAGCAGACGATTACCATGAGAAGGGCGAAACGCTGAAGCTTTTGAGGAAGCGGACCCTAGACAAGAATCCTGATGAGTTCTACTTTCATATGATCAACTCCAGAGTAAAAGAAGGGGTTAGTAAAATGACAACACAACAAGTTTGGTTCAGAATGTCAACTTATTATTGTCTCATGTTTTTTTAAATGGTATTTTTATTTTACTTACTCCCCATTTAATTATTATTTATAGTCTAATTACTTTTATAGTACAAATAATGTTATTTTGTTTAGTAAACATAACCTCAAAAAGTTGTATGAATATACAAAACTTCACTAATTTTAGTGTCATAATACTCATAATAATAGTAATAGTTTCAATCAATCAATCAACTCAGCCTATTGCAGTCCACTGCTGGACATAGGCCTCTCCCAAATTGCGTAAAATAGTTTATTGACATAAAATTGTGTATTATGTGTGATTTCTAGTATTCTAAACATTTTAGAGTTTTGCGAACAATATAAAACATTGAATTTCAACTAATTGAGTTTCTTTAGTTAGTTTTGAGGTTCCATAAAATAAATATACATATATTTTTCTTTTATGTTTAGGTTTCTGAAACCATGAAAGTTTAGAAACTGTTTTTTTTCAACATAGGATTATATGAGAAATATTATAACTAATTCTTTTACTTGCCTAAAATAATAATCTTCCTAAGAGTTTCCATTGTATTGCCTAGTCCAGCGGTTCTCAAACTTTTTTGGTCACGGAACCCTTTTGACAAGCAAAATACTTGACGGAACCCTACAATAAAACAATAGTTTTTAAAAGTGTATTCTTTATTATATAAGCATAATAAAAGTACAATGTAACAGTTACTAATTATTACTTACTTTAACCACATGCCAAGTACAATAATAGAAGATATTAAAAATAAAAAAATCTTAACTAATGGGAGGTATGAAACTGTTTTTTATTTTTCATCAATTGGTTGATATCAGGTTTGATAGAAGACATTTGAAGTCTCATATCAGGTTCGGCGTCCAGTCTATTGCGATATTTTGTTTTCGTGGCTGCATAGGTTGAGAATCCTGTTTCGCACAAATATGTTGTTGGGAACGGGAGAAGAATATTCAGAGCCATTCTGCCAAGCATTGGATATTCATCACGGATTCTGCACCAAAAATCGTTGAGAGGCGTCGTTTTGAACAGTGACTCCATACTTGTGTCTGATGACAATTCTAAAAGAGATTCATATATCTCGTTTGACATACTTTCGGGCTTTTGCAAGTTGGGTAAAAAAGGATTATGAATCCATGAATTCAGCTTCATTTTTGTATTATGTTCTTCGGGAAAATACTTTACAAAAGATGCGCGCATCGAAGTGAGATATTGGACCAATTCTTCAAACACATCATCTTGAAACATTTCCGAGTCGTTATCGCTAACAAACTCACTGAGTGACGTAAAGCTTTCTATTTCTCTCTTACCAACGCAAATAATCCAAAAATCTAATTTTCTTTTGAAGGCAGTTATTTTGTTATAGGCCTGGAACACTGTTGTCTGTTTACCTTGCAATGATAAATTCAATTCGTTCAGTTTTTGAAAGATATCCGCCATAAAAGACAATCGGAACAACCAAGTTTTATCATACAAACGGTCTTTCAAATTAAAAGAAACCTGTATCTGCTGAAAGAAATATTTGTAACTCGGCTCTAAGTTCAAATAGCCTTGTTAAAGTTTTACCCCGAGACAGCCATCGCACTTCTGTATGGAGCAGCAGTGTTTTATGTTTGCTGCCATAATCTTCACACAATAATGAGAACAATCGGGATTGTAGTGGTCGTGATTTGATAAAATTAATTATTTTTACCGCTTCATCCATAACTAATTTTAGATTTGACGGCATTTGCTTCATCGCAAGTGCTTGTCTATGCAGAATACAATGGCTGGAACTACAATTAGGCGCTTTACTTTTTATTCGTGATACTGCTCCTGCTGTTTTACCTGTCATCGCCTTGGCCCCATCTGTACAAATGTCAATGCAATCGTTCCAACTAAGATTATTTTCTTTAAAAAATATGTTTATTTTATTAAAAATTTCTTCCCCGGTAGTGTTTGTGGGCAGCGGTGAACACATAAGCATGTCTTCTTCAAAAGAACGTTCATATGGATATCTCACGATAACCAGCAAGATAGCCAGACCAGTGACATCAGTTGACTCATCCATTTGCAAGGCAAAACGTGTTATTTGTAGACGTGCAACTAGTTCTTGTTTGACGTAGCTTGCCAGATCATGGATTCGCCGTGAAACAGTATCGTTTGATAGCGGTACAGTAGAAAGATGCTTTGCAGATTTTTCATCGAGCATACATTTTGTTATGTCTAACACACATGGCTTTATTAAATTCTCAGCGATAGTGTGCGCTTCACCTGCTTGTGCAATGCGATAGCTAACTAAATATGATGCCTCCGTGGCCTTTTCATTGATAGTTTGTGTTACATGCATCATATTTTTTTGACTTTCCAATAACTGTTCTTTTTTACGAACAAAAAATTCTTTATTCTTGTCTTTAGACTCGGGGTGTACAGTTTCTAAATGTCTGCGTAATTTGGCAGGTGCCATGGAACTATTAGGAAGCAGTTTACTACATAACATGCAGAGAGGTGAGCCGTTGGAATCAACAAATCCGAAACTGATATATGATTCATCATACTTCCTTTTTTTCGTCTTTGAAACCGTGGAGCTTGACGTCGTGGCATCATCGTCTGGATCGGTAATTGCTGTATTCTCCGCGCGTACTGCTTTTGAACATTCAGCGTCATTAGAAGATGTCGTTGCAACACGTTTAACACCTTTAAGCCAACGTTCCATTCTTCTTTATTAATAATGTTACACGTCAGGATGGTAGGGTCAAAATAATGCACAATCGTTACTGCGTTTATGAGACAAAGTTTAGTCCAAAGAAGAAATGTACAAAACTGATACAATCAGAATACAGCGGGCAGTAGAACTTACAAGAAGGCAGCAGGCTAGCCAGCTTGTAAGTAGGTAGGTACGAACTTATCGCTCCGAACGCTAATCGTCAACTGACTGACGAGGCGCGACTTTTTTTATATAATAGCGCTTTTATACTTAGTCCTAGACTCGAACTCGAACATTCTCAAAAATACTCGAGTCGGCGCCTTTGATAAACAAAAAGCGGAAATAAAAATATAAATACAAAAAAATGCGTTGTAAACAATCTCGACTTTATGCTTTTGAAGATAGAGCCGAAAGTCGCTTGTTCACAACTATAGCGTCTAATTCAGAGGCGGCTTTTATCAAAGGGACTGCGCGCTCACAAGTATACACGCGGCGGGCGGATTCAAAACGTTCGACCAGTGACCAGAGAGAGGTGTTTTGTTTTTTTTTTCTAAATTCTTGCGGAACCCCTACAGGGGTATCGCGGAACCCTAGGGTTCCGCGGAACACACTTAGAGTACCGCTGGCCTAGTCTATGTAAAACAAGGTTATGTTTAGCTATTATTACCTGTTTTATTTGTAGGAGCATCATGAAGTAGAAAAGGAGGATGAGCACTCCAAGGAGCAGGTGAAGCTGATGCAGACGCAGGACATCAAGTACATCAACATGAAGAGGACTATTGAAAGCAGAAGGATCAACAGACTACAAGTATGTATTATTTGTTGAAATATTATATTTTCACAACAATGCTAAATATTGCCACACTAATTACGTACGGCTGCAGTCAAGGGTACAAAAATGAAACCGATTTAATTAACTTAAAAATGTAATCCATATAATTATTATTACATATATCTGTCTAAAATTAGGATGCGTGACAAATGTTCGATATGAGAAACAAGTGTGACAAGTAGGTATGCTAATTTAATATTGATTCATTGGTATTGCACAACTTCGATCACACACTACCAAATTGCTGATCAGGCGATCTCACTGTGCAGTTTTCTGTAGACTGTGTCATCGGTTTTATAAATAATTTAGTGTTTCGCAGGCAAGGGTCATCATCACGTAACACACTGCATCTTTTGTCTGTTTTTTCTCTATTGTCTTATTTAGTAAACAAACATGGCATGTCTCTAAATTCAAATAAATTCTGCTAAAATATAATTACTAGTTCTGCACATGTAATTAGGTTAAAAAATGTTAGTTAGTGTGTGAAATTGTTAACATAATGTCTTTTAATCATTATTATTGACGAATAACATTAAAAAGACATGCAAAGATTGTTTACTAAATAAGACCAGTAAGAAAACACAGAATGTAGTCATTTTTAATGTTTTTTGCTTTAGTTAATTTTTATCCCACTGCGCCAGAAGGAGGGTTATGTTTTTCGAGTGTATGAATGTATGTTTGTATATTTCTTTGGCACACTCTGTAGCCTAAACGGCTTGATGGATTTTAACTTGAGATGTGTCGTTAGATTCGTCTTAATTGTGAGAGTGACACTGGGTATATCAAAATTATTATTTTTTAAATGGCTGATTTTTGACGCCATATTACATGTCTTAAAATATATTTTTTTTAAATAAAAATTTGGTTGGATTATCAAAATAAACAACTTATATGTTTAAAAGACATTAATTGCGCGATAAAATATGACAAAACTAAAAAAAAGAAAGATAATTAACAAAACCAAAAAACCCGACTGCATGTAAAAATAACTGTATAATAACAAAAATAATAAGTCTTGTTTACATCTTCTCACGACGAGTCCTTGAGTGGAGACCGCGAATCGGCAAACGCAGCGTAGGGCGCCCCCCTGCCAGGTGGACCGACGACCTAAAGAACGTGGCTGGGGGGGGACTGGATGCGGAAGGCAGAGGACCGTGTGTTGTGGCGCAACTTGGGAGAGGCCTATGTCCAGCAGTGGACTGCGATAGGCTGAGTTGATTGATTGACATCTTCTCAGTTGTTTACACACAGTCGGGTTTTTTGGTTTTGTTAATTATCTCTTTTATTTATTACCATAAAAACATTGGGATTGAATGAGAAAGAAAGAAAGAATCATTTATTTGGGTAGAATACCTGGTGGTACCAGATATAAAATAAAAGCCTATGGCTAGCCTATGCTTAGTAAATCAGCCATGTATCATTTATTTAGTTAAATAGTATATTGATCGAAATCACTTTCATTCTTTGTTTTCTTTCTTTTTTTCATTGTTTAGGAAAACCCACCACAAAACCTAAAAAACATTTTATTTTCATATTTCCAGGCGCAACTCCACATGACAGATGTAGCAGAAGCAACTCCTAACACTCACACATTCTTTGTGGATGAGGGAGAAGAGAAAGAGTTTGATCTAGCAAAGAGACTGGACACCCATCCTGCATTACTAGGAAGAAAGTCTAACAGGCCTAGGCTGGCGGACCTGGATAAAATGGCATTACCAGAACTTACTGATGAGGTTTGTTTCGAGTTTTTTGTAATAATTCTCGTTTGATTAAATTCCACTCGAATGATCACTTTTATAATACTTATACCTATATCAAAAATCTAACTAAAATACTTTATCTAAAATCACCTATAACTAAAAAATATACCTATATCTTTAATGATAAAAATATACCAAAATCTAAATAGCATGGCACTTATTGAACATCGACAATAGAGAAGGCCCTCAAAAACACCCACCCTTCACCGCTTCTTAGTCACCTTATATCATTAATAGCTGTCTACGGCAATATAAACCTTTCCAATCTCATCCAGCTGTTGCTGCTGCCAGCCATCTTGACTCTAATCTAACATATTACATGTTTGTTATTATTGAGATCAATCAATTTATTTACTCATCAGAATTTGCCCACGGTTTCCGCCCGCGTACTGAAATAAAATATAGCATATGTTCTTTCTGGAAAAAGTAGCTTTATAATGGTGAAATTATGATTAAAATCGGTTCAGTAGTTTCAGAGATTATTGATTACAAAAATAATAATATCATTAATAAACATGCTGGAATTTTAATGGCTTCTTTCCCGAAAGAGGTTATTGTACTCATCATTATGAACAACGTTTACTATGGGACCAACCCTGAAATCGCGAAAAAATATCAGCTGGTCCCTACATTTGTGTTCACTTAAATCGATAAAATGTAGCGACCACCTGATATTTTTTTCGGGATTTCAGTGTTGGTCCTTTAGTAAAAGTTGTTCATAATGATGAGTACAATGACCTCTTTTCGGGAAAGAAGCCATTAAAACTTCAGTATGTAGATTATTACTGGGATGCAAACAGTCAATCTCAATCAAAAAACCTAGAAATTTTGAATCCATATACAATATTTTCAAAAATAATATTCACACTTATCAACACAAATTCTCTTCTTTCAGACCCTAGAATTAATGAAGAAGAAAAAACGGAAGGTCTACAATGAACTGTCAAAGAGGATAGAGAGGGAGAAAGAGTTGACTGTCATCCAACAGAAGATGGAGTTGAAACGTCACCTGCAGGATGTTAAGGTCATGAAACCAAAGAGGATAAAACCAGGCACTAAAAGCTCAGCTCCGGTTTATCAGTTCCAATATATGAGGAAGAAATAATGACTGCCGTTAATTTATATTTGTAAGACTAGGTGCTAAGTCGGAAGACTCAGAAGTCAAGCATTTTCTATTTCTGATTAGGTATGTGCTGTACGTATATTCTATGGTCAATCGGTACTTGCCTAAATTCTGCAAACATTATACATATTGCATCTCCTTGACAAGAATTTTCGCGTTGGTTGGTCAAGACTTCTTTGTCTAAAGATCTCCTATTCCTATAGCTATCTAATTTTAATCAATTTTTAAAATATTTTTTTTATCATATTGATTTCCAAACAAAATGTTCCAGTCTTGTCTCCATCTCATTGATTGGGGTAAAATCGTAAAAACTTCAAAATTATACAGCATTGGATATTAAAAAACAAAATTGTTTTAATTTCTTGTTAAAAAGGTGAAAATAAAAATACATTTGAAAAGTTTAAATTCGTTTTAATTTGTTGTAATAAATAATTTTTGTTCTCATTAGAATTAAAAGATGCACCCATGTTATTGTACGATTATAATGATATTAGTTACAAATTCAAAATTGTTACTGAATCAAATAATATCATTTGGAAATTAAATTTTATAAAATAATTATAAAATTTTATAACTTATAGTATGTTTTAACTACAAGTTAATGTAGTTAAAATATATTTTAAGTTTGGTTAAAATTTGAATGTTATTTATTCTTTAAAATGTCACTGAAAAATTATTATTAAACAATAGTACTAACCTACCTACATATTTACAATATAGCTCACTGGATAAGACGTTGATTCACATCATGGT
The DNA here is from genome assembly GCA_949699075.1 of Asteroscopus sphinx. NCBI lineage: Eukaryota > Metazoa > Arthropoda > Insecta > Lepidoptera > Noctuidae > Asteroscopus > Asteroscopus sphinx. The sequence continues at coordinate 1,910,966 of OX453007.1, forward strand.
CAACAATTTTCCATTGAGCTAAAACCATGAACCATCTCCTCATATTTGGAGGCTTGGACGAATAAAAAAAGGCGGACGGGATCTCGCTAAACAAAAAGTGAAGCACACATAGTAAGACGGCTCGCTTAAAAGTACGGGCTGTGGCACGCACACATTCACACCCATAGTAAGACAAAACACAAGTCCCGTAAATATAGTTAAATATGAGTGAAATTCGCGAAAGTTTAAAAACTTCAATATATATCTGGTGTAATAATTTCTTAGGTTTTCTCGATCTCTACACATTATAATAAAACAAATCATAATCATCTTAGTCTACCTGCGATCACGAAATGCTGCAAAGCTTTCGAAACTTCAGGAAAGCAATTTAAATAATATACGCGATTTAATCCGGTTAAACTTTGTTTTATTATAATATATCTGGTGTGTTAAAATTCTGTCGAAATTATAGTGAGTTTAGGAAAAAACTAAGTGCTTCAATCTTTTCTTAGCGAGATTCCGTCCGCCATTTTTATTCGTCCGAGTTTGGAGGGTTCTAACTTCTATCAGTACTCATAGACAGGAACATAACAACACATCTTAAAAATACACATCACGTCACTTAAAAATAATACTTCCATCGCAAATACCAGGAGTGCATCAGTATAAAAGTTGTACGTAAACCCTAAGGCGGTAACTTTCGGTAACCTAACAGTCTTTGGTAGTGTCGGTGTGCTAGCGGGGTCACCACAGCACGCACTTGTGTTGGGGGTTCATGGGGGAGCCGGGGGGGCACTGCCACGCCGCCGCGAACTCTGCGGAGTTGCTAAGCGTGCCGATCACTCGGATCTTGTTCGGACTGTGCACTCCTTCCACCATTTTCGATTTTAATGCGCCCACTGTTGAGTTGCCGCACCATATCTGTTGGAAGCAATAATTTTGTTTAATTAGTATTTGTATTCATAGATACACAGGAAACTGTCTGTTTCGTTCTGTGTCGTTCTTAGTATATAGTTCTATTCGTTTATCCCATAGATCTTGTAAAAGGCAATTTTGTGATTTTAATACTGTTGTCTAGAGGAAGCGACATCAGAATCGACACGCTGTGATCACCTATACTTCTATTAAATGTGATTATTGCGGCAAAACTAGACTGCAAAATACTGACCGCTTTTAGGATGCCTATGTTCAACAGTTGACGTTCAGGAGCTGATGTTATCATGTTACTTATTTCAAAGGTTTATCAGGTAATTTTATCGTCGATGAAACTCAGGATATTACTAAACCTGAGGGACCCTTTTGCGAATTATAAATGGTTTATTGTCCCAGTTAACGACGCGCAACGTTTAAACAACAGTGATACAAAACACAAACAGTTAACAGGTGGGGTTACAAAGAAAGTCAAACAAAAAAACCGGCCAAGAGCATGTCGGGCCATGCTCAGTATTATAGGGTTCCTTAAGTAGGTCTAATTAAAAACGAATCAAATCGAATATTAATAATTGCTATTTTAGTTTTTGCAAACAGCGCCACCTAACTCTAAATTTAAGAAGTGTGTCATGTCAATATAACACAAAGTTTCTTTTTATGATTTTTTTAAATAGAAAGTAACAAAAGGAGCATTATTTGCTAAGACAATTTTTCTCTAAGGTCAATGACCTATGAACTAGGACGTCTTAAGTATTTTTCAGTTTTCTCACTATAACTCAAAAATTTATAATCACATTATACTCCAAATAATTTTAAAAAAGAGTTTTTATAAAGGTCTATCAATATGGAAGACTATAAGTTTCTACGTTGCATAGTTTAGAAATGGCAGGGGGGGGGACAAATTGCAAGCCACTTTGGCGAACTGTATTTCGTAGATGGTATACCTGATAAAAAAATTATGTAAGAAACATTACCTTCATTTTAGTAGACCTATTCAATGATACCCCACAGGAGGGGGAGCAGCGAAAAAAATATTTCATCCCCATTTCACATGTATGGGCGCCACCCCTAAAATACGTTATCAAGATTTTTTTATTCTTTTAAAATTGAGATCTATATCTAAACCATTTTTTAACAAAATTTCATTTACTTTTGTTTATAACTGTAGAAGTTATTAAGCTGTAAAGGATCAGGAAAGACGGACAGACGGACGGACATGAAGAAACTATAAGGGTTCCTTGTAGGATTACGGAACCCTAAAAAACACATAGGTAAATTATAAAGAAAGGACAGTCGACATAAAATATAAGAAAAGTATAGTTGACGAGAGTTACGATTTGTGGTTTTAATTACGATTTGCGAAAATCGTTGATCTGGCAGATTAACGGCCAAAATTAATATCCAATCTATCTACGATTTGCCCTACTAGAGATAGGAATTTGACATAAGCTCCATACAAAATATGTCAAATTTCTATCTCTAGTAGGGTAAATCGTAGATAGATTGGATATCAATTCTGGCCGTAAGTAGGTAGGTAAAAGTGATATCCTGAGTTTTATCGACGATTAAATTATTTGACCTTTTTGGTCGTCAGCTCTCCGGCTATTAGGCTTGAAATTCTTTTGCTGAAGAATCACATATTATGTCTGACAATCAATTAAAATTCATCAATACCTGGTGATGGTAGTTGTATACCTGTTTGTTGACTGGAAACGAATGCCTAAGGCATTAAGTCCGTCTGTGTACTAGTATAGTATTATATTATCTGTGGTCTGTGTCAATTTTTTGCATAAATTAAAAAAAAAACGTGTACGCTCAGGAGATCCCCGTCAGGAATGAAGTTATTCTTAAAATTCATACTTTTTTGACCGGTTCATTAATTCAAGCATAGATGGCAGGAAACGTGCGTCGGACTGAGATACTACAGGGCCTGGATTCGATCGCCAGTTAAACATGTCTTTTTGTGTTTTATTTAATAGTTAGCTGTAACTTTGACGTAAAGGTGAGATTAGCTGACAACTGTCCGTATATTCAATGTACTCTATGGGTGTAACGCGAATCTTAGCGTGACGTGACGCAACATTTTCTACCGAATCACATCAGCATCAAGCCCCCATCCCCATAAGAACTTTGTTCCGAAAACAGTGTTTTTTTTTGTTTACGAGTGGATATCCTCATGGATACCTTTCGTCTGGGGAAGGCGAAGGGGTATGTCGGACTCCTACCGACTAAAACCACACGGTGGCCGACCTCAGCACAAAATAGAGGAGCTCCAGGATCTCCTGTGGACTGCGCCGGTGCTACGTGGTGCTATGCCATTTGGCACGTGCCGGGAAAGCAGTGCTTTCCACACCACAGCAGTACGCAACCACCACGTACTACTGTCCTCCCCAGGGTCGTGTAATGGGCGCTTTTTGTCCCCCACAGTGGCGGATTTACCAGCAGGCTGAGTAGGCTGGAGCCAGATATATGGATGGATATGGCAGATTTTAGGGGCGGCAAATCTGGGGATAAATTTATTATATGTCTTATAGAAATTGAAAAGATTCATATTTATATAGGTACCTACCTACCTAAATGTTATTAGGTCCACACAAACAATAACACATGTACAGTCGACTGCTTGACAGTGGTAACACTTAAATTAGAAAACCACCCTAACTGCTTACAAAATAAAGACACTGTCAATGTCAAATTGTTACCACTGAAGTGCTGTCGACCGTACCAAGGTAATATGTTTCACCACTTAGATAACCCTAAGGCGACAAATTGACCCATGATTGAGCTTTTATTAGCTCAGAAATATCCAAAAACCCATACCCAAAAACTATTTCTTGTACGCAAGAGCTTTTAAGCTTAGGTAACTTTTTTTCTAGGCAAGCAATTGCAAAGACAAAGATATTTGTGGTTTTGTATTTTAATCAAAGAGATTAATTATTAGGAAAAAAATTAAAAGATGATTTGATTTGATTTGATATGAGTTACGCTATCAATGGTCGAGAACGTACTGATAGGCAATAATTATGATCAAAGCATTTTTTTAAATGCATACACGCAAATGTGCTGAGCTGTTCTATTTCTTGTACAATCTGAACTAAATCGTTGGATTGTAAAAATAATCTAGGAACTGACAATTTTAGAAGTCTGTAGGGGCGGCAAAATATGAATAGCCTACTGGTGGCAAATGTGTAGTTCCGCCACTGGTCTCCCACGATCCCAAGAGTCCCCTGCCAGTACATGATGACGGGGATGCGGCGTGTAGCCCTAAAGCAGTACCTGTGCGAATCCGAGGAAGAACAGCTGGTCGGGCGAGTAGTGCGGCAGGCCGGGCAGCGCCACGCGGCGGTCGCCGGGCCGGCGCCGCGCGAACAGCGAGTAGGCGTTCAGAGCCGCGCGCAGCCCGCCGTTGTCCGCGATGTTCTCGCCCTGCGTGTTGAACCCGTGCACCTGCGGGGACCACGGGGTGAGAAAAGAAGACTTTCCATCTTCATGTCTTAGTTTGGCGAACCGACTTGCGGTACCATTTAAGGAAACAGCCTAGGTGGTATTGAAGTTGTCATGGGCAAAGGCAACCGCTTCACATCAGGTGGGCCTTTAGATCGTTTCACCATCCTATACTATAAAAAAAACCGGCCAAGAGCATGTCGGGCCATGCTCAGTATTATAGGGTTCCTTAAGTAGGTGTAATTACAAACGAATCAAATCGAATATTAATCATGGCTATTTTAGTTTTTTTGCCATAATCGGCAGCATTCGCGTGTTATTAGTAGCGCCATCTAGCGATAAATTCAAGAAGCTAAATTGAAGAAGTGTGCCATGTCAACATAACACAAACTTACTTTTTGTGATTTTTTCAAATAGAAAGTAACTAAAGGAGCATTATTTGCTAAGATCATTTTTCTCTAAGATCAATGACCTTTGAACTAGGACGTTTTAAGTATTTTTCAGTTTTCTCTCTATAACTCAAAAAAATATAATCACATTATACTCGAAATAATTTTAAAAGAGAGTTTTTATAAAGGTCTATCATCGTGGAAGATTATAAGTTTCTACGTTGCATAAAAGAAAGAAAGAAAGAAAGAATCATTTATTTGCGTAGAATACAGGTGGTACCAGATATAAAAATTGGTGGTTTAGGAACATTGCTATATTCTGCTTGTATTAAGCATGCAAAAATCCAGTATAGATGAAACCAATTGAACTATTTTATTATTATTGTAAATTATTATTATTGTGCCCATTATATTGCCCATGCCCATATTATTACACAGTATTATTAAAGTTCATAATTAAACTTACATTATTATTTTATTATTATACATTATAATTATTATTCGTTATTAATACTTTGCATTATTATTATTGGTAAACATTATTATTAAAACATTACATTAATTCTGAAAATTGTACATTATCACTACAAACTTACGACACATTATTTTGCATAAACTCTTGAATCGTGTAGAAACATTTATCTACCAACCATTTGCGTAACTTAATTCTGAAGTATTTGAATGGGAGCTCCCTTAAATTTCTTGGCAATTTATTAAAGACTGATATACACATGTGATAACAGTTTTTTTTATTTAAAGTTGTTCTACAAAATGGAATTACTATTTTTGTTGGATCTCTTGGTCTGTATTTTGTGTAAGTGTCACCTGTGAATTTAAAGAAAGCACTATGTTTTCTAACAAATATAGACACTTCAAAAATATACATGCAAGTTAAGGTCATTAAATTAAGTTTTTTAAAGAAGGGCTTACAAGACTCAAGTGGACCGACACCGCAAACAGCTCTAATACATTTTTTTTGGACAATGAAAGCATTACCTATATCCGTTGAATTTCCCCATATTATGAGTCCGTACCTAAGAACGGACCCCACATAGCCACTATATGCTATACTTGCTGTCTTTTCGTCTGATACACTACGAAGCTTTCTAAGTGCATACACAAATCTGTTTAGTTTACTGCAAATATCATGTATGTGTTGCTTCCAGTTACAAAATCTATCTAATGCCAGACCTAAAAATCGAATACTATCCGTTTTTTCGATGCTATCGATGCTACTATTGTTTATTTTTATGTTAATGTAATCAATATTATTATCTTTGCATTGGTATGCACAAAATTTTATGAATTTCGTTTTGGATAAATTAACATTGAGATTGTTTAATTGCAACCATGTTAACACTGACTGTACCGCTTCGCTTATCTTATTTACGTGAGATGTACTTTTATCCTCATACGGCACTATAATAGATATATCGTCAGCGAACAGAACACTTTCACAATTTATAGAATCGGGTAAATCATTGATGTACAGCAAGAACAACAAAGGGCCCAATACGCTCCCTTGTGGGACGCCATATTTATTCACTATAAAAGAAGATCTAAACACAGTCGATTCCATGTTATCATTTAAACTGGTAATCTCTACACATTGACGACGCTCTGTTAGAAAGCTTTTGATCCAATCTAAGGCCACGCCCCTAATGCCATAGTTTTCACATTTGTTGAGTAAAAGCTTGTGATCCACAAAATCGAAAGCTTTACTCATATCAAAGAATATCGTTACAGCTGGAATTTTTTTATCTATGTATTCTGTTATCTTACTAATCAGAGCGAATGCTGCTAGTGAAGTTGATTTGTTGTGTTGAAAACCGTTTTGTTCTTGTTTGATAATATTGTATTTATTTAAATAATCTATTAATCTTCTATAAAATACTTTTTCGAAAATTTTGGAAAATATAGGCACAAGAGCAATAGGGCGATAGTTATTAGGCTCCTTTCGATCACCTTTCTTATATAAAGGCTTAACAATAGAATGTTTTAACTTTTCTGGGAATGTCCCCTGAATCAGGGAATTGTCAATTACATGATTAAGAATTGGGGCAATGATTTGAGCACTGGCTTTAATTATACCTGTGGAAATGGAATCACACCCCACTGCCCTGGTGTTATTTAAAGATTTAATAATATTTCTAATTTCTAACTCCGTGGTGGGTTTCAAAAATATTGATTTTTCAGTAATCTGGGTTATTGGTAGCATTTTTTGATGTTGTGCTTTAGACTTACATAGGGTCAGTTCATTAGTAACGCCAATAAAAAAGTTATTAAACAACATTGCTATTTGGGTTGGATTGTGAATAACATTTCCGTTTTCTCGGATTGATTCTATGCTATTAATTGACCTCACACTATCATTTCTATTTTTAATTATACTCCAAGTAGCTTTACATAAATTATCAGCCCGATTAATAAATTTTCTATTATTGTTTTTTTTTGACCAATTTATGCATTTCTTTAGTATTTTTTTATAAACATTATATTTCTTTAGCATCTCATTTGTTTTAAATTTGTAATAGGTAAACCTTATTTGTCTTTTAATTGCACTAGCCTTTCTCAGACCTTTAGTTACCCATTTTGGTGATTGCAAATTAGAAGTCATTTTAATTTTATAGTAAGGAAAACAAAGCTCATAAAATAATATGAATTCCTGATAAAAAACATTAAAAGCTTTATCAACATCCGATTCGGTGTAAACATCATGCCAGGATAATTGTGAAATGTAATATATAAACTTAGTTATATTTTCATCACTAAAATCTCGCTGTTGAGTATACCAATATCGTACAATTTTCTTATACTTTCCTGGAAATTCTAACATCTGAGCAGTTTCGTGATCAGATAGATATAACCGGTGTACTGTGCCATTTGCGTTAGCTAGGTTACTCGCTATGAGATCTATGCAATTGTTTTGACGTGTTGGTTCATTTATGTGTAGTGTTATTTTAAAATTCGAAAGCAAATTTTTTAAAGTTACCGTATTTTTATTGTCTACTAATACATTAATGTTGAAGTCACCAGTTATTATGATTTTTTTATTCAAAATTTTGTATAATAATTTATGTAATAGTATTTCTAATTTATTGAAAAACGAATTAATGTTAGATGTAGGTGTTCTGTAAATACAGATTATAATGCTATTCATACTAGGGATTTCTATTCCGCAGCACTCGAATATATTATCACAAGAATATTTTTTGCATATTTCTATTGGCTTACAATGAATTCCACTGTATGTCAATATGCAAGTGCCACCACGCTTTACTTTTTTCCTGGAATAGTAACTGCCTACTTTATACCCTTTAATATTTATATTTGACTCATCACCTGCTTGTATAAAAGTTTCACAAAAGCATAAAATCTGAATGGGATATTTATTTTTTGTAAGTTCAAGGAGACATAATTCGAAAGCGTCTATTTTATTTAAAAGACCTGCAATATTTTGATGAAGTAGTCTTATTTTATCTCCTACTATTTCACTTGGTTTTTTAAGCATAAAAAACTCTCATCATTCACTGCAGATGGTATTTGAGGTGAGCTTTTCTTTACAATTGGAAAATAATACGGAATTGTATCTTTTTTAGGCACTTTTGCCTTACTAGTTTGACGAAACCAAGGTAATTTTCCACTGTTTGCACCAGAAGGAATGTATTTAGCTTTATAATCTGCTGTATCTATAATAAAGTTTATTAACGTGCATGTATGGCCCTGAAAGTAGCGATAGTTATGATAATACTCATATAAATATGTTACATCCAAAAATTTACAATTACTAAAATTATGACATGAAAGTTTTAAAAGGGAATTTAGCTTAGTTTCATTTAAATACCTATTCTTAGTGACACTCAGTACTATTACATTACACTTACTCAAAAACTTTAATATATTCATCAACTCAGACTGGATTTGATTGGGATGGTTATCATTTTGACCAATACACAGTATTATCCAATCATTTTTCGATACATCTAAATTATAGCACGGTTTTAATGATTCATCACACTTGGCAAATGGTTTTATGAACGAAAATATATTGTATTGTTCGTATTTATTGTCCGTCCTGGAAATTGTTATTTTTTTCGAAAGACCCATACACTGTTGTTCTCCTATTATGAATATTCTCCTGTCATTTTTTTCGCCTGGTATGCATTTCTCTTCAAGTTTATTTAGCACAGCGCCATCTGCTGTCATATCCTTAAAGTTAATTGAGGAGGCCTGTTGTACGTTTAGCTGTGAATTTGCGTTTGAGTTCGATTGGTCGTCGCTTATGATGTTTTGAGTGAAGAGTCTTCTGGGTTTACAGATTTTATTTTTATTCGCAGTATTTACTGTCTTTTTTTTTTTGAGCTTGTTATACTACTTGAGCATATTTTCTTTAAGTTGATAATTACTGACTGCTGCTCATCTCTTTCTTTTTTTACTAGAATGGTTTCTAGTGTAAGATTTTCTATTTCGGTATGAGCGATTTCAAGCTGTTGTTTCAACTTGTTTATTTCTTCTTGTAATCCAGAAATATACGAGTTATGCTCTGTTGACAAATCTGGTAAGCTCCTGCCCAATACTAATTCAGAGTTAGTTGACGAGAAAGTTTGGTTTAGAAAATCCACCGATTTTGTTCTTTTTTTTCTAATTGTGATGTTGTCATCCATTGTTATCAGGTGAACAAAGTTAGGAAATTACACCACAAAAAGCCAAATAATATGTGGGTATAGAACTCACGTACACTTCGATACGAGTCGGTCTGCGGTCTTCTAAGCCAAACCGTTTTTACTAAATGAGTTGAAATTAACAATCTGTTTGTGATTCAATTATGCAGTGTCCGTTAGAAGTTACTCACAGTTGACATTTTTAGAAATGGCAGGGGGGGACACATTGCAAGCCACTTTGGCGGGCTATATTTCGCAGATGGTACACCTGATAAAAAAGTGGTGTATAAAACGTTACCTTCATTTTAGTAGACCTATTCAATGATACCCCATAGGAGGGGGTGCAGCGAAAAAAAATTTTTCATCCCTATTTTCACATGTATGGACGCCACCCCTAAAATACATAAAAACGATTTTTTTATTCCTTTAAAATTGAGATCTATATGTAGACTATTTTTTAACAAAATTTCATTTACTTATGTTTATAACTGTAGAAGTTATTAAGCTGTAAAGGATTAGGACAGACGGACATGACGAAATTATAAGGGTACCTTGTAGGACTTCGGAACCCTAAAAAGACGTGTGGCACTCGGAGACTGCCGCGGTAAAGCTATTGCATAGCATTTTTTATGTAAATACAAAGAGGAGGTGCCCTAACGCCGAAACTTAAGCAGGCATGAGTCACCAGATTGCGGGGCGAAGAGGGGGATTACGCATGCGCAGTAACGCCGATACAACCAATGCCACCTAGAGGCGATTTGCAGAACTAAAGAGACAAGCGTGATATTTCAAAAAGTCATTAAAAGTTCTGCTATTCATCGATAGATGGCAAAACTAAAAAGTATCACCGCTGTGCCGGTCGGAGTGGGGGGTGTTAGGTTATTTTCGTTACGGAATTTCTGGATTCGGTCTCCACGCTCAAGGCCGGCGGGCCTAGAAGAATAGAAGCTATGCAATACCTTAAAAGAAAGAAAATATTTATTTCAGTCTCGGTACAGGCGAGAGAAAAAAAAACTAAAAATAACATATTAACAAAAAAACTTGAAATTGACATGCCTGTATGAGACTAAAAAAGGCCCCCATCTCATCATATGCTACAACACCGAAATGTTGCAGCGCTGGTTTTCGGATGGGTCCCGATAGTGAGGCCACGGGTAAAAACGAGCAAATAAATATAATTACAGTAAACCTAAATTGTGTATTATTGTATATGAGGCAAATGTGACAATTAGTTAGGTAATGCTTTAAAAAAATTTAAGTAAACATCATTTAACGTGTGCCAGGTGTGCCTCCACCTTTAGATCCGCATCATTTCACATAATACATGAGCTCACAGGAGCGAAGCTTCTACACAGTACACGTCGCGAATGTTCCCACCGCTGGCCGCGGGCCTCTTCTCAGAATGAGAACATTAAAGCCTTAGTCCACCACGCTGGCCTAGTGCGGGTTGGCGGACTACACACACCATTGAGAACTGCTATGGAGCACTCTCAGGTGTGCAAGTTTCCTCACGATGTTTTCCTTCACCGTTACAGCAAGTGATAATCGAATATAAATCCGCACATGAATTCGAAAAGTCAAAGGTGCGGGCCGGGATCGAACACACACCCTCCTGCATGGAAGGCAAGCGTTCAACCACTGAGCTTTCACTGCTACTAGGCTATCATTGCTGAACATTTGTCATATAGCCGTTATCTTCTTTTACGTGGGACACTCAGAAAGTTTTGCGAAACTAAAAAAAATTGTTCTATACGTACATATATTTTTATCAAATCTTTTCAAAGTACTTTATACAAAGATTCATGCGCCTAAACCAGTTTTCAAAACACTTTTTCCAGTCCGCCGCAGACACCTCGTTTACAGCCTGCTCGAACGCAGCCAGCGCATCTTCCGGCGACGAAAATTGTATACCTTTGAGCTGATTTTTTATTTTTGGGAATAAAAAGAAGTCACACGGTGCTAGATCAGGGCTGTAAGGAGGGTGACCCAGGAGTTTGACTGGCGTGCTGTCCAGGAAGTCCCTCGTTTTGAGTGCGGTGTGCGCAGGTGCATTGTCGTGGTGGAGCAGTAGCCCGCGGAGCCCTGTGTTTGGTCGCTTGTTGCTTATAACAGAGAAAACTTCTGGCAAACATTTGGTAGTATACCATTCGGCATTAATGCTTCTTTGATCCCGTAAGGGAATTGATACCAAGTGGCCAGTCAAATTAAAAAAGCTAGCGATCAAAATCTTACCCCCGCTTCTAGATCGCTTCACTTTGGTAGGCGTTGGCTCATTTTGAAACACCCAAACAGTCGACTGGCGCTTGGTTTCTGGGTCGTATTGATAAATCCAGGACTCATCACCTGTAACGATGTCGTAAACACGCCGAGACGAGCCTGCTTCAAATTTGTTAAGCATATCACGGCACCATTCCACCCGGGCCTGCTTCTGAGCATCGGTGAGGTTGTGCGGCACCCAGCGTGATACTATCCTCCTCACGCGAAGATGGCTGTGTAGAATCTCGTGAACGCTTCCCGATCCAATCTTCAATATGTGTTGAATCTCCTGATATGTAATTCGCCTATTGTCTTGGATTAAATTTTTCACTGCTAGCACGTTTTCTTCGGTAACAGCCGTCAAAGGGTGACCGCTTCTTTCGTCATCCCCCAAAGTTGGTCGACCGCGCTTGAATTCGTTATACCAACGATACACGGTTGCCTTGGAAGGGCCTTCATCCATGAATGCCATTTGAAGTCTATCGTACGATTCATCCGGTTTCAGGCGACACTTGAAATCGTATAAAATCATAGCTCTAAAATGTTCCCGGCGCAGATCCATATTTCAGTGAGACACAATACTTTGAATTAACTCGCAAAAAATGTGGAGGGAAATTTTGAAATTGGAACTTACTTATTTTTACTTATAAATAATCATATTTTCGAAAAACATTATAACTGGCCAGTCTCCCATATATAAAACTTTTTTTCGCAATACTTTCTGAGGGGCCTGGTATATTACACAGGTAGCAACATGACAAAAAAATAGCTATATATACCCTTTACCTAATGTTTTCGGCAACATTTGTACCAGCAGGTTGCCAAACTGGTGGACTGCGGAGACAGTTAACTATCTAACTTATTACTTCGACTCCAGACTAGTTCATTCCTCTAAAAAGACAGTAGTGTAGCCGCGAACCAATGGAGGCGTAAGTAACTCCGGTGACGTCTAAGATTCCGACAACACTGGACAGATTGATTATGTATGAAGCTCCTTACGGTGTAGTTGGGCAGCTGCGGCATGTGGTACTGGCTGTACTGGTCGATGATGCACTGCACCTTGCTGTGGTAGTGCTCCAGCGTGGCTGCCGACCACCACTGCTTCAGGTTACCCTCCTCGTCGTAACGACGACCTGAGGACACGATAATCAATATTATGAATAGGTACTATACTAGTTTAATAATGTTAATGGTGTACAATAATAGTACATTATGATAAAAGTGAGCCAAGTTGACTATTATACTCGAGGCTGGATTGCAGCCCGAGCCGAAGGCGAGGGCGTAATGGAGCCGAGAGTACAATAGTCTATGCTCACGCGTGTCATACGACGTTTTTCAACACACTTGCGAGGAAAAAAACATAAATTACACATTTTAGACAAATATTGAATTTGTGAAAAATTATAAAAATGGCGCGCGGACCGCGCGGTGACATACAGCTATGCGCGCGCAGGTGGTCGAAGGAAACCGCCATACAGCCTAATATAAAAATATTATAAATTGTTTTTTTTATTTATAACACAAATTAATATTAATTTATTGACAAAAATTAATAGTTTGATGAAATGAAATGTTTATATAGCATATTTTAATTAATACAGTTGATTTATTCCCAAAAATGTTTAACTTAGTTCAGGCATAAAACTGTAAAGTAAAAAGCACTAGTGCAATAATATAATGAAAAAAGCACGCGTGCGTTATAAGCCACATTATGAACCTAAAAGCGATGCAATAAGAGCCACTTTACGAGCAAGTGTGTTGAAAATAATATTCTATCTATCTATCTCTACTATCAGCAAACTTCCCGGTTAACCACCACTAAGGCTAAAATCGCTTGCGCTCTGTATTCGACGGCAGCCGTAGGAAAGGTGTATGAGATGATCCATTGAGGTAAGATGGTCCTTTTCAATTGCAGCGAAACTATTAAGGCCATCTAATTGTCAGTATTGGTAAAACGTAGCTCCCGATACCCCTTCGCATCAGTCAATTCGTTTTAGCGACGTGAGTGACGAATAAATTTTTGTTGAAAAAAACTAAAATTGTGTGACTTTGATCTAAGATAGGGTACATTTTAAGCATAGGTAACTTTTATCTAGGCAAGCAATTGCAAAGACTATTATATTTGTGGTTTTGTATAAAAAAAATTAAAAAGTGATTTGATTTGATTTGATATGAGTTTGTTATGGTCGAGAACGTACTGATAGGCAATAATTATGATCAAAGCATTTTTTAAATGCACACACGCAAATGTGCTGTTCGGTTGTATTGTACCGAACATAGGTCTCGATGCCTCAAGAGTAGAGCAGCTTCATAGCTACATCAACATAGAAAATGGGTACTTTACCTTGATCATCAAATCCGTGAGTGACTTCATGTCCCATTATGGCACCAATAGATCCGTAGTTGATAGCTCTGAAATAAAAAGTTGGCTTTAGATCTTTTTCATGAAATACGAAAATCACAGGATCGTTATAGGTCTTCTTCTATCGTGTCGACATGAGCTACATAATGATAATAGCTCATGCCGTGGGGAAAAGATTAGCCAGTCAGCAGGTTGGTAGCGGGGCTGACTGCCCAGGGTGCGCCGGACGATTAGTTAATTATCATCACTCGTGGAGGCTCTGTTAATGCACATAGGTGTTTGTGTTGGTCTGGGTGTTTACAAAAAAGAAGTATATAAGTATTATATCCATTGTCTAGTAGGTACCCATAGTACAAGTTCAGCTTAGTTTGGGACTAAGATGGTGCTGTGTAAGAATGTCCCAAAAATATTTATTTATTTATTTACTATTGGGACAGGCCTACTTCTATGCCTTACTTTGCTGTGGTTAGTTTATCAATGAAATCAAATAATGAAAACTAATGAGGGAAATCACGAATGGGCAAACGCAGCGTAGGACGTCAGGTGCACTGACTGAAGAACGTGGCTGAGCGGGACTGGATGCGTAAGGCAGAGGACCGAGTGTTGTGGCGCAACTTGGGAGAGGCCTATGTCCAGCAGTGGACTGCGATAGACTGAGTTGATTGATAAGTAATATTGGTACTCACTCAATTCCATTTCCGTAGAACGGTGGCTGCAAGATACCGGCGGGGAACGCTGAAAAGTTAAAATGTCTGATTGGAAAACTCATATAGGTATACAACAGTATGTGCAAACTACACCGCATTATCAAATTTTTAAACCAGCTTTGGGTCCGGTTCGGGTACTCACTGACAGAGTTCAGGGTGGCGGAGTAGAACGCGTTGACGGTGGTGGCGGTGGCCACCCAGCGGTTCCTGTCGGGCTTGTCCCTCAAGGTCTCCAGCGACTTCTTCACCGCTGCGGAGGTCAGCTTCAGGTACGACTCGAACAGACTGCCTTCTATCACTTCCGCCTGGAATTCACACGTACAATTAACCAATAGGGTAGTCGACAGCCCGAAGAATTGCCAACCATAAGTGGCAGTGGGCGGGGCAAATTGCTCGCAGAATGGATGGCCGATGGGGCAGTAAAGTTCTGGAGTGGCGACCGCGTACTGGAAGGCGCAGCGTGGGTAGGCCCCCCACAAGGTGGACCGACGAACTGGGGAAAGTCGCGGGAATCCGCTGGATGCGGAAAGCGCAGGACTGGTCATTGTGGCGATGATTGGGGGAGCCTATGTCCAGCAGTGAACGTCTTTCAGCTGAAATGATGATGGTGACCGATGCCATCTAGTTTTTTATATAACCGACACGTAAAAGAGATTTTAAAATTATTTCATTTCATTTCGGAGGTATGTGTACACGTTACTTACATGTTTATAATGCTTGTCGAGCTGTTCGTGCGTGAGCAGCCAGGCGGGGAAGCCCACGAAGTTGCGGATGGCCTTCAGCTTGTCCAGCGTCTTCAGCCGCGTGCTGGAGTCCATCCAGTCCAGCTCCTGCACGGCGGCCGCGAAGGCGGCGCGGACGTCCTCCACCATCTCGATAGCCTGAAAAACAAGATAACAATTATCTAGACAAGTAATTGAGGAAACAAAAAGTTTACCTACTTTTTTTCTTAGAAAAACTGTCCTTCAGTACAAGTAAGTACTAAAGCATTGCCCCTTTGAATTGAATTGAATTGATTTTTGCATTGAATTGAATTAATAGGATTTCTTCTCTTATGAGTGCGTTCACAGACAAAGGAGATTGGTATTGATTTTTGCCCCAGAGTGGATAGAAACGAATCATAAAGTACTTAAATCATTCAAATCGCTTTTGGTGATAATGATAAGACCGCCAATGTACCCCTAATTTTCACGTTGCTTTCTTTTCTGCTATTATTATGGTGTACAATAAAGCATATTCTATCTATCTATCTATCATGCTCTGGGCTATTTGCCTATACAAAGTGCCGAAAGGGACAACTATTTATTTATGCCGTCAATTATATTAATGCTGTGAGAAGTGGAGTTTTTGGTAGCCCGCAAAGGAAAAATTTATCAAAGGTTACGAATAATTGCCATTATATCATACAAACAGTTTTTGTGTTTTGGTAGACCGCTGGGGATATTTTGGACCGTGCACTTCTAAAGTTTGGATACCTTATACCCTATGCTATGCAAAAATATTGCACTGTTCTATTGCTACGACGTAGCCGACGCGCTATCGTCACAGCTACGTCGGCTACGTCGCATTGTAGCAGAAAACTCAACCGCTACGCGTCGGGTCAATAGCCTTGAAATATTTTACTAGCATAAAGTACGTAGCTAATTCGATTTGATATGTTCACGTTTTAAAAAGGTGATTTCTTTCGAATTCGAAACTTAACTGGCGAAAACTTTACTTTACTGGCGAAATGTGGGTGTACCACACCACCACCACCACCACCACCACCACCACCTTTGCCTACTCCTTCGGGGAAATACAGGCGTGACGTTAGTTATGTTTTGATTTACAATTCTATAAATCTTTATACGTACAACGCCATAGCAAATAATACTAAATTATTACTACGTAAATAAGCGACACTTACCTCCCTCCGCCAATATAGCATCGCCCGAAAAGCAGTACGGCTAGCAGTTCACTGTACTGAGTTGTCGCATTCACGCACACACACAAACGTGAACGCATAGGCTAACGCTTTTGTAATAGTGTAGGTAAATAAATCTGTTCACTAGCATGGAGTGTCATAGGCCTGGCCATAGCTTACGTCCAGCATCCAGTAGAAAAACGAGACAAACATTTAATCAAACAGTGGACATACCTTCTGCCTGGAGGTTTGGTCGAAGTGCCTCTTCACGTAGAGGTAGCTTAGCGCCACACCAAAGTTGGCGTTAACGTTGGCCGTACAGCTCTTCCAGCGAGGAGTGCGCTGCTGCAGGCCGAACACGGCCTTGGAGAACTCGAAGCCCAGCTCCCGGAACGCGCTCAGCGTCATCGGAGCCACTGTCGAGAACACGCTCCACCACAGGAAGCGTTCTGGAAAGGAACATAGTAGATTTAGTTTTCTGACTGCAATCATTTGATAGATCGAATTAAGTAGTCCGGAATAAATTGTTAAGTAAAATGGAGTCTTATTAACTCCAGAACAAAAGGCCATGAGAGCACAAGCTATTATGGAACACAAAACTGACACTTAACAAGTGTGTAACCAATTGGAGCAGCTGCCCCCCTGCCTGTACCCTCTGTATATAAGGTCAAAATTGCAGATGAAGTCCTGCAACCGTTTTGTGAAGAACCCCGAAAATTACTATTAATGTGAATAAAATAAATATTTTTAGTATGTAGCATGCGTATGGTTTTCCCTCCTACACAAATCCTGTCTACGCCTTTGCCAATACGACAATGTTGCAAAAAAACAAAGACCATCATAATTTTGCGCACAGTTAAAAGGTATTCCACGTTCCAGTTCCCTCAAACATTGCAGGAACTTGGATAGGTCTCAGTCCTTAAGATCCCACCTCGAGCAGAAAATAAAACAGTAGCACAGATAATATACAGTAGGATGTAAAGAGTCTCACCAATGATGACTGGTTTGGTGTCGGCCAACAGTACGCACAGCTTCTGCAGGTAGGGCAAGTCCATCACGATGACGCGGTCGTGCAGCGGCTGCAGCGCCACGCTGGTGTTGGCGAACACCAGCTTCAGGTAGCCGTCCCAGTCGTGCTGCCAGAGAATAAGGGGTCATTATGGTGATTGAAGAAAAAGTTTAGGCACGAAAATATAGGTATTGTGTACTTAGGATAAATCATTTAGTGATCATTACTGCAGTCGGCCTAGATCTTGCTGTGAAGATCTGTTCCGAGGAAGACTTAATGCAGGCTACGAGCAAAGGCATAGAGAGCAAGGTCATAGGTAGGGGGGGGTTTGGCGATTCAAACCCCCCCCGCAATGCCTTGAAACTCTCAATATCTTTGATAATGGAATCTATTCAATATTCGTAACGCTACCTGTGTCGACGGAGGTTTTTAAAATAAAGTTGTTAGTTATTGTCTCTGGTCCAAAGCTCGACCCCCCCTCCCCACCGAAGTGAATTCCTGGCTACGGCCTTGATAGAGAGTACTACTTTCTGATCAAAAACCATTTAATATAAAGCTATATGAAGCCATTAACTTGAAAATAAAAAGAGTTTGAAGTGGCACCAGATATTATTTAGCCATTAAGTAATGACACGAAACAGTAACGAGGAAATATTTATGAGTCAGATAGATAAGTGATGACTAAAGATACAAACGGAAGCTACGAACCTCTTTCCACTGCGAGGGTCCTCCGCTGGAGCCCTGCACGAACTGCAGCACGCTCACCTCGTGGAACAGGTGCGTGCCACTGCGCCGCACCTCCACCGGCGTCATTATCTGCAACACACGTGATGATGAGCCACTATAACTCTCTGATGTAGATGGCAAAACGAGCTAAAGGCCCACCTGATGTTAAGTAGTTAACTTTGCCCAAAATAACTGCAATACCACCTAGGCTGTTCCCTAAATAGTTTTGAAAGTCGCGTTAGCCAAACTGAGACATGAAGATGGTAAGTCTCATGTGATTTTAATGTCACCGGCACCCGTACCACGAGCACCGGAACACAGCAATGCAAGTATCACTGTTTGACGGCAGAAATAGGTACGGTGGTAGGTATATAGTACTTCCCTGGATGAACTCATGAGATTTGAGATGTTCATCATCCTTAGAGCCTTTGTTCAACTATTTTGGAGTTGGCTTCCACTCTAATTAGATGCGGCTGAACATCAGTATTTCACACGGAGCGACTGCCATCAGACCCCCGTAGCCCAGTTACTGGGTAATACCGACAAATGAATGACAGACAATATGATGTAAAAGATGATAATGATGTTGGATATGTCTAATGATTAGAAAGTGCAATTGCTTGTATCTTTGTATTGCCAAGACTGTGCTTTAAAAGGTGTCAGAATGCAGATCATAATCGTCATCATCATTTCAGCTGAAAGACTGCTGGACATAGGGCTCCCTCAAGCATCGCCACAGCGACCAAAATGTAGATAGAACTACTTAAATTCTAAAATTTCCATCCATTCCATTTCTATCATGGAAACAGATAAGTATACCTGGAGGATAGTCTTGCTAGGTCGCAAAGCTGATTGAGTTTATAAAAGTTAATTTCAATTTAAGGTGACTTTTTCTATTGCTCTTCTACTGATCTCATTTTAGATTGGCAGATAATACTTGGTGTAAAAGAGATAGGATGAACAGATATTCCAACAAACTAAGGCTATATAAAAACAATAGCTAACCTTCGCCAGTTTTTTGCTAAAGTCCACAATATCATCAGCGAACTGCTCAGCGTTAGTGCTGTTGTCGACGACGCTGATCATGGACTTGATGTACTTGTGGTACTGCTCTAACTCGTGCGAGAACTGTTCCGGCTGCAGCAAGTAGCGGTCACTGAACCCTGGAGAGACTTGCTCGATCTGGAAAGACAATGGTATCTCAGTATAATGAAGAAAAAAAAACTGAGAAAGAAAATCTTTTTCAACCGATTTTCCTGTAGGTAATTATTACATGAACTAGAAAATCGGTTATGCAATCAGGATTCATAAATGTGTGATAGAGACACGGACATATCTAGTAAAAATATAGACGAAGTGCTGCGAACAATCATAGTGAAGCCAAAAAAAACTATGCTCCTTCCTTTTCGTGTACAATCAGCGCTTACGTACACACCATGCACCTGAAGGATATTTGCTTTGGCAATGCTTACCGGACGATGCAGCGACATGTGTACTCAGAGGGGTAAGCACAGATTGAGGTGAATGTGTGCGTGACCGCTCGTTGTATACGAAGGAACATTTTTTTTTTTTGGCTTCACAAATTGTTTGTAGCGCTTCGTCTATATTTTTTACTATGTCTGTGGTTAGAGATTATTCACAGGGACATCGCTTACGTATATTTTTGTTTATATTTACAAGCGGCGTAAAATGGACAATAGGAATATTGGCCCTTGTGTCCTATGGCATTATTCCACATAGGTAGGTACTGTTTCTCAGCCATTATCATACTTTATATCAAGACCATAATTATCGGAAATTGGTTTAAAAATGATAATCTAATATTTACCACAACTCGATTCCTGCTTGTATTCCGGACATCTTCTGCGACCTGTACACTCAACAGCACATTCAGGCCCAACATTCTCCGTCCCTTCCCCGCGACCTGTTCCCACGTGAAGTTGGCCGTCCCGTCCGAGGGGGGGCGGGGAGTCAGGCCAAGCTTCTGCAGGATCTTCTGAATCGGTTTGATGCCATCATCTTCTAATTTGTCTGGGGAAGAAAGTTGAAGAGCTTTTATTGCTAGGGTTATGAAAAATCTTTCAGTGGTTATTGGTTTGTGGTTTTACACAGCCTAGGTGACGAGGTTTAAAGTTTCCTAATTGTATTTTTACACTCCAGGGGCTTACTTCCGTCTGGTTCGTGCTCTGAACCAAATCGAACTATTGTCAATTCCTAGAGGAATGCAGTACGAATTGACACTAACTCAAATTCGATTGATACAGAACTCGATCCAGTCGGGAGAAAGGCCCCAGAGCACCATATCACAGTCTATTCACTCCAAACAGTCGTCCAACGCCAGAGTTAAGTGTCCCAAGCTGCCTTCAAAACTATCAAACAATGTCCCGAGTTGCCTTTAAAAACTGTCAATGTAAATTTTCGTTGAACCACTGCGTGGAACAGATACACTGTGACCATACCATGAATCGTTTACCGTTAGATCACGATGAGTTTCTATTAATAAGCTATTAATCTTGGTAATATTTATAAAAAACACGATGAACAAGAAGACAATTGAAACTTCCATTATACGCGAAGCAGACACAATAGCTACGCAATCGCCGCGGGCCGCGATTTCATAGGACAGGTTATAAAAATATTACTCAACCAACACAATTAGATAACTGTGGCTAGTATGTGGTATTATAATTATTATTCCCTTTATTCAGATAGTATAGGTACACATTTAATTTACATTTTTAAATATTAAAAGCAAAACATTTAATGATATAAAAAATGGTAGTCCACTGGCATCCGACACAGGCTACCAGCGGTCAGGGGCTCCAGAGAAAGGTACCTCCTAACAATGCGTGCCGAATCAAGGAGTACTATCACAGTACTATTACCTTGTGTATCAGGCCCTTGATCCAGCTGCTCACTAAAGCCTCTTTTAAGTCATCATCATCATCAGTTCAGCCGAAGGACATCCACTGCTGGACATAGGCCTCCCCCAAGCATCGCCACAAAGACCAGTCCTTCGCTTTCCGCATCCAGCTTTTCCATTTTAAGTGTTAATCTTTTATTATTATTATCTTCTTTATTCAGTTAAGTACTAACTTATAATTAATTTTAAAAAATATACATGAAAAAATTGTGTCCACCGGCAGTGGGAGCAGCGTCCACGCTATCTGTAGTTAGGGCTCCAGAGACAGGAACTTCCTCACAGTACGTGCCATGTCGAAGAGAACTGCCTTCTGAATCTGGCCCTTGAACCAGCCTCCTAACGAGAGCCGCTTAAGATGATGGTCGCAGTGGCGTTCATTGGCCTACTTCATTAGAATTTAATTGTGGTGTAAGTTATTGATTTTTTTATGTAGAAAGATTAATTTAGCATTAGTAGGTCTATTAAAAGATAAATAATCATCGTAAAGTGAAAGAAAGATAATAACTTACACCACTATTGAATTTGAATGAGAAAGTGAAACATCATGGTTGACAGTTGGCTAATTGTCTTGGTCGACTAGTAGGTATAGATTGATGCCACCAAACCTGGCAGGGGAATTTGTACCTTTGGAATCGTGGACTCTAAGAGTGGGGACTCGAGACGTCTATTAAGCGACCCCGGGGAGGACAGCAGTACGTGGTGGTCGCGTGCTACTGTGGAGGAAAAATATTGTTTTCCCGGGACGTGTCTAAGGCATAGCACTAGAGGGGCACTGGCGCGGTCCAACGGAGTTCCCGGAGCTCCTCTATTTTGTGCAGAGGATGGCCACCGTGTTGTTTTACGGCCAAAATTAATATCCGATCTATCCACGATTTGCCCTACTAGAGATAGGAATTTGACATAAGCTCCATACAAAATCTGTCTAAAATCCAGTAGGGTAAATCTTGGATAGATTGGATATTAATTTTGGTCGTTAGTCGGTAAGAGCCCGACATATCCCTCTGCCATCCCCAGTTACCATTCCTGTACCTTATGCACGTAAAATTTTCAAGTTAACTTGAAGATTCTATTGTATGCCTTATGAGGTAAATTGTGCTGAGAAAAAATTATTATTGTAAGATCTTTTATGTACCACAATTAATGCAATAAAGTTTATTTCTATTTCAGACGGAGGGTACCCATGAGGATTGCCACCCGAAAAAAAAAAGGTATAGAATGATAAATAGTCATATAATATGCTTACCAGTATTAACACATGTCCTGTACAGGCTCTTGGCTTTCACCACACTGTTAGGAAGGCCCTCATCATCCTTAGCTTCCAGTAGTTCTCTCAGGTCGTTCACCAGTTGCTCCCTGAGCCTCGCCAGCTGGTCCCAGGAGGTGGCCCAGTCCGGCACCGGGTTCTGCTTGATCCAGCCACCACACGCAAATTCGTAGAAGTCTGTGCATGGGTCCACATCTTTGTTTAAGGCTTGCAGGATTCTTGAAGCTGTGGAAGAGAATTTTATTTAAGACAGACAAAGGTAAATTTTCGTATGTGGGGCAGGAGAGAAAAAGGCAATAATTCTATTTCTCTATAAAAGAGTCGCTAAGTGTAAGCAAGAAACGGGCTAATAGCTATTAGAGCTATAATTTTCACATGGGGGGGGGGTTTGGCTCTGTCAAGCACGTAGTTTATGTGGGTAGAAGCTCAGAACAATGACTTCATTGTTCTGAGGGTGAAGGTTGGAGGGTGGAGGACGGGCATACTGTCTGCTTCATCTAGGGTAACTGCTTAAAATCAGGTGGGCCTTTTGCTCGTTTCGCCATCCTATAATACCCAGGGTCCTCAATCTTCGAACAAATAATCGGGTACAACAGCTTTTACAACGCTTCAAAAAAATGTAGTACTTCAAATGCTTGTAGCTAACACGTAAGATGGTGGTTTATAATTTAGTAGCATTATATTTGATACTGTTACGGACTAAAAGTAATAGATGGCAGGTTCTACAAATTTAAGAAACGAGATATTTATTTATTTAAACTTCATGCAACATGTGTACATAGGCGGACTTAATGCCTTGATATTGTAATAGTTTATTCGATAATTGCTCCAAAGAGATTAAGATTTCATTTCAAGAGAAAATTATACTGATTTTTCACCAAATATTACAATAATAAATAAATAAGTATCTATTTCAGAGCCATTTTTGTTGATTTTTGAATATAAAAGTATATATATTCTACTTTTATTGATTTTGACTGGTTGGCTATAGTCGTAAAATTCGAAATTTCTAATTAAGTGTATGTAGCAGTATGATCCTGCGGTCAGATTTATATTCGCAGGGTTTGGGTTCGATCCTCAAGAAGTGATACTCTTTTTGCATTTTTTATTTTTAGTTCAGTTGATGTCAAAGACATTTCTATACTGACGTAAGTTGATGTAGTTTCGCCATAGTTTAACAAGTAAAACTGTGAGTTTCACACTAAAAGTATCAGATGGCGCTAGTAAGCGGTTACCTGTTTTGAGGTTGAAGATTGGTCTCTCTTTCAGTATATTAAAATGTACTCTGTGATAATACCTATAATCATGGTATCCTATAATAAAAAACTCACAATAACTATCGTTCGTTGCTATGACAACGAAGGGGCGCGTGCAACTTTGGTACTGTTTTGTGGCTTAATAAAATGTTTTTGCGTAGACTAATGTCCTCATTAGTTATTGTTTTTAGTTATTGTGAGACCTCCTGGACCCCCTTACATACATCCGTGAAGCTTGGCCTCCCTCAACTGAGTCCACAAACTCATCTCATTTTGAACGCAATCGTATCCATCTTCGAATTTTCGAAGTGTTGTACAGTCAAGCCTCAGAGAATTTAGAGCCAAGCTCATATCGATGGTAAACTAGCCAGTATAAGCAGAGCTTGTCTTGTATGAAATTTACATACTAAGCCAGCTCCGATTATAATGGTCTGATACTATTGCTGTGGTGGACGGTACAACTCCAACAAGTACCACTACCTACCAATACTTTCATCATCAACGTCATTTCAGCCGAAAGACGTCCACTGCTGGACACAGGCCTCCTCCAAGCATCGCCACAACGACCGATCCTGCGCTTTCCGTATCCAGCGGATTCCCGCGACCATCGCCAGGTCGTCGGTCCACCTTGTGGGGGGGGGGGGGGGGGCTACCCACGCTGCACCTTCCAATACGCGGTTGCCACCAATGCTTTGATTGTCATTAATTAAGAAATGTGTGTAACTGTTTTATTTTTCAGAATAAATAAATAAATCGACTAGACTGCCTCGTTGGTCTAGTGGTCGCAAGCGCGACTGCTGATCGTGGGGTCCTGGGTTCGATTCCC
Source organism: Asteroscopus sphinx (assembly GCA_949699075.1). Taxonomy (NCBI): domain Eukaryota; kingdom Metazoa; phylum Arthropoda; class Insecta; order Lepidoptera; family Noctuidae; genus Asteroscopus; species Asteroscopus sphinx. The sequence goes on from OX453007.1 coordinate 1,935,601, forward strand.
GGGTCGGGCAAAGTGTTATTGGGTTTTTTCTTTAGGAAATTCTCAGTAGCAGCCCGGAGTCTGGATTTGTGCCCGGTTAATGGCAATAGGCTCGCCCCCTATTACATGGGACTATAACATAACTGGCGAAATGTGGGTGTGTACTATGTATAGTACACACCCACCCAGAGGTGTACCTCTGCCTACCCCTTCGGGAAATACAGGCGTGATGTTATGTTATGTTAAATAAATAAATAAACACCGCGTCCACCGTCCAGTCTGTAGGACTGTATTTCTTGAACAGTTCCAAACTCGGTAGGATACTGGACGTTTGCTCCGCTCATTCCAGTGAATTAAAATCAGTCAAGGATAACAATAGTGTTATCAGACCGTTAACTTTAATTAAATAAAAAATAATGACGCTAATTTTTTCGCGATGCCCCGAGAAGAGAGGGGAAAACAGGAAGCTTGTTAGCTTTCACTGCGAGTACATAAATATACGCAATATCTTAATAAACAACAGGTTGTATAAGACGTCTACCGCTCAATACAGTCAGATGATGTAGTAAAAACTGAGCAGGATAATTATAATTATCTTAGATAAAACGTCAATAAAAATGTTGCATGATAATTGAATGTACCTATGGTAACTAAGGAAATGAAGTTAATTATATTTCATGAACTTCCTTTCATAAGTACGATCGACAGCAAGTCAATGGAAACAGTTTGACATTTACAGCGTCTTAATTCCGTAAGCAATAAGGGCGATTTTCTAATTCGAGTGTTACCACTGTCATGCAGTCAAAACGAAAGTAATAGGTACTAAATTGAAGTCTTAGTAGAGTAGGTACTTATTTGTTGTTGGAAAGTAATAAAAATAAATAAATAAAAAAGCCTCTTTATTCTACCACAAATCATTATAACAATAATTAGTAAATTTGTACTTCTAATAATTAGTTAGATTATCATATGATTTGAATATACATATCATTATTATTATTAATTTCTTATTTAGATTATTGATTATATTATTATTATTGACATGCATGTAAAATTATTTACTTATGGAAGTCGCCTCTTGGGCGTAGGCCTCCCCTAATCTTCTCCATTTTTCCCTATCTCTGGCTTGTCTCATCCAGTCTGGTCCACATCACACACACATTGTTGGAAAGTATAACATAAATAATAAGTTATAGTAGTGGAAGTGTTGTTAGTAGTAGTTTATATCTTTATAAATAATAATAGGTTTAAAAACGAACCTGTTTCTTCAATAACAGTAACACTATCCTCGTAAACTTTAAAGTCGAGTTTGGCGTGAACAAGTCCAAAATTCGATAAAACAATCACTGGATATAGAAATCCAAACAAAAATATTTTGAAAGTACGACTAGCAGACGTAAACAAATAAGAATGCATTATATAATTATCCTCCTTGTGTAAACGACAGCAAACACAATCTAACCGATCCATTGAATTGTTAGATGTTTTTATTGAATATGAAAATAATTAAATATGCATCTACGAATGACATAATTATTGTCCTTTATATTATAACACGTGGTTAAAATTACGCCGCTCAAACCTAGATCAATATACAAAATGCATCTCATACCTTTTACAGTAAACGTGTAAAGTATTTATGAATCAAACTGATTAATTTATGTATGTAGGTATATCAATTTTGTAGCAGAAGTGGCGCAGTATTCCTTTAGACAAAACACGTGGACTGTGAAATAAGTGATGTAATAACTACCCGGGGTTAAATCATGGCATGCATTTTATTTCAAAACTAGCCTATGCCCGCGACTTCACCCGCGCGTATGTCGTTTATCGCGCATCCCTCGGGAACTGTTCATCTTCTCGGGATAAACAGTAGCCTATATGTTAATCCTGGCTATGATCTATCTGTATGCCAAATTTCATTGACATCGGTCCTGCCGTTCTTGAGTTATAAACTAACCCGACTTTGTTATAAATATTAAGATGTAGGTACACACGGCTACACATCAAGCTGTACATTTCCAGTATAAGCTGACCTCGTATTGTATAGGTTTTCCTTACAACGCGAGGTCAGCCTTTACTGATTTTGTACAGCTTGATGTGTAGCCGTGTGTACGACAATTATAACTAATAATACGAAACAATTATACGAATGAAATGCGGAATAAATGCGCAGTGTTTATTAGAAAACTGATCAATAAAACGTGAAATTTTAATACGCTTTATTATAGATGTGGAATAAATATGTAACTGAGAAGTCACCGTTGTGGGAATACCAGAAGAAGATCATCAATATCATTATAATACTGAATGTTATTCCTTTTCAATAAAAAAATAAAGGAAAATGCGATGTAAATGTGTAAATGTGTATGGTAAAATGTGGTAATCTCTGTGTTTTACAAGAACACAGCGGGGTATTGTTTATTTGTCGTTTTTTAATGTAATTGATGGTAATGGTGGTGGGATGTATGTGAGCAGTTGTTTGTTGTTATTCCGTATAAAAAAACATTAGCATTACATTTACATTACATTAAATGACATTAATGTAATGACTTAAGTGTCACAAATATACGGCAAACAGGAACATCTACTAACAGGAGATTAATGAGATTAGTTTGGGACTATATTTTGAATGTTTTTAATTACGAGAATTTGCCTTCTGATAGATCTAATCGGCTACACATCAAGCTTTACATTTCCAGTATAAGCTGACCTCGCATTGTATAAGCTTTCCGTACAATGCAGATCAGTTTATACTGGAAGAGTACAGCTGTAGCCGTGCGTACTACGTGTGTACGACACAGCTACACATCAAACTATACATTTCCAGTATGAGTGGATCTCGTATTGCTTTCCGTACAATAAGTGGTAAGCTTGTACTGGAAATGTATATTAGCTAGATATGTAACCGCGAATACAAGCTGGGTAGAACTGGTAGAACATTCCTCTTAGACAGAATAAAGGTGGTTTCACACCGGCGAGGTGTGGAGTGGATGGACCGAGCGAGAATTGAGGTATGGCAAAATTTCAATTCTCGTTACGCCCATATTTGGTGTGAAAGGTCTGGATGCGCAAGGATGTGCGAGGCGAGAATTGAAATATTTGTTAGTACAACATGCTGCATGAATAGAGTATTTATTACTTTGCAAAACGCATACACAAATCTCGCAACGGCCATCGAGGTCCCGCGCGGTCTTGCTCTGCCTCGCGTATTCGCGATGTCTCGCGCCGACCCGCGATGTACACACAGCGTCATTAATTGGTTACCCCTCTTATTCGAGAGTTTGTTCGTAAGTGGTAACCAATTAATGCAGCTGACTGTACATCATGAGCCGGCCGGCGCTGGGCGGGCGTGAGCTCGCGCTGTACACTTTTCAGTGTGAAAGGGTCAGCGAGATTTCCATTCATGCCCATCCCCTTCAATCTTCGCCTCACCAGTTTGAAACCACTTTTAGACTAGTTAAACTTGATGTAATGTTAAAATCCAAGAAATGACTGAATAAACTATTGTTACCGGTGCCGACGCACTGTTCGCTGAGGCAGGGTCGCGGGCTGCGGTACTCCGTGAGCACCAGCACTGCGGTGTACACGGCCAGCGCGACCAGCGAGATGCCCAGCGCGCCGATCAGCACTGATGAACATCGGACTGTGCGTTCTCTGTAACAACAAACAAATGTAATAAGAATTTCTGGGTTTTATTCAGATGAAGATTTGTGTGTGGTTATGTTGATACACGCACTAAACAGGAGAAATCCTTGTTTTTGAAACGAATCTTCTATAGCGTCGTTGGGCTCTGCCGCCGGGGAATTAATCGAGAAAAAATATGACGCCAGCATCACCGTTAACTTCCATGTGACTACACTATTGTCTCGAACACACATACACAGCTCTTTTTTGGGGTTTTCGAAAATATTACACTATTTATAAAGTGCATTTTTAAAGGACTTTTAGGTTTTGTTTTCTCATATATTTGCCATTTGAACCTCCTTGGGCTGTGCTTGAACAAACGTGCAAGGTCTTACTTTCATATTGGCAAATATTTAAAGTGGGTGGTGAATCTACTCATCATAATGAACAACATTTATTATCGGATCAACCCAGAAATCGTCAAATAAAAAACAGCCGATTCCTACATTTTGTTGATTTCATCATCATCATCATCATTTCAGCCGAGACATCACGCCTCACTGATCTACGTTATTGCATTGTGAATTTGTGTCGACGCCGGCTGTCGCTGAAAACCAGCGCTGTGTCTTTGCTCCGTGCATGAAGCATAGCAATATGCTGAGCGGTGGCCGTTTTGCGCGGATGTGACGCATATCTTACCACACTTCTTGGCTATACATACACACAAAACATAACATAACATAACTGGCGAAATGTGGGTGTACTATTACACCTGTGCCTACCCCTTCGGGGAAATACAGGCGTGATGTTATGTTATGTTATGTTCAGCCGAAAGACGTCCACTGCTGGACATAGGCCTCCCCCAAGCATCGCCACAACGACCGGTCCTGCGCCTTCCGTATCCAGCGGATTCCCGCGACCTTCACCAGGTCGTCGGTCCACCTTGAACCTTGAATCTTTGTTGATTTATGTGAACACAAAAGTAGGAACAGAGAGAGAGAGAGAGTGGAATAATTTATAAGCGTTTTCGTGTCAGAAAATATAATTGAAAATGTATTGTATTTAAAATAAATTTTATTTTATTTTGGGGTGGGTCCGAAGGTTACGCCAATGGACGGGATATTATTATACTATACGGGGCAAAGATACGGGGCATGTTAAATTTTTTACTAGGGCAAAGCCGCAAGACTCTTGCTAGCGCACATTTGTCACAATTTTGAGACACACATGGCGCATGACTGTTAATGACTGCTGTACCTACTTAACAATATTTTTTTTAGCTTTGTTACTCATGTAGGTATTAGTAATTTACTACTTTACACTTCCGTCCGTGTGGTGCCGGACTTAAAGAATAGCACCACCCTTATCTCTTATCATGGGTGTCGTAAAAGGCAACTAAGGGATTCACCAGAGGATGGGCAGCAGCATTCTCTGAGTATTTAACCAACCAACTGCGATCGCCAACCCGCCTGCCAAGCGTGGCGATTATGGCATATCCCCCCCTTAATTGGGGGAGGCCTATGTCCAGTAGTGGACGTCTTTCGGCTGAAATGATGACTACTTTACACTTAAGTCTAAAAATGTATTTCTTGTTCATGTTTATCAAAGACATCAAAATACTTATACATGCTGAAATTTGAATCGCTTATTTCCCGAAAAGGGGTCATTGTACTCATCATTATGAACAACTTTTACTATAGGACCAACCCTGAAATCGCGAAAAAAAAATCAGTTGGTCCCTACATTTGTGTTCACTTAAATCGATAAAATGTAGGGACCACCTGATTTTTTTTTCGCGATTTCAGGATTGGTCCCATCATAAAAGTTGTTCATAATGATGAGTACAATGACCCCTTTTCGGGAAATAAGCGATTCAAATTTCAGCGTGTATATTTAATCTCTTTCATGTTTATCCTTTCTATTGTATGTCTCAGTTGTGTCAAATAAATGTTTTTTCTTTCTCTTCTTTTCCTTCTAGTCGTTAGATAATGATAATGTCAAAATTGCGCTCAAAAAGGCAATGAACATCGAACATATTTATATTATTTATTCTAATTTAATTCTGTTTAATAGGTACAAAATATCCGATTAAGCAGATAGACCATAAAGATAGGATACACATGATAACACGTTATGTATCACATAAAATTGCGCCACAATATCAATAGGGCAGAGCAGAGCATTGCATTACATACAATTTGGCATCGGCCGACTGTGACAACGTTTGTCTGCAACATTGCCACAATTACCTACACAGATTATGTTTAATACCTACCTACTTTCTTTTTTTGTCAATTATCAGAACATAATATCACAGTGAGAATGAAAGAAACTCAATTCAAAATTTGGGTAAATCGAGTTCAAATACGCAAAATGACCAATGCTTTTTCAAGTCGTTTTGTGTACTGAATTGAGTCACTTTCATTCTTACTATAAAATTAAAGGTGGGCCGGGCCTTAAGCTCGGTTCGCCATCCTATACTATAAAAAAAATACGAACAAAAAAACAATATTTGATGTTTGAAGTACGGAAGTGATTAATTTGTGAATTATTTACTGTTCGAAATGAATGGATGTAGGTAGTTAAGTTTTACCTAAATAATCGCTGTCATCGCTGATGGTCGCTTCTACGACAAAATCCTTCCCCGAAGATCACTTCTACAAATAAATCTTTCTCCGATGGTTGCTTCTACGATTATAGTTGCTAAGATTGATTGATTATTGTTGTTATTTAATGTTAAAATAATTTATAAATTGTAATCTTAAATAGTCGAAGTAGCTGGTACAATATGGCCAAGACTGGGACAAGATAGACTAGTTTGGAGAAATTTGGAGGAGGTTTTCACCGCAAAAGGCGGCCCTTACTACTAACACAATACTAACATATCTATTAAGAATACATACTAACACTACTAACCAACAAAATAAGAATAAGTAATGTACCTACTTGTAGGGGAAAATAAAGCTAAATAAATAAATAAATCTTAAATAGTTAATTAATTTTATATAATAATGAGTGATGATGATGATGATTTTCATAGAATAATGAGTTTAATAATGTTTAATGTAACTCGTATTAGTAATTATGAATGTTTTAGTGTTTTGTGACTTTAAATTCAGATTTATCTATCATTTGCATGCCAATTATGGTAAATGTGCCGTCATTCAAGTCAAAATTGTACGTGACATCTGTATCTACCACATTAATTATAAAATAAAGAAATTGAAATTGAAATAATCTTTCGCCGGTGAACGGTTTGCCGAAAAGAAAAGCATCGACGTTTGCTTCTATTACTATAGTATTTTATTATCTGTGCTTCTATGAAAGAATCGTTCGTTCAGTGAACGGTTCACCGAAAACTCCTTGAAAACACCATTGGTCATTTCATCGATGGTCGCTTCTACGGTTTTTTTTGAGACTGTATTTGACTTGAATAATTATTTTAAAAATGTTCCGTGTGGTGCCGGACGTAAGGAATTGAACCACCCTCTCTCTTCTCATGTGTGTCGTAAAAGGTGACTAAGGGATTCACGAGAGGATGGGTAGCAGCTTTCTCTGAGTATTTAAACAACCGACTGCGATCACCAACCTGCCTGCCAAGCGTGGCGATTATGGCCTTTGTCCAGCAATGGACGTCTTTCGGCTGAAATGATGATGATGATGAATTATTTAAAATAATATTTAAAAAATATGGGCACTGAGTACATGTATGTAGTAGGGTAGTAGGTGTCTGCAACAACAATTCACTTTCTATACTTGATAGATAATACACAGTGTAGTGTTTCCTATATTTTAGATTCGTATCTGACATGCGATGTGAGTGATGTAATTGGGTTCTGAAATATTTGGATTGTGATGAAGGTAATGCGCAGTTACACATCTTATTATCAAGTGCCAAATTAACTAAGGCATTTGAATCATAAAGGCGCAGGCCCATTTTACAAAACTAGCCAATTCCTTGTAAGTTCTTATGCACGGGAATTTATGGTAGACTAAGGCCTTAGCCTTCTCCTACAGAGAAGAGGCCCGTGCCCAGCAGTGGGACAGTAATGGGCTGGTTATGTTATAAATTAAATTAAATTAAATTAAAAATTCTTTATTTCGGGCATCTAGTAGACCCATAAACCAAATCGAACAATTTATAAATAAAATAAAATAAATTACAATTACATTAAATAATATACACACATAAAAAAATAAAAAATAAAAACACTCATAAAACAATAATAATAATTAATATAATAATTTTAATATGATGGCAACTTTACCCTAGGTTCGCCCACTACTGATTATGGAGTCGCATCCAGTGGGCGAACATCGGGCTGTCCCTGTTCTCTGTTCATCTTTGTTCATCTGTTATGCACGGGAATTTACATTTTTGCGCGCGATAATAACTTTTTTACAATTAAAATGTGCTTGTTACTAATGATTTTATTCAAATAAATGCTATGATTTAATTGATTGATTTAATTACTTAAGGCGCATTTAGCAGCCTAGCAACCAAACTCTGCAAATTATAGTTCGCTGTAGTTGTAGATAGAAAAACCGGCCAAGAGCATGTCGGGCCATGCTCAGTATTATAGGGTTCCTTAAGTAGGTGTAATTACAAACGAATCAAATCGAATATTAATCATGGCTATTTTAGTTTTTGCAATAATCGGCAGCATTCGCGACTCAGAGCGTGTTGTTAGTAGCGCCATCTAGCAATAAATTCAAGAAGCCAAATTTAAGAAGTCTGTCATGTCAAAGTTACTTTTTGTGATTTTTTCAAATAATAATAATAATGTCCTCCCGGCCGAATTGCGGTCACGGCGGCCAATCTCAATGGAGACTATACTACTATGGCCATCTGCGCGGGACATATTATAGTGCACAAGTGTGTGCACAAACACAGGTGCACTCTCTTTTTCCTCACTCTCATAATCCGATGGGACGGCAATTCGACACGACCGGAGAGAGATCACGCGCAGGACCGACGGCTTTACGTGCTCTCCGAGGCACGAAGGGGTCTCGATGTGTAACGAAACGGTCACCCATCCACAGACTGACCGCGGCTAGTGTAGCTTAACCTTGCAGATCGTACAATCCACACGCTTGCTACTTAGCCACGAGCCCCTTAAAATAGAAAGTAGCTAAAGGAGCATTATTTGCTACTATAATTTTTCTCTAAGGTCAATGACCTTTGAACTAGGACGTTTTAAGTATTTTTCAGTTTTCTGTCTATAACTCAAAAAATTATAATCACATTATACTCGAAATAATTTTAAAAGAGAGTTTTCACAAAGGTCTATCAATGTGGAAGATTATAAGTTTCTACGTTGCATAGTTTAGAAATGGCAGGGGGGGGGACACATTGCAAGCCACTTTGGCGGGCTATATTTCGCAGATGGTACACCTGATAAAAAAGTGATGTATGAAACATTACCTTCATTTTAATAGACCTATTCAATGATACCCCACACGAGGGGGTGCAGTGCAAAAAAATATTCCATCCCCATTTCACATATATGGACGCCACCCCTAAAATACGTAAAAACTATTTTTTTATTCTTTTAAAATTGAGATCTATATGTAGACTATTTTTTAACAAAATTTCATTTACTTATGTTTATAACTGTAGAAGTTATTAAGCTGTAAAGGATTAGGACAGACGGACAGACGGACGGACATGACGAAACTGTAAGGGTTCCTTGTAGGACTTCGGAACCCTAAAAAGTGCCAAAAGTAGCAGTTTTTTCGATAAATTATGTTTTCGGCGAGTAATATTTTTTTTTACTGATGGGGGCGCCACTTGGCTGCTACATGCCCCTTAAGTAATAGCGATCATATACGTGTTAACAAGGGACTATCTATCAGGATGATTCAGAAGTTGGAAACTGGTTTTTGTGGAGGTGAGAGATGAGAAAGAGGATAGAGAAACGTTGTTGTATAAAACGTGTTATTAAAATAACTGAAAACCTGGACCTGAAAGTGTTGGACCCATAGTAAAAGTTGTATATACTGATGAGTACAATGACCCCTTAAGAGGTTTCAGTTATATTGAAGTAACACGTTGTAGTGTAAAAGTTTAAAAGGATCTCTTATATAATTTTTCCATCTTCTTAAAAAACTGGTCTAGGCTGAAGGCTCATACAGTGTCTCGTGATGGTATTTATATGTAAGTATGTATCTGTGTTTAATTACAATACAAGGAGACTATATATTCTATCAAGCGTTTTCTCTGCGCTCAGTGATAGTAAAAACTTGTCATTTCCGCGAAGTAATGCAATCTGTATGGAAATTTCCCCATACTTATGTAGTTGGATATTGTTTTAAATTGATATCGTTAAGAGTAATAGCATGTGTGGCATCTTCTAATTGTTATATGGTTAGTTGAATATGAAAATAGCAGGTCTTGTATCTCCTAATTGTTATATAGTTAGAAATTGTTATTATGTTAACAAGAAATAAAAACTATTTTGTTATTTTTGTCATGTGAAGCGAAATCTAACGATTATTTTCATTCCACAATTTAAATAGTAAGAATAGCCGGAGCCATGTTTTTATTTTTTCATGTTTTATAGTATAGGATGGCAAAACGAGCTAAAGGCCTATCTGATGCTAAGCGGTTATCTTTGCCCATAACAACAATACCATCTAGGCTGTTGCCTGAGACATGAAGATGGAAAGTCTCATGTGATTGTAATTTCACCGGCACCCGTACCTCTCAGACCGAGACACAGCAATGCAAGCATCACTGTTTGTCGGAAAAGTAGACTAGTATACTTAGTGACATGTAATAGTATTGAAAAAATATTGTACATACTTTAATTTTAACAACTCGTATTAAGATTTAATATAAAAAAACATTATGTAATTGCTAGGCCCCATTTGAATTTTAAATAGACCCAATCACATAATTGTTTTTTGCGTATTTTAATGTACACACGGCTACACATCAAGCTGTACAAAACCAGTAAAGGCTGACCTCGCGTTGTAAGGAAAACCTATACAATGCGAGGTCAGCTTATACTGGAAATGTACAGCTTGATGTGTAGCCGTGTGTACTATTTCAATGGTCAATGTGTGATTTTGGCGACACTTTTTCCCGTACTAAGTAGGTAATCGTGAGGGCACTTCCAGTTGTTTTCTTTATTTCGTGAGATTAACAGATGACAGAGAAAGTGTAGTGGAAAACACAAGGAAAAACATAGAAATCTTAATAAATAAAATTAAATAAATAAATAATTAATTAAATTAATTTATGGGACATTTTTACACAGCACCATCTAGTCCCAAACTAAGCAGAGCTTGTGCAATGGGTACTAGACAATGGATATAATACTTATATACTTTTTTTGAAAGAAACACCCAGACCAACACAAACACTTATGTTCATCACACAAATATTTGTATCCTGTGGGAATCGAACCCACGACCTCATGATTAGCAGTCCGACACTCAAACCACTAGACCACAGACGTCGTCAAATCAAAATGATGATGATGATGATAATGATATGCGAGTTAATCGTACTAATCCTCATCATCATCAGCCTATATTAGTCCACTGCTGGACATAGGCCTCTCCAATGGCACGCCACTGACATCGGTCCTCGGCCACTCGCATCCAGTTGCTACCAGCCACCTTCGTTTCGTAATCTTACTGATACTACTACATGGAAAAGACAATACAATACAATGCACAATTTCAGTTTCACCTACCTTGAAGGAACGAAATAAACTACTGAAGACAGCATCTGACAAGCATGGCAGCCACTGAATCTGGTTTAAATTATTGTACCAACTTATAATTACTCATATCCCACCAAAACAATCTTGAAGGAATTATTAGATGATAGGTATCTCAGATTACTCTGTGGATGATATCAATACAAAGAAAACAAGTCCTAACCAGACAAAAAAAAATGTGTCTGTGAAGTACAGATCATAAACATGAACTGAAAAATATAAACAATAGGAGTCCCATAAGTTCGTTATGAGCAAAATATGTTGTGGTGTCATTCCTGGAAGGCTGCAATCGAAAGTGTGATGCATAACAGGCCAGACTAAACAATAATATCATATGACTGACTGATAGCGGACACCTAGCCACAGAGGAACCTAGCGTTGAACTGCAGCCCGCACCTATTGGCTTTTCGAATTCATGTGCGGATCGGAATTTGATGATCACTTGCGTTATGTAGGTAAGTAGGTAACGGTGAAAGAATAACATCTTAAGGAAACCTGCACACCTGAGAGTACTCCATTAAGTTTTTGATGGATTGTGTACCCTACCTGCAGTAGTGACCTACTGCGTGGTGAATTAAGGCATTAAACCCTTCTTAAACAGAAGAGATAGATAGATAGATATAGGGGAAGAGCCCTGTGCGCAGTAGTGGGATTTTAGACGACGCAAAAGTACCTACATCATAATAATTTCATAGGTTTTCGCGATCACTACACATTATAATAAAACAAGTTTAACCGGATTACATCGCGTAAAAATTGGTTTTCCTGACGTTTCAAAAGCTTTGCAGCGTTCATGGTCGCAGGAAGACTAAGATGACAAGCGCCTTTACAGATATTTCTAAAAAAATATATTTTAATCTACCGTGTAATTAAACGTCAGGAAAATCAATTTAAATAATATATGCGATGTGATTACATCGCGTATATTATTTTTCATTTCAGTCGGAAGACGTCCACTGCTGGACAAAGACCTCCCCCAAAAGGGGGGGATATGCCATAATCGCCACGCTTGGCAGGCGGGTTGGCGATCGCAGTTGTTTTGTTATATTATTTAAACTTGTTTTATTACAATACCTAAATCATTATCAAGAAAAAAACAGAATTTTTCTGGAGGTAAATGCAGCCATTGTCATTTTTCTCCACTCTGTTATAAAATAGAAATATAATGAGTAAACAACATGAAAGTCTGAATTAAGACATAACTGTCTAAACATAACTAAAATACAAACAATAACTCTTAGCCCACTAATAGATGCTAATGAGTTAGCCCACTCGAACGTAACAGTACGCTTGTAAACAATACGAGTTAACACAGTCATGGCCATGCTGTGCTAGACACAGACCACCTTAAAACCACAGAAAACATTGAAACTTCTATTAGCAAACATTGTGATTCGGCATGAAACCTATCAGAGGACTAAAAAAAATTCTGTAACATTATCTTTCTTGACTGCTGAGAAATATATAATAATATATACGTGGGACACTCAGAAAGTTTTGCGAAACTAAAAAAAATTGTTCTATACGTACATATATTTTTATCAAATCTTTTCAAAGTACTTTCCACCAGCCTCTTTACAAAGATTCATGCGCCTAAACCAGTTTTCAAAACACTTTTTCCAGTCCGCCGCAGACACCTCGTTTACAGCCTGCTCGAACGCAGCCAGCGCATCTTCCGGCGACGAAAATTGTATCCCTTTGAGCTGATTTTTTATTTTTGGGAATAAAATGAAGTCACACGGTGCTAGATCAGGGCTGTAAGGAGGGTGACCCAGGAGTTTGACTGGCGTGCTGTCCAGGAAGTCCCTCGTTTTGAGTGCGGTGTGCGCAGGTGCATTGTCGTGGTGGAGCAGTAGCCCGTGGAGCCCTGTGTTTGGTCGCTTGTTGCTTATAACAGAGAAAACTTCTGGCAAACATTTGGTAGTATACCATTCGGCATTAATGCTTCTTTGATCCCGTAAGGGAATTGATACCAAGTGGCCAGTCAAATTAAAAAAGCTAGCGATCAAAATCTTACCCCCGCTTCTAGATCGCTTCACTTTGGTAGGCGTTGGCTCATTTTGAAACACCCAAACAGTCGACTGGCGCTTGGTTTCTGGGTCGTATTGATAAATCCAGGACTCATCACCTGTAACGATGTCGTAAACACGCCGAGACGAGCCTGCTTCAAATTTGTTAAGCATATCACGGCACCATTCCACCCGGGCCTGCTTCTGAGCATCGGTGAGGTTGTGCGGCACCCAGCGTGATACTATCCTCCTCACGCGAAGATGGCTGTGTAGAATCTCGTGAACGCTTCCCGATCCAATCTTCAATATGTGTTGAATCTCCTGATATGTAATTCGCCTATTGTCTTGGATTAAATTTTTCACTGCTAGCACGTTTTCTTCGGTAACAGCCGTCAAAGGGCGACCGCTTCTTTCGTCATCCCCCAAAGTTGGTCGACCGCGCTTGAATTCGTTATACCAACGATACACGATTGCCTTGGAAGGGCCTTCATCCATGAATGCCATTTGAAGTCTATCGTACGATTCATCCGGTTTCAGGCGACACTTGAAATCGTATAAAATCATAGCTCTAAAATGTTCCCGGCGCAGATCCATATTTCAGTGAGACACAATACTTTGAATTAACTCGCAAAAAATGTGGAGGGAAATTTTGAAATTGGAACTTACTTATTTTTACTTATAAATAATCATATTTTCGAAAAACATTATAACTGGCCAGTCTCCCATATATAAAAACTTTTTTTCGCAATACTTTCTGAGGGGCCTGGTATTGCATAGGGAAGTAGGTAGTACCACAGTATCCATTTCTGCCGCCAAACAGTGATTGCTATGTTCCGATGCGAAAGGTACGGGTGCCGGAGAAATTACAATCACATAAGACTTTCCATCTTCATGTCTGTTTAGAGAACGCGGCTTGCAATATCATTTAGGTAACAGCCTAGGTGGTACCTCAGGTTATGGGTAAAGATAACCTCTTAACATCAGGTGAGCCTTTTACTCGTTTCGCCATCCTATGACATAAAAGGTAAGTACTGTAATTGTGCCCAAATCCAAACATTCTGACAAACGTGGTGATTTTGTTTGGGGTCCACACAGAAATAGGAGAATTCCATTTCTGTAGGGGTCCACGTTCAGCTTTAGATGTTTACCAAAGTATATAGGATTATGAAGTAGTCCCGGACCGGGAGCTAGAAGACTCCAAGTTCATTTAACAAAGCAATAAGTGCAAAGCTTAGATGCATGTATGGTAGGTATCTAAAAAACAAAAGAAAAATGATGATGATGTAAAATTTCCACAAAAAAATAAAAAAATACAAAGTACAAATCAACATTTACATTTTTGTAACTTTTCCTCAAATGTTCCTAAAACACATTCGATATTTATGTGAAATTCCTACGCATACTATGTTGTCACGAAAAAGTACTATATTATGTGAAAAATATTTACAATCATTGTTTGTCGAAGTCGATACAAGGCAAAAGGCATTGACTTTATTGACTTGAAGAAATATAACGGTGAAACCTTCGTGCTTTCCGTCCAGGTATTTAGGTAATTAGGTATTCCGCGCATGCCCCAGTGGAGACATTGCGAAGATTTACAGTTTGGTAAAGCTCATGACTTCACGAGTAAGCCGAAATGTTATCGCGATGTGATGAATTGTTTTGGTAGTCAGAAAGGCTGATGGTGCTGGATTAGGTTTTGTAAATGGTGATTCAGAACTACACCGGTTCGTGACGACTTTAATAGTTGAACAACATACCGATTTTTCCATTGTGTCGTAGCAAAGTGGACCCATTGTGCGCATGATGGACAAATGCAAAGTTCTATGAGAGATCTATCTATTGAGATGGCCTGTAAAAATTGATAGCAGCTATGTTTTATAATTCGATTCATAATAGTACTATTGACAAAGTACTTAATTTAAATGATTATAGATATTGATGATTTAACTGAATTTTTAATATGTATTTTTAAATGCAATTATAATGAACAATTGTTACGTATTACGATTATTTGTTATGAAATATTTCTTCCACAATAGAATATTTTTTTAAAGAATGTAATATTTCTCCCACAATGTACCTACTCAGTATTGTCAAAAATGAAATGAAATTTATTACTGAATAAATATATTACTGAAACACTTGAAAATTCACACGATTGAGAAAGGAAGTGAAGAAGAAAGTCTATGGTGTCACAAACATATTTTCATACGCAATCCAATTGGTTTTTTTTTTTCAACTTATGTGCGTGTGCACTGTGCAAGTAACTGGAGCATGTAAGGGTGTAAGCCACAGACAAGTAAGCCTCAAGACGCCGCTTAAACAAAATTTTGCATGTGAACGCAGTCGTAAAATGTTGGCGGGGACCGGGGGGCGGACGGTGCGTTATGATTGGTCGGCTCAAAAGTTCGGTGGTGTGATTCCGTATGATTGGTGCCGCTCGCTGACGGACTGACGTCCTGATTGGCGGCGGGGCGTATGATATGCAGTGCTACTGCATATGCGTTGTGACCGGGGGTGCCCGGCTAATCGGCGTTTAGAAGCTTACTGGTCTGTGGTGTAAGCTAAACGAGTTGGCTACTCGCGCGGTCTCACGTCATTACATTCGTAAGGCACAGGGCCCTAATTCTCGCGTTATAGAGATAAATGTCTAATTCGAGGTAATCTCTAATTTTAAATCTCTACGAAAAACACCGGTAATGTCAACTGCTATGAACCACTCTTTGTATTTAGAGCGCTAGACGTAGACATGTCTCTAACGTGACATTCTGAGAATACGAAAATTTCTTTACAATTGACATTCGCCACCTTGTTTCGACATTATTTCGAGTTCGAGATAATGTCTACGACACGAGAATCACCGCCTGGGGTCTACTCGCGTTTGACGATATTCTATTAATCGTATCATTCATGGCACTATTTGCTACTCCAGTCAACCATCGTTCCCATATCGCATGCGATGATCGTGTTTTGACGTTTGTTTCTCTGTTCTCCGGTTAATTTCATACAACTATGAACCGGACTCTATCTATATTGTGCCTTTTTTATGTGCCTATTTTTATTGTTTAGGTATTAGTCGGAACAAAAGTTCGTATTTAGTTTGTCGGTCGTCAAACGCGAGTAGACCTCCTGGTCCCAAACAGTTAATTACTCGAGACGTAGTACGAGTTTGACACTTACGAATCCTTTCATAGTTTTCGTCGACTTTCATTCATAAATCAGTAGTTATTCCTCGTATCCACCAGGGGCGCTACTGATTTATGACTGAAAGTCGTCGAAAACTATGAAAGTATTCGTAAGTGTCAAACTTGTACTAGGCCACGTCGTTTACACGATGCAATAAGCCCGCACAAGTGCCTCAACATACATAAAGAGAACATAAGGTAATACAGTCGATCCCACTAACCGCATAGGTTTAGGCACTGGGTTTAAGTGTATCACTGTTTCGTCATGATATCACTGCAAAGGAAAATTGATAGCATCTAATATATTTTCTTGGATAACAATGTAAAGCTTGGAATTTCCAAGCGCATTGTGACACATTATGTAAGTAACCTTTTCCGGTGTATTGTATGTACAGAGACGTCGATGACGAATTACATTGATTAGGTACGCACGGCTACTAATCAAACTGTATATTTCCAGTATAAGCTGATCTCACATTGTACGGAAAGCCTATACAATGCGAGGTCAGCTTATACTGGAAATTTACAGCTTGATGTGTTGTAGCCGTGTGTCCAATGATAAAGGTTGTTGTAATAAATCGTCTTTCCATCTCACATGAGGTGTTAAAATTACTGAAATTAAACAATGGTGGTAATGATCCTCTAATTACAATTATATCTGTCTTCATCAAACATCATCATCCTCCGAGCCTTTTCCCAATTATATTGGGGTCGGCTTCCAGTCTAGCCAGATGCGGCTGAACATCAGTATTTTACACGGAGCGACTGCCATCAGACCCCCGCAACCCAGTTACTGGGTAATACTGACATTCGGAGGTTAGACCAGTTGTCAGACTTTCAGGCTTCTGACTACCCGTAACGACTGCCATAGATATTCGTATGACAACCGGGACCGACAGCTTAACGTGCTCTCCGAGGCACGAAGGGGTCTCGATGTGTAACGAAACGGTCACCCATCCACAGACTGACCGCGGCAAGTGCAGCTTAATCTGTCTTCATCAATGTGTAGTCGAAATAACGGAAAACTTTTCAAGGGCTTATTGTACCCATCATACAAGAAACCTCGAAAAAGCGTTTTTTTACGTGTTTGACCGTGCTCTATCTTTAAAACAGTATCTAATACAAGCGGCAAGCTTTGTGTGCTTTTAGTGCATGCATACTATATAGCTTATCAAAAAATAATAAAAATAAAGGCAAACATAGACATGTGTGGTGGTACCCGAGTAAGAAAGAGATGCAAATAATCATATATAGGTGGACCTTTAGCTCGTTTCGCCATCCTATACTATAAAAAAATATTTAAAAAAAATATCATACTTCACCAACAGTGCAGCACCGACGTTGATGTCTTTCAAGAAATCAACGAACGATGTATCACGGGGTATCAGGTCGATGGATGGTACGGAACCCTTATTCCGCGAGTCCGATTCGCATTTGGCTGGTTTTATTTCTATTAATTAATAACGTTTTTGTTCATTAGAAAGGTGTTATCCTTGACGTATAGGAAAGCTGGATGTAGTGCGCTTTCCCATTATACAATTAATGAATAATCATAGATAATTTAGAACATATTTACAAGGATATAAATAAATAAATATTTTTGGGACATTTTACGTATCACCATCTAGTCCCAAACTAAGCAGAGCTTGTTCTATGGGTACTAGACAATGGATATAAAACTTATATACATATTTTTGGAAATACATGTTTTAAACACATAAGAAACACCCAGACCAACACAAACACTCATGTTAATCACACAATTATTTGTGTCCTGTGGGAATAGAACCCACGACCTCATGATCAGCAGTCCGATACTCGAACCACTAGACTACAGAGGTCGTCACATAGGTACTTGTAATGAGATAAATATGAGTTAAGTTGTTAGTTGTTGTAGTTCGCTTAAGCTGACCATTAAAACGATGCTAAAAGATGATTCAACAACAGTTTTACTGCGGAAAAATTACCTAAACTAGTTGCATGTCACGTTAGCCTATTAATAGTGACCGCATGACATGGTACGGTTTCCATTGACGCATTGTGTTTACGATACGCGATTAGCATAACTTTAGAGGCATAATGGACGAGAAAAACAGCGAATGTGTCGCGACACTTTCTAGTGAACTGCGATGTTCCGGTCTTGTTTTTTAAACGCTTGTTTGTACAATGGACAAGTGTTTCTGTTGGGTTAATAGGTAGCCTTATTTGTTGTCAACAATTTAGTTTGAACAGAAATATGAATGTATCTAATTGTTATTAGGTTAGCCAAATAATGTACCTAATTGTTATTACGTTAGCCAAAAATTTCTGTCTCGCCATATGGTTAGCAGTTCCTAAAGACTAATATGAATGAAAAAAACTTTTTAACAAAAAATTGAACCGACGAAAACAGAAACTGAAAAGCGAAAAATAACTAATTATGAGTCGGCGCCAAACGAACTTTTAACAAGCAAAGTGCGTGCAAGTTGCAAGAGGCCGAGCGGAGAAAGCATTTTTGGAAAGTTATTGTTTATCGTTGAAAATTTCACGTTGTATTTGATGTGACGTTGTTTTTATTATTTATTTAAAGTAATTTCATGATCTTCGTTGATTGGTTGTTTGGCGCCGACTCATAATTAGTTATTTTTCGCTTTTCAGTTTCTGTTTTCGTCGGTTCAATTTTTTGTTAAAAAGTTTTATTTTTCATTTTTTTGTGGTTAAAATCTAACTCCAGGTCTCCATTATGTCTAGAACTATATTTATGTGTGTCAAGTTTCAACAGAATCGGTAACAGGTAAGAATTCAGTGGGTGAACAAACACTCATCCCCTGTTTTACTACCCTTAGGGGTGGATTTTGATTTTGAAATTTAAATGGGACCAACTTCGAGATATACCCTATCCATTAAAAAAAGAATCATCAAAATCGGACCACTCTGTAAAAAGTTATGCGTGGTCATACATAAAAAAAAAAAAAAAAAAAAAAAAAAAAAAAAAAAAATATACGCGTCGAATTGAGAACCTCCTCCTTTTTTTCGTCGGTTAAAAATAAGATTTAAGATAATTATCTGGTTCAAAAACAGCCGATAAACTAAAATTGTAGTACCAGGCCCCTCAGAAAGTATTGCGAAAAAAAGTTTTTATATATGGGAGACTGGCCAGTTATAATGTTTTTCGAAAATATGATTATTTATAAGTAAAAATAAGTAAGTTCCAATTTCAAAATTTCCCTCCACATTTTTTGCGAGTTAATTCAAAGTATTGTGTCTCACTGAAATATGGATCTGCGCCGGGAACATTTTAGAGCTATGATTTTATACGATTTCAAGTGTCGCCTGAAACCGGATGAATCGTACGATAGACTTCAAATGGCATTCATGGATGAAGGCCCTTCCAAGGCAACCGTGTATCGTTGGTATAACGAATTCAAGCGCGGTCGACCAACTTTGGGGGATGACAAAAGAAGCGGTCGCCCTTTGACGGCTGTTACCGAAGAAAACGTGCTAGCAGTGAAAAATTTAATCCAAGACAATAGGCGAATTACATATCAGGAGATTCAACACATATTGAAGATTGGATCGGGAAGCGTTCACGAGATTCTACACAGCCATCTTCGCGTGAGGAGGATAGTATCACGCTGGGTGCCGCACAACCTCACTGATGCTCAGAAGCAGGCCCGGGTGGAATGGTGCCGTGATATGCTTAACAAATTTGAAGCAGGCTCGTCTCGGCGTGTTTACGACATCGTTACAGGTGATGAGTCCTGGATTTATCAATACGACCCAGAAACCAAGCGCCAGTCGACTGTTTGGGTGTTTCAAAATGAGCCAACGCCTACCAAAGTGAAGCGATCTAGAAGCGGGGGTAAGATTTTGATCGCTAGCTTTTTTAATTTGACTGGCCACTTGGTATCAATTCCCTTACGGGATCAAAGAAGCATTAATGCCGAATGGTATACTACCAAATGTTTGCCAGAAGTTTTCTCTGTTATAAGCAACAAGCGACCAAACACAGGGCTCCGCGGGCTACTGCTCCACCACGACAATGCACCTGCGCACACCGCACTCAAAACGAGGGACTTCCTGGACAGCACGCCAGTCAAACTCCTGGGTCACCCTCCTTACAGCCCTGATCTAGCACCGTGTGACTTCTTTTTATTCCCAAAAATAAAAAATCAGCTCAAAGGGATACAATTTTCGTCGCCGGAAGATGCGCTGGCTGCGTTCGAGCAGGCTGTAAACGAGGGGTCTGCGGCGGACTGGAAAAAGTGTTTTGAAAACTGGTTTAGGCGCATGAATCTTTGTATAGAGGCTGGTGGAAAGTACTTTGAAAAGATTTGATAAAAATATATGTACAGTCAACAAATCGGAATCATGACCCACTCAGCTGATAATTCGTTAGAAATCGTCAAAACAGTAAGGTTTTCTTCTATGCTGCACTTAGGACATTTTGAATATTACAGAAACTGCATTAAAACGGGTCCGAGGTCTGTGCCATTTTGAGCTTTGTTATCAATGCAATAAATTTATAATTGGATTGGAAATTATGTTTTTGATAAAGCAGGAATTATGTTTTGAATTTCGAATTAGCTGTCGTTTCACGTGGTTTTCCTACAAACAACTATATTTTTTAAGAAACCTATACTAACTTTTTCGATTACAGACCATTAATAAAATAAAAATAAAAATTAAGAAATAATAAAATGTCAAGTATGAAAAGGTGTCAAACAATACTCTTAACGGCTAAGTATGTGGAACCTCGGACGAATAAAAAAGGCAGACGGAATCTCGCCATTCAATAAGTGAAGCATCCATCGCAAGCCGGCTCGCTTAAAAGAATGGGCCGGCACGCACACATTCACATCCATACTATGCCAAAAAGCCGCGATTACGCAAAAAATCTAGTGTTACGGTAGTCATTGTTGTAGCGTCATAAATAAAATAACAGTATAAATCTGGTGTGTTAAAATGCTTTCGAAATTATAGTGGGTTCAAGAAAAAATGAAGTGCTTCAGTCTTTGTTTAGCGAGATTCCGTCCGCCTTTTTTATTCGTCCGAGTGTGGAACATACATTTAATTTATAATATCCTCTGTACCATATTTCACGCAATAAATGATAAATAAATAAATAACAATATTTAGAGTTAAACGTCAAGAATAAAATTTAGAAAAATAATTTTATTGGTAAACTAGCTGTAACTCTGTAACTGTCAATAGCTAACAAAATTGATAACAAGTCAGTTGCCAGGGAAATATCTGTTTAAGCGAAATTCAACCCAATTGTATTAGAATGTCTGTAGGATATTAAGCTTATCGTGGGTCATGATTCCGATTTGTTGACTGTACGTATAGAACAATTTTTTTTAGTTTCGCAAAACTTTCTGAGTGTCCCACGTATAGTCACAGAGTACCAACATTTTCAATAAATTTCCTTGTGTGACAGCCCTACAAGAATAAGTTAATATAATCGACTCTCCTAGGGAGCTGTTCCTCTGTACTATACTCTGTGGTATAGTCAAGCGCATATCGATGATAAAAGACCAGTATAAGCAGAGCCTCTCTTGTATGAAACTTACATACTAAGCCAGCTCCGCATATAATGGTTTTGTTACAACTGATCTGCGGTGCATCAACTCAGCCTATCGCAGTCCACTGCTGGACATAGGCCCCTCCCAAGTTGCGCCACAACACTCGGTCCTCTGCCTTCCGCATCCAGTCCCCCCCAGCCACGTTCTTCAGGTCGTCAGTCCACCTGGCGGGGAGGCGCCCTACGCTGCGTTTGCCGATTCGTGGTCTCCACTCAAGGACTCTCTGCTCCAGCGGCCATCGATCCTTCGACAGACATATATGCACAGATATGCGGTTGAGTGTACAATAGTGTACATATTTCGAGTAAACGTTTGTTTAGACAGATAATTAATTTTAGTGATCCCCAGCCTTAAATAGTCTTAAGTGCAGCGAAAAAGCGTGTTGGTGATCAGCAGTATTTGTTCAAGCATCGTAAGTATGAAAACGTATCTATAGGTCAACGAAGGTTAGAGTCCGAAAACATTTTAGGATTTTAGGATATTCAAAATATAAGTGCCGAATAACTTTATACATTTGTAACTAAATACTTATAGGAAATGATTTGTCAATGGACTTGCTCGCTTTCTTTAGCTTCCGTAGTTACACACTTATCTCAATTAAAGTCATTCTGTAATTAAGATTACATGTTGATAAATTAGAAGTGTCCTTTAGGTATTAACTTAGTTTATTTAAGTCATGTTTCCTGGCTAGTTTATTTGATAAAGTTGTAACCATATTAACGGAAGCCAGTCTTGTAATATACTGGAAAAATACGGTTTTGAAAACAAATTTTGTATCTTCACTTCAAATATTGCAAAACGAACTGAAAAATACAAGAAGAGCAACTGATCTAACTGAATCCGATAGAACTGTCTCATCTGTTTTAAGCTCTAGTTACACATTCTGAAGACAAAATCCAGTATGTTTGATCAGCCGTACCCTTACTTGGCATTGCAAACTGAATAAACACCTTCACAATGGGCCTTAGTGATACCACCGTTGGCAGGTTTTGGCGCGAAAAGGATGAGACACCCATTCATATCTTATGCGAATTTGATGCAGTGCACCACACTTAGACATAAGAAGCCAGCATCTTGGAGGCCACGTCATCTCAACGCAGGAGATCAAATCCTCCTTCACCAAGGTCATACTCAACTTCATGATTGACTTGCAGGTTGGAGAAGCGCTTTGATACTGCAAGAATAGTCACAATAGATCTTATCAGCTTATGGCATTCAAGACCGTTACCTCTATCCTCAAAACATCAATGATTAGCCGTATATTTTCTTTTATTGCACTATACTTTACAAGCTGTACATAAAACGGAAGCATCATAAACTAGCAACGCTTAACAGAACATCGTAACCCTATAAAGCATCTTAACGGAAGCTTAAACACCTGATCATTAATAGAAAGCCAATTGTCTGCACGTTTAAGCCGCCTAATGGCACATAAGTTACAGTCGCTTCCTAAACGCGGCACACCAGTTCACGGCGGTTCAATGCCACGCCGCGGCACTTAGGCCTGCGCCGATAATGTAATTAAAGCGAGGCACGTCCGAGGCTTTCCACTGCCACGGTAAGGGTTAAGGTGGAGGAGGTGAGCGAACTTGCTACAACGCACGATTTTTTACAGGAGTATACCTTAATTTAAATTATCCTCCGAGCCTTTTCCCAATTATATTGGGGTCGGCTTCCAGTCTAGCCAGATGCGGCTGAACATCAGTATTTTACACGGAGTGACTGCCATCAGACCCCCGCAACCCAGTTACTGGGTAATATTGACATTTGGAGGTTAGACCAGTTGTCAGACTTTCAGGCTTCTGACGACCCGTAACGACTGCCATAGATATTCGTATGACAACCGGGACCGACAGCTTAACGTGCTCTTCGAGGCACGGAGGGGTCTCGATGTGTAACGAAACGGTCACCCATCCACAGACTGACCGCGGCAAGTGCAGCTTAACCTTGCAGATCGTACAATCCGCGCAGTCGTTGCATCGCTACGAGCCCCTTATACCTTAATTTAAATCTAAACCAAAAATGGTTTCTGCCGTTTTTTTAATGAACGATGAAAATTATACTTTTGAGGATGTTGTGTTGCGATCAACGTGAAGGAATAGGGGGAGCATGAGTTCATTTGACGCTTTTAATTACGCTACTACTTAATATTATAAATGCGAAAGTATGGATGTTTGTTTGTTTTAATCACGCCGAAACAGCTTCACAAATTTGGATAAAATTTGGCACACAGACCGTTGCCCTAATCCTTGATTGACCTATACGATACTTTTTATCAACATACTCAACGAAGCCGCGGGCAGGAGATTCGGCTAATTTTCCACAAATATGATGCCAACATCGAATATTAATCCTTCTGCAAGTGGTTCTTCACAATTTTAATTGATTGTTTGTGTTTGTGTGGTGCCTGACAAAAAGAATAGCCCATCTCTTCTCGTGGGTGGCGTAAAAGGCGACTCGAGGATGGGCAGCGGCGTTCTTTGAGTATTTATTCAACCAACCACGATCGCCAACCCGCCTGCCAAGCGTGGCGATTATGGCATATCCTCCCCTTTTGGTGGAGGCCAATGTCCAGTAGTGGACGTCTTTGAAATGATGATGAATAATATTTGCATACGTTATATACCAATGGCAAAAGGTCCATGTAACAATATTCCCACCGGCTTCTCTCAACGACATTTCTATGCTAATTTATTGTTTTAAAGTACAAAAAATTATGTAAAATTAAATTAAAAGTTGTTAAATTGTTTTTTTATTTTATTAAAGTGCGATCTTAGCTTTTTTAGGATTTTTAAGTACCTACGGCTTCCCTTCTGAAAATATTCACCCTTCGCCACTGTTACTTAAACACATTTTGCAATCGCTGACGCTTATAACTTGACACATCCACGTGGGTTCAAACGCTTCGCGCTCTATCCGAACGGAGCGTATCATGGGCTCATGGTGACTGTAATAGCTCCTAATAGGGATGTCACTTTCGCTGTTAATCGTGCTGTGTGCCAACCGATAGACTTTCGACTGATTGTTGTAATCGAATGGGATCTCATTACGTCTTTGATATTATGATCGTGCTTTGTAATGGGATTCGTATACCCTGTGATAGGAATATAGTCCGATAGGCAAGCGACAGAGAACTATTAACCCATTGAAATAAATACCTGTTGAAAATACCTATATGTTATAACAGTAAAGTAGCATAGTGCGCGGGGAGCGAGACGTATTTTTTTTTTCGAAGAGTGTATAATCCACTGGTCTCGAACGTCAAAATGCAAAATCGGTAGAGCTGCCCCCATTAATCGGTATACATATCGATCGATGTATTAACCATATTTCCTAGTCGTTCCGGATCACATACAACGTGTTTTTGAAATAATTAAAAACATCTTAAGGGGTCATTGTACTCATCAGTATAAACAATTTTCACTATGGAACCAACCCTAAAATCTATAAAACACAATCAGGTGCTGCCTACATTTGTGTGACAATAAATCAGCAAAACGTAGGGAGCACGAGTTTTTTTTTGCGATTTCAGGGTTGGTTCCATAGTAAGAGTTTTTCATACTGATTAGTACAATTACCCTTTAAGAGGTTTTCAGTTATTTCAATAACACGTTGTATTGGAACTTTCTGCTAACAGCGAACTGAATAGAATCCCATCATTTCAAATCTCTTTCTCTCTCTCTCTAGCCTAAGTCCTTCAGACTCCTTCATAGCGGTAGGCTCAGCTTTCCTATCTTGTCTCGCAATATTCCACAACGATATTAAGAAAAGTGTCCTTGCGTGAGACTCGCAGGAGAACGAAAGTAACCGACATAGCCCGAAGAAAAACCAAACTTAAGTGGCAGTGGACGGAGCACATACCTCGCAGAACGGATGGCTGATAGGGCAGTAAAGTTCTGGGTGACCGCATACTGGAAGGCGCAGCATGGGTAGGCCCCCCACAAGGTGGACCGACGACCTGGTGAAGGAAAGCGCAGGACCGGTCGTTGTAGCCATACTTGGGGGAGGCCTATGTCCAGCGGTGGACGTCTTTCAGCTGAACGATGATGATGATTAAGAAAAAAAAAACGGACGAAAAAAATCGTGACTTAAAACAGATAAAATACCAGCTTTATAATTTTCCCGACAGGCCTCAAAGCACAGCGCTTAAAAAATGTTAGATATCGTCAACAGAGCATGGATGTCAAGGCTCAAGGCAAACAAACGAGGCTCTATCTAGTGCACTATCTGCCAGTACTATCAGCCAGTGAACACGGAGAGATGCGAGATTGGAGCATTTTTGTGGATGTGCATCAGTGTGAACCATCGCGGCATCGCTTTGTATGGTGTTAGTCATGTTTGTTACGGTCTCTTGGCATATAGATCCCCATATGCCAAGAGATATCCATCTATCGTCTGCCTTGCAAGGCCCTTGAGTTGAGGTGATGTCCCAAGTGTGCCCGAACATCGCCGAAAGAGAGTAGTAGTCAAGGAGGAAGAGGAAGGCCCCGAAGTGGGTCGCGCTGGATGGGTCACCAATGCCATGCATTGCAGTCTTACGGCCAAAATTAATATCCAATCTATCCACGATTTACCCTACTGGAGATAGAAATTTGACATATTTTGAATGGAGCTTATGTTAGTTATTTATAGTTAGATATTTATTTGTTAAACTTGAACTAGATTACATGGAAGGATTTTAGCACAGGCTTACAATTTAAGTACTTATTTAATCTAGTTAAAGGGTAGAGTACTGTTCTCCTAGATAGGCAACAAAGTAACCTGTGTTTAGAGAGACAGTTCCGACAGTTCAGTTATGTAATTTTGGACATTAGTGGCTCATCCACCCAAGGCGAGAGTAGGCACATGGCTGAGTTTTTAGTGGGTGCGAGTCCCACATACCCACACCGTCTCCCCAGGTGGTGTGATATGCGAAAAGCATTTTCTCCGCCTCAAAAAAAATGGGTATATCGAGTGACCTTAAACTTACTCTATAGACCTGCCTCAACTAGATGTTTTTTTTTTCAAGATCAAGTTACCGATCCATAACCTAATTTAGTTGTGATACAAGATGGTCGGCCTATTACCGAGTACCAATAATATTCTATTATATTATTATTATTTACTGGCGAAATGTGGGTGTACTATTACACCTCTGCCTACCCCTTCGGGGAAATACAGGCGTGATGTTATGTTATGTTATGTTATTATTATTATTTGGTCGTTGTGGCGATGCCTTGGGAAGGCCTATGTCCAGCCGTGGACGTCTTTTGGCTGAAATGATGATGATGAATAAATAATATTCTATAATGACCATTTTATTGTTATGGATGTGACAAGAAGCTGTCAATATGCTTTCTTCAAGTCTCTTGGTAGGAGATAGCGAATTGGTTGGCCTTGGTACACAAAAAAAAAATTGCACACAAATGTGTCACCTTTTACCATTTTTTAAAACAAAATGTAAGTATGTATATTTGTATGCTTATTAGGATGTAGGTAGGACTCATGGACCCACCGGAGGTAAATAGTGAAATAAACTTAACAATAACGGGATATTTTGAATAAATGTTACGTTATTATACCTACTTATGCATGATTTAATCTCTTTCATGAACAAAACTAAAAGCCTTCCTGTTAGAAAAATGTTTGTATTCAGTGTCCGATTTTATGTCAAATGATACTAAATAGTAATATGATACCTACAAGTAATAATTTATGTTCGACATAATTTAGAATTCAATTAACTATTTATATTATATTATGTTATGTGATATTCATTATATATATTTATATTAAGTGACATTCAAACACAATGTGAATTGTTTATGAATAAATAAATAAAATAAATCAATCAAATAATTAGGTATACTAACAATTATAACAATTGATTTATAATAACTCTATCCAACCTAGAACTTGTTAATAAATCACTTGTTAATAATAGCTTCTTAGGTTTTCGCGATCACTACACATTATAATAAAACAAAGTTTAACCGGATTAAATCGCGTATATTATTTAAATTGGTTTCCCTGACGTTTCGAAAGCTTTGCAGCATTTCGTGGTCGCAGGTAGACTAAGATGACAATCGTCTTTACAGATATTTCTAAAAAAATATTTTAATCTACCGTACAATATTTATTAATTAAAATCGTTTCGATGCACGCACTCACAATATCATTATCTTTTACAGTGTTGCGTGCTGTTTGGGACTTGATTATTTTTAGTACTGGGTTCCAAACAGGTGGTAGCTGCCAACCATCTTCTCTATTAAAATTAGGATGTTTTTTCCCTCGACAAACCCAACCATTTTCTTCGATTTGATAAACCACAAGTTCTGGCGAAGGAAAACCGATATGTACCTAGAATGCTCCGTGAGGCTATTGAAATTAAAAAACATCCTAATTTTAATAGAAACCATTTTAAATAATATAGGTACGCGATTTAATCCGGTTAAACTTTGTTTTATCACTTGTTAATGTTATAAATAGGGTTGCCGTAATTTCCTGGAACTGTTAAGGAACGTTTATGTGCTAAATAAATAAAAACATGAAAAAGTGGGAAGGCTATAGATTATTCTCTTAATATAATCAATAAAGTTTGTCATCATTGATTGATACTCAAATCAAATTAAATGAATTAGGTACGCAAAAATAAGATACAGAAGGGGATTATCTTTTTTCGTCCAGTCGTGTATTTTTCAAGTCGATTTTACTTTCTTCGACCGGCCTCGCGCCTTTACGCGTATTCTAAAACAAACAGGACAAAAACGGGGCAGATTGCAATACATAAAAGACATAATAAACAAATACATAATAAAATAGCAGTGATAGCCTAGTGGATAGTGGAGTGAGTTCGATCCCGGATTTATATTCGATTATCACTTGCTTTAACGGTGAAGGAAAACATCGTGAGGAAACCTGCACACCTGAGAGTGATCCATACAGTTCTCAATGGTGTTTGTAGTCCGCCAACCCACACTAGGCCAGCGTGGTGAACTAAGGCCTTAGCCTTCTCGTACTGAGAAGAGGCCCGTGCCCAGCAGTGCGACAGTAATGGGCTGGTTATGTATAATAAAATACGATAAAAGTCCTGTATTTACAGGACGTATGGCAACCTTTAGATATGTCTAATGCATCACAAGCAAAGACTTTGTATATACTGACGTAGTATAATAACTCTATGATCACAAGACGTCACGAAATATAATTAATTCTCATAATTATTATAATTCGGTACGATCCTAACGTTTCATGATTTACTACCTATTACGTATTCAGGTTAACAATAGCACAATAGATGGATAACTGTCGGGTCGATTGCTTAGTAAATTTAGCAATTACTTGAGCGAAATCGACCGAATAATTTGTGGGCTAATACTTGGAAATTTAAATAGATGACCTAGGTTTAGTAAGATAATTTCATCACTATTGTTTTCAGTAAGTAGGAACACAAGTACCGTTGGTATTTTATTTGAAAGAAAATTACAGCATTGTCTAAGGCGTACAGAATATAGTACAGCTGAGAGCAAACTGATGAGCATCGAGTCGCTGATGAAATCACAGAATGGTGAAAGAAAAGAAAACAAAGGGTTTCTTTATAGATTTGCAGTATCTTTGTACTTGTATTTTCATAAAATAGTTATTTTTTTCAGTAACATTTTTTTTCATAGTATAGATGGCGAAACGAGCTAAAGGCCCACCTGATGTTAAGCGGTTACCTTTGCCCATAACAGCTGCAATACCACCTGGGCTGTTGCCTAAATGGTACCGCAAGTCGGTTCGCCAAACTGAGACATGAAGATGGAAAGTCTCATGTGATTGTAATTTCACCGGCACCCGTGCCCTTCAGACCGAAATACAGCAAAAATATAATATTTGTATGCATAAATTGTTAAATAAAAGTTAAACTCTGAAAGTCTGCACTGAAAGATAGTTTTATTATTATTTTCTTTCACCTTCGATTGGATGAATTTATCATTTGTTTTTTCATAAAATTATTATTGGATGTATTTATTAGTTTCAAGTTTAAAAATAAATGTCAGTAATTATTGTAATGATAGTTTGTTATAAATAATAAGCGCGATTTTATGAATGAAATAGTACAAACTACGAGTATCATTATTGCGTGTCTCATCACTATTTATCATTCTGTTTAATATGTAGGAGGCAATTGAGGTAAATGTTACAATATTCTGCGTGTGAGTGATGCATTAGCCACGAGCCACACATTATTTCTGTACGTGCCTTAAAACTATGCATGTAGTCATTGTTTTTCGAAAAAAAGTTAGTTTTAAGGCACATATTTTGGAAATGCCACAAGGAAAACCTGCGAATGAAATCGTCGGCATTCTTCTTCTTCGTCGTGTCGACATGAGCTACATAATAATAATAGCTCATGTCGTGGGGAAAAGATTAGCCAGTCAGCAGGTATATAATATATAAGAATACCCATCAACTTTATCCTTAAAATGTATGAAACGTTATTTCGGGGAAGTCTGCAACGAAGGCTTAGGCTAGTGTTCATCAACGATAACTGTCTGGTTTAACAACTGTTTACCTAAAATAGTAGGTAAATTTTACGAGTAAATGGTTGAATAATCAGATAATTTACTTTTTTTTCAATTTTAAGGGTTTTGTACCTGAAGGGTGCCAAACGGGACCCTATTACTCTCGCTACTCTGTCCGTCCGTCCGTCTGTCTGTCACAAGGCTGTATCTTTTGAACGGTAATAGGTAGTCGGTTGTTTTTTTTTCAGAATTTGTGTTTCTATGACGACAAATACTAAAAATTAAATAGTCTAAAACTAAAGGGGGT
This sequence comes from Asteroscopus sphinx, assembly GCA_949699075.1. Lineage (NCBI taxonomy): Eukaryota > Metazoa > Arthropoda > Insecta > Lepidoptera > Noctuidae > Asteroscopus > Asteroscopus sphinx. Next base: position 1,966,491 of record OX453007.1, read on the forward strand.
CATACAAGAAACCTCGAAAAACATGAATTTTTTTCAACGTTTTTGTTCCTGCTCTATCTTCAAAACTGGAATACATACCAGCGTCGAACTTGGTCTGATTATAGTGCATACTATGTAGTTTAGCAATAAATACTTAAAAATAGGGCAAACGTTGACATATGTGGTGGTACTTAGGTAAGAAAGAGATGCAAAAAATTAATATTTCGCGCACGGTGCGTTAATGTCTTTTGATGAACTCTCGTAAATTAAATTAGTTTCTATGGGGTATCAGGTCGATGGGTGGTACCCTTATTGCGCGAGTCTGACTCACACTTGACGGTTTTTTAAATCAACATTGGTGAACACAGGTTAAAATTGATTGAAGACCCAAGTTAGCTACCCTTTATCTTAAGATCTTTTAATAAATTATAAATAAAAAATTCGTCACACACTGGAATTAATCATTCCCATTAAGTCGCCGCATGATTTCCATCAAAACAATATGTTGTTAATATCATCTCCCAAATACGGAAGTGTCTGCCATATCACAACAAAGGGTATAATTATTTTAAATTCCAATAACTTTGTAATGATATGCAAAGTGAGGCTTTCTTTGTCGTGTGAGTGATCACCAGTTATGAGCAGGAAGGGCAGGAGTATATTGTGCGCGTACGCGATCGACGCTTTGTTTCAAGTAATTGAATGTTAATTATGCAATTTATTTGCGTTGAAAATGGATTTTCTATCAACGTGCGAAGACGCATTCGTGTAGGGAATATCTTAGTTATTGTTAGTGATCGTTAGAAGGAAATGATTGTCAACTTATGGTGGCAATATAATAAGCTACATTACTGCATATGGCACAAGTGTAGGTTATAAAAGGGTGACTAGTATAGAACTATTCTTTATTCTATTTTAAATGAGAGCTTTGAGAAGTATATGTGGTGTAACTCTGAGAGATACAGTGAGGAATAGCGTGAGCGTTGTGGAGTGACAGAAGATGTATTGACGAAGATTGAGAAAGGCATGTTAAGATGGTTTGGACATATAGAGAGGATGACGATAAGAGATTGACGAAATGAGTATACGAAACGAGAGTGGATGGGAAAATTGGAGGGGGCTACCTAGACGAACGTACCGAAACCAAATCGCGGACGTTCTTAAAAAAGTCCAAGATGAAACATAGAAAGACCTTAAGAGATGGAGAAAGCAGCCGGGAGTCTTCTTCTAATCGTGTCGACATGAGCTACATAATGATAATAGCTCATGCCATGGAGTAAAGATTAGCCAGTCAGTAGGTTGACGACAGGGCTGACTACCCAGGGTGCGTCGGACGATTAATTGAATATCGTCTCTCGTGGAGGCTCTTTTAATGCACCCCAGCCGAGTTATAGGTACAAGGTAATTGAAAAAAATACAAAAATCAGTCCAATCCATCCAGCAAAGGGTTAATAAGGGAAGGGTAATCAGTGCTCGAAATTCTGCACAACTTTGGCTGTGGAACCAACTCTGACATCGTGAAAAAAAACCATCTGTTCCATATATAAGTGGATACTTAAGTCGACCAAATGTTTGGAATAGCAGATTTTTTTTCAGAATTTCAGATTTTTTCCCATAGTATAAGTTGTGCAGAATGACGAGCAGATAGTGTTTTTGATATATTTTCAATTATATTGCAAAAAGCGTAGATCATAGTTTAGTTACGCTATATGGGACTCTTCAATCTGAGAGAGAACCTAACAGAAGGATTGGGCTGGGCAGCATTTGGCAAACTTCGCCGAGTCTTCTCATCGCCTACACGCGATGAGAAGAGGCGAAGTCTCGCAAAGTTTGAAGACAAAGGTCTTCATCAACCAGTGCGTCCTGCCTGTCATAACTTACGGTGCCTATACACGGACACTGACAGTTGGGCTAGTCCACTAATTCAAAGTCACTCAGCGAGCTATGCTTGGAATTTCTTTGAAGGATAAAATACGTAACGAGATTATCCAGAGCAGAACCGGAGTGAACGACATAGCTTGTAGGATCAGTAAGTTGAAGTGGCAGTGGGCTGGCCATATCTGTCGAAGGACCGATGGCCGCTGGAGCAGACAAGTCCTTGAGTGAAGACCGCGAATCAGCATGGGGGCCAGGTGGACCGATGACCTGAAGAAGTTGGCTGGGACTGGTTGCGGAAGGCAGAGGACCGAGTGTTGTAGCGCAAGTTGGGAGAGGCATAGGCCTCTGCCAACTCTACTGCTGGACCTATGTCCAGCAGTGACTGCGATAGGCTGAGTTGATATAGGAGACCTATCCAGACAAATCGACCTGTGAGGCAATTGTGTAATGCATTGACTTTGACATTAGCTTTCATTTTGAAATTAAAGCAATATTCATTGCGTGGTAACGTAGTTGCCGATAACACGGATTGTCAAAACATACGGAGCAATGAACATTGAAATCCAGATGATTGCGATCGCGAGTCAGTTACGCAATTAGGCAGCTGATTGTCATTGAAATGTCAAGTCCGTTGTTTTAAAGCATTTCCCGATTCACACTACAACACTACTATATCTACATTTTATGTTCATACCTGATGAGTAGCGGTTAGCGGTGTTTCCAACGAACCTCGGTAAGGGACTGTCTTCGCAAACCGCGAGGTATTCCCGACTTTGAACAATAAAACAAAGCGCGCTTTTCTTTTGTTCCGACCGTCCTTCATTATTTCCATATGAATGGTGATCTAACACAGGAAGCTGCATGCATGGGGTGCATTAAAAGAGCCTCCACGACTGACGATATTTAATTGATCGTCCGGCGCACCCTGGGCAGTCAGCCCCGCTATCAACCCGCTGACTGGCTAATATTTTCCCCACGACATGAGCTATTATCATTATGTAGCTCATGTCGACACGAAGAAGAGAAGACAGGAAGCTGATAGGAAATTAATAATGGATGATGGCACCACAACGGCCTTCTGAGTAAAACTAGGTTTTTAGTAAAATAATTTTAGCATTTGTAAAACAATGCAACAGCAGCTGTGACAGTAATAAGCTGATTATGTTACATTAATAGAATAAATGTTCAGTGTGGTGCCGGACACAAGGAATATCAAAACGGTATTACATACCAACGTCAAACTTGGTCTGATTATAGTGCATACTATGTAGTTTAGCAACAAATACTAAAAACAGGGCAAACATAGACATATGTCGTGGTACCTACGTAAGAAAGAGATGCAAAAATTCACATTTCGCGTTCGATAGTTGATGTCTTTTGATAAACTCTCGTAAATTAAATCAGTTTCTATGAGGTATCAGGTCGATGTGTGGTACGGAACCCTTACTGCGTGAGTTCGACTCACACTTGGCCGGTTTTTGCTTTATTTGTTTTTATTAATTGGTGTAAGTATGTAACTACAATAAATAATAGTGTTATGTTATATTAATAATAACCAAAATTACATCTATACCATATTTTACTATGACAATGGATAATGATAATATGCTGTCAATGAAGCGTCTGCTTCACGGTGACAAACCAGCCTCCCCACCAAGGTGACCTTGCTGGTTTCCAACCATGTAGACAGTGGTTTGTCACCAAATTTTGTTTGACGACTGCTGTCAGCGACCAACTTCCCACCAACTAACAATATTGTTTTGTCCTTTTTCAGTTTAATCGATCTCATTTCTACAAACAGCGGTCAATGGTATATAATAAACTAGCCTATGCCCGCGACTTCGCCCGCGTGAATGTCGTTTATCGCGTCTCCCTCGGGAATTGTTCATCTTCCCATAAAAAATTGTCTATATGTTAATCCGGATTATGTTCTATATGTTTGCTAAATTTCATTAAAATCGGTCCGGCCGTTCTTGAGTTATAAATGATGTAACTAACCCGACTTTGTTTTATACAACGTGTCCCAGAAATCAACGTCAAGCCGAAAACGGGCAATAGGCCAAGTCGTGACAGTCATTAGAAAAATATAAAAAAAAATCTTGGTCATGTACTTTTCAAATTTTATGGATTTAAAAATAAATCTCAAAAAGTGACACCCTGTGATGATTTTTCAAGTCCTGTGGCTACAAATATTAACTTTCCGTCAGTTTTTTTTCTGTGACGTATCCATGAATAATCCTTCTGTAAATTACAGTTAAAAGTTAAAACATACCTACCTCATTTTTAAATAAAATGTTAGATTTTTGCCCAACATTGAATTCAAAATTATTACATCACCCAACTTTAACCGCGTGTAGTGTAAAAAAAAAGTACTACACTATTTTGGCAAGTAACTTTAAAAGATGGCGCGTTTAGTCTGGATTCCAAAATGGTATGCCACTTACTAATTGCTACTTCTTAATTGAGGAAAAAAAAAAATGGTAATTTTAGGTAAGTTTGAAATAAAATTCAGTTGTTGGATTTCTTTAGTCATAATTTTTATTAAATCAGATTTACCGAGTTTATATTAAATTTTCGAACTGTTTGTCTTCAGCTGCACATTTGGATATCTCTTACGATACATTCTTGCTGCAGCATTGGCGTTGCATAAGCATTCTCCATAAATAAGATGCATGTTGGCGTATTCCTGTGCGGTGTATCGAGATGGCATGATAACAAACTACACAAAATACGGGATTACGATTAAAACAAGTCCGGGGTCGTCAGAAACAGTGCAGATAAATCAAAATCACAATGCGAATGAAGTCCAATAAACAAAGCCACAGTTGTAAGTATGAAGTCACTACAAATACAAAAGGATGCTTAGAAAACGAAAGAGCGTAACGTGCTGCAGTATTGCACAATTTACCTAACGCATCCCTGTTTCGCCAGAGTGGCGTCTCTATCTGTTTCACTCACACAGACGAAATTATGTGTCAATCCGTCTCGCTCTTAGATAAAAGTAGCGTCACTATCTATCTCGTAAGAGATACCCAAATGCTGAGCGTTATCCCGATCATCTAGTATTTATTAATGTGCAACTGAAGGCAAACAGTTCGAACATTTAATATAAACTCGGTAAATCTGATTTAATAAAAATTATAACTAAAGAAATCCAACAACTGAATTTTATTTCAAACGCACCTAAAACTAACAAATATTTTTTTTTCCTCAATTAAGAAATAGCAATTAGTAAGTGGCATACCATTTTGGAATCCAGACTAAACGCGCCATCTTTTAAAGTTACTTGCCAAAATAGTGTAGTACTTTTTTTTTACACTACACGCGGTTAAAGTTGGGTGATGTAATAATTTTGAATTCAATGTTGGGCAAAAATCTAACATTTTATTTAAAAATGAGGTAGTTATGTTTTAACTTTTAACTGTAATTTACAGAAGGGTTATTCATGGTTACGTCACAGAAAAAAAACTGACGGAAAGTTAATATTTGTAGCCACAGGACTTGAAAAATCATCACAGGGTGTCACTTTTCGAGTTTTTTTTTTGAATCCATAAAATTTGAAAAGTACATGACCAAATTTTTTTTTTATATTTTTCTAATGACTGTCACGACTTGGCCTATTGCCCGTTTTCGGCTTGACGTTGATTTCTGGGACACGTTGTATATTAAGATTAGCAGCGCTCGAAACTAAGAACCGATCACCGTGTCTTTGCCTACCTTGATGTTGGCAAAATCATCGAAAAACGATGGAGCTATAACTATAAAAAATTGAATTGAAGGTTGCTTAGTTTAGTTTGGTAAGGCTGGTTGTTCACCAAGTAGCACACGCTTTGCTTGGAGAATTTTCAATTTAGCATTATAAAAACTATAAATAGATAACCCTACAAAGGTAATGAGTTCAAAAGCTCAATGGACGTCATTTGAAACGGAAAGTCCGGTGTTTTTACCTGCTTTGTTCTATATTAAGATGTAGCAATATACATTTCATGTTATACAGCCGATAAAAAATCGGTTAAATTTTCCCAGCACGCGTTTCTCTGTTGTACAGATCCGCTTCTTATTATTGAATTGAAACAAACAAGATGATCATATTAAATAAAAATAAACGGCATTTAAAAATGTGAATATTGTACAAGTTTACGTATTCAATGTGGTTTATAATACCTATTACTATGAAATCCTTATAAACTCAACGAACTTCCAATACCTACCTACTAAAATTAAGCGATCATGATTTTCACAGAGGTGGGGGCGAAAACAAAAAATGCCATGTTTATAGCTAAGCTTAACTTATTAGGCTTTTAGGGAAAATCAAGCCCTTTAACATCTGCCACGATTTTTTATCACTTTTAAGATTTTCCAACGCTTGAGGTTTAGGGCCGAGCGAGTGTCCCAGTTTGTCCCCTCTTAAATACAGGGCTGCGTAAATAAATTCCTAATTTCAGACGTCACATCATCACCTCAGCCGAAAGACGTCCACTGCTGGACATAGGCCTCCCCCAAGCATCGCCACAACGACCGGTCCTGTGCCTTCCGCATCCAGCGGATTCCCGCGACCTTCACCAGGTCGTCGGTCCACCTTATGGGGGGCCTACCCACGCTGCGCCTTCCAGTACGCGGTCGCCACTCCAGAACTAAGAAATTTCAGACGTAGTTATCATATTATAACTACTAGCCTATGCCTGCCGCTTCACCCAAGTGGATGTCGTTTATCGCGCATCCTTCGGGAACCGTTTATTTTTCCAGGATAAAAAGTAGCCTATATGTTAATCTGGGTTATGTTCTATCTGTATGCCAATTTGATCCAAATCCGTTCAGCCCTTACATGATTGAGGTACACACGGCTACACATCAAGCTGTACATTTCCAGTATAAGCTGACCTCGTATTGTACAGGTTTTCCTTACAACGCGAGGTCAGTTTTTACCGGTTTTGTACAGCTTGATGTGTAGCCGTGTGTACAAACATCCAAACATATTCACAAACTTTAAAAAATATTAGTAGGAAGTAGGATTATAATAATTAAAAATATTTACAGTGAGCTTGTACAAATATTTACAGTGACGTCGTGTGTACACATTTAATTAAATACAATAGAGGAAGGGTTCGATTCCCACAGGACACAAATATTTGTGTGATGAACCTAAGTGTTTGTGTTGGTCTGGGTGTTGCTTATGTATTATAAGTATGTATTTACAAAAAAATAAGTATATAAGTATTATATCCATTGTCTAGTACCCATAGCACAAGCTCAGCTTAGTTTGGGACTAGATGGTGCTGTGTAAAAATGTCCCAAAGATATTTATTTATAATAACCTAAAGTAAAATGAAACTAATAGCTACAATAGGGCATCAAAATATTCCTCCGTATCGCTGTCAACTGGTAACGTGCCCAGAAGACTGACAGCATTGCCGCGTTGTATGGCAATGCTTCAGCCAATGAAAAGACCAGCCTTCTGGACACGTGAAATATCGGCCAACCATCTGCTGTATGCCTGCATGTATGGGAATGACATATCTCAACGAAAACGTCATTCGTTGAGATATGTCATTCCCATACATTTTGATTGTTTTTTATTAGCGTTGACGATTGTAGATTGTCAACTTGGCTAGGCTTGAGATGTCTTTAAATAAAAGGGGAGACTGTGAAACTAAATCATAACAATATAACAATTTCTTAGGTTTTCGCGATCACTACACATTATAATAAAACAAAGTTTAACCGAAATAAAATAAATAAATGAAAAATATACGCGATTTAATCCGGTTAAACTTTGTTTTATCATAACAATATGTCAATGAAATTTTAATAAAAACCATAACCTAGGAGATGAATGACAGCCTCGTATTTTTTTCATAAGTACGGAAGAGTTCCGAGGCTGCCTCTCGAGTGCAGCGAGATGAATGATGCTGTTTAGACAAGAAATTAGGTATTTCTTCACTTTATTGTAAGGTCCGTTTTGCTTATATTTAATGATAATAAGATCATCATTGTTATAAAAAATTATGCAAAAGCACGATTAATTCCTTCAACATTGACATGGTAAGTTTAAGGCGCACGTAGCAGCCAAGTGGCGCCCCCATCAGTAAATAAATTATGACTAGGGAGGTTCAATTCCCGAGTCGGGCAAAGTGTTATTGGGTTTTTTCATTAGGAAACTCTCAGTAGCAGTCCGGAGCCTGGATTTGTATCCGGTTATTGCCAATAGGCTCGCCCCCTATTACATAACTGGCGAAATGTGGGTGTACTATACTATGCCTACCCCTTCTGGAAAATACAGGCGTGATGTTATGTTATTAACTCACATATATTTTGGGCTAGAAAATATCCAAGTCTTCTGAGTTCAAGAGCTTAAAATAAGTATTTTTTTTCATGAAAGTTATAAATCATACGATTGTCGTAATCACATCTCGTTAAGGAGCGAGTATTATTGACCTTGATTTTATTGTTCTGTCCATCTGAACTTCTTACATAACAACAATAACATTAAATCACAGCACGTATATAAGTTATTGTCCATAAAACGTGACTTAAAACCCTTTAAAATGATATTTTAGTAACCATGACAGACTGTTAAATAACGCAGAGGAAAAGACATCAACGCGTTCAAATTATTCCGAATTATTCCGCGTATTTTTCTTTGAAACCCCATAAATGATTTTTTTTGCGACCTGTCATTGTTGGGTGAACGAGGGACATTAAAAAATATGGTAGAATGTGTGGGTTGGATCTAGTATCTAGTATCGTTAGGTATTTTGGGCAATATAAAGTGATTTTTTGCCGTTACACTTTCCTAGATCTGGTGGTTCGTTACACATAAGCCGTTTAATTTTAAGCGACGATACCACGTTTCGAGGTTGATATTTGATATTACGATACGATAAGATAAAAGTGACAAACTATTGTATCTCATCAATGTACGTGAGCTCATATAACCACCACAAATCACCATAAAAGCCATATGCATCCAAACAACACAGGAAATCTGTGAACAATCCCATTGTATCCTTACATAACAATAACATTGCTCACACACCATCAATCACACAACACATAAAGCGGAGGTGTTCGGAGCTGCAATTGTATGCAATCTGGTATTACCATATCGCTGTATCATGTGGGGGTGGGGTCGCGAGTTTGGCGACATTTTTTTATCGGATGATCTGAATTTAAAGTATAAAGTCATTGTACTGTAAATGTGTCGTGCGGTAAAGATTGAAAGGTGTAGCGGCTTCATAGTTATCTTTAATCGACAAGAGATGCATTGAAAGAGCCTCCACGAGTAACGGTGTTTTATTGATCGTCCGGCTCACCCTAGGCAGTCAGCCCCGCTACCAACCTGCTGACTGGCTAATCTTTTCTGCATGTGCGGCATCTACAACATGAGCTATTATCATTATGTAGCTCATGCCGACACGATAGAAGAAGAATCGACAAGAGACTTCAAATAAAAAAAGTTTACCGGCTACAAGGACTCTAAAACTACTTAACATGGAATATTAAACCCTTAGATGAATTACGGGCTGTCCAATTTCTGTTCTGTTTATTCACACAGATAAAATTATTAGGCCACGAGCGCACTCTTGACTTACGGTGCCGAGACGTGGATACTGACAGTTGGGTTAGTCCATAAATTCGAAGTCGTTCAGCGAGCTATGCTTGGAGTTTCTTTGAAGAATAAAATCCGTAACGAGATTATCCGGAGTGACAGACATAACTTGTAGGATCAGTAAGCTAAAGTGCAGTGGGCTGGCCATGACTGTCGAAGGACCGATGGCCGCTGGAGTAGACAAGTCCTTGAGTGGAGACTGTAAATCGGTAAACGCAGTGCAGGGCGCCCCCTAGGCGCGCCAGGTGGACCGACAACCTGCAGAAAGTAGTTGGGGGATGCGGAAGGCAGAGGACCGAGTGTGGCGCAATTTGGGAGAGGCCTATGTCCAGCAGTGGACTGCGATAGGCCGAGTTGTGATGAGCGCACTCTTCCACCATTATAACCATTATTTCTTAGCACTAGTGGCATGATATTCATTTTTATCAAACGGCCACTGGTGGCTGGCGTCTTAACTGAAATATCAGCTGTTCCCTACATTTGTGTTCACATAGATCGACAAAATGTGTAGCTGATATTTTTTTCGCGATTTGAGGGTTGTTCCATTAGTAATAGTTATTCATACTGATGAGTACAATGACCCCTTAAGAGGTTTTCAGTTATTTCAATAACATGTTATAGCTATTATAAATTTTCAAAATATCAACAAAATTATTTAGATTTCAAAACTTTTACTCCAATACGATTCGCAATCATTACTGTGTGTAAGCGAAATCGTAAAGACATTTCGTACTCTCCGCGCTTAAAGTTTCGCATAATTACATACTGTACAGTCTCGAACATTAAGAGGCGCACATACTATTAGTATAAAGGTATTATTACACGCACTTTTGCTTTTTCGTTTGTCTTGCGTTTCGTGTCGAAATGATCTGTTCTGGCTCAAGGGTGTGACTCTTCTTCATATACTGTTTAATAAACTTTTTTTAACATTTGTAAAGGCACAATCGTCCATCAGCCTTTCCCAAAGTGGACGATAACGCCCCCTTGTGGGGTCTGCAGGCCTAAAGGGTAAGAGACCCAGAAAAAAAATGGGGGCGTAATATCAATTTGACTATTTTTATTGAAGAGTTTTTCCAAATGAGTTGTGTCCTTACGTATGAATATTGATTCCAATAACGTACCTCACAGGAACAACAGGGTTTTTGTTACATATTGTATACTCAGGACTATGTTACTAACATCATAATAAACAACTTTTGTTCTATTACTTTTAAAAATTCATCATATTTAAGTTCATCAGATTTTCATACAAAAATAAAAATATTTAAATTGAACGCTCTAAATGTTACGAAGTCCATGCGAAGCAAAAGAAAGCGCGATAGTTAAATAGCGAGGGGAGCGGGGTTAGGGCGGCGGAGGCGCTTGAACTTGACCTATTTACGGGCTGCCCTCAGTCGGTCGATCGCTTTGATGCGCTTGCGTCACGTCGTCGTACAGCAAAATACAGAGTTGAAATGTGTTAGATAGGACAACAAAATCTTGAAGGTTTGTTTTTGGTAAATGCATTATGTTTTGTAAAAAGTCATGGAACAAAAGTTGTTGATTATGATGTTAGTAACATAGTCCTGAGAGGTTACCGGTGTTTTACAAATAACCCTGTATAAGTATTATATCCATTGTCTAGTACCCATAGCACAAGCTCTGCTTAGTTTGGGACTAGATGGTGCTGTGTAAAAATGTCTCAAAAATAATAATAATTATTATTATTAATTACTTACGGGTTTCGGCCCCTTAAGTAGGTACTGTAAATTCCATGGAGGAAGCGGAGCATGTGAAGAATGTCGTGTAGGGGCTTCCTGATGTCCAGAAACTCATCGTGCTGAGCTTTTTGGGCCTTAATGATCTATTCATGATCTGATGTAGGTACTGAATTTAACCATAATATCCAAATCAAGTTTTTATACAATATTTTAGTTTTGCTCTATACTAAAACTAACGTTGGTCGTTGTTTAGCTTACCATTTGTTTTGTTTAGTACACCAACGACGGAACAATATGTCAAAAAACTATGCAGAATTCGTGTCCTATGAGTTTGTCCTAATACTACACGTTTTCGTGTCATAATATTATTTCTATGGTTTGAACTAACCACAGCCGCTTCACACATAGTTGTAACAATATCCTTATACATTTGATCGATAATTAATCTGTGTTCTTTATTGTGGCATAAATCATCACAACACCCAGACAATTCTGATGGGAAATCCACTGTTCTAAAGTGATCATTACATAACAGTCTACTCGTGGTGTAGACCCAGTGATGAGCAGCAAGACGTATAGGAACGAAAACGTGCGCGTAAAATTCCACTGACAGACTTTGGGCATATGTTTATTGTAAAAAATCTTCAAAATTAAATTATTTACACTTATGAATAAATAAACAATGATTATACGGTAATTTTTTTGCAATTTTCATACCCCATAAATTATTTATTTACGCCCAAAGTTGTGTCAAAATTAGTGTTGAAATACGCAAGTTAGAACGCTTTTTCAAATAAATATTTATTTTACTCTTATGTTAAAAAAAATATATAGTTGGTAAAATTGTTAACAATGACTTTAAATAATATTAATGATGAATAGCATTAAAAAGACATGCCAAGATTGTTTACTGAATAAGACTACAGACTACAGACAAAAAACAGAGTATAATGTTGCGCGTCGTTAACTGTGACAATAAACTATTTTTCTTTCTTTATATTATATTGATATGTTATGTATGAATGTGGAAAAAATATCACGTACCTTGTTCTAGCCTTAGGATATGTTTATTTAGACAGGTTAGCACAATTTTGCAAATAACACGTACCTACCTACATCGTACGTAATATTAAAATATTTTTAATAAACAATCAATATAGAGAGAACCATGCACCATACTATAGCTACTAAAAAATCGCAAGGTGAACAGCTTTGATTAAAGACTCCGGTTGAGTTCGATAATAGTCGAGAAAATCCGATGTATTAGATTCACTGACGAAAGTTATGAAGTATACAGGGGGTCTACTTGTGTTTTACGATATTCGATTAATCGTACCATTCACCGCACAATTGGCTACTTCGGTCAATCATCATTTCTATATCGCATGCGATGATCGTGTTTTGATGTTTGTTTCTCTGATCACCAGTCAATTTCATACGACTATGAACGGTAGTCTAATCTTTATTGTGCGTTTTTTATGTGCCTATGGGTTCGATTCCCACAGGATTTAACTATTTATGTAATAATCCGCCGCATTTACCGCATTTACCTACCGCCATACGTAATAATATTACTGATAAAAACATAAAAAATAAGTTAAAAACATATTTCCTCAACGAATTATAATTCATGCGTGGCGTTAGAACACTGTCGAATCGTCATTTATGTTTTTATGCTGTGATAAATACCTTAATAATTACATTCATATTGTTTGTTAAAATTGTTAATAAAAGTAACACGTTGATACTTACATAAATAAATGTGCTGATACGAGGATGAATTGTAAGTGCCACACTCAAACCCAGGAGGTTTAAGTGGTACTTTTGTACTAATTTTAATTATGTATCTTATTGATAATTTAATTTAAAAAAAAAAAACATGTGTTTGTGTTGTCTGGGTGTTTTTTATGCATCATAATCATAAGTATCAGTGATGCAACGAATACTACTTTTACGAATACGAATACGAATATCAATTCTACTATTCGGCGAATACGAATACGAATAGCTGTTTCTACTACAATAATATATAATAAACCCGTTTTATTCCTTAATTAAACAATAGCAAAGTAATTATTTTATAATTTTTAACGCATTTACGCATGCGAAGCGAAATCTAACGATTTAAGTTGTGGAAAGAGAAAATCGCTCACGAGCAGGATTCGAACACTTGAGTGTTCACGGTAGCTGAGTGGCTAAAGCACTGGCGTACTGAGCCAGGAGTCGCAGGTTCGAATCCTGCTAGTGAGCGATTTTTCTTTCCACAAATTTAAATCGTTAATAACAAAGTACATAGATTTTTATAATTAGTGGGTGAATTAATCCCTCCTTTTTTGCTACTCTTTCCGGTCTTGTGTTGTTGTAGGACTTGTAGGCCAATTTTGGCCCGCCAACAAAAAAAAAAGAAATAAAATACAAACATGCTAGCGCGCAATGGAAAGAAGCATACTGAATATAAAACTTATAGACAAACAAAAAACACACCATTCGCAAGAAGAAAAAAGTGATAGACGCTTTAAAACACTCTCAGAAGTTGAAGTGGAAATGGGCAGGGCACGTCCACGTAGCACGTTCTGTTGACACAAAATGGGCTAAAAGAGCAACCACGTGGACAGGCCCGAAAGGCAAAAGAAGACAAGGACGGCCCCGAGAAAGATAGGCCGATGACATAGAAAAAGCGGCGGGCCAAAATTGGCCTACAGCAGCATAAGACCGTATCCTACTATAGCTGCACGTAATTATTAGTCAAAGATAAACAATTTAAAACGGCTCTGCTCAATTTTAGTACACAAGTTGATGAAATACAGCAGTGAGCTTAAGTTTTATTATAAATCATTGAAATACAGTTAACACACAGAAAATTGCTTTGTGATGACTGATCCTTGTAACTATTACATGCTCACTCCTACCTACCAATTTAAGTCTCTACAAACAAAAACTAAAAAAAGTCGCCACAATTGCTGACCATCTGTAGATGAAAACAAAAGATGAGAAAGTTTATTGATTTTATGAATGAATCTTTGTAATTTCTAGGAATTTCTTTATTTACGAATGTCATGAAAGTATTCGGCGAATACGAATATTCGTTAATTTGATGGTATTCGGCGAATACGAATATTCGTATTCGTTGCATCACTAATAAGTATGTATTTAAAAAAAAAAGTATTATATCCATTGTCTAGTACCCATAGTATAAGCACTGTTTAGTTTGGGACTAGATGGTGCTGTGTAAAAATGTCCCAAAATATTTATTTATTTATCAGTTGGAACGAAAGTTCGTACTTCAATTGTCATTTGTCGAACGCGAGTAGAGCCCCAGGATGAAATCAAATACATGCTACTTTTAAAGGTGGTTTTTACCAATTAAACTAAACAACTTTTCCTAAAAAACATGGGTCGCCTGACAAGATTTTTTTCAACTTTCCTTGTGTAGGAAGATTTTTTTCCTGTATAGGCTAAACAACTTAGTTTAAACGTTTTTGCCAAAAAGTTTGTCCGACCTAGTAAGCGAAACAAATGAAAATTTGGTTTTAGTTTAACAGACGCGTGCGCAACGGAAGTGTAACATAACTGAAGCGTAGAACTCAAACCACAGTATAAAGAGATACAGTAGGCCGACGTCTTTGATCTCGTAGTAAATGCCGACGTCTAGCCAGTGTCGCGAGTTAATGTATAGAGGGCAGGGTTATCACAAGTTAACAATATTTATTTATTTACTTCAAATCAACATCAAACTTAATTTAAACAATAATAAGTCGGTAATTAAGAAGTATTAAAAATTATTTATACAATTGTACATCTTTATAAATGAGCAACTGACAGATATTTTCGAAATTTCCTCTTGCTTGTTTTGAGATTTCTATTTTACCCCCGCTGCCTATTTTCGCCCCGCACTTACCGCACGATTGCTCTGTCTAGACGGCTTCGTCGTACCTCTGTATTACATCCACTCTGTGGTTCTACTTTGCATGTTGCCAGTTCAGTGGTCATAATAAAAAATGATATGTAACATACATATTATGACATAATAAAAATACAACACAACATAACAATAATGTAAACTAATAACTTATACAACGGTGTGCCGTGTTGCGTTATTTTTATTTACTGTTATTTTTAGTGCTCCTGTATTGAATAACTAATTTATTATGATAGTAATATTTATTGTAAACGTTTTAATAATTTTACATTAAGAAATTGCATCGATTTCCAGTTATGCAAAAATGAAAGAACAATTAAATAATTATGACGATATCAATTACCTACTTGTCGTCTGTCGCAAAAGCCAATCACTATCATTGCTGACGTAATCAAATCAAGATAATTACATCTCGTAATAAATTTATGAAGAAAGGAAAGTGAAAAATGAGCTTGGGTAGGAAAGTGTTTTGGTCGGTGGTTGGAAGAAATCATTATTCTTGAGTCAACAATTTTCAAATTGCAACGATTATTTTAAAATCCTACTAAAAGAGAACTATTCTCAGCCCCGAGCGCTTATTTAGTGCTGAAACCAGCCAAAGCACCGTGTGGTTTGAGTCAGTAAGGCCCGTATTACAGAAGCTTCCTCAAGTACAGTTTAAACTCCAATCACCTGATCACTACTTTAGGATAGAATCGGTACTTGAGTATCGGTCTTATTCCAGAACGGTAATTATAAACTTTAATTCAACAACATAACACATGAATTTGACCTGAAATATAATAGAAATCTCTACTTAAGTGTAGTCTGGACCACACTAGAGTGATTACAGATCAAATCTCAGCTCAAATACCGAAACAGGTGACAGTATAAAACAAAACTAAACTCAGCTGAACTGTGATCAACAAATCTCTGCTTGAGGAACGTTCTAAAATCAAAGCTCATCTTTAAACTAGATTTAAACTGAGATCAACGCTTGAGTATCGTTCTGTAATACTGGCCTAAGAGTCTGACATACCTACCTACTCAAAACTTACACACCGTGGCACCGACGTAGAATAGGTAGGTATCTATAAAGATTTCCATACAAACAAATCTTCTATTACTTCGCTACTCTTATTAATACATAACAGTTAATTCAAGATGTTTTCTGAAACAACGTGAGAGGCTGAAATGCAGGAAGCTGCCAACAGTCGGGTCGCGACCGCAGTAATCATAACGCACAGACTCTTATACAACACTAATATAATAAATAATATAATACTTCGTTTAATAGATACCCGCGGAATGTTTATTGCAGTTTACTCAAATTGAGAAATGGTAATGTAATTTCTATATTTACGAATTGATGTCCGTTTACTACATAACACCATCACGATTAAAGCCCCCGCAGTCTATAAACTGTCGGCCGACAGTTGGGCCACGTGGATTTTGAGTAGGTTGGCCAATTATATTTTTATATGGGATTAGCAGTTACTCGTGACTTCGTCCGCGTGGAATTCAAAATTAATTACTATATTATACCTAAAAAAAGTATGACAATGAAAGTCCCGTCACAATCGGTTCAGCCGTTTCGAAGATTAGCCCGGACAAAGAGACAGACAGACAAACATAAAAAAACTGATGATTTGAGTTAGGTCACTCGCAAACAGTCGTATGAGCTTAAAAAAGTCAGTAATTTCAAAATCACAAACAGACACTTCAATTTTATTTATATGTATAGACGATTGACAAAAAAGTAACCGACTTCATCACGTTTTCATCAGATCTTTACCTACATATGGTGCCATCTCGGGGAAAACTCTTAAAAAAACATCCTAATCGGTGCATGTATGTCAGAGTTATGCCCGAACATACAGACAAATTAAGACCCTCCTCCTCCTACAGAACACAAAAATTCTGTATTCTGTGGGAGAATTAGTCTGCCGGTGTGCGCACTACCGTATTCACATAACATGGGTACGGTGACAAGTGTCAAGTACTGTTTTACACTAATCCATAAGGCATCGTTCTATCTCGCTGTCACCGTACCCATGCTATGTGAAAAAGGTCATAGGAAACCAACTATCGGCCGATCTAAAGTCTGTAGGTTAGACTATTCTTTCAATTTGTAGAATGATATAAAGATGCTGTTCTTGTGTTTATGTGAGTTACTAAGGGATATTCCCTAATAAAACATTTAACCAGTTCTGTAGATAGTTACCAACGCTGGCTTTATTTTTCTTTTTTTTCCGTGGGGTGATCCTCATGCACGCACTCCGCCCGGGGTAGGCGGAGCCAGTGTCGGACTCTTACCGACTAAAACCACCACGGTGTTCCTTCAACTACCTTAGCCGGGGGCGTGGGAACCCGTTAGTATTCACACAACCACCCCCAACAGGTCCCGGCCCGCCACAAGCAGGCGAGCCCCTTCTACCCGTGCAGCCTAACGTTGGCCGCACCCTCCTAGGCGGCGCACACGGAACACTGCACGCCACCTCACCTCAAGGGCCTTTACCAGCTATGCCAACTACGCCAGCTGTGTCAGCTACGCTAGCTGCTGGTCGGGCAGCAGACTACCCCGAGTCTGCTGCTCGCAGGCCCCATTCTTCGAGATCGACGGGGGCAGGGGAGGACAATCCCCCCGCTGCCTGCCTAGTGGCACGGTGAGTGCACACCGGGCCCGCCCCTGCTCCTCCACAGTGCCCTCTGCTGGCATCAGAAGGACACGTGGAGCAACTCCCCATTGGCCCACATGGGGCCCCTCACGTATCAGAATATTCGCCACAGGCAATAAGATCCCCCGAAGGTTAGTCCCTTAAAGGATTCCATTGCCTATACCCAGGATGCACCGGCCTAACAACTGCTGTTCCCTCCAGACGTGTCCAGAGGGACAAGCAGCCGCCAGACACACGTGGAGGTTTACTGGCCAGCACCCCGACCAACGCTGGCCTACTGCGGGTTGGCGGATTAGATACATCATCAAGAACTGTATGAAATTCTCTCAGGTATGCAGGTTTCCTCACGATACTTTCCATCGGCGGTTAAAAAAAAAAGAAAAAAAAAGACAGATGAGTCGATCCGAACTCAGACCCTTCTGCATGGAAGGCAAAACTTTCAACCTAAACTATCAAACTATACATATAAACCTTTGTCGATGTCTTGATCATAATTGCACTGTGTATTACCAGAGTTTTCAATGTCGCAAAAACCTTAGTTTAATTTATTGTTAAGCAGAGAAAATAACTACGATTATAGATAAACGTAAAAGGATATAAGCTAAACGGGTACGTCATAGGCAATGAAGCATTATCTGACGTAGAGTTATTAGAAAATCTTCGTATTCGATGGCACCATGGCAGCATGGGAGAAATAAGTAATTATTATATAAAAACTTTTTAACAAAAAATAAAACCGACTTCAAAAACCTTAACTAAAAAGTAAAAAATAATCCTCGTATGTATTTCAAAATCTTAACATAAACCAAAATGTTGAAGGCGGCGCGTGACTGTCCCTTTGCGTCATGTAAATATAATGTACTGTCGAGCGCTTATCTATAGTAAAAAACAGTTTATGCGAACATACATGAAAAACACGCGCCGCCTTCAAAATTTTGGTTTATGTTAAGATTTTGAAATACATACGAGGATTATTTTTTACTTTTTAGTTAAGGTTTTTGAAGTCGGTTTTATTTTTTGTTAAAAAGTTTTTATTTAATACTTTTTAGTTAATAATTCACAGACAAACGAAACTATTAGTAGATCATCTAGGTAAGCAAAGCTAAATTAAACTGATGTATTGAAGCTGGTTAAAAAACTACTCGACCTAAGTCAATAAAATGTATACGGGACCACCGCGCGGACTTCCTCTACCAAATAAAAAAACAACCACGCAAATCGGCCCACAAATCTCGGAGTAATCGATGTACATACATGAAAAAAAAAAACCCGCGGAATACATAACCTCCTCCTTTTTTTGAAGTCGGTTAAAAAGTGCATGCGTGGACGAGCTCAGACAATGGCGGATAAAACCTTTGTTATTACATTATACTTTGGTTCTGTTTCCGACGTTTATCTGATGATGTTTCAAAGAGATCCGTCATCGTTTATATAAGCCTAAGAGCAGATCTGATAACAACTGCATCACGTTGTCTTATTTGTTTTTTTAAACCTTTAAAGATTTAAAAAATATGTCAATTATAAAGTGCTCATTCATAAGAGGAAAGATTTATTTAAAACTAACCTATACCCACGGCTTCGCCCGCGTATAATTTGGTTTATCACAGAAATATTTTATCGCGCATCCCTCGGGAACTGTTTATCTTCCTGGGATAAAACATTGCCTCCGGGTGGCTCTGTATGCTAAATTTTATCCAAAACTTTTCAGCCATTTCAGCGTAATTCAAGGACAAACAAACAAAGCAACAAACTTTCGCAATAATCCACACACTGCATTTATAATATTTATAAAATGTGATGCTGATCTGATGATGTCTTTATTCCTCCTAGGATGATTCAGACGAAAGACTACGGAATACTACGGATCTTTTTGTATTTGGGCTCATTTTGTATCAGCTCACACCGTGCCTTATAAAAACCTTGTCATGAAAAATAATATTATGTAGGAATAGGAATTATGTCAAGAGCTTATCTCTGGAATAGTCAACTGTAGAAATTATTTCAAGATAAAGATTTAAATTGTGGAAAGAAAAAATCGCTCACGAGCAGGATTCGAACCTGTGACTCCTGGCTCAGTACGCCAGTGCTTTAGCCACTAAGCTACCGTGAACACTGCTCGTGGTATCGAAATTATCCTCCACTATACGTCTTTGGGTGACAGTTTGCAGTTAAATCAAAGTCAAGTCGAGTCGGTTAAGAAACAATGTTTCTTAATAAGATATCGCTGACGTCACCCAAAGACGTATAGTGGAGGATAATTTCGATACCACGAGCAGTGTTCACGGTAGCTTAGTGGCTAAAGCACTGGCGTACTGAGCCAGGAGTCGCAGGTTCGAATCCTGCTCGTGAGCGATTTTTTCTTTCCACAATTTAAATCTTTAGATTTCGCTTCGCATGCGTAAATGCGTTAAAAATAATAAAAATAATTATTTCAAGATATTAGCTCTGGATGGGTCAGCTGTAAAAAATATTTATTTATTTATTATTTGGAAGACCAACAGCAATTACTTTAGTATAACAATGTTAAATAAGATACAATCTGCCAATATTATGTCAAGAAATTATCTTTATGCCAAGAGATTATGTCTGAAAGGGTCAGCCCGTGGAAATTATGTCAATTACGGTAGGCACCAGCCTTCCTCCTTTTCGACACCGCATACTGATTATTATCAATTTTCAAACCAATAGTGATTAATGATTATGTTAATTTTATAGCCTACGTTCATAGTCGTATGCTTGAGTTAGTCATTAACGGAATGATAATTACTTATTAATCAGTTAACTTTTATTCAGCTCATATTATAAAAAAGCAGTAACAGCCTAGCTATGTGATTGATTGCTTGCCTTCTACGCAGCAGGCCTCAAACCTTATACCCCGTGCTATGCATATCAGTGTTGGTATGTATGTATGTTCATGTAGGTCTAACTTTTTTACACAAAGAATCCTGATAATTGTTATACTTAAATACATTTTTAAAGAAAAATGAACCTGCTTGTAAAAAAAACAAATTTTGAAACCAGAAAGCCGAATATTATCTTAATCACCATACCGAAGGTCATTCTATAAGAATACCGTTTCAGAGTTCCGTAAAACTTCTATAAAACCGGACATACGGTAGCTGCTACATCAAGATAACTTCGAAATTATCACCTTGGCTTGTCACCTGTTTCGCAGACAATACCAAACCTTCAGTGAGAGAGGGTCGCGGAATCTAAGCAGTTTGTTGCATTGAATCTATTGAAAACATAATAAAAGAATAAAAAGTTATAAATGTTGTTAAGGTCATTCAACTTGCATCAAGTACAGTACTTTTTATAATTTTATTTAACCTGTATCTATTATTACATATTTATATCCTATTTAGCCTAGTAACATTATAAATGTGCAAGTTTGTGAAGAGTTTAGGATGTATATAACTCAGTCACGCTGGAAAAGCTCACCCGATTTGAATGAAATTTAGCACACAGATAGACCATAAGCCGGATTACTTTATAGGCTTTTTATTCCGTTTTAAACAGTTTTAAAACTTTTAAACAGTTCCCAAGGGATGCGTGATCAGTCTGTTTAAGATACTGCTGCTCAAATTCAGTTTTTGAGCATATTTCAATAGGCCAATTCATGTAACTAAAGGTTTTCGATCAAAACAATGCTTTTCGTATTCTCTGATCTACGGCCATTGCTATCAGAAACGAACTGCAGCGTCACTGCAACTTGATCGGCGCGTCATGAAATTATGTGAATTAAGACCATGAGCTGAAGAGAAAAGTAGATACCAGCGAAATATTAAGGAAAGTAAATCCTTCGAAAAAATAAATATTACGGAACCTTTCGCACTTTTGAAAGGCGCTTTACTGAAACACCAACCTCTGAGGACTTTTTATTTTATTTGTTCCATTTATTTGGGCAACTCTTGCATGTGGTATCATTACTATTAAGTTTGTTTACGTTAACAGTGTTGCTGTGTTGCAGGTTTAATCAGATTGCAAGACAGCGCTCAGCTTTCAGATAGTGTTGTAACCTTTATTATTAGGTAGCTAATGGTGCCGATTCTCTTGTACACCCACCTAAACCTAACTATAACTAAAATTTACAAATTTTAGTTTAGAAAATCATAAAACTTATTCTGTGTTTATCTTTTTCTTATTTTAGAAAACTTGTTGACAGCTCTAATAATTGAGTTTGACGCATCTAAGTTGAATTGGCGGTGTTACCAGTACATCTTGAAAAAAATATTAAAGAGTGAATGGAATGACCGAAAGTTCACAAAAACAGAAGGAAATTAAATAATAATTATATTTGGAATTATTAGTTTATAATTAAAATTAAGAAAAAAAAATCATGTCACGAAATAAAGTACATTTTTGTTTTATATTTTCAATAAAATATATAAATTGGAATAATGTGATCAGATTAAAGAGCTAGGTTATTATTTTCTACGGCCCGTATTACAGAACGATACTCAAGCGTTGATCACTGTTTAAAACTAGTTTTGAGTTGAGCTTTTATTTTAGAACGTTCCTCAAGCAGAGATTTATTGATCACAGATTTGATCTGTAATCAATCACTCTGGTGTGGTCCAGACTACGCTTGAGTAGAGATTTCTATTTTAATTCAGGTCAAATTCGTGTGTTATGTTGTTGAGTTAAAGTTTATAATAATTACCGTTCTGGAATAAGACCGATACTCATGTAGCGATTCTATCCTTAAGTAGTGATCAGGGGATTGGAGTTAAAACTGTACTCGAGGAACCTTCTGTAATACGGGCCTAAGAGTACCTATCAAAGGAGATATATTGTTATTATTGCAGCGTATCATATGTATATCTTAAACAACGAGAAATAGAGCTATTTGCAAAAAATGCAAGGACCTTTGAATTCCATGGGCAATCACAATAATAAACTATTTCTTTAATTTAAAAAGCTGGAATTTCCATTTTTAAAGACGTGGTTAAAAAGTTCAAGCACCCAGGCCACGAAATTTTTCAAAAAATTTGAATAAATTAGAATATAAGCTAAAAAGTACCACGCAGGATTACAAACTTGGAGATTTTCTCCCCAAAAGAGGGAAAATTTGTGAATTCAGGCTTTTTAGGGACACATATTAGCATAAAATGATAGAATTGAATGTCACATAGTTTTTTTTTTCCCATTGTATGGATTTATGTACTTACTTCTTATCCTTTATTATATAGGTACCTCTTCTTATCGAAATTATAAATTTCATTGTATGTTTCTATGAACAATTTACCTTTCTGCTGAATCTACAACAGCTGCAACCACATAGTAGGCATCCATTATTTATTTTAAACTACCTAAAAACTATAAAAATGAATAAAATAAGCTTTGCAATTTTAGTTGTTGATAACTAATTATAGTCGACATGTATTTTGATGCCTTCTAAAAATAGTCGGATTTAGGTTGTCATTTCTAATATTAGGTGAAAAACGTCAATTACAGAATAGCAAAATGTCAATTTTTACTAAGTTGAATAACTAAACTAATTTTGGTCCTGTCAAACCAAAAATTAGTTTTAAAGTGAATTTCAGAATAGAAAACGTCGTTTGACAGGACTAAACTAAATTTAGGTGATTTTTAGTCTAGTTTAGAGAATTTTGTGACAAGAGAATCGGCACCAATGACAGTTTTACTGTGTACAAAAATGCACTCGTTTGGTGTTACGTGGACATGTTTACATGTGGTTGGTGGCGATGGAAGTTAAGTGTAATGACTAATGAGACTGTTGAGTCTTGTACACAGCCTATGTTGGACTAACTTTAAGGCTTGCATATTTCCCATATTTAAGGGCTAGCTTATGCTCAACAATTAACGTTTTCTAGTGTACAAAATAAGTACATGACTACATTTGAAGAGTGATCAATATTATGTTTAGACCTTTTGTTTTCGGGTGGATATGCTCGTGGATATCCACCATCTGGGGAAGGAGGACGGATATATTATGTCGGACTCCTACCGACTAACGGCCAAAATTAATATCCAATCTATCCACGATTTGCCCTATTAGAGATAGGATTTTGACATAAGCTCCATAAAAAATATGTCAAATTTCTATCTCTAGTAGGGCAAATCGTGGATAGATTGTGTATTAATTTTGGCTGTAAAACCACACGATGGTCATCCTAAGTACAAAATAGAGGAGCTCCAGGAACTCCGATGTTTAGACCTAGACCTATTTAGGTACAAAAGGTAATGGTTATAAAACCTAGACAAATACGAATGTTTGGCTATTAAACTGTAGCAAATATTTAGAGAATTTTTGATCCTAAATAATAAGCTAGTGATATTCAAGGTAGACTTACAATTTCTCTTCTATGGAGCTCGCCGTCACCTTCCCGGAGTGATGGCTCTCAGCATCGATGTCCTTGACCTGTAAGGATAGATTGACATGGTAAAAAATTTCAGTCTTGAAACACTTTTGTTGCTAATCTCGATTTCTGCTCATAGATCCTTAAACCTGTCAAAGTTTTTTTCAAGTTTAAAATGTGCCCCAAGAATTTTTTTCAGGCACTGCATGGAACCTACGACAACGTTTGTGGTCTGGTGGTTCGAGTGTCGGACTGCTGATCATGACGTCGTGGGTTCGATTCCCACAGGACACAAAAATTTGTGTGTTGAACATAGTATTTGTGTTGGTCTGGGTGTTTCTATGTATTCATCATCATCATAATTTCAGCCGAAAGACGTCCACTGCTGGACATAGGCCTCCCCAAGCAGTTTGGGGGGATATGCCATAATCGCCACGCTTGTCAAGCGGGTTGGCGTACGCAGTTGGTTGGTTTAATATTCAGAGAACGCTGCTGCCCATCCTCTGGCGAATCCGTTAGTCACCTTTTACGACACCCATGAGAAGATATAGGGTGGTGCAATTCTTTACGTCCGGCACCACACGGAACATTCTTATGTATTATAAGTATGTATTTACAAAAAAATACATGAGTGTTATACCTACCCAAAGTACAAGCTCTGCTTAGTTTGAGACTAGATGGTGCTGTGTAAAAAAATGTCTCAAAATATTAATTTATTATTTATTACCTACCATTATAGGACACTGTAGGTTTTGTCACGATAAAACACTTCTGCTTATAAAACATATACATAATTCTTATGCCACACAACTCTACCGACTCATTACGAACTAAGTTTCAGACTAACTAATCGTATAATCTTCAAAAGGTCAAGATATCGCGTGAGACATCAATATATTTCATGAAAACTTCATTGCATGTAAGAGAATTAGTATCATAGTAATTAAACGCCAATAAATATTAATCATAATAACAAATAAATGATTCAATTGAAATAGGTAATGTGAGATATTCGTGTTTAAAATAACAAGTTAATCGATTTATTGAAGGTTTAAAATCCTTTAATAATAATGGCAAATGGTGGTTAATGGCAATAGGCTCGCCCCCTATTACATGGGACTTACAACATAACTGGCGAAATGTGGGTGTACTATACACCTCTGCCTACCCCTTCGGGGAAATACAGGCGTGATGTTATGTTATGTTATGTGTTAAAATCCTTTAAATGTCCATCGTTCAATGCCAGGATGAGAATAACTAAGCCTGATATAAGTTTATATAAGACAAGATTTTGGCCACGGCGCATGTGCGGATAGCCTTCTCATACTAAGAAGAGGCCCGTGCCCAGCAGTGGGCCAGTGGGACTGTAATGGATTGATTATGTTTGTGCATGTGCGGATCAGTAATCACTTGCGTTAATGGGACAACATCATCTACATCATGAGGAAACCTTCTGCACACCACACCTGAGAGTACTCCAAACAGTTCTTGATGGTGTGTGTAGTCCGCCAACCCTTCAGGCTAGCGTGGTGGACTAAGGCCTAATTGCTTCTCACTTTACTATAAGAAGAAGCCTGTTAACAGCGATGGGACAGTGATAGACTGATTTATGTAAAGTGTGTTTTATATTATCTGTGGTTTCGGCCAATGTGAGGAATTCGTGTGAGACTTCTGGAATAGTTTTAAACAATAGAGCAATCATGGACAGTGAAAATCCTGATTTTCTGACAGCAGTCCTAACCTCAGAATGCAGCTTTTATCTTCCTTATTCAGATGGTGGGAGTTATCTTACAACTCTGAGTAATACTCTAGCCTAAAAGCCGATATTATGTAGCTGTTTCTGAAAAAGCTAAAAAGATGATGGGTCTAACTGCTCACTTTTATTCACAAGAAGCAAAATAAGTGAAATTGAAGTACGGTCGCCCGCGCTTCAGTGGTAACAGTTTAACAATGGCAGCACCTTTATTTCGTGAGCAGTAAGTGTGATTTTCCAATTCAAGTGTTACCACTGACGTGCAGTCGACTGTACAAGTAAGATGGTTGTCTACACTTCTGCAGCCAGCAGTGCCAAGTCATAAGTCATTTATTCATTTGTGTAACATAGGTACAAAAAATAATATGAAGTTCTTAAATACAATAAAGAGTCCGCTATGTTATGCCAGCAGGCGTACAAATGTGTGTTTAAAATCTAAATGAGAAATTTGAATCAATATGCTAGTAAAAAAATATTTAATTATACAACTCGAAATGTCACAAAATAATGAAATGTAATGATGTTATAAAATAAAAATGTCAAATGGTATTCTTGGTCATTAATCATAAAATCAATCAAATTGATAGGACCTAACGAAGCAAAGGCAGGCCCCCCACAAGGTGGACCGACGACCTGGTGAAGGTCGCGGGAATCCGCTGGATGCGGAAAGCGCAGGAACGGTCGTTGTGGCGATGCTTGGGGGAGGCCTATGCCCAACAGTGGACGTCTTTCGGCTGAAATGATTACGATGATGAACGAAGCAACAGA
The DNA here is from genome assembly GCA_949699075.1 of Asteroscopus sphinx. Lineage (NCBI taxonomy): Eukaryota > Metazoa > Arthropoda > Insecta > Lepidoptera > Noctuidae > Asteroscopus > Asteroscopus sphinx. The sequence continues at coordinate 1,993,077 of OX453007.1, forward strand.
AAGAAAGGGTTTGTTTACTTTTACTTAAGTAGGTACTTCATAAAAGTGTTTGTGGTATAGTCAGGGCCGGATTAAAGAATGAAGGGGCCCCTAGGCAATGCAAATCAATGGGCCCAACAAAGAAAAGCCTGACTATTGTGACCACAAATTTGTTTCGTACAAATGAACATTTCAATTTCATTTCATTTCACAGAAATAGATAGAGTAGAATTATTGTAATCACAATTTTACTTGCGATTCATGCTTGGCAACTTTCGAACAAACTACGCCTTACATATAGACATCATTTTTTTAAAAATTATCTTTAATCAAATGTACTTTACAGCTTTTCTTTCTGTAGTTAGAAACAGAAACAGCACAATAAGGCATTTTTGCGGGTTTTTGTTTCAGTATTTACAGAAACAAGTCATAAGGCGGACTGAGAAAGGCTTTGAAATATCCTACACTATGGTGCAGAGTGTTGGCACGCGCACCCTGCCCACTTTTCCATTCTATCTATTTCTGTGATTGTGACCTTATGAGCTCCTGTTTGTTTCTTTATAATAATTTTATTGATGACGTTTTTTAGTTCTTCTTTAAGTTTCTTTACCTAGTACTTTTTGCTTTTCCTGCAAGCTTAGCCGCTGGGCCCCTAAGTGGTGCCCCATAGGCACTTGCCTACTTTGCCTTTTGGTTAATCCGGCTCTGGGTATAGTAATATTACTTCACCGTGACATAACAGTGAACGTGGATCTCAATATCACACATCGGTAGTAATGGCCACCGAACAATGAGCCGACATCACTCATTGTGATAGAACACGTAACATAAACAATGCCGCGTGTGTACGGGCCCTTACTAAAAATATATAACGTGAAATCTTTATCGTTTTATCGTAACTGGTAGTTCCTCTATTTTGGAAGTAGGTATCAACTGTTGACAAGTATGAAAACAGGAATTTTATTAAAAAGCCATCATCCTCCGAGCCTTTTTCCCAATCATATTGGGGTCGGCTTCCAGTCTAGCCAGATGCGGCTCAACATCAGTATTTTACACGGAGCGACTGCCATCAGACCCCCGCAACCCAGTTACTGGGTAATACCGACATTCGGAGGTTAGACCAGTTGTCAGACTTTCAGGCTTCTGACTACCCGTAACGACTGCCATAGATATTCGTATGACAACCGGGACCGACAGCTTAACGTGCTCTCCGAGGCACGGAGGGGTTTCGCTCTGTAATTTTATAAAAAAAGTATTAAAGATTTTTTTTTCCTTTTCACCACCAATGACACCTATAGGAGACAAATAATTTTGTGCCCTCAGCGCCACGACTTTTAACTTTGTACTAATCTCCATACAATACTTGTTTTCTATAGAAGACGTAGCGCTGTGGGCACGAAAACCTTTACGACGCCGCCGCCGCCGCGCCATGTCGGTGAAAACCTTTACGACGCCACCGCCGCCGCGCCATGTCGGTGAAAACCTTTACGACGCCGCCGCCGCCGCGCCATGTCGGTGAAAACCTTTACGACGCCGCCGCCGCCGCGCCATGTCGGTGAAAACCTTTACGACGCCGCCGCCGCCGCGCCATGTCGGTGAAAACCTTTACGACGCCGCCGCCGCCGCGCCATGTCGGTGAAAAGGTCCTTCGGGCTTCTTTTTGATCGTAGCTTGGTTTCGGTATTCGGTGTTATATTTGTGAGCTACATAAATGGTTTTTCTTACTTTCCATCTACGAATAATAAGTCCCATGCGGGAAAAAAATATGTATTCCTTGTATCATTTGGGATTATTCCCAGGGTTTCCGTATAATGATTTCATACTGCGTTAAGGTCCCATCTTCATAGAAATGTCAACAGCATCTAATACTCGTAACCTTATCATGTAATGAATGCCCTCAGTCATTTCATGCAACCTTACAACACAGTAACTTAATGAATGAGATAAGAAAACCTCTCAGAATACAGGAAAACCTTTATCTATGCAAAGCATAACATTTACACTTTACAATGCAACTGATACCATATCTCTTGTCACTCAATGTAATTTAGCCCAGAAGAATAAATTTTACAAAGAAATACAAACATTATAAGCTACAGAAAGAAAATATTATATACCACATAAAAAGGAAAGTGAGAAAGAAGATGAAAAACCGTTTATAAAGTAAAGAAGCCAAAACGGTTTGTTGATTTGATGAAAACTGATTTTACCAAAGAGAATACCGACCGTTATCAGGGACGAAAACCTAAAAATATAAGAAATTAATTACAAACATTATTATGTTCATTTCCACTAGAGTAGTCACTAAATAGGCAATATAAATACAACTACAATAAAACAGTGAAACTATCATTGCAAAAGTGATCAAAACACAATTGCTATGCCATTGACAAAAAATTGCAAAATAACTGAATAACGAGAGATAGTTTCCCAACGTGGGACTAATTCATTTAACAGATAAAATATACAGACAGGATTATATCAATGATACAGATTTGTTTGAATTGGGACACATACTGTCTGGTCTCTGGTTGGAAACAATAAACCCTGTATCTCTCCTGGTTAAGGGTGAAATTGATGAAATTTTATCACATGGTCGAGCAGAAGTAAATAATTATGCCGTTGTACTGTCAATATTGTAATCACGTATATCTGGATATATATTTATAGCATATAAAACGAACGCAACTTCTAATGAGCCTTAAACGATTCCTTACAAAAGTGGTCAAAACACAATTGTTCTGCCCATCATCATCATCATCATTTCAGCCGAAACGAAAGACGTCCACTGATGGACATAGGCCTCCCCCAAGCATCGCCACAACGACCGGTCCTGCCCCTTCCGCATCCAGCGGATTCCCGCGACCTGGGAATTGTTCTGTTAATAACAAAAAAAAGCAAAAAATCTGAATAACGGCAGATAGTTTCTTAACGTGAAACTAATTAATTTAAAAGATAGAAAATAGCAAATATACAGACATTCATAAGAATGATAAAGATTTGTTTGAATTGGGACACAATAATACTTTCTGGCTTGAAAAAATAAGCCCTATCTCTCTTACGGTGCTGATGAAATTTTATCAAGTGGACGGGTAATAGTAAGTATGCCATGTACTGTCAATGTTGTAATCGATCATGTAGAACCAGATAATAACATAGTTAAATTTTATCAAGTGGACGGGTAATAGTAAGTATGCCATGTACTGTCAATGTTGTAATCGATCATGTAGAACCAGATAATAACATAGTTAAATTTTATCAAGTGGACGGGTAATAGTAAGTATGCCATGTACTGTCAATGTTGTAATCGATCATGTAGAACCAGATAATAACATAGTTAAATTTTATCAAGTGGACGGGTAATAGTAAGTATGCCATGTACTGTCAATGTTGTAATCGATCATGTAGAACCAGATAATAACATAGTTAAATTTTATCAAGTGGACGGGTAATAGTAAGTATGCCATGTACTGTCAATGTTGTAATCGATCATGTAGAACCAGATAATAACATAGTTAAATTTTATCAAGTGGACGGGTAATAGTAAGTATGCCATGTACTGTCAATGTTGTAATCGATCATGTAGAACCAGATAATAACATAGTTAAATTTTATCAAGTGGACGGGTAATAGTAAGTATGCCATGTACTGTCAATGTTGTAATCGATCATGTAGAACCAGATAATAACATAGTTAAAGTTAAAGAACCGAACGCACCTTCTAATGAGCTTAATTCATCATTTCAGACGAAAGACGTCCACTGCTGGACATAGGCCTCCCCCAGTTAAAAGGGGATATGCCATAATCGCCACGCTTGGCAGGCGGGTTGGCGATCGCAGTTGGTTGGTTAAATACTAACTCAGAGAAAGCTGCTGCCCATCCTCTGGTAAATCCCTTAGTCGCCTTTTACGACACCCATGAGAAGAGTTCTTTATGTCCGGCACCACCTGACATAAAGAATGAGCTTAATTGTTTCTTTTTAAACGAAGTAAACCTTTACAAGAGTTTGAAGAAAAGGCATTAGGATCAAAAATCTCATCAATTAATGTCTTCCTCAGCAACTGTTTTTTATTTCCCTGTAAGTAGTAGTGTAATTTGCAATCGCTTATTATTATTATTTTCCCTTCATATTAAAATATCGTCAAACTAATTTTCTGGACCATTATCCAGTTCTTTAACTTTAATTATAAAACATATTTCAACACTTAGACCTGACTTCAGAGTTAGCAAACTAATTTACATGGTCAGCTGACTAAAGTTGATGGTGGTTCATTGAAGCGTCGTGGTGCAGATTGGTTTTCGCAACGTGGGCCAGTGTTTGTCCAAGCTCCAGTGCACAAACTGCACGGCCTGTAACCTCATTCTCATTCTGAGATGTACATACAATAGTTTTTTATTTCGATATTGTTAGGTCTAGTTAAAGAATTACTTGGTCTATATTATGGCACTGCTCAATTAGATTACTATATTTAATTATGACTGATTTTAAATTTAAATGCAAGTAGATAATAACTTTACAGACTTTGGTTTTGTTTCATTTTTAAACCTACACGTAATTTGCTTTGTTGATCAATAAAAAAATGGGTTTTGATTTACCGAAAACTATTAGTTTTTCCTGTTTCATTAGAATTAATTTCAAGGTTTTCAGACCTAGATATGAAGCTATATTTATATTAAACAAAGTGATTATCATTATCCTAGGAAGATTAACATATTAATCTTGTCGTCTTAATGTAGGAAGTCGTATAGAGCATTTATTTTATTTCTTCCTTTTTTTGGGTAATTACATTTGTGGTGATAAACTACATGTAACTGTGATTTACTCATCGTCCAGTCTTCTACAGTTATTAGAAAATGTAATGCAAAATAACAAAAATTATAATCGTAATTACCTATGGGTCTGTGGTAATTACAGTAGTTTTAGTTTTATTACTCAATCTTTTGGATACTTAGAGAAATGATCTAAGTTTTCATAGGACCAACTTTTTGGAACCGTGCAACTATAATGCCCATTTGATCTTGATTATGTAAATTCAGACCTACGTGGTCTGAGTCTACATGATTCATCCCACTAAAAAAGTATTCACCTCATTAATACACAACCTATGATTTGACATACATCTATTAACTTCACTATCGGCCAATTGCTCTACTATTCCAGTATAAAACTAGGTAGGAAGTTAGATAATCGTATTGAATGGACAGCGCAAACGCATATCCGATCGCGTGCAATGCTTCGTCCAATGTCGTGTACATACCCGCACCGGTCGCGGTGTTACGAGTGCTATGGTCTGAGAGACAGCAACCACCAGATTTAGCTTATATTTACGTTATGGCAACGTTTGTTATTGAGTGGATTTCAACGTGAAACTTTACTTAACTTAACTTTTTAACTTTGACAATAAGTGCTCCTGGCTGTATACAACAGCTGCTGTTGATAGCCTCATTGGTCTAGTGGTCGCAAGCGCGACTGCTAAACTTGGGGTACTTCGATTCCAAGGTCGGGCAAAAATTATTATGGGGATTTTACTGTCAAGAAAATTTCTCAGTAGTAGCGTGGAGTCAGAAAGTTGGCGGTACTATACCCCCGTGCCTCGGAAAGGCGTTGTCATTATAATATGTCCCGCGCAGATGACTAGTCTCCATTGAGGTGGGCCGCCATGACCGAAATTCGGCCGGGACGACATTAATATTACTACAGCAGCTGAAATTAAATCAGCCATTCATGCTAACTGAATATTTTCTGTGAAGGTTCTGCTTGTTGATGAAACTGTTCATGAATTTACTAAAACCGATTATATTATAACAGAATCTCAAATATAACACAATAGATGGAATTTTACAGGTAGCAGTAATCAAGTTTCTCTAAATATGAAGTATGAAGCAGCTTACATTCATAACTAACCTGACATTTACCTCGACACAGCAAGTCCAATGGAACGATTACGTTCAAAACAAACGCACTATCCAGTAAGTGTGGTGGTCGCCGGCTCTTACAGAATTGAGTGCTATTATGTCATGACGCTCCACTTGCAGTGTGTTGTCAGTGTTGTGCCAGTTGCTGAGCAAACCGTTTTTTGTCTATTTGGTGTTGCAGATCAGTCGGGTCAAATTCGAAAGGTTTATGTGCATTTAGTGCCATCTTAGTTTTGTAGTCTGTTTATCTAGTTTATTGTATTCATGGCTTTGTTTGGTTTGGGTTAGATTTATGCTTGTTTATTTATTTATTTCTCTACCCTATTTTACACTGTTGTATTCTATTCTATTTTTTTTTATGGCAAGCTATGCCGATATCGACAATTCTGCCGATGTTAGATGTGCAGGGGAAAAGCAAGTGTTTTAAAGAATAATTTAGAAAACTTGATTGACAGTGAAACTCAATGTGTATCTTGTTGACGGAGTTAGTAGTACATTTTTTATTTACTGGATCCTTCAAATTCAAATTCAAATGTCATATGCCACCATATGTTCTAACTTGTGTATGATTTTAGTTAATGGGTCATAAAAATAAGACTCGATGTTCGTCAGAAAAGTTTTCATTATAATAATAATAATTGTTATTATTATTTTCAGGAAGACAATAATTGTCTATCAAAAACAGAACATTTTACAATGTTTTGGTATCTTTAGTAATATTATGTTATGTATTGTGCAGTACATTAGGTATTATAGAAAAAATATTGCACTTGTAGTCCTAATTAGCTAGACCATCCTGAAAACGGCGAGTCTCACTTCAATCAATGCTTAATCCGAACTAATCAGAAAGCACTCAAAAACACAGTTTAACTCGGATTACGAAACAATGTGGGAGCTAGGTGTGACAATATTGAAACTTGGCAAGGTTTCACCGCGTGGGACGGTGCAGCCATTTCTTATTGATAAACTTTCCCTTTGGCCGTATTGTCTGGCAGCAGGCTTAGGTAAATACATTAGGCCTTAGCATGCATTCATTCATGTGTTTTATTGCAAATGTTCGATTTTGATAGTTGAAAGAATTCCTTGTTAGTCTGTGACGAGTTTCATAGTTTGATGCCGTACATGTTAACAACATATTTGTTTGATTTCATAGATTTGTATGAAAAATTATGTATTGACTGTTCTGAAAATTATTACTTTGGAGATTCTGTATAACAAAACTATGGCTAGCAAATACTGACCGTATGTACTGGAGTTTTGTAAGATTTTTAAAAACAAAAAAAAGAGTTAGCCGATAGGTGCTTCGAATAATGACAGATTATTCCCTGTAAGCTGTTTTTATGACCAGCCTTTTACTAATAATTAACACCTAAGGTATGCTCGCGTGGGAAGATCTTTTGTGTTTGCTAAATCATTAACTGTGTATTTTATTTACATAATACCCGATGCATGCTGACATTGCTGACTGCCAGCAATCTGACCGTCATCCGTATGTCAAACTAGTTGTTGAGCCTCATTATTTCCGTTAATATTTTGGTCTATATAAAAAAACTACGAACTAGAAAAATGATAGATCGTAAAGATCCCTTTAGAGCGTAATTCATTCATCGTATATGTACTTATAACTTACTATGTTGCATAAAATTTTAAACTTATTTCAGTCAGAACCTCAACTACAAGTTCTCGGTTCGATCCTGACCTCCAAACTTGCGCCATTGCAATCACCCGCCATATTTGTCGCAACCGCCATTTTCCCCGTTTTCGCGCCATATCTTTACCGCCAAATTGCATTTCGTTTGCTCCAATGACCACAGTGAAAACCTCAATTAATAATATTAAAGTTTTCCAAAAGAAACCTCAAGTTCAAGTAAATGTATTATTTTGGTGTAATACCGTTGAAAGGTATTGAAAACATTTGCGAGTTGGCGGCGGCGCTGGTTGTTCAATGACTGGAAAGTGCAAAAGGGCCTATGAATAAGCAATTTTTTGTTTATAATTTATTGTTAGACAAACAATAAATTATTATGTTTTCTCTTATTGGCAAATTGTCATCATTAGTTTTCGTGCTCCTACCAGTAGGAGAACCGAGTAGGAGCATGAGGAAACGGTGATTAAAACAGCCTGTGGGTGATTAAAAACCATAATTTATTTGTTATTCCTGTTTACTACTATTTTCACGGTGTACAATAAAGTATATTCTATCTATCTATCTAAGTAAACGTCGTATGTAATAACACATGAGAGTTTTTGAATCCTATAGAACTTCAAATTAGAATCGCTTTGTGTATACATAGTGAATTTGACAAAACTCCCACATACTGAAGTCTTAAAAGTCGCAACAAAGATGACATCTGCAGAATCTGTTTCCCTAATTTTTTTGTAGGAAAGGCTACTTGACACGCTGATCCTTTTTTATGAGATATAGATCTGCTCTTGACCGCAATCTAGACAGCTTTGTCAAGATGCGGTCGACGATGGAGCGAGCAAACCTATTTATTAGGTGCCAATTCACTCCAGCTTTAAAGGCGTTAGGGTTGTAAGTGCCCGGAAATACAGATGCCGGCAGTGAATTCCACAACATAGCTGTGCGCATTATGAAAGAGTTCTCAAAGCGCTTGGTCCTGATACTAAGGATTTTTACCAAATGTGGATGATATCCTGCAGTGCGTCGTATAGTCCAATGAAAGAAAGGAGATGGCGGAAGGAGGTCCTTTAAACAAAGGCAAATTGTTATATTTAAGCATTCCTTAAGTATACTAGGTACACTTAAGGAAGGAAGGAAGGTGCTAGGTGCACCTGCATCTTAATTCCTCTCGTCGCGGAGTCACTAAACTCGTTTGTATTGTAACGTATTTGCAATCGTAATTGCATAGTGCTCGCATTAAACAAGATCTTATGTAAGCCAGGACTGAAGACGCCTCGGCCTCCTTGGCACACTTGCATGCAGTTGTAAATAGTTAGTATGGTAATTGTTCTAAACATTCTAGTGTTATTGTGAGAGTATTGTTATTGCTCAGGTGTCTATGATTATATCTTCGTTTTGGTCAGGGCGGAGTGGAGAGAAAAGACAAAGAAAGCAGACAACACCACGACAGAAATACGTGAAACTAATTATATCATTATCTTAATCCGCTTGCCCTTATCCCAATTTATTTGTGGTCGGCGCAGCATGTATTTTTCTTCCAAACATTTCTATCAGTCGTCATCTCCGTGTTCACTTTCTTTCTATTCATATCATCTTTCACACAATCCATCCATGTTTTCTTCGGTCTGCCTCTTTTCTTATAGCCATCCACTTAAAACTTTCCTAGTAACATGCTCCTCCTCCCAAACTATACGTGAACTAATTATATAAGGTAAGAAAAGGAGAGAGTACTCCCTCCCTATAAGTAAGTCTGCTACGTTTGGTATCTTTTCCGTCTTTACCCAGCTGCAATTGTAAGAAGTCTAAAGAATCAAGAGGTCATTCGGTCGATCCTGTCTCTTTTTTTGGATTTTTTGAGACATCAACTTCAACTTACAAATACATATTCTTTTTATTACAATTTAACCCGTGTTGGTTGCTTGGGTTAAGAAATTGAAACAATCGGTGTGAGAAAATGAAGAATCCATTAATTATACAATAAACGGTTAACGGTTATAATATGAATTTAACTCACGATAGTTATTAGAAGCCATTCGTGAATAAAAACATGCATTAACAACTCTTGTAATATAGGACTAAACAGTTTTTTCTGATTATTAAAAACATGAAGACCGTGTAGCACCGTTATGTTTACCATGTGAACTATATCCTAACTAGATACGAAAATGTAAGGCTTGGTAAACACATAATAATAATAAAAAAATTAATTACCAAAAACAAAAAACCCGACTGCGTGTAAAAATAACAGAAAAGATATAAACAAGACTTATCAACACGCAGTCGGAGGCTACGTATGTTTTTGGTCATGAATTACATAATAGTTCCTATGTAGCCTCCGCCTGCGTATTGATAAGTCTTGTTTGTATCTTTTCTGTTATTTTTACACGCAGTCGGGTTTTTTGTTTTTGTTTATTAATTTTTTTATTTGATTTTTTTTAGTTTTGTCATCATGTTTTATTTATCATACTATTAATGTTTTTTTTGAAAAAAATTGTTGTTTTTTAGCATTTCTCATTCTAAATTACATTTAAACATATAAGTTGTATATATTTTTGAAAAGCATTTTTGAAACCCTTTATTTTGATACCCCACTCGATAGGTTTCGAGGGAATTTTTTTTTTTTAAGCCGTAATTTGGCGCCAAAAAGCGGCCATTTTAATTTTTATAATTTTGATATTCCCAGTGTCACTCTCACAATTAAGACGAATCTAACGACACCTCACAAGTTAAAATCCATCAAGCCGTTTAGGCTGCAGGGCGTGGCAAAGAAATATACATACATACATACATACACACATACATACATACATACATACCTCGAAAAACATTACCCTCTTTCTGGCGCAGTCTGGTAAAAAACGTGGGTGAGTGGAAATGTCCTGCGCAGACAACCCGGAATGATCATTATCATAGACAAACGGAAGTTGACGCAACAGGCTCATAACCTGACCATAGACAGTACCGCATGGCTTATCTTTGGAGGGAAAGCGGTGAGCATCATGTAATAGGAGTTCATATAGTTCTTGTTATGAGGTGACGTAATAATATCAATAGATGGATAAAAGACGTAAAAGTAACAGAGAAATATTAAAACAACGGCAGTAAAGTAAATATTACGGATGATACAAACTCACAAGAGACCTCAAGTTGATAAAATTGATAAAAGTTAATTTATAATAACGTTATTTTTGCTGTCCCGCGCAGGATATCCAGTTTCAGCCCCAAAAAGCGGGACGTCCATTCATAAACGGTACGTCTGGCAACACTGGTTTTGATGGTCAGACTAGGTTCTCGACTGATTCGGTTTGTTATCTCTGTTACTCCAGTTACGTGAATCGTAGACAGACAAAAAGAGATAATAAACCGAATCGATCAACAACTCCTTTTTGAAGATGTTCTGATTCGTGGCGGCGTATCTATACGGCAGTCGTTATGGGTAGTCGGAAGCCCGAAAGTCTGACAACTGGTCTATTCGTAGGATGTCGGTATATCCAGTAAGTCTGATGGCAGTCGATCCGTGTAAAATACTGATGTTCAGCCGCATCTGGTTAGACCAAGTATGGAAATGTCTTTGGGTTAGACTGGAAGCCAACCAAAGGCTCGTCAAAACCAAAGAAGAAAGAGGTTGCAGATAGGAATTTCCAATACATTATTCTACGATTTATGCATCTCCCAACACAATTCGTCAATGTCTATCACCAAGTAAAAACGTAAAGAAATCTTAAGTATGGGCGTAAAGGCCGGGTTTCCCGGAGAATGTCCATAGACAAAGCTGTTACGATGAACATAAACAAAAGACGCGATGTGAATAATTCAGAGACATGACATTTACCGCTGCCTTTACCGGCGGTAAATGTCATGTCTCTGGAATAATTGAATAATACATAAAATGTCAAGCTTTCGCTACTAACTACTATGATTGATGCTCCTCCCAATAGGTAGCTTTGTTTATATTTTTCAAGTAAAAAGTGTGAAAGATGCTTGATATTTTTCTTCTGTGAAATACTTTTGGGGTTTTTAGCCCGTTCCCCACCCTATTGATAGTTTTTGGCATTTCTTAATTCAATAGATTAACTGTAATCAGGATTCGGATCTACGGTACACGCAATCCTAACATAATAATTGTGATGAATATGATCGGACATGCTGAGAGTAAAGGTGGATGCTATAATCTTTTTGAAATCACATCATCATCCTCCTGCCCTTGTCCCAGTTAATTTGGGGTCAGCGCAGCATGTATTTTTCTTCTACCCATCTTAGACTGTCGTCATCTAGTGTTCACTGTCTTTTATCCATATCATGGTATAATAAGATGTTTCACCAGGTATTCTCTTCCCGCAATGACAGCGCGATGCCTCCAAGCTACGTCACGATCAGTGCTGCCATTGATTGATATCTTCAATATACTTAAGGAGATTTTTGTTCATAATGAATATAAAATAAATTCCTAACTAGCCTAACTATTTGTTATCTCGTGTTATTCATCTAATTAGTTAATAAAGGAAACGATATTAAATTACTAGTTAAAAAGTGATTCTTTATAGAAGAAAGTAAATGAAAAAATGCATTTTGCTCGGGTAATTTATTTTCACAAAGTGGCAGCACATCAAACTGAAAAGTGTCACGCTAACAGCCCGCTATTGGCTCCACGGCCGATGACGTAGTACGGAGGCAAGCACGTGACCTAGCTGTCACGGGAAGAGACTACCTGGTGTTATTATACCATGATCCATATCACCTTTTAAAGCCTATATTCATATCTATCAACATTCACACCTGAAACTTTTTAACCGACGAAAAAAAGGAGGTTCTCAATTCGATTTTTTTTTATGTATGACCTCGCATAACTTTTTACAAAGTAGTCCGATTCTGATGATTCTTTTTTTAATGGATAGGAAATATTTCGAAGTTGGTGCCATTTAAATTTGAAAATCAATATCCACCCCTAAGGGTAGGAAAACATGACAACAATGAGTGTTTGTTCACCCACTGAACTCTTACCTGTTAACAGATTTTGTCACATAAATCTAGTTCTAGACACTACAACATAATGGAGACCTGGAGTTAGATTTCAGCCATAAAAAAATTAAAAATTAAAAAAATTTCACTGACGAAAACAGAAACTGAAAAGCGAAAAATAGAATGAAGCTTTTTAGTCTTAATAACTATTCTCCTACCTAAACTCATGTAAATAACTAATTATGAGTCGACGCCAAACAAACAAGTAACGAAGATAAGATAACTGCGTGCGAGTTGCATATCTACACTACTAGATCACATACCTACGTCTTTTTGGAATCACCTAAAACACCACCTGAAATCATTATAGTCTATATCAAATAAACTCTGTATCAAGAGTTTTTTACCGCTATCACTAAAAGTTCTATTGTTGTTGTTACCTATTATAGCGAAAAATACATTAGAAATGGCAGCTCCAATAAAATTCCTATTCAAATAATCGTTAATTAACATCAGGTACCATAATATTACAATATATAATGTACTTATTCCATATCAAGTAGCAACTTATCTTCCTAGACTTCTAGACAAACAACTTGTAACAGTGAGATTATTACCCGCAATTGGCTTAGTCATTGTAATTAAATCAACCGTATGAATAAAACATCCTACAACACCATCTACACCATAGGTATTCATTATTACTATGGATAAACATAAAGACGTGCCATAAAAGGTATTTCTTCAAAAGCTTATATACTGTTTTTATTTCATGTTTAGATTAAGTTAGTCGATTGTTTTTATAAACATGTCGGTATAATTATCGTTCTGTATCTTTATGGATTTAAAATAGTATACAAGTGATTATTATATTGAAACAACGAAATCATTAAATATTGTCAAAACGTGTTTTAAAATAAATAGCTCTATTTCTAAAAAAAAACTAAAATATTAGACTTCGAAAGTATCCAGTTCTTGGGTGATTCAGTGCTTATACAACAGTAACTTCACACAATTATCATAATGACACTTCCATTGTCTGTATCGTGTTTCTACTTCAGAAGCATCTTTAACAATTGCCGCCATGCCGGACTAAAAATTTTGAGTGTACTACCTCCTCTAGCGTCAGGCACATGTGCCTAGCGTGGCTTCTAACGGGTTGAACAAAACCTCTGTCCAAGACACACGGAAGAATAGATACTTACTAAAATCAACTTATTACATGGAGACTGATCTGCGTGAGCTCCGAACTAGACAGCGCGCAAAATCGTGCAATGCGAAGTTCTCGTTTCGGAGGTAAAGACTAACTTTGGGTTGATGAGCCGAAGAATTTATTACTTGGGCTTAACAGAAGGTCTCGGCCTTTCCATTGAGCAAATCTCATCGATATCCAAGATTAAAAAACCATGTGACGACAATCTCGAACACCGGACGAATTCGAATGCTAACAACGCGACGTAGAATGCTCGTTCAAATCATTCTTACCGTACATAAAAACCCATATGCAGCTTTGTTAGGAAAGCAGCTAACATACATCATCCCTAAAGGGAGGGTTATGAAGGTAAACGATGAACCAAGTGTGGCTTTACAAGGGAGGAAGTAGCGCATTCACGGCTGTTCGCTACTAGCATCCAGTAGCACGACTAGCTAGTACGGATAGTGAATAATTCCTTAGGGTTTCGATCACTACACACTATAATAAACATCCTAATTTTAACAGAGAAGATGGTTGGCAGCTACCACCTGTTGGGAACCCAGTTCTAAAAATAATCAAGTTCCAAACAGCACGCTACACTGTAAAACATAATGATACTGTGAGTGACTACTGCGTGCATTGAAACGATTTTAATTAATAAAAAATTGTACGATAGTTTTTTTTTTTTTAAATATCTGTAAAGACGCTTGTCATTTTAGTCTTCCTGCGTCTGCTGCAAAGCCTTCGCAACGTCAGGAAAACCAATGGTACGCAATGTAATCCGGTTAAAGTTGTTTTATAATATAATGTTTAATTACCTTATTAATGATGTAGAATTATAAAAGACGTGGCTTCCCTATTGATGCGCGCCGTGCTTAGCATTATAGTATCCACTTATCATTTATTTTCTGTGTAATAAAGTATTGAAGGAGTCATGTTTCGCTTGATATAAACTGTTGAACTATTAACTGCTAACATTTGGGAAGACCGAGGTTAGATATTCATCACAATCGAGTGAAATATAAAACAAGTTTTTTTTTAACAGGAAATAGCTACGCATGTATTAAGACCTCGGAGAAAACGTTAAAAGCCACAGACAAAAGCGATTGGCATGGCCTATTTGTAAAATTAATATAATGTTATGTACTACAAAAAGATGACTTAGATACCTAATCTAGAACAGTTCCAAATCGTGCTAGGTTAGACCTCCTATTGTTCGTGAGGTGTAGCAAGCGTGCCTATTTACTACGTTGCAGTAGTTGTGCGTCGCAAGCGCATCCGTTATGCAAGGACGAGAGCTTTTAGGGTTGCAATATAACATTAGTAGTTTATGAAACTGTTGCATAATAGGGGTTATTAAAACACGAGTGTGAGTTTAAAAACCGAGCCGTAGGCGAGGTTTTTAATAGTATCACACGAGTGTTTTAATACCTAATTATGTCAGTTTCATACACTATTTTATCTACACTCATACAATTTTAAATAAAATACCAAAGTCAAAATCTTAGTAACATTGTTGTTGTTTTTCTTGATTTCTCTGGTAAAAGATTGTTCGTCATTTACGTTGCTGCATCCAGAAATTCAGGCGGGGTCATATTTTCCTCAGTTCAGTATCACTGTAGTCAGATATTTTTGCCCAGAATAAAACTTTCGACACACAAAACCATAATAATAACGTAAACAATAACAATAAATTTACAAGTAACGATGTCCATATCCAGTAGGCCAGGCGCGCGGCCGCGCACGCGCGCTGGTGCGCGCCTACACAGATAATAAAATATTGTCTGGCGACAACATTATAATCGGAACTAATTTTCTATCCTTGTCAGGATTCCGTCAATCTCTGTTTTATCATACAAAAAATATGCCTGTAAACACTTAAATATAATTAAAAGCAATATGACAATCAAAAGTTCTGCCAAAAACGCGATTTTAAACGATAAAAATTTTCAATGTATGACAAGTGGCGCCACCCTGAATTTTGTGTACTCATTGGTGCCAAACTGGGTGGTGATTCTCGCGTCGTAGACATTATCTCGAACTCGACATAATGTCGAAACAAGATGGCGAATGTCGATTGAAAATAAATTTTCGTATTCTCAGAATGTCACATTAGAGATATGTCTACGCCTAGTGCTCTAAATACAAAGAGTGGTTCATAGCAGTTGACATTACCGGCGACATTTTTCGTAGAGATTTAAAATTAGAGATTATCTCCAATTAGCCATTTATCTCTATAACGCGAGAATTAGGGCCCAGTACGACTGCTAAAAAAAAGGTTTGAAAACTCCTTGGTTAGGTCGAAGTGGCATTAAAAACTCCTTAGTTAGGCTGAAGTGTGCGGTTATGGAAAAAAAATTAAATTACCGCATTGTTTTGTTCAGCAAACTGTATCGTAATGAAACTTTTTAAATTCATAACAGGTGCATGTGCGTAAAGTATGTCATTATGACATTACTTTCGAGTTCATAATTCGAATTTTACGATACGAGTGTAGATAAAATAATTTAAAATCAATGGCGTTGTATAGGTACATTGTATTTGCCAATATCTTTGAAAAATATTTTATAGTACGTAGTAACGCTCGGCTACACATCATGACCTCTCACTGTAAGGAAAGCCAAAGAAAATGCGAGGTCAGTTTATATTGGAATGTATAGCTTGATGTGTAGCATGTACTATAATCATGGGTGATTTTTTTCTTTTCTATTCAAGATTGATGAGCAGATGGCAAAAAAAAATAGAGCTCCCATAGTAGTCTCCTTGTGAAGAAGCTCGTCCAGGGAACTACCACCGTACATATTTCTGCCACCAAACAGTGATGCTTGAATCCTGTGTTCCGGGTGTTGTTGCAGTATTACATACCTACATTTTAAGCAAATAAATTTATTCTATTCTATTCCGGCACAAAGGAGGGAACTCTGTGATTCCGGTGCTCGTGGTACGGGTGCCATTGAAATTACAATCACGAGACTTTCCATCTTTAGGACTCGGTTTGGCAAACACGATTTGTAATAGTATTTCGGCAACAACCTTTAAAGGTGGTATTGCAGTTGTTATGGGCAAAGGTGAACCTTTAGTTTGTTTTGCCATCCTTTATGCCATAATAGAATGAGGAAGTAGAATAACGTTTGCTGTGCTAAACTTGAAGGTGTGCTATGTCGAAGAGAAGACAGAGTAAAGTTGTTGGGTACATAGATAATGAATAACTTACTCAAGAGACTGGACAGATCTCTTTTCAGCAAAAGAAACTCCTGCACGTCAGATAGAGCAAAATACAGTCATCGTAGCCAAAATCGGCTTGAATTGATTGAATAAACTGCCCGTGTGATTGACTCTTCAACAAATAACCCGTTATTGTTAACACCACTTCTACTTGATAGCTCAGCCCCCCTAGCCAAGTTGACAATCTACAATCTTCAACGCTTAGAAAACCATCAAAATGTATGTTGATTTTCATTTTGATTGTTTTCTATTAGCGTTGACGAATGTAGATTGTGACTTGGCTAGGGGAGCAGGATGGCAGCAGGTTTTGCTTGACTTTATTGAAATCCCCAGAATAACCTTACCTACCTACCTATTAACTACAGGCTCTGTCCAAACCGATAACTTTAGTGGATTCCACTAAAAATTATGTTCGATCCATATTATAAATCTCTAATTTGTAGAAATAGCCAGATACATAGGTAAATTACACATACATTTACACATACATTTTATTACTACATATGTACCTACAGTCACGATCCTTCCCGGTGATACATTTTGTCGACAAAGTCCCTTGAACGAATCCTACTAGATTACACGTACCTACGGCTGCCGTCGAACACTGAGCGCAAGCAATTTTAGCCTTAGTGGTGGTTCACCGGAAAGTTTCCTGATAGTACATAACCGGCCCATTACCTGCTGTCTTACTGACTACTGCTGGTCTTACGGCCAAAATTAATATCCAATCTATCTACGATTTACCCTACTGGAGATAGAAATTTGTAATATTTTGTATGGAGCTTATGTCAAATTCCTATCTCTAGTAGCGCAAATCGTGGATAGATTGATATTAATTTTGGCCGTTAGTCCACCACGCTGGCCTACTGCGGGTTAGCGGACTACACACACCATCAAGAACTATATGGAGCACTCTCAGGAGTGCAGGTTTCCTCACGATGTTTTCCTTCACCGTGATAATCAAAATTATGATCTGCACATATATCTGCGGGCCGTATTCGAACTCAGACTTGCCTGCATGGAAGACAAGCGTTCAACCACTAGGTTAAAACTGCATAGCCAGATATAGGTCGCGCCATCCACGAAGATGCGCCCCACTCTTCTTCCTAAATCGCTTACAGTACAAGTGTGCAACATTCCGCCAGTGTTTTAGTTTTGTCGATACACCATAATTACCTATGAGTGCACACGCACACTACGATAAATAAAATTATCAATCATGCTAATAAAAAAAATAAAAAATTAAAACTCTTTTTATACACAGCACCATCTAGTCGCCAACCCGCCTGCCAAGCGTAGCGATTATGGCATATCCCCCCCCTATTGGGGGAGGCCTATGTCCAGTAGTGGACGTCTTTCGGCTGGAATGATGACCATCTAGTCCCATACTAAGCAGAGCTTGTATTTAATATGGGTACTATATAGATAATGGATGTAATACTTATATACTTTTTTTTTGTTAATACATACGTAAAATACATAATAAATAATGTACTATGTACTATAAGCGATTAGGAAGAAGAGTGGGGCGCGTCTTCGTCTTCTGTACTTAGATTATTTCCCACGGATTTTATATCTGTGGATATAATACACACCTGTGTAAACTTTACATACATACTAATAAGAGATATTAATTAGTGAAGTTGGGTCTTTAAATTCTCAGCTAGCAGAGGTGATGACCCTAGCTAGGATCGTCTGCCGCACCTTCCCCGAGCTATTTAGGAAACTATTGAGATTTTACATAAGAAAACGATTGTGTCACAACTATAGAATGGTTGTTATCACAATTTTACTTGCGATTCATGCGTGGCAACGTTCGGAATAAACTACGCCTCCCATATTGCCGTCATAATTTTTTTTAAATTACTTTAATCAAATGTACTTTACAGCTTTTGTTTCTGTAGTTAGAAACAGCACAATAAGGCATTTTTGCGGGTTTTTGTTACAGTATTTACAGAAACAAGTCATAAGGCGTACTGAGAAAGGCTTTGACATACCCTGTACTATTGTGCAGAGTGTTGGCACGCGCGCCCTGCACACTTGGCCATTCTATCTATTTCTGTGGTAACAACAATAAGATCTGTGTGTTGTATTGTGTTAAAAGTAGCCAAAGTTTATCGAGTGGTGAAAGCTGAGGTAAATGAGATAGGTCTCATGATGATTGATTACAAATGTACATTTCTTTCCGGATTTACCAGTAACAGTACCAAGGTAACGACTACAAAATTAGTATATGGAATAATTACTCTGTTAAAACCTGGAGCTTTAGCCTAGATAGTGTTAAAAGGGAGAAGAATGTTGACTGCCATGTGCTAGCCTATCATATCATATATCACCAAGCTAAAAGAGCAGGCAAATTTAGACCCGAAGACAGAAGGTCAATTCACGTAACTAAAGAAGTGCAGTTACAGTTCAGTTTCGATCAAAACAATGCTTTTCGTATTCTCTTATCTACGGCAATCGCTGACAGAAACGAACTGCAGCGTAACTGCAACTTGATCGGCGCGTCATGAAATTACGGAAATTAGGGTCCAGTAGGTCTACCCGCGTTTTACGAACGACAAACGAAGTACGAACTTTCGTTCCGACTGATACTTACATAATAAAGATAGGCACATAAAAAGGGCACAATTAAGATATACTACGGTTCATAGTCGTATACAATTTACCGGAGATGGAAAAACAAACGTCAAAACACGATCATCGCATGCGATAAGGGAACGATGGTTGACCGGAGTAGTAAATTGTGCGATGAATCGTACGATTTATCGAATATCGTCGAACGGGAGTAGACCCCCTGCTGCCGAAATGCGAAACTCATTCGCGGGCGCATTCATCTGGATTTCAATGTTCATTGCTCCATGTGTTTTGACAATCCGTGATACGTGTTATCGGCAACTACGTACGTAGTATATGCCATGGTATAATAAGATGTTTCACCAGGTATTCTCTTCCCGCAATGATAGCGCGATGCCTCCAAGCTACGTCACGATCAGTGCTGCCATTGATTGATATCTTCAATATACTTAAGGAGATATTTGTTCATAATAAATATAAAATAAATTCCTAACTAGCCTAACTATTTGTTATCTCGTGTTATTCATCTAATTAGTTAATAAAGGAAACTATATTAAATTACTAGTTAAAAAGTGATTCTTTATAGAAGAAAGTAAATGAAAAAATGCATTATGCTAGGGTAATTTATTTTCACAAAGTGGCAGCACATCAAACTGACAAGTGTCACGCTAACAGCCCGCTATTGGCTCCACGGCCGATGACATAGTACGGAGGCAATCACGTGACCTAGCTGTCACGGGAAGAGACTACCTGGTGTTATTATACCATGGTATATGCTACACGCAATGAATATTGATGTAATTTCATAATGAAAGCTAATGTCAAAGTGAATGCATTACACAATTGCCCCACTGGACCGTATAGTCAATAGCAAAAGTAGGTGTAGTAGTAGAGCTCCTAGGAGCTCGAGGGGAAGTACTACCACCGTACCTACTTCTGCCATCAAACAGTGATGCTTGCATTGCTGTGTTCCGGTGTGAAGTGTATGGGTGCCGGTGACATTATAATCACTTGGGACTTACCATGTTTAAGTCTCAGTTTGGCAAGCGCGATTTGCAGTACTATTTGGGAAATAATCTAGGTAGTATTGCAGTTGTTATGGGCCAAAGGAAACCGCTTAACATCAGGTGGGCCTTTAGCTCGTTTCGTAATCCATTTCCATAGAAAAACTGATCTGTATCATATCCAGTGGGTGGTGTGTTTTCAAATCAAAACTGAATGGGTTACAGACGGTAGCAAAAATCTTCGTCCTTCAATTATGTTGCTACCACCTACCAACAGTACAATCATGATAAAGACCAATACAACCGATTCAATGATATTTAAAAGTATGGATATGTCATACCCTAACAAAACCAACGAAAAATATGTTCCGTACGCAGTGGCAAGTAAGTTAGTTACTTTAAGTTAGTTTTGAGTCATAATTAGTACACTTTCTGTACACACATGACGGCATTTAAGTATTTTTTGTCACACGTCACGCTCGGTGCCTTGCTTGACGGAGACTAGTAGCAAAACGTCCCAATTAGGACGTTTTCGAGTCTTCAGATTGCGCGCTCAACAACATATCTGTACTTTTTAGAGTATCATCAATATACCGATTAGTGTAGCAGTTTATTTATAAGTGTAGTTCATACGCAACAATCAAAATTTACGAGCAGTTATGAATGAAAAAAAAAGTGACATTAACATTCAAAAATAACCAACGATCATAAAAAGCCCTGTTGTGGCATATTTACGACATTATAATGAACACTCGATTCATATGAAAATACAATCATGGTCAAATCTGCAAGCAAAAAATACAACAATACAATATTTCGGTCAAGACGACATACGAGTATTTTAACTGTACAATCAACACCCATTGTTGGAGTCAAGCGGGTGAACGCCCGATCAGATCTCGTCACAAAATGACTGATGACAATTGACCAAACTATTGTTTGATAGTGGAAGTAACGGGCCTTAATGTAGGACGTATTAAAACGGGACCAGATTGATAAAGGATAAGGCACCGTTAAGTACTGTGTACTTTGTGAATGTTAGTACCTGACCTGATAATTCGTATTGTGATACATCCTGAGATTTAGATAGACGTAAAGATAGTGTCGGTTAGGTAAAATACTGGTTAGGTAAAATACATAACTGTGAATTGTAGAGTGGCTTATGTGTGACCTACTTCTAGCTGTAATGAGATATTTTTCTTCCGAGTATGAAATGCTGTAAAAAAGACATCATTCATCATTAATTACAATTACAAGTAAAAAATTAAACAGTATAGAGAAGTGCTTTTCAAACTGTGGGTCGCGACACTGTACACTGTACTGGGGGGTCGCAGTCCATAAGAAATTAAAAGTTTTACAGTTCTTAATATTATGTTTATTGAAAAGCCTATGTATGTATGTATTTATACATTTTTATAATATGTTAATTATAAGTCCGTAGTTCTAACCTTATTTTACTACTTTACTGGTGCATCTACCTTATTTTTGTCTCTGCTTTACCCTAAAATAACGTAACTTGGTACTACCAAGTTGTGCATGAAGAATTCAATAAATAAAGCCTTAACGCCACCGCCACGCCACCACCGCCGCCGCAAAGAGCGAGGGGGTCGCGGTCATTTCTTTTTACTAAAGGGGGTCGCGCTTTGGAAAAGATTGAAAAACACTGGTATAAAGAATCATTACAGATGGTATTTATAATTATCTGGTATAATTCTGGCTAGGTGTTAGCAATAATAACTAATCAGCTACCGATGATGAGGAATGATCGGTCGCACTAGCATTTTTATAATAAAATCACTGAGAATACCAAAGATGAGACTATCATAGGTGTTGTACAGATGAACAAAGAAATAAGTAGCCTCTTTTCGTGGGAAAATCCTCACTCCACCCGGGGAAAATTGAGCGGAGCCAGTATCGGACTCTAAGGCTGCGTTTCCACCAGGGATGTGCGAGGTAGCGAGGCAGTGCGCAAGGAAAAAATACACCAATAGGATTGATTTATTTTGCTAGCCAAGTAGGTACAGCGCAGCTCTCTTATTGGTGGATTTTTCCTCGCAAACCAGCACTGCCTTGCACATCCTTGCTGTCTAAAGCGGTGTTCACAAAAAGCGATTTCAGTTGATCCACATACCTGAACCGACTCAGACGCCAAAAGTTGACAGGGAATCAACTTTTTGTCGTTCAACTTTTTGTTGTTCTCATGGTGCGAATATCATTCAATTCTTAAGTTGATTAACAGAAATCTTCTCGTGAAAACACCGCTTTACCGACTAAAACCACCACGGTGTTCCTCCAACTACCTTCGGCCGGGGGCGTGGGATACGTGTATTCTCGTACCATCCCCGCCTATAGGCCCCGGCTCGCCACTAGTATCCGAGCCCTCTTCTCCCCGTGCGGCCTAACGTTGGCAGCACACTCTTCATGACTAGTAGCCTGGGTCACCAGGTAAAGACGAAATATTTTGTTGAAAATATGGACGTTTTTGAGTGAAATATTTTAAAGCTAATTTATTATTCGAATTTTTTAATCACTTCATGTATGTCTGGTTAAAGGTACCATAGAATAGCATAATCGTCCACTTATGTACTACGTATCATTACATATGGTAGCTAGCTATAGTTAAATGGTCAAACGCGCATGGATACGCAGAAGAATCGAGGTGAAGTAATTTATTGGTACTGTAGCACTGTAGTATTAGGTTATTGTAGTCCGATAAAATAGGCACACTAGATTGTCATTGAGTACAACATCAGCGGACAAAACTAAAAATAAAATGTAACATACTGACAATCGTGATACTGGCTCACTTGAGGATTATTCGTGGTAGGGTCAAGGCTAGAAACATTCCGTACCTATTTCTGCCGCCAAACAGTGATGCATTGTTGTGTGTGTTCCGATGCGAAAAGTACGGGTGCTGATGAAATTACAATGCCATGAGACTTTCCATCTTCATGTCTCAGTACGCGATTTGCATTGTAATTTAGGCAACAGCCTAGGTAGCATTGTAGTTGTTATGGGCAAAGTTAAGCGCTTAACATCAGGTCATTTAGCTCGTTTCGTTATCCTTCATTTCAGCCGAAAGACGTCCACTGCTGGACATAGGCCTCCCCCAAGCATCGCCACAACGACCGGTTCTGTGCCTTCCGCATCCAGCGGATTCCCGCGACCTTCACCAGGTCGTCGGTCCACCTTGTGGGGGGCCTACCCACGCTGCGCCTTCCAGTACGCGGTCGCCACTCCAGAACTTTACTGCCCCATCGGCCATCCATTCTGCGAGCAATGTGCCCCGCCCACTGCCACTTAAGTTTAGCAATTCTTTATCCTATATCATGAAAAAAAACCAAAGGTATTGAACGTCAGGAAAACCAATTTAAATAATATCCGCGATTTAATCCGGTTAAACTTCGTTTTATTACAAAGGTATTGACTTGAGATTTAGGCGCGTAAAGGATTCTAAAGCATAATGTAGTTTGTTGTAGACCAATAGGTCTGCATATTTTAATCATCAGAAATATATCGTTGGCAAGTTAAATGTGCGGTGAAGTAAAATGCAAAGCGAATAGCATGGGGAAAAAAATTGTCCAAAACGTTTGCAACGCCTGTAAAAAGCGTCAGGCACTAGTTGCCTGGCATTTATTCTGAACTGGACTTATTGGGCACAATCGCTATAGGCTCACAGCATCTATGAACCATTTTGTATACTTTTTATTGACCTATTTGCTAGGCACACGGGCATCTTTGAACCATTTTGTGACATACTTTTTATTGACCTATTTGGCACAATCGCTAGGCACACGGCATCTATGAACCATTTTGTATACTTTTTATTGACCTATTTACTAGGCACACGGGCATCTATGAACCATTTTGTATACTTTTTACTGACCTATATGCTAGGCACACGGGCATCTATGAACCATTTTGTATACTTTTTATTGACCTATTTGCTAGGCACACGGGCATCTATGAACCATTTTGATTACTATTTTCTTCTTTATTAAATTGTGTCCGTGTATCTGATATATTATGTGCTTTATGTCAATTAAGTACTTAAATATTTCTTCCTTTCTTCTTTCCCTCTCCTCAGAGACAAGATAGTCTAAAAACCTGCCAAGTGCGAGTCGGACTCGCGCAGTAAGGGTTCCGTACCTCTCAACGACCTGATACCCCATAAAACTGATTTAATTTACGAGAGTTTATCAAAAGACATCAACGCACAGTGCGTGAAATATGAATTTTTGCATGTATTTCTTACGCAGGTACCACCACATATATCTGTGTTTGTCTTATTTTTAGTATTTGTTGCTAAACTACATTTTATGCACTATAATCTGACTAAGTTTGACGCTGGTATATATTACCGTTTTGAAGATAGAGCAGGAACAAAAACGTTGAAAAAAATGCATGTTTTTTGAGGTTTCTTGTATGGGGACCCCCTTTGGTTTTAGACTTTTTTTTGTTTTTTGTATTTGTCGTGATACACCTCATAGCAGCACATATTCTGAGAAAATTTCAACCAGTAACCTATTACCGTTCAAAAGATATAGCCCTGTGACAGACAGACGGACGGACGGACGGACGGACGGACAGCGTAGCGAGAGTAATAGGGTTCCGTTCGGCACCTTACGGGTACGGAACCCTAAAAAAACATGTGAATGTGAATACCGAAGATGATGAGACGCTATAAAAATATGAAGCAATTAACTAGATAGAGTTAACTACAGTGAACAATATTTATATCGCATCAGTGACATAATGCATGGATGGAGAGGGAGAGGGAGACCAAAGAAAAGATTGGACGGATTGATGCGTAAAGAAAGATATGCAAAGGGAGTAAAAAAAAGAAAAAAAAAGTGGAATGACGGCTGATCGACAAAAATGGAAGAAACCGTATTGCGCCAACCCCAAGTAATTTAATTTGTAATTAATTTGGGGCCAGGGCAGGAAGATGATAATGATCAGTGCCATAATGCACAGTAAGAATTTTCACCACGATCCCTTCTGATATTTTTTTGTGTGTCTGTTAACATGT
Source organism: Asteroscopus sphinx (assembly GCA_949699075.1). Lineage (NCBI taxonomy): Eukaryota > Metazoa > Arthropoda > Insecta > Lepidoptera > Noctuidae > Asteroscopus > Asteroscopus sphinx. The sequence continues at coordinate 2,018,609 of OX453007.1, forward strand.
GTGACAACATAAATTATTATTAATACGGCTTAACGAATGTTTATCCATGTATTATTTTCTGCATACCTATTTGATGCGCGATGTTGAAGTCTTGAGGAACAACAAACATGTATTCCGTACTCATTATTTTGGGAGAACAAAATTTAAAAAAAAATACAAGGAGATACATTTTCTCTTCCTGTATGTGAGTATAATACTTGATTGGTCGAACATAAATATAATAATTGTTAACAATGGTCGCCCCAGAAGATTACTTTCGCAAAACATATTCTTGTTTACCAAAAGCCTTATTGTCGTGTGTGAAAATAATCTATATGGCTGTAAATATTAAATTCTATCTTGACACACATTCAATAGAACGTGATGTTAGACATACGCCCGCTGCTAGGATCCTCAAGTTAAACGAAGCCGTAATACGTGACCTTGTCAGTAACGAGAGAGTTGAGAGTTGAGTTGAGAGTTATATAGAGGTTAACGGCCAAAATTAATATCCTATCTATCCAAGATTCGTCCTACTAGAGATAGATATTTGACATATTTTAGGTACCGTAGGGCTAGGCGGGACAGTGCCCCGGGGCCCCCAAGCTCAAGGGGCCTCTCGGCCTCCATGAACGACGTTCAAAAAAGTTATATATCCTAGTTGAGTAAAGAATATCCGACTTTTAACGTTTTGCCCCGGGGCCCTTGGTTACATAGCTACGCCACTGCATATTTTGTATGGTTTTGTCAAATTCCTATATCTAATAGGGCAAATCGTGGATAGATTGGATATTAATTTCGGCCATAAGTGAATAAAGTTGAGGCATCGGATCCGAAAAGAGGTGATTTATTTATTTATTTGTTATTGGTAACTTCACAGCTTACAATATTTTATTCAATACATTAGTCTAGACATTACGCCAATTACGAAGCACACAACTAATTAAATTCACAAACCTATGAAGAGAGCCTCTTGGGCATTTATACCATAATTATCTAGTTAGTATTGGTAGTGTGAGTGTGTGTGTACTGGAAGAGTGTGAAAAATGTGTGTGGTGAGGTGATGGGTGATGATGATATGATCAGGTGATCATGTGATCAGACAGAGAAACGAAGTAGTTGTTTAGTAGTAGTAGAGCTCCTTTGTGAAAGAGCTCGTCCGGGGAAGTGTACCTACTCCACCGGCAAATAGTGATGCTTGCATTGCTGTGTTTCGGTCTGAAGGGTACGGGTGCCGGGGAAATTACAATCACATGAGACTTTCCATCTTCATGTCTCAGTTTGGCGAACCGACTTGCGGTACCATTTAGGCAACAGCCTAGGTTGTATTGCCGTTGTTGTGGGCAAAGGTAAATAAATAAATATCTTCGGGACACTTTTAACCCAGCACCATCTAGTCCCAAACTAAGCAGAGCTTGTGATAAATAATAATAATACTAGACAATGGATATAATACTATATACTTTTTTTTTTGTAAATACATACTTATAATACATAAGAAACACCCAGACCAACACAAACACTTATGTTCATCACACAAATATTTGTGTCCTGTGGGAATCGAACCCACGACCTCGTGATCAGCAGTCCGATCCTCGAACCACTAGACCACAGACAGATTAAAGGTAACCGTTTCACCATCCTATATTATAAAAAAAAATGAAAAAAGTTGTTGACAAAGCCCACAGGATAAGCAAGCTGAAGTGGCAGTGGGCCGGCCATATTAGCTGAAGAACCGATAACCGTTGCAGTAGACGTGTTCTTGAGTGGAGACCGCGAATCGGAAAACGTAGGGTAGGACGCCCTCAGGCTAGGTGGAGTGACGATAGAACACGCCGCAATAGCGGCGGTAAGGCCCGCCATGGAGGAGTGGCTGGAGAGGGGCCATGGTGCCCACACCTACCGGCTGACGCAGATACTCTCGGGGCACGGTTGCTTCGGGAAGTATCTGTGTCGCATAGGCCGGGAGCCGACGCCCGAGTGTCATCACTGCGGGAGCTGCCCAGAGGACACAGTGCAGCACACACTGGCGGAGTGCCCAGCGTGGGGCGCGCAGCGCCGTGACCTCATCACTGCAGTAGGCGGCAGCGATCTCTCGCTTCCGACCGTAGTTCTGTCTATGGTCGGGAGCGAGAGCGCTTGGGAAGGCGTCGTGTCCTGCGAGGATGTAATTAAACACCGTGGTGGTTTTCAGTCGGTAAGAGTCTAACACTGGCTCCGCCTTCCCTGGGCGGAGCGTGTCCATGAGGATTTTCCCCACAGAAAAAAAAAGGTGGTGTGACAATCTACGTAAAGTGGCTGGTAGAAACTGGATGAGAGTGGCCGAGGGTAGAAGTCAGTGGCGTGCTATTGGAGAGGCCTATGTCCAGCAGTGGACTGCGATGGCTGATAATTAATAAAGTTAATTAGTAAAGTACAATAAAAATAGATTTTTTTTTAAATTATTACCGTTCCGTTTTAAAATTAGAACCGTTTTGCTAATAGCTTTATCATGCGTACCGCCAGAGTGGAATTCCTTGCGTCAGTGTTTCCCGAGAAGTATAATCTGGTGGTCTTCAAGGCTCGAGTGAATAGGTTTTTGCTGGGCAAGCGTGAACCATCGTCGACCGTGGCGGACAAAGGCAAACCCATTAAGAATTTAAAAAAAAATTAAGAAAAATAAAATCTTGAAAGTTTGAGTCGTCAAACGTCTTTCGTTTAAAAATAAAACCTCATCTTTAATCACTGAATCATAATATGTATATAATTTCTTTGAAACTTGCTGCACTCAGTATGAGCTAAATACTATAAGGTACAGCATAATTTATTGCATATATTGTAAGTGCAAACACTGCTTGAATACACTTAACATCAATGAGTAATCGACTCATCCTAGCAAAGGCTTTGTTCTTAATATTTACCTAAGCTTAGGCTTACCTAATGTTACGGCACCATAGCAGTGAAAGCATTCACTGCTATGGTGGTGGTGTGATGTGGTAAATTTCGAAATCCCATAAATGATAATGACACTGATTAAGTACAACTTTTGTTTTATTCTTATAAACCGTGAAATTGACTTAAAGTAGTCTAAAATAAAAATAAACGGAAAAGTCGTTGTTTTTTTTTTCTTAATGAAATTAGGGCAGTAGCGGCTGTAGTGAATATGATATAGGTACCCAACTACCCACACTTTCTGCGCCAGCATCGCGGTGCAGATTACATTGTATATCTATTTAGCTTCCATAGCAATATTTCGTTTTAAGTCTAGATATTTGAGTGCGTAACCCCAGGCAATAAAATAATTTGGAGACCCAAGACTAGAGTATTAAGGTGTAACATTATTAATAGCTGAGGTCCTTTCAAGGGATGAATGTACCTACCACGGAATAATATGTACTCATCATAATAAATAAATAAATAATGAACAAGGGTCGATTTCACAGTCTACGAATGATGTTATACTAATAATCAAGTCCCAAACAGCACGCAACACTGTAAAAGATAATGATATTGTGAGTGATTACTGCGTGCATCGAAACGATATTAATTAATAATATTGTACGGTAGATTAAAAAATTTGTTTTTAAATATCTGTAAAGACGCTTGTCATCTTAGTCTACCTGCGACCACGAAATGCTGCAAAGCTTTCGAAACGTCAGGAAAACCAATTTAAATAATATACGCGATTTAATCCGAAATAGATAGAATGGTTGTAATCAGAATTTTACTTGCGATTCATGCGTGGCAACTTTCCGGACAAACTACGCCTTAAATGATGACGTCATTATTAAAAAAAAAAAAAAAAAAACAATTGTACTTTACAGCTTTTGTTTCTGCAGTTAGAAACAGCACAATAAGGCATTTTTGCGGGGTTTTGTTACAGTATTTATAAAAACAAGTCATAAGGCGTGCTGAGAAAGGCTTTAAAATATCCTGCACTATGGTGCATGGTGCTTCCACGCGCACCCTGCCCACATGGCCATTCTATCTATTTCTGTGGGTTAAACTTTGTTTCATTATGAAGTTATACTAATGAGATCGTGACACAAATGATATCCATATCACACTAATGATATGCATTCTTTAAATGGTTTAAAAATCCAAGTTAAGTCTTCTTATGGTCAATATTAAAACCATTGACATCGAAACCACAATTAATAAACTTAGATAGATAGATAAGATAGATAAAACGTACTTATATCTTTTTCTATCTATCTATAAGAACTATTAGGTAATCTGTGGTATTAATTACGTAGTACCTATCTATGAAATAATCCGTGCCAGCCATTGTATTATTGAACCTAGTATTTATACTTTTAGTTTTTTTTTAATAGTGATGCACTGAGAAGTCCATCATTTTTTGCAGTCGTTTGAAATGTTATTACGAAATAGTTACAAATAAATGCTCGGTTACACAACGCGGTAGTTAGGTAATTATTTATGACTACAGTAAAACTGTTGTACATACTATCTGATCGTGATAATTATGATTTTCAGTTACAGAGGTAACGGAGAACTTTTATAAATGTACATACAACGTGTAATTGAAATAATTCAAAACCTCTCAAGGGCTCATTGTACTCATCAGTATGAACAACTTTTACTATGGGACCAACCCTAAATCGCTAAAAAAAAAAAAGATGTTCCCTACATTTGTGTTCACATTAATTGAAAAAATGTAAGGAACAGCTGATTTATTTTATGGCTTGCGTTTGCGGTCAAACGCAAGCCCATTTGATATATTAAAAAAAAGTATTGAATGGAGACCTGATAATACTTGCTGAAATTTTAATGGCTTCTTTATCGAAAAGGGGTCATTTTTAACCGACGAAAAAAAGGAGGAGGTTCTCAATTCGACGCGTATATATATATATTTTTTTTTGTTTTTTTTTTTTTTTTATGTATGACCACGCATAACTTTTTACAGAGTGGTCCGATTTTGATGATTCTTTTTTTATTGGATAGGGTATATCTCGAAGTTGGTCCCATTTAAATTTCAAAATCAAAATCCACCCCTAAGGGTAGTAAAACAGGGGATGAGTGTTTGTTCACCCACTGAATTCTTACCTGTTAACCGATTCTGTTGAAACTTGACATACATAAATATAGTTCTAGACACTACGACATAATGGAGACCTGGATTTAGAGTTTAACCACAAAAAAATGAAAAATAAAACTTTTTAACAAAAAATTGAACCGACGAAAACAGAAACTGAAAAGCGAAAAATAACTAATTATGAGTCGGCGCCAAACAACCAATCAACGAAGATCATTAAATTACTTTAAATAAATAATAAAAACAACGTCACATCAAATACAACGTGAGATTTTAAACGATAAACAATAACTTTCCAAAAATGCGTTCTCCGCTCGGCCACTTCCAACTTACACGCACTATGCTTGTTAAAAGTTCGTTTGGCGCCGACTCATAATTAGTTATTTTTCGCTTTTCAGTTTCTGTTTTCGTCGGTTCAATTTTTTTTTTAAAAGTTTTATACTCATCATTATGAACAACTTTTACTATGAGACCAACCCTGAAATCGCGAAAAAAAAATCAGTTGGTCCCTACATTTTTGTTCACTTAAATCGATAAAATGTAGGGACCACCAGATTTTCATTTCACGATTTCAGGGTTGGTCCCATAGTAAAAGAGTAAAAGTTGTTCATAATGATGAGTAAAATGACCCCTTTTCGGGAAAGAAGCCATTAAAATTTCAGCACATGTATATTATTACCGGCTAACCTTTCCCCATAAAAACTAAAATACCATGGTATTGCAATGATCTCTATGTACGCACGGCTACACATCAAGCTGTACATTTCCAGTATAAGCTGATCTCGCATTGTACGGAAAGCCTTTGCAATGCGAGGTCAGCATAAACTGGAAATTTACAGCTTGATGTGTAGCCGTGTGTACTTCATATTTCGATGTGGTATTGCAAATCACTTTCGCCGAGTTTCGCCAAACTGAGATATAAATTGGCATGATGATGAAAAGTGTAATTGTACTATTTTTTATGAAGTTTGAGAAGACAAGTGAAAAAGCAAAGTATAGAATTTATTGTTACATCATTCATACTATTGTTTACTATCTGCTGCTAGCTATTTCAATTGATGTATTACAGTGAGCATTTTGAATGAATTTTGTTTACAATAATTACGAATGAAATAGGTAGGTTGATAATAATGATTACAATCGTATCTAGGTATCTATACACGCTGAAATTTGAATCGCTTATTTCCCGAAAAGGGGTCATTGTCCTCATCATTATGAACAACTTTTACTATGGGACCAACCCTGAAATCGCGAAAAAAAATCAAGTGGTCCCTACATTTTTTTTCGCGATTTCAGGGTTGGTCCCATAGTAAAACTTGTTCATAATGATGAATACAATGACCCCTTTTCGGGAATTAAGCGACTAAAATTTAGTGTGTATAGTAAAACTGTATGATGATATCATTAGATAAAAACCTAAAATTTTATGTTAGGTATCAGTACAGAATCCAGTTTTACAAAAAAAAAAGTGCGAGTCAGACACGCAGAAAGGGTTCCGTACCACCACTACCACCCATTGACCTGATACCCCATAGAAACTCATTTAATTTACGAGAGTTGATCAATAGACATCAACGCTCAATGCGGGAAATAAGAATTTTTGCATCTCTTTCTTACGCAGGTACCATCACATATGTCTATGTTGGCCCTATTTTTAGTATTTGTTGCTAAACTATATAGTATGCATTATAAGCAGACTAAGTTTGACGCTGGTATGTATTACCGTTTTGAAGATAAAGTAGGAAAGAAAACGTTGAAGTTGAATTGAAGAAGTTAGTATTTGTCGTGATAGGCACTATAGTAACACATATTCTGAGAAAATTTCAACTGGCTACCTATTACCGTTTAAAAGATACAGCCCTGTGACAGACAGACGGACAGACAGCGTAGCGAGAGTAATAGGGTCCCGTTTGGTACCCTTTGGACACGAAACCCTAAAAAACTCCATGTCCATGGGCGGCGGAGATTGCTTACCATCAGGTGACCCACATGCTCGTAGCCATCCTATGTTATAAAAAAAAATATAAAAAAACTATTACTCGCTGAATACATCATCATCATCATCATCATCATTTCAGCCGAAAGACGTCCACTGCTGGACATAGGCCTCCCCCAAGCACCGCCACAACGACCGGTCCTGTGCCTTCCGCATCCAGCGGATTCCCGCGACCTTCACCAGGTCGTCGGTCCACCTTGTGGGGGGCCTACCCACGCTACGCCTTCCAGTACGCGGTCGCCACTCCAGAACTTTACTGCCCCATCGGCCATCCGTTCTGCGAGCAATGTGCCCCGCCCACTGCCACTTAAGTTTCATACAACATTTATAGTTGAATACATCATTTATCGAAAATTCGTTTTTCACAATAATTGAAGTACAGGGGGCCTAGTACGAGTTTGACACTTAGAATACTTTTATAGTTTTCATCCACTTTCATTCATTAATCAGGAGCGCCCCTGGCGGATACGAGGAGAAACTACTGATTTATGAATGAAAGTCGACGAAAACGATGAAAGTATTCATAAGTGTCAAACTCGTACTAGGCCCCCAGGTAGGTACTCAGAAACTATTAACTCTGTAATTTATTACCCGACTGCGCCAGAAGGAGGGTTATGTTTTTCGAGTGTATGTATGTATGTATGTATATTTCTTTGGCACGCCCTGTGGCCTAAACGGCTTTATGGATTTGAGATTGAGAGGTGTCGTTAGATTCGTCTTAATTCTGAGAGGACACTGGGTACATCAAAATTTAAATAATTAAAATGGCCGCTTTTTGGCGCCATATTACCTCTTCAAAAAAATTAGTTCAAGCGATTCTTAAATGTTGACCCCAGATTCGGTTAAAGACGAGGCAAAAACTGTAACAGTAATCGAAAATCTTTTGTCAGAAATTTCAAAGTAACGATACTGAAATACATACAATGATTTTATGAAGTAGCTAACATACAAGAAAATACGTATTTAAGAAAAACTACTATTTATTAACATAACATAACATCACGCCTGTGTTTCCCCGAAGGGGTAGGCAGAGGTGTATAGTACACCCACATTTCGCCAGTTATGTTATAGTCTCATGTAATAGGGGGCGAGCCTATTGCCATTAACCGGGAACAAATCCATACTCCGGGCTGCTACTGAGAATTTCCTAATGGAAAAACCCAATAACACTGCCTGACCCGGGGATCGAACCCAGGACCCTACGCTTAGCAGTCGCGCTTGCTACCACTAGACCAACGGGGCAGTCAAGATGTTGATGCCATAATAGTTTCATTAAAATGAACATAAATGCGCGTAAAACAAACAAGCCGTGGTATACTGAAGTTATATAAGGGTGCGGGTGGTTATAACTTCGAAATAACATTTGTATGGACAGATGTTTCAAAGATATACTAGGTATGAGTTATAATTGGTTTATTAGTAGACATTTTGCTTGTTCTTAGTTCATTCTCAAGTATAACTTTATAACACGTTTATTTGTAAGGCTGTTAGTGTGTACGATAGCACTGTCGGACCTTTCGTGAAATATAGGCGTGATGTGAGTGTATATAAATAAGCAATAGTAGCCTTGTGATTCAACGCTATCCTCCCGTGCAGAAAGGTCCGAGTTCGACGCTGTAGTCGTGTAGCAGTATAGCAAGTCTGATGTGTTCCTTACACATCAGACTTGCTATAACAGTGAACGAAATATAGAGAAACCTGCACACTTGAGACAACTCCAAAGAGTTCTAGATGTGTGTGCAGTTCACCAACCCGTATCAGGCCAGTGTGGGCTTATAAAGGTCTAAGCCCTTCTCATTCTGAGTAGAAGCTTGTGCCCCGCAGTGGGACAGAAATGAGCTGATTATATGAGCTCATAAAATGGACGCATTTACCAGCTGTTATAATATTGAAGCATAGCAGGAATTCTATTGTATAAATAAATAAAAACATTTTAGTGAGGACATTGAACTGTTGAACATGAAACAATTCTATATCTCACGAATAAGTCTCATACCTACTTACTTCTGAAACTATTATATATAATAATTTATTATGTTTTCGCGATCACTACACATTATAAAAAAACAAAGTTTAACCGGATTATATCGCGTATATTTAAATTACAATTAATTAATTAATAATTTTAATTATTATTATAATATAATTATATAAGTTTTTCCACTCTTTACGGAAACACTACAAAATGATAAATTATGATTTAGTCCTGATAGTTACTGCTTGCTATCGATTCCGTTATTATTATTATATTATCTTCTTGAACCAGTAAAGCTGCGACGAATGTTCTCCTCTCATATTTTATTTTTACTTCACAAAAAAGCTTAAAATTATGTATAAAAACATGAGATTTATGAAAAAAAATAACCCAAAAACATAAACTGTAGTAGGGATTCGATCTCAGAACAAAATAACTGCGGCCATCATTACCGCTACCAGTGCCACGTGTCTAATTACGTAAAACTGCGAAATACACGTTCCTAACCTTTTTTTGAAATCAATCGTTTAGCTCCCTTTAGATATAGCGTGATTTTTTATGTTTCTAAAATGATTCTTGTTATTACTGATAACTGATATTTTATCATTTTTACCAATAAAATTGTAAAAATTCGTAATATTCGCTTTAAATTGTTCTGCTACTCCCCTTTTACACAGAAAAGCGTGATAATTTATTACCTAAAATCTGACCCGGTCTCTAATGGATATTTTTGATATTTTTTATTCTCTGGTAGAGAACGCCTATGGCGTTAAGACCGCCTTTGTACCCTGTTGTGCATAAAGAATTAAATAATAAATAATAATAATATTTTTACCAAGTTTCAACAAATTCTATGCCTCAGTATTGGCGTGATGCCTAGACAGACATACAGAAAAACAGAAAAAGAATCTAAAACCGGCCAAGAGCATGTCGGGCCATGCTCAGTATTATAGGGTTCCTTAAGTAGGTGTTACAAACAAATCAAATCGAATATTAATCACGGCTATTTTAGTTTTTGCAATAGACGGCAGCATTGGCGACTCAGAGAGTGATGTCAGTAGCCGCTAGATAGCGCTATACTGTGCCAAATGTAATACACGGCACTTGACGGCAGCATTGGCGACCCAGAGAGTGTTGTACGACGCCGCTAGATGGCGCCAAATTTAAGAAGTGTGTCGTCAACATAACACAAAGTAACTTTTTGTGATTTTTTCAAATAGAAAGTAGCTAAAGGAGCATTATTTGCTATGATCATTTTTCTCTAAGGTCAATGACCTTTGAACTAGGACGTTTTAAGTATTTTTCAGTTTTCTGTCTATAACTCAAAAAATTATAATCACATTATACTCGAAATAATTTTAAAAGAGAGTTTTCACAAAGGTCTATCAATGTGGAAGATTATAAGTTTCTACGTTGCATAGTTTAGAAATGGCAGGGGGGGGGACACATTGCAAGCCACTTTGGCGGGCTATATTTCGCAGATGGTACACCTGATAAAAAAGTGATGTATGAAACATTACCTTCATTTTAGTAGACCTATTCAATGATACCCCACACGAGGGGGTGCAGCGGTTTTTTTTTTTTTCCCATTTCACATGTATGGGCGCCACCCCTAAAGAACGTAAAAAACTATTTTTTTATTCTTTTAAAATTGAGATCTATATGCAGACTATTTTTGTAAAAAATTTCATTTACTTATGTTTATAACTGTAGAAGTTATTAAGCTGTAAAGGATTAGGACAGACGGACAGACGGACAGACGGACGGACATGACGAAACTATAAGGGTTCCTTGTAGGACTTCGGAACCCTAAAAAAGGTAGTTTCGACGTCAGTATCGTTCTAAGTACAGGTAACACTTATTTATTTCCGAAAAAATATATATTAAATGTACAGTTTTTGCTTCGTTACGATTTTATTATATGTATAGAAGTGTTTGTTCTGTATGTTATCTATTATAAAATGTGTTGTGTGTACATAAATAAATAAATAAATAGATCATTACCTATCTACTGCCGACATTCGCCATTCAGATGAATGGCGAACTTTAAATCAGTTGATTTAAAGTTTGTTTTTTGGTCGTGCACGTAAGTAGGTACACTGTAGCACAGATAATATAATACTAACTGTAGTTAATTAAAACTATAAAAAAATGTATTTAAGGAAACTTTCTAATCGCATATTTGCATTACAGCATTAACCATATAAGCACCGTTACTACTCAATACCATAAGACCATAATGTAATAATTAGTATTTATTACACATAATATGTCAATACTATCCAACATTTTTCATCCAATTTTGTCGATGACAAAAATCTTAAATTTCAGAAACGGAATTAATAATCGTAACTAATTCATTTATAAACGAACTTGCTGAAGCACTTCTCTTAAGAAAATATCATTTTTCAGTAGACTGAGAAATTCTTACAGATTGATCTAAAAATATCAGAATCGGAAAATCAGAATATGTGTGAGAACGTATAAAATAGTAGGTATGCAATTCTGGACGTTTTGAATTTAATGAATTTTATCTCTGAATTCAGAGGCATTCCTGATGTACCTATAAAGCCAGCCTTACCACCTTTGCTTTTATTCACACATTAACGAAGGTTTACATTATTAACCGACGAAAATCAAGGAGGAGGTTCTCAATTCGACGCGTATTTTTTTTTGTTTTTTATGTGTGACTACGCATAACTTTTTACAGAGTAGTCCTATTTTGATGATTCTTTTTTAAATGGATAGAGTATATCTCGAAGTTGGTCCTATTTAAATTTGAAAATAAAATTAAAATCCACCCCTAAGGGTAGGAAAATAGGGGATGAGTGCTTGTTCAGTTCACCCACTGAATTCTTACCTGTTAACCGATTCTGTTGAAACTTGGCACACATAAATGTAGTTCTAGTGTTCTAGACACTACAACATAATGAAGACCTGGAGTTAGATTTTAACCACAAAAAAAAACTTTTTAACAAAAAATGGAACCGACGAAAACAGAAATTGAAAAGCGAAAAATAAAATGAAGCTTTTGGTCATAATAACTATTTTCCTAACTAAACGAATGTAAATAACTAATTATGAGTCGGCGCCAAACAAACAATCAACGAAGATCATTAAATTACTTTTAAGAAATAATAAAAACAACATAACATCAAATACAACGTGAAATTTTCAACGATAAACAATAACTTTCCAAAAATGCGTTTTCCGCTCGACCACTTGCACAACCACTTGCAACTTACACGCACTTTGCTTGTTGGTCTGGCGCCGACTCATAATTAGTTATTTACATTAGTTTAGTTAGAAAAATAGATAATAAGACTAAAAGCTTCATTTTATTTTTCGCTTTTCAGTTTCTGTTTTCGTTTCTTCCATCTTTTGTTAAAAAGTTTTATTTAGAAAAATATTTGATTCAGTAGGTAGTTATCAAGTAGGTATTAAGAAAATAAAGAGAACATATTGTAAATCGTTAGATAAGATAAGATAAATTTATTTGCTCAATTTGCGTTTGAAAATTATACCTAATTGTTAATTTAACTCACATTTTCAAATAATAATTTCTTAGGTTTTCGCGACACACATTTGACATTTTCAAGACCGTTAATTAGAAAATCCCGCAAGCCTAAATTAAGCTGAAAATGTATTTTCTATTAACAATCGTGATTAACTTTAACTTAACTGATTCACAGAAATCTCGAATTCATAATTATTTCATAAAGTAAACTAGAAGGTAGGTGCTCAATTGATAAAAAGTGTCATTGTTGATTTATTGCTTGATCAATTAATTCAATAGGATCTTACTGATGAATGAATGAATGATATATTTATTTGCAAGAACATAGGTAACATTGAGTTCGTCTAAAGTTAAAATTGGGTATCACTACATTCGACATTTGATGAGATATTTGCAGTCAAGGCTCCCTAGACCATCACGAAATATCGATCGATCGAAGATGAAACTTATTAGGCTTTTCCAATAAAGGAATCAACTTCATACACACCTTAATTCCCTACCCTCATTTAAAAATTCAAAAAAGTCATAGGTGTTTATTGTGTATAAAATAAATCTATTTATTTATTTCAATGAAAGAAATATATGTACATTAATTTCTTGCAAAAATGTTTATAATTTCCTAAACATCGATTAATATCAATAAAAAAAAAATCCTTACCTTATATTTCATTTTGCATAAAATTCGTCTTCTTTCAACAAAAACACAACACAAACAATTACAAAAAAAAACTTTCAGAATATTCTACGTTATAAAATAATATTCCTCATTCATAAAAATCAAATAAAAATATAATCGTCAATGTTTGCGATCGCGAAATTTTTTGGCGCGCAATTCTCGATGTCCGCGCATGCGTACAGTGCGGCCGCGCGGTAATGGCTGCGCTTTACGCGACGCGACGGTTTTGCTTCCCCGCCGTCGAAGTGCAACGACCCAATACTGTTAGCTCAAACACAGCAAACACTTCCTCGCCCCGATGCAATGAAGGTGAAGGTAAAAGGTGAAGTGCGAAATTGTTGCCGAAATAGTGTGCTTGACTTGCTACTAGTTACAATGCGTTTAGCCTAGTCGACCGATAATGCGTTTCACGCAGTTTTCACGGTTTAATATTGCAATTTATTTGTTGAGACAGTGACCTAGACTATTGAGGCAACTGATTATAGAAATGTGTAACGTTGATTGACCACGATTTTACGATTTATGTCGGGTTACTTGAGGGTAGATTGAAATCAGTTGCTAAAATAAGTCCGTTCCAAAAAGGTATAGCATGCAATCGTAATGACTATGAGCATTGCTTTGCATGCTTAGAGAAACGTCATCAATGCAATACAATGATTGATCAAATCAGCACTATGGATCAGCACGTTCAAATAAAGTCAGTGTGTAAGGGTGGTATGCCACTGGTCAAATTTCTTTGTCCAATCTCTTTGTCCAATCCAATTTATTTGATGATCAGATGTTTTCTTACATACAAAATTCGAAAGAAAATCATCCAATTTCTTTGATCAGTCACATTGGACATTGGACAAAAAGATTTGACGACTGGCATACCACTCCAAGGCAAGGCATGTAGTCTGTTTAACAAAACAGGCAACAATCTGGTAACAATCTATCTATTTCAATGTTAAAATCCTTTCCCACTTTTGTCCCTATTCATCCCTGCATTCCTATTTAACCCGATTAACCCGGTATCTAATGCCACAGATAATATAATACTATAGTACTAATGCCTATAAAAATTCATCATCATCATTTCAGCCGAAAGACGTCCACTGCTGGACATAGGCCTCCCCCAAGCATCGCCACAACGACCGGTCCTGTGCCTTCCGCATCCAGCGGATACCCGCGACCTTCACCAGGTCGTCGGTCCACCTTGTGGGGGGCCCACCCACGCTGCGCCTTCCAGTACGCGGTCGCCACTCCAGAACTTTACTGCCCCATCGGCCATCCGTTCTGCGAGCAATGTGCCCCGCCCACTGCCACTTAAGTTTCCATTGCCCTTTGAGTGACTTTGAGCCTTCTTATCAGGCCCATTGTGAGCGACCACGTTTCAGTACCATCATTACTTACGGTACTGAAACGTACTATAAAAATTACTAAGATTAAATTAATCCGTTGTTAAAAGCTGACGACGCTGACGACGCCGCCCGACGGCACGGGCAAAGAGTTTACACTTTGATTCACACCTTGGGGGTGTTTGATTAGCAAGTAAAGTCTGCAGAGTTACTTTTCTTAGAGTTTCGTACCCAAAGGGTGCCAAACGGCACCCTATTACTCTCGGTACGCTGTCCGTCCGTCACAGGGCTGTATCTTTTGAACGGTAATAGGTAGCCAGTAGAAATTTTCTCAGAATATGTGTTGCTATGACGACAAATACTAAAAATAAAAAAGTCTAAAACCAAAGGGGGTCCCCAAACAAGAAACTTCGAAAAACATGCATTTTTTTCAACGTTTTTGATCCTGCTCTATCTTAAAAACGGTAATTATAGTGCATACTATGTAGTTTAGCAACAAATACTAAAAATAGAGCAAACATAGACATATGTGGTACCTGTATGAGAAATAGATGCAAAAATTCATATTTCGCGCTCGGTGCGTTGGTGTCTTTTGATGAACTCTCGTAAATTAAATCAGTTTGTATGAGGTAAAAGGTCGATAGGTCGTACGGAACCCTTACTGCGTGAGTCCAACTCGCACGTGGCCGGTTTTTTATCTCTTGTGGGCAACAGAAACAGGTTCTTTCCTACTACATTTTGTTGAAGTGGCTGAGTAGTTGGCTGCTGCACTGTAGCACTGTAGGTCATGTATTCGAATCCTACACGATACCCAGTATTTCTTAGGCCATCTAGGCGTTTTTGGTGTCTGTAAACGTACTCACGATACAGACAAAATCCTAAATTGGGGCCTTTGAGAGTTTTTACTTGGTCTATGATTGGGGCACTGTTTATTTAATAAATTAATAGTTTAAAAAAAAACTGAAAAAGATGGTTTGAGAAGTAAGTAATGTACTAAAAAGCGAAAAATTATTATCGAACCTGTCTACCCCGTAAGGGCCTTAGCGTAAGCCATGGTATAATATTAGGTCCTTACATATGAAATTAGCGTTTTGTCGTACTGACCACTTTGATCTGAAATATCTCCTCTTTGGTTAAGAATTCCAAATTCAAATTTATAAATTCATTTAGCTGGTACATTTGAGTTTTGAACACAGTCATTCATTTGTTTTTTCCTCATTATTTTTTTCTTTGGCGTCGCTTATTACCGCACAATGGAAAACATGAACTATTGGTATATTATACGAGTACGAGTTCTACCGTGGCACCAGTGCTGCAGAAACAGCTCGAAGTTTTAATAATGTGTACGGCGCTGGTGTCGCAAAAGAAAGCACGGTACGTTTTTGGTTTCAACGTTTTCGTTCTGGAAATTTCGACCTTCAGAACCAACCCCGTGGACGGCCGGAGACCAAAGTGGAAAATGAAGAATTAAAGGCTATTGTGGAAGCGGATCCATCACAAAGCACTTCAGAGATAGCTGCAGGCTTCGGGGTAAGTGATAAAACTGTATTAATCCACTTGAAGCAAATCGGGAAAGTAAAAAAACTTGAACGATGTTCAAGTTTGTTGTTGTACCTCATGAATTGAGTAAATCGAACTTGCAAACACGCATCGACTGCTGTGTTACTTTGCTCAACCGACACAATAATGAAGGGATTTTAAATCGAATCATTACTTGTGATGAAAAGTGGATACTGTACGATAATCGGAAGCGCTCGTCGCAATGGCTGAACCCTGGAGACCCAGCCAAATCCTGCCCTAAACGAAAATTGACTCAGAAAAAGTTACTTGTGAGTGTTTGGTGGACTAGCGCCGGTGTCGTTCACTACAGCTTTCTAAAATCTGGCCAAACGATTACGGCAGATATCTATTGTCAGCAACTGCAAACCATGAAGGAAGAACCAGCTGCTAAACAACCGAGATTGGTCAATCTCTCTAGGCCACTCCTGCGTCACGACAACGCAAGACCACACACTGCACTACAAACAACCACTAAGTTAGATGAGCTACAATTGGAATGTCTGCGACATCCACCGTACTCCCCGGACCTTGCTCCAACATATTACCATTTTTTCGGAATTTGGACTACTTCTTACAAGGAAAACAAATCTACTCTGAGGCGGCAGTCCAAACCGCCTTCAAAGTTTATTGATTCTCGCCCCCATGGTTTTTTTAGTAAAGGGATCAATGAACTACCTATGAGATGTATATGAAGTGTATAGATAACAACGGTGCATACTTTGATTATTTAAATAAAGTTTACAAAAAAAAAATTACTTTATGTTCCTCCCGTACAAAACCCCAATTTCATATGTAAGGACCTAATATTAGTGTAAAAGCGTGGTGGGGGGCTTTTGTTGTTAGATTTAAGGATCATTTAGCACCCCATGCTTTTCATCATTCATCATTTCAGCTGAAAGACGTCCACTGCTGGACATAGGCCCCCATGCTTTTACACTCTAGTAATAATGTGTGTGATAAAAAACTCTAATGTGTGGTGGGACTCGTTAAAACCAAATGGTCTGACAACTGGTTTAGCCTTAGGATGTTGGTATTACCCAGTACCTGGGGTTTGCGGGGGTCTGATGGCAGTGACTCCGTGTTCAATACTGATTTTCAGGCGCATCTGGTTAGACTGGAAGCCGACCCCAATATAATTCGGAAAAGGCTCGGAGAAAGGAAAAAATAGTATACCTAATATACCTATATTAAAAAATACAATAATATTAGTCTGTATAAACCAATTTTGTATATTGAGATTGAACAAACTCTTTCAAATAGAGGAGAGGAGTCACAGAGTCAACAAGTAGCGTCATCTGGGTATAAACTAAGACAACGATATGCCTAAGGAGGCGGCGGAGAGGGTCCGATAGGCGATGAACTCTCTTCCCATCCGCAGGAGACGACCTGGGCGTCGTAGGAGGGCGTATGCCAACCTCCAGCCACACTAGGTGTGGGCCTGCGGGCGGCGGACTCGGGGTGGCCCGCCGCCCGACCAGTCAAGGCCCGTGACGGCGGCACGTAGTCTTCCGCGCGCGCTAGTCTAGAGGTGGGTGCGGCCGTCGTGGTTGCCGCACGGGGAGAAGGGGCTCGCCTGCCAAAGGCAGGCCGGGACCTGTCGGGGATGGTTGGACGAATACGGGAGTATTTCTCATGCCCCCAGCCAAGGGTCGGTAGAGGAACACCGTGGTGGTTTTTAGTCGGTAAGAGTCCGACACTGGCTCCGCCTTCCCCGGGCAGAGTGCGTCCATGAGGATTTCCCCACGGCGAAAAAAAACGACGCGAACTCATAAGTTTTGCCCCTACCAAAAATCGCTCAACGCGGCCAAAACGCGGCTAAAGAAGTTTTCACTACAATAAATTGATATAAACTATTTTTTTTATTCATATTGATAGTTTGATGGTGTTTGGGCTACTGCTACTTTATCCTGTGAAAAATGGCAACATCATGCCCTTATTGGCAACACTACACTGACAGATAACCAGTGTTACCAACTCTACTAACTTATTGGTAAATCTACCTATTTTGCCTCCAGTCTACCTATATACCACCCTAATCCCTGAATACACCTATTTTTCAAAATATTACACCTACATATTTAAAACAATTTTTACCATCAATGAAATGAACTTAAATATATTATGTAATAGTAATGAGTTTGATTGGAGCCATGCGTGTAACGGAACGTTACTGACTGAGTTTGACTGAGCGCAGGTAAAAAAAGGTTTTAGTGACAATGATGTTGACAGCTGACACTTGCATTTTTTTTCTTGGTACTGTTACTGTACTTGGTTCTTTCTTGGTACTGCTGTGATCTGTTGTTCTATTTGACTCTCACTCACACAATACTGTATGTGGGAGCTAGAGGCAAATACGAATGCTGCCATTTTCAATCCTATTTTTTATCTGCGCGAGTAGTAGGGTGAGTTTTGTGTTGTGATTTTCATAACTTACTTTGTTAATAAAATACTTACTATAGATATGAATATGTTATGTGTTGTTTCTGGTCTTTTATCATGGCATCTAAAAGAAACGATGTATGAAATGAAAAACAAGATGTTTTTGATGTTTTTACGTATTTTTAAAAAAATCTAATAAACTAGGTTGATAGATTATACTTATTTTTCATTTTGAATTCCACCAATTTCTACCAACTTTTGGCACTTAACTGCCAATTTTCTAAAATTAGGGTTGGCTACACTGCAGATGACAGAAAAAAAAAACATGTGGAATAATGAATAAAAAATGGTGGTTGTTCATGTTGTGAATCAAAGTTTCTGAATTTATTGTGATATTAGAATAATAATCCAAGAATTAAATTCTTCGAAAACCTATTTCGAAGATGATGGAACATGTGCGACAGTTTGATTGGTTAGTTAATTCAACATTTCTACAGGTTTCACCGGTTTTAGTTTCAGTTTATTATTGTTATTCCCTTGTTTTTGCTATTATTCAACGAGTGTCTCAGTTCTTGAACGTTGATAAGTAATGTGTTCAAATGAATATCAAGAAAGTTTAACACGTAAAACGTGAATACAAAATGGTTTCTATGATGAATGAGTGTACCTCCTCCATGGATAGTCTATTGTATTTCTATGGTCTGGTCTATTGCATCTAAAAATCGCTACACCTTCGAGTTATTTGACGACCTCTGTGGTCTTCGAGTGTCGGACTGCTGATCACCAGGTCGTGGGTTCGATTCCTACAGGATACAAATATTTGTGTGATGAACATGAGTGTTTGTGTTGGTCTGGTTGTTTCTTATGTATTATTAGAGTCAGGTAGGTACTCTAATAACATAACACATAACATAACATCACGCCTGTATTTCCCCGAAGGGGTAGGCAGAGGTGTATAGTACATCCACATTTCACCAGTTATGTTTTAAGTCCCATGTAATAGGGGGCAAGCCTATTGCCACTAGCGGGCACAAATCCAGACTCCGGGCTGCTACTGAGAATTGCTACTCTAATAACTAGCTGAATAGCGGATATTCAACAAATAGCCATAGCTATGATATCTGTCAAAACGATAGCTAGCTATTGGCTACCAAATAGCTACCGCTTCGAATAACCGATAAGTTTACGGGTAGCGGGCAGCCGCCGCGCTGCCGGCAGCTGACCAAGTTAAATAGCTATAGGTAGCTTGCTAGCGACTTTTTTATTTTTACGATTTCAAACCAAAACTTTGTTGACAATTAGGTGTGTAGTTTTTAATTTTCTTAGTTCATTTTTATTTTTCCACAGATAAGTACAGAGAGTTTTTCGACGTTTTCGACAGTTTAATATGTAGTAATTAGTAATACATATGAAGGAAAGTCATTATTTTTCAATAAGTTCGAAATAAAATAAGTAATATTTCTATGTAAAATACATTTAAACTTATCACGGCAAGGATCAAACTAACGGGGCAGCTGAGCTTTACTCAAGACAACCACCTAGCTAGTTGCTACGACGGCTAGTAGCTATGACGACGCTAGCGCTATCCAGTTTTATCCAATAGCCAAATAGCTGATATCGAGCGTTTATCCAGCTGGCTACTCCACCACATGTAGCCGGCTAGCTAATTTATTGAAATTTCGGCTTGTTACCCATCTCTATGTATTATAAGTATGTACATGTTTACAAAAAAAAAGTATATAAGTATTATATCCATTGTCTAGTACCCATAGCACAAGCTCTGCTTAGTTTGGGACTGGTGATGTGTAAAAATGTCCCAAATATATTTATATTTATTTATTTTTCGTCCTATATCATAGGGTCGTTTTCTAAAACCATAGTTCTTACCCAAGCAACACAAGGTAGAGGACAGTTACGAGCTGATTATCTTATGGTATACCTAAAACATAGAACACTAGAAAATTCTAAGGGCATACTCAATCATTACATCATTTATTTCAGGTGTTCCTACACACATGAGAAGTATTTTGTGGAGGAGGCTGACCTGGACAACTGCAACACAGAGAAGATCCTTAGGAACAGGTTCATTGACCCCATGGTGACTAACTGTGACTCGGATGATGATGAACCACCCAAATCTATAAACTGGGATGAAATATTTCAGAAAAATAAAGTAAGTTTATAATAGCTGGTCTTTAGGAACTTACTTTACACCACACATCACATTAGGTACAGTACTCTAGTGATGGGTCATTGACTGTTTTTGTGACAATGTAATGTGACCATTTTTTTCCAACAAATAACAGGTTGAAAAAGCAGATTTTATCATTTTGTCCAATTTTAATGTGTTTTCATACTAAACAGTTTCATTTAAAAAATTCATATTAATGAAATCGAATATATCAAACACAAAACAAAATAATCATGTTTTGTGACAATAAAATTACCCATAAATTTGCCAAGTTCCTTACTTTAAATCATCCTTTGGAAAATGAAAATGGCACAAGTAAATACTATCTCTATTATTTATTTAATTCTTTATGCACAACTGGGTATGAAGGTGGTCAATTATTAATATAATTAGTAAGTATTTTTCACTACTTACACAAAACAAATTTAAATACAACATGCATGTACAAGGTGCCTCACTTTGAGCAAATGCAGGCAGGGTGAGGTAAGTGACCATTCTGTATGTAGCACTATTATTCTGTACCACTGCACAGTGTGATAAGATCCCGGTTTTTGTCTCATCGTGTTTTTATTGAGTTAATCAATAGAGTTTACAATTCCGACGATTAGACTAAAACTCCGGGTTCGCTCAGACTGGAGGTTTTTTTTTAAAAAAATGTCAAAGTTTCGCAATATCCGACTCTTGAAAAATGAAAAAAAAAATCATTATAATTTAATGGAAGTACTTATTACAGAATTTATTTATTCTATCGAAAAATGGTATAATAGCCGACCGTTCTACCAACTCCTGTTGCATTAGTATGAATGGGTCGAGAGATATGACTTTTTTTCTCATTTTTCGTTTTCATTTTTTTATTCATTTAAACCGCCGTAGTAGGTGGTCATTCCTACATCAAAAAATTGCTGATACTTTCTATTATGTGTAGTATTAATTCCAAAACCTAACTCATTGGTTTCCAGGAGTTATTGGAAATTTTAGTAATATCCGAAATATCCACACTTAGGGCTGCCACTTCAACCAAAACATAATTTGTTTATTTTTATTAAGTTTTAGCTTCCTTATCACGACCATAACAAGATATCATTATTTTGTGGCTTAGATAGCAAAGATTGAGTAATTTTATAAAGGAAATTAAAAAACTAATGGAGAAATTGGTATCATGTTGACTGATACACGTTTTTTGTAAACCATCTATAAATTCTAACCCAAAAGACTCAACTAATAGTAAATAATAGAAAATCCTTTCCGATGTCTCATAAGTATATCAATCAACATTAAACATGAGTAATATATCAACATCTTTGACAATTTATTAAATATTTTTAGTCAATTTAGTTCTTTTTTATTAATTTTACAATTCTTTTAAATCAATTTTGTTTTACTGTTTAACCGACGAAAAAAACGAGGAGGTTCTCAATTCGTCTTTTTCCAGAGTAGTCCGATTTTGATGATTCTTCTTTTAATGGATAGTGTACATCTCGAAGTTGCTCCCATTTAAATTTGAAAATCAAAATCCACCCCTAAGGGTAGGAAAACAGGGGATGAGTGCTTGTTCACCGACTGAATTCTTACCTGTTAACCGATTCTGTTGAAACATGGCACACATAAATGTTCTAGACACTACAACATAATGGAGACCTGGAGTTAGATTTAAGCCACAAAAAAAAAAAAAAAAAAACTCTTTAACAAAAAATTGAACCGATTCAAAGATTCAAAGATTTATTTTGCCAACTAAGTGTACATATTGGTGGTAGGTTATAAATATAGTTCTTACAAACTTAGTCGCCTTTTTCAGGCATTGCAAAATTATTGGACTTAATTAATTACAATTTAATATATTAATATTAGATAAGTATTAAGCTTATACATCTAAAATAAACATAGTAGATCGCCGTATTAATTTTGGCGGAAATTTATTTAGATAATATAAAAACTACTGGATAATTTTAAAGTATAACATATTAATTAAAGTTTTTATTTCCATCATGAATATAGTAGCAAAATTATCTTATTTTAATTCAATTTATTCAAATTTGATTTAATATGTCCAATTTTATTAATTTCATTTAAATATTTTTTATATTTATTAATTGATTTAATACGTATTTTTTATTTAATTTATGCAATTTTAATTTATTTCATTATATTTTAATATAATTTATTACGATTTAATTTTATTTAGGTTTATTTTGAACTTATATAGTATTTTAAATGTTACTAACACATAGTGGAATAAAGCTGTCTGATTGAATAAAAGTTATTTTTATTGTATATGTTTTATTATTATTATTGTGTTTTATTTTTTGTACTTATTATGTTCCAAATATTCTTCAATTGTATAGAAGCATTTTTGGATTAGAAATGTTTTTAATTTTCTATTAAATATTGTCAGTTTTGTTTCTAGTTTTATATCGCATGGTAAACTATTAAATATTCTGACTGCCATGTAATAGGGACTTTGGTTTAGCATTTTGATCCTGGAGGGTGGTAAGTATAAACTGTCTTTGTGGCGTGTGTTTATGTTATGTATGTCTTTTACTTTTGTGAAGTGACTAATATTTTTAAATACGAACAGACACAAGTCATGTATATATATTGATGGGAGTGTTAATAATTTATATTCAATAAAAAAGGGTCTGCAGCTTTCTAAATTGTCGATTTGAGCTATAATTCTAATGCACTTCTTCTGTAATACAAATAAGTCATGAACGTCCACGCTATTTCCCCACAGCATCACACCGTATCTCAGCCATGAGTACGCATACGCATAATAGGCAGACAACGATGTTTTTATGTCTGTGCTACATTTTATTTGAAAAAGAGCATAAGTGAATTTGGACAATTTAGACTTAATATGTGCAATATGTTTTTTCCAATTTATGTGTGTATCAATGTTTATGCCGAGTAAATTAAATGTTTCTACTGTTTCTAAGGTATTATTCCGAAAATTTGTGTCCATGACTAAAGAGGGTTTTTTATATGATCTAAATTGTATTGTTTTTGTTTTGCTATAATTTATCTCTAAGTTATGGTCGTGGAGCCAACGTGTTACTGTTTGTAAAGTTTCTTGTAAAATGGGATTAGGTTTGATGGTATTATCATATTTTATGAGTATAGATATATCATCCGCAAATAAGATTGGTAAGGTTATTTCTTTATTTAGTATTTTAGGTAACCGACGTAAATAGAAACTGAAAAGCGAAAATTAAAATGTAGCTTTTAGTCTTAGTAACTATTTTCCTAGCTAAACTAATGTAAATAACTAATTATGAGTCGGCGCCCAACAAACAATCAACAAAGATCATTAAATTACTTTAAAGAAATAACAAAAACAAAATAACATCAAATACAATACAAAGTCAAATTTTCAACGATAAACAATAACTTTCCAAAAATGGATCACTTGCACGCACTTTGCTCGTTTGTTTGGCGCCGACTCAAAAAAGTTTTATTTATTTTACAACTTATTTTGAATAAATTTTTGTATACTTTTATATTTTACAATTCTTTTAAATCAATTTTATTATACTTTTTGATTTAAAACAATTCTTTAGAATCATTTATTTTGTATACAACCTCAACCTCTTAGAGAAAAAAAAGGCTAAAAAAATCCCATTGCCACCGGCCATTGTCTTTATTGAGACCTGTTAATGAACAAAATCTAGCCATCGATAATTATTCTCATGTTGAATTAATTGTAACTAACAATGAAGATGAATTTTAGTTCGGTTAGCCTACATAATATGTTACAAATTTATATACATTTTCCTTTCGTTATTGCATTGTGAATTTGTGTCGACGCCGGCTGTCGCTGAAAACCAGCGCTGTGTCTTTGCTCCGTACATGAAGCATAGCTACATACTGAGCGGTGGCCGTTTTGCGCGGATGTGACACATATCTTACGACACTTCTTGGCTCTGTACCTGTATTTGTTCTGTTCTTGAATTTTTTGGTAATTTTGTGCGTCAGTTTTGAAGCAAATAAATATTTTTTCTTTCTTTCTTTTTCTTTCTTTCAAATAGCCAACTCCATATTAATTATTAAAAAGTATTTAAAACACCTTCTTTTTTTTCAGATAAAATATATTCTTATTGGTTTTTTTTCGGATACATGAAAGTGTCAACCCTAAGGAAAATTTTGAATCTCCAATAACTCCTGGAAACCAATGAGTTAGGTTTTGGAATTAATACTACACATAATAGAAAGTATCAGCAATTTTTTGATGTAGGAATGACCACCTACTACGGCGGTTTAAATGAATAAAAAAATGAAAACGAAAAATGAGAAAAAAAATCATATCTCTCGACCCATTCATACTAATGCAACAGGAATTGGTAGAACGGTCGGCTATTATACCATTTTTCGATAGAATAAATAAATTCTGTAATAAGTACTTCCATAAAATTATAATGATTTTTTTTTTCATTTTTCAAGAGTCGGATATTGCGAAACTTTGACATTTTTAAAAAAAAAAACCTCAAGTTTGAGCGAACCCGGAGTTTTAGTCTAACCGTCGGAATTGTAAACTCTATCGATTAACTCAATAAAAACACGATGACACAAAAACCGGGATCTTATCACACTGTGCACTGAGTCAACCTACTACAATACTACCATAATTAGCACACTACAAATAGAATGGACCACTGATTTGTTCACACTCAGGACTGCTAGTCGGACTTTCCACTAAATATCATATTCCTTTTCAGATTAATAAATACAAAACGTTTGTGCCATGTCTAAGGCCAATGCCGCCATACACAAAGCTATCAGCACTGGACTCTCGCCAGCACATCCAGTATCTGAAGGTGTTGTCTATGGAGAATCCCAAGGTCTTGCAAGATCTGTTCATGGGAAAACCAACAAAACAGGATATTAAAGCAGTTGAGGTAGTGTTATGTTGTAATTTTTTGGATTCAGAGGATTTTATAATTTATGTAGCATTATAAACTTAATTCAGAATTTATTGTAATATCTCAAAAAATCTGTTGACAGTCAGACATACCTACCGCTTGGCTGGATGAAAGATTTTATCATTCAATACAATTGACATAATTACTTCTTAAAACAATTCCAGAGTCTTAAAGAAACATACTTGAAAGAACAAAAAGAGTACATAGATTGGGCGAAGTCCCTCTGGACAACCGACCATTGCATCCGTGCTCTGCGTCCAAAGCCAGCAGTGGAGTCAGTGTATGAAGCAGAGTTCAAAGTGAAGGCGCAACGGATGCAAGCCTTCCCGAAAAATTACGATGTAGCTGCTCAGATCCCGTTGGAGAGCAGGAGAAGTAACTGTGAGGCTGTACTTAAACAGGAGTTGATAAGTGTAAGTAGATTTGATTTATTGAGATTCCTTTTAATCAACTGAAGAACAATAAATGTCTCGGCTACTGTCATCCGATGAATACCCCATAATTCTGTAGCATTTTGTCATTGACTTTGTTCGAAACAAGTACCTATGTTTATCAAAGACTGTATTCTCTGTATCCATATTTTAAAGGTCCTACTTTCAGGTAAATCTGACGGAGATGCCAGCCATATTAATCCCTGATAAAATTGAGAGGCAATTCAGCATCATCAGACCATGCACAATGCCAGAACCTTGCCAGAAACATCCATACCAGATAGTACTGCCAAGTAAATATACAATAGTTTATTAACATTTCTACTATACTTTCCTGTTTCTTCTATCTCTTTAGTTTAAATGTATAATATTCGGTAAAAGGCCTGTTTTCTTCTATTATTTGACAGAATAATTTCCAAATTTTCACAAAAAAATAAGCATGAATAGTGTGATGTGAATACATTATAACTGCTTTTATGAAAACTTCTATAACGGTTGTCTGGAAGAAACAAGTTGGTTGGTTGGTGGTTGTCTTTAAGCGATAAGACCACCAATTGTTAGTACTGTGCTCATGTTTGTTATAACTTTATTTTTATTTTTATGATGTGCTAACAATAAAGTTTACTCTATCTATAATCTAACCTGGGGCCCGATTCTCGTTTAATGCGATATTTCAGTGATATGATATTATCATATCACTTCCTATATCTATTATAAATATCGATGGCGCGCCAAAATGCGTATTCTCGAGGACTATAGATAAATTAGTAATCGATATGTACGTTCCGCTTTTCATGACAGTATATAAACGATAACTTTGTTATGCCTTTAAATAAGCAACTATGGTTTAATTTATATTTTCAATTTGTTTTTTATTGTTGTTTACACTATAAAACTGTGTAATTATACAGTATTTAATTAATAATAATGATAATATAAATGTTAACAATAACATGCTGTTTTTTTTGCGGAACGGTACGTGAATAACTTGACATGCGTCACATATGACATTGTTTAGACAGTTTTAAATTGGTTTTGCAGTGGACTGCGATAGGCTGAGTTGATTGAGTTGATTGAAATTGGTTTTGTCATAAAAGTTATTTAGATATTATTTATAATAAAATAGTATATAAAACCAACAATGAGCCAGCCAAAACAAAAAAAACCATATCCGAGCGCAGCTCAAAAAGGTCGCTTGGTCGAGTTTGGCGGCTGACGAAGAACTCCGAGGAGGGAAGTTCTCAGCCTCCTTCACAAAAAAAATGCTGCCGCGCGTTGGCGTAACATAGAAGAAGAATTAAACTCCATTCCCGGGTCTAAACAATCGTGGAGTGAATGGCGTAAGGTAAGTTTTTGAATTAGCTCGCTATTGTTTGCTTGTACAAAAGTAACATTCATCCAACTCATTCATCGGAAATGTCCACCACATAATCAGATTTACCCAATACTCATTCTTTTCAGACGTGGCGAGACATGAAAGCCAAAGTAAAAAGAAAGCAGGCGGTGGTTAGGAGGTCTGCCAACCTTACAGGTGGTGGTTCTCCTCCACCTCCTCTCAGTCAAGAGGAGGAGCATATACTAAGCACAATAAGTGAATCTGCTCTTGAGGGACACACAGTGACTGTAAAGAGTCCCACTGTAAAACACTGTAAATCGGTGATAATTTCAATTGGTTGACTAATGATTATATTAATGTTATTGTAATGACTGATTAATGATTTTTATGTTATACGTATTATAAGAGTAAATAAATTAAACTATGATTTAAATAGATTTTTTATTTCTATTTAAAATTGAATGAACAGAGTACTACACGAAGTAGTTCTGTACAATGTACCCTTGTTTCTGCCGTCTGAGGCTGCTGCTGCAAGGGTGCTGGCCAGAACACCTCCACGTACGCCTAACGGCTGCTTGTCCTTCTAGACACGTCTGGAGGGAATGGCAGTTGTTTGGCCAGTGGATTCTGGGTACGGGCAATGGAATCCTTTCGTGGGATTAATCTTCGAGGATCTTATTGCCTGTGGCGAATATTCAGGCGCGGGAGGGGCCCATTCTGGGCCAGTTGAGAGTTGATCCACGTGTCCCTCTGAAGCCAACAGAGGGCACAGTGGAGGAGCAGGGGCGGGCCCGGTGTGCACTCACCCTGCCACTGGGCTGGCAGCGGGGGGACTGTATCGATATATATCTACCGTGACTTTCCGAGAATACGGAAACTTGAATTAATTCGATATTTTGGCAGTTCTTGCGATATTTATCGAACGTGATATAATATCTACTCCCCGAGAATTGGGTCCCTGGTAATTTACCAGTATCGCTAGGTGAAGCCATAACCGATGACACACTGGGTCTAGCTAAGATCACAATTTAAGAGTGTACGTTCGATTTAGCGCAAGTCAAAATCTACACGATCTATCAAACGGCACACTCACTTCAGCACACTACAATTGTTTCTCTGTGTGTGTGAATGCTGAACCGTTAGCACTAATCATTTTGATACTTTGTGATGCGATGGGAATCGTGTTATATGGACCCTTGGCCCTTGACCCTTGGTAATATACATTATTAAAAGTTAAAAACGCGAAAGTTTAAAAGTAAATAATATACATGATTGTTTTGTTAACTTTTGCAGATGAAACTGCAGTATCAATGCTACCAACCACGGAAATCCACAGGGTGCTAGCAGCATATGCTCTGACCAATGGGACACAGTACATAGCAAGTGAGAATGCTCTCAAATGTTTGATGCAGTGGAACAGGCACTGGATGTTGCCGCTATCGGTTTGTGCCACTATTGGACCTGGTGAGTTGCTTTTAAAGCCATGTACGCACTTTCGAACAAATTTACGTAAAAAGTCCGTTTGTAGATAGTACATACTATCAGCAAACTTTCCGGTTAACCACCACTAAGGCTAAAATCGTTTGCGCTCAGTGTTCGACGACATCCGTAGGTACGTGTAATGTAGCAGGATTCGTTCAAGGGACTTTGTCGACAAAATATATCAACGGGAAGGATCGTGACTTTACCTATCACTAACGTACATCAAACATTGTGTTTGATAAATAAATAAATAAATAAAATTCCAACCATTCATTTATTTTATTTATACGGACCTATTCGTAATAGCAAAATACCTCGTTAGTCTTTAAAGTAGTAGGCAACCACGAGACCTGTGGTGGTTGGTGGTGATGGCAGTGGTAGGTGGTAGTAGTATCGTGGACTACCAGCCACCTAATCCTGATCAGGTGACAAGACTGCTGCAATCTTAGTGCCTTCATCTCTAAGCAGGAACTCCTGTCTCCCGATCCCGCTTATTTATTGGTTTTTTATGGACTGCAATGATCTTTGATTGACCAAAACATGCCGCAGAGATTCATACAACCTAAATTACATATCAGTATAACCAAACTCGCCTCGAACAAGACAGAAATTCAGAAAATGACTTCAAGCAAAGTGCTCCCAATTCTGCTATTACTGCATTTTTTTTCCAAGCCTTTGCGAAACTTGACCACATCTGTACCATTTTGAATAGCTTATAAAATGAGGATGTTATTTCTGTAATTTGTACGCCATCATTACAGCCGAAAGACGTCCACTACTGGACATAGGCCTCCCCCAATTAAGGGGGGGGAATTTGTACGCCAAATGTCATAAATTTTTTTCGCGTAATTCTCTGCAATGTAAGGTGTACTTAGATGATTTTATTTTTAACCGACTTCAAAAAAAGGAGGAGGTTATGTATTCCGCGGGTTTTTTTTTGTACCTTGTGATTTATGACCATTTATTTGCGAGGTTATGAAAATGTTGGCCATGAATTTTGTGTGATAGTAATTGCTCATTCATCAGCTTTCAGGAAAGTGTCAATCGAGTGTCCAGAGTAGGATAGATTTTTCACAAGTAGCATTTTTCCATCCAAAGACGGAAAATATCCAAAAAATCTTAAAACTGCTATAACTCGAAAACAAATGACTGGCGCCCCTTGGTTCACGGGATCATTTTTGTTGCAAATGAGCTCTAGTATAACCCCTTTCAAGGAATACGTCGAATTACAAATCAACCTGTACGTGGGACACTCAGAAAGTTTTGCGAAACTAAAAAAAATTGTTCTATACGTACATATATTTTTATCAAATCTTTTCAAAGTACTTTCCACCAGCCTCTATACAAAGATTCATGCGCCTAAACCAGTTTTCAAAACACTTTTTCCAGTCCGCCGCAGACACCTCGTTTACAGCCTGCTCGAACGCAGCCAGCGCATCTTCCGGCGACGAAAATTGTATCCCTTTGAGCTGATTTTTTATTTTTGGGAATAAAAAGAAGTCACACGGTGCTAGATCAGGGCTGTAAGGAGGGTGACCCAGGAGTTTGACTGGCGTGCTGTCCAGGAAGTCCCTCGTTTTGAGTGCGGTGTGCGCAGGTGCATTGTCGTGGTGGAGCAGTAGCCCGCGGAGCCCTGTGTTTGGTCGCTTGTTGCTTATAACAGAGAAAACTTCTGGCAAACATTTGGTAGTATACCATTCGGCATTAATGCTTCTTTGATCCCGTAAGGGAATTGATACCAAGTGGCCAGTCAAATTAAAAAAGCTAGCGATCAAAATCTTACCCCCGCTTCTAGATCGCTTCACTTTGGTAGGCGTTGGCTCATTTTGAAACACCCAAACAGTCGACTGGCGCTTGGTTTCTGGGTCGTATTGATAAATCCAGGACTCATCACCTGTAACGATGTCGTAAACACGCCGAGACGAGCCTGCTTCAAATTTGTTAAGCATATCACGGCACCATTCCACCCGGGCCTGCTTCTGAGCATCGGTGAGGTTGTGCGGCACCCAGCGTGATACTATCCTCCTCACGCGAAGATGGCTGTGTAGAATCTCGTGAACGCTTCCCGATCCAATCTTCAATATGTGTTGAATCTCCTGATATGTAATTCGCCTATTGTCTTGGATTAAATTTTTCACTGCTAGCACGTTTTCTTCGGTAACAGCCGTCAAAGGGCGACCGCTTCTTTCGTCATCCCCCAAAGTTGGTCGACCGCGCTTGAATTCGTTATACCAACGATACACGGTTGCCTTGGAAGGGCCTTCATCCATGAATGCCATTTGAAGTCTATCGTACGATTCATCCGGTTTCAGGCGACACTTGAAATCGTATAAAATCATAGCTCTAAAATGTTCCCGGCGCAGATCCATATTTCAGTGAGACACAATACTTTGAATTAACTCGCAAAAAATGTGGAGGGAAATTTTGAAATTGGAACTTACTTATTTTTACTTATAAATAATCATATTTTCGAAAAACATTATAACTGGCCAGTCTCCCATATATAAAAACTTTTTTTCGCAATACTTTCTGAGGGGCCTGGTATATAAAAACCGGGCAAGAGCATGTCGGGCCATGCTCAGTATTATAGGGTTCCTTAAGTAGGTGTAATTACAAACGAACCAAATCGAATATTAATCATGGCTATTTTAGTTTTTGCAATAATCGGCAGCATTCGTGACTCAGAGCGTGTTGTTAGTAGCGCCATCTAGCGATAAATTCAAGAAGCCAAATTTAAGAAGTGTGCCATGTCAAAGTTACTTTTTGTGATTTTTTCAAATAGAAAGTAGCTAAAGGAGCATTATTTGCAATGATAATTTTTCTCTAAGGTCAATGACCTTTGAACTAGGACGATTAAATATTTTTCAGTTTTCTCACTATAACTCAAAAAATTATAATCACATTATACTCGAAATAATTTTAAAAGATAGTTTTTATAAAGGTCTATCAATGTGGAAGATTATAAGTTTCTACGTTGCATAGCTTAGAAATGGCAGGGGGGGGGGGACACATTGCAAGCCACTTTGGCGGGCTGTATTTCGCAGATGGTATACCTGATAAAAATGTTGTGTATGAAACATTACCTTCCATTTTAGTAGACCTATTGAATGATACACCACAAGAGGGGGTGCAGTGAAAAAAAAATTTTCATCCCCATTTCACATGTATGGGCGCCACCCCTAAAATACGTTATCAAAATGTTTTTATTCTTTTAAAATTGAGATCTATATCTAAACCATTTTTTTATAAAATTTCATTTACTTATGTTTATAACTGTAGAAGTTATTAAGCTGCAC
The DNA here is from genome assembly GCA_949699075.1 of Asteroscopus sphinx. Lineage (NCBI taxonomy): Eukaryota > Metazoa > Arthropoda > Insecta > Lepidoptera > Noctuidae > Asteroscopus > Asteroscopus sphinx. Next base: position 2,050,712 of record OX453007.1, read on the forward strand.
AGACCAATAAGCCTCTAGACGCCGTTTAGCCGGGTACCTCCGGTCACCACGCATATGCAGTAGCACTGCATATCTTACGCCCCGCCGCCAATCGGGACGTCACTGCGTCAGCGAGCGGAACCAATCATACAACCGAACTTTTGAGCCGACCAATCATAGCCTGCCATTCGCCCCCTGTACCCCGCCAACATTTTACGACTGAGTTCTCATGCAAAACATTGTTTATGCGGCGTCTCGAGGCTTACTGGTCTGTGTTAAGCTGTAAAGGATTAGGACAGACGGAAGGACATGACGAAACTATAAGGGTTCCTTGTAAGACTACGGAACCCTAAAAAAGAGTCATTCCTATTGTTACGACGGAGGGTTAGGCAGAGTGGACTGAAATACTTCAACCTCGATTTTCCTGGACTTAGAGACGTTTTCAGCAGGCTGAAATGCATTTTCAGTCCGTATCAGAGGAGGCTCTATCACATACCAAAGAATCGAAATTTTGAGTAAGTTGCCGTTGTTTTCAGGCGCCTGAAACATGTTTTCAGGCCGTTTCAGGAGCCAACAAATCCGATGCCGACATTTCCTGAAAACCAGTTTTCAGGCGTTTTCAGGATCCCTTATGGCCATTTGACACCTACATGTAAAATTGTTGAAGAGTGAGCGAGATAGAGCTAAATATCAGACAAGGATAGACAAAGAACCTTCTGGAAGAGAGTGAGCAGGATAGAGCTTATATAGGACAAGGATAGACGACATTCGACAAGCTTCGAGAACATTCCATTCTAGAAGTGAGTGAGTGAGATAGAGGATAGATGAGGTTCGACAAGGTTCGAGAACTTTCTATTTCGAGAATGTGCAAGTGAGAAAGAGTTATCTTATGACAAGGATAGATGACCACGACTCGTGGCGTATATAAACGGCGCAGCTCAGCGCTAGTGGAGTTCAGTTTGGATCAAGCGATACAAGCGATAACATCGAAGCGATATTCGGAGCGATTTAACTAGTAACTTTGTGTGTTAATAAGCGATTCAGTGTAATTGTTCAGTAATAAAGTGTTCTCTACGCATTTAATCGGCTTTCTATCTATATACGAACCCCCAGCTCGTAACACTATTATCAAAGCGCTGGGCAAGTTGGTATTCATATTTATTCATTAACCATAACAACTTTGTTTCAGACGGCGAAACACAGAACGTAATGGTATTAGACAGTGAGTTCTCCGTGAACAAGGAGTCTGCGCCCGTGAGGACCCTCAAAGCGTTCCGACATCTGCTGGAATATGCTCTTATACCGTAAGAATTAATATTCACTCTCTCGCTTTATCCTTTATCTTTCTATGCTTAGTACTGGCATACACATATCAATGGTAAAAAAACGATATAAGCGGAACTAGATTAGAAAGAAAAGAAAGAAAGAAAAATGATTGATTGCCACAACAAGACGACATGTGGTAGGTGCACATAATAAATAAGTTCATTAGATACTTTTTAGGAATTACAGTGATACGTACAGTCAACCAAACGGAATCATGACCCACCATAAGCTTAATTTTCTACAAACATTCTCATACAATTAGGTCGAGTTTCGCTCAAAGATATTTCCACGGCAACAAACTTGTTATCAATTTTATTGTACAGTGACAGTTAGTTTCTTCTAATTTGATGGATATTCTTCTGGAATTAAAAGAGTTCGTATAGGTTTTTCAATAAAAAAAAAATTATTTCTTTTTTATAGGTAAATTATGCGGAACGACAGTTAATTCTAAATTCAAAACATTATTCTAGCTTTATCAAAAACGTAAATTTTTATCTAATTATTAATCTATTGCATTTAATAACAAAGCTCAAAATTGCATAGACCTCTGACCCGTATTAACGCAGTTTCCTTAATATTCAAAATGTCCTAAGTGCAGCACGATGCTAATAAGAAGAACATTTTACTGTTTTGACAATATCATACGAATTCTCGGCTGAGTGGGTCATGATTCCGATTTGTTGACTGTACATAGTTTTAATATCATAACAAGACTAACTTTGCATGTCGTAGCTGCTGCAAAGAGGTCGACACTCAGCATGATGCTGTGTTGTAACGTGAGTCACTAGCGCTGATTTTCGATTAGTATGATGTATTTTTAGGGTTCCATACCCAAAGGGTTCTAACGGCACCCTATTATTCTCGCTACGCTGTCCGTCCGTCCGTCTGTCTGTCACAGGGCTGTATCTTTGTAACGGTAATAGATAACCAGTTGAAATTTTCATATCATCGTTCCCCATACAAGAAACCTCGAAAAACATGTATTTTTTTCATCGTTTTTGTTCCTGACCTATCTTCAAAACGGTAATACATACCAGCGTCAAACTTAGTCTGATTATAGTGCATACTATTTAGTTTAGCAACAAATACTAAAAATAGGGCAAACATAGACATATGTGGTAGTACCTACGTAAGAAATAGATGCAAAAATGTCTTCTGATAAACTCACTAAATTAAATCAGTTTCTATGGGGTATCAGGTCGATGGGTGGTACGGAACCCTTATTGCGTGAGTCCGACTCACACTTGGCCGATTTTTTATTTGTATGTTAGTTCCATACAAGACTCGATCGCTTGACCGTACTACACAAAACAGTTATTCTTTCAGCTAATTACGTCACGCTAAATTCCCGAATGAAATGCGAGTTTAATTTAGCGAACGTGCTTATTGCCAGTCACACACCAGTTAGCCTCAAGACGCCGCTTATACAAAGTTTTGCATGAGAACGCAGTCGTAAAATGTTGGCGGGGACCGGGGGGCGGACGGCGCGTTATGATTGGTCGGCTCAAAAGTTCGGTGATATGATTCCGTATGATTGGTGCTGCTCGCTGACGGACTGACGTCTGATTGGCGGCGGAGCGTATCATATGCAGTGGTACTGCATATGCGTTGTGACCGGGGGTGTCCGGCTAATCGGCGTCTAGAGGTTTACTAGTCTGTGTTGCTAGTAAACAAAAATCTATTTTATGTCTTAACGTTAAGGTTCATCAAAAAACAGCCTATCGCAGTCCACTGCTGGACATAGGCCTCTCCCAAATTTCACCACAACACTCGGTCCTCTGCCTTCCGCATCCAGTCCCGCTCAGCTAAAAAGGAATTAGTACTGTAAACTTTTATGTAAAGTTTCATGTTATGTCCTGTAACATCTCCTTGCAAGTTCAGTTATGGTGTTACAAAAAAATGCTAATAAATAAATTATATTGACATTTTTCTTTCTTTGTAAAAACATTGCAGGACAATATGATTTTTCCTTTATTGTAGGTGTGTTTACAAACACAAATAATCCCATGTACAAACGTCCAGACTCTAGACCCAGACCAGTTATCTACATTAAATTAATATAATAATTAAATTAATTAACATTAAGTTAATATTAATTTTGACGACGTCTGTGGTGGGTGGTCCAAGTGTTGGACTGCTGATCACGAGGTCGAGGGCTCGATTCCCACTGGACACAAATATTTATGTGATGAACGTAAGTGTTTGTGTTGGTCTGGGTGTTGCTTATGTATTATAAGTATATACTTAGAAAATAAAAAGTGTATAAGTATTATATCCATATTGTCTAGTACCCATAGTACAAGCTCTGCTTAGTTTGGGACTAGATGGTTCCGTGTAAACACGTCTGGAAATATTTATTTATTTATTTTATTTAATATATAAATATACCAACAGGTCATCAGAAAGAGAGAATATATTTCAACAAAGTAAGAATACAGTTATAAATAAAGAACCTTCGCCTTCTGATACAGTCGACGTGAATGCAACCTCTTTAAAGGACGATTTTGAGATGACCAGTGATGAGGAGGATGAAGGCTTAGTCATTGATACAGGTATGTATGACTAATGCTCTTTGATCAAGTATTTAGTTTTTAGTATACGTGAATTTCGGAAATCTAATCTTGTACTGTTTGTCTTGAACTTTCATCCCCTATTTTACCCCCTTATAATAAGGATTGATTTTACAAATCAAATCAAATCAAATTAAATCATTTATTCGCCACAAGATATCGTGTACAACGATATTATAATTAACTAGCTTTTACCCGCAGCTCCGCTCGCGTTAAATTCTGCTAACCCCCGTGACGGATCCTAAATTCAGTCAAGTCCAGTCCAGTTGTCACTCACTCGGCCATCCATCCAGCCATCGTACATTACTATCCGCTCGTGCAAATGAGTAGAAGCTTCGTATCTGTTGGGTGAGGACGCACCCAACGTTTTTTTTAAATTCTTTATTTTTTTCTCAAAACCCATACCAGTTTTTAAGTCTGATAATCAGCTTTCTAACAAAAAAATATTGATCAAAATCGGTCCAGTAGTTTTAGCGTGATGCTGGAACAAACACACAAACAAACAAACACGTTTACAATTTTATAATAGTTAAGATTACAAGTCCGTCATATCTTGCCTTTTTGTAGGCATGCGAAAATTATGTTACATTTACAATAAAATTATATTAATACACATTACCTACTATTGAATATTAAAAATATTTATATACCTAATATCATTACTATTTTATTATCATTATTATGTCTTAAATTCACAATTTGTTTATATTAATATTAATATGTACAATATGATATTAAATAAGTATTAAAATTTGTGTGCAAAAAAGTCTTCAATGGTGTAAAAAGAACAATCTGTAAGCAATTTTTACAAAAACATTGATACTTATTTATTTTACCCCGAAGCTTACAAATATGACTGAACATATTTTTATTATTCAGGAGAGGACATAGACATGGATATTCCAAAAACGAAGAAAGGAAAGACTGAAGAAAATAAAACAAGATCTCCTCGGATATCGAATTCGGACTCTGTAGGCTACATCACGCGGGCCGTGAGTCGCAGGATGAGCGAGGAATGTCAGGATTTCGGCGTGTATACTTGCACTTGTAAAGGTGAGTCATCATCATCATATCAGCGATGCTATTCACAAAAAAAAACGGTTTGAGAATCGAACGGATTCAGAAACGCTATTCATAGTTCTTCATTGAGTGCTTTCCGACAACAAAATGGCTCTCGGAATAGTTTCCGTAAATTTTGCGTTGCGTATCCGAATTCGTTCGGTGGGCCTAGTAAGAGTTTGACACTTACGAATACTTTCATCGTTTTCGTCGACTTTCATTCATAAATCAGTAGCGCCCCTGGCGGATACGAGGAGGAACTACGGATTTATTAATGAAAGTCGACGAATACTTTTGAAAGTATTCGTAAGTGTCAAACTCGTACTAGGCCCACGGTTCTCAAATCGTTTTGTTTCTTAATAAAAACAATTTTAACTGGATTACATCTTGTATTATTATTAAAATTGGTTTTCCTGATATTTCGAATGCTTTGCAGCGTTCGTGCTCACAGGAAGTGGTCGTTTTGTTTCGTTTTCCGGTCAAATATCACTTCGGAAACGGAAACTTTTCGAACGTTTGTGAATAGCACAGCAGAAGGCCAATTCTCGTAATTAAAAACTTTCCAAATATAATTACAAAATAATCTCAATGCCTCAAATCCCAATCTCCTGACAGTAGATGTTCCTGTTTGCTGTTTATTTGTGACACTTAGGTCATTTATGTCACCAATAAACGGCAAAGGAAAAGGCTCGGCTGGCTGTTCATGGGGGAGTGTTAGTGCCTACACTTATGTATGGTAGTGAAAGTTGGGTATGGCAGAAGAAACATGAAAGCAGAATTATGCAGTAGAAATGAGAGCTTTGAGAAGTATGTGTGGTGTAACTTTGAGAGATAAAGTAAGGAATAATGTGATAAGGGAGCATTGTGGAATGAAAAAAGATGTAGAGACAAAGATTGAGAAAGGTATGTTAAGATGGTTTGGACATTAGAGAGGATGGACGAGAGGAGATTGACGAAACAAGTACACGAAGCGAGTGTGGATGGAAGAGTTGGAAGGGGACGACCTCGGCAAATCGCGGACGTTCTCAAAAAATGCCAGGTTAAGAGTTCTCTAAACTGACGAGGATGCATGACGAGGTTAATGGACGTAGATGAAGCGAAACAGGTGTGTCAGGATCGTAGCAGGTGGAAACCCATAGTCTCTGCCTACCCCAATGGGAAACAGGCGTCATAATATATGTATGTATAAACGGCAATCAGAAACATCTACTGTCAGGAGATTGAGTCATAGACTAGTAAAGCCTCTAATAGACGCCGATTAGCCGGACACCCCCGGTCACCACGCATATGTAGTACAGTCTAACAAGGCAATTAGTATACAGGGTCGCCAGATAAAGATGAAGATTTCACAGGAAGTTATTTCAGAATGGTTTGATTAGTGTTTTATATAAATACAGTTTATCTTTGTCCGTTATTAAAATGATAATTTACTCGAAAACATCCATAATCTTCTGAGAAAACTTCATTTATATATCTCTACCCTGTATACCATTTGCTTTGTTAGATGGTACCACTGCATATCATACGCCCCACCGCCAATCAGGACGTCAGTCCGTCAGCGAGCGGCACCAATCATATGGAATCACACCACCGAACTTTTGCGTTGACCAATCATAACGTGCCGTCCGCCCCCTGGTCAAATGTTCAAATGTTTGATGATCTTGAGGGTTGGAGGCCTTTTCAATGATTTGCGACTGATTTCAGTTAACAGTTTAATCTTCTCATAACAAAGTAAAAACAACGTGCGTACAAAAGTATCGGAAAACAAGAAGTGGCGGACATTTTATTTTAAACATGAATTGCGATAATAACGCGCTGCTATTGGTCCATCTAGCGAAATCTGGTGCGTTCAGTAACCTCAATTATTTATTATTCTGGATTATGCTTAGACATGCCCCCGGCCTTGGAAGCTCCGTCGTCCAACATCTTGTCATCATCTTCATTGAACAGAGGACAAATTCGTGAAAATGCACGTCTGAAGACTCCTGAGGCTGTCTGGATGTCAGCTACTCGAGAAACTCCATCTTTTCCGGGAAATGTGGATATGATGCGTCCCAGTCTCCACTTCAGCGGCGGTGTATTGTCTTCTTTGATGATGACTAGCGTATCAGGCTGAAGATCAGCTTGGTTTTTTTTCCATTTTGATCGAACTTTCATTTCTGAAATATATTCTTTGTTCCATCTATTCCAGAAGTGTTGTCTGATTTGCTCTAATCTCTGGTAGCGTGTGAGCCGGTGAACAGGAACATCAGTTAGCTGTTCAGTTGCGGGCGCTGTCAGGAGACGACCAACCAGGAAATGAGCAGGACTCAAGGGAAAGAAATCATTAGGATCAGTGGACATGGGACTAATGGGGCGTGAATTCAGAATGGCTTCAATCTGGCATAATACCGTGCTAAACTCTTCAAAAGTTAGGTGTGCGTTACCAACTACTCGTAGCAAGTGGTGCTTGCAAGATTTGACTCCAGCCTCCCACAATCCACCAAAATGAGGCGCATACGGTGGAATAAAAGAAAATTTTATATTCTGATTAGTAGCATATTCAATAATATCACTCGAACAACTTGATATAAATTTTGAAAATTCATTAGCGAGGCCTACAAAATTCTTACCATTGTCGGAAATAATTTCTACAGGTTTGCCACGTCGAGAAATAAATCTCTTTAAAGCAAGTAGATATGCGTCAGAAGTAAGGTCGCTGACGAGTTCTAAATGTATTGCACGAGTTACTAAACAAATGAACAGGCATATGTAACTTTTTATTAATCTGGAGCCCCTACCTTTGCGGTTCAGTACGAGCACTGGTCCAGCATAATCTACACCGCTACGGAAGAATGGAAGACACGGCGTGATTCGCTCCTCCGGTAAGTTGCCCATAATAGGTTGCAAGGTTTTACTTCTCAACCGTGTACAAGTAACGCATTCACGTACAGATTGATTAGCGAGTATCTTACCACCAACAGGCCAGTATGACTCACGTATATTGTACAGCAACGCTTGTGGCGCAGCGTGCTGTAGCCGCTTATGTTCGGCACGAAATAATAATACCGTAAACCAATGTTTTGATGATATTAAATAAGGATGTTTCTTATTAAGGTTAAACCAAGACGAATTTTGTATTCTCCCACCGACACGTATTATTTTATCTTTATCAATAAATACATTTAAGTTGCAAATATTATGTTTGTTCTTCAAACCTTTATTATTAAATAATAATTTATATTCTTCGGGGAAAGACTCCTGTTGGCTCAACCTTACTAGCGTGACGGTAGCATGCCTTAGTTCATCGACAGTCAGAGGTCCGCTGCGAGTATTATTTTTATGGAGTGAGTTATGTATAAAACGCAATGCGATTGCACAAGCTCTATTCATGCGATTAAATTGACTAAATCTTTCGAAAGGAAACACTGACTTAAATGATTTGTCTGTTGAGCTAAGGAATGAGTTTACAGATTTTACTGGTTTTATTTCAGGCAGTTCAGTCTGTTCTGTGTGAGGAATTTTCAAACTTGACTGACTACAGTCAAACTCAAAATCATGAAGGAACTGTGGCCCCTCCCACCATAACGTGGAAGACTTAAGGTCTTCCAGTCCGATTCCACGAGAAACTAAATCGGCTGGATTGTCTTTACCACTCACATGGCACCAAGGAAGTTCTTTTGTGATTTCATGAATCTCAGCCGCTCTGTTCTGAACGAACGTTTTCAATCGGTTAGGGGCCATGCGTAGCCAACCAAGGACGATAGAGGAGTCACACCAAAATATTATATTGTCGAAGTGACAATGAAGCGATTTGCGAACTTTATTATATAGCCTAGCACCTAGTAAGGCCCCGCACAGTTCCAGTCTGGGGATGCTAACAGGATTTAAGGGCGCGACCTTGCCCTTTGAACAATACAATCTAACAGTTACCGATGAGTCAGCCCTAATCGTGCGCACATAAATACAGGTTCCGTATGCAGACTCCGAGGCGTCCGTAAAAATGTGTAGTTCAATACGTGTCGGCTCAGTGCACATAACGTGTCGCGGCACGCGTATGTCGTTGAGGATTGGCAGAGAACTCGCGAAACGGTTCCAAGTGCATATGACGTCACGAGGAACTTCATCATCCCAACCTATCTTCAATAACCATAGTTTTTGTAATAAAACCTTGGCTACAATAATTACAGGACTTAATAATCCTAAAGGATCAAATATTTGTGATATATTTGACATAATATAACGCTTAGTAACAGACTTGATTTCTTTTTTAAATTGCGTATTAAAATGAATTTCATCGCGTAAATGATACCAACTTATTCCTAAAGTTTTGGAATGAACACTCTCGCCTAATGTCAATTCTTTAAATAAATCAGATGAATTGTTCTCGGCTACATCTAATTCAAAATTGAACATCCACTTGCGGAGTGGAAAACAACCCGAATTTAAAATATTTGCTACATCTTGGCAATTTTTTAATAAAGTATCTTGGCTATTGTTACTCGTTATTAAATCGTCTACAAAAAAATCTTCATTAATTATTCTCTTGACGTCAGGATCCGTACACTCAACGGCTAATTGTTTCAGACATCTGCAACTTAAAAACGGTGCAGATGCGGTTCCGTACGTGACTGTATTGAGCTGATAGACGCTAATAGGCTCCGAGGGATCATCACGCCACAAGATCAGTTGAAGGTCACGTTGATCTTCATAAATATGACACTGACGATACATTTTCTCGATGTCTGCGCATGCCGTGTACCTATGCTGCCTAAATCGTAACAATATAGCCAAGAGATCGCCTTGTATCGCAGGGCCCACCATTTGTAATTGGTTAAGCGATATGTTATTGCTGGTTGTTGCACTCGCATCGAACACTACACGCAACTTAGTTGTTGTGCTGTGTTCGCGTAGAACACCATGATGGGCCATGATGTAATGAGGCGACCTGTAAATATCAACACGGCTCATATGCCCTAAGCGAATATACTCCTGAATGAAATCACTATAAAGTGTCCTATATTCGGGATTGCGTAGCAAACGTTTTTCAAGGGCTAAAAACCGTCGTTCAGCTTGCGAATATGATTCACCTAATGTGTCGGGACTTTGCTTAAAAGGTATGCGTACAATAAACCTTCCGTCATTTTTGCGCGTAGTATTATCGACGAAATGTTGTTCACACGCACGCTCCTCATCGGTATAAGTATCCCGACATACAGGCATCTCTTCAAGCTCCCAGAACAACCGTAACTGCGAATCGATTGACTGAGAAAAATTACACTGAATGTACCGATCATGACGCGAAATAGAACAAATAGGTCCGGAGATTATCCAGCCTAATTTTGTATCTAATAAGAAAGGTCCATTAGGTAATCTTATTTTCTTACTGTTTATTAAATCCCAAAATTTATCTGCGCCTATTAGTAGATCTATGCTTCGCGATTCATAAAACTCTGGATCTGCTAATTGAATATTTTCAGGAATAATAAACTGTGCGGATTGTATCGGTGCAGCCGCAGGCAACACCGACGTAATATTCGGTAAAACGAAACATTGTAAACGCGTGCTGTAAGGGTTTGTGCGCGATTTAATATTGACATCACATATTTGCGTTGATTGTGTGACAGAATTGCCAATACCCCTTATTTCTTGAGTGGACTGTATGGACGGTATATGTAATAAATCACATAATGATTTGGTAATGAAACATCGCTCACTACCGCTGTCGAGAAGCGCGCGTATTAAGTGATAATTATTATATTTATCACCTATCTCAACTAAAGCGGTCGATAGCAAGACTGGTTTCATTATAACAGCTGATTGAGTGCAGTGAACATTCACGTGAGCTTTATTTGCTTGGATCGTTCCATTCGTTCCTATTGATGACGTCGTCGACGGGCGCGGTGCGGAAGGCGCGGGAAGGGGCTCCGTCGCAGGAGCCGCTGTCTCATTATAACAGTTTCCGTACGACGCATGGAATGCAATAGACTGATTATTAGTTAAGTTATCCGAATGAATTATCGAGTTATGTTTTTTGTTGCACATACGACATGGCCCGAAACAACAATTTTCTAACGTGTGACCCGAACGTAAACAATTTATACACAGATTCTTGTCTTTAATGAATTTAAGTTTGGATTCTAAATCGTAATCAAGAAATCTTTGACAAGCATACAATGGATGTTTAGCGTTACATAATAAACAAGTGATCCTATAAGTGCTGTTGTAGCGTGAATATCGTTCCGGTTGCTTATTGGTGGAAACATTGCAGTGAATTTTAGTGTTATTTTGTGTGTTTACCTTTTTATTATCGTTAACAAAAGTATTTTGATTTTTCGAAGTATTATAACTAGCCTTATTGTGTGATACCTGTAATGTTTCCAACATGTCAGCCCGGTCTTTTAGGAACTTAACTAAGTCGTTTACTTTTATTTGCGTTTTGGAGTCACCATTTTCAGAGAAAAATGTGCCTTTGTATTGCTCCCATTCGCGCTCAGTCGTTTGATCTAGCTTAGAGACGACTAAATAGACAACTAAGGTGTCCCACGTGTCAGTCGACTCGCCTAGTAAATTTAGTGCACGTAAGTTCTTTAACACCGTATCTATCAACTTCCTAATAAGTACTGGTGATTCTTTGTTTATTGTTTGCATATTGAACAGGGACTTGACGTGGTTATGCACCAACAACCGGCTGTTATTATAACGGTTCAGAAGTAACTCCCATGCAACACTATAATTATCACCGGAGAACTCGACTGAATTAATTACTAATTCTGCGCTTCCTTTTAGTGAAGATTTTAGGTAATGATACTTTTCGATATCACTAAGTTCCTTAGAATTATGCACTAAGGATCGGAACGTGTCTCTGTACTCTAACCAGTGCTCGTATGAACCATCAAATGTGGGCATAGAAATAGTAGGCAACTTAACTGATTTCCTCTGATGACTATTACATTTAATTGAACTCTCAGCGACCTGATCTTCGTTAAGTAAGTATTCAGCCTGTGATAGAACTGTATAATAACTGTTTTCGAACAATTCTCTTTGCGTCAACTGCTCATCCAGATCCGAGACCGACTCCTCAATCTGGCTTTGAATCACATTAAATTCACTATATAAACTAGTAGCTCCTTGGATGCGTAGCTTGAGATCTATGCGTTTTTGACTAGACAAAGTAGCACCTTCAATTGTGGAAACATAACTTGCAAACTTAGTAAAACGTCCTTTTACTATGCCACGTTTTTTAACTAGCTCCCTACTTAAACTACTCTCCCCACAAGGCGATTTATCGCGGGAATCAGCCGTTGTAGGTTCCTTTCTAGATTCTTTGGGCATTTTGGTGGAAAGTAGTGAAGATGGAGTACTCACGTTTAAAATAAGGTGACGGTAACGACACTTGCACGATAAGCTGGGTACGCACAGAGGTTATACAAGTGACACTGAAATTAATTAAATAGCACGATATTACACACTGGAAATGGAGATGTGGACGTAAAAGCAGGATGGCTGGTTGTACCTATGCGCGTTTTCAGGTCCTACTACCAGCTTTCTCCCAAATTTTGCGTCTTGAGTCGAGATGTGTTCTCGCGAAGGCGTGTCCTCCAACAATCGATGCTGGCTTGAAGAATATGGCTCGAAGGTCCAAATGTTTGATGATCTTGAGGGTTGGAGGCCTTTTCAATGATTTGCGACTGATTTCAGTTAACAGTTTAATCTTCTCATAACAAAGTAAAAACAACGTGCGTACAAAAGTATCGGAAAACAAGAAGTGGCGGACATTTTATTTTAAACATGAATTGCGATAATAACGCGCTGCTATTGGTCCATCTAGCGAAATCTGGTGCGTTCAGTAACCTCAATTATTTATTATTCTGGATTATGCTTAGACACCCGACAACATTTTTCGACTGTGTTGTCATGCAAAACTTTGTTTAAGCGGCGTCGTGAGGCTTACTGGGGTGTGTTGAGTTAAGAAAGAAAGAAAAAAATTTAAGTTAAAGCATTGAGATTAGTTTGGAACTATATTTTGAATGTTTTTAATTATGAGAGAGTGAAAATGGTTTAGAAATGAATGGGTTACTTGTCAAATGTCTCCTCTATGCCGATGATCAAGTTATCCTTGCATCCTCGGAGGGGGAGTTACAGAAGATGGTAACAATTATGGATGGTGCTTTGAAGAGTAAAGGAATGAAAGTTAATGTTAGTAAGACAAAAGTTTTGGTTTTTGAAAAGGAAGAAGTTATGACAGAGTGCAATATTTTGATAGGTGACGAAAAGGTGGAACAAGTGAAAGATTTTGTATACCTGGGTTCCATGTTTACGAGAGATGGCAAGCATGTGAAGGACATTGAAAGGAGAGTGAGTGCTGGTAATCAGGTGAATGGGGCACTACACACCTTCATGAACAGCCGCAAAGTGTCGGAAAAGGCACGGCTGGCTGTTCATGGGGGAGTGTTAGTGCCTACACTTATGTATGGTAGTGAAAGTTGGGTATGGCAGAAGAAACATGAAAGCAGAATAAATGCAGTAGAAATGAGAGCTTTGAGAAGTATGTGTGGTGTAACTTTGAGAGATAAAGTAAGGAATAACATGATAAGGGAGCGTTGTGGAGTGAAAGAAGATGTAGTGACAAAGATTGAGAAAGGTATGTTAAGATGGTTTGGACATATAGAGAGGATGGACGAGAGGAGATTGACGAAACAAGTATACGAAGCGAGTGTGGATGGAAGAGTTGGAAGGGGACGACCTCGGCGAATGTATCGCGATCAAATCGCGGATGTTCTCAAAAAATGCCAGGTTAAGAGTTCTCTAAACCGACGAGCATGCATGACGAGGTTAATGGACGTAGATGAAGCGAAAGAGGTGTGTCAGGATCGTAGCAGGTGGAAATCCATAGTCTCTGCCTACCCCAATGGGAAACAGGCGTGATAATATATAATAATATATTTAATTATGAGAACATTACATTCTGGTATCTCGTGTATCACACTCGGACGCTGTAGGGTACATCACGAGGACCGTAACTCGCAGGATCAGCGAGGAATGTCAGGATATCGGCGTGTATAGCTCCACTTGAGTAGTAGTAGAGATCCTTTGTGAAAGAGCTCGTCCGGGGAAGTACTACCACCGTACCTACTTCTCCGCCAAACAGTGATGCTTGCATTGCTGTGTTTCGGTGCCGGTGAAATTACAATCACATAAGACTTTCCATCTTCATGTCTCAGTTTGGCGAACCGACTTGCGGTACCATTTAGGCAACAGCCTAGGTGGTATTGCAGTTGTTATGGGCAAAGGTAACCGCTTAACATCAGGTGGGCCTTAAACTCGTATCGCCATCCTATACTATAAAAAACTTGCTTGTATTCCTTTTCATTGTAGTTCTTTTTAGCATTTTTTTTAAATTCCGTGTGACTTAATCTTATGTTGGCAGATACTAAAACTAATTTTTTTGCTGCAGACACGATATATGAGCAGCCTCCACGTCGTTCGTTCAAGAAGTGGCAGTTTAAGAATAAGATGAGCCATGAAAGTTATGACATTGTCATACATTGTCCACATAAAGCTAAGGTGAGCCGCCTTAGCACCCTCCCCCCCCCTCCCTCCATCCTAATTTAATCAACCGATAGTTAAGCAGGATGTGCGATAAACGACAACGACGCGGTTGAAGCCGCGGGCATAAGCTAGTAGTTCTATAATAGTACATTACTGTCGAGGCCTGAAATGACACTTCCCAAGTGATTTTAAAAGGACGAGGTTTCTAGGTTTCTTGTATGGGGACCCCCTTTAGCTTCAGACTTTTTTTTATTTTTAGTATTTGTTGTGATAGGCACCATAGTAATGCATATTCTGTGATTTCAACTGGTTATCAATTACTGTTACAAAGATACAGCCCTGTGACAGACAGACAGACGGACGGACGGACAGCGTAGCGAGACTAATAGGGTCCCGTTAGCACCCTTTGGGTACGGAACCCTAAAAATGAACCTAAATTAACATGAATATAATTATTATTATTATACCTACTCGTTCAAAAACTGGTACATTTTATTTTTACGATCATGGCAATATTTAGCTCGCCTTACGTCGTACAGGATTATGACGTCACCCAAAATGGAGGCCCAAGTCTCAAGACGTTTTGTATCACGTGATCAACAGATAAAAAAATCAAAATTTCAAACAGAAAAATGAAATATTTAGAATATATTTAAATTAACAAAACTTAGTAAAAGTTAATCTTCAACCTAAAATCTACTATTATTGTCGTTTTGGATATTACCGGCCTGTTATTTCGTTGCGTACGGAAAAGAGCCGATTGTTGTATTCTTTTTTTTTTTTAATAATGAACCAATTTCCGAGCAAGTGGGAGAAAAGAATCTTATTTAAACTGAAGCTTGAATTTTTGTGAAGCTGATCTAAGGAAAATTTATTTGACGACGCGCCCTCCGATATTTTAACTTGAAGCTAAAAATGTACTTTTTGACCCACTACTTAAAGTCCTTTTTTCAATGCTCTATTTTGAGACAAAGAGTTGCTTTGTTGCTTTACTTTTTGCTTCTTTTTCTTTAAACCCAACATTATTCCTTAACACAAATTAATTCTTTCAGAGTAAATCAGAGGAGGTTATACTGGAGCCTATTCCAGAGTACCAGATAGAAGTAGGAGCAAGCGAGCTGACCGGCGACACCTTACGAAGTGTTGCGCTCTCACTCGCACTCAGGAAAAACTCTTCCGTAGTCATTGGTAAGTACCAATTTTTTTAGTTTACTGCTAGTTTTCGTAGGAGAGCGGACTGTTTTAAACCAAGCCGTATTTATCCTTGTAGATTCATTTAGTCAGCTTAAGCTCTCCATTTTTTTTCTCAGTGTATCATAAAATGTATCATTGCAAAGACAGAGAAACATCGATGAGATAGATTTTGCTCATGACTACTTCTACAAATCTTAAGGGACGGGACGTCACGTCAACGTCGATTATTCCGTTGTTCTTGTCTAAAGACCGTTTTTCTTATTCAAGGACCGCTATTTTTGTCCAAAGACCGCTATTCGTTACGCGCACTGTTGTTCGCTGTTCGTTTTCTGATTAATAACTGAATGTACCCATATTTTGAAAATAAATAAATAAGTCGATCAATCGTGTCCAAAAAGCTCTATTCTTATTCAAAGACTGCTATTATTGTTCAAAGACTGCTATTTTTGTCCGAAGACCGCTATTCTTGCACAAGAAAGTTAACGTGAAATCATCTTTATGTTTTGAATCGGCGCGGGCGCCTCGTCGACGTTGATGTGAAGTCCCGTTTCCTATGAATAGCCTTTATAAATTGTACCTTTTTCATTGGCTGAAGTCTTATGTTAACATAACATCTCGCCTGTATTTCTCCGAAGGGGTAGGCAGAGTCACATCGTCATCCAGAGTACTGTTTCATATCTTGACAAAATTCTTTACACTGGAACCACACATGAAGAAGTTTGATGAATGTTTTTGCTATCGTGATACCCCTAGTGCCTAGTGGGGTAGGGGTAGGGGTATCACTAGGAGCGGCAAACTCGGTGGCACTAGGATGGGCACCTGGACACTATGGCATTAGGGGCAACGAAGCCGCTGATGAACTGGCTAGAGCTGGTGCTGAAAGCCCCAATGTGGGCCCGGAGCCAATCTGTGGCATTCCTAATTGCACCACTACAGCCTACCTTAAAAACTGAGGAACTGACCAAAGTAGCCTTTGGGAAAAATCCCCAGGCCAAGAACACTCGAAAGCGCTACTTGTGGGCTTCAAAAAAAGGTTTACGAAAGAAGCGCTTTCGTTGAACAAGAATCAGATAAGAATCCTGACAAGAACCCTCACTGGGCACTGCAAGCTGAACAAACACCTTCAGAGGATGGGTCTCAGTGATACCACAGTTTGCAGGTTTTGTCGCGAAAAGGATGAGACGCCCATCCATATCCTATGCGAATGTGATGCAGTGCACCACATCAGAAGCCAGCATCTTGGAGGCCAAGTCATCTCAATGCAGGAGATCAAATCCTCCTCCCCCAAAGTCATAGTCGACTTTATGATTGACTTGCAGCTTGGGGAAGTGCTGTAATGCTGCAAGAGGCGTCACAATAGATCTTTTAGGTCGCAGTGGCTTAGGGGCATTCAAGACTCTACCTCTCCTCAAATAATATCGTGATACCCGAAAGACAAGAAATGTATGCTCCTGACGAATTTTTTTGGCCATACTTTTGTGACTCCGCAAACCTTCGCCGAATCTCTAAAATTTGGCCTCTGTGTTGGCAGTAGTAGTCAGTAGAGCTTCACTGCAACCATCGATATGTATGTACTACGTACTAGACTAACAACATGGTTACACGAGTTATGGTTCCGGAACCACACTGGCATCTGTCATTAGTTCACTTGACACTGTCGCGAATACGTAAATTTTATCAACGGTTGATTCAACTGGATTTAGAACATGCTGCTTGAGATCTCGTGTCTATTTATTGACGTTGACTGCAACAATAAATTTCCTCCCCAACAGCTCGCGTGGACGGTTCGACAGGTGACGTGTGTACCTTCGAGACACTCTCCTCCGAAGAGTTTAACAAGAAGCATCCTGAAATAACGGCTCAAGTCAATAGCACGGTGTATGCAGCTCTCAGCCAACTGCATGGCCTGCTGCCCGGACACTACGTGCTGCAACATGAGGTAAGTTAATCAAAACATACAAGCTGTCTTCTCGTGTAAAGTTTTTAACGTTTCAGGATGAATAAAATTGTACTCCATATTTTTCACCATGTAACAAGCTCACTCACTGACTGCCTCGTTGGTCTAGTGGTTGCAAGCGCGACCTTTGAGCGTGGGGTCCTGGGTTCGATTCCCGGGTCGGGTAAAGTGTTATTGGGTTTTTCATTAGGAAATTCTCAGTAGCAGCCCGGAGTCTGGATTTGTGCCCGGTAAATGGCAATAGGCTCGCCCCCTATTACATGGGACTATAACATAACTGGCGAAATGTGGGTGTACTATTACACCTCTGCCTACACCTTCGGGGAAATATAGGCGTGATGTTATGTGTTATGTTATGTAACAAGCTCAATCATCAAAATAGTTTGGTTGTTTAGTAGGTAGCGAAAGAGTGAGGGCTCTGAGTGTTCAGTTAGTGACCTCTGAACCTCTGGACCTATGGCGGTGGTAAGTAATGGTCACGTGCCGCCATGTATACCGGGATAGTGTATAGGGAGACTAACCCAGTTTCTGGAAGGCTGATTAATTTGATCTATTATCAAATCTAATGTCAGCTCCTGTGATTGGTCGGCAAAAATACTAACAACCACTCCCATCGCTTGACCTGAGATTTGACAGTCGATTTGTTATTTTTTTTGTTAATCTGCCTTTCGGAAACTGGGGGTAATCTCCCTTAAGTCGTGTCTTGGCAGCGTAGCATAGGAGGGTGCTCCGGAGGCTTATCACATTCCTGGAATCCCCCCTTATTGTACTGAAGACGGCCACTGGGGGGTTTTAGTGGGTAAAAATCCCACACACCCTGGCCTTTGCCCCCATGAGAGGCAGCCAGCCTTTTGAAGGTTTCGTCCACGCAGCAAAAAAAGAAAAGGTAGTGAAAGAGAGACTTTCGCATTTATAATATGAATATAACGGGTGTAAACAAATAAAAAGACATAAAAGTGTCAAACTCGTACAGTCAACCGCACGTTAGTGGTAATAGTTTAACATTGACACCGTCTTTATTACGTAAGCAGAAAGGGTGTTTTCGAAATTCAAGTGTTATTACTAACGTGCGGTCGACTGTACTAGCCCTCAGTACAATTGGCGGTCTTGTCGCTAAAAGCAATTTGTTCCAGATAACCATTGCATGGATTTAAATGTATAGAAAAACATCTTAGATATCCTATTATGAGTACTAATATAGGCTTCTCCCAAGAAGATATATACCACTCTTTATAAGTGAATACCTTTGGTTACCACTCTTGCTAAGTGAATTTGTGCTACCTACTCCTGACTGGACGCTGTCGCTCACAATGGGCCTGATAAGAAGGCTCAAAGTCACTCAAAAGGCAATAATAATAATAATTAATAATAATTCATTTAATTCAGGCATCAAGGCCCATAAAAAATACATTAAAACAATACACAATAAAACTTAAATAATAAAAATATGCTATACACTAATACATAATAAAAATAAAATAAAACAAGTTTAAGTACGTTGATTCGGCGACGTATTGCGCTGCGTCATGGTGTCATGTAGCCTTCCGCGAAAACGCCGAAACACGACACCCTTCGGCCAAAATTCCTCCTTCGAGAAGGTTTCTAGATGGTGACTCGGAACCCGCACCACAAAAGATTTAAAGTTAACTTTGTGGCGCGACTCCAACTTCTCAACCCTCAGGGTGAAATTGGTCTTCACTCTGATGTATTCCACGATCTCCTCTACCTTCGTGGTGTGATGCAGTCGCGACACGTACAGCTGCGTCGTAGGGATAGCGGGACGCAGCAACATGTTTGGTCCAGTCAGTGCAGTTCCGCACTGATTGCGGCAAGTAGGCTTCTTCGTCTTCTTCTTAATGACTTTAATGAAGCCTTCTTCATCGGCCTGTCCGTGGCTGATTACTGGTGGTAATGTGCTCAGGACTGGTTCGAGGGGCCCCTGGGCTCCCTTCATGGATTTAGGTTGCCGTTGATGATTGGTGGAAGCTTGAGTTACGGCAGCCGAGTAAGCACGTTTTGGTGTTGACGTGCCCACATTCATCGGTACCCCAACGAGGGGGGGTGCGGGGAGGGCGGGGTGCGGTTGTGCATCGCTTGCAGGTACAGCGGCCGGCGACGAGTCGAATTTTGCTGACTCGAAACTCGGCTGCGATGTATTAACCTCACTGTGACGTGTGTTGTTGTTAGTAGGCATAAGCGACCTACATATCGTGTTGCGTAAATCTGCCACTTCGGTACGTAGATCACTGATAGTGGATTGCGATGCTTCCAACTTCAACTGCATCTCGGCCAGGCTTGTTCTCAGACTAGTAATGTCCTTCAGCAGCCTGGTGACGTCGACGTGATCGAACGTGACAGGGGGCAGCTTACGCAAGTCCTTCGCCACGAAACTCGGCACGTCGTCTGGGTCGGTCTCCTTCAGCACTTTAATGATGTCTTGGAGACTCCTCACTCCCAATGGAGAGGGCTATGCTGGGAGTGTCCCTGCGTGATCGAATCAGTAATGAGGAGATTCGCAGGAGAACGAAAGTAACCGACAGAACCGAAGAATTGCCAAACTTAAGTGGCAGTGGGCGGGGCACATTGCTCGCAGAACGGATGGCCGATGGGGCAGTAAAGTTCTGGAGTGGCGACCGCGTACTGGAAGGCGCAGCGTGGGTAGGCCCCCTCAAGGTGGACCGACGACCTGGTGAAGGTCGCGGGAATCCGCTGGATGCGGAAGGCACAGGACCGGTCGTTGTGGCGATGCTTGGGGGAGGCCTATGTCCAGCAGTGGACGTCTTTCGGCTGAAATGATGATGATTATGATGACTCCTGACTGTGATAATTTTGCAGATGGGGTCGATAATTGGTCTGTGTTTGTAACTCAACTAGTTTCGAACTTCAGTCTACTATCAGACGTCATTCACCTCAATAACATTTACTTTGTTCAGCCCAGTCACGGTGCCAATGCTCTCCTGCTGTCTCCCCGCCCCGCGTCAGCGCGACACAAGCTGCAGCTCAACTTCGACAGCACACAGCTAGCGGAAACTGATGAAGCTCATATGGTCAAGATACCGCCCACCATCACCAACACCTTGCTGCCTTACCACAAGTGAGTCACGTACCAGTAAATAGCTCTTTCGTATTCCCAAAGCACCAGGAAGCGATGAACGATGGACTATGGATGCCGTATTTTTTTTGTAGTTGATATTCTAAATAATTCTAATAATAGTAGTCCACCTCGAATAAACGTTTTTCTTTCTTATAATATAACAGGATAAGTTTTTGAGATCAGACTTTTGAAAAAATTCAAATGGTATATTATTTATCATAATTAAGGTCCATGACTCCTTTGGCCTCTTTTCTCTGTTTTTTATGGTTTCCGTTTCATGTTCTCAAAAATCGTCTCTGTATAAACACAAGATATAAGACAAACTGTTTTTACAATTACTTAGTTACTATCTAACTAAACATGTTGTTATTTGTTTTGGCCAATCAAATGGGGCTAAATTGCTGGGCCACGCCCACTTTTTGATAGAAAAACGTGTCGGTAGTTGAAATCACAAAAACATGGGTGCAGGAGATCCCGGCTTAACACAAACAAAGTTTTATTCTAGTGAGCGTGGGCACCTTATATCCATCATTTATGATGTCACAACAACACGGAATAAAGTAAAAGTGAAGGAGTGATACGTATCCGCTTTGTGATATGTATCCGAATATATATAGATGTGTCCGGAGTTACCCATGCCTAGTTTCCACTCTTTAAAATTTTTATGTCAGATATGATATACTTTTATCTATAAGTCAATTAAACATTGAAGCCTCGAACACCGCTTTATTTACCAATCGTGGAGGAATATTCCCTTTGCATATATTTCTATAAATGCTGAAACCAGAAGACATCTACACCCTCTGGCTCGTCGCATCCCTTGGCAAATCAAAAGGCCCTATCACATTGAAATTTCGGCGAGTGTGTGCATTCCTCGCCAAATACCAATGTGACAGGGTCTATAGGCCGGTAAAGGGGTGGGGTTCGAAGTGCAGGGCAAGAAGAACTATGCAAGAACTTAAGAAGAACAGTAACCACTGTGACATGCAACTCCTAAGCTACCTTTTCTAAACTTGAAACTCCATTATCTGATAACTATCATAAAAGATTTTAAGTCCAATGATGAACATGGTTCTTCCGATGAACACTAAAAATAACGTTCTAAAACGCCTTCAACATGGCATGTTAGTAAATTGTTAGCTATTGCATTATGTTTTTAACTATTAAGTATTCAAAATGGGAGGAGTTGCGTTATTTCTATATACCGCATTAAAGAAAGCTAAAATAAGTAATCAAAGTAACCCACTTAAAATTATCACATTTTTATTACACGCAAATTAGTAAAGCCGCTCGATAGGCGATTATCAATAGAATATCGATTTACCAGCAGGCGTAGCATGACCGCTGTAGACAAAGCTTATGTCGACGGAAAAATAGACAAAAAGACGTATTGTAGAACGATTTCTTCCGTCCGTAGCTTGCCGATGTCAATAATGAAGAAAATAAATGTTTCTATACTTCGATCGACACATGTCTACAACGTCGAGCATGACGAACATATTTTCTCTACTTTTGACAGTTAGGGGTAGACATGTTTCTCTTCAAATAGAAGAAATTAGTCTACATCTCATGAGACCTAGACAAAATTATTCTTTAGTTTTATTAGGACTAGATTCTTGTTAAATTGGTTTCATTGGAGTTTTTGAACAACAATAATAACATGTCGGGTTCCTATCGTCGCTATCTCCTTAGTTATTATCAAAAACTAGCCTTTGCCCGCGTGTAATTCGTAATAAGTATCGAATGACTATCGTGCATCCCTCGGGAACTGTGTCTTCCCGGGATAAAAAGGTTTCCTTTATGATAATGCACACCCTATGGTCTACGTGCTAATCTTCATCCAAATCCGTTTGAACATGATTGAAGGACAAACAAACAAACATCCATACTTTTGCATTTATAATATTAGTAGGATTACATATAAGAAAATGCTCGCGGCTTCTTCGGCTTATCACAGAAAGCCTTATTGCGCATCCCTCGGGAACTGTTTATTTTCTCGGTACAAAAAGTAGATAGAGTATACTTTATTGTTTTCACACCATAAAAATATTAATTTACTTTGTAATAGTGATGCGACTCGAGTCCACTTTTACTCGAGTGACATCGAAAAAAAACGTACTCGAGTGAAAAAAATATCGACTCGAGTTCACTCGGACTCAATTCACTCGCCAATCACTCACCAAATAACGTAATGTTATTTGGTTTTATGAATAGACCATATTTGCTCATTTTTATTAGCATATAATATTATTTTCGATATATAAATGTTGATTTTGTAAGACTGGCGAATTGGCGATGTATTGAAATAAAACTTCAAACTTGTCGTTTTATTAAGCCTCAACTTATTGACAAAATGAAAAAATAATGAATTCAAGTATTATGACAGGTGACTCGTTAGAGGAAAGTGATCGAGTGACTCGTGAACCACTCGAGTGAACGACGGCTCGATCACTCGAGTAGTACTCGAGTAAAATTGTAAAATGACTCGAATAGTAAAATCGGACTCGAATCGCATCACTACTTTGTAAAACGCATCCTTCGACCTTGACATTCATGACTACAAAATGCGTATTGTTGTTGCTTTGAATTACGTACAAAATGTTTTAAAACTTATTCGATTTACCTTGTTTCTAGATAACGAAACGTAATAATATGGTAGGATTTGGTAGAATTTGTACGGCACTAGCTACGTTCTCGTTGCTATGGAAAAAGATCTGTCACTTTGTCTACGTAGAAACTCGAGTCGACGGGTCGCCTCATGCTCGAGAAGAGATATCTTGACGTATAGAAAGAGCTTTGTCTACTCTTGGAAGAATAGACATAGAATTGGTCATGCTACGCCTACAGGAATATCGATAGCCTTGGGCCCTCACTCCCGACTGGGTCGAGTTCTGTATCAATCGAATCTGAATTCGAGTTAGTGCCAATTCGTACTCCAGTTCCTCTAATTGACGTTAGCTCGATTTGGTTCAGAACTCGAACCATTCGGGAGTTAGGCCCCAGATCGATATCCTAACTGAATTTTAGGTCAACTATCGATAGGACTATCGATATTTCAACTACACTACGCGCAATTGACACCGCCTTAACAAGGAATATAATTTAAAAATTAGTAGATTTTACTTTTTTTCTTCTTCCTTGTATATGGTATATTAGTCTGACGTCTATTACTTATACACCGAGTATTTCCTTATTTTTCGCTACGTAGATACCGTAGAGTGCTCCCCTGCGCCTTCACGCCGTACGACAACCAACTCGTGAAGGATCATAAGAAACCGGGCTCCAAGAAGAAACCGCCGCCACAAGCGATCACGGTAAGAAAACATTTGATTTAAAACACCAAAAGAAACTACCATGACATAAGGATTAAGGTCTGACGGCTCATAACGGGCCGCGGGTTCAATTCCCGCACGGAACAAATCTTTGGATTACTTAATCAAATATTTGTTCCGGGTCTAGGTTTGTGTAATGTGTAAGTACAACCATATAGAAGAAAATCTTGTGTGGGACGTTATTTTGAAGAAAAAAAAAACGGCGGTGTATTGGTAATGTTTTATCGCAAATACATCCATATTCGATATGGCCACGTTTTGTCTGTAGATTGTATTCAGTATGGCATCGGTCGATAGATTTTTTTGAATCAAAACGCAGTGGTGCGTCGTTTCGGATTCAATTCCGATCAGCTACATTGTTATTAACAAACAGCAAGATTGCTTCAGAACTGAAAAAAAGGTATTTTCTGAATTAAAAACACTGTTTTTTTTAAAAATAAAATTAGAAATGTCCCCGCCTTGTTAATAGTTTGATTACTTCAAATCTTCACCAAAATAACTCGCATAACTACTTGTGGAAACCTGGATATACCCGTACTACCGACCGACATCTGTCGTATTGAGTATGAACTAAAGGCATTCCGTGGATATGTCGAGTTTTACTACACGGGTATAAAGTATGTGTGTAAGTTTGTTTGTGTATCTATACAAAGAAAGAAATTAAGTTTATTATAGGTACATTATAATAGTGATGGCACTCCTGAGGCGGCTGAGTGGCGTTTGCTCTTTTTAGCACACAGCTACACATAGCATCGTCTCGCTCTGTCATCCGAACTTAGGTGCTGTCACTAAATAATTTATCTGTAGCGGTGTAAACTTTCTTTCTGTCTTTTCAACGGCAGAAAACTAATGTTCCTTTCGGCCTGAAACACGGCTTGAATTTTCAGGTGTTTCAACAGGAACATCAGAACTTGGCGAACTGAGTCAGTGTTTAAAATGTGCCTTTCAGTATAATCGTCACGCCAATGATCCCTGGAGGGGGAGGTAGACGCTTATATACCCCGCAGTTCGCCGGTAGCTGTAGGTCCCTTACGACGTCGGGCGAACCTGTGACCTGTTTAAAAAAGTCGAAATTATGTTTAATTTTTCTTTTGTTTACAGTTTAATTAGGGATCACCCGCGTCTTCGTCCTCGTTGATGACAAACCTATTTAGTACTGAATTAAAGGTTTATTGAAATTAGGCGACTTTCTCGCCTATGTTTGAGAAACTCTCTAATTACATACTACTTTAATGATTAAGGCTTCATGTAATAAAAAAAAGCAATGGCCCAAATAAATAATTATAGAGAAATTATTATTAAATAAGTTGGGAAATAATATTTTTTTATAGTAATACAATTTATTAATAACATAATGTAAAAAATACTTATTTATATCCTTGCGAATGGTATTAATTGCAACTTTTATCATTACACGATAACACAAGTGATTTTATCGTAAATATATATTACTATACAAAATATCTGTACTTGTCTCACAGAAGTTGGTGTTAAGAGGTTAAAAAAAGCTTGTAATTTTGATTAAATGTATAAAATATTTTTCGAAAAAATAAAAATGCTCGCATTGTTTCACCGCGTGGGCGAAGCCGCGGGCATAAGCTAAGTAGCTTCAAATTGTAACATCAAGGCACATTTCACTGTCTCAGTTCACGCCACGGTATCTCAAAAAATACCAAGGAAAGTCCTCGGACGCTTGTTTGTTTCAATGTGGAATCTACTTGTTATTAGTTGCAAGCGGAGCAGCCGGATAGCGCGGCCAGTCGAAAGGTACCATTGCGGTTATCCAACGCATTTGTCTAAGAGCCTGACGTAAAGTATTACTAAGATTTTGATACAGTACCCCCAGTACAAGTTTGACGCTTACAAATGCTTTTCGAATTCGATGACTTATTCATAACCAGTAGCGTCCCTAGCGGATACGAGGAAGAACTAATTTATGATTGAAAGTTAACGAATTTGATGAAACGTTCAGTTATATCGCTCTCGACGTGAAAATCACTCGTGCAAATCATCATTTACGGTTTTTCACAGAGTTATTAAACGACTTCGGGCGTCCATATGACATGACTCTCAGAACAGCTGCACTGACAACTGTATTAATGGAAACTTCAAAGTATCTTTCATTCCTTACTGTTAATATGACAGCAGTGCATTTTTACCCTACTATTTCCAATGTGCCCGCTCATATTACTGAACGGTTTGGTCTGAATGCACGGACGACCGCTCTGAGTAACTAACTACCAAAGCACGCTCCGTGCGTCGTCGTCCGGCGTCGAGCGACATAACTGAACGCATCCAAGTATTGTAAGTGTCAAGCTTGTACTAGGGGTACAGAAGTTTTTATCAGAGATTAGAGGGGTATTTCCACTTGGTGATGTGCTGTTAATACGGGTTTTAGTTTAAGCTAGCATGTGCTTTATTTCGTTGACGCTTTTATATATTTTTTATGTAAAAAGATTATAAATGAGCATTACCTTTTCTTTTTCGGAGTTCGTTTCATACATTTCAAATTTGATTTGAACACTTATCCAAATTTGGTTATACATGCTGAAATTTGAATCGCTTATTTCCCGAAAAGGGGTCATTGTACTCATCATTATGAACAACTTTTACTATGGGACCAACGCCGAAATCGCGAAAAAAAAATCAGTTGGTCCCTACATTTGTGTTCACTTAAATCGATAAAACCACCACCTGATTTTTTTTCGCGATTTCAGCGTTTGTCCCATAGTAAAAGTTGTTCATAATGATGAGTACAATGACCCCTTTTCGGGAAATAAGCGATTCATATTTCAGCGTGTATACTGTATTTATTTGTTTTGTCAGTTTGATCTAAATGTATTTTATTTTAACACAAAATTTAATCTGGCTGCCTGGAAATATACGTTATATTATGTATTATATTGCTTTTAATTTTACCCGAGTAGAAATATCGAACTAATCTCTATCGGTTGAAGTCGGTTTTCAGACAAAGGAACTTGATTCACACAAAACTGCTAATATGATGATAACGATCTAGTCATCTTATCTTAACTATTATAAAATTGTAAATGTCTGTTTGTTTGTTTGTTCGAGCATCACGCTAAAACTACTGGACCGATTTTGATGAAACTTTTTGTTTGAAAGCTGATGATCAGACTTAAAAACTGGTACGAGTTTTGAGAAAGACTGAAAGAAAAAAAACAACAAAGTCGTGGGGTGCGTCCTACGCATTTGCACGAGCGGATAGTAATGGATGAAGAGTGAGTGTGAGGGTGAGTGAAGGTGTGAGGGCGAGTTCGAGGGTGAGTGAAGGTGAGTGTGAGGATGAGGGTGAGTGGGACTGTGACTGGACTCGACTGGACTGGACGGTCTGAATGAAAGGATGGATGGATTGAACTGGACTGAATTAACAAGATCCGTCACGTGGGTTAACAGAATTTAACGCGAGCGGAGCCGCGGGTAAAAGCTAGTATTTAAATAAGCTATTTTGTTGTAGAAGCAACTAGTGATAAAATATTTATTCAGTGCATTATGAAGCATGCTGCTTTAGTTTTACCTGGCGCAAGTTAACAGTAATCTTAATTTTAAGTGGACTCTGGCAAGACTCCAAACAGAAAAATGCTACTACTCAAATTCTTTGTATTTCAAATCCGTGTACTTTTTATTTAAGTTAAAAGTCACGTTTCTTGAGTAAACAACTTATTTATTTATTTATTTAAGCAAGGCACACCAACGACATATTTACAATTTAAATCTATAATTAATGTTTATAAGTCTTTAGTACGGTGTAAACACGTAAACTTACATACACATTTAGTTAAACTTGTGTTAGAAGTTAGAACTAAAGCAGCATTATGTGACCGTTTTAGTTTTCCAGTAGAGCTACTCTTGAAAAATAATTCAAATTAAAGAATTAGCAAGAAACAATGTGTTCTTTTAGACGGGGTGAATACAACTGCTGGGGAACAAAAGTTTGGAATGTTTAAACCAAATTTATACCAGAACAATGACAAAAAACACAATTTTTGTTAGCAACAAACTTAGTCAACGTTCCTTGTCCAATTTTGTACATATTCACCCCAGCAGTTCTATTCACCACGTTTTAGTTCTTTTGATAATAATATTCATAATATATAATTACAATATTGTTTGTATATTTGATTGGCTCGATGGGATTCCAATGTGGACCGATCCGATTTTTTTCGAGAGTAACCCTATTGTATAATAATAGACGTTATAATGTGTCAGATCTCCAAGTCGTTAAGGTGCTGGGTCAAACTTTTTGTCCGCCCATCTTCCAGTGATATCAACCAGCTACTAGCCAGGCTATAGTTATCATTACATGACAAAACTCTCAATTTACCAAAAAACATGGTTAATTTATAAATAAATAATTGGTCAAAATTTTGTTTGTGCAGTATTTTGTGGGCGGCCAAAAAGTTTAAAGTTATATTATTATTACCGCTTTAAAACTTCAGAAGTGGGTATCCAGTGGCGGACTTAAAAGCACGTGCTTGGATTCTGACCTGACTCGTGAGGTTCCTCTCCAGGGATATATCAGAACCAGACTCAAAGATTAAACCAGAGACCATTTTTGGACATATTCCTTAACGGAATTGGGCGGGCCATGAATGTCGCATAATGTGTATCGACTTGAGTTCCTAAAATAGATAATAGTACTAAGTTATTCCCACGAACGTAAGTCGGCCGTGGTGATGTCGCCTTCAAATAAAAAATGATGGAATAACCAGAAACTTATCCATCAGAAGAGAGTAGACGTCATATTGCCCACTTTGTTTTCAGATGTAGGCAATTTATTATTTATATATTTTTAGATTTTGTTTTTTTGAATTAATAAAACATACACACATCAAGCCTGTATTGTCTGAAGGAGTTGACAGAAGTGCAGTGTTATACGAGTTCCGATGAATGTATCAAGCCCCACAATAGGAGAGCCTTTGGATACTGGGCATATTTCCAAATTTTGAGCTGCTAGTGAGGAGAGCCTATTGCCTACTGGGGAAATTCCGGATATAAGAATTTTCTAGCAGAAACGTCCAGCATCCCATTCCGCCACTGTGATCATCCATTACAAATTGTCTTCATCTGATACATTCTATCTCCCAGTTTCACAAAGATTCATAATATGTCGTCTATCTATCAACAAATAAAATAAATTAGGTATTGGTAACAGATTAAACTTTGCCTTGTGTGCACATTAAGACATTTTTACTTGCCTGTGTAATAATTATAATTTAATTAACTTGATGCTATCAGTATTGATGCCGCAGCCGTCTTGATGATTTAATTAATCTTTTGCCAGTGTGCAATTGGACGCCCTTCAATAAGTCTTCACTGCGTCCCAGGTACTACTATGTTAAATCTTATAGAAATTGTATGTTTCTGAATCGCTGCTTGTAATTCGGTTTACCGTGACACGGTCACAGAAAAAAAATACTCCAATAAGGTTGTCACAAGAGTAAAGGGAAGGATTAAGTGGAAATTATTTAAAAGCAATTTTCTAGTTCAAACAGCTATCCATGTAAAAATCAATAGTGCATAATGTAATGATGTTAAATCGGTTGCGATATCTATATTTGATAGTGTCAGTAACTTAAGAAATTCATTTCTAAAGTTGAAGTTAGTTTAGCTGAAGCTATGCAAGTCAAAGTTTATCTTTATGATTAGTAACCATATTATAGAAATGTTACGCAAAGGTTTTTGTTTCAGTGGCCCAAGAAGAAGCGATCGTGCAAGAAGCGTTGAACTCGTCAAATAAAACTTAATTTATTCAGAATCTGTGTAATATAATTAACTTTATTATAAATATGTGATTAAATAAATAGTGTTTTTTTCTTTCTTGTACAGTCACCTGCACGTCAGTGGTAACACTTGAATTTAAAAAACCGCTCTTACTGCTTAAGAAATAAAGACGCTGACAGTGTCAAACTGTTAACCACTGACGTGCGGTCGACCGTACATTAATTTTACTAACTCTAATATACACATATGTGACTAAAAATTAAGCAGCTTCATCGAAGTAACCGTCTAATTGAGTTGCGATCTGTAAAAAAAATAAAAAAAATCTATAACTTTAACACGGCGAGTGTGAAATTGATCGCTAAATCGAAATAATTTTATATGGGTTTCTTCACAATTAGATTGGTTTAGAGCCTGGTCCACTGTGCTGGCCAGATGTGGTTTGGTGGACTATACATTTATATACATGATCGATCAGAGTAAACCAAATTAAAATGTAATTGGACAAAGGCTGTCCCCATAGATTTTCAAAATGATTGGTTTGGATCTTCCGCTGCGGAAAATCAATATTCAGAAAATTGATCAATCGATCTTCCGCCCGATAACATCGCTATTCACACTGACCTGCACGGGGCTGTACTTGACGTATTTGTCGGGGTTCTTGGAGAAGGGCAGCGCGGCGTAGTGCTCGTAGAAGGCGGTGTAGGGCGGCAGCAGCGCCTGCTTGTTGTCGCGCTATTCACACTGACCTGCACGGGGCTGTACTTGACGTATTTGTCGGGGTTCTTGGAGAAGGGCAGCGCGGCGTAGTGCTCGTAGAAGGCGGTGTAGGGCGGCAGCAGCGCCTGCTTGTTGTCGCGCTATTCACACTGACCTGCACGGGGCTGTACTTGACGTATTTGTCGGGGTTCTTGGAGAAGGGCAGCGCGGCGTAGTGCTCGTAGAAGGCGGTGTAGGGCGGCAGCAGCGCCTGCTTGTTGTCGCGCTATTCACACTGACCTGCACGGGGCTGTACTTGACGTATTTGTCGGGGTTCTTGGAGAAGGGCAGCGCGGCGTAGTGCTCGTAGAAGGCGGTGTAGGGCGGCAGCAGCGCCTGCTTGTTGTCGCGCTATTCACACTGACCTGCACGGGGCTGTACTTGACGTATTTGTCGGGGTTCTTGGAGAAGGGCAGCGCGGCGTAGTGCTCGTAGAAGGCGGTGTAGGGCGGCAGCAGCGCCTGCTTGTTGTCGCGCTATTCACACTGACCTGCACGGGGCTGTACTTGACGTATTTGTCGGGGTTCTTGGAGAAGGGCAGCGCGGCGTAGTGCTCGTAGAAGGCGGTGTAGGGCGGCAGCAGCGCCTGCTTGTTGTCGCGCTATTCACACTGACCTGCACGGGGCTGTACTTGACGTATTTGTCGGGGTTCTTGGAGAAGGGCAGCGCGGCGTAGTGCTCGTAGAAGGCGGTGTAGGGCGGCAGCAGCGCCTGCTTGTTGTCGCGCTATTCACACTGACCTGCACGGGGCTGTACTTGACGTATTTGTCGGGGTTCTTGGAGAAGGGCAGCGCGGCGTAGTGCTCGTAGAAGGCGGTGTAGGGCGGCAGCAGCGCCTGCTTGTTGTCGCGCTATTCACACTGACCTGCACGGGGCTGTACTTGACGTATTTGTCGGGGTTCTTGGAGAAGGGCAGCGCGGCGTAGTGCTCGTAGAAGGCGGTGTAGGGCGGCAGCAGCGCCTGCTTGTTGTCACGCTTGAGCGCCTCGCGCAGCTCCGCGTCCGGCACGCTGTACGTGCGCTGCACGCGGCTGCACTCCTCCCACTCGCGGTTGAAGCACTAACGACAGGACTTATTTTTAGAAAGGGTAAAAAAATAAAAAATGGGTAAAAGACCCATCACATGTAAGTATGTTACACGCATTACATTGTTCACCCGTCCCGTACTACACAGTTACACACACATGTTAGTCTGTTACACGCGTTACATTGTTCACCCGTCCCGTTCTACACAGCTACACACACATGTAAGTCTGTTACACGCGCTACATTGTTCACCCGTCCCGTTCTACACAGCTACACACATGTAAGTCTGTTTCACGTGTTAAATTGTTCATCCGTCCCGTTCTACACAGCTACACACATGTAAGTCTGTTACACGCGTTACATTGTTCACCCGTCCCGTTCTACACAGTTACACACACATGTAAGTCTGTTACACGCGTTATATTGTTCACCCGTCCCGTTCTACACAGTTACACACACATGTAAGTCTGTTACACGCGTTCATTGTTCATCCGTCCCGTTCTACACAGTTAAACACACATGTAAGTCTGTTACACGCGCTACATTGTTCAGCCGTCCCGTTCTACACAGTTACACACACATGTAAGTCTGTTACACGCGTTCATTGTTCATCCGTCCCGTTCTACACAGCTACACACATGTAAGTCTGTTTCACGTGTTACATTGTTCATCCGTCCCGTTCTACACAGTTACACACACATGTATGTCTGTTATACGCGTTACATTGTTCACCCGTCCCGTTCTACACAGCTACACACATATAAGTCTGTTTCACGTGTTACATTGTTCATCCGTCCCGTTCTACACAGTTACACACACATGTAAGTCTGTTACACGCGCTACATTGTTCAGCCGTCCCGTTCTACACAGTTACACACACATGTAAGTCTGTTACACGCGTTCATTGTTCATCCGTCCCGTTCTACACAGCTACACACATGTAAGTCTGTTTCACGTGTTACATTGTTCATCCGTCCCGTTCTACACAGTTACACACACATGTATGTCTGTTACACGCGTTACATTGTTCACCCGTCCCGTTCTACACAGCTACACACATATAAGTCTGTTTCACGTGTTACATTGTTCATCCGTCCCGTTCTACACAGTTACACACACATGTAAGTCTGTTACACGCGTTACATTGCTCACCCGACCCGTTCTACACAGTTACACACTATGTA
Organism: Asteroscopus sphinx; assembly: GCA_949699075.1. Classification (NCBI taxonomy): domain Eukaryota; kingdom Metazoa; phylum Arthropoda; class Insecta; order Lepidoptera; family Noctuidae; genus Asteroscopus; species Asteroscopus sphinx. The sequence goes on from OX453007.1 coordinate 2,083,465, forward strand.
AGTCTGTTACACGCGTTACATTGTTCACCCGCCCCGTTCTAACCAGTTACACACACATGTAAGTCTGATACACGCGTTGCATTGCTCACCCGACCCGTTCTACCCAGTTACACACTATGTAAGTCTGTTACACGCGTTACATTGTTCACCCGCCCCGTTCTACCCAGTTACACACACATGTAAGTCTGTTACACGCGTTACATTGGTCACCCGACCCGTTCTACCCAGTTACACACATGTCATATAAGTCAGTTACACGCGTTACATTGTTCACCCGCCCCGTTCTACCCAGTTACACACACATGTAAGTCTGTTACACGCGTTACATTGCTCACCCGACCCGTTCTACCCAGTTACACACATGTCATATAAGTCAGTTACACGCGTTACATTGTTCACCCGCCCCATTCTACACAGTTACACACACATGTAAGTCTGTTACACGCGTTACATTGCTCACCCGACCCGTTCTACCCAGTTACACACGTCATGTAAGTCTGTTACACGCGTTATATTGTTCACCCGTCCCGTTCTACACAGCTACACACACGTGTAAGTCTGTTACACGCGTTATATTGTTCACCCGTCCCGTTCTACACAGCTACACACACGTGTAAGTCTGTTACACGTGTTACATTGTTCACCCGTCCCGTTCTACACAGCTACACACACATGTAAGTCTGTTCCCCCCCCCCCGCACGGTTCGTAGTGAACGGTTGTGTTTTTGTGAGCTCCTGATAAAAAAATATTTTAGCGTGTTTTAAATTTGCCTTTTCCCTTACAAAAGCGCAACAGGACAAGGATATAAGTTCTGAGTTGCATATAACTTTACAAATTCAACACATAAACAGTGCAAGTGAGCAATATTTGACTATTAAATAACGCACTTAACAACTTTTAGTGCAGTGACTTTTATTTTTCTTTTGTGCAACTAAAGTCTCTTCTACCCACCATAGTTTAATTATTGACTAGCTACAAAATCATTCACATACTGAACGCTAAATTCGATCTGCACCGTAACGCTTGGCTAGCAGTAGCCGACAACACGCCGCCTGTCGTGTTCACAAGTCGTGAGTTCAAATCCACCTCACGCATAGAAAATCTTTTTAAAATTATAATTACAAAAAGTTGTTATTCCAATACTTCTCACAGTATTTAGAATATTTTCACACTACAGTGAATAAAGAACAAAAACATTGCTATGTCGGTACAACGATCCCCCCCAGGTTCGAACCTGATACTAAAGACGCCGTCTCCAAAGCACTACAATTCCGATTCTGCACAAAACAAATTATCTTCCGAGGATTCAGCGACTAGTTGTAACATTACAATGCGACAAAAGCGCCCAATTAAAAACGATTTTACTGAGCACATAACATCAACTACAGAAGAAAATATCAGAGTGATGTTCACAGAGATTAAAAATCAAATAGCTTACAAATTCGAATCGCTTACAAGCGCAGTAAATGGCCTAACAGACAAGCACGACGAAATGCATAAATCTGTTCAATTCATGTCTAGTAAATATGACGACCTACTACATAGCCTTAACAGCCTAATGCAAGAAAATAATGATTACAAAAACCGTATAAAAACCCTGGAAAACAAACTAGAACTTTTAGAAAAGAATTCCCGCAATTCTAAAATTGAAATACGTAATATACCGAAAAAGAAAGATGAAGATAAAAAGGAAATTACAAATATTGTCAAAAATATTGGTGCAGTTCTATGCTTGGAAACACCTGTTCAAGACTATGAAATCAGGGATAGCTACCGAACAAAATCTGAGACTGTTGTTATTGATTTTACTACAATTAATAGGAAGGAATCAATAATCTCCGCATACAAACGTTTCAATAAGTCGAAGCGTGAGATCAAAGAGTCTCAACTAAACTCAAACCATTTGCAGTTACCCGGACCCCTTAGTACAATATTTATTTCAGAGTCCCTAACTGATAAAGCTCAAAGATTGTATTACGTCGCAAGAGGATATGTCAAAAATAAAAAGCTTGCCGCTACATGGACGTCCTATGGCAAAGTCTACGCAAAGAAAGAGGAGGGTCAGGCACCAATCCGCATCGAAGAAGAGGTCGACCTGCACAAAATAACTGTGTGACTAGATGTCCATATTTCCCTTTGTTGCTTGTGTTTTTATAAACTTGTATGTTATCTCATTATCAACTGCATGTCTTATTCAATTCAATTCAATTCTTTTATTTCATCTAATTTTATTGTTATTTCGATTATAAAAGATTGTTTAAATTCATCATCATTTATCAATAACTACAAAACTTTACTTACGAAACAACACACACTTACACTTATACTTAACACATACATTCAAATATGTCCTTTATGTCAGTTATATTTATGCAAGCATTCACCATTTCCAATGGCAAGAAACCCAGTGTCCGTTTATATCATATCTCGTCTTTTCCATACTTCTAGTATATTGAAATACGCTCATAATTACTCCATATACATAAGCCCCGCTGTCAATTATTATAGTAAAATTCGATGACTTAAATAATATACAAAACGAAATCGACTCCTTCAAGATAGCCAAATCCTCAATCTGTGATGTGGAGGACTGTCAATCCTACTTGCTCGATTCAAATCAGTACTTAAAAATACTGCAACAAAATATAAGAAGTGTAAACTGTAATATGGATGGGTTGATTTCAATTATTATTAGGAGTGGTGTAACTTGGGACTTTATTGTGTTGACGGAATGTTGGCTACCATCCACTCACAATATCCCTAGCTTAGACGGCTATAATCATTCGGCTTCTACAAATAATCTTACCCAGAATGAAGGCGTAGTAGTATACTATAGGCAAGACTTGTTTGTACTTGTCGAAGAGCCGCAAATATCAAATGCTAATTGTTTGGCTCTAAAACTTGATAGAAACACGATAGTTCTAGCAATCTATCGCCCCCCAGGTTATAAAGACGTAAATAATTTTATTGAGTCACTTAATAGTGTGCTATCTAACTCTTCGTCATATCAAAATATTGTAGTAGTAGGTGATATTAACATAGACATTGTTGAGAGCAACACTGATCAATTTTCGGATCATTATTTGGACATGTTGGCATTTCATGGCATTTTACCGGGTCATACGTTCCCAACACATTACAAGACTTGTTTGGATCATGTCTTATTGAAAACTAGGCTAGCTGCTCATTGCCTGATTCTTCAGACATCCCTTACAGATCACGATAGTATAGTTCTCTACATTAAAACTAGCCTAAAACTAAAACCTACAAAAGTTGTTAACCGGATAAATTATGCAGAACTGACTAACGGTCTAAAATATACAGATTTCAGTCCACTATATATGATCGAGGATGCTAATGAAGCTGCTGATTTATTTATAAGCACACTTCGTATGTTGATTATTAACAATTCCAAAAATACCAAAACCCCTAGACGGAAAAGAATAATAAAACCGTGGGTCACACCAGGCGTTTTAAAATGTCTTAAAAATCGAGATAAGCTTTATAAGAAACATAAAAAAGATCCCAACAATGATGTATTAAAAGTTACGTATAAGAGATATAGGAACTTCTGTTCATCGTTATTAAAAAGGCTTAAAAGGGATTATGAAAAGCTACAATTACAAAGTGCAAGTAAAAATAATAAGAAATTGTGGAAGGCAATAAAAGAGATTACTTACACTAATAAACCAAAAGAGAGTTCATCGGAATTATTGAGCACAAATAATCCGTTGCAAGATATCAATAATGTTAACCAGTTTTTTGCCAATGTTGGGAAAACGTTAGCTGACAATATTAACAAAAAAGTTACTCAACCTCAACCAATCAAACTAAAATCAAACCCTAATTCATTTGTTATTTTACCCACTGATGAGGACGAAGTTAAAGCTACAATTTCTAATCTTAAAAGTGATTGTGCAGTTGGCCTAGACACGATCTCAGCTGAAATTCTAAAATTAAATAAGGATTTGTTAACTTCACCGATAACATACATTTGTAACTTAGCTTTTTCAACAGGAGTGTTCCCATCAGCTTTTAAAATAGCCAGAATCCATCCTATTAATAAGACTGGTAACAGGGACTGTGTCAATAACTATAGACCGATTTCGATTCTCCCTACGTTATCAAAAGTCCTAGAACGTTTAATGAACAAGAGACTAGTTAAATTCTTGGAGGACTCCAATCTCTTATCAGAAGCACAATTTGGTTTCAGATCTAAAAAATCAACTGCAGATGCTGTGCATGAATTAACCAATTATATTGTAACTAAAATAGATAGTAAGAAAAAAACTATTGCAATATTCTTGGATCTGGCTAAGGCTTTGGACACAGTCTCTGTCCAAATCCTTATTAAAAAGCTTGAGCACCTTGGCGTTAGAGACACTCAATTAAAACTGTTCGAGAGTTATCTTAAAAACCGAAAACAATGTGTAAAAATCGATAACCTAACTAGTAATGAAATTCCCGTGTCCTACGGTGTTCCCCAGGGCAGCATATTAGGCCCAACACTATTTCTTACTTATATAAACGATCTGTGTCAACTAGAACTCCTAAAGGCCAAAATTGTTACGTTTGCCGACGACACAGCATTGATTTTTAGTGGAGATACATGGGAGGAAGTATTTTCTAATGCTCAGCAGGGATTCAATACTGTTGTTGAATGGTTAGACAGTAACATTCTGACTCTTAATGTAGATAAAACAAAGTATATAGCGTTTTCCTTGAGAAGTCCTGATACTACTGTTCCCTCGAATCATAGTTTAATTTCCCATTCATGTAATAATTTCATTAACAATAACTGTGCGTGTCCCAGGCTTCAAAAAACTTCTACTATTAAATACTTAGGCGTCATGATCGATAACAGATTAAACTTTTACTGCCACATTGACATGTTAGCAGCTAGGACACGTAAACTTATTGTAATTTTTAAAAACTTGCGACATGTTGCCGACAAAGAACTGATAAGGTCTGTTTATTTAGCACTGTGTCAATCACTATTAACATATTGCATCACTTCTTGGGGAGGTGCTTTGAAAACTCGCTTTCTTAAAATTGAACGAGCGCAAAGAGCGATTTTAAAAGTAAGTAACTTTCTTCCCTTCCGGCACCCTACCACTGACCTTTATCAGCTAACGAAGGTTCTTACAGTTCGTCAGCTATATATCCTTCACATGGTAGCTAAAAAACACTCGATGACAATTTATGAACCAGAAAGAATAAATCTGTTGCGCAGAAAGGATAGAGTTTGTCCAATGCGCCTCTTAAATACTGGTTTTTCTCATCGCTTTTACTGCTTTCAAGGAAGTCATCTATATAACAAAATAAACAGAGTTTTGTCTATCTATTCACTTTCGAAAGAAAAGTGCAAGTCTGTAGTCAAGGAATGGTTACAAGAACTGGATTATATAACTACAGAAAATCTACTAAGCTAATAAGAAAAAACATAAGAAAAAACATATACTGACATACCTAATATACTTACAAACATGCACAACACACACAAACGCACACCCCCCACACACACACACACACATACACACACGCTATTTCTCCCTATATAAGCTTCACTTTACAACCTGAATCGAAATGTATTTCTATTTTTAACCGACTTCAAAAAGGAGGAGGCTATTTGTTAACCTATAGTTACTTACCGTGGGGTGAGGACCTGGTGATCTGTAGTACAGGGCTATACCTATCTCAGACACCAGCTCCTCACATAATCATGTTTGTAAAAATGCAATATTTATGTGTACAATAGTTGTATTATGTGAGGAGAAATAAACGATTTTTATTATTATTATATTATTATTATTATTATTGTTACACGCGTTACATTGCTCACCCGACCCGTTCTACCCAGTTACACACATGTCATATAAGTCTGTTACACGCGTTACATTGCTCACCCGACCCGTTCTACCCAGTTACACACATGTCATATAAGTCAGTTACACGCGTTACATTGTTCACCCGCCCCATTCTACACAGTTACACACACATGTAAGTCTGTTACACGCGTTACATTGCTCACCCGACCCGTTCTACCCAGTTACACACATGTCATATAAGTCAGTTACACGCGTTACATTGTTCACCCGCCCCATTCTACACAGTTACACACACATGTAAGTCTGTTACACGCGTTACATTGCTCACCCGACCCGTTCTACCCAGTTACACACATGTCATATAAGTCAGTTACACGCGTTACATTGTTCACCCGCCCCGTTCTACCCAGTTACACACACATGTAAGTCTGTTACACGCGTTACATTGCTCACCCGACCCGTTCTACCCAGTTACACACATGTCATATAAGTCAGTTACACGCGTTACATTGTTCACCCGCCCCATTCTACACAGTTACACACACATGTAAGTCTGTTACACGCGTTACATTGCTCACCCGACCCGTTCTACCCAGTTACACACATGTCATATAAGTCAGTTACACGCGTTACATTGTTCACCCGCCCCATTCTACACAGTTACACACACATGTAAGTCTGTTACACGCGTTACATTGCTCACCCGACCCGTTCTACCCAGTTACACACATGTCATATAAGTCAGTTACACGCGTTACATTGTTCACCCGCCCCATTCTACACAGTTACACACACATGTAAGTCTGTTACACGCGTTACATTGCTCACCCGACCCGTTCTACCCAGTTACACACGTCATGTAAGTCTGTTACACGCGTTATATTGTTCACCCGTCCCGTTCTACACAGCTACACACACGTGTAAGTCTGTTACACGCGTTATATTGTTCACCCGTCCCGTTCTACACAGCTACACACACGTGTAAGTCTGTTACACGTGTTACATTGTTCACCCGTCCCGTTCTACACAGCTACACACACATGTAAGTCTGTTACACGCATTACATTGCTCGCCTGTCCCGTTCTACACAGCTACACACATGTAAGTCTGTTACACGTAACGTTCTACACAGCTACATACACGTAGCGAAATGTACATTTTATTTTCCACCACTCCGTGAGAAAAATAAAAACTGACTTACTGCAAACTTATCCTTGAGTATCTGCCTGTCCTTGTCACGCAGTTTCGCAGGTAGAGGCTCTTCTAACACGGTATGTGCCAGCAGTTTGTTCCAACTGCAATGAAATAATGAGATTGCTGCATTATTACAAGTAGCGTAAATATGTGTTATCAGCAGCTTTATAATAAGATTATTCTTGAGTTTTAACATATTCAATAATCGTCTGGCGCACTCTGGGCAGTCAGCCCCGCTATCAACCTGCTGACTGGCTAATCTTTTCCCCACGACATGAGCTATTATTATTATGTAGCTCATGTCGACACGAAGAAGAAGAAGAACATATTCAGAATCTTAAAAATAATATACTGTTCTTAAACTTGCTCGAAAATTGGTTCATTATTTTAAAAAAATACATCAATCGGCTCTTTTCCGTACGCAACGAAATAACAGGCCAGTAATATCCTACACCACAATAATAGAAATAGCTGGACAGTTTTTATTTTTAAATTATGCTACCGAGATTTTTAAGTACACACTTGCATAAATTAGGTGTTTTTAGGTACAAAATATTTATCATTATAAAGGCTGAATGCGCATTTTTTTTTTCAAAACTTTGTAAATAGAACAAGGACCGCGCTCGGGTGAAATGCCGCGAATGAAAATTAGGTACTGTTGAATTAATTCGTGTATTGTTGAGAAAAGTACTATACAAGTCTCGGCCGAAATAGAAATTAACGACCTCGTTTAGTTAAAAAGGACGGCTAGCGCCTCGACCTTTTAAAATTACTTCCAAATTACTCGGCCGTAAATTTCTTAATTTCAGGCCTCGACAGTAATGTATTATTATTATTTGACGACCTCTGTGGTCTAGTGGTTCGAGTGTCAGACTGCTGATAACGAGGTCGTGGGTTCGATTCCCACAGGACACAAATATTTGTGTGATGAACATAAGTGTTTGTGTTGGTCTGGGTGTTGATTATGTATTATAAGTATGAATTTACAATAAAAAAGTATTTAAGTATTATATCCATTGTCTAGTACCCATAGCACAAGCTCTGCTTAGTTTGGGACTAGATGGTGCTGTGTAAAAATGTCCGAAATATATTTATTTATTTATTACCTCTGTAAGTACGCATTCTTGTGTTCCTGTATCATGTCTCTGTAGTTAGCTTCGCACTCCGGCTCGGCCAGCATTAACACATCCAGGAGACCGCTGCGTTGCAGACCCTGTAATAGTGATAATGTGAGAACTTTTGGTAAAATCAATTACCACAGAGTACCTAAAGTTTTGAATATAACTGTGAGTTTGCACTGACGAAACATTCACATAAAAACATGTTGAAAAGTCAATTTTCTGTCAATGTATCGAATTGCGTTCGCATTATCACACAACTTGTTGAAACGAAACATGTATGACATTTCATAGTCTATTGACATGTTTCACAATTAATTTCGAATCAAAATGTCTCGAGACAAATCTTGCAACTCATCGAAAGATGTCATTTAGGTCGTATTTCACAAACATGGAAATCATTAATAGATCTGTGGAAATCATTGTCATAGTTCGATAAACTTCAAAGCACAGATAATATAAGGTGTCTGCTTTCGGCCATACATGTTTACCGACCTCATTGGAAAACACAAAAAACGAGATTTATACAAGTTGCGAGACATGATTAAGCATCAGTGCGAACGTCAGCCGTGACAAATCTATAGACAAACATGTCAATGTATAAGTTTTTAGTCAGTGCAAACACAGCCAACAACAAATCTTGAAATCTGTCAAAGAATTTACCCAGTTTTCTGCAGTGCGAACGTAACAATCAACAAAACGAGTTGTGACATTAGTTTCATATGACATGTTTCGAGACATTACATGTTAAATGTTTTTTGGTGCAAACCCACAGTAAGAAGAACCTACGGCACCTACCTGTAATAAGTATAAAGTATTGTTTAGCAAAAATATCGCTTTCAATGCATCAGGATACTGTTCACTCTTGTTTCTAAGTGCGAAGTTCAGTTGTGCCAGTACTTTGCCTGAAACAGTTAAAGATGGACTTTAGAAACTGCAAAACATAGCATCAAATCTTTTACATATGGGGGTAGACAGAAATAGCATAACGCTACGTGGTACGATCCCTATATTCCTCCACTAAGGCCCGTATTACAGAAAGTTCCTCAAGCATTGATCACTGTTTAATACTAGTTTTGAGTTGGGATTTAATTTTAGAACATGCCTCAAGCAGAGATTTATTGATCACAGTTCAGCTGAGTTTAGCTTTATTTTATACTGTCACCTGTTTCGGTATTTGTTGAGCAGAGATTTGATCTGTAATCACTCTAGTGTGGTCCAGACTAAGCTTGAGTAGAGATTTCTATTCTATTTCAGGTCAAATTCGTGTGTTACGTTGTTGAATTAAAGTTTATAATTACCGTATTGGAATAAGACTGATAACGAAGTAACGATTGTATCCTTAAGAAGTGATCAGGTGATTGAAGTTTAAACTATACTTGAGGAAGCTTCTGCAATACGGGCCTCATACTCCTACCATATCAAAAAGGTAATACTCACGCATGTATACAGCCAACATCACTGCATTTCTGTCATGGACCCCGGACAACTGACTGGCAGCGCGGTTGTATGACGGTTCCGTAGCGAGAGCGGGGCCTGGAAAATATCAAATAACGTATGTACTTATACTGAGTTACATTTACGTATTAAGGGGAATGTACCAGCCAAGTGGCGCCCCCATCAGTAAAAAAATCATAACTCGCTGAATACTTCATTTATCGGAAATTCGTTTTTAACGATTGAAGTACACGTACTGTAGTTTAATCAGAAACTATTAACTCTGTAAATTATACTTCGCTGTAGTTGTAGATAGAAAAAGTGCGAAAAACGGCCACTTTCGGCATTGTTTCTATCTACAACTACAGCGAACTATATTTTACAGAGTTAATAGTTTTACGAGCAAAACGCGAGTAGTTTTACGAACGACAAACCAAGTTCGACCTTTTGTTCCGTCTGATACCTATTTAATAAAGATAGACTACGGTTCATAGTCGTACAGTATTACACATTTTATATGGCCCACCGATGTACCTGCGCAGATGATACAATTTAAATACGCGGGAAATTGGTTAACCAATCAGAAAACAAAATCGCTGCGCGCCAAAATTCCCAGCCGCTGCCGCTAAACTATGGAAGCGTGTGAGCAAAATAAAAAAAAACCGCCCAAGTGCGAGTCGGAATCGCGCAGTAAGGGTTCCGTACCTCTCAACGACCTGATAACCCATAAAAACTGATTTAATTTACGAGAGTTTATCAAAAGACATCAACGAACAGTGTGTGAAATATGAATTTTTGCATGTCTTTCTTACGCAGGTACCACCACATATGTCTATGTTTGTCTTATTTTGAGTATTTGTTGCTAAATTACATAGTATGCACTATAATCTGACTAAGTTTGACGCTGGTATATATTACCGTTTTGAAGATAGAGCAGTAACAAAAACGTTGAAAAAAATGCATGTTTTTTGAGGTTTCTTGTATGGGGACCCCCTTTGGTTTAAGACTTTTTTTGTTTTTAGTATTTGTTGTAATACACCTCATAGCAACACATAATCTGAGAAAATTTCAACCGGTTATAGGTAACCGTTCAAAAGATACAGCCCTGTGACAGACAGACACAGCGTACAGCGTAGCGAGAGTAATAGGGTCCCGTTTGGCACCCTTCGGGTACGGAACCTTAAAAAGAGGTCCGTGCAATCAATTTTAACACCTTATGGGCATTTATGCAATATGGTTGATTATATTTTTTAATACTTCAGGTGTTTTCGTCGATCATCTTTTGTGTCTTCGCGAATGAAGATTGACGACGCGCCTTATTTTTCGTGTCGTACTGTATGGAATTGACCGGAGATCAGAGAAACAAACGTCAAAACACGATCATCGCATGCGATAAGGGAACGATAGTTGACCGGAGTAGCAAATAGTGCGATGAATGGTGCGATTAATCGAATATCGTCAAACGCGAGTATACTCCCTATAGTATAGCATATTATAGTATAGCGAGTATAGTCCGTGTGGTGCCGGACTTAAAGAATAGCATCACCCTTATCTCTTCTCATGGGTGTCGTAAAAGGCGACTAAGGGATTCACCAGAGGATGGGCAGCAGCATTCTCTGAGTATTTAACATACCAACTGCGATCGCCAACCCGCCTGCCAAGCGTGGCGATTATGGCATATCCCCCCCTTAATTGGGGGAGGCCTTTGTCCAGTAGTGGACGTCTTTCGGCTGTAATGATGAGTATACTCCCTGGAAACCCTACTATACTTGTGTTGTGATATGCTGAGTTCGAGGATGGTTTACAACGCTTTTGCATTCAAATTTCAAACTAGATCTTGAAAGTTGAAACCATCCACTACTCCATGCTTGAGAACCAAGTAATCTGTTGTAACGGACTCCAAAAAAGGAGGTTATGCGTTGAGGTACAAACTTAGATTATAATTTAATGTTTACGTTTTCGTAGTGCACATTTTATTACGTCCATTTAAAAAAAAATGTTATATGGATCTGCTCTTGACCGCAATCTAGACAGCTTTGTCAAGATGAGGTCGACGATGCAGCGAGCAAACCTATTAGATGCCGATTTACTACAGCTTTAAAGGCGTTAGGGTTGTAAGTGCCGGAAATACAGAATCCGGCAGTGAATTCTGCAACTTGCCTGTGCGCATTATGAAAGAGTTCTCAAAGCGCTTGGTCCTGATACTAGGGATTTCTACCAAATGTGGATGATATCCTGCAGTACGTCGTGTTGTCCGATGAATGAAAGGAGATGGCGGAATAAGTTCATGGAGCTCTTGCGCACACTCTCCAAAGTACAGCCTGTAGAACACCGACAAACAGGTATTGTTTGCAGTAACATCTGTTTTATTGTACGAAGACACAATTTTTTTTTTTTTTGCGAATCGGCAAACTTTGGGGAGGGAATCGCTGCGGATACCCTCCACCCACTCCTGTAGTGACTTACCTATAGTGTGTATATGAGCGGCCAGTGCGTGGCAGTGGGCGAGCGCGGCGGCCGCCAGCTGATGCACGGTGCCGTCCACCGGACCGGCGGCCGAGTCGCTGCGGATACCCTCCACCCACTCCTCTAACGACTTCACACACTGAGAGACAAAACATATCGTTATTTATCATTATAGAAAGTTATAGAAGGAGAAGTTAGCGATCAAAATTCTAAATCGTAATCGTTTTAATGATGTTAATGTTATGTTACCTGGCACACGTTAAATGATGTTTATTTAATTTTTCTAAAGCATTACCTAACTAATTGTCACATTTGTCTCTAATACAATAATACATAATTTAGGTTTACTGTATTTATATTTATTTGCTAGTTTTTACCCGTGGCCTCACTATCGGGACCCATCCGAAAACCAGCGCTGCAACATTTCGGTGTTGTAGCATATGCTGAGATGGGGGCCTTTTTTAGTCTCATACAGGCATGTAAATTTTAAGTTTATTGTTAATATACTATTTTTAGTTTTTTTTTTCTCTCGCCTGTACCGAGACTGAAATAAATATTTTCTTTCTTTTTCTTTCTTTTTCCGGCGACTTTTTTTTTGTTTTCCCTCCGATTACTTGTTTGCATCAAGTATTAAATCCTATAGAGATATAATCACACCTGCTTTCTTTGAAATAAATTCCGCCAATTTCTGACTAGACGTAACGCGCTCCTACTGGTTAGTGCGCTCTTGGCCCGATATTTATCTGTGCAAATAAATAGACCTGTTTCGGAATTGGATAGCCCGTAATTCATCGCTATAGGGTTTAATGCTTGATGGCTGTTTGACAACCTAATTTTATTAACCAAACTAGTCTCAACTTCGTGAATAAAGAGTGCCTGTATGATCCAGACGTCAAAATTAAGCCATAAAAATTAAATGTTCCTTCGAGAATGGTGTTGTTCACAAATTAAACATATTTTAAAATCGCTATTAGAGTAGATACATAAAATAAAAACTTTTTAACAAAAAATAAAACCGACTTCAAAAACCTTAACTAAAAAGTAAAAAATAATCATTGTATGTATTTTTAAATCTTAACTTAAACAACATTTTTAAGGCGGCGCGTGGTTGACCTTTGCGTCATGTAATGTACAGTCCAGCGCAATATCTATAGTAAAAACAGTTTATGTGAACGTACATGAAAACCACGCGCCGCCTTCAAAATGTTGTTTAAGTTAAGATTTTAAAATACATACAATGATTATTTTTTACTTTTTAGTTAAGGTTTTTGAAGTCGGTTTTATTTTTTGTTAAAAAGTTTTTATTTCATACTTTTTAGTTGAGGGTTGATTCATAAATGTTTATATAACCAATTTGAGAATATATTTTTATTAACCTTTGCTATCCCACTGCTGGGCAAAGGTCTCGCTCATGTTCTTCCAAACGTCCAATCACTATCGTGAAAAAAAAACACGCATATCGGCCAAGAATTCTCAGAATGAGGAACCAATGAGCAGATCATCTAGATACGTAAAGCTAAAATAAACTGATTTATTGAAGCTGGTTAAAAAACTACTTAACCTAAGTTAATAAAATTTATATGGGACCACCGCGCGGACTTTCTCTACCAAATAAAAAAACAACCACGTAAATTGGCCCACAAATCTCGGAGTAATCGGTGTACATACATGAAAAAAAAAAAAAAAAAAAAAAAAAAAAAAAAAAAAAAAAACCCGCGGAATACATAACCTCCTCCTTTTTTTGAAGTCGGTTAATGAATGGCAACAATTTAAATGCTGTCATACCTGGTTAGGTTAGTAGGAATTAAAATTTCCATACAAGTGATACAAGGATGATGAGGAGGAATGATGAGTATGTTACGAGGAAAGTTTTAAGTATGAATGTGGATGGCTATAAGAAAAGTGGCAGACCGAAGAAAACATGGATGGATTGTGTGAAAGATGATATGATTAGAAAGAAAGTAAACACGGAGATAACGGCTGATAGAGATGTAAGGAAGAAAAATACATTCTGCGCCGACCCCAAATAAATTGGGATAAGGGCAGGAGGATGATGATATGATAACCATATAGTAACCCGAACAAAACCCTTACGTAATGGTAAACTTTGCACTGGGTTTCAAGCATATAACCCATTCAAGGGGTTACATAAAATAAAAGGTAACCTCATAAACGGCTTACCCCTTCGAAAAGCTTAACTCTTAACCGGGGTTGTACGGTCCCTGGTTTTAATACTTGAAACTTTTGTCATCATCATCATCATCATCATCATTTCAACCAAAAGACGTCAACTGCTGGACATAGGCCTCCCCCAAGCATCGCCACAACGACCGGTCCTGCGCTTTCCGCATCCAGCGGATTCCCGAAACTTTTGTAGTGAGACCGAATTTTTTTATCTCATAAAGTTGATGGCGTTACCAATGCCTCAAAAGAAAGGTGCGATCTCTGGCGACAAACGTCTGAACCCCCTGCTTTCTTTGTAAAACCATCGGAAACCCTAACACCTGGGCATGTACTCCCGTGGTCAACTTGGAAATCCTTAAATAGACTTCGGACTCAAGTTGGCAGAAGCAAAGATAACCTCCAAAATTGGGGGTTCACGGACGGTTTAGACGTCCAGTGTGAGTGCGGCGGCGTCACTCCGCAAACAATGGCTCACCTTCTATCTTGAACCGCGTGCCGTCACCTGCACGCGTGAGGAGCTAATGACCGCCAACCAAAACGCAGTGCGCGTTGCGGAACACTGGTCCAACAAAATTTGACAAAAGGACATTGCCCATTCTCTTAGGAGCTTTAGGCCCCTCAAAAAAAATTGCTATGTCACGGCGGTTTTAGTCTTATTTTATAGACCGAGAATTATCTTTTATTATTCTGCAAACGATTTAAATTTTTTCACCCTGGTTTAAGAGAAATCTAATTTTTTTCAACTTCTTAACTGATTGATAAGTACGCTCCGTGCATCGTTGGGCGATATAACTGAACGCACCCATATGGACATCCAGAGACACCATGTATGGTGTTGCAAGATATGATTATTTTGTTAATCGATTTTTGAAATCAATTTTGTAGTATTTTTTAAATAATAAGATTGCAAGCTTTTGAGTTTTTGGGTGTATTAATTAATATCGATTTTATAAATAATATTTCAGTTAATTTAAAATGATTATAACAATATTTACAATAAATGCAAAGGTATTTTAAAGCCAAGAATCATTTTATTTTTCTGTACAAAAATATTTCAAAAATATGTTTTGCAATTTCTTTTGATTTGACGTCATATGAGAATATTTTATAATTTTTAACGGATTTACGCATGCGAACCGAAATCTAAAGATATAAATTGTGGAAAGAAAAAATAAGAAATTAATCAATCAAGATAAGTCTAGTATAATAGCATCTGAAACACAGTAAAAGTTAATTCATAGAAGTATCGCTATTTAGAATCGATTCCGATTATTTGTGGAAATAGTCTATATCTATATATATGTGTATATCTGGCAACATTTTCGTTCGGTTTGAATGGAGGATATACTTACGATTCAGTTTAATACCTACATATTTATTATGTTTTTTAATGCTAGGGTGAAAGAAATGTTGATTATGAACAAATAAACATGAAAAACCTCGATGACCTCAGTAGAGCTTCTGATAGAGTGGGTCTTAAAATGAATATGGACAAGACAAAGGTTATGTTGAATTCCCATATAGCACCCATTCCCGTAAACATCGGAGAATCTACACTCGAAGTTGTTGACGATTATGTATACCTAGGACAAACTGTCCAGCTAGGTAAGTCCAACTTCGAGAAAGAGGTCAATCGTCGAATCCGACTCGGTTGGGCAGCGTTCGGGAAGCTACGCAATATCTTCTCGTCCAAAATACCGCAGTGTCTCAAGACGAAAGTCTTTGACCAGTGTGTGTTGCCAGTAATTACTTACGGTACTGAAACGTGGTCGCTCACAATGGGCCAGATAAGAAGGCTCAAAGTCACTCAAAGGGCAATGGAGAGGGCTATGCTCGGAGTGTCCCTGCGTGATCGAATCAGAAATGAGGAGATTCGCAGGAGAACGAAAGTAACCGACATAGCCCGAAGAATTGCCAAACTTAAGTGGCAGTGGGCGGGGCACATTGCTCGCAGAACGGATGGCCGATGGGGCAGTAAAGTTCTGGAGTGGCGACCGCGTACTGGAAGGCGCAGCGTGGGTAGGCCCCCCACAAGGTGGACCGACGACCTGGTGAAGGTCGCGGGAATCCGCTGGATGCGGAAGGCACAGGACCGGTCGTTGTGGCGATGTTTGGGGGAGGCCTATGTCCAGCAGTGGACGTCTTTCGGCTGAAATGATGATGATGATGATGATGAAACATGAAAAAATGAGACATAATTTTTGAATAACATACAGTTTTGACATGGCGCCAAAAATGGGCCCATCCGTGGGCATTTTCCTTTGCCATCGACTCGCTAAGAAGAAGAAGAATGGCATTACTCACATTCTGCTGGCAGTGCTGCAGGATGGCGGCGTAGGGCTGCGGCGAGGCGGGCGCCAGCGCGCGCTCCAGCTCGGGCTGCAGGCGCTGCAGGCGGCGCAGCACGCCCCACGCGCCCCCCGCGCCCGCGCACCGCGCCGCCGCGCGCCGCGACCGCACGCACGCGCGCTAACACCACAAAACAAATTTCACTAATGTAGATCGCCCCCTATTCGCCACTTGAAATCTCCAAATCAGTTTCGACCACTTACAGTCAACAAATCGGAATCATGACCCACTCAGCTGATAATTGTCATATATGTAAATTGTAATATCATCGTTATATTGTGTATCGTTTCTATGTTAATTAATGTAATTGGTTTTTGTACCGTGTTAATTAACTATAAATAAATAAATTCGTTTGAAATCGTCAAAACAGTAAGGTTTTCTTCTATGCTGCACTTAGGACATTTTGAATATTTATATTTGGTAAACTGTCACTGTCACTTGCTAATGAAATTGATAACAAGTCTGTTGCCAGGTAAATTATCTGTTTAAGGTGGATGCTCCGATGGCTCCGTCCATACATTTTGCGTTTGAGCGTCCACTATTTCACAGACAGTTCTTGCTTAATTCACATCATTTTATCACTTTTCTACACAAAACTGTATCCGCATACTAACTTTTCACGAAATAAGTTGCAGTATTTACTCAGTAAAACAATAATGAAATTCGAGCAAAATTTGGCATTTCGATCTTTGTGTGCGTAATAATTATGACAGATCTTCGTATATACCAACGTATCATACGATAGTATATAAAGAAGATGCCATAACAGCGCTAGTTTACATTTTACTTGATAGATGGCGCTATCTTAAAAAATGAAATTATCGTAGTATATTTTATTGAAATAAACGCGACGTTGCCGCTCTTTTCAGATGTCGATGCAGTACCTACGATTCTAGGAATTCCCACGCGGCGCGTTGCCAAACCGATGCCCTTGTGACCTTAGTGTGTCGCTCGGCGTAATAACTAGATTTCGAAGTTTCATGTTTGACACTAACTTTTGCGCGCGGTTTCGTTGCGTGTTGCACTGTTGTTATATTATTTGTAGGATTATTGAATTATATTATTATGTTACAAATTATTTATTTTGATTTCGATTTGGATTTATTATACTATTTCAATATCGTCATTAATTATAATTATCATGATCACAATTTTATTCCATATCCTAAAGTAGGTACCTACTATACTATCTATCAGCATTCTGTAATTTCCTCAAAAACTCACAATAGTCGACGTTATTACTTTTCAGGGTCAATCTTATAATCAACTAGCTCATGCCCGCGATTTCGCCCGCGTGAATGTCGTTTATCGCGTATCCTAATAACTATGGACTTATTATCTACAGTCTTATTGAAAGAACTGAAAACCTCTTAACGTAAGTAGTCATTGTACTCATCAGTATGAACAACTTTTACTATGGGACCGACCCAGAAATCGCCAAAAAAAATCAGCTGTTCCCCATATTTTGTCGATTGATTTGAACACAGATGTAGGGAATAGGTGTTTTTTTTCGCGATTTCAGTGTTGGTCCCATAGTAAAAGTTGTTCATACTGATGAGTACAATGACCCCTTAAGAGGTTTTTCTAATAACTATGGATTTATTATCTACAACGTGTTATTGAAATAACTGAACCTCTTATGGGGTCATTGTACTCATCAGTATGAACAACTTTTACTATGGGATCAACCATGAAACCGCCAAAGAAATCTGATGTTCCCCACATTTTGTCGATTTATGTGAACACAAATGTAGGGAACAGGTGATTTTTGCCTAATAGACATTTTGAAAAAAGCATGTAGGTACCTACGAGACTGGATAATTGAATAATTGAAACTCAAAGACATTATTCTATTGAAATAATTTAATCGTATAATAAATACTTTTTATGCAAAAGAAAACAGACAGATATTCAGACATTATAATTATTGTAGTACATGTAGATTTGTGTCACACTAGCACTAGACTAGAGAAATAATTTAGGTGCGTTCTGAACTAGGAAAAAAACGAGACAAATCAATTACATACTAATTAATTATTAAAAAAATATTAATTCACTCTAATCTTATAGATCAATAATAATAAACAACTTGTAAAATTGGGTTATTCAATATTTTTAGTTTGTGCAAACAAGCAAACGTTACCAGAAAAATAAAGTTATGTAAAATATTGTAATCCTTTTTTATTCAAGTTGTATTTTCGAACGCAGTCAGTGACTCTATGATCTATGACTGCAAGTGCGAATTATATTTACGCCGCGCCGGTTATGTTTTTCAATACAATTGAATAATTGGATTGATGAAACTTCGTAAGTATACGTGTGTAGTGTTATTATATTTTTGTGCTCGGCATTTTCGAAAAGTGGAGGCTAAGTTCGATCGGAAATCACTTGAAATGACAAAATAAGTTCCCGGTCCCGCCATTTCGTTTCGTGATTCAACACCCAACAACTTTTTCTCTGTATATGCATATCTTATTGCAGCCGCAGCCGTAACATTTTCTTGCGTTCTCAAAAAACGAAGACTAAACCGCTGATTGAACAAGTCAATGATGATTGTATTATACATAGACACAATGATTTTACATAAGTATATCATTGCATAGACATATAACATTTCTATGGTATTATATATGTACCAAATATCATGATGCACGTAAAACCAACCTGGTTATTTTGTCAATTTATTTCAATACATTTTACTCTTTCTGTCAGTGCAGTTTTACAAATAAGAACATATGAACGTGTAAAACTAAAAATCCGTTTTGAATTGTCAGCTTTAGTACATACCTACATGATTTGCATTGCAAAATACATATTGATCACTGCTGAGTCATACTCTAAAAAAATATATCAAATCTGTAGGTGTCAATTATGTATGCAAATTTATATCTTCTTTACTACAAAGTTAGTTTTATTTGACTTTTATTATTAGCATAATTTTCAAGTAATGTTTATATTTTCAGGCCTGCGTTATTGGTAAACAAACTAAGAAATTACTGTTTCTTTGAGTTCTAAATAAATATTGTTACAAGTACTTGTCAATATTATGAGAAGAAACATCAACATGAAAGCGCATAATTGCTGTAAAAAAATACTGGACATTCTACTTGCAAACTTGAAAGAGAAAGTGTCATTATGGAAATCTAATAAAAAAAAAAAGGAATGTAAGAACCATGTTATCAAGAACTATACCAGTGCCCTTTACAAGGTAATTTAATTTTTATTTATTTATTTATAGACAAGCAGCTTGTAGCTCATGTGTCTGTATCAAACAGTGTTGAAAGTCTTTCACAATCGAATTGCAGTTGTGATAGATTTTCTTTGTTTATAATCAGTTGTCAAGATTGTTTTTGAAAAAGTAGATTGAGGTGGCATAAACAACTTTCATTAGTAATTTATTCCATATATTTACCTCAAGTGCTGATAAAAAAGTGTGCAATGTTTGAATAAAAGAAATAATACATATTTTAAAAAAAGAAATAAAATTAATTACCTACATAATTCATAGTAGTAAAGTTACATCTCAAGGTCAGTGTGTAAGTACCTAATATTTTTGTTTGTTTTTTCAGATTTTAGCGAATACCAGACTCCCTCTTTATGGGCGAAATATTTTGAAGCCAGAACTGATGAAGCTTATTCTAGTAGCACGGAAAATTATAATGTATAATAGTAGCAAGCCTACAATGGCAGCAGATTTGAGAAACGGTCCACTTCATGTATTAGGAAAACATGAAGCAAGGATTATTACTGCAATTTTGATAAAACATCTGCCAGTGAAAGTGATCTGAAAGAAGAAAAACCTATTAGAAAGTCAAAAAAGACTGCACCTGAAGTTTGGGCTCTGATTTATGCGGCCAATGAAAAAATTGCTTTGAAGGCAGGCAGGCAGTGATATTGTATTTGTATGGTACCTACTGTCTTTGTATGCTTGGACGTTGAGTTGCGGAAACCAGCCCACTATACTATGGTACCTACTCCTTATTTTCTCCATATACATTTGAATATTTCATATTTATATATAATATAAACTACCAACTGCGATCGCCAACCTGCCTGCCAAGCGTGGCGATTATGGCATATCCCCCCAACATATGCTTGGGGGAGGCTTATGTCCAGTAGTGGACTTCGTTAGGCCGAAATGATGATTACATTATTGCATACATTTATATAACATTACTGTGTGGAAATAGAGGTCAATGCTATGTAGGTATAATTTTAGTGTTGCTTTGTTGCTCTTCAACTCTGCGTCGCCGCGTCGGTGTTATTTGACGATCCATAACGATTGATAATCATCATCATCATAATCATTTCAGCCGAAAGACGTCCACAGCTGGACATTGGCCTCCCCCTAGTAGCTTGGGGGGATATGCCATAATCGCCACGCTTGGCAGGCGGGTTGGCGATCGCAGTTGGTTGGTTAAATACTCAGAGAACGCTGCTGCCCATCCTCTGGTGGATACACAAACCCATGAGAAGATATAGGGTGGTGCAATTCTTTACGTCTGACACCACACGGAACGATTGATAATATTTATAAAAATTGTTCATTATATTTATAGGATTGTCACAGCTGCTGGACAAAAGTGGCATGAAACTGCATGGATAAAGTCGCCTGACACATAAAAAAAAAATACAACGAAAAGAAAACTGCCTGAAGCTTGTGATCCTGTTGATATTGATGTAGCACAATTAAAAATACAATGTGAACAGAGGTGAGCGGAATTCCAGAAGATCCCAGAAGACATAGCATCCATTGAAGTGGCTACTGTAGGGCAGCATGATAATGATTTATATACCGTCTAACTGCTAGTCAATTTGGAATGGTAAGTGTTGCAGTAGTTTTTAACTGACAAAAAAGGGAGTTTCTTTATCTACCCATACACAAATCAAATGATTCTGATTCTATGTATGTTCACGATTCTGCCTTCCAGGACGCCTGCACTAGGAGAATTACAGGCTGACATCATAGCTTCCTTCCTCAAATGAACTTTTACAAGGAGCTCTATTACTTCAATTTATATAATTTTGATTTCTATAATTTCAATAAGTTTATTTGTTACAGGTATAATTGATGATGAGAAAGCTGTCATTGTAATCAAGTGGTTTCCGTCCTTGATGTGGAAAAATCAAAGTCTAGAGACAGCAGCAAAAGAAAAGAATAATTTTGCTCTAAAATTGGATAATAAAAACAGTCTAGTTATGAATAAAAAGCATGACTTACTATCAAGTAAGTTACTATTGTTCCCTGTGGTGCTGGACGTAAAGAATTGCACCTCGCTTCTCATGGGTGTCGTAAAAGGCGACTAAGGGATTCACCAGAGGATGTGCAGCAGCACTCTCTGAGTATCCAACCAACTGCGATTGCCAACCCGCCTGCCAAGCGTGGCGATTTTGACATATCCCCTAGCATACTTGGGGGATGCCTATGTCCAGCAGTGGACGTCTTTCGGCTGAAATGATGATGATGATGAAGTTACTAATACTGTTGCATATCCACATTATAAGTTCTCTAAGTATCTTATTTTCTCTTAGTATAATTTTAATTCATTTCAGGTTCAAGGACAATTGCGTGTCAGTAAAATGGATAAGTGTTTCTTCATATGCTGCATTTCGGTCACAACCTCTGACTGTTATAGAAGTTTGAATCTTTTTGAATGAAATTACAGGTACAAGAAATTACTAAAAATATTTATTTTCTGTATAACTTGTAAACTTGTATCACCTTCGTAATCAAATATGGTATTCTTTTGTTCTAGTAAAAAATTGTCCTGCAACATCAATTCAAGATTAGAATATACAATAAGATTTTATTTTAGAGTAGTTATGGAGACACTGATGGTAATTTATTACATATTGAAGTAAATTTGAAAATAATGGCAGTCATTATTATAAAAAATGTGTCAAGTATAAACTAAAAAGACTTATTCTTTTGTAGCGGCTTGAAGACAGGAAGATAAGGCAGAGAGTGAAGACATCAATTATTTAGTCTAATATATTGTAGTTTGTGTAGAATCTGTTTTTTATCATTGTGTATGAATCATTGTTACATTTAATTTTAAGAAATAATGAATGTTGCTAATTCACTATGTAGAAAAAGGTAAAATAATACTAATGTAATGTATCAAAAAGGTATAATAATTCTTCAGTTGCTAAAATCTGCCCCCAGCTCAACTAGCTGCTCTTTTGAAACAATGTATGTGCTTCGATCTTCTGAAATATTTTTTTGCCTCCTTCATTTCTTCTTCTACACCACATGTAAAAGAAAAGAAAGTGAAATTATAATGAAAGAAAATAAAGAATATCACAACTTGAGTCTATTTTCTTTCGGCATTTTTTCTCAAGAGGTCATTCAGCTAGGAAATGTCGGATCCGTCTAGCATAGGGACTTGAATAATAAACAAATATAATATTTTGAATGGTTTTTATTTGTATTAAATTTCCTACAATATCAGAATAACATTTCTACACCTGTTACTATACCTTTCATTTTCAAAAATAAATCTGCTTTACATAAGATATTTATAAAGGTATAAAATTCCCCTCAAAGATTTCCAACTTCATATTTTTCAAGTAAACGCCATCTAGTGGTCTCTATAGTAAAACGAGTTATGTACATTACCGACATTCTAGTATATAACAATCCTATCGTCCATGTGTGCGTGAATTTCATAAATCTAAGTGACAGATATTGGAATCGTTATTTATGTTTATTTACGTGAATTTTTAGGTAATATTATGCCATAATTATATAGAATGCAATGTTTTCTATCCGCAAACAATGGTCCTACGGTTCAGTAATAGACCAATTCTGCACAAAAAAATAAAAAAGGTAAAATGTTGACTTCAACGCCATCTAGCGGGAAAATGTTCGGAAGAAGGCCGTAGCATTCACCTTAAGCTAAATTCAACCTAATTGTATTAAATGTCTGTAGGATATTAAGCTTATTGTGGGTCATGATTCCGATTTGTTGACTGTACATGAGTCGTCAAATCTGCCGCGTTAGTTATTAGCCAATAGCCGCCTTGGTAGGGCAAATCGGATTACAGTACCCCGCCTCAGCTAGTGGCAGAATTTATTGTATGCATTATACTCAACATCAGACGTCTATAGGGCTGTATGGTCGTTGACCAACACGTAGCTGGCAGACGAGGCACAGACACAAGTTTTCACATTTTAACTCAGCGACAGAGGACTGAAGGTCCAGACTCCGCCGCGCCGTCTGACAAAACATTCTTGCCAGAATGCAAGCCGGTTCTTTACGTCTGTGCTGTTACATGTCTGCCACATACGACGTCTATTAGATGTGAATCGAACTTCATTCTTACCATGGTATAATAAGATGTTTCACCAGGTATTCTCTTCCCGCGATGACAGCGCTATGCCTCCAAGCTACGTCACGATCAATGTTACTATTGATTGATATCTTTAATATACTTAACGAAATTTTTGTTCATAATGAATATAAAATAAATTCCTAACTAGCCTAACTATTTGTTATCTCGTGTTATTCATCTAATTAGTTTTAAAGGAAACTGTATAAAATTTTACTAGTTCAAAAGTGATTCTTTATAGAAGCAAGTAAATGAAAAAATGCATTTTGCTCGGGTAATTTATTTTCACAAAGTGGCAGCACATCGAACTGACAAGTGTCACGCTGACAGCCCGCTATTGGCTCCACGGCCGATGACGTAGTACGGAGGCATCACGTGACCTAGCTGTCACGGGAAGAGACTACCTGGTGAAACATCAATATTATACCATGTATTAAACAATGTTAACATGCTGAACAGACAACCCTTGAAAATTAGTTAAACTATCTAGACTTTGCTTATTAATTAATTAGTGCTCTTATATACATTCATTGTTGTAAATTTACTATACACACACACCTCGTATCGAATGTTTGTAACACGTTTTAGAGCTCCTGCACTCTCACTCACTTAGCCAGTGCCCCGCGGCCAGCAAGTTGCGCGATATTTTTTGTTCGTAATGTCTACTCTAGTACGTAGTACATATTACCTCAGTGGCACAGACACAAGTTTTCACATTTTTATCCAGCGACAGAGGGTTGAAGGTCACATTGAACATTCTTGCAAAGAATGCTGGCCGGCCGGTTCTTTACTGTGCTGTAACGTGTCTACATACAACGTGCCACATACAACTTCTATTATAGGTGGGAATAAACTTCATTCTTACACGATTTCGGAAAGGAAAATCTACATTGCTGGCTACATTTAATTTGGTGAAATCTGTAATAAATAATATAAATAAATAAATATCTTCGGGACATTTTTACACAGCACCATCTAGTCCCAAACTAAGCAGAACTTGTGGTATGGGTACTAGACAATGGATATAATATTTATATACTTTTTTTTTTTTGTAAATACATACTTATAATACATAAGAAACAACCAGACCAACACAAAAAATATGAAAATTCCTGCTCCTGTTCTCTTTTTAGACTTAAGTAAAGCATTTGATTTTGTTGACTATTCTATATTACTGGATAAATTAGGCAAAAGTGGTATAAGAGGTGTAGCTCTGAAATGGTTCGAATCATATATAAGTGAAAGAAAACAGGTCACTAGATTTACTAAATTTAATGATTTTACCAATACTCTCGAGAACTTTGATTCAGATCCTAGAAATAATTATTTTGGGGTACCGCAGGGAAGTATCTTAGGACCTCTGTTATTTCTGATTTATGTTAATGATCTTCCTAAAGCAGTGTGTCGACATGATTGTACACTGATTGCAGATGATACATCAGTGATTATAAAATATAACAATGAAGAAACCTATGAAGCAGATATAAATACTACATTGTATGATATAATAAAATGGCTTAATTAAAATTCCTTAAAAATTAACTTGAAAAAAACAAAAATAATACATTTTTCTCCCACTTGCTCGGAAATTGGTTCATTATTCAAAAAAAAGAATACAACAATCGGCTCTTTTCCGTACGCAACGAAATAACAGGCCGGTAATATCCAACAGGACAATAATAGAAATTGCTGGACACTTTTTATTTTTTAAATTATGCTACCGAGGTTTTTAAGTACACACTTACATAAATTAGGTGTTTTTAGGTACAAAATATTTATAATTAAATACAGGCTCAATGCGCATTTTTTTTTTCAAAACTTTGAAAATAGAACAAGAACCGCGCCCGGGCGAATTGGCGAGAATGAAAATGAGATACTGTTGAATTAATTTGTGTTGTGTTTCCTCGCAAATGAGAGAAAAGTACTATACAAGTCTCGGCCGAAATAGCAATTAACGGCCTCGTTTAGTTAAAAAGGACTCGGCTTGCGCCTCGTCCTTTGAAAATCACTTGGGAAGTATATTATTAATTGGGAACAATATTACTCGGCCGTAAATTGCTTCATTTCAGGCCTCGACAGTAATGTACTATTAAAACACGTAAAAGCAAACATAAACATTTCAACATCTCGTATGATAAACAACAATAGGTATTGTGTTCGGCGAACACATGAGATGGAAAGAACATATTGACAATATGTGTAAAAAAAATACAAGTTTGTATTTGCTTTAATGAAAATCAAAGAAACTAATTCCAGACATGCTTCATTAATGGTGTACCATGCTTACGTTGCTTCTGTAATTAGGTATGGTATAGTTGTATAGGGGTATTCACCAGAAATAATGAGGGTGTTCATAGCACAAAAGAAATGTGTACGTGCAATATTTAATATGAAATTGTCTGAATCTTGAGAACCAATTTTTAAATCTCAAAACCATTTCTACCACGTACATTTGTACATTTATGAGGTAGCCAAATTTGTGAGGCGTAATATACATCTATTTCAAGTAAAAATAATACAAACAAACGCAAAGTTACACTCATATTTAAAATTGCCTGTACCTAGACTAGAAATGTTTAGACATAGCTGCGTATACATGGTACCACTTGTATATAACTCGTGCCTAAAGACTATTATCGACCTACCTTATAATAAGTTCTGTGTGTCACCACGTAAATGGCATGTTCAAGAGTTTTTATTCCATCAACGAATTCCTAAATAAAATCTATACCAGATAATTTCATTTTGCAAATGCATTACAAATGTTGCTTTTTTGTTGCTATGTATTGTAAAGACTTACCTCAACATCGCTAGCCAGTATAGTGAAGCAGTCCTTCAGCACAGCCGCCAGCAGGGGCGGCAGTCGCGGCAGAGGCACTAATCCCAGCAGATGACGTTGTTCATGTCTCGCTAGTCTACACACGGCTGCAGCCACGTTGCCAGCCATTTCAGCCTCCCACTCGTCTAGGGCTTCGCTGCTGTCTTCTGTGTCTGTAGAAAAAAATAACATGGTCAGAAAATACTATGAACTTATGTAGTTTACAGCAAAATTTGCATTCCTAATGCGAAAGGCTGCATCTACCTATTGTGATGTATGTAATAAAATAGATGTGCAGCATTTGCTAATGGATTGTGTGAAAGAGAAAGAGAATCCGTGATGAAAGAACTAAAGTTGAATTCACTAGATGACTAGCTTCTATTGACTATTTTAGGAAATCCTAAGTTATTGCTGCAAAACAATTGTGTGGTTTACTGCTTCATCATCATCATTTCAGCCGAAAGACGTCCACTGCTGGACATAGGCCTCCCCCAAGCATTGCCACAACGACCGGTCCTGCTCTTTCCGCATCCAGTGGATTCCCGCAACCTTCACCAGGTCGTCGGTCCTGGTGAAGGTCTGGTTAACTGCTACTATGGGGTTGGCAAATCCGTGTGGATAAAAACCCCTTAATAAACAATATAGATTTAAAAAAAATAGTTTACTATCTAGTGCTGGCACTTCGTTTGGCGTATGTGTCCAGATATTCGCGTTATTGAGCCAATATAAAATATACCCTATTTCGATCTCGATAAAGTTTATTTTGTATTAGCGAAATAATGCGAATATCTGTAGAAATAAAGTTAGGCTAGTATAAGATATACAGAAAACGTACATGCTTCAGAGATGGATTTCCTGGGTCCGATAGCAAGTCCAGTAGACTGCTCCAAAGTCTGTGATGCTTTCATCATTATTTTGTTCGCTCGTTTCTCGATCCTGGAGGGAATAACAAACTTTAGCTCAATTTTGTTATTACGATAAATAATTTTAATGAATTATGAATGCATTTTCTTCCTTACACTTTCTGTAGTTTACTAGTTCTTCTTTGTGTGCTGTCAGAGCGATGTAATAAGTTTTTAGCTCTCTGTAACAAAAAGCAGTAAGATCAGGCCTGGCTCACTCCACCACGTGACTGTAAAAATATACCTACGCTCCGGGACCGATCGTCAATTGTTGCGCGCACGCTCTCAATACAAAAAAAAACCGGCCAAGAGCATGTCAAATACAAAAAAAAACCGGCCAAGAGCATGTCAGGCCATGCTCAGTATTATAGGGTTCCTTAAGCAGGTGTAATTACAAACGAATCAAATCGAATATTAATCATCATCATTATTATTAATCATGGCTATTTTAGATTTTGCAATAATCGGCAGCATTCACGACTCAGAGCGTGTTGTTAGTAGCGCCATCTAGCAATAAATTCAAGAAGCCAAATTTAAGAAGTGTGTCATGTCAACATAACACAAAGTTACTTTTTGTGATTTTTTGAAATATAAAGTAACTAAAAAAGCATTATTCGCTAAAATCATTTTTCTCTAAGGTCAATGACCTGTGAACTAGGACGTCTCAAGTATTTTTTCTATAACTCGAAAATTTATAATTACATTATACTCGAAATAATTTTAAGAGAGTTCTATCATTGTGGTAGATTATAAGTTTCTACGTTGCATATTTTAGAAATGGCAGGGGGGGGACACATTGCAAGCCACTTTGGCGGGCTATATTTCGCAGATGGTACACCTGATAAAAAAGTTATGTATGAAACATTACCTTCATTTTAGTAGACCTATTCAATGATAACCCACACGAGGGGGTGCAGCGAAAAAAAAAAATTCATCCCAATTTCACATGTATGGGCGCTACCCCTAAAATACGTAATCAAGACTTTTTTATTCTTTTAAAATAGAGATCTATATCTAGACTATTTTTTAACAAAATTTAATTTACTTATGTTTATAACTGTAGAAGTTATTAAGCTGTAAAGGATTAGGACAGACGGACAGACGGATAGACGGACAGACGGACAGTCGGACAGACGGACGGACATGACGAAACTATAAGGGTTCCTTGTAGGACTACGGAACCCTAAAAAGTGCCTTCTTTCGTTTACTTTAGATTATGATTTATAGTTTTGAATTATGGGTGGGTACTAGAAAGAAAAGCAAACCAAAAACATCGGCTTTCGTTTATTATTTATTTATTATTAGGACTCAATTTAGTTTGCATTGTAGTTTGTATAAGAGGAATTTAGCGAGTTTTCTTAGGGAGTGCGCCTTCTGTACTGCTACTATTATTTGTTCTATGGTGCATTATTAAAATTGTCGAGTATCATAACATCGAAAATAAATTTTGCCGTATGAAATAAAAGTACAATGTAGCATGAAAAAAAAAATCAATTTTATGTTTTTTAAACTAGGTTCATAATAATGCATTACGTCGTTGCGACTTTAAGACCTCTTATGTGAAAAATCACTTTTACGAGAAAATCAATTTAATTATTTTTTTAATGGAACCAACTAGTTACAACAAAAATATAGGAGCCACATGATTTCCTGATTGAAACGTCATAAACACATTAGAGTGTTTGCATTTGATAGAGCTTCAAAATGTAGAATCTACTGGTGTAAAAAAGTGATTTTGCCAAAAGTGAAAGGTTTTAAAGTCAACGACGTAACTATCAACTACCATATGCAGTGAGACCTTTGGCTTAAGGTGAATGCTACAGGGTAGCCGATAATTTGATCGTAAATTAATATTTTCGAGCTTGTACAGCTTATAGAGCTAGGTTAATATTTTTTAAGAGTATTATTCAGTAGATATATTGTTATTATTTCCGCCAATCATATTTTAACCGATATAAAACGCAAAATAAAGCTACAATTTGCAAAAAACGCCAAAAATTTTGAATTTCGCGGGCTACCCTGTAGCATTCACCTTAAGTTTTATTATACTAACCCTCCTGAGAGTGTTCTCGGTCCACCTACACGGTGTGATGTTTTTAAATAATACAGTAACAAAAGTACAGTATCAAATCACTATAAACTCACCATCAACGGAGAGGCAGCCATAGAACTGGACCTGAGGTAGTCCTTGAAGGCTACGAGCGAGGACTTGGCGGCAGGGGCCCGTATGGCCAGCAGCTGGCTGGCGGGCGGCACGCCGGCCGCACTGAGCCAGGCGGCCGCGGCCCGCATGCTGTCCAGCGCCGCGGCCGACGTACTGCCGCTGCCGCTCACCGATACACTGTCCACGCTAGAATCTGTAAAACAAATTATATTTTCTCCCACTTGCTCGGAAATTGGTTCATTATTCAAAAAAAAGAATACAACAATCGGCTCTTTTCCGTACGCAACGAAATAACAGGCCGGTAATATCCAACAGGACAATAATAGAATATGCTGGACACTTTTTATTTTTTAAATTATGCTATGCTACCGAGGTTTTTAAGTACACACTTACATAAATTAGGTGTTTTTAGGTACAAAATATATATCATTATACAGGCTGAACTCGCATTTTTTTTTTCAAAACCTTGAAAATTGAACAAAAACCGCGCGCGGGCGAATTGGCGTGAATGAAAATGAGATATTGTTGAATTAATTTGTGTTGTGTTTCCTCGCAAATGAGAGAAAAGTACTATACAAGTCTCGGCCGAAACAGCAATTAACGGCCTCATTTAGTTAAAAAGGACTCGGCTTGCGCCTCGTCCTTTCAAAATCACTTGGGAAGTACTCGGCTTCGCCTCGTACTTCCAATATTACTCGGCCGTAAATTGCTTCATTTCAGGCCTTGTCAGTAATGTACTATTTACGAAGTGGTTGTTTTGTTGAGTAGTTCCTGCCATATCATCTTTTTGCGTCGATCATGTTTTAGTCGACAAAGACGACGTCTGTGGTCTATTGGTTCGAGTGACGGTTTGCTGATCACGAGGTCGTGGGTTCAATTACTTTTTTTATTTTCGAATGGACTCTCGCAGAATTGGTACCCAAAATAGATACCCTAACTGCTTAACCGGGCGTGAGTTCGATTCCCACAGAACACAAATATTTGTGTGATTTGTGTGTTTGTGTTGGTCTGGGTATTTCTTATGTATTATAAGTACGTATTTACAAAAAAAAAATGTAAGAACTATATCCCATACTACAAGTCATATTACAAGCTCTGCTTAGCTCTGCTGCCCACGGCATGAGCTATTATCATTATGTAGCTCATGTCGACACGATAGAAGAAGATACTATCGATAGTACTATCGATAGTATCCGACCACTAGTTTTTAGACCGAGCATAGCCACAGCAGTGTTCATATTGGTTCAGTCAAATTCCTTAAGCCATTGTGTGGCATGCTACCAGCTAGACTTCACCTGCTTTTATTTATTTATCCATTAAATATAGCAGCAGGTAAGCTCTTGCATCACTTATCAGCATAGGCTTTCTTGACTATTTTATACTTCTTAAGAAAATACATATTAGAATAATAAGAAATATCATCATTAATTATGATACTTTATTGTACACACAAATACACATTAATATTACAATAGGAAAGCTTATGTACATCGGCGAGCTTAACTCAAAAATGAGTTTTCTTACAGCAAACCTTAGAGCGATAGAGAGATGTTGATATATTATTAGAGGATAAAAACAAGTGTACAACAGAATAAAAAAAAAATTTTGACTACATAACTTATCTAACAAGATTAAACTATTTACAAGTAAAATAATTATATTAAGATATATATACTTATTATCATCATTTCAGCCGAAAGACGTCAACTGCTGGACATAGACCCCCCCCAAGCAGTTTGGGGGGATATTCCATAATCGCTACGCTTGGCAGGCGGGTTGGAATACTTCTTACCTTCTTCCAAAGCAATCATGTCCATAAGAGTTGTAGGTGACAGAGGCCTGGTGTTGCGACTCAGTAGCTCCTCAAATGCATTCTCCAACTTAGACACACCCGTATTGTACAGCTGATTCTGTTAAAGTGACAATATTCCTGATAACCTTGCGTCTTGGTCTTCAAGGAGCATGGATGAAAAGATATCAACCGTCATTCAGTTTAAAATACTTTGAGCACTTACAATGTTTTCCAGTTCAACACTCTGTGGGTTGTTTTTATTGAAATATCCTTGTGCATCAGCTAGCTTGTCTAAAGCCTGCAAAAAACTCAGAATATAAAAAGAATTATTATTAAAGAACATACATGTCGGGACAAAAACTTTAAAAAATTGCATGTCAGATTGAAGTGTGTTCACATTCATACAACATGTAACAAAAACCCTGTGGTTCCTTTGAGGTACGTTATCAGAATCGATATTCATACATAAGGACACAAGTCATTTGGAAAAACTCTTCAATAAAAATAATCAAATTAAATATTAAATCATTATTAAAAGTGATTATATCACTTTCAATTTCCATATTTTTTTTTTAATATTTAATTTGATTATTTTTATTGAAGAGTTTTTCCAAATGACTTGTGTCCTTATGTATGAATATCGATTCTGATAACGTACCACACAGGAACAACAGAGTTTTTGTTACATGTATGCTTTATATTCTGATACAACAAATAGCAATGTTTATTATGTCATTGCTTCTGAATTTAAGGCATCTGAAACCTATATGGTAAATACATTATTTAATAAATTCATTATAATTATCAGCTCATTAAACTTGAAGCAATTCTTCAGCAGAACAGCTAAGACAAAATTTCTTGTGTCTTGCGATATGGAAATTTTGTCTTACTAAGCTGCTGGTGTGGTTTCCATATAATAAATATTAAAATTGGTCCACTCCTGGGCTTTACCTCAAGATAAATATTGAGTGACTCAGTGGTGGCAGTGTGGGGTCCAGCCTGTATGAGGTCGGCCAGTTCTCTGGTCACCATGTAGTAGTTTATCACATGGTCTAAGGAACGCACTGTACGCTCCATGTCTGAAAGGAAGAGTATTAATGGAGTTTTTTTGATGATTCTTCTTTATAGGACTTACTTTTCCCCCTAGCCCATTCAATAATCGAATGACCGCAAGGCACTGTGCCACGCTTATATGGTTGATAATTCACCCCAATAAGTGTTTTGCTAATACATATGTTTATTATGCATACTGCTGAAGATTGGAATTCCTTGTATGTTTCCCAATAGGTATAATCTGATGGTCTTCAAGGCACAAGTGAAGGGCACCATAGTCAACCGAATGATCGCTTAAAATTTGGTGAGCTAAACTAGCAGTCAAACCCAAGCCCATTTAGGATTAAAAAAACGATTTGTAACCATACACCTACTTTTCAACTTAATTTTGTAACTTTGTTTATTTGAAATAAAAAAACTTGAGTTTTTGAAAGTGGACAACTTTATTTAAATACTGATCAAATGAATATTATTATTGCTAGCCTGAAGCACAGAATATCTAATAGTACTAACATACAGAACGGCTACTCCCCTCGCCAATTAAAGATTTCTCGGCCGCACCCCGCATGCGCCTACAGTTTGACGGCACTTGGACTGCGATTGTGCTATGGATGTCAATCGCTAGTCGCTATACAAGCACGCCATCTCTGGGAACTACTGAAAAGCGCTTAGAACCTAGTCGGCACTACGAGCAGTGAGCATCCCTAACCTATATGTGTGTGTGCGTTCATATACAGATGTAATCTAGTTTATGTAGGTGGTGCTAGCATTCATTTGTATCGAGTCTCTGAGCTGAGGTGTGCCTGAAGTACCTACTTATGAGCCTACTCCACTACTACTAAATTAAATATGCAAGGTAGGCTGCACAAATCAAGTGTTTAAAAAAAAATTGAGTATAAAAAGCCCATCCCTTACTTTGATGTATATGTTGCAGCCTAGCAGTGTCTCCATAGAGAGGCAGTACAGCAGTTTCCAGCTGCTGCAACCTCTGTTCACAGGCGCCAAGGACATTGCACACATCGTTAGCAAGAGTGGAGCTGCGCTTAGCTGCTGACTTTAACTCTTGGATATTTGTCATTTCCTTAAATAAAAATAAAATATATTGAATATTGACAGTAAAGAAGTTAAGAATAATGGAGTCCTTCCTGAAGAATTATTTGATTAAAATATAAGGTTTTTCATTATTAGCCGAGGTCCTTTTAAGGGCTAAATGTTCTCATCATAATGAACAACAAAGCATAGCAATATATAAATAATAATAAATAAACAAGTTCTTCTTCAATATTTTTTCTCAAGAACTGGACTGAAGAAGCTACTGAGAGGGAAGTTTGGAAGAACATGGGGGACACCTTAAGCACCTTACCATGAGGGACAGTATAAGTTGACAAAAAAAAACAACTTCTACTATGGAAGCAAACCTGAGTTTGTACACTCTGTTTTTACACTACTGCCCAAAAAAAGGAGTGTAATGTTTTTTTAACCGACTTCAAAAAAAGGAGGAGGTTATGTATTCCGCGGCTTTTTTTTTTTTTTTTTTTTTTTCATGTATGTACACTCGACCAAACGGAATCATGACCCACCATAAGCTTAATTTTCTACAAACATTCTAATACAATTAGGTCGAATTTCGCTTAAAGATATTTCCCTGGCATCAAACTTGCTATCGATTTTATTGAGCAGTGACAGCTAGTTTACCAATTTCTTTTAATTTGATAATATTCGTCTGTAATTGAAAGAGTTGGTATAGGTTTATGAAAAAAGAAAATTTGTTTACTTTTTTTATAGGCAAACTATGCGGATCGACATTTAATTCGAAATTCAAAACATAATTCTAGCTTTATCAAAAACGTAAATTTTTATCCAATTATTAATCTATTGCATTTAATAACAAAGCTCAAAATTGCATAGACCTCTGACCCGTATTAACACAGTTTCCTTATATTCAAAATATCCTAAGTGCAGCACGATGCTAATAAGAAGAAAATTTTACTGTTTTGACAATTTCATACGAATTATCGGCTGAGTGGGTCATGATTCCGATTTGTTGACTGTACATCGATTACTCCGAGATTTGTGGGCCGATTTACGTGGATGTTTTTTTATTTGGTAGAGAAAGTCCGCGCGGTGGTCCCATATAAATTTTATTGACTTAGGTTGAGTAGTTTTTTAACTAGCTTCAATAAATCAGTTTATTTTAGCTCCGCCTATCTAGATGATCTGCTCATTGGTTCGTTTTTCTGAGAATTCTTGGCCGATATGCGTGTTTTTTTTTCACGATAGTGATTGGACGTTTGGAAGAACATGAGCGAGACCTTTGCCCAGCAGTGGGATAGCAAAGGTTAATAAAAAAAAAATCTCAAATTGGTTATATAAACATTTATGAATCAACCCTCAACTAAAAAGTATGAAATAAAAACTTTTTAACAAAAAATAAAACCGACTTCAAAAACCTTAACTAAAAAGTAAAAAATAATCATTGTATGTATTTTAAAATCTTAACATAAAAAACATTTTGAAGGCGGCGCGTGATTTTCATGTACGTTCACATAAACTGTTTTTACTATAGATATTGCGCTCGACTGTACATTACATGACGCAAAGGGTCAATCACGCGCCGCCTTAAAAATGTTGTTTATGTTAAGATTTTAAAATACATACAATGATTATTTTTTACTTTTTAGTTAAGGTTTTTGAAGTCGGTTTTATTTTTTGTTAAAGTTTTTATCTTACTTGTCTTATTTAGTAAACAATCTTGGTATCATAATGATGTTGTGAGTGACTACTGCATGCATCAAAACAATTTAAATTAATAAAAATCTTTTTAACAAAAAATAAAACCAACTTCAAAATCCTTAACTAAAAAGTAAAAAATAATCATTGTATGTATTTTAAAATCTTAACATAAACAACATTTTTAACCTTAAAAAATTGTACAGTAGTTTTTTTTTTTTAAATAACTGTACTCTTATCATCTTAGTCTTCCTGCGACCACGAATGCTGCAAAGCTTTCGAAAGATTAGAAAAACCAATAAAAATAATATTTGCTACCTTTTCACCGCCAATGACACTTATAGAAGACAAATGATTTTGTACCCTCAGCACCACCTTTTTATTACTTTGTACTAATGTCCATACGATATTTGTCTTTTACAAAAGACGTGGCTAAGGGCATCAAAACATCTAAGATGTGGCATTGAAAAGGTTAAACTCGTTTTATTAAAATCTTGGTATGTTTTTTTAATGCAATTGTCAATAATAATTAACATGCAGAACTAGTATTTATATTTTATCAGTAGTTATTTGAATAGTGACATGCCAAGATTGTTTACTAAATAAGACAAGAGAGAGAAAACAAGACTTTATGGAACAGCTGTTTTTTTCGCCATTTCAGGGTTGCTTCTATAATAAAAGTGATTTGTTATGATGTCTACATTCAGCCCATAAAAGGACCTAAGCCAGCTAAATGTTACACCTAAAGCCGCATCTCCTGCAACCATATTTTTGTTATTTCTAACATATAACATGTTTTTCTAACAAAATGGGGGGGTAGCCTAGCTGTTTGGCTACATTTGATTGGCCTAAGCAAAATATTAACATGTTTTGTTGGATTTTGGTCATCAGTTATAGGTATTGTCAAGCTGTTATGGTCAGCTTCCAATCCAACTAGGCGCATTTGAATATCGTTTTGATAACGAAGCAACTGCCACTTATATTCGACACCTAAGTTATTATTAGTTTTAAGTAAATAGCAAAAAGTTAAATGTTACGCCCCCAGTTTGTGCATGAATAATTTTCGATGTCTGCAATTATGAAAAGAAATTTCATTTATTTGGCAAAGATATGTAATGTAAACTTAGAAAACAAAAGACCATTATAAATAATCTGGAGTTAGAAAGTAAAAATAACTTTCGTTTAAATGCGAAAACATACCTTTCGTAACTTCATTTCTATTTCAAATTTCTTCTCTACTGCATACATTTTGCAAGATATTTATATGTTCTATGTTATAGGTATTCATCCACTAAAACTATTAAATTATTAATTAAACCTTACACCTTATTTTAATATTTATTATTCAAAGTTTATAATCAAACACAAAATATTTACAAAGAAGGATTTTTTTTTAAAGTATTATGGCCTGGGTTGCCAGATGAGTACGAGCAAAGATAATCACTACGTTTTAATTAGGGAATAAATCTCATTACATATAATTTTTATAAGATTGAAAATTGTGTCTAATAATAATATTGGACACACAGATTGGACATGACATTAAAGTAATAATGTGAGTTCCTTAGTCAAAGATAATGTGTCGCTGTTACATTTTCTCATTGCCTTTTTTCTACTCTTGACAAAATATCCGAACGTGTAATGTCTGATGGTGACGTGCCGTGAATCTCGAAACGTGGCTGACGTTTGCTTGTTTTGTCAGTTTCATAGTCAGTTTTTCTGGCCATAATTTCCAATATTGTTTGCTGTTCTAATACTACGCGAAATCGCGCTTTGTTACAGTCATATTGTCTATTAATTTAATAATTTAAAGTAAGTAATTGTGATTTATTTAACGCTGTACCATTAGAATTTTAGGGGAAAGTTGATTGTGTCTAACTGTACCGTGTCCTATTTCTAGAATAATGGATCAAATCGCGAAGTTCGTCGAGCCTGGCAAGCAGTTCGCCAAGGACTCCATCAGACTGGTCAGGAGATGCACAAAACCAGACAGGAAAGGTGAGTTTATCATAATACAGGATATAATTACATTTGCTTGAAGTTACGATGTTGGCATTGCTCCATCGAAGTCCCGTTGTTTCTAGTCTGTTAGTCTCAATTAATGTTTATAATATGACATAGACTGTCATACATTTAGGTGTAATTTCTCAGTAAGTAGTGTAATTCATCAGATTCCCTGCAAACAAGTTAATGTCCATCTTTATAGATTACCTACATTACAAATGAAACGATGCAAAGTAATTGGATTCATTTATTCACATTTCTGTATGAGAACCTTAAATTTGAACTAAATTAGTAATACCTCTATCTATGGATTAGGAGTTTAGTGTAATGAAAAGGAAAAATGTTGATACCTCATCATATTATTACAGCATGATGACAGAAATAATCTGCCATCATCAGCCCTTTCACAAACCTTTTTGACATTAGATTCTGGATTATCAGATCTGCTCTTGCTGTCAATTATGTTATTGTCAACAGATAAAAGTTGAAATGGTGTTGGTTCGTCTGGTACTAGCCTGTCAATGTCTCCATATGCCACAATTGTGGCCTTCATAACTTTTATTCTTATTAATTTTCAGTTACCTTAATAACCAGTGATTAGAATAGGTAGTGCAATTTTGTGGGATTTCATGACAGTATCATAAATAAATAAATATATTTTGGTCATTTTTTACACAGCACCATCTAGTCCCAAACTAAGCAGAGCTTATGCTATAGGTACTAGACAATGGATATAATAATTAAATACTTTTTTTTTGTAAATACATACTTATAATACATAAGAAACACCCAGACCAACAAACACTTATGTAAACATAAGAATGATGATGAAACACACAAATATTTGTGTCCTGTGGGAATCGAACCCACGACCTCGAGATCAGCAGTCCGATCCTCGAACCACTAGACCACAGACACTGTCAAAAGTCAGTCGTCAGTATCATAATATGGATATGCCATAAAAGTATTGATATTGCGGGATTATAAATTCACTAAGAGCTGGTTACATTTAATTTTGAATTTGAGGTTACTGTTTTGTATAAATCTAAGGTTCAAGCTCTGCTTAGTTTGGGACTACTTAGATGGTGCTGTGTAATATGTCCCAAAAATATTTATTTATTTATTTTATAAATATTTATTTATTTATTTATTTATAACTATAAACTTTTAAAATTGTGTTATTGGCAGAACTTTGGATAGTCTTATTCATATAAATCCAATTGAAGTGTTTATAGGCACATTATTTGCATGATAAAACACAGATTGACAAATTGTATTAGTTTCAATCTGCTGTAATTAATTATTTTCATCATATTGTCCACCAACCACCATTATATGAATTTTGTAATGAAAAAAAAGGTGTTTTATAATTTTTTTATGTTTCTACACACTAAAATCTTAATTTTGAAGAAAATGACACTTGGATCTCTATGGTTCTTCTAACATCCCCACTTGGAGTAGTACTTGTAAAAGTTAGTCATTCAGGGTACCAATGTCTGTGACCGTCTGACCAAGTTGACAACAGTCTATTCTGGAGAAATTAACTAATCATACTAGTTATTGTTTACGGGATATCAGCATTAAGTCATTTGGACAGATAAGAGGATATATCCCTATGTCAAGGTCTTTGTTTATGCTGATCACACATCTTAATATCTTTTATTTCCTAAACTTCATACAACATTACTTTACTTTGCCAGATTTAAAAATGATTCCTCTCTTCTAAACACTGAGGTAATATGTAAGACACCTCAAATCGAATCTTTGTAGCACGTTTTAGAGCTCCTGCACTCTCACTCACTTAACCCCGCTAGAAGCGCGCGTGCTCCGCGGCCAGCAAGTTGCGCGATATTTTTTGTTTGTAATGTCTACTCTATTACGTATTACGTAGTACATATTACCTCAGTGCTTCTAAAGAGCTTACATTACACTGTTTTTTTTTTAAAATTAGGATTTAGGAAAGGAACCTCTTGATCACACAGACCTAACTCTTATCACACTTTCATTATTTCGTTTCCTAAATCCTAATTAGGATTTCTGAATTTAGAGTAATGTAATAAGCACTTAATAAAATATTTCATTCAATATTAAATCCAACTTTTCTTTCTTTCCAGAATTCCAAAAGATCGCGATTGCCACAGCCATCGGTTTCTGCATCATGGGTTTCATCGGCTTCTTCGTAAAACTGATACACATCCCTATCAACAACATCATAGTCGGGTCATAGACTGCCTAGCATAGCTTTAGACGTAATTTCTACATGTAAGGCCCTCAACAATTCTTAAGTTAACTGTCATACATTTGATTTATAATACTGTTTCTTAAAGAATAAATTATTCAATCTTTAATTTTTTACTTACTAATTTTTGTTACTACAACTTGATAGGATACCCTTGAGAATGAAATGACTACTGAATTTTACATGATAATTTTTTGCGTTGTATACTGGGTGTCAGGGAAACGCTTCCGAACACGAAGATAGGTGATAGTGCTGGTGATTTTTTTTTGGATTTTTTAATATTTTTCATACATAACCAGCTTTGGACAGTTAAATAAAACTGATTTGCAAAAAAAACGCCATTTATTTACTTATTTTTTTAAAGTTCGCAATATAATTCAAATAAAATATCAGCTGGCGCTAGGGGTGAACGACATCCGCTCGCATACGCAGTCCGTGTCGTAGCGAGCGTAGGTAGGTTAGGTACGCGCGGCATTGATCCTGAGTTTTGTACGCTTTACATTGCGGGTTTGCAAAATACCAAATCATTAACGGCCAAAATTAATATCCAATCTATCCACGATTTGCCCTACTAGAGATAGGAATTTGACATAAGCTCCATACAAAATATGTCAAATTTCTATCTCTAGTAGGGTAAATCGTGGATAGATTAGATATTAATTTTGGCCGTAAAACTGTGTTTAGGTAGTATAATAATAGCCTTTCAGTTTCGGGAGCGTTTCCCTGACACCCAGTATATATTACAATAAATTAATATATTTATCTACACTCGTATCGTAAAATTCGAATTATGAACTCGAAAGTAATGTCATAATGACATACTTTACGCACATGCACCTGTTATGAATTTAAAAAGTTTCATTACGATACAGTTTGCTGAACAAAACAATGCGGTAATTTAATTTTTTTTCCA
The DNA here is from genome assembly GCA_949699075.1 of Asteroscopus sphinx. Lineage (NCBI taxonomy): Eukaryota > Metazoa > Arthropoda > Insecta > Lepidoptera > Noctuidae > Asteroscopus > Asteroscopus sphinx. The sequence continues at coordinate 2,123,988 of OX453007.1, forward strand.
TAACCGCACACTTCAGCCTAACTAAGGAGTTTTTAATGCCACTTCGACCTAACCAAGGAGTTTTCAAACCTTTTTTTTAGCAGTCGTACAGTTTGGCACCAATGAGTACACAAAATTCAGGGTGGCGCCACTTGTCATACATTGAAAAATTTTATCGTTTAAAATCGCGTTTTTGGCAGAACTTTTGATTGTCATATTGCTTTTAATTATATTTAAGTGTTTACAGGCATATTTTTTGTATGATAAAACAGAGATTGACGGAATCCTGACAAGGATAGAAAATTAGTTCCGATTATAATATTTTCGCCAGACTATATTTTATTATCTGTGTAGGCGCGCACCAGCGCGCGTGCGCGGCCGCGCGCCACGGCCGCGGCCTACTGGATTTGGTCATCGTTACTTGTAAATTTATTGTTATTGTTTACGTTATTATTATGGTTTTGTATGTCGAAAGTTTTATTCTGGGCAAAAATATCTGACTACAGCAGTGATACTGAACTGAGGAGAATATGACTCCGCCTGAATTTCTGGATGCAGCAACGTAAATGACGAACAATCTTTTACCAGAGAAATCAAGAAAAACAACGACAATGTTACCAAGATTTTGACTTTGGTATTTTATTTAAAATTGTATGAGTGTAGATAAAATAGTGTATGAAACTGACATAATTAGGTATTAAAACACTCGTGTTTTAATAACCCCTATTATGCAACAGTTTCATAAACTACTATTATTAAACTACAATAAACTACCGTTTGCCCGTAGCTTCGCCCCCGTGGATGTCGTTTATCGCGCATCAAGTGCAACAAGTAGCCTATATACTAATCCGGGTTATGTTCTATCTGTATGCCAAACATCCAAATCCGTTCAGCCCTTACAACGTGATTGAGTAACATTCACATTTGTAATACTAGCCTGTGCCCGCGGCTTCACCTACGTGGATGTTGTTTATCCCGCATCCCTCGGGAACTGTTCATCTTCCCGGATTAAAAAGTAGCCTATATACTAATCCGGGTTATGTTCTATCTGTATGCCAAATTTTATTGAAATCCATACAGTTGTTTTGGCGTGAAAGAGTAACAAACATCCATGCATCCTCACATATTATATCTGAAAAACAAATACATCCACCTTCATAAGTCAGCAAGTCTGGTAGTTAATTGATCTCAGACTTCCCCAGGTTTGATCCCTAAACCCTATATTATCTGTGACCCAGGTCATATCTATACAGGGTGTCAGGGAAACGCTTCCGAAAACGAAGATAGGTGATAGTGCTGGTGATTACTGATACGAAACCACGAAAAAAAATGCGATTCTTTTTATAGATTTTTTATTTATTTTTTGCATTTTTCACTATGTTTGAGTTTTATTTAACTGCCCAAAGCTGGTTATGTATGAAAAATGCAAAAAAAAATATATGAAAAAATCTAAAAAAAGAATCGCATTTTTTTCGTGGTTTCGTATCAGTAATCACCAGCACCTATCTTCGTTTTCAGAAGCGTTCCCCTTACACCCAGTATGTATCGCGATGGTAAAGAAATATTAGTTAAACAAAGAAAAACAAATATAACAGCTTTATTGTATTTCATCATAACATTAATTGTCATTTGGCCTTAAAACTAAAAAAATCGTTTTTAACATTAAAACATGTAAAGTACCCGGCAGTAAATATTACACATCGAACTTTAGAAAGAGATAATTGTAGGGTTGCCTTTGCCACACGCCCCGTATACAAGTTGTTGATATGTAACCATGCAATATTTCTAGATCAAATGATTAATAATGTGCTTAGTCATCTAAAAATACTTAAAAAATTCTAAGATTATTGCATACCTAAATGTTCACTTAGAAACAGGTTTGAGAATAAATCCCGAACGACTCTGAAAATAAGTGATCGGTGGCATTGTCAAAGGGTGGAAATACCTGCAAATTGTTTTGGTGGTGTCGCACGCATCGTTTTTATGTCGCACGCGACACACGGAGGGAATTTGTTTGTTAACAAGTAGATATTTAAAGAATTTTATTTTTTTGGTATTGATTTTTTTGTTGATTCGTGTTCAGTATCAGTGGTATAGTCACCTTAAATATGGCACGAATACAGATCAACACGTTGTATACGGGGCTGTTATCCTATTTCACCATCTAGTCCCGTAGGTATTGCAATTTGTCATGAATTCGTTCCGTTTTTATCATAATACGCGTAAAAATTTCAAAAAGAAAAGCTCGGGCTGGGTATAGAATTGACTTCAAAATATGACTGCGAAAAAAGATAAACACCTTTCTGAATCATCTTGCGTATCGTAGCCCATTTAATTTGATTTGAGTATCAATCAATTATTTCTTAAACTTTATTGATTATTTTATGAGAATACTTATCCCTCCCCACTTTTTCATGTTTTATTTATTTAGCACAAACATCCCGTATCAGTTCCTGGCAGTTATGCCAACCCTGGATGGATGATTGGCTAGCAAAGAGAATATAACCACTACGTTTATTGTCTAGCTTAGGATTCGTAGAACGTTGTCTCCGTCACTCATACTTATGGGTGAGAGATGACGCTAGCTAGCTAGCAGATTATCTCTTTCTAAAGCTCGATGTGTAATATTTAATGCCGGGTATTGTAAGATCTATGAAAAGAAGTCATAACAACAATTTCTCTCTTTGAATACACATATCTAAATAATAAGGTAAACTTAGATTTGTATTAATTGAATATCATAAGATAAATTTAAAAACAATAATGTCAATTTTACAATTATTATTTTTGAGCCATTTCGCGCGCTTTTTGGACTATCCGACCACGGGTATAGACTAATAAGAAATTATACAGGACTTAGACCAAACCAGTCCTAACAAACTTCCCTTTTTAAGTGACGACAATGTCAACATTAAAAAGAAAACTTAATATAACTTTTTGAAATAACTATACCTATCAGTTACTAGCTTTCTCCATCACGTGTATATAGAAACTAGGCACGGAGACTTCTTTCATTGGCTTGAAGTCGGCGTAGATGTGGTGCTTCGCGCGGTGGTCAAACGCCTCGTCAAGCATTTTCGTGAACTTGTTCAACTTGTGAGGGAAGTAGCACAGACGAAACTCGCTGTAATAATAAAAGCAAATCATCAATGATTGGCGCAGTGGCGCTATTTACGGAGTATTCCCATCTATCCCCAAACTTATACCTAAATGGGGCAGATGGGAAATAAAAGTTTTATCTGCCCCTGAAATACCAGGCCCCTCAGAAAGTATTGCGAAAAAAAGTTTTTATATATGGGAGACTGGCCAGTTATAATGTTTTTCGAAAATATGATTATTTATAAGTAAAAATAAGTAAGTTCCAATTTCAAAATTTCCCTCCACATTTTTTGCGAGTTAATTCAAAGTATTGTGTCTCACTGAAATATGGATCTGCGCCGGGAACATTTTAGAGCTATGATTTTATACGATTTCAAGTGTCGCCTGAAACCGGATGAATCGTACGATAGACTTCAAATGGCATTCATGGATGAAGGCCCTTCCAAGGCAACCGTGTATCGTTGGTATAACGAATTCAAGCGCGGTCGACCAACTTTGGGGGATGACGAAAGAAGCGGTCGCCCTTTGACGGCTGTTACCGAAGAAAACGTGCTAGCAGTGAAAAATTTAATCCAAGACAATAGGCGAATTACATATCAGGAGATTCAACACATATTGAAGATTGGATCGGGAAGCGTTCACGAGATTCTACACAGCCATCTTCGCGTGAGGAGGATAGTATCACGCTGGGTGCCGCACAACCTCACCGATGCTCAGAAGCAGGCCCGGGTGGAATGGTGCCGTGATATGCTTAACAAATTTGAAGCAGGCTCGTCTCGGCGTGTTTACGACATCGTTACAGGTGATGAGTCCTGGATTTATCAATACGACCCAGAAACCAAGCGCCAGTCGACTGTTTGGGTGTTTCAAAATGAGCCAACGCCTACCAAAGTGAAGCGATCTAGAAGCGGGGGTAAGATTTTGATCGCTAGCTTTTTTAATTTGACTGGCCACTTGGTATCAATTCCCTTACGGGATCAAAGAAGCATTAATGCCGAATGGTATACTACCAAATGTTTGCCAGAAGTTTTCTCTGTTATAAGCAACAAGCGACCAAACACAGGGCTCCGCGGGCTACTGCTCCACCACGACAATGCACCTGCGCACACCGCACTCAAAACGAGGGACTTCCTGGACAGCACGCCAGTCAAACTCCTGGGTCACCCTCCTTACAGCCCTGATCTAGCACCGTGTGACTTCTTTTTATTCCCAAAAATAAAAAATCAGCTCAAAGGGATACAATTTTCGTCGCCGGAAGATGCGCTGGCTGCGTTCGAGCAGGCTGTAAACGAGGTGTCTGCGGCGGACTGGAAAAAGTGTTTTGAAAACTGGTTTAGGCGCATGAATATTTGTATAGAGGCTGGTGGAAAGTACTTTGAAAAGATTTGATAAAAATATATGTACGTATAGAACAATTTTTTTTAGTTTCGCAAAACTTTCTGAGTGTCCCACGTATATTTTTATTAAAGTGTCGGTCCCCGAATGGGGACAGATGGCCAAATTTCGTGTCATCTGTCCTCAAACTTATAAATGGGGACAGATGGGAATTAAAAGTTTATATGCCCCCGAATTTTTTTGTAATTAAAATTTTATTCTAAAACTGAGTGCCGTACCTACCTACCATTTTCGGGGACAGATCATTTTTTTTATTCCCATCTGTCCCATTATCAGATCGATCGATCGATCGAAAGATGACACAAAAATTGAAAAATTCGGGGACAGACAATTAATAAATATTTCAAGGGCAGATAAAACTTAAATCCCGTCTATCCCCTTTATAAGTTCGGGGACAGATAACACGAAAATTCCCATCTGTCCCCGTTCGGAGATAGATGTTAATACTCCGCTATTTACGCTAGCACTTATGGGTTCGATCTTGGCACGAAATGTTTGGGGTTTGATCTTCGCACGAAATATTTGAATAGCCTGCGAACATTGGCTCCGAGTTTGTGTATGTGAGATTTGTCTATAAGCTGCACTCACAATACAGGTACCGTCCGTACCGTCATAATAACTGGGGGCCTAATACGAGTTTTACATTAAAGTATACCAAAAATTAGTTCTGCTTCCGAGCCGGTCCATGATACCTTTAGTAAGCTTTTATACCACCTTCTGATATAAGGGGTTGGATTCCCTCCTGCCTAACTCTGCATCCAGGAGTGCACAGACGAAAAACCTTAGGATACTGATTACTGAAAGTAGTTGTCACCTCGTCTCGTTGCTGGAGCTGTCAGTGGTTATGCAGTAGTCCAGCGCGACCAGCTGAGGTTTGCCGCCCACCACCAACACTGAAGTCTTAATGTCTACTGGATATTTACACTGGAATGGAGAAAAAGTACATGTTAGAAAAAAAAACGATATAGGTACAGGATGAAATCAAATAAAGTGCATTTTACCAATGAAATTGAACAACTTTTCCTAAGAAACCTGGGCAATTGAGCAGCTAAAAAAATAAATTGAGTTCTCGTACAAAACCAGGGGCCTTACTTCTGACTGGTTTAAGCTCTAAACCAAATCGAGCTAATGTCAATTTCTAGAAAAATGCAGTACGATTTGACACTAACTCGAATTCAAATTCGATTGATACAGCACTCAATCCGGTCGGAGTAATAAGGCCCCTTGTTTATTGTTAAGGTTTTTGAATGGGAAGTGTTTTTTTTAACACATAACAACATAACATAACATCACGCCTGTATTTTCCCCGAAGGGGTAGGCAGAGGTGTAATAATACACCCACATTTCGCCAGTTATGTTATAGTCCCATGTAATAGGGGGCGAGCCTATTGCCATTGACCGGGCACAAATCCAGACTCCGGGCTGCTACTGAGAATTTCCTAATGAAAAAACCCAATAACACTTAGCCCGACCCGGGAATCAAACCCAGGACCCCACGCTCAGCAGTCGCGCTTGCAACCACTAGACCAACGAGGCAGTTTTTTTTTTAGTTTTTACTATTTTATTTTATTTTATAAGGGACTGAGTTTAGGCTTTGAAAGGTGGAGGTCCCTTGAGCGGCTTCTACTGCGGGCGCATCCTAATTGTTTTTATGAAGAATGATAATGAAAAAGGGTACGGGTGCCGGTGAAATTACAAACACATGAGACTTTCCATCTTCATGTCTCAGTTTGGCGAACCGACTTGCGGTACCATTTAGGCAACAGACTAGGTGGTATTGATGTTGTTATGGGCAAAGGTAACCGCCTTAAAAGGTGGGCCTTTAGCTTGTTTCGCCATCCTTTACTAAAATAAAAAACATTATCAGTCACCAAGAATGTGGCCAGAGAGGCTATGCCATTCATCGATCTACCCGCCTGCCACACGACCCGCGCCGACTGACCTACGCATTTTTTTCCGTGGAGTAATCCTCATGCAAACAAACGGAAGACTGGCGATGCCTCACGAGGCAACTTACAGCAGACCCCGGCAACAGTACATGCATGATGACCACGACCGCTCTGTCAAGACTTCAAGAGTGTAACAACGAAGATAATCCTCATGAACGCACTCCACCCGGGGAAGGGGGAGCCAGCGTCGGATCTATTACTGAATAAAAGCATCAGGGTGTTCCTTTAACTACCTTTGCCCGGGGGCTTGAGATAATAAAATACTCTGCATTCGCCAACAACCACCAACACCGACAGGTCCCGGCTCGCCACTAGCAGGCGAGCCCCTTCTTCCCGTGCGGCCAAACGTCAGCCGCACCATCCTCACATCCACCACCATCACGGGTATGACTGGTCGGGTGGTGGACTCAGGGTAGTCAATGCAGGCCCTATCCTCTCGTAATTTCTTATGGAGGTTTTCTTCCTAGCGGTCCCGGCGTTGAAGCCAAGACCAAGAACATAATCACAGCACTCCTACAAGGGCTACGAGATCTACGGGGGCAGAGAAGGACAGTCTCCCCGCTGCCTGCCCAGTGACAAGGTGAGTGCACACCGGGCCCATCCCTGCTCCTCCACTGTGCCCTCTGCTTAACATCGTTGGGACATGCGGAACAACGCCCCATTGGCCCAGATCGGGCCCCTCCCGTGGACTTAAGGCCTTAACCTTCTCAACTCTTCTTCTTTCTCCTTATTCCTGCTTATGCTGGCCCCTCCCGTGCCAGAACATTCACCACGAACAATATGGTCCCCCGTGGACCGACCCAACAAACTGCTGTTCCTTCCAGACTTATTGAGAAGGACCAGCAGATATTGGGCACACGAGGAGGTTTTCTGGCCCTGGTTGACTGTACGGTTACGGACACAAATCTCAAGTTCTTACAGAAACTAACATTGGCGTCATTAGCCTCAAATACCTAGTACCTAGTGTTTTGCAGATATAGAATAGTAGCAAGCAACCACAGTAGCAACGCTGGTAGATATTGGTGTTGATTTTCACAAACTAAACTTATTTTAAACTAGGTACCTGTAAACTGCCCTAACTTGGCCCACAAGCCATACTTTGCCTAGTCATATTTTGAGTAAACTATAATAGCTATGATTTCCGTCCTTGGGGAGCTTTGAAAACTATGACAACGCTAACATTTGGTTCAGTTATAAAGTGTCAGTGCGTGTAAAAATTAAGTTAATGCCTTAGGCAAAGTAGGGCTTGTTGGCAAAGTTAGGGCATTTTACGTATCACATTCAATTCAAATGTTGTTTATTTCGAATAAACCTAATCACAAGCACTTTGACGACGTCTGTGGTCTGGTGGTTCGAGTGTCGGACTGCTGATCGTGAGGTCGTGGGTTTATTTATTTAAACTTCATGCAACATGTGTACATAGGCGGACTTAATGCCTTAGGCATTCTCTCCCAGTCAACCTTAGGGTGATACACAGATGACAAGGCAGGTGCAATAAAGATTCACGACACAAAACAAGATGAGAAATAAATTACCACTAAAACAATAGATAAACATACATAGATATATATAACATACAATAAGTACTAAATATATATAATAATATACTATTATAGTCATAGATAAAATACTAATGAGATGATTCTGCCAAAATTTTATCTAGAAAGAACTTCCGAACTTTCCTTTTAAAAGAGTCCCGACTGGTGGCCATCCTAAGCTCGAGAGGTAGCTCATTCCAAAGAAGAATTGATTGAAAAAGAAAAAAAAGAAAGAAAAATTATTTATTGCCACAACAAGACGACATGCGGTAGGTGCACATAAAAAATACTTAATTAGGTACATTTCTTGAATCATTTTATCAATGTATGATACCTACTTTGCATGTCGTAGCTGCGGCAAACTGGTCAACACTCAGCATGATGCTGTGTTGTAACGTGAGTCACAACACAGCGCTGATTTTCAGTGTCAACCCCAAGTGATGATGAGCGGGTGCCAAGCCAGCAAAAGCAGCCAATGATTATTATACCCAAAAACAAATAAAGCAATAATTATTATATAAGAGTGTGATTGAATATGAAAGGATGAGTGAACAAAATTAGAGCTATGATAAGGGTTCGATTCCCACAAGACACAAATATTTGTGTGATGAACGTAAGTGTTTGTAATTAATTTATTATTTTTAACGCATTTTACGCATGCGAAGCGAAATCTAAAGATTTAAATTGTGGAAAGAAAAAATCGCTCACGAGCAGGATTCGAACACAAGAAACACTGAAACACATAAGAAACACTAATCTAATCTTATCTTAGTTTCTTAATAAGATATCGCTGACGTCACCGGCGCAACTTGGGAGAGGCCTATGTCCAGCAGTGGACTGCGATAGGCTGAGTTGATGTTGATGATGTTGATGACGTCACCTAAAGACGATACCATAGTGGAGAAAAATTTCGATACCACGAGCAGTGTTCACGGTAGCTTAGTGGCGAAAGCACTGGCGTACTGAGCCAGGAGTCGCAGGTTCGAATCCTGCTCGTGAGCGATATTTTCTTTCCACAATTTAAATCTTTATAAGTGTTTGTGTTTGTCTGGGTGTTTCATATGTATTATAAGTACCTTTGTATTTACAAAAAAAAGTATGTAAGTATTATATCCATTGTCTAGTACCCATAGCACAAGCTCTGCATAGTTTGGGACTAGATGGTGCCGTGTAAAAATGTCCCAAAAATATTTATTTGTTTATTTACTTTTGAACCATCGGGCTCTAGTTGCACGGTTCCGAATTGTGGTTCCTATGGATGAGAAACTCCATGGATCGCTCTCCTTTACTAGTTATTAGTAATACAATCAAATCAAAATGTTGGTTTGTGTTAAGATTTTAAAATACATACAATAATTATTTTTTACTTTTTAGTTAAGGTTTTTGAAGTCGGTTTTATTTTTTGTTAAAAAGTTTTTTAGTCGGCACGTTCCGAGATCACGATTATACTTGTATGGAAATTTTTACATAAACATAACATAACATCACCCCTGTATTTCCCCGAAGGGGTAGGCAGAGGTGTATAGTACACCCACATTTCGCCAGTTATGTTGTAAGTCCCATGTAATAGGGGGCGAGCCTATTGCCATAAATTTTAATTCCGACTAATTTGACAAGACTAAAATCGTTGCCATTCTTTTCTTGTATCTAGTATTAGTAAAAGAATCAACACCATGTCAAGCAAATAGATAGTTATACCACAGATAATATAAGACTATACTAGTAGTTATACCTAGGTAATGCAAAGGAAGGACACGCGTGATTGATTGATACTAGGTTTATAATAACTTATTTATAACAGATGTGTTTGTCATCGGCTGAGCTTGTTTATAATCTCTCATACATAGAGATAAAATTGAAAACTCAATATTGACCTGTTATTTAATAAAGTTATCTCTCAAAACTCGTAACATTTCGATAAACAAGCTGTTAACTACTCTGTCGTTCAAGGAATTATGTCAACATTAGTGATATGTACGAAATTGTTGACAAAAGTTGCATAGAAACAAACGAAAGGTATATAAGAAAACATTTCTCCTTCATATTCATGGATGTAAAAAGTACATATAGATCGCTGGATGTAAATAAAAATTATTACTTTAAAATTATACAGAGCTATTGATTAAAACCGGTTGTAACTGGGTGAGAGCAAGAATACCGATAAGATAACACGTTTATACTTGGGTCAAGTTAAGCATAGACATTATTTTGTCATAGATTTTATTCGTAAGTAGGTAGGTAGGTAGGTACTAATATTAATTTTTTAAAGACGCTAAAGAAAACTCACTGAAATATTTTCACATGTCATTTTTAAGAAGTCCTGGCTATGATCATCACCATCCTCCTGCCCTTATCCCAATTTATTTGGGGTCGGCGCAGCATGTCTTTTTCTTCCATACATCTCTATCAGCCGTCATCTCCGTGTTCACTTTCTTTTTATCCATATCATCTTTCACACAATCCATCCATCTTTTCTATGGTCTACCTCTTTTCTTATAGCCATCCACATTCATACACAAGTCCTGGCTATGATCTTTCGTGAAAATACTTCAAATACAACATATTTAATCGATGCAGTAACATAAAGGTAAACCAATTTTTTCATGTGGAAATGGCGAAACGAGCTAAAGGCCAGGAGGTAGGTACTATGTACTACGTCTGAAATACCATCTATTTTGCAAATCGCGTTCGCCAAAATGAGACATAGTAATAGACATATACTTCCCCGGACCATAGAATATATACTAACGACAAGAAGCGACACTTAAGACGCTGACAACAGCCAGATACTCCAAATAGGCTTCTTTTAAAAACATTTTTAGCTGTATCTATTCAGTTTGTGGCAGTGAAAAAAATATATGTTATCTTGATCGTATTTTCTGAAACTGTATTGTGCCCAAAACACGTTTTCTTGAAGTTTTCTCTATAGAAAAGAATTGTAAACTAACCTCTTAAAACATGCTTTAAAGCTAACAATCTCTATTATTTACTAAATATTATAAATAAAATTAAGAAAACATTTGAGAAAGACAATAATCTAAACATTTGTTGTTTCTGTTTTTCAAATAAGCTTATAGTTTTTTATAAAAAAAAAATATTGTTAATTTTCATTCAAGTTCAGCGGCGTAACCGACGTCCCTCGGCTCGTTGCCTCTCTTTCAGTTCTGTACGAAACGACAGTGACCGCAGAGGTCTGATTTTTTAGGTGTTGTCAGCCTCTTAAGCATGTGTGCTCGTAAAATTGCTCGCCGCTATGTTTGCGTGGCGGGGCGAGTGCGGGGGCCGTGCGCGGTGCGCGGCGTGTGGAACGGGCCGTCTCTCGGCTGTCCCAGCCAATATATTGCATGTATATTCTGAGATTGCATGGTAACGCGCTCCCTCAAGGTCAGCGGCGAGCGAGCTCACACGTACAGGGGAGTGTCACCGCTGTGCCCGGTCGCCCTTTTTCACAAGAAACTCTACTACTACTAGTTAGATAGTACAAAAAAAACTTACATTATAATAAATAGAATGTCCAGGGGTAGCGCCACTGTCAATCATGGCATCGTAATTCCTGTGGTCAATGAACAAAAGACCACCAGGTTTCAGGCATTTGGCGAAGTTCTTTAGGCACATCATCTGGACCCTCTGGTCTCCATACTCGTCCAGAAGATGGGCGAAGGAGTTTCCGAGACATATAACTGCGTCGAATTGTGTACCGGGCAGGAAGGACTCGATGTCACGAGGCAAAGTTTCCCAGTTCGCTTCTTCGATAACTGAAAAGTTAACATTTATATGATAAATTAAATTGCTGCTTTATTCAATGCATATTCGCTGAATTATCATCCCCTATCTACACATTGGTATGGATTCAATCAAGGGCGCCAGCAAGATTGATTGCAGGGAAGAGTTTCTTATACAAGTTGTTGATCTGTAACCGTGCCATATTTCTAAAGCAAATGATAAATAATGTGCTTAGTCATCTAAAAATACTTAAAAAATTCTACAATTATTTAATACCCAAATTTTCACTCATAAACATAGCGAGGGTTTGAGAATAAATCCCGAACGACTCTGAAAATAAGTCATCGGTGGCATTGTCAAAGAGTGGAAAATAGTGGAAATACCTGCAAATTGTTTTGGTGGTTTCGCACACACGGGGGGAAATTGTTTGTTTACAAATATGAATTTAAACAAATTATTGATTTTTTTATTGGTTCGTGTTCAGTATCAGTGGTATAGTCACCTCCTTAAATGTGGCACGAATACAGATCAACACGTTGTATTTTTAATAATAAGCACAGAGTTTAAGGTGTGCGATGAACAATTTTGAACAACAACCTCAAACTGGTCACAAAATAAACTTAGTAAATGTACTTCCACTAACTGCATCAATTAAAATAAAATGAATCAGGGGTAATTTTATTCGCGAGCTTATTGTTTTTTCCTTCTGAAAAATTTTGTAATGCAGTTCTATATAGGAAAATAAAATGAAATATTTATTTTAAAAATTATTAATTCTTATTCTTTATTGTACACACAAATATACATTTAATTAATATAAATTATTTATTATTATTATTTAATTATTTATTTTTAAATATTTATATTTATTTGTCTCGTAATAGCCGGAAACCTATGTAAACTTTAACTGCAAGTTATTTATTATGAAAGAAATAAGGTAAGCTGGCTGACTAGTCTGGAAATCATGAAACTCTCCTTTAGATCAAGATCAAGGCTCGGTCAGGCATTACAGCTTCAACGGCATGGTCTCTTGATTGTTTGATCTCATGATGGTTTGATAATTGAGCATCGGGAACAGCGTTGCCAGACGTACGATAATTATCGTAAATATACGATAATTTTGGCTCTGGTACGATACAAAATTGATTGAAATACGCAGAAATACGATAATTTTGATGCTGAAAATCATTGTTTTTGTTCGTAGCTCAGCACTGTTTACGATAATTTTTCACCAAATTCCTTGATATACGATAATTTTAGAACATCAGTACGATAATCCACTTGTACTCATCTGGCAACCCTGATCGGGAATACAGTAATCTGAGATCGGGAATACTTTCGGGAATATTTCTTGACTCGTTTGCACAGTAGCTACTAGCTACCTGAATGATTGGCTGGCTGCGCTAATAGGTCGTGGATCGTGGATTTACCTCCCGCACGGAACAAAATTTAGTCCACCTTCTTACAAAATCGGGTTTATTGTACGCATTATCATCATCATCATTTCAGCCGAAAGAAGTCCACTGCTGGACATAGGCCTCCCCAAAGCAGTTTGGGGGGATATGCCGTAATCACTACGCTTGGCAGGCGGGTTGTACGCGTGAGGTGTGTGGTCAATACACGGATACAAAACATGGATATTCAGCTAATATTTGCGTTTTTGCGTAGACTAAGGGAGGGAGAGTCCCCTTAACTTCCCTTATAGGTATACGTCTGTAATAGGTACTTCTAATTAGGCACAAGAGTTAGGTAGGTATGAATAGGAATTGGCACTTACTCCATTCGTCGTATTTGGAGTCTTTCCTCTTCTCCCACCTGGCTTTGAGCGCGTGTTTCAACATCTTATCTGAGGCGTCCACTGACACGAGCTTGAAGCCTTCATCTACCAGCATCATTGAGTCTATTCTGAAATACAGAAAACGGCAATGTTAAAAAAAACCCGGTGACGACTGAAACTGACTGAAATTAGGTTTGGATTGTGTAATGTTTTATGGTTTTATGTACCATTTGCACATGTTTTACCTATACCTTCTTTTTATTATTTGTCGTTTTAGATTATACACTTTAAATCAGACCAATTTTGTAGATTTTATGTAAACCTTTACCGTTTTTAAATAGAATAGGAATGAAAAACGTGGACAAAATCCTTTTATTTTTTTCGAGATTTCTTTATGAAGGTTATGGGGACTAAGGATCCCATTTTGGTTTGGAATTGGACTTTTTAATAATTTTAGTATTTGCCATGATAGAGTCCATTGTAACTAAAACATTTATGGGAAAATTTCAACTGGCCTATTACGGTTCAACCTTGTGACGTGACAGACAGACGGACGGACGGGCAGACGACGCATGTAGGTAACATAGTAATAGAGTCCCCCGGTGGTACCTTTTGGGTACAGAACCTTAAAAATTCAATGGTTATGAACTAATGGCACCTAATGACAAAAAATAATAGCTTTGGCTCACTCCTTGCGCAATTTTAAGTGATTGCGACACTATAGGTAGTCACTGCATACCATAGAAATATAACACATAGAAACCCAGTAGACGCACGCAGAGCGACGCAAATCCAGGTTAGCCTTAAAAGGCTAACCAAGCCTATCAGTACGTCACTGCTCATGGTCAAGTCTTAGTGCGAACCGCTCCCGCAATTTATTAAAAAAATGACTTACTGTGCAGTGAAAGGGTGTCACAACTCTTCACATAATAACAAGAAACATTTATAGATCTCATTTCACGGGTGAGTACAACCTGGCATGTTATAATCTTGAGTCAAAACACAAAAATAATTCATAAACTTGACAGACGCCATAACAATGAAAATGTTGCAAGGTATGGGAAAATATTTTACCCCATATTTGTTTTTTCGTAAATACAGTTTGACAAAAACGTCTAAAATCAGAACTAATTTTCCATGTAATAATATAATTTTTGTATATTTTCTAAGAGTATTGAGTCAATCTGTGTTTTATCTTGAAAGAGATGTGTCTGTAAACACTTAAATTTAATTTATATGATTATGGCTTTACAAAATTCTACCAAAAACGCGATTTTAAAAGTTGTAAATTTATCAATGTATGACTAGTAGCGCCCCCATTTTATGTACTCTTATGCCAAGCTATACTTTTATTAGTAGTGTTTTAGGATAAATAAAATGGGTACCCTTTTCTTTTTTATGCTGAATAATTTTGAATCACGTATTTTGCATTTGCTAAATAATAATTATTTAAGGGTTGCCATTAGCTAAATCGTGTTTTATTTTATTATTTTTAACGCTTCACATGCGTGAATTGTGGAAAGAAAAAATCGCTAACGAGCAGGATTCGAATCAACCGCATCGGCATCGAGTCGACGATGAAGTACCTGGGACTCGTCCTCGACAGCCGGTGGGACTTTGGGCCGCACTTTAACCGGGGCCGCGGCTGCTGCCAACCACCCGTATTACCGTCGTAATGCAAAAACCCGTTCTTAATGGTTTAATCATTCAGTTGACGTTTTCTGAACTTAGCCTTAATAAATAAATAAATGAATAGGTAGGTATCTAATAAAAAATATCTGACAGCTAAATGATTATCTTACTATTCACTGGCTGCAAAATTCTGAACGCAACCTATTTTTCCCTACTTTTTCGGGAAAATGTTTTTTACTTGCAACATTATTTGTGCGCTTGTGTACCTGTTGGTGAGCTCGCTTACACACACATAGATCTTTTTTGTGCGTCAGTATAAGCTGATCTGTTAAAGGGTACTATCGGTCTATGTGTTATATGTCTATGCTGCATACAATACAAATGAGGCTATGGGCGCAAATGGGGCGCCAGATAGTGGCGTATATTTTTTTCGGAAATGGGCTTGCGTTTGACCGCTACGCTACCTCATGTTGTGCGGTCAACGATGATGCACGCGTGCCCAGCAAAAACCTACTCCTTCGTGCCTTGAAGACCACCAGATTATAGATACCTATCGGAAAATACAGACTTGGCAAGGAATTTCACTCTTTAGCGGTACGCATAATAAAAGTGTTAGAAAAACGATTCGTGCGAAAGGGTGGTCAACCGTAGGTATAGGTAAGGGTGGCGCATTGCCGTGCGTCAGGTCTGTTATCAATTCCGATACAAATGCTTTCTGGAAATGATACGCCACTCTTGCGCCTATAGCCTCAAATACAATTTGCACTTTCAATTTCATGACCTGCTTGGAAGGGGGGGGTCCACCTGAACAAAGTGGTGCTGTTGTCACTTATCGCATTTATATGTTGCAACGTGTTACAACAATCTAACTTGTTCATAGTCATTTAAATGATGCATTGTAACAGTAAGATAAGTAGGTTCCTACTTAGTTACAAGTAGGTATTATGTTTTATCATGTTGTTTTGATAAGCAAAGTTCCAAGTATTACCTACCAAAGAACCTTATCATAGAGCTTTTGTTGCTACTGTCATGTTGATAATAATGTTACTGTTTATTTTTCTACTAATAGTAAAACATTATCAATATGACAATAATTACAATCATTTCAGCCGAAAGACGTCCACTACTGGACATAGGCCTCCCCCAATTAAGGGGGGGGGGATATGCCATAATCGCCACGCTTGGCAGGCGGGTTGGCGATCGCAGTTGGTTGGTTAAATACTCAGAGAACGCTGCTGCCCATCCGCTGGTGAATCCCTTAGTCGCCTTTTACGACACCCATGAGAAGAGATAAGAGATAAGGGTGGTGCTATTCTTTAAGTCCGGCACCACACGGACTACCAAAAAGATGTACAGTCTCTTGTTAGACTGCACTTCTTTTGATGATGATGCTGGTAGAAATAAAATACGATAGCTCAGGAAAAGAAATGTTATATTGTCCGAATATTTATGAAAGTTAATGAACTGAATGAACTGTAGGTATGTGAGTGGAAATGATATTGCTAATACGCGACACTTGTTAGTCACGTAAAATGTGAGAACGCGCGGCTTACTTGATCGCTCGTCGCGAACTGGTCTAAATATTAAAAGAAATTCATGAGTCGCGTAAAAACGCTGACCTGAGAAAATGTACGGTTGCATCGTACATGCTCCCAAGCGGAATGATGAATGAGAGATGAAAATATGAATTTTGACAAGATGATGCCACTTGTTCCTTAGATTATACTTATAGTCTCTAATTGAACTCGGTTTTACGACGAATAGGTGTCGTACACTTATCAACTTTAGAGACCTCACTAAAGTCCGGGTCGCACGGCACTTTGCACTGATTACGCGCACTAATACTAAAAACTTGCACTGCGGACGGCGAACCAGAGGGCCCGGCCGACTCTGCGTGTTCGGGGGGCTGAGAGCTCGCAAATGCGGCGCTTGCCACCGCATGGAATGTTGCCCGCCTGCTGCGGACCCGACGTACCACGATAACTGCTCCAACTACGATTACGATGCTAATCACCACATAAAATGCTGTGTAGTGATGGATGTCGTGGTACGACACTTGCTGTGATAAATGTTCACTTGCTTTCATGTTGATTATTTGTTTCTTGATGTCCTCCAATTCTTTGTTATTAGAAAGAAGTGAATAGTTTTGTATCAGTGGGGTTGGAATGCCTACGTCAATTATGTGATTAATTGGTTCTATCTCTGGTAGGTTGAACGAACTATAATTACAATAGCCATCTTCTATCGATAAAAGGTATGGTGGATACGGTGGATAACGCTTTTGTCAACTTGTTTTTATCTTAAAGCTAATGACATCGTCAGAAAATGGACTAAGTATAAGTACGCTTGTCGTTATTAATTTTAGTGTAAGTTTATGATTTATTTATTGCCGTCATTTAGGTACTTTCAACTTTTAAAATGTCGAAACTTAGCTAAGGCATTACTTATAAGTTACTACGTAATATTGAATTTGTCTAGATCAATGGTCTAGATAGACCCTACAGGCACAAGATTTGATTCTCAGGGGCTCGATAAATCTAAGCAAACACCCCCTAAGCGTTAGTACTATTAGATATTCTGTGCCCTAAGTAACAAATTTAAAGATATTAGGTTAACAAATCTTTAAATTCATCGATTCAAAGTAGGCATGCAAGCATTGCATTTTTTTATAGAAAAGGAAATGAAAATGAGTTTATTTTCCTCGGAAAATTATGAAAACAAAAACGATACTCAAACGAGGAAGTAAATACAAAAAAAAATTGATACCAGAAGTAAAGTAGTAAGTAAAGTTTACGGTAGCTTAGCGGCTAAAGCGACTGATGTTGAAACATTCTTGGTATTCACTCACGTACAAACATACCCCACACACGCACACACACCCCACACAAACATAACACACTCTCACACACCCCACACAAACATAACACACTCTCACAAGGCACGTTACAACAACTACTTAGAATTTAGGTTCTCTGAAATGTGATTCATCTACACTTTAACTTTAATTTAATCTTATATATTTGTTGCCTAAATCCTTGCAAATTATAACTTAGCAGGATGAAGTCACTGACTCCTGAAACACAGGTATAATGCCTAGCTCGGGAGTCAGGGTCATACTATGTTTGTACCAGTTTTATGACAATAAAGAATTTATTTATTTATTATTATTATGTTGGTATAGATTGCGGAAAGAAAAAATCACCCACAAGCAGGATTCGACTCTACAAAGTTTGTAGATTAGAATCCTGCTTGTGGGCGTTTTTTTCTTTCCGCAATCTATACCAGATTACATCACTTCAATCTTCGTCAAATGCTGTAAACAGTTCAAAGGTTACCTACCAGTGTTGACACACAATATCGACAGAAGGCAGATAAATGTTCCTATTTGCAAAACTATCTGCTAATGATAACTTAATAACTGTATTGATATATCTGCGAAGTGATCTGAAATTTCAGTAGGTACCTACCTACCTATTCGATGTGATTATTGCAGGAAAACGTGAAGTACGGTACAATTTTTATTTTTTCAGTTTTATTAGCTTTTTGATTCCTACCTTATTATTTGTGGTTAGGTCAGTTAGGTGCCTGAAGACCCTTGACATATTTACCTACATTATTATATTATTTTTAACGCATTTACGCATGCGAAGCGAAATCTAACGATTTAAATTGTGGAAAAGAAAAAATCGCTCACGAGCAGGATTCGAACCTGCGACTCCAGTCCTGGCTCAGTACGCCAGTGCTTTTTTTTTTTTTTTTTTCTTTTGCCGCTAATAAAAATAAATAAAAACCGGCCAAGTGCGAGTCGGACTCGCGCAGTAAGGGTTCCGTACCTCTCAACGACCTGATACCCCATAAAAACTCATTTAATTTACAAGAGTTTATCAAAAAATATCAACGCCAGTGCACGAAATATGAATTTTTGCATGTCTTTCTTACGTAGGTACCACCACATATTATTTATTTGAGGAAAGAGGTAGGGTCTTGAACGCCCCTAAGCCACTGCGACCTAAAAGATCTATTGTGACGCCTCTTGCAGCATTACAGCACTTCCCCAAGCTGCAAGTCAATCATAAAGTCGACTATGACCTTGGGGGAGGAGGATTTGATCTCCTGCAGTGAGATGACGTGGCCTCCAAGATGCTGGCTTCTGATGTGGTGCACTGCATCACATTCGCATAGGATATGGATGGGCGTCTCATCCTTTTCGCGACAAAACCTGCAAACTGTGGTATCACTGAGGCCCATCCTGTGAAGGTGTTTGTTCAGCTTGCAGTGCCCAGTAAGGGTTCTTGTCAGGATTCTTATCTGATTTTTGTTCAACGAAAGCGCTTCTTTCGTAAACCTTTTTTTGAAGCCCACAAGTAGCGCTTTCGAGTGTTCTTGGCCTGGGGATTTTTCCCAAAGGCTAATACTTTGGTCAGTTCCCCAGTTTTTAAGGTAGGCTGTAGTGGTGCATTTAGGAATTCCACAGATTGGCTCCGGGCCCACATTGGGGCTTTCAGCACCAGCTCTAGCCAGTTCATCAGCGGCTTCGTTGCCCCTAATGCCACAGTGTCCAGGTACCCATCCTAGTGCCACTGAGTTTGCCGCTCCTAGTGAGTTTAATAGCTGGACACACTCCTTTACAAGTTTGGAGTCAATTTCCTCTGAATTTAAGGCTTTTAAAGCAGCCTGGCTGTCAGAGAAGATGAAGATTCGCCTATTAATATAGGTCCTCTGCAGACTTAAACGGACACATCCAATAATGGCAAATAATTCCGCTTGAAACACAGTGGTGTGCTGGCCTAGGTTGGCGAATTTTTTTACCTTTGGCCGCCCACCGTGGAATCCGGCTCCTGCTAGACCCTCTTTTTTTGATCCGTCGGTGAACCAAACAACATCAGTGGACTGAGGCTGGCCTGGCGTGTCGTCCTTCCACTCAGTCCTCTGAGGTATGAATACCCTAAACAGCCTATCAAAGCTGTATTCTTTTAACATTGCATCAGTGGGCATGGCAATGATGTCTTTCTTCATAAGGTTCTCTTGCAGTGCCCTCATGGCAGTCGACTTCCATTTTGTCCTTCCCGCTATTCTGGCCCTTATCATTGCTGCCCTAGCGTCCATTTGCACCTGCACATGCAAAGGAACGAGATTAAGCAGAGCCTCAAATGCAGCGGTCGGAGTCGATGCAATTGCTCCTGTTGTTATGAGACACGCGAGTCTCTGGAGGCTTGAGAGAGCATCCCTGCAGGTAGTCTGATGGGTTTTTCCATGCCATACGACACAGCCATAGGTTATCATGGGCCTTGCTATAGCAGTGTACAGCCACAGCGTTGCCCATGGTCTAAGGCCCCATTTCGAGTTGACCAGTCGGCAGGAAGTTCCCAAAGCAATTTTTGCTTTCCTTGTCACATGTTTAATGTGTGCATTCCACGTGAGTTTTTTGTCTAGGATAATGCCTAGATATTTGACCTCATCCGAAAAGTTGACCGTTTTACCGAAGAGGGTTGGTGGTTTTAAGCCATCCAACTTCCTTTTCTTTGTAAAAGGTACAATGACAGTTTTGTCTGCATTCACCGAAAGTTGGGAGTCTTTGCACCATCTTTCGATTATTCTACAGGCCGTTTGCATCAGATCGGAGATGACTGATTGGCATTTGCCAACGGTAATCACTACCAGATCGTCCGCGTAACCTTGCGTGTAATAGCCAGCCCTATTGAGCTCGCTCAGTAAGCTGTCAACAACTAAAGACCATTCTAGGGGAGACAGGACGCCCCCTTGTGGGCAACCCCTGTTTAGTCTCATCCTTATGGTTGTGTCTAAGAGAGATGTTGACGCTACTCTGTTACGCAACATTGCTTCGATCCAGTAGATGGTCGTTCGGTCAATGTTGCGTTGCTCCATACTTTTTAGTATGACATTGACCACCACATATGTCTATGTTTGTCTTATTTTTAGTATTTGTTGCTAAACTACATAATATGCACTATAATCTGACCAAGTTTGCCGCTGGTGTATATTGCTGTTTTGAAGATAGAGCAGGAACAAAAACGTTGAAAAAAATGCATGTTTTTTGAGGTTTCTTGTATGGAGACCCCCTTTGGTTTTAGTTTTTTTTTTGTTTTTAATATTTGTCGTGATACACCTCATAGCAACACAATTTCTGAAAGTTCACGTTCAAAAGATACAGCTCTGTGACAGACAGACGGACGGACGGACGGACGGACGGACGGACAGTGTAGCGAGAGTAATAGGGTCCCGTTTGTCACCCTTCGGGTACGGAACCCTGAAAATGCGTAAATGCGTTAAAAATAATAAAATAATTAGTAAGGGTAGCATATCTATACGACTTTGAATTAACTGCAAAATTAGTCGAGTCGGTGAAGTCGCACCCAGCGACACTGTGTTGTCGCTGCGTCGCACCCAAAGACGTTACCAATGGTAAGTTAAATTCGATCCACGAGCAGTGTTCACGGTAGCTTAGTGGCTAAAGCACTGGCGTACTGAGCCAGGAGTCGCAGGTTCGAATCCTGCTCGTGAGCGATTTTTTCTTTCCACAATTTAAATCGTTATATTTAGGTACCCATATTTATTTTATCGATGCGATTTTCCTACTGACTTGACTTGTTATAGTAGAATCAAGAAAGGGAATGGCAACAATTTTAGTGCTGTCAAATTAGTTTACGTCTACGTATTTTAGTCGGCAGACTCGGCAGTCGGCATGTTCCGAGATCACGACTAAACTATTATGGAAATTCAATGCCGACAAAGACAGCACTAATATTGTTGGCATCCCTTTCTTAGCGATAGTTTATAAGTTTGGCATGAACAAGAAAGTTATAATCAACAAGTTCAATTCGACCTACCCAGTACCGCAGGCGGTATCAAGCACCTTCTTGCAGCCGCTCTTCTTGAGGAGTCCTATCAAGAAGTCTTTGTAGTTCTGTGTCCTTTGGTTGCTGTCTCCGATGAACTTGTTCCACGTCCTGGCTGCCTTGCCGTCAGCATATTGATCCTTTACACCCTCGGAGGGTATACCCTCAGATCTTGCGTGGAAGACTTGATCGGCTGACATGGTTTACTGGAGAAAGAAGTAGGATAGGAATTAATGTGTGAAGGTCGGTGATGAATAATAGGTATGCTTTATTGTACACCATGAAAATAGTACTAAACAGGAACAACGTATAAATTGTGGGTACATGGGCGGTATTATTGCTAAAAGCGATATCTTCCAGACAACCTTTGGATGGACAAAGAAGACGTAAGATCTAGATAATGGGGGCAGCCCGTGGCGTACTACTGAATGTTTATAAACTAAAATAAATAAATAGCACAAAATATATTACACATATAGGTATCACAAATATAAATATGTATATATATATATAAATAATCTAAGAATTTAGAATAGAGTTTGGATACATAGGCAATGTTAGTAAATTACAATCTATTTGGAAAGGTCTATTTTTTAAATGAAAATAGTGACTGAGCTCGCCGTACAGACTCAGGAGGTAACTCATTCCACAGACGCACAGCCTGTAAAAGATTTATCATAAAATTTTATAGAATGCATTGGCATTAGAAGTCTCAAGTTTTTGTATGTGTGCCATGAAGGAACTTGAATAGTTTTTTGAGATAAAGGGGGGTCATGGGGTTAAACCGAATACTGAAGAGAAGTGATAAAATATGGGCATTCCGGCGAAGATGTATTGGGAGCCACTTGAGCTGAGTGCAGAATTTTGAGACATGATCATATTTGCGTAAGTCAAATATAAATCTGATACAAACATTTTGAAGTCGCTCAAGCTTATTTAGTTGTGCCTCAGTAAGTTCCTATAGTGTAATTAGTATTAAACCTTAAAATATAAAATTAAATACAATAAATATAGAGCATGAGGACCAAAGTGCTCTATCTGTAATTTTTACAATATTGTGTTTATTATCTTGAAGTATCTTGAATGTTTAAAAATATAGAGCCACAAAGCCATATATGGCCTAAAAGTAAAGACCATTAAATAATTGATAAAGTGTCTCTCTGTTATCTACAAGGCTTATCTATTTAAATAGGCCAATCTGGCGCTCATTAACATCGCAGTGGCTGTGAACGCTTGATACCTGTCTACAAAGAGAATAAAGCCACTTGGTTTTATTGTCATTGCCTGTCTACCTGCACTATGGGGTCTATGGGTCGCAGGTTCGATATCTAATCTAACGCGCACCGAACAAATAGAGATGTTATTTTATAAAAAAACTGACCAAGTGCGAGTCGGACTCACGCAGTAAGGGTTCCGTACCACCCACCGACCTGATACCCCAAAGAAAACTGATTTAATTTAAGAGAGTTCATCAAAAGATATCGACGCATCGAGCGCGATATATGAATTTTTGCATCTCTTTCTTACGCAGGCCACCACCACATAGGTATGTCTATGTTTGCCCTATTTTTAGTATTTGTTGCTAAACTACATAGTATGCACTATAATCAGACCAAGGTTGACGCTGGTATGTATTACAGTTTTGAAGATAGAGTAGGAACAAAAACGTTGAAATAAAATCATGTTTTTCGAGGTTTCTTGTATGAGGGATCACCTTTGGTTTTTTGACTTTTTTATTTATAGTATTTGTCGTGATAGGCGTCATAGTAACACATATTCTGAGAAAATTTCAATCGGTTACCTATTACTGCTCAAAAGATACAGCTCTGTGACAGACAGACGGACGGACGGACAGCGTAACTAGAGTAATAGGGTCCCGTTTGGCACCTTTTGGGTACGGAACCCTAAAAATAGCCTCTAACAGTATTCATTACAGAAAAGTGGTCATACATAACGACAAATATTTCCAACTTCCAGCGTAACCTGCGTAACACGTCATTCAACTCCACAGATGATGCAAGGTGATGCAACGACCCTAATATAAATGTTGTTCTCTCTTTATCAGCGTGATAACAGATTCCCCACGCCTATAGCAATGATGTTACACGACAAAAAAAAAAACATACCACCTTATTACAAAATAGGTTTTTATGTGTATATATGACCTAAGTTTTTGTTATAAGGGGGATATTGTTTTGAAACGTTATTTCCTGCTCTAAACAACAAACATGATTGTCACGACATTTTGTGTGTAAAGCAAAGACATTTTTGTAACTTTATGGTGTAAAGTAGGACTTTTCATGTCTTCTACCTATTTGTTATTTAATCAATTATTATATCTTTAATTTATGTAATAGGTATAAAAGGAAAAAATAATTAAAAGGGTATATTAATGTGATTAACCTCATGGAATAAGTGAAAGTGTGTGTGTGTGTTATGTGACTGCTTAATAGTGCGTATATACGAGGAGTAAGTGGGTGAAAAGTGTATAACCCAGGAGAAAGCAACTCAATAAGACTAATTGTGAAGTAGGTTAGTAGGGTAGGTTATATAATTCGAATTTAACGTTATCTATCTACCTACACTTCAATATGTAACAGAATAATCGTGATTGTTGAATGAAGTTCAACTGCAATATTATAAGTACACCCATAATGATAATTCTGTTATGCGCAAAACCACGGCGCAAAACGTTATAACTTCACGCTGCAATGCACTAAGTTGTAAGCAGAAGAAAATATGGCTACGCCGGTAACCTACCTATTGATGGATCTTACTTATGTCATTTTGGTCGCTACAACTTGGCCTCGCAGACAGTAATTTGAGACAATAATTTTTTCTACCAATCAAGAAATGCTGACCATCCAAGAACACAAGCGATTCCTATTAAGTACGTAGTACCTACGTAACTAGGCAGTTTTCATTTTCTTTTCAATCATTCCTTCAAGTTTTCAACTCGTAGAATAAATTAAGGTGTATTTCTTCAATTAGGTTAAAAAAAAATGTGTGGTTTTGTTGTTGTTTTTGAAGCGTGAACTTGAAATTCTAATTTTATTTTTTCGCGGAATTTGAATATCTACGTGTTTACAATCCGCTAATTAATGCATAGTTTCACTCACAGTTATTTTATTCCATTACGAAAAATACAAATATTTTTTAGTGATTGATTGAATGAGTTACCATCCTTATGTTAAGGGGTATCATCCCGTACGTGGCACCGTGGCACTTGTGTAAACTCACTGCACGTTGCATCAGTTTCCATAACAAACAGGTGATAAATGCATAGAAAAACTTCTCAACAACAATCAAAAACAGCGGCCAAAGATAAGCATACCTCTATAAAAATTCAATTTTGGTCAATAATTCAGAACTTAGCACTTTACATGTTCTCGTGTTTATTATGTCACGTCCCTAAATGTAGTAAGAACAACTTACGAGGTTAAAATGACCGCTCGCGAAGACCTCGCGTATCACACTGATTGTGTTCCTCACACGACGTAAATTATAACCATTTTATGTCCACACTTGAACGCATTCTTAGAAACTAGTAAATAGAAACTGTTTGTCTTAGAATAAATTATTCTTAGCTGCAAGTATTATTACGTTTAACACAATGGAAGTCCCATAGTGCCATCAGCCGTTTGAGATTAATTACCGCCAGCACCTCCTTCGGGGACGTCTCATTTGTGTAGAACAATGGTCTAAAACAGTTTGAAGGAGGAAATTTTATTGTTAACTTAGCACATGATTACATTACCTTATTTCTCCGTTGAAAATGAGAGAACACCACTTCAAATGATCTCAGGCAGTATCTTCCTTCCCAATCACAGGCTTGTAACTTCGGCGATATTCTACTAAACACTGTCTTTACCAAAGAGATTTAATATAAATATTTAATGTCTTTGGTCTTTACAAATCTCGTGTAACGACTGCTCTTTAAGATAACATTATGTGAAGAATCTCAAGAATCTAACAAAAATAATGAGATGTATTGATAACCAGTCAACTCATGGTTAGTACAATGACAGTGCAACTTTTAAAGATAACACGCAGAGAAGAGTAGGCATCAGAAATACGCATTATGGGCTTCGGCAGGGGGGGCAGCTGCCCACCCCCCTAGAGACTAGAACCTAGAGGATGTTATTTATAGATGTAACTACCTAGTCGAAAACTGCACAAAACACCCAAGAAGGCTATGTTTTAATTAAGATGTTTTTTCCTGTTGTAAAGGAATATAACTTTACAAATTGTATTAATTTCACCTACAATTAATATCCTCTATTTATCATCTTGCTTCTCCCCCTGGACCATTGGCTGGCGACGCCCTTGGGTAGGTACTAAGTATGAAACCCGTTGGATCTAACAGAAATTTTCCGCCTTCGGAGCGAAATCTAGGCATAGGTATTAGACAGCTTAGGACTCTACCAAAAATGGAATAGTTATACCTAAATGCTATGCTCCAAAACTCGAAATCCCCAAGAGCTGAAGATTCTGAGTTTTAGAGCATAGCATTTAGCTATAACTATTCCATTTTTGGTAGAGACCTAGGCTGTGCCTAGTACAGGTATGTTGAAAGCAGAGAATAGTATATTCCTTGGTTGAAAGCCATCTCATTTCGGAAACACTACGATTTCTTGATTGATAGCTGTTGATCAAGAGAATATATAACATACGCTGGGGGGTGTGGGCGGGGGGCTAAGGTAGGATACCTGTTGGTCTCTCGGTCGTAGACCTTGTTGGCCAGCGGGCATCGGGAAGCTGATTGTGCACTTAACTTGTGTTCTTCAGTTTTCATAAGAAAAAAAAACATGGAGAGGAAATCTACGCATCTGGATATGTAAAAAACTCAAAAGGGACCCGTTTCCGCTAGAGAGGAACAGGCTGGTTTTGCATCAACATTGAAATAGCGTCACCGACGAAGTCTTTTATTTGTTTCCCATGGTCGTACCTGTTACTCTATTTTTTTCAGTTAGGTACTCTATGCTATTTTCATTATCAGTATGGTAAGAATTACGGTACCTAATTCTACGTTGTCATCGCCATGACGTAACTCAGGCAGATGTTGCCGAGATGTGTTATCGACAAGTATTGGGTCACGGTCGAGATTAGCAGTGTTTTTGTTCCACCGGGGATGCGTGAACTTCGCCTTATCATTATTAAAACAATTTGTTCGAAGTTGGAAGATTTGCTCCCAAGAAACCCGTGACGATGAGTTTATTATATATTTTTCAAGTTCCCTACCCATACCCATTTTAGGTCATTTGCCTATACATATAGGTACTCTCGACTACACGTCAGTGGTAACACTTGAATTACGTGAACCGCCCTTACTACTTACGAAATAAAAACGCTGTGAAGGTCAAACTGTTACCACTGAAATAAACCAATTTATTCATTTGTGTAACATAGGTACAAAAAGTAATCTTAATACAATTAACTTCTTCCGTCAGTCAGGCTGCAGGCATCATGTCACTCCGGGCTGCTCCTGAGAATTTCCTAAAGAAAAAACCCAATAACACTTTGCCCGACCCGGGAATCGACCCCACGATCAGCAGTCGCGCTTGTGACTACCGACCAACGAGGCAGCCTAAAAAATTTTGAAGATGTTTTTATGTCTGAATGAAACCTTGCAATTTTTTTTGTAACAAATTACTTATGTCAGAATAAGGAATTCTTCAGATTTGTGGTCAGATTTTTTCATCTGATAATTTAATTAGTTAATAAATATCAGCTGCCGAGTCTGCTGACTGTACTTACACATATCAATAAACTGTTACTTCCAGACGAAATTATGTCGACTCAATAAGGAAAATAGGGCCTATAGCACTCAAGAAAACAACACTGTCCTGTGAGTAAACTATGACTCACTAGCTAGGCATGTGATCCTTGATACGGTCATTACACTAACGGCCAAAATTAATATCTAATCTATGCACGATTTGCCCTACTGGAGATAGAAATTTGACATATTTTGTATGGAGCTTATGTCAAATTTCTATCTCCAGTAGGGCAAATCGTGGATAGTTTGGATATTAATTTTGGCCGTTATGTCTTAACATACTAACACTGTTGTAAAGTAAGTACTACCTAAGTGAAATAGATGTACCTACCTACATAAATGAATGCAGTTCTTTGGAAATAAACAGTAGTTTATATACTGAGGTAATATGTACTACGTACTAGAGTAGACACTACGAACAAAAAATATCGCGCAACTTGCTGGCCGCGGAGCACGCGCGGCGCGAGCGTGGCTATGGGAGTGAGAGTGCAGGAGCTCCAAACATTTTGTTCGAGGTGTCTTCTCTAGTACGTAGTACATATTACCTCAGTGAGTTTATATCGGTTTGTTACGAATTCGAGGTCAAGGGATACATTCATGTTGCCGTTAGCAAATGACATGAGGGCTCCATATTTGGAGTTACAGATCATCATTATCATCCTAGCCCGGTATCACCCACTGCTGGGTATAGGCCTCCTTTCTTTTGCCAGCCTCTTCGATCTTGTGCGTCCCTAGTTATAGATAAATCAAAATATTCAGATTTTCCTTATGTACTCGAAAGTCTCGACTATGTACCTAAATAGGCCACTCTGGTGCTGATGGCCTCAATTCAGTCATACACAATTGTTCCTGGGAGGTAAAACGGAGGATACCTGCAACTACCATGCTGGCTGGCTGGTGACACTACTATAAATAATAAAATAGCCTTTATTCCCTAAATTGACTTACATGCCTTTACCAGCGGTAAATGTCATGTCTCTGCTTACACATTGAATTAAGAAACCTATGGAAGTGGCCCATTCTTCTATATCCACCTAGTTTATACAAATATCTATTAAATCGTTATTGAATTATGAAACTATTCTTTGTCTCTTGTTAACCAACGTGTTATGTCGTCTGGTGAAAGAGATCGCATGCTATTTGTATATTCTGTTTGGCAACATCTTTACGGGATGTCAAAATACCTACGCCGCGCGGCAACCCCGCTTACCCCGCAATGTGGCCCATAGTACATGAGCTGTCAAGTAAACAAACTAGGGCTGTTGATATTTTTTAAATATCAGATTTTCGATCTATCGATATTTTTAAATATACAATCGGAGTTCGATATATTGAAAAAAAAAAGATATTTCGATATATTGGCCAAATTTCATGATTCTAGGTCATTGCGTAGTACCCTATAGGTTTTTTATGTGAGTTTGCGAGCCGTATGATTGCCTTGACCTACAAGCTTGATTTTTTATGTCCTAGGGACAGCCGAACTTAGTATTTGATATAATTGCATTATTTATTACTACTTGAAAATGATTTTAATCAGCACACATCTCTGGTACGAAACACGAGCATCGATATCGATACTTTTTAGTCTTGATTACTTACTTCCCTAGCTATGGCCACCATAACGGTGGCCCGGATATTGTAGGTATACCACGCTTATTTCGTAGGTATTACTGGTCCATAGGTATAAGTCAATGTGCTTACATGATACAGGCACTATAAACTGGCACGTGTAGCAGCCAAGTGGCGCCCCTATCAGTAAAATAATGATTCCTACAGTTGTTTTATCTCACGAAAGCGGGTGAGCCATACTTGTAGTTGTAATGCGTTAGAAACGCGCTAAAAAATGTAACTTTTATGCGTAACTAAAAAACTGGGCCCCAAAACTGAGCGCTTCCGAGCTTTCGCACGCAGACAATGTGCATGTACACACACACACTTGTATGCCTCAGCCGTTTTCGTGAGATAAAACATCTGTAGCTGAATACATAATTTTTAACAATTGAAGTACAGTACAAGTACTGTACTGTGTTTAATCAGAATCTATTAACTCTGTAAATTATAGTTCGCTGTAGTTATAGATAGAAAAAGTGCAACTTTTATTACAATTGTAAAATTTCGATAAATGATTTAGGTACTCAGCTAGTAATAATTTTTTTACTGATGGGCCGCCACCTGGCTGCTACATGCCCCTTAATAAAAATATAAGCAACTAAGGGGTCAACCATTTCTGGATGAAGGCCTCCTCCATCTGTCGCCATCTCTTTCTTGGCTGGTCCAAGCTTTTCCAGCCATTGCGTCAATATTGTCTCCCCATCGTTGTAGTGATCTGCTAATACTATAGAAATAAGTAAATAGGTAACCTAGTTAGTGTGGTAATACAAATAAAATACGGTCATATTTTAACATGATATTTATTATCACGAAAAAGTGTCGACTTAATTAAAAATGATTTACAATAAGTTTGGACTGAACTCCAACAAACATAAGGGTCAAACTGATAAGCATTTCACATAGCCTTTAGTCAATATTACAGAAAACTAAACTAGTTATATCAATACCTATAGTTTATTAATTACTAGCGTCTGCCCGCTGCTTCGTATGTGCGTCATTCGGTTTAACACAAAAATACTTTATCGCGGATCCCTCGGGAAATGTTTATCTACCCAGGATAAAAAAAAAATCATTACGATCGGTTCAGAGTCGTAAAAAGGTAACAAACAAACAAACAGACAGAGTTACTTTCGCATTTATATTAGTATGGATAAGTGAAGAAGGAAAAGTAATTCACATCCTATACAGTGTCAAATGTATTTTCTCGCAGGTATAAAAATAGGAATAATTAAATGAGTACTTTTAACTTCATTTATCTAACATTCATTCGTTCATTTATCTTGATACGTTATTGACATTGTGCCCAGGCATATAATTGAGCAGGGCATGGTATAATAAGATGTTTCACCAGGTATTCTCTTCCCGCAATGACAGCGCGATGCCTCCAAGCTACGTCACGATTAGTGCTGCCATTGATTGATATCTTCAATATACTTAAGGAGATTTTTGTTCATAATGAATATAAAATAAATTCCTAACTAGCCTAACTATTTGTTATCTCGTGTTCATCTAATTAGTTAATAAAGGAAACTATATTAAATTACTAGTTAAAAAGTAATTCTTTATAGAAGAAAGTAAATGAAAAAATGCATTTTGCTCATGTAATTTATTTTCACAAAGTGGCAGCACATCAAACTGACAAGTGTCACGCTAACAGCCCGCTATTGGCTCCACGGCCGATGACGTAGTACGGAGGCAATCACGTGACCTAGCTCTCACGGGAAGAGACTATTATGAACTCTTATTTCCAGGCAGTTCTCGCTGTAAAGTGAACTGCCTGGCAAATTCGTATTAGTAACTCAATTGCCAGCGAGTCAGCGGTCACGTGACACTACAAGCCGACTTCTGCCCGTATTTTGGCTGACTGGCTGGCGATAACCGTATTATGAACGCTGATTTGACGTTTTATTTCTGTTTTTTTCAGTCAATAAGTGACATTAGAAACCAGTCAGTAAAAGCTGTCTTGGAGTACCTTTTATTGAATTGCTTTGAGTTCGTTTAGTAAGATTTGGTAATAATAATCCACAATAAAATTCTAACACTAACATGTGCGATTATTACGAAGTAATTGCGTTTCTGGAAAGCGACGCTTCAAGGCAGACATTCACAACATATTAAAAAATATAGACTAAGTGCTGCGAACAATCATAATGAAGCTAACAAAACCATGCTCCTCCGTGAACAAACCAGCGCTCACGCACACATATGCTCTTGAAAGATATATTTTTTTGGCCATGCTTACTAGACTATGCCGCGACATGTGTACTGAGAGCGGTGAGCATGGTTTGATGTGCATGTGTGTGCGTGAGCGCTGGTTTGTACACGGAGGAGCACGGTTTTGGTGGCTTCAGTAGGATTTTTCGCAGCACTTGGTCTATATTTTTTACTATGTCTGTGTCTGAACTAAATAACATGAAATGGAAAATCATTTTCTTTGTATTTTATTACATATTTTAAGCCAAATAACATCACACATAGCACTTACGCCATTCTAATACGTTTTGTTTAAAACATTAATTTAAAGTAATAAGAAAATATATTGAAGATGTATTGAAATCTCTTTGTTCCCACCTACTAAACGTAGTGATTATTACTCTTTGCCCACCTACGATAACTTCCCGCTGACTTTTAAATAGGGTGTCGTTCGGAAGCGTAACACCGCGAACCATTCATATAAATATACATTTAGCAAAATGTGGTAAAATCAACACATTATTATTTTTGTTGTAGGCAAAATACAATGCTTTAAATATTTAATTATACTTTTGTGTTCATGCAACTAATATTTTGAATTTTTAATATCAATACATTACAAAAATTAAAACCGTAACTTACCGACAAAAAAATTAATCTTGTTCCTAAACGTCACCGTCAAAAGTTAAAAGACAGCCATAGACAACTTATCCATCCAGGGGTACGTTCACTTACTACGCACTCAGTGTGAAAGTCACCCGGTGCGAATATCGCTCGATCATTGACGATTTTCTCAGAGTTACTGAACGACTTCGGGCGACCTTATGAAACTGACACTAGAACAATAAAGCACTGACAAGTATGACAATCGAAACCTCAAATTATCTGTCATTTCATACTTTTATCTGTCAACATGACAGCAGAGCGTCTTTTACCCTACTATTTCACGGGGTGACCGGTGCGTACGCTCGACGACGCCCGCCCACAATACTGAACGGTTTGGTGTGAACGCCCGGACGATCACTCCGAGTAACTGAACGACCAAACAACGCTCCGGGCGTCATCCGCCGTCGTCGGACGATAATAGTGAACGCACCCCAGAAGTCAGCCAGGTTTACGCATGTCATAATACGACATTTTACAAGGCAGTTAAATGGATTGCCTGGAACTTGCATGGTTTTTTAAAAGCTCATAATACGGCCCCTGGTGTTATTATACCATGGAGCAGGGCACCATAAATACATAACCTCAAAACTAATAATTGATGTTGCCAGATCAAAAAATAAAATAATTCAAATTTCAACCGGATACTTAATCAATGGTATGTTTCGATTCTTATTAAGAAATTACAAGTACTTATTAGTAAAAAACATGCCATCCACTGCTGGACATAGGCCTCCCCCCAATTATCGCACCAACGACGGACTACAACATAGTTACTTTAGAGATTAACAGAATGTCTTATTTTTAATACTTTTTAAATGATATAACTATACATTGCTTATACAATAATGTTAATTCATTCAATTCTAAATATATATTCTTTGAAATGAATTTGGTTTTACAGCTTTGAATGATATATTTACGTCAATTCAATATACCCTCATGGAGCTTTTCAAAGAAATATAATAAAGAGAAGTGTATTAATCTACCCGAAAAAAAAACCAATATTCAGAAAACAGACACCCATAATTACTGCCCTTTTTTACTAACAAAAAGTTACGTTTAAAATAGTACACTGAACAAAAAATATAATTACTATGTATCCTAAATTATTCAGTTTTTTTCACTTGGCACTTCGTACAATGAAGTCAAGGTATCTTACAGATTCGCTAGATATTAAAGATCGATCGGTCGATCGCCCACAGATACACTGACGCAAAAGGGAATCTTCTTCTATCGTGTCGACATGAGCTACATAATGATAATAGCTCATGCCGTGGGGAAAAGATTAGCCAGTCAGCAGGTTGGTAGCGGGGCTGACTGCCCAGGGTGCGCCGGACGATCAATTAAATATCGTCACTCATGGAGGCTCTTTTAATGCAAAAGGGAATGTAAACTAAGCTAGATAGCAGCACTTTTGTACATTAAATGTATGCACAGACCAGTAAGCCTCTAGACGACGATTAGCCGGATACCCCCGGTCACCAAGCATTTGCAGTAGAACTGCATATCATACGCTCCGCTGCCAATCGGGACGTCACTCCGCCAGCCGAGCGGCACCAATCATATACCAACGAACTTTTGAGCGGACCAATCATAACGCGCCGTCCGCCCGCTGACCCCGCTAACATTTTACAACTGTGTTCTCATGCAAAACTTTGTTTATGCGGCGTCTTGAGGTTTACTGGTCTGTGAATGTACGAAAGTGCTGCCATCTAGTTTAGTTAATTAGATTAATATTGACATTGGCAGCACATTTTAACCAATACTATTTCTTGTATCAGGCGATACATCTAATTTTAGTTACAGGACTCCCTGGCACTGTCTTTTACAATGCCAGGGAGTCCTGTAACTAAAATTATATAAATAAATATAAATATTTTTAAGACATTCGATAATGGTGTCGATTCTCTTGTTCACGAACTAAACTTATTTTAAACTATCGCCTTCTTTTACTAATAGTAGATACAAAGAAAGGGATGGCAACAATATTAGAATTGTCAAATTAGTTTACGTGTTACATTTCTTTGTATTTAAGGTGAATGCTACAGGGTAGCCCGCGAAATTCAAATTTTTTGGCGTTTTTTGCAAATTGTAGCTTTATTTCGCGTTGTATATCGGTCAAAATATGATTGGCGGAAATAATAACAATATATCCAAGGAACAATACTCATAAAAAATATTAACCTAGCTCTATAAGCTCGAAAATCGATAATTTGATCGTAAATTAATATTATCGAGCTAGTACAGCTTATAGAGCTAGGTTAATATTTTTTATGAGCATTATTTAGTAGATATATTGTTATTATTTCCGCCAATCGTATTTTGACCGATATACAACGCGAAATAAAGCTACAATTTGCAAAAAACGCCAAAAATTTTGAATTTCACGGGCTACCCTGTAGCATTCACCTTAAGTGGGCACGTGCCGAGATTACGACTAAACTTGTATGGAAATCTAAATTCTGACTAATTTGATAGTTCTAAAATTGTTGCCCTCTCTTTCTTGTATCTACTATTAGTAAAAGAGAGCGATAGTTTAAAATAAGTTTAGTTCATGAACAAGAGAATCGACACCATTGTTGTTTATAAGATGATCATTATCTTGTGTATTTTTGTGAAATATGTATACAACGTGTTATTGAAATAACTGAAAACTTGTTAAGGGGTCATTGTACTCATCAGTATGAACAACTTTTACTATAGGCCCAACCCTGACACTGCGAAAAATCCCTACATTTTGTCGATTCATGTGAACACAAATGTAGGAATCAGCGGTTTTTTTTTCTCGATTTCATGTTTGGTCCCATAGTAAAAGTTGTTCATACTGATGAGTACAATGACCCCTTAAGAGGTTTTTATTTCAATAACACATTGTATAGCAGAAACAATAATTTAAAACAATCGCCCTGTACGGCTCATTTCATTGGACAGTAAATGTGTTATATACATATACATAAAATTTAATTCTACGATTTCGTTTTAGAGACCAAGAAAACCTTTTACGAGTGATGGCTAGGAGACAAAGCCGAAGACTGCGGGCCCCAGGAGCGATGAGCGCTGCTTTAGATGCAGCCAACGTCCGAAGCATCGATCCCCAACATCGCCATATCATCCAGTTCCTCCTTCTTCCTCGCAACGGATCCACTATCCACCTCTTTCTTAATCTGAACTGGTTGAGGCTTAGGTTTAGGTTTGGGCTTTGGTTCAGGTTTGTGTCTGTTCTTGTTGTGATGCTGCCGCGGCTTCGGACTGGGTACCAGGGGGACATGCGTGTCGTACAGCTGTGAGCGCGGCTGGAACAGCTGACTGTTGAGGTCGAACCCGAACATGGACGTCATCTGAGGATTCATGAGGGGGAGGGGCGGGAAGGGGTTCATGACGCTTCCTAGGCCCGACATGAAGCCGGGCGGGAGCGGGAACAGGCCGTCTCCTTGCGACAGGTCCTGGTTGTCAACCTTGGTGGGGAAGATGATGTCGAGCGCGTCTTGGAAGTCTTTGGGTAGGGTGGGTTGCAAGGTTTGCTGCAGGGTGGGCTGTATGGTAGGCTGCGGCGGCGGGGGAGCTTGAGGCCTGAAATTATACGGGTTGGTAAGTGACAAGTGACGGAAGATTAAATCTATTTAAAAATATCTTTCAATAATTTAGAAAGTGTAATATTCCTATAAAGTTGATAAGAACTGTATGGAACACTACTTAAAGTCCAATTTTCAAAGATGAAGCTAGCGGTACGGTGAATTCTCATGGAGTATTTGTACAAAACATTCGCGTTATTTCGCTATTACAAAACAAACTTTATTACAATAGGCATACGGTGTATTTTTTATTAGCTGAATTAAGAATAAGAAAGAATTAAGAATAAGAATAATTTTTATTGTATACAGGTTACAAACAAATTGGGTTGAGGTCCTAGACCAGCTATACTCAACCTGCGGCCCGCGGGCCGCATGCGTTCCGCCGGGCCTTTGTTACTGGCCCATCTAAATTTATAAATTTATTGTAAACCATTTTAAATTTTGCGCCCATCAGATAACAGGTGTTACAGAACGGGAATGTGAGCCGAGCGCTATCAGCGATTTTTTGTTCCCCAAAAATATAAAAGCGTCCAAAGATGTTCCCAAATCCTACTAACATTCTTTGGGTCTACGAATGGGTGTGCGAATCATCTTTTTCAAAAATGAAATACACAAAGAACGTTTACAGAAACAAACTTACAGATTCTCATCTGGATGATGTTATAAGGATAGCATGTAGCGACAAGCCAGATCTTGATAAAGTTTTGAAAAAGTGTTCACAGTATCAAAACTTCTTTTTTCATTAATAAAGTAACTACATCGTTAACTTGGAATTACGTTTTAATTAAGACCTACATAATTTTTGCTTGCGGCCCTCGACACCATGACTGAAACGTGTTTGTGGCCCCTATAAAAAAAAGGTTGAGTATGGCTGTCCTAGACCTAAATGAAATAAATATTAAATAATTTTATTACTGACCTAGAATTAAATGAATATTTGGACAAATATGCCGAGTGAAGTGATTATCCATTAAGTTTAGATAGCTAATATTAAGTGTGACATGTACTATACCGAAGCTAGTAAAAAAATTAAAATACATGCTATTTCAACTTAAATAAAAGTTAACTTTAAGAACACGTCACTTAGGTAGATTTTGGATGACAATGACAAAAAAAAAACATGGAAACTGATAGGATCAAGGTTTATAATTATGAAACATATTAATGATTTACTCAAATTGACTTAATTCACGTGCGGAAAAAAAATTAATTAACAAAAACAAAAAACCCGACTGCGTGTAAAAATAATAGAAAAGATATAAACAAGACTTATCAACACGCAGTCGGAGGCTACGTATGTTTTTGGTCATGAATTACATAATAGTTCATAGGTAGTCTCCGCCTGCGTGTTGATAAGTCTTGTTTATATCTTTTCTATTATTTTTACACGCAGTCGGGTTTTTTGTTTTTGTTAATTAATTTTTTTATTTGAAATTTTTTAGTTTTGTCATCATTTTTTATTTATCATACTATTAATGTTTTTTTTGAAAAGTCAAATTCATTTTTAACGTTAAATATTTTGTTGTTTTTTAGCATTTCTCATTCTAAATTACATTTAAACATATAAGTTGTATATATTTTTGAAAAGCATGTATAAAACCCTTTATTTTGATATCCCACTCGATAGGTTCCGAGGGAAAAAAAAATTTTTTGAAGCCGTAATTTGAGGCCAAAAAGCGGCCATTTTAATTTTTATAATTTTGATATACCCAGTGTCACTCTCACAATTAAGACGAATCTAACGACACCTCACAAGCTAAAATCCATCAAGCCGTTTAGGCTGCAGGGCGTGCCAAAGAAATATACATACATACATACATACATACATACACTCGAAAAACATTACCCTCCTTCTGGCGCAGTCGGGTAAAAATTAAACATAAAAAAAAATCTTAAAATTTTGATTTAATTCGTTCAATTTTAGTTACATTCATTCAATTTTAATTCGTGGACGAAGTTGTCTGATTGAATAAAAAATATTATTAGTAATGGAACTCAGTGATGTGTGTATTTCGCTAACCCGCAGTAGGCCAACGCCTAAACATCTAAATCCACCGCAATTTAAGCATGAAACATTAAATAAATAAATATTTTTGGGACATTTTACACGTCACCATCTAGTCCCAAACTAAGCAGAGCTTGTACTATGGGTACTAGACAATGGATATAATACTTAGATACTTTTTTTTTGTTGTAAATACATACTTATAATACATAAGAAACACCCAGACCAACACAAACACTCATGTTCATCACACAAATATTTGTGTCCTGTGGGAATCGAACCCACGACCTCGTGATCAGCAGTCCGACACTCGAACCACTAGACCACAGACGTCGTCATGCAACATCAAGCATGAAACATTCTCGTATTGAGAACAGGCCCGTGGCCAACAGTTGGATAGTAATGGGCTGGTATGTATATCTACGCTGTGTTCCACGCCCAGCACATGCTGAGTTAGTGACCTTGGCATAGGTATGGGCAGCAACTTCATGTTTACTAATGTCTAATTTTTGGTCATTTTACTGTCGTGTTGTCATTGTCCTGTGCCAAATAAAAGTTTTGAAGTAAAACTTCTTGTGCGTAAAGAAGTTAGACTTGACTTGGGGAGTAAGCTGGTGAATGCGTAAGAAAAGTGTGAATGCGATACGAAAAGTGTGAATGCGTTACGAAAAGTGTCGGATGAGGCGAACGGAAGTTGAGAGGGAGATATAAGTTAGTGAAGATAGAAAGAGGGAGTTACGTTTCGTATATTACTGTAGGGGCAAGTGAGAGGTGCGAGCACACTATTTTTTTTTGGGAAATTTTACTTCAGTCGTGTGGTCCAAAGCATGGCTTTTTTAGGGTTCCGTATCTGAAGGGTGCCAAACGGGACCCTATTACTCTCGCTACGCTGCCCGTCCGTCCGTCCGTCTGTCTGTCACAAGGCTGTATCTTTGTAACGGTAATAGATAACCAGTTGAAATTTTCACAGAATATGATTTGCTATGAGGGGTATCACGACAAATACTGAAAACAAAAAAAAGTCTTAAACCAAAGGGGGTCCTCATACAAGAAACCTCGAAAAACATGCATTTTTTCAACGTTTTTGTTCCTGCTCTATCTTCAAAACGGTCATACATACCAGCGTCACACTTGGTTTGATTATAGTGCATACTATGTAGTTTAGCAACAAATACTAAAAACAGGGCAAACATAGACATATGTGGTGGTACCTACGTAAGAAAGAGATGTAAAAATTCACATTTCGCGCATAATCGTTGATGTCTTTTGATAAACTCTCGTAACATTAATCAGTTTCTATATGGGTATCAGGTCGATGGGTGGTGCGGAACCCTTACTTCTTCTATCGTGTCGACATGAGCTACTTAATGATAATGGCTCATGCCGTGGGGAAAAGATTAGCCAGTCAGCAGGTTGGTAGCGGGGCTGACTGCCCAGGGTGCGCCGGACGATCAATTAAATAGCGTCACTCGTGGAGGCCTTTTTTTTTTTTTGTTTGTTTACTTACGGCGGGTGCTGCGGCGGTGCGGGCGTGTAGGCGGGGGGCGGCGCGGCCAGCGCGGTGGGCAGCGCCAGCGCCGGCGGGCCCACGTCCACCTGCTGCTGCCGCTCCAGCTGGGCGCGGGCGATCTTCTCCTTGAACTCTGCCACCTGAGTAGAGCCGCAACAACAATGTGTACACTTTTGAGTCAAACAACCACAGAAATAGATAGAATGGTCATGTGGGCAGGGCGCGCGTGGCTGCACCATAGTACAGGTTATTTCAAAGCCTTTCTCAGCACGCCTTACGACTTGTTTCTATAAATCAGGGATGTTATGGAGCTCCGTAACCGAAACAATCGGATATCCGAAATAAAAATATATCCGTAACCGTATCCGTTTCACAAGTTTCGTATAAGGGCGGAGTCTAAATAAAACGACATGTTTCGACAGGTTTTTGTTTCACCGCTCGCGCGCCACGTGAATCTTGCAGTTTGTTTGTTATTTCTAGTCATAACATAACCTCTTTCATAACCTATATATAAAACCAAATTATTACATACTATTTGTGTTTATATTTTACTTCAATATAATATCCGTAACCGAAACTAACGGATAATCCGAAATAATTACATATCCTTAACCGTATCCGAAACCGATATAATTTTATTCCTATATCCATATCCAGATCCGAAATATCATATCCATAACATCTCTACTATAAATACTGTAACAAAAATCCACAAAAATGGCTATTGTGCTGTTTCTAACTGCAGAAACAAAAGCTGTAAAGTACATTTGTTTTTTTTTTTATAATTACGTCAAAATGTAAGGCGTAGTTTGTACGGAAAGTTGCCACGCATGAATCGCAAGTAAAATTGTGATTACAACCATTCTATCTATTTCTGTGGGCAACAATGTTTGCACATTTGAGCCAAAGGATAAATTCCCCGAAAACCATTAAGACGCTGACAACAGCCAAATACCCGAAATAGGCTTCTTTTAAAAAGATTTTTAGCTGTATCTATTCAGTTTGTGGCAATGAAAAAAATATATGTTAATCTTGATCGTATTTTCTGAAACTGTATTGTGCCCAAAACACGTTTTCTTGAAGTTTTCTCGATAGAAAAGAATTGTAAACTAACCTCTTAAAACATGCTTTAAAGCAAACAGTCTCTATTATTTACTAAACATTATAAATAAAATTAAGAAAACAATTGCGAAAGACAATAATCTAAACATTTGTTGTTTCCGTTTTTCAAATAAGCTTTTAGTTTTTTATAAAAAATTTTTTTTGTTAATTTTCATTCAAGTTGAGCGGCGTATCCGACGTCCCTCGGCTCGTTGCCTCTCTTTCAGTTCTGTACAAAACGACAGTGACCGCAGAGGTCTGATTTTTTGGGTGTTGTCAGCCTCTTAACCGAATTCACAGTTCTCCGAATAGATAATTACAGTACGCGCAATCTAACTTGGCCGGAGTGAACATACATACATATATATAATCACACTTGTTTCCCATTGGGGTAGGGAGAGACTATTTCCAGCTGCTACGATCCTGACACACCTCTTTCGCTTCGTCTACGTCCATTAACCTCGTCATGCATGCTCGTCGGTTTAGAGTACTCTTAACCTGGCATTTTTTTAGAACGTCCGCGATTTTATGAACTAAAAAATAAGTAAACAAAGCGCCCGGCTCACTGGCTGCAATACCCTCCCCACCTAGGTAGGTGTAGGATGTAGGTAGGTAGTAAGGGATTCACCAGAGGAAGGGCAGCAGCGTTCTCTGAGTATTTAACCAACCAACTGCGATCGCCAACCCGCCTGCCAAGCGTGGCGATTATGGCATATCCCCCCCTTAATTGGGGGAGGCCTATGTCCAGCAGTGGACGTCTTTCGGCTGAAATGATGATATATAGGTATATATTTATATTTTTTTTTTTCTATATATTATTATTATTATATTTATTTAATAAAAAAAAAATATATTATTATTTCTTTATTTTATATATATATTTTTTATTATTATTATTTTTTATATATTTTTTTATTTTTTTTATTTTAATTCGAAGTATTATTTTTCGATAATTGTTAATTTCACGAACTATCAATTCGGAAAACTGTATTCGAGAAAATGATCATTTTGCATATTGTATCCCGTTTATTCGGCAAAAGGAAGGAGACGTACCTTTTTCTGAATCTCAGCATCCATCTCTTCTCTTCTTTTTTTTGTGTTCTCTTCTTCTTCTTTTTTCTTTTGTTCTTCTTTTTTTTGTTCCTCGGATTTGGAGTTCTTCCCCAAATGCTTGTAAACAGGCATTTTCCCTATAGCAAATACATTATACAGACATTCAACTTGATATTCTCATAACTTTATAGATTCGTGCAATTCATTTCATAATGATTCCCAAGTGCATGCCTATACCTAATAAATGAATAAATCAATTGGATTTAAACTTGAGAAGTTCACAATATACCTCCACCACTAATTAAAGCTGCTATCGGCCAAAATTAATATCCAATCTATCCACGATTTGCCCTACTAGAGATAGGAATTTGACATAAGCTCCATACAAAATATGTCAAATGTAGGGTAAATCATGGAGATTAGATATTAATTTTGGCCGTATATCAATATACTGCAATTGCGACTTGTCGTGTATGGATATCAATAGCTGCGATAGTATAGTATATTTTGCTATAATAATATGAGAACTGGTTAATAATGAATGACAATATAAAAAATAAAGCCAACAATTTTAAGTTACCCAAACCACCCAATGAATGTCGTTTTGTTTTAGCACGCACTGTGGTGTGGTTGCGGTGCGCACCGCAAACTTTGCGAACTATGAAAACAAATGGGAGCTCGCGCACTGCGGTGAACAATTCATATTCAATTCTGTGGAATATTACAGAATTTTTGTGGAAAAAATTCGCACCGCAAGTCACCGCAGCGTAATGCGCGCTAAGGTATAAGGGGCCATCCATAAATTACGTCACACGTTAAGGACGGAGGGGTCAATAAAGTGTGACATCGCGTGAGAAGGGGGGACGGGGACGAGACATAAGCTTCGTGACGTCATATGTATAAACCTAAAGTCGAAACTTAATCTCACGAAAAACTTTAAAATATTAAAAAAGAAAAAGAAAGAAAAAATATTTATTTGCTACAAAAGTGACGCACAAAATTACCAAAAAAAATCAAGAACACAGAACAAATACAGGTACAGCGCCAAGAAGTGTGGTAAGATATGCGTCACATCTGCGCAAAACGGCCACCGCTCAGCATATTGCTGCAGCCTCATGCACGGAGCAAAGACAGCGCTGGTTTTCAGCGACAGCCGGCGTCGACACAAAACGTATTACAAACTCTCAGTAATTCTGTATTAAAGGTTAATTTTTTTTTGTATTACTTTGGAAGTGCTGTTTTAATTTAACATTACTAAGTTTAAAATTGCATAGTATATGGTGTTACCCCAGAGCAGGACTGTGACAGGACGAGGAGGAAGGGGCACCAAATATTATGAAATTGTGTGTGACGTAATTTATGGATGGCCCTAATGAACAATTTAATATGACAGGCTTCATGATAATGTTCTAGGTTACCAATGAAAGGCATCTTCCTAATCTCGGGCTTCTTGGTGTCGAGGCGCGGCGTGCTCTCCCGCTCGCGGTCGCGCTGCTCGTCGCGCCGCTCGTCGCGCCGCCGCGCGTCGTCGCGTCGCTCGCGCGATCGCTGGTCGCGGGAACGAGACTCACGACTAGGGGAACCGAGCATTATCCTGAGATTTTAATGTTATCTTTAATAAAAAAAAAACAACCATTCCCGGTTGAGTTAATTTTTAGGCAATATTAGCGTGGCGTGATTAAGCGAATTTTTGATTCTGTATTATAATTCGCTTATCGTCTTACGTGAGAAAATTCGCGCAAATTCACGAGGGACGCGGTGCGGCGCGACGATTGAGGTGTTGTCCTAATACAACGCGATTACGCAACATCGCAAGTTCACGCAAATTTTGTTCGTGTGAGCCCGCGATTAAACGTACAGATTAGTGATGCAACGGAAGCAGATGTCATAAGTACATTTTTCCGCTTAGTGCTATGAAAAAAACGTTTTTTATTATTAATCAATATTCAAATTTTTTTCATGGTAAGATACTTTATAAAAAGTAGTTTTGCTGCTTTTTCATTCTGCAATCTGTTCCGGTGTTCTTCATATATTAGACCAGCCACTAAATAGTTGTTTACTGGCAATGGCAACGCTGCTGGGAGGGGCTGCCAAAAACTGGTGCACTATGGGCAAGAGATGATGTTACTTGTGCCAATTTATACTC
Source organism: Asteroscopus sphinx (assembly GCA_949699075.1). Lineage (NCBI taxonomy): Eukaryota > Metazoa > Arthropoda > Insecta > Lepidoptera > Noctuidae > Asteroscopus > Asteroscopus sphinx. The sequence goes on from OX453007.1 coordinate 2,167,573, forward strand.
CCACCAAATAAGGCTTCTTCATGTAAAGGCAAACTTTTTTCTTTATTGTACTCCCGAAGATGCGAGTGTAACTCTAACAGTGGATTATCGCTATCTTCAGTCGCGCGAAACAAAATCACATACATACATACATATTATCACGCCTGTTTCCCATTGGGGTAGGCAGAGACTATGGATTTCCACCTGCTACGATCCTGACACACCTCTTTCCCTTCATCTACGTCCATTAACCTCGTCATGCATGCTCGTCGGTTTAGAGAACTCTTAACCTGGCATTTTTTGAGAACATCCGCGATTTTATGAACTAAAAAATAAGTAAACAAAGCGCCCGGCTCACTGGCTGCAATACCCTCCCCACCTAGGTAGGTGTAGGATGTAGGTACATCAGACAGAAGGCGTGGTCCGTCGCGGCCGGTGCGAGCTAGTTCTATCTTCCCATTTATTTCTAGAAATTTCCGCAATAAAAGTTGCAGAACCAAAAGCAGGAGCCGATGTGAATAAGTATACGGAACTTCCACAGTTGCAGAAACAGAGCACCTAGCATGAGTTTTCGCGGTATCTTGTTGTTAACGCTATCGTGTATTTATCGACAAATTTTGTATGGGATTGTTTAGTTCCAAATACGCACTCGGTGGCGCTGGTAAAATTCCCATATAAAATTTGTCGATAAATACACGACAGCGTTAACTACACGATATCGTAAAAACTCATGCATCAGAAGAAAAGGTCTTTTGCATCACTAGTACAGATGTCAAATAGGTGTCCCAATTAGCATTCGCGCGATAATTCGTGAGAACTTGCGATAATGTGTAATCACTTTGTATTAGGACAACGCCTGAAGCGATACTACGAATCAGTGCGACGCGAAGCGGTTACGCTGTCTTCCGTACGCGCCGTCTCAATTTTTCGCCGTGTCCAGTTCGCGCGAATATATATCAAACCAACTGACTTCGTTCGCTTCCGAACGCTCACGAAGGACACTTCAAGCGGCCACGACTGCTTGTTTATTCTGGCGCAACACATCGGTCGCCTGACGCCCAAAATTAATAATTTATCTATCCGTAACGAGATTATCCGGAGAAGAACGGTAGTGACCGATATAGCTTGTAGGATCAGTAAGCATAAGGGGCAGTGGGCTGGCCATGTCTGTCGAAGGATCGATGGCCACTGAAGCAGACGAGTCCTTGAGCGGAGACCGCGAATCCGCGAACACAGCGTAGGGCGCCCTGATAGAAGTAACTAGGGGGGGGGGGGGACTGGATGCGGAAGGCGGAGCATGGAGTTTCTTGCCAACTGTTCTCCATAATACCAACTTTTTGGAACCATTTAATTAGATTCATTTAACGTTTTGAAAGTGCATGTAAATGCTTATTCGAAATAAAAACTTTTGACTATGAGGACGCAGTGTTGTGGCGCAACTTGAGAAAAGCCTATGTCCAGCAGTGGACTGCGAAAGGCTGAGTTGATGATGATTTGACCCATATTTGACATAAGCTCCATACATTTTATCATACATTTTTTTTTATCTCTGGTATGATAGATAGGTTATTAATTTTGCCCGTGATTTCATACGGCTACACATCAAACTATAAATTTCCAGTATAAGCTGACCTCGCATTCTATAGGTTTTCCGTACAATGAGAGGTCAGCTTTTACTGGAACATTATAGCTTGATGTGTAGCCGTGCGCAGGCGCAGACTCCATCACGTAGGTCACCCCGTTAGACAGTGAATTTGATAATTTTGTATTAATTTGATTACTTCATCAAAAATTTCATCTTTTATCTAAAGTACAGTCACAACACGCGAAAGTTGAGCCACTTGCTTATCATCTTAACTTGGCCGTTTTATACAAATCGGGCAACTTTTTCATGCACGAGTATATACGACTTTGTCCGATTTGCCAACACGGCCGAATTAAGAATGTTAGCAAGTGGCTCAACACTCCCGTGTTGTGATGCTACATAAGCAAATTTTAAATAGCAAAAACTAATATTTTTTTAAAGCCATAATTTTAGTCTGTTCTTCGGTCAGTTTAGAGTTACCTCTTGAGTACTGCAAAACTTTTAACAACAATATCTCAGTCAGTTTGATCTCGCTTACCTCAGTTTTCTTGAAGTCTCTGCTATTGAACGAGCTCTCTCGTTACGGTCTGGAGATCTACGCTTCTCATCATCCACTTTCTCTTTCTTGATCCTATGGGTAGTAAAAGGAATGATATATAAAAAGAATATAAGTTTTACCAGACAATGTATTGATTTATGAGCGAGTTGTTTTATGAAACATCGTAATGAGAAATAATATGAATTTAAGATGAGAAATTGATGTATGTTGCCAAAGGAAACATCATGTTTTTTGGGTCAAATTTTCGTCATTTTATTGTTATTGTTGTGCTGTCACTGTCCTGTGCGAAATAAAAGTTTTTTCTTTCTTTCTTGTTTGTTTCAAACCCGCCTGAGCTTTCTCATATACAAGGGCAAAATTCACGTCTCCCTGCAGGGATTACACTACGGTATTCACCACAGAAATAGATAGAATGGAAAGTAGGCAGGGAGCGCGTGCCAACACTCTCCACCATATTCCATGGCATTTTAAAGCCTTAATTATTAGTACAAACGGTTTGACTCACGTTATTTCATCGGGTGTGCCCGACCAGTTTCGAGCTCGAACGGAGCTGGTTGATGAGCTGGTTACGCGGCGGCGTCGCGCACCAAACCAACCAACCACCCAACCATAACCAGCTCATGATTAAGGGCTCCGTTCGAGCTCGAAACTGGTCGGGCACACCCGATGAAATAACGTGAGTGAAACCGTTTATACTAATAATTATGAATTTAACTCACGATAGTTATTATACAAAAATTTCAAAGCCTTTCTCAGTAGGTACGCCTTATGAATTGTTTCTGTAAATACTGTAACAAAAACCCGCAAAAATGCCTTATTGTGCTGTTTCTAACTGCAGAAACAAAAGCTGTAAAGTACATTTTTTTTTAATGTATGACGTCAATATGTAAGGCGTAGTTAGTTCGAAAGTTGCCACGAATGAATCGCAAGTAAATTTATGATTACAACCATTCTATCTCTATCTTTTTCTGTGGTATTCACATAACCTATAATGTTATTAGTTTTCATTCCATATAACTGGCGTTTACGTAACAGAACCTGTTCATTATGGCCCACTGGGCACGGATCTTTTCTCAGAATGAGAAGGATTCACCGGAGTTTATTGAGAGATAGGTACCTGCTTTTGAGCGTGTCCAACAGTTTCCTATCGTTGTCGTTGAGCCTGTCCATCTGTATGTTGGACATCCAGTCTGTGAGGGACTTGTCATCTCGCGCGTCCATTTTTCTTAGGTTTTTTTTTGCTGTAAGAATATAAAGTTTTTGCTTTTAATGCCAAATCTACTGCCAAAGGACTATGAAGCTAGACCTTTACTTAGTAAGGGACCATTACCCCAAACATTTATACTGTCATGGAGCACAGAGTACCCCGCGAGGTCTTGTGGTGGGCGCTGAAAGAGAAAGGTGTGCCTGCAAAGTATGTGGAGTTAATTCGTGCTATGTACAGCCAATCCAGTACCCACGTTCGGTCGACCGCTGGCAACACCGACGAGTTCAGTGTGGCTGTAGGCTTGCACCAAGGGTCGGCTCTAAGTCCTTACCTCTTCTTGCTGATAATGGATGCTTTGACATCAGAAATCGAGGAAGAGGCACCCTGGTGCTTGCTGTTTGCTGACGACATTGTCCTTGTTGGTGAAGATGGACTTGAGGTCCAGAGTAGATTGGCAAAATGGCAACAAAATCTGGAGAACGTTGGCTTGAAAATCAGCAGAACTAAAACGGAATAAATGTTCTGCGATTTCGGCGGTCTTTCTTTACCTCGACTTTCGGTACCTCGGTTCACTTGTGCAAAGCGATGGCGAAATTGACCGGACAGTCAAGCACCAAATTAACACAGGATGTTTGAAATGGCGGCAGGTCACGGGAACTACATGTGACTCCCGAATTCCTCTTAAACTGAAGGGGAAAATCTATAAGACCATGATAAGACCTGCTGTCCTGTATGGATCGGAATGTTGGGCTACGAAAGGAATTAATGAAAGGCAAGTGCATGCAGCTGAGATGAGAATGTTAAGAGGAATGTGTGGTGTAACGAGAATGGATAGGATAAGGAATGAATATGTAAATGGAGTCTGAAAGTAGCGCCAGTGACAGACAAGTTAAGTAGCAACAGACTATCATGGTATGGACATGTGATGAGGAGGAATGAGGAGCATGTTACGAGGAAAGTTTCAAGTATGAATGTTAATGGCTATAAGAAAAGAGAGAGACCGAAGAAAATATGGATGGATTGTGTGAAAGATGATATGTATAGAAAGAAAGTGAACACGGAGATGACGGCTGATAGAGATGTATGGAAGAAAAAAACATGCTGCGCCGACCCCAAATAAATTGGGATAAGGGCATTAGGATGATGATGGAGCATTGTTTGCCGATGAAGGTAAGTGTTTTAATAACTATTTTAATAGATAAGTACAGTAGTACACATTAAATATGGCCCACCGATGTACCTGCGCAGATGACAATTTAAATACGCGGGAAATTGGTTAACCAATCAGAAAGCACCATTGCTGCGCGCCAAGTCTCATCCACTGCCGCTAGTGTACGGAAGCATGTGAGCGAAACAGAAAGACGTCACGGCAATCAATTTTAACACCTTATTGGCATTGCATAAGGTTGATTATATTTTTTCATGTTTCGGGTGTTTTCGTCGATCGACTTTTCGTGTCTGCGCGAACGAAGATTGACGACACGCCTTATTTTTTGTGTCGTACTGTAACTACGTTGTTGATGGAAGGCTTCGCGAACGGTTCGGTTAACAACCACTGTTATAGAGGTTTAGAAGTATATCAATTTTACATGTAAAAATTAATTGTCAATTGCTTGCAAGTAAAGAAGATTATTTATATTTAGGATTTACTCGAAATTATATAATCAGTGGATTTGACTTTATCCATAATTATTTAATTATTTTTAACGCATTTTACGCACGCGAAGCGAAATCTAACGATTAAATTCAAATGCGTTAAAAATAACAAAATAATTAGTAAGGGTAGGCATATCTATACGACTTTGAATTAACTGCAAAGTTAGTTGAGTCGGTTAAGAAATACAGTTTCTTAATAAGATATCGCTGACGTCACCCAAAGACGTACCAAAGTGGTGGTTAATTTCGATACCACGAGCAGTGTTCACGGACGCAGTGACTAAATCACTGTCGTACTGAGCTAGAAGTCGCAGGTTCGAATCCTGCTCGTGAGCGATTTTTTCTTTCCACAATTTAAATCATTCTATCCATAATTTTATTAAAATCTAATATTTTTAAATTGGACTAAACAATGTCTCTTTTCTCTCTTTAAAATTTTACAAAAGACAGTATTCAGTTTTCTTTTGGACACAATGCCACAGCGAGACTAGCAATGTAGAACAACCTAGCAATGTAACCTATTTCTTCTCTTTCCTTTGTTTAATTAGAGCAATACCTACTGGTTACTGTCGTGCTATTACCATTACCATGTTGTGCGCGGTAATAATATTGTGTATGTTACATTTTTAAATTTTTTGTCTTAATTTTATTATCACACTTTTTTATTTTTTTATTTCTTTTGTTGTTGTGTGTGTGTTTGTCGGTTTTGTGTCCAATAGATGTGTTTCTTTCTTTCTAGTTATTTGTCCACCCTCCATTACTGTGTATTATCAATTTTTTAAACTAAACTTACCTTTGCTAACCTTCTTTTTAACCGGTTCACTATCAGAACTGCTAGAGTCACTGGACGAGCTGCTGCTACTCTTCCGTTTATTCTTCTTCTTTTTATCTTTCTTCTTCTTCTTGTCTTCTGAGGTGGTAGGAGGAGACTCCTTCGATCGTTTTGTATGGAACCCGTCTTTGTTAAAAGTGATTGTATGGGATAAGTATTGCTGTGGCTTCTCCGATTCTGGTTGTGGTTTGCCTTTGGTAGCGCGGGATTTTTCGAAGGCTTTCTGTCGGTCCGACATCCAGTCTGTTTCCCAGTGTGGGTTCTGCTCTACGAAGTTCTAGGAAGACAGAATATGTTGTTGTATTACAGTCAACCGCACGTCAGTGGTAACAGCTTGAAATTGGCAGCGCCTTTATTTTGTAAGCAATAAGGGTGGTTTTCTAATTCAAGTGTTACCACTGTCATGCAGTCGACTTTACATAATACTGATGTGTTTTGTGCTTTGTAATAAACCACAAAAAGGTTCAGTTGACAGTACTGGGGCCGTACTGTGAACTGTTAAAGCTATCGTTATTCCGCTGTGAGAAAGGAATAGAGCTAGATAGGACTAATAGCGCCATCCCTGTCTCTCAACGAAACCATGACAGCTTTAACACGTCATGCCTGCCTCAGACCCCTGAACCATTGCCCTTATTTATTTAGTTCCGTTTTGTTCCGTGTGGTGCCGGACGTAAAGAATTGTACCACCATATATTTTCTCATGGGTTTCGTAAAAGGCGACTAAGGGATTCACCAGAGGATGAGCAGCAGCGTTCTCTGAGTATTTAACCAACAAACTGCGATCGCCAACCCGCCTGCCAAGCGTGGCGATTATGGCATATCCCCCCTTTTTACAACAATGTAATGTGATGATTATAATAGAGTAATATGTTGAAAAATGTCCAAGTGTACAAAAGTATCTAAACTCACAGTATAATTTTTGGAATGTACGACGGATTTCAAGTGCGCGGACGCACAGTGCAGGTCCCCAATGAATTGATCACACAGTTTGCAGTACCAGGCGGTGGAGGGCACGAAGAACTGGAGACCTTTGAATACGAGAAATTGTTATAGACAGCTGTCGGTAGCATGACAACTGGAAATAATATGCTGCATAGGACTTTGAAAACATAGGTCAAAACGACATCAATTCATTTCACGATTTCATTTTTTTTAATAAATAATAATTAAATCAGACTAAAGGCCTATGTCCAGCAGTGGACGTCTTTAGACTGAAATGAAAAGTCCCAAAAACATTCATCATCATCATTTCAGCCGAAAGACGTCCACTGCTGGACATAAGCCTCCCCCAAGCATCGCCACAACGACCGGTCTTGCGCCTTCCCCATTCAGCAGATTCCGCGACCTTCACCAGGTCATAGGTCAACCTTGTGAGGGGCCTCCCCATGCTGCGCCTCCCAGTACGCGGTCGCCACTCCGAAACATTCATTTTATGAGAATTATTTCATCCAAAAATACTGCTTCTTATAGCTCATTCTCCTTGCTTTCTATTCGTATTGGTGGTACAACTAGTTTTTTATCAGACTTGGCAAGCCCAAGACTTTGCCACTTCTATGACGATATCAGTGGCATCGCAGAGGTCGGGCAGAGGTCGCTCAAGGTGCAGGTGTTGGGGCACAAAGGACAGAATGAAACCATAGTTTGAGGGTTATTATTTGAAAAGAGTATATCCACGGAGATTCTTGCCGGCTCTTCTCCATAGGACCAACTTTTTGGAACCGTGCAACTAGATTCATAATTAACGTTTTGGGAGTGCATGGAAATGCTTATTCGAAATAAAAACTTTTGACTTTTGGTCATATCCACAACCACACCATGTAACATGTACATGTATGTGTATGTGTTTTGTTGATGTAACCCCACATACCAAGATTTCAATTACATCTTCCCACTTGGGTTCATCAATCATAAACTCAACAGCGTATTGCAGTCCACTGCTGGACATAGGCCTCTCCCAAGTTGCGCCACAACACTCGGTCCTCTGCCTTCCGCATCCGGTCCACTTGGGCTGTTTGAAGCAATTTCCAACAAGCTTTCAGGAGCAGTTGAGCTTAGTTATTTGTAAGGTATATCTGTTTACTGTTAAACTGTTAAGTACTAAACAGGACCATGTGAGGACCTTGATGACAACTAGGGGGATATATGACACAGTGGCACTACTACAAGAGGGACATTATTGTCTAGGTGAGTAAGTAACTTGCCGGTTCCTAGGACCCACAATTTGGCACCGTGCAACTAGAGCCTGACGTTTCAAAAGTGCCTGTAATTAGGTTTATTTGAAATAAAAAACATTTGTATTAAAAAGAAAAAAAAGTAACCTTTGATGGGCGTCCGTTTAGTTGGAGCCGCAGGAAAACTGGGGAACCCTTCGTTGACGCCAGTCACGGTGTGCCATGGTGCTTCCATGTGAGCTGCTGCCATCCTAGAAAAAAAAGTACAAGTGTTATTTACATTATTTAAAAAACCGGCCAAGTGTGAGTCAGACTCACGCAGTAAGGGTTCCGTACCACCCATCCACCTGATACTCCATAGAAACTGATAAATTTACGAGAGTTTATCAAAAGACATCAACGACGTATGCGAAATGTGAATTTTTACATTTCTTTCTTACGTAGGTACCACCACATATGTCTATGTTTACCATGTTTTTAGTATTTCTTGCTAATCTACATAGTATGCACTATAATTAGACCAAGTATGACGCTGGTATGTATTACCGTTTTGAAGATAGAGCAGGAACAAAAACGTTGAAAAAAATGATGTTTTTCGAGGTTTCTTTTACGGGGACCCCCTTTGGTTTTAAACTTTTTTTTTGTTTTTAGTATTTGTCGTGATACACCTCATAGCAACACATTTTCTGAGAAAATTTCAACCGGTTACCTATTACCGTTCAAAAGATACAGCCCTGTGACAGACAGACAGACGGACGGACGGACAGCGTAGAGAGAGTAATAGGGTCCCGTTTGGCACCCTTCGGGTACGGAACACTAAAAATGGTTACTTATTTATACAGCATGACTTGTGTATTTCCAAAAGTCACATGGACGAGACTACTGGGATTTCGATTCCCAGAGGTGCCATTAAAGGGATTACTGCTACTACTACTCACACAAATTCTTCATACAAGATAAATGTCTAGACTTTGACTTTTTCACCGCCACGGCATCGGCACGGTTTTCATGCCCTCAGTACCATGTCTTCTATGGAAGACAAATATTGTATGAGCGTTAGTACAAAGTTAGCCTGAGGGCACGTAATCGTTTGTCTTCTATAGGTGTCGTTGGCAGTGAAAAGCATAACATAGATAATAATACTAGTATAGAAACGAAACTCCGGCCCCAGACGCGTTCAAATCCACGATAATAGCCTACCGTCTAGCGTACCTTTAAAGGGAATGCACAGTCGGGGTCACAGATCACTATATAGTAGCTACGCTAGTCGGGGTTTGCGTCGCCTCACGCTTGCACGCGCGTGCCGTCAGTTGCGGTCATGGCGCCAAAATATTGCGATGTATTTGGGTGTAAAATTAACTCAAAAACCACGCCAGACCTTAGTTTCTATAGTTTGCCCAAAAATTAGGAAGAGTAAGTGATATTTTCAATTGTGATTTATTTTTTACATTCTCAAACATAAGTACCTATAAGTATAAATGATGTAGTGTCACTCACTTGCCACCATAAAAGATTAGTGTAGTACCTAGTGTAATCGAAAACAGAAATTACCTAGACTTTCCGGACTATACCGACATTCGATAAACATGAATGAGTATTATAAACGACGTCTATTGATTTCTCTCTGTCATTGTCGGTCAATTATAGGTACTCAACTTGTTTCATTGAGTGCAGGTCATCTTATGTAAACTAGGTAGATTCCTACCTAAATAAAGTAAATAAAAAATAATTTATATGTAAAACTAGGATAAAATAATGATTTCATTGTAAAGAAAAGTCTAAAATATTTTTTCCAACTAAACCGACAGATAACGCTTTAAATATTTACGGCCAAAACTAATATGCAATCTATCCACGATTTGCCCTACTCGAGATAGGAATTTGACATAAGCTCCATACAAAATATGTCAAATTCCTATCTCTAGTAGGGTAAATCGTGGATAGATTGGATATTAATTTTGGCCGTTAGCCGCTATCAGCCCTGGCAGCACGCGCGGACGACAGAGGGACGTTAGAAGCTGAAGGGGGAAGTAGGTATTTATAAGGCGGCATTTGGGGTCGGTATAAAAGAGATTATCTTCTATTCTAGTATTATTGTCTATTCTTATGGTGAAAAGGTTAAAAGAGACTGATTCGAGTTTGTTTGGGCATTTCTTCTGAGGTAATCACATAGAAAACGCCAGTGATTGTTGGTAAAAAAAAAACGAGTTGTAAAAGTGATTTTAACATCCTATCTTCAGAATAAATAATATAATTTCTATAATAATAATATCTCGTGAAAGCTGAGACAGATAAACAAATGAGATATTTGGACTTAGCACACGAGGTTGTCGACATGTGGGACGTGGATTCGGCAATCATTGTGCCGAAAGTCGTAACGGCCAATGGTCTCATAGCCAAGAGCGTCGACCAACATCTTTAAAGGCGATTCAGAAGGCGGTTCTCCTCGACACGGCACGTATTGTGAGGTTCCTGTCTCTAGGACCCTAACCGCCGGTAGCTTGGTCCCTGCTCCCTATGCCGGTGGATGACTATTTTTTATAATTTTAAATGTTTTTTTTCTTTTTATACAAAATATTTAAAAAGTTAATATTTAAATCATGGTATAATAAGATGTTTCACCAGGTATTCTCTTCCCGCAATGACAGCGCGATGCCTCCAAGCTACGTCACGATCAGTGTTGCCGTTAATTGATATATTCAATATACTTAAGGAGATTTTTGTTCATAATGAATATGAAATAAATTCCTAACTAGCTTACTATTTGTTATCTCGTGTTATTCATCTAATTAGTTATTAAAGGAAACTGTATAAAATTACTAGTTCATTCTTTATAGAAGCAAGTAAATGAAAAAATGCATTTTGCTCGGGTAATTTATTTTCACAAAGTGGCAGCACATCAAGCTGACAAGTGTCACGCTAACAGCCCGCTATTGGCTCCACGGCCGATGACGTAGTACGGAGGCAATCACGTGACCTAGCTGTCACGGGAAGAGACTACCTGATGAAACATCTTATTATACCATGATCTAAATAAAGGAGATAATAATAATTTCATTCATGGCGGGTTACAATAGTGTATACTAACTTGTTATGCGGCGCCGAGTGCAAATGGTTCAGGTAATCCTTCGCTGTGGGCGGGAATTCGTTGCAGACGCGGCACCAGTGCATCTCAGGGTCGTAGTACACATAGTTGAACTTTTTGTTGGCCGGAGACCTGAAGAAGTCGTGCAGTGTTATAGAAATATGTTAACAATAAACTTATCACAAAGCTGAAGTGTTATGTTTGCTCACGGCTGAAAGTTTCGCGCAAGGATGGCAGATTCAACGCAATTCAATGTTAGCCGGGTTTAAAGTTAGTTATAAAAACGTTTTTCGCAAATTGCCATGGTTATTCAAAAGTGCTTCGTCGGCGGCTTCGAAGGTAAATATTTGAGATAATCAATCAGATACTGTATGGTTATTGAGATGTTTTGAGTTATGAATAATAATACTGTTTGTTTATTATTTCAACGGGTTAACACATGAGAATTTTTTTTTTATCAATAAAAATATTTAAAAATGTTTTATATGGTATATTTTTACGAAATGAAGGAGATAAGGAATATTCGATGACTTCGCGAACTTCTGCAGATAAACTTTCCACTTCTGAAAACATTTTGTTTTGATTAAAACAACAATACTAGCCAATCAACATTTAATGTACACATACAAAGGAATAATTACAATAAAATACACGGTTTTTACATAGTAGCATACAAACAATGTAAATAATGTGTTATGAAAATAAATACATGCAAACAAATACACTTTGTAAAGAACTGGATTATGCTGAACATATCTTTGACATTTGCTTCTCGAAAGAAGAAAGAGAGGTGACTACAGAACATGTCATATCAAACCCAGTTCCGTAAGATTTTGAGTTAACAACACCTAATGACAATATACCTTAACACTACTGTAGTAAACAGCAATTATTATAACAGAAGCTTATGTCATACAGTATTATTTGATCTTCTTAGCTTCCTTAACATTTTGGGTAAGTTTTCACCTGAATGCAATTAAACATCAGTATTTTACAGTTACCGCCATATCTATAATAATAACATTCGGTTTGAACAACATAATATTGTTTGATACAATACAAAATATGTTAAAGCAGATTCCATCGGTGAAAACTTCCAAGCTTTTCCTTCTTGTTGGCAGCCCACTAATAAGTTAAAGCGAATAGCTCTCAAAGGCACGCGAAAGCTGTGCAGTCCTGCTTTTTGGGAGAAAAGTATAGAAACTTAAAACTATCTATTTATACACACATTCTAATTTATTAAATGTATCAATTTTTAGGTATGAAAGTTTATTTCTTAGTCAACATTTTGTATATAAAAAATCATAACAAAATTGAAAATAAACTTTCAGAACTTTAAAAAGGTTATAAATAAAATAAAAATTGGACAAACACACACCTAGATTTCCGTTTGGAGTTGCGCTCCGTGGTCTCGGAGTCGTCCTCGGGTAGCTCGGGCGCCTCTTCGCCGATGATCCCGTTCAGCATGTCCACTACATTGTAGATCGTCTTCAACTTATTCTGAATCTCCAACTATAAGTAATGCATTGACGCCAAATATTATAAAATCCTTGTGTGAACAAGCCTTACATTAAAGCAGAAGTATAGACAAATATGAGCTGTCTGTCTTGACAAATAAGATATATTTTTGTGTATTGCAAGTCAAACCTGTAACTTGGTGTTTTCTTTCAAAAACCTCTTGGTGTCCGGGCTTGGTGATCGTTTAGGGTCACCCCGCAGTTCGTTTCGTTGGTCCTTCAATGTTTCCAACTCTTTCTTGAGTATATTTGCTTTCTTTATGTAATCTTCTCTCTGTTTGGATAATGCAGCTTTCTGGTGACGCATTTCCGATTCGATTGCAGCTGTGAAAACATTTTGTTACTTTATAAACTATATTAGGTGAGCAGATTAAGTGTAGTGTTATATTACGAATCAATGCCAGAAAACAAATCATAAAAATGGTTTGTCATAGTCAGATAAAAAATGTCAATATAACAATACACTTAATTAAAGCAAAATATTATGTAAACATGAGTTTTCTTAGCTGTTATGGACCCAATTCTGCTAAGTAACCTCTAGAGGCAGTTCCAAGCATAAATACCTCTATTTTGGAACATTTTAACACAGTTATAAATCATGCAGGGATTGCAAGAAATAGCAGAATGTGGTTGTAGGCGGAACAATAAATTATTAGTTAAAGCAGCAAGAATTTTTCTTCTGCCATTTTCTGTAGATTTCTTCACACCAATTTTTAATAATATAGCTTGTAGGAGCACTTCCCTATGAATGTGTTTACAAACTAAATGGAAACAGGAAAAAAGTTTAGTCCTGGAATAGAACATTTATCATATTTTTCATAGATCTGTTGGGGAAATTGTATGACATAAATATTACTCTTAAAGTATGATATATAATATAATAGAAATAAGAAGCAGTATTTAAGCCTAAAGGTAAGTACTTGTATTTCTAAAAACTTTGTAATTCATAAGCCTAATGAAAATTGAAACGTTTAATAGCATTATTGCTTAGATTCAGTTTCCAGAAACAAGTCGACCCACCCCTAAGTTTATTTGAACTTAAATTATTTTATTTTATTAGTAACAATGCATACAACAGAGGTTAGCTGTTGATGTTGACGGGAAAGACAAACAAATAATATAATAAACAATACAATGGTTAGAATAAACAATATGTAACAAAACCCTGTTGTTCCTGTGAGCTACGTTATCAGAATCAATATTCATACAACACATTTGGAAAAACTCTTCAATGAGTGATATCATCACTTTCAATTCACAATTAATAATGATTTAATATTTAATTTATTAAAGAGTTTTTCCAAATGAGTTGTGTCCTTATGCATGAATATTGATTCCAATAATGTAGCTCACAGGAACAACAGGGTTTTTGTTACATATTGTACAATGTGATTACAATAAAAATAATAATACAAATGACAATTTCCTTCTTCAATCGCTAGGTTATACCTGATTCTATGTTCTAGCACTATAAATTAATGACATCAAGCTTATCCCATGTTACATTTCAAAATTACAAAACATTTCTAGAAAAAGGACTTAAAAACATAATATCAATGTCCTATCATAAGTACCTACTAGACAAACCGTAAAAACTCTTCATTGAAATAGATATATGTACATCCTTCTTGTAGACCTGCAAAGAAAGTTGGTAAATAAAAAAAAGTAAAATGCATCATACCTTCTTTCTTGATTTGATCTTCAACATTGTTGAGGAATGGAGCCGGTGGGGCTGTCTGTGGTGGTGGTGGTGGCAGTGACATTTGGTTCCAAGCTGCCATGTCTGGTGGGAGTGGTGCTTGGGGAACACCTCCTACTGATGGAAAGTCATCATAGATACCAGAGTAGGATGGTTGGTAGTTTGCACTGTAGTTTGTAGCTGGCACTCCCTTAAAATAAGAAATCATGATAAGATTAATGGTGGCTTCACTTTGTTTCTTTGTCATCATGATAGACATATGCCAGACAGTATGAAGGTTATAATATGCAACCCATTTATTCAAAATTATGCATTTATAATGATTGTGGGCTTTATGATGAAGAGAATGCTGAGGCAATGTTTTTTTTTGCATCAATTTACACAATGTAGGCAATACAATAAAAAAAACTATGAACAAATCTTATTTTATTATTATCATTCTCAGCTTGCATAGTTTGTTTTACAACATGTAACTACCATTTTTAAAAACAATTTAGTTAGTGGCTATTCAACAATATTACTGATACAATTACAATGTCTAACACAGTGAAATTCAATACCTCTGGTTGCACAAACGCAGTAGGCGGCGGCGGCGCGGTGAAGCCTGCCTCTTGAAACTGATTGTCCCACAGCTCGCTAGGTTCAGGTAGCTTAGATATTTCACTCAAAATGTTGTCGTCAAGTTCTTTGTCGTTCTTCCGGGGTGATCGGCTCCGACGCTTGTCGCTATCCTCCCTTCGAGGCGGCGTGCGGCTTCGCTTTCGTAGAGGCGGACGGCTTCTGTAATCACCACGGTCGCGGTCTCGATCGCGGTCCCTGTCCCAATCTCTGTCTCTGTTATAAAACGATCTGGTGTCTTTTCTATGATCACGAGACATTATTATTATTATTTATAACTAAAGATTTTAGATTGCTTTGAAATTTCACAAAAAAACACACGCTTAGTTTGACATTTGCATTTGCGTCGCCATCACCGCCGGTTCACTTCCATAGAAAATATTTTTGCTGTAGAGCGAAGGGGGAAAATAGAACCGCGTCCTCCGCGCACCGCATTCCTCCCCCGCGGTGGCCTGGGTCGCCGCCATCTTTGACTGGTTGTAGTTAGCACAGAGTACATTTGTATAGTAGTTAGCTGTCAGTAGTAGCGTCAGTTAGTTATTTTTTCTCCTGTGAGTAAATAAATTCCGTAAATTCTGTTGTTTTCGTCGAGTTTTTGTAATTGATTTTCCGAGGATTTAATTAAAGTCGTTTATTTTTGGTGCAAAACTATAAACGGAGAGCAACAATTATGCGGACACCAAAGTGCTGTGTTGTTGGTTGTAGTAATAAGCGAGAGGACGCATTTTTACATTATTTCCCCGTGAGTGATGATATTAGACTTAATAAGTGGTTGGACTGTATAAACTCTGAAAATCTCAAAAATGTACCGAAAGTAAAACTTGCTAAACTCTCGGTTTGTCACATACATTTTGAGAAAAGGTTTACCAGGCCGAATTCCCGACTGAGGTATGGTGCCTACCCATCATTGTTTACACCTGAGGAAATTACCAATGGGGTTCCCGCACTACACATTGATGATATTTGTAAGTAGCCTAAAACGATATTAACTGTTTTTTTTTAAATATTGTTCATGCTAATTCAATATAAAATGTATAAGTCAACTGTCTTTAATCCCATTTCAGCCAACAAATGTGAAGAAATAACCAAGAAAAGACATTCAGACCATTCCTATTTCAAAGATGAAGAACCAATTCCAAAGGTTGCGAGATTCAGTGGTAAGCCACCAAGAAATACAGATTAAATATAAAAAAAACACTAATACTTATGACTTATACTAGTATAATAATTATGGCAATGATGTATGTATATGTTGTTACAGCTTCAGCCTCCACATGCAAGGACTCTGGTCATCACTTTGTAGAAGAATCACCTTACATTACTCATCCATTGACCAGCTCTCAAGCAAAAGGTTGGTTACTTGTAAATGTCAATTTTGCCATGTGTCATTTTTTGCACAGAAGTATGTAGTAAATGTGGTCTTAATGTATGGTATTTATATGTTTTTACAGCTTCAGCCTCCATATACAAGGACTCTGGTCATCACTCTGCAGAAGAATCACCTTATAGTGCTCATCCATCTACCAGCTCTCAAGCAAAAGGTTGGTTACTTGTAAATGTCAATTTGCCATGTGTCATTTTTTGCACAGGAGTATGTAGTAAATGTGGTCTTAATGTATGGTATTTATGTTTTTACAGATTCAGCCTCCATATACAAGGACTCTGGTCATCACTCGGCAGAAGAATCACCTTATATTGCTCATCCATCTACCAGCTCTCAAGCAAAAGGTTGGTTACTTGTAAATTTCAATTTTTGCCATGTGTAATTTTTTTGCACTTGAGTACATAGTAAATGTGGTCTTAATGTATGGTATGTATATATTGTTACAGCTGTAGCTTCCATATGCAAGGACTCTGGTCATTATTCACCAACAGAATCAATTTTAATTGCTCATCCATCAACCAGTTCTCAAGCAAAAGGTTGGTTTCTTGAAATAAGTTTTTATTATTATTGTACTAAGTTTTCGACATTTTATATTGTATAAAAGTGTGTTAGTGTGTGTTTGTTAGTGTTATTGGGTTTTTTCATTAGGAAATTCTCAGTAGCAGCCCGGAGTATGGATTTGTGCCCGGTTAACGGCAATAGGCTCGCCTCCTATTACATGGGACTATAACATAACTGGCGAAATGTGGATGTACTATACACCTCTGCCTACCCCCTCGGGGAAATACAGGCGTGATGTTATGTTATGTTATATTGTATAATTGTTATACTGGATAAAGTAGCTTTCTAATAGTGAAAGAATTATTAAAATCAGTAGTTTTAGAGTTTATCGATTACAAACAAACAAACAAATCTTTCTTCTTAATAATATTAGTATAAATAGGCTTGTGTTGGACCACTATCTCACAAAGTATTAAGCAATGAAATGGTTGACAATAGTGCATGCTTACCTAGCTATTGAATGCTACTTTAACCTAATCAATTGAAACTTGAAGACTCCTTGGTTTATGAAACACACACACATAACACATAATATCACGCCTGTATTTCCCCGAAGGGGTAGGCAGAGGTGTAATAGTACACCCACATTTCGCCAGTTATGTTATAGTCCCAAGTAATAGGGGGCGAGCCTATTGCCATTGACCGGGCACAAATCCAGACTCCGGGCTGCTACTGAGAATTTCCTAATGAAAAAACCCAATAACACTGCCCAACCCGGGAATCGAACCCAGGACCCCACGCTCGTCAGTTGGGCTTGCGACCACTAGACCAACAAGGCAGTCAGCAACTGGTAGCTGTTTATGAAACACTGACTCCAAATTATAATCTCAAATGAATATTGATAATGAGATGAAGTTTTTTTGCAGGCCCAGGTTTGATTCTCCTAAAAACACCAAAGGCATCAAGAAAAAGACTAATAAGTAAAATAAACCAATTAACACCCAATTGTGCAAAGCTGTATAAGATATACAATAAATCTAAGCACCAAATTGATTATCTGAAGAGGGCAAAAAGGGCACTGAAATTTTCTAAGGAGAACTCTTTTGAAGAGCTTACTTGTAAGATGAACCCATATGCTAAGCAAATAATGCAGATGCAAATAAACCTTTGTATGAAAAAGAAACAGGCCCACAGATTTACAGACTCTGAAAAACTAATTGCACTATCTATTATGAAACAGAGCCCAAAGTGTTACAGATTTCTACGGAAAATATTCATCTTACCTTCAAAATCCACATTGAATAAGCTAATATCACAGCTGAATATTGAAGTTGGGATAAATTCTGTGCTTATTGAAGTAATGAAGAAAGAGGTATGTCATTTTCAAACTTATGTGTATAGTGTGATATATCCCACATGTGTGTAGTGCACAATGAAAAAGTAACATTTATTTTGTTTTCAGGTTGCCACATGGAACACTAACAAAAAATTTTGCTCCATAATTTTTGATGAGATGCACCTTGATGAACGGCTAAGTTTCAATCAAAACAAAGATAATATTAATGGATTTGTGCACTTCGATCAAAAACATAAAGAGTTTGCAGACCAAGCTCTTGTCTTTATGTTAAGAGGAGCTGTATATAAATGGCAGCAACCATTTGCCTTTTACTTTTGTAAAGGTGCAACTAATCCAGCTGAGCTGAAACGCATAATAAAAAAAGTTGTCACTGCATCCATAGAGATTGGGCTTAGGCCCATTGCTACAATCTGCGATCAGGGATCGACATTTCGCAGAGCTCTTGGGGAGCTTCAACAAGAGACAAGGCGAGCACAACTCATTGCAGATCTGCCAACAGGTTGGTAAAGAATACACATACTACTCATGCAAATAAAGAATGGGATTGGAAATGGCGGCACTTTTACTGTTCTATGTGCCTCTCACTCTCACAATACTATATGTGTGAGCGAGAGGCGAATACAAATGCTACTATTTTCAGTCCCATTCTTTATCTGTGCCAATAGCACATACATAGACCATACATCAGGATATCATAACATTAAACATTTTTTGTTGAATTTTAAATTCCAATCTAATTTATAATTATTGTCTTTCAGATGACACTGTGGAGTTATGCGGACTAAAATTAAACATTATCTACGACCCCTCACACATAATTAAGGGTTTCAGAAATAACTTCCTTAACAAATGTATTAAATTGGATGGAAAAATTTCCAAATGGCAGGATATTGTAGACGTGTATTTGACAGACTGTAACCATGCTGACTCAAGACTTCTTCACAAACTCAATGATCATCATGTCATTCCTGAGAAAATGAGCAATAGAAATAAAATGAAGGTTTGTATTTTCTTTGCATTCCAAAACAACTTTAATACTATTTATAAATGAACTTCTCACTTGACCTAACTGTCTCATTTTGGAATGGTAGTATGTTCCTGTGATGCTACTGTTGATTTGGAAACCTAGTTGCTTGGTCAATAATTAAGTATATGCCATGCTAATAAAAACGGCCAATTTATACTGCACAGTAAAATGATGTAGTGCACGGTATTACTAATAAACACCCAGTTTATTGTTTACTGCATTGCTTTTCAGATTTGTAAGCATTAATTGAAATGAAAAATTTGCAGGTCAAAACTGCCGCGCGTGTGTTCAGTTCCACCGTATCTGCTGCCCTTTCGTATACTTCACAGTTTTGTAAGTTTTTTTTTCTATACTATTAAAAAACTATCTGAGCCATATCTTGTTAAAGATATATTTGAAAAACTGATAAGATGTAACATAAGCTGGGGCCTGGGGACCTTTGAAGGGGTGAATGTACTTATCATAAAGAACAACTTTTTCTATGGTTTGTGCTAGGGCTACTGTTTCCTACAACAGTCATCAATGTTGCTCGACAACATGTCAAAACAGCAGATTTTTTGTTTTCACTTTATTTTTTTCATAAATCTATTATTACATGACAGACCCTGTTTTTTTTTTCAGATGGTAAAAAGTCATATTAATTTTGTAATTGGTTAGGTGGGCTCCTATTCTTCTTTTCTTTATTTTGACTATGATTCTATGATATACTACAAACCTTAAATATAATCATTTTCTATTTCCAGCTCACTATGCCGATGGAAGACCAGTGAGTGACACCATGCCAAACACAGCAAAAACAGTGAAGTTTTTCGACAACCTATTTGACAGCATCAATGGTGCTGCCCTCCACCATAAGCATACAAAAGGAAAGGACCTGCGGAGGGCAGTTACTTCCACAACTAAGCACCATTCATTCTGGAAGGACGCCATTAACATTTTAGAAAAAATTCAATTTCTGGATGAAAAAGGCAACACAATATCAGTGCCCACATTAAAAAGCTGTGTTACTACCTTGAAAAGTTTAATGAGGCTGTGGCAGTTCTTTCAAGAGCAGGGTCTAAAAGTTATGCGTCCTCGCTATTTCAACTCTGATCCAGTTGAAAACTTTTTTGGGCAAGTGAGGGCGTATAACTTCAGACACAATGACCCAGACTGCTACAGCTTCATTTGCACATTCAGATCACTTCTGATAACACGGATGATCAAATTTCACAATGATACATTTAACTGTGAGGATGATCGGGCAGACCAACTTTTGAGCATGTCTCAAATTTTAAAACTGAAAACAAGTTCCACTTTTGAAGCCGAATGTGAGACTGAAACAACCTCACCAACTTCACCAACTCGGTCAAAGTCAAATTTGCCTGATCATCCTGACAATGTGAATGAAGTTGTCAATCGGGCAAGACAACAACGCCTGGAAGTCCATTCTCGGGCGTACACTGCCGGATGGGTAGTGAGAAAAGTGTTAGAAAGAACTCCCTGTGACGAATGTAAAAATTTATTGACATCTGAATCACCTCTTCAAATTCATGAATGGGTGAGTCACAGGGAGTACAACCAATGTAAAAAGCGACTAAGCTACCCATCTGAGAAAGCAGTTCGGTGTTTCGGCACAGTTATGGAAACGACAAATAATTTTCTGGAAAATAGCCCTCACATAAATTATATCTCCAAAACTATTTTAAAAGAAATTAAATCAAAAATGACGTACGAAATAAACTGCCCGAAACACCGAAACAATCAATTTGCATTAATTGTTGTGAAATTTGCCATCCATAACTGGTGTAACACAATTAATAAAATTTTAGGGGGAACCGATATTGTGCGGCTCGAAAAACGAGTGGGGGTACTGCCGCAAATTCAAAAAATGGCGTATGAAAAATATATAAAAAAACTGAAAAATAAATCAACTAAAAAATGTTCTGTTGTTTAAATTTTAATATCCCAGACACAGTCCAGTACTGTACGTACCTAACAGTATGGGTATAAAGGTGAAATTCATTAGGTGACATTTTTGGCAAAAATCAGTTTTTTTTTCCATCCAATTCCCTATCAGCCGAAAGTGATGTATATTTTGCTAAAAATGTCACTTAGTGAATTTTACCTATAAGCCCACGTAAATATAATAAAACATTTAGTACCTACCTATCTATACACTAGTATCATTTATACCTATCTACCTATAGATATATAGATACTGAAAACCTACCTACTTGCAAATGTCAAATTCTATTTTCCCCCTGCTACAGATTACTTAATCGATGAAAAAATTTCAAGGCAGTCGTCCGTCTGATACGTAGTATCTTCTAAGTAGTCTGTGGTCGCCATTGTAGTCAGTGTTGCCAGCGCACTTTTGTCAAAACTTACCTGCAGGGCTATTGCATATCTCTGTTGACAGCTCATAGTGATGATCACTTGGCAAAGTGTTCAACGAATAACTGTCAAACAGCTAGTTTGGTATTGGCTAACTTCAGTGACTAACGAAGATGACGTCATGAGCACCGACTATCGCTGATAGCCACCGTAACACATTCTGACAGTTGCTTTCGTATCGATACTTGTAAGATTGCGATCGCGTAAGCATAGTGGACATCAAATTGATAAGCATTTAGGTCGTCATCATTTTCGTGAAAGACACTACTCATAGGTAGTGTTTTATGAATTCTAGTGATGATCACCGAAGCCGGTATTTAGTAAAAAGCGTAAAATATATATTATATATTTAATTATGATTCGTGTTTATAAAGACTTGTACTAAACAATTGCACGTCCAAATTTTTTGAAATTTGCTGAAGAAGAGCGAAAACAAAGTCTTTTACGAATTGTTAAACGCTGCCTTCGCGACATTAATACATTTGTATTAATAAATATTAAATTATACTAAATCACTTAAGGGGTCATTGTACTCATCATTATAAACAATTTTTACTATGGGCCTGATACTGAAATCGCAAAAAAAAACAGCTGATCCCTACATTTGTGTTCACATAAATTGACAAAATGTATATAACAGCTGATTTTTTTTCGCGATTTCAGAATTCGATCTTGAACCCGAAAAATTCATTAGATCCCTCCGAAACGAGAATGAAATGAAAGTTAGTTACCAATACTGTAATACCTACATTTTGTTTGTACCGATATACTTACAAATTATATATTTCAATAATTTACTATCGTAGGCATTCATTGAGCAACACGTACATTTAATTACTTATAATCATACCACATTCACATAATCCATCAGTCTTTTAGTAACAATGATATAATATCTAAATCATAACACTATTTATTTAACGCTGTTCGTGTTCATATATTAAAAAGTACTCTGTGACGCTGTTCGACTCTCGAGATAAACAACTTAATACAACAATGAATTTACTGCAAACTTCATGGGTCATGTTTATATAAACCACTTAAATAAAAAGTTCTCTAAAATGTAGCACTGTAATGCTCGAAAGACATTACTCAACTTAGCCGTATAATAGTCGATAAGAAAATAGAGGCGTCTATTGTTGTGTCGATGAGCACCGCCCTCCGAACGTAAGGCACCGTAACGTGATATCCACTCAATGTGATACGAAATACCAATGTTATGAAATTCTCAGTTGTCATCAAAGTTCAGTTATCATCAAAAGCCAGTTAGTCACTGGCAATGAAAAAGATAGCCAATAGCCCTGCTGAGTGTGATCAAAAAGTAACCTATTAATTGCATTTATTAAAAAAAGTTACCTTTTATATTACGGTTAGTTACCTTTTTTTTTTTTTTTTTTTTTTTTTTATATTATTATTATTTTATTTTTTAGTATTTACGTGCAGTATTTTAAGTTGGCAATGTGTGTCGAGTATTATTATGTAAATTATGAAGACCAGAACTTTTAGGTACCTAAGATATGGCACAAAGTCACAAATTACCTCGTACAGTAGCGCGAGCGAAGCGGCCGAAAAGTTTTTGGCATTTGCAAAAACATCACATCACCTACCATTTTAAGCGCATTTGAAAAGTACTTAGCTTTCAACGTTTTTTTTTCATATTTTTACCATTATTGAGTTTCCTTGAACTGGGCTTGAATAAAGTTATTATGAAATAATCCAAAAATATAAATACATTATGTGTAAGTAGGTTGCTTTCAACGTTTTTCAAATCACAATATTTTAAGAAGAAACGCTGTAACAATCACTGTTTTGTTATTTAAATATATTATAATTTTGTGTCCCTTGTATTAATTAGTGAGACAAAGAAAGAGGTTACGTTACTCATATAGTCATTTAGGTATAATCTTTTTTTCTGCTTTTGCTATAATTCCTATCTCAGTGGTAATACCTAGTAAAACGTAGTTATATAGGTACAATGCAAATTAAGTAATCATTTTCAAAACTTTGCTTTTAGTCGAAAAACATCATCTCCCGATTTTTTCATTTATTTCTCAATACATCTCTCGCTTTTTTCTTTTAAGCCTCTGATTTTGAAAATCGGACCTGGGGCTAAAGCCCCTGGGAGTAAGCTCCCGACTGGTTCGAGTTCTGAATCAAATCGAGCTAATGTCAATTCCTAGAGAAATGCACTACGAATTGACCAGAATTGACATTTGACACTAACTCGAATTCAAATTCGATTGTGATACAAAACTCGATCCGGTCGTGAGTTAGGCCCCTGGCAACACTGATTTGTGGTGTAAATTCGCTGAATTCGCACGAATTCGTAGTATCCCCTAGTGTAGTCTGTGTTCGTAGCAAAGAACATTAAAGCGGGCATGAAGTAGGTTCACAGAGTACATTATAATAGAGCCCTACTGGCTACTAGAGACAGTTTGATTTGCGAATAGGCACAAGTATATATATAGATAAGGTGTATTCGCTACTGTCGTAACGTAGGTACCTACCACGGTACCTACGATGAAAGAACCTAAATCGTAGTAACGAAAGAAAATAACGTTTTTCATACTAGGTACCTAGTTGGAAAAAAAATCGCGACCCACCATTTTTTTACGACTGAATGTAATGAAAATAATGATTTATTTTCATTTTACAGAACATATGAAATTGGTAGGTAAATACATGGATATATAACATGTCTATGGGTAAATATAACACAAAGGCGAGGCGACTAGGCTAGGTGCCACCTTAGGAGTGGGCCTGCGGGCGGCGGACTCGGGGTAGCCCGCCGCCCGATCAGTCAAGGCCCGTGACGGTGGCGCGTCGTGTTCCACGCGCACCAGTCAAGAGAAGGGTGCGGCCGATGATGCCGCACGGGGAGAAGGGGCTCGCCTACTAGTGGCGAGCCGGGACCTGCCGGGGATGGTTGGACGACTATAAGTTTCCCACGCCTCCGGCCAATGGTTGGAAGAGGAACACCGTGGTGGTTTTAGTCGGTAAGAGTCCGACACTGGCTCCGCCATCCCCGGGCGGAGTGCGTCCATGAGGATTTCACCACGTAAAAAAAAAAAAAAAAAAAAGGCTAGGTGCAGTCGGGGTGCTGGCCAGAAAACCTCCACGTGTGTCTGACGGCAGCTTGTCCCTCTGGGCACGTCTGGAGGGAACGGCAGTTGTTAGGCCGGTGCATCTGGGTACGGGCAATAGAATCTGTTCGAGTGATTAATCTTCGGGGGATCTTATTGCTTGTGGCGAATATTCTGGTACTGGAGGGGCCCCATGTGGGCCAACGGGGAGTTGCTCCACGTGTCCCTCTGATGTCAGCAGAGGGCACAGTGGAGGTGTAGGGGAGGGTCTTGGCTTCACCACCCGGACCGCGAGGAAGAAAACCTCTATAAAAAATTAAGGAGGATGGGGCCTGCGAGCAGCAGACTCGGGATAGTCTGCTGCCCGACCAGCAAGCAGCTGGCGTAGCTAGTGTAGTTGGCGCAGCTGGTAAAGGCCCTTGAGGTGAGGTGGCGTGCAGTGTTCCGTGTGCGCCGCCTAGGCGGGTGCGGCTTACGTTAGGCCGCACGGGGAGAAGGGGCTCGTCTGCTTGTAGCAGGCCAGGACATGTCGGGGGTGGTTGTGTGAATACTCACTATTCTACTATTCTATTCCCACGTCCCTGGCTAAGGTAGTTGAAGTAACACCGTGGTGGTTTTAGTCGGTAAGAGTCCGACACTGGCTCCGCCTACCCCGGGTGGAGTGCGTCCATGAGGATTTCCCCACGGAAAAAAAAGGCTAGGTGCAGTCGACAGATAAGCGCGAGCGGAGCGGGCGCGATATTTTTTTGGGGTTCTCGAGAACATCACACCAATTAAAGTACATTTTTTAAAGGAATGTTGGGTTTGGTCTTCTCATATATTTGCCATTTGAGCCACCTTGGGCTGTGATTGAACAATCATGCGATATACAGAGTAACTAAGGTTTGAAAATAATGCTGGAGGGCCTAGCAACCTTATCAATTGGTTCAATAAAATATGGAATGATATTTTTAGGGTTCCGTAGCCAAATGGCAAAAACGGAACCCTTATGGATTCGTCATGTCTGTCTGTCTGTCCGTATGTCACACCCACTTTTTTCCGAAACTATAAGAACCATACTGTTGAAACTTGGTACTTGGTACCTAGATGTATTCTGTGAACCGCATGAAGATTTTCACACAAAAATAGAAAGAAAAAACAATAAATTTTGGGGGTTCCCCATACTTAGAAATAAAACTCACAAAAATAAATTCATCAAACCCATACGTGTGGGGTATTTATGGATAATCTTCAAAAATGATATAGAGGTTTCTAATATATTTTTTTTCTAAACTGTATAGTTTGCGCGAGAGACACTTCCAAAGTGGTAAAATTTGTGTCCCTATAACTTCTAAAATAAGAGAATGATAAAACTAAAAAAAAAAAAATGCTGTAACTACCATGTAAACTTCCACCGAAAATTGGTTTGAACGAGATCTAGTAAGTAGTTTTTTAGGGTTCCGTAGTCCTACAAGGAACCCTTATAGTTTCGTCATGTCCGTCCGTCTGTCCCTCTGTCCGTCTGTCCGTCTGACCGTCTGTCCGTCTGTCCGTCTATCCGTCTGTTCTAATCCTTTACAGCTTAATAACTTCTACAGTTACAAACATAAGTAAATGAAATTTTGTTAAAAAATGGTTTAGATATAGATCTCAATTTTAATAGAATAAAAAAATCTTAAAAAATAAATAAAATAAATAAATAAATCATTTATTCAGGACCAAAACATTTTTACACATTGTATAAACCAGCCAAACTGTGTAACAGTTTGTCGGCGGGATTAGCGCTCGTTTTTAATTTGGTTCTTATTGCTAGTAAAACATCTAACTTAAATTAAAGTGACGTGATGGTACTTGATAACGTATTTTAGGGATGGTGCCCATACATGTGAAATGGGGAAGTAATTTCTTTTTCGCTGCACCCCTTCTTGTGGGGTATTATTGAATAAGTCTACTAAAATGAAGGTAATGTTTCATACACAACTTTTTTATCAGGTATACCATCTGCGAAATACAGCCCGCCAAAGTGGCTTGCAATGTGTACCCCCCCCTGCCATTTCTAAGCTATGCAACGTAGAAACATATAATCTTCCACATTGATAAACCTTTATAAAAACTCTCTTTTAAAATTATTTCGAGTATAATGTGATTATACATTTTTGAGTTATAGTGAGAAAACTGCAAAATACTTAAGACGTCCTAGTTCATAGGTCATTGACCTTCGAGAAAAATGATCTTAGCAAATAATGCTCCTTTAGTTACTAACTATTTTAAAAAATCACAAAAAGTAACTTTGTGTTATATTGATATGACATATTTCTTAAATTTAGCTCCTTAAATTCAGCGCTAGGTGGCACTGTTTGCAAAAACTAAAATAGCAATGATTAATAAATATTCCATTTGATTCGTTTGTAATTAGGAACCCTATAATACTGAGCATGGCCCGACATGCTCTTGGCCGGTTTTTTTTTAATACGTCATATAACTCATATATCGTAAACCGCAATTTACCTTTCATTCAATCAACTCAAATATAAAAATAATAAAAAAAACATTATGAGCACGCATATAGTTAGATCTAAATCCCATCATTTAGGTACCTAATTATAATGTTTTCTTATCAATAAATTAATTTAAAAGAAATACACTATTATTAAATCATAAAAAAAATACTAAAAAAAAATTAACATGTCATCATCATCATCATCCTAGCCCGGTATCACCCACTGCTGGGTATAGGCCTCCTTTCTTTTTTGCCAGCCAGACCTTGTGCCGAGCAAAATTTGATCACATGCTCTAACGGTACGTAAAAATATCGTGAGGAAACCTGCACACCTGAGAGTAGGTACACCATACAGTTCTCGATTGTGTGTGCAGTCTGCCAACCCGCATTAGTCCAGCGTCACAGAATATCTAATAGTGCCAGCGTGGTGGATTTTTGCCTTAAACTTTTTAATCGGAGAAGATGCCCGTGCCCAGCAGTGGGACAATAAGAGTCTACTTATGTGTAGCCGCATTTAGTTGAAAAATAATAAAACAAAAATTGAACCTTACATTATCAAGAAAATGTACCAAATCAGCTGTATCAAAGAAGATAATATGCCGTACAAGTAACCTCAAAAAACATGCATTTTTTCAACGTTTTTGTTCCTGCTTTATCTTCAAAACAGTAATATGTACCAGCGTCAAACTTGGTCAGATTATATTACATATTATGTAGTTTAGCAACAAATACTAAAAATAAGACAAATACATGCTGAAATTTGAGTCTCTTAATTCCCGAAAAGGGGTCTCATCATTATGAACAACTTTTACTATGAGACCATCACATCACTTAAATCGCGAAAAAAAAATCAGTTGGTCCCTACATTTGTGTTCACTTAAATCAATAAAATGTAGGGACCACCTGATTTTTTTTTCGCGATTTCAGGGTTGGTCCCAAAGTAAAAGTTGTTCATAATGATGAGTACAATGACCCCTTTTCGCGGGAAATAAGCGATTTAAATTTCAGCGTGTATAGACGTATGTAGCGGTACCTGCGTAAGAAAGACATGCAAAAATTCATATTTCGCGCACTGCACGTTGATGTCTTTTGATAAACTCTCGTAAATTAAATCAGTTTTTATGGGTATCAGGTCGTTGAGAGGTACTGAACCCTTAATGCGCGAGTCCGACTCGCACTTGGCCGGTTTTTCTTGTTAACGCAATTCCTGATCGGCGATAGGTCAGCATAAGCTGTAGACGTGCAAATACACAAGTACCTACCTATCATTCTGTGCGATCAAAATTCACTGTTTTGCCTTTTGTTTTACATGAATACCTATTTATTTTACGATAGCAATTACCAGTAAAACTTAAGCTGCAGGAAACTTCAAAGCGCGCCCGTTTGTCGTTCAATGGAGCTAAAAGCGGAAGTTAGTATACCAATTTTGTTTACATTTCAAATACGTCATACTCACTGATCTCCATTAAATCGTTCAGCGGAGCGGAATAGACTTTTAACAAATGAAGTGTACGCGACAGCAAACATTGTGTTTGGGGGGGCCGTCACATCCAATGTTCCACTCGGTTTCATCTTATTTGACGGCTTAAGTGCGCCCCAGATTGGAATTCACGCCTGTGCGACGCCATAGTGAAATTGGAGCATGCTTCAGGACACCTGATGAATTTGCTACATTTATTTAGGCTATCCGATAAATATGGATGCTCTAGTATATCTCTTTTTCCAGTCAATTTGGGAGATGCAGGGAGTTCGCTGTCACTACGCGCTAAGCTGATGTGATAGAAGTTTTTAAGCTTTCGCGAATTTCACTCATATTGAACTATATTTACGGGACTTGTCGCGTACAATAAAATCAAAACATACACCACAAACATTTTGACTAACCTCGACGTTTTGGCCAAGTTGCAATGGCTGTGGTCACGAGCAGACTGAAGTATGCGGGTGTCATCGTCTTGAGCGGCGGGTGTTTTCTCGAACTACCCGCGGTTGGTTTTTCGTAACGTCGCTGTCCGTAACGATATGCTGAATCACGACACACAATGCTGACAGTTTCGGCGGACATACGTGTAGACAAAACACGACGCGAACACTTCTCGATTGCCGGATTCCAAGAGGAGGACAACCTATATCCATCTTCCCGATTGAAATTTTCATATTTCTTTATCTCAATCGCTTCTCGTACAATTCTGGGATAGATCGATAGATCTGGATGTTTGTTATGTTTTGATTTTATTGTGCGCGACAAGTCCCGTAAATATACTTAGTTCAATATAAGCTGATGTGATATCTACCAGTCTACAAGCTATGGTATTTGCGTACGATAAAGGTACACAATCATTATCTACTATACTAAAGATTTTTCTATGACACTTAGACATATTTTAATCCGAATTGAACATTAAAACATTTACCAAACCGGCCATTACGAATTCTCCTGACATTCGCGAAAAACTGTCTCGAGTCTTGACCTAAATGTGACCACGGACCTAAATCCTGAGAAGTCCTAATGGACACTTTGATATAGGGTTACTTGGCGATGACAGTTCCACTCTGAGCACCTTCCAGTCAATGGCTATGCGTCTTCAGATATTGAGCGTGCCATGATGTGTGGGCACTTGTGTGATGGATGGACTCTTTGCTTTGACGAATGTTCTCAGCTCCCTGGAAGCAAGGTTGCAACTTGTATGTTTATAGATAATTATTGTTGTTGAGTGATTTTAATTTGGAAGACGATGTATGTGTTATACAAGATGTAGATCTGTAATCGTGTCATATTTCTAGAGCAAATGATAAATAATGTGCTTAGTCATCTAAAAATACTTGAAAAATTCTACGATTATTTGATACCCCAATTTTCACTTAGAAACATAGAGAAGGTTTGAGAATAAATCCCGAACGACTCTGAAAATAAGTAATCGGCGGCATTTGCAAAGGGTGGAAATACCTGCAAATTGTTCTGGTGGTTTCATACGCATCGTTTATATGACACACGGAGGGAATTTGTTTGTTTACAAATAATTAAGTTGTGTATATAGTTGTGTATATGGTAAGCAAATAAACTAAAAAAAAAAAAAAAAAAAAAAATTGGTTTTGTTTTTTTTACTGATTCGTGTTCAGTATCAGTGGTATTGTCACCTACTGAAATATGACACGAATACAAATCGACAAGTTTATTGAGTATTGTTGGAATAAAAAGAGTGAAAGAAAACACAGCTTCTTGTTTTGTATAGGATGTATATTCTGCCGGATTATAATTCTTGATTGGATTCATGAGAAGGATTTTTAGATACCTACCTTTTTTTTTTTTTGCCGTGGGGAAATCCTCATGGACGCACTTCGCCCGGGGTAGGCGGAGCCAGTGTCGGACTCTTACCGACTAAAACGACCACGGTGTTCCTTCAACTACCTTAGCCGGGGGCGTGGGAACCCGTGAGTATTCACACAACCACCCCTGACAGGTCCTGGCCCGCCACAAGTAGGCGAGCCCCTTCTCCCCGTACGGCCTAACGTCGGCCGCACCCTCCTAGGTGGCGCCCACGGAACACTGCACGCCACCTCACCTCATGGGCCTTTACCAGCTGCGCCAACTACGCCGACTGTGCCAGCTACGCCAGCTGCTGGTCGGGCAGCAGACTACCCCGAGTCTGCTGCTCGCAGGCCCTACCTCCCGTAATTTTTTATAGAGGTTTTCTTCCTCGCGGTCCGGGCGGTGAAGCCAAGACCCTCGGTCCCAAGAGGTGCGAGAACACTACTCAGCGGGCACTCCTGGGGTTACACTGTGCCCTCTGCTGATATCAGAGGGACACGTGGAGCAACTCCCTACTGGCCCAGAACGGGCCCCTACCGCACCAGAATATTCGCCACAGGCAATAAAATCCCCCGAAGGTTAATCCCTCGGCAGGATTTTATTGCCCGTGCCCAGGATGCACCGGCCAAACAACTGCCGATCCCTCCAGACGTGTCCAGAAGGACAAGCAGTCGTCAGGCACACGTGGAGGTTTTCTGGCCAGCACCCCTTTAGATACCTACCTAAGGTACATTTCTTGGCCCACAGCTACGCTAGATTCTGCCGGTACGCAGCTTATTAGCTGTATTTTATTATTATTATTTTGGAAAAGAGGTAAGGTCTATGCAAGTCCCCTATGTCACTGCGACCTAAAAGATCTATTGTAACGCCTCTAATAGTATACTACAGCACCTCTCCAAGCCGCAAGCCAACCATAAAGTCGACTATAGCCTTGGGGTTTGAGGATCTGATCTCATCAGCTGAGATTGTGTGGCCTCCAAGATGCTGACTTCTAATGTGGTGCACTGCATCACATTCGCATAGGATATGAATGGGCGTTTCGTCCTTTTCGCGACAAAATCTGCAAACTGTGATATCTGTGAGGCCCATCCTGTGTAGATGTTTGTACAGTTTACAGTGCCCTGTAAGGGTTCTAGTCAGGATCCTTATATGGTTCCTGTTAAGCGAAAGCGCTTCTTTTGTAAATCTCTTCCTGAAGCCTACTAGAAGCGCTTTCGAGTGCTCTTGGCCTGGGGTTTTTTTCCAAAGTCTAATGCTTTGATGAGTTCCCCAGTCCTTAAGATTAGCCGAGGTGATGCATTTCGGAACCCCACAAATTGGCTCCGGCCCTACAGTGGGGCATTCCGCACCAGCTCTAGCGAGTTCATCAGCGGCTTCATTACCCCTAATTCCGCAGAATTATTAGCTGTAGCTTTATGTTCTCATTTCGAAAGTTAAAATACGCCAAACGTTAAACCTGCAAATGTGGCGATGCCTTACTAGCTATCTTGTTAACCCCTTCGATTTTCATAATCGCCTTACAAAAGTGAGAAACTTAACATAACCCTACGATACCTTTACAAAGTACAAGGTCAAACATCAAATTTCATTAACCACTGTTATTGTATGGTATTGACATATTTGGAATATTAATTATTATGGAGGATTGAAGGGGTATATAACGGAAATTTTGCCTCTAACATTTACATTCGAGCAAGTTGTGTTGTGAGAAACTAAGGTGTTAAAGGTAAAGATATTTTTGTTAAACTTTGAATTAAAACGGTTCAGGGAATAATAATTAAAATAATATCTTTGTTGTGCCAAAATACAAAATATTGGTTGAAGCCCTAGACGTCACTCTAGGATTCCCTGTGTCGTGGGGTCTAGTCTCTTTTAGTCCAGAAGACATAGTTGACGGTTTGACACAGTTCAGAATAAACTAACAATGGGTTCTTTTCAAATGTTTTTTTAAGTGTGTGTTTTTTTCAATGTGTATTTGAAGATGGTCCTGGGATGACTAAACGCCTGTTTGTCGATAACACCAACTTTTTCAAGATTTAAATTGTGGAAAGAAAAATCAAAAAGCGATTTTTTCTTTCTACAATTTAAATCGTAAGATTTCGCTTCGCATGCGTAAATGCGTTAGAAATAATAAAATAAGGAATTTTTTCGAGCTATGTAAATTTTTTCATTGAGAGACTCGCGGCTGTTACAATCGCGTGTTAAGCTGTACCAGTCGCGGTCATTCCTTGGATGGATGTTCGTTTCGTTGTGCATCCAGCCCCCTCCGTGCCTTGGAAAGCACGTTAAGCAATGAGCTATCAATCCCGGTTGTCATACGAATATCTATGGCAGTCGTTACGTGTAGTCAGAAGCCTGAAAGTCTGAAATCCTGTCTAACCTTAGGATGTCAGTATTATCCAGTAACTGGGTTGTGGGGGTCTGTTCTTGGTTCTTGAAGCAGTTTATCGTGGGTGCCATTATCACACTTTCAGGGAGTTTATTCCATTCTCTGAATACATGATTTGGTAAGAAGTGGAAGAAGGGGTTTCCTTTAGACAACTCCCTTCATAGTATAAACGGATGTCAACGTAGGTTTTTGTTCTCACTGTGAGTGTAAAAATGTGCAATGGAATTTACTGATGCCCATAAAAATTGTGTCACCTATGGTAAAGTATGGTATGGTTTAGTATGGTTATATTATCTGTGGTATGGTATACAACGTGTTATTGAAATAACTTAAAACCTGTTAAGGGGTCATTGTTTTCATTATTATGAACAACACTTTTCTATTCTTTCTTCTTATTAATTCTTCTATTCTTTGTCTCTGCATTACCCTAAGGTTGTCTGGTAGAGAACGCCTATGGCGTTAAGACCGCCTTTGTACCCAGTTGTGCATAAATAATTAAATAAATGAATAAATATTACTATGGCACTAACCAAGAAATCGCGAAAAAATAAACCAACTGTTCCATTACATACATACATTTTCTCGATTTATGTTCTTGTCACAATTTCAGTGTTGGTCACATAGTAAAAGTTGTTCATACTGATGAGTACAATGACCCCTTAAGAGGTTTTCAGTTATTTCAATAACACCTTGTATAAACTCTTCAAGATTAAACAGAAAGTTTCTTTCACAAACTGTTGTTTGTGTTTTATACTTACTCCTTGTGAATTCCATGTTCCAGATGAATCCTCAGCAGTCAGTCTTTCTTCTAACGCTTTTCACCATCACGCTGTGTTCAGCGCACATCGGGGGTGGGCAGGTGTCCTTCCAAGACGTGAGCCCTCAAGTATATTGCGGCAGGTCACTTGCAAGGATGCTGGCGTTCTTGTGCTTCGGAGAGAGTGGATCGGAGAGTAAGCGGTCGGAATCCGGATCTATGTATAGTAAGTTGGTTTATACAATCATCATCATCAACTCAGCCTATCGCAGTCCACTGCTGGACATAGGCCTCTCCCAAGTTGCGCCACAACGCTCGGTCCTCTGCCTTCCGCATCCAGTCCCCCCCAGCCACGTTCTTCAGGTCGTCGGTCCACCTGGCAGGGGGGCGCCCTACGCTGCGTTTGCCGATTCGCGGTCTCCACTCAAGGACTCGTCTGCTCCAACGGCCATCGGTCCTTCGACAGACATGGCCAGCCCACTGCCACTTCAGCTTACTGATCCTACAAGCTATGTCAGTCACTCCGGTTCTTCTCCGGATAATCTCGTTACGGATTTTATCCTTCAAAGAAACTCCAAGCATAGCTCGCTCCATAGCTCGCTGAGCGACTTTAAATTTGTGGACTAGCCCAACTGTCAGTGTCCACGTCTCGGCACCGTAAGTCATGACTGGCAGGACGCACTGGTTGAAGACCTTTGTCTTCAAACTTTGCGGTATAGGCGACGAGAAGACTCGGCGAAGTTTGCCAAATGCTGCCCAGCCCAGACGGATCCTTCTGTTGGCTTCTTTCTCGAAGTTGTGTCTACCAAGCTGAATTACCTGCCCTAGGTAGACGTATTCCGTTACAACTTCGAGTGCCGACCCTTCGACGAATATTGGCCTCGGCATGACATGCATATTGAACATGACTTTAGTCTTGTCCAGATTCATGCCGAGACCGACACGTCGAGAGGCTCCGTTTAAGCTGTGCAGCATTTCGCCCAGTTGTTCCAGCGACTCAGCCATTACAACGATGTCATCGGCAAAACGGAGATGTGAGATGTTCTCGCCGTTAACGTTGATACCCTGTCCAGTCCAGTCCAGCGTCTTGAAGACGTCCTCCAACGCGTTAGTGAACAATTTCGGGGATATTACATCCCCTTGTCTCACCCCTCTGCGCAGTTGGATTGGCTTCGTCTTTTGGTCCTGGAGCTGAACAGTCATGGTAGCAGCGTTGTATAGGCATCTCAGCATCTCTATATACCGCTCATCAATGTGACATCGCTGAAGAGCATCCAGAACTGCCCAAGTTTCGATAGAGTCGAAGGCCTTCTCGTAGTCCACGAATGCCATACACAGCGGCTGATTGTACTCTTCAGTCTTCTGTATGATCTGCCGAACAGTATGGATGTGGTCTACGGTGCTGTAGCCTTTTCGAAACCCAGCTTGCTCTGGTGGCTGGAATTCGTCGAGTCTTCCGGCGAGACGATTCGTGATGACCCTCGAGAACAGCTTGTACACATGACTCAGGAGTGAGATGGGTCTGTAGTTCTTCAGAAGGGTTTTATCCCCTTTTTTGAAGAACAGTACCACCGCACTCCCGCTCCATGCCTCCGGTGTAGAGCCTTGTTGGATGACGGAATTAAACAGACTCTGTAGCTCCTTCAGGACCGGAGCCCCGCCTGCTTTTAGGAGTTCAGTAGTAATTCCGTCATCGCCCGGAGCTTTGTTGTTCTTAAGCTGCTCGAGGGCCGCCCTAATCTCGCCCTGGTCAACGTCCGGAAGATCCTCGGTGTAATGGCGCGTGAGCTGGGCTCTTTTGTCGTCATTGCTAGGAACCGCTGGTCTCGCCGTTTTCGTGGAATACAAATGCCCATAGAAGTTTTCGACCTCATCAAGCATCTCGATCTTAGAGGTGACAATTTTGCCATCCGCGGCTTTCAGTTTCATCAGATGGGTCCTCCCTAGCTGCTGAGCGAAAACTTTCGACCCCCTATTTTGCTCAATCGCAGCCTCAACGGCGCGGGTGTTGGAGCGGCGGAGGTCACGTCGCATCAGCTTCCTAATCTGTAGGTTTAAGGACCTATTATCTGATGAAAACGAATGCGCGGCTGACATTTCCCGTCTTTTCCTCATCAGATCGAGAGTCTCAGTCGAAAGCTTGGGCATCTTGCTTCCACGCTGCGGCGGAAAGAATTTTCGAGACAGTTCCTGCAATGTTTTGACTATGGTGTTGGTTTTCTCCTCAATATTGCCAGTGGTTTCCAGCGAGTCGAATCGATTTTGAAGTTCCGCTTGGAACCTTTCGGAGCCCAAACTGGTTTGGAGCGGCGAAGGTCGGAGAGTAGACTTAATCATGCGCGTTCTTTCAGCTCTAAAATTGATATTTAGAGTGCCTCGGATAAGTCGGTGATCGCTTCCGGTGTTGAACCTATTGATCACAGAGACATCTCTAAATATGTGCTTCTTATCCGTCATGATAAAGTCTATCTCGTTCCTTGTCACCTTATCGGGGCTTTTCCAGGTCCATCTTCTTTGGGGCTTCTTCTTAAAGAAGGAGTTCATTAAGAAGAGCCCCTGGGACTCCAAGAAGTTGACCAACATTTGGCCCCTGTGGTTTCTGCGCCCCAAACCGTAAGGTCCGATTTTCGATTCGCCGCGTTCTTGTACTCCCACTTTAGCGTTGAAGTCCCCCATAACAACGTTGTAGTGAGCCTTAGCGGTACTATTCATAGCCTTAGCTATGTCTTCGTACATCGCTTCGGCTATATCGTCAGAGTGTGTCGAGGTCGGCGCATATACCTGCACTATTTTCAGCTTGTACCTATCATTTAGCTTTAGTACAAGGTACGCTACCCGTGTCGACACACTACCGATTTCCACAACGTTGTTCACGAGGGCCTTATTGACAAGAAAACCAACACCACCTTGGGAGAGCTGATCACCTTCGTGGAAGTAGAGTAAGTGTCCTGACTCCAGGGTTATCGTGTCCTCCCCCTCTCTACGGACTTCGGATAACCCCAGTATATGCCATTTTATATGACTTAACTCTACTTCAAGCTCGGCGAGGTGATGGTCCAGTCTCAACGTTTGTCCATTATACGCTGCCAGATATAGTCGTCGGTTTTGGTAGCCTGCCGTAACCCGGGGATTCTTCGCACCCCCCGTCCCACCACCGTTTATACAAGCTGTAATTTAAATAACTGAAAACCTCTTCAGGGGTCATTGTACTCAGCAGTATTGGCAACTTTTACTAAGGGATCAACACTGAAATCGCGAATATCTGCTGCTCCATACCTTTATGTTTGCATAACTCGACAAAATTGAGGTAACAGATGATATTTTTTTCGTGATTTCTGGATTGGTCCCATAGTAAAAAGTTGTTGTTGTTTGTTTGTTGTACAATGATTCCTTATGAGGTTTTCAGTTATTTCAATTACAGCTTGTATAAAAAAAAAAAAAAAAAAAAAGGTGAATGGTGAGGTGAATGTATTCAGCATAACGAACAAATTTGGGAGCAACCCAGAAATCGCGAAACAAAAAAAGCTGTTCCACACCCTTTGACGAGCGACATCAATTATAGAACAGCGGTTTTTTTATGACTCACTAGCGACCCGCACGGGTGCAATGCTGCTATGTTATGCATGTCTTGAATCACTCTATCTGTAAAAAAAACCGCATCAAAATCCGTTGCGTAGTTTTAAAGATCTAAGCATACCTAAGGACAGACAGACACCGGGAAGCGACTTTGTTTTATACTATGTAGTTATAGTGATGATCACAGAGTACATTATATAACTGGTGATGATCGGGTGCCAATATATCAATAAAATATAGGAATTGCTAACACAACCTAATACCATGATTGAATTCCGTCTAGAGCTCAGATGACAGGGTTTGCTTTGTACAAGCTTTGACAAAGTATTGATGTTGATGCTGTAACCAACAAATTCAAGAATCCATAAGAAATATTTGAAGGGTTTTTACTTGAAAAAATACCTACGGTTGTTTTTTATATCTAATTTTTGCCGAGGCTTCAGTACACTTGGTGACTATGCTAGCCTCATAGGTATCTCTCATATATACAACAAATTAAAACAAAAATAACAAAACTATATTTTACATAATACAACATATCAACATAAGACCATAAACTGCTTAAAAAAATTCTTTCATAAATCTATATACAGCCACTGCATTTTTACAGAACACAATAAAAATAAGTCTCGCAATGACCATCAATATTAAGATTATTACAATATCGCTCCCAAGACTCCGATCACATCTCACAATAAAAGAAAGCAGTTTATAGTGAGCCATCTGCTTATCTTCCGCTGCAATTTGTAAAAGTCGACCAAGGGGAACAATTTATTATGCAAGCGGTCTGACGATCCGTCACTGTTTAATGCGATCTGAATGCATGCAATGCATTTATCTCTCTATTGAATGCATCGAGGAAGAGCAATGATATTCAAAAGTATAGATATGTCATACCCTAACAAAACAAACGCAAAAATGTCCCGTACGCAGCGGCAGCACAATACACATAAACTAGTACAAATTAAGTAAGTTCGTTACTTCAAGTTACTTTAGCGTCATAATTGGAACACTTTCTGTACACACAAGACGGTATTTTAGTTTTTTTGCTGTCACCGGTCACGCTCGGCGCCTTACTTGACATGGATTAATAGAAAAACGTCCTAATTAAGACGTTTTCAAGTCTTTAGATTGCGAGCGCAAGTAACATATCTGTACATTTAAATATCATTGTTAAGAATCCTATCGTCTACACGGTAGAAACGATTTAGTGCGAACGACGTACAAACGAGACGTTCAGAAGTATTGAAATACTTCTGCACGTCTCGTTTGTACGAACTTAAAATCGGTGTTGTGTAAATCTAGCTTCGCGGCAAAAAAGACACAGATATTTTTTATAATATAGGATGGCGAAACGAGTTATAGGCCCACCTGGTGTTAAGCGGTTACCTTTGCCATAAAATCTATACTATAATAAAACTGTAAAGGACGAAAAGTCTGTACATTGAGTTTTTTTTCGCGAAAACCGGCTAGGGGGGCTAGAAATAAGCTATAGAACACGAATCAATCGTTTAAAAAAATTATGTCTGTCTGTCTGTCTGTCTGTCTGTCTGTCTGTCTGTCTGTTTGTTACCTCATCACGTGAAAACGGCTGAACGGATCGTAATGAAACTTAGCATTTGTATTGGTATTAGTCTAACTTAAAATATAGGGTATGTTTTATCTGAATCGGTTGAGTAGATCCAGCGATACAGCTTGACCCCTCTATTGTATGAAGTTGCATACAAAGTAGAGGTCATGATTGTTGGTTAGTAGCAGGTTGCAGGTTCCTAAAAATACAACTGGATTCTATTAGTATTATAGAATAACATAACATAACCCATCACTGTCCCGCTGCTGGGCATGGCCCTCTTCTTGGAATGAGAAGAGTTAAGGAACTGGATATTGTTAGTGTAATAGATTATCATAACATAATCAGCTCATTACCTACTGCCCCACTGCAGGGCACGGACCTCTTCTCGGAACGAGAAGAGTTAAGAAACTAGAAAATATAGAATAACATAACGTAGTCAACCCATTACTGTCCCACTACTGGGTATGGCCCTCTTCTCAAAATGAGAAGAGTTAATGAACTAGATATTATTAGTATTCTAGAATAACATAACATTACCAGCCCATTACAGTCCCACTGCTGGACACGGGCCTCTTCTCAGAATAAGAAGAGATGTGGTTAGTGTTATAGAATAACATAATCAGCCCAATTACTTCCCACTGCTGGGCACGAGCGTCTTCTCAGAATGAGGGAGTTTAGGGCTAATTCCATGAAATTCCATCACCTTAGCCGGTTGGTTGTAAAAACAAAATATAGTATGGTCGGTAAATAGTGTAATCGTCTGTGTAGGCGCTTATATGTATATATTTGAAGATATTGTGTTCATAATTATGACACGATGTTATTTTCCGACATCCACGCGGACGGAGTCGCGGGCACAGCTAGTAGATAATAATACTAGTATATAAACGAAAGTCCGGCCCCAGACGCGTTCAAATCCACGATAATAGCCTACCGTCTAGCGTACCTTTAAAGGGAATGCACAGTCGGGGTCACAGATCACTATATAGTAGCTACGCTAGTCGGGGTTTGCGTCGCCTCACGCTTGCACGCGCGTGCCGTCAGTTGCGGTCATGGCGCCAAAATATTGCGATGTATTTGGGTGTAAAATTAACTCAAAAACCACGCCAGACCTTAGTTTCTTTAAAAAAACATAAAAACATAAACATAACATCACGCCTGTATTTCCCCGAAGGGGTAGGCAGAGGTGTATAGTACACCCACATTTCACCAGTTATGTTACAGTCCCATGTAATAGGGGGCGAGCCTATTGCCATTAACCGGGCACAAATCCATACTCCGGGCTGCTACTGAGAATTTCCTAATGGAAAAACCCAATAACACTTTGCCCGACCCGGGAATCGAACCCAGGACCCCACGCTCAGCAGTCGCGCTTGTGACCACTAGACCAACGGGGCAGTCAGTTAGTTTCTTTAGTTTGCCCAAAAATTAGGAAAAGTAAGTGATATTTTCAATTGTGATTTATTTTTTACATTCTCAAACATAAGTACCTATACAAATTGTGTAGTGTCACTCACTTGCCACCATAAAATATTAGTGTAGTAGTGTAATCGAAAACAGAAATTACCTAGCTCTCGGACTATACCGACATTCGATAAACATGAATGAGTATTATAAACGACGTCTATTGATTTATCTCTGTCATTGTCGGTCAATTATAGGTACTTAACTTGTTTCATTGAGTGCAGTGCAGGTCATCTCATGTAAACTAGATACATACCTACCTAAATATAAAAAACCGGCCAAGAGCATGTCGGGCCATGCTCAGTATTATAGGGTTCCTTAAGTAGGTGTTACAAACAAATCAAATCCAATATTAATCACGGCTATTTTAGTTTTTGCAATAGACGGCAGAATTGGCGACTCAGAGAGTGATGTCAGTAGCCGCTAGATGGCGCTATACAGTGCCAAATGTAATACACGGCACTTGACGGCAGCATTGGTGACCCAGAGAGTGTTGTACGACGCCGCTAGATGGCGCCAAA
The DNA here is from genome assembly GCA_949699075.1 of Asteroscopus sphinx. NCBI lineage: Eukaryota > Metazoa > Arthropoda > Insecta > Lepidoptera > Noctuidae > Asteroscopus > Asteroscopus sphinx. The sequence goes on from OX453007.1 coordinate 2,208,275, forward strand.
TTTAAGAAATGTGTCGTCAACATAACACAAAGTTACTTTTTGTGATTTTTTCAAATAGAATGTAGCTAAAGGAGCATTATTTGCTATAATCATTTTTCTCTAAGGGCAATGATCTTTGAACTAGGACGTTTTAAGTATTTTTCAATTTTCTGTCTATAACTCAAAAAATTATTATCACATTATACTCGAAATAATTTTAAAAGAGAGTTTTCACAAAGGTCTATCAATGTGGAAGATTATAAGTTTCTACGTTGCATAGTTTAGAAATGGCAGGGGGGGGGGGACATTGCAAGCCACTTTGGCGGGCTATATTTCGCAGATGGTACACCTGATAAAAAAGTGATGTATTAAACATTACCTTCATTTTAGTAGACCTATTCAATGATACCTCACACGAGGGGGTGCAACGAAAAAAATTTTTTTTTCCCCATTTCACATATATGGGCGCCACCCCTAAAGAACGTAAAAACTATTTTTTTTATCTTTTAAAATTGAGATCTATATGCAGACTATTTTTTGAAAAATTTCATTTACTTATGTTTATAACTGTAGAAGTTATTAAGCTGTAAAGGATTAGGACAGACGGACAGACGGACAGATGGACAGACGGACTGACATGACGAAACTATAAGGGTTCCTTGTAGGACTTCGGAACCCTAAAATGAATGAAATGTAAAAAATAATTTATATGTAAAACTAGGATAAAATAATGATAACATGGTAAAGAAAAGTCTAAAATATTGTTTCTAACTAAACCGACAGATAACGCTTTAAATATTTAGCAGCTAACAGCCCTAGCAGCACGCGCAGACGACACAGGAACGTTAGAAGCTGAAGGGGGAAGTAGGTATTTATAAGGCGGCATTTGGGGTCGGTATAAAAGAGATCTAGAAAGCTCTACAAAGGAAAAGGGTCACAGCAAGACTGCAAGAATTACCGTGGCATTAGCCTTTTAAGTGTTGTCGGCAAATTGTATGCAAAAGTATTGATTGAAAGAGTGATGAAAGTAACTGATGAAAAAATATGGGATGTGCAAGCGGGATTTAGAAAGGGCATGGGGTGTACGGATCAGGTCTTTTCCTTGCGATGCATAGCTGAAAAATGTTTGGCCAAAGGTCAAAAAGTCTATTGCGCTTTCGTGGATTTGGAAAAGGCCTACGACAGAGTGATGAGGAATGAACTATGGTCTGCTTTGTCTATCTATGGGGTGAATAGCAACCTGATTCAAGCGTTGAAATCTCTCTATGCGGATTCTAGCGCTTGTGTCAGGATTAACGGCGCCTACTCTGATTGGTTCAGCATCGATAAGGGTGTGAGACAGGGATGTGTAGCGTCGCCGTGGCTGTTCAATCTATTCATGGACAGTTGTTTGAAAGATTTGAAAGAGAGTGAAAATGGTTTAGAAATGAATGGGTTACTTGTCAAATGTCTCCTCTATGCCGATGATCAAGTTATCCTTGCATCGTCGGAGGGGGAGTTACAGAAGATGGTAACAATTATGGATGGTGCTTTGAAGAGTAAAGGAATGAAAGTTAATGTTAGTAAGACAAAAGTTTTGGTTTTTGAAAAGGAAGAAGTTATGACAGAGTGCAATATTTTGATAGGTGACGAAAAGGTGGAACAAGTGAAAGATTTTGTATACCTGGGTTCCATGTTTACGAGAGATGGCAAACATGTGAAGGACATTGAAAGGAGAGTGAGTGCTGGTAATCAGGTGAATGGGGCACTACACACCTTCATGAACAGCCGCAAAGTGTCGGAAAAGGCACGGCTGGCTGTTCATGGGGGAGTGTTAGTGCCTACACTTATGTATGGTAGTGAAAGTTGGGTATGGCAGAAGAAACATGAAAGCAGAATAAATGCAGTAGAAATGAGTGCTTTGAGGAGTATGTGTGGTGTAACTTTGAGAGATAAAGTAAGGAATAACATGATAAGGGAGCGTTGTGGAGTGAAAGAAGATGTAGTGACAAAGATTGAGAAAGGTATGTTAAGATGGTTTGGACATATAGAGAGGATGGACGAGAGGAGATTGACGAAACAAGTATACGATGCGAGTGTGGATGGAAGAGTTGGAAGGAGACGACCTTGGCGAACGTATCGCGATCAAATCGCGGATGTTCTCAAAAAATGCCAGGTTAAGAGTTCTCTAAACCGACGAGCATGCATGACGAGGTTAATGGACGTAGATGAAGCGAAAGAGGTGTGTCAGGATCGTAGCAGGTGGAAATCCATAGTCTCTGCCTACCCCAATGGGAAACAGGCGTGATAATATGTATGTATGTATGTATAAAAGAGATTCTCTTCTATACTAGTATTATTGTCTATTCTTATGCCTTTGCCCATAACAACTACAAAACCACCTAGGTTAATGTCTAAATGGTACCGCAAGTCAGTTCGCCGAACTGATACATGAAGATGAAAAGTCTAATGTGATTTTAACCTCTTTCAGATTCCATCCTCTCACCGTACTACAGCGAACAAGAAGGTCAATTCGGCTGGCCTTGGATAGCTCCTCACAAGGCCAGGAGTATGTCTTTACCTTCCAGAGGCAAGAGGCTTGTGGTCAGCGAATGCTGTGATAAAGCTTGCAGCGTCAATGAGTTACTGTCATACTGTTAAATAGTAACTTAAAAGCTGTGTTGCTGACTGACTATGGAGAAGTTCTACAAGATGACTTATGCAAAAAAATACTATATGACGAGATATGATAGACAGTAGCGTAAAGCTAGACTCTATGTTTAACTCAGTGCCAAGCTAAGCTTCACAGGACAGGACACAATATATCTTTTTTCTTGCCTGTTATGCACGAGCCTCGAAAATTTTTAATGTGGTAAACAATTTCAAGTCGAAAAATATTCTAGCTCTGAAAATCCAATTAGTCAATTGACACAAAAATACGTTAAAAATATACGTATTTGACATCCTGTTACAGTATTCAAGCTATATTTTACGCACTATAATTCCTACCCAACGAGGTTAGCAGTTATGTAACTGTTGGACACTACCACGAATTTATCAAATCTAGTCACTGTTAAAACAAACGCATTTTTTCACTATCTACACTAAAATACTTCACTTTCCCATATATTATTTTAGAATTATTAAGTCCATGTTCACAACAAAAACGTTGATGTTAACTTGTAATATTATTTCGAAACAATAAAACCTCTTTAATTTCGACGTTTTAATAATAAATGTCCTGCGCTGGCAACACAGCGAGAGCACTATTTTTCTATATTATTATTTCATCTCGATGGATGATCATAAATCATTATAAAACGGGTAATCCCCTGATACGATCGCTGCTCAGACAGTCGTTTATGTGGACTTTTTATAGTAGATAAAATAAATGTTATTTATGAATGAAAATATTTTATGTGGTAATAAATTTATTGTTGTTGCAATTCGGTTTTTTATTTTATCTAAACCTGAAAATTTTTTTTTTTTAGTCTAATCTTTTTTCCTATTGATATTATGAATAGGCGAATACATTACTCCTGCAAGATATTTTTTAAGAAGTGCGTATTATTTGCACAGTGGTGAATACCACACTATGAAAATTCATTAACAACAAAATATAAATTCGACTTTGTATTGGATACACAGATAATTTTGTATAGCACACGCATTACAAAGGCATTTTTTGTTGTTGTTAAAGTGAATTTTAATAATGTGGGTGTGATAAGGAGCAAGAACCACTATGCAAATTATCAGCACTCCTTAAAAATGTATCCTGTACATCACAGTATAAGACCTCTAGGAGTATTACCGATTCTTGAAAAACAGTCCAAAAATCTAAATCCAAGCGGCATTTATTCTGTGTACCTATTTAGGCTAAAGCCGTTTATCTATTAAACGTCGACAGTAAAGGCAGCCCCCAAAAACGGCTACCCTCTCTACTGCTTTCTAGGGTTGAAACCGAGAAGAAGAAACAGCAACAAGTTTGTTGGAGAGTTCCCCAGCAAAACATTTCTGTCTGTAGCATTCACAGAGAAAATAATCACTACGTTACAGTAGCATTATACATTCTGTCAAAACAGCATCGGGAATGGATGATTTTTTTATGGTTCCAAATTCAATATTATTTTTTTTTTTTGTTGTTAGATTGGCACAAGTGTTTTCTATTTTGGCGCGGAGTTTGAGTTGCATCTGTTATTTATATGAGTCTAAATATTTATAGGAAAAAAATGCTACATGTGAGCTAGCACCCACAATTTTAAATTTTGTTTAACCATTATAGGAAATCGAGGAAACAAAATACACATTTATACTGCATGCCTATACTGTAAGCAATTATCAAATTACAAAAAAAAAAGTCTAGCTGCGGGCAAGTAGGTAAATAAAAGGCTCACGAAAAATTATCGAATTTTTGAACAGAAAAAAATATAACATAAACATGTTATATTTTTTTACCGCAATCTTGAATTCTATAAGAAGCTGAGCCCTTACATTCCTTGCTCTAATTTCGCCTCTTCGTTTTTATAGCGGTATTTACTCATAAAACTTTTAATGCCCCCAGCTTCTTTCATTGTATCTTTTTGATGTTAATTGCATCTGCTCGTAATAATCTCTTTGTTTACGCCCATTACGGGCTAGGAATTCGAAATGGGATCCAATCCTTCACAACGAGGCTTTAGAGCGTGCATTCGTAGATGGCATCGATGTGTTTATAATCCATTGCTTGTTCTGTTCCGGCCCTACCAATGTTCAGCTAAAGAGACTCCGCAATGGATGTGCTAGTGTTTGGAGGTGTGAATATGGAATGCGTTTTTGCGGTCGCCTAGTGTTGCAGTATGGTAGTAGGTATTAGTGATGTGCCTGATCGTTTAAAATGTATATCCGCCGATACGGATAATTAGTGTCAAAATCCGTGGATACGGATACGGATATGGACCACAACTTTAGTAGTGATTCGTACTCTGTCGGCACCGGTGCGCGTGACCTTGGACCGACAGTTGACGCTTTGCGTTACTACTAATAGTAACGCGACGTGTTTTGACTTATACATACTGTGCGTGTTTTTGTTTATAATTAAGTGTGACACAAGATAGCATAGTTTACTGTTTGTTTTTGGAGACGTTATAAGTTTAATAAAAATAATAATATGTGATTTTAAGAAATAAAAAGTAATTTGATTTGAAGTTAGTAGTATTTCATTGCTAACTTTCTTTACAATTTCATATACGTAATAAAATTTATTAATGTAAAAAATCCGTTCAAGATCCGCCAAAAATACAAGATACGGGTACGGATACAGATCTTAATTTTATCTCGGATATCCGCGGATACGGATACGGATATCCGGAACATCACTGATAGGTATGCATTTGTTAGTGATTCAGTATTCCAGTCACGGCGTACTCTAGGCGTTTGCCGGCGACGGCGAGTGCATTCGGTTTAGCATAAAGTTTCTTCACTGTATCTGGTTTTTGTATGCGAGCGGTTGAACCGTTCTTGTTTGATGTCTAAAGCTGTCTGAGTTATGAGACTTATGAGTACAGTACTTTAGTACTTGGATAATGCATTTCCAGCTGTGAAAAAAAAATCCTCTGAAAGTCAGAACTGCTTGTGTGTGAGCAAAACTTCAGCTTTTTATGATAACGGAAACTGTTAATGGAATGATCAATGGATATTGACGGAAACTGACTGACTGACTGACGTATGAAATAACGAAGAAAAGCTTTTAATAAAAATAACCTTTTCGTACTACAAATAATAGCATTGTTATCAGTTTTACTATTGTTAATTTAATTGGCTTGCGTTTGACCGCCACCTCACCTAATGTTGAGCGATGGTGCGACGATCGTAACTCATCTTGAGTTATAAATTACTGAAGAAAGTTCTACTGGGTGTCAGGGAAACGTTTCCGAAACTGAAAGGCCTATTATACTACCTAAAGACAACCGAATACCAATAATCATTAGTCTTATACTCATTGTTTTAGTGATTTGGTATTTTGAAAACACGCAATGTAAAGCGTACAAAACTCGGGATCAATGCCGCGCGTAACTAATCTACCTACGTTCGCTACGACACGGACTGCGTATGCGAGTGGATGTCGTTCAACCATAGCGCCAGCTGATATTTTATTTGAACTACATTGCAAACTTTAAAAAATTAAGTAAATAAATGGAAACTCCATTTATTGATTTTTTTTTTGCAAATCAGTTTTATTTAATTGCCCAAATAAATAAATATTTTTGGGACATTTTTTACACAGCACCATCTAGTCCCAAACTAAGCAGAGCTTGTGCTATGGGTACTAGACAATGGATATATTTTTTTTTTTTGTAAATACATACTTATAATACATAAGAAACACCCAGACCAACACAAACACTTATGTTCATCACACAAATATTTGTGTCCTGTGGGAATCGAACCCACGACCTCGTGATCAGCAGTCCGACCCTCGAACCACTAGACCACAGACGTCGTCAAAGCTGGTTATGCAAAAAAGTATGAAAAAATATAAGTATTTACGTATCCAGTAATCACCAGCACTATCACCTATCTTCGTTTTCGGAAGCGTTTCCCTGACACCCTGTATAGTAGGTATATGTATCACGGAACATGGAATGTGTTCGTTGCGTTCCGTAAAATTCATTAAATGTGCAGCTCTCAGAATACAGAAACAAAAAATTATATGGTGCAGCTATACAAGGTATAATTGAAATAACTTTTTTTTTTTTTTACTTGTGGAAATCCTCATGGACGCACTCCGCCCGGGGAAGGCGGAGCCAGTGTCGGACTCTTACCGACTAAAACCACCACGGTGTTCCTCTTCCAACCATTGGCCGGGGGCGTGGGAAACTTATAGTCGTCCAACCATCCCCGGCAGGTCCCGGCTCGCTACCAGTAGGCGAGCCCCTTCTCCCCGTGCGGCATCATCGGCCGCACCCTTTTCTTGACTGGCGCGCGCGGAACACGACGCGCCACCATCACGGGCCTTGACTGATCGGGCGGCGGGCCACCCCGAGGCCGCCACCCGCAGGCCCACTCCTAGGGTGGCTGGAGGTCGGCGTACGCCCTCCTGCGATGCCCGGTCCATCTCCTGCGGGTGGGGAGGGAGGTCGTTGCCTCTCGAACCCTCTCCGCCGCCTCCTTAGCGAGCATCACCTCCTCGCAAAAGGAGACGACGCCCTCCCAAGCGTTCTCGCTCCCGACCATAATTGAAATAACTTGAATATCTCTTAGGGGGTCATTGTTATACTCATCAGTATGAACAAATTTTACTATTGGACAAACCCTGAAATCGTGGAAAAAAAATCAGCTGATCCCTACATTTTGTCGATTTACCTATGTGAAAACAAATGTAATGATGATTTCAGGTTTGGTCCCATAGTAAAAGTTGTTCATACTGATGAGTACAATGACGCACTAAGAGATTTTCAGTTATTTTAATAACGCGTTGTATATTACTTTGAGTAACATGAACACGGAAAAAATTACATTTAACAAATGAATACACTCTCAGATTACAGAACAAAAGAAATACAGTACACAGATTCTCTTTTACCGAGAATTTAAACAAAAGATAAAGCTATTCGGTCCTTAAAAAGAAACGGGACTAATGCAATTAAAATGTTAATCTGTCCGTCAAGCTGTTTGGTAGTTGTATTTTTTCCTTATGCAGTAAACGAAATTCCTCAACCGTGTATAGCTTGGCTGTTATTAGTTCCAATTCTTGCACTAGGGATTTAAAACCCAGCCAAGTGTGAGCCGGGCTCACGCAGTGAGGGTTCCGTACCACCCATTGACCTGATACCCCATAGAAACTAATTTAATTTACGAGAGTTCATCAAAAGACGTCAACGCACCCTGCGAAATATGAATTTTTGCATCTCTTTCTTACGCAGATACCACCACATATATCAATTTTACCCTATTTTTAGTATTTTTTGCTAAAATACATAGTATGCACTATAATCAGACCAAGTTTGCCGCTGATATGTATTACCGTTTTGAAGATAGAGTAGGAACAAAAACTATGAAAAAAATGCATGTTTTTCAAGGTTTCTTGTATGCCCCTTTGGTCTTAGACTTTTTTTATACAGGATTTTATTATATCCAAAAGATTTTAATTATAGAATTCTGATTTAGATAAATAGATAGAATATGCTTTATTGTATACCAAAACAACAGCAAAAACAGAAACAAATTATAAATTAGTATTTAGACTTTTCATTAGAGCCGCTGCAACGAAAAGTAACTGAACATGTGAGTATAATAATTTCTTAGGTTTTCGCTATCACTACACATTATAATAAAACAAGGTCTACCGTACAATATTATTAATTAAAATCGATACAGATATTTAACATTTTAGAAATATCTGTGAAGTCGCTTGTCATCTTAGTCTACCTGCGACCACGAAATGCTGCAAAGCTTTCGAAACGTCACGAAAACCAATTTAAATAATATACGCGATTTAATCCGGTTAAACTTTGTTTTATTATAATGTGAATATACACAAAAAAATCAACCCAAGCGCAAGCGTTTCTCCCACCGGTCTGCACCTCTTAACAATAACAAGACAACATTTCCTAGCTTCCTTTTTGAAAGAAAACTCTTCAAACTCAGGAAGTAGTACGGAGATGTTGCACTTAACATACAAATTAGACCAAGATGGCCAATATTTTGCAGTTCTACAATGGTTTTTAAGAAGGAAGTAGGTGATCATTTTTGTTCTGGCTAATTGAAGTGCCGTAAGATATAAGATAATTCTTCTTATATCTTGTCGACATGAGCTACATAATGATAATAGACCATGCCGTGGGAAAAAGATTAGCCAGTCAGCAGTTCGGTAGCGGGGCTGACTGCCCAGGGTGCGCCGGACGATCAATTAAATGTCATCACTCGTGGAGGCTCTTTTAATGCACCCCATGTATGTCATGCATGTATGTATGAGTTTTCTAAACCGACGAGCATGCATGACGAGGTTAATGGACGTAGATGAAGCGAAAGAGGTGTGTCAGGATCGTAGCAGGTGGAAATCCATAGTCTCTGCCTACCCCAATGGGAAACAGGCGTGATAGTATGTATGCATGTATGTAATTAAAGCTTGATTAATACACATACATAATTGCAGCCCATTACTTTCCCTCTGTTGGGCACGGGCCTCTTCTCAGAATGAGAAGCAGGTGACAAAAACGAATTTTCGATAAATGGTGTACTCAGCGATTAATTATTATTTTACTGATGGGGGCGCCACTTAGCTATTAGTCGCTTTCATCACAAGTTTTTCTTAGCTAAAAAGTAAAGCACGAATAAATCAAGTCATGGACTAACAAACTTAGCCTTTTGTGATGTTTTGTGAGATAAAACATTATCATCTAAAAGTTTTCCGTGTTGTCTGGTCTTCTTTACTTATTGTTATGAATACCTCATTACTAGCTACTAGTTCTTCATTCTCAGAAATTCGTACAAAAATGACAAAAGACCTCATCAAGAGTTTTTATTCAGTACCTATACTTGTTTGTTAAAATTATTATAACTAGCTTTTGCCCGCGATTCCGTCCGATCGTGTCCTCTTTATTTTGTATCCCGTGGCAATTTTGAAAATCTTCTGCCTTGTCTGCATTACAAAGGGCAACTCTGTGCAAAATTTCAGCTTTCTAGGTCCAAGGGTTTGGGCTGGGCGTTCATGAGTCATTAAGTGAGTGAGTCAGAACTTTATATATTTAACCGGTCAATCGTCCAATTAATTAACACAGTAATAACGAACGTCATTTTTTGACAGACGAAAGTTTATATTACAACATGTAATAAAAACCCAGTTGTTCCTGTGAGCTACCTTATCAGAATCGATATTCATACGTAAGGACACAACTCATTTGGAAAAACTGCAATAAAAATAATAAAATTTAATATTAAATCATTATTAATAACACTTTCAATTTACAATTAATAATGACTTAACATTAAATTAAATTATTTTTATTGATACAATCGCTGAGTGAGTGAGTTTTGAGTGATATAATCACTTTCGATTCACAATTAATAATGATTTAATATTAATTTTATTATTTTTACTAAATAGTTTTTTTTCCAAATGAGTCGTGTTCTTACGCATGAATATTGATTCCAATAACGTACCTCACAGGAACAACAGGGTTTTTGTTACATATTGTGTATGCTTATTAGTACATCTTAACAGTACATTACTGTCGAGGCCGGAAATGAAGCAATTGACGGCCGAGTAATATTGGAATTACTTCCCAAGTGATTTTAAAAAGATTTTCATCAGATTCATTTCATTTTTTTTGATTTTTTTTTTCTGATGTGATTTTTTTTTTTTTTTTTTTTTTAAGTGCTCATGATTGGGTTCTATGGGAAAGGAAGCGAGGCTGTTTACATCTCATTCCAAAGATTGCTATGCGCTTTCATACTTTCCATATCGACCATTGGAGTCTGATTTTCACAACTAATGAAAGAACCCGTATGATTTGTTCTTGCTGTTGTCCGAGCAACTGGAGTCGAGCAATCATGGGCTCCAGTGATTGGGTCAGTGTTGATGTAACCTTTGTAGTATTTTCTGTGATTGTAGAAATCCTTGATTTCCAATAGTTGTGAATTGAGTTTAAATTGTTATATATTAATGCCATGTGTTAAAGTGACTAACATGAAAAATACAGAGTTCTCTCGTGGTGGAAAGTGAATATGACTTATTTACCTTCGGTAAATGATAATATATAAATGATATGCAGACATTAGTTTATTGTAAAAAGTGTTGTCTAACACAAAAAAAAAGTAAAAAAAAAGTAAAAGTGTTGTGTTGTGTTGTGTGTTGTGTTGTTTTTTTTTCATTTTTTTCATCAGATTTTTTATTTTTTATTTTTTTATTTTTTTGTGATTTTTGTGATTAACTAAACGAGGACGTTAATTGCTATTTCGGCCGAGACTTGTATAGTACTTTTCTCTCATTTGCGAGGAAAAAATACACAAATTAATTCAACGGTATCTAATTTTCATTCGCTTTAATAGGACCGCGCGCGGTTCTTGTTCTATTTTCAAAGCTTTGAAAAAAAAAGTGCTTTCAGCCTTTATAATGATAAATATTTTGTACCTAAAAACACCTAATTTATGTAAGTGTGTGCTTAAAAACCTCGGTAGCTAATTTAAAAAATAAAAAGTGTCCAGCAATTTCTATTATTGTCGTGTTGCATATTACCGGCCTGTTATTTCGGTGCGTACGGAAAAGAGCCGATTGTTGTATTCTTTTTTTTTAATAATGAACCAATTTCCGAGCAAGTGGGAGAAAAATACATTACATTGAATTGCATGCATTTCAACTATTGTACAAATAGCGGCCTTATCGCGATCAGTGATTTCTTCTAGGTAACCTTAGGATGGACAAGAATGAAAATGGGGTTTAGGCTTTTCTTTTTATATGTATTCAATATAATAACATAACATAACATAACATAATCAGCCTATTACTGTCCCACTGCTGGACACGGGCCTCTTCTCAATACGAGAAGGCTAAGGCCTTAGTCCACCACGCTGGCCTAGTGCGGGTTGGTGGACTACACACACCATCGAGAACTGTATGGAGCACTCTCTGGTGTGCAGGTTTCCTCACGATGTTTTCCTTCACCGTTAAAGCAAGTGATAATCGAATATAAATCCGCACATGAATTCGAAAAGTCAGAGGTGCGGGCCGGGATCGAACTCACACCTTACTGAATGGAAGGCAAGCGTTCAACCACTAGGCTATCACTGCTACTATCAAATATAATAAAGATGTTTTCATCCCCCCATCTCGGAAAGAGTATTTTTGCTTTTCGATATCTGAGTGCAAAAGCCGTTTTTATCCCCTAGAGGATAAAGTAAATTGAATTTAGAACATCGTGTGCACTACGTTTGTGAATTCAAAACATCATTAAACCTATTTACATTACAGTACCTAACAAAAATATTACTCTCAACTTAAGTAACTGTAGCAACGTTACTTTAAATTTTTCTTAAGGCTAGGCTCCCAAAATGAGGTGACTTTTTGAAAACATATGCTGAGTCGAACACATGCTTGATGAATGTCAAATTTAGATATATGTTTTTTTGAACCTTTGTCCATCGTTTGACTAGATAGTTACATAATTGGTTGATTTTTGTTCGATGCTTTTATTTTTTCAAAATCATGCGTTTTTAGAGATTATTCGAATATTTCTCCTTCATAATTTAAGTGAAGTATGTACAATTTAAGCAGATAGGAAGGTAATAAAGTTCATTAAATACTGGTTTGAGGAAATTTGTATAGATTGTTTAGTATCCTTGTAATAAAACGAAAACTGTTTTGGACTTACGTCATTTACTTTCGTGGTAAAAAGCGCGCGAATGATTTTCACGAAAATGAATTCTATTGCAACTCGCATAAAATTGACGAGAGCGGCTCGCAGTTGCGGGGTGTAAGGGGAGTGCGAGGGTGGGAATTACGTTTTGGGAGCGTCCTCTTAATTAGGTATACCTAAGTATTATTTGTTATAGTTTAAAGATTATTCTGTAATACTTACCTATCATAATGTAGTAGTTAATACCTAAAGTGAAATAAAAGTATCTTGTGATTGTAAACGTTTTTTTTGCATTTAGTCATTTCCTCGCTGAGGTGGGATGAAAAGTTACGTGTTGCACTCGAGTGCAAAGATTTTTCACCTTGTGCTCTATTGATTCCCTCGCTAACGCTCAGGATTCTAACTGTTGAATCACTCGCTGCGCTCGTGATTCAATTTTAGAATCCTTCGCTTGCTCGGGCATCAAAATTGAGCACGCGGTAAAAAAGCAACTTTGCACTCTTGTATTATTATTATTTATTATTTTCACTATGAAATATTCACGTACAACATACAATAGTTTATACAGGAGAGGCTTATAGATAAATTACATAAGTTATTGATAACATAGTAGTTTTATATAATATAGTAAAGAAACCTATCAAAATGTGTATTCGCAGAATTAACTGATATATTTTGTGAGGCACACATGTCTAACATGTGTTTCATCATTACCCTCATACGAATTTCTATTTATGATTAAAATGGCTTCTGAAAGTAATTTATAGTAATTTGATCTTCATTAGGATGCGAGAGATATCTTACAAATTTTATTTCTGCGTAATTTTCCTCCTGCTTATCTTATCTTATTTTTAATGGATGGTGCGGTCGACGATGGTTCACGCTTGCCCAGCATAAACCTATTCACTCGAGCCTTGAAGACCACCAGATTATACTTAAAATAGTCTGGTAGTAGTTACAGCCAAAACCAGGACAGGGATCTGGCAGACAAATCGAACTACATGCTCTTGTGACCTCTGTGGTCTACTGGTTCGAGTGTCGGACTGCTGATCACGAGGTTCGATTCCCACAGGACATAAATATTTGTGTGATGAACATGAGTATTTGTGTTGGTCTGGGTGTTTGTTGTTTATTATAAGTATGTATTTACAACAAAAAAAGTATCTAAGTAGTATCCATCGTCTAGTACCCATAGTAAAAGCTCTGCTTAGTTTGGGACTAGATGGGGATGTGTAAAATGTCCCAAAAATATTAATTTATTTCCTTCTTTAGCGACTATCATAGCTAAAGTACTTGATAGTATACTTAACTCTTAAAAGTAAACGAATAACGAGGTTCAGTTTCGGTTCCGCCCTGGCTTGTCAATAGAAGCAGCCATCCTTACTTAGAAGCATACTTTCAAGTACTATACGGGTAGAAAAACACCATTCTATGCCTGTTTTCTGGACCAATCAAAGGCCTTCAACCTTGTCTCTTATGACATTCTTTGCCAAATACGAGAACCTGCCCGAAATAGAAAACTCATCCTAACATTCAATACTAATTTTCAAACTAACACGTTCATTGCCAAGATCAACAGATATCTACGTAGGAAGTATAAGCACGCCTTTGAAACCCCGGCATGGAACAGTGATCGATATCTGGTTCCCAATAAGGTAAAGTTGGTCGCTATAGGGACTCTGGGTGGACGCATAAAGTGCTTCCACGATGCATCGTCAGGGCTTGAACCTGTATCTGATGTCTGCGATCACTTCGGCATTGAAGGACAACAGAGTATGAAGGTTTGGAGGACGCAAGTTATTGGCAGCGTTCCTGTTCAGTTTAACGTCATATTTTTTATTTTTGCACGCAAATGTTACGGTACGCGTAATATAACTGTGCCGCTGTAAAGTGAGAAACAGGTGGCTGCGCAAGTGCGCAGTAGACAATTTTGCAACCAAATCACTAGCGCACATGCGCGGCAATGGCGGCAAGACTCTGATAGGTTGTTTATCTGAATGGCAAGTTGGCAGAGGACCGCATGTTCTCGCTGTCTCTGCCGTTCGTTAATGTTCGATGCATGCTTATGTCTTTATGCTCACACTTATTACGTGTCTGTACCTGCGCGGCCCTTCGCAAAGCCTGGTTTCAGAGCGGCACAAATGTACCGAACGGACAGACCAGACTGAAAGCGTGCTAATACAAAAACGTGGTAAAATAAAATAATAAAATAATAATAAAATAAATAATATAACATGAAAGAACTCGACGCGTGGCGGGTTGGTTAAGCTACGAAAGCGTAGCTGGCGTAACCGTGATGCCGTGATATCATCGGGTCGTCTACGTCGTAGCAATAGTGCAATCCAACACACGTGGTTTCCCAAGATATACAATCAAAATTAATATACTATCTACGATTTGCCCTACTACAGATAGAAATAAGACATTAGCTTCAAACAACTAATGTCAAATTTATTAATTTTGACCGACAGGATACTTTGTGATAATTTTCTATGGTGCAAATGACTGGAAAACCGCTCACTATGGAGGAAACGAGATAGAAATTAGACATAAACTCCATAAAACTATTGCTGTACTTATTTATTTGGCCACTGACCTCTATTACACTATTATAGTACGCTAGACAGGTTATGTCATTCAAAATTATAGAAGTTCATTGAGCCCAATCAAAGCGCCCCCAACGTCGATCCCTGGAACTAAAATTGCAAATGGCCGTCGTATTGATTTGGGTAAAGTGTCATTGTTTTATCTCTAACATTAGTTCCGTGGACCAACACCACTGCAGCCCAGGTGGTAGAAGTCAAATCTGTGCTGCAGCCACTGCTAACAGCGCCAAAATGGCGGAAATCAAATGTCTTCATTATAACGTTGTCAATGGGGCCAGTCCAGCAGAGGTTAGTGGACCAATAGGGTACTTTGGGATCATTTTGTACACAGACAGTAAAAATTTTGACGAAGTGCTGCAAACAATCATAGTGAATCCAAAAAAACCGTGCTCATCCATATAAAAACCAGCGCTCACGCACACACCATGCACCTGAAGGTTATTTGTTTTCACGATGCTTACTGGACGGTGCCGCTACATGTGTACTGAGAGCGGTGAGCACGGTTTGAGGTGCGTGTGTGTGCGTGAGCGCTGGTTTATACACGGAGGAGCACGATTTTCTTGGTTTCATTGTTTTTTTTTGACTTTTCGCAGCACTTCGTCTGTATTTTTTACTGTATGTCAGTCTGGAAAACCGCTCACTATAGTATGAAGTGAGATAGTCCATACAATACAACTCATCATCCTCCGAGCCTTTTCCCAATTATATTGGGGTCGGCTTCCAGTCTAGCCAGATGCGGCTGAACATCAGTATTTTACACGGAGCGACTGCCATCAGACCCCCGCTACCCAGTTACTGGGTAATACTGACATTCGGAGGTTAGACCAGTTGTCAGACTTTCAGGCTTCTGACTACCCGTAACGACTGCCATAGATATTCGTATGACAACCGGGACCGACAGCTTAACGTGCTCTCTGAGGCACGGAGGGGTCTCGATGTGTAACGATACGGTCACCCATCCACAGACTGACCGCGGCAAGTGCAGCTTAACCTTGCAGATTGTAAAATACAACTACTTGTAAAAAAAACCTATACATACTTATACCACCTCCACAAGTTCGCACCGCTAGTTAACCTCGGCTAGGTAAATCCTGAACGTCTACAGACTGAAGTGTTGTCACTGGCCGCCGGGCCACTTAGGGCCGTGCCTTATCTGTAGATTTACAGAGCCTCTCAGATACAACCACAGGTATAGATAGGAGAGCCTTAGATATTGGAGATTGAAGTGCCAATATTGGAGCCAATAACATTAACATTGGCGTGGATTTGTAAAGAATTGTGTTGGCCCCAATGTTAATAAGTCAACAATTTTTTTTCTAACTGCTGGTCACATTAGTGGATTGTAAAAGTATTAAAAATAACATAAATGTTTAAAGCACGTATGATTACATTTCGTAGATCGATGTAAGTCAACTAAGCAAAATTAAATACTATTCTTTTTATTAAATTTTGTTATGTCTTTTAATATGTATGCTGTTGGTATAACAATAAATAAATAAATAGGAAATGACTGACTGCCTCGTTGGTCTAGTGGTAGCAAGCGCGACTGCGGAGCGTGGGGTCCTGGGTTCGATTCCCGGGTCGGGCAAATATAATATCGGGTTTTTTCATTAGGAAATTCTCAGTAGCAGCCTGGAGTCTGGATTTGTGCCCGGTCAGTGGCAATAGGCTCGCCCCCTATTACATGGGACTATAACATAACTGGCGAAATGTGGGTGTACTATTACACCTCTGCCTACCCCTTCGGGGAAATACAGGCGTGATTTTATGTTATGTGTTAGGAAATGAAGTTACTTGTATACTATTCATAGAAATAAAAATATAGTAGCTAAAAAAAAAGTATGTACTAGTATAGTATTATATTATCTGTGGTATGGTATTCTAATTGTTCAACTCTTTTAACGATGCTACGACGGTATAAAAAATCCCACATACTATATGCAGATACGCGTGAAAAGCATAACCCTGTTTTTGCTGACCCGCAGTCGGGTAAAAACGCAATAAATAAAACAAGGTATACAAATCGTTTCAGACATACAGTTAGCATGTAACTAAATTGTATAAAACAAGGTATACAAATCGTTTCAGACATACAGTTAGCATGTAACTAAATTGTATAAAACAAGGTATACAAATCGTTTCAGACATACAGTTAGCATGTAACTAAATTGTATAAAACAAGGTGTACAAATCGTTTCAGACATACAGTTAGCATGTAACTAAATTGTATAAAACAAGGTATACAAATCGTTTCAGACATACAGTTAGCATGTAACTAAATTGTATAAATTCATATGAGAGCGCGCTACGCCTCGCTTCAATCTTGATACATTGAATATACTCAGCGAATGCTTCATCGGACACAGTAATCTTGATACACAAGTCTGTATTCAATTCAATCGAATAATGTATTGATATTATTGTAAATGTTTTATTTGTGGATATAATAAGATTTTTTCTGTCTCGTCTGAAGAAACATGATATAAAATAGGTATTATAACTAAACATATGTTTAATTTTATACATCTGGGTTTGATTTTCATTAAATTATATTATTTTAAGTGTTATTTTTAACCGACTTGAAAAAAAGGAGGAGGTTATGTATTCCGCGGGTTTTTTTTTTTTTTTTTTTTTTTTTTTTTTTTTTTCATGTATGTACACCGATTACTCCGAGATTTGTGGGCCGATTTACGTGGTTGTTTTTTTATTTGGTAGAGAAAGTCCGCGCGGTGGTCCCATATAAATTTTATTGACTTAGGTTAAGTAGTTTTTTAACCAGCTTCAATAAATCAGTTTATACTAGCTTTACGTATCTAGATGATCTGCTCATTGGTTCCTCATTCTGAGAATTCTTGGCCGATATGCGTGTTTTTTTTTCACGATAGTGATTGGACGTTTGGAAAAACATGAGCGAGACCTTTGCCCAGCAGTGGGATAGCAAAGGTTAATAAAAATATATTCTCAAATTGGTTATATAAACATTTATGAATTCTACTAAAAAGTATTCCTCAACTAAAAAGTATGAAATAAAAACTTTTTAACAAAAAATAAAACCGACTTCAAAAACCTTAACTAAAAAGTAAAAAATAATCATTGTATGTATTTTAAAATCTTAACTTAAACAACATTTTGAAGGCGGCGCGTGATTTTCATGTACGTTCACATAAACTGTTTTTACTATAGATATTGCGCTGGACTGTAAATTACATGACGCAAAGGGTCAACCACGCGCCGCCTTAAAAATGTTGTTTAAGTTAAGATTTTAAAATACATACAATGATTATTTTTTACTTTTTAGTTAAGGTTTTTGAAGTCGGTTTTATTTTTTGTTAAAAAGTTTTTTATTATATTAAATTCAGTGTGGTGCCGGACGTAAAGAATTGCACCACCCTATATCTTCTCATGGGTGTCGTAAAATGCGACTAAGGGATTCAGCAAAGGATGGGCAGCAGCGTTCTCTGAGTATTTAACCAACCAACTGCGATCGTCAACCCGCCTGCCAAGCGTGGCGATTATGGCATATCCCCCCAACTGATGCTTGGGGGAGGCCTATGTCCAGCAGTGGACGTCTTTCGGCTGAAATGATGATGATGATGATGATATTATTTTAAGATTGCCGTTCGGATGTCATTCTTCGCAAGCCTTGGAGAAATCAGTGGATCTACTCGCGTATCATGAATGACAAACGACGTACGAACTTTCGTTCCGATAGATACTTACACAATAAAGATGGCGCATAAAAAGGTACAATAGAGATAGACTACTGTTTATAGTCGTACGAAATTGACAGGAGATCAGAGAAACACATGTCAAAACACGATCATCGCGTGGACCGATGGTTGACCGGAGTAAGTTATATCACTTGCAATTTGTATTCGTATACTTACTTAATAAGTACTATTGTGTGTTCTGTGACTAAAGTTTTAAGTCATCATTATCATCATTTCAGCCGGAATACGTCCACTGTTGGATATAGATCTCCCCCAAGCATCGCCTCAACGACCGGTCCTGCGCCATCTCCATCCAGCGGATTTCCGCGACTTTCACCAGGTCGTCGGTCTACCTTGTGGGAGGCCTACCTACGCTGCGCTTTCCAGCAATGTGCCCCGCCCACTACCACTTATGTTTGGCAATTCTTCGGGCTATGTCGGTTACTTTCGTTCTCCTTCGAATCTCCTCATGTCTGATTCGATCACGCAGGGACACTCCAAGCATAGCCCTGTCTATTGCTCCTTGAGTGACTTTGAGCCTTCTTATCAGGCCCATTGTGAGCGACCATGTTTCTGTGCGGTAAGTAATTACTGGCAACACACAACGGTTACGTGATTAATAAAATGTTTTATCTACTTTAGCAAACACGTTTGAAATCCAATTTTCATAACAAAAGGAGTATGATTGCGAGGTATCTCCTCACAAACCAGATGCATCGGATACAATCGGATATCATTTCAAGGCAATCTTTCCTATTGTGCCGTATCAAACGTTCTGTATTGGAATATCAAATGAAGATTGCAAGACAAGACATACGAACTCTGCTTTAGAACAATAATTCTATTTGATATAATTATGTATTTGGGTCACAGATAATATAATACTGCTTTTGTCCAGCGATATGAGAACATTTTGCAGGACAAGTACGTTTGTGCCTCTCAGTAATAATAATCGTTAATTATGTAATAAAATATGCTATATATTAATAACAAAACTAATATTCTATGAAATAGAATAAGTTATATACTTAACTTACTTATTTTTATTAGTGTATAAGCTTTTTGTTTGTAAAAAAGGTAGAGGGACAGCACCGATTTGAAAAAAATTGAGGTTTATGTATTTTTTTCTACCTTTGTAATAGTCCTAGGCAAATTATATTTTTGCCACAACCCAATAACTACCTATTGAATAAAAAAAAAAAACAGAACAATATTCCTTTTTTCAAATACTAATTTCACCGAAGACAAAAAAATAAGTCATTTGGGAAATTCAGCCATTTCTTTGATTGATTCGTGATTGATATCTCAAGTGTGGTTATGGACTGTATTTTGGCCCTGATTTCAATTTCTAGGTCATGTAGTTTTTTAATTTTTTTTTCTTTGTTTTTTTCTGTGTGCAAAAATCATATCAACATGACATAATATAACCAGCCCATTACTGTTCCGTTCCACTGCTGGGCACGGGCCTCTTCTCAGTACGAGAAGGCTAAGACCTTAGTCCACCACGCTGGCCTAGTGCGGGTTGGCGGACTACACACACCATTGAGAACTGTATGGAGAACTCTCTGGTGTGTAAAATCACATCACATCTCATCTCACTAATATTATAAAGCAAAATTTTGTGAGTTTTGTTCGTTACTTTTTCACGCTGTAACGGATTTGGATGAAATTTGGCACACAGATACAAGACTGCCTGGTTGGTCTAGTGGTTGCAAGCGCGACTGCTGAGCGTGGGGTCTTGGGTTCGATTCCCGGGTCGGGCAAACTGTTATTGGGTTTTTTCATTAGAAAATTCTCAGTAGCAGCCCGGAGTCTAGATTTGTGCCCGGTCAATGGCAATAGGCTCGCCCCCTATTACATGGGACTATAACATAACTGGCGAAATGTGGGTGTACTATTACACCTTCTCCTACCTCTTCGGGAAATACAGGCGTGATGTTGTGTTATGTTATACCCTTCCGTTATGGATCCCATTATTAGAACTGGATTTTGATAAAAATGAGACCATGGAAGTTTAACTTTTCAAACAAAAAATATATTTTCCAAATCGGTTTATAAATGACGAAGTTCTGAGGTATAACAAACATAAAAAATAAATAACAAGAACAAATACAATCGAATTGAGAACCTCCTCCTTTTTTTGAAGTCGGTTAAAAAAAAAAAACATAACGAACTACCTACGTATATGTTTAAAGTGAATACTTGAGTGCAAATTAGTAACCCACTCCTGACTTTCTTTTTTCCTCCAGATAATAGAGTTTCAAAACGGACCGTTGGAGTTTTCCGGGGTGGAAAGTACGTAACCTTTCTGCTAATATCGGATGAGTTACTTATATCTTGGCATCAGACATACGTAGACATACCGTGATTAACTGACCACTCTCAAAAAACATTTAAAGCTTCACTTTCTAACTACAGTAATATGTGCGCATTTTTCGCAGTCATATTTGCCCACATGACATTGAAAGCGTGAAAGAAATCACTTAGAACTATTAAGATAAGCAAGAAACAGATGATTGATCGTAGCAGCTGGCACTTAAGATCCTGGGGAGACATTAATCAAAACTTCTTAAGCGCTATTAAAATAACAACCCTTTTCCCTGATGGTTACCGGTCACCCAAAGCGTTACTCTTTGGAAAGAAGTCACAAGGTTTTCGCTTTAAGAGGCTGACAACACCTAAAAAATCAGACCTCTGCGGTCACTGTCGTTTCGTACAGAACTGAAAGAGAGGCAACGAGCCGAGGGACGTCGGATACGCCGCTCAACTAGAATGAAAATTAACAATTTTTTTTTTTAATAAAAAACTGAAAGCTTATTTGAAAAACAGAAACAACAAATGTTTAGATTATTGTCTTTCTTAAATGTTTTCTTAATTTTATTTGTAATATTTAGTGAATAACAGAGATTGTTTGCTTTAAAGCATGTTTTAAGAGGTTAGTTTACAATTCTTTTCTATTGAGAAAACTTCAAGAAAACGTGTTTTGGGCACAATACAGTTTCAGAAAATACGATCAAGATTAACATATATTTTTTTCACTGCCACAAACTGAATAGATACAGCTAAAAATGTTTTTAAAAGAAGCCTATTTGGGGTATTTGGCTGTTGTCAGCGTCTTAAGGTTTAAAATTAGTGATAAAAGAGACTCAGTCTTGTAACGAGGTTAAACTCATTAAGTATGATTTTCTTTTAATTGAATTTAATTTTGTACGACTTGTTTTTTTATGATATGGGTTAAACCCGAAATAAATGAATTTTAATTAATTTAATTTAATTATGCTGCTCACCCTATTTGATTTTCCTGACCACTTTATTACATTTAAATCAATCCAAATTCAAAATTATTTTCAAAACCGGCCAAGAGCATGTCGGACCATGCTCAGTATTATAGAGTTCCTTAAGTAGTTAATTATTGCTATTTTAGTTTTTGCAAACAGAGCCACCTAGCGCTAAATTTAAGAAGCTAAATTGAAGAAGTGTGTCATATCAATGTAACACAAAGTTTCTTTCTGTGATTTTTTTATATAGAAAGTAACTAAAGTAGCATTATTTGCTAAGATCATTTTTCTTTAAGGTCAATGACCTATGAAATAGGACGTCTTAAGTATTTTTCAGTTTTCTCACTATAACTCGAAAAATTGTAATCACATTATACTCAAAATAATTTTAAAAGGGATTTTTTATAAAGGTCTATCAATGTGGAAGACTATAAGTTTCTACGTTGCATAGTTTATGTATGAAACATTACCTTCATTTTAGTAGACCTATTCAATGATAACCCACACAAGGGGGTGCTGCGAAAAAAAAAAATTCATCTCCATTTCACATGTATGGGCGCCACCCTTAAAATACGTTATCAAGATTTTTTTATTCTTTTAAAATTGAGATCTATATTTAAATCATTTTTGAACATAATTTCATTTACTTATGTATATTTGTATTTATAACTGTAGAAGTTATTATGCTGTAAAGGATTAGGACAGATGGACAGACGGACGGACATGACGTAACTATAAGGGTTCCTTGTAGGATTAAGGAACCCTAAAAATTGCTAATCTTCTACTTTTTTAGCCGAGATCTATATTGTACGCTGAAGGACACTCATGTGTCTGAGACTGTGTCTTGTAATCATTATATTATTTTATTAACAAACAGTCAATGTATCAATTTATCAGTTGCGTGAGATACAGTATTCAAAAAA
The DNA here is from genome assembly GCA_949699075.1 of Asteroscopus sphinx. NCBI lineage: Eukaryota > Metazoa > Arthropoda > Insecta > Lepidoptera > Noctuidae > Asteroscopus > Asteroscopus sphinx. The sequence continues at coordinate 2,231,082 of OX453007.1, forward strand.
GTTCCTGCTTGTGTTTTATTGTTTGTGCCGACCCGAACCTTCGACCCTCCGAGCCTCCTGTCTGTGTGCCTCCGCTGACTCCGGGCTACTACATCTCCTACTCCTGCCTGAGCTACCCTCACTGAAGACCACGACGCGGCAGTCTTTTAAGGTCTATTAAAAAGACTCGACTCTATTCTACGGGACTCAACTCTAAAATTAATACTGAAAGTTCGAGTTTTTATTAATAAGACTCGGTCGTTATAAGACTAAACAACTCCAGTCCTTTCTATATAAAACTTTTTAACAAAAAATTGAACCGACGAAAATAGAAACGGAAAAACGAAAAATAAAATTAAGCTTTTTAGTCTTAATTACTGTTCTCCTAACTAAAATAATGTAAATAACTAATGTTGAGTCGGCGCCAAACAAACAAAGTGCGAGTTGCAAGTGGTCGAGCGAAGAACGTATTTTTGGAATTTTATTGTTTATCGTTGAAAATTTCACGTGTTTTTATTATTTCTTAAAGTAATTTAATGATATTCGTTGATTGTTTGTTTGGCGCCGACTCAAAATTAGTTTTTTACATTAGTTTAGTTAGGAGAATAGTAATTAAGACTAAAAATCCTAATTTTATTTTTCGTTTTTCAGTTTCTGTTTTCGTCGGTTCAATTATTTGTTAAAAGTTTTATTTTTATTTTTTTTGTGGCTAAACTCTAACTTCAGGTTACGTAGTAACTAATAGGTAATCTGTGCTCCAGGTCTCCATTATGTTGTAGTGTCTAGAACTACATTTGTGTGTGCCAAGTTTCAACAGAATCGGTTAACAGGTAAGAATTCAGTGGGTGAACAAGCACTCTTCCCCCGTTTTCCTACCCTTAGGCACAGATAATATAATACTCCTTAGGGGTGGATTTTGATTTTTAAATTTAAATAGGACCAATTTCGAGATATTACCCTAACCATTAAAAAAAGAATAATCAAAATCGGGCTAGTTTGTAAACAGCAGTTATGCGTGGTTGGCCTTTAAATAAAAATATATATAAGCGTCAAATTAATAACCTCCTCCTTTTTTTCGTCGATTAAAAAGGACTCGCACCTGAGTGCTGCATGGTATTTGACTCGAGAAAGTTGTAATATAATAATTTAATAAGTCTATTTTCTAAAAGTATAATTCTCAGCAGTTGTGAAAACAAGATCTTCGATGATCTTCTTAAGTCATTATAAATTGGCAATGTCCATTAGTTGAAACATTTAAAGTATCGTACCGTAACGTAGTAGTAGATGATACTTCTGCATTTTTTTTTGTTACGCCATCGAGTTGCATCAACGTTAGTGGTTATTCCGCCATTTTTCTTGTGGCACACAACACATAATAAATCATTGTCAGCCGGGGCTCAGTTGCAGGAGTTCTGTCCATCTCCTTAATGCCAACCCCTTTTTTCCCAACCAAACTACCTAAGTTAATTAATTTCCCAGAAACGAAGGTATTATTTACCCTTCGTAGCTGTTTAAATGTCGACTCTACTGCTTTTTATATAATTTTCTATTGTGAAATAACCTTTTTTAGTGTCAGCTTTATTGCATTCGTGTTTTGTTTGATGTAGGTTTTGTTAATTTTTCTGTTGTTTCATCGGTGTTTTTCCTTTTGTATTTAGTGGTGAAATATGGTGATCGGCAAAGTTTTATAGGTTTTTAAGTTCTTTTAAGTCTGGGTTTTTTAAATGAAATTTTATCGATTTGTTGGAAGTAAACATGTCAAATCATCTCATGGGTCTTCTCATGGGTGTCGTAAAAGGAGACAGTGTTCTCTGAGTATTTATTCAACCAACTGCGATCGCCAACTCGCCTGCCAAGCGAGGCGATTATGGCAAATACCCAACTTTTGGGGGAGGCCTATGTCCATCAGTGAACGTTTTTCGGCTGAAATGATGATAATGAAACATGTCAAAATGGCTAGTCTGTGTCATTTCATAAACTGTTTATTCCGTACAAGAAATCTCATTAAGCAAATTAAGCTAAAGTTTGCGATGGATGATTGGAACGATGGATTCTTCTTTTTCTTCTTCGTGTCGACATCAGCTACATAATAATAATAGCTCATGTCGTGATTAGCCAGAAAAGATTAGCCAGTCAGCAGGTTGATAGCGGGGCTAACTGCCCAGAGTGCGCCGGACGATCAATTAAATATCGTCACTCGTGGAGGCTCTTTTAATGCACCCCATGCAACGATGCATTGAAAGACGATCTTCTTCTGGAGATTCGGGCCAGCGATTGGCGCGATTCTGCCAAAGATTGGGGCAAGTGGTGTTCTTTCGTTTTGGAGGTTGAGACACACTTTGGGTCGCTGAGCCAGTGGATTAAGTAAGTCAAAAGTAATGTTGAAGAAATGGGATGTAGCCGTCAAAAGTTGTGGTGCAATTTAAGGCGATTTAAGAGACGTTCAAGCGTGGCGTTGAATCCTTAGGTCCTATTATAGTCCGCGCCCCCTGCTCTGTCGATTTGACAGGTGTGCGGGGGTGGCCTTTGAGGTCACGGGCGTCCAGAATGTGGACTTTAGGTGTCCACTGGGTAATCTCAGGGATGACGGTGGCACGCCGTGGTCCCGTGTCGTCCTATGATTTCGCATCGAGGTGTTCAGGGAGACAAAAGTCTCCCCTGGGACATGAGCACATGGGGGCGCACCAGTAGCATACCCATTCCCGGAATCCCCCCACTATTGTGCTGAATATGGTCACCGGGGAGGTTTTAGTGCGGTAAAAATCCCACACACCCCAGCCTCTACCCCAAGAGGCCGGTAGCATTTTGAAGGTTTCCTCCTCGGAAACAAAAAAAGGTTCTAAGTCTATGGGTTCTATTATATTACCATTAGGTACGGTCGACCGCACGTAAGTGGTATCACTTTGGCATTGACAGCATCTTTATTTCGTAAGCAGTAAGGGCGATTTTCGAATTGAAGTGTTACCGCTGTCATGCAGTCGACTCGATCAAATGATTTCGATCATATTTAGATAATGCGAACATGAAAAATATAGTATTATAAGAAGTTTTAAGCTTTCCATCTTCATGTCTCAGTTTGGCGAACCGACTTGCGGTAACATTTAGGCAACAGCCTAGGTGGTATTGTAGTTGTTATGGGCAAAGGTAACCGCTTAACATCAGGTGGGCCTTTAGCTTGTTTCGCCATCCTATACTATAAAAAAAGCAATGGTCATCTCCGATATACAGGAGCCAAGAAATAAATAAATATTAAGAAATACTTGCTCTACCTTCTCAAAAACAAGGCAGCGTAAAAAACTAACGCAGCCTCACTGCGAATAGCTTCCTATTACATTATTCAGATATTATACATTCGGCAACAGTAACAGGGTGCCCATCCAATTCTAGATGTAAAGTAACTTTCAGAATTCAATATTCCCGAAACAATATAGCAACACCTGTGCTATATTTCCATTTGGGCCGGGGCCCGTATAAATATTCAATTTAGATACTTCACCATACACTGCTGTATATATATTGATGGGATATTTAAACCACTGATGTTGATACAGTTTGAGATCATGAGGGTTACAATTTTTGTAGTATATTTGTGGTTGGGTCAATGTTCATACAAATTATCCTACTAATATTATAAATGCGACAATATGAGTGTTTGTTTATCAATCAATCAGTCAATCACGCTGAAACAGCTGAACAAATTTAATTTGGACGATGTTTGGCACAAATATACCATGTCCTGGATTAAAACATATGATACTTTTTGCGTGGGGTCCTGGGTTCGATTCCCGGGTCGGGAAAAGTGTTATTGGGTTTTTTCATTAGGAAATTCTCAGTAGCAGCCCGGAGCTGGAATCTGGATCTGTGCCCGGTCAGTGGCAATAAGCTCGACCCCTATTACATGGGACTATAACATAACTGGCGAAATGTGGGTGTACTACACCTCTGCCTACCCCTTCGGGGAAATATAGGTGTGATGTTATGTTGTTATGTGTTATACGTTTTGTCGACATATCACGGGAGCGGAGCCGTGGGTGTCAGCTAGTTTTCAATATTTTTTTATTGAAGGTGGAGTACCGTAACATGTAACTGAATAAACAAAAGTCCTGAAGGTAGTTTGTTTAGAATCACTAGGAGAATCGATTGATATGGTTTTTATACCATGTTACATTTTACCCTTTAAAAAAAACATTTTGGTTACTAAGGATAAATAAGGGCTCCACTTTACTAAACAATTCGTTTTGGGGCTTCAAACTTTTTGTGCAAAAGCGCAAAGCGTGAAAACGCATAGTTTTTGAGTTTTTTTTTCTTAAAGCAATAATAATTTCCTGACAAAACTTGTAAGTTTTTTATGTTTAGTTTTATTATGGCTTGAGATTAAAAAGTAGGCTGTTAATAGGTGATATATCTATGGCTGTGAAAGTAGGTAATCTGTGCCAAAGAGTGTAGTGAATAATCTCTGGTACAACCACTACGTTTTTCATTTGGTATAAAAGAGTACATAAAATCGGAGCGCTACTAGACATACATTGAAAAAATTGAACTTTTAGGTTTATCCTAACTCCTGCTGGGTAATTGTTTAAATTGCGACTCCTGGCTCAGTACGCCAGTGCCTTAGCCACTAAGCTACAGTGAACACTGCTTGTGGTATCGAATTTAACCTCCACTTGGTAATATCTTTTGGTTGTCCTACCAAGTAGCTCAAGAAATTCAAAATTTCTTGCGTATTTTTCAAATTGCAGTTCTGGAGCAAGCAAGGCCCAAGAGTAAAGCCTTCGCAAGGTTGGCCAGGTAAAGGAGGCCCGGGGTCGGAGGCCTGGGGGCGGAGGCCCGGGGGCGGAGGCCCGGGGACGGAGCCCCCATACGGAGTTCCCACAGTACGAAATAAAACTGATGATAGCAGATGCTCTGCTAGTTAGGTTAGGTTATATTAGAACTAGGGTTGCCAACTGTCTTTCGGAAAAACATAGTATTTTTCAGATCAAGACTTGAAAAATATAGTATACGTGGGACACTCAGAAAGTTTTGCGAAACTAAAAAAAAATGTTCTATACGTACATATATTTTTATCAAATCTTTTCAAAGTACTTTCCACCAGCCTCTATACAAAGATTCATGCGCCTAAACCAGTTTTCAAAACACTTTTTCCAGTCCGCCGCAGACACCTCGTTTACAGCCTGCTCGAACGCAGCCAGCGCATCTTCCGGCGACGAAAATTGTATCCCTTTGAGCTGATTTTTTTATTTTTGGGAATAAAAAGAAGTCACACGGTGCTAGATCAGGGCTGTAAGGAGGGTGACCCAGGAGTTTGACTGGCGTGCTGTCCAGGAAGTCCCTCGTTTTGAGTGCGGTGTGCGCAGGTGCATTGTCGTGGTGGAGCAGTAGCCCGCGGAGCCCTGTGTTTGGTCGCTTGTTGCTTATAACAGAGAAAACTTCTGGCAAACATTTGGTAGTATACCATTCGGCATTAATGCTTCTTTGATCCCGTAAGGGAATTGATACCAAGTGGCCAGTCAAATTAAAAAAGCTAGCGATCAAAATCTTACCCCCGCTTCTAGATCGCTTCACTTTGGTAGGCGTTGGCTCATTTTGAAACACCCAAACAGTCGACTGGCGCTTGGTTTCTGGGTCGTATTGATAAATCCAGGACTCATCACCTGTTACGATGTCGTAAACACGCCGAGACGAGCCTGCTTCAAATTTGTTAAGCATATCACGGCACCATTCCACCCGGGCCTGCTTCTGAGCATCGGTGAGGTTGTGCGGCACCCAGCGTGATACTATCCTCCTCACGCGAAGATGGCTGTGTAGAATCTCGTGAACGCTTCCCGATCCAATCTTCAATATGTGTTGAATCTCCTGATATGTAATTCGCCTATTGCCTTGGATTAAATTTTTCACTGCTAGCACGTTTTCGTCGGTAACAGCCGTCAAAGGGCGACCGCTTCTTTCGTCATCCCCCAAAGTTGGTCGACCGCGCTTGAATTCGTTATACCAACGATACACGGTTGCCTTGGAAGGGCCTTCATCCATGAATGCCATTTGAAGTCTATCGTACGATTCATCCGGTTTCAGGCGACACTTGAAATCGTATAAAATCATAGCTCTAAAATGTTCCCGGCGCAGATCCATATTTCAGTGAGACACAATACTTTGAATTAACTCGCAAAAAATGTGGAGGGAAATTTTGAAATTGGAACTTACTTATTTTTACTTATAAATAATCATATTTTCGAAAAACATTATAACTGGCCAGTCTCCCATATATAAAAACTTTTTTTCGCAATACTTTCTGAGGGGCCTGGTACCTATTGAAAGATAATATAGTATTTTTATGAAAACGACCAAGAAGATACCTTGAAAGCGTGAGCGCAGAGAGCGCATTTATTTCAGGTTTTTTGCGAAAACGTGAATATCAATTTTTGGAGCCTTTTAGGTTTATTAAATTTTATTCACTTTACGTATTAAAACTGTGGTATTAGTATGGGTGTTTTTCTATATGTAAGTCAAGAATAGAATAGAATAGAATATTCTTTATTGTACACCATTAACATTATTAAACTATGGACTAACACGTAAAATAAGGGTACATTGGCGGTCTTATCGCTAATAGCGATATCTTCCAGACAACCTTTGAATGGACAAAACAAAAGGAAAGGAAGGATGGTGCTTAGAAACATAAAAACTATCTACCTGCTGGAAAATTTGAAAGAAATTGTACCTTCGACCAAAATATAGTATTTTCTGCGTACTATATATTTCTTTAACAGTATACAGGGTATCATTTGCTATCTTCAATATTTAAAGCACTTTTCCTCCATACCCCGTTCGTTTTTTCCACCCTGAATAGAACGCCCGGTCCGAAATTTTGTGGTTGGCTATACCAGTATACCTGTGACATCTCAAGATGCGAAAAATAATGAGTAAACGATCAATAGTTAATAACAATAAAATATACTATGGAAAACTATATAAATGATAACAAAAAATATTGGACTACAGGAATACCCTCTTTGGCAGACTGAATAGAAAGCCCTCTCAACACTAACTGTACAGGTGACAATGACGTAACTCAAACTCAAAGTGTTCCCATTCGTTCATTTGTTTCATTCAGTTGTGGTCGTCCATAATTCCAATACAACTCCATTCTAGACCATTTTAACTTTTGCGGCTTTTTGTATAACTCTAAATAATGTTTACCTGAGCCCAGTTATTATATTGTACTGGGCCATCAAAAACGTTTTGATGTGAATTTTCGTTAACAAAACATTATTCGAAAGTTTTAATAATGTTTAGTGTGGTTTGCTTTTGTATTTATAGTTTAAAATGGCTATTATTTGCTAAGCAACGTTTTATTCTTATTGTTAAATCGTTTTTGTGGTCTAGAGTTTTGTTGAGGTTGGCAGAAATGTAGTAGACAGCTCTAGAATTGAGTTGGTGTAAAGGTGCTTACAGATTTAATTTTTTTTTGATTGACAGCAGTCTCTGGCAGCCTGTCTCTATGGTATTTGATGATTACAGCGGTTCCACCATAGAAATAGCATTCAAGAATTTCATTGCATGAAATGGGGTGCATTCAAAGAGCCTCCACGAGTGACGATATTTAATTGATCTTCCGGCGCACCCTGGGCAGTCAGCCCCGCTACCAACCTGCTGACTGGGTAATCTTTTCCCCACGGCATGAGCTGTTATCATTATGAAGCTCATGTCGACACGATAGAAGAAAAAAACCACAGAAATATGAAAATCCAATATCTTTGGGCTGGACAGTTTAACAGTCAGTATCCACGCTGGTGATCTGAAAGTATTTAAAAAGTACATTTTAGAATTGCCAAACTTAAGTGGCAGTGGGCGGGGCACATTGCTCGCAGAACGGATGGCCGATGGGGCAGTAAAGTTCTGGAGTGGCAACCACGTACTGGAAGGCGCAGCGTGGGTAGGCTCCCCACAAGGTGTACCAACGACCTGGTGAAGGTCGCGTGAATCCGCTGGATTCGGAAAGCGCAGGACCGGTCGTTGTCGCGATGCTTGGGGAGGCCTATGTCCAGCAGTAGACGTACTCTTTCGGCTGAAATGATGATGATGTCCTTAAGATAATTACGCTTAGAACCGCGGTAGTCGCACGTGGAGTGAATCAGATTCAAGTTGGCCTTACAAGGCTACGTTCAGTACAGGTTACGTGCGCCTATGAGTGTGTCGGCGAACAATTTTCATAATGAGATCGGATATTACTTTTGTCAATCTACTTTAACTTAATCTGTGTAGGTGTCCATTAGTGTCTAAGTGTCCATGTAGGTATATGAAATACTCGTCAATGTAAATAGCTACAAGTTTAATTTTAGTCTTTTTTTTCGTTAGTAAGTAGTAGTTTAGTTTTAGTAGTAGTAGAGCTCCTTTGTGAAAGAGCTCGTCCGGGGAAGTACTACCACCATACCTACTTCTCCGCCAAACAGTGATGCTTGCATTGCTGTGTTTCAGTCTGAAGGGTACGGGTGCCTGTGAAATTACAATCACATGGGACTTTCCATCTCCATGTCTCAGTTTGGCGAACCGATTTGCGGTACCATTTAGGCTACAGCCTAGGTGGTGTTGCTGTTGTTATGGGCAAAGGTAACCGCTTAACATCAGGTGGGCCTTTAGCTCGCTTCATCATCCGATAATATATATAAAAAAACTTTAAAGTGATTTTTTTTTTTTTTTATTATCTTTATTATTTAAGGGACTTTTATTCTACAACAAGAACATGCCAGTCCCATTGTTCCTTTCATATTACTTATCCTTAACAAATTGATACAAAACTAATACCAATGTAAGATCTAACAATGCACAAACATCTTGTATAAACATATTGCAGCACTTGATGAGGGATTTGCCAAAATAGATAGGAAAGTTCCAACATCCAACAGATTCAATTTATGAACACGCACTAATATTTCCCTTTGTCTTTTATATTTGACACAATCCGTTATTAAATGTTGGACGTCATCAAGTACTCCACACATGTCACAGTTTGGTGAATCTACTTTTTTCATCAAATAGCCAAACTTCCTAGAAGGATAATGTCCAGAACGCAATCTATGAGCAACGACTAAATGAATCCTACTTATTTTACTATTCATAAACCAAGGAATTCGACAAGGCTGACATTGTATTGTTTTAAACCAAATTCCTTTATCTTTACTTCTTTCATCAAAGTATTCTTTGAACCTATCAAAACACAACAACAACAACTTTAAAGTGATATTATCTTCTTTACATTATTCGTAATATTATGAAAGAAAAACCACATAATCTCTTATTCACCGAATTGCGACTCACAAACTAATCTTACAACACCGCGATACCGAAATGAAAATGATCGCATTTGTAACACAAAGTGATGCGGTAACCGACTTGTTAATTTCTCAGACATGATTAATGCCTAAAGAGCAAGTTAATAAATGAATAGCAACGGATCAAATGTCCACGGCGGCTAGGCGGCTTGCTAACGACTTCAAAATGATAAATCAACTTAAGGAAAACAATAAGATAGACTTAGTTTGGGGTAAGGAATGTTTTGTAGATAGAGATGGGAGACAGATAGTCGTGGTTGTATCTTATATATTTTTCTGGGAAGACATGTTTTATTTCTAAAGTAACTCATCATCCTCCTCGCCTTTCCCCAACTATGTCGGGGTCTACTTCCAGTCTGAACAGATGCGGCTGAACATCAGTATTTTACACGGAGCGACTGCCATCAGACCCCCGCAACCCAATTACTGGGTAATACCGACGTTCGGAGGTTAGACCAGTAGTCAGACTTTCGGGCTTCTGACTACCCGTAACGACTGCCATAGATATTCGTATGACAACCGGGCCCGACAGCTTAACGTGCTCTCCGAGGCACGGAGGGGTCTCGATGTGCATCAAAATGGTCCCCATCCACAAACTGACCGCGGCAAGTGTAGCATAACTTTGCAGATAATTCAATCCACGTGGTTGCTACTTAGCCACGAGCCCATTTCTAAAGTAACTACTTAAATAATATTTACAAACTTACGTAATATAACTTATGAATAAAATAACTTAAAATAAAACTAATAGTTTAAACTAATTACTACAAGAGAGCATCAAAATAACTTAAAATAAAACTAATAGTTTAAACTAATTACTACAAGAGAGCATCAAAATATTCTTCCGTAACTTATATATATCCATATATATCGTAAGACATCAATGTACCTACCATATACTGAGAAATAAAATTATTCTATTCTATTCTATATAAATTTCTATTGCAATTAGAATTTTAATTATTGCTTTTTAGGGTTCCGTACCCGAAGGGTGCCAAACGGGACCCTATTACTCTCGCTACGCCGTCCGTCTGTCTGTCACAGGGCTGTATCTTTTGAACGGTAATAGGTAACCGGTTGAAATTTTCTCAGAATATGTGTTGCTATTATTATTTATTTGATTCAAGTAACCAAGACTCATAGGGTTAGTAACATTATTTACTTAAAAACTATGTTAATAATAACAAAATTATGAGCTATGAGGTGTATCACGACAAATACTAAAAACAAAAAAAAGTTTAAAACCAAAGGGGTGTCCCCCTTTGGTTTAAAACTTTTTTTTGTTTACCATACAAGAAACGTCAAAAAACATGCATTTTTTTCAACGTTTTTGTTCCTGCTCTATCTTCAAACGGTAATATATATCAGCGTCAAACTTGGTCAGATTATAGTGCATATTATGTAGTTTAGCAACAAATACTAAAAATACCGGTACCTGCGTAAGAAAGACATGCAAAATTTCATATTTCGCGCACTGTTTGTTGATGTCTTTTGATAAACTCTTGTAAATTATATCAGTTTTTATGGGGTATCAGGTCGTTGAGAGGTACGGAACCTTTACTGTGCGAGTCCGACTCACACTTGGCCGGTATTTTTTCATTTGTCCGTCTCTAAATTAATTTTGAAGTTTAGACAAAATAATTTTATTCTAACTTATCTGTATATTGAAGAACAGGACTTTGCACTGAAATAAAAAACAAGCAACTTTTATTTATTTTTTTATTGTACATTGTTCCTGTACTCATTCTAGCTCTAAGAAAGGTTTAAAAATGTCAGTGTATTAATAAGAAAATTCAATTTTCCGGTGTGTGAATTGAATTAAATTGGTCAATTTATTTTTCGTTTGCTTAAAACAGCAATTGTACCGATGTCTTCTTCCTGAAATGATTCTGGAGTAACATTTCGCGTTGTATTCGACCAATAGTGATGAAGTAGTGTCATTATTATCATCATCATCATTTCAGCCGAAAGACGTCCACTGTTGGACATAGACCTTCCCCAAGTATCGCCACAACGACCGGTCCTGCGCTTCCCGCATCCAGCGGATTCCTGCGACCTTCACCAGGTATTTGGTCCACTTTGTGGGGGACCTACTCACACTGCGCCTTCCAGTACGCGGTCGCCATTCCAGAACTTTTGGGCCCATCGGCCATCCGTTCTGCGAGCAATGTGCCCAAAGTTTGGCAATTCTTAGGGCTATGTATGAAATACTGTAACAGTAGATTATTCGCTTTAACAGCTCAGGATTGCACGTAAATTTTTCATGTTACTTACAAAAGAAATTGGCGCAGGGTTGTTAGCCTATCGGTTTTATACCAAACGCATTTCGGCATATATGCATTGAAATTACACAATTTAATTCCCATTCCCACCCCGAGCCCATTTCATCATCGGCAACCAGACGCACGGCAATGCGCTACCTAATATATTCACACATTCCACCCATACGCATGAATCGTTTTGCTAATAGCTTCATTATGCGTATCGCTAAAGAGTGGAATTACCTGTCTGTGTTTCCGATAAGTATAATCTGTAGGTCTTCAAGGCTCGAAAGGATAGGTTTTTGCTTGGCAAGAGTGTACTATCACTTAACATCTAGTACTTAACATCAGGTGAGGTGGTGGTCAAACGCAAGCCAATTAAGAATAACAAAAATATATACATAACTATTGCCCGCGTCGAAATCATATTGTAAAGGTATACCTAAGTATGGGGCGATAATAATCATCCAACAAAAATATCCCATAGCACCCACTACACAACAAGCCCAAACCAGCTGGGTGTTTGAAATTAATCAAATACTCTGTAGTTATGACGGCGCGGACATTCCTCAGTAGATTGATGGCCTCCAGGGAATAGTTGGTATCAGTTCGGACCCCGGCTGAAGCATTGTGCCTTGTTCCAATGTTAATTGATTCACTGTGGACTTTGTATTGGACATTGTTTCAGAGAAGGCTTGTAACTGATGATTAGCTGGAAAAGGGTGCAAGGAAACGTAGGCTTGAAGATTTCCTTACAATAGTAATAATTAAATGGCAATGTTCGCCGATGATCATTGATGATATCAATCTATTGTAACCCAGCGGCTTAGGCTAGGCTTTAGCAGTAAATAGCTATAAGATTCATTTTAATTAATAGAAACAAGCGCGGAACTAAATTGGTTTGTCTTAGCTAGTTCCTTATCTGAAGTGGCAGTGGGCTGGCCATGTCTGTCGAAGGACCGATAGCCGTTGGAGCAGACAAGTCCTTGATTAGAGACCGTGAATCGGCAAACGCAGCGTAGACCGCCCCTCAGCCTGGTGGACTGACGACCTGGTGAAAATAGCAGGGGGGACTGGATGCGGAAGGCTGAGGACTGAATGTCGTGGCGTAACCTGGTAGAGGAGTATATCCAGCAGTGGACTGTGATAGGCTGAGTTGATATCTATCAACAGAAGCCATAAAATAGAGGATGGTAATTCTTCGCAGTTGTGTAAGTTCGATTCCCGGCTCAGGCAAGAGGTATTTCAATAATCTGTGAATTCAGAATATCTTATTTTGGAAATGAAAGTGAAGTCTCCTTTAAGTATAATTTTAAATTCTAATATTACAATTAGGTACTATTCCTCCACAAATCATAGCGATGGGACCTGTAGAGTCCTTTTAAAATAGTTTCACACATTATAAATTCATAGCCACTAAGATTTTATAACTACTAAAACCAAATCCTTCACACACAGAATAGCGAAATCATCAAAAACACAGCTTAAACTCCTAAGAAGCTTCTTGCATGTAGGAGACGTTCAACGTTGCACATTTGGCCATGTCTGAACTAGTAATAGGGCCCTAAAGTAGGGGCTACACGGTTCTACATCACCTCAAGACACGCCCCTTCGCTGTTCGGCCCTATTCAAGCTTATATGCTACAAGAATGACGTTCCATTACATGCAGGTATCATCGAGGGTTTGGTATGTATGTCGAGTAGTTGTGGTAAAAAATAACTCAAACTAAAGTTTTTATTAAACCATTTAAACCATTTATTTTGCCACACATAAATAACATATACATATTACATGAAAAGGTAACAGGACAAATTACAGAGAACACAACATGTATACAACATAATATGTGTAGCAAGGGATCCAGCTCAGTATTTGCTGTGCATGTAGTTATGCAGAGCACTGATTTTCAGCTGGTCCCTCCCATATGTATATATTAAAAGTGAAATTTACGCGCACAAGAAAAAAATACTAAATGAAAGAAGACATCTGACATCAAATACCTAATCAAAAGATTGGAATTTTACTTCTTCGAATTTTAATTTAACCAAATTATGTTGACGTCTGTGGTCTAGTGGTTCGAGGGTCGGACTGCTGATCACGAGGTCGTGGATTCGATTCCCACAGGACACAAATATTTGTGTGATGAACATAAGTGTTTGTGTTGGTCTGGGTGTTTCTTATGTATTATATGTATGTATTTACAAAAAAAAAAAAAGTAAATAAGTATTATATCCATTGTCTAGTACACATAGCACAAGCTTTGCTTAGTTTGGGACTAGATGGTGCTGTGTAAAAATGTCCCAAAAGTATTTATTTATGTGTATTTTACAACATCGTATATTAGTATTTATAGACTAATAAGACACAATAATTATGTATTTATTGCATTCATGTGTACATAGGTGTTACATTTATAAGTCTTGTAGGTACTTATATGGTTTCAACAGGAAACCCGGTAAGGGCACAGTAACATACTAATAATAGATGCCATAACAATCACAATATGTTGAATGTTAATAATAGTTATAAATAACAATAGTTTTGCGTCGTTGATGACCACTAGGGTCGCAAGCGCGACTGCTGATCGTGGGGTCCTGGGTTCGAGTCCCGGGTCGGGCAAAGTGTTATTGTGTTTTTTCTTTAGGAAATTCTCAGTAGCAGCCCGGAGTCTGGATTTGTGCCCGGTTAGTGGCAATAGGCTCGCCCCCTATTACATGGGACTATAACATAACTGGCGAAATGTGGGTGCACTATACACCTCTGACTATCCCTTCGGGGAAATACAGGCGTGATGTGATGTTATGTTATGTTATGTTGTGTTATGTTAGTAATAGTTTACTTATCTCATAACAAGTAATATTTCAATTATATTGGATTGCAAATTAATTATTCAAATTAATGTAGAAGTATATTAGAGGCATTCCAGGAACAGCAACTACTTGAATAGCACCCGAGCGAATCGCACCTGAGTGAATCCCACCTGACGTATTCCACGAACAGCTACCTACTTTCATTATTTTTATTGACAATTTATTAAATAAAATAAATATGAATAGATATGAAATTGTAAAATGTAATTGAGTACAATTTAAATTTGATTTGCAATAATTAATTTACATAATTAATCAAAACCTAATGATTTCGTAAATAAATTAAATTTGTATGGAAATATTAGTGATAAAAGCTTGTTACTATTACCGAATAAGGAGCAACAAGAGCTTGAGCTTGAGCTTTTGGTGAGCTAGTCCATCCTAAGTTTGTCTGGAAGAAATCGCCTTGAGCGATAAGACCGCCCATTGTACTTACATAATCTATGTGTAAATTACTGTCTTTGTTATCGTTTGGGGAACAATGGTGTTTGGTGTGGTTTTTTTTTTTTGTTTACAATGGCAGCGAGTAGCCTGCACATCTGAAAGCATACCAGACAATCTTCAAGTAAAGTGCGTCTCCTCTCGTTAAGCTTGCGTAAGGTGAATGCTACAGGGTAGCCCACGAATTTCAATTTTTTTGGGGTTTTTTGCGAATTGTAGCTTTATTTCGAGTTGTATATCGGTCAAAATATGATTTGCGGAAATAATAACAAAATATCCACTGAATAATACTCACAAAAAATATTAACCTAGCTCTATTAGCTGTACTAGCTCGATAATATTAATTTACGATCAAATTATCGATTTTCGAGCTTGTAGAGCTTATAGAGCTAGGTTAATATTTTTTATGAGTATTATTCCTTAGATATATTGTTATTATTTCCGCCAATCATATTTTGACCGATATACAACTCGATATAAAGCTACAATTTGTAAAAAACGCCAAAATATTTGAATTTCGCGGGCTACCCTGTAGCATTCACCTTAAAAGGTTACAGGAGTAAAATATTCTTACGACTCATCCTACTCGTCCTACCTACTAATATTGAAAATACGAAATTATGGACGTTTGTTTGTCAGTTCTTCAATCATGCTGAAACGGCACAAAGGATTTAGATGAAACTTTGCACAGAGATAGACCATCGGATCAACATATAGGCTATTATTTTTAGAGATGCGTAAGATCGATGCGTAGCGATAACGTCTTTCTTTAATATACCGAATTATAAGCTGACAAAGTCGCGGACAGAAGTTATAGGATAACATAGATAACATTCGCATTACATAGAACAATCCGACACCCTCCGCTCTGTAACGCATCGCTTCGCGCCGTATCGTATCGTAAACGCGAGCGGCCACGCATCCATCAGGGCAGCCAATGTACCGTGGTTGACTGATACCTCCATTCCATACACAAATTGTCTCCTCTATCATACGGAGTGGAGTCGCAGCACTAAGTGTAACTATTCGTCAAGTATCGCGGAATGTTAAGTCAGCCTTTTTTCGTTGTAAATCGTCGTTTATAGTGAATTTGTAAGGATAGAAGACATTTGTTGTGTAATGCCATCGATATACATGTATGTACTTTGCTGTTTATTTCAACATTGCATGTTACTACAGTTTGTTTTGGTTATTGTTCGTGATTAAACGACTTTTTCGCGGAAAGATGATAGATATTCCTTATTCGAAAATCTATTAAAACAGCTGTTATACGCAGAAGAAGATTTTAGCATCAAATCTGATCTGTATGCGAGAAAACATGGTCCAGAGTAGTTGTACTTTTTGTAGCAATGGTTGTGCATTTTGTACTATATCTATATGCACTATTTGTTGTATTTAAGTAAGGGGGCGGTCAAACGCAACCTCGTTAGCACAGAAATAGAGTAGAATGGTTGTAATCACAATTTTACTTGCGATTCATACGTAGCAACTTTCAAACAAACTACGCCTTACATATTGACGTCATTAATTAAAAAAAAATTAATTAACAAAAACAAAAAACCCGACTGCGTGTAAAAATAACAGAAAAGATATAAACAAGACTTATCAACACGCAGTCGGAGGCTACGTATGTTTTTGGTCATGAATTACATAATAGTTCATAGGTAGCCTCCGCCTGCGTGTTGATAAGTCTTGTTTATATCTTTTCTGTTATTTTTACACGCAGTCGGGTTTTTTGTTTTTGTTAATTAATTTTTTTATTTTAATTTTTTTAGTTTTGTCATGTTTTATTTATCATACTATTAATGTTTTTTTTTTAAAGTCAAATTCATTTTTAACGTTGAATAGTTTGTTGTTTCTTAGCATTTTCATTCCAAATTACATTTAAACATATAAGTTGTATATATTTTTGTAAAGCATTTATAAAACCCTTTATTTTGATACCCCACTCGATAGTTTTTGACGGAAAAAAAATTTTTTTGAAAAGGTAATATGGCGCCAAAAAGCGGCCATTTTAATTTTTTAAATTATGATGTACCCAGTGTCACTTTCAGAATTAAGACGAATCTAACGACACCTCTCAATCTCAAATCCATCAAGCCGTTTAGGCCACAGAGCGTGCCAAAGAAATATACATACATACATACATACATACATACATACACTCGAAAAACATAACCCTCCTTCTGGCGCAGTCGGGTAAAAATAACTTTAATCAAATGTACTTGACGACGTCTGTGGTCTGTGCTGGCCTGTGGTACTTTACAGCTTTTATTTCTGCAGTTAGAAACAGCACAATAAGGCATTTTTGCGGGTTTTATAACAGTATTTACCGAAACGAGTCATAATGCATACTGAGAAAGGCTTTGAAATGCCCTGCACTATGGCGCACAGTGTTGGCACGCGCGCCCTGCCCACATTTCCATTCTTTTCTGTGCTCGTTAGGTATAAAATAACTCGGATACGAATCGGAAATACGTTTGTTTCAATGATTTAAAATTACGACGTTAATGTACTCGTATGCATATTTCTATATGCTGCGGTCTTTACAAGAGCCAAAATCAGTGACACTATAAAGTCCATCCTTAAAACGGGACCGCATCCTGTATATTCTGTAAACACTAATCCTTTAAACCTGGAACACCATGTTAAACTTAGTGTCCGCGAAAACAAAGCAGGTCTGTACCTACTTTCGTCGGAACAGCATTTAGCGAACTAAAACCGAATAACGCTAAAAGCTGTTTTAGCGAAGTCGTTGTCCGGACGTAGTAAGTAATTCATAGTAATTCATAGTAAACGAGTTAGGCGCACCAGGAACTTGCTCGAGCTCCACTAAAAACTATCGTTCAGTTGCACTGTTAGGTTAAACTGCCGTTAACTGAAGTGACGTTAATCTTCTTCTTATCAGTATAGCGATTCAGAACCACACGATATCTCAGTTGTCGGTCGATACCGATTGATATCGTACGATAAATAAAATTTTCAATTCAGAATAACCGTATCCCAGATCAATTTGACGAACTGGATACCGAATCGAAGATGACGTCATACCGTACGATTTCCCTCAACATTACACGACATGTAACGCTATCAACGCTATTCACAACGCTGCTATCGAAGGAGAATTACCGAACGTCCGATTATTTTCCCCGACAACTTAACGGGAGCTACTGGGCACCCGATAAATTTTATTTTTGTTAGTTTGAGCCGTAAAATTAATATAAGACATAAAAAACAAAAACAATGCAGTGTAATTGTTGAGAAAAGACGCTGAAGACTCCGAGAAGAACTCAACTCACCCAGACACGCAGTTGCATTTTGCGCTCATTGCGAGATGCATTTTCATGCACAGCCGGATAATTTACTGAATATTAAGGGTTACTGCATGACCTCACACTGGCCCTATTATCCTAGTAGAAGAAACAAAGAAGAAATCAAGGGAGACGGATAAGCTTTCATAAAATCTTGGACCTAGTGTAAAAAGATGAGGTGGTGTTGTGTAACTTGTGTATTACTGGCATTGACCTGTACCAATGATTACTGGCAAACATATCAAACTATCACTGAAAATTCTACGGATTTTGGCAATCTGAGAGCAGACTCTAAGCTCTTAATATTTAAAAGTGAGGTTAGGTACCTATGTAACAACATATCTAAGAACATAATATTATTTAGCAGTTGATTTGTGAAGTGCAATTGATATATTTATATGTACACTCTATTTTTCTCTCTTGTCTTGTTTAGTAAACAATCTTGGCATGTCTTTTTAATGCAATTCGTCAATAATTATTATTATAAGAATTAGGTTAACAATTTTACACAGTAAGTACCTACCTAACATTTTTTAACCTTATTACATGTGCAGAACTAATAAGTAATTATATATTATCAGTAGTTATTTGAGTAAAGAGACATGCCAAGATTGTTTACTAAATAAGACAAGAGCAAAAAAAAAATGTGTATAGTAGCTACCTTAATTATTATATTTTGTAGAGTGGAGTGTTGAGAAACTCACAAATCATACATATAAAAAACACAGGTAAAAGAGATATTTAAAAATAAAAACACATTTTATATTTTATTTTTATTTCTTTTCAATAATTATAATGTCTTACTATTGTCTTGGTACCTAGCCCAATTAAGATACCATATTATAGATATTATATGGGTGCAGCAGCCTACAGTTTGTCTGCCTATGATGCAGTAACAATGTTTTAAAGTGCATGGCAGTGTGGTTACCAACTGTAGGCAACCCCGGAGGAAGCTACAATATCTCTGCAAGAAGTGTTGACTATAAATCTTGATTGAATGCAACCTCTAAGAAACCATAAAGCATATTCTTTCTATAATCTGGCTTTCTGTACTATAGTCTAATAATACAATTGTAGGTATGGGCTGGTTCATCCTCACTTCTTCATTTAGATGCTCAGGGGGAAGAACTGTGTGCCTGTATTATCATTGAAGTATACACTGAGCTGGAAACCATATGAAAAGCAGCTCGGTCTGCAAGCACACAACAAGTATGGCATATTATGCAACTTACTGCTTCTACCTGCAACAAACATACATAGTATAATATAACGGGCTGTTTCCGCAACTCCACGTCTGAGCGTGTATTTTGTATACATAATACAAACATACATAATCATTAAAGTAATTAAAAATCAATTTGACTAGCAGTAAAGTTGTGAAAAATATTTCATAAACTGATTCAACTTACAGTTTAAGGCATAATCCACTCTTGTATAATATTACAAATTGTTATTTCACGAGTTGAGCCAGTGTCAAGTAGGTGACTGACACTTGATGCAAGAGAACATCCACAGCAGAGACAAACTGTCTTTGTTCATCAACAGATAGTCTTTGAAACAAGTCCTAGTAAGCTTGGTCATGGTCATGCTGTTTACCTGAAAGATAGAAAATGTATTTAATGTTAACAAATCATGATTACAGTATTGTGTCATTTTTCTCTCTCGACACATGAATACTTATGCTGTCGGTTTGGTCAGTGTGGCCTTAGGAGTTTAGGTACTTATTTATTTAAATGTACCTATAAAAAATCCATGTGCCTTGTAAACGTTTGTATACCCACGGTGAAGTAAAACATTGTGTGGCCTGCTACACTGCTGCTAGTGTGGTGTGTGTGTGTTGTGCTATAGGCCAGCGTTGTAGACGCTGATGAGCTAATAAATAAGAGGTGAGTAGGTACTTACAAGTTTTGGTGAACGTTATTGTAGAATCACTGACAGACTGTGTAATTTCATCGTCTAAGGCTCGTTTACAGCGATAGTCGCCATTCTACTATTCTCACAAAGATTCATGGTGAACTTTTCTCCAAAAAGAATGTTACTTCCATAGATAGTTACATAGTTCATATATATTACAGTACTCTGTGGATAGTTACTTCTTTCAATTTTGAGTGCGTATTGCGTATGTTATTATTTAATTGATAAACAACAATAAAACCAATAGTCCAAAGATAATATAATCACATAGTCAAAGATGTTTTACAGGGTTACTAGATCGAGTTTCTGAATTTTCCCCATATTCATATATTTTTTCCCAAAAATGATGATTTTCAACTTTTTTCCCCATTTTTTTCGAACAGGAAATTTAAAAATATAAGACTATGTTTATTCAAAAACTATAAAAATATTTTATAGTGTATTGTGGATGATATTTAAAACTTTTGATATATCGTCTTCATTCAAACCCTCAATTATTTTCCCAATGACATTACACAAACTAGTACAATTTCAGTATTACATCTGTATTTTCGTTTCTCCAAATATTTCCCCAAGGATTTCATTCCCCGAAATTTCCCCAAGAACGACTTTTTTTCCCCAAAATTGCGAGTAAAACTCCCAATCTACCAACCAAGTATTTTAACGTCAAACGTCACATTGACAATGATTTTGACAGATGGGTGTTTACAAAGCTAGCTTTTTGTAGTAAGTACTTTCATAATTTTATTTTTACAAACAGCCGTTATTCAGCCGTAATTAATTATTTCGTAGTAAGATTAGAACAACAAAACCATAAATACTTTCGGATATATTTTTACATCGCCTAGATATGGGTTTAAAAATGTTTCTATTTATGATACAAAAGAAAACTTCATAAACGCATCATGTAATCTCATGTAATGTAACCAATATCGATACCATACCCGAAACCGAATCGATCGCTCAAATCGGTTGTTCTGAATAGCCCCGGAAGGTAACATACGGTACGAGTAAGATATCCAATCGAACGGATTCGGCAAGTTATCGAAATGTTCTGAATCGCACTGCAGGTTCAAATAAGTATAGGTAACAGTTTTGTTCAGATGTTTTTAGGGTTCCGTACCCAAAGGGTGCAAACGGGACCCTATTACTCTCGCTACGCTGTCCGTCCGTCCGTCCATCCGTCTGTCTGTCACAGGGCTGTATCTTTGTAACGGTAATAGATAACCAGTTGAAATATTCACAGAATATGTGTTGCTATGGGGTGTATTACGACAAATACTAAAAACAAAAAAAGTCTAAAACCAAAGGGGTCCCCATACAAGAAACCTCGAAAAACATGCATTTTTTTCAACGTTTTTGTTCCTGTTCTATCTTCAAAACGGTAACATACCAGCCTCAAACTTGGTCTGATTATAGTGCATACTATGTAGTTTAGCAACAAATACTAAAAATAGGTCAAATATAGACGTATGTGGTGGTACCTACGGAAGAAAGAACCTCCGAATGTCAGTATTACCCAGTAACTGGGTTGCGGGGGTCTGATGGCAGTCGCTCCGTGTAAAATACTGATGTTCAGCCGCATCTGGCTAGACTGGAAGCCGACCCCAATATAATTGGGAAAAGGTTCGGAGGATGATGACCTACGGAAGAAAGAGATGCAAAAATTCACATTTCGCGTACGTCCGTTGATGTCTTTTGATAAAATCTCGTAAATTAAATCAGTTTCTCTGGGGTATCAGGTCGATGGGTTGTACGGAACCTTTACTGCGTGAGTCCGACTCCCACTTGGCCGGTTTTTTATTTGAATAGATAGTGGCCACTTCAATGGCGTTTTCAGTGGCGGCGAATAGGTCATCTCTTGTGCAGGTGTTCGGGCACAAGGGCCACGTTAGCAAGTGCGACATGGATTGCTATGAGTCACCACAGTCACAATGTGCAAGACTAGGGCCCCTAAACCCCCATTCACACATAGCGACCAACCTGGGTGCGAAGGCGATTAAGTGACTTCCACACTGGCCACTGTAGATCGTGTCCTGGTGGTAACTTCTCCTGTGGAGTAATAAAGTCAAGAGGTGGAGGGTGCTTTTTGTGACGTTAATGACCCTTGTTATTATAAATGGTCAATAGTAATACCCCATTAATTAACAATTAAAATAGTGTTTATGACAAGATGTTTATCAATCAAATCAATCAATCAAATCAGTTTATTGTGAGCATAGGTTTTAGCTTGTAATGTGCGTATATGATTCGGATTCACTCATTTCTCATTCTTATTATCATTCGTTTAAATTTATATTTTTAATCAAATATCAGGTTAGAAGAAAGTACAACACCTAGCATTAAAGATTACATACCTATCGAGTTTTAGAAAGAGATAATCGGCTAGCTAGCGTCATCTCTGTCACATAGGTTTGAGTGACAAAGACAACTCTTTACGAAGCCTTTTTTTTTTTTTTGCCGTGGGGAAATCCTCATGGACGCACTCCGCCCGGGGTAGGCGGAGCCAGTGTCGGACTCTTACTGACTAAAACCACCAAGGTGTTCCTTCAACTACCTTAGCCGGGGGCGTGGGAACCCGAGAGTATTCACACAACGACCCCCGACAGGTCCTGGCCCACCACAAGCAGGCGAGCCCCTTCTCCCCGTGCGGCCTAACGTTGGCCGCACCCTCCTCGGTGGCGCACACGGAACACTGCACGCCACCTCACCTCATGGGCCTTTACCAGCTGCACCAACTACGCCGGCTGTGCCAGCTACGCCAGCTGCTGGTCGGGCAGCAGACTACCCCGAGTCTGCTGCTCGCAGGCCCTACCTCCCGTAATTTTTTATAGAGGTATTCTTCCTCGCGGTCCGGGCGGTGAAGCCAGGACCCTCGGTCCCAAGAGGCGCGAGAACACCACTCAGCGGGCACTCCTGGGGTTACGAGATCGACGGGGGCAGGGAAAAACAGTCCCCCCGCTGCCGCTGACACGTGGAGCAACTACCCATTGGCCCAGAACGGGCCCCTCCCGCGCCAGAATATTCGCCACAGGCAATAAAATCCCCCGAAGGTTAATCGCTCGAATAGATTTTATTGATGCACAGGATGCATCGGCCAAACAACTGCCGTTCCCTCCAGACGTGTCCAGAAGGACAAGCAGCCGTCAGGCACACGTGGAGGTTTTCTGGCCAGCACCCCAACTCTTTACGTAGCCTACGATAGGCGATTATCTCTTTCTAAAGCTCGATGTGTAATATGTACTGCTGGGTACTGTATTTAGACTAGACACATTCAAAGTAAATGGAATTTATACTAAATCTTAACTGAAAATATTAAACAGCTAAAGTCAAGAGCGTCTTAATTTTTAGTCTATATGAATCTCCAAGAGATTAAGGCAAAAACACACAATAACATAATTTATTGCACGAAAACCTAGCTTAGTACTGTCTTATTAATGTAGGCACGATTCAAGACCTAAAGACATCTCTTTAGACAAGAGAAATAAAAAGCCTTACCTAAAATCTTTCAAAGAATATCTTTTCGTATGTGAAAGCGTTGCAAAACTCAATGGCTCTCATTAGCGTAAGTAGACAGACAGATGAGGACGTTTTGCATGAAAACAACTGTTATTATCATAGCTTAATATCATTAACATTTTGAAACAAATATGATTTCACAATAAAGACTACAACAAAGCACACTCGTTATAGCATTTTATACATAAACATGCTGAAATTTGAGTCGCTTGATTCCCGAAAAGGGGTCATTGTACTCATCATTATGAACAACTTTTACTATGGAAACAACACTGATATCGCGAAAAAAAAAAACAGGTGGTCCCTACATTTTATTGATTTAAGTGAACACAAATGTAGGGACCAACTGATTTTTTTTTGGCGATGTTTTCAGGATTGGTCCCATAGTAAAAGTTGTTCATATTGATGAGTACAATAACCCCTTTTCGGGAAATAAGCGATTCAATTTCAGCGTGTATAACTAATCTGCTTACTGAATGCTCACAAAAATGTGTTTTTATCATTGATACCGGGTTCAATTATGTTTTCAAACCATCCAGGAACCCGTTGAAATATAGGCACAAAATTTCATCCAAATCGGTCCAGCCGTTAAGGAGGAGTTAGGTGACAAACAAACGTACAGAAGAATGATATATATTAAGATATGTACCATGACCTATAAAATTATCCGTCGCGGCGTTATTTATTTTTTCAAGATACATTGAGGAAATGCAAAAGACTACCACTGTAGCAGTGGCATAAGGGGCAACGAAACAGCTGATGAACTGGCTAGAGCTGATGCTGAAAGCCCAACTGTGGGCCCGGAGCCCATCTGTGGCATTCCTAAATGCACCACTACAGCCTACCTTAAAAACTGGGGAACTGACCAAAGTGTTAGCCTTTGGGAAAAATCCCCAAGCCAAGAACACTCGAAAGCGCTACTTGTGGGCTTCAAGAAAAGGTTTACGAAAGAAGCGCTTTCTTTGAACAAGAATCAGATAAGAATCCTGACAAGAACCCTCACTGGGCACTGCAAGCTGAACAAACACCTTCACAGGATGGGCCTCAGTGATACCACAGTTGGCAGGTTTTGTCGCGAAAAGGATGAGACGCCCATCAATATCCTATGCGAATGTGATGCAGTGCACCACATTAGAAGCCAGCATCTTGGAGGCCACGTCATCTCAACGCAGGAGATCAAATCCTCCTCCCCCAAGGTAATAGTCGACTTCATGATTGACTTGCAGCTTGGGGAAGTGCTGTAATGCTGCAAGAGGCGTCACAATGGATCTTATCAGGTCGCAGTGGCTTAGGGGCATTCAAGACCCCTACCTCTTTCCTTAAAATAACAATAAAGACTACCGATTTTGATATTATTTGAGGAACCCTTAAAAGCGGCCTTGACTAGAAATATTTGAGGAAACAAGTAAGAATGAGTAAGTAAGAATATGGTAAGTCATCTTAAGACGCGAGGATAGAGAAGAATGTCAGATTGTCAGCTTGCTTATTCGTGACCGTAAATAAACCTAATCCCAAGCGTGCCTTGATCTTCTACACTTCCTCCCTCTTTGGGGAACGTCCCGAAAGTGGGTTGTAAATATAAAGAGATCTTTTAGGCGTAGTCAAATAGATTTAAAATTCAAAGTGCACGAATTCAATAGGGAATAGCTGACATTTACACGTTATATTACAGTCGCTTTTATTTTTTTGGAATAGCCTATAATTACCAGCGGTCTGGCAACCGTTCATCTTTTTTACTTTGATTTAAAAAAAGTCGACTAGAAATAAAAACAATACAATACAATACAAATCCTCTTTATTGCACAACAAGATTATAGTAATTTCTTAAATAACTACTTATGCGCTAGTGTACAACTGTGTACAAAAACCCAACTGTTGAATCATTATCATCATCCTCCTGCCCTTATCCCAATTTATTTGAATAAGTAAATAAAATAAATATATAAATCTTTTGGGACGTTTTTACACAGCACTATCTATTTATTTATTTATTATTAATACACCAACAGTTATTAATATCAGACATCATCTTATTCTTATATTACAGGTAAAATAATAATAATTAAATACTGTTGAGGATTATGTTTAACTAATTGATTAAATTGTATTATCATTTCTAACTAACTTGTCAAATATTTGTATGCTTTATAGCCAAACATGGATGAACATCACATATTGTAACAACCCTTTTACCTGTGTTTACAAATAAATAAATTATATTCTATTCTATTCTAAATAAATGCTTAAACAAATTAAAGGCGTAAATAACATTCATAGGAGCTGTTTTAACTTTATGCTTACCCGGTCAAAAATAAAAATAAAGTTGTTAAAAGAAGTACAAAAATAAACAGAACCTTGTTATAAAAAATAAAAATACGACAGCGTTTTCTGCAAAATTAAACAAAACAATAATTTATAAGACGATTAAGTAAAACTTACAAGCAGGATTTTATACAATGGAAAAAAAAGAGAAACAATGTCATGTCAAGTTACACGAAAATTTTCAAATATGTTTTTTCGAATGCCACCCAAGGTGTCATGAAATATATCTTATTTAGAATTAAGATTATGATTGAGTGTGTTAAATTAAATTGACTGAAAATTCGATTAAGAGGACCGTGTGCACCATATTTGTGCGACAGAATGGAAGGCAAAAAGTTTTGGTTACGGCGGAACGGGGCCGCGGTACATTTCCGGGAACTGTTAAGGGAATTTGTCCTAAAAACTAAGCTGAGCTTATTTTTTAGGACAAATTCCCTTATATATAGATATAATACTTACATAATTTTCTTCGTAAATTGACCAACACAAAAACTTATGTTCATCACATAAATATTTGTGTCCTATGGGAATCGAACCCACGACCTCGTGATCAGCAGTCCGACACTCGAACCACTAGACCACATACTTCAAAGAATATGGGTCGTCAGAACCATGCCACCACCGAATCAAGATCATGATCTCAAATCATTATCATCATCATCATATGCCTGAAACTAGTGTTAATGTTTTCAGAAGGCAAAAACTTCGCGTGTATACAAGTTGTTGATCTGTAACCATGCCATATTTCTAGAGCAAATGATAAATAATGTGCTTAGTCATATAAAAATATTTAAAAAATTCTACCATTATTTAATACCTAAATATTCACTTAGAAACATAGCGAGGGTTTGAGAATAAATCCTGAACGACTCTGAAAATAAGTCATCGGCGGCATTGTCAAAGGGTGGAAATACCTGCAATTTTTTTTGGTGGTTTTGCACGCATCGTTTTTGTGTCGCACGCGACACACGGAGGGAATTCGTTTGTTTACAAATAGGTATTTAAAAAAATTAAAATTGTATTGATTTTTTTATTGATTCTTGTTTATTATCAGTGTTATAGTCACCTCCTTAAATATGGCACGAATACAGATCAACATGTTGTATAACCGCTAGTTAACAAATCGTGTACGGTGTAACCTAATCAATTGGTTAATGAATTTATCAAGAGTTAGCGAGCGGGCAGCTGGTACTACTAGTGTACTTTGTTTTACTTAACACACGCATAGTTACGGTGTGTAGTGGCAAGTTTAGAACACAAGGTTTTTAAACGTGAAAAGTGATTGTTAGGAAATTGTTTAAAATTGTTAGCCTTTTCAGATCTTTATTTATTTATTTATAATTTATGTACACACAATAACATATGAAAGGAGACAGCATTAAAATCATTTAGTACAAAGGTACTGCTTATTTCAAAGAAATTTCTACCAGCAGACCTGCGAGAGGAGAAATAAGTAAGAAATGTAGACAACAGTGTGTAAAAAGATAGGAAACTTAAAATTAGTTCTAATAAAGCAATAGATACTTAAATAAATACATATAAATTATATAGGTATAGGTAAATATGATATAAATATTATGCAATAACAAATTATGAGGAAAGGTAATGCTCTTTAACACGTCTTTTGAAGACAGATATGGATTGAGAATTCCGTATGTTAGGCGGGTGTGAGTTCCTAATCTTACTGCATGCACAGAGAAGGCATAAGAATAGAAATCCGTTTTGTGAGGTTGAAATTTAAGAAGAGTTTTAAGGTGAGATCTGCAAGGAGCATCAGAAGGTTTGAAAAAAGAAAAAAAACGCTCTCGTAAGTAGGAAGGATATTTTTTTTTTTTTTATATTTGTTTGTTAGAATCTTTGTTAGAATCTAGTTTAAGTTGTTTGGCTGGTAGCGAAGCTGTCTGTCGTAACTCGTGTAGGTTCTTTGAATACATCAACAGCGCAGTGACTGAGCGAATATGAAAGAATGAGAGTGTATTATGATGTGTAATAATGATTTTCCTATTGGGGATTTAAAAAAAAATTGCTTAATTTCGCAACTATTAGTAGGTTCTATGACCCGAACGTTCATTATTGTGTGTTGATTATTACGATTTATAATTAAAACGTTAATAAAAGTGACGTTAATTAAAGCGTTCGGGAAGCTACGCAATATCTTCTCGTCCAAAATACCGCAGTGTCTCAAGACGAAAGTCTTTGACCAGTGTGTGTTGCCAGTAATTACTTACGGTACTGAAACGTGGTCGCTCACAATGGGCCTGATAAGAAGGCTCAAAGTCACTCAAAGGGCAATGGAGAGGGCTATGCTCGGAGTGTCCCTGCGTGATCGAATCAAAAATGAGGAGATTCGCAGGAGAACGAAAGTAACCGACATAGCCCGAAGAATTGCCAAACTTAAGTGGCAGTGGGCGGGGCACATTGCTCGCAGAACGGATGGCCGATGGGGCAGTAAAGTTCTGGAGTGGCGACCGCGTACTGGAAGGCGCAGCATGGGTAGGCCCCCCACAAGGTGGACCGACGACCTGGTGAAGGTCGCGGGAATCCGCTGGATGCGGAAGGCACAGGACCGGTCGTTGTGGCGATGCTTGGGGGAGGCCTATGTCCAGCAGTGGACGTCTTTCGGCTGAAATGATGATGATGATGATGATGATAATTAAAACTCCAATTAATTCATTCAAACGTTATACTAGTTCACACAATTACACAACCAATCTATAGAACATATCTACAAGGGAACGCAATAACTACGGGTGCATGTAGTTAATCAGAGACGTGTGTAGTAGATAGTGAAATCCCCGTGGTGCTGGGCCCTAATTCACTTACATGTTACATTACATATTACATGACGCGCCGATCAAGTTGTAGCTATCCCAACTGTCAGCAAGAGGAGCTAGCCCAACTGTCAGTGTCCACGTCTTGGCACCGTAAGTCATGACAGGCAGGACGCACTGGTTGAAGACCTTCATCTTCAATCGTTGCGGTATAGGTGACGAGAAAACACGGCGCAGTTTTCCAAATGCTGCCCAGCCCAATCGGATCCTTCTGTCGGCTTCTTTCTCGAAGTTGTGTCTACCAAGCTGAATTACCTGCCCTAGGTAGACGTATTGACCTGCCCTACAACAACCATTCTATTCCGTTACAACTTTGAGCGCCGACCCTTCGACGATATTCGTCGAAGGCTCGGCCTGCTGGGCTGAATTTCAAAGAACAACAAAAATAATAATCAACTGTCAATAAACCCATCACTAATAAAATTAATTATTCCTTTATATTTTATATATGAAGACTACTTTTTAAATCTTCATTAAGTAAAATACCTAGACTGAAACACTAGCTGTTACTTGCACGATATTATTCAAGAAATTCAAATGTTATCATAAAATATTCAAAGTAATGGCGAATGCTAATTGCATTACTGTTTTAAATGGCACAACGTTTATTGTTCGATGATATTAAACTATTTAATTTTGTACGGCTCAGCTAGGGCTGAGAGAAACAGAAATAAAAATCTAATCAAAATAATATCAAATGCGAGCCTCTCCTTCAATAGAAACAATCTTATCTGATCCGAAATTACATAAATAAGTAACTATAAGCTAATGTATAGAGTACCTTGTCCTTAATAAATATAAACTATAAGATATGCTTAAAGAACCCGACGTTGCTATTTTAAGCGCGTTGCATAAAGTTGATCTACTCAGACTTAATTTGGCGGAATAGCAACCCTAGGTGCAGTTTTCATTCGCTAGATATAGTTAAAACGTTATTGGTAGATTGTAATAATGTTTTATTGAAGTATAGCTGTCGATAGTTATTATTGTGTGAATGCATTTGTAAAATAACGGTGAACTTAGAGTGCATTGCGTTTTATTCTGGGGATGTTCTGTTGTGCATGGCAAGCGTTCTCTCTAAGGCACTGAACAGACGAGGCCGACGTTTTTTTTGAACGATCAAGGACGTCAATTGTATGGAGCATCGCATATCCCTATATTGCAAAAAGAATTTCATATAACTGACGTTCTCGACCGTCTAAAAAGAACGACGTACGCTGCAATGTTGCTGTTGTTGTGTTGCACGCAACACTGTAAAAGATAAT
This sequence comes from Asteroscopus sphinx, assembly GCA_949699075.1. Taxonomy (NCBI): domain Eukaryota; kingdom Metazoa; phylum Arthropoda; class Insecta; order Lepidoptera; family Noctuidae; genus Asteroscopus; species Asteroscopus sphinx. The sequence continues at coordinate 2,261,125 of OX453007.1, forward strand.
GATATTGTGAGTGATTACTGCGTGCATCGAACCGATTTTAATTAATAATATTGTACGGTAGATTAAAAATATTTTTTAGAAAATAAATATCTGTAAAGACGCTTGTCATCTTAGTCTACCTGCGACCACGAAATGCTGCAAAGCTTTCGAAACGTCAGGAAAACCAATTTAAATAATATACGCGATTTAATCCGGTTAAACTTTGTTTCATTATAATGTGTAGTGATCGCGAAAACCTAAGAAATTATTATTAGAACGACGTCTGCTCGGCACTCAAAATATTGATAATAACCTAAAGTACCTATTCGATCAAATTCTGGACTCCTCACAAAATCCGTTGACCATTATATATCCGATTTTCCGTGTAGAGATAGATACAAAGTAGTCTTTAATTGAGGAAATTTAAAACAAATAAAAATCTACGAATACAAAAACGACAGTCAATCTGATACTCCTTGCCTATGAAACCATAAGACCACATAGTTAATAAACATGAAAGCAACTCAACAATGATTAGGTGTGTCGAACACACAAAATCCCTTCAAACCAACTGCTTATGTTCGACAGACCGATCACAAGATAGAAATAAATGTAGATACAAAAACAATACTCCTTAACTGATTCTATTCTTTCACCAAACCGATAAAAACAAAGTATTAATCTCACAATAAGATTTTACAATCTACAAAACCAAAGACAATGCATTAAACTTTTTCTTTTAAAGTCTGCTCTCCCAGTACAAAACCACAAAGTCCACAACCCTTTCTCCATCTGCGCAGTCGGTTGGATGTGTTGTAAATCTCATAAAACGCTCGGGCCCGCTTGCGCAGTTAAATGATATTAAATCTAAAATGCAAATGTTACAACTTCGATACTGAGTCGCTCTTTTGTAAGTAACAAGGAGATTGGACCTCGAAGTGCTGTCGCTAGATGCGGCTTTTTGAATTTGGCCTGTACTATGAATTTTCGGACAGCACTAATTTCTTATTAAAGCGTTTTATTCGACAAAATTAAGGGTAGGTTTCCATACAAGCCTATTTGACAAAATTTAGGTTAGGTATTCATACTTGCCAAGAGTTTCAGAAAGTGCGGCACGTATGAGTGAGTGACGGCTTCTGAGTCGAAGTGTTGCAGTGTTCTCGCTTCCGGCCGTGGTTCTGTCTATGATCGGGAGCGAGAGCGCTTGGGAACGCGTCGTATCCTGCGAGGAGGTAATAATGCTCGCTAAGGAGGCGGCGGAGAGGGTTAATAAAAAAGGTGTTGCAGTCGACCAGGAGGAAGTACTCCTGCTAATTGACCGGCCGAAGTGCAGTGTGCTGTGCCGTTGTTAAAGTGGGACGAGGGTTGACCAGATCTGCGCGTCCGCTGCAGGCGTGTGGTTAGGACCCCATAAAGCCCAGAATGCTGGCTAGCAGTAAGGGTAGTGAAGGAATGAAAGCGATAATGTCGCTGCTGTGTTAAAAGTATGCAATAATTTTCATGATGGCGTTACCAGTGCGGAAAAACTATCTGTGATGAACACGTCGGGGTCACCATTGTAGCGGAGGTAACAAGGTGGGATGTTCTTCCGACCAGGCTGGGCCTTTTTGCCTGGCAGGCCGTGGCCCAACGGTTAATATTGGGCACTTTTATATAAACTAATTGAACGTCAAATTTTGATCGCGCGATTCAGGATTTACATACAACATACATATGCTTAGGGGAGGCCTATGTCCAGCAGTGGATATCTTTCGGCTGAAATGATGATGATGATGATGATGATTCAGGATTTTGGACGTCATCCACTACGTTAGTAGTCATTCGCATGTAGCGCGATAGATTCCGCTTGGCTTGATGATATTTCGACCTCAGGTATTTGTCAGAGAAGAAAGAAAGAAATAAAGACAAAACTTTTATTTGACGCCATCATTATGCAGTCGGAAATAGGGATGGGAAACTTTCCGAGTTGAAAATTTCAAGTTTGAGGTGAATTAATTAATTTGCAAACTAAGACTAAGGGTTTCATCGGAGGATGGGCAGCAGCGTTCTCTGAGTATTTTTTTTTTTAATAATAATAATTATGTTTATTGCGACTTCAGAAGAACATAACAACAGTGTAGCCCTGGACCCTGAACTAGGATAACCTGTATTAACAGGGGCCAGGCCTCTCGGTTATATGGTACAGATTGAGAGACAATAGACTCAATTAAATTATCTAAATGTAGAAAAATTATGATTAAGTTTTACAATATTCTATTGGCAGATATTAGGAGGGTAAGTCTTAGAGCACATGAGGGGGGACGGTTGGTGATTATGTGTTTGTGTGTGTGTGGGGATAGTGTTTGTGTTGGGGGAGTGTATTTGTATGTAGGGGACGGTGGGGGTGTGTGTAGTGGTGTGAGGGTGTGCAAACAAAAAAGATACTGGTTACTAACTAACCAATTTAACCAACCAACTGCGATCGCCAACCCACCTGCCAAGCGTGGCGTTTATGGTATACCCCCCCCCTTGGAGGTGGCCTATGTCCAGCAGTGGACGTCTTTCGGCTGAAGATGATGATGATGGGGGGGGGTTAGAAATTCAAATTCATTTATTTGCCAGAATGTGGTGGTGGAGGTTTCGTTGGTTACCTCAAACTGACTTTTGGCGATTGCATGATTTTCCTAAAACCCTTTTCCGGTCATACCTAACACTTCCATTGAACCATACATGACAGAACTGCATTTACTCCTTGTGCACACGGGGGGAACTAATCTGCTAATGCATCTATACTTACTGTGGATCGGACCTCTATTTGCAGGGTTTTGGGAACCATTTCATTGCGCCTGACTTTGGTTTCAGCCGTATTAATACCAGGTACGTTTGACAGACGTATGTTTGATGGTTTGAAAGGACGAACATTCGGGGTTTGAGCTTAATTTCAACTTTGAGTGGAGTAGTGCAGTGGATATTTTTCTGGGTACATTTCTAGATGAGTATGTGATAGGAAAGAATGAATGGAATATTGGACCGTATCCGTTTTATTATCGGTATAAGTTATCTTTCACCGATGAACTCCACTTTGACCAAAAGATTTCCTAAAATAAATACAATTTCCTGTGTCTTAGATCGGGTTTCTAAAACTTATACTATTACTTCTAGCCTGTAACATCCCATTGGGTAAAGTTCTTGTAGCAAATTGAGTCGATTTTATGAGAAATTTTGATTAATATCGATCTTAATTCAGCATCAAGTCAATTTTTGTATTTTATCTGTCAGCCACCATAACAAAAATCATGTCCCGAACCCCTTAAGATCAACTGGCGAACTCAAGGGGGTTCGCGTACCCCATTTTGAGAACTTTGATAAACCCTATCCTAGATGATACATTGAAGAGTATCTTTTTGTGACAAATGGCTAACACTTTATAAAACTCCCAAACCGGATAGGTGTGATGAGTAGTATCACTATCGGCGCATTCAGGACTTGCTGGCACTAATCCCCTTGCTGGTTACCTTCTCAGTACAAACAGTTTAGTTCTAAGGAACTATCAAGAAAAATTTGCACCGCGTTTAATGGCAGTTCTAACGATGTAAAAGATATCAACTGACGAGGCCTTTGACACGAACTAGATTATACGAAAACTATCAATACAGACTGCGTTTTTGCAATAGCAAGGGCAGCATAAAAGAGCTTTTATGGACTATAGGTGAAGTCCAGGGTTGCCAGATGTGTTATATTAGATAATAGTACGACTGATTGACGGATGGCCGATGGGGCAGTAAAGTTCTGGAGTGGCGACCGCGTACTGGAAGGCGCAGTGTGGGTAGGCCCCCCACAAGGTGGACCGACGACCTGGTGAAGGTCGCGGGAATCCGCTGGATGCGGAAGGCGCAGGACAGGTCGTTGTGGCGAAGCTTGGGGGAGGCCTATGTCCAGCAGTGGTCGTCTTTCAGCTGAAATGATGATGATGATGACGACTGATTCGCGTTCAGTAATTATGGAATCAGTTGGATTTTTTTCGTAAACGTGCTGTCCTTTTTTAGCTCTACCACCTTATTATTTTGTAGAATAACACGAATTTGAGCACTGAAGTTCTAACATCAACATTAAAACTCATTATTTGTAGAATAATTTTAATAAGAATTCGAGTCATCATCATTTCAGCCGAAAATACTCAGAGAACGCTGCTACCCATCCTCTGGTGAATCCCTTAGTCGCCTTTTACGACACCCATGAGAAGAGATAAGGATGGTGCTATTCTTTAAGTCCGGCACCACACGGACTCCGGCACCACACGGACTTCCGGCACCACACGGACTGAAGAATTCGAGTAGTGACTTTCAAACATCAATATTAACGTACTTTTACATACAAATACGTAGCATTTTGCTTGTTGGAAATCAACATAACTCTCAAATTTTACCAAGAAAATCAATTAAAACGATATGAACTTTTCAGTTTTAGTAACATTTCCCTTACATCCTTATAAAACAAACTTAGCTTCCGTCCTGCACATCAGTTATTTACTACCCACTCAACTCACACTTATAAAGTTACTTAGGGCGATTGAGTCGTCCCACACACTTTATTACCTGCAACCACTAATGGCTGTTTTATTGAACCTGCGCCCCTGCTCACCCCCGCCGTTATCTTGATGATATCGATCAATAATGGACGCACGTATCTTTGATTAACAGCTTTTAATGTATTGCTTCTCTGTTTTATTGGTTTTATTTAGGTTTTCACGCTCTTTCGATGGTATTATATATATAAATAAATTATTTTTTTGCCATAAACGGATTATGGCAAAAATGTAATTTATTTACTTTTGAACGATGATATTTTAAAAAGTACAGATATGCTGTTGCGCGCGCTATCTGAAGACTCAAAAACGTGTTAATTAGGACGTTTTGCTACTAGTCTTCGTCAAGCAAGGCGCCGAGCGTGACGTGCGACAATACATTATACAATAATGCCGTCATGTGTGTACAGAAAGTGTACTAATTATGACGCGAAACTGACTTAAAGTACACTAGTTTATGTGTTTTATGCTGCCGCTGCGTAAGGAACATATTTTTCGTTGGTTTTGTTAGGGTATGACATATCTATAATTTTAAATATCATTGCTTTTAAACTTTTGCGTTGCATTACATAACATAAAATAATCCACCCATTTATGTCCCACTGCTGGGCATGGGCCTCTTCTTATAGTGAGAAGTTTAAGGCCATAGTCCACCACGCTGGCCTATAACCGTTCGTGTTGCATTATAAATTACATGTAATATTAAACGAGAAATACGCACATGTACCTATTTTAAACCCGACGTTTTCGTTGGAACCCATTGATATTTACGGATAGGAATAGAGATATGTTACTTGCGATCGTAATCTTCAGACACGAAAACATCCTAATTAGGACGTTTTTCTACCAATCCGCGACAGGTATGGCGCTGAGCGTGACCGGGAACAAAAAAATATGCCGTCGTGTGTGTACCGAAAGTGTTCCAATTATGACGCGAAAGTAACTTGAAGTAACCAACTTACTTATTTTGTACTAGTTTATGTGTATTCTGCTGCCGCTACGTACGGAACATTTTTTTCGTTTGTTTTGTTAGTGTATGACATATCTATACTTTTAAATATCATTGTTAGAACCATGTCAAAACGTGAGGCTTAAAAAGTTATTAATTTTATACTAATAAGTTAAAATATACCTTAATTAGATTTTGGATCACGTAGGTTGAATCTAGTTCAACATTAAAAAAACGTCATCACTTCAAATGAGACAGGCAGAGATATTCAATGGCAGTATGTCGATATCTAATGATATTGACCCAATTATGGGACATCCATCTAGGAACTAAATGCATTAGGTTTGGCTTGTTAGGGAGACGACGGCCACGGCGACCGATAGTGTTCCGAGATACAGTGTTCTCCATTTCAAACTAAATTGGACCTTGTAATTGTTATTATGTTCAACTCGGGGTTTTAGGTAACCTCTCAGCTCGACAAGATTCTGACATTTGTCATATCAGCTGACTCGGCGACATGTCGCAAATTACGTCAAAAATCTCATGAAATCGGGAATTTGCATACAACTTTCATTCAATGAATTTAATGTGAAACTTAGGTTTTTTCTACAATTTTTTTTTTCCCAGTATCTATTGAGTATTTATTAAATTATGTGTTATGTCTATAAAACTGGGTGCATCTTACAATTTAATTAATCAATCAATAAATCAATCAACTCAGCCTATCGCAGTCCACTGCTGGACATAGGCCTCTCCCAAGTTGCGCCACAACGCTCGGTCCTCTGCCTTCCGCATCCAGTCCCCCCCAGCCACGTTCTTCAGGTCGTCGGTCCACCTGGCAGGGGGGCGCCCTACGCTGCGTTTGCCGATTCGCGGTCTCCACTCAAGGACTCGTCTGCTCCAACGGCCATCGGTCCTTCGACAGACATGGCCAGCCCACTGCCACTTCAGCTTACTGATCCTACAAGCTATGTCGGTCACTCCGGTTCTTCTCCGGATAATCTCGTTACGGATTTTATCCTTCAAAGAAACTCCAAGCATAGCTCGCTCCATAGCTCGCTGAGCGACTTTGAATTTGTGGACTAGCCCAACTGTCAGTGTCCACGTCTCGGCACCGTAAGTCATGACTGGCAGGACGCACTGGTTGAAGACCTTTGTCTTCAAACTTTGCGGTATAGGCGACGAGAAGACTCGGCGAAGTTTGCCAAATGCTGCCCAGCCCAGACGGATCCTTCTGTTGGCTTCTTTCTCGAAGTTGTGTCTACCAAGCTGAATTACCTGCCCTAGGTAGACGTATTCCGTTACAACTTCGAGTGCCGACCCTTCGACGAATATTGGCCTCTATTTATCCTCTAATCCTCTATTTAATTAATATAAAACATAAATTTCTATACCTATGCAATTGTAAGAGGGCTTAGATAAGCTCAAAAAATGCACATTAGTAACCTAACCACTTGTTAAAACGCTGGCAAAAGGGAAACTTAAAGATATTTCCTTTTTATTGGCATATTACTTTTTATCATTAACGATACATAATATAATAAATAGCACGATGAAATTTACGTAAAATTCTACGTCGATATAAATGTTAATTTTAAAAAGTTGAGAATCACTAGTGCTGACCATTTATCCAAAATTGTTATCACAATACAAATGTTTAATTCAGCCATATCGATACTCATTCGGCCTAATCGAAAAATTATCATAAAAAAATAAAACAAAGTTCGTATACGTTTTTAGTCCCGCAAAATTTAATGATATGAATTCTTTATTTATCGTTAATATTCATCATTAATTATTGAATACGACTAATTTATTTTTAGTTTATAAATAAATAATTTGAAATAATAAGTTTAAAAAAGTTCCATAACGCGGCTTGCGGTAGGTGTGATTCGGGAGAAAATTTTACGTCACGTAAGAGTTTTGCGTTATGAGCAGCCATATATGCACACCGCGCGCTCTCTCTCTTTCTCTTTCTAGTGTGCCTGTGTGTGTGTGCGTGAGGAACTTCGTTCCTGGCGGGGGTCCCCTGACCGCACAGGTTTTTTGTTTCAAACTTAATGTATTAACGACATAGTTTTGTATGTTATAAAATGTGCTGAACTTAACTTTTGCTATGTGTCAGCAGAATTATAACCGATTCAGTCACACTGCTGGGCAAGGTTCTCTTCTCGGAATCAATGGCCAACATAGCGCGCAGTCCACCGCGGACTATGGCCTAAGCACTAGTCCTTGTAAGCTAAACTACAGTGTGCCCAGTATATTGACCAAAATCGAAATGTACTGAATTTGTCTTTTGCCATGTGTGAGCAAAATTATTAACATGTTACAGTCTCTTCTAAGAATGAATGGCCAGCATTGTGGACTATGACCTAAGCCTTTGCTAATATTGATCTAAACAAGTGCTCACAAATAGTATATTAGCGCAAATCACACGAGACTTTCCATCTTCATGTCTCAGTTTGGCGAACCGACTTGCGGTATCATTTAGGTAACAGCCTAGGTGGTATTGAAGTTGTTATGGGCAAAGGTAACCGCTTAACATCAGGTGGGCCTTTAGCTCGTTTCGCCATCCTATACTATAAAAAAAAAAAAAATGAAATACTTCGAATAATAATATTTATGATTTTAAAAATATATTTTTGTTTTCACGTAGTAAATACATGTAATATTTGATATCATAAATATGAAAATATCGATTTCTTATAATACTTATTTTATTAATCGGTTCGAAAAAAAAAACAATAAATAATCGATTCACATAATCGCATTGACACATCATTGTCCAAAAAAAAAGTAATAACTTATGTCATCTATGGTATGGCGGCTAATTCTGAATCGCAAATTGGGGAGTGATAACAAAGATTTTGTTATATTTTATCAACGTGTGTGTTTCTACGTTAAAACATGGCTATTTTCTTATAGTTTATTGTATTTTTCAATAGATTCTGGCATTTTTTTACCACGCGTACTATATACAATGTGTGATAATATACAACGAAAAACGCGCAATCGGCGGGAAACTTCTACTTTAGATATGAAAAACTTTGTTATCACTACTAGTTTTACCAATATGAAGGATTATTCCCACGAATTATTATATGATGAGTGATTTATTAGTTGATTCTGTAAAGTTTGGATGTACAGAATCGACAAATTTTATGTTTTTTAGCCTCGATCATCACTGTAAAAAAATGGCGGTTATTGCAGTATTCACTTGGAATTTTCAAAGGTAGGTATATATTATAACGCGCACGCGCTAAATATTAAAGATATAATGGCACTGACACACGTGCTTTTTATTTAAATATCCTAATTAGCGTACTCATTCATGATTCGATAGATAGTACATTAAATATTCATATATTTAATTAGGGTGACGTTTGACATATTATTCCGTCCCATAAATGGGACCAAACTGAGCTTACGGTGGTTCTCATGTCGGGGGCATTTTAGGGACCGCTACGAACTATACGGTTAAGAACGGTACCTACCAGCGCATTTCTTTTTTTCTTTTTATCTGTTTTTTTGTTATGTTTCTATAAAGTATACACGAGTGATACTTTATTTGTATTACAATCTAGCCTTGAGGCTAGTGAGTAATTTAATTCTATCCTAAATTGCTATGTAAACTATAATCTAAGAATGTGTCCAATTACAATCACATGAGACTTTCCATCTTCATGTCTCAGTTTGGCGAACCGAGTTGCGGTACCATTTAGGCAACAGCCTAGGTGGTATTGAAGTTGTTATGGGCAAAGGTAACCGCTTAACATCAGGTGGGCCTTTAGCTCGTTTCGCCATCCTATACTATAAAAAAAAAATGTTCTATTAAGGGCATGGCACTTTGTTTGTGTGTTCTTTATAGGCAGCACTTATCACTACATTTTATATCAATCATTTTTATCAATATTCACTAATCACTACACTAATTCATATGGTTGTGTCCGCTTTAGTCTTCGTACTGTTTCTGTGTTATCAAGGAGCTGGATTGCCTCAACATTCACGTGGTGGTCAAGTCTAAATTCATGAGCTTCTGCATATTTTTTTATGATTGTGTCTACAACATCCACATTGAGGTGTCGATGAAGATCGATGTTTCTGATGTGCATTAACCATATCTCTGAGTACTTTATTTTGGGAACGCTGGATGATTTCTCTATTGATTTTTCTGGTACAGCCCCATAGCTGGATACCATACGTCCAGACTGGCATAAGAACTTGCTTGTATAGCAGTAGTTTATTATGCATAGGCATTTCTTATAACCTGAGAATTTATTTTGCCCTTTTTCAAATAATCCTCCTCAAACAAAAAAAGACTTGTGTAGTTTGCGTACTACTTCTAAAAGCATAACAATCTAACGACTAATCCTAAACACACGTCTTTCTTTTTATTTGTCGAACAATAAAAAGAGACAAAACGCTCACACGAGCGCAAACAGTCGCTTGAGTACCAGGCTCGCAGCGACACACGGAGATGTTTAACAATTCAGCTGGCCGCCTTTGTGCGCCATCACGGCTTCGTGTTTGCTTTCAATTAGACGGTGCAATTGCGTCGCACCCATGATTCCCTGGTAGCTCTGTGAATTTTGGTTCGATTAATTGGGGACGATCGGCGATAAAGCTCTCCGATTATGAACATTTTCGATAATACAGTTGCTGACTTAGTTTTGGTTTGTTATCTCGTTTCGGCTACAATTCATGTAACGAGAGAAAAAGAAATAACAAACCGAATCATTCGACAACTGACTTATGAAATCCCTCTTAATCAGGCTACATGTTCTCAAAAATATTTGATGCAGAAATTGTATATGAATAGTTTCAATTCATGCATTATGCTTTTTTTTGCCAGGATTAGCTTTTGATCAACAGAGTGTTTGTGCTTGTTGCAAAATTCTGCTTTGTCGACTTGGTGTTTGCTTCAAATTAGTCGGTGCAATGACGCTACATTAATGATTTGTATTATTTCTTATACGTGTGTGAATTTTGGTTCAATTAATGAAAAATTCATAGGGAAAATCGTAGATAGAAAGGATGTTAGTAAAACGGCCATTGGAATATCAAAGCTTTATTCGAAAACAGAAAATTGGTGCTCAAAATCACTGATAATAACGAAATTACCATTTAGTAAATTTAAAAATAGCTGTAAAAGTACTGTCAGCGCAAATAAAAACTGTCCCTCATGTCATATCCCAATGGAAGTATAAGCGTAACTTTTAATTGCGTTTGACGTCAAAGCGAGCAGCGCATCCCTCGGGTGAAGACGTGAGCAGCTTAAATGTCTATAGAGATAAGCTGATCTTTTTTGACACAAAGTTACGTATGTTGTAACTGTTTTTATTGGTGGGCCGAGGGAATAGTGTGTCGGTAGTCCCTTTATTTACGGTACTTGAAGAGATTTGGAACGGTAATGTTCTCTTCATGCGTACGGTCGAACGCACGTCGGTGGTAACACTTTGAAATTAGCAGCATCTTTATTTCGTAAGCAGTAAGGGCGATTTTCGAATTAAAGTGTTACCACTGTAATGCAGTCGACTGTACGTGCGAAAGTTAAAAATCGTTTTACAAGAGTAAAGCGATTCTATTATTTTAGTTAGCTGCAAAATTAATGATTTTACATTTCCCAAAACAATCAAAGGCTGCGAATAAAATATTGCTTGGATTTTGAAATTGTTACAGACTAATTAATTATTTCACGTCATCGCGTGGTCACAGTTCGTTACAGAACTCGTGAAGCGGCACAAAAATGATTTTAATTTGTCATTGCTGGAATATTGCTTCTCTCATTGATTTTTCAACAGAATAGAGATCGGTATCACGCGAGAGCCCTATTCTCGCGTTACAGACATAATTTCTGATTCGAGATAATATTCTCTAATTTTCATCCGTTCGACTTTTCATTAGATACGTAATGTCGATTGCTATGAACCACTCGTCTTTAACGTGACATTCCGAGAATACGTAAAATAAGTTTTCAATCGACAACCGCCATTTTGATTCAACATTATGTCGAGTTCGAGATAATGTCTACGACACGAGAATTGCACGCTTGTTACGTTATTCGTCTTTCTACCTTATGCCTAAACCTTCTGCAAACAAAACTAACACTAAATTGAATTAAATCGTTCAAGCTCTCAAAAGCTATTCTAAGCAGTTGTGAAGTAATGAATAACGATCGAGTAAAAACAAGACGTTTACCGAAGTGGAACTGTAAGCATTTCTTAATTGGAGCCCGGGGGCGCGCGCGGACCAGTTCTAAACGTAGCGTCACAAATACTGATCGCTGAGTACTTTAGCATTGAGATGTTTGTAAATTAGTTAACTATGGTTGTTTAGGGTTGAATTTGTTTCGTTTGTGGAGAAAATGTTGTATGGCTTGCGATTTTCTTTATTATAATTTTTAACAACTGCGGGGAATTCGTAATTATACTTTATTATTACCTACGTCACGGGATATTTATTATGTAATCCTTTTTTATGAGTTCCCGATATTTCGGCACTGTTATAAGTGTCATGGTCACGGGACTTAAGGCACAGAATATCTAATAGTACAAACATACAGAACGGTCACTCACTGCCCCCCGCCAATATAAGATTCCTCGCCCGCGCCCCGCACCCGCCCTCGGTTTGCCGGCAATTGGACTGCAAGATTGCAATGGATTTCAATCCCCAGTCGCTACACAACCACGCCATCTCTGAGAACTAATGAGAAGCGTTTGGAACCCAGTCGGCACTACGAGCGGCTAGCATCCCTAACCTACATGTGTGTGTGCGTTCCTATCAGACGTTATCTTGTATGTAGGTAGTGCTAGCATTCATATTGTATTGAGTGTTTGAGGTGTGCTTACGGGTAGACTGAAATATTTGCGGGTAGATGTGTATGAGCAGATAAACCGATCTACCCTCTCCCCGTGTCCATCCCATGACATACAATAGTACAAATGTTAGTGACTATGCAAGTTTAAAAACTCTTTCTGTTGGGAATTTTGCTCATGACCTCAAGTGATCTCCATGCATGTCAAATTTCAGGATATTTTTAGGGTTTGTAAGAAGTAGATATTATCTTAATTTTACACAGTTTACATAATAACTTCTTAGGTTTTCGCGATCACTACACATTATAATAAAACAAAGTTTAACCGGATTAAATCGCGTATATTATTTAAATTGGTTTCCCTGACGTTTCGAAAGCTTTGCAGCATTTCGTGGTCGCAGGTAGACTAAGATGACAAGCGTCTTTACAAATATTTCAAAAAAAAAAAAAAAAAAAATTAATCTACCGTACAATATAACGTCAGGGAAACCAATTTAAATAATATTCCGGTTAAACTTTGTTTTGTTATAACAGTTTACATAGTTTTTTATGAACAATTTATCTACAAATATACAATATTTACAAACACAAATATAAAATACAAGTACAAAATAAAATTACATAATTATCTTAATATTTTTAGAAGGGACTGTTAGTCCTATTATATAGCAGTCATACCACATATTAATATGAACTAGACGAAGTGCTGCAAGCAATCATAGTCAAGCCAAAAAAAAACTATGCTCCTTCGTGTACAACCAGCGCTCACGCACATATCATGCACCCGAAGGATATTTGCTTTCGCGATGCTTACTGGATGATGCCGCGACATGTATACTGAGAGGAGTGAGCACAGTTTCAGGTGCATGTGTGTGCGTGAGCGCTGGTTGTACACGAAGGAGTATAGTTTTTTTTGGCTTCACTAGATTGTTCACAGCACTTCGTCTAAGTAGTGTAAGTTTCCTAAATCATGGTAAAGATGCTGTTCAAAATAATGTATTCCTGAAAATTTTATGAAAGAATTCTTAATGTCGATGATGTATTATCAGCAAAGATCTTTACAACTCATGAACTTACCAAATAATAATAAATAAATAATAAATACCTTTGGGACATTTTTACACAGCACTATCTAGTCCCAAACTAAGTAGAGCTGGTGCTATGGGTACTAGACAATGGATATAATACTTATATACTTTTTTTTTGTAAATATATACTTATAATACATAAGCAACACCCAGACCAACACAAACAACTATAATAACTTCTTAGGTTTTCGCGATCACTACACATTATAACAAAACAAAGTTTAACCGGATTAAATCGCGTATATTATTTAAATTGGTTTCCCTGACGTTTCGAAAGCTTTGCAGCATTTCGTGGTCGCAGGTAGACTAAGATGACAATCGTCTTTACAGATATTTCCAAAAAAAATATTTTAATTTACCGTACAATATTTATTAATTAAAATCGTTTCGATGCACGCAGTAATCACTCACAATTCTTTTACAGTGTTGCGTGCTGTTTGGGACTTGATTATTTTTAGGACTGGGTTCCAAACAGGTGGCAGCTGCCAACCAGGGAAACGGGAACGTCAGGGAAACCAATTTAAATAATATACGCGATTTAATCCGGTTAAAATTTGTTTTATTACAAACAACTATGTTCATCACACAAATTTTTGTGTCCTGTGGGAATCGAACCCACGACCTCGTTATCAGAAGTCCGACACTCGAACTACTAGACCACATATGTCGTACTTGCCTTCTATAATATTTTAAATTATTTATTCATTTGATCTCTATGGAAGACTTACAGCTAAAGAAAACATAATAACAACATGTTGAAAATATGTTGTAACATTTTTATTATGACGATAATAATGTTAAATAATTGATATTATAATTGATATTATACTTGATACTTGATAATGGACTTAAATGACTGTAATAAATGAACAATAAACAGACGATTGTTTTTCTTTCAATTCAATTCAAATTCAATGGTTTATTTTATTTTTATTTTGAAAGAGAATTACTTTTAAGAATACAATTCCATCAAAACAGGAAAGGCTGAAAGGATAATTACGCAGTAGGTGGGCCGACAATACCTACATTACGAGGGAACTTTTAAAAACATTTCTGTTGTCAATTTATTCTACCAATCTACACTGTAAGGAAGTTATATAAACAAAAAGTAGGCAAACCTAAACTTTTATTTTTAAGGTAAACTAGATTTTACCCGCGGCCTCTCCCGCGTTTAATTTGGCTTATTACAGAAAGACTAATTGCGCATTTCACGTTCACGGGAACTGTTCATTGGTTGGTTAAATACTCAGAGAACGCTGCTGCCCATTCTCTGTTAAATCCCGTAGTCGCCTTTTACGACATCCATAAGAAGATATAGGTCGGTACAATATTTTACGTCGGGTACCACACCATGTAATATGCCTCCGGAGCCCTCCTTATGCAACGCCTGTAAGGCACGTATCAAGAGGGACTTTGTCTCCCTGTATAACTTCCCGGTTCACATGGCGGCACGGGACCACAGCATGCCGCCGCCTTCCCAAAAGTCACTCAGTGCTAGTGATCAGAGCCCCCACTCTGAACGCCCGTGACCTCGAAGGCCCGCCGCACTTCGATCGAGTATCGACCGGGCGAGGGGTACGACGATTGCCCTGAAGGGCTAGGTGTTGCGGCGAGGAATGTCGTGAAGGATAAAATGAAATGAGTATGACTTGGAACTTCTTCATGCCGGTTATTGTTATGTAAATTACAATAATGTATGTACACACGGCTACACATCAAGCTGTAAATTTCCAGTATAAGCTGACCTCGCATTGTATAGGTTTTCCTTACAACGCTAGGTCAGCCTTTACTGGTTTTGTACAGCTTGATGTGTAGCCGTGTGTACATGCATGCACCACGGCATTGACCGTGATTGAGAACCTAGTGAGGAGCGCGGGAGCAGTGGCGCGTGGCCGTACGTATTCAGATGTGTGCGTGCGTTGCACACATCGAGACATGGAGACATGAAGATCGCTTCGACACTAGGTGCTGGAGCGGTTGCCGCTCCGACGCCGCGCACCGCCTTCTCCGAGCAGGATCGGCCCTCTCTCGATCTTGTATCTACATAATATCTGCAGCAGAACAGTTTCGTTATCCATATGGATCTCTAAAACTGGAGCAAGTTATAAAAGACAGTAACAAGAGCATGGCTGTACTCCATTATAAGGACCCCACACAAAAAACTTCAGCGACTAAGTTTTTAATTGCATTTTTAAGTAACGACCCGCTTTCAGCCGCTGTAGCGCTTTGTAATCTAATTTAAATAACTCCTGTACATTGTCATTTAAGTTATTTGTTTTGTGGGTTATAATGATGATTTGAAATATTGTTAATGTTAGCGCAAGATTAATTCGGAAATGCGGGCAGATAAATTATCACTGTTGATTTGCGAGCGCTAGGCCGACTGCGATAAAGGCAACTGCAGTTTCGACTGAATATTAGCCTTAGTAAAAAAGTAAAGAGTCGAGGTTTGGCTCTCGACTATTTTCTCCTCCGAAACTGGACCAATTTAAAAGATATTTCATAAACTGAATAAGAAGAATATGCACGGTGTCACTACATTTTTCCATTTTCATAATAGATTTACAAATGTATACACTAGGCCTCTGTAGACAGCGGTCTGAATAGGAGAATTTTGAGGGCATCTAGATATAATGTATTGACAATAAAAAAATTAATTAACCAAAACAAAAAACCCGACTGCGTGTAAAAATAACAGAAAAGATATAAACAAGACTTATCAACACGAAGTCGGAGGCTACGTATGTTTTTGGTCATGAATTTCATAATAGTTCCTATGTAGCCTCCGCCTGCGTGTTGATAAGTCTTGTTTATATCTTTTCTGTTTTTTTTACACGCAGTCGGGTTTTTTGTTTTGGTTAATGATTTTTTTTATTTGAAATTTTTTAGTTTTGTCATCATGTTTTATTTATCATACTATTAATGTTTTTTTTTGAAAAATCAAATTCATTTTTAATGTTGAATATTTTGTTGTTTTTTAGCATTTCTCATTCTAAATTACATTTAAACATATAAGTTGTATATATTTTTGAAAAACATTTATGAAACTCTTTATTTTGATACCCCACTCGATAGGTTTCGAAGGAAAAATTTGGCGTAATTTGGCGCCAAAAAGCGGCCATTTTAATTTTTATAATTTTGATATACCCAGTGTCACTCTCACAATTAAGACGAATCTAACGACACCTCACAAGTTAAAATCCACCAAGCCGTTTAGGCTGCAGGGCGTGCCAAAGAAATATACATACATACATACATACATAAACTCGAAAAACATTACCCTCCTTCTGGCGCAGTCGGGTAAAAACGAGAAAAGTACATATTTATTTTACTGTAAAAAAATATTGCTCTAGGGTTATAAACCAGAAAGAAAACAGTCGAGAGTGTTTGTATGGAGAAAATACCATCCGCTTTTACTCTTAAGGTGCTCCCTTGACCAAACGACCTTGAGTGCGCGGATTTACAAATTATTGTCAAGAAAAGTAATTAAAAAACTAATAAAAATGACTAGAAATACCTAGATTAATCAATTGTTTACCTAATTAGTCTACACTGGAAGTTAAAATAGTACCTATCTATTTTAGGAATAAAACAGATGATGTAAAAAAAAACCAAAAAAAAAAACTCTGTATAAACCCATGTTATTCGAATAAAGAATAGAATTGAATTGAATTGCATCTAATTTCAGCTGTTTCTTATTTAGATGTTGGTTTAAATAGGTACCACATTTAATTAATGTAAACATTCCCCGTTTATCTTATTTGAAAAACTATTTTTCATTACTTTTCTGGGTAATGTAATAATCTGTGCACTCAATTCCTAGATTTTGATTCAATTTTTATTTTTTTTAATTTTGTAATATGGCGAAACGAGCTAAAGGCCCACCTGTATTCACCTGATTTTACCCATAACAACTTCAATACCACCTAGGCTGTTGCCTAAATGGTACCGCAAGTCGGTTCGCCAAACTGAGACATGAAGGTGGAAAGTCTCATGTGATTGTAATTTCACCGGCACCCGTACCCTTCAGACCGAAACTCAGCAATGCAAGCATCACTATTTGGCGGAGAAGTAGGCACGGTGGTAGTACTTCCACGGACGAGCTCTTTCACAAAGGAGCTCTACTACTACAAAACTATCTACCACTATTTTTATTTTTGTAAATAAATATTCAGTTTTAATAACGTTAGGAAAAACCCTCGCTGCCTGGTTAAACTTCTTTTCAAGCAAGTAATGTAATTGCCAAACATCAGGTAAAACTTTATCTTTATACATTTTCCTCCTGTCCCACGATAGACCCAGCATGAAATATAAATTGGCCGGGCATGATTCAACGAGTCCTGCCCATGCGTTATTCACGACTCACTTCCTATACTTTTGATTTTTTGATAGCATTCTCATGTATCGTACTTTCTTATTTGTTCGCACTTAGTTGCAAATGTGTTTTTTGGAAGTTTATTTTATTCTGTTATATTTTTTGTTCTTGGCTTCTAGCAGTGAATGGATTCTACATTGATTTAGTAAAACGAATGTGGAAACTAAATAATTTTGGTTTTTTGCTGTACTTACTATAAGCTATAAGTATTTAAGAGAAACATTTTTAAAATTTTGAAGATTTAAGAATAATGTAATATATACATACATACATATTATCACGCCTGTTTCCCATTGGGGTAGGCAGAGACTATGGATTTCCACCTGCTACGATCCTGACACACCTCTTTCGCTTCATCTACGTCAATTAACCTCGTCATGCATGCTCGTCGGTTTAGAGAACTCTTAACCTGGCATTTTTTGAGAACATCCGCGATTTGATCGCGATACGTTCGCCGAGGTCGTCCCCTTCCAACTCTTCCATCCACACTCGCTTCGTATACTTGTTTCGTCAATCTCCTCTCGTCCATCCTCTCTATATGTCCAATCCATCTTAACATACCTTTCTCAATCTTTGTCACTACATCTTCTCTCACTCCACAACGCTCCCTTATCATGTTATTCCTTACTTTATCTCTCAAAGTTACACCACACATACTTCTCAAAGCTCTCATTTCTACTGCATTTATTCTGCTTTCATGTTTCTTCTGCCATACCCAACTTTCACTACCATACATAAGTGTAGGCACTAACACTCCCCCATGAACAGCCAGCCGTGCCTTTTCCGACACTTTGCGGTTGTTCATGAAGGTGTGTAGTGCCCCATTCACCTGATTACCAGCACTAGGTATACAAAATCTTTCACTTGTTCCACCTTTTCGTCACCTATCAAAATATTGCACTCTGTCATAACTTCTTCCTTTTCAAAGACCAAAATTTTTGTCTTACTAACATTAACTTTCATTCCTTTACTCTTCAAAGCACCATCCATAATTATTACCATCTTCTGTAACTCCCCCTCCGACGATGCAAGGATAACTGAAAATGTAATATATACTATACATTATTCTTAAAACCATCAAAGTTTTTAAAATATTTCTCTTATATCAATAATAAACTAAACAAAACGTCTCCGGTAAAATTTGGTCAATGGTCGGTTGGACATTCAAGCACTGAGGCGACGATGTATGGGCGCCACCCCTTAAACACGTAATCAAGATATTTTTATTCTTTTAAAATTGAGATCTATATCTAGACTATTTTTTAACAAAATTTCATTTACTTATGTTTATAACTGTAGAAGTTATTAAGCTGTAAAGGATTAGGACAGACGGACAGACGGACAGACGGACAGACGGACGGACATGACGAAACTATAAGGGTTCCTTGTAGGACTACGGAACCCTAAAAACGTTGTTTAAAAAAATCTTTTTCATTAAATTATTAATATACCTACTTGATTAAAAAAATCGATTAGCATGCTAAATACAGGCAGAATATAGCATTTTTCTTATACAACTTTTATGTCTGGTACTACCTATATTCGACGCATACATATATTATTTTTTCTTTATGTATATAAATCTGATTGTGAATACTGGTACCTGTATCTTTAACACAGGTTACTTCGTAATCTAACTAAGATGCCCGTTGCGATCCATATTGTAACCGTAAAACCAAAAATCACTGCCATGAATTGTATTTGTGTAATCCTAAGGTTTTATAATACTGTGTGTATAAATAAATAAATAAATATGCTGAAATCTTGAAAAAAAAAAAATTTTATCTCATGATGTTGAACTTTGTTTTAACCTAAGTATCACCCCATGTACACCCGTATTCAAGCAAATAAATGATTGATTGTTTGAATTCACAATTTTTACATTCATTGAACAACGAAAATGATTCTGTTTTCAATACAAATTTTTTGTAATAAATACTTATGTGTATTTTTAAATAAACTTATTAATATTTTTATTTATTTAATCGTGTTTACTCGCTGATGTTGTTTAACATAGTAAAATTTTGCGTCAGTTTAAATAGATATATTTACAAGTCAGTTGAGTGAACTCACAAAGGTTTTATTGTTTGTTATAAATAAATAATAAATCAATATTTGGGACATTTTTTACACAGCACCATCTAGTCCCAAACTAAGCAGAGCTTGTACTATGGGTACTAGACAATGGATATAATACTCATGTACTTTTTTTTTGTAAATACATACTTATAATATATAAGAAACACCCAGACCAACACAAACACTTACGTTCATCACATAAATATTTGTGTCCTGTGGGAATGGGAATCGAACCCACGACCTCGTGATCAGCAGTCCGACATTCGAACCACTAGACCATAGACGTCATCGACGTTATGAAAGTGTTTTTTGTGGAGTCTAATGTGTGCAGTTATTAGAAGTATGGGGATTTTTTTTTTTAGTAGATTTTAGAAGCCCCGCTATCGCATTAGGTTGTAACCTGTAAATAAATAAATAAACAAATTTTTAATTACCATTCCATTTTTGGTATAAAGGCACCTCTCCACTCCACAAACAGCGGCGGAAAAGATAAACATCATAGGTTTAGATCAAAAGGCTTGCATGGTTGTAATTACACAAATTGGGCAATCAATAGATTCGCGTAGCTTTGAACTCGGCGTGGGTGTACTTGTTGCGGGTTCAACGCTAATTGTGCATGATACTTTGTTCCCAATTGGTTTGGTTTGTATGTTTAGCTTTATTGATCTGTATCAGGAATTAGGGATTTACCTTCCTTTTATCCTTTTTGGAATTATGTGAGTGCTACATTATTTTTGTATGGTCTGTAAAATTTCATTGACAATTAATTGTTGGCAATGCAATGGCAGCAGCGTTTTTTAAGTACCAGCAGTACAATATTTGTTAATTTATGCATATAAAATTGTAATTATTATGCGTGTAACCTTTTTGTGCAACAATAAATACAACCGCGACCGCCAAATTTGCGACCGCCGTCGCTGCTATAGGATAATTTTACGTTACTAGAATATCTTCCATCGCTATTTTAGTAAAGGAATTTTCAGTTAAGGAGAATGTACCAGCCACGTGGTGCCCCCATCAGTAGAAAAAATATTACTCGCTGAACACATCATTTATCGAAAAATCGTTTTTGACAATTGAAGTACAGGTACTGTAGTTTAATCAGAAACTATTAACTCCGTAAATTATAGTTCGCTGTAGTTGTAGATAGAAAAAGTGCGAAAAACGGCCACTTTTGGCACTTTTTCTATCTACAACTACAGCTAACTATAATTTACAGAATTATTAGTTTCTGATTAAACTGAAGTACCTGTACTTCAATTGTTAATAACGAATTTTCGATAAATGATGTGTTCGATAGTCTGATTCATGTAATCAAAGAAATGTATTGATCAAAAGCTTCGTCGAAAAATCGATAGATGGCGTTGTACATTTTTGTGTCGCCAGTTGAATCGCGGTGTTAAGATTCTCCGTGGATAACGTATATAGCAATGGTTTTAATAAATTTTTGTACTCGCTTCGGAACGTTGTTTTATTTCGTTTCTTGGGCAGTTGCTGGGTACAGAAACATTTTGGTCCATTCGAGTCGGTTAGGGGTTATTTTTTACCCTTCGTTTGTAGACCATATTTTTGACAAAGTTCAGTCAGCGGTCCATACAAACCAATTCTTTCATTGGTGGATTTGGCTGTTCTCACCGAGCGGCACTGTGCGTGCGCAGCGGTAGTTTGCGGCAGTCGCCACCAGAGGGCGCCACCAGTAGTTTGCAACATTGCAAAGTGTTGGCGTGAGTGTATCAACAAGGATCGTCACTGGAACGAGGTGTGACGACAATCGAGGAGTGACGTCGAGACACTGACGTCACATATGCGGCGACGTCACATTTGCAGTGACGTGCATAAAGAGGTTTGGCAGAAACAGAACAGTGAGTAGAATCCAAGTGTTATTTCGTAGACTTGTACATTTCTCAGTGATTAGAATTTTGCCTTTGAAGATTAACATAGTGCTTTGGACTTGTAAAATTTTAGCAGTAGTCTTTAGACTTAGAATAATTTTATTAGAATTGTTTTTAACTTGTAAAATTTTAGCAGTAGTTTTAGACTTAGAATAATAACGTTAAAAGTGATGTGACGGGGAACCTATGCCCGATTTTTTCTAAGTTTGGAAATTGTTTAAACACTTGTAAAATTTTACTGATCTGATTCATTGACTTGTATTAATTTCTTTGTAGTCAGTTGCCTTTAGTTACCTATTGAGTTAGCTTCTTATAACTTAGTATATTCATTTAGGAATATAATATTCACAAGTGCATGATCTAGTTAGGATTTTATTTTGTATTTGTAGTAATTGATTGGTTAAAATAAGTGTGTATACGATGGAATCGTTAATTAAATTGCAATTAAATAACAAACTAATTATAGAAAAAGGTAGAATTAACTTCAAAAAATCGTCAAAAGATCGTATTACACAAACTTTTATTGAAACAAGATTAGAAACACTAGATGCACAGTGGACACAATTTATTGATACTCATAGGCGCATTGTAGAAAAGGCAACCGATGAAGATTCGGAAAATATGTATTTTAAAAAAGAAATTTATGATCAAATACAAGAATTATACATAACATACAAGTCTGAGTTGAAAGAGCTCTTAGCCAGTTTCATTCCTTGTAGTAGTACTAGTAAACAATCTAGTAATAATAATAGTTCAA
Organism: Asteroscopus sphinx; assembly: GCA_949699075.1. NCBI lineage: Eukaryota > Metazoa > Arthropoda > Insecta > Lepidoptera > Noctuidae > Asteroscopus > Asteroscopus sphinx. Next base: position 2,283,622 of record OX453007.1, read on the forward strand.
ATGTGAAATTGCCAAAGATTAGTCTTCCTACATTCTCGGGGCAATATTCAGAGTGGATGACGTTCCGCGACTTATTCATGTCACTGATCCACAAAAATGACGCTCTGGATGACGTGCAAAAACTTCACTATTTAAAGGGTCATCTCTCAGGCGAAGCAGAACAGTTACTGCGACATACACCTGTAACTGCGTCTAATTATAGTGAGTGTTGGTCGATTCTTAGTAAAAGATATAACAATAAACGCTATTTAGCGAACTGTATGCTTAAACGATTAGTCAATCAGTCATCTATTACAAAGGAATCGTCAACTTCCATCAATACGCTTTTAGACACAACTGTAGATTGTCTGCATGGTTTGCGCACCCTAGATATAGATGTAAGCTCTTGGGATGCAATCATTATATACCTAGTCAGCGAAAAATTAGATCCCGAATCCCGTAAATTGTGGGAATCTAAAATTAGCTCCAGTGATGACCTACCTGAGTTTAAAGAATTTAAAATATATATGGAGTCCAGGTTTAGGGCATTGGAATTTTTAGATTCAAAGGTTAATAAGCCGAGTTGTACTCGTGCCAATACCAATGCCAAATCATTTCATGTCGCTTCTCAAACTTGTATTCTCTGCTCAGGAGATCATAAACTATGTCACTGCAAACAATTTGCAAAGAAAGATTGTGACGAACGTCGTGAGTTTGCCCGAGTCAGTAAGCTATGTTTTAACTGTTTAGCAAAAAATCATTCCGTTTATTCTTGCCGTCAGTTTACCAAATGTCACCTTTGTAAAAAGAGGCACCACACACTACTTCACCCAAATGCAACTGCCAATTCTGCTGCAACTGTTGATAGTTCAGCAGACGGGAATGTTGTGGTTGCTACTGCAGCCACTTCTTCCAATCAAAGTGAGATTACCACACCCATCTGTTGTTTTGCAGATGAACACAACCACGGTCTGTTAGCTACAGCCTTGGTCAACGTTGAGTCAAGGACTGGGACTGCTATTGTTTTAAGAGCTTTGATGGATCAGGGCTCTCAGGTCTCTTTCATTACAGAGGCTTCAGTACAGTTGCTTGGCTTGAAGAAAACTTCTGCTCGCACCGACATTTATCGACTAGGCGATGATGAGGGAAATTCAATGCCCTCTAAGTGGATAGTAAGATTTAAATTGCAATCACGCCTAGATCCCACTTTTGTTTTGTATGTCGATGCATATGTACTGAATAGACTCACATCACGTCTTCCTCAGAGGAAGATTGTTCAGGTTTTGCCTTCATTATCATCCTTAAAACTCGCCGACCCGTCTTTTGATACGCCAGGAAAAATTGATTTGTTGTTGAGCGCGTGTGTAGTCGGTGAGGTTTTAATGGACGGGTTAGTCAAGGGTCCGCCAGGAACTCCTGTCGCCCAAAAGACTAAACTAGGGTGGATCTTATCTGGTGAGATTCACACATCGTCAATTTCTAGGCCAGTTTGCTACAACGCAATTGTTAGTTCAGATGTGAACGCGCTTTTGAGGAAGTTTTGGGAGTTAGAGTCAGAGTCTTCCGCTCATAATGTTATATTAACTGAAGAAGAGCAGAAGTGTGAGGACTTTTACACTAACACAACCAAACGAGATGAAAAAGGGCGATATGTTGTCAAGTTGCCGTTCAAGACTGATCAACCCAGTTGCAAGTTTAGTAGGTCAGAATCTATCGCCCGTAAACGCTTTCACATGCTGGAAAGGAGATTGACGAAAAATCCTGAACTTAGAATGCAGTACAGTGCTGTCATTAATGAGTATATTCAGTTAGGACATGTTGAAGTTGTTCCTCAGATAGATTTAGGGAAGGATGCTGTATATTTACCGCACCACGCCGTAGTACGCGATGATAAAAGTACTACTAAGGTTCGGGTTGTCTTCGATGCTTCTTGTTCGGGATGCAATGGAGTTTCGTTGAATGACGATTTGATGGTCGGCCCGACCTTACAACTTGATTTGCGTCAGATCATCATGCGGTGGCGCCGCCACCCCATCAGTGTAGTAGCAGACATTGTTAAAATGTACCGTCAGGTAAAGGTTACTCAAGAGGATGCTGATTATCAGCGAATTCTGTGGCGTGACAACCCAAATGCTGTATTACAACATCTACGGTTGTTGCGTGTCACTTTTGGTACGTCCTCTGCTCCGTACTTGGCAGTACGTTCCTTACAACAAATTGCTCGTGATGAAGGAAACTATTTTCCTTTAGTTGCAGATAGAGTCCTTAAGGATTTTTATGTCGACGACTTTTTGTCAGGTTGTGAATCAGTGGCTGAAGGTGAGCAGATTTATCACCAGATGAATGAGTTGTTAGGTCGTGGGGGCTTTCAGCTTCAGAAGTGGTCCAGCAATAGTGATGAATTGCTGAACAAAATCAAAGATGGACCATCTAATGACAACTTAGAATTTAAGGTAGATACTATCATGAAAATTTTGGGGTTAACCTGGGATAGACAAACTGACAATTTTAAATACACAGTCCATCTTCCTACGCTCGAAGCTCCCGTGACTAAGCGAAAGGTGATTTCGGACATCGCTCGCTTATTCGATCCTCTTGGTTGGCTTGCTCCGGTAATTATAACAGCCAAGGTGTTCATTCAACGTCTATGGCTTGCAGGATCTGAATGGGATGATGAACTTCCAGATCATCTGTTAAAAGATTGGCTAGATTACCGAACCAACCTTCACAACCTGAGTAATTTCCATCTACCACGATGGATTCATACAAGTCGACATGACTCTCTTCTAGAACTGCAAGGTTTTTCCGATGCATCCAATGTCGCTTACGCGGCTGTTGTCTATATTCGGTCTGTCGATTCCAACGGCAATGTTAACATCAGTCTAATGGCATCCAAGACTAAGGTGGCCCCTGTCAAACAGGTTTCCATACCTCGTTTGGAATTATGTGGCGCTGTGCTTCTCTCAAAACTTCTGCGTGAAGTTTCTGTCACCTTAGAAATTGCAAAGGAAAATATCCATGCTTGGACTGATTCTTCAGTGGTTCTCGCCTGGTTGAGGAGCCACCCAAGCCGTTGGAAGACATTTGTCGGAAACAGGGTTTCTGAAATACTCACCGTTATGGACAATCATCAATGGTCGCACGTCCAGTCTAAGGATAATCCCGCAGACTGTGCGTCACGAGGAGTTCACCCATCTGAGTGTGCAGAGCTTGAGCTATGGATGCAGGGACCTGGTTGGCTGAAAAATAAAACTATAGATTATAGCAAAGGTGAATTTCAGAAAACGAATCTAGAAGAAAGGAAATCAAATGTTGTGTGCAATACTACAGTGAAGGAAAAGGAAGAAAATAATATAATGACTAAATATTCATCACTTAGAAAACTAACTAGAGTCATTGCGTATTGTAGGAGATTTTTAAAATTAAGAAATAAAGATAAAACTAAATCTACTTATACTACTTATTTGAATTTTTCAGAAATTAATCAAGCTCTATTCTCATGCATTAAACTTTGTCAGGATGAATATTTTAAGGAAGAAATAGATAGTGTAAAAGCTAAAGGAAAAATAGATAAAAAAGGGACACTTACCTCACTCAATCCTTACCTAGATCAGGAACAAATTTTGAGAGTTAAGAAGGAAGGTTACAGAAGGCTAACATCCATGAAAACATGAAGCATCCTGTAATTATTCCTCACAAGTCACACTTGACACACCTTTTGATAGCTGATGCTCACGAACGCACACTGCACGGTGGACCTCAATTGGTTCTTAATTATTTAAGATCCAAGTATTGGATAATCGGCGCAAAGGGTGTCATTCGACAATATGTACGCAAGTGTGTGACTTGCCTCCGTCACTCTGCTCGAGCCGTCACTCCCTTAATGGGACAGTTGCCGTCTGCCAGGGTGAATGCTAGCCGACCTTTCTTTAGAAGTGGTGTGGACTATGCAGGGCCTATTAGCATCAGGCCCACAAAGGGTCGCGGTTATCACTCCACCAAGGGCTACATTTCATTGTTCGTTTGCATGGCCACTCGTGCTATACATTTGGAAGTTGTGAGCGATATGACGTCACAAGCTTTTTTAGCAGCCTTTAAGCGCTTTACAGCACGGAGAGGCCATTGTGGTGAGATGTGGAGTGATAATGGCACTACCTTTGTAGGAGCCAATAGAGAGTTAAAAGCCTTGTTCACCCACGAAAGGTCCGGTGTAGCTCCTGATATTGCCGAGTGGTTAGCCACCAATGGTACTAGCTGGCACTTTATTCCACCCCACTCTCCAAACTTTGGAGGACTTTGGGAAGCTGGAGTGAAGTCCAGCAAGTATCATCTCAAAAGAGTGATTGGAAACAGCACTCTGACATTTGAGGAGATGACAACGGTTCTGGCCCAAATAGAAGCCTGTCTCAACTCTCGGCCTATTTCGACCATCAGTAGCAATTCTGAAGATCCGTGTCCTCTGACACCGGGTCATTTTTTGATAGGAGAGCCTCTGCTGCTCTTGCCGGAATCCAACTTTGAATCCTCTAATATTAGCACGTTAAAGCGATGGCACTTGACTCAACGCATGGTTCAGGATTTCTGGCGAAAGTGGTCCTGTGAATACCTTGTTCAATTTCACCAAAGGAACAAATGGTCTCATCAAACCGTAGAACCAAATGTGGGTGATGTGGTGTTGGTTATGGAGGATGATTTGCCTCCCGCAAGATGGCTCTACGGTCTCATAACCGAGAAGCATACTGGCTCGGATAAAATCACGAGAGTCGTCTCTTTACGTTGTAAGGATTCGATTGTAAAGAGACCAGTCTCTAAATTAATAGTGCTTCCTGTCGCAACTTGAATAGTTTGTTTGTTAACGCTTATTAAAATTTAGATTAGCAATTTATTTAAACCATAGAATTAAGATGCCATTGTAGTTCAACTGGAATTAAGTTTTTTATATACACATACAGTCCACTCTCTTGTTTTCACCTCCCATCAGATTTGTTGTTTGTTTCATGGTGGGCGGTTTATTTAAGATTTTGTTATACTTAACTTCAGTTCTGGACATTCTGTCCATGGTGGGCGGGATGTTCGATAGTCTGATTCATGTAATCAAAGAAATGTATTGATCAAAAGCTTCGTCGAAAAATCGATAGATGGCGTTGTACATTTTTGTGTCGCCAGTTGAATCGCGGTGTTAAGATTCTCCGTGGATAACGTATATAGCAATGGTTTTAATAAATTTTTGTACTCGCTTCGGAACGTTGTTTTATTTCGTTTCTTGGGCAGTTGCTGGGTACAGAAACATGATGTATGAATACATCATTTAATTTGTCGAAAATTCGTTCGTTCGTTTTGTTTCGATTTCGTTCGTTATTCATTTCGCAAGCAATATTTTTTTTACTGATGGGGCCACCACTTGGCTCGGCTCAACTTAAACAAATTTTATATTTAAAAATGCAAGCTGAATAACGAAATTAAATTTCAATGAAAAAATTGAAAACTTCAATAAAACAATTAAAACCTGAGTCGTGATTTTGATTCATAAAATCATATTTTTCAATACTTTCGTTTCTTTTTAGTCATAAAAGTGAACGTTGGGTTATTAAATGCAAATATTGCAATAGTGAGGGCTAATAAAAGATTGATTACCTTTTGCTCCGAAGCGAAGCAATCCATTTTCTCTGGTTAACTTTAAAATTATACATTAAAGCGCTTTATATTTCGCTAGACATAATAAAAAAGGTGTACTTAAAATACAGTCTGTTTTTATAACATAACACATATAACATAACATCACGCCTGTATTTCTCCGAAGGCAGAGATGTATAGTACACCCACATTTCGCAAGTTATGTAATAGTCCCATGTAATAGGGGGCGAGCCTATTGCCATTAACCGGGCACAAATCCGTACTCCGGGCTGCTACTGAGAATTTCCTAATGAAAAAACCCAATAACACTTTGCCCGACCCGGGAATTGAACCCAGGACCCCACGCTCAGCAGTCGCGCTTGCGATCACTAGACCAACGAGGCAGTTATATAAACTTGTATTATTTAATAATTTCTTAGGTTTTCGCGATCACTACACATTATAATAAACAACAACACTGTAAACGATAATGATATTGTGAGTGATTACTGCGTGCATCGAAACGATTTTAATTAATAATATTGTACGGTAGATTAATTTATTTTTAGAAATATCTGTAAAGACGCTTGTCATCTTAGTCTACCTGCGACCACGAAATGCTGCAAAGCTTTCGAAACGTCAGGGAAACCGATTTAAATAATATACGCGATATAATCCGGTTAAACTTTGTATTATTTAGTAAGCTATCTTGGTAGGTCTGTTTTTTAAATCATTATTAATAAAATATCTGATTAATTAGTGTTAAATAATGTTATTTAGTATGTATCAGCCAATTGATCAGCCACATCATCCAACTTGCCGTCATCCTACTTCCTACTAATGTTATAAATGCGAAATGATGTTTGTTTGTTCTTGAATCACCCTGAAACTGCTGAACGAATAACGATATTTAAGTGATCGTCCGGCGCACCCTGGGCAGTCAGCCCCGCTACCAACCTGCTGACTGGCTAATCTTTTCCCCACGGCATGAGCTATTATCATTATGTAGCTCACGTCGACACAATAGAAGAAGAGCAGCTGAACGAATTTGGATGAAATTTGCACACAGATACACCATAACCCTGATTAACAGTTTTCGAAGGGATGCGCAACAGCCCGACAAAAAAAAAACTGTTATAAACCGAAATATACGCGAGCGAAGCCGCGGGCATAGATTATTAAGTAGTAGTTTTAACATAACACATAACATAACATCACGCCTGTATTTCCCCGAAGGGGTAGGCAGAGGTGTATAGTACACCCACATTTCGCCAGTTATGTTATAGTCCCATGTAATAGGTGGCGAGCCTATTGCCATAATAAGTAATAGTTTTATATATTATATTATAATCCTGAAGTGTCCCACTGCAGGGCAAAGGCCTCCCTACTCTCCTTCCACTTCTCCTTGTCTATTGCTACAAGAGTCCAGTCCTTTTGGAAGGAGTCCAGCTCAAGTAATAGTTTTGCAACTAAACATTTTTTTCCTGTGATCGGAACAGATGTAGAACAAACAAACAATTTCCTCAGTCAGGGTAGACAGAACTAAAAGCAGTATTGACACGCTCCGGCGCCACGTGCAGTGGTAATGCGTTAACACAACTTTAACCCAACAGTTAAACTTCGCGTTAACTTGTTGGGACAAGTTCCGCAGTGACAGGTTGTTGTCCCATGGCTATCCTTTAGTGTGCCGATAACTTGGGATGAGTTGTAAATAGTTTATAATGGTTGTTTTATTTCCATTCGAAATATTGAGGAATCTGTATAGTTATTAGTAGTCGTAATCATATTTGATGAGCATGAATGAATGAATGGTCAGGGAATGCTATCGAACAATCCTATCCTAGTAATATTATAAACGTGAAAGTTTGTTAGGATGTGTGGCTGTTTGTTACTCTTTCACGGAAAAACTACTGTATGGATTTTAATAAAATTTGGCATACAGATAGAACATAACCCGGATTAACATATAGGCTACTTTTTATCCCGGGATGATGGAAAGTTCCTGAGGGATGCGGGATAAACGACATTCACGCGGGCGAAGTCGCGGGCATAGGCTAGTTATTAATATGGCGACAACCATGAAATCGTGATAAAAAAAGCTGTATCGTAGAAAAGTGCAATACCTGTTGACCGAAATGTATGGAAGGGCTGATTTCTTTTTGCGATTTCAGGGTTGATATGACTATACGTTGTATACGGTCGAATTCTCAAACAAAACTCATTTTTAAGTCACCGTTATGTCTCATACTGTCTTTGTCACTTTATAGTCAACTAGCTGTCACTCGCGGCTCGCGGCTTAGCTCTTGTGGTAGGTATCTCATCCCAATCCATTCAGCCGTTATAGCATGATTGAAGGACAGACAAACAAATACCAATACTTCCACATTTATAATATTAGTAGGAAAGTAGGATATTATAGTGACAGAAAGAATTAAGTAAGACTGTCTTCAGAGAATTCGTGGGATAGTGGGGAATTGCAGTCATCAACTATCTGCGTGCTTGCGTGCGAGCTGCGACACTGGTGACACAAAATTAAATGAAACATTTGAGACAAATAACGATTTTTTAAATAATAAAAAACTCTAGTGAAATTCAAATTAGGCTTACGACTTTGTAAGGGACCTAACTAAAGGCCTATGAAATTAAAAGCAGCGGACTGTAAAACTGTTATAATAATTACGACAAGTACAAATAATGGATTGGCTCTGAGTGCCCGCGCGTGTCGTCCGTCAAGTTCGGTAGCGAAGTGGAGTCACAGATTACTATATTAGTAGCTAGCTACATATGCGACAGTTACTCGAGAGCTTAGTTTCACTAAATTGCCGCCCGGTGTTTTGTCACTACTATCGCGTGTAGGTAGGTAGCTAGCTATAGCTATATTTATAGGTCGTCATAGCTCCATATACTGTAGTTTTAGGTAGGTACTTTTTAAGATTAGATTAAGGGAAATAAAACAGGATCATCATCATTTTCATATTATATTTTGTAGGCACAAACAATGTCAACAACAAAGCTCTAAATTATCATCCTTGGGGATAAGAAATAGCATTAGTTTCACTTGTTTCCTATGACGAAAAGTTCACGCACAATACTGCACTGAAAACAGAAGCGGTAACTCGCGAATTATCGTATCATTAAACTGTGTCGAATTTGGAGTCTCGAAGAACTCGACTCAAGCCAAAACAGCGAAGATATTACAAGATAATAGGATAATACTGGCACTCGACCAGCTGTTAACACAATAATCAAAGACAATAATAACCAATAATAACTAGAACGTCATGGCATCAAACATCCCACAGATAAAAAAAATCGAAACCGCGACAGGTGGCGACATGTGGCAGGAAAACGAACTAACGACTGTCAGGGCCCTGAGTGGAGTTGGTCCCACGCCCGCGCACATGAATGCACCCCCCGCGCCGCTGTAGCGTCGCCGTAACGTCAACCAGCCGAGCCGCCGCCCGATGATAGCCGACGGCGCCCGAACAACTTAGTTTTTTCAAAACGTCATAAATAACAAAGACAACACTTATTTCTCTAACTTTTACGAAGTTTGGTCGCGACAAATGTTTATCTTCCTCTGGAGTGAAATAATAGCACTCAATCGATCCTGGCTCCAGACTTTTCAAGTAAATTATTCAAGTTACGGAGGCTTTTTAACCGACGAAAATAAAGGAGGAGGTTCTCAATTCGACGCGTATATTTTTTTTTTTTTTTTTTTATGTATGACCACGCATAACTTTCTACAGAGTGGTCCGATTTTGATGATTTTTTTTTAATGGTTAGGGTATATCTCGAAGTTGGTCCCATTTAAATTTCAACATTAAAATCCACCCCTAAGGATAGTAAAACAGGGGATGAGTGTTTGTTCATCCACTGAATTTTTAGCTGTTAACCGATTCTGTTGAAACTTGACACACATAAATATAGTTCTAGACACTACGACATAATGGAGACCTGGATTTCGATTTTAACCACAAAAAAATGAAAAATAAATCTTTTTAACAAAAAATTGAACCGACGAAAACAGAAACTGAAAAGCGAAAAATAACTAATTATGAAACGGCGCCAAACAACCAATCAACGAAGATCATTAAATTACTTTAAATAAATAATAAAAACAACGTCACATCAAATACAACGTGAAATTTTCAACGATAAATAATAACTTTCCAAAAATGCGTTCTCCGCTCGGCCAGTTGCAACTTACACGCACTTTGCTTGTTAAAAGTTCGTTTGGCGCCGACTCATAATTAGTTATTTTTCGCTTTTCAGTTTCTGTTTTCGTCGGTTAAATTTTTTGTTAAAAAGTTTTATTGTAGTTTTATTGTCCTGTGCTAACATAGGCCTCAAGAAGACTGCATGATTTTCTATTGAATTTGAGCTGTTTTCATATTTCTGTGGAAGCATAATATTCTTTCATTTATTCATAAAATCACGTATTCATTCATATCCCTCGAAGGAGTAAGTAGAGGTGTATAGTACCACTCATATTTCGCCAGTCAGTTATATGTTATAAGGTCCATATAAAAGGGGGCGACCCTATTCCATTAACTGGGCACATATTCGCACTCCGGGCCGGGCTGCTACTGAGAATTTCCTAATGATAAAACTCTATAACACTTTTCCCGACCCAGGTATCAAACCCAGGACCCTGCGGTTAGCAGTCGCGCTTGTGACCACTAGACCACCAAACATGCAGTCCGTAAATAGTCTGAAGATTCAAATAAATACTTTATTCCTGTAGCTCTAAAATACGTGTCTTCTTGGCATAGAATCTAGAACATTGTATATATCTCCGAAAATTCCTGGCCGTATGAATAAATTCCTTTTTCAAAAAAGGATCCGGTGAGCTCCTATCGTTCCTTTTTCGAAAATAAGGCAAAGAAAATCGTATTGTGCCTTCACTTCTCGTCGAGAATATCGGCGGTGTGGGACCTCTTTGAATATGACTTTCTGTCTTTGTGAGTAATATCTTTCTATTGTGGTCGGAACATTTGCATGGCAAGATATTTTGATTGTTCGCTTTTGAACTGCGGATCGCTATCAGTACATAATGCACCGTCTTAGGTCGTTTTCGAGAGTTATTGCGGTCCTTCTAGTATTTTTAGTTTCATTGATATTGTTATTTTTTATACCATAGACATTATTAAAATTTGTGGGTTTTTCGTGCTTATGTATTTTAATGATCATTTAGGAATAAAAAAGTTGAGGCTGAAATATTTTGATGGCTTTTTGGGACGATTTGAATAACAATAAAAAGTTTATTGGCTACTGCAGCTTTTGACACATTAGATAGATAGATAAAACGTTTATTTAGTACAAAAACAAGACACAGGACATACAGGTAAAAATACAATAAGAAAGTGTGATATGTGTCTCAATATTGTACCAAATGGGTGTCCAGCTCAGCATGTGCCAGGTATTATACCTGACGCTGGTATTCATTAAACATAAAATTTCAATTTATTTTTACATTAAATTTCACCTGATGTAAATAAGAAATTTTAGACTGAGAAGTTCAGTTGGCCGATGGTTGGCCGTTGGTTTGTGTTCACAGATTATAGTTAGATAACTGCTGTAAAAAGTCTTTGCCCGGAAAGGGAGAAAATACCCATCGTTATCCCACTGGGCGAAAGAGGAGATAATCACAAAACCAGCCTTCTCATACCACTGAATTCTGGTTTAAAAATCACGTGATCCGATGTCAATGGCACAATGTGCTCGAGTTTAACCCTCTAGTATTATCAATAGGCTGATTAGGGTTAACCTGCTCGTGGAATCAACAATACCAAGTAATTCAGTGTTACAGTCATCCCACAGTGGGATGTCTCATCCCAAATCGTTTACCTTGTGAGCTAAATCCAGATTTAAATATTGAATAAATGGAATTGTGTATAATATTAGTATATTTAGATACGTACTCACATATTTTCTGTAAATAAACCTAAAAATATTATTCTTGTTATTTTTAGCCTATATTGTCCCACTGCAGGGCAAAGGCCTCCATCTTAACATAACAACATAACGTCACGCCTGTATTTCCCCGAAGGGGTAGGCAGAGGCGTATAATACACCCACATTTCGCCAGTTATGTTGTAGTCCCATGTAATAGGGGGCGAGCCTATTGCCATTAACCGGGCACAAATCCAGACTCCAGGCTGTTACTGAGAATTTCCTAATGAAATTCCTAAAATTAATTTTAATATGACTAAAAATGGATTACGATCGCTATAACGAGTTAGAGTTCCAAATTAACTCCCACACTTAATTAAGGGTTTGCTAATAACACGGTACAGCGAACACCTATACTTCTGTCAATCACGATGAATATGGAAAAATAAAGGTCCATTCAGATGGGTCCCAACGCAACCTCTGGCAGCTAGTTTTGTCAATTAACACTTTCATTTTTGTTTCTACTTCAGCCTAAGACAAGGCTATAATCGAGCCGGAAGAAGTTTGAGCTGAAAAATATTAAATGACAAAAAAAAAACTAGCTGCGAGGGGTAGCGTTGTGCCCGCGTTTGTGTTCCGTCTGTATAGACCCTAAAGGAAGAAGCACCCAAAGCAGCCCAAAGAAAGAACGCAAAGGTCCAGCTGTAAACACTTATGGGCTGATGAGATGCTGAATCCCGTTTATTATTTATTTTTGAGGATACAAAAGTACCCAAAGAGTGCTAATGGACTCTATAATTAAGCCGTCTGTCAAATTCAAATTAACTTTATTTGCTTAAAATGTGGTACAGAGGTGTGGTGTGTGTGTGTGTGTCAGTCCGTCTGTCTATCACAGGGCTATATATTTAAAACTAAATATTTTATTTTCACATAATACGTGTTTTTTTCATGACATATATTAAAAATAATAAAATATGGTACGCAACTCTTAGTGCGAGAGTCCAAATCGCTCTTGGCCGGATTTATATTAAGGCAAATGTTGTTTTGAACAGGTAAATAAATAAAAATAGCAAATTTATATTCGAAAGCGCGTGCGACTCTGCTTGACATCTGTCAAGGTTGAGTCTGAGTGCCAGTGTGGCCAGCGTATAATATTTAATTACTTGTCTATACGTAACAGTATCCTATATGTGTACCTTGAAACGGTAATATCACCCAAACAGTCTCCAAAAGTATACACCATCCAGTAAATCTATCAGGTACTCGTAGCCACAAAGGTGACTGTTGACATTCGATTACCGGCCACAGGCCTTTATGCGGCCAGCGTGCATAATTCAGACCACAATTGTTTCCTTATTGTTTTATTTAAAGCGTTTTAAGGCTTCACGTGCTTGTTACCGATGGCTCTTTGAATAAAAGAAGTGATGCTAACAGGAGATGGTTGAATTTTTGTAGTGAAAGGGGTATTAAAGGTTAAAGGTTTTCTTAAGGGTTCCGTACTCAAAGGATGGCAATGGGACCCTATTACTAAGAATACGCCATCTGTCCGTCCGTCTGTCTGGCACAGGACTGTATCTTTTCAACCGTAATAATAGGTAGCCAGTTGAAATGTTCACATAATACGTGTTACTATTAATGGCCTCTATTAAGGCAAATAATAAAAAGTCAACGAGCCTTGACTGGTCGGGTGGCGGGCTTCCCCGAGTTCACCAGCCGCAGGCCCCATCCACCCGTATTTTTTGTAGAGGTTTTCTTCCTCGCGGTCCGGGAGGTGAAGCCAAGACTCTCGGTTCCAAAAGGAGATGCGAGAACACAACTACAATACTCCTGGAGTTACGAAATCGACGGGGCCAGGGATGGACAGTCCTCCCGCTGCCTGCTCAGTGGTAGGGTGAGTGCACACCGGGCTCGTCCTTGCTCCTATACTGCACCCTCTGCTGGCATTAGAGGGACACGTGGAGCAACTCCCCATTGGCCCATCGGGCCCCTCCCATGCCAGAATAGTCGCCACGGGTAGTAAGGTCCCCCGGTCCAAAGAAGAGTTATTGCCCGTGCCCAGGGTGCACTGGCCTTACAACTGCTGTACCCTCCAGACGTATCCAAGAAGACCAGTAACCGTCAGGCACACGAGGGGGTTTTCTAGCCCAGGACCCCAAATTGTGTCGTCAAATTTTAAACTGAATTCTGATTCTAAATTCTGGGATTGTTGTTAGAAACATGTTGATGCAAGTCTGAAGATGCTTATATTTTTGAAAGTCTTCAAATTTTAACATAACATAACATCACGCCTGTATTTCCCCGAAAGGGTAGGCAGAGGTGTATAGTACACCCACATTTCGCCAGTTACGTTGTAGTCCCATGTAATAGGGGGCGGGCCTATTGCCATTAACCGGGCACAAATCCAGACTCCAGGCTGCTACTGAGAATATCCTAATGAAAAAAACCCAATAACACTTTGCCCGACCCGGGAATCGAACCCAGGACCCCACGCTCAGCAGTCGCGCTTCGAATTTTACTTTTCAATATTTTAGACAAAATACTTTCCAAAGTCAAGAAAACATGAAAAATTATTCATCAGTGTAAGTACCATGCTAGGCTTTGGAATGGAACATTGTATGTTAATAATTTTTCCAGATTTCATGAATTTACAAAATTATGTGTTCAAAAATGTTTTAATTCTCATTTAAATCACAATAACATAATCCGCTTCACGATAACTTACGACTTACTTGTTCCTTTAAATCATTCCACAGATCTTAAAAACTAACCTTAGAACAGTCGAATGGCTTCCAGCCAAGTCTGTGTCGCGGTTGGGAGCAACCATTGCAAACGGAATTCGGTACTCCATACATTATTACCATGTATCATGCATGTCTTGTCGAATTTATGGGAGCCAACAGATAGAGCCGGCGTCCAAAGTCTTGGAATTGGAGTATAGCTTGCAATCACAGTTAGTATTTTAAGAAGTGGATGGTTTTTACTGTTCATTTGAACAAGCTGCTCTGTTTTAGGAGAAATAGGAGAGTAACCGTTTGTCCAGTTAAGAAACTTGAGTTTTGTATTAAATATAAATATAAATAAATATCTTTGAGACATTTTTACACAGCACCATCTAGTCCCAAACTAAGCAGAGCTTGTGGTATGAGTACTAGACAATGGATATTATACTTATATTTTTTTTTTTTTTTTTTGTAAATACATACTTATAATACATAAGCAACACACCCAGACCAACACAAACACTTATGTTCATCACACAAATATTTGTGTCCTGTGGGAATCGAACCCACGACCTCGTTATCAGCAGTCCGACACTCGAACCACTAGACCACAGAGGTAGTCAAAGAGGTATTAATGTCCGTTATTATTATTAACCACTATTGATAATAGATATGTCATACCCTCACCACCCTGACTGCCTCGTTGGTCTAGTGGTTGCAAGCGCGACTGCTGAGCGTGAGATCCTGGGTTCGATTCCCGGGTCGGGCAAAGTGTTATTGGGTTTTTTCATTAGGAAATTCTCAGTAGTAGCCCGGAGTCTGGATTTGTGCCCGGTTAATGGCAATAGGCTCGCCCCCTATTACATGGGACTTACAACATAACTGGCGAAATGTGGGTGTACTATACACCTCTGCCTACCCCTTCGGGGAAATACAGGCGTGATGTTATGTTATGTTAATGTTATACCCTCACAAAAAAAATGAAAAATATGTTCCGTACGCAGCGGCAGCACAATACACATAAACTAGTGCAAAGTAAGTAAGTTGGTTACTTCAAGTTACTTTCGCGTCATAATTGGAACACTTTCTGTACACACACGAAGGCAAATTAGTTTTTTTTTCGTCACCCGTCTCGCTCGGCGCCATGCTTCATCATCATCATCATCATTTCAGCCGAAAGACGTCCACTGCTGGACATAGGCCTCCCCCAAGCATCGCCACAACGACCGGTCCTGTGCCTTCCGCATCCAGCGGATTCCCGCGACCTTCACCAGGTCGTCGGTCCACCTTGTGGGGGGCCTACCCACGCTGCGCCTTCCAGTACGCGGTCGCCACTCCAGAACTTTACTGCCCCATCGGCCATCCGTTCTGCGAGCAATGTGCCCCGCCCACTGCCACTTAAGTTTGGCAATTCTTCGGGCTATGTCGGTTACTTTCGTTCTCCTGCGAATCTCCTCATTTCTGATTCGATCACGCAGGGACACTCCGAGCATAGCCCTCTCCATTGCCCTTTGAGTGACTTTGAGCCTTCTTATGAGGCCCATTGTGAGCGACCACGTTTCAGTACCGGCGCCATGCTTGACGCAGATTAATAGGAAAACGTCCTAATTATGACGTTTTCGAGTCTTCAGATTGCGAGCGCAGTAACATATCTGTACTTTTAAATATTTTTGACACTAATATAAGGTCTTATTTTAATAATGGCAAATATTTAAAGTGGTGAATCTCTCCTCATCGTAACGAATAACATTTACTATGGGACCAACACTGAAATCGCGAAAAAATATTAGCTGGTCCCTACAGCTAATATTTTTTCGCGATTTCAGGTTTGGTCCCATAGAAAATGTTGTCCTGGGTTCGATTCCCGGGTCGGACAAAGTGTTATTGGGTTTTTTCATTAAGAAATTCTCAGTAGCAGCCCGGAGTTTGGATTTGTGCCCGGTCAATGGCAATAGGCTCGCCCCCTATTACATGGGACTATAACATAACTGGCGAAATGTGGATGTACTATTACACCTCGGCCTACCCCTTCAGGGAATTACAGGCGTGATGTTATGTTGTTATGTTTGGTCCCTACATTTGTGTTCACATAAATCGACAAAATGTAGGGAACAGCAGATTTTTTTTCGAGCGGGATAAAAATAAACCAATATGATAATCCGGGTTATGGTCTATCTGTGTGCCAAATTTTATCCAAATTGGTTCAGGCATTTCGGTGTGATTTAGTTACAAACATCCAAACATTTTTTTAAACTTTCACGTTTATACAACGTGTATCAGAAATAAGTATCGTATTATATTTGAACAGCTTATTCAGGGGATGGTATCAAACAACTTTTACTATGGGACCAACCCTGAAATTGCGAAAAAAAATCAGCTGATCCATACATTTTGTCGAGCGACATAGATGATTTAGTGGGGAACAGCTGATTTTTTTTTTGCGATTTCAGGGTTGGTTGGGACCAAAAAAAATAAAAAATAAGAATAATAATAAAATAATTAAATAAATAATAATAAAAGTTGTTCTATGCTATGCCCTGAATGAGCTCTTAAAATATGACCACGCATTTCTGATACACGTTGTATAGTTGGTTAGTTGGATTGCGTTTGATAGGCTCGTTTGTTTGGTTTTAATATTGTGGAGACAAAGCAAATTAATTGATCATCATAATTTCAGCCGAAAGACGTCCACTGCTGGACATAGGCCTCCTACAAGCATTGCCACAACGACCGGCCCTGTAAAGGGCAATGGAGAGGGCTTGGAGCGTCCCTGCGTGATCGAATCAGAAATGAGGAGATTCGCAGGAGAACGAAGGTAAAAGACATAGCCCGAAGAATTGCCAAAATTGGGTGGCAGTGAGCGGGGCACATTGCTCGCACTATCACATAATCACACAACTAATTGATAGAGTGATAAATTAATAAGAAAATGCATTGCTAATCCGTCAGTGTTTTTATTTGTGCTGTAGTCAATGGGGAATAAACTGTGTATAATGGTTCTTTTTATTAACGTATTGATCCAAAGCTATTTGCATACAAAAACAATTAGTCTATTGGCAATAAATAACACAATTCGTAATACAAATACCTAGAACACGCCACCGGTTCGCGTAGAGTGCAATACGTCAGCGCTATGCATTTAATAAATCATGAAAATCGTCCGTCCGTCTGTCATCGCGCACGGATGACAAATTGCGAAACTACCCGATGGGGCCCGACCGACCCCGAACCCCGCCAATCTCCCCCGACATGCCACCCGATTGATAACTCATAATTGGATTGTTTAAATGTTTTACCTATTGTATTGATACTGTTCGTATCTGGTGTTTGAATAATGGTTTATGTAATGTAGGCTTTTGTTTTGATTAATTAATAGGAGTATTGAGTTTCGTAAAGTTTGTGTGTTACTAAATTACATTTCATTGGGGTGCATTAAAAAAGCCTCCACGAGTGACGATATTTAATTGATCGTCCGGCGCACCCTGGGCAGTCAGCTCCGCTGACAACTTGCTGACTGGCTAATCTTTTCCTCACGGCAAGAGCTATTATCATTATGTAGCTCATGTCGACACGACGGAAAAAGACTGAACCGTAGTACTAGCACAGGTATTATTAGGAAACAAAACAAACAAACAGAATACTATCAATGGACTACATAAGGCGATGATGTGAAGTAGGTAATAAAATTGATATATCGATTGATACTAATACAAATTATTACTTATGTATTAACAGCGGTTTGTCAATAATAGTAGATTAGTAGCCAAGGGCTGTAAGGCATCAATTGCAGCCCGAGATATTTAGGCGCCCTCGCTGCGCTCGTGCGCCTATAGTTCGAGGGTGCAATTGATGCTTACACCCGAGCTAACTACTCTGCTTTACATCTCAATTGTAAGGTAAGTAGAAAAACACCGGCATTACAAGAATAAAACATTTTATTAGTTAAAATTTATAGTGAAATGAGAACAATTTTCAAATTTTAGGGACAGGTGTTTTTTGGGTATGTTAATAGTTTGATTTTTTTCCTAATTAGCACGTAATTATAAAAAAAACCCAAAAACAAACAATATTTAAAGTAAAAGTTTTCTATTCCCGCTTTTTTTCATCTTTTTTTTAAATTTTTTTTATACAAGAACGAAATTGAGCTTCGCCGTTCGATATTTAAAATTGATGACTATAATACTCATACGAAGACAAGGCTGAATAGCGAAGCGACCTCTTTTGTCATTGGGCTGAATGCATGAAGATGTCTATTGCCAGTATGATGGTTAGATGTACGCGAACTTTTTGAAAGAGTGAAGAGTTTTTTTTTAAATTACTGACCACCCTAGAGCGTAAATTGGTTACCTACAAGCTCCATTTGGGGGTAATAAGGACCTACTTACCGAATATGAGAGATGTAAATTATTTTTAACCGACTTCAAAAAAAGGAGGAGGTTATGTATTCCGCGGGTTTTTTTTTTTTTTTTTTTTTTTTTTTTCATGTATGTACACCGATTACTCCGAGATTTGTGGGCCGATTTACGTGGTTGTTTTTTTATTTGGTAGAGAAAGTCCGCGCGGTGGTCCCATATAAATTTTATTGACTTAGGTTAAGTAGTTTTTTAACCAGCTTCAATAAATCAGTTTATTTTAGCTTTACGTATCTAGATGATCTGCTCATTGGTTCCTCATTCTGAGAATTCTTGGCCGATATGCGTGTTTTTTTTTCACGATAGTGATTGGACGTTTGGAAGAACATGAGCGAGACCTTTGCCCAGCAGTGGGATAGCAAAGGTTAATAAAAATATATTCTCAAATTGGTTATATAAACATTTATGAATCAACCCTCAACTAAAAAGTATGAAATAAAAACTTTTTAACATAAAATAAAACCGACTTCAAAAACCTTAACTAAAAAGTAAAAAATAATCATTGTATGTATTTTAAAATCTTAACTTTAACAACATTTTGAAGGCGGCGCGTGATTTTCATGTACGTTCACATAAACTGTTTTTACTATAGATATTGCGCTGGACTGTACATTACATGACGCAAAGGGTCAACCACGCGCCGCCTTAAAAATGTTGTTTAAGTTAAGATTTTAAAATACATACAATGATTATTTTTTACTTTTTAGTTAAGGTTTTTGAAGTCGGTTTTATTTTTTGTTAAAAAGTTTTTTCATTCTTCTTCTTTTGTACATGAAGAAGGTATCTGAGCATATTTATCTACTACTATAATACCTACGTTTTGCAAATGGATACAATGTATATAATTGAATGAACATTAATTGTGAACAATTTTACTATACAACGTGTATCAGAAATGCTTGGTCATATTTGAAGAGCTCATTCAGGGTATAGCATAGACCAACTTTTACTATAGGACCAATCCTAAAATCGCTAAAATAAAGCTGTTCCCTAGAAAACCATGTATATCGCTCAACGAAATGTAGGGATCAGCTGATTTTTTTTTCACGATTTCTGGGTAGGCTCCATACTTACGTAGTAACTAATAGGTAATCTGTGTCCATACTAAAAGTTGTGTTGTTCTGATACACGTTGTTAGAGGGACTTGTATGGGACCAACCCAGAAAAAAACAGCTACTCCATATTATTATATGTATTTTATGATTGCATATATAACTCGACAAAATCTAGGCAACAGCAGCATTTTTTTTTTGCGATTTCGGGATTGGTCCCAAGATATTATCTGTGGTCCCAAGTAAAAGTTGTTTATACTGATGAGTACAAAACTCAAAAGGTTTTCAATTATTTCTATTAATGTTTAATATTTCTATCAGTTTCTTCTAACAGACAAGACAATGTATATAATAAATAAACTTCAAAATATTCTAGAAATTATGTTACCGAATTTTCTGTTACTTACGTCACTCAAATATTCATAGAAACTAAATAACATTTACATCACAGACATAATAAAGTTGTCAAAAGACCTCATTATTTTTACTAACATACGCATTATTATAGAATCAGATTTATAGTGCTCCATGAATTATTAATAAATCGATGTAATGACACAAGCTTTAATGTAAACCCATTAAAGTTTTGATGGTTTTTAGTACTACCACCGTGCCTACTTCTCCGCCAAATAGTGATGCTTGCATTGCTGTGTTTCGGTCTGAAGGGTACGGGTGCCGGTGAAATTACAATCACATGAGACTTTCCATCTTCATGTCTCAGTTTGGCGAACCGACTTGCGGTACCATTTAGGCAACAGCCTAGGTGGTATTGAAGTTGTTATGGACAAAGGTAACCGCTTAACATCAGGTGGGCCTTTAGCTCGTTTCGCCATCCTATACTATAAAAAAAAAAAAAAAAAAAAATTAAGTGAACAAGATAAATAACGTAGCCATAATAAGTTGGTACCTACGAGAAATGTTTATTTATTTATTTATGGATCTCCAACAAATAAAATACATGGATAAAACAGAAACAGAAGTACAAGTATATTAGTTTGAGTTGACCACAGCACACCACCGCACGCACACCGCGCGCTCTCGCTTTCATTCTTTTTCTGTGTGTGTGTGTGTGTGAGAAACTTCGTTTTTGACGGCGGTCTCCCTTTTTTTTTCACCACAGTGTTCCTCTTCCAACCATTGGCCGGGGGCGTGGGAAACTTGTACTCGTCCAACCATCCCCGGCAGGTCCCGGCTCGCCACTAGTAGGCGAGCCCCTTCTCCCCGTGCGGCATCATCGGCCGCACCCTTCTCTTGACTGGCGCGCGCGGTACACGACGCGCCACCGTCACGGACCTTGACTGATCGGGCGGCGGGCTACCCCGAGTCCGTCGCCCACAGGCCCACTCCTAGGGTGGTTGCAGGTCGGCGTACGCCCTCCTCCGACGCCCGGTCCGTCTCCTGCGGGTGGGAAGAGAGGTCGTTGCCTCTCGGACCCTTTCTGCCGCATCCCTAGCGAGCATCACCTCCTCGCAAAAGAAGACGACGCCCTCCCAATGACGGCGGTCCTCTGACGTAACCGTACACGTTTTTTTTACCACGTTGTATTTTAACTATATTGTAAGGTTACTCGAAAGCTTGGTGACTTCATTACTAAATTTTTGATTTACTTAAACTGTATCCCACCTCACATCAAAATAAATTTTAAAATACAGTCAAGGGCATATCGATCGTAACATAACCAGTATAAGTAATAATAATAATAATAATTTATTCATTTATTCCTCTCACAATGGATTATATACACATTTATTATAGGTACAAAACTACATAGTTCACATTGTGAGAGCTGGTGCCTGTTGTGGGTTCGTAAAAACCTACAACAGAGACTACTTCGTAGTAGAGCATGTCTTGTATAAAACTCAGGTACAGTCGACCGCACGTCAGTGTTAACAGTTTGACCTTTACAGCGTCTTTATTTCGTAAGCAGTAAGGGCGGGTTTCGTAATTCTAATGTTGGGTACTACTGACGTGCGGTCGACTGTACATACCAAGCCAGTTCCGCTTAAAATAGTTTTGATACCGTTGGTATGTGGTTGACTGTACAAATTAACGGTTGTTTTTTCACACAGTAGCAGTAACTACATATTAT
This sequence comes from Asteroscopus sphinx, assembly GCA_949699075.1. Classification (NCBI taxonomy): domain Eukaryota; kingdom Metazoa; phylum Arthropoda; class Insecta; order Lepidoptera; family Noctuidae; genus Asteroscopus; species Asteroscopus sphinx. Next base: position 2,305,382 of record OX453007.1, read on the forward strand.
TAAGCTATAACGATCCAGTATAAGCTGACCTCTCTTTGTACAGAAAGCCTCTACAATGTGTGGTCAGCGTATACTGGTTTTTATAGCTTGATATGTAGACATGTGTGTGTATGGCAACCTATCATTAATTAAATAACAGCGTAAATTTTTAATGTAATTACAATCGTCACCCTGCAACGGCAGATGGTATTGGCAGAATACATTTTAAGAGTAATATGGTAATAATATGAAAACATGACAATTAAATCAGTTGATGAGGGTATTTTAAATTATATCGATGTTTTAACCACCGCATTTTGTCAGTATGTACATTACCGATGGTAATTAACTACTTACATTATTTAACACTATATGGCTTGTCGCAGACCGCTTTAGAGAATAATAAAAGCATATTAAGGTGAATGCTACAGGGTAGCCCGCGAAATTCAAATTTTTTGGCGTTTTTTGCAAATTGTAGCTTTATTTCGCGTTGTATATCGGTCAAAATATGATTGGCGGAAATAATAACAATATATCTACTGAATAATACTCATAATTTTTTTTAACCTAGCTCTATTAGTTGTACTAGCTCAATAATATTAATTTACGATCAAATTATCGATTTTCGAGCTTGTAGAGCTAATAGAGCTAGGTTAATATTTTTTTTAATATTATTATTTAGCGAAGCGGGGTCGCGGCAGACCACGCAGGAGATGGAGAGACGAGCTCGATGTCTTTCTTGATGACAGCTGGCAGGAGGCGGCACAGAACCGCGATAGATGGAAGGAATTGAGGGAGGCCTTTGCCCAGCAGTGGGACAGTACAGGCTAACAAAAAAAAAAACAATTATTATTTAGATATATTGTTACTTTTTCCGCCAATCATATTTTTACCGATATACAACGAGAAATAAAGCTACAATTTGCAAAAAACCTCAAAAAAATTGAATTTCGCGGGCTACCCTGTAGCATTCTCCTTAAAGTGTTTGTCGTCGTGTAGGCCTGAACATTAAGAAAACATGTGTCATGGACTTTGTCGAATATTGAATATAATTACGTAATATTTACAGGAGTCCCTAAGTATAACTACATAATATTTGCAGGAGCCGTCGACTAATCCGACTCGGTTGGGCAGCGTTCGGGAAGCTACGCAAGTACGCAGTGGCTAAAGCACTGGCGTACTAGCGATTTTCGCGATTTCAGTGTTTTTCCCATAGTAAAAGTTGTTCATACTGATGAGTACAATGACCCCTTAAGAGGATAGTGAACTATATTTACGGGACTTTTAGCGCACTTGGCCGAAACGTCGAGGTTAGTCAAAATGTTTGTTTTGTTTTGATTTCATTGTGCGCGACAAGTCCCGTAAATATAGTTCAAAATGAGTGAAATTCGCGAAAGTTTGAAAACCTTTAAGAGGTTTTCAGTTATTTCAAAGGCACGGTGTATAAATTATTTACTATCAATGATTATAATGTTAAGTCTGACAACTGGTCTAACCTCCGAATGTCAGTATTACCCAGTAACTGGGTTGCGGGGGTCTGATGGCAGTCGCTCCGTGTAAAATACTGATGTTCAACCGCATCTGGCTAGACTGGAAGCCGACCCCAATATAATTGGGAAAGGCTCGGAGGATGATGATGATGATTATAATGTTACCTATCAGACAAGACAACTGCTGTTGTTTTAATACATGTTTAAGTTTAAGTTCTCTTCTTCGATCAATATCGGTAAAGGTAAAAAATAAAATAGTTTGACACTTACAATGTTTTTAAATCATTTTTAAGCTTTGAAAGTCACTCTGAAAGATTATTGTAATATTGTTGCCCAGGAGATCTCTGAAATAAAAGAAAAATAAATAAATCCATCATTTTATAGAAATTCGAATCCAGCTCGTGAGTGATTTTTTCTTTCCACAATTTATATCTTTAGATTTTGTTTCGCATGCGTTTAAAAATAATTATAAAAAATCTTGATATAAATATAACAAGTTTTTGTACTGCCTACATCAATACTTGACTATTCAATTAGATTCCAACTTTTGGAGAGTCTAAAAATAATCAAAGACAAGATATAATCAAATACAAATAATAAAAATAATAAAAAAAATTACGTACAAAAAGTAAATTCGTAGTTTTACACGAGTTAGAAATTGTACAGCATTTGTAAAGATTTTTATAAAAAACCTTTGAACATTGAACAAGGTCAGACAGGAATGGTATATCGATAGTATTAAAGAAAAGATACTTTGTGGAATGAAATGGACCTTGACAAAGAAGCGATTCAATTTTGTAAGCTTAGGATAATCTAAAATTAAGATATTGGACCCCCCATTCTTAGATGGGGTTTTTTTTAGTATTTGTCGTGATAAACCTCATAGTAACACATATACTGTAAAAAATTCGACTGGTTATCTATTACCGTTACAAAGATACAGCCCTGTGACAGACAGACGGACGGACGGACGAACCCTAAAAAGCAGCCAAGTGCGAGTCGGACTCGCACCCTAAGTGTTCTATACGACCGCACCTGGCTGTGCTTACCTTATTTTTATTATTTGTTGTTTAACTTTAGAGTATGCACTACAATCAGACCAAGTTTGATGTATGTAAATATTACCGTTTTTAAGATAGGGTGGCAACAAAAATGTTGAAAAGATGTATATTTCCGAGATTCCTTGTGGGGAACAAAAACCAAACCCAATGACTTACTTAGTATTTTTAGTATTTGGCACGATAGAGGTGATAGTGGTGTCGATTCTCTTGTTCACGAACTAAGCTTATTTTAAACTATCGCTCTCTTTTACTACCAAATTGCTGTCATACAAATAATTTCCTATCGATCATCAATAGAATAGAATAGAATAATTTTATTTCTCAGTATATGGTAGGTACATTGATGTCTTACGATATATATGGTGTCACATATACTACCATTGCTGGTGTAGAAATATTACGTAGGTTCATTACAGGAATAAATAACATTATTATAATATTAAATTTAGCATTTTGGATTACAATAATTTTAACAGATTAATAGACTTACACTTATATTGGGAATTACATTAATAACAATTTCTTTAAATCTAAACCTACAATGTCAAAATATCAATTACAATGTCAAATAATCAGTTTTCAATCAGTTGTCAATTTTCTTTTTGTAGAAGATATATTAGAATTATATCTCGGATGTCCTACTCCTACTCCTAGGTAGCTGTTAGATGGTCCCAATTACAGTAATGTGTCACATATCGAGTGAGTCGGAAAGCGATGTATCAACTCGCCAGAGGCAGTAAATCAGACGCCGAATATCGGCGCGGAGTAATACGTTGCCAGGAGTAGTTACTGAGTTATCTGTGGCTTCAGAGAGAAGTACTGTTAAATATGTATAAGTGAATTTCTGATTGTGTGTATGATCCTTCTGTGGTTGGCAAAAAGACAAGTTTGCAGATAATTACACACAACTATAACCATGTCATTCGTAATGTGTCGTGATTAGACATATCTGTATATGTGAGCAAAAAAAATTGAACCGACGAAAGCAGAAACTGAAAAGCGAAAAATAAAATGAAGCTTTAAGTCTTTTCCTAACTAAACTAATGTAAATAACTAATTATGAGTCGGCTCTAGTACGTAGTACATATTACCTCAATTTTTGCTTGATCATCATTGTTGTTTTGGATACGGAGTCCAGTTGGAGTTGTGTTTTGCAGTACATTCAATATTTATAATAGTGTTCTGAGGTAAGAAACAAAAAAAATACAATTGAATTGAGAACCTCCTCCTTTTTTTGAAGTCGGTTAAAGTCGGTTTAAAAGAGCAAAGAACACCGACACAGCCAAACCGGCTATACGAGAAAATCGTGACAATACATACATTAGGCACACACACTTAATATTAATGTAACTGCCTTCACAAGTTTATTTTCTTTTTATTGGCAACTCTACGCTATTTTCGCACTAGCAACTATAATAAATCCTTACTTTAATTGTCCAAGCCCGAGACGACTGAAAATGTCAACATAATTTCTCAAAATTGTTGCGTAGTTAATAGCTGAGAGGATGCATATGACTCTTATGGATTCGGTATGCGACGGGCAAAAGGTTGTTCAACTTAAATACTGATTGATGGAATGTTTACATTGTGTGTATAGGTACTCATTATCTAAGTTTCGTATGAGGTCAAATTGTTAGGTTAGAGACAAAGTTAGTGGCAAAAGTAAGGATGCTTTTTTATTCGTTCTTCAATCACGTTGAAATAGCTGAACGGATTTGGATGAAATTTGGGGCACAAATAGGCCATAACCAAGATTAACATAAAATGTATTTAAATCTATTTCATAGCTATTTTAAATCTCCGAAAATCAACAGTTTCCGAGGGATGCGCGACAACATATTTCTGTGATAAACCGAATTATATGTGGGCGAAGTCGCGGGCATAGAGAGTTTAAAATAATTCCTTGAATAACTGCAATATTGAAGGCCCGTACAAACTAAAAAAGGCCTAAAAAAACGTCTTACGCCTATGGCGCCTTTGTACCCAGTTGTGCATAAAGAATTAAATAAATAAATAAAAGCAGGTCAGTAGCAGCGCGCAGACGGCACACTAAAATGTAGGCCTGTTACTGAAATAAAATAAATAAATAAATATTTGTTGTGTCGGTTGTCAAACAATACAACTGCCTCGTTATCGCTTTGTCGTCACCCTGAAGCGCCGCCCTGTCCTGCTCCGGTGTGGCCATTTAGTATGGCAGCCGTAGTGATAAAACGCAATTGTGCCGCTCCTGCCCGCACCACCCCGCGCGCCGCGCTGCCTGGTTTCGCGCCGGCGGGTCCAGAACAGGGCAGGAGCGGCGCAGTTTGTCAGCGGGCCCGCGCCAATATTTGGTGTGTCGTGTTTCATATCGTTTCTTGTATTACAACTTGTGCGGGCCCGCCTTCAATCTGCGCAGCTACTGACCTGCTTTTAGTCTGTTCGGGCCTTTACAGTTTTCCCTCAGCAGCTCAGCAGCTCTCAGGTAGCGGCGTTGGTAATCAAACGCTAGACGTCGGCGGCGGCGTCGCTCCGTCTACATCAGCTGCAAGTGTTGCGGCTCCATCTATCACATGTACACTCGCGGTAACAGCGGAGAGCACACCTGACTGAGGAAAATTAAGTTTAGAAACAGGGGGAAAAACAAAATGGCTGAATGGAGATAGATAGATAGATAGAATATACTTTATTGTACACCATGAAAATAGTAGTAAACAGGAACAACGTATAAATTATGGGTACATGGGCGGTCTTATCGCTAAAAGCGATATCTTCCAGACAACCTTTGGATGGACAAAGAAGACGTAAGATAATGGGGGCAGTCCGTGGCGTACTACTAAACTAAAATAAATAAATAGCACAAAATATATTACACATATAGGTATCATAAATATATATAATATATATATAAATAATCTTACAGTTTAGAATAGAGATTGGATACATAGGCAATGTCTTAATAAATTACAATCTATTTGGAAAGGTAGTATTCTTTAACAAATTTTTTTTTGTATTTTTTTTTTGAGTTCTAATGGCTACCGTGTGGACCAATCGATTTCTTATGTCACAAGCACAACGCATTTTAACTAGACGGAAGTGAGATCGCGGTGACTTGTTTAATTTTAAATACACGGTGAATTTTCGTTGGTTTTGAAAATGAAAAGGGGTCATTGTACTCATCATTATGAACAAATTTTACTGCGGGACCAACCCCAAAAATGATTAGTAAAATGACCCCTTTTCGTTTCCAAAACCAACGAAAATTCACCGTGTATATTGCAGGACAGTAACTTTCAATTTTGTGCGTAAACGGAAGGGAATTCGGAAATCTCTGTGGTTTAGTGGTTCGAGTGTCGGACTGCTGATCATGAGGTCGTGGATTCGATTCTCACAGGACATAAATCTTTATGAGATGAACATACCTGTTTGTGTTGGTCTGGGTGTTTCTTATGTATTATAAGTATGTATTTCCAAAAAAAAGTATATAAGTATTATATCCTTTGTCTAGTACCCATAGTACACACGGCCACACATCAAGCTGTAATTTCCAGTATAAGTTGACCTCGCATTTTATAGGTTTTCCTTACAACGCGAGGTCAGCCTATATTGGTTTCGTACAGCTTGATGTGTAGCCGTGTGTACAAGCTCTGCTTAGTTTGGGTGCTGTGTAAAATATCCCAAATATATGTATATATTATTTTTAAAGCATTTACGCATGCGAAGCGAAGTCTAAACATATAAATTGTTACTGGTTTACTGAGCAGTCAGGAGTCGCATCAGCGAACAGATTTGAGGTGCATTAAAAGAGTCTCCACGAGTGAAGATATTTAATTGATCATCCGGCGCACCCTGGGCAGTCAGTCCCGCTACCAACCTGCTGACTGGCTAATCTTTTCCTCATGCAGACATGGAGACATGCATGACAGAAGGAGTGTAGATATGGATTTTTTTAAGATTTTTTTTTGGCTTTGTGATTTTAAGCAGTTACCTTTGCCCAAAACCGTAACACTAAAATAAAAAAAAACAATAAATAATAATAATATAATAAGTAAATCGCATTCGCCAAACTGAGACGTGAAAATGGAAAGTCTCATGTGATTATAATTTCAGCGGCACCCGTACCCTTCACACCGGAACACGGCAATGCAAGCATCAGGCTGTTTGGCGGCAGAAGTAGATACAATGGTAGTACTTCACCGGACGAGCCTTTCTCAAAGAACTATATTACAACTATGGGAATCTCCATACTAAATTACGAGCAGTTAAAGCCTTACAAAATTATTTATTTCTCAAACATAGGTATGATGTACAAGACATGGTATTAATTTATAAATAATCCAGTATCACTATGTTTTGCCTTGATAACAACATAACATAACATCACGCCTGTATTTCCCGGAAGGGGTAGGCCTTAGGGTTTTGCCTTGATAGGCGTACAAATTTGATAACATAAAGATAATATTACAGATTTGTGAAATTAATTGTTTAATAATAATAACAGCCCCTCTAGCCAAGTTGACAATCTACACACAATCTATAATCGTCAACGCTTAGAAAACAATCAAAATGTATGAGAATGACATATCTCAACGAATGACTTTTTTCCCATACATTCAACTTGGCTAGGGGGGCAGTTTGCCCCTTTTAGTTTTATTTTATGCAAATTGACAGCCTATCTCCTGTTGTATTGCTTTGTTCGACATCTTCTTCTCGCAAACGTTACTCAGGACAACATTTAACGTATTTCTTTTCCCCGTGAATAATAGGAAGACGTTACTGGAATGAGTTTCTCTAATTTCTTAACAACAAACCTCCTGTGTATCCCTTGCTGATCTCGGCACAATATTTCAGCGCTCACACCTAACATTTGTAACTGTGGCCGCCGTCTGACGCGCGCTCTGTTAGTGTTGTTCAACCCTCCTTCACTTATGTTCACCTGGTATTTTGAATCAACATTGGTATGTAAAATTTGTTAGTTTGATCGATGCTTAGTAAGCTTTGTTTAACAAGTTTCTGGAAAAATACTATAAACAAAAGTACTGCAACATTGAAACCAGATTGCAACACGTATGAAATAAAAATCAGTTATATGGGACATGTTAACATTATGCCCTGTTTGTGTGTTCTTCTAGGATTTTTTCAGTCTTTTAATAGTCTGAATGTGATATTCTGTTTGTAAACACACATTATAAGGAAGGATGGATGACGAAAACTTGCCTAGAAACAAGGCTCGGAACCGGTTTGAATAAAAAATACCGGTTAGCACCGGTTTATTGTGGTTTAGCTCAGAACTTTTCTTGAGCTTTTCGTGAACGTTTACGTTGAACGTTTAAAGAACTCTATCTTAACCTAAATTAACCGGTTTAATCGACGAGCACCAAGTAAGAAATAAAATAAAAGTGGATACTTACCCTGTTTTTGGATGTTTTGCAGCGGAACTGATTAAAGCAATGAAATGAACGTTCGTCTCGAAACAGTTTTTTTTCTACTGAATAAAAATAAAAACGAAATGGCATTTGTTTTTATTAACCGGTTTTTATTGCTCTTAACCGGTTAATCCGAAAAACTATGTAAAGATTCCTCAAAGTACCGGTTTTAAAAACCGATTCATTCAAATGAAACCGAAATTTAATGGTTTTGCGTTAAGTACATAATAACGGTTTCAAAATTTAACCGGTATTCGAGCCCTGCCTGGAAAATCTTTATTTCTATAATATTAGATCACAGATTTGTTAGGTAAGAAAAATAAATGTTCTACAGAAATAAAATCCATCCATCCATTATTTACTATTATAAAAGTGAAAGTAACTCTGATAGTTTACTTGTTATAGTTTGTTATCTCATCACGACTAAACTACTGCACCGATTTTGATAAAACTTGGTACAAAGATAGTCTGGAACCCAGAGAAAGACAAGCTGGGGATAAATGACATCCACGCGATTAACGACATCCACGCGGCCGATGCCACGGGTGACCTTGTGGTTTATAAAAGTCAGTTGTTGTTTAAAGTTTAAACCTATTGAAAAATAAAGACACCGACATCAAATAACTTGAATGTGTACTTACTTTTTAGGGTTCCGTACGCGAAGGGTGCCAAACGAGACCCAATTACTCTCGCTACGCTGTCTGTCCGTCCGTCCGTCTGTCTGTCACAGGGCTGTATCTTTGTAACGGTAATAGATAAGTAGTTGATTTTTTTATAGAATATGTGTTACTATGGTGCCTATCACGAAAAATACTAAAAATAAAAAAAGTCTAAAACCAAAGGGGATCCCCATACAAGAAGCCTCGAAAAACATGCATTTTCTCAACGTTTTTGTTCCTGCTCTATCTTCAAAATGGTAATACATACCAGCGTCAAACTTGGTCTGATTATCGTGCATATATGTAGTTTAGAAACAATTACTAAAAATACGGCAAGCCTATACCACCACATATTTTATGTCTATACTGTGTGGTATGATATGTGGTGGTACCTGTGTAAGAAAGAGATGCAAGAATTCATATTTCGCGCATGGTGCATTGATGTCTTGTCTGGATGGACACTCGTATATTAAATCAGTTTCTATGGGGTATCAGGTCGATGGGTGGTACGAAACCCTTACTGCGCGAGTCCGACTCGCACTTGGCCGGTTTTTTAAAGTACCTGTCTAGTGTATTGAATTGAATTGAATTGAATTATATCGGTGCCTACGAGACCGCATTACAAGTTTGGACAATTTTATTTTTATTTTGCTTTTGTATATATCTGTAGAACATTGATTGAATACGTGACTGGGAGATGCCCACGCTAGAGAACGACTTTCAACCTTTTTATGTTTTTGATATAAAATTATATTATACATGAATTAAAGTTGTCCCGTGGGTTGGCACAAGAAACTGTGTTGATAAAACATAAGGTAATCAGAAAGAGCTACGCAACAAGAATTCTGAAATTAAGGGGAATGTAGCAGCCAAATGGCGCCCCCATCAGTAAATAAATTATTACTTATTTTATTTATTTTATTATTAAATTATCAATAAGATACATAATTAAAATTAGTACAAAAATACCACTTAAACCTCATGGGTTTGAGTGTGGCACTTACAATTCATCCTCGTATCAGCACATTTATTTATGTAAGTATAAACGTGTTACTTTTATTAACAATCTTAACAAACAATAGGGTCCCGTTTGGCACCCTTCGGGTACGGAACCCTAAAAATGACAAAATGCCGTTTCTCACACTTTTTCTATCTACAACTAAAGTATAATTTACAGATTTAATAGTTGCTGATTGAACTATAATAGAACCTAAGGAATTTTCGATAAATGATGTATTTAGCGAGTAATATTTTTTTACTGATGGGGGCGCCATTTGGCTGCTACATTCGCCTTTAGGAAGGCTTCAACCACGCTTGGTTGATAACTGTATATTACTGTTACTATATATTATTGTATACTGACTTAATATTACTGTTTATCTTCCAAAATTTGAATATTAACTAAGTTATTTTTGAACAACGACATAGTATGCCCTTTTGGCATGGGCATGCCCGGCAGCAACTTCATGTTTTACTTATAATTAACTTTAGTATTTTTAGTAATGTTATTATTGTTCTATCCTGTCACTGTTCTGCGCCAAATAAAAGTTTTTCTTTCTTAATAACTTCTTAGGTTTTCGCGATCACTACACATTATAATAAAACAAAGTTTAACCGGATTAAATCGCGTATATTATTTAAATTGTTTTCCCTGACGTTTCGAAAGCTTTGCAGCATTTCGTGGTCGCAGGTAGACTAAGATGACAATCTTCTTTACAGACATTTCTAAAAAAAATATATTTTAATCTACCGTACATTATTTATTAACTAAAATCGTTTCGATGCACGCAGTAATCACTCACAATATCATTATCTTTTACAGTGTTGCGTGCTGTTTGGGACTTGATTATTTTTAGGACTGGGTTCCAAACAGGTGGAAGCTGCCAACCATCTTCTCTATTAAAATTAGGATGTTTTTTAATTTCAATAGCCTCACGAAGCATTCTAGGTACATATCGGTTTTCCTTCGCCAGAACTTGTGGTTTATCAAATCGAAGAAAATGGTTGGGTTTGTCTAGGGCATGTTCACACACTGCAAACTTTGTGGAGCGTCTGTTCTTGACGTCAGCTATATGTTCTTTAATTCTAGTGGCTATACTACGCTTTGTTTGCCCTATGTATGATAACCCACAATCACAATCAATCTTGTAGACCCCTGCATCTTGTAAGGGAATGTGACACTTCACCGGTCTGAGGAGTTGGCTGATCTTTCTTTGGGGCTTGAAATAGGTTTTGATAGAAGCACGCTTCAAGATATGACCAATTCTGTGGTGTTTTTCTTTCTTTCTTGTTTTTTTTTATTTTTTTATAGTAGGTATAGGATGGCAAAACGAGCTGAAGGCCCACCTGATGTTAAGCGGTTACCTTTGCTCATGACAACTTCAATACCACATAGGCTGTTGCCTAAATGGTACCGTTCTTAGTAAAAAAATATAGACTAAGTGCTGCGAACAACCATAGTGAAGCCAACAAAAACCGTGCTCTTTCATGTACAACCAGTGCTCACGCACACACGCACCTTAAACCGTGCTCACCCCTCTCAGTTCACATATCGCGGCATCGTCCAGTAAGCATCGAGTAGCAGTAAATATCCTTTCGGTGCATGGTGTGTACGTGAGCACTGGTTGTACATGAAGGAGCACGGTTTTTGTTGGCTTCACGGTTGTTCGCAGCACTTAGTCTATATTTTTTACTATGTCTTTGTTGTTGAAAGAAAAATTCGATCACGACCAGGATTTGAACCTGCAACAATTTATATCTTTTTTTTCTTTCCACAATCTATAATTTTAGATTTCGTTCCGTATGCGTTAATGGGTTCAAATAATAGAATTTGTTTCCGCACTCGCCTTTCAGCTACGGCAACCAATAGAAGTGATGGGATCTATTTATTCGTATTCGAGATGGCACCACAAAACTCTGCAAACCTTAAAAAAAATCAACATCACGCCTGTATTTCCCCGAAGGGTTAGGCAGAGGTGTATAGTAGGTACACCCATATTTCGCCAGTTATGTTATAGTCCCATGTAATAGGGGGCGATCCTATTGCCATTGACCGGGCACACACATCCAGACTCCGGGCTGCAACTGAGAATTTCCTAATGAAAAAACCCAATAACACTTTGCCCGACCCGGGAATCGAACCCAGGACCTCACGCTCAGCAGTCGCGCTTGCAACCACTAGACCAACGAGGCAAACCTTCAATACTTTAGTTATTAGAAAAAAAAAATTATTCTTAGATACCGTCCTAATTTTAATGCTAGTGATATTTGCCAGAGCAATCATTTTGAGTATTTTTCTTGCAGATAAAAATATATAAGTGCCGATTCCACAAAATGGCACAAACCTTCAATAGCCTTGATCCCAGCAAAGGTTAATACGGAGTAAATAATATACAATAATGTAATATATTAGCTAACAATAAACAGAGTATATCCAGGGCCGCGACGTGATCCGCGACGTCCTACAGGCCCAAGGGATCGCGCACGTACTGACTAGACGGAGCGCTAAGATGACGCTTGGTGGCGAACAGGCTGGCTCATAGGAAATCTAAAAAATAAGGTAATAGAAATGTTATCTACTGTCTTCTTCGCGTGTCGCAGGTTCGCCGCTACCAACACAAATACGCAATTACGCCCATCATTTTTCTAGCATGCAATTCAAAATAAGTTAAGCCTAAGAAAAAATCCGCTATTAGATATGCTGCAAGTTACAATTTTAGTGACTCCGCGAGAAAAACAGTACTGATGATCAAGCCAACGGTTCGCGCACTGGTGTCCTACGAGACACCTGCACGCGGCGACAAGTTCACGTGTCCTTACCACTTCTAATACCTTATTATTTACATTTCTATGGGCTGGCTGTTGTGTGAGTTAGAAAAATTTATAACGGCAGAGGTTAAATTTTTTTTTTTAAAATTTCTTCGTATTGTCGCATTGTGTCACTGGGATTGTTATCGCAGATTAGAGATTCATAAATGTCGTTGATGCTGCTACCTCTCCCTAGCTTTCTAGGCAGGTTAGAATCCCAATAACAGTCAATCAGCAGAATTTGGCTAGAAAAGGCGAGCCATGGATGAGCCGAGCCATGTGCAAACAAGGTGTGTGTGTGTAAAATCATCTCAAATCATTTATTCATTCATTGCATTTTAGGTATAAGATGATCACAGCCTGTGATTCACACGGTTATCAAATTTGTGCAATCAAAATCTGAAGAGGCGTTTAAAAATTAATACAGTTATTAACTTAACTAACATTACATACATGCATACATAATCAGCCCATTACTGTCCCACTGCTGGGCACGCGCCTCTTCTCAGTATGAGAAGGTCCACCACGCTGGCCTAGTGCGGGTTGGTGGACTACACACACCATCGAGAACTGTATGGAGCACTCTCAGGTGTGCAGGTTTCCTCACGATGTTTTCCTTCACCGTTAAAGCAAGTGATAATCAAATTCTGATCCGCACATGAATTCGAAAAGTCAGAGGTGTGGGCCGGGATCGAACTCATACCCTCCTGCATGGAAGGCAAGCGTTCAACCACTAGGCTATCACTGTTAACATTACATTAACATTACATTAATTACATTGTGTAACTAACATTACACATTACTTAATATAATATTATTATATTATATACATCATAATACATCGAAAATATTTTAAAAAGAAATAGAAATACAGTCAGGCCAGGTGTCATTTAAGGAAGCTGAATAATTTAAGTTGCTTATGTTTGTGCGTAGGTTCTTATACCAATTCGCCTTCCCAACACGTCGTTCCACAACATTTTAGTCAAAGAGAAACTCCAGTAAATTCGCTTATAGCGTCACTAACAGCAAAACAACTCGAGGGACCTACGTGACGTGAACAAATAAAAACTACTTCTTCAACTTTGATAGCAGGAAATTGTTTAAGGAACGTTCAAGTGGAGATTTCGTAGGTGGACTCTCCCAGATGTAGGTAACTTTGAACCCCTGTTTTCTTGAACGGAAAATAAAATAAAGAGTTTGCTGTTGACTCTCTGTTTGTTGTTTGTTTTAGTTAGTCTTTGGCGGGTTCGTTAAGTCTCGGCTCAATAGGTACGAGGTAGTGTGTGATGTATGTGTCTGTCGTTAGTTGAGAATAAGACATTTATTTGGTCTTCCTTCCATCGCAACTTAATAAAATGTAAGGATCCATTTACAAGTTGATTTTCGCAAAGATCCGATTATCAAATTAAAATCATCATCATCATTTCAGCCGAAAGATATCCACTGTTGGACATAGGCCTCCCCCAAACATATGTATGTTGTTAATCAAAATCAAATCAAAATAATTCATTTGTAAAACATAGGTAAAAGTTAAAAACTTGGTGGAAAATTAACATATTACGTCACACTATGTTTAACCTTAAAGGCATACAAATTACATAGTACCTATAGAACACAGCATAGCATTTTTATTATTAGTTAGCATTAGTTATAATTAAATTATTTATATTTTTAGGTTACATAAATCATATCGGTAAAATAAAAAAAATAAAAAAATAAATCACATAGGTATAATTCTTAGAGATAATATAATTATAAATATTTTAAAAACTTGTGTTTAGTACGCTATTGCGTAACTTAACAACATAGATAAAACATAACAAATAAAACATAACAAATAAATCGGACAAAGGATAATCAGATTATTCCGGTTATCCTACGACATATAGGTACATACAATCATCTCAGCCGAAAGACGTCCACTGCTGGACATAGGCCTCCCCCAAGCAACGCCACAACGACCAGTCCTGCACCTTCCGCATCCAGCGGATTCCCGCGACCTTCACCAGGTCGTTGGTCCACCTTGTGGGGGGCCTACCTACGCTGCGCCTTCCAGTACGCGGTCGCCACTCCAGAACTTTACTGCCCCATCGGCCATCCGTTCTGCGAGCAATGTGCCCCGCCCAGTGCCACTTTCAATCAATCAACTCAGCCTATCGCAGTCCACTGCTGGACATAGGCCTCTCCCAAGTTGCGCCACAACGCTCGGTCCTCTGCCTTCCGCATCCAGTCCCCCCTAGCCACGTTCTTTAGGACGTCGGTCCACCTGGCAGGGGGGCGCCCTAAGCTGCGTTTGCCGATTCGCGGTCTCCACTCAAGGACTCGTCTGCTCCAACGGCAATCGGTCTTTCGACAGACACTGCCACTTAAGTTTGACAATTTTTCGGGCTATGTCGGTTACTTTCGTTCAATGAACATACAATACAATGAAGGTACAATCAAGGTACATACAATGATCTCTCCTCTTCCACCGTTTCTATTACCCTCTCGCTGGTAATAACACAAACGTACAACACAACCATGTTCTCGTATGCATGTGAACGTCATCGGAGAATCCAATTTCCTCAGAACGTGAAAGTATTCCTTTAGACGAGGCATCGATATTGTAGACGTGTTGGGTATCATATTGTACGTTACTTTTATCTATTCATCAAATTCTTTGGATTGAAAGAAAAATATGTATTTATGGACAAAATCTGTAGAAAATATGTAGAAATTTTTCAAGAGTGCTATCTATTTGACAACCTCTGTGGTCTAGTGGTTCGAGTGTCGGACTGCTGATCACGAGGTCGTGGGTTCGATTCCCACAGGACACAAATATTTGTGTGATGAACATGAGTGTTTGTGTTGGTCTGGTTGTTTCTTATGTATTATAAGAATGTATTTACAACAACAAAAAAGTATATATGTATTATATCCATTGTCTAGTACCCATAACACAAGCTCTGCTTAGTATGGGACTAGATGGTGATGTGTGAAATGTCCCAAAAACATTATTATTATTATTAAAATTATTATACATTATCTTATTTTCTCGTCTGTCTACTTATTCTACTGTCCTTCTTAGTCTTTCTTATCTTATCTTGTATAACGTGTTATTGATAACTGAAAACCTCTTAAGGGGTCATTGTACTCATCAGTATGAACAACTATTACTATGGGACGAACCCTGAAATCGCCAAAAAAACATCAGCTGATCCCTACATTTGTGTTCACATAAATCGACAAAATGTAGATATCAGCTGATATCTTTTTTGCGATTTCAGGGTTCGTCCCATAGTAAAAGTTGTTCATATTGATGAATACAATGACACCTTAAGAGGTTTTCAGTTATTTCAATAACACGTTGTTTAACATATAATTGAAACCTCTCTAATATATAAAATTGAAATGTTATATTACAAATAGTTTTAATTTACTACTTTATATAATAATATTCTCAATCTAATATAATACAAATGCATGATATATCTTTCACTTGTATAAACATGTGACATAATTATATTTAAAACAATAATAATAAAATCATAATAGTATGTAGTAGCCCTCAATATTGCAATGCTTGAAAAAGGCCACTAAGTTTTAAGCACCAAAACAAAATGTAACACCAATCATGTACACCACTTAGTATGCAATAAATCTTTGAATCTTTGGCATTCTTTCACTAATCTTTATGTATGTATCGAGGGTGTCGCCAGCCAATGGGCCAGGGGGTACAAGATGATAGATAGTTGATATGAATTGTAGGTAAAATAAATACAATTTGTAAAGTTTTAATCGTTTACTACAAGAAAAAAAAATCCCAATTTAAACATAATGTTCTTGGGTTTCTTGTATATTTCTTGAATACTTTATTATTAAAATCTTCTAGGTTCGAATCTCAAGGGGGGCAACTGCCACCCCATGTTTCCGCCTGCGACGCCCAATGTACTACTTGTATGCTTAGAATATAGAAATTATATTCTAAGCCTGTATGTTAGTTGTTTGCGAATTGGCAAACGCAGCGTAGGGCGCCCCCCTGCCAGGTGGACCGACGACCTAAAGAAAGTGGCTGGGTGGGACTGGATGCGGAAGGCAGAGGACCGAGTGTTGTGGCGCAACTTGGGAGAGGCCTATGTCTAGCAGTGGACTGCGATAGGCTGAGTTGATTGATTGATGTTAGTTGTTTAGTCTTCTGAAATAATATTTTTTTTTGTGTTTATGGAAATGGCTGTTACGACTGAAATAATAATCATCATTCGTAGTATATCCCATAAGGCTTACTTTCTTTTGTATATTTTTATATTTATGGCATTATTACATCAAAAGAATACTGATAGCACAAAAAATATTTGTAGAAAAATGAACTTCGAATTTCATTTTTCTGAAATATATTTACGAAATAAATTGACATGTATTTTGAGCACGTTTCATGTAAGAAGGCTTTCATCAAGTTTTTCTACTAAATTTAAGAACGTTGTAACAGCGTAATTATTATGTTTTCATGAAAGTTTAGGCAGGTTTTTATGTATATAATAACATTATTTTGAAGACGACTAAAGAGTTCCTTTTTAGCAAATCACAATTATTGTTAACACACAACATAACATAACATAACATCACGCCTGTATTTCCCCGAAGGTGTATGCAGAGGTGTATAATTAAGGAGGAGGATTTTGAGGTGTGTAATTATTGTTATTGCTCTATTTTTGTTTCTTTTTGGATTCAAAGCTGTTTAGCTATAATGAATGATTATCAAAAAACATGTTCAATATTTCAGGGTTTGTTATACGTTTTTTTTAATGCAATTAGAGAACAAAATTAAAATTCAAATGCAATTTTTAAAACCAATAAATCGCGACATGTTAAAAACCTTTACCGTGGAAAAGTTTAGAATGGAGTAGGGGCCTATGTCTGGACATTGTTAGTCAATGATGTCTTATTGCTTTAAGTTAAAATATAGTCTGAAGTCTGTGAGTAAGTAACATTAAATGTATAAATAGCGAACATCATCATCATCATCATCATTTCAGCCGAAAGACGTCCACTACTGGACATAGGCCTCCCCCAATTAAGGTCGGATTTGCCATAATCGCCACGCTTGGCAGGCGGGTTGGCGAACATAATCTTATTCTATTAAGATTGAGCGCTATTTTATTGTGTAATACTATTGAATGCCTCGTTGGTCTAGTGGTCGCAAGCGCGACTGCTGAGTGTGGGGTCCTGGGTTCGATTCCCGGGTCGAGCAAAGTGTTATTGGGTTTTTTCATTAGGAAATTCTCAGTAACAGCCCGGAGTATGGATTTGTGCCCGGTTAACGGCAATGTTAAAGCTGGAGTGAATCGGCACCTAATAGGTTTGCTCACTCCATCGTCGACCATATCCTGACAAAGCTGTCTAGATTGCGGTCAAGAGCAAATCTATATATCATAAAAGAAAAAAAAAATTGGCTCGGCCCCTATTACATAGGACTATAACATAACTGGCGAAATGTGGGTGTACTATACACCTCTGCCTACCCCTTTGGGGAAATACAGGCGTGATGTTATGTTATGTGTTACTATTGAATGTACCTATGTGAAATAAATAGTTAGTATTTTTTTTTTCAACACACTTGCTCATGAATTGGTTCTTATTGTATCGCTTTTAGGTTCCTAATGTAGCTTATAACGCACGCGTGCTTTTTACATTATATTATCGCACTAAAAGTAATAACCATTTTTGTAGATCATCGTAGCACCTATAGTTTTGTTAAGAAAGGGTCAATAACGAAATTATGAGAATCAGTTATTAATACGCAGTCTTAAATTATTTCAAGTATTCATATTAAACAAAATATAACGAAGTAGACAAAAGGACTATACCAATTAAATTTTAATTGTTTTAATATTGTTAATAAGAGGTATTTTGTTCAGAGTTTCAAAATAAGCTCTTTATACAATCGTAATCATATTTCCCGCTTCGGGTCACTTAACTAACCCTTAACACAGCTGTAATTCCAATTATCCTCGTTTTGAGATGGGATAATGTAAAATTTGAAATTTTGCGAGAAACTTCAAGAGGAAAATTAAATGCTTTGAAACGATGATATGAATGGTATTGTAATAATATTGTAGAATTTAAATAACCCTAAAACGGGTGCAACGCTGCCGGCGGCCGCGAAGCATATTGTAATATATTGTTTCTCATCAGCCGTTTTTTGATAAATTAAAATAGTTTTTTTTAACTGGATGCTAGGCTCTTCCTAACTATTACGCGTCTAAGTTACTATTGAGACGATTATTAAATAACCACCTTGTTACTTAATCAGCAGTGGTTTAGTCTAAATCAGGATGGCCTTTCCAGGGTATCTGATAGCAATGCCACATGTAGAGAAAGTACTTTGAATATTATAAATAATAAACTTTACCTTATCTTATAAAAAAAATTAGGAAATTCTGCATTTACAGATTGTTATAATTCACGATCGATCGACCGATTCATTCCTTTACGATTGTTACCATTATAAAACGCATGTCTGTACAGTACATAATTATTTGAAGGCAGCCAATCTTATCGGTGTGATTTCACTCTCTTAACTTGTGTTAAGTTGTGCATTGCATGCACAGCAGTATAATTGCAAACAGTAGTTAAAATGTTTTTTGCATTTAGGCCTAGCTTGCACACCGATTTTTACTTGCGTGATTTTTTATCGCAACATCTGTAACAAATGGAATCATATGCAGGTGTCCACACTCGCGATTAAAAATCGCGGTGGTACTAACATCTCAGTGCGCGAATAAAAACAGCGCGAATAAAAACAGCGCGAATAAAAACAGCGCGAATAAAAATAGCGCGATTAAAAATCGCTGTGCGTGCTTGCCCTTTTTGCGCTTATTCTATGGACACCGTCAGGAATTTCACTATTTAATCATTACAGTTTCTAGTCTTGAAGAAAGGGCCAACGGTCACCTTTGGGTTTCTCGTGGGTTCCATAGAAGTTTACCAAAGTAACTAATGTACAGAAAATATAAATAAATACTATACACTATATACTATATACTTTCCTACTGTAATATAAATGTATATCTGTGTGTACAATAAAGAATAAGAATAAATAATAAAATATAAATATTTTTTGGGACATTTTTACACAGCACCATCTAATCCCAAACTAAGCACGGCTTGTACTATGGGTACTAGATAATGGATATAATACTTATATACTTTATTTTTGTAAATAAATACTTATAATACATAAGCAACACCCAGACCAACACAAACACTTATGTTCATCACACAAATATTTGTGTCCTGTGGGAATCGAACACACGACCTCGTGATCAGCAGTCCGACACTCGAACCACTAGACCACAGACGTCGTCAAAATGAAATGAAATGAGCAGTAAATTACATATCACCAAAATAAAATCCATACTAATCTTATATTCAACTAATCTTATACAAAATGCGAAAGTTACTCTGTCCGTTTGTTTGTTACCTTTTTACGACTCTGAACCGATCGTAATGAAATTTTGCAAAGCGGTAGCCTGGGACCTGGAGAAGGATATAGGATATTTTTTCCGGGAAGATAAACAGCTCCCGAGGGATGCGCGATAACATCTGTCTGTGATAAACGGAATGACTATGATGGTATTTGACTATTATTTTTTTATTAGAAATCTTGAATCTATCCAAAAAAGGTGAGCAACAATGAAAAACCTATGAAATATTTTATGTAATGCCCAAGTTAGTTTCAAAATTGTTTACAAGACAGAAACAGCACTACGACCATCTGACGTCATGACGCATTTTACGCTATTGCAAAGACACACCACTAAGTACAATGTCCGTTTCGCGCAACAAGGACAGAAAATGCTCCCTCCAACAACTTAAAAAGCGTGTATCTCTTTTATTATATAATTTATTTTATATATTTTTTAACAAATCATGTTATTTTTATTCTTTCTTCAAAATAAAATTTAAGAATTGTTAATTTTGAGTAATAGTCAATTAAGCGCGTGCGAAGCAGCGGGCAGAAGCTAGTAAAAAATAAAATATAAAAAAGAAAAAACCATAGCATTTTATAAGTACCAAATATATTTAAAAAAAAAAAAAAAATGTCCTCCTTTCTTTTCTACAAGCAGTGGCTCGTCTTTAATTACCACTATAATACCACTACACCACTACCACTATACCACCATATAACCACTATATTTTTTTTCTTTCATTATAATCACCGCTTGGTTAGGTTTTATTAAATTTTAAGAAATAATTATTAATCGTTATAGTCATCGCATCGCAATAGTCAAACAAACATAGCCTCTAAGAACACTCTTAACGAATAAAACTTAAAATTAGGCCACTATTCTTTCTCCACTATGTCGACAAGCGACGTATCACAGTAAGCGAGATAAGTTAAATTGGAAAAGCGATCATCTTTGCTCCGCTGTTTCCCTGGTACACTACCGGGAATATTATGAATTGTGAAAAATTAAAATAATATAAAGTAGCGCTGAAAAAAGTGGCCAGCGCAGCGCCGAGGTTGTGTTGAATAGAAAGCTTAATTTTATAATAGAAGCGCATCAATGCCTGTGGTTGAACATGGGCATCGTTATAAAAATCCCGAGGGGAAAATGTTGGCATAATCGTGTTGTTTCGTTATCAAATGTGACGTGTGTGTAAACTATATAACGTGGAAGCATAGATACGAAGGTTTTCTTGTACATAATTACATGTAACTATACTCAAATAACTTTTTTAAGCATAAAATCCCACATTTATATAGCCTGTGGTGATCAAAACAAGTTGCAATTAGGTAGGTACACTGCTAAAGTACCACTTTATCAAACTTATACCAAAAATTTGTCCATAAAAATACAGAAACACGAAAAAATATAATTCCGAACAAACATTAATCTTCTACGTGCTAAATAGTCATTCATAAAACTGACATTACGTCACAGTAAGGGCAAGTTCACACCTAGTCGGGTCACGTCGCGTTATCAAAGTATGTTTACACGGCGCGCAAGGCAACTCCATCTAACTTCTGGAAAGTTGGTTGATTAGGCGCGTGAGACGAGACCCGCCGCGGTAATTATTTCCTTACTTGAGGAGCCGATGGATCGGTGTGTAAAAGTGTGATCCGTCTTTTATAAAAATATGTTCGTTTGCGGATTTTATAAGAAAGTATTAGGATGTGGTTTTGTCAAATATGGTGATTAGTTTTTACAAAATTACCAAGTTTTATTAACTCGCCTTCATTCGTGTTTGTTTGTCTGTTGGGTACAAATATTGCAATCGATTTTAAACTAGCTTCATTTGAAAGTTAAATCATAGTTCAGAATGGAATAGTATTTATTTGCATAAAACATGGTACAATAAGGTGTTAGAAAACATTATTTTGAACTAATACATGATATCTTATCAGGATTAGATAACAATGCAATATTAACTCGTTTTCATTTTAAAAACGTGCTTATGTAAAAAATATTTTCATCAAATTATTTGTGATTTTATTTAACGTTTGGTAAGTTTTTTTGGACTTACACCTTGAAAAATAAGAGTAATTAGATTCTCTGATTGATTCCGACAAAACTAACTATGCTACAACCAACCAGACAACCAAATCACCAACCATATTGCTATGACCGTCTCTTGCATAGCTTTGAAGCAAATAAAATGGCCAATGTGACGACCTCTGTGGTCTAGTGGTTCGAGTGTCGGACTGCTGATCACGAGGTCGTGGGTTCGATTCCCACAGGACACAAATATTTGTGTGATGAACATGAGTGTTTGTGTTGGTCTGGGTGTTTCTTATGTATTATAAGTATGTATTTATTTACAACAAAAAAGTATATAAGTATTATATCCATTGTCTAATACCCATAGCAAAAGCTCTGCTTAGTTTGGGACTAGATGGTGATGTGTAAAATGTCCCAAAATATATTTTAAAAAAAATGTCAGAAACACTGTAAAATCGATTTTGGGTTTCATATTATAAATAAACAAGTAACCATTAAAATTTTCTTGAACATTTTGAGCTTACTCAATGCAGCTAACCCAAATCACGCTGAACGACCATATCAAAATCAAATAACCGGAATCGAACTCCATCTCGATAACGTTTGAAACATCTATAAAATACCCATTTAATTCCTGGCTTTCGACCAAATCTGAAACTAAATTTAGTTGAAGGAACCGCATTTTTCGGTAGAATACCGTTGTTTTACTTCAAGTTAGCGGTTTTGTTCAGTATTTGGCAAAGTTCAACTCTTTGTTCAGAGACTTGAGGGTGTTTGTTGACTTTTTCTGTTCGGGAGCAAGTTCGGTCCTTTGGGAACAGACTCTGTAGTATGTGAACTGTGTTGTTATTGATTAAAACAAAAGACTTACGATGTGCTTCCTAAAGAACAACTGAAATCTGTTAGCGCGGTTAGCGAACACGGAAACGTGGGTTTTGGCACTGGCTAGGAATAAATATTGTTCTGACTTCAAAAAAGGAGGAGGTTATATATTCGGCGGTTTTTTTTTTTTTTTTTCATGTATGTACACCGATTACTCCCAGATTTCGGGGACGATTTACGTGGTTCTTTTTTATTTGGTAGAGGAAGCCCGCGCGGTGGTCTCATATAAATTTTATTGTCTTAGGTTGAGTAGTTTTTTAACCGGCTTCAATAAACCAGTTTATTTTAGCATCGTCTATCTAGATGATCTTCTAATAGGTGTGTATTTCTGTGAATTCTTGGCCGATTTGCGTATTTTTTTTAACGATATAATGATTGGACTTTTGGAAGAACATGAGCGAGACCTTTGCCCAGCAGTGGGACAGCATAGGTTTATAAAAAATATATTCTTTAATTGGTTCTATAAACATTTATGAATCAACCCTCGCAGTTATCAACTAAAAAGTATGAAATAAAAACTTTTTAACAAAAAAATACCGACATCAAAAACCTTAACTAATAAAACTTTTTAACAAAAAATTGAACCGACGAAAACAGAAACTGAAAAGCGAAAAATAAATAATTATGAGTCGGCGCCAAACGAGCTTTTAACAAGCAAAGTGCGTGCAAGTTGCAAGTGGCCGAGCGGAGAACGCATTTTTGGAAAGTTATTGTATATCGTTGAAAATTTCACGCTGTATTTGATGTGACGTTGTTTTTATTATTTATTTAAAGTAATTTAATTTGTTAAAAAGTTTTATTTTTAATTTTTTTGTGGTTAAAATCTAACTCCAGGTCTCCATTATGTCGTAGGGTTTAGAACTATATTTATGTGTGTCAAGTTTCAACAGAATCGGTTAACAGGTAAGAATTCAGTGGGTGAACAAACACTCATCCCCTGTTTTACTACCCTTAGGGGTCGATTTTGGTTTTGAAATTTAAATGGGACCAACTTCGAAATATACCCTATCCATTAAAAAAAGAATCATCAAAATCGGACTCTGTAAAAAGTTATGCATGGACATACATAAAAAAAATTAAAAAAAAATATATACGCGTCGAATTGAGAACCTCCTCATTTTTTCGTCGGTTAAAAAGTAAAAAATCATCCTTGTAAAACCTTTTTCAAAATATTTTCATAAACCCACATTTTGAAGGCGGTGCGTGATTGTCCCTTTCTTTACGTATGTTACGTAACACACGCCGCCTTCTAAATGTAGGTTTATGAAAAGATTTTGTAAAAGGTTTTACAAGGATTATTTATTACATTTTTGTGAAATGAAATGTTTATTTATCATATTTTAACTAACATAGTAATCAACTTTATTCATGAACAATTTACAATAAAATTAAATACAGTTATTATAATTTAGTTAAGTAATAGAATATATTTACAAACTACAACTACTTTTTAGTTAGTTTTTATTTTTTGTTAAAAAGCTTTTTTTGACTTGCGTTTGACCGCCACCTCACCTAATATTAAACAATAGTGCGGTCAACGATGGTACACGTTTGCCCCGGAAAAACCTATTCTCTCGAGCCTTGAAGACCACCAGATTATACTTATCGGGAAACACAAAACTCGACAAGGAATTCCACTCTTTAGCGGTACGCATTATAAAGCTATTAGCAAATCGCTTCGTGCGTTAAGGTGGAATGTCTACCATATAAGAGTGGCGCATCGCCGTGCGTCTGGTTGTCCGATGATGGAAATGGCTTGGGGTAATTAGATCGTGCGATTCCAATGCACCTGAAAAAACCGATGGGCTAGCGACTCTGCGCCGGTGGTTTAGGCTTTGTATTTTGGCGTCGACCAGCGTATCGTTGCCAACGAGCCTCTTGGCATGCGTCTTTATCAACTCAAGAGCGTCTAGCTGGTATTTGGCCGAACCATCCCAAAGATGAGAGCAGTACTCCATCCACGACAGAACTTGTGCTTGGTACAAATTAAACAGCTGTTCCAGTGTGAAGTATCACCTTAGACAACAGACATACAATATTAAATCAGCTTAGATTAAAATTTTAAATAGTACCAAACAACTGGAAAAAATACATTATATTCATCCATCGTAGTTCTTGAAAGCTTATGATTTCTTGAACTCATTCTTGTTATTAAAACTACAAGACGGCTGAAGGAAAAATGATTCTCAACTTCCACGAACAGGTATGAAGTTCTGAAGAATAATTTTAAAATTAGACTTGTTCAAAAAGAGATGTAATGTAAGAAATGTAAATTAAAGTAGATTCAGAAGAAAAACAACATCGTTATGCATTAATGGAAATGTCCAGGCTTAGGGTAAAACTACACTGAAAAGGTTACGCTATAAGATATTCATGCTATGTTTAAGGTAGTGTACTCTTAAATGTATGGGTTGACATGAATAAGATGGCTTTTTCTTCATGGAAATGCCGTCATTGTTTTCAGTTGAATCTTAAATAAGTGTTCCGACGATACCGAACCCAACCCCTGATACCCGTATTTCATTGAAATTGTCCTTGCTTCCAAAGAAACACGCGCATCTAATTGGTTACCCACTCGCTAGTTAGAGTGTACAATAGCCCTTTGTTTATAGTCCTGCAATCAGCTCCATTGATATTATAACGATATGTTGAAGTTGACCACTCTTAAACGGTTTTTATAAATTACATAGCTTCCAATCGTATCGCTTCATGTGCATTACGTAATGATTTAACCTAGCACACATAAGGAACGTCGCAAGTTAAGACATTAAGATAAGACAAATTGTGCGCTTGCTATTATAAATGACTTCTTAATGCGCAAGATACGTTCAAGATCACTAACTTATGAGGACTGCAATTATAATTATTTTAATTAAAATAATGTTGGGTTTGATTGGTTTGTTAATTTTCCTCAGAATCTTTGATTAAAGGTTATGTGTAAAGTTTTTCATATAAAGAGTGGAATTTTGAAAAAAAATAACATCGTTTAGGGTTTTTGCATGCTATGTTTTATCTCGTTTAATTTCGACACGCTTTAAAAGATGTAATGTTGTTGGGTGTTATTATTGTAATGTCTTGTATGTTGTTGATGTAATGTTGTTGTTATAATGTATTGTGTATTGTTTTTATAATGTATTGTGTATTGTTGTTGTAATGTGTTATGTGTTGTTGATGTAATGTGTTCTGTATTATTATTATAATGTAGTTGTAAGTTAAATATATTATATTGTATTGGTAGTCACTAGCCTAGTGTTTTCAGTTAGCAAGAACAAATAAATAATTCAAGTATGTTTGTATGGTAGTATTCTGTAATATTTATATGTTAAATTAACGTTTATACTTTGATTCAATCAATCAATCAACTCAGCCTATCGCAATCCACTGCTGGACATAGGCCTCTCCCAAGTTGCGCCACAACGCTCGGTCCTTTGCCTTCCGCATCCAGTCCCCCCCAGCAACGTTCTTTAGGTTTTCGGTCCACCTGGCAGGGGGGCACCCTACGCTGCGTTTGCCGATTCGCGATTGCGATTCGCGGTCTCCACTCAAGGACTCGTCTGCTCCAACGGCCATCGGTCCTTCGACAGACATGGCCAGCCCACTGCCACTTCAGCTTACTGACCCTACAAGCTATGTCGGTCACTCCGGTTCTTCTCCGGATAATCTCGTTACGGATTTTATCCTTCAAAGAAACTCCAAGCATAGCTCGCTCCATAGCTCGCTGAGCGACTTTGAAATACTTTGATTACTGTAATTGATCTGTGGCAGTTTTTTTGAAGTCTAAGAATTTATACCTAGAATGATGTAGGGCCAGCGTCACAGTTCAAGACAGGTGGTTGCAGAGGAATTAACGTAACTGCCCATAAATTAATACTTCGAGTAATACCTTCCTTATTGTAAAAGGTCTATCTACTTATTAGATTTGTTCAGGTCTAGACGATTGTAGGTATATATGTAACACAAAAACTGCACAACGTATCAAGCAACGCAAGCACATAAACCAAATAACAGTCATATCAATAAATCATGTAGGCAGCCATACAATAATATTAAAAGGTGTAGCTAAAGCAAGAATTATATGTAACGGAACGGAAGCAGTGGGCAATGTTCCAAACTCTGAATTTACTCACTCGCAGGAGATGCCCTCGGCTATGTGACTGTACTTGTGTGTCTGTGAACTGCAGGAATTAACTGATAATGGTAAAATATTACAAGTGTGTATGTAAAGTTGGGAATCAAAGTAATTTACACCACACTACCGCATTGGGAGTGTCCTGTAATGGTAGTGGTGATTGGGATAAATAAATAAATAAATAAAATAAATAAATAAATTTTCCGATCATATAGGACACTTACTTTTACAATACAATACAAATACTCTTTATTGTACACAAAAAAAACATGACTTAAAGATAATTATGTACAATGGGCGGTCTTATCGCTCAAGGCGATTTCTTCCGGACAGCCTTAGACACACATTTTAGTAGTAGTAGAGCTCCTTTGTGAAAGAGCTCGTCAGGGGAAGTACTACCACCTTACCTACTTCTCCGCCGAAAAGTGATGCTTGCATTGCTCTGTTTCGGTTTGAAGGGTGCCGGTGAAATTACAATCACATGAGACTTTCCATCTTCATGTGTCAGTTTGGCGAACCGACTTGCGGTACCATTTAGGCAACAGTCTAGGTGGTATTGAAGTTGATATGGGCAAAGGTAACCGCTTAACATCAGGTGGGCCTTTAGCTCGTTTCGCCATCCTATACTATAAAAAAAAACCTTTGAACTTTTATATCGGATACAATTATACAGTACCAATAGTTACTACAGTTTTCAGTAACGCATGTTACTAAGAGAGTGATGAATATGAATGTTCATGGGCGGAGAGGGAGAGAGAGACCAAAGAAAGATGGATGGATTGCGTGAAGAACTATACGAATGAAAAGGGAGTAAGTGATGGGATGACGGCTGATCAACAAAAATGGAAGAAGAGGACGTACTGCGCCGACCCCAAGTAAGTTGGGACCAGGCAGGAAGATGATGAATAGTTTACACATTGTGAGGAAACCTGTACACATAAGAGTGCTCCATACAATTTTCGATGTGTTGTGTAGTCCGCAGACCCACAGTAGGCCAGCGTGGTGGACTAAGGTACTTACCTTCTTATCCTGAGAAGAGGCCAGTGCCCATCAATGGGGCAGTAATTGGCTGATGATGATGACACTTATACAGCATTACTGGATGAACAAGGGACATATTCAAGAATATGATAGAATGTATCGCGATCAAATCGCGGATGTTCTCAAAAAATGCCAGGTTAAGAGTTCTCTAAACCGACGAGCATGCATGACGAGGTTAATGGACGTAGATGAAGCGAAAGAGGTGTGTCAGGATCGTAGCAGGTGGAAATCCATAGTCTCTGCCTACCCTAATGGGAAACAGGCGTGATAATATGTATGTATGTATATGTATGATAGAATGTGTGGACAAATAAATATATGTTGTACGTCAGAGTACCTATTATTACACCCACAGTGTTCGCGAGCCGAAATCTTGAGCGTACGGTAGACCGCACGTCGGTGGTAACACTTTGACATTAGCAGCATCTTTATTTCGTAAGCAGTAAGGGCGGTTTTTGAATTGACGTATTACCACTGTCATGCAGGCGACTGTACGTCTAATCTTCAACCTAAAATAATAAGATTCATTCGCTAGTTCTACGCGCTACGTCTGTCTTATTCTTTTGGTATCAGATTACAGGAATAATCATATTAATCAGATCTATAATTTTATCACTGCATGGGTTAGATAGAATGCTGTTGCCAGCCCCAATATTGGCTATTGTTGGCTCACAAGGCCAAATAACTGTCTAATTATAATACTAATAAATATTTCTCTCAATTCGTCTCAAAATTAGAGATTTGTATTTGTTGACGCAACTACGATACACGAGAAATCTTAATATAGGGCAGATTTTTATAATGAATTTCTATCGTGTCGACATGAGCTACATAATATAATAGCTCATGCCGTGGGGAAAAGATTAGCCAGTCAGCAGGTTGGTAGCGGGGCTGACTGCCCAGGGTGCGCCGGGCAAATAATGAAATATCGTCACTCCCGGAGACTCTTTAAATGCACCCTAAAAAATCATCATCATCATTATTTCAGCCGAAAGACGTCCACTGCAGGACATAGGCCTCCTCCAAAGGATATATGCCATAATCGCCACGCTTGACAGGCGGGTTTATGATAGCAGTTAGTTGGTTATTTTCTCAGAGAACGCTGCTGCCCATCCTCTGGTGAATCCTTTAGTCGCCTTTTAAGACACCCATGAGAAGAGATAAGGGTGGTACTATTCTTTATGTCCGGCACCACACGGAACCCCAAAAAATACTCACCATCATCATCATCATTTCAGCCGAAAGACGTCCACTGCTGGACATAGGCCTCCCCCAAGCATCGCTACAACGACCGGTCCTGCGCCTTCCGCATCAAATGCTCAATAATAAATATTTCTCCCAATTCCACTCAAAATTATCTTCATAGCTAAACTCTCAGATTAATAGCTAAACTATTCTCTTTTATTACAGCAGAAAATAAAGATAATTACCAATTTGTATCGTCGATAACTCAAAGGGGAGATTGTGTTCGTTGGCAGTACAGTCACGTGCTGTAGGCTGGCCGGTGCAGCTACTTCGTCGAATCACTGATTTTTGATACCAACCGTACCGACCCCTGTGTCGTGTTTTTGTTGACGTTTTATTTGTTGAAGAGGTCCTTACTGTCGAGCTTGTTTCCTTCCTTAGTTTTGGTAAGTTTTCTCCGTAGGTAATCAAAGTAAACTTGTATTAAAAAACGCTTTTTGGTTTTTAGGACGACTTCACAATAGTTAATTAAAATCTGGTTCTCAAAACGAGTATATTATACACATGTAGTTTCTTGCCGTTTCTTCTCCATAGGACACACCATGTGAAACCAAGCAACTAGAGTCGACTCGAGTCGATGATATAATAAGTGCCTGTAATTAGGTCTATTTGAAATATAATAAAATGAATTAAAAAATGGATGGCCGATGGGGCAGTAAAGTTTATTTATTTATTTATTTATGTACACACAACACATTTCACAAGTTCTAGAGTGACGACCGCGTAGAAGGCGCAGCGTGGGTAGGCCCCCCACAAGGTGGACCGACGACCTGGTGAAGGTCGCGGGAATCCGCTGGATGCGGAAAGCGCAGGACCGGTCGTTGTAGCGATGCATGGGGGAGGCCTATGTCCAGCAGTAGACGTCTTTCGGCTGAAATGATGATGAATGAAAAAAAAAACGGTTTTATATATTTATTTATTTTTTAATTTTTGGAAATTTTGTACGTCAGTCTAGACGAAAATGAATATGCTTTTTAGGGTTCCGTACCCGAAGGGTGCCAAACGGGACCCTATTACTCTCGCTACGCTGTCCGTCCGTCCGTCCGCCCATCCGTCCGTCCGTCCGTCCGTCTGTCCATCCATCCGTCCATCCGTCCGTCCGTCCGTCCGTCCGTCCGTCTGTCTGTCACAGGGCTGTATCTTTTGAACGGTAATAGGTAACTGGTTGAAATTTTCTCAGAAAATGTGTTGCTATAAGGTGTATCACGACAAATAATAAAAACAAAAAAAAGTCTAAAACCAAAGGGGGTCCCCATACAAGAAACCTCGAAAAACATGCATTTTTTTCAACGTTTTTGTTCCTGCTTTATCTTCATAATGGTAATACATACCAGTGTCAAACTTGGTCTGATTATAATGCATACTATGTAGTTTAGCAACACACTAAAAATAGGGCAAACATAGACATATGTGGTGGTACCTACGTAAGAAAGAGATGCAAAAGTTCACATATCGCGTACGTCGTTGATGTCTTTTGATAAACTCTCGTAAATTTAATCAGTTTATATGGGGTATCAGGTCGATGGGTGGTATAGTATAGTATGTATAGTATAACGGGCTGGTTTCCGCAACTCCACGTCCAAGCGTGTATTTTGCGTACGGGTGGGAACTTACTCGATCCACCCTAACTCCTCGAAAAAGGCCAGCAACGCCTTGGTGTTGCTGGTGATCTCTCTGAGGGTACCTGGGTTACCGAAGTACTTGGCCCTGTATGTGGCGACCTCAGGGCAGTCTAGAAGCACATGGGCTGCTGTCTCGTCCTCCACTATGCAGGCTCTGCACAGTGGGCTGTCCGTAACACCTATGACAAAAAGATGTTTGTTAAAGGACCCGTGGCCAGTTATAGCAGCTGTGACTGTACGCAGCTGTTGTTTTGACAATCGGAGGGCCTGTTTCGTGAACCGGCCGTCGATTGTGGGAAGTGCCTCCTTGGCCTGTCTGCACTCACCATGGTCTTTCCATAGTTTGTAGTGTTTGTCCTTGGTGCATTTCCTTACCAAGTTGCGTAAGTATCCAAAGGGGAGTGGCACTATGGGTTCAGGTCCCACGACTACCATACTTGATCCCCTTCTGGCCAGTTCATCCGCTGCATCATTGCCTCGGGAACTGCTGTGTCCTTTGATCCATTGAATGGTTATGTTATTGAGATTACCTACCTGGTTGAGGTTTTGCTGGCACTCGTGTATCAGCCCAGAGTTTACCGTGTGGCTGCTTAGTGCTTGTAGTACGGACATGCTGTCCGAGAGTATGCGAATTGAGTGGTCTTTAACCTCCCTGGCTATAATCGCCGAAGCTGCCATTGATGGGGGAGCAATCTCCCCTGCTGGTGCAGCTGGCAGCTGCGGCTCTTTGCGGAATGTTTCCGTGGCCGAGTCCCATCCCTGAGGGACGTCGGTAAATTTGCCTTTCGGACCCTGGTATTTAACGTACACCGCCCCTAAACCCATTGAGAGACGGCGGCCGGTCTTCATCAGGGTCGGAATTTGGTCCTCAGGGACTCCGACCACCACGAACCACGCCGCGGTCTGTTTCACTGCCTGTAGAAGTACCCACTTCTCGATGCCAAGCCAGGGGTTCTGGTAGGCGAGGGTGTGACCAATATTGGCTGCCTCCTCGAAAACCCCCTGCTCATCTGGGATCAGGATGCCGCACCGAACACGTTTGATGAGCTCTGACTGGCTCTTGATGACTAGCAAGACGTTAGCCGGGTGAGCCAAGCCAGAGACCGTGTTCTTCAGCCATGTTAGGGTGTGGTCATTCTCACACCATAGTTTTATTACACCCTCCGTATACACCGGCTTCGCGATGAAGTTGGGCCTGGGTCTGTCTTGCATAGGGGACAAGGCCTCGCCGATAATCTGCTTCCTGATAGCAGCGAGTACCTGGTCCGATGTGTCTTTGTCAAGCTGTCCCGTGCGGTCGCAGATCGCAACGCACAGGGGTGTGCTGGCAGCTTGAGCATAGCTTTTGTTAGCGGCCCGCTTGGATTGTTCAAGACGCGGCCGCTTGTGCTCCCCACGAGGCGACATCGTCTCGTTGAGAGCCCGCTTGGCCGCGGCCTGACCCCTCCAATCGTGTCGCTGTGTCTCGGCTACGTGTTGGACCGGTTTCTCTGCATCACTAGTCGACGGTTCACTGGGCTGTGGTCGGCTTGCGCCGGCTTGGTTCTGTGACCGCTTCCCCGCTGCAAAGCGGATTTGGTCGCCAGCCGGTTTGGTCAAACCAGCGGTAGCAGTTTGTGTAGAGGGGTGAGCTTTGCCTGCCTGCATGCGGGCTAGGCGACGCTCCCTCCTTGTCCGTCTGTTCTTCCTCTTATCCTTTACCGCTAGATTCGGTAGACCAGAGGGGTCAGCGCAAGGGCGTTGGGTTTGTTGAGTACGTTTGCCCTTGCCCTTGCGTTCCTGTACCTGCCAGGCGCTGGAAAAAACGTCTGCAGGGTGGCTGGCCGTCCCCGATTGGCCAGAGACGGCCGAGCGTGGGGAGCTAGCTTGAGGAGCCACAGGAGGGGGAGGGGGAAGACGTGTGGATATTGGAACGGTGCCGGTTTTACCCAGCACCGGGGTTTGTGAGGAAAGACCGGTACTGTTCCCACTCAGCGCCTTGGTCCTTTGTTTTGGTTGGGATTTATGTTTGGTCTATTGGATCTAAGTTGCGGTTATCGCCACAGCCAGACCGACACCCGCGCTGGTGCCCGCAATGCTAGCTGCTGGGCCTCCAGGGGCGACAG
The DNA here is from genome assembly GCA_949699075.1 of Asteroscopus sphinx. Taxonomy (NCBI): domain Eukaryota; kingdom Metazoa; phylum Arthropoda; class Insecta; order Lepidoptera; family Noctuidae; genus Asteroscopus; species Asteroscopus sphinx. The sequence continues at coordinate 2,338,286 of OX453007.1, forward strand.
AAGTGCTAGGAGCACTCTGTGTAGGAGTTCCATCAGTTTTCACCGATTCCACTCCAGTTGTTTGGGTATTACTTGGCCTTATTTTGTCCATAGTACATTTTTTTGTAATTTTCATCTCCCTGGCTCCCACCCGCCATGGAGCCCGCACCTGGGAACGTCTAGCTAAATGAAAAGTTCGAACGTTAGGACTACCAGGGAGATATAGGGGCGCAAGGCTGGCTTACAGTGCGACATCGGGCGCTCGATCGGGTTGGCGTACGGGGTCGAAAAGGCGTACCCCATACGAACTGATCAACCCTCACTTACACCGTCAGCATGACCTTTACCTACCGCTTCGGCCGTCCGAGGACAACCTCTGCGGACTTCACGCACCTCGCCTGTGTCCCTCTGACGGGGCACTATGACCATTTACCTACCCCTGGCTATTGGGTAGGGCTACCGTTTCGCTTGAAATCCAGACCAAAGGAGGCGTGTTGCCTCACGGACGCATTACCACCAGCGCCGATCGGCTCAACCCCCCAGGACTCCTTCATCCCCGCTTACGGCGCTCAACTGCGCAGGTCCTAGCGCAGGTGACTATTTACCCCTACTCGCCATCAGCCGATTTTGTGATGTACGAGCCTGCAACCACCCAGTCACAACAGGGTCGCAGTTAGGAGTAGGAATTGGGATTTTTAGGGGGGGGAGGGAGGGATGTTGGAAGGATGTAGATCAGGGAACAATGGTGAAATTTGACGTAGGAAAGGAGTGGTCGAGAAGAGGGCGTGATGTTGGGGAGTGGGAGGGGGAGGGGTAAGAAACTATCTTCCCCCGAATTAGGATTGGGGAGGGGAAAGGTCACTCTTTTAGGGTGTATTTAGCACCCCGGGCTTGTGATGGCCCCTTCTAGGTCTGCTCTTCGCCTAGGTGTATTGAGTGGTTATACCGCCACTGATCGGACGCCATGGCCTCGTTCGTTATCTAGCAGAGGGCACCACGCCAGCCATATTGGCCGACGCCGCCATACGGCGCGTGCATGTGAGGTTGACAGTTGGGTCGGTTAAGATGTTATGTACCGTTCTCCCCTTACCCCCCAAAGTCGATGGGTGGTACGGGACCCTTACTGCGTGAGTCCGACTCACACTTGGCCAGTTTTTTCTATTTTTTTTTGCTTTAACGATTGCTTAATTAAAAGTGCCAAAAAAATTAAATGACACATGATGAATAATTTTAAAGATAAAGATATAGATATTTATTCGCAAGGATATGGTACAGAAGATTTTAAATATACATGTTTTTACACATTAGGTGTCCGACAAATCCACCTTTAGTAGGCATGCGAATTTTGGTTTCTAGCATCCATTTTCAAAACGATCTCCTTTTATCTTCTGCGTAACCTTAAAATTTCCGACTCGGACAACTTGCACCTACAATTCGTGGATAGTGCCGTATAAATATTTAGAAAAACTGAAACGAGTTCGCGCGTTACTACGGTCCCAGTACTCGAAAGTGATTAGGATAACTGCCAACTGCGTATCCTGCCAACTCTGTGATATATGGAATGGAGTTAACTTCAAAAACCGGCCAAGTGCATATAGGACTCATCCTTTAGGAGTTCCGTACCTACTATTGACCTGATGCCCCGTAGCAACATAACATCACCCCTGTATTTCCCCTAAGGGGTAGACAGAGGTGTAATAGTACACCCACATTTCGCCAGTTATGTTATAGTCCCATGTAATAGGGGGCGAGCCTATTGCCATTCTTCTTCTTCGTGTCGACGGTACAAAAAATTTACTGATAGTGGCACAGTAATCACACGCTGCTGGCCCAGAAATTTGCCACGTCTTGTGCGTTCGATTCTGTGGTATCGATAAGGTCACTCAATGTGCAAGTGCTTGGACACAAGGAGCAGCATAGCAAGTGTGATATTGATTGAGGGTCAATGCCACACATGCAGGCTGTAGCTGTTTGGTCTATATAGCCCCACTTGCTCATGTTAAGCCTGCATCTGCCTACCTGGGTCCGCAATCTGTTTAGGGACTTCCATGTAGGCCAGGGGAGTTTATACCCTACTGGAAGTCTCTCACTGGGTTGGATGTAGTGTGCAGGTGGAGGTAATTTTTCCAGCCACAGTTTTCGGTGAGCTTCAGCTGGAGAACCTTATAGAGCCTCTGTTGATTTAAGGAAACTGTGGCGGCTCTTTAGGCGGTGTGTTGGTTGCTGGGCACCAAAGAGAGGGTGCCTTATGTCTGACTCCGGGCTGCTACTGAGAATTTCCTAATGAAAAAACCCAATAACACTTTGCTCGACCCGGGAATCGAACCCAAGACCCCACGCTCAGCAGTCGCGCTTGCAACCACTAGACCAACGAGGCAGTCCCGTAATGCCCCGTAGAAACTGATTTAATTTGTGAGAATCTTGAAAGATATCAACGTGCAGTGCTGCACTGTTGTTGGAATTTGAACATTTGCATCTCTTTCTTACGCCAATTACACGTATCTATGTTTGCCTTTTTTTTTTTTTTTCAAACTATAGGGTGTGGGTAAAAATCCCACACACCCCGGCCTCTGTCCTCCATGAGGCCGGCAGCCTTTTGAAGGTTTCCTCCTCGAATATAAAAAAAAAAAAAAAAAAAAAAAAAAGGTATGCAATCACACAAAGTTTGAAGCTTGTATGCACCTATTACGGTTTTTATGATAGAGAAGGAACAAAAAACGTTGAAAAAATGCATAGTTTTCGAAGTTCCTTGTATGGAAATCGCTTTTGGGTTTAGTTTAGTTTTGTTTGTATTTACATAATTTATAGAGGCACAATTATAAAACATAATTTATAAAAGAAATACTCTGCTACCTATTATTGTTAAAAAGATACAGCCCTGTGACAGACAGGCGGCATACGAAAAGTAATAGGGTCCCGTTGGCATCCTACGGGTCATCATCATTATTTCAGCCGAAAGATATCCACTGCTGGACATAGGCCTCCCCCAAGTATCGCTACACCGACCGATCCTGCGCTTCCCGCATCCAGCGGATTCCCGCAACCCCTTATGGGTACGGTGCCCTAAAAACTATTTGCGATCCCTACACTGAAATACGAGATAATTTCTGATGCAATTAGTAGCAAGTTTGCCGATGGTAATTTTGAATTTTGTTTGCTACGATTAATGCTACGGTGCTACGCGTCGTAGATTGTGAGCTACGACATCTGCTACGTAATCGCCACGCAGATGTACGTAGCAATCTTGCAGACGTTATGTAAATGTAGTAAAACTTTGTTCATTGTATAACCTTTTATTTAATTGTAAACGCTTTCATTCAAATTTTTTGAACATCAACTAATTCATAGATCAGACATTTTGCACATAGACTCATTGACGACGACAAGTCTATCGCAGTGGCTGAGCAATCTGCTTCTGCGTAACGGGTCGCGCGGGTTTGATTCCCGCATAGAACAAATATTTGTGTGGCTTATAGATAGACAGATAGACAAGAGAAATTATTATTTCTCATAATCCTACTAATATGCTACTATTTCTATCCTACTTCCTACTAATGACTGCCTCGTTGGTCTAGTGGTTGCAAGCGCGACTGCTGAGCGTGAGGTCCTGGGTTCGATTCCCGGGTCGGGCAAAGTGTTATTGGGTTTTTTCATTAGGAAATTCTCAGTAGCAGCCCGGAGTCTGGATTTGTGCCCGGTTAATGGCAATAGGCTCGCCCCCTATTACATGGGACTTACAACATAACTGGCAAAATGTGGGTTTACTATATACACCTCTGCCTACCCCTTCGGGGAAATACAGGCGTGATGTTATGTTATGTTCCTACTAATATTATAAATGCGAAAGTATGAATGTACGTTTGTTTGTCCTTTAATCACGCTGAAAATGAAAAGGCTAAACGGATTTGGATGAAATTTGCCTGACAAATAAACCATAACCCGGATTAGCATATAGGCTTATCCCGGGAAGATAAATAGTTCCCGAAAGATACACGATAACATATGTGATAAACTAAATTATATGCGGGCGGAAACGCGGGCATAGGCTTGTTAAAATATTCAATTACTAGCCTATGCCCGCTGTTTCACCCGCGTGGATGTCATTTACCGGCCATCCCTCGGGAACTGTTCATGTTCTCGGGATAAAACGTAGCTTTTATGTTTATCCGAATTATGGTCTATCTGAACGACATCTATGGTCTATCTATCATGGTCTATCTGTCTATATGACTTCCGGTGCCGAGACGTGGACACTGACAGTTGGGCTAGTCCACAAATTTAAAGTCGCTCAGCGAGCTATGGAGCGAGCTATGCTTGGAGTTTCTTTGAAGGATAACATCCGTAACGAGATCATCCGGAGAAGAACCGGAGTGACTGACATAGCTTGTAGGATCAGTAAGCTGTAGTGGCAGTGGGCTGACCATGTCTGCGAAGGACCGATGGCCGCTGGAGCAGACGAGTCCTTGAGTGGAGACCGCGAATCGGCAAACGCAGCGTAGGGCGCCCCCTGCCAGTGGACCGACGACTTAAAGAACGTGGCTGTAGGTCTACTCGCGTTTTACGAACGACAAACGAAGTACGAACTTTCGTTCCGACTGATACTTACATAATAAAGATAGGCACATAAAAACGGCACAATTAAGATAGACTACGGTTCATAGTCGTATACAATTTACCGGAGATGAGAAAAACAAACGTCAAAACACGATCATCGGATGCGATAAGGGAATGATGGTTGACCGGAGTAGCAAATTGTGCTATGAATCGTAGGATTTATCGAATATCGTCGAACGGGAGTAGACCCCCTGGGGGGGACTGGATGCGGAAGGCAGAGGACCGAGCGTTGTGGCGCAACTTGGGAGAGGCCTATGTCCAGCAGTGGACTGCGATAGGCTGAGTTGATTGATTTGATTGATTGAACGACAAATTTCATTCAAATCTGTTCAGCATTTCAGCGTGATTGAGTCACAAACATCCCAAACATCTTTACGAACTTTCGCATCTTCGTAATCTTAATATATAAAAGAAAGTCAGAAAGAAAGGAAAGAAAGAAAAATATTTATTTGACACAACTGAGACACATACAAAAGAAATATACATGAACATGAAATAGATATAGTGAAGAAGTAACACGGCGAGGAAAAAAGTCATTGACAGTCAAGCGCCATGTGTGTCTCAAAATTGTGACAAATGGGTGTCCAGCTCAGCATATTGCCAGGTTATTAAACCTGACGCTGATATTCTGGTCAGGTTAGTTCATCATTTATAACTCAAGAACGACTGAACCGATTTCAATGAAATTTGGCATATAGACAGAACATAACCGGAATTAACGTATAGGCTACTTTTATTTCAGAAAGATGAACAGTTTCTGTGGGATGCGCGATAAACAACATTCACGCGGACGAAGTCGCGGGCATAGGCTAGTTTATATTATTAGTAGGATTATTATCACTGTCGAAGCTATTTTCATTTAAAAAATTAGTTAGAGAATACTTCCTTTCCAAATAGATTGTAATCTATTAAGACATTGCCTATGTATCCAATCTCTATTCTAAATTGTAAGATTATTTATATATATATTATATATATTTATGATACCTATATGTGTAATATATTTTGTGCTATTTATTTATTTTAGTTTATTAACATGCAGTAGCCCGGAGTATGGATTTGTGCCCGGTTAATGGCAATAGGCTCGCCCCCTATTACATGGGACTATAACATAACTGGCGAAATGTGGGTGTACTAAATTTTTTTTTTTTTAAATTTATTTAACTTAAAAACATACACAAAAATGATTATAAAAACATCACAAAAACCTTACACAGGTTTGTCTGGATGTTGAGACACTGAGTTTTAAAAATAGGTAATTCATACAAGTATCAGGTAATAATACACCTCTGCTTACCCCTTCGAGGAAATACAGGCGTGATGTTATGTTATGTTATGTGTTAACATGCAGTAGTACGCCACGGACTGCCCCCATTATCTAGATCTTTCGTCTTCTTTGTCCATCCAAAGGTTGTCTGGAAGATATCGCTTTTAGCGATAAGACCGCCCATGTACCCATAATTTATACGTTATTCCTGTTTACTACTATTTTCATGGTATACAATAAAGTATATTCTATCTATCTATCTATCTAACTATTATGTTGGGCAAATTTAAAAAAAATCGTCGCGTTACATCATAGGTTTGTGTCCGTAAATATTATCTGTCCATCTTTGTGTCACATACAACAATATAACGTCAAAACAATCGTTGAACCCAATCAGTCGAAGGTGTAAAGTTGTCCCCCTAATCGTATTTACGACTTCCCCCCCAGCGCACATCGGGCAAGTTTCAACGCACCGAGATCCATTAGTAACATGTTGTAAGAGCGTCCCGACTAAAAGCATTAAAGGAAACGTCTGTGAAACCGGGCAGAACCGGGCAGAATCGGGTAGAACCGGGGAGAACCGGGCAGCGTTGAAAACATAAAATTATTTATTCAAAATGCACGTCTATCTTCAACTTCACTTGACTCGATAAAATTAAAGTTGAGGGTAGTTTTGAATCTGTAATTGTGATATGTCTATGTGTGTGACTATGGGTGTAGTTGCATACAGTTTTTGAATAGCTAATTTATGAAATTTTGTGTATAATTTGCATGGGAATATGAACTTTAATTACTTTATAGACACTTCAATTTCCTTTATCGTATTTCAAAATGCGCTGCACCGAGCTGTGGCACGGGTGATTAGGTTGTGTAGTTGGCTGCTGCCTAAAGTGTTGCAGGGTTCTATTCCCGCACATAACAAGTTTTTGTACGGCCTACAGATAATTATTCAGGGTTTTTATTGAGTTTCTAAACTGTATGACGTAGTGTTATGTTTACTGTGACCATACCCCAAGGTAATCATGTAATTCATGTATTTTATGGTAATATTATATACTTATGTAATTCAAATTTAATTAGACACCGTAATTACTTCACTTATCTCTTTCAAACAGTCGGCACACACCAACATTGTTTTACCACTTAAGGGGAATGTAGCAGCCAAGTGGCGCCCCCATCAGTAAAAAAATATTACTCTCTTCTTCTTCTTCGTATCGACGGTACAAAAAAATTACTGATAGTGGCACAGTAATCACACGCTGCTGGCCCAGAAATTTGCCGCGTCTAGTGCGTTTTCTGTGGCATTGATAAGGTCACTCAAAGTGCAAGTGCTTGGACACAAGGAGCAGCATAGCAAGTGTGACATTGATTGAGGATCAATGCCACACATGCAGGCTGTAGCTGTTTGTTCTATATAGCCCCACTTGCTCATGTTAAGCCTGCATCTGCCTACCTGGGTCCGCAATCGGTTTAGGGACTTCCATGTAGGCCAGGGGAGTTTATACCCTACAGGAAGTCTCTCACTAGATGTAGTGTGCAGGTGGAGGTAATTACTCGCTGAATACATTATTAAATTTTATCGAAAATCCTTTTTTAACAATTGAAGTACAGGTAATTTAGTTTAATTAGAAAGTAGAAGTGCCAGATGTGACAGTTTTTCGCATATTTTGTATCTACAACTACAGCGAACTGTAATTTACAGAGTTAATAGTATCTAATTAAACTACAGTACCTGTACTTCAATTGTTAAAAAACGATTTTCGATAAACTATGTTTTCAGCGGGTAATAATTTTTTTACTGATGGGGCTATTTTTTCACTTGGCTGCTACATTCCCCTTAAAGAAATACTTCAACAGCAGACAAGAAAGACGTCACGAAATTGTTTTAAGACAAAGCTAATCAACGAATTAGTTAATTTGTAATACCTTCAGAGAAGACGTAACTCTTCTCGTTAGGAAGTCACATAATCCCGCAGATGGTGTACGTGCGATGTGTTCATTCGTTTAAAATGCTAATTCTTCGTTCATTAATGACGTTTTCGTTTAATTCGGTGAGGCTTTGTGAGGCAAATGACGTTGACGACCATGTGGGGATAAGACGCACCTACATCGCATGGCCTTCGTACACATTATACGTAAATACTTATGTTGGTATAATTGAGGCTTTATAGAACTAAGATGTCGTTGTCTTAACTTACTATTTTACTTATAGCCTTATTTGCTTAAATATTAAGGCGCTACTAAGATAGCTCTTGCGGGTGGCACCCCATCTGTAAAAAAATAATAATTCGCTGAGTATATCATTTTACAACGTCTGTGGTCTGGTGGTTCGAGTGTCGGACTGCTGATCACGAGGTCGTGGGTTCGATTCCCACAGGACACAAATATTTGTGTGATGAACATAAGTGTCTGTGTTTGTCTGGGTGTTTCATATGTATCATAAGTATGTATTTACAATAAAAAAAGAAGCATCAAAATCGGGCCACTCTGTAAAAAGTTATGCGTGGTCATACATAAAAAATATATATATGTATATATACGCGTCGAATTGAGAACCTCCTCCTTTTTTTCGTCGGTTAAAAATGGGGTGCATTAAAAGAGCCTCCATGAGTGACGATATTTAATTGATCGTCCGGCGCACCCTGGGCAGTCAGCCCCGCTACCAACCTGCTGACTGGCTAATCTTTTCCCCACGGCATGAGCTATTATCATTATCTAGCTCATGTCGACACGATAGAAGAAGATTTACAAAAAAAAATAAGTATATAAGTATTATATCTATTATCTAGTACCCATTATTTTTTACACATTATTTGAGGAAAGAGGTAGGGGTCTTGAACGCCCCTAAGCCACTGCGACCTGTCTAGTACCCATAGTACAAGCTCTGCTTAGTTTGGGACTAGATGGTGCTGTGTAAGATGTCCCAAAAATATTTAATATTTTCATTATTATAATTTACCGGAAATTCGTTTTTAACAATTGAAGTACAGGTACTGCAGTTTAATCAGAAACTATCAACTCTCTAAATTATAGTCAAAATTCAAAATTCAAAATTCAAAATTCAAAATTATTTATTTGTCAAACATAGGTATGATGTACAAGACATGGTGTTAATTTTTAAATAATCCAGTATCACTATGTTTTGCCTTGATAGGCGTACAAATTTGGTAACATAAAGATAAAGATAATACTTATTACAGATTTGTGGAAATTAATTGTTTAATAATAATAATAACTGTTTTTATTAATATATATTAATGAATAGATTAACAAAGAAATCGGACTCTTGTGTCTTTACCTAAAGTTTGTTGTATCTGTCAGAAAATCATTTACTGAATAGTAAGCTTTCAGAACAAGAAAATCTTTGAGCTTCTTTTTAAATGTACGTATATCATCAGTCGATTCGATAGTCCGCTGTACTATATTGTTTAGAAGCTGATCTGATGATGGAGCTGGAAGGCGGTCACAGGATCTCTGCTGTAGTTACCATTGACACATCCAGTTTGGGTTACAGTACCAAATCCATGTCTTATAAAAGCTTGTCTTGAAAAAGTAGTTTTTCAACAAATAAATCATAAAATCATAAATCATAAATTTTATTTATAACTCATTATGTTAGGGACCGCTTCCAAGGCTGAACATACGTACTCAATACTCAATATATTTATTGTATTCACAATGTATACTGGGTGGTAGACTTAAAACTGTGAGGTCATTGTGACAATTGAGTATTTAATACGGACCGACTGCCATCAGACCCCCGCAACCCAGTTAATGGGTAATACCGACATCCTAAGTTTAGACCAGTTGTCAGACTTTCGGGCTTCTCGGACTACTTGTAGCAACTGCCATAGATATTCGTATGGCAACCGGGCCAGACAGGTTACGTGCTCTCCGAGGCACGGAGGGGTCTCGATGTGTAACGAAATGGTCACCCATCCAAGGACTGATCGCGGCTAGAGCAGCTTAACCTCGTAGATCTTGCAATACACGCGGTTATTACTCAGCCACGAGCCCCTCATTATTATATTTTATTTATTCAATATCTGTATGAGTTGTTATAATCGTGTAAATTACAAGCAACACCATCATTTACAAACAATACGGAAGGTGACAAACTTTTTATTATTATTTATTATTAGAAATCTCGAAACTATTTCCAGAGAAATAAGGAACAGTGAAAAAAACAATAAAATATTTAATTAAATGTCTAAGTTATAAGCGATTTTTTGTTCACTAGACAGAGACAGCACTATCAAAGTATGACGTCATTGTTCGGAATCTTCATAGAAACTTGACATCTCTTTGTACACACGGCTACACATCAAGCTGTACATAACCAGTATAGGCTGACCTCGCGTTGTAAGGAAAACGAGGTCAGCTTATACTGGAAATGTACAGCTTGATGTGTAGCCGTGTGTACAATGTCCATTTCGCACGACAAGGACACTAAAATTAAATATCCCCTCAACAAACTTAAAAAGCGTGTATCTCATCCATTTTTTCATGGATTTAATTAGTTTTTTCAACAATGTTGTCGTTTCTGTACCTTCTTTTAAATAACATAACATTTTTGGTATTTTTAACAGTAGTCAACTACCGGATTAGCCTTCAACTAAAGTAATAACGAAAATTCACATAATAACCAGCGCTTCTAAAATCACTCTTGTAATTTGAATGTACTAATCAATCACTCATAATTATTATATTGTATTAGAAAGTTCCGAACATTATTAGATAGCTTGATAACGTTAAATGGGTTAGCGATATAATGTTGTTATAGTTTTCGTGCTCTTGAACTGAAATATTACTTGGACTATATAAGTTTACAGGGTAATTGAAAAAATACCAAAAACATTTTAAGGGTTGCATCTGCTCATAATTCTGTACAACTTTTACTATGGGGCCAACTATGAAATCGTGAAAATAGCGTAAGATCGTGCAAAGTGGAGAGTTCTCGTTTCGGAGGCTATGACTCACATTGGGTCGTTAAGCCAGAGGAATAACGTAACATAACATAACACGCCTGTATTTCCCCGAAGGGGTAAGCAGAGGTATACAGGGTGTCAGGGAAACGCTTCTGAAAACAAAGACAGGTGATAGTGCTGGTGATTACTGATACGAAACCACGAAAAAAATGCGATTCTTTTTACAGATTTTTTCATATTTTTTTTTGCATTTTTCATTATGTATGAGTTTTATTTAACTGCCCAAAGCTGGTATGTATGAAAAATGCAAAAAAATATATATGAAAAAATCTAAAAAACGAATCGCATTTTTTTTCGTGGTTTCGTATCAGTAATCACCAGCACCTATCATCGTTTTCGGAAGCGTTCCCCTTACACCCAGTATAGTACACCCACATTTCGCTAGTTTCGCCAGAGGAATAAGTGAGTAATAATGTATTGGCGTTAGTGTCGGGTCGTTAAGTTCCCTTCAATATGGTTGAGTTAAGCGATGGCTGATGCTTGCGTCATGCTCGTGAACGGGTGCCGTCTGTCGGGACAGGTCAGCTCCTATATACTATGGCAACTCTTTTTACGTTTATTTCTAAAACTTTGAAACTCTTGTTTATTTCTGTTATTAACCTACATTATACTCACATTATTTGAATAAATTTGATGTAATAAACAATAACCTATTTAAAAAAGAGTTTATCCATGGAGTTTCTTGCCGGTTCTTCTCCATAGACCCACAATTTTGACCCGTGCAACTAGAGCCTGACGTTTAAATAGTGCCTGTAATTAGGTTTATTTGAAATAAAAAACATTTTATTTTGATTGTATATGTAAATAATGTAATATATCTGTGACTCCCGAATTCCCCTTAAAATAAAGGGGAAATATACAAAACCATGATTAGACCTGCTGTCTTGTATGGATCGGAATGTTGGGCTACGAAAGGAAGGAATGAAAGGCAATTACATGCAGCTGAGATGAGAATGTTAAGAGGAATGTGTGGTGTAACGAGAATGGATATGATAAGAAATGAGTATGTGAGAGGGAGTTTGAAAGTAGCGCCAGTGACGGAAAAGCTGAGATGCAGTAGATTGTCATGGTATGGACATGTGATGCGGAGAAATGAGAAGCATGTTACGAAAAAAGTTTTGTGTATGATTGTGGATGACTATAAGAAAAGAGGTAGACCAAAGAAAAGATGGATGGATTGTGTGAAAGAAGATATGGATAAAAAGAAAGTGAACACGGAGATGACGGCTGATAGAGATGTATGGAAGAAAAAGACATGCTGCGCCGACCTCAAATAAATTGAGATAAGGGCAGGAGGATGATGTTATGTATTATTATTTTGGAAAAAGAGGTAAGGTCTATGGAAGTCCCTTATGTCACTGCGACCTAAAAGATCTATTGTAACGCCTCTATTAGCAGACTACAGCACCTCTCCAAGCCGCAGGCCAACCATAAAATCGACTATAGCCTTGGGGTTTGAGGATCTGATCTCATCAGCTGAGATTGTGTGGATCTAAGTAATGTAATTAACTAAAACTCAAAACATTTATTGCTTAACTATTGTACGTATTGGTTTTTACATATTCATTAATAAAATTTAGCGCCTTTTCCAAACATTGCAATATAGAGGGCTAACTTACAGTTTCACAATTCTTAGTACAATGTAATTCTTGTTAATAATAAAATATTAAATGATATCAATAATCAATTAAAATTTAACATAACAAAGAATTATAGCAATTACTTATTATTAATTATTTTATTGTTTTAACGCATTTACCGCGTAATCTAACGATTTAAATTGTGGAAAGAAAAAATCGCTCACGAGCAGGATTCGAACCTGCGACACCATGCATAATTAATTAATTTCGATACCACGAGCAGTGTTCACGGTAGCTTACTGGCTAAAGCACTGGCGTACTGAGCCAGGAGTACCCCTGCCTACCCCTTCGGGGAAATACAGGCGTGATGTTATGTTATGTATGTGTGTTAGGTTATAGAGGAACGACGTTTGTAAATAATAAAATGTATGTAATAAAGTAATAGTGATTTTAAACACCAAAAATAACACATAATACAAATACCTTTCTTCATTTTATTTTCAGATAAAATATCTTCAAGATCTTGCAATAAACACGACACTCATTGTCACGTCGCAGTCGACAGGCGGCGAGGTACCTTTCAGGCTAATTTTAAGTTCAAACTAACCTATTTAGCCTCGACGGCCCCAGGGCGGCCGGAGTTAGGGCGCGGACATAAGGAACTGTTTAAGTAGGAAAAGTAAATTAAATATTTTCTTTCTTAAATGGGCTTGCGTTTGAACGTTACCTTACCTAATGTTAAGCGATGTGCATTTTATTCCGCATTACTTTATTCCGTGTGGTGCCGGACGTAAAGAATTGCACAACTCTATATCTTCTCATGGGTGTCGTAAAAGGCGACTAAGGGATTCACCAGAGAATGGGCAGCAGCGTTCTCTGAGTATTTAACCAACTAACTGCGATCGCCAACCCGCCTGCCAAGTGTAGCGATTATGGCATATCCCCCCTACTTGGGGGAGGCTTATGTCTAGCAGTGGACGTCTTTCGGCTCAAATGATGATGATGATTATGATGTGCATTTTATGTATTCCTTACTCAAGAGGACTTTATATAGGATTCCAATCTGGATTAGCAAAAAAAAAATTACACACATATAATTAAAATCTTAAGTTAAGTTTAGGAGAAGATCAGTGATATACCGACAGCAGCGCCACATACCGGATCCAATTGTATTTTCAAACTATCCAGGAAACCATTGAAATATACACACAAAATTTCATAAATCGGTCCAGCCGTTTATGAGGAGTTAGGTGACAAACACGCGTACAGAAGAATTATATATATTAAGATAACCCTCTATAAATATGGTGTCCATAAGATGCGGATTGCTCTGTCATCATCATCATCATTTCAGCCGAAAGACGTCCACTGCTGGACATAGGCCTCCCCCAAGCATCGCCACAACGACCGGTCCTGTGCCTTCCGCATCCAGCGGATTCCCGCGACCTTCACCAGGTCGTCGGTCCACCTTGTGGGGGGCCTACCCACGCTGCGCCTTCCAGTACGCGGTCGCCACTCCAGAACTTTACTGCCCCATCGGCCATCCGTTCTGCGAGCAATGTGCCCCGCCCACTGCCACTTAAGTTTGGCAATTCTTCGGGCTATGTCGGTTACTTTCGTTCTCCTGCGAATCTCCTCATTTCTGATTCGATCACGCAGGGACACTCCGAGCATAGCCCTCTCCATTGCCCTTTGAGTGACTTTGAGTCTTCTTATCAGGCCCATTGTGAGCGACCACGTTTCAGTACCGTAAGTAATTACTGGCAACACACACTGGTCAAAGACTTTCGTCTTGAGACACTGCGGTATTTTGGACGAGAAGATATTGCGTAGCTTCCCGAACGCTGCCCAACCGAGTCGGATTCGACGATTGACCTCTTTCTTGAAGTTGGACTTACCTAGCTGGACAGTTTGTCCTAGGTATACATAATCGTCAACAACTTCGAGTGTAGATTCTCCGATGTTTACGGGAATGGGTGCTATATGGGAATTCGACATAACCTTTGTCTTGTCCATATTCATTTTAAGACCCACTCTATCAGAAGCTCTACTGAGGTCATCGAGCATTGTACCGAGATTGGATTGCTCTGTATCACCATATTATATGTCATGCATATAGTTTTTTTTTATAATTTATTCATGACCATGGATACATGTCCTTCAGTCGTAATCATTGAACATATTATACTTGTATCCTAGTAAAGTGATGGAAACTTTACTAGGTTTCTGAGGGGATGATGAGATAATACGAAAGTCATGTTTTTCAACTTTGTACCTTATCCACACTTGTACACGTTAGCGAGCACTTAACATTTAATAATCCACCATTATTACACATTAACACTCGAAGAAACACAAATTTTGGAAATTAATAAAAAATCCACAACACGATCTTTACGAATTTTCGCGCCAACCTTCTATAAAATTGAATGTAGTGTGTTGCAAGCACTGCAGGCCAGAAATATTTTTATCTTTCGTTTGAAATTTTTTGTGCCAGCTTTGTTAATTACAATTGGAGTCGTTGAAAAATATGGAAAGCTTGTCACTCACAGAGATGAGTGCTGGTGCAAACAGTAGAGGTCTGTAGCCAGCTGTGAATCGCGATAGCCTGGGTTGATTGATTGATTGGATGCTGCTCGCAAACAAAGATCGTTTATGAGTTTACACGAGGGCGAGTTTTACAGTTATATAAATCGTTTCAAATTGCATGTGAAACTACACTTAAGGGGAATATAGCAGCCAAGTGACGCCCCCATCAGTAAAAAATAATATTAATCGCTGAATACATCATTTATCGAAAATACATTTTTAACGATTGAAGTACAGGTTTTCACAGTTTAATCGGAAACTATTAACTCTGTAAAATATAGTTCGCTGTAGTTATAGATAGAAAAAATGCCAAAAGTGGCCGATGTTCGCACTTTTTTTATTATCTACAACTACAACAAAGTATAATTAACAGAGTTAATAGTTTCTGATTAAACTACAGTACCTGCCCCCCTAGCCAAGTTGACAATCTACAATCGTCAACGCTATAGAAAACAAAAAAAATGTATGGGAATGACAATCTCAACGAATGACTTTTTCTATTAGCTTTGACAATTGTAGATTGTGAACTTGGCTACTTGGCTGTACTTCAATCGTTAAAAACCAATTTTCGATAAATGATGTATTTAGCAAGTAATTTTTTTTACTGATGGGGGCGCCACTTGGCTGCTACATTTCCCTTAACTTACTTACTCCTCTGGCTCAGCGACGCAAAGTGAATCATGGCCTTCGAAACGAGAACTCTGCACTTTGCTCGATCTTGCGCGATACCTCGCTAGTTGGTTGGTCGCTCACGCAGATCAGCCCCCACAGCATTTCCCCAGCGATATCTGGAGCTACCCACCGGTCTATGTCCGCTTGGTTGGCCCAGATACGGTCTCTTGGCTCCTCGATCCTCCCCCATGCGTTCAACGTGGCCGAGCCACCGCAGACGTTGTGCACCAGCTCTTAGATTTCGGCATTCTTCCGGACCCTCAGCGTACCGCATGGTCATGCATATGTTACTTTTGTAAACCAATCATGTATTAATTATAAAATGAAATAAAAAATAAAAATAAATATTTTCTCTTCCAAATAAAAATAAAATCATAGACTGATTGCGGTCAATCACGGATAAAAAAAAAACATATCATGAAAAATATAAATAAAACATTTATCTGAGCTATTTCAGCATATCGCAGTCCACTACTGGACATGGGCCTCTCCAAAATTGCGCCACAATACTTGGTCCTCTGCCTTCCGCATCCAGTCCCCCAGCTACTTTCATCACGTCGTCGGTCCACCTAGCTGGACCCTACACTGCGTGTGCCGATTCGCGGTAGGATTAGTAAGCTGAAGTGGCAGTGGGCTGGCCATGTCTGTCGAAGGACCGATGGCTGCTGGAGCAGATGAGTCCTTGAGTGGAGACCGCGAATCGGCAAACATTTACATAGTTAAAATTGTGGGAGACAAGTGCCTAACGAAGCCGGAGCCTGTATTATAGGACACCAATTGAGGCGCTCATAAATTGTTGAGTAAATTTAATATGTCATTTCTATTTGTTTCTTGTTATTTCGTATATCTTATAACCCACCTACCCATCCATATTCACATACAAATTGTAGCTGATTGTATCTTACATATTAACGCTTAACCCAATAGGAGGTCAGCAGTAATAGCGGTGTGCAACCCAGCGTTTTCGTGATTAGGTTCGCTTCCACGCTTATTCCCTTGAGAGAATCGCGAGTCATGAATACAAATAAAAGAGTACAGTTTGTTCCTCTTGTAAACTGTGTATTTACTGGGTGACAAATATAATAGGATAGCAGGCAAAATGTAGCTTTTCCTGCTTTGATGATGATGAGTTTCTGATTTTGTGAGGAGAAATAAATAAATAAATATTTCGGACACTAAGCATAGCTTGTACTGTGGGTACTAGACAATGGATATAATACTTGTATACTCGATTTTATAATTACTTACTTATAATCCATAAGAAACATCCTGACTAACACAAACACTTATGTTCATCACACTACTATTTGTGTCCTGTGGGAATCAAACCCACGACCTCGTGATCAGCAGTCCGACACTCGAACCACTAGATCACAGACTTCGTCAAATAACTGTCTGGTTAATAATGATGAGTGAAATCAGTTTATGAGAAGGAATGCTTCATTTTTAACCGACGAAAAAAAGGAGGAGGTTCTCAATTCGACGCGTATCTTTTATTTTTATTTTTTTATTTATGTATGTATGACCACGCGTAACTTTTTACAGAGTGGTCTGATTTTGATGATTCTTTTTTTAATGGATAGGGTTTTAATCTTGAAGTTGGTCCCATTTAAATTTCAAAATCAAAATCCACCCCTAAGGGTAGGAAAACAGGGGATGAGTGCTTGTTCACCCACTGAATTCTTACCTGTTGACCGATTCTGTTGAAACTTGGCACACATTAATGTAGTTCTAGACACTTAACTTAATGGAGACATGGAATTAGATTTTAGCCACAAAAAAATTTGAAATAAAACTTTTTAATAAAAAATTGAACCGACGAAAACAGAAACTGAAAAGCGAAAAATAACTAATTATGAGTAGGCGCCAAACAAACAATCAACGGAGATCATTAAATTACTTTAAATACATAATAAAAATAACGTTGATGTTACATTATATAATACAACGTGAAATTTTCAAAGATAAACAATAACTTTCCAAAAATGCGTTCTCCGCTCGGCAAAGTGCGTGCAAGTTGCAAGTGCAACTTGCACGCACTTTGTGTGTTAAAAGTTTGTTTGGCGCCGACTCATAATTAGTTATTTTTCGCTTTTCAGTTTCTGTTTTCGTCGGTTCAATTTTTTGTTAAAAAGTTTTATAGCGTATTCAATATTTTGTAACTCACGTTAACGATATTTCTTCCGTGCTTATTTTATTTTAATTTTATTTATTTGGGAAAATAAACGGTTACTATAGTAACTGTTAACACTTTTGTTAGTTAAGTACCGATAAAACTTAACTAGAATGAGAAGCTAATACGATAAACATAAAGTTTATTTCCTTACTTTGTCATTATGACCTAGTTGTAGTTTTAAGCCGTCGTTAAATCAAGTTTGAGAGCCTGGACGTATTTATGGGCACTATTTTTATTTATGTAGGAGAATACAGGTTGATAAAGCTTCAGTTAGTATGTGTTTACAGGTCTGTCCTGATTAAGACCTTTAATAAGATTATTAAGACCCAGAAGCATAGAATATATACTAACGACAAGAAGCGACACTTAAGCATGTGTGCTCGTAAAATTGCTCGCGGCTATGTGTGCGGGTCGTGGCGAGCGCGGGGGTTGTGCGCGGTGCGCGGCGTGTGGAACGGGCAGTCTCTCGGCTGCCCCAACCAAGGGCCGCTTCACTTGCTAGCTTACAAAGAGTACTAATAGTACTTACATTAAGTTTAATGGTTTGACTCAGCGGACAACGCAAGACGCAACTACTTAGTACGTCACACTATTTGAGTATTTTAAAGTCACACGCATCACACTAATAAAACATCTTGCCTACCTATTCCATCGTGTTTTGATATTAGAGAACATAATTTAATTAACATAAATAAAACTTATCTGTCATTTACACCCATCGTACACCAAATGATATTTCAAATTACTTTTAAATATCATTGTGTACACCTATGTTCGCTAATAAATATTTATTTGATTATTACCTAGCACCACATTCATTTTTGGTATCGGCCATATTGCAATCACGCGCTCGCTCAAGGTCACCGGCGAACGAGCTCACACGTACGGGGAGTGTCACCGCTGCCTGTGCCAGACGTTCAATAAGGTGCCTAGGTGTGGGCTAGTAAATAATCAAATTTCTTTGGGTGTGGATGATGATGATCAAGATTAGTAAAGGTTCCTGTATAATGTAGATCGTTTCTGGTTCAAACTTATTATTACTGTGGTTCTATAGTGTGGGATAGTAAGGCAATAGCGGACGTTGACCCCTCGTTATTAATGCATTCTATCATTCTGTAATATTTATTTATTTTAGGAAAGCTTACAGACAAATAAAAAACTATAACTAACATATTATGGGTAAGGACATTTGGTAATTACAAGCTTCCACATATATATACACAGCTAGTGATATACATCGAATAAAGAATAATGTTTTATTTTCTTTCCCTTTCAACGTTACAGTATGTAACGGTACGGTCGACCGCACGTCAGTGGCAACAGTTTGTTTTTTTTTTTTTTTTTTTTTTTTTTCGAATGGGCTCTCGCAGGTGGGACCGAAGTCCCATTTCTGCTTAACCGGACTTAGTTGGCGGAGAGTCCCATGTGGGACTCCATTCGCCGAAGGTTTTTTCCCTACATACTTACAAACTAGATGCGCGCGGCATCAATACCGCGCGTAAGCGGGCGCCCCCCGAGGGGGGGGCTCGAACCTCGCTGGGGCATTGCAGGGGGACCCCGCAGTTCCTATGTCCCCCTAGCAGCCGTTGCTGCATCGAATTGGTTTCCTCGAAAGTAGCGGACTTTCGGTCCCTATCGGGTGACGTGCTAAACGCCGTGAAGCGGCAAGCCTCGCCGGCGAGGCTAAGACCTACCTAGAAAACCTAACCAGTGGCTACGCAATAGCCTGCTCCTAGGAACTACTCTAGAGCATAGGGCCGGTCTCGCGTGACGAGATTATCTCCGGTTGCTTACACCGTGAGGGCGTCCCCAGGGGGGAGCTCGGACCTCGACTCAGGGTGCAGCAGGGGGACCCCGCCACTGATCCCCCCAGCAGCCGGTGCTGCGTCGGCATGTGTTTCTGTTTCTCGAGAGTCGGACTCTCGGATTCTGTGTGTGTGTCGCGTCGGTCCTCGCCGGCGGGGACGATATTTTGGACGACGGCGTCGGAGTGTGCTTGTACTTTTATCTGACTCCTGGAGGAGTGTAATAGCGTCATCGGGCTCAATGAGTGTGTGTCTGGGACGTCGGGTTTTGCTAATAGCAGATGGCTGGTAGACGGTGGCCGCCACGACCAAGGGGTTGGGGTGCTTGGGAGCGGAATCGAAATAGCGTTTTGAGACACGCTTGAAAAACTGCTTGATGGTCGGCAGTTTGAGGTCTAGGTGGAGGTCGACATTGCGTACGTACCAGGGGGCGCCTACGGCCCTTCGCATGAAACGGTTTTGGAGGGTTTGGAGTATGTGAATTCTCACCGGCTTAACGTGTGCGAACACAACGCTAGCATAGGCGAGTATGGGGCGGATACAGGTGGTGTATATCCTTACTTTGAGAGGAGTGGGCAACTTACTGTGCGCATTGAGTAGGGGGTGGAGACGTCCGAGGACGAAGGCGGCACGGTTTTTCACCTTGCGGATATGCGGTCTGAAAGTCAGTCTACGGTCAAGGATCACGCCAAGGTATTTGGCTTCTCGTTGCCATGGGATCTGTTTTCCGAACATTGAGACTGGTACGCTTAATTCTTTACGATACTGTGACAGGGGTCTCTTATCGAAGAGGACCGCTGCACTTTTTTCGGGATTGACTTCGATTCTCCATTTCCGGAACCAGTCACCTAGGGTGTTGGCCGCGGATTGGAGGGTACGAGAAATAGCGACATGGCTCCTGCCGGAGTAATAGATTGCCGTGTCGTCGGCGAAAAGGGCAATACGGGCTGCACCGCATTTTGGAATATCGCTGGTGTACAGCGTGAACAGTAGGGGGGAGAGCACGGAGCCTTGTGGCACACCGGCGTGAATGGGATGGGGGGAGGAGAGAGCCCCTTCTATGCGATAGCAAAAGGTACGATTCGATAAGTAGTCTCGGATGATGAGCACGAGACGATGTGGCACATTCATAGTGTACAGCTTATATAATAAGCCGTTGTGCCACACTTTATCGAAAGCCTTTACTACGTCGAAAAAGAGAGTACCGGTCATTTGACCGCGTACGAAGCCTGCACTGATGTGTTCTACAATGCGGTGCAGTTGATTAACGCAGCAGTGCTTTGTACGAAAGCCAAACTGCTCGTCGGGAAGGAGTTTATTTGAGTCGGCGAAATCTTTGAGTCGCTTATAAATAAGCTTCTCGTAGATTTTACCGAAGACATTGAGGAGACTAATCGGCCGGTAACTACTCGGCTCGGCTTTTGGTTTGCCCGGTTTTGAAATACCGATTACCGTAGCCTGTTTCCAAGCCTGGGGAAAGATGTTGTTTTTAAATGCCGCATTGAAGATGACGGTCATTAGAGCGATTAGGGTGGCAGGGAAACGTTTCAACACCTTATTGGTGATGCCGTCTGCGCCGGGGGCTTTTTTGGGCTTAAGATCCTTGACTATAGAGAGAACTTCGTCAGGGGTGATCGGTGGGAGCGGGTCATCAGGGTCATCTATTGGGGGGGGGGGGAGGGCTGACCTACGCTCTACTTCTGAATTAACCTTGTCAAGGTGGGTTTGGCTTACGGGAAGCGTACTGAGAGTGCACTGAGACTCCAAGCTGTCGGCTAAGCATTCGGCTTTTTCGTCATCATCAAAGGCCGGCCTTTGATTGGGTCGATTTAGGGGGGCAACAGTTTGACATTGACAGCGCCTTTATTCATAAACAGTTAGAGTGGTTTTCTTATTGAAGTGTTGCCAGTGTCATGCCGTCGACGGTACCTATTAGATCGGTCATACAAGCAAAAAAAAAGGAGAGAAAACTAAGATAAGATAGAAACTGAGAGAAAAAATAAGATAAGATAGAAACTAAGCAAAGTGAAGTTAAGTCAAGTCATGCAATTATACTAATACTTGCAAAAAATAAGAAACAGCTACTTAAGGCCGTCACCAAAGTATTCCTTATTTAGGATGTTTCTAATTTTACGTGCGCTAGTGCAGAATAGATCAATATCCAAGTGAGATGGTAAACTATTAAAAGCTATAACGCTTCGTATGCAAAAGGCATTGCGTCTATAATTTGTCGTGGCAAATGGTACGTGCAATATCGGATGCTTTCGTAAATTGTTTTGATTCGTGCGAAGAAGTATCTTGCCAAGTAGTTCCGGACAGTCAATAGTACCGTTTGCGACATTCACTAAGAAACAGATATCATTAATATTACGTCTTACATCCAAAGGTAAGAAGTGGTATCGCTTACAACGATGTGCATAGTCAACTGAAGATTGCCTCGCCCTAAAGTCCAAGTATCTCAAAAATTTCTTCTGGATAGACTCAATACGAGATTTGTAGACCTCGTATTGAGGGTTCCAAGCTTGAGAATATCAACGACAACCACGCATATACCCTTTCCACGAAACCTGTGAAATTATTATCACTGGCGTGTCGTGATAGTGTCCTCATTGACACAAGGTCATTGCATAGTAACTCTTGTATTGTGATAAGCTAGCTAGATGACAGTGTGGAGGAATGAGGTATCATGACGACGTCTGTGGTCTAGCGGTTCGAGTGTCGGACTGCTAATCACGAGGTCGTGGGTTCGATTCCCACAGAACACAAATATTTGTGTGATGAACATAAATGTTTGTGTTGGTCTGGGTATTTCTTATATATTATAAGTATGTATTTACAAAAAATAAAGTTTATAAGTATTATATCCATTGTCTAGTACCCATATTACAAGCTCTGTTTAGTTTGGGACTAGATGGTGCTGTGTAAAAATGTCCCAAAAATATTTATTATTATTCATTTATTATTTATCATGTTCCTCCAACACAAAGAGGATCCTCCGACCAGGCTGGGTCTGTGCCTGGCGGGCTACTGCCCAACGGTTGCTAAGTAACTTAACTGCGCAGTACTATGTTGCTTGTCATACTCTGCATGTGCGATTCAAGATTTTTGTGTCATCATCGACTACTTCAGTGTTAGTTCCCATGTAGTGAGATAGATGTCACTACAACAGTAACGACAGATAAGATATGATCGTTCATATATCGATCGTTTATAAATCTTGCAAACTTGGTATAAAAGTCGTCAGTGTCTGCTATTGCCATGTTATTCAGCACGAACAATAGGCGCCGACTCATAATTGTTATTTAAATTAGTTTAGTTAGGAAAAGACTAAAAGCTTCATTTTATGTTTCGCTTTTTAGTTTCTATTTTCGTCGGTTCAATTTTTTGTTAAAAAGTTTTATTTTATATTTTTTTTGTGGCTTATATCTAACTCCAGGTCTCCATTATGTTGTAGTGTCTAGAACTACATTTATGTGTGCCGAGTTTCAACAGAATCGGTTAACAGGTAAGAATTCATTGGGTGAACAAGCACTCATCCCCTGTTTTCCTACCCTTAGGGGTGGATTTTGATTTTGAAATTTAAATGGGACCAACTTCAAGATTAAAACCCTATCCATTAAAAACCGGCCAAGAGCATGTCGGGCCATGCTCAGTATTATAGGGTTCCTTAAGTAGGTGTAATTACAAACGAATCAAATCGAATATTAATCATGGCTATTTTAGTTTTTGCAATAATCGGCAGCATTCGCGACTCAGAGCGTGTTGTGAGTAGCGCCATCTAGCGATAAATTCAAGAAGCCAAATTTAAGACGTTTGTCATTTCAAAGTTACTTTTTGTGATTTTTTCAAATAGAAAGTAGCTAAAGGAGCATTATTTGCTATGATCATTTTTCTCTAAGGTCAATGACCTTTGAACTAGGACGTTTTAAGTATTTTTCTGTTTTCTCTCTATAACTCAAAAAATTATAATCACATTATACTCGAAATAATTTTAAAAGAGAGTTTTTACAAAGGTCTATCAATGTGGAAGATTATAAGTTTCTACATTGCATAGTTTAGAAATGGCAGGGGGGGGGGACACATTGCAAGCCACTTTGGCGGGCTATATTTCGCAGATGGTACACCTGATAAAAAAGTGGTGTATCAAACATTACCTTCATTTTAGTAGACCTATTCAATGATATCCCACACGAAGGGGTGCAGCGAAAAAAATTTTTTCTCCATTTCACATGTATGGACGCCACCCCTAAAATACGCAAAAACGAATCTTTTATTCTTTTAAAATTGAGATCTATATGTAGACTATTTTTTAACAAAATTTCATTTACTTACGTTTATAACTGTAGAAGTTATTAAGCTGTAAACGATTAGGACAGACGGACAGACGGACAGACGGACAGACGGACAGACGGACAGACGGACAGACGGACGGACATGACGAAACTATAAGGGTTCCTTGTAGGACTTCGGAACCCTAAAAAAGAATCATCAAAATCAGACTACTCTGTAAAAAAAAAGATACGCGTCGAATTGAGAACCTCCTCCTCTTTTTTCGTCGGTTAAAAATATAACATTGTCCATGAAAATCATACTTCCTTTGAAATCAATGTTAATTTACAAATACCAGGCCCCTCAGAAAGTATTGCGAAAAAAAGTTTTTATATATGGGAGACTGGCCAGTTATAATGTTTTTCGAAAATATGATTATTTATAAGTAAAAATAAGTAAGTTCCAATTTCAAAATTTCCCTCCACATTTTTTGGGAGTTAATTCAAAGTATTGTGTCTCACTGAAATATGGATCTGCGCCGGGAACATTTTAGAGCTATGATTTTATACGATTTCAAGTGACGCCTGAAACCGGATGAATCGTACGATAGACTTCAAATGGCATTCATGGATGAAGGCCCTTCCAAGGCAACCGTGTATCGTTGGTATAACGAATTCAAGCGCGGTCGATCAAGTTTGGGGGATGACGAAAGAAGCGGTCGCCCTTTGACGGCTGTTACCGAAGAAAACGTGCTAGCAGTGAAAAATTTAATCCAAGACAATAGGCGAATTACATATCAGGAGATTCAACACATATTGAAGATTGGATCGGGAAGCGTTCACGAGATTCTACACAGCCATCTTCGCGTGAGGAGGATAGTATCACGCTGGGTGCCGCACAACCTCACCGATGCTCAGAAGCAGGCCCGGGTGGAATGGTGCCGTGATATGCTTAACAAATTTGAAGCAGGCTCGTCTCGGCGTGTTTAAGACATCGTTACAGGTGATGAGTCCTGGATTTATCAATACGACCCAGAAACCAAGCGCCAGTCGACTGTTTGGGTGTTTCAAAATGAGCCAACGCCTACCAAAGTGAAGCGATCTAGAAGCGGGGGTAAGATTTTGATCGCTAGCTTCTTTAATTTGACTGGCCACTTGGTATCAATTCCCTTACGGGATCAAAGAAGCATTAATGCCGAATGGTATACTACCAAATGTTTGCCAGAAGTTTTCTCTGTTATAAGCAACAAGCGACCAAACACAGGGCTCCGCGGGCTACTGCTCCACCACGACAATGCACCTGCGCACACCGCACTCAAAACGAGGGACTTCCTGGACAGCACGCCAGTCAAACTCCTGGGTCACCCTCCTTACAGCCCTGATCTAGCACCGTGTGACTTCTTTTTATTCCCAAAAATAAAAAATCAGCTCAAAGGGATACAATTTTCGTCGCCGGAAGATGCGCTGGCTGCGTTCGAGCAGGCTGTAAACGAGGTGTCTGCGGCGGACTGGAAAAAGTGTTTTGAAAACTGGTTTAGGCGCATGAATCTTTGTATAGAGGCTGGTGGAAAGTACTTTGAAAAGATTTGATAAAAATATATGTACGTATAGAACAATTTTTTTTAGTTTCGCAAAACTTTCTGAGTGTCCCACGTAATTTGTTTTCTTGTAAAACAGACTCCCACACAAAAATATATCAAGAAAAGACAGCAGTAGGAGCGTGCCCCACGCTACAAAGTTTTAAAATAGTTAATCAAATATCACAGGCAACTTTTAGCGAGACAGAGTGCCGTCTTCACGTCCTACTGTGAATTCACTTTAGATTTTTGCATAAATTGCAACGGTGACGATAGCTGGCTTCCTGATTATGTATTTAGTTGCTTTTGTTAATCATTGTAGTCTTTCTAAGGCGAAATTTGCTGTTTGTATAAAAATTGTAAACAGGTTCATTATGATGCCAAAACGAGTTAAAAGCCTACCTGAAGTAAAGCGGTAATTTTTGCCCATAAAAACTGCAATAACACCTAGGCTGTTGCCTACTATTTAGTAATGCAAGTTGTTTCGCCAAACTGAGACATGAAGATGGCAAGTCTCATGTGATTGTAATTTTACCGGCACCCATACTACGAGCACCGGAACATAGCAATGCAAGCATCACTGTTTGACGGCAGAAGTAGGTAGGGTGGTAGTACTTCACCGGACGAGCTCCTTTACAAAGAGCAAACCATAAAAACCATTTCTGTGACAATCCTGGGCACGGATCTCTTCTCAGAAAGAAAGGGCTTTAGTCTGTAACGCTGGCCTTTAGGGCTACTCTTAAATAAAATCCGATCGATCGCCATTGGACTTATGTCAATACGCACTTTTGAATGCAAAATTTGCATTAAATTGGTATAATATTTAGAATGAATTAATTGCTATTAGAATTGAAATTGTTTATTATGTATATTTTTAATTTAAAAAAAAACACTATAACATTTCTTGGCGAAGGTCTGTGTTCGTAGGTTCGTAGGTCACGCTATAGCACCCATTAATTTTTGACACTTTTTGATATTAGAATTGCATTGAGATCGGTAGGCCTAGTACGAGATTGACACTTACCGATACTTCCATCGAATTCGACGACTTTCATTCATTAATCAGTAGCGCCCCTGGCGGATACGAGGAGGAACTAGTAGTTAATGAATGAAAATCGACGAAAACTATGAAAGTATTATAAAGTGTCAAACTCGTACTAGGCCCCCGGAATTATTTTCGAGAGTAATCCCAGTGGGATTTGTTGAAGAACTACACACACCAACAGAATCAGCTGTGCGTGGTTCGTGTCTTACAAATTTGAAAAGTCACATATGCAGTAAAATTCTGAGCATTATGAAGATTAGGAGGAAATTGAATGGCGGGAATATGGCGGGAACTAGTTTTGATGTATTTTTGACAGTTGACGTATGAACTTCGATCGATCACGGCAAGTGACATCGTGTGGTTACCATAGAAAAATCACAGCTCAGGTAACTGTTGAAATAAAAGGAAATAACTTTCACAATTAATTGAGCAATGTTCGTTACAGTCTTAATAAATAACCTATGCTAGATAAATCGTTAGCTTCGTAGGCGGTTACAAAGACGATTAATATTTTATAGGCTCGGACAGCAATTTAATCGCTATAAGCCTAATGAACGGCTTTCTATGAAATCATGCTTTGAAATTTTAATAACGCCCGCGAGCGGTCGCTCCCTTTTTTCATCGAGTTCCGTAAAAAACAAGCGGGTCGGTGTGGTTCGGTGCGGATCGATGCGAATCAGCGCGGATCGGTGCGGTTGCCAAATTCACGCATTGTTTTAGTTGCGGGAAGAAATGCGTGTGATCTGACATCTAACGTTTATTTTCCGTGGTATGAACACTATGAATGTGTTTTCAAAATGTGAATAAATACAATTTGAAAAAGCGAGATATGAGTTTATGCTTTGTGTACGATTGTGGTTATAATGCTGATTTACGCATATCTATTTATCTATGAAATGGTTTCTAATTTATTTTACTAGTTGTTTTAGGGATACAGAGGAATATTTTGGAGCCTTCTTGTAATTATTCGTTTTATTTTAGGCTTTTGTATTTATAACTCAATATGTATGTAAGAATGTGTGTATAGAGATAGCTTCCGCAAAATTTCCACAATATGTCGATCGGTTTTATTACGTTGGCTGAATGGCAGAATCAATTAATTACGTCCATCGCATTAATTCTCTTTGTTGTGTAGATATACAACGTGTCCCAGAAATCAACGTCAAGCCGAAAATAGGCAATAGGCCAAGTCGTGACAGTCATTAGAAAAATATAAAAAAAAATGTTGGTCATGTACTTTTCAAATTTTATGGATTCAAAAAAAAAACTCGAAAAGTGACACCCTGTGATGATTTTTCAAGTCTTGTGGCTACAAATATTTACTTTCCATCAGTTTTTTTTCTGTAACGTAACCATGAATAACCCTTCTGTAAATTACAGTTAAAAGTTAAAACATAACTACCTCATTTTTAAATAAAATGTTACATTTTTGCCCAATATTGAATTCAAAATTATTACATCACCCAACTTTAACCGCGTGTAGTGTAAAAAAAAAGTACTACACTATTTTGGCAAGTAACTTTAAAAGATGGCGCGTTTAGTCTGGATTCCAAAATGGTATGCCACTTACTAATTGCTATTTCTTAATTGACGAAAAAAAAAAATTTGTTAGTTTTAGGTGCGTTTGAAATAAAATTCAGTTGTTGGATTTCTTTAGTTATAATTTTTATTCAATCAGATTTACCGAGTTTATATTAAATGTTCGAACTGTTTGCCTTTAGCTGCACATTAATAAATACTAGATGATCGGGATAACGCTCAGCATTTGGGTATCTCTTACGAGATAGATAGTGACGCTACTTTTATCTAAGAGCGAGACGGATTGACACATAATTTCGTCTGTGTGAGTGAAACAGATAGAGACGCCACTCTGGCGAAACAGGGATGCGTTAGGTAAATTGTGCAATACTGCAGCACGTTACGCTCTTTCGTTTTCTAAGCATCTTTTTGTATTTGTAGTGACTTCATACTTACAACTGTGGCTTTGTTTATTGGACTTCATTTGCATTGTGATTTTGATTTATCTGCACTGTTTCTGTCGACCCCGTACTTGTTTTAATCGTAATCCCGTGTTTTGTGTAGTTTGTTATCATGCCATCTCGATGCACCGCACAGGAATACGCCAACATGCATCTCATTTATGGAGAATGCTTATGCAACGCCAATGCTGCAGCAAGAATGTATCGTAAGAGATATCCAAATGTGCAGCTGAAGGCAAACAGTTCGATCATTTAATATAAACTCTGTAAATCTGATCAAATAAAAATTATAACTAAAGAAATCCAACAACTGAATTTTATTTCAAACGCACCTAAAACTAACAAAAATTTTTTTTTCCTCATTTAAGAAGTAGCAATTAGTAAGTGGCATACCATTTTGGAATCCAGACTAAACGCGCCATCTTTTAAAGTTACTTGCCAAAATAGTGTAGTACTTTTTTTTTACACTACACGCGGTTAAAGTTGGGTGATGTAATAATTTTGAATTCAATGTTCGGCAAAAATCTAACATTTTATTTAAAAATGAGGTAGTTATGTTTTAACTTTTAACTGTAATTTACAGAAGGATTATTCATGGATACGTCACAGAAAAAAAACTGACGAAAAGTTAATATTTGTAGCCACAGGACTTGAAAAATCATCACAGGGTGTCACTTTTTGAGATTTATTTTTGAATCCATAAAATTTGAAAAGTACATGACCAAGATTTTTTTTTATATTTTTCTAATGACTGTCACGACTTGGCCTATTGCCCGTTTTCGGCTTGACGTTGATTTCTGGGACACGTTGTATATCTTTGCTACCTGTAAAAAAAAAAAAACTATCTGTCCTTTAATTTGTTGCAAAAAATTAACGACAGAAATCAGCCATTAAAAATATAAACCTATAAAAGTTTACAGTTACATTTTAACACTGCATAATTACTTAAACTGTGTACTCGTAAAGTACTTTTATTACAGCTGTTTTAGTATAAAAAAGCTTGAATTATCCGAATGGTTCGCACTTGACCTTTTTTTCATTTCAACCCATAAAATAAAATGAACTTTGAAATATTAATAGCAGGCCGTTCTCAGGGGAAGCGTGGGGCCCTTTACACCTCACGATTGCGTATTATTATAATTGTTACGGTTTTATATTAAAATTCCAATAATAATATAATTAATTGTTTCTGGGTGGTGAAAATGGGCACAGACTTTTATACAGCAGTTGATAGGTTAAAATTATAGGTTAACTAGCCTCTGTCTGTGACTTTGCCTGTGTAAACTTTTAACTCTTATTGCATTCTTATTGGGGTCGAATTTTGGCAAATTCAAGGTCAAAGTTAAAATTCAGTGGAAGTTAAAATTCGAAACCGCGAGCAGTGTTCACGGTAGCTTAGTAGCTAAAGCACTGGCGTACTGAGCCAAGAGACGCAGGTTCAAATGCTGCTCGTGAGCGATTTTTTCTTTCCGCAAATTATATCTTTAGAGTTATTGTAATAACATCCGTGTAAGCTATTGATGAGTGTGGAAAAAAGGTTCACCGATTTCATTCGAAGAGCTGGCTGGTGGCGAGTGATTTTGTGCTAATGATGACAAAAAATATACGGTTGTTTTTTTTTTTGTGATTTCTACATTATATTTTAAGCATTCACTAAGGCGTCATGCAAAATATCGTGGACTATTAAAGAACCTCATACAATGTGAAATAGAGCTACAATTTGCAAAAACGCAAGAAATTTTAAATTTCACAGGTAGCATTCAACT
Source organism: Asteroscopus sphinx (assembly GCA_949699075.1). NCBI lineage: Eukaryota > Metazoa > Arthropoda > Insecta > Lepidoptera > Noctuidae > Asteroscopus > Asteroscopus sphinx. Next base: position 2,368,591 of record OX453007.1, read on the forward strand.
CAACCTTCTCATTCTGAGAAGCGGCCCGTGTCCAGCAATAGTACAATAATGGCTGATTATGTGTACCTGAAATTCTGTCAACCCTATCAATTCAAAACACCATGCCATGTAAAAGTCCCTTTCGACTGCTGCGTCTGGGATCTGAGGGCCAATTCGTATGAATTGTACACGCCCGCTTAACGGGTGTTGTGAACATACCCGGTTCGGTTCTGCTGTACCCGGTTACCGACGAACTGATAAGACACGTACCCGGGTTAATTTGTCCGTGTACATTGACGGTGTACACAGTTTTAATGTAAAAGTACGGTTGTGGACACTTTGCGTGCTGTTTCAATTGTTTTAAGTATTTGTGTGAACAATATATATATTTTTAAGCTTTGTTTTTCTGTATTCGGTGGAAATATAAGAGAATTTTGTATAGTGAATGAAATTAATTTCCTTTTGAAAGTGATTTTAAAATCAGTATTTAGAAAAAAAAAATGATGTTCGTATTGGTGGTGGTGTATAGTACTATACACCACTGCCTACCGCTTCGGGGAAGTACGGGCGTGATGTTGTTATGTTATTTTTGTCATTTTATTGCTATTGTTTTGTTGATAAAGTATGGAATAACGTGATAAGGGAGCATTGTGGAGTGAAAGAAGATGTAGTGACAAGGATTGAAAAAGGTATGTTAAGATGGTTTGGACATATAGAGAGGATGGACGAAAGGAGATTGACGAAACAAGTATACGAAGCGAGTGTGGATGAAAGAGTTGGAAGGGGATGACCTCGGCGAACGTATCGCAATCAAATCGCGGACGTTCTCAAAAATTCCAGGTTAAGAGTATTCTAAACCGACAAGCATGCAGGACGAGGTTAATGAACGTAGAGGAAGCGAAAGAGGTGTGTCAGGATCGTAGCAGGTGGAAATCCATAGTCTCTGCCTACCCCAATGGAAAACAGGCGTGATAATATGTATGTTTGTATGTATGTTTTGTTGTCACTGTCCTGTATTAAATAAAAGTTTTTTCTTTCTTTTTTTTAAAATGTAGGTATGCCAGTAACTGAACTGACTCGTAAACTGGCTTCGTGTCCGGCGCGCATAAGTATGAAGGTAATAAACTGATGTTGTCTAATAATAAAAAGAAAGGTGTTTAACTCTTAGACCATGTTGTATCTCTATGTTTAATTAAATAAACTATAATAAAACAAAGTTTAACCGGATTAAAGATAATGATATTGTGAGTGATTACTGCGTGCATCGAAACTATTTTAATTAATAATGTTGTACGGTATATATATATTTTTTTTATATCTGTAAAGACGCTTGTCATCTTAGTCTACCTGCGACTACGAAATGCTGCAAAGCTTTCGAAACGTCAGGGAAACCAATTTAAATAATATACGCGATTTAATCCGGTTAAACTTTGTTTTATTATAATGTGTAGTGATCGCGATAACCTAAGAAATTATTAAACAAACTATGTTTTTTAAACCCATATATTCATATTTACGTTGTAATCAAGACCTTCAACAAGATTAAAATGTCACCACATTTTTAATTAAACCAAGCATCTAAACATTCAGATGGCGTCAGCACTCGCGTGATTAAAACATTGCATTACGCATGCGTCGCACGCGGTCTGATTACTATGAGTTAATGTATTAAAATTATCTGCCTATAAGTATATTCTTGCTGGCTTTGACACTTCTAGATAGAAGTCAGGTAGGTATTCTACATACTTTGTAGGCTGCTGTGTTCTGGTGACTATAATTATACATTAATGGCTCACGGTAGCTTAGTGACTAAAGTACTGGTGTACTGAACCAGAAGTTGCAGGTTCGAATCCTGCTCTTGTGCGAACTTTTCGTTTCACAATTTATATATTTAGATTGATGACATCACAGAAATACTCTATCTATTTCTATGGATGGCATTGCCCAAACAAACCGAAAATTGGTGATAGTGAATTTTTTTAAATATTTTAGTAAGAAATAAATATAATTTAATAATAATGGGTTGATTATGTTATGTTACGTTAAAGGATGAAATATTTCAATTAAATTAATTTGTTTTTTGAATTTTATTTGAAACAAAAATTTATTTATTTATTTGTCAAAACGTACATCTATCAATACAGGCTAGCCCAATGCGATATAAAAATCAAATGACCTAACTATTGTACACACGGCTACACATCAAGCTGTACAAATCCAGTATAAGCTGACCTCGCATTGTAGAGGTTTTCCGTACAATGAGAGGTCAGCTTATACTGGAAAACATAGCTTGATCTGTAGCCGTGCGTACTTAAACTATACCTAAAATAGAGTATAACAAAGTATGCAATATTTACTTGTAACATATAATATACATGTATTAGAACTTTTTAGAGTTCACTCAAATTACATGTAAATATGTCCAGACACTCATCCAGTTCATTAATCCGTCGGACAGCTCGGATGAGAGTTGTCTTGGACAGTAAGTTGGTCCTAGCAACAGGCACGGCCAAGGCAAGGCAATATAATATAATTTTAATAAAATGTATTGTCATTTTACGTTTGAACTCCTGTTGTCCAGCTGTGAAGGTGGATATAATGATTTATTTGTCGTTTGGTGGGTGATATCCCATTTCGTCAAATTCGCATTTCGTAATTTTTCTGTTCCATGCATACAAGAATTCTAATTTCGGTTACATTCCATTTCGTCAACTTCAAATTAATTTTAGTTGGTATAAGAAAAGTTGACGATATGGGAAGTTGTGGAAATGGGATGTAGCCGTGCACGGATAGCATCACATTTCATCCAACTGCCATTTTGTAAATTTATATTCCATACAGGAATTCCCATTTAACGGTTACATCCCATTTCGTCAAATTCCCATTTAATAACTTTCTTATTTCATACAAGAATTCCCAACTCGCAAACATTATGGATTCCATTAAAAAACTAAAAAAAAACTAAATTAATCCAACAGTCGCTTCTTGCTAGCCAATAACCATTTTCATTATGAGAACCTTGAGGAGAAATGTGGTAATTGCTACCCTATCCTTAGCCGAAGACTAAACAGCATTAATGTCTTTGCTGTAATTTCGAAATGTAAACAAAATATGTAATCAAGGGCCCTTGTGTTATCTCTGTGGCACATTCTATAATAACTTTGTTTAATGGCACATTGAATTTGGTAAACGATCAAATAGGCACTGAGCTCATGGGAGGCTTGGTGGAGTGGATGGTATATACACACTATCAAGGTTGTAATTTCGGACTTTGTAGCCAAAACAGCTTACTCAGTGTGTGTCTAATGCATATGATTATGAGCTGACATTGTGTTGGTGGCCTTAAATTTACAAATCCGTTATAAGACCTGTGATGCCGTTCTGTATGGATAGGAATGTTGGGCCCTAAAGAAGACGGATAAAAGAAGATTGCATGTAGCAGAGATGAAATACAGGTCACTAGTAGGCCAATTCATGTAACTAAAGAAGTTCAGCTGCAGTGCAGTTGCAGTTAAGTTTCGATTGAAACAATGCTTTTCGTATTCTCTTACCTACGGCGACCGCTGTTTGAAACGAACTGCAGCGTCACTGCAACTAGATCGGTGCGTCATGAAATTACGTGAATTAGGGCCCAGGTCACCTCTGAAGATTTAAATATATTTAGTGCTACATTTTAAAATAATATGCAAAACACAAAGGTTCTAAAAAGTGAGTGTGTTTAAGGAAACAATTGAGCGTGAAAACAATATCAAATAAAACTAACATAGTTGTTTAATTAGATTAGTCTTTTGAAGTAATTTCTAACATAAGTTCTTACATAACCAAGCATTGAAACAATCTGCTCTTGAGAAAAATAAATGGATCATGAGAAGAAACGTCACCACACTCACTGGTGGTATAGATCAGAGCTACTACTATTCATCATCATCATCATTTCAGCCGAAATACGTCCACTGCTGGACATAGGCCTCCTCCAAGCATCGCCACAACGACCGCTCCTGCGCTTTCCGCATCCAACAGATACCCGCGACCTTCACCAGGTCGTCGGTTCAACCTTGTGGGGGGCCTACTCACGCTGCGCGTTCCAGTACGTGGTCGCCACTCCAGAACTTTACCGCCCCATCGGCCATCCGTTCTGCGAGCAATGTGCCCCGCTCACTGTTATGATATAGAAACTCTCTGGAGTTTCAGTACTTGTATCGTCTATGAACGTTGTAGTTTTTATAATGATATATTTTCTGTCAATTACTATTGTCATATTCTCGTATTATTTTGTTGATTAAAACCATATAAATATTGTAATGGTTTTATCTTATGTTATCAATTTAATCAACAAAATAAATTAAATAAAATGGACAAATTTCTACGTCCAGATAAATTGAACATTGATCCATCTGACAGCTCCGCTTCAAAAGAATGGGAACACTGGAAGAGGACATTTGAAAATTTTCTATCATTGTGCGTCAAAGATGAGACATCGGATACATCAGATAAGAAATTAAATTTACTTATAAATCATGTCTCAGCGAGAATTTACACATTTATCAGTGAGTGCGATACTTACGAGGTAGCCTTGAGCACATTAAATAACATATTCATCAAGCCAAAGAATATAATTTACGCTAGACACATGTTGGCTACTAGAAGACAACAGAGCGAAGAAAATATTGACGCTTGTATCCAAGCTTTGAAAATAATGTCGAAAGATTGTAAATTTGAAAAAGTGGATGCAGAGACGAATAAATGTGACAACATACGAGATGCATTTATTTCGGCCTTAAATCAAATAACATCAGACAACGATTACTTGAAAATTTGACTTTGTCACTGGACCAAGCCTACAATCAGGCAATATCGTTGGAAATGGCCGAATCGAGTTCACATGATTATAATGCTTCGAATTTAAATGCTGTACAAGGTCTAGAAAGTTCCATGCAAGGTCTATAAAGTTCCATGCAAGGTCTAGAAAGTTCCATGGCACCGATAGCAGCAGCTTCTAACATCAAGCGTAAATGTTTCTTCTGTGGTGGGCGCGTACATCGTAGGAAGGATTGTCCTGCTATCGATGTTATCTGTCAGATTTGTGACAAGAAGGGACATCTTGCTAATGTTTGTCGAAATAAGAAACCTAATACTGTTGCAGGCATGGAAAAGGAAGCTATGACTAACAGTTCAGCATGTATAATAGCAGCGACACCTGATTCCCTTAAAAAAGCTACTGTAACAGCCTACATTCAAGGGATACGTGCTCAAGCATTGATTGATACGGGTAGTTCTATCAGTTTTATGGATGATGATTTTTTCAAGTTGTGTCGTTTAAAAAAGAAACCCAGCAATCAGACAATTTCAATGGCTTCAACTACACTTAAATCCCAGGTAGAAGGACAGACCTGTGTCTCAGCTAAAATTGGAGATCATGATTACAATGGTTTGAATTTACTTATTGTAAAGAATTTGTGCGCTGATCTTATCATTGGTCACGATATACTAGAAAAGCATTCTTTGCTAGAGTTAACTTTTGGTGGATCTAAAGATCCTATCAAAATATGTAGTGTTGCTGCAGCCTCTGTGCCTGCTGTACCTTTGTTTTCAAACGTATCTCCAGATTGTAAGCCTATCGCTATAAGATCTCGGAGATACAGTGAAGATGATAAGAAATTCATCAGCGATGAAATAAGAAAACTATTGACTAATAACATAATAGAAGAGAGCACGTCTCCCTGGAGAGCTCAAGTTCTTATTACAAGGAATTCTAATCACAATAAACGACTTGTTATCGATTATTCTCAAACAATAAATAGATATACACAATTAGATGCATACCCACTTCCAAATATGGAAGAGTTGGTGACACAGATTTCAAAATATCGCATATATAGCGCTATAGATTTGCAAAGTGCTTATCATCAAGTCCCAATACTGCCGGAAGAACGTCTCTTCACTGCTTTCGAAGCTTTGGGAAATCTTTACCAATTTCGGCGTATTCCATTTGGTGTCACTAACGGTGTTTCAAGTTTTCAAAGAACTATAGATTGGGTAATCCGACAAGAAGGGCTTCAAGGAACCTATGCCTATTTAGATGACATAACGGTGTGTGGAAAAACGCAGGATGAGCATGATGAAAATCTTAAAAAAATTTTAGCTGCTGCGCTGAGATACGGGCTGACTTTGAATAAAGAAAAGAGTAAGTTTTCTCAGAACTCTATTAATATTCTGGGATACAATATAAAGGACCATGTCATTAGGCCAGATGCCGATCGCTTACATTCATTATTAAGTTTGCCTCCACCATGTGATTTGCCATCATTAAGAAGAGTTATAGGAATGTTTGCTCATTATTGCAAATGGATTCCAAATTTCTCAGAAAGAGTTCACGCCCTTAGTCATGCGAAACTATTTCCATTGAACAAAGAGCTAATCCATAGTTTCGAAGACCTGAAATCTGACATTGCAAAATCTGCAATTCATGCTATTGATAATAATGCACTGTTCACAGTAGAAACGGATGCATCAAATCATTCGATTGCGGCAACTTTGTCACAAGCTGATCGACCGGTTGCATTTTTTTCGAGAATGTTAAATAATAGCGAACTGAACCACTCGGCTATAGAGAAAGAAGCTTACGCTATAGTGGAATCGCTAAAGAAATGGCGTCATTTTCTCATTGGCAAACCATTTCGTCTCATTACTGACCAACGATCAGTATCTTTCATGTTCAATAATAAACTGACAAGTAAAATTAAAAATGAAAAAATTCAGCGTTGGCGTTTGGAGCTAGCACCATTTAAGTATGATATCGTATACCGTCCTGGAAAGCAAAATGATGTCGCTGACGCGCTCTCACGGGTGTGTGCTTCGATGCCAATGCGAACGGAACGACTTATATCTTTACATGAAGCTTTGTGTCATCCAGGCGTGGCGCGAATGACCCATTGGGTAAGATCAAAGAATATGTCTTATTCCACAGAAGAGATAAGTAAGATGATTAAATCTTGCCGGATTTGTTCGGAAATAAAGCCGAGATTTTTCAGACCTACCTCACCTGATCCAGTTTTAATAAAAGCTACTTCGCCTATGGAGAGATTAAGCGTTGACTTCAAAGGCCCAGTACCTTCTAATACAAGAAACAAGTACATATTGACTGTGATCGACGAGTACTCTCGCTTCCCCTTCGCGTTTCCGTGCGCCGATATGAGCTCTACGACGGTGATTAAACATCTAAACGAAATATTTATGCTATTTGGCATGCCGTCTTACCTTCATTCAGATCGAGGAGCTTCATTTATATCAGCGGAAGTAAAGAATTTCTTGAATTCACGTGGAATTGCTACGAGTAGAACTACACCGTACAATCCAAGAGGGAATGGACAAGTGGAGCGTTTTAACGGAACTCTTTGGAAATCAATCCAGTTAGCACTACGTTCACGCAACCTAGCGATAGAAAACTGGGAAAAAGTTCTTGCTCAAGCTTTACATTCAATTAGATCTTTGCTGTGCACAGCTACTCATTGTACGCCGCACGAAAGAATGTTTACGCATACGAGGCGGTCTTCAAATGGAGTATCTATACCCACCTGGTTGGCAGAATCTGAACAAGTGCTAATGCGAAAATTTAACAGCACTAATAAATATCAACCAGTCGTTGAAGAGGTGACACTGCTTCATGTTAATCCAGATTACTCCTATGTTCGCCTTGCAGATGGCCGCGAATCGACTGTTTCGAACCGTCACTTAGCACCATTAGGTCAAGATAGCAAGATTATCCAAGAAATGCCTAGAACATTAAACGAGACGAGAGACTCAGATGAGACAAGGGAAGAAGGCGTAATTAGTTATGATTCGCAGACTACGAACATGGACGAGGAAACTGAGGAACCGCTGCCAGTTGAGACAGAACCTACGCCTACAGAACAGCCAGCTGAGGATCAACGAAGATTAACTAGAGAGCGCAGGCTTCCGAGCCGCTACAACGATTACGTCCTGAACAGCTGTTTCTTTCCTCTAGCATGGAAGAATGTTATGATATAGAAACTCTCTGGAGTATCAGTACTTGTATCGTCTATGAACGTTGTAGTTTTTATAATGATATATTTTCTGTCAATTACTATTGTCATATTCTCGTATTATTTTGTTGATTAAAACCATATAAATATTGTAATGGTTTTATCTTATGTTATCACTCACTGCCACTTAAGTTTGGCAATTCTTCGGGCTATGTCGGTTAATTTCGTTCTCCTGAAAATCTCCTCTCTGGCTACTACTACTATGGTACTATAATATAGTTACTATGGTAACTAGTCTGGTGACTACAGACTATAAACATTTCCGTCTGGAAATAGTTATTCATCCAGCAGTGTACTAAAATAGTCTGTTATTTGATCAGGTGCCAAAAGAAGACTTGAGTGATTTTAAAGTTGGTGTAAGTTAATGGATTAAATTGATTAAGTTTCAATTAGGTACAATAACAACAGTAATCCTTCTATAATTAAATTTAACTTGCGTGGGCTGATGATGGAAATAGAATCAAGTAATAACAGATAAGACAAGGGAAAAAGTGTAGTAAAATCTGAAGGGTCTCCCCACAGCTCACTGGTCCCGTCAGTAAAAAATACTAAATGTCAGTAATAAACCCGCTGACTAACGGCCAAAATTAATATCCAATCTATCCACGATTTACCCTACTAACATAACATAACATAACATAACATCACGCCTGTATTTCCCCGAAGGGGTAGGTAGAGGTGTAATAGTACACCCACATTTCGCCAGTTATGTTATAGTCCCATGTAATAGAGGGCGAGCCTATTACCATTAATCGGGCACAAATCCATACTCCGGGCTGCTACTGAGAATTTCCTAATGAAAAAACCCAATAACACTTTGCCCGACCCGAGAATCGAACCCAGGACCCCACGCTCAGCAGTCGAGACCCTACTAGAGATAGAAATTTGACTATTTTGTATGGAGTTTATGTCAAATTTCTAGCTCTAGTAGGGCAAATCGTGGATAGATTGGATATTTATTTTGGGCATTAATCTTTTGTCGAAAATCTGGTTCTACAGAATTGTAGTAAAAATACTGTAGATTAATCTCCATAGTAATATCTATTTGTCTTCTAGTTATTTAGCTAGGGGGTTGGCGTACGATACCGTAACTGAATAATCAGATTTTCTGTTGGTATCGATTTTTCCAAGACTTGTTATTTTCTCAGTCATGCGCCCACAGATTAAATATCAGCACAGTTGCAGTATGCTGCTGTGTTGACGCAAAAGAAAATGAATGCGACGTCGTATCACAGATTTTGCACAACCATTACATCGTGACTTTTCTTCCCTCCCCTTAAATGCTATCACCGTTTATAAAAATAAATACCGAATATATCCACATTGTGTCAAGCTGGAAGCGTGCCATCATTGTCATTTGTCACCACGTCCATATATCACGGCGATGATACGGGAATATCGACTGTCACGCGATGCCACTCTTCTATCAAATATGGTTTTCGGAATGACGCTGCGTAGCGTTAGTTGTATTGTTTTTATGCGTTGTTTGATAAATTATCGTCAACGTAAATATTGACGTAAAGAAAAGAAAGAAAGAAAGAAAAACCAGCCAAGTGTGAGTCGGACTCACGCAGTAAGGGTTCCGTACCACCCATCGACCTGATACCCCATAGAAACTGATTTAATTTACGAGAGTTTATCAAAAGACATCAACGGACTTCGGCGAAATGTGCATTTTTGCATCTTTCTTACGCAGGTACCACCACATATGTCGATGTTTATCCTACTTTTAGTATTTGTTGCTAAATAACATAACATGCACTATAATCTGACCAAGTTTGACGTTGGCATGTATTACCGTTTTGAAGATAGAGCAGGAACAAAAACGTTGGAAAAAATGCATGTTTTTTGAGGTTTCTTGTGTGGGGACTCCCTATAGTTTTAGACTTTTTTTTTGTTTTTAGTATTTGTCGTGATACACCTCATAGGAACACATATTGTGAGAAAATTTCAACCGGTTACTTATTACCGTTCAAAAGATACAGCCCTGTGACGGACGGACGGACGGACAGCGTAGCGAGAGTAATAGGGTCCCGTCTGGTACCCTTCGGGTACGGAACCCTAAAAATGATTTATTGTCTCAGTTAACGGCGTGCAACATTTAAATAACAGTGCAACAGAAACACATACAGGTAAATAAAATATAAATATTTTGGGACATTTTTACACAGCACCATCTAGTCCCAAACTAAGCAGAGCTTGTGCTACGGGTACTAAACAATGGATATAATACGTATATACTTTTCGTAAATACATACTTATAATACATAAGAAACACCCAGACCAACAAAAACACTTATGTTCATCGCACAAATATTTGTATCCTGTGGGAATCGAACCCACGACCTCGTGATCTGTATTCCGACCTTCGAACCACTAGACCACAGATGTCGTCAATATAGACCACAGATGTCGTCAATAACGTCGTCGGTAATTAACAGATGGGTATACAAAAAAAAACAATAAAACAAAAAAACACAAAATAATTAACAAAAAAACAAACAAACAAAAACAAATGTAAACAAGTCTATTCCTGCGATTTTTTCTACGTATAATTCGGTTAGGACCGAAGGTGGACCGATGACCTGGTGAAGGTCGCGGGAATCCGCTGGATGCGTAAGGCGCAGAACCGGTCGTTGTGGCGATACTTGGGGGAGGCCTATGTCCAGCAGTGGACGTCTTTCGGCTGAAATGATGATGATGATAATTCGGTTCATCACAGAAATATATTACCGTGCATCCTTCGGGAACTGTTTAATACCGCAGATCATCAGGTCCTGGTTTCGATTTCCGAGTCGGGCAAAAAGTGTTACTGGGATTTTCCATCATGACAATTTATCAATAGCAGCCTGGAGTCAGGATGTTGGCGGTGCTACACTCCCGTGCATTGGAGAGCACGTAAAGCCGTCGGTGCTGCGCCTGATCTCTCTGCAGTCGTGTCGGATGCCGTCCCATCGGATGACGAGATTGTAGGAATAGAGAGTGCACCGGTATTTGCGCACACAATTCGACACGCTTACCATTCTCTCTTAGGGAAAAATAATTCATTTTATTTATTTATTAAATTATCAACAAGATACACAATCACAGTGTGAAGCAGTGATAGCCTAGGAGTTGAACGCTTACCTTCCATGCAGGAGGGTTTGAGTTCCATACCGGCCCGCACCTCTGTATTTCGAATTCATGTGCGGATTTATATTCGATTATCACTTGCTTTAACGGTGAAGGAAAACATCGTGAGGAAACCTGCACACCTGAGAGTGTTCCATACAGTTCTCAATGGTGTGTGTGATCCGCCAACCCGCAGTTGGCCAGCGTGGTGGACTAAGGCCTTAGCCTTCTGTTACTGAGAAGAGGCTCGTGCCCAGCAGTGGAATAGTAATGGGCTAGTTATGTTATGTACACAATCAAAGCTAGTAAAAAAGTCCAACAAACCTCCTGGGTTTGAGTGTGGCACTAACAATTCATCCTCGTATCAGCACATTTATTTAAGTAAGGATATCAACATGTTACCTTTATTTAAAAAAAATTAACAAACAATATGAATATGTCGGAGAATAGACACTTTTATCGAGTCGGGATTTAATAAGAGTTACTTTACCATTGCAAATCATAGCCAGTGTCTGCATATCAGAGGGGCAAAGCGGGTATGTTAAAATTTAATCAAAGTCACATTAAGACTATCACTAACTCGAGAGTACTGTAATTTTAAGGTTAGGATTAGTAATGTAATGATTTGCGAAAATAATGTATCTAAATGTTGCAAAGAAAGCCTTTATTTTATACAGCGACAGATAGCGCTAGTGGTTGTACTGACTTCCGACATCCAGATGTTGTTATTTAAAAAAAAACAGATAATTATTGTAGATAATTCTATTTATTCTGTATAATTATTAAATCAATATTATCTCATGTTAATGAATTTATAATTAAGTAAATAATAAGCTCAAATCTATTTTAGTAAGTCAATTGATCGTAATTGTTGTTTACTTTACTCTGATTGGTCGCAGCGAGTTGCGTGTTCAACTTCACTTTGGTTTAGAGTGGGGAACATGCAAAACTATTGTACGGTCACAGTACGGTGGTGTTCTATTCCGAGCAGTCGAGCAGTGAACATATCTTACGAATCAGTGTTACTTATATTATTATATGTCTGAGGTGTTTAATTTCGTCACAGTAAGATAGTAAGTTACGAGATATTTCGTCAAAATTACACAATACCAAGTCATGTCAGGTTATAATAGGACGTCCTACTTCCTACTTCTTCAAGCGCTCCAGCAAGTGTTCACTCCGTTTTTTTTTTTTTTTTTTCTCGAATTGGTTCTCGCAGCTGGTACCGAGGTACCACTTCTGCTTAACCGGGCTAGTTGGCGGAGAGTCCCATGTGGGACTCCATTCGCCGAAGGTTTTTCCCTAATCCTACAGTTAAAACTAAAATCGCGGTTGTAATACCGCAAAAGGGCGTCCCCCAAGGGAGGGCTCGGACCTCAGTGGGGCATTGCAGGGGGACCCCGCCGCTCCTATGTCCCCCTAGCAGCCGTTGCTGCATCAGGAATTTCGCTTCGTCGAGTGACAGCTGTATTTATAACTTTTGGAGGTTGATTCGCCTTTCTCTTCATTCAACGTTCGTTCGTATGACGTTTAGGAGTCTATCATGACCACGCGCCGACAAATATAATAATTAAGTTATTCGACACAGCTTAAAAACCTAAATGAAGATTCGACAGTGTTCTAACGCCACGCATAAATTATAATTCGGTCAGGAAATATGTTTTTACTAATATTTGTCATAAAACGCGCCAAACAACAACATACACACATTATTTACACACACTAATACACAGTACGGCAACCACAGAGAAATTAATTAGACAGCCATGGCAACCAAAGTTTAGTGGTAGGTTTATTAAAATCGATGCAACCACGCCGCGACCACATAGTAAAGAGTAGCGTGTACGCGTTTTGTTTTGTACGTTTGCAACCAGACTTGATTTAAAATGAGACTTATTGAGTAAAACTTATGGAAATTGGCAAGGAAAATCACACGTGATGCCAATCACATGGTCACGGCGGCCAATCTTAACGGAGACTAGCCATCTGCGCGGGCATAGAATATATACTGCGCGAGACATATTAGTGCACAAGTGTTTGCGCAACACAGGTGTACAATACAATACAAAACCTCTTTATTGCACAACAAGATTATATTAATTTCTTAAATAACTACTTATGCGCTAGTGTACAACTGGCGGTCTTATCGCTCCACGGCGATCTCTTCCAGACAACCATTGAATGGACTGGAATGTCATGGAAGAGACAAAGGGTAGTTACCGGTGCACTTAAATAATATCGGAAACTTAACTAATTAAACTAAATTAAAACTAACTAACTTAGCAAGGCCGCGTTTAATAAGTAACTCAATCGATTTGTTAATTTATATTTTGTCACTCAATGTACTAGTTTCTGTATTATTCTTTATTTTAATGCTGCTGTTTAATTTTATTAATTTTCAATTTAAATACCTACTTATTATATTTATTATTAAATGTTATTATAATTGTAAATGAATTGACGGTAAAGCAGTACATATTTGTAAAGTCTGCTACAGAGGGCGCTAGAGGCGTCGAACTGCTTTACCATAGTAATCGATGATTTGGTAACGACATTTTTACGGCCAAAATTAATATTCAATCTATCCACGATTTACCAACCAGAGATAGAAATATGACATATTCTGTATGGAGCTTATGTCAAATTCCTATCTCTCGTAGGGCAAATCGTGGATAGATTGGAAATTAATTTTTGCCGTTATTCAGTCGTCGTTCAATCTTTAAAGTGTAAGGTGCCATAATTATATGAAGTGAATTTGATTTGGTTATACCTCTGTGTTTCATTAGCTTACGTGGTCTAACACAGGTGCACTCTCTATTCCTTCACTCTCATAATCCGACGGGATGGCAATCCGACACGACTGTAGAGAGATCAGAACCGACGGCTTTAAGTGCTCTCCGGGGCACGAAGAGCTCTCAATGTGTAACAAAACGGTCATCCATCCGCGGGCTGACCGCGGCTAGCGCAACTTAAACTTGTAGATCGTACAATCCACGCGGTTGTTACTTAGCCACGAATTCCTCTAATAAGCTTTGACCGGGGACGTGGGATGGGATTTGTATTCTCCAACCACCCGCAACAGGTCCAAACCCACGCCCAGTAGCGCGGAAGCCAACCACTCAGCATCTGAAATGAAATGAAATGATTTATTCTGCAAATTAGATGTTAAGATCACTTTTACAAGTCAGTTATCTGAAAAACTGGCTAAGTGTGAGTCGGGCTCACGCAGTAAGGGTACCACCCATCGACCTGATACCCTATAGAAACTGATTTAATTTACGAGAGTTCATCAAAAGACATCGACGTACCGTGAGCGAAATATGAATACATCCATCTCTTTCTTACGCAGGTACCACCACATATGTTCGCCCTATTTTTAGAATTTGTTGCTAAACTGCATAATATGCATTATAATCAAAGCAAGTTTGACGCTGGTATGTATTACCGTTTTGAATATAGAGCAGAAACAAAAACGTTAAAAAAAATGCATGTTTTTTGAAGTTTCTTGTACAGACCCTGGACCCCCTTTGGTTTTAGATTTTTTTGTTTTTAGTATTTGTCGTGATAGGGGTCATAGCAAAACATATTCTATTACCATTCAAAAAATACAGCCCTGTGACAGACAGACGGATGGACGGATAGCGTAGCGAGATTAATAGGGTACCTCTTGGCACTCTTTGGGTACGGAACCCTAAAAAACTAGCTCTTTCGTTATTCTTTTCTATTAATTCCTTTTATTTTTCTTAAATTGTAGTGGCATTTAATATTTAAAAACTTTTTTTTTTCAAATATTCAATATTAGAATTTAAAATAAAAATCCTTCCACCGCTGCATCGTTTCAAGAATACACTATTCATTTTTTAAATGTTCAACAATTTTTCAAGTATTTCTAAAAACGTCGTCCTTTTTTACGAAACGATTTATTTTTTACGTGCAAGTCTATAAAGATTCAAGTACAAATACATACATTTTTAATAGCTAAACGGTCACCCTTCCAAGGACTGACCGTGGTTTGTGCAGCTTAACCTCGGACATCTTGTAATTTACACAGTTATTACATAGCCACGAGCCCCCCTTAGTTATATTAAAAGTATCAACAGTATATATATAACTGATGATTTGATCGATAGCGATCTAGAGCCAATTATAATTCAAACGTCACATGACATCATTTCCTGAAAATTTATAAAACGATTTCCCTGTAACACCTGATTGATTTGAAAGTGATAGCTCAGGAATATAATTCACGATCCATATTATTGATCACTGGCCGATTTGCGCGAATTGATGAAATCTTCGCATGATAGATCTGAGTTTACACAGAGCTAAGAATGAAGAAGCTTAGACGAGACGATAACATAGAATGTGCTTTTTACAACTGATAACGTATACAATGTGTTATTGTATTAACTGAAAACCTCTTAAGGGCTCATTGTACTCATCAGTATGAACAACTTATACTATCGGGCCAACCCTGAAATCGCGAAAAAATATCAGCTGTTCCACTTGTGTTCACATAAATTGACAAAATAAAAATAAAATAAATAATAAAATAAATATCTTTGGGACATTTTTACACAGCACCATCAAGTCCCAAACTAAGCAGAGCTTGTGGTATGAGTACTAGACAATGGATATAATACTTATATACTTTTTTTTTGTTTGTAAATACATACTTATAATACATAAGCAACACACCCAGACCAACACAAACACTTATGTTCATCACACAAATATTTGTGTCCTGTGGGAATCGAACCCACGACCTCGTTATCAGCAGTCCGACACTCGAACCACTAGACCACAGAGGTCGTCAAAATGTAGGGGAACGGCTGATTTTTTTTTCGCGATTTCAGGGTTGATCCCATAGTAAAAGTTATTCATACTGATGAGTACAATGACCCCTTCAGAGGTTTTTAGTTATTTCAATAACGTTGTTTGTGATGTAGGGGTGTTACCTAAACTTTTGCTAGAAACAAATCATCATCATTATTTCAGCCAAAAGATGTCCACTGCTGGACATTGGCATCCCCCAAGCATCGCCACAACGACCGGTCCTGCGCCTTCCGCATCCAGCGGATTCTCACGACCTTCACCAGGTCGTCGGTCCACCTTGTGGGGGGCCTACCCACGCTGCGCCTTCTACGCGGTCGCCACTCCAGAATTTTACTGCCCCAGCAGCCATCCGTTCTGCGATAAATGTGCCCCGCCCACTGCCACTTAAATTTGGCAATTCTTTGGGCTTGTCGGTTACCTTCGTTCTCCTGCAAATAATAAATGTTTTCATTTTATTTTCATGCAAATATATGTTTTCTTGAAAAGCTTTCAATGGATCTTCAATGTGTATATAATTTGTATAAGATCGAAGTAACGTTATTAACTCATGTGAGAAAATTGACGTTTTACATTATTTGTTATCTTCGTTTTATTTACTTAGTTTTTTTCGTTATATTGAAGGATCATCATATCAGGCGAAAGACGTCCACTGCTAGACATAGGCCTCCCCCAAGCAGTTTGGGGGGATATGCCATTATATTGAAGGATGCAACGAGCAAAAGGCCGACCTGTTAAGCGGTTACTTTTTCCACAACCACAATACTACATAGCCTGAATGGTATTGTAAATCTTTTTCGCCAAACTGAGACATGAAGATGGAAAGTCTCAGGTGGTTTTCATTTCACTGGCACTCGTATCGTACCCTTCACACCGAAAAAGCAATGCAAGCATCATTGTTTGGTGGCAGAAGTAGTCACGGTGGTTGCACCTCCCCGGACGAGCTTTTTCACACACAATGACTTTTCCAAACGTGCCGTAAAGGTGGGTGGACGATGCATCCATTCGGATGTCGTTTTAATGACTACATCCAGAAAAACTTGGCTTGTTCAAAAAATAACATACGTGTCCAACATTCACAGATATATTTTGGAGTGCTGCCACGCCATTCGGACAGTTGGAAGCATCGTCAGGGGCTACCTTATGAAACGATATAATTTAATTTTATATTGAACTCAATATTAATTTTTTATTTGTAAAACATCACTCTATTGCTGCAATTCCAATTCGTAGCTCCACAGCCGAGCGCTGAGCGAACAATGATTTGGTTTTATTAAGGCGACATCTGTTTCCTCCGGCGCTAAACCGGAGCGGATTAAATACGGACCGATTTTATCGCCTGCACTCTGTTTACAATGATACAATGTTGCTGTCTCAAGTTTGTTGAAGGCTATACAGCAATTAGGCAGGCAAGAAATGATGAATGATTTTGTGTAATGAAAAGTTCTATTTCTAATGAAATATGTATATTTCCGGGACTTTTCGCGCGTAGTGAAATCAAAACAAAATAAACATTTTGAGTAACCTCGAAGTTTCGGCAATGTTGCATTGGTCGTGGTCACGAGCAGGCCACTTTTCTTCATGGTGTTCTTTTTATGTGGTTTGGTTTCTCTAAAAGCAATTATTTGTAGGACAATTGCAATTGTTTGTCATAGCTAAGATGTAAGAGTCGAGTTCTTCGGCCTATTTCGTTCTTCAGATATGTTTGACCTGTATGGTGACGCATAATATCTTCCCAAACTTCACTTTTCATTTTTGTACTTTTATATAACTTTAGTTTTCCAATTTTGGTGCCTTTTTGCATAACCTTCTTGGCGCAAATAATCAATTTTTCTTTCTTTCTAAGGGCGGTTAATACTAGAATTGGTATGGAAACACGTAAATTTGTTAGCATTCTATCATTTCCGACCTATAACTGCAAGTTTTTTAAATGCTGTCTCAATTTTTACCAGATTTAAACCAATAACGATCCGATCCATGATCTTTAAAGAATATTTTCATGAAGTCTTAAAACAACAAAAAACTTTACTTTCAAGATTGGATATTCATTTTGGCCGTTAATGTCACAGACATTAACGGCCAAAATGAATATCCAATCTATCCACGATTTGCCCTACTAGAGATAGGAATTTGACATAAGCTCCATACAAAATATGTCAAATTTCTATCTCCAGTAGGGTAAATCGTGGATAGATTGGATATTAATTTTGGCCGTAGTGAAGCCAAAAAAACTATGCTTCTTCGTGTACAACCAGCGCTCACGCACACACATGCACCTCAAACCTTGCTCAACCCTTTCAGTACATATGTCGCAGCATCGTCCAGTAAGCATCTCGAAAGCAAATATCCTTCATTTGCATGGTGTACCTATGCGTGAGCGCTGGTTGTATACATAGGAGCATAGTTTTTTTGGGTTCACAATGATTCTTGCAGTACTTCGTCTATATTTTTACTATGTCTGTGCTTTCAAGGAAATATATTTTAGTCTTCCTAAAAAGTTTAAACAAAATAGGCCGTACATCTTAACCCTCAAATCATCGCCCGACACTAAAGGCAAGCGGCGACGTAAACGCGCCATTAAAATGTAAAAGTCGACGCGGCAGTACAAATAAACTGTCTTCGACCCACGACGGTACGTCAGGCATTAGGAGAAGATGAGCGAGGAATAATAGTGCATTACTGTCGAGGCATGAAATGAAGTAATTGCTGGCTGGTAATATTGGAAGTACGAGGCGAAACCTTTTTAACTAAACGAGGCCGTTAATAACTATTTCGGCCGAGACTTGTACAGTACTTTTCTCTCATTTGCGAGGAAACAATACACAAATTAATTCAACAGTATCTAATTTTCATTCGCGCCAATTAATCCGCGATCGGTTTTTGTTCCATTTTAAAATTTTGAAAAAAGAAAATACGTATTCAGCCTTTATAATGATAAATATTTTGTACCGTAAAACACCTAATTTACGTAAGTGTGTACTATAAAACCTCGGTAGCATAAATAAAAAATAAAAAAAAATCCAGCAATTTAAAGGATATTACTGGCCTGTTGTTTCGTTGTGTATGGAAAAGAGCCGATTGATGTATTTTTTTTTGAATAACGAACCAATTTCCGAGCAAGTGGGAGAAAAATAAATTTCTTCGCGAAGAATACGCAACAATTGGATGATAGTTCAGTGTCGTCATAAGCAAGTATAAGATTATTGTAAATGATTATATCTTATAGCCTGTTCAGTGTGCTGCCGGCTGTAAAGAATTGCACCACCCTATATCTTCTCATGGGTGTCGTAAAAGGCGACTAAAGGGATTCACCAGAGGATGCAGCGTTTTTTGAGTAAACCAACCAACTGCGATCGCCAACCCGACTGCCAAGCGCGGCGATTATAGCATATCCCCCCAAACTGCTGGAAATCTGGGAGAGGCTTTTGTCTAGCAGTGGACGTTTTTCGGCTGAAACGATGATGATGATCTTAAACCAGCGAAATTAAAAATTTATTACCCTTTTTGCAAATTGTAGCTCTATAGCTCTATTTGACGTCGTTTATTCGATCGGAATGTGATTTGCGTCAATAATAATTAATATTGTCGATCTTATAAAGCTTATATTGAACTATATTTACGGGCTTGTCGCGTACAATAAAATCAAAACATAACAAACATTTTGACTAACCTGCAAGTTGCATTGGCCGTGGTCACGAGTAGACTGAAGTATGCGGGTGTCATCGACTAGGGCGGCGGGTGTTTTCTCGAACTACCCGCAGTTGGTTTTTCGTAACGTCGCGGTCCGTAACACGATATGCTGAATCACGACACACATTTTTTTTTAGTTATGTTTTGATTTTATTGTGCGCGATAAGTCCCGTAAATTTAGATCAATATGAGTGAAATTCGCGAAACTTTAAAAACTTCTGAAGGGCACGGGTGCCGGTGAAATTACAATCACATGAGACTTTCCATCTTCATGTCTCAGTTTGGCGAACCAACTTGCGGTACCATTTAGGTAACGGCCTAGGTGGTATTGCAGTTGTTATGGGCAAAGGTTACCGCTTAACATCAGGTGGGCCTTTAGCTCGTTTCGCCATCCTATACTATAAAAAAAAACCTTATAGAGCTTATAGAGCTAGTTTTATATTTTAATGAGTATTATTCAGTAGTTACGTATATTGTTATTATTGTCATCATGTAATGGTTATATTCGATTATCACTTGCTTTAACGGTGAAGGAAAACATCGTGAGGAAACCTGCACACCTGAGAGTGCTGCATACAGTTCTCGATGGTGTGTGTAGTCCGCCAACCCGCACTAGGCCAGCGTGGTGGACTAAGGCCTTAGCCTTCTCTTACTGAGAAGAGGCCCGTGCCCAGCAGTGGGACAGTAATGGGCTGGTTATGTTATGTTATGTTTATGTAATGGATGGCGGTCTACTACTATGTTTTACACGCCATTTTTTGCTACTGTTTGCGAACGTCGGTCGGTTTTCCCGAACAAATACGACATGGGAGCATAAAAAAAAGAGCATACGTTTTTTTGAAAGGTCGGGAACGCATCGACGACTCGTGGTGTCACAGATGTACGCACGACTACATATCAAGTTATACATTTCCAGTATCAGCTGCCCTCTCATTGCTGTATTGTACGCAAAGCCTATACAATTCGAGGTCAGCTTATACTAGAAATATATAGCTTGATGTGTAGCGGTGTGTACATCGGCGTCGGTTATTGCTTACCATCAGGTGATCACTCGCTCGCTTGTTGCCCTGCAAGACCTTTTTAGGGTTCCGAAGTCCTACAAGGAACCCTTATAGTTTCGTCATGTCCGTCCGTCTGTCCGTCTGTCCGTCTGTCCTAATCCTTTACAGCTTAATAACTTCTACAGTTATAAGCATAAGTAAATGAAATTTTGTTAAAAAATAGTCTACATATAGATCTCAATTTTAAAAGAATAAAAGAATCGTTTTTCCGTATTTTAGGGGTGGCGTCCATACATGTGAAATGGAGAAAAAAAAATTTTTTTCGCTTCACCCCCTCGTGTTGGATATCATTGAATAGGTCTACTAAAATGAAGGTAATGTTTGATACACCACTTTTTTATCAGGTGTACCATCTGCGAAATATAGCCCGCCAAAGTGGCTTGCAATGTGTCCCCCCCCTGCCATTTCTAAACTATGCAATGTAGAAACTTATAATCTTTCACATTGATAGACCTTTGTGAAAACTCTCTTTTAAAATTATTTCGAGTATAATGTGATTATAATTTTTTGAGTTATAGAGAGAAAATTGAAAAATACTTAAAACGTCCTAGTTCAAAGGTCATTGACCTTAGAGAAAAATGATCATAGCAAATAATGCTCCTTTAGCTACTTACTATTTGAAAAAATCACAAAAAGTAACTTTGAAATGACAAACGGCTTAAATTTGGCTTCTTGAATTTATCGCTAGATGGCGCTACTAACAACACGCTCTGAGTCGCGAATGCTGCCGATTATTGCAAAAACTAAAATAGCCATGATTAATATTCGATTTGATTCGTTTGTAATTACACCTACTTAAGGAACCCTATAATACTGAGCATGGCCCGACATGCTCTTGGCCGGTTTTTTTTTTTGGTTTCGGGTGGTAATCCGCATGGATCGTCTATTAAAAAAAAATATGAGATACTTCTAAATCTGCTCTTGATCACAATCTAGACAGCTTTGTCAAAATGTGGTCGAACTTGGAGCGAGCAAACCTATTAGGCGATTCACTCCACCTTTAAAGGCGTTAGGGTTGTAAGTGCCCGGAAATAAAGATACCGGCAGTGAATGCAACTTGGCTGTGCACATTATGAATGAGTTCTCAAAGCGCTTGGTCCCAGTAGGGATTTCTACCAAATGTGAATAATATCCTGCAGTGCGTCGTGTATTCCGATAAAAGAAAGGAGATGGCGGAATAAGCTCATGGAGATCTTGCGCACACTCTCCACAGTATAGCCTGTAAAACACCGACAAAAAAAAAAAAAAAAAAAAAAAAATATCTTTGGGGCATTTTTATACAGCACCATCTACAAACAAGCAACTGTGCATCTATGGGCTAAGCTTTGTAGCTTAGATTTTACTAGAAGTTCATCACCAACTAGCCTCTCAGCTCTGCTTGTATCTGGGGAAGGTGGAGGGATATGTCAGACTCCTACTGACTAAAACCGTGGACATCCTCTGCACAAAATAGAGGGCTCTGGGACTCCAATGGGCAGCGCCGGTGCTCTCTAGTGCTAGCGCCTTTGGCACGTCCCGGGAAACAATATTGTTAACACAGCAGTACGCGACCAGCATACTGCTGTCCTCCCCAAGGTCAGGACCTACAGAAAAACTCATCATCATCATCAAGTCAGCCTATCGCAGTCCACTGCTGGACATAGGACTCTCCCAAATTGCGCCACAACACTCGGTCCTCTGCCTTCCGCATCCAGTCCCTCCCAGCTACTTTCATCAGGTCGTCGGTCCACCTGGCTGGGGGTGCCCTACACTGCGTTTGCCGATTAGCGGTCTCCACTCAAGAAAAAAATACTGCTAGAAAAAAACACATAAAAACTACTTTTTCACATTTTCGTCTTTTTTATACGAAAAGTCACATTGCTCTATCAACTGGCTTGAAATAAACTAGTTCCTTTCCTACTAGCGCCCCACCTTTTCCACCGACATCTAATTCTTTAATTATAAAATGCAAATTGAACAAAATCTGAGGCGGCAATCAATGCGTCCCGTAGGACGTTTATGGGGTGAAGCCCGATAGACAGTGGAACGCATTGGGCAATGTGCGCGGAATTAGCTCGGGGAGCGGGGACGTGCCTATGACTGAGCTCGGAGGGAATTTATGGGTTAGTGAGTCTTTTTAGAGCCAATAACTGTAGTTTATGTAGGCTATGTGGCTTTTTCTTTATTTTTTGCCTAAATGGAAATTGTTTCTTATCAGAGGTGATTATAACATAAAGATAGTAGCAACATTATAATTTCTTAAGTTTTCGCGGTCACTACACATTAACAAGTTTAACCGGATTACATCGCGTATATTATTTAAATTGGTTTTCTTGACGATTTGAAAGCTTTGCAGCGTTTGTGGTCGCAGGAAGACTAAGATGACAAGCGCCTTTACAGATAGTTCTAAAAAATCTTTTTCTACCGTACAATTTTTATTAATTAAAATCATTTCGATGCACGCAGTAATCACTCACAATGTCATTATGTAGCAACATTGCTATAAATCATTCATTACAAATACGAAAAATATGAAAAACTTGACTTTACTTCCATTACGTTTATTTATTCATAAAATTTAACGATTTACGAACTCAAAGAAAAACACATAATATATTATAGGTAAAATATATATGAATAAAGTATAGGTACATAGGCACTGTTTCTGGTGGAGCTTATTTAATAAAATGTTAATAAAAAGTTTATGAGACCTGTTTTAAAAATATGATTCAAGGACGAGGCGAAGCTGAGTACTTCCGAAGTGATTTTAAAAGGACGAGGCACCAACCGAGTCCTTTTTAACTAAACGAGGCCTTTAATTGGTATTTTGTAATGTGCACTACTTTACTACATATTCATCAATGAGCGAGAGCATAAAGAGAGAAAACTCAATGTTTTAACATGCCATTTACCTAAACAAACTATGGTTTTTTATAGAAAAAAGACCCGCAATTCCATAGCGAATAGTCACCATTAAATAAATCGCCATGCCCAGCAATTCATATATCAGAATGTATTATTTAAAACAAAATGCATATGAATAGTTGAATATACACCGAACCTTTCTTAATATTTTATGTTACATTTCATACGTACTGTCGTGATAAATTCTCTTAACTTGAATTATGTAACGAGTGGGAGAGATTTATTATATGAGACTCGGATTATGAAGTGTTAGGTCAGATATGCGATGCTTATGATTATTATTTATACTGACTTACTTTTTTTTGGCGTAGTTTTCGACATAATATGTGACTATCGATAGCTTTATTTCTTTCCTAGTGCAAAGAGAGGTAACTAAGATTTTATCATACATACCTAATTCCATAGAATATATACTTACGACAAGAAGCGACACTTAAGCATGTGTGCTCGTAAAATTGCTCGCGGCTATGTGTGCGGGTCGGGGCGAGCGAGGGGACCGTGCGCGGTGCGCGGCTTGTGGAACGGGCAGTCTCTCGGCTGCCCAGCCAATATATTGCATGTAAACGAACTCCCTCAAGGTCACCGGCGAGCGAGCTCACATATACAGGGACGTGTCACCGCTATGCTAATACTATAAATGCGATAGTGGTGTCGATTCTCTTGTTCACGAACTAAATTTATTTTAAACTATGACTCTCTTTTACTAATAGAAGATACAAGAAAGGGATGGCAACAATTTTAAAACTGTCAAATTATTTTACGTGTTACATTTTTTTGTATTTTAGTGGGCACGTCCGAGATCACTAAACTTGTATGGATATCTTAATTCCGACAAATTTGACGGTTCTAAAATTGTTGTCATCCCTTTCTTGTATCTACTATTAGTAAAAGAGAGCGATAGTTGAAAATAAGTTTAGTTCGTCAGAGAACTGACACCAGTATGAATGTTTGTTTGTCGCGTCAATCGCGTTGGAAGGTATTTGGCACACAGATACTAGATTAACATTTATTATAATCATTTTTACCGACAAGCCACCTTGATAAATTTATTATATTAATTTATTTTGTACCTATTATTTAATACTAACATACGTGGACGTTTTTATTCGTCCATGCATAATGATGAAGCCACCTTGATAAATTAATACTAACTAACACACAATGGAAAATGGTGCCAAATTCTAAGTCTAATTGACGTAATTTTTCAAATCAAATCAAATCTTTTTATTTGCATGTAAGGTTTTACAAGTAAAGGTGTTACAATAAAATTTTAGTTCTACACATACACGTTCGTACACGTTCGTGACAAATTCTATGATTTTAAGACTAGAGACCTTTTTAAGATACGGTTAGAGGTACGCGAGTTATCACATTTACTCACACACACAAATACCTATGTATGGGTAGACTAATGCATTTTAGTAAAAAAAATCATTGGTATGGAGTGTCGTAGCCTGCTATGTGCTGCTTGGATAGAAAAAGTTAAAGTATTATTTTAAGCCAAGCCATAGTCAAGTTATACACGCTGAAATTTGAGTCGCTTAATTCCCGAAAAGGGGTCATTGTACTCATCATTATGAACAACTTAGTCCCTTAACTAACTTAGTACATTTGTGTTCACTTAAATCAACAAAATGTAGGGACCACCTGATTTTTTTTCGCGATTTCAGGGTTGGTCCCATAGTAAAAGTTGTTCATAATGATGAGTACAATGACCCCCTTTCGGGAAATAAGCGATTCAAATTTCAGCGTGTATATATCAATTCTCTTGACTTGAGTCCTTCTTTTATTTAATGGATAAAAACTATAATAGTTGGTGGTATTGGTGGTATCCTAATCGGATATAAACTTTGAATAAAAAAACAACCGACATCAATACCATTTTGTATTAAATATACATTTTGCTATATTGGTATAGCAGCATCTCCGAGCACTACAGCATCCACTAAATTATAGTTTCATATAAAAAAGCGGAAATTGCATCAATAAAGAAGAAAATAACAGCGCAGGATGTGATCGGGCTTCCGCTACAAAACGATGTCCACGGAGAAGTGAGTGGATGGAGTGATAATACTAAGGCTAATGTGAGAAAACATCTGCACATTTACGAAGTACGCTACAACTGCTATCTTGACCTTCGTCAGTCAGTTGCAATGCTAACTACAATAACTAATTACAGTTGGTTTCATAAAATTTTGCCAGATACCTTAAAAACGATATACTAACCCCCAAATACTCAAACGACACTTAGCTCTAAGACGTTCTAATAAGTCTTCTGTCGCTTTAATGCACCTTAAAATGACATTGACGGCATGAGACGTAACGTCGACATAAAATTGAATTACTTTCGAGAATTTCGCCTAAGACTTTTGTTTGTGCCGATTGTCAGGAGAATGATATCCTAAAGGATTAAAAAGTTAGCGGTCAATTTGCACGGATATTTGACTCAGATTCCGTTTGTTACCATAGTAGCCATCATTCGGAAACTTAAAGAATTTGGCAGTGGTTTTATTCCAATGGCTTTTTTATCCCTCTAAGAACTTAATTCTCTCTGGAATATAATCGAGAAATTTGCATTTTGAACACTCTTTTTGTGTGCTACTCCATGACAGTGAATATTTTCCTCCCTACAAACAGAACGTACAGTCACGCAGACAAAGTGTTCGTATTGTTTTTCACTTTTTTCCCATCTACCCTCATTCTTGCGTTATTTCCCAGAAGACTTACTGAAACAAATAATGACCTGTATATAGGAAAAAAGTGGCTTCGGAATGGCAAATAATTGGGGGATTGTACCTGTCTCCTGCAGACAATGGATGTATTACTTTTGTATAAGATTTGGGTAAATATAATTGAGTATAAATATAATAAAATTGTTCTTTATTCATGTTATTACTGAAAAATGACATATTATTTTGTTCACATTGGTTTGTTGCAAAAAAAAAAACTAGATACAAGCTGCAGAAATTAATCATTCATCATTTCAGCCGAAAGACGTTCACTGCTGGACATAGGCCTCCCCTAAGCATATGTTGGGGGGATATGCCATAATCGCCACGCTTGGCAGGCGGGTTGGCGATCGCAGTTGGTTGGTTAAATACTCAGAGAACGCTGCTGCCCATCCTCCAGTGAATCCCTTAGTCGCCTTATACGACACCCATGAGAAGATAAAGGGCAAAAAAATTTATAATATATTTATAAATATTTAGAGATTCTTTTGAATCATATTAATGCACCTTTGTATTGAATCCTGCTGAACAGATTTTGATTAAATTTGGCACCCATATACAATAGGATTCTAAATATATAAATTGTAGAAAGAAAAAATCGCTCACAAGCAGGATTCCAACCTGTGACTCCTGGCTCAGTACGCCAGTGCTTTAAAAGCATTGAGCGTGAACACTGCTCGTGGTATCGAATTTAACTACCACTTACGTCTTTCGGTGACGTCGGCAGCATCCCAATGAGAAACAGACCGTGTTCCACACATTATACCACATTATAGGATTCTTTTAATCCCGGGAAAATAAACAGTTTCTGAAGGATGCGCGAAGTATTTAGTAAAAAAAACCAAAAAAAAAAACCGAGATAAACCGAATTGTACGCGGATGAAGCCGCAGGCATAGTCTAGTAAATAATAAGGAAGGAATAAGGAGGTGTGCTGGGTAAAGAGTCATACACCATAATCTTACTGGTAAAGTTACACAATTATTATTATAAACGGTTTCACTCAAGTTATTCCATCGGGTGTGCCCAACCAGTTTCAAGCTCGAACGGAGTCTAATCATGAGTTGGTTGCGCGGCGGGCGTCGCGCACCAAACTGTCGACTTAGAGCCACAGAGCGCCGCGTAGCGCTGCGCTCGCGACGATGGAGCGCCTGGTTTCGGTGGTGGTCGTGCATCTTCGTCGCTCGTCGCGTCCGAGTCTTCAGGTGGATTATCACCAGTACACACACTGCTGACCGTGTCACACTCCAGGCTTAACGGGACATGGCTGTTTCATGACGACCTGAGAGCTGGTTTCCAATTACACACCGTAGTCATACGTAAGGTTATGAATATACTTATTATTGAACTATCCTCAGAGCAACAGAATGCTAGAGAAAGGACAAGCCGCCGCGTAAAGGATGACCGTTGTATGTACAGCGGGCATACACTGCCGCTAGTTCACCGTCACTTGCACCCGAGTGAGTACGCGCACTAGTTTGAGAGAAAACTTTCTTTTACATATTTCAAAAATGCCGTAAGGATACAAGTGTACGTGTTTTATATGTGTGAGTGCTTTTTGGTGTAATTTATTTATGCGTTTCTTCAGTTGTGTGCGTAAGTTGAGCTTAGGCCCAGACTTCAAGCAAACTATGCGTCTTGCCCGATCCCCTCATATTCAGTAAGCTGTGGAACTATCATAATAAAACAGAACTCAAATCCCCAGTATTAAAGATATTCAGGCAAAAAACAATTCACATAAAACTCAATAATAAAAATTCAAATCGCCACCCTTCACACCGAGCTAATGAGGTGGTGAGCAGAAAGGGAGGTACGCAATGAAATTGCAACCCCATAGATCATGGCTTGCATTGAGGGTGTGATATAGGGGTGCGAAAAAACCCCTACAGTACTTAACCCCAGTGACATTCCACGATTTTGAATACAGGGGGTCTTTTCGAACCCCTATAGCGTTAAATTTGACGCAGTGTACCAAGGTACCGTGTTTATAAAAGCAGTTAGTGTATTATGTCTATTGTTGTGTTGTGAAGGGGAAAAAGGAATGCATAATGTAATTAATTATCTTTCGCAAATTATTTATTGTGTTGAGGTCGATAAAATTAACTACCTACCACTAGGTCGTACCCCACGGCTCTAAAGAATTCGATTTACTTGAAAACTAATCTGTGATATCAAATGTTTTTTTTCCATATACGTGGGACACTCAGAAAGTTTTGCGAAACTAAAAAAAATTGTTCTATACGTACATATATTTTTATCAAATCTTTTCAAAGTACTTTCCACCAGCCTCTATACAAAGATTCATGCGCCTAAACCAGTTTTCAAAACACTTTTTCCAGTCCGCCGCAGACACCTCGTTTACAGCCTGCTCGAACGCAGCCAGCGCATCTTCCGGCGACGAAAATTGTATCCCTTTGAGCTGATTTTTTATTTTTGGGAATAAAAAGAAGTCACACGGTGCTAGATCAGGGCTGTAAGGAGGGTGACCCAGGAGTTTGACTGGCGTGCTGTCCAGGAAGTCCCTCGTTTTGAGTGCGGTGTGCGCAGGTGCATTGTCGTGGTGGAGCAGTAGCCCGCGGAGCCCTGTGTTTGGTCGCTTGTTGCTTATAACAGAGAAAACTTCTGGCAAACATTTGGTAGTATACCATTCGGCATTAATGCTTCTTTGATCCCGTAAGGGAATTGATACCAAGTGGCCAGTCAAATTAAAAAAGCTAGCGATCAAAATCTTACCCCCGCTTCTAGATCGCTTCACTTTGGTAGGTGTTGGCTCATTTTGAAACACCCAAACAGTCGACTGGCGCTTGGTTTCTGGGTCGTATTGATAAATCCAGGACTCATCACCTGTAACGATGTCGTAAACACGCCGAGACGAGCCTGCTTCAAATTTGTTAAGCATATCACGGCACCATTCCACCCGGGCCTGCTTCTGAGCATCGGTGAGGTTGTGCGGCACCCAGCGTGATACTATCCTCCTCACGCGAAGATGGCTGTGTAGAATCTCGTGAACGCTTCCCGATCCAATCTTCAATATGTGTTGAATCTCCTGATATGTAATTCGCCTATTGTCTTGGATTAAATTTTTCACTGCTAGCACGTTTTCTTCGGTAACAGCCGTCAAAGGGCGACCGCTTCTTTCGTCATCCCCCAAAGTTGGTCGACCGCGCTTGAATTCGTTATACCAACGATACACGGTTGCCTTGGAAGGGCCTTCATCCATGAATGCCATTTGAAGTCTATCGTACGATTCATCCGGTTTCAGGCGACACTTGAAATCGTATAAAATCATAGCTCTAAAATGTTCCCGGCGCAGATCCATATTTCAGTGAGACACAATACTTTGAATTAACTCGCAAAAAATGTGGAGGGAAATTTTGAAATTGGAACTTACTTATTTTTACTTATAAATAATCATATTTTCGAAAAACATTATAACTGGCCAGTCTCCCATATATAAAAACTTTTTTTCGCAATACTTTCTGAGGGGCCTGGTATGTTGTTATTTTATTTGTGACACTACGACAATGACTACCGTCACACGAGATGTGTTGCGTAATCGCGGCTTTTTGTCTTACTAGGGTTGTGAACGTGTGCGTGCCAGCCCGTACTTTTAAACGATCCGTCGTACTATGGGTGCTTACCTTTTTGTTTAGCGAGATTCCGTCTGCCTTTTTTTATTGGTCCAAGCTCAAAACCGTATCTTTCCGTAATTGCAAGAAAAACGGTATATACCTATCACATGTCAAAAGAAAACATCTTCATTACTTGAAAGAATACTCTTCCTAAATCCACTTTACAAGTCTTTACCTTTACCATTTCAGAATCATCTCTTTAAAAGCGGACTTTCCTCCATCCCATAAGACAAAAAACTTTTTCAGCAAAATACAAACTCAAACACGGGACCGTAAGACATCATTCACTCCGCACAGATTCCATTCATTAAACGAACAACAACTTTGCTCCGAGCGAGTTCGTTTGGACCCGACGTGTGGTCCTAAACTTTCTTTAAACGGTTCACGCCATTTGCATACCTGCATACTTTATTTACGCGTCATCAAACGTCTTTAGCGTACACAAATAAGGTTTGAAATTGGTTAGACGAGTTGTATGAGTACCTGGTGAGCTGTAAGATGCTCTGAAGAGAAGAGTTAGTTGCACCACGCATGCGTAGTCTTCACTGCAGCTCGGTCTCCCACGTTGTGTTGACCAGTTGTGACAGTCGATAGCTGACTGCCAAAGGGAAGGGACGCGCGCGACCTCCCCAAAAATACGTCTTACGTATCGTATCGTGTTGAATTTTTAGTGTAAATAAATTCCACTTTTAGTGTAAATAAATTAGATTAAATTAAATGTGTTTTAAGGTGCCATGTTAAGCAATTTAAGGATTTGAATAGGTAAGTGGGATTTCAATAGGAAAAGAGGGATGAGAGAAAAGCTGTGTGAATAAGGAAAATTTCGTATAATTAGTAAAATGGCTTTTAGAGATTTCGTCCTTTACAGCCGATAAATTTTCTTAGGGATGTTGTTTTAATATCTTTGCTGCGATTCGGCTTCGATTAAAAGATTTTGATTTATCTTTTATGTTGATAATAAACAAGTTGAAAGTACAGCTTTTACGGTTGAAGAATTTCTGTATTCATGTTACCAATGCAACGGTTGTCGGAATTCTGCGAATCCATGCTTTCATTGGAAAAAACAATACCCAGAATAGGTGTACTGTTTTGCAAATTTCTCTAAGTAAGTATATATACCATATTCGAGTGGATATTGTTATGAAGTCAAGGAAAATTCTGGCATTTCTTATATTTTTGGAGATTCTCGAATATATTTAGGAAAATAGGAGTTGAATTTTTCTAGGAAAATTGGCTTTGCATTATTTACACGAGGAAAATATTCTTCTTTCGTGTAAAGATAACGTTAATAGCATCAAGGCGATGTATCAATGTGTTTAAATAATGAAAACATGGGGTCCATCAGCTGATTTCTATTTTCTACAATATTTAAGAGTCAAGTGTGCATGTTGAGGTTTGGTTAAAATTAAGCAAATTAACAGGTTACAGTTAAGCATCAGGGTAGGGGTTTTTCTTTTACAAAATAAATTTTGCGGCTTTCGTTTGCGAAAATAAAATACTCAACCATTTTTTAGAGTTTTTGTTAAAGTGTGTATCTTTTACAGCATTTCGAAGTAAAAGTCTATTGCCTTATTTTTTTAAATAGTTAGTCACTTGTTGTTTTTGCATAATTTTTTTAAAGCATAGGATGGCGTGACGAGCTAAATGCCCACCTGATGTTAAACGGTTACCTTTGCCCATAACAACTGCAATACCACCTAGGATGTTGCCTAAATGGTACCGCAAGTCAGTTTGCCAAACTGAGACATGAAGAAGGTACCTAGGTAAGTCTCATGATTTAGATTGTAAACTGTATTGAATTTTCTTTGAAAAAATATGGATAGAATTTTACTCAAGTCGTTCAATGTTTTGTTATTCATAACATTCTTAGCAAAGACAACTATCCCTTGTAGATAACCTACCCTGACAATAATAAGCTAATGTTTTATTCACCCTTAACTTGATTTAGTTATAAAACATATTGTTCTTGTTATAAGTTATATTGTTCTTGTTTAAAAATAACAAAAACACTGTACTTCCTTATTATTTAAATGTTACAACCAGTATTCATTAAATGTTTTTACTTTTGTCTTTATATTTTAACTTCTATGAAATTGTACTACTTATTATCTAAAATGTTTATTTCTTAAAAATTTAAAAGGACTTCCGCGTAGCGTATGACAGCCCCATCATGTCCTAAACACAAGTTAAACAACACTTAGAGCCTAGTTCAATAACGAAATAACCAACGTTTGAGATGAAAACAGCCAGACATGCATTTTGTATCGTTAAATGGCTGTTAAGCGTTGGTTATTTTGTTAGTGAACTTGGCCCTTACGCAATGAACTTTTGCTTTTAGCATCGTCACAATTTGGCTTATTAAATATTTGGTGAAATGTGCCTATATCAGTCCTGTTCAAATTCAGAGCCAAATTTTTTAATTATTCTTTAAAAAAAATTAAACTGATTTAATTAGCATGTTTCGTTGTGGTTTGAGAATATAAGAATGCTGAATTGAAAGAATTTATTAAAAAAAAACAAAAAAACATAAATAAATAAATATGAACAAACATAAATATCTTCAACAAAATATCTTCATTCTAACAAAAAAAAAGCATATTATGATAAAAATATGTTTCTTGAAACTTACGTAGGTACAAAGATTTCAAGTTATAATAGAGTTTAAAATTGTGAAGTTTAAAGTTAAAAATGTAGCGTGTGCATAACGTGTCAGCTGCTTGTTACGACTTAAGTAAGAGTTAAGTTCAAGTAATTAAGTGAAGTTTAAGCTTCGTTTATTGCGATACGTGACTTGAGTTCAAGTTGAAGACTGTCGATTCTATATGTTGGTTCTTATTTAATTTCTTATCACCTTGACAGTGAAAATGAACGAGATTTTACATATACTTAGCTTAGCTTAGCGTTGCGTAGCTGTAATATTTTATCTTATTTTGCTGTACATTTAATCGTAAGTGAACATTGTTCTTTTTAATAAATGAAGAATCTTAAGCCCTGAATTCTTAACATTTTGTAAAACTTGGATAACTTCAATAAGTTAAAGATTTTTGTGTTAGTTGTGGGTAGTGTTGATTTGCTTCATTGCAATAAGTTATCTAGTTTGAGAAATAGATTGTTTCTGTAGTTTTTTTTTCAATTCTTGATAAATTTCTTATTTTTTTAAATAAAATGATGTCATAAAATGGTGTAAGTAAAATTTAATATTTTCAATATTTATGTACTTTCCCCTCCATGAAGCATTGGGACATGATGGGGACACCCTCTATATTATAGGTATATTATGTTTGGTCCTCTAAAACTATCAACATTCTACAATTCACATACTAGCCTCCTTAAATACATGCATCACTTCTTCTCTAATCTATTTGAATAACTCAATTTTGATACATTAAGCACTGAAGATGATTAACGTCAGTTTCAAGTAGTCTCAACCGAAACCAATCTGCGCTATCTATGTAACGATCTCAAGTCCTAGACTTAGGTCTACATCTGATACTACACGTGCTAACTTTGATAACTTAAGTTACAACTTCAACTTAGTTAGAGTGGTAAAGTAGGTATGGTTATGTTTGTTTTATGAATATAACTAGAGGTCGCACGCGGCTTCGCCCTTTTTCGCGTATTCCACAGGAAGCCTTGCGTTTTTTGAGCTAATGGTAGCCTGAGTCCTTCTCCGTGTCCCATACTATTTCTGAACAAAGTTTCATCGAAATCGGTTCAGAGGTTTAGTCGTGAAAAAGTCACAAACAGACAGACAGAGTTACTTTCGTATTTATAATATTATAGTGTGGGTTTTAAACTAGTGTATTACATTTTAAAGAATATAATTCTAGACTGTGTGGACTAGCTTTAATCATTTGGCTGTCATAACAGCGGTAAAAGCTGGTTTAATTTCTAGTTTAAACAATGTGTTTTTGGGAAATTTGTAAAGAATTCTTAGCAGCAGTGCAAAGTTTAAAATTGGTCCAGGACCCAGGTAAATAAAGATTGGCGTATAAAATATTGATTAAAAATACGTATGTATGTATAACGCATATTACGTGCAACTAGAGCCTGACGTTTCAAAAGTGCCTGTAATTAGGTTTATTTGAAATAAAAAAACATTTTATTGATTTGATTTGATTGTATTAAAAAAAAACATTTTTTAACTACCTACGTATTATTTATTGTATTGCCATCAAATATACAAATGTGTACGGTCGACCGCACGTCAGTGGTAACACTTTGACATTAGCGGCATCTTTATTTCGTAAGCAGTAAGGGCGATTTTCGAATTGAGGTGTTACCACTGTCATGCAGTCGACTGTACGTAAAATTTTAGCCCGTTTCGATAACGGAAACTGGCTTAAAATATAACCGGCTAACAGACAGAAAATGAAGATAAGCTAGTTAAATAAATGCTTTTTAATAAGACCTTATAAAAACTGTACTCATTTTCATAATTTTGGGATTAACTTTAGATAAATAAAGACGTATCTGGACTGTGTTATTTGGTTAATTCATAAAAATGCATTAAAAGACATTTTTCTTTCGAAATTCTCTTCCAAAAATATCCAAGCCAACAGAGGAAGAAAAAACTGTTTGGTGGAAGAATATTCTTGGTAACATAAGCATTAAATATTACTCGCTTATTAAATATAAGTAGGTAAAAAATAAAGAAAGAATGCTGAAAGAAAGGGCAGTGTAAAAGATTGCGAAATAAGTTAATTATTATTACGCCTCCCGGAGCTGTTTTAAAATTAATGTATTTGTACTTGAATCTTTATAGACTTGCGCGTAAAAAAAGAAATCGTTTCATAAAAATGGACGACGTTTTTAGAAATACGTGAAAATGATTTGAACATTTTAAAAATGAATAGTGTATTCTTGAAACGGTGGAATGATTTATTTTTAAATTCTAATAGGTACTGAATATTTGGAAAAAAGTGTTTTCAAATATTGAACGCCACTACAACTTAAGAAAAAAAAGGAATTAATACAAAAGAATAACGAAAGAGCTCATTTTTTATTTTTCCATTTGGTTTTGAAGTTCAAGTTTGAGCTTTTTTCTATTTTCACAAAAAATGTTACAAACGAATCTTTGTTTTTAAAATGGTGAAACCATTTTTGTTGAGCGTCAAACACACCGCAAATGTATTTTTGTACTTGTTTGAATTTCTTAACTGACGCTATGGTTTAGGGAAACAAATAGAGTCATTCCTAGTTCAGCAAAAGCATAGTTTCACCAAAGTTTTTTTTATTAGCGTACATTCTTAAGTTGGCGTACAGAGAGGTGGCATATTCACTGTGTAATCATACCCTCTTGTCTATTATTAAATCTAGTCTATGTCCGCGGCTTCACCTGCATGCTTAGATTACCTGCATGTAATTCGGTTTATCACAGAAAGACGTCATCGCGTATCCTTCGGAAACTGTTCAACTTTTCGAGATAAACGTAGTTTATAATGTTAATCCATCTTATGTTCTATCTGTAGGCCAAATTTCATTCAAATCTGTTTAGCCGTTTCAGCGTGATTGAAGGACATTATATTATAAATTCTACTAATATTATAAATGTGAAAGTATGATGATGTGTGTGTATGTGAAGTGTGATGGTATGATGTGTAAGTGTGTGTCCCTATTACATGGGACTATAACATAACTGGCGAAATGTGGGTGTACTATACACCTCTGCCTACCCCTTCGGGGAAATACAGGCGTGATGTTATGTTATGTTACGAAAGTATGAATTCACATTTATAATATTAGTAGGATTTAAAAAAGTTGGCGCACAGCATATGACCTATTTAATTTAAAGAAAAGAGCTAAATGTCCACCTAATGATAAGCGGTTACTGCAATAACACCTAGGCTGTCGCCTAAATGGTACCGCAAGTTGATTCGTCAAATTGAGACATAAAGATGGAAAGTCTCATGTGATTGTAATTTCACCGGCACCCAACACAGCAATGACAGCATCACTGTTTGGCGGCAGAAATAGGTACGGTGGTAGTACTTCCCCGGACGAGCTCCTTCACAAGGAGCTCTCATCATCATCATTTCAGCCAAAAGGCGTCCACTGCCAACAAGGACCTCTACTACAACTAAAAGTAAATTAAATATTTTTCTTTTACCTACCAACATTATAGGAATATTTCTAACTCTTTTATAAAGCCTAATTTTAGACTAAAATCTTAACAGCCATCATCAAATTAATCTCTGCCTCCAGATTACTTAGTTAGTCTAAGCCAACACAACTATGTTGTCTATGTTAAGGGTTTAGGCCTAACAAATGTCCGGCCACAACGTTAGGACGAAGGAATTTCATCACACAACCGGCCGAGACAAATGCCAGACCATGTTAGTTATTTACAAGATTTAGTGGGATGCATGACTATAATACCCATTTACAAGAGCTATAGTATGCTAGTTTTTAAGTTGTTGTTTTATTATTGTTAGGTTTATCAGCTAGAATGGTTTTTGGTAAGAAGTGTCGTATACTAAAAAAATGCTATTACAATATTAATGAATATTTCGATGATAAATCATTACAAAAATATACTAGTTAAAATTGTATTAATATAAATCATAGACAATATTTCATTTAACAGTCAGCTTCCTCTCCTACATATTTACTTTGCCGTGCCCGACAGGGTTCACAATGATCTCATAGTTTTAAGTCTACCACCTAAGTAATACGTTGTGAATGCAATAAATATATTGAGTATTGAGATAACGTTTTTGTGATAAACCGGGCTGTGGCATAGATAAGTAAAAACATAAGATGTCATTGCAAATAAAATGACCGAAAATTCCAAAAACTTTTAGAGCTCTTTAGTGTTATAGCAGTAACATTATTTCTAATTGCCTATCTTTATCTATGCCTAGCTTTTAGCAAAGAATGCCTAGACATTTAGCTTGGAACGATTTATTGCTTATGCTTGCGACACACGATTTTAAGAGATAATACCTACTTGTTTCCTTTTCTAATTTCGGCTGATGGTAAAATATAGCTTAATTTATTATATTTATATAAATTTTTAGCAGTGTCAGCTGGTTCAGAATAATTCATTTATACAGGTGACTGGTTGAATGAGGTACATAATATAGGATGTTTCCAAATACGTAGCAAATTGTCCCTTAATTTTTGAAATATTATTTTGTAGTAGAGCTCCTTTGTGAAAGAGCTCGTCCGGGGAAGTATTACCACCGTACCGACTTCTCCGCCAAACAGTGATGCTTGCATTGCTGTGTTTTGGTCTGAAGGGTACGGGTACTGTGTGCCGGTGAAATTTAAATCACATGAGACTTTCCATCTTCATGTCTCAGTTTGGTGAATCGACGTGTGGTACCATTGAGGTAACAGTCTAGGTGGTATTGCAGTTGTCATGGGCAAAGGTAACTGCTTAACATCAGGTGGGCCTTTAGCTCGTTTTGCCATCCTTTAATATAAATAACCCTCCTTCTGGCGCAGTCGGGTAAAAAAAAACATAATGATTTCATTAATTTCTGTGGGCACTGTTCCGCATTTACAAATCAAAGTTGCATGCACCAAGCATGGCAGTGTCCACTGTCCACCTCTCTGTCTTTTGTACTAGCCATCAGACCCCTAGACAGACCGAGCGTTCGCGAGCCCAAATTTATCAAAAAAACAGCATAGAAAAAGTTGATGTTTATTTTACTGTAGAAAAATCATTGCTCTAAGGCTTTGACTATTTACCTCCTCTAGGGTTATAAACCAGAAAGAAAACAGTCAAGAGTGTTTGTATGGAGAAAATACCACCCGCATTTCCTCTTAACCGGGCACAAATCCAGAAATTGGGCTGCTATTGAGAACCTCCGATTGAAAAAACCGAATAACACTGCCTGACCCGATAATCGAACCCAGGAGCCCTTGCTTGGCAGTCGCAGACCACTAGAACTACGCTACCAGGCAGTCGGTAACAACGTTTTATCGATTCACCTTCAAAATTGTTTTCCGATCTGGGGTGGAGAACTATTGAGCTATAATTAAATCAATTTTAATTGTTACGTTTCCTCGTAAACTCCATATATTATTGCTATAATTTTGTCTGTTATTATTCCATTATTTTACGACGACCTTGTGATCAGGATTACGAGTGTGTTATTAATTAATTATTACGATATTGCTTGTGGTTGAAATTCAACTAACTTTGTCTGTAAGGCCGGAAACGTACAGCCGGATGACTCGCTTAGCGCCTGGGGGTCTACTCCCTTTCGACGATATTCGATAAATCGTACGATTCATCGCACAATTTGCTACTCCGGTCAACCATCGTTCCCTTATCGCATGCGATGATCGTGTTTTGTCGTTTGTTTTTCTCATCTCCGGTAAATTGTATACGACTATGAACCGTAGTCTATCTTAATTGTGCCTTTTTTATCTTTATTATGTAAGTATCAGTCGGAACGAAAGTTCGTACTTCGTTTGTCGTTCGTAAAACGCGAGTAGACCTACTGGTGTCTAGCGAGACACCAAGAAAAGACATATACGAAAATGTACAGGCGACTAGCGAGGGCGCCAAGCGCGCTTAGCGCGCAGTGCGGTCGGTCCCGTATATTTACGTACGTTTCATTTTCTCTTAAAAAAGGCACAATAAATATAAACTATGGTTCATAGTCGTATAAAATTGATCGGAGATCAGAGAAACAAACGTCAAAAGACAATCATCGCATGCGATATGGAAACGATGGTTGACCGGAGTAGCAAATTGTGCGATGATTCGTACGATTTATCGAATATCGTCAAACGGGAGTAGACCCCCAGGCGCTAAGCGAGGCATCGGGCAGTGCGTTTGCGGCTTAAAGTAGCGTTTTTGATAGGGGAAGGGGGGAAATCATGTGTGTATAGTCAAATGGTAAAAAAAATTGGTTTTAGTAAATTTAAACACGTGTGAATCTCGCCACTCTTTCTCATAATTAATTAAATAAATAAATATTTGGCACATTTTTACCCAACACCATCTAGTCCCAAACAAAGCAGAGCTACTATGGGTACTAGACAATGGAAATAATACTTATATATATTTTTGTTGTTGTAAATACATACTTATAATACATAAGAAAATAACCAGACCAACACAAAAACTTATGTTCATCATATAAATATTTGTGTCCTATGGTAATCGAACCCACGACCTCGTGATCAGCAGTCCGACACTCCAACCACTAGATGACAGACGTCGTCAAATTCAAATTCAAATGTTTTTTATTTCCAATAAACCCAATTACAGGTACTTTTGAAACGTCAGGCTCGGTTCCAAATTGTATCGTCAAATTACTTCGCTAAGATTCTTCGAACACACGAATTTAAATATCCCTTCATTTTACATTACCGCTAAACATCCACGGAATTAATTCTATCAGAGCTTCAGAGCCGCAATGTAAAACGACTAAGAAAATAAATACGTCGAATTGAAAACCAAAGTAAACGGAGCGGATCTCCAATCAAATTGAGAGTAGAGCCTCTTTGTTTAAAAAAAATTAAAAGCTGTTAACGGAAGAATAACGATTAGAGTAAGCAGCTCTACTTAATCCCGTACACGGATGTAGAGCCACGTTCTATTTGATTAACTATTTGCTTTTAAGAGAGCCGTTAAAAGGGTGTCGATGGCGTAAATAGAGTTCGAAGACTTTAAAGACCTTACTCGGTTTTGGTTAAAAGTAGAGTTTTAAAATGGATTTTTTGTGACGTTGTAAATGTGTTATACCTAAATAGATTGTTTGTTAGTTTAAGAGAGAAAATAAAGGAAAAGTATTTATTAGCGTCAAGGATGTGACACACAAAACAACATAACATATCATAACATTACGCCTGTATTTCCCCGAAGGGGTAGGCAGAGGTGTTATTACAGACTCCGGGTTGCTACTGAGAATTTCCTAATGAAAAAATCCAATAACACTTTGCCCGACCCGGGAATCGAACCCAGGACCCTACGCTCAGCAGCTGCGCTTGCAAACATTAGACCAACGAGGCAGTCACACACAAAAGCACTGAATTTTTTTAATTAAATAGGTAGGTGCAAAAACTATACTACCGTTTTAAGAATAGATTATCGCTTTCCATGGGGTCCAGGTTTACCAAGCCTGGTGATGGTGCAACAATTTTCTCTTATCAACTTCTGTTGACCTAAATACGTAACTTTTAGTACCGTAAAATGCCCTTACTTTGCTCACAAGCCCTACTTTGCCTAAGGCATTCACTTAATTTTTACACGCACTGACACTTTATAACTGAAACAAAAGTTAGCGTTGTCACAGTTTTTATTCTATTCCCCAATTAAATCATAAGATTAGATTATAGAAAATAAATAAATAAAAATAAATTATTATTATTATTGGAGATTTATTTATATATAAATATAAATAAATCTCCCCAAGTATGGAAATCATAGCTATTATAAACTATAAGTAAGTATAGTAGGCAAAGTAGGGCTTGTGGGCCAAGTTAGGGCATTTTACGGTACGTAATTCTAAATCTCCATTTTTTTATTTGGGTCGCTATAATTCTAAAGGTGCATAAAAGCTTGTTTTGGCATGTGCAAATGACCAGGTTTAAAAGAAAGAAAGAAAGAAAGAAAGAAAGAATCATTTATTTGCGTAGAATACAGGTGGTACCAGATATAAAAATTGGTGGTTTAGGAACATTGCTATATTCTGCTTGTATTAAGCATGCAAAAATCCAGTATAGATGAAACCAATTGAACTATTATTAAAAAAAAAATATATGATGAATTTGTCATTTTTGACCGCCCATTTCGGCCACTTCACATAAAATAATTTGCAATAAGGTTAGGTTTATTAAAAAACTATTCCTAATTTGAAATCGATAGCATTAGTAGTTGCTGAAATATGCCGCTGTGACAGATAGTTGCGTTGTGAGGGCGCGGTCCCATCGAGAGCTATTAAGAGGCTGACAACACCTAAAAAATCAGACCTCTGCGGTCACTGTCGTTTCGTACAGAACTAAAAGAGAGGCAACGAGCCGAGCGACGTCGGATACTTGCCGCTCAACTTGAATGAAAATTAACATTTTTTTTTTTTATAAAAAACTAAAAGCTTATTTGAAAAACAAAAACAACAAATGTTTAGATTATCGTCGTTCTCAAATGTTTTCTTAATTTTGTTTATAATATTTAGTAAATAATAGAGATTGTTTGCTTTAAAGCATGTTTTAAGAGGTTAGTTTACAATTATTTTCTATCGAGAAAACTTCAAGAAAACGTGTTTTGGGCACAATACAGTTTCAGAAAATACGATCAAGATTAACATATATTTTTTTCACTGCCACAAACTGAATAGATACAGCTAAAAATGTTTTTAAAAGAAGCCTATTTGGGGTATTTGGCTGTTGTCAGCGTCTTAACTGGTAGCTAGGAGCTTTTTTGTAGTTCAAGAGAGCTCTAAACTGCAATTTATGTCGAGACTTGGCACATTTTTGGCGAGTTCAGTTCACCCACTGAATTCTTACCTGTTAACCTATTCTGTTGAAACTTGACACACATAAATATAGTTCTAGACACTACGATATAATGGGGACCTGGAGTTAGATTTTAACCACAAAAAATTAAAAATTAAACTTTTTAACAAAAAATTGAACCGACGAAAACAGAAACTGAAAAGCGAAAAATAACTGATTATGAGTCGGCGCCAAACAACCAATCAACGAAGATCATTAAATTACTATAATAAATAAATAATAAAAACAACGTCACATCAAATACAACGTGAAATTTTCAACGATAAACAATAACTTTCCAAAAATGCGTTCTCCGCTCGGCCACTTGCAACTTAGACGCACTTTGCTTGTTAAAAGTTCGTTTGGCGCCGTCTCATAATTAGTTATACAGAATGTTTTGGTTGGGTTACATTATTAACTACTAAAATTCCAGCTCAGCTACTGTGACTAGTGTGTATCTACCTAGTTTGAAGTCTGTGGATATAACTACCATGTTTAAATGCTCATCAATGAATGTGATCACCATTGGCTAATAGCACAGCGGTGACACTCCCCTGTGCGTGTGAGCTCGCTCGCCAGTGACCTTGAGGGAGCGCGTTTACATGCAACATATTGGCCGGGGCAGCATATACAAATGTACTTTATGGGGGCAGCCGAGAGACTGCCCGTTCCACAAGCCGCCCACCGCACACGGCCCCCGCGCTCGCCCCGACCCGCACATATAGCCGCGAGCAATTTTACGAGTACACATGCTTAAGTGTCGCTTCTTGTCGTTAGTATATATTCTATGCTAATAGTATATAAGCCAACTATGTGAAAGTAAATAGCTCACTATCTAATAGTTTGTAGCTCACAGTGGGATCGCGCCCGAATGGTTTCCTTTTTAGGGTTCCGTACCCGAAGGGTGACAAACGGGACCCTATTACTCTCGCTACGCTGTCCGTCCGTCCGTCCGTCCGTCTGTCTGTCACAGGGCTGTATCTTTTGAACGGTAATAGGTAACCGGTTGAAATTTTCTTAGACATTGTGTTGCTATGAGGTGTATCACAACAAATACTAAAAACAAAAAAAAGTCTAAAACCAAAGGGGGTCCCCATACAAGAAACCTCAAAAAACATGCATTTTTTTCAACGTTTTTGTTCCTGCTCTATCTCCAAAACGGTAATATATAGCAGCTTCAAACTTAGTCAGATTATAGTGCATACTATGTAGTTTAGCAACAAATACTAAAAATAAGACAAACATATACATATGTGGTGGTACCTACGTAAGAAAGACATGCAAAAATTCATATTTCGTGCTCTGGCGTTGATATTTTTTGATAAACTCTCGTAAATTAAATCAGTTTTTATGGGGTATCAGGTCGTTGAGAGGTACGGAACCCTTACTGCGCGAGTCCGACTCGCACTTGGCCGGTTTTTATCTTTTTGGTACGTGTTGGCATCCCCAACATTTTATTTTATATAATTTTAATTTTTATAGTCTTGCAACACTGTTTTGTGTCTGTCCACCAGTGTCGGACATTGCGTTGTAACTAATGGTGACTCAAGTTAATATTACACGATTTATATCACGGGATCTCTTTTTCATTCCAAAGCAAAAACCTACAGTCCACTTAAGAAAACCCCAACAGTACGGAACCCTAAAAGAGAATCATAATAAATCATAATGCTATTCATATTGTACGTTTTTACAGCACACTCGTTTGTTACTATTGTTGTTGAGGCGAGGATACATTATTCTGTTTACTGTATACAAGGTTTTTTGTTTCAGTATATTATTTTGAA
Source organism: Asteroscopus sphinx (assembly GCA_949699075.1). NCBI lineage: Eukaryota > Metazoa > Arthropoda > Insecta > Lepidoptera > Noctuidae > Asteroscopus > Asteroscopus sphinx. The sequence continues at coordinate 2,411,832 of OX453007.1, forward strand.
ATAGAAGTTGCAAAATTTAGGCAAAATACTGGGGAATTGAATATAGGTACATTGGGGACATTAAAATAGAAAAGATACCGTTAAAAATTCGAAACATGAATAAATATATTTGTACTCACATAACAAACAATTAAAGCTTTTGTGTTGTAATAAAAAAAAACCATTTGATAGTGTATGAGAAAATATGTATGATGAATCAATATTGCTAGTTACTTACATGTAAAAAATACATAAAGGTATTATGGTTTTATGTTATCAAGGTACACAACAACTTTTTTCGTGGTTATACATACAGTTTTTTTTTATAGTATAGGATGGCGAGACGAGATAAAGGCCCACCTGATGTTAAGCGGTTACCTTTGCCCATAACAACCGCAATACCACCTAGGCTGTGGCCTAAACTGAGACATGAAGATGGTAAGTTTCATGTGATTGTAATTTCACCGGCACCCGTCCCCTTCAGACCGAAACACAGCAATGCAAGCATCACTATTTGGCGGAGAAGTAGGTACGGTGGTAGTACCTCAGTGATGACGGTGGCACGCGGTGGTCCTGTGCCACCATTTGTTGTCTCATCGGGAAAGTGTTTAGGGAGGTAAAAGTCTTCCCAGAGACGTGCCTTTTAGGCAAAGCACAGGGGGGGCACCGGTAGTATAACCATTCCCGGAGTCCCCCCACTATTGTGCTGAAGATGGCCACCGGGGAGGTTTTAGTGCGGTAAAAATCCCACACACCCCAGCCTCTTCCCCATGAGGCTGGTAGCCGTTTGAAGGTATCCTCCTCGGAAAAAAAAAAAAAAAAAGTTACGGTGGTAGTACTTTCCCGGACGAGCTCTTTCACAAAGGAGCTCTACTACTACTAAAATAATATATATAATAATATACAGTCCAATACAAATAATCATAGTAAAAGCTAGTTCAATCGACCCGGAAACAAAACAAACAATTCAATTGGATAACAAATCGATATACAGATAGCTGTACTACCACTAGATGGCTTATCTTACGTCCATTACATGGCTAATGAGCTACAGAAACAGGAATCGATGAGTTACTATTAAAGTTACATTAAAATAATGGGAGCATGTCCATCATACTGCTTATAAAAGGTCACTGAAGGGCATAACAGGACTATAATTCCGCCTACGAAACCTTCAAGACTACTTTAACCTGAAAATTGTAGAAATGTGATAAACATGACTTCTGTACACAAGAGGTTTGTCTTCGGAAAATTAGGCATAATTACATTGTACGGAACAAAAAATGTCATTTTGTCTATAATTTTGTAGTCAAAACTCTTGTCCACAGTCGTCATACTACAGCTGCTTGTCGAGGGCCTTGGCTGCAGAGCATTTGTTAAATTCATATTATAAAACTGGGTAGTTATTATTATTCTACTACGATTATGATTGCTTTAATTTAGTTAAAAAAAAATTGTTTTACGAGGTAAGTAATATAATTACATACTGTAGCAACACTGATACAATGGCAGAATTAATGTGCATATTTATTTGTATTTTTACTATAGCAACACTATTGAAACGAGGGTTGTGATGAAACAGCCGTATTTCATGGTGGGGTTGAACTGTTATTTTTAGTTTGAGTTGGCAGGTGAGAGGTCAGTCGTTGTGTGACGGTGAAGCAGTGTAGTAGTGCGAATAATGGACGTTATATTCAACTGAAGGTGTTTTCTTTATACTAGAAACAAGTTAGTTTTAGGTAGAAGTGGGCGTTTAAACGAAAAGCGCTTAAATAAGTCTAATAAAAAAAAAGCGTATAAGCACGCTTTGTGATTAAAGCAGATTTCGTTTAGACTTTTTCGTAAACCAAACTTATGCTTTCAATAGTACGATTGAAATCTAACCTTATTTCTATGAGTATAAGAACCAATTTCAAAGTTGACGTGTAGTTTAATAACGGGCAGAATTAAATTTTATTCGTTTACGTAAAATTTGCTTAGAGAAAGCACTTTTTTGTTTGGTTGATTTTTGTTGTATCGTTTAAACGTTTTGATTGATTTTCTTTCGTTTTGGCGCTTAGTTTATCTCTGTCCATCCAAAGGTTGTCTGGAAGATATCGCCTTTAGCGATAAGACCGCCCATGTTCCCATAATGTATACGTTGTTCCTGTTTACTACTATTTTCATGGTGTACAATAAAGTATATTCTATCTATCTATCCTATAATGAATGCGTGTAGTCACAAGTTTTGTAAACTAGTACAAGAAGATAACAAGTGTCGAAATGAAATTAAATGTGTGTTTAACAAACTTTTGTACTTTAAATAGTGCCGTACTTCGAAACTACGGGTACAAAATCACGAATTCAAATTAAAAGGGCTCCAAAACAAACAACCCACCACATCACTAACACGACGTCACACCTCCAGCGCTTATCAAAGCGGGTTCGCAACGAATTTCAATTGTAATCAAATATGGCGGCCCGCCGGTCTGGGCAAACAAGATAAAACGGTGTAAACGTGTGCTGGGACAACCCTGCGGCTTCCTTGTGAGTTGTACGTACCTATATAATATATCGTTCGATACGCGAATGGGTAGACACAGTTAGAAACTTGGGTATGTAAACTTGGCTTTGATTTAGAAAAGATAAGTGGGTAATGGAATTTGATTATCACTTGCTTTAACGGTGTAGAAAAACATCAGTATACTCAAGTTTAACTAATAATTTTTGAAGACAATCTAAAACAATTACATAATTTTTATACAACCACTAGCGTAATAGAGCATAGAGTAATAGGGGGGCAGCTTATTACCATTAACCGGGCACAAATCTAGACTACAGGCTGCTACTGAGAATTTTCTGATGGAAAATCTCAATAATATGTTGCCCGATCCGAAATTCGAACCCCGCGCTTAGCAGTCGAGGCAGACGTACGATGACGAGGCTTTTCCACCGCAATTTTAAATCGCCAGTACGGGCACCGGGGGTCTTCCATTTGTTACAGATTTTGCGATAGAAAATAGCTGTGTGGGCTTCGCCTAAGACCTGCAGCCTTCTCATTCTAAGAGGCCCGTGCCCAACAGTGGGCCAGTAATTGTCTGATTATGTTATGTGAAGAAACAATGTGTCTAATTTTGTTTCACAGACAAGATGTTGGTATACTGAAGAAAAAGATAAATAAATAAGGATGTAATCTTATAAACCAATCTTATCTTATCTTGTTTAAAACCTTGAGAATATAAACCAGCGTGTATGTGTTCAGATCAATGTTTAGATCAGCTACAAATACTGAAGTCATTTAAATTTATATACAACATACAACGTGTTATTGAAGTAACTGAAAACCTCTTAAGGAGTCAATTTACTCATCAGTATGGACAACTTTTACTATGGGACCAACACTGAAATCACGAAAAAAAAATCAGTTGATCTCTACATTTTGTCAATTCTTGTGAACAAAAAGGTTGGTTCGATAGCAAAAGTTGTTCATACTGATGAGTAAAATGACACCATATGAGGTTTTCAGTTATTTCAATAACATGTTGTAGTACTCTTGTACTTCTGTATTCTATATCAAAAACCAATATTTCCTTTCATCTCATAACAAAATACAAACTGAAAATAAATCCACAATATCGCACACAAATCCATTATGTAAGCGGACAGCATATTGTTATATTATTTGAAGAAAGAGCTCCTATTTTGTGGAACAGCTATTGTTAGGCTAATGCAACTTATTATGAACTGAACAATCTATGTATATGCCTTCCATTAGTGGAGTTATAAACACGCTTTATAGGGTTAAAAGGGAAGGTTATCTAAGGGCTGCGTTTTTCTTTGAGGTTGATAAGTGGTTTTCTTGCTATGAAGAGGCCAAACTAGGCCAATTCTCCTCTGTTATTGTGAGTGGACCAAGGGTTAAAAAAGTCATACTCATACCTAATTTTACGTAGGTATGCAGTCAAGAGCATGCGAGCCGATAAGCCATATTATGAGGTTATTATGGCAATTCTCCTTTCTACCATTCGTTAGTATGGTCGTCGTTGACTAAGAAATTATTGGCTTGGCATACGATTCAATAAAATTCACAGACATAGTAAAAAATATAGACGGAGTGTTGCAAACAGTCATAGTGAAGTGAACAAAACCGTGCTCGTCCGTATACGAACCAGCGCTCACGCACTTTACTTGGATTTCTATGGCCCGAACAAACACGAACTCAGCGTGGCGGGGGATTGAATTTATCATAATCTAGTGAAGATATACTTAGCAGACTTAATTTACAGCACAGGCAGCAAAATAATTAAATTTCTAAGTAGCAGGAGAGGTCCAAGAGTCTTCAGGTCTTCTCGGCACCCAGGGTAGATGTTCATGGAGACAAAAGTCTCGCCTGAGTCGTGCCTTGTAGGCGTAGCATAGGGGGGGCATAGATAGCATAACCCATTCCCGGAATCCCTCCTCTATTACGCTGAAGATGGCCACCGGGGGGGTTTTAGTACGGTAAAAATCCCACACACTCCAGCTTCTCCTCCATGAGGCTGGTAGCCCTTTGCTCCTCGAAAAAAAAGGGGGTGCGAGTATCGGGACACGGATTTGCTTCCTTTCCTGAGGCTACGATCTATGCCTGTAACTATCTGTAACTATGTGCATATCCTCATAATGAGATAGAAGCAGAATGAGACGTGCGAGGCTATATTATAAACTTTTCCCCGTGACGTGGCATCTATGAGTATGGAGGTGATGAGGCCTTACTGATAATGTTGCCTGCATCTATAGGGTGGCTAGCATTGATATAACACATTAATTAACACATATATTTTCCTACTTACAACTTTACAAAAGCAACCGTTTACCCACTTACCATAATTAAGTAATTCTTCTTATTACACAATGCTTTTGTTTACCATAATAAACGAGGCTCCGCATATTTTCGAGGGTGCCTTTAGACCGCCTTCGCTGGACCCTTAAAACACATAATCTCTTTTGCTCGACCGTCTCTACATTTATTCAGAGGCTGTGTTGTGGCTGAGGGCTAATTTATGACTTGATCTTACCTTCCGACCTTAGGCTGAGGCTACACTGTAAACTCTAAAGCTAATAGTGCTACGTTTAAAAAAATAAAGTAGCTTATGCTTGGAGTTTGAATTTTAGTTTGCAAGCTTTTTCTCTTTGTTGTATTTACCGATTCTCTTGTATCTTTTCAGTTTTATTTTAAGAGTCTACTTTGCCTAATCAAACATGTCTTGATTATTTATCAAGCCCACCATTTTTTCTCTTATCATTATGAGAGTTTGTCTTAAGATTCCAAAAGTAATTTCATTTTATGAGTTTTTCAACTAACACAAACACTTACAATAATATATGTCACATACACTTAATGTCACGAAGCGGGATATTTACTATCTAAATGATTCCATCAATTGTATCATGGTGTATCTGTACATAAAAATCCACCAGCAAATATTTCAGTTTATCAGTGACCATGGTGCTTGTAACAGTGCCGAATTAGAAACTGAACGAAGAACGAAAATTTTTACATTGTAAATATCTCGTGACATAAACTACACCGATATTATAAAGAGGAAACATTTGTTTGTTTGTTTGTAATCGATAAACTCTGAAACTACTGAACCGATTTTAATAATTCTTTCACCTTTAAAAAGCTACTTTATCCAACATCATAGGCTTTATTTTATTTCAGTACGCGGGTGATGCTGCGGGAAAAGTCTATTTGGTATAATATTATTTTATTTTAGCAAGGAAAGCAAGTTTTTTTTTTGTGCACAACTGTATCATAAATAGCTTCTATTATCTTACATCATTCAGTGTGACATCGACAGACATTCTGTTAAAGGTTGAGCCGGGATTATGGAACGTACTCTGAGCAAAGGGGACAAATATTTAGACGAGTCAAGGACTACTTTGTTTCCTGAAATTCTTTAAAATAATAAGATATTGAGAATATTATTTCATTTCGTTACACACCGAGACCTCTCCATGCCCCGGAGAGCACTATAAGCTGTCAGTCCCGGTTTTCATATGAATATTGAATCAATGGTAGTCGTTACGGGTAGTCAGAAGCCTGAAAGTCTGACAACTGGTCTAACTTCCGAATGTTGTATTAACCAGTAACTGGGTTGCGGGGGTCTGATGGCAGTCGCTCCGTGTAAAATACTGATGTTCAGCCGCATCTGGTTTGACTGGAAGCCGACCCCAACATAATTGGAAAAGGGCTCAGCGATAAAGGAGACTCTTGAAAACAGTATAGAGAATCAGACTCAGCTTCAAAATAGCCTTAGCTTTAAGCTCTGAAACTGAGACTATTTATATGGTACCTAAAGGGTGCCAACGGGAGCCAACTTACTAAACTATGCCTACGCCATAATATGTGCTTCCGTTTTTCCGTTTGTTTGTCACATGATTGTATCTATTTATAACGTAATAGGTATAGGTATAGGTGTAATAAACAATAACCTATTTTAAAAAGAGTTTATCCATGGAGTTTCTTGCCGGTTCTTCTCCATAGGACCCACAATTTGGAACCGTGCAACTAGAGCCTGACCTTTCAAAAGTGCCTGTAATTAGGTTTATTTGAAATAAAAAACATTGAAATTGAAAATTGAAATAGGTGTGAAATGGCGAGGAGGATGATGAATAAGAATTTGAGACAAGGTTTAGGTACTATCAGCAAACTTTCCGGTGAACCACCACTAAGGCTTAAATCGCTTGCGTTCAGTGTTTGACGGCAGCCGTAGGTACGTGTAATGTAGCAGGATTCGTTCAAGAGACTTTGTCGACAAAATGTATCATCGGGAAGGATCGTGACTACAAAGATTTTTTGATATGTAGTTTTTTTTTTTTTGGGACATATACAGCACCATCTAGTCCCAAACTAAGCAGAGCTTGTAATATGGGTACTAGACAATGGATATGATACTTATATACATTTTTTTTGTAAATACATACTTATAATACTTGAAACACCCAGACCAACACAAACACTCGTGTCACATCACACAAATATTTGTGTCCTGTGGGAATCGAACTACCACTACCTCGTGATCAGCAGTCCGACACTCGAACCACCAGACCACAGAGGTCGTCAAAAGTGTGTCAAAGGTGTGTTGTCAGTATCAATCACATTTTTTACATTTCTTCCGTAGTTTGATACCACAGTTTGCAGGTTCGGTCATGAAAAGAGTGAGACGCTCATCTATATCCCATGCGAATGTGATGCAGTGCACCACAGAAAAAGCCAGAACCTGACAGCCCGTCATCGCAACTCATGAGATGAAATCCTGCACCCCAAGGCCATAGTCGATTTCATGATTGACTTGCAATTTGGAGAAGTGCTGTAATACTGTAAGAGGCGTCTAAATAGATCTTATCAAGTCGCAGTGGCTTAGGGGCGTTCAAGACCCCTACCACTTTAACAACAATAACAACATAGATAGCTTCACAACGAACGCTAGCTTATAAATGTAACATAACATAACATAACATCACGCCTGTATTTCTCCGAAGGGGTAGGCAGAGGTGTATAGTACACCCACATTTCGCCAGTTATGTTGTGAGTCCCATGTAATAGGGGGCGAGCCTATTGCCATTAACCGGGCACAAATCCAGACTCCGGGCTGCTACTGAGAATATCCTAATGAAAAAACCCAATAACACTTTGCCCGACCCGGGAATTGAACCCAGGACCTCACGCTCAGCAGTCGCGTTTGCAACCACTAGACCAACAAGGCAGTCTAAATAAAAAATGTAGGCTTATAAATGTAAATGAATAAAAAGAGGTATTTCAGAATCGTAGCAGGTGGAAATCCGTAGTTACTGCCTACCCTAATGCAATAGTATAACTGATAATGTGATAATATTTATGTATGTAGCTTCAGAACTAAAAAAATACAGTAATAAGCCGTGAAGATGTTTATTTTGTACATATGAAAGAAAGAAAGAAAGAAACACATTTATTGGACATAAATCGACAAACACATACACAACAACAATAGCAACAAAAAGACAAACAAGTGTAATAATAAAATTGTGACAAAAAAAGAAACAATATTATTGACGCGCACAACATGAACACAAAAGGGTATAGCAGGGGATGGTGCTAGCACGACAGTAACCAGTAGGTATTGCTCTAATTACACATAAGAAAGAGAAGAAATAGGTAACATTGCTAGGTTATTGTACATTGCTAGTCTCGCAGTGGCATTATGTGTCCAAAAGGCCACAAGCTCAGCTAATGCTACAGGTCTAACCGCAGCGCTGATTTTCAGCTGAGGCCTCAGATGACTAACATATCGATATATATATATAATAAATAAATAAATTAAATAATAATATATATATTAGATAGCTAAGTAATATAAATGTGATAGGAAGACATTTTATAAAGCTATATACGAGTGTTTATCATTGATAGTATAATAAGTATAGAACTGTGCTGTACACGGAATGAATACAGTCAAACAAGAAAACCGGCCAAGAGCATGTCGGGCCATGCTCAGTATTATAGGGTTCCTTAAGTAGGTGTACAAACGAATCAAATCGAATATTAATCATGGCTATTTTAGTTTTTGCAATAATCGGCAGCATTCGCGACTCAGAGCGTGTTGTTAGTAACGCCATCTAGCGATAAATTCAAGAAGCCAAATTTAAGAAGTCTGATTGATGTCAAAGTTACTTTTTGTGATTTTTTCAAATAGAAAGTAGCTAAAGGAGCATTATTTGCCATGATAATTTTTCTCTAAGGTCAATGACCTTTGAACTAGGACGTTTTAAGTATTTTTTGGTTTTCTGTCTATAACTCAAAAAATTATAATCACATTATACTCGAAATAATTTTAAAAGAGAGTTTTCACAAAGGTCTATCAATGTGGAAGATTATAAGTTTCTACGTTGCATAGTTTAGAAATGGCAGGGGGGGGGACACATTGCAAGCCACTTTGGCGGGCTATATTTCGCAGATGGTACACCTGATAAAAAAGTGGTGTATGAAACATTACCTTCATTTTAGTAGACCTATTCAATGATACCCCACACAATGGGGTGCAGCGAAAAAAATTATTTTTTCCCCATTTCACATGTATGGGCGCCACCCCTAAAGAACGTAAAAACTATTTTTTTATTCTTTTAAAATTGAGATCTATATGCAGACTATTTTTTAACAAAATTTCATTTACTTATGTTTATAACTGTAGAAGTTATTAAGCTGTAAAAGATTAGGACAGACGGACAGACGGACAGACGGACAGACGGACAGACGGACAGACGGTCGGACATGACGAAACTATAAGGGTTCCTTGTAGGACTTCGGAACCCTAAAAAAGATATGAGTTTCTTAAACAAGAAATCTAATTTAAGAAATAGTATAAACTTAATTGCTCTAATTATATTAATATTATTGAACCAAAGGTTTCACTCTTGTCGGCTTATTTATAACATTTCAATCAAACAGATAACACAATAATTATGAAATACAAACTTTTGGACTAGAAACTGATAATAAATGTTACGAAACTTGACCTCCAGACAGGCCGAGGTGAAAATAGCTGAGATTAATTTGGACCAAGATATTTATTTGCATTTATACTTCTTGAACCACAATTGCGAAAAATGTTTGCTATTCTTAAAAACCGTTTTTATAACCGGTCTCTTTCACTACATGAGGCCGTCAGAGTCAGCTATAAAACCGGCTAAGTGAGTAACTCACGCACTAAGTACTTCATACACTAATTATTAATATTAGTATTTGTCATGATAGAGGTCATCGATTATCATCATTTCAGCCAAAAGGCGTTCGCTGCCGGACATAGGCCTCCTCAAAGGGGGGAGCCATAATCGCCACGGTTGAGAGGCGGGTTGGCGGTCCCAACTGAATGAATAAATACCCAGAGAATGCTGCTGCCCATTCTCTGGTGAACCCCTTAGTCACCTTTTACGTCACCCACGAGAATAATTGGGATGGTGTTATTCTTTGTGTCCGGCACCACACGGAACAATAGTAACACATCATCATCATCATCATTGAAGCCAAAAGACGTCCACTGCTGGACATAGGCTTTCCCCAAGCATCACCACAACAACCGGTTCTGCATTTTCCACATCCAGCGGATTTCCGCGACCTTCACCAGAGCGTCGATCCACCTTGCTTGCGTAGGGGCCTAACCACGCTGCGCCTTCCAGTACGCGGTCGCCACTCCAGAAGTTTAGGGAAGCTAAGGCTATTTTGAAGCTGAGTCTGACTCTCTATAGATACTGTTGTCAAGAGTCTCCTTTTTCGCCGAGTCCTTTTCCAATTATGTTGGGGTCGGCTCCAGTCTAAACAGATGCGGCTGAACATCAGTATTTTACACGGAGTGACCGACATCAGACCCCTGCGACCCAGTTACTGGGTAATACCGACATTCAAACGTTAGACCAGTTTACAGACTTTCGGGCTTCTGACCACCCGTAACGACTGCCATAGATGTTCGTATGGGAACCGGGACCGACAGCTTACGTGCTCTCTTAGGCACGGAGGGGTCTCGATGTGCAACGAAACGGTCACCCATCCAAGGATTGACCGCGGCTAACGCAGCTTAACAACGCAGATCTTGCAATCAACGTGGTTATTACATAGCAACGAGCCCGCATATACTGCTGTCAAAAGAAAAGATATTTAATAATAATAATGTTTTTTGTTTATATTGTTTACAATGTTTTTTGTTAATAGTGTACAATGTTTTTTGTTAATATTGTGTACTATCTAAGCAAGAAAAAAAATTTATTTTTCTTTTCTTTTACTTAGACAGTAGTGTAGAGATAATAAACTTGCTGAATAATTGCGTGAAATTTAAAATCCCAATTGGGACTTAATTTGGAGTAACCTTATTACGAGGCCGGCTATAATAATTCAAGTTTGAAACTAGGGATAAGTTATTTTTCATTCACTATCGACCCTCATATATTTCTACATAATTATTAGCCAGTAGATTTCTATTACAGACAGAAAATTTTATATGATAAAAATTAAATGTTTAATACATTATGAGAATGGTTAACCGCATATAAATGGTAATACACCCATTATAAGCTGAACTGGCTTAATATGTAAGTTTCAAACCAGACAGGCTCTGCTTATACTGGATTTGTTACAATCGATATGCATTTTGCTGTAATATCGATAAAACTGCGTCATAAACCGCAACATCGATTAGTCTTGGGAAACGATGTCTTCAGCAGATATTCGTAGAATAATTGTATTAAATCCTAAAACGCGAACAGAAAATATAGAAAAACTTTACTCGTACGAATCACAACAGTGTCGTATTTTAGTTTTAAAATCAAAATAACATTCACTAGCTGATGCCTGCGGCTTTGCTTCCGTAGTATGTCGATTATGTTGATCCAGTAAGTGGTCCATCTGTTCAGCCATTTCAGTGTAATTGTAAGACAAACAAACAAAACACAAGCAACCATACACAAAACAAAATATTACGTTAAATTTCGTAGGATTCAATATTACAATATCGTCATCATTCAGTCGAAGTACATCCACTGCTGCAAATAGGCCTTCCCCAAGCATCACCACAACGAGCGGTCCTGCGCTTACTGCTTCCAGCGCAATTTATCAGGTCCATCTTGTGGAGAGCCCACGCTGCGTCTTAAAATTACATACGTACTAAAACCATTTATAACATCAAAACACCCGCTCTTCACCGCTTCCCAGTATCTTTCGTTTTCTCATATCAGCCTGTAAATCAATCATATTATCTAAAAGCTATCAGGTTTCCCTTTTTAAAATATACAATACTACAAGGGGTGCATGGAAAGACACATTTAGTATTCCGTTTGTCGGCACCGGTCGGGCCCAGATTTTATCGAGTTGCGACTTCCCCTCCCCCCGTACTTATGAATGATTGATTCGTGCACGATATTTACGTATGTGTGGAATTACATGTGTGTGTAATTATCAGATTGCAGAGAATTATTAGGTTTTGAAGTAGATACGCTATATGATGCTGTGAGTAAAAATGTTACGTGTTTTTTTTAGCCAAGAAGATTATTATGGTTCTAAAGTTACTCTTTCACAAGCAATTAAAAGTGATGAGTTAAGGCATGCGTCCACCGGTATCGTAAATAGATAGATAGATAGATAGTATATACTTTATTGTACATCATGAAAATAGTAGTAAACAGGAACAACGTATAAATTATGTGTACATGGGCGGTCTTATCGCTAAAAGCAATGTCTTCCAGACAACCTTTGGATGGACAAAGAAGACGTAAGATCTAGATAATGGGGGCAGTCCGTGGCATACTACTGCATGTTAATTACTAAAATAAATAAATAGCACAAAATGTATTACACATATACCTAGGTATCATAAATATATATAAATAATCTTACAATTTAGAATAGAGATTGGATACATAGGCAATGTCTTAATAAATTACAATCTATTTAAAAAGAATAGAAAGAAAAAATCGTACACATTGGATGGATCGCATTGTATACAAAATTAAAGTAGTAGAGTTCCTTTGTGAAGGAGCTCGTCCGGGGAAGTACTACCACCATGCCTACTTCTCCGCCAAATAGTGATGCTTGCATTGCTGTGTTTCGGCCTGAAGGATACGGGTGCCGGTGAAATTACAATCACATGAGACTTTCCATCTTCATTACTCAGTTTCAATTCAAATTTCAATATTGAAAATCCGATTGCTCATATAAATTCGTCAGTCCGTGCGGACAGGTGGACCCACTACGCTATACGGATTCGTTTTATGCAATCCATACGATGCGTACGATACCGATAGGTCAACGCGTGCCTTTATAAGTGACAAAACTATTGTTTTTCCACAGTCGTTGAATTCGTATTGTTTAAAATATCTATATTTATTTATTTAATTATTTATGCACAACAAGGTACAAGGCACATAGGCGTTCTCTACCAGACAACCTTATATTTCATCTATAAAAACTTAAAGCACAAAACAACCAATGTGTTTTCGTAAGCGGCACGTAAAATGTTCAGCGACACGCACACAGGCGCACGATAAATGTATGAACGTAGGCTTTTAAAGCCAACTTGAAATTTCTTCATTCCGCGTGCGACTATTGCAGTTCTAAGCCTAGTTATTCTAAGTCTGTATATATTTTTTAATACTACTGTCTCCACTGTATTCAGCAATTACAGCCTGGCAGTAAATAACTTATAAATACAACGTGTTGATCTGTACTTTACCACTGACACTGAACACGAATCAATAAAAAACTCAATACCAAATAAAAAAAATTGTTTAAATACCTATTGGTAAATAAATTAATTCTCTCTGTGTGTCGCGTGCGACACAAAAACGATGTGTGCTAAACCACCAAAACAATTTGCAGGTATTTCCACCCTTTGAAAATGCCACCGAACTTATTCTCAGAGTCGTTCAGGATTTATTCTCAAACCTTCGCTATGTTTATTTGTATATTATTTAAAATAATAATAATTAATTAATTAAAAATATAAAATATATTTAATATATTTTATTTATATATTATTTTAATTTATTTTTTAATAGTTATTATTATAGTTTGTATAAGTGAAAATTTGGGTATTAAAATAAATAATCATAGAATTTTTCAAGTATTTATAGATGACTAAGCACATTATTTATCATTTGCTTTAGAAATATGGCACGGTTACAGATCAAAAACTTGTAGACTCTAATAAATTGGACTTCATTTACTAACCTTACATACTTTTGATGATGGTACGGTCAACCGCACGGCAGTGGTAACAGTTTGACATTGAGCGCTTTTATTTCGTAAGCAGTAAGGGCGGTTTTCTAAATCAAGTGTTACCCATAGACATTAATTAAACTGTATGGTCTCACTGTCATGCAGTCAACTGTACTCTTCATTCCAGCAGAATTTCAACACATAGCATTGTATGAAACTAGCAACATTTACAAATAAATTCAAGCCGCGGCTTCCTTAATATAAATTCCATGGACTTATGACAACGCATTACAAATGCGGCTGTGTGAAATCATTTTGTTATCGCAGTGTGTGTCGCCGCGTCATAATTTCAACGCCCTAAAATTTCCGCTTGCTGAGACATAACAACAAAATCAATGAAAATGGTTAATATTTTAATGAATAAACATTTCTGTGGAGTACCTACTGTCCGTTTATTGAAATAGATTGCAACACAATGCCTTAATTGAATGTTATATGATGAGTACCTATAGTTTTTTATTCGTAACTAGCCTAATTTTGTTTATCGCGCATCCCTCGGGAACTGTTCATCTTTCCGAAATAAACAGTAGCCTATATGTGAATCCGGGTTATGTTTTATCTGGATGCCAAATTTCATGTAAATCGGTTTAGCTGTTCTTGAGTTATAAATGATTTAACTAGCCCGACTTTGTTTAATATATTAAGATTTCCCAAGGCTGGGCACTATGGAACTTTAGTACTTAATGTCCTTTGTGTCACTTCAGTAGCATTTATCTAAAAGCTTATGCAAAAGGCTCTTTTATTGTACACAAAATAACTTAATTACCACTGCCTTACCTTTCCTATTGTAACAAAACTACTATTTATTCAGAATATACGACGTATCACATGAACAATGAACTTCAAAGTACACATTGTTAATTCATCAAAACTCCACAAATAAATAACCAACCATAAGACATAGTGATAAAGTTCATAATTGTTTGCTCATAAATACCCTAGTAAGTCCGAATAGGGAAAGAAAGCGCGAATAACAACATTGTTATCGCTAATAAGTCATCGTTAGTCATAAACGGTGTTCTTTTGACCCGACATTAATGGTAAGGGAAGTGGAAAATAGTCCGTTTCACCGCATTATTAGGGTCCATTGTTGTGTGACCTAATTCCCAGTCGGTATACAACGCTGTCTGTAGAAGGAAGAATTCTTAGTAATTCTGGTTAATTCTATTATCGCTGTTTTGTTTGTTAAGATATGTATCTTAGAGGAATTTTATGCTTTTCAGAGGGTATTAACTATTTTGAATTTTAATTTTATCGCTCTTAATTTTCTTTAGAATAGAATAGAATATATTTATATGCGTAACACATGGTATGCAAAGGTGTTATACATTTCAATATGAGATCATTAATATTTTGCTTAAAATTAAAGCATGCAAACGTGTAGACAGTATAATCTTTGTTCCTTTTTGTGCAATAATTATTTTTCGTGAATATTTTTCGAGACGTACTATCGGCAAATGTTTGACCTCTCCAATTATTAGAAACTGTTTTGCTTGCAAGCTACATTTGTAACTAAAATAACTACAATTGTTTATATTTAAAGTGCTCATTCGGGGAATGCTATCTGTTATAACCCTGCTTTTTTATACGTAGCAAAAACAAATGTAAGGAATGCATTTCTGCATTCATAAAGGTCCTTTGTGTAACTAAGATTTATGGGCAAGCGGCTGGTGCCAGCGCCGAAATGTCAAGAGGAACCCTTCAGAGTTCAGGTAGTAATCTGTGCCTTCAGTCTCATTCCAACATCTACTAGAGCCACACGTTTTTCATTGTTTTGTTATTTTTGTTCTATATCCTAATTAAATTTTTGTGGTTAAACTATCTATATTATTTTGAAAAGCCTAATCCGAACCACGGTCTAACATTGGTGGCAGCGTAAAAGGGATACAAATTCCCACGGTCCGTCTCCGCCCTACTAAATCAGTCACGACTTTTCCTTGTGCAAGTGCTTCAAATACTGTAAAAAGTGAGTTAAGTGACAATTATATCTGTGAATGAACTGTGTTATCGATAGATCACAAACTATCCAAAACACCCACCGAGTCCAGTATCCAGGAATGCAGCAGCTCGTCACACTCATCTGCCTATCGTAAATTCGTGAGTCAATAAATCTTCAATAGCGACGCCACATAGTCGCATTTCGACACCCACAATACCATAATATGCCTAAAGCCTGCAGACCAGAAATCAACTCCCCGAACACATCCGCAGCAACAATGGACCTAAACAGTCTGTTTAAGTTCATCAAGCCCTACGACGGGACACGAGAAACCCTCAACTCTTTCCTGACGAACTGCAACAACGCGTACAGCCTAGCTTCAGAAGACCAGAAACGAATTTTGTTTAAATATATTTTAAGTAGGTTACATGGTAAAGCGGAAGTTGTTTGCTCAATTAAAGAATTCAGTAATTGGGAGCAACTAAAAGAGTTTCTCAAGATCCAATTTTGCAATAGAAAACACTATTCCCATCTCCTCACGGAGCTGCAAGAGAGCAAACAAGGCCCGCAAGATAGTGTGAATCAATTTTCTTTAAAAATCGAGACATGCCTGTCACACTTACTCACTGAGGTATCGTTATCCACAGTAAAAGCTATCGAATTACCCGGCCGTACAGCGGCAATGGAAGATCTAGCTCTCCATCACTTCATGATGGGATTACTCCCCAGAATATCCAACATGGTGAGATGTAGGTCTCCAAACACTTTAAATGAGGCTGTAAATTATGCCGTAAACGAAGAGCGCATTCAACAGTCGTTGCATAAGATAAATAAATCAACAGAAAATAGGTTTTCTAAATCAGATAAATATGTTCCTAAGACCCAACAACGTCTAAATTATTACAATAACTCTGATACAAATAATTCTAATAAATCCGATTTCTGCCGATATTGCAAATTCCCAGGGCACACAATTGAGAATTGCCGCAAACGGGAGTACAATAACAACCGTTTTCGTAATACCGAACAACCCTCGACTTCCGGTTACAAACCACCACAGACAATTAACTTTGTCGAAGAATCAAATGACGAGGACCCCGAATCTTATGACGAAATTTATAATAACTCAAAAAACTAATAAGTGGCTCGTATAGGTGTCGTGCGAGACACAACCTGCTAAACCTACCTGACACTGTTTCCTATCATACTAAAACTATCCAACCTACTAAATCTACAAAACCCACTGAATCTACTAAATCCACTGTATCTGCTACATCCACTGTATCCATTAAATCTACTAAACCCACTGTGCCTACTAAATCCACTGTATCCATTAAATCTACGAAGCCCACTGTGCCTACTAAATCCACTGAATCTACTAATCCCACTGAAATATTCGAAATCACAACCGATCCTACCAAAACTCTACTTCCACACATCCTTATTAATACTTCTGTCTCGGACCTACCGTTATCCCTCTTAGTAGACTCTGGATCAGCAATAAGTCTCATAAAGACAAGCTGTATTCAGAAATATCCTAAACTTACAAATGAAAAAATAAACCTTAAAGGAATAGAACCCGAACAGGGAACAACGGTAACCCTAGGTCACTTTCAACTTGAACTTTACATACCTGACTCTCCTCAAAAGTACATTAACCACAAATTCCACGTCGTAAACCAAATAAATCTACCTTACGACGGTATCATCGGAAGCGATATGTTAAACGCTTTCGGTTGCAATATCAATTACGTAACAAATAAACTTACGTATAACAAAATACATCTCCCACTTCAATTTCATGAACCTATCTATTCTATCCCAGCTAGATCCGAAATGATTATAGAATGCTCTATTTCCAATCCTGAAGTCAAGGAAGGCTTAATTATCGACCAAACCCAACATAAAGATATATTGATAGCCAATTGCCTAGTCAGAACAAAAGAAAACAATAGGATAAACGTAACTGTTGTTAACTTATCTGAACATTCTCTACCGCTAAGTTCAAATTTAAATCTAACACTGATTCCGTTTGAAACGTCTTTTACAACTTCTCAAGGTGATCAATACTCCGTCAACACCTTACAAACTCAGAACTCCTATCCTCGCACTCAAGAAGTCCTTAAACAACTTAGGACATCCCATCTAAATTCTGAAGAAATCGACGCTCTTCATCAAGTCTGCTCCTATTATTCAGACATATTCTATTTACCTGACGATCCGTTAACATCAACAAATGCTTTACAACATGCAATAAAAACAACTAGCGACGCACCGATTCATGTAAAATCCTATAGATTTCCTGAGTGTCATAAAAAAGAGGTTCGAAAACAATTAAACAAAATGTTGAAAGATGACATCATAAAACCTTCAATATCCCCATGGTCCGCACCCATCTGGGTCGTCCCAAAAAAACTAGACGCCTCCGGACAACGGAAGTGGAGAGTTGTCATAGACTATAGAAAACTTAACGATGTTACAATTGGCGACTCTTATCCTATACCTAACATCACTGAAATACTAGATCAACTAGGTAAATCTAAATACTTTTCGACCCTAGACCTAAAATCTGGATTTCATCAAATAAAAATTGCACCTGAAGATGCAATGAAAACTGCTTTTAGCGTACCTGAAGGACACTTCGAATTTAATCGAATGCCTTTTGGACTCAAAAATGCCCCGTCAACGTTTCAGAGACTTATGAACACAGTACTTTCAGGACTACAAGGAGTTCGATGTTACGTCTATTTAGATGACATAGTTATTTATGCGTATGACCTAGATTCCCATATTAAGAACCTAGAATTAGTATTTCAGCAACTCAGACACTTTAACCTGAAACTTCAGCCTGATAAGTGCGAGTTCCTACGAAAAGAAGTTTCATATCTTGGTCATCAAATTACAGACGATGGCGTAAAACCAGACCCAAAAAAAATTAAAGCTGTATCAAATTTTCCAATACCTAAGTCTGCCAAGGACATCAAATCCTTCCTAGGTCTCATGTCCTATTATCGCAAGTTCATACCTGACTTTTCTAAATTCGCTAAGCCCCTAACTTCTCTCCTGAAAAAGGACACACCGTTCATTTGGCAAAATGAACACCAACTAGCTTTCGAAACCCTGAAGATTAGACTTATGTCTCCACCTTTATTAGCGTATCCTGACTTTTCCAAGCAATTTATACTCACATGTGACGCATCGAATTATGCTATAAGTGCCATACTCTCTCAAGGAGATAACGGCAAAGAGAGACCTATAGCTTATGCGTCTCGAACCCTTAATAAAAGTGAAATTAATTATAACACCACTGAAAAAGAATTGTTAGCAATAATTTTTGGCTGTAAAACTTTTAGACCATATTTGTATGGTAGCAAATTTCATATCGTTACCGATCACCGCCCTCTAAAGTGGCTCTTTAATCACAAAGATCCTTCAAGTAAATTACAAAGATGGAGATTAAAACTGGAAGAGTATGAGTATGAAATCGTTTATAAAAAAGGAAAACTTAACTCAGCCGCGGATGCACTATCTAGATACCCATGTGCACCAACCCCTGTAAATACATTAGAACTTAATGATTTAAAACTTATTCCTGTCTTACCCATATCAGATCCTATGACTATAAATAGTTCTACCTCTCCAAAACCCGGTCCTTCACGTACAAATCCTTTAGACACACAGCTTTCGCGTAGTCGTTCTAACATTGACGATCACGACCTACCACCCGTAAATCCTCAAAACTTACAAAATCCTGAAATTCATGAAAACTTACCAAGTCCTAACATCCATGAAAACTCATACTCCGATTTCCTGAAAGCTACTTCTAATAAGAATCATACATATAATACTGTTATACATGAATATACAAACCCTCTACTATCGTCTAACTCAAAATTGATTGTCATCCCCACATCAATCGATCTCGATGAATCAAACCCTTATATCGAAGAAATCCTTGGTCAACACGGTGACAATTCTGAATTTTTGAACCAAGAAAGAACACTGCACTCCTTCCAAAACCTGAAATCAAAAAACAAATCATACTATTTCCTTTTCACCAAAGTACATCACTTTGATGAACTTCCATATCCAGACATATTCAAATCGTTAAAAAATCTGAGAAACGAGTTATTGATTGGATCAAATGAAACTCCCAATGAAATTGCTATCTCAGACTTCAAAGATCCCTTTGTCAAATTATCATATACTAAAATTTATAACATTTTAGCATATGTGTTCCACAACACAAACATCGTAATTAGCGTTTATAAGAATACAATTATTTTCCCAGTTCCGAGTGAAATACCTAAAATATTAAAACAAAACCACGACTTACCCATAGTTGGTCACGTCGGACAATCTCGAATGTACAACCGTATCAAAGAAAGATATTATTGGAAGAACATGAAATCAGACATAGAAAACTATGTTAAGAAATGTTCACAGTGTCAATTAAATAAAGCGCTTCGTCAAACCAATCGCGCTCCGATGCAAATAACTTCTACTTCCACTGCACCTTTTGAGCGCGTTAGTCTTGACATCGTGGGGCCACTCCCCGAAGCAGGTCCATTCAAACTTAAATACATACTTACCCTCCAAGATGACCTAACAAAATTCTCTTTTGCCTATCCCATATCGAATACCTCAGCAGAAGAATGTTGTGAATGCCTGGTCCACTTCATTTCCTTATTTGGCATACCAAAAAAAATATTAACTGACCAAGGAACCAACTTTACGGCTGACTTATTCAAAAAGACCTGTGAATTCCTTAAAATAAAACAACTGTGGTCCACACCTTACCACCCTCAGACACAAGGCGCCTTAGAAAGAAGTCATTCTACTCTTAAAGAATATCTAAAATCTTACGTTAACAACGACCAAACAGATTGGCATAAATACGTTTACACAGCAATACTTGCTTATAACACTAATGTCCATACAACTACTCAGTTTACACCTTACGAACTGCTGTTTGGCCACAAACCCTATTTACCAGACTCAATTTATGAGCTAAATTCCACCAGTACTTACCACGAATATATCAAGATGCTAAATCATCGTTTAAAATTGTCCCATAACAAGGCCCTCGAAAATATAGCAAAATCTAAAGAAATATCGAAAGGATATTATGACCGACGATCTCGACCAGTAACGTATAAAGTTGGTGACATAGTGTACCTAAAAAATCACTTAAGAATGCGAAAAGCATTATCACCGGTGTGGAAAGGTCCTTATAAAGTAGTCAAAATTCATGGCAACCACACACTTTCTCTCCTAATCAATAGGAGACATGTTAAACATCACTACGATGAAGTAAAATTAGCTAGTCGTAATCCACCTAGCTTATAAGTTTCTTTTTCTTTTTATTAGCATTTTTATTACTATAACGCCATTTTATTACAAAAAAAAATCACTTAGCATAATATTAGAAAACCTATGTTCTTACTTATGTTCTTACTTCACATCACACAATGCTCGTTAAATGTGCTCCAACTAAGTATGCTAAGCCTAGTCTATTAAGTTAAAATATGACAACCTTCTGCAAATATTGTTATCAAAAGATCTGTTTTGTATTTGTGTTTTTTTTTTATTTGTTTGTGTGTGTTACTTTGCCGAAAACATTAAAAACATTTACCTAATTATGTGCTGAATTTCGTATAAACTTATATATGTATAAATAATATCCACTCATTAATGCACCTACGGAAATTGTATCTTTAATTTTTAAACAGTCAATATATTAAATAGTAAGTATAAAAACATTCCTGTCCCTGTAATTCATTATGTTAATCT
The DNA here is from genome assembly GCA_949699075.1 of Asteroscopus sphinx. Lineage (NCBI taxonomy): Eukaryota > Metazoa > Arthropoda > Insecta > Lepidoptera > Noctuidae > Asteroscopus > Asteroscopus sphinx. The sequence goes on from OX453007.1 coordinate 2,433,302, forward strand.
AAGTCTTATGCCCTCTTTCTACCAAACCATTATTATATATAGCTTAAGTCAAAGTAGATCTAAGTATACAAATATTCCTAGTTTTTATTTTCATTATATTCACTTAGAATTTAGTTTAATTAAGTAATTACTCTTATTGTAATATTCAGGAAACGTCTAATTCACTATCCACATTGGATTCAATTATTTCATGTTTATATAAGTCTTGTTTATCATGTATTTTACTGCTTCCATAGAAAACGTCTGGCTCACTGTAATAAATTTAAACCCACATAACTCACGAAACAATGAGAACATAATTAAATTGGCGCCCATACCGCACTTAAAATTTTGAAAGAATTTGTTTGTAAACTTCGCTTTTGTAAAGCATAAGTTTCCACTTAAACGGGGGGCTGTTATAACCCTGCTTTTTTATACGTAGCAAAAACAAATGTAAGGAATGCATTTCTGCATTCATAAAGGTCCTTTGTGTAACTAAGATTTATGGGCAAGCGGCTGGCGCCAGCGCCGAAATGTCAAGAGGAACCCTTCAGAGTTCAGGTAGTAATCTGTGCCTTCAGTCTCATTCCAACATCTACTAGAGCCACACGTTTTTCATTGTTTTGTTATTTTTGTTCTATATCCTAATTAAATTTTTGTGGTTAAACTATCTATATTATTTTGAAAAGCCTAATCCGAACCACGGTCTAACATATCGAACAACTTTTACTACGGGGGTCAACCCCGATATCACGAAAAATAAATCTTTTGTTCCATACATTTCGGTTGAGAAGTACTTTCCTGTGAAACTGCTCGTTTTTTTTCACGGTTTCAGGGTTGTCACCATATTAAAAGTTGTTCTTTGTCCTTAAAAATATCTCTATGCAACGTGTATCAGAAATGCGTGGTCATATTTTAAGAGCTCATTCAGGCATAGCATAGAACAACTTTTACTATACTTACTTTTTATTCACGCGTGCTCATATTATACAACGTGTATCAGAAATGCGTGGTCATATTTGATGAGCTTATTCAGGGGATGCTATCGAACAACTTTTACTAAGGGGCAAAAAAATCGCGAAAAAAATATCAGCTGTTGCCTACTAAATCATCGATGTCGCTCTTCAAATATGACCACACATTTCTGATGCACGTTGTATAATATGACCACGCGTGAATAAAAAGTTTTTTTTTCTGCAGTACATATAAAAGTTGGAAGTTAGGTGGTGTAAATGTTTTCACCGAATTGTTTAACCTATTTTTACGTCTACTCGCACGTTGGCCCTAACGCTCGTACGAACGTTGGCCGACTAATTATACCTGATGTCGACACGTTGGAAATCATGTTAGTTTAGTCTAGTCAGAGCCAATTTTAAGATGTCTCAAATAGAGATTGCACTTGGCGCTTTTATATTATTCAGTGCATATCATTATTATAGACTGCCTCGTTGGTCTAGTGGTTGCAAGCGCGACTGCTGAGCGTGGGGTCCTGGGTTCGATTCCCGGGTCGGGCAAAGTGTTATTGGGTTTTTTCATTAGGAAATTCTCAGTAGCAGCCCGGAGTCTGGATTTGTGCCCGGTCAATGGCAATAGGCTCGCCACCTATTACATGGGACTATAACATAACTGGCGAAATGTGGGTGTACTATACACCTCTGCCTACCCCTTCGGGGAAATACAGGCGTGATGTTATGTTATGTTATATCATTATTATTTGTCAATAAAAAAAAGATATATTTCTAGAAATTCTGCAACCGTTCCGTTAGTCCACGCGAATGTCATTACCACGACGTGGTGACCGATGGAACAAGCTCATTCAATGAACCGTGTTGCATGCGTGCTGCGGCAAAACTGAGCAAACCGCGGTAACCACGAGTGAGGTTGTCTGGAAGAGATTGCCTTGTGCGATAAGACCGCCCATTGTACTTACATAATGTATATGTAAACTACTGTCTTTGTTTTCGTTTGGATACACCAACACATACACTACAATAAAGAATATAATAAATAAACCGCAAACGTGTGGATGCATCGCGAACGTTGGCACATGATTCCTTTGATCGCAACGCATACAACTCCTGCCCCAACGTTGGAGTCAACGTTATTTTATCAATCCATACGTTGGACGAATAGTGTTGGGGCCAACGTTCAGGCCAACGTGTTCTTTAAGCTTTCAAATGTGGGAATTAAAAACATAGTGATGATATAAATTTTCTAATAGTATTTCTGAAGAAAATTGCGTCTAAAATTACTAATTACTTTATTTGAACATTAAAATCTAAAGGTTACATTACCAAAGACAGTTGGTAATCACAAGTCATGCTAGTCTAAGAATTTAAAGTATAATTCTATAATGGGACAAGTCTGAGTCAGTCGTTTCTTTACAGAATGATTGATCGTTACAAACAGACGAGTCATCTATCTAATAACTGTCATAATACTATTAAAATGTGGAAGGTAATTTTCAAAAACTAAAGATGTGGCTAGTAACTATTTATTTGTTTTTATGATATAAATAAATCCCTAATTCTGTATGTTATTGTGTGTTGGGACATTTTTTTTTGTTAGAAAAATAGAGAACATTATATTGTTATGTTTTTTATAATTAATAAGATTCTGTATTTTATTTTATTTAGAAAAACAACAGCGATACATAATAGTACATTATGATACAAGTGAGCTAAGTTGACTATTTATACTCGAGGCTGGATTGCAGATTGTAATGGAGCCGAGAGTATAATAGTCAATGCTCACACGTGTCATACGACGTTTTTCAACACACTTGCGAGGAAAAAAATATAAATTACACATTTTAGACAAATATTGAATTTGTGAAAAATTATAAAAAGGGCGCGCGGATCGCGCGGTGACATACAGCTATGCGCGCGCAGGTGGTCGAAGGAAACCGCCATACAGCCTAATATAAAAATATTATAAATTGATTTTTTTATTTATAACACAAATTAATATTGATTTGTTGACAAAAATTAACAATTTGATGAAATGAAACGTTTATATAGCATATTTTAATTAATACAGTTGATTTATTCCCAAAAATGTTTAATTTAGTTCAGGCATAAAAACTCTATGCTGCGATTTAAAAATAAACTGTAAAGTAAAAAGCACTAGTGCAATAATATAATAAAAAAAGCACGCGTGCGTTATAAGCAACATTATGAACCTAAAAGCGATGCAATAAGAGCCACTTTACGAGCAAGTGTGTTGAAAAATAAATTACAGAATATGTGTTGTGTATTACAGTTAGTATTGTATGGCTAATAATAGTTGTCCCTGTGTAACCAGGTAAGTATAAAACATGCGAACGGACTACAAAGAAAAAAATTAAAGTTAAAAAATACAATAATACTTAGATTTAAGTTTGTATTAACTTATTTTTATTTATTTAATAAATACTTCGAACTTTGAAATTATGAAAAGTTAAGGGACAACGCTCGTCCGAGGGACAACACAACTCTATTATTTTTAATCAGAATTTTTAATCTATGTTAAAAAAAACCTTTAGTAAAATGTTATCTTGGTTGATTGTTTAATAAAAATATCAAATAACGGCCAAAATTAATATCCAATCTATCCACGATTTACCCTACTAGTGATAGAAATTTGACATATTCTGTATGGAGCTTATGTCTGTTCTGTCTCAGTGGACTGCGATAGGCTGAGTTGATTGATTGATTGAGCTTATGTCAAATCTCTATCTCTAGTAGGGCAAATCGTGGATAGATTGGATATTAATTTTGGCCGTAAGACTGTTTAAAACATAAAATATTATGAATACCATAAGTGTGTTAATCACATTACCGCTCATAAAAAAAACAAAAAGATTAATAAAACAATAATTACAATAATTGTTTTTGTAGAAGTAAAACATATAAGCATTTACAGGCGCAGATGAAACGGTCGTGTGAGTTAACGGTGACGTTTTTTCACAGTTTACATCACGGCGGGCCCGGTGGTCGGCTTTCAAAGTTTCAAAATGGTTGAAATACTGCGTTTATATATATACTCTTTTAGTATGATAAATCGAAAAATACATCATTTGTCAAACGCGATGGGGTTCCATAAACTTTGGCGTAAATATATCATTTCAAGGGGGATTTCGTAGAACCGTTTTGCCGTCGACTGGCATAATAACTGATGGTATTGAATAATGTTGTGAGACTGCTTCGAGTTTTGCTTTAAACAACATTGAAGCTTTTTAGGTTCCGTAACCAACGGTGCCAACGGGACCCTATTACTATGCCTTATGGTGCTTTTACACGGTGCATGTAACTGGAGCATATAAATGTTCGAGCTGAAAGACGTCCACTGCTGGACATAGGCGTCCCTCAAGCATCACCACAATGACCGGTCCTGCGCTTTCCGCATCCAGCGGATTCCCGCAACCTTCACCAGGTCGTTGGTGCACCTTGGGGGGGCCTACTCACTTAGGCCTTCGAGTACGCTGTCGCCACTCCAGAACTTTACTGCCCCATCGGCCATCCGTTCTGCGAGCAATGTGCCCCACCCACTGCCACTTAAGTTTGGCAATTCTTCGGGCTGTGTCGGTTACTTTTGTTCTCCTGCGAATCTCCTCATTTTTTGGAGGCACTGGAGAGGCATTGGACCCGCGCATTACTAACTCGGTCGTTTATGGTGATTGTACACGTCGCGGGTAACATGCGCATGTTGTGGCACTTGGGCAGGTTACATACATCGCGTAAACGACCGTCCAGTCCAGCGGGTCCAGTGCCTTATGAATGTCATTTTCTTACACATATTTCATGTAAACGTGTTTTCTGTTCCAATAAAATTATTATCTTATCTTATCTTATTGTACTGCACTACCCTCCGCGTGTAGCGTGCGCATGTAGCCCGTTCCAGTTACATGCACCGTGTACTCGGACCCCTTCTATTTTGAGCTTACGTAATTAATGGAAGGCCCCTAAAATAATAGGTACAGAAAACTAGGTACTTAATAAAAATTACCTAGGTTATTGTAGAACTTTACCTTACGTTTGTAACGTTTGAAGATAAATCGTGTACGGGATTTGGAAAACATATTTGTATGTGTCGGGAATACAGTTCGCGATAATATGACAAATGTTGAAGTTGAAACTATCATCTCTCATGAGATGTTTTCTGGAATGATTTAAACATAAATAATAACGCTGCGCTACAAATAATGATAAAACTATTTAAAGACGTCACTGCTTCGTGTACTTTTTGGTTAAAAGATAAACTAATTTAAAAAAAAAGGTAAAGAAAAAAGATAAAGAACGAACAAATAAAAAAACCGGCCAAGTGCGAGTCGGACTCGCGCAGTAAGGGTTCCGTTCTGATACCCCATAAAAACTGATTTAATTTACGAGAGTTTATCAAAAGACATCAACGCACAGTGCACGAAATATGAATTTTTGCATGTCTTTCTTACGCAGGTATCACCACATATGTCTATGTTTGTCTTATTTTTAGTATTTGTTGCTAAACTACATAGTATGCACTATAATCTGCCCAAGTTTGACGCTGGTATATATTACCGTTTTGAAGATAGAACAGGAACAAAAATGTTGAAAAAAATGCATGTTTTTTGAGCATTCTTGTATAGGGACCCTTTGATTTTAGACTTTTTTTTGTTTTTAGTATTTGTCGTGATACACCTCATAGCAACACATAATCTGAGAAAATTTCAACCGGTTACCTATTACCGTTCAAAAGATACAGCCCTGTGACAGACAGACGGACGGACGGACGGACAGCGTAGCGAGAGTAATAGGGTCCCGTTTGGCACCCTTCGGGTACGGAACCCTAAAAAAGCAGTAGCATAGCCTAGTGACTGAACGCTTGCCTTGCATAGAGGACGGTGTGAGTTCGAACCCGGCCCGCACTTTTGACTTGTAATTCTATTATCACTTGCTTTAAAGGTGAAGGAAAACATCGTGAGGAAATCTGCACACCTGAGAGTGCTCCATACAGTTCTTGATAGGGTGTGTAGTCCGCCAACCCGCGCTAGGCCAGCGTGGTGGAAAGGCCTTAGTCTTCTCGTATTGAGAAGATGCTTTTGCCCAGCAGTGGAGCAGTAATGGGCTGGTTATGTTATGGTTATGTAAAGAAAGAAAGAAGGAAATAAAAAAATATTTATCGTCTCAGCTGAGAAAACACACACAAACACACACACATACAAATTAAATCTTCAGATTTATTTTCTCTAATATCACAAACTACTTTCTGCCATCAAATTCGAATTTCCAACATAATTTATGTCCAATCTCACTACCTCAAGGCTACACTCATTATTTCCACCATTTTCCATGAAAAAGAAACATGACTAAAGACCTATTCACTATTTAGCGTAGGCAACCTACAGACGATCATTCATAACTCGAACAGTTGTCAAACTTTTACATAACAACATGTATTTTTCAATTCAGCGAGCTCCCTGATGCGAATCTCATAAGAGCAGCACAAATGTGGCTGACACCGCGAAAAAATGTATTTAACATTGCGTTGCGCGACTTTAATTTGAATGGAGGTGCTGTTATATGCACTTGTGTTTTTATTTTGCATAGCTATGTAAAGTATAAAACTTACAAATGAATGTATTCATGTCCAATTTTTTAATCCTAATATATCGAAATAGTTTATGAAAATATGGTCTTTGGGGGAAATTAAACAAAGTTTAATTTAAATTTTGTTTTGACGACCTCTGTGGTCTAGTGGTTCGAGTGTCGGACTGCTGATCACGAGGTCGTGGGTTCGATTCCCACAGGACACAAATATTTGTGTGATGAACATGAGTGTTTGTGTTGGTCTGGTTGTTTCTTATGTATTATAAGTATGTATTTACAAAAAAAAAAGTATATAAGTATTATATCCATTGTCTAGTACCCATATCACAAGCTCTGCTTAGTTCGGGACTAGATGGTGCTGTGTAAAAATGTCCCAAAGATATTTATATTTATTTATTATTTATTTATTAAATTCAATTAGGAAAAATAAATGTTATTTTTTTATCTTAGATAGGATGCCAGTATCCTAATAATATTATAAATGTGAAAATATGGATTTTGTTTGTTTGTCCTTTAATCACGCTTAAATGACTGAACGAATTTGGATGATAATTAGCACACAAATAGACCATAATCCTGATTAACGTTTAGGCTACTTTTTATCTCAGCAAGCTACACATCCCACGAAGGCTGTGGGATAACTTCCTTTTGTGATAAGCCGAATTATACGAGGGTAAAGCCGTGTCTTCTTATTTATTTATTATTAATTTATATATGCTTTATTGTACACCATAAAAAACATTAAATTGAATATGCATTTAAACTATTGTACAAATGGCGGCCTTATCGCGATCAGCAATTTCTTCCAGGCAACCTTAGGATGGACAAGAATTATTTCTTATTCTGAGAAGAGGCCCGCGCCCAGTAGTGGGACAGTGATGGGCTGCTTATGTTATGTATGTATGTAAAGCCATGGCCAAAGACTAGTATTATAATATAATATATGTCTATAGTCTGCGCAAAACCAGTAGATTTTTCTCATATTCCAGCCCGACTATTGCAAGGTCAAACTACTAAAGAAGACTTAAGAAAGTTATATCTAGCACCTAACTTGTAATACTAACAAGGTCTCAGTAACAATTTATACAAGCATCACCCGAAAGCACGTCTTAACAAGAGCATTACAGTAATTTTCAAACCGTGTTGTTACAAGAACTGCTTCAAGTTTGGTGAGTAATTTCAAAGTCTGGAGTTCTGGACCCATTTCTTACATCGTAGAATCCTTAACTCTAATTAAATGAAGGCTTGTTTTTCTCAACAAGTTTTGTCAAGCGAGTTTGATAGTCTGTAGTCCGCCTAAGAGGGCCGAGAGTTGTAAAACTTTGCGAAACAAAGGCTCGCGATCATTTGTCATGTTTTTGTTCAAAAGACTTAAATTAGATGCCTCGTAATGAAAAGGGTATTTTTGTGTAATAGCACTAAATAATTTGGGGTTAATGTAGTCACCGCTTTTTATACTGAAGAAGTTTGTAATTAATTATTTAGAAGGTTTATTAAAAGTTGGCTATACATTCGCAGACTCATTGGATGGCCACTGGCTATCAAGCGGGTCTGCGGTTTCTAATTAAGAGGGGAGATTAATTGATTTTTTCGTACGTTGTAACATTTTAAAGGCTTAAACAATTAAACTTTTAATTTAGTACAGCGGTGTGTATCAGAAATTACTTTTGCTTAGTAAATAAACTTGTATTTAATTTGCGTAGCATACCGTCGTAGCGTTTTCGTAGCGGTGCTACGAGCTTTACAAAAATTGAAGGCATTTCGTAGCTTCATCGCAGGATGAACTTTAAATGCTTTATCGCTCCATGGTTTAATAGAGCATTTCATTGAATATAATTCGTGTCGTAGATGCATACAATATTACATCATCAACACAGCCTATCGCAGTCCACTGCTGGACATAGGCCTCTCTTAAGTTGTGTCACAACACTCAGTCCTCTGTCTTCAATATCCAGTCCCCCGGCCACCTTCTTCAGGACGTTGGTCCACCAGGTGGGGGGTGCCCTACGCTGCGTTTGCCAATTCGCGGTCTCCACTCAATAACTCGTCTGCTCTAGCGACCAATGACAAAGTCACATAGGTACTGCAATATCCTGGCTGACAGCAAATATCAATAGAATTTACATTTTTATTTTGATCTGTGTAACTCTTCAGTTTATTATATTAGTATAGATTATACTATAGATTACTTTTTTGACCGTAGCTGCGTATGACTGTATGACAGCATCAAAAATCTTTGTACTGTAATGGGCTATAAAATAATCTTTTCAAATCAAATTCGTAAAGAAAGTAGGCAATCGCTTCGTCATAGCGAAAACGCTCTTCAAATAGCTCAATCAACTTCTTACTATGATGTAAATATTTCCCTTTGATGTTTTGCTTTGAATTAATGAGCGTTTTGTGGACACGCTGAGTTTTTAGTCATTCTGGAAACGAATAACATTAACTCTATATCAATAAAATCCTACTTAATATTTTACTTATTATTTTGACGACCTCTGTAGTCTAGTGGTTCGAGTGTCGGACTGCTGATGACAAGGTCGTGGGTTCGATTCCCACAGGACACAAATATTTGTGTGATGAACATAAGTGTTTGTGTTGGTCTGGGTGTTGCTTATGTATTATAAGTATGTATTTACAAAAAAAAAAAGTATTTAAGTATTATATCCATTGTCTAGTACCCATACTACAAGCTCTACTTAGTTTGGGACTAGATGGTGCTGTGTAAAAACGTCTTAAAATATATTTATTTATTATTATTTATTTATTAATATTATAAATGTGAAAGTTTGTGAAGATGTTTAGATGTTTGTTAGGTGCTCAATCACAGTGTGAGGGCTGAACCGATTTGGATGAAATTTGGCATATACATAGAACATGAACCGAATTAACATATATGGCTAATTTTTATCCCAGGAAGATGAACATTTCCCGAGGGATGTGCGATATACGACATCCACGCTGGTAAAGTCGCGGGCATAGGCTAGTTATATAATAAATTTGTCGTGTTCATTAAAAAATATAACAATTTTTTTTAGATTAATTTTGCCTATCCAGAGTTAATTTTTTTTATATGGATGGCAAAACGAGCTAAAGGCCCACCTGATATATAGTGGTTACTTTTGCCCATAACAACTGCAACACCACCTAGGCTGTTACCTAAATGTTACTGCGAGTCGGTCCGCCAAACTTTTTATGGTTGGTTTTACTTTTTATGTTTTTAATTTCCAGAACGATTAAAAACTCAGTGTGTAAGAGTTTATTACAATCGTTTTATGCGTATGTTTGTACGTAACGAGTTGAGTTTAGTTCGAGAGTAGATGTTCTTCGTTTGATATTATATGATGTATGCTTTTGTACAGTGAAGATTGATAGTAATATTTGTGTTTACTGTATTTTGAATCTTAATTGTATTATTTGTTCTATGGTTGTACTTATGAACTCTTCAAGAACTGAGCTTTTGTACGTTTTAGATTTTCAGTCACTCGTCAAAAGAATAGATGATGGTTATTATTAGTTGCTTAGCTCCATTTGACGTTTGTGGTCTAATGGTTCGAGTGCTGACTGCTGATCACGAGGTCATGGGTTCGATTCCCATAGACAACAGATATTTTTGGGATGAAAAAAAGTTATATTCGCTACCACGAGCAGAGTTCTCGGTAGCTTAGCGGATAAAGCACTGCATAGCGTACTGAACCAAGAGTCGTAGGTTTGAATCCTGCTCGTGAGTGATCTTTACTTTGATCTTTATATTTCGCTGCGCATGTGAAAATGCGTTAAAATCTATACTAATATTATAAAGAGGAAATATTTGCTTTTTTGTAATCGATAAACTCTGAAACTACTGAACCGATTTTAATATTATAGTTCTTTAACTATTAGAAAGCTACTTTATCCAGAATTAACATAGGCTATAAGTACTATTTTATTTCAGTACGCGGGCGAAGCCGCGGCCAAATTTCTAGTAATAAATAATTTGTTAGGAATTACAACAACAACATAACATCACGCCTGTATTTCCCCGAAGGGGTAGGCAGAGGTGTAATAGTTCACCCACTATTCGCCAGTTATGTTATCAGTCCCATTTAATAGGGGGCGAGCCTATTGCCATTGACCGGACACAAATCCAGACTCCGAGTTAGGAATTAATTTGTTATAAAAAAAAATCTGTAAGCTACACATGTTTGCCCCAATACATCGTGCGACCGAGCCTGCAATACCAAGCTGGCACTATACCACTGGTCTACACAGACCGTCATTATGCTGATAACACCTCAGAAGCGAGAATGACATATTTAACGTATAATTTGTCTGACATATCTGAAATGTCATTATAACGGGTTAGAACATGCTCGCTTGCATGTCAGCTGTCACATAACGGAATGCTGGTCATTATCGGGCATGCATTATGTTTGTATGCAATGTTAGACCAGTCCTATTTAGTGTTAAAACAAATGTAATATTAATTTGTAGTGGAAATATTACGTGGGCCGGTGTCGGTGCAGAAAATAAGCGATAGCGATTTAGGTTCGGTCAGGCACGTGTGCAGATTCCCTCAATATGTTTTCCTTTACCGTTAATGCAAATTATAATTATAATCTGTAAATTCATTCAAAAAGTCAGACTCTCATGCATGAATAATAATAAAAAAAGTTTGATTCAGACATCACTGCCCATAGTTTGTTAGTCATCATCATCATCATCATCATTTCAGCCGAAAGACGTCCACTGCTGGACATAGGCCTCCCCCAAGTATCGCCACAACGACCGGTCCTGCGCCTTCCGCATCCAGCGGATTCCCGCGACCTTCACCAGGTCGTCGGTCCACCTTGTGGGGGGCCTACCCACGCTGCGCCTTCCAGTACGCGGTCGCCACTCCAGAACTTTACTACCCCATCGGCCATCATTTCTGCGAGCAATGTGCCCCGCCCACTGCCACTTAAGCTTGGCAATTCTTCGGGCTATGTCGGTCACTTTCGTTCTCCTGCGAATCTCCTCATTTCTGATTCGATCACGCAGGGACACTCCGAGCATAGCCCTCTCCATTGACCTTTGAGTGACTTTGAGCCTTCTTATCAGGCCCATTGTGAGCGACCACGTTTCAGTGCCGTAAGTAATTACTGGCAACACACACTGGTCAAAGACTTTCGTCTTGAGACACTGCGGTATTTTGGACGAGAAGATATTGCGTAACTTCCCGAACGCTGCCCAAACGAGAGTTTGTTAGTACAAAAACTTATATCTATATTAGTATCAGTAGGTAACATTAATTGAGATATTTTCTATGACTGCCCGATGCGCCGCTTACATGCACATGTGTATGGTTATTCCATGTGTGTATGGACCCAGTGCCCCATGATCGGGCAGTTCGGCTTATCACCAATAACCACCGTTTCCTCATGCTCCTAATTGTTTCTGCTACTGGTAGGAGCACGAGCACTTTTATGTCCTTATGCTCCTGTCGGTAGGATCATAAGGATAAATATATCCTCGTGTTCCTACTAATGGACTGTCACTCACAGATTAAACTAATATCATAATTTACCATAAAATGTGTAACGGGAATGGTGTTGGTGCTCCCACGGACTCTGCGCATCAGTGACTATCGCGTTTGCGTATTACTGTGTGGAACCCGTCAGTGTGCGCTAGAGCAAACATGGCTGACGCATCACAGTATCGCGGTAGCCCCAACATCACTGAAGGCATTGTTGTACTGTACTCGGAAAGCGTTGAAAGTCCCCTGCGTGTACCTGACCCACAGACTACAAGTGTATAGCGTTTTGCAGAAAGCCTTAAAGAAAAGCAGACCAATCTGATTTTATACATGGTTTTGTTTCTCTCTTCTTTCTCCGAGCTATTTCTTAATTATGTTGGGGTCGGCTTTCAGTCTAACCAGATGCGGCTGAACATCAGTATTTTAAACGAAGTGACTGCCATCAGACCCCCGCAACTTGAGTAATACCGACATCCAAAATCAAGGTTAGACCAGTTGTCAGTCTTTCGGGCTTCTGACTACCCGTAACGGCAACCGGGACCGACAGCATATCGAATTGTCTGTAGCACGGAAGGGTCTTGCTGTGCAACGACACGGTCACCCATCCAATGACTGACCGCGGCTAGTGCAGCACACACACCTCACAGATCTTGCAATCCACGCGCTTTTTACTTAGCCATGAGCCCCTTGTTCGAGCGCATGGTTCTCGTTATTAAAAACTTGCCTATGCCTGCGACTTCGTCCGCGTGAATGTCGTTTGTCGCGCATACCTCGGGAACTGTTCATCTTCCTGGGATACAAAGTAGCCTATATGTAAATCTGGGTTATGTTCTATATGTATGTCAAATTTAATTAAAATCGGTACAGCCGTTCTTGTGTTATAAATGGTGTAACTAACCCGACTTTGTTTTATATGTCTAAATATACAACGTGTTATTGAAATAAATGAAAACCTCTTAAGGGGTCATTCATCATTTCAGCCGAAAGACGCCCACTGCTGGACATAGGCCTCTCTTAAGGGGTCATTGTACTCATCAATATGAAAAACTTTTACTATGGGACCAACACTGAAATGGCGAAAAAAATTAAGCTATTCCCTGCAATTTGTCGATTTATATGAACACAAATGTAAGGATCACCTGATTGCTTCCCAATAGATCCATTATGGATCTCATGGATTTACACAATGGATCTAACGAGAAAGCAAGTTCCCAACAGATCCACTTTTTAAAAATTGGATCTAAAGGGAAAAAAAAACTCCATAGATCCATTATGGATCTAGACTATAAATAAATAAATAAATATTTTTGGGACATTTTTACACAGCACCATCTAGTCCCAAACTAAGCAGAGCTTGTAATATGGGTACTAGACAATGGGTATGATACTTATATACTTTTTTTTTTTTTTAGTATGGATCTAACGAGAATGATCCGATTGCATTATCGCGGTTTCAGGGTTGGTCCCATAGTAAAAGTTGTTCATGTTTATGAGTATAATGACCCCTTAAGAGGTTTTCAGTTATTTTAATAACACGTTGTAATAGAAGTTGAATGACAAAAATGATGTATTGGCGCACGAGTGATTAATGAGAAATATAATAACGTAATTTGAAGAAAAATCATTGTCTATAGCTAATTACCTACGCGATGCCTACACCTAATGAGGTTCCAAATTGTACCCTAACAGTAATATCAATGTTTACTCCTCTAGGTCTCATTAGCGTAATTCCTGGATGATAAAGTTTAGTTATAAATAATGTATGATTGTTATGATTGCTACACATACTCGACAAATACTTAGTGTAGACAACGGATTTTTAACAGAACAGTAGAACAAGTATTGATACAAATTTATGTTTTTTTCAGGTACGTTACATCAAGAACGCGTCTGATATATGTGAGTTATAGTTGGAGAATAACTTGAATGTAAATTAAGGGAAGAGGCTACAAGCAGCAGTAATAGTAATATCGTGAACAAACTGGTGCATTAAAACATTTATTTATTTATGTGTATACAGGGTGGATATGACAAAATGACAATAAATACAACCAAGTACAGTGTATCATGTCCTCTGTTGGTATACAAATAAATAATCAAATCCAGTTAAAAGCCACAGGAAATTATTTTAATTTAATTAATTTTGAGTGTAGAACCATTTTTCCAGGCAAAGATCATTAGGTCAATAACCAGTGCGAGTCCATATATAATTTTAAACACTCTTTGTCAATGATTACAGATAATACAAATGGTGTTACTTATTATTTAGATGTTTTAATATTGATTTTGTTAAAAAAAAATAGTATTTTTTAACCGACTTCAAAAAAAGGAGGAGGTTATGTATTCCGCGGGTTTTTTTTTTTTCCATGTATGTACACCTATTACTCCGAGATTTGTGGGCCGAAATACGTGGTTGTTTTTTTCTTTGGTAGAGAAAGTCCGCGCGGTGGTCCCATATAAATTTTATTGACTTAGGTTGAGTAGTTTTTTAACTAGCTTCAATAAATCAGTTTATTTAATTTTCGATACACAATTTATTTATGTGTTTAAAATGCTTCTATAGACTAGTTATAACCGTGTTACGGCACTTCCCCAAGCTACAAGTCAATCACGAAATCAACTATTACCTTGGGGGAGGAGGATTTGATCTCCTGCGTTGAGATGACGTGGCCTCCAAGATGCTGGCTTCTTATGTGGTGCACTGCATCACATTCGCATAGGATATGGATGGCCGTCTCGTCCTTTTCACGACAAAACCTGCATACTATCACTGAGGCCCATCCTGTGAAGATGTTTATTCAGATTGCAGTGCCTAGTAAGTGATGCCTAGTGCCTAGTGTTGGGATTCTTATGTGGTTCCTGTTCGAAGAAAGCGCTTCTTTCGTAAAGCTTTTCTTGAAGTCTACTAAAAGCGCTTTCGAGTGTTCTTGGCCTGGGGATTTTTCCTAAAGGCTAATACTTTGGTTAGCTACCTAGTTTTTAAGGTGGGCTGTAGTGGTGGATTAAGGAATGCCACAAATAGGCTCCGGGGTGTTAGCGCTTGTGAGATTGTTAATAAACACATAACATGACAAAATTCATACCGTACTTAAAATAAAATGAAAAACACTCGCTTGCCGCTTACAACTTAGCATGACACCCAAAACAATGTCGTATATTAATAATTAACAGCGCATTGCAGTTATTTGAACTGAGCTACCGGGTTTTTCTAAATAAATACCAGGTATTAGGTATCGACTGCCTCGTTGGTCTAGTGGTCGCAAGCGCTACTGCTGAGCGTGAGGTCCTGGGTTCGATTCCCGGGTCGGGCAAAGTGTTATTGAGTTTTTTCATTAGGAAATTCTCAGTAGCAGCCCGGAGTATGGATTTGTGCCCGGTAAATGGCAATAGGCTCGCCCCCTATTACATGGGACTATAACACAACTGGCGAAATGTGGGTGTACTATACACCTCTGCCTACCCCTTCGGGGAAATACAGGCGTGATGTTATGTTATGTTATTAGGTATCGTAGTCCATCATTACTGGTATGTAATAGCTGTGTTGACATTCCCACGATTCGGTGATAGTTGGCTGATGGCGTTTAATGATATCATTTGCCGTGTTGCGTTCAAACAGAGCACTTACGAGTATTTGAATACGTAATTCGTACTTTTCGAGTATTTTGTACGAGTATTTGAATTACAAAACTCGTACAACTGTCATTCCTGTATTCTTTGATAGGGTTAAGTAGGTATCCATTATAACTATCAAATGTACAGTTAACTTTAAAAATAAGGTGATAATAGTAGTAGTAAAACTGGCCAAGTGCGAGTCGACTGCATGACAGTGGTAACACTTCAATTCTAAAACCGCCCTTACTGCTTACGAAATAAAGATGGTTATGGTGGTAGAAGTTACCACCGACGTGTGCGGTCGACCGTACCAACACACATGTCTGTGTTTATCTTCTTTTTTATTTTTGGTGTGCACTACGATCATGAGCTGGACGCTAGTGTGTGTTACCATTATTAAGATGGAAAAGGAACAATTTCTTTTAATAAATGCCTTTTTTCAAGACTCTTTGTATATGGACTTTTTTTAGGTTTAAAAACTAATTTAAAAATAACAATGAAGTTGTTAAAAAGAAGAAATTCTGAATGTTTCATACATATTTGAGGAGTGACTTTTATTTAATAATTTCTTAGGTTTTCGCGATTACTACACATTTTAATAAAACAAGTTTAACCGGATTTGCAACGCTGCAAAGCTTTCGAAACGTCAGGAAAACCAATTTAAATAATATACGCGATATCATCATCATCTTCATTACAGCCGAAAGACGTCCACTGCTGGACATAGGCCCTCCCCCAAGCAGTTTGGGGGGATATGCCATAATCGTCACGCTTGGCAGGTGGCTTGGCGATCGTAGTTGGTTGGTTAAATACTCAGAGAACGCTGCTGCCCATCCTCTGGTGAATCCCTTAGTCGCCTTTTACGACACCCATGAGAAGATATAGGGTGGTGCAATTCTTTACGTCTGGCACCACACGGAACAACGATACTATACGCGATATACTTCTTTTATTATAATATGACTTTTATTTTTAAATCGACCTTGACATCTGCATAAGATTAGTTTTTTAATTACCCTGAAAGGTATAATGACATTAGTGAACAATTGCAATTGCTCATAATGAACATTTTTTTTTAAATATTAACCACTGCACGATAAAAATATCTTCTTTTAAACATTTATTGAGTCCACCTAATAAATCATGTGCCTGTCAACAAACATCTGACCATCATTTTCAAATAACCTATGTCTATTATAATAAAACAAAGTTTAACCGGATTAAATAGCGTATATTATTTAAATTGGTTTCCCTGACGTTTCGAAAGCTTTGCAGCATTTCGTGGTCGCAGGTAGACTAAGATGACAAGCGTCTTTACAAATATTTCTAAAAAATTATTTTAATCTACCGTACAATATTATTAATTAAAATCGTTTCGATGCACGCAGTAATCACTCACAATATCATTATCTTTTACAGTGTTGCGTGCTGTTTGGGACTTGATTATTTTTCGGACAGGGTTCCAAACAGGTGGTAGCTGCCAACCATCTTCTCTATTAAAATTAGGATGTTTTTTAATTTCAATAGCCTCACGGAGCATTCTAGGTACATATCGGTTTTCCTTCGCCAGAACTTGTGGTTTATCAAATCATGAACATGCCCTAGACAAACCCAACCATTTTCTTACTACCTCGTGGTCTAGTGGTTGCAAGCGCGACTGCTGAGCGTGAGGTCCTGGGTTCGATTCCCGGGTCGGGCAAAGTGTTATTGGGTTTTTTCATTAGGAAATTCTCAGTAGCAGCCCGGAGTCTGGATTTGTGCCCGGTTAGTGGCAATAGGCTCGCCCCCTATTACATGGGACTTACAACATAACTGGCGAAATGTGGGTGTACTATACACCTCTGCCTACCCCTTCGGGGAAATACAGGCGTGATGTTATGTTATGTTATGTGTAGTGATCGCGAAAACCTAAGAAGTTATTAACCTATGTCTATTTGAGCTAGCAAAATTCAATACAAATCTCGCACAAATATAAACCCTTTTAGTTGCTCCACTATTGAATAAACTATTCAATTTTGTATATAGCAAATACAAAGCAATATCAGAAATTCTAAAACGTTGAAATTTCAAAAGATGATTGTAGGCAATTTGGGAGAAACAATAATTATATTTGAGAGAATACCATGATTTTCTGAAGATCTCTCAAACTTGAATAGTTTTATAGGACGTCTGATAATATCAGAATTTCTGAATAACTTTCTGTATTGTGTATAGAACGTGATTATAGTCAACGAGTACTGTTTAAGAGTGCTCTCATTATTTTTAGTTGTTTAATTTTGTTATTAATTTTACTCTCTATTAAATAAATAACTACATGTTATAATTGCTGATTACGTGCTTGGGTTTTGTATCTAAAAATACTTGAGATACTTAAAGTTAGTATTGTTATTTTGTTATTATAATAACTCGTAAAATACCTAATACGAAATGCAAAGCTTAGAAAATATAAATTGAGGTGATTAATATTTATAAATAGTTTAGGTTAGAGACCTCCGAGACATGTTTAAAGATATTCAAATAAGTGAATTGAAAATATACGTAGCTTAAACAAAATTTAGATGGAGTTTAATTAGCGTATACTGTTGAGACTTCATGTCAAAAACAAAGATTTTTTCAACGGAATTATTCAACTTGTCTTTGACTTTGTCTTGAACCAAGAGGCACTGGTCGAACGCAAGCATCTCTTGAATTTATAAAAAGAAAATCAAAATTCAAAAGCCAGTGATTTAAGTTTAAGTTTATTTATTTATTTATAAACGTATAGGTACAGTTTAACTTAAGTACTAGATTGAGCGACAGATACATCTGGAATTTTACGTGGGAGACAGAGCAAAACCCAGTCCCGAGCTAGGAGTAACCTGTGTTGTGTGTGTGTTTAAAGATCTACTATTAAACAGGTCTTTTATAAAAGTGGTAAAAAACTAATTAATGATATGCCACATTCACATCAGGTAATAGTGTGTGTGTACTTGAATGGGTTTGTGTTATGAGTTATTGTGTGGATGTTTTATGTGTGTAAGGTGTATTTGTGTTAGTGTGAGCGATGGATGTGCGTAAGACACACACACACTAGGCTGCACTTTCGGGATGTTTTCCTTATTTAAATTTTATTTTTATTTTCTTCTCAATTATTCGTGTTGAATTGTTGATTTATGAGATTTTCAGTTGCTGTGTAATCTAATGTCAACAGTTATTTTTTCAGTTTTAGTTTACATTCACTTTTTCTGGCGTATAGGTTTAGAATATTGTTAATTTTATTAAATAAAAAACCGCTTACAACTACGTAATGCCTTTTAGCCATTGTTGTTCTATGTCTGATTGGTTGATTTAAATCACTACTTCCAATTTTAAAATCAGAATCACTTTTCAATATCGGAAATGGCGTTCGACAACCCTAATCATAGGGCTGCCACTGCCTACATATAAAATTGAGCTCTTATTGGTCAGTCAATAACTTCAATCAATATTAAAAACCACTTTAAAGCTATTATAAAGACTGATTCACGATTGCGTGTAGATATCGCTTTTGTATGAATAAATAAGCGATTCGCGGTAAGGCTGCCTGCACACGTGCGGGCCGGACATAAAGCTCGGACGTGCTCCGTAATTGTAGCAAATGGTCGCGTGTGGTCCGCCGAGTCATGTTTGAGTACGATTGGCTTATAATAAGATTATGCCCGATGTTATAATAAAAGTTTATGTTAGATGATAATAATTATTATTTGTTTTGCTTTGAATTAAATCCGTGCTAATTGTGTAACATTAAAGATAATTGTTTCGGAGTTATTTTGTTCTGTTACAAATTAACATATAACGCGACGTAAGCTCAACTAAGTGTTAAAGGTGTTGTAAATTAAAATGGTAACAATATTAATCTAATTAAATGGAATTTAATTAATTTCGTGTACTTTCAACTTGAAAGAAGCGGAATGAAAAAGATTCAGCCTCTCAAAGTATGGAAATTAAATCAAAGTTAAAAATCCTGCTAATTATTAAAATAGTATTAAATGATTAATGTACGTTATAATTATGTACTTTTTTTTTTTTTTTTATAATCTAGGATGGCGAAATGAGCTAAAGGCCCACCTGATGTTAAGCGGTTACCTTTGCCCATAACAACTACAATACCACCTAGAATGTTGCCTAAATGGTACCGCAAGTCGGTTCGCCAAACTGAGACATGAAGATGGAAAGTCTCAAGTGATTGTAATAAACCTAGATTTTATTTAGTTACAACTCAAAATTTTCGAGGGCCTGGAGCCCTATACATGTTAATCAAATCAATGTCCTTTATGTCCCTGCCTATAAGAGTTGTTCCTTGTGTGATTATTCATGATTTTGTCACCAGAAACTAGTTTTAAAATTATTTTAGCTGAGCGTTGGCGCCATACAAAAAAAACGGTTGGCGTCGGGGACGCCTGACAGAAGCGTAGCATCTAAGCAAGCGTAGATAGAACGTGCGCGCGCAGAGCTGTGTGTTGTGTGTTGTTCGATACAGGTGTAGCCGCGCGCTAATGGAGAGAGCGACGGCGAGTGCACAGCAAGGCTATGGAAGCTTCGCTTCAAAAACTATCGGCTGACTAGAGAAGTACCTTATTACAACCCATTTGCGTTGTAGCGAAGTCTGAGGGTTTGTAAAACAAGAGTTTTTGTTTTGAACTCTTCACCTCAAGGTTGCTACCACCTCACAAACTTCTTGAAACTATTTTAATTAAATTACCTTAAACTTCATCCAGTTTGAGGTTAATTTACCCAAAGGTGGCTACCCTGCCTGGTATCCGAAAGGCATTCGCTTAACTTTCACATTTGACAGTTGTGACGTATGAAATAGTTGAAAATAAATATATTTCCAAGGCAAACATCGGACATATTTGGGATTATTAAGCGCCAAACATTCTCGGCTTAAATATTTGATAACTAAATTAGGGGGAATTTTTTCGACGGCTTAGTAATGAAGTCATTAGATGGTCGTTTGTTGATTTGTAGCATAAAATAGAAATCTACACGTGTATTTCTGACTACAAGTAGCAGCCATTTGTATATTGGCCTTACAGAAATCAGAAATAATTTAATATCATGCAAGAACATAAACTTAATATTCTTTACGCTAGTATAATAAGTTTATGTGCAAGAGTGTGTTAGTCACGCATATCTATGGCAGTCGTTACGGGTATTCAGAAGCACGAATGTTTGACAACAAGTCTAATCTTATAGGATACTGGGTTGCGGGGGTCTGATGGCAGTCGCTCCGTGTAAAATGCTGATGTTCAGCTGCATCTGGTAAGAGTGGAAGCCGACCATTGCATTGTTAGGAAAAGGCGAGAAGGAATAATAATAATTAATATTTGTATTGGATTATCACTTGCTTTAATGGTGAAGGAAAACATCGTGAGGAAACCTGCACACCTGAGAGTGCTCCATATAGTTCTCAATGGTGTGTGTAGTCTGCCAACCCGCACTAGGCCAGCGAGGTGAACTAAGGCCTTAGCTTTCTCATACTGAGAAGAGGCCTGTGCCCAGCAGTGGGACAGTAATGGGCTGGTTATGTATGTTTATGTAAATTCTTGTTGAAAAATTGTGCATGTTAAGAACTGAGTAAGTAAATTATTTATTCATCAGAAAATTAGCCTATACATCCAAATCTTATTATAATAAATATATAAATATCTTTGGGACATTTTTACACAGCACCATCTAGTCCCAAACTAAGCAGAGCTTGTGGTATGGGTACTAGACAATGGATATAATACGTATATACTTTTTTTTTTGTAAATACATACTTATAATATGTACATAAGCAACACACCCAGACCAACACAAACACTTATGTTCATCACACAAATATTTGTGTCCTGTGGGAATCGAACCCACGACCTCGTTATCAGCAGTCCGACACTCGAACCACTAGACCACAGAGGTCGTCAAATAGATATATTATAGTCAGGTTATACTGGATTTTCACAATCAGGTAAGATCCCTGCCCTACCAACTAGGAGAACCTGTATCTTGTAGGACAGTGTTCTTTTATGGGTTGACCACTTTACAAAATAAAATATAATATAAGTAACAGTTTTGATAACATTTTACAATTTGTTTTTAGTTGTAAATATGAATGAATAATTGTGTTTCTGTAGATGTGGGTGTTAGACTTTTTAATTATTTAAGAACTTTTGTACCATATTTTATAAAGGAAGAAGTATATCAATCATCATTCTTCTTACTTCAAGTGAAAAAATCTGCATAAAATTTCAACATTAACTTTTTCCAGAGAACCTTCAGACCACAACATCATATTTTGAAAAAGCGGAAAGAATCATACTTACATAGTTACATTATATTATTTGCCTATTTCCAATTGGGCTAGACACAGACTATGGGTTCCCACCTGCATCAATCCTGGCTCACCTCTTTCGCTTCATTGAATGAAAAGAAAAAAAAAAGAATGACATTATTGAAGGAGTTTGTCATGCATCTAATGAAGGAAGACCCAAAAAGAATCAACATTTTTTTTACTAATGAAACGCAGTCAAGAAATTTCTGACGGCAGCAAGAAATAGTTGCTTGCTCATAGTCCATAATCCCCCAAACGTTAATGCCTTCATAGGAACAAATGGCGTGATAAACGTACATTTCGTCATGTCTGAACTGCGCCGTGTTCCGTGCCCGGGATTACTCAATTAGGCCCACTCTATTGTTTGCGAATAATCAAAAGTTGTACTAATACTGTGCAGGTTCACGAACAAATGGGCAGCGTTAGTTGCCGGAAACTCCGTAAGATGTTACAACACAGTTGCGCAACTTTTTCTTAGAACCCCCGCAGACTAGCAGACCAAACTGTCGGCCGACAGTTGGTTGATATAATTTTTGTATGTTTTTTAGGGTTCCGAAGTCCTACAAGGAACCCTTATAGTTTCGTCATGTCCGTCCGTCTGTCCGTCTGTCCGTCTGTCCGTCTGTCCTAATCCTTTACAGCTTAATAACTTCTACAGTTATAAACATAAGTAAATGAAATTTTGTTAAAAAATAGTCTACATATAGATCTCAATTTTAAAAGAATAAAAGAATCGTTTTTCCGTATTTTAGGGGTGGCGTCCATACATGTGAAATGGAGAAAAAAAATTTTTTTTCGCTGCACCCCCTCGTGTGGGATATCATTGAATAGGTCTACTAAAATGAAGGTAATGTTTGATACACCACTTTTTTATCAGGTGTGCCATCTGCGAAATATAGCCCGCCAAAGTGGCTTGCAATGTGTCCCCCCCCCTGCCATTTCTAAACTATGCAATGTAGAAACTTATAATCTTCCACATTGATAGACCTTTATGAAAACTCTCTTTTAAAATTATTTCGAGTATAATGTGATTATAATTTTTTGAGTTATAGAGTGAAAACTGAAAAATACTTAAAACGTCCTAGTTCAAAGGTCATTGACCTTAGAGAAAAATTATCATAGCAAATAATGCTCCTTTAGCTACTTTCTATTTGAAAAAATCACAAAAAGTACATTTGAAATGACAAACGTCTTAAATTTGGCTTCTTCAATTTATCGCTAGATGGCGCTACTAACAACACGCTCTGAGTCGCGAATGCTGCCGATTATTGCAAAAACTAAAATAGCCATGATTAATATTCGATTTGATTAGTTTGTAATTACACCTACTTAAGGAACCCTATAATACTGAGCATGGCCCGACATGCTCTTGGCCGGTTTTTATTGTTTCCAAACAGCTCCTCCGGATGTTATAGCAACAACTACGGAAGGTGACAGTCGCCTACACCGGACACGGTTCATTTAACAAACACCTCTGTGTCATAGTTGTTACTGACAGTCCTTTGTGCAGAGCTTGCATGGAGACTGAAGAAGCAGCGGCCGGAGGTCACCCCATACAGGGCTAAGTACTTCGGAGATCCAGGTACTCTCCGAGAGACAGTCAGCAATATCAAGTGTCTGCTAGCCTTTCTAGAGGAGCTGGGGTGGCTCGAGTAAACAAATTATTCCCACCCACACGTAAAATACACGCCAAGCGTGGAGTTGCGGAAAATGGGAAATCAAGTCTACGGGTGTGTGCACTCGCGACTGAACTATCAGCCGATCTAAAGTCTGCAGTCTGCGGGGGACTTAATGTTCGGTCTTAATTTTTAGAATTAGTGATCTGCTGTAATTAATTAATTAATACTAGTATGGCATGCTTTGAAAAAATTATGGCTTGTTAGAACACAACATAACATAACATCACGCCTGTATTTCCCCGAAGGGGTAGGCAGAGGTGTAATAGTACACCCACATTTCGCCAGTTATGTTATAGTCCCATGTAATAGGGGGCGAGCCTATTGCTATTGACCGGGCACAAATCCAGACTCCGGGCTGCTACTGAGAATTTCCTAATGAAAAAACCCAATAACACTTAACCCGACCCGGGAATTGAACCCAGGACCCCATGCTCAGCAGTCGCGCTTGCGACCACTAGACCAACGAGGCAGTTAGAACACACTCTATAAAAAAAACTAAAACAAAAAGTACTGCTGCATATACTTGAAAACTTAGTGTTGTGTTAAACAGTAATCTGTGTGTGTTACTTTCGGATACCTAACACATGTGGTTTTGCGTTAAAATTCTTTTAAAAATCGATAAATAAATTAAACACCGGTCGGGCACACCCGATGAAATAACGTGAGTGAAACCGTTTATATTAATCACTATGAATTTAACTCACGATAGTTATTATATAAAAATAAATTAAATAAAAATAAAAGTTTATTTCCAAAGATGTACTTAATAATACTCGTACATCTCGTCTCTCATCGACCCTATTGATTACATTATTGTGTGATAAAAAATATTCGAAGGTTATTGTAATGTTGCGCAACGTTGCCGAGTGAGTAAACAGCTTAAACATTTCAACTGTTTACGAATGAACAGAAGTTTTCGATTACCATCGAGTTTTGTAATGCAAGCCTCGCTAATGCGATTATGAGAAGGGTTTGATTATCAAATATATTTCGAGGTCATAGAACTTCTGAAGGGCGAAATTAGAAAAGGTAGAAATAACTAATCCTTTTGTAGTCATCATTCCTATGTGATTTAAATTATAATTTCTCTGAGTGGACATGTCGGTGTAGAATCGTGTAATCCATATTTTTGCGAAGACGTGAGGTGTTTCGCAAAAACTCGAAATAACGTGCATAGGTACTAAATACGCATTATTCCGAGTTTTCGCGAAACACTTCGCGGCTTCGCGGAAATGCAGTAAATTATGTAGCTTAAATACTACATACAGTCCAAAATTAAATTGCACAGTTTTATTTATAAACTAGCTTTTACCCGCGGCTCCGCTCGCGTTAAATTCTGCTAACCCATGTCAGTCCAATCCAGTCCAGTCCATTCCAGTCCAGACCACTGTCCCACTGTCCCGCTGTCCCGCTGCCTCGCTGCCCCACTGCCCCACTGCCCCACTGCCCCGCTGCGCCACTGCCCCAATTCCCCGCTACCCCACTGCTCCGCTGCACCACTGCCCCGCTGCCACACTATCCCACTGCCCCACTGCCCCACAGCCCCGCTGCCCCACTTCCCCACTGCCCAGCTGCCCCGCTGCCCCACTGCCCCGCTGCCCCACTGCCCCGCTGCCCCACTGCCCCGCTACCCCACTGCCCCACCGCCCCGCTATCCCACTGCCCCACTGCCCCGCTGCCCCACTATCCCACTGCCCCACAGCCTGCCCCGCTGCCCCCCACTGACCCGCTGCCCCGCTACCCCACTGCCCCGCTGTCCCAATATCGCACTGCCCCGCTACCCCACTGCCCCACTGTCCCACTGCCCCACAGCCCCGCTTCCCCGCTGCCACTCTGTCCGGCTGCCCCGCTGCCCCACTGCCCCGCTGCCCCATTGTCGCGCTGCCCCACTATACCACTGCCCCACTGCCCCGGTAACCCACTGCTCCGCTGCCCCACAGCCCCGCTGCCCCGCTAACCCACTGCCCCACTATCCCACTGCCTGCCCCGCTGCCCCTCTCCCCTACTGCCCCGCTGTCCCGCTACCCCACTGCCCCGCTGCCCCACTGCCCCGCTACATCACTGCCCCGCTGCCCAGCTGCCCCGCTGCCCCGCTGCCCCGCTACCCTAATGACCCGCTGCCCCTCTATCCCACTGCCCCACTGCCCCGCTGCCCCGGTACCCCACTGCCCCGCTGCCCCACTGCCTCGCTGCCCCGCTGCCCCGCCCCCGCTGCCGCCCCGCTGCCCCGCTACCCCACTGCCCCGCTGACCCATTATCCCACTGCCCCACAGCCCCGGTGCCCCGGTACTCCACTGCCCCGCTGCTCCGCTGGCACGCTGCCCCGCTGCCCCATTGCCTCGCTGCCCCGCTGCCCCGCCCCCGCTGCCCCACTATCCCAATGCCCCACTGCCCCGCTGCCCCGGTACCCCACGGCCCCGCTGCCCCGCTGGCACGCGGCCCCGCTGCCCCACTGCCTCGCTGCCCCGCTGCCCCACAGCCCCGCTGCCCCACTGTCCCACTGCCCCACTGCCCCGCTACCCCATTGCGCCACTATCACACTGGCCCACTGCCCCGCTGTAGTGTCGGGAGTAATAATAGACGTGTTGATGGTTATAAGGTCTGTATTATACTAAGGAATACATGGAATACATGGTAGAGGCATGTACTACTACACCACACCTCCACCGCAAAAAGATTAAAAAAATGGTTTAAACCATTTTTTTTATAACTACTTATTATTTCTATAATATTACAATCATAATTATAGCGTAACATAAAACAATACATAATTATTCTTAATTAGACAAAGCTATAATAGGTAGGTAGGTACTTAGTTTGTTTAAATAACAAATATTAACTGTCAAGTCCGAGTCAGCATTCCGTAATGGGATGCTAGTCAAAGTCCAGAATCGTGTCTCAATGTTCTAATGTCCACGTGGCCATTGTAGACAATAATAGATAAATACACATTTTTTGAACATAATATGAGACTTCTTCACATTTTTTATAACATTTTCATAATTTTTTATTTATTTATTTCATTCATTTTACTTCATTTATTTACTCCATTTCTTTTATTTACTTCATTTCTTTTATAATTTCATCTCTTTTTTATATTTTTATTCGACTTTGTATCATTTATTTATAATCCCAGTTCTCTCACTAACACGACTCGCGTTGATAATGATCGAGATACAGGGTTATTAATTACACAATATTTAATATATCTACCTCACATTCATATCGTCATCATTATAAATTACATTAATATTTCCTTAGTAGTTTTTTTATTATTAGTTATTATTAATTCCCACGAAAATATTTGATATAATGCTGCAATTCGTGGTTGATCGGACCATTTGTTTACAGTTATATTAAACATAACGTCATTATTTAAAAGTAATTCGTTTTCTTAGTAACATGTAGTAATACCACATACCTACATCGTAAATACATCTCCTTATAACACATACCTAGTATGACACATTATTTCGCATTATATGGTAAGCAATAGGACACTCACTGGTGTCAAGTGGCTAATAGCGCTCTGGAACATTCAACAACCTAAATGTAACATACAACAAAACCAATTTAGGTATAAAACTTTCTAATATATCAAATGGAATGGTATCAAAATATACCAAAAACAATAGAATTACATAATTTAAATAACCTTGAATAATTTTTATTACTTGAAAGAAACGCAAAATAATAAACTTTCCGCTGCATATTTAGTAAGTTCTATAAAATTAATGTCTCTGCCACCATTTTACACTGACACCAACAAAATACGCAACACTGCACTTTTTACCCGACTGCGCCAGAAGGAGGGTTATGTTTTTCGAGTGTATGTATGTATGTATGTATGTATGTATGTATGTATATTTCTTTGGCACGCTCTGTGGCCTAAACGGCTTGATGGATTTGAGATTGAGAGGTGTCGTTAGATTCGTCTTAATTCTGAGAGTGACACTGGGTACATCAAAATTTAAAAAATTTAAATGGCCGCTTTTTGGCGCCATATTACCTCTTTAAAAATTTTTTTTTTCCTTCAAAAGCTATCGAGTGGGGTATCAAAATAAAGGGTTTTATAAATGCTTTACAAAAATATATACAACTTACGTGGGACACTCAGAAAGTTTTGCGAAACTAAAAAAAATTGTTCTATACGTACATATATTTTTATCAAATCTTTTCAAAGTACTTTCCACCAGCCTCTATACAAAGATTCATGCGCCTAAACCAGTTTTCAAAACACTTTTTCCAGTCCGCCGCAGACACCTCGTTTACAGCCTGCTCGAACGCAGCCAGCGCATCTTCCGGCGACGAAAATTGTATCCCTTTGAGCTGATTTTTTATTTTTGGGAATAAAAAGAAGTCACACGGTGCTAGATCAGGGCTGTAAGGAGGGTGACCCAGGAGTTTGACTGGCGTGCTGTCCAGGAAGTCCCTCGTTTTGAGTGCGGTGTGCGCAGGTGCATTGTCGTGGTGGAGCAGTAGCCCGCGGAGCCCTGTGTTTGGTCGCTTGTTGCTTATAACAGAGAAAACTTCTGGCAAACATTTGGTAGTATACCATTCGGCATTAATGCTTCTTTGATCCCGTAAGGGAATTGATACCAAGTGGCCAGTCAAATTAAAAAAGCTAGCGATCAAAATCTTACCCCCGCTTCTAGATCGCTTCACTTTGGTAGGCGTTGGCTCATTTTGAAACACCCAAACAGTCGACTGGCGCTTGGTTTCTGGGTCGTATTGATAAATCCAGGACTCATCACCTGTAACGATGTCGTAAACACGCCGAGACGAGCCTGCTTCAAATTTGTTAAGCATATCACGGCACCATTCCACCCGGGCCTGCTTCTGAGCATCGGTGAGGTTGTGCGGCACCCAGCGTGATACTATCCTCCTCACGCGAAGATGGCTGTGTAGAATCTCGTGAACGCTTCCCGATCCAATCTTCAATATGTGTTGAATCTCCTGATATGTAATTCGCCTATTGTCTTGGATTAAATTTTTCACTGCTAGCACGTTTTCTTCGGTAACAGCCGTCAAAGGGCGACCGCTTCTTTCGTCATCCCCCAAAGTTGGTCGACCGCGCTTGAATTCGTTATACCAACGATACACGGTTGCCTTGGAAGGGCCTTCATCCATGAATGCCATTTGAAGTCTATCGTACGATTCATCCGGTTTCAGGCGACACTTGAAATCGTATAAAATCATAGCTCTAAAATGTTCCCGGCGCAGATCCATATTTCAGTGAGACACAATACTTTGAATTAACTCGCAAAAAATGTGGAGGGAAATTTTGAAATTGGAACTTACTTATTTTTACTTATAAATAATCATATTTTCGAAAAACATTATAACTGGCCAGTCTCCCATATATAAAAACTTTTTTTCGCAATACTTTCTGAGGGGCCTGGTATATGTTTAAATGTAATTTGGAATGAAAAATGCTAAAAAATAACAAAATATTCAACGATAAAAATTAATTTGACTTTTCAAAAAAAACATTAATAGTATGATAAACAAAACATGACAAAACTAAAAAAATTAAAATAAAAAAATTAATTAACAAAAACAAAAAACCCGACTGCGTGTAAAAATAACAGAAAAGATATAAACAAGACTTATCAACACGCAGGCGGAGGCTACCTATGAACTATTATGTAATTCATGACCAAAAACATACGTAGCCTCCGACTGCGTGTTGATAAGTCTTGTTTATATCTTTTCTGTTATTTTTACACGCAGTCGGGTTTTTTGTTTTTGTTAATTAATTTTTTAGTTTATCATATTTCTGGTCACTCGATAATGTGTAGCTCTTTTAGCAGAAAATTATCACCATCCGCAGCCTGCAGCGAATTATTTGGCTGACGAAAGCGAAACGACATGATTTTCTTCTTCGCAGACCCGTCTTTATTTACTAAAAATAGCCTTTCCTGCTTCAAAGTCACTCACGCAGGGTTTTTTTTTTCTTCCGCTTCATTTTGGACGTTTTAAGTCCTCTTAGCAGCGATAAGCACTTCTTAGTAATATATTTAGTTATATTTACTGCATGTATTGATAATGATTTCTAATCAAGCGTGTACGCTGGCGTCGCTTGCACTGGCACGGTCGCCATGTAGTGTCGGGAGTAATAATAGACGTGTTGATGGTTATAAGGTCTGTATTATACTAAGGAATACATGGTAGAGGCATGTACTACTACACCACACCGCTGCCCCACTACCCCACTGCCCCACTGCCCCACTGCCCCACTGTCCCACCGTCCCGCTGCCACTGTCCTACTTTCCCACTGTCCCACTATCCCACTGTCCCACGGCCCACTGTCCCACTGTCTCACTATATAAATAAATAATATCACTAAATCACTATCGTCCCGTCCCATGTCCCATGTCCTGTCCCATGTCCCATCCTATGTCCAGTCCCATGTGCCGTCCCACTGTCCTGTCCCATGTCCCGTCTCATGTCCCGTCCCATTTCCCGTCCCCTGTCCCGTCCCCAGTCCCGTCCCCTGTCCCGTCCCCAGTCCCATCCCCAGTCCCATCCCCTGTCCACTCCACTCCACTCCACTCCATCGTGCATTACTATCCGCTCGTGCAAATGCATAGAAGCTTCGATCTGTCGGGTGAGTACGCAACCCACGATTTTTTTTTATTTTTTTCTTTCTTTCTTTCTTTCCCAAAACCCATACCAGTTTTTAAGTCAGATCATCAGCTTTCAAACAAAAAAAAATCATTATAATCGGTCCAGTAGTTTTAGCGTGATGCTGGAACAAACAAACAAACAAACAGACATTTACAATTTTATAATAGTTAAGATTAAGAAGATAAGATAATAAACTTGAAGGAGAAGGTAATTAAAAATTGTAGACTGAAAATAGTATTTTTTTAGTTACACCAAGATAACTTTATGCTTATTCGTATATTAAGATGGATACAATATAACAACGTTTAGGTACTTCTAAATTTTATTGCTTTTCATACAAAAAATTAGAGAAATCGCAATTTAGAGGTAGCTTCCGGTCCTTGTCTGTAAGTCGAAAGATTCTGATTTTCAGTTGGCTCAATAGACTGCATTTCCAAGATGGCACCACCCACATACGACAGGGCTTTTTTTTCTACTCTATAAAATTCGGCCCGACCAAAAAGTTTTTAATGCAATTTCTTTAGCAGCCGTATTTTCTCTATGGAGGCGCGCGCGCGCGCAAATGTGGGTGTACTATACACCTCTGCCTACCCCTTGGGGGAAATACAGGCGTGATGTTATGTTGTGTTATGTTATTAAACTCCTTATATACTTTTTTTTGTAAATACTTATAATCACCCAGACCAACACAAACACTTTTGTACATCACATAAATATTTGTGTGTGTGTTAGGCTACGCCTCGTACTTCCGAAGTGATTTTAAAATATTTTTACCTAAATGACGCCGTTAATTGCTATTTCGGCCGAGACTTGTATAGTACTTTTTTCTCATTTGCGAGGAAACAATACACAAATTAATTCAATAGTATCTAATTCTCATTCGAGGCAATTCGTCCGCGCGCGGTTCTTGTTCCATTTTCAAAGTTTTGAAATAAAAAATGCATTCAGCCTTTATAAAAGCCTATATTCCGTCGTGCTCTTATACAAGGTACTCTGTGCTCTTGTCACCGCTGGCGTTCAAACTGTTTTAGAACGAAATGGCTTGGTACGTGACGATGGCAAGAGACCAGATGGTATGACTCTATTGCCATGGCAAGTAGGTAGGCCTTGGTGTGGGACGCAACGTGCGTCGACACCCTTGCGCCCTCCCATCTTCCGAGGTCGGCGGGCTGTGCTGGCGCTGCCGCTGCAGCTGCTGAGACCCTCAAGCGGCGAAAATATAATAACATAATCAGTAATTATATTTTCGAGCCGTTTGGGGTTGAAACACTCGGGTCCTGGGGTCCGAGTGCTCGTTTCTTGTTCAAAGCCTCTCCAGGCGGTTGGTCGACACTTCACGTGACCAGAATGCTGGCCTTTTCTTTGGTCAAAGAATAAGCATTGCCATACAACGTGGCAATGCTGCCAGTAAGTTAAACCAAGTGAGCAGTACTCTTTACGCTCAGCAATCACACGCTGTTCGCGATCTATCGCCGTCGGATCGTCGACAAATGTTTGCCAGTCGATTACCAGCCCCGCCCTGCGCACACATACATTCAATATGTCCTTATACGTTTAATGGAAGTAGTTTTGATGTCAAATTTCATCAGAATTTATTGATCGCTGTTAGAGTTGTTACAAAGGGTTTGTCGTAACACATCAGGTAAGTGCCATATGAAGAATTTAAAAAATATTAGTACCTACATTACGTGGGACACTCAGAAAGTTTTGCGAAACTAAAAAAAATTGTTCTATACGTACATATATTTTTATCAAATCTTTTCAAAGTACTTTCCACCAGCCTCTATACAAAGATTCATGCGCCTAAACCAGTTTTCAAAACACTTTTTCCAGTCCGCCGCAGACACCTCGTTTACAGCCTGCTCGAACGCAGCCAGCGCATCTTCCGGCGACGAAAATTGTATCCCTTTGAGCTGATTTTTTATTTTTGGGAATAAAAAGAAGTCACACGGTGCTAGATCAGGGCTGTAAGGAGGGTGACCCAGGAGTTTGACTGGCGTGCTGTCCAGGAAGTCCCTCGTTTTGAGTGCGGTGTGCGCAGGTGCATTGTCATGGTGGAGCAGTAGCCCGCGGAGCCCTGTGTTTGGTCGCTTGTTGCTTATAACAGAGAAAACTTCTGGCAAACATTTGGTAGTATACCATTCGGCATTAATGCTTCTTTGATCCCGTAAGGGAATTGATACCAAGTGGCCAGTCAAATTAAAAAAGCTAGCGATCAAAATCTTACCCCCGCTTCTAGATCGCTTCACTTTGGTAGGCGTTGGCTCATTTTGAAACACCCAAACAGTCGACTGGCGCTTGGTTTCTGGGTCGTATTGATAAATCCAGGACTCATCACCTGTAACGATGTCGTAAACACGCCGAGACGAGCCTGCTTCAAATTTGTTAAGCATATCACGGCACCATTCCACCCGGGCCTGCTTCTGAGCATCGGTGAGGTTGTGCGGCACCCAGCGTGATACTATCCTCCTCACGCGAAGATGGCTGTGTAGAATCTCGTGAACGCTTCCCGATCCAATCTTCAATATGTGTTGAATCTCCTGATATGTAATTCGCCTATTGTCTTGGATTAAATTTTTCACTGCTAGCACGTTTTCTTCGGTAACAGCCGTCAAAGGGCGACCGCTTCTTTCGTCATCCCCCAAAGTTGGTCGACCGCGCTTGAATTCGTTATACCAACGATACACGGTTGCCTTGGAAGGGCCTTCATCCATGAATGCCATTTGAAGTCTATCGTACGATTCATCCGGTTTCAGGCGACACTTGAAATCGTATAAAATCATAGCTCTAAAATGTTCCCGGCGCAGATCCATATTTCAGTGAGACACAATACTTTGAATTAACTCGCAAAAAATGTGGAGGGAAATTTTGAAATTGGAACTTACTTATTTTTACTTATAAATAATCATATTTTCGAAAAACATTATAACTGGCCAGTCTCCCATATATAAAAACTTTTTTTCGCAATACTTTCTGAGGGGCCTGGTATTTACTCGAAATATTTAAAGTGGTTATCATCATCATCTTTATCTCATCTCGTGGATGTTGTAAAAGGTGACTACGGTGTTCACCTGAGGATGGGCAGCAGCGTTCTCTGAGTATTTATTCAACAAACTGCGATCGCCAGCCCGCCCGCCAAGGGCGGCGATTATGGCATATCTCCCCCTTATGGGAGAGGTTTATGTGCAGCAGTGGGCGTATTTTGGCTGAAATGATGATGATGACGATGATTTAAAGAGATTAATCTACTCATCATAACGAACAATTTTACTATGAAAACAACCCTGAAATTGCAAAGAAAACAACTGTTCTATACAAAGTCATCGATGTCGCTAAACAAAATGTATGGAAACGTTGTTTTTTTCGCGATTCCAGTATTGTTATAAGAGTAAAAGTAGTTAATTATGATGAGTAGAGTCACCCCTTCTAAAGTTTCTGATTAGTAGGTAATGTAGGACCTTTCAGAGAAATACCTAAGCCTAAGTGCTAGGCTTTATAATGTGTTGCAGCAGTTTTGTAAAATTCTTTTTAGTTTTTTCCAACAATTCTAGCATCCACACAGTGCACATACATGTTTGCAAGAAACATGAAAAAAATAGGAAGTAAAAATAATGATCTTCCAAACATTTTAATCATCAGCCCATTATTGTCCTACTGCTGGACGCGGGCCTCTTGCCAACATGAGAAGTGTTGAGGACAACCCAAGGATATGATAAAAGAAACGAACGATCTGTTGA
The DNA here is from genome assembly GCA_949699075.1 of Asteroscopus sphinx. NCBI lineage: Eukaryota > Metazoa > Arthropoda > Insecta > Lepidoptera > Noctuidae > Asteroscopus > Asteroscopus sphinx. Next base: position 2,467,330 of record OX453007.1, read on the forward strand.
AAGGCACTTGCCATATATATTAAAATTGAAAGTACACTCGTTCCTACGTAGCTCTGTTCTAGGCGACTAATACGTTATTCTTTCTTCAGGCTTCAGGGTTCAGGACGTCAGGATCAGTTCTTCATAGGTTGAGGTCTTGATCTGAAGCGTAGAACGAGTGACGATCGAATGAAATATTGCCCACACAAAATGCCGTTTTTTTTTTTTTTTTTTTTTTTCGAATGGGCTCTCGCAGGTGGGACCGAAGTCCCATTTCTGCTTAACCGGGCTTAGTTGGCGGAGAGTCCCATGTGGGACTCCATTCGCCGAAAGTTTTTCCCTAACTTATAAACTAAATACGCGCGGTATCAATACCGCGCGCAAGCGGGCGCCCCCCGAGGGGGGGGCTCGAACCTCGCTGGGGCATTGCAGGGGGACCCCGCCGTTCCTATGTCCCCCTAGCAGCCGTTGCTGCATCGAATTGGTTACCTCGAAAGTAGCGGACTTTCGGTCCCTATCGGGTGACGTGCTAAACGCCGTGAAGCGGCAAGCCTCGCCGGCGAGGCTAAGACCTACCTAGAAAACCTAACCAGTGGCTACGCAATAGCCTGCTCCTAGGAACTACTCTAGAGCATAGGGCCGGTCTCGCGTGACGAGATTATCTCCGGTTGCTTACACCGTGAGGGCGTCCCCAGGGGGGAGCTCGGACCTCGACTCAGGGTGCAGCAGGGGGACCCCGCCACTGATCCCCCCAGCAGCCGGTGCTGCGTCGGCATGTGTTTCTGTTTCTCGAGAGTCGGACTCTCGGATTCTGTGTGTGTGTCGCGTCGGTCCTCGCCGGCGGGGACGATATTTTGGACGACGGCGTCGGAGTGTGCTTGTACTTTTATCTGACTCCTGGAGGAGTGTAATAGCGTCATCGGGCTCAATGAGTGTGTGTCTGGGACGTCGGGTTTTGCTAATAGCAGATGGCTGGTAGACGGTGGCCGCCACGACCAAGGGGTTGGGGTGCTTGGGAGCGGAATCGAAATAGCGTTTTGAGACACGCTTGAAAAACTGCTTGATGGTCGGCAGTTTGAGGTCTAGGTGGAGGTCGACGTTGCGTACGTACCAGGGGGCGCCTACGGCCCTTCGCATGAAACGGTTTTGGAGGGTTTGGAGTATGTGAATTCTCACCGGCTTAACGTGTGCGAACACAACGCTAGCATAGGCGAGTATGGGGCGGATACAGGTGGTGTATATCCTTACTTTGAGAGGAGTGGGCAACTTACTGTGCGCATTGAGTAGGGGGTGGAGACGTCCGAGGACGAAGGCGGCACGGTTTTTCACCTTGCGGATATGCGGTCTGAAAGTCAGTCTACGGTCAAGGATCACGCCAAGGTATTTGGCTTCTCGTTGCCATGGGATCTGTTTTCCGAACATTGAGACTGGTACGCTTAATTCTTTACGATACTGTGACAGGGGTCTCTTATCGAAGAGGACCGCTGCACTTTTTTCGGGATTTACTTCGATTCTCCATTTCCGGAACCATTCACCTAGGGTGTTGGCCGCGGATTGGAGGGTACGAGAAATGGCGACATGGGTCCTGCCGGAGTAATAGATTGCCGTGTCGTCGGCGAAAAGGGCCATACGGGCTGCACCGCATTTTGGAATATCGCTGGTGTACAGCGTGAACAGTAGGGGGGAGAGCACGGAGCCTTGTGGCACACCGGCGTGAATGGGATGGGGGGAGGAGAGAGCCCCTTCTATGCGATAGCGAAAGGTACGATTCGATAAGTAGTCTCGGATGATGAGCACGAGACGATGTGGCACATTCATAGTGTACAGCTTATATAATAAGCCGTTGTGCCACACTTTATCGAAAGCCTTTGCTACGTCGAAAAAGAGAGTGCCGGTCATTTGACCGCGTACGAAGCCTGCACTGATGTGTTCTACAATGCGGTGCAGTTGGTTAACGCAGCAGTGCTTTGTACGAAAGCCAAACTGCTCGTCGGGAAGGAGTTTATTTGAGTCGGCGAAATCTTTGAGTCGCTTATAAATAAGCTTCTCGTAGATTTTGCCGAAGACATTGAGGAGACTAATCGGCCGGTAACTACTCGGCTCGGCTTTTGGTTTGCCCGGTTTGGAAATACCGATTACCGTAGCCTGTTTCCAAGCCTGGGGAAAGATGTTGTTTTTAAATGCCGCATTGAAGATGACGGTCATTAGAGCGATTAGGGTGGCAGGGAAACGTTTCAACACCTTATTGGTGATGCCGTCTGCGCCGGGGGCTTTTTTGGGCTTGAGATCCTTGACTATAGAGAGAACTTCGTCAGGGGTGATCGGTGGGAGCGGGTCCTCAGGGTCATCTATTGGGGGGGGGGGGAGGGCTGACCTACGCTCTACTTCTGAATTAACCTTATCAAGGTGGGTTTGGCTTACGGGAAGCGTACTGAGAGTGCATTGAGACTCCAAACTGTCGGCTAAGCATTCGGCTTTTTCGTCGTCGTCAAAGGCCGGCCTTTGATTGGGTCGATTTAGGGGGGGCATAGTTGCCGTGGTCTCGCATTTAAGTCTGCGTTGAAGGGCCCAGAAGGCTACATGAGACGGTTGGATTGCGCTGACTTCCTTGTCCCAATGATCCTCCCGTACCTGAGCTACACGTTTCTTTACAGTATTCTGTAAGGAGCGCATATGGGCACGATTGGCTTCATTGGGAAAAGCGTCATAGGCACGGATGGCCGCGTTCCTCTCGGTCCTCAACTCATTTACATCGTCCGGCAGTTTCAGACGCTGGTCATCCAGCATCGGAACCTGCCGTGAGCATTCGCCCACTACGGACTGCACATGGTTGGTGAGCGAGGTGATCGCGGCCACCGTGTCCGCGACTGTCTCAATGGAGTCAGGGATTGAATCTAATTGGGGGGATGAGGTAGATTTGAGGCGGTCCTCTAATCTCTTCCAATCGGTTATTGTTTTAGTTACGGGCGGAATACCGGGATCCGAGGGACCACCCCGGGGACCCAGTTGAATGATCACAGGGCGATGATCTGAGTCTAGTTCTTGGATTACCTCAATAGAGCGAATACCGAGGTTTACGCGCTTTAAGAGGGCTATATCTAGGATGTCGGGCCGATGCCCTACTGTGTCAGGATAGTGAGTGGGACGCATCGGGGCGATGACGTCGAAGGAAAGTTTGTCGCTAAGTGCTCCTAATTGAGTGCCAGCGGCGTTATTGGAGACACAGCTCCATGAGCGGTGTTTGGCGTTTAAGTCGCCTGCAATAATTACAGAATTACTAAGATCGAGTAGGGATTTGAGGTCGTCTTCGAGCAGACTCGCGGGTTTGTTTGCGGACCTATAAGCCGAGACTATGGTGATGGGCTGATGCCCTGTCATGCCTAGGCGACAGATTGAAGCCTCCAGGCATGCTAGCTCTGGGGGATCAATGGGGATGCAATATAAAGAATTGCGGTAATAGATTAGCGTTCCGCCTAGTGCGGTGTACGTTCTGTCGTTTCTAATCAGCCTATAATTGGCTATGTTGGGATTACGACAGTGGGGCTTGAGAAAGGACTCTTGAACGAGTAATATGTCAAGTTGGTGCTCACGCAAGAAGACAGCTACGTCGTCGCGTTGACCACTAATGCCTCGGGCATTAAAGAAGCCTAAATTTAGGGAACGGGGTTTGAATCTTTTGGGTGGGGCCGTATTATACATTATAATTGGAATTTAGTATTCTATAGATGTCTTGGTACTTTGTAAGTACCTGAAGGCGCTGCTCGTGGATGCCTTGGGTAAAGGCCCAAAGTCTAGAGTAGGCGTCAATACGGGTTTCCCCTGACTGGGGTTCGAGGTATTCTCTCGGCAGAAGGCCGGGGTAGTTTACCGAAGGGGGGGTTCTCATGGGGGGGGGGCTTTAGCTGCTGGTGCAGTTTTGGGCCTGAGAGAAGGTGCGGGGATGGGTAAGTTCATCAGCGCGGGGGGCTCTGAGGCCGGGGGTGCGTGACGAGAGGTCGGAAGAGGTGGGTATTGGGGCTTTTGATTACCCTTAAACCAGGGGTTGGGCCCGAGTGGGCCGTGGAAATTAGGGGAGGGCCCGAGTGGGCCTCTAGGGTTTGGTGGTTGGTAATGGAAGGGGGCTGCGTAGGAGGGGGCTTCCCTCGCAACGCGGTCGGAGGCGCGTTTTGCCGTTTTGGCGTTGCGCATTTTGGGGGCTTTGGGGCATCCGCGATAGTTTGCTGGATGCCCGGCTTTGCGGCAAAGGACACAGCTAGGGGGCTCCGTGCACTGGTCCCTCTCCTTGGGACGCTCGCACTCGGTAGTCCCGTGATCGCCTAGGCACTTAACGCACCTGGGCTTTGCGTAGCAGTTACGCTGGGAGTGACCATACAGCTGGCAACGGTGGCATTGACCAGGCTGGTTCGACTTGTGGGGGCGCTCGACCGTGATGCCTGATAAATTGCATACGGTCTTTATATTATAGATGTTTTTGGCGTTTTCGCCAGGGTGGCAAATGACAAGGACCATGTTATAGGGTTCCCCGTGCTTACCACGGAACATACGGTGGGTTATTGCAACCGGGATCCCTTGACGATCGAGGTCGGCGTGCACTTCCGTGCAGCTGACTTCGGACGGAATCCCTCGGATCACAACTCTAAGGAGTCGGTCCTCTGGGAGTGCGTAGGTGTGAAAAGACACACCACGCTCGCGTAGCAACCTGGTAAGGTTGCGGTAATCAGTGGGGGTGGGGACTACTACTTTAATGCCCTGCTGCGTGGGGCGGGCACTAGTGTAATTAATCTTATTTTGATTGCACCAGTCGGATATCCTGGTCCAATATTCCTTATCCTGGATGAATAAGGGAGGCGGGATGGGCACCTTCTTCTGGGAAGGTGAGGTATGTTCCTGAGGGGAGGGGGGCCTGTTATCCTGCGAGGAGGAGTGAGAGGCGGGACGGGGGGTAGGGGCCGGGGCAGAGTTTGCCTCGGAGAGTTTTAAAGATTTTGAGGCGAGAGCCTCGGCCTTGTTTGTTTTTCGGCCGCGTTTTTTACCTTTGCCCACTACCGTGGTAAAGGCACCGGCCTCGTCTGAGTTGACCTCACTGTCCGAAGACATCTCTTGGTCTGATGGGATTGGGGAGCGATCAGGATATTGAGTGGGGGCTGGGGTGGGGAGAGGTGAGGGGGTACGGTCCTTATGGTCCAGGCTGGCTGAACGCCTAGGCGGACCACGCGGAGACCTCGGCCTCTCCTCATCACTGTCGGAACGGGCGGGGCGCCTATTCCTCCTTAGGGGCGGGGGGGTATCGGGCGACTCTGGAGAGTCGGGGACGTCAGGTTGTTTGGCGGCAAAAGCGCTGCCAAACAAGTCGCCATAGTTGGCGATAAAGGTGGGGTCCTTGAAGAGGACGTTTTTTAGGATGCTGAGAAACTCGGCATCAGACACCATCATATAGATGGTGACTAAGCCAAGCCTAGCAACAACGAGAGGGGGAGAAAAATTAGTGGCGTACTAACATGGGGGTTTGCTCCTCGGGTGGGTGTTCCCGGGAGTGTGTTCAAACCCTCCCCGTCGGGTATAGACGGGGAGGTTGAGTGCCTACTGGTGAGCCCTAAGCTTGCACTCCTGATTGCCAGTCTTAATGTGCAACCAGGTCCCTAAGTCTCTAGTGTGCAATGGGTGTAAACCCCTAGAGAATGCTAGATAGGACGAAACGGGGGTAAGCTAGGGAAGACTAGGAGATCCCCCAAGGCCTTCTGGCCCTAGCTTCTTCCAATTTTGCTTTGCCCTTAAGGAGCGCAGCTGGCGTGTCGGGTCAACGCCCCTCGGTTTGTTATCACCGTTAGGTATCCACCGAGAACCACAGTAAATAAGTGGGTTTTTTCCTGAAGGGACACTACGTTTTTGACGAAACTCTGTCTAAAGAGACAAAAGCGCGCCCACTGTCTTGAAAAAGACAGCGAATGTGCTTATCGGGCTGCAGTCGGCGGGGCGACTGCGGAGGGCGCTACGGTGAGCCGTAGCGAAAAATATTCGAGCACTTAATTCGTCACGAGAGGACCGAGCGGAGCAGCACGACCTCTCGGGGCGAGTGTCAGAGCGTGAATGACAAAATGCCGCTTATTCACCCGCTTAAGTAGTATTCAGCGGGGCACAAGTGGCGCGTAGTGCGCCCTGCGGCTACTCTGTTCTTCCAACATTTTTACAAGTCATAGCTAGTTGTAGTTATGTATGGCTTATGACCTGTGATTGGTTCATGGTTTATGACTCATCAAACTGTGATTGGCTGATGATCTGTACCTAGCTATAGTGTGATTATAGCTAGATTTCATGCCCTTGTTACTTTGTACATAACGTTTCAGCTGTGTTAGCACAAGTTTTCAGTTACATTAATTAAGTTCAGGCTTGCGTCCGCAACAAGAAGGTTAAGGCCTTAGACCACCACGCTGATCCACCGTGGGCTGGCGGACTACACACACCATCGAGAATTGTATGGAGTGCTCAGGTGTGCAGGTTTCTTCACAATATTTTCCTTCACCGTTAAAGTAAGTGAATAATCAAACATTTTCATCATCATCATCATTTCAGCCAAAAGACGTCCACTGCTGGACATATGTCTCACCCAAGCATGTTGGAAGGATATTCAATAATCGCCACGCTTAGCACTTAGCAGGCGGATTGGCGATCGCATTTAGTTGGTTAAATACTCAGACAACGCTGCTGACCATCCTCTGGTGAATCCCCTATTCGCCTTTTACGACACCCATGAGAAGAGATAGGGTGGTGCAATACTTTACCTCCGGCACATCAAACATTTTAGTAGAGTGTTAATATTTTTTATTGTAACATTTGAATTAGAACATTTTAATTAAAACGCTAAAACGAACCCGTTGTCCAAAAACTAAATTTTGTAAGTCAATGTCATTCATTAAAAAGGCATCACGGGAAGCAATAAAGGCGTCTATGAGGCAAACAATCTCTGAATATAATCGACGCTTAATCCATAGCACGAAGTAATTTAAAGAAAAATAACATTAGCAATTCAGATGACTCTCTATCGGGAGCCTTTATTAACTGTCAAACTGGGAAAAGTGAGGGCCAAAACAAATTGACTTTAAGAAGGTCGCTTCTTGATCGCCCGACTCGATTCATCTGAGTTAATGTCATATTTCTTTAGACTTTGACTTTTGTGATTTTATTTAGGGATAGTGTTAAAATAGGCTCGGTTTTTATTAAAGATTTCAGGTGTAGTGTGTGTCACACCTCCTACTTATGTAAGTAGGCTTGGTATATAAGTTGACTCACTATATTATACTTACTCAAGACATCAAAATGTCTTTCATTGTTGTATAGTACGCCCCACATTACATGGTGATCCTGCCAGTGCTGCCACGTCGGCAGCGCTATGCATCTTATTATTATAGTAAATAGTAGTTTGTGCCTGGACCCCTTGAGGCAGAAAACTAATGAGTGAGTGATGTAGTGTTGTATAGTACGCCCCACATTACCTACACAGTGATATCACCAAAAGCTCCGTAGATTGTGTTATAATTTTAATCTGTCAGTTTTTCCATGGAGGTAGGCAGCACCACGCGACGATTATCATTTCCGACGCATCAGTTAACACAATCCATTGACTAAGACACAATCGCACCTTTAGAGACCGTCATAAAACAACATTTTAAATACGTTCTACGTCCAATAATAAAACATAGAATTTTGCAGCGTAGAAAAGGATAAACTTACACTTCGGTCTCTTTTACTCCAACCCCTTTCTCTGCATCCCGTATTTACAAAACTAAACTCAATCTTTGATCACTGTTTAAAACATCGATATATATTATGTACTACGTACTAGATGCGCTGGGTTTAAAACTATGGTTTTGAGTTGAGCTTTAATTTTAGGATACCTATTCCTCAAGCGTAGATTCATTGATCACAGTTCAGCTGAGTTTAGCTTTATTCTACATTGTTACCTGCTTAGGTGACAGTGTAGTTTTTGATGTGTCTCTTTCTTAGATGATTTCCACCAAACGGCTCGCATCGCATCGGATCGGAACAGATATTACAACCTTTAAACGACATTTGGGTGCATTGGGACATTGGGGTGCATTAAAAGAGCCTCCACGGGTGACGATATTTAATTGATCGTCCGTCACATCCTGGGCAGTCAGCCCCGCTACCAACCTGCTGACTGGCTAATCACTTACGCACGGCATGAGCCATTATGATTATGTAGCTCATGTCGACACGATAGAAGAAGAAGAACGACATTAAATCGTGTACACAGTATTTATTTATTTATATTACCAAGCCGTGCACAGCAGCTCGACCGCAGGCGTCTTCCGCGACACGCGATCGTAATGAAAATATGTTGCGACGCGCGATCGTCTCCGTTCGGTTGTCGTCGTATCCGATCGAATCCTTTCAGCTGTCGTCGCGTGCGTTCAAAGCCGTGGCCAGGCGGTACCACTCATTCTTGTGAATATATATAAAATATCTAACACGTCAACACGGTAGGAATGAAACTATTTGACTAGGTGCAGAAACGAATACGTTCGCAAGCGACGGTACGGAGCCGATCGTATGCGTCGACTTCCTGCAGGACGCGATGGGCTATCGCCGCATCCGTTCGAATCTTTTCCGATCCGATGCGATGCGATGCGAGCCGTTTGGTGGAAATCATCCTTATAGTTGCAACATGCGTTCCGTCTGAGAGTTCTGTACAAAAACGTTTTCTTGTTTGACAAACATTTGGAATTATTGAGATTGTGCAAAATATAACCTTATAGCCAAATACTTGTAAAACAGCCACGCGACCCTTTTCTCCAAGGATGCTAGGTTTAAAATCTGTGTTTCGAATTGTATTTGCTACACATACGAGATACTACCACTACACATACACAGCTACACACGTGTAAAGCTATTAACTTCTCCGTTTACCGAGCGATAAAAGCGAGCATCAACATCCACCAGACAGTTTTATTAAGATTATTCCGCCACATAATATTTGAAGTTTTTACGTCTTACGTCTTGTACTGCGGAGATGTTAATAAACGAGTATCAGGGCTAATTGGAAGTCCTCGGGTAATGGCGTGCTGGGAGATTGCGGATGGTATGTGGTCGTAAATTAGGGGGTGGAAGGGGGTAAGGGGGAGGGTGAACATTAGGGCCGCTGTTAAGGATAACCGGCAATTTCGGGAGGACTTTTTACTGGCTTAGTGTAGTGTGTATGTGTCCTGTTGATTAGTGGGCTGGATTGATTGGGTGTTAGGTTTTTGTGTAACGGTACTTAGGCTGGTTGGGTCAGTCTAGTTAAAGGGGTATGGTTTTGGATATGGACCTCGCCTTTGAATTTAGAAATAAATGAATAAAAATAAAATGGATTTATTTCAGGTAATTGGCACCCATAAGACACAATACAGAAACAAAACAGAAATAAAAGATAGAAACAAGACACACACAAGATATACACAAATAAATTTTAATTATGAAATTTAGGCACACCCAGTAACATGTCTGTTACAGCAATGCCTGATGTAAGGGCAGTCCAGTCGCCCAGCAATCACCCAGAACTCAGATTCTTGTATCAAAAATGAGGCTAAGTAGTTTATTATCTTTTCTCATTTTCAGCCAGGACTTCTTCCTATATTCTCTATGATTGACCTTTAATTGTTGCCACTTAAAGAATTTTTGGAACGAAGTTTCTTATCGCGGCTTACGGTAGGTGTGATTCAGGAGAACAAGTAACGTCACGTCAGATTTTAACTATTAAATGAAACATACATAAAGACATGTGTTTGAGTTTGAGTTTTTATGTTTTACTGGGGATCGAACTTAGGCCCTGTGGTATCTCAGTTCGTTCCGACGCTTAATGTTCCCTGCATCTACGCTTGTATAATAGTTGCGAAATTATGCATAACATTAATGAAACTATCATTTAGATGGTTTCATTAATGTTTCATTTAGGTGTTTATATCACATTTTACGTGCAAGTGAAACTCGCATAGATAATCGCTTCTTATCCCTTCCTCCCCTAGACCTCTCTTCTGTACCGACGCGTCGAGATTTAGCCCGCCCCGCACTCAGTTCGCACGTGTTTTATTATTATTAAAATTATGAACAATAATTTTCTAATATTTTTTATGTCCTGGCTATAAAAATAAAAGAATCTAAAAAATACAGATTTTGAGTTTTTATTTAAAATTCAATCCTTGGTAGCGACCTCTAAATGTCATTTAAAAAATTCAAAAAAAATACTGAAATACTTTCTTATGGTATATAATCGAATTACGTGGTGCCACGCGAAATTAAAGAAAAACATATTTTTTTTTGGAATAAGGACCACCCTAATAAATATGCATCCACATCAACGCTATTTGGCTGTCTCGCTCAGAACATTGCTGTGGCACATGCACGGAGACTCTCCTTTTAGGCACAGCAGCAGCGCAGGTGTTCAGCGACAGTCAAACAGTACCTTTCTTGTTTTTGTTTTCGGGTGGAAGTCCTCATGGATATTATCCTCCGTCTCGGGAAGGCGGAGGGATATGTGGGACTACTACCGACTAAAACCACACGGTGGTCATCCTCAGCACAAAATAGAGGAGCTCCGGGAACTCCATTTGACCGCACCGGTGCCCAACCAAACAGTACCTAAGTTTGTATTTCACCAGATGAGAAAGCCTGGCTTGTTCGTACGTTCGTTCTTTGCTTTAGAGGTGTTTTAATTACAAAACCTGTCATAAGGGCACTTCAATAATTTCACCTGCCCTTTGGTTTTCTACCAAATCATCATCATTTCAGCCGAAAGACGTCCACTGCTAGACATAGGCCTCCTCCAAAAGGGGGCGATATCACATAATGGTATAATCACTACGCTTGGCAGACGGGTTGGCGATTGCATTTGCAGAGAACGCTGCTGCCCATCCTCTGGTTCCCATTAGTCGCATTTTACGACACCCACGAAAAGAGATGGTGTGGTGCTATTCTTTGTGTCCGGCACCACACTAAACTTATACCAAATACTTTTCGAAAAAGCCTTGGTTGTCATTAAATCTGATTGAAGTGAAATAATAAACCACTCCTGGGTGCGGACAGGGGGAACGATTTTTATTGTAACCCGATACAAATTCAGAGAAACCATCAAACTTGATTGTTTGTAACAAAACACTTCGTTTTAATAAATTGAAATCAATACGATTTTTGTTTCGTAATAATTCTTTTTGTTATTCGTTTTGTGTTTTCTTTATTTTGCTTCGTTTAATTATAGTAGGTACTATGTTTTTATTTTCTTTTTGAAGTTGTTTTAAAGGAGTTAAAAAAACTGGCCAGCATCACTAATTACAATCACATGAGACTTTCCATCTTCATGTCTCAGTTTGGCGAACCAACTTGCGGTACCATTTAGGCAACAGCCTAGGTGGTATTGAAGTTGTCTGGGCAAAGGTAAACGCTTAACATCAGGTGAGCCTTTAGCTTGTTTCGCCATCCTATACTATAAAATAAAATAAAAACTTGTATTCCAATAACAAAAAAAAAATGTTTTCTAACTTAAGTACTTACGTTTTTAAAAGTGACTAAAAAGAATCTAATCTATATCAAAGCCAAACTCGGTGAGACTTGTAATCTTGCCAAATATCTTGTGACCACCGGCTACGTGATGAGATCATCTTATTGTTATGAGCTATCTTTTAAGTTTCAAGTCTTTAGCTCATCGGGAAGTTAGTTTTAAATCGATTGTAAAATTTGTACCGAACAGCCAGAGAGGAAGAAAAAGGTAATAAATATTATATTGATCTGCTGAGTGAGTCAATTGAGGCATTCGCTTTCCATGATTTTTTAATACAGAAAAAGAAAACAGAGGCAATTTTTAACCGATGAAAAAAAGGAGGAGGTTCTCAATTCGACGCGTATTTTTTTAATTTTTTTTATGTTTGACCACGCATAACTTTTTACATAGTGGCCCGATTTTGATGATTATTTTTTTAATGGATAGGGTATATCTCGAAATTGGTCCCATTTAAATTTCAAAATCCACCCCTAAGGGTGGGAAAACAGGGGATGAGTGCTTGTTCACCCACTGAATTCTGTTAATTAACCGATTCTGTTGAAACTTGGCACACAAATATAGTTGTAGACACTACGACATAATAGAGACCTGGAGTTAGATTAAACCACAAAAAAAATTAAAATGAAAACTTTTTAACAAAAAATGGAACCGACGAAAACAGAAACTAAAAAGCGAAAAATAACTAATTATGAGTCGGCGCTAAACAAACAATCAACGAAGATCATTAAATTACTTTAAATAAATAATAAAAACAACGTAACATCAAATAAAACTTGAAATTTTCGACGATAAACAATAACTTTCCAAAAATTCGTTCTCCGCTCGGCCACTTGCAACTTGCATGCACGTTGCTTGTTAAAAGTTTGTTTGGCGCCGACTCATAATTAGTTATTTTTCGCTTTTCAGTTTCTGTTTTCGTCGGTTCAATTTTTTGTTAAAAAGTTTTATGTTAAAATTTGTTTAGCGCACTTACAATGACAATAGTTTTCATTTTTACAGTACAGCAATATTCATTGCGTGCTGCATCATCATCATCATCCCCATCATCCTCCTGCCCTTATCCCAATTTATTTGGGGTCGGCGCAGCATGTATTTTTCTTCCACACATCTCTATCAACCGTCATCTCAGTGTTCACTTTCTTTCTATTCATATCATCTTTCACACAATCCATCCATGTTTTCTTCGGTCTGCCTCTTTTCTTATAGCCATGCACATTCTACTTAAAACTTTCAACATGCTCTTCACTCCTCATAATCATGTCCATACCATGATAGCACACCTCGGACACTCGATACAATATAAATGCTAGCACCACCTACATACACAAGATTACGTCTGTATACGAACGCAGTACACACGTGTAGGTTAGGGATGGTCGCCGCTCGTAATCCCGAATTGATTCCAAGTGCTTCTCAGTAGTTCTCAGAAATGGCATGCTTGTATAGGGACTGGCGATTGACATCCATTGTAATCTTGCAGGCCAATTGCCGGCAAACTGAAGGTGCGTGCGGGGCGCGGGCGAGGAATCTTAAATTGTAGGGGGCGGTAAGTGGCCGTTCTGTACGTTAGTACTATTAGATATTCTGTGATGATAGTATGTTGCTACTTAACTTCTCTGTCGCTGGCGCTACTTTCAGACTCCCTCTTACATACTCATTCCTTATCATATACATTCTCGTTACACCACACATTTATTTATTTATTTATTTATTTATTTGTTCAGTGGTATACATAACAAAATGATTCTAAAGATGTAAACATAAACTCATTAGAGTTTTACCGTACATCAGTATCATCGACTATACAAACAGGTAAACAAAAATATAGTTAACAAGGTAGGATATTAAATAAGTACAATGAGGGTAGATACCAGATAATATTTATCTACATTATGAAGGAGCGAACACCGGTGACTGCGCGATCCGTCTTTACAAACTGGTGGAGGGTAGTGTTTGTGTTGATACAGGTTGTTCCTACAAATGCAGCAAACTTTTGAGAATTTATTATACTTACATTAATAATGTTATTAATTGTTATTCCTCTTAACATTCTCATCTCAGCTGAATGCAGTTGCCTTTCATTAATTCCTTTTGTAGCCCAACATTCATCCATACAAGACAGCAAGTGTTATCATGGTCTGCATAGTTGCCGATAAGATGGTTTATCAAAACGTACCTACAGAATAATGAACATTTAGAGTAAGTTACACAATTCGACAACAGATCAATTGATACTCAAAATGCTTAAAGATCTTACACACACAGTTTAAGTCGTATCGTTTCTGTATGCCATGTGAAAAGAGCCTAACTTCATACATTAAGTAACGCTGAATACTAGAATAAGTACACACAATAAATAAAATTTACGACCCACAATAATATTAAACATTCGAAACTAAATAAGCAATGAGACTGAGGACCACTTTCGTCGAGTTGAAGAAGAAAATGAAATAAACCTAAAAGTAACATACTCACCAAAATACTACATCATCATCCTTCAAGCCTTTTCCTAATGTATGTTAGGGTCGGCTTCAAGTCTAAGCAGACGCGGCTGAACATCAGTATTTTACACGGAGCGACTGCCGATAGACCACCAAACTCAGTTACTGGGTTAATCCCAATGATATTTAAAAGTACAGATATGTTACTTGCACTCGCAACTGAAGACTCGAAAATTTCCTTATTAGAACTTATCAAGCCGCCGATCGTGACCGGTGACAAAAAAAAACTAGAATGCCGTCGTGTCTGTACAGAAAGTATTCTAATTATGACGCGAAAGTAACTTGAAGTAACCAACTTACTTTGTACTAGTTTATATGTATATATAGTTTATATGTGCTGCCATTACGTACGGAACATTTTTTCCGTTGGTTTTGTTAGGGTATGGCTATGGTAAGTATATCTATAATTTTAAATATCATTGGTAATACCGAAACATTTTGGTCCCTTTCGCAAAGAAAATGTTTTTTTATTTTTTTATTTGCAATAAGGTTGTGTAAGCAATATCTAACGTTACTTATAATAGTTGCTGAAATAAGTTACTGTGACAGACAGACGGACGGACGGACGGAGGGGACAGAATCACACCATAAAGGTTCCTTTTTTACCTTTTTGGTACGGAAACCTAAAAATGGTGATCTACTACAATATATTTGATAAAAAATATGACTTATAGTTCAATGAGCCTTCAAAAGTTCTTGTTAATAAGTTAAGACTACAAATTAACTACAGAAAAGCTCATTCTGAACTCAAATCCATCTAATTCTAATTTCGAAGTACGAACAATATAATCAAAAATGATTACTTGTCGTGATAAATTCTGCGTTCTTTTTACAGGCAATTAAAACTTTTCTTATTAATATCTAATTAAACAAAGTTATTTATTCGAGACGATAAATGCCAAAGATTATTGATAAGGCCGAAATTACTTGGTCAACACTTAATTAGTGAGTTTTTTTATGATAAAAACACTGCATTGAATGATATTTTTTTTACCCACGACGGAACGGAGAAGGTGTATGCGTTTGGGGTGAGAGGTTGTTTGTTTGTTTGTTTGTTTGTTTTAAGTCAACTAAACGTTGGGTTTTAATATTTTTTTGGTAAATATGAAATTATTTATTTATTTATATATGCTTTATTGTACACCATAAAAAACATTACATTGAATATGCATTTAAACTATTGTACAAATGGCGGCCTTATCGCGATCAGCGATTTCTTCCAGGCAACCTTAGGATGGAAAAGAATGAACTGGACAGAAAATGGGGTTGTCAGATGTGCAATTTCGATACATAATTTAGTAATAAAATAAAATACTATACTACTACTATAAAATAATAACAAAAATATATTCTATAAATCCTAATACATAAATACTATATGCATATATACATATAAATAATAAGCAACGGTAAAGTAATTAAAAACGACCACAAATTATTCTAATAATAAAAGTTCACGCATTGCTTAAAACAGTTGGTTAACATTCATTGATGAACATAGGGCTTCCTTACTTCTGTTATTTCTTCTTCTATTACAGTTTTTTATAATAGAAGGTGGCAAACGAACAAGCGGGTTACTTGATGGCAAACGAGCACCGTTCCGTGTGGTGCTGGAAGTAAAGAATTGCACTAACCTTCTACACTATATCTTCTCATGGGTGTCGTAAAAGGCGACTAAGGGATTCACCAGAGGATGGATAGCAGCGTTTTCTGTGTATTTAACCAACCAACTACGATTGCCAACCCGCCTGCCATGCGTGGCGATTATGGCATATCTCCCCGATTGGGGGAGGCCTATGTCCAGCAGTTGATGTCTTTTGGCTGAAATGATGAAGCAATCACCGCCGCCCATTGACAGCTGCTACACCAGGAGAGACGGAAAAGTGTTTCCGACCTTTTAAAAAGACATAATATGCTCTTTTCTTGAAGGCAAGGTAAACAAAATCGGGAAAATAGCTGACGGAAGCTAGTTCTACAGTTTTGCTATATAATTCACAGTGTGTTGTTTTTAGTATCCATGATGACGCTGCTTGACATTTCCTTAGAAAATTGTTACTAACCCTATACGGGTACATTTGTGCTTGAAATAAAGATTATTCTATTCTATTCTATTCTTAGACGTTTCAACCACGAAGACACAAGGCAGAGCGATATGCGTCTGAACGATTCTAGCATTGCACTGAATTGTATAGAGTTACAAAGAGCTTCGTTCACGGCTGTCGCATAGACATAAGTCTCTGCAGCATGCATGCGATTGTCGGACTGTCCAAAGAGAATATAATCACTTGGGACTGACGTCGTGCGGGTGGATCAACACAAGGTCGCATAGTCACACACGGCAGGCCACTGACGCAGCAGTGTCATGCGTGTCTTGGAGAGTGTTTCAAAATTGAATTCGAAGTTTATCGATTTATATCTGAAATTGAGGACTGAAAAACCAAATCAATGCTATCATCACAGTGATATCCATAATTATAGTAACAGCAAACGACAGTAGACTGCGTTGTGAATGCCGCGTCGCGCGTCCTTCAGACGCAAAGCAAGTCGAATTGCCGCACGTCATGCCGACAATCGTATTGAAAAGTCACATGGACGTCGAAAGAAACGTCATCGAAAGTCATATGTCACTCCAATTTGCGTCTCCACTGCACCGTGGGAGAACCGTTTAGTAACATTTTTTATCGCCCACGGTTACAGTGAAACGGAACGGAACTAACTGTACATGGAAAACACAGTCAGCACTTAAAGCGATTGGTATCAATGTTCCATCGAGCAATCTTCCCACACAAGAACGACAATCTGTCAGTTACCGTGAATATAGGTAAATAAATAAATATAATAAATATAAATATCTTTGGGACATTTTTACACAGCACCATCTAGTCCCAAACTAAGCAGAGCTTGTGTTATGGGTACTAGACAATGGATATAATACTTATATACTTTTTTTTTGTTAATACATACTTATAATACATAAGAAACACCCAGACCAACACAAACACTTATGTCGAACCCACGACCTCGTGATCAGCAACCCGACACTCGAAGCACTAGATCACAGTCGTCGTTGTCGTCAGATTTCTCCCACTTATTTTACAAACACAAAAACGGCGCACACACTCATATTTTCTTAGGCACACCCTGTCATGTCGAAGCGTCAAGTGGCACATATCCCTTGTTTTATTTATCTATGGTACTAACTAATGATATTAGGAAGTGTATTCAGAATAAAATACTTAAATTGAGCATTGAACATGATTGCTTGGGATAGCGTACTCAGTATTATAAGAGGTAAGAGGGTGGGCAGACATAGGTACATACTACATACGCTTGTACTTCGCTAATTATATGACAATATTTTTCCTAATGGGTCATGTAGATAAGATAGCATTTTTTTTCTGCAAATGAAGTTCTAGTTTTTAAACTTTCGCGAATTTCACGTTTATTATATCTTAATTTTTTTATTTAACATAACATAACATCACGCCTGTATTTCCCCGAAAGGGTAGGCAGAGGTGTAATAGTACACCCATATTTCGCCACTTAAGTTATAGACCCATGTAATAGGGGGCGAGCCTATTGCAATTGACCGGGCACAAATCCAGACTCCGGGCTGCTACTGAGAATTTCCTAATGAAAAAACCCAATAACACTGCCCGACCTGGGAATCGAACCCAGGACACCACTAGACCAACGAGGCAGTACCGAATACGGAAAAAAAAACTCTCCTTCCGTCCTTTGCAATCGTCTTAGGATTTTCACAAAGATCAGATTTTTCCGCTAATCCTACGACATAATACAACTCACACGTTAAAAAACTCACATAACATAACATCACGCCTGTATTTCCCCGAAAGGGTAGGCAGAGGTGTAATAGTACACCCACATTTCGCCAGTTAAGTTATAGACCCATGTAATAGGGGGCGAGCCTATTGCCATTGACCGGGCACAAATCCAGACTCCGGGCTGCTACTGAGAATTTCCTAATGAAAAAACCCAATAACAGTTTGCCCGACCCGGGAATCGAACCCAGAGGGTCTACTCGCGTTTTACGAACAACAAACGAAGTACAAACTTTCGTTCCGACTGATACCTACACAATAAATATCTGCACATAAAAAAGGCGCAATAAATATAAACTAAGGTTTATAGTCGCATACAATTGATCGGAGATCAGAGAAACAAACGTCAAAAGACGATCATCGCATGAGATATGGAAACGATGGTTGACCGGAGTAGGAATTTGTGCGATGATTCGTATGATTTATCGAATATCGTCAAACGGGAGTAGACCCCCTGGACCCCACGCTCATCAGTCGCGCTTGCGACCACTAGACCAACGAGGCGGTCCTAAAAAACTCACACTGACACAAAATTCAAAAGTAAAACAAGAATAATATCCTCTACAATTTATGTTCTCTAGGGAGTTATTAAGATATCCAGCGTGCCATAAATTATAGACGAAACGCATTTGCGGACGGTGACGATGTTTTTGTCGACCCTACCCGGGGCTGTAAGGTCAGCAATGAAGATTTGAATATATTTCATGTTAATCAGATCTTTGTTAAACATTGCTTCATGCGTAAACGACCTCGAGAGTGGAGAATATTATACAATCAAGTCAGTAAGTTCTTTTACAGTTCAGGTTAATGCAAGCATAATTAGGGTTCCGTACCCAAAGCCTACTATTACCACTATTCTATTATCTGTGTACTAAACCTACGCTTTCCGTCTTTCTGTCACAGATCTGTATTTTTTAACCGTTTTTGGTGTCACAGATCTGTATTTTTTAACCAATTGAAATCGTCGAATATGTGATACAATGCCTAATATCATATCACAAGACGATTACTAAAAACAAAAAGAGTGTGCTTTGCAGCACACGACTGAAGTAAAACTTCACCAAGTTATATCTCCCTCAATACTATTATCGCGGCGCGGCGCGCGTACATCTGCCGGCGCTGTGTCGTGGCCGGCAGTAGCGCGCGCCTCGTTCCCCGCGTCCCACACTACCCCCTCCGTTCGCCTCACCCGTGAACACTTTTCGTAACGCTCTCGCCAGCTTATTCCCCAAATCAAGCGTGCGTAAAGAAATTTTGCTTAAAAAATAAAAACATAAAAATATCGTACGTAACACTGGCCGGTTTTATTTTCACAACATTTTGACGCTTTGGGCATATACATAGACCGTTGGATATTGAGGGCCAATGTTCCTAGAGCTTAGAACTTTGACAGATAGATATTACTTTTTTAACTGACGAAAAAAAAGGAGGTGGTTCTCAATTCGACGTGTATCTTTTTTTTTTTTTTTTTTTTAAATTTAACCGACGTAAATAGAACCTGAAAAGCGAAAAGTAAAATGAAGCTTTTAGTCTTTTCCTAACTAAACTAATTTAAATAACAATTATGAGTCGGCGCCAAACAAACAATCAACGAAGATCATTAAATTACTTTAAATAAATAATAAAAACAACATAACATCAAATACAACGTGAAATTTTCAACGATAAACAATAACTTTTTTAAAATGCGTTATCTGCTCGAACACTTGCAACTTGCACGCACTTTGCTTGTTTGTTTGGCGCCGACTCATAATTGTTATTTTAATTAGTTTAGTTAGGAAAAGACTAAAAGCTTCATTTTATTTTTTGCTTTTCAGTTTCTATTTTCGTCGGTTCAATTTTTTGTTAAAAAGTTTTTAATGTTTTTTTTTAAGATTATTATCTGTCAAGACGTCTGGTCTGAGTCATCTTAAATCTGCCCTTAAAACCTAAACAATTAATAATTATAATAAGTTAAACAAACACACGTTATAATATAACTCTAATACAATGTGCCCCATATAAAAAGCTAGCTATGTTTATGTTAAAGTACCTACACATGTCACACATGGTGAAGTTTTATTAAGATATCCGGTCCGACGATAAATCATGCTTGGACAAAATGCAATTGTAGCCGCCGACTGTTTTTGCCGACCCTACTGGGACCGACCGTCATATTGTACGGTTTGCAAAGGACATTACTGAAAGTTTCTTTTTCGCTTCATATGCTTATATGTGATTGCTGTGTCATGTGTGTACTTCTGCTGCATTGGGTTCTTTATGTAGAAGTTTGTTAATATGATGTGAAATGGGAATTAACGCGCACATACCTATTTTAAGCCCGACTTTTCAATTCATTATTCAATTCTGTGCATATAGCAAAAACTACGAAAGTACCTTGATACTTAAATATGGGTTAGGAAACCAAATCATCATCATCCTCCGAGCCTTTTCACAATTACATTGGGGTTGGCTTCCAATCTAGCCAGATGCGGCTGAACATCAGTATTTTACACGGAGTCAAATTCAAAGCATTTATTTGCAACTAAGTGAACAATTGTAGTTCGCAACCCAGTCTGGATATTACTGACATTCGGAGGTTAGACCAGTTGTCAGAATTTCAGGCTTCTGACTACCCGTAACGACTGCCGTAGATGTTTGTATGGCAACCGGGACCGACAGCTTAACGTGCTCTCCGAGGCACGGCGGGGTCTCAATGTGTAACGAAACGGTCACACATCCACAGACTGACCACGGCAAGTGCTGCTTAACCTTGCAGATCGTACAATCCGCGCAGTCGTTGCTTCGCTAGGAGCCCCTACGGTTAGGAAACTTAATGAACAAGTTTTTATATCATCAATTTAAGGCACATCATCAACAAACACAACAGCACAAACACATAAGAACCTAAAAGACACAAGTTAAGGAACCAACCACACCAACCAACCAACTAAGTACCAATAGCCAAGTTATGAAGTTTAAGGCACATATGAAACTATACTATTAGAATGACAAGAAGTGATATGACAATAATTCTACTTGTAAGGACTCAATCTAGAATGCAGTTGAGATTAGTTCAGTTATTTTGTATGTACAACTACCGCATGTCTTGTTGTGGCAATAAATCATTTTTCTTTCTTTCTTCCTTTCTTTCAGATTAGAATGAATGAAATGAATGAATGAAAAATTCATTTTTTTTAAACATGAGAATACAATACAATGTCAAAGCACCATGTAAGGTGTATAAATAGTAGGTATGGCAGCTACAATGTTCAGACTATCAAGTATTTTATCACCAGATATAATATTTTATCAGGTGCCTTCCTATTTTTACCACAGTTGCCAAAGTTCACAGCTATAGTCTCTTAATACATAGCAAGTAAAAGTACAGGTATGCCCTAACCCTAAAAAGGCCGGTTAACCCTAGAATGAAGAGATGAGTTACAAACGTCCGAAGTGATATTAAGATATCCAGTGCCCGCAATAAATCATCGATGAAACGCATTTGTGGGACAATGTTTTTGTCGACCCTACCCGGGTACGGACAGGTTGTTACTATGAATGTAAGTACATTGTGGATACTCATCTATAGTGGAGGTTGTTCGCAGGAAAAAGGAAAGTCGTGATAAATTCACTCTAGTTTTTATTATAAACTTGATTTAATTTTTAATAAAGAAGACTTTTTTAAGAGCACCCCATAGCTGATTCTCGAATATACCAGGCCCCTCAGAAAGTATTGCGAAAAAAAGTTTTTATATATGGGAGACTGGCCAGTTATAATGTTTTTCGAAAATATGATTATTTATAAGTAAAAATAAGTAAGTTCCAATTTCAAAATTTCCCTCCACATTTTTTGCGAGTTAATTCAAAGTATTGTGTCTCACTGAAATATGGATCTGCGCCGGGAACATTTTAGAGCTATGATTTTATACGATTTCAAGTGTCGCCTGAAACCGGATGAATCGTACGATAGACTTCAAATGGCATTCATGGATGAAGGCCCTTCCAAGGCAACCGTGTATCGTTGGTATAACGAATTCAAGCGCGGTCGACCAACTTTGGGGGATGACGAAAGAAGCGGTCGCCCTTTGACGGCTGTTACCGAAGAAAACGTGCTAGCAGTGAAAAATTTAATCCAAGACAATAGGCGAATTACATATCAGGAGATTCAACACATATTGAAGATTGGATCGGGAAGCGTTCACGAGATTCTACACAGCCATCTTCGCGTGAGGAGGATAGTATCACGCTGGGTGCCGCACAACCTCACCGATGCTCAGAAGCAGGCCCGGGTGGAATGGTGCCGTGATATGCTTAACAAATTTGAAGCAGGCTCGTCTCGGCGTGTTTACGACATCGTTACAGGTGATGAGTCCTGGATTTATCAATACGACCCAGAAACCAAGCGCCAGTCGACTGTTTAGGTGTTTCAAAATGAGCCAACGCCTACCAAAGTGAAGCGATCTAGAAGCGGGGGTAAGATTTTGATCGCTAGCTTTTTTAATTTGACTGGCCACTTGGTATCAATTCCCTTACGGGATCAAAGAAGCATTAATGCCGAATGGTATACTACCAAATGTTTGCCAGAAGTTTTCTCTGTTATAAGCAACAAGCGACCAAACACAGGGCTCCGCGGGCTACTGCTCCACCACGACAATGCACCTGCGCACACCGCACTCAAAACGAGGGACTTCCTGGACAGCACGCCAGTCAAACTCCTGGGTCACCCTCCTTACAGCCCTGATCTAGCACCGTGTGACTTCTTTTTATTCCCAAAAATA
The DNA here is from genome assembly GCA_949699075.1 of Asteroscopus sphinx. Lineage (NCBI taxonomy): Eukaryota > Metazoa > Arthropoda > Insecta > Lepidoptera > Noctuidae > Asteroscopus > Asteroscopus sphinx. Next base: position 2,489,963 of record OX453007.1, read on the forward strand.
AAAAATCAGCTCAAAGGGATACAATTTTCGTCGCCGGAAGATGCGCTGGCTGCGTTCGAGCAGGCTGTAAACGAGGTGTCTGCGGCGGACTGGAAAAAGTGTTTTGAAAACTGGTTTAGGCGCATGAATCTTTGTATAGAGGCTGGTGGAAAGTACTTTGAAAAGATTTGATAAAAATATATGTACGTATAGAACAATTTTTTTTAGTTTCGCAAAACTTTCTGAGTGTCCCACGTATAGAGGAAATTTCGAAGCAGATTTTTACCCGGGAAGGAACTCCGAGCTTACGACTTTCAATTTTTAGTCACTATTCGAACGGTTTGTTTTGATAACTTGCTGGACTCGTTGGTTCAAGACACAGACCATGGTCTGTGGTTCAAGACTACTTTTTAAGCTATGACTTTTACAAAGAAATTATATTTATTCATTTATAAATTTATTATTTAAAATTATATACAAATGTTCAATAACTGGAAACTTGTAATTGGCCTTTTTCTACCGCTGATTTCCTGAAAAGGGGTCATTGTACTCATCATTATAAACAACTTTTACTATGGGAACAACCCTGAAATAGCGAAAAAAAAATCAGGTGGTCCCTACATTTTATTGATTTAAGTGAACACAAATGTAGGGACCAACTGATTTTTTTTTTCCATAGTAAAAGTTGTTCATAATGATGAGTACAATGACCCCTTTTCGGGAAATAAGTGATTCAAATTTCAGTATGTATTTTGCTTATTTACGACACTGTATAAGCTGTAAGTTTTCCTAAAAAAATTAAATTAAGTAATAAATGATAGAAAGAAAGAAAAAAAAAACTTTTTAGTCTCGTTACAGGCGAAAACAGACACATTAATTAACAAACAAAAAAAATGAAGATGGTTGGTTGCTGGTTGTCTGTAAGATTGCTTTTAGCGATAAGACCACCAATTGTTAATACTGTGCTCAACTTATGTTTTATTTTTATGGTGTGCAAACAATAAAGTATACTTTATCTATCTATCTATGAATCCTAAATAGTTGCTACTATCTTTGAAAACAAGATAGCGGTATTTTTGTACGAGTGAGGCTAGCTATTGTGTGTTTGTTTCTGTTTTAAAATGGCGTGGTATGCAATCATAAAATTCATGGGTAATTTTCAATTCATGCAATGATACCTGTGAGGTATCAAGAACATCGCGATAACATATTGAATCAGTAATGTTATAACTTTGTGTTTCATGAAACAAAACATAATGTCCGATTTCATAACACCTGCATAAACCTCATATAAGGGCATTTTTCAAAAAGTTTGTCGGCTAGTAAATCACCCTGTCCGGTGGAATCGTAACATTGTGATAAAACAGGAATTATATATTTTTGTACTTCCTGGGGATCTTTTATGAAAACAAATCTTAAACTATATTACTGTTGTAAAATAAATATGAAAAACTGTGTAGATTACAAAATACAGCCTTCTAAAGCAGCACTGACCATACAAATTCTTTGTGTCCAACCCCTTCTTGTAAACTTTGAAATCGAATTACTCGTTTTATCTTTTTCATAGGCACCCAAATGTGATGTTTTTAGATAGATTTTGAGTTACGGCATTACATTTAAAACTCTATGTCTAATTAAAGACATATAAAATAACATTATCTTTAATTTTATTGTGTCCACGAAAATCACATGTAGTGGAAATTCCTACATAGTCACGGTGATTTTAATATGATACGAACTTATAAATTACAAAATAAGATTGTTTTTTTATTAATGGCAACATTTATAGTCTATGGCCGTCGTCATTCTGGTTTCGGATTCAATCGACTAATCAAATGCGGCAAGAACAGTTTGCAAGCGTCACGGTTTAGTTTGTTGTGTTCCTCATAGTGTCGGCGTTTTATAAGGTAAAAACAGTTCAATTTATTGTTTTGCTATGACAGATTTCATATTTAATTAATAAATGACCAAGCAGAAGTTGTTATAGTAAAATCCTTCTTTTAGAATAGCTAGAAATTATATTCTTATTACTGTAGTCGAGGAATCGTCACATCCATTCGTCACGTGATATACAAGCGGAACTTTTTTCGTGACGAAATGAAGTTCTAAAGCTGTATACAGATGGAGGGTTCTAAGTAATGTAAAAATGTAAACAATATTTTTAATTTCTTAGGTTATCGCGATCACTACACATTATAATAAAACAAAGTTTAACCGGATTAAATCGCGTATATTATTTAAATTGGTTTTCCTGACGTTTCGAAAGCTTTGCAGCATTTCGTGGTCGCAAGTAGACTAAGATGACAAGCGTCTTTACAGATATTTCTAAAAAAATATTTTAATCTACCGTACAATATTATTAATTAAAATCGTTTCGATGCACGCAGTAATCACTCAATACATCATTAAAAAAAATATTAAAAAAAACATCCTAATTTTAATAGAGAAGATGGTTGGCAGCTACCACCTGTTTGGTACCCAGTCCTTAAAATAATCAATTCCCAAACAGCACGCAACACTGTAAAAGATAATGATATTGTGAGTGATTACTGCGTGCATCGAAACGATTTTAATTAATAATATTGTTCGGTTTTTTCGAAATATCTGTAAAGACGCTTGTCATCTAACGGCCAAAATTAATATCCAATCTATCCACGATTTGCCCTACTAGAGATAGGAATTTGACATAAGCTCCATACAAAATATGTCAGATTTCTATCACGTCAGGAAAACCAATTTAAATAATATACTCGATTTAATCCGGTTAAACTTTGTTTTATTTAAATAATTACTTTATTATTTGAAGTGAATTTTTTATCTTGATACTTTTATTACTGGAAATTAGTAAATAATTACTCTGTCATTCGAAGTTAATCTTTTTTTAAATTTTTGTGAAAGTTGTTTGTTATCATCAGTACAATGACGTGTTAAAATATTTTACACTAATTACAAATCACCCTGTACAAAAAGTTATTGAAATAACTGAAAACCTCTTAAGGGGTCATAGTACTCATCATCATAAAAAAAATCAGCTGTTCCCCTACATTTGTGTGACACATAAATCGACAAAATGTAGGACAGCTGATTTTTTTCCGCGATTTCAGGATTTGTCCCATAGTAGTAGTTGTTCATATCGATGTGTACTATAACCCCTTAAGAGGTTTTCAGTCATTTCAATAACACGTCGTTAGTCGTTGTATTAAGAAAATTGTAGTATTTGATCTTACCTAAGTGATTTTTACTAAGGTATTTATTGTATTTAATCTGTATTGATACCAATCATAGAGGAAATGAATATAAATTATTCTTGTATTCCGTGATACCAATGTACGCGTAGAGCGCATCCATGGATATCGCCTCCGGTTGTGATTATATTTAAGTCTGATAAATAATATGTTTTACTGTACACTCCGCCTTACTAGTTCCTAATAGTAACGATACGTTCCACGAGCGTTACTGTCCAGATTTGGCTGTGTGTTTAATTTAGATTTAATGACAAAATATCAAGGTTAGAAGATTGTATTTGTTTTTATTATATTTTGTTAAAACATATGATTCTATTGTATTAGTTAATTTTGATATTTTCTTTGTATTCTGGATACAACGATAGTTTTTGATAGTGTTTATGTTGCAATAATGACGATTAGGATCGTTTACGCTGTATAACTCTTTGATTATAATAAATATTTTGCATTACATTTTGACTTTTCATAGCTTCTATTCATTGAATAAAATAAAAAAAACTTTGCTTCGGATAAAATTGTTAATTTATTTCTAATTTAATTACTAATTAAAGTGACGAAATGGAGCAGTTCGTTGCAACACATTACATAAAAAACAATGAATTTTCATCAATCGATGATATTTAACATAAAATGATATCTTTCTAATATAATCATGTATATTTCCTATGACATTAGCTATAATTAGGTCAAATAAAAAGTTTGAAAAAAAAAGGAACTCCTATTTCGTCACGGACAAACTTTTTGAAAAATGCCCATAAACTGCGTATATAGAGATGTAAATTGAAAAAAAACAAAACGTTTTTTTTCACAATCTTGAAAAAAAACATGGAAAAAAAACTTGGCCCCGTCGTTTTTTTTCTACATTTGGTTTTTTTTCAGATAAAGTGAAACACAATAACTAAAATGGAATAAACACTAAATTTGATAGTTTTGTTTTTAATTAAAGTCAAAATAGTTTAATCAATGGGTACCTATTATTATGAACTTAGAAAATACTTAATGTTCTGTGTCTGTATTTGTTTCATCTGATTCTGAATCAACGACTATACTATCAGGGACTCTACTAACTTCTGCTTTTGTTAATTTTGTTGATGATTGTACTGATTGCAATCTTAAATATTGTGCGCAATGTACACGATTTTCCTAGCCCTGTCACACCTGCCCTGTTTGAAAACAAATGGTATTTTCGTATTAAACAAAACAAAAAATTTATATCAACTCATATACGATAACCGCCTTACCATATTTTTATTTACGTACTCTTGAAAAAAAACCTATTCCAGAAAAAATACAGTTATTTTTCATGTTTTTTTTTAACGTTTTTTTCATCTCAAAAAAAATACCGTTTTTTTACAACTCTATGCGTATATAAAATCTGGCAGCTAGCTTGCAGTATGAATGCAATCCATCTGAAAAGATCCTAAAAATGAATAATGAATTTCAAAGGTAAACAAACATTAAATGTGACAGATGTTTACAAAAATATCTTACATACTTACCTATTAAATAAATAAATATTTTTGGGACATTTTTACACAGCACCATCTAGTCCCAAACTAAGCAGAGCTTATGCTATGGGTACTAGATAATGGATATAATACATATATACTTACTTTTTTTTTGTAAATACATTCTTATAATACATAAGAAACACACAGACCAACATAAACACTTATCTCACAAATATTTGTGTTCTGTGGGAATCGAACCCACGACCTCGTGATCAGCAGTACGATACTCGAACCTCTGGATCACAGACGTCATCAAGAAGTTAAGTTAAGGTTAGTTAAGTTTCTGAAGTTATCCGCTTCATTAATTAGGGGTTGTGGTTTCGTAAGTGCGCGGTGACTTCAAAATGGTGACCTCCTCATTAGTATTTTGCCCAGAGTCCTCTTAATGATGAATTCCTATCAGATCAGCAGTCCGACCCTCGAACCACTAGACCACAGACGTCGTCAACCTATTAACTTCGGTGAGCTTAATCTTCACATACATACATAACATCACGCCTGTATTCCTGTATTTATATGGGGTGGGCAGAGTTGTATAGTTTCGCCCACTTTTCGCCAATTATAAGTCCAGTGTAATAGGGGGCGAGCCTATTACCCTTAACCGGGCAAAAATCCTGACTCCTATAATTGTATAGTCAATTTCCTAGCAAAAAAACCAATAACTGCCCGACCCGGGAATCGAACCCAGAACCTCACGCTTAGCAGTTACGCTTGCGACCACTAGACCAGCGAGGCAGTCAATTTCAATCTTCAGTTCAGCATATTGTACCTATATATCAGCAATTTTATTTTATTTGTGCGCTACTTTTTGGGAATTGTAGTATATTATATATACCTTCTTCTTCTTCTATCGTGTCGACATGAGCTACATAATGATTATAGCTCATGCCGTGGGAAAAAGATCAGTCAGTCAGTAGGTTGGTAGTGGGGCTGACTGCCCAGGGTACGCCAGACGATCAATTAAATATCGTCGCTCGTGGAGGCTCTTTTAATGCACCCCATACTTATTATAAATTTTACATTTATTTTTATTATATATTTTACACACCTAAATTGCCTTCTTTATTTTCTACATTAAAATACCAGTATTATATTATTAGTGTTATTGGGTTTTTTCATTAGGAAATTCTCAGTAGCAGCCCGGAGTCTGGATTTGTGCCCGGTCAGTGGCAATAGGCTCGCCCCCTTTTACATGGGACTATAACATAACTGGCAAAATGTGGGTGTACTACACCTCTGCCTACCCCTTCGGGAAATACAGGCGTGATGTTATGTTATGTGTTATGTTATTAAATTGCAATAATCGAGGCAAACAATAAATATAATATATGAAACCATTTGTTCGCCGTCCGCTGTCCAAACGATATTTTATATGACTGCCTGAATGTGGCGTTCATACGGTCACACTTCAATAGAAAGTTCATTTTACAATTTTGGAGAAAACTTCTGAAATTATCATAATTTTTGAATGTGGCCAGTTTCATTTCTATTGTGGTTTAACATAAAATTTCAAATTGAATCTAGAGAATTTTTAAATTAAAAAAACTTTTTTACATATGTATTTTTTTAATAAGGGGGGCAAACAAGCAAGCGTATCACCAAAGCAAGGATGATGGTAAGCATTTACCGTCGCTCATGGACATGCGCAACGTCAGAGTAGTCACCAACGCCTTACCGATTATTTAAAAAGTTATGCTCATTTTTTTAATGCTCCTATGCATTATGTGAAAACAAAGAGATTTAATATAGAAGTTTTTAGACTTTCGCGAATTTCACTCATATTGAACTACATTTACGGGACTTGTCACGCACAATGAAATCAAAACATAACATTTTGACTAACCTCGACGTTTCGGCCAAGTTGCATTGGCTGTGTTTTGACTTCATTGTGCGCGACAAGTCTCGTAAATATAGTTCAATATGAGATTTAATATGTTATGTATTTTAATGTCTTTGTGTGAAGACAATGGAAAGCGGCGTCCTTTTGAGTTCTGTCTGATAATAATATGTATTGTTAATATCAGATATTCACTATTAAATCCGTTCACTGTAGCAGTCGGTATTAGGTGCCCCATAGAAGTTGTTAATGGGATGTTACGACGGTGATGACAATTTATAAACCCTGATATCATAGAGAAATACTTTATAAACTCTTCAGGAGATATCAGGCATAGACCAAACCAAGCACTAGAACTAATACTAGAAGACAGTAAAAGTACAAGTTGAATATTACAAAAGCTTAATTTCAGCCAAACGCTTAAAAATCTTTGAAATATCTGTAAAGACGCTTGCCATCTTAGTCTTTCTGCGACCACGACCGCTGCAAACTTTCAAAACGTCAGGAAAACCAATTTAAATAAATATACGCGATGTAATCCGGTTAAACTTGTTTTAATAATAAAGCTAACGTAAAACAACTAAGTAAGTATAGTATAGTGTAGTATAAAGCTTTGTGAAGACCTTATTATTACTTCATCATCATCATTTTAAGATGCAAATAAATGATTAAGGTTATGATCATAATTTCAGCCGAAAGACGTCCACTGCTAGACATAGAGGCCTCCCTCGACGGGGGGGATATACCATAATCGCCACGCTTGGCAGGTGGGTTGGCAATCACAGTTGGTTGGTTAAAAACTCAGAGAACGCTACTGCCCATCCTCTGGTGAATCCCTTAGTCGCCTTTTACAACACTCATGGGAAGATATAGGGTGGTGCAATTCTTTATGACCGGCACCCCACGGAACATCACTTACAAAACACAACTTATTATTACTTACAAAAAATCATGTAACACAACCAGCCCAATATTGTCCCACGGTGTGGGTACTCTTTGGAGTACGAGAAGGTTATGAATTATTACTTACGAGAAAAAGCAACACTCACTTCCCCCGCAACCCTCAAGAGTCCATGAACAGGTCGGAAAAGGCTGCGGTATCTCATTTACGCGCCTAAACAACCCTTTAAAAAAAACAAGATCCACCAGCCCAGTGGCCAACAACATTTAATCCGATACCGCAAGCCATAAAGTCCACGGTAACGAGCCACGGAAGGGTCCAACTATCACCGCTTTACGCGTGAGATAAACGCGAGTGGTGACGTTAACTTTGCCGTTACGGATGGATGGAGCGGCACGCTTCCTGCGTCGGGAATGCGGTATTACGGTATTTTTTTTTAAATAAAAGGGTGAACAGGGTCGAGGTGATCACAAGGAGAAGATTCTTTTCCAGACTCAGTTTGTTTATTTTGAAACCAAAATACACTTTACAGTTTGGAAGCCGCGAATTACAAAAACGAAACATTCTTTGCACCTACAATAACACCGCAAAATGCGACTGTCGCCATCTTGAGTTGTGGAACCAGAGCAAAGAGTAGAGTAAACCAGAGCGCTCTGCGAACGGTGTTGCCAATCGTTGAGCCTTCCAGTCCGTTCAAACTTAACATTTATTTTTATCTAGTAACTATTGTTTTATTTATTTCTTTTTATTGATAAAATTAACACAAATATTTTAATGAAAATTTTCACTATAAAACAAATAAACATAGGTAATTTTTTTTTCTTAATTACGTGTGCCTGTGTGGTTTTATTTAGCTTGCTTTATTGTCCGTCTGTCTGTCTGCTACAAATAAATGCATGCAAGTAAATAAGCCTGCTACACATCTTGCAAGTAAAGTTTTGAGAAAATGTCATTATTATAATTCTAATAATAATGATGCATATGTATAATTAATAACTAATATTTGTATGACACCTGTGGCAGCACACAGAGAGACTGTAACATAACATAACATAACATCACGCCTGTATTTCCCCGAAGGGGTAGGCAGAGGTGTAATAGTACACCTATATTTCGCCAGTTATGCTATAGTCCCATGTAATAGGGGGCGAGCCTATTGCCATTAACATTATTATTTAGAGAGACTGTATACTACCTATAACACCAAAAATACCTGTCTACCAGTGATGTAGGGTCCATATAACACGATTCCCATCGGCCTCCCTTAAGGAATTGCTTAAATACAGATCAACTTAATTTATTGTTCTAACGCACACTTTCAGTCCACTTGCTTTGAACTAATAATACACCTGACATTTTTTTATTAGCATCATAAGCCGCTGAATACCGGCTTCCCCGCCCATACTATAATATCCTATACAGAGCACCTAATTGGGTATTCGAATAAACATTTTGATTTGATTTGATTTATCTCATCACCAACATGTGTAGTCTTGATGGCAATAAAATAATATGAACTTTAATAGCTTTTTTTCGTGTTTTTCGTAGTGTTTTGCTGGCAAAAAAACACGAAAAAAACATCGACAACAAACAAAAAAACATCTATATGGATACAATATCATTTTAAATATGTAGCTACACTGTCTCTTGCAACTTATAATGGTGCCGATTCTCTTGTACACCCACCTAAACCTAACTATAACTAAAATTGACAAATTTTAGTTTAGAAAATCATAAAACTTATTCTGTGTTTATCTTTTTCTTATTTTAGAAAACTTGTTGACAGCTCTAATAATTGAGTTTGACGCATCTAAGTTGAATTGGCGGTGTTACCAGTACATCTTAAAAAATTTATTAAAGAGTGAATGGAATGACCGAAAGCTCACAAAAACAAGGAAATTAAATAATAATTATATTTGGAATTATTAGTTTATCATTAAACTTAAGAAGAAAAAATCATGTAACGAAATAAAGTACATTTTTGTTTTATATTTTCAATAAAATATATAAATTGGAATAATGTGATCAGATTAAAGAGCTAGGTTATTATTTTATACGGCCCGTATTACAGAACGATACTCAAGCGTTGATCACTGTTTAAAACTAGTTTTGAGTTGAGCTTTGATTTTAGAACTTTTCTCAAGCAGAGATTTATTGATCACAGTTCAGATCACAATAATAAACTATTTCTTTAATTTAAAAAGCTGGAATTTCCCTTTATAAAGACGTGGTTAAAAAGTTCTAGCACCCAGGACACGAAATTTCTCAAAATAGTTGAATAAATTAGAATATACGCCAAAAAGTACCACGCAGGATTACAAACTTGGAGACTTTCTCCCCAAAAGAGGGAAAATTTGTGAATTCAGGCTTTTTAGGGATACATATTAGCATAAAATGATAGAATTGAATGTCAAACACAGATTTTTTTTTTCCCATTGTATGGATTTATGTACTTCTTATCCTTTATTATATAGGTACCTCTTCTTATCGAAATTATAAATTTCATTGTATGTTTCTATGAACTATTTACCTTTCTGCTGAATCTACAACAGCTGCAACCACATAGTAGGTATCCATTATTTATTTTAAACTACCTAAAAACTATAAAAATGAATAAAATAAGCTTTGCCATTTTAGTTGTTGATAACTAATTATAGTCGACATGTATTTTGATGCCTTCTAAAAATAGTCAGATTTAGGTTGACATTTCTAATATTAGGTGAAAAACGTCAATTACAGAATAGCAAAATGTAAATTTTTACTAAGTTGAATAACTAAACTAATTTTGGTCCTGTCAAACCAAAAATTAGTTTTAAAGTGAATATCAGAATAGAAAACGTCGTTTGACAGGACTAAACTAAATTTTGGTGATTTTTAGTCTAGTTTAGAGAATTTTGTGACAAGAGAATCGGCACCACTGTGTATTGTACTAACCACTAAAACGCCACTTAAATGCCATTACTGTGCAAGCGGTGACGTCATCATACGTGAAACACGCACGCGATAACAAGGAAACGATGTTTCCAAGTCTTAAGTGTTTCACTCACTCTTGGGGAAAAGATCATGAAAGTACGGAAAAGCTGAATTATTTTTGTTTTACCTTGAGATTGAAATAACTTCTGTATTCCTCGGAGGAAAGTGGGCCATCGATCTTTCTCAAAAGGTATCGCAAGAGACTAATATAATGTGACTGTTTTAAATATTATTTGCTATGTATTTTTTCACATTCTTTGTAATTTATGCTTTGACACACTTTGTTATTTATGATTTGACAATTTTTGTAATTTATGATTTGTCATTATTTGTAAATTATGATTTGACATTCTTTGTAATTTTTTTATTTGACATACTTTGTAATTTATTATTAGACATTCTTTGTTATTTATGATTTGACATTCCTTGTAATTTATTATTTGACATTCTTTGTAATTTTTTATTTGACATTCTATGTAATTTTTATTTGACATTCTTTATAATTTATGATTTGGCTTTATTTGTACCTTATTCATATTTTCACAACTTTTTGACTGCCTCGTTGGTCTAGTGTTTGCAAGCTTGACTGCTGAGCGTGGGGTCCTGGGTTCGATTCCCGGGTCGGGCAAAGTATTATTGGGTTTTTTCATTAGGAAATTCTCAGTAGCAGCCCGGAGTCTGGATTTGTGCCCGGTTAGTGCCAATAGGCTCGCCCCCTATTACATGGGACTAAAACATAGCTGGCGAAATGTGGGTGTACTATTACACCTCTACCTACCCCTTCGGGGAAATACAGGCGTGATGTTATGTTATGTTATGTTGTTTATTAATTTGACATGCCGATACATTATATCTCCTTCTTCGTGCCTCGGTCCCGGTTGTCATACAAATATCTACGCTGCCGTTATTAGAAGTTGGAAAGTCTGACAACTGGTCTACATCTAGAATGATAGTTCTATCTAGTAACTGGTTTAGTAAAATATAAAGTTTCTAGTTTCTCGTAGCAATACTAATCCACCTTTAAACTATGTACAGTAAATCCACGTTTAAACTACGTACAGTAACTTACACCAATAAAAACTAAGCAACCCGTAAAACGTCACGTCATCACACTCCAAGTTCTGACACATTTAACAAGCCGGCTTTACAGAGTCTAACCACCATTAGGGTGGAACACACGTATATTAGGGGCTTTTAAAGCTATTCGCGGCTTGCAGTAATTTGCGAGTAAACGTCGATGAAGAGATTACTGGCGGCAGTCACTTCACTCGCCCGATTATGGAGTGCGTGGAATGTTATATACCCTGTCTTTTGTATTTTTACTTAAGGGTTTTCACTTGTTTTTAGGGTTCTCAATTCGACTGTATTTTTTATTATTTTTGCTACGCAATATCACCTCCGTTTGTTTGTGAACAGATTTCACTGTTTTTTTTTTATAATTAATGAATTTGCATTCTGTGTGGTCCTATAAAATTTGGTGAAGATTTGATGAAGAATAATGATGATCTTTGGAGATAAAGAATGAAACTCTTTAACGGATGATGGCAAATCAGCCACGATTGCAGTAGCTTAGGTATCTATGTTTTGTTTATGGCACTCAAAATAGAAAAATAAAATTAACTTAATAAAGTAAAAACAGACTCCAAAAATAATAAAATAATTTGTTTGGCTTAGGAAGTCAGTGCCAATTTAAAACAAACCGAATCGAAGGCACCCACTTCCTAAACTGTTTCACGCATATTATTCGTTTTTAAGTCTGTTTTTACTTTTCTAATGTTAATTTTATTTTGGATTCAGTACCAAAAGGGTGCCAACGCGACGGGACCATTTTATTATGCTTACACCATATGTCCGTCCATCCATCCATCCATCTATCCGTCCATCCGTCCTTCTGTCTGTCACAGGGTTCTGTATCTTCTTAACCGGAATAGGCAACCACATGAAATTTTCACAGAATATGTGTTACTACTTTATGGGTAGTGATATTGCTTATAAATTACAACTTTAGGGTGAAAATGGGCAATGTCCGCCATTGCCAAGATATGCTGCACGAACTATAGTACCCCCACAAAAAATATTTTTACTTGAAATCAGTTTTTTTTTATATTATAGGGTGGCGCAACGAGCTAAAGGCCCACCTGATGTTAAGCGGTTACTTTTGCCCATAACAACTGCAATACCACCTAGGCTGTTGCCTAAATGATAGTGCAAGTCGGTTCGCCAAACTGAGACATGAAGATGGAAAGTCTCATGTGATTGTAATTTCACCGGCACCCGTAACCGATTTACAGAGAAAGAAAGTTCTTGGTAGATCCACTTCTTCAAAATTGGTTCCAATGAGAAAAATAATTCCCAATAGATCCATTATGGATCTCATGGATTTACATAATGGATCTAACGAGGAAGAAAGTTCCACTTTTTAAAAATTGGATCTAAAGGGAAAAAAATATCTCCATAGATCCATTATGGATCTAGATTATGGATCTAACGAGAATGATCCTACCCTTCAGACCGAAACAACAATGCAAGCGGAGAAGTAGGTACGGTGGTAGTACTTCCCCGGACGAGCTCTTTCACAAAGGAGCTCTACTACAATTAAAATTCAATTCAATTCAATTCATTTATTAATTTGCATCATACGATCACTCTTATAACGGTTCACATTTCATTTAGGTTTTCTTTTCGAATACTTAAGCGGCGATTACTTGAGATGTGTTTACTGTCGACAGTCACTTCACTCACCCGGTTCACGTGCGTGAAATTGTTGCCCTTTCCTCAAGGAAGCACTTTAAAATCGTCAAGTTGTTTTTTTTTTCCTTTCGTAAGTATGTGTTTGTTTGGTTTCAAATTTTTTCTTGTCGTGATTGACTTCAGAATCGTGCATATTGTGTTTCATTTCATTTTTATTTGGTTTGTAAACCTAATTTCTGAATTTCTAAGTTAAAGATAAAGATTTTTATTTGCAAGAAACATGTTTTAGTTTGCGTTGAGGTGTTTTTTTTTGGTAATTTTGGTTCAAGGCTTAATTTTTGTATGGGATCGACCTGCAGGTCAATTGCGTAACTCATTTGACTGTTTAATTTTGATCTAAAATTGTATTGATGTTGATAACATCGCAGTCAAACATTGGAATTGTGTAACGACATAGAGGGACTTCATTATGAAGTAAATGACGTCAGGAGGGAAATCCATTGCGATGTAAATGACGTCATGTATGTTAGGTCACGATTCGTTATGCAAGTAAGCTGCTGCAAGAATGCGTTTTAAGCTTTATCATTCATTGAATTTCATGATGAATCCCTCCGACATCTTAATCAACAGTTTTGTAGTTACACAATTCGAATTGTTGCATTTTTCCGGATTCAAATATCAAAATTGACATTTTGTTGATTGCAATGCAGTTACACAATTGTCCTGCTGGCCTAATTTATGTATATTCATAATTTTATTATCATAATCATCTAAATGTCATGGTCCCACATTACTACGGGTCGGTGCAATACGTTTTCTTCTTTAATTTTCTCGTATCATCTCATCATTTACTCCCTTTCCTTCATTTATCTATTATTATTAATTATTATTATCAGCCTGCAGTGTTCCACTGCAGGGCAAAGGTCTCCCTTCCCTTTTTCCACCTGTCCCTGTCTTTGCTGTCTGGGGCCAATCCTTCAAATAGCAGTCAAGTTCCTCTCGCCATCTCCTTTTGGGCCTGCCCCGTTGTCGTTTGTTGCTGTCTGGAACCCACTGTGTGGTTGTTTTCGCCCATAGCTCCTCCTGCATGTGGCAGATGTGACCAGCCCAGTTCCACTTAAGCTTGGCAGCTGTTTGGCCTACATCAGCAATTTGTGTTTTGGAACGTAGTATAGAGTTTCTTACAAGATCAGTAAGTGTAACTCCTAGGATACTGCGTTCCATTGTTCGCTGACAAACACCATGATGTGCGGACTTTTGACGCTTTGTCAGTGACCAAGTTTGCGCTCCATAGGTGAGGGTGGGGAGGATGCACATGTCCATGAGGTTCCGGCCAAATAGTCTCGTTCCAGGCCAGGCAGGATAAATAAGTAGCTAGACGAACTGAGAACGCCTGGAAGAGCTATTGGTCCATGAAAGAACTGATGAAAGGACCCCTCCCTCTCTCACTAAAGCGAAATCTCATTTATCTATCTATAGATCTATCTATAGCTCATTTATCTATCTGGGATCCACATGAAGTGAAGTGCAGGATAATGATTGAACGTGTGCAGTGCAAGTTTGCACGTTATCTGTACAAGAAACTATTTAGCTATTATCCTTTTTAGGGTTCCGTACCCGAAGGGTGCCAAACGGGACCCTATTACTCTCGCTACGATGTCCGTCCGTCCCTCCGTCCGTCCGTCTGTCTGTCACAGGGCTGTATCTTTTGAACGGTAATAGATAACTAGTTGAAATTTTCACTGAATATGTGTTGCTATGAGGTGTATCACGACAAATACTAAAAACAAAAAAAAGTCTAAAACCAAAGGGGGTCCCCATACAAGAAACCTCAAAAAACATGCATTTTTTTTAACTTTTTTGTTCCTGCTCTATCTTCAAAACGGTAATATATACCAGCGTCAAACTTGGTTAGATTATAGTGCATATTATGTAGTTTAGCAACAAATACTAAACATAAGACAAACATATACATATGTGGTGGTACCTGCGTAAGAAAAACATGCAAAAAATCACATTTCGCGCATTGTGCTTTGATGTCTTTTGATAAACTCTCGTAAATTAAATCAGTTTTTATGGGGTATCAGGTCGTTGAGAGGTACGGAACCCTTACTGCGCGAGTCTGACTCGCACTTGGCCGGTTTTTTTATTTATATCCATCTCTGTTTGTATCCGGTATGGTTGGTTTAAATACATTAGAGTTAAGGCGAAAATGTGCGTTAATGGTAAATTATTATTTAACTATAAACCGCAAGATCGACAATCCAACAAGCCTCGCTCGCTGTTCCCTATCCACACCCGACAAGTACACACGGCTGCGCGCGCGCCATCTTCTAGCGGCGCCACTGTCACGCATATGCACTTCCCAGTATGCTCCAAATAATAATGCTGTTTCATTGCTCAACGCTCTGATTGCTGAACAACCAGAAGTCGATATTTTTTATACCAAAATAAACCAATTTGTCAGCTTTTGTCATAAATTTTTAACTGATTATAATTAGACTTATAAAAATTATATATGTACCTAAATTATAACTTGGCCTACTGTACGTGTTGGGCAACTGTAAGTACAGTAGGCAGCTGTTAAATAAATAAATAAATAGAAACAAATTTAATAAAAACAGCATTGTTTGTTTTTAAAATTTCCATCTCTGGTACCTTATTGGTTTTAAAAGCTTCTGAATTGTTCTGTAATGGTTGGGTTCAATCTCTGTCTCATTTTAATAATTTTATCTTCTGTCAGCCCCTTGAAATTCAGCAACTACCAACATAAATAAGTCTTAACAAAACAAACACACACATAAACCAATAAAAAGCGATGACAACACACAAAAAAGCTCTCATTATTATTCTAAAGCTTCGCAGGAAGTAATCAGACGAAAATGTAATTGTCATCGCGAATAACAGCTGCTGAATCTAATTTATTCACTGGGAACTGCGATGGGAGTTCCTACGATGTGTTTTCGTGGCATGACGCCTTACCGTAAGAGTGATTTATGAATGAGTTTATTTTACGAGTTTGTTGATGACTTTTTGGGACGATGTGTCTATATAGGTAGTAGCTGTTTTTAATTGGAAAGTTATGGTACTTAAAGATTTAAATTGTGGAAAAAAAAAATCGCTCACGAGCAGGATTCGAACCTGCGACTCCTGGCTCAGTACGCCAGTGCTTTAGCCACTCGTGAACACTGCTCGTGGTATCGAAATTATCCTCCACTATACGTCTTTGTCTTTTTTTCTTTCTTTTCACCAGAGGATGGGCAGCAGCGTTCTCTGAGTATTTAACCAACCAACTGCGATCGCCAACCCGCCTGCCAAGCGTGGCGATTATGGCATATCCCCCCTTAATTGGGGGAGGCCTATGTCCAGCAGTGGACGTCTTAAGGCTGAAATGATGATGATGATACGTCTTTGGGTGACGTCAGCGATATCTTATTAAGAAACATCGTTTCTTAACCGATTCGACTATGGTACTTGTTATTATACAATATTGCATATTACACGTTATAAACATTTGAAATTTTTTTTTCTTGAATATGACTTCATTTATCTTACTGGTTACTTGTAGATTTATGCATCTTACCACACTTCTTGACTCTGTACCTGTATTTGTTCTGTGTTTTTCCATAATTTTTTGGTAATTTTGTGCGTAGCTAAACTTTTAACGCAAAGAAATTTCTTTCTTTCTTTCTATGTGGATTTTGGATTTGTTAAAAGTGTAGATTTGTTCATATGTACACACTGGCTGACCTCGCGTTGTAAGGAAAACCTATACAATGCGAGGTCAGCTTGATGTGTAGCCGTGTGTACACGAGTACATGAAATACATTAAGTAGTGAAATGACTATGTTGTCGCTTTTATTTATACAGTGTTGAATTCGTTAGCATCTTTTGGAACCGGGTTCCTATTTCTTTCCTGATATACTCTACGCGCTAGGTGCGTGGCGTAATATTAAATTGTATTTTATTGGTTCTTTTTACGTGTGTTTGCACTCTTAACTCATTAAAAACTATTAACAAATAAATTATGTATGTAATATTAGGAAGGCGAAACGAGCTAAAGGCCCATTTAATGTTAAGCGGTTACCTTTACCCATTGACCATAACAACTGCAATACCACAAAAAAAATTAGCACTAAACTATTGTACACACGGCTACACATCAAGCTGTACATTTCCAGTATAAGCTGACCTCGCGTTGTATAGGTTTTCATTACAACGCGAGGTCAGCCTTTACTGGTTTTGTACAGCTTGATGTGTAGCCGTGTGTACAACAACAGGCGGCCTTACCGCGATCAGTCTCACCTTGTACCTATAAAAATATTAATTTTCTATCAATATACTTTAATTAAACGAAAATAAGCTTACTAAAACATTAGGGAGGTAGTTAATACACTACAACGGTCAACTATACTTTTCTTATATTATTTTATGTCGACTGTCCTTTCTTTATATTTTATTTACCTATGTGTTTTTTGTTTGACTTTCTTTGTAACCAGGCTGTTAGTTACCTGCTTGTGTTTTGTATCATTTGTTGCTTAAATGTTGCGCGTCGTTAACTGTGACTTTAACCATTTTTCTTTCTTTCTTTCTTTACAGTCAGAATATCCTGAATCACAGTCGAAATTATGCCCTATAATAGCTTAAAATAAAGTCTCATGGTAGTGTTCACTTTGTAGCGATTGCGAGACAA
This sequence comes from Asteroscopus sphinx, assembly GCA_949699075.1. Lineage (NCBI taxonomy): Eukaryota > Metazoa > Arthropoda > Insecta > Lepidoptera > Noctuidae > Asteroscopus > Asteroscopus sphinx. The sequence goes on from OX453007.1 coordinate 2,507,793, forward strand.
ATTGTAACAGTAATGAGTAGTAGGATTAGAGCGGAAAATTCAATAGACGACTGTTTTATTTGCGTTGTGTCTTTACAGCGTGGATACGGTTGTTTGTATGATTGTTTGTTTTGTATGGACTCGTTCAAAGTAAGGTACATAGTCTTAGCTAAATTTTATTTGATAAAAACTTCAGTTTATTTATATTGTCGTGATAGAGCTTGTTCGCATATCCTATTGTTCATTGCTGAACAACCAGAATTTGATATTTTTTACACCAAAATAAACTAATTTGTCAGCTTTTGTCATAATTTTTTTAATGATTAGACTTATAGAATTATATGTGTACCTTAATTATTACTTGGCCTACTGTACGTGTTGGGCAACTGTAAGTACAGTAGGCTGCTGTTAAATAAATAAATAATTGTATTATATGTTTATTTAGGCGAAAAAAACTTTGTTAAGGTACGTTTTACGTCTGATTCTCATAATTTATAAACGGTATATGGAAAGAAAGAAAGAAAAAATATTTATTTACTACAGTCGGAGGCACACAATAACAATAATATACAATTTTATTATCTATTTATAGTACAACTCCTAAAAGTAAAAATGTCAGACAATTAGTGTCAGGCGCTGGTTTTCAACTGGACCATACATAGTACATACTTACACTTGTTTAAAGAAAATTAATTTTTAATTATCATTATTTCACTGCTGGACATAGGCCTCCCACAAAGGGGGGGATATGTTATAATCGGCACGCTTGGCAGGCGGGTTGGCGATCGCAGTTGGTTGGTTAAATACTTAGAGAACGCTGCTGCCCATCCTCTGGTGAATCCCTTAGGCACCTTTTACGACACCTATGAAAAGAGATAGGGTGGTGCAATTCTTTATGTCCGGCACCACACGGAACATGTCCGGCATCATGTGAGGCTGTGAAATAATAAAAAGTTTATTTAAAGTTAAGTTGTTAAGTAATGTTACTTAACAACTTAGCTTTAAATAAACTTTTAAAGTTAAGTATCTAATTAAGTTTTGTAAAAAAACAACCCTGCTTGTGTAAAAACAAACACTTATATATCTAAAACACATACAAATATATAAAATGTTCTGAAAAAACAGTACAACTTTTTTATGAACATTCCGACATATACCGACATTCCATACACGAAAATGCTGAATCCGGAATGCAATACACACCCCACTACCACAAAAACGCATAAAATCCCCCGGTTATCGCTAAATACATTCATTTAATCACATCGAGCGACCGCCGACATCGTAAAACGAAGCTCTGGTCACTACATGGGTAAGGGTCGTGGCCGTTTATGTCCTATTTGGTTAATAATGGCGGTCCCACCAAGTTATTTCCTGCGATTCCCTTATGATATAGATACATCGGGAACAGAGCTTATCTTATTTTCAGTGGCTTTATGTTATACGTTTTATCTGGTTATCGCGATAAAGTTGGGAGAGATGAGGATAATTGGTGTTCTTTCATTACCGACTTCATTTTAATTCTAGTTTAGCATGTGAGTAGTATACATTTAAAAACGGCATTGATTCAAATACATGTTGAAATTTTAATGGATTCTTTCCCGAAAAGAAAGAAATAGTTTAGTTATTATTATTAAACAATTAATTTCCACGAATCTGTAATAAGTATTATCTTTATGTTACCAAATTTGTACGCCTATCTAGGCAAAACATAGTGATACTGGATTATTTAAAAATTAACACCATGTCTTGTACATCATACCTATGTTTGACAAATAAATAATTTTGAATTTTGAATTTTGAAAAGGGGTCATTGTACTCATCATTATGAACAACTTTTACTATGGAACCAAACTTGAAATCGCGAAAAAAAAACAGGTGGTCCCTACATTTTATCGATTTAGTTATAAATTGTGGAAAGAAAAATTCGTTCAACAGTACCAGGCCCCTCAGAAAGTATTGCGAAAAAAAGTTTTTATATATGGGAGACTGGCCAGTTATAATGTTTTTCGAAAATATGATTATTTATAAGTAAAAATAAGTAAGTTCCAATTTCAAAATTTCCCTCCACATTTTTTGCGAGTTAATTCAAAGTATTGTGTCTCACTGAAATATGGATCTGCGCCGGGAACATTTTAGAGCTATGATTTTATACGATTTCAAGTGTCGCCTGAAACCGGATGAATCGTACGATAGACTTCAAATGGCATTCATGGATGAAGGCCCTTCCAAGGCAACCGTGTATCGTTGGTATAACGAATTCAAGCGCGGTCGACCAACTTTGGGGGATGACGAAAGAAGCGGTCGCCCTTTGACGGCTGTTACCGAAGAAAACGTGCTAGCAGTGAAAAATTTAATCCAAGACAATAGGCGAATTACATATCAGGAGATTCAACACATATTGAAGATTGGATCGGGAAGCGTTCACGAGATTCTACACAGCCATCTTCGCGTGAGGAGGATAGTATCACGCTGGGTGCCGCACAACCTCACCGATGCTCAGAAGCAGGCCCGGGTGGAATGGTGCCGTGATATGCTTAACAAATTTGAAGCAGGCTCGTCTCGGCATGTTTACGAAATCGTTACAGGTGATGAGTCCTGGATTTATCAATACGACCCAGAAACCAAGCGCCAGTCGACTGTTTGGGTGTTTCAAAATGAGCCAACGCCTACCAAAGTGAAGCGATCTAGAAGCGGGGGTAAGATTTTGATCGCTAGCTTTTTTAATTTGACTGGCCACTTGGTATCAATTCCCTTACGGGATCAAAGAAGCATTAATGCCGAATGGTATACTACCAAATGTTTGCCAGAAGTTTTCTCTGTTATAAGCAACAAGCGACCAAACACAGGGCTCCGCGGGCTACTGCTCCACCACGACAATGCACCTGCGCACACCGCACTCAAAACGAGGGACTTCCTGGACAGCACGCCAGTCAAACTCCTGGGTCACCCTCCTTACAGCCCTGATCTAGCACCGTGTGACTTCTTTTTATTCCCAAAAATAAAAAATCAGCTCAAAGGGATACAATTTTCGTCGCCGGAAGATGCGCTGGCTGCGTTCGAGCAGGCTGTAAACGAGGTGTCTGCGGCGGACTGGAAAAAGTGTTTTGAAAACTGGTTTAGGCGCATGAATCTTTGTATAGAGGCTGGTGGAAAGTACTTTGAAAAGATTTGATAAAAATATATGTACGTATAGAACAATTTATTTTAGTTTCGCAAAACTTTCTGAGTGTCCCACGTATAATTCGAACCTGTGACTCCTGGTTCCTCCTGGTTTGGTTTGGGCAGCATTTGGTAAACTTCGCCGAGTCTTCTCGTCGCCTATATGGCAAAGTTTGAAAACAAAGGTCTTCAACCAGTACGTCCTACCTGCCATGACTTACGATGCCGAGACGTGGACACTGACAGTTGAGCTAGTCCACAAATTCAAAGTCACTCAGCGAGCTATGGAGCGAGCTATGCTTGGAGTTTCTTTGATGGATAAAATCCGTAACGAGATTATTCGGAGAAGAACCGGAGTGACCGACATAGCTTGTAGGATCAGTAAGCTGAAGTGGCAGTGGGCTGGCCAAGTCTGTCGAAGGACCGATGGCCGCTGGAGTAGACCAGACCTTGAGTGGAGACCGCAAATCAGCAAACGCAGTGTAGGGCGTCCACCCCCCAGCTACTTTCATGGATGCGGAAGGCAGAAGACCGATTGTAGTGGCGCAATTTGGGAGAGGCCTATGTCCAGCAGTGGACTGTGATAGGCTGAGTTGAAGACTTCTGGTTCAGTGCAGCAGTGCTTTAGCCGCTGAGCTACCGTGAACTCTGCTTGTAGTATAGAATTTAACTTCCACTTTATAACTTTGGGTGACGTCAGCAACATCCCATTGAGAAACAGGATGTCTTCCATTAAGATAGCAGTTAATTTAATGTCGTATTTATAGGCACTCTTACTAATTATTGTATTATTTTTAACGCATTCTCACATGTTTTGCGAAATCCTAAGATATAAATAAATAATTATCATTAATATTTTTAGTCTCACAATGATTTTGCTCCGCATGCATTCTTGGAATTGTTTAATTAGTGTCCACTTATAAAATAATTCCATGATTTTGCTCCACGGGAGGACAGCAGTACGTGGTGGTCGCGTGCTACTGTGGGGGAAACAATATTGTTTTCCCGGACGTGCAAAAGGCATAGCACTAGAGGGGCACCGGTGCGGTCCAATGGAGTTCCCGGAGCTCCTCTATTTTGTGCAGAGGATGGCCACCGTGTGGTTTTAGTCGGTAAGAGTCCGAAATATCCCTCCGCCGTCCCTAGATGGAGGGTATCCATGAGGATTTCCTCCCGAAAAAAAAAGGTATAAGCCATCTGCAGGACATAAACATAAAAATAAAACATTTTACGCCTACAAATTTCGCCAAACTCAAAACCATATCTAAGGTACACGATCCAAATTAAACTGTGTGATCAGACCTGCATTGTTTATACGAGCAAACAAACACAAAACGAATATATTACGACCATGTTCATACTTCCTAAACAATCAGACGATAACCACATGAAAATTCCACACGTTCACTTTGGAACAATGTCCGTCATATTGCGAACATACCTGTTGGCTTATATACCTCTACAGCTTATACTTCGACCCCTGCGTAGAATAAAGACGTATCTGCAATGGAGCTGAATTGAAGATACGTCATTTTTCTACGACGCTGAATTGCAGATACGTCTTTGTTCTACGCATGGGTCGACTTATTGTTCATATAATACCTGGAGTATTGGCGATTCTGGTGAAGGAATGTTCGATTGTATAGATGCGCTTTATCAATCGACTAATATTTGACAGAAATACCTGTATTGATGTGGGTACCTCTATTGCGTTACTTTATGAGGCTCAATGACAAATACATTACTGTGTTAAATATTTATTTGACGACTCGATTAAGAAAGTGGCTTAGCGGATGGTTAATTGAGATTTCTTCGCTTATTTATTTTTTATCTTAAGTGCTTTTTAAAATGTTCCTTGCTGCTGCAAAATATTCAATACCTATAGAAAATGTATTACCTTTATTTATTACCTGTTTGGCGTAGGTATAATATATGTACCGAATGTAACCAGACGTTTGATGTACGTATATTTGTATGTATTCTCATTGATGTATTTTCAGGAAATAGTATGCTTTAAATACGGAAGGTTATTCAATATATCCCTGAACTACGTCGATAGTGAATACAGGATGTGCCTGTGGATGTGTTTGGACTTCCTTTTTCATAGGCATATGCTCACTGTCTGTATTTTTGGATGTGGTGAAGACATTTCATAGGAAATATTATTTGGTATGGCGTAGCTTTTATGAATTCAAAATACGTCAACCGCACGGGATTAATATCGCAGTCAAAACAGTAATTAACGCGGCCAACAAATCGTGTGGATTTTGAATTAGGCTCAATAATGTGGGACTTTACTGTATTTCTGCAGTTTCAGTGCTGAGTAGCTGAGAGCTAATCACGGTCTATTTCTGTAATTGGACTGACTAGTTGATTGGAAATGTTCTATGTATATCGACGTTGGATTGCCACACGATATACCTTTTATAGCCTATAAGTAAAATGGTCCTTCTGATCAGCTGGTTAAATTAAAATGTCGAAAATGCGTCTTACAGAGACCACTACTCTATGAAAAGTGATTTTTTTTTCAGCAGGTGCTATTTAAAAGTTACGGAAATATTTTTAGTAGCAGATAATACTACATTTCGATATGAATAGTATTTTTTTTTGTTTTGATGAGACCTTCTTTATGTTCGTAACCGCAAAAAAAAAACAACATTACCCAGCAAACTTCCCATTTTTTTACATAACCTAACATTCATGACGTCATCCGAGCACAGCTGGCCGAGCCTTTAGCATTTATGAGGGCGACGTCAGGTCTGTAAAGATGGCTGCTAAATTAAATTCATAAGCATATACAGTACAACACAAGTCCGAGGTTCCACAGACGTAACAAACAATTCCAATTGATACACTGTATTTGGCACTTAATAAATTAAGATAAGTAGTGTCATAGTGTCATCAACTCAGCCTATCGCAGTCCACTGCTGGACATAGGCCTCTCCCAAGTTGCGCCACAACACTCGGTCCTCTGCCTTCCGCATCCAGTCCCCTCCAGCCTCGTTCTTCAGGTCGTCGGACTACCAATTCACGGTCTCCACTCCAGGACATCGGTCCTTCGACAGACATGGTCAACCCAATGCCATTTCAGCTTCCTGATACTACAAGATTAGTAGTGTAAAAACGTAAAATAGATTATCTGGCGGTGGATCGAATTGAATGCAGTGCTAATGTATAAGCTTAGTGAGCAGCGTATTTGGCGTCTATGTGTCATTTTTTATGAGGCAAGTTCGCTACATTTTACTCGCATTTTTTTTACATTTTATTCGTTTGTGACGGAATTAACCGATGGTACCTCTGAGTTGTGTTATACTGTACTACGTTATATGTGGCGTTGTTGGCGGTACCTGTGGCAGGGGAATTGGGGGTTGGTTGAAAACATCGTCGTTAATTGCAGTTTTAGATTAATTTTTGACGGGAATTTTGAATGAACATTGCGGTATCATTTTTGTTGATGACAAAAAAAAATATTCCCTTTATTGCTTTATATACATTATACATGCACCTATTGATAATGAAAGCAAATGTATACAATTACGACGACGACCTCTGTGGCCTAGTGGTTTGAGTGTCATCAAGTCATCATTTTGACGTCTATGGTCTAGTGGTTCGAGTGTCGGACTGCTGATCACGAGGTCGTGGGTTCGATTCCCACAGGACACAAATATTTGTGTGATTAACATGAGTGTTTGTGTTGGTCTGGGTGTTTCTTATGTGTTATAAGTATTAATTCACAAAAAAATAGTATCTCAATATTATATCCATTGTATAGTATCCATAGTACAAGCTCAGCCCCCCTTTTTTTTTTTAGGCGTAGAAAATGCCTTACGCATATCACACCACCTGGGGGGGCGTGTGGGTATGTGGGACTCGCACCCACTAAAAACTCCGCCGTGTGCCTACTCTCGCCTTGGGTGGATGGGCCACGAGGACTGCAGTGCATGGCATTCGCGACCCATCCAGCGCGGCCCACTTCGGGGCCTTCCTCTTCCTTCTTGACTCTCTTTCGGCGATGTCCGGGCACACCTGGGACATCACCGCAACTCAAGGGCCGTGCAAGGCAGACGATAGACCCCCAGTCTATCGTCCACTGGCCCCTTTAGGGTGGCATTAGGTCGCCATAATGACGCCGGCGCCGACCAGTTCTCCTACGGCGGATCGGATCTGCGAAGGTGTCCTCCTCCCTGACCCGTTCCGCCGCTTCCTTCTGCGAGATGACTTCCTCGCAGAAGGAAGCAACTGCCTCCCAGGCACTCCCACTATCAGCCATGGCTCTGACCACGGCTGGTAGTGAGAGGCACATTTTACGCACGATAACGATCTAGTCTCAAATTAAGCAGCCCCCCTAGCCAAGTTACAATCTACAATCGTCAACGCTAATAGAAAACAATCAAAATGTATGGGAATGACATATCTCGACGAAAAAGTCATTCGTTGAGATATGTTATTCCCATACATTTTGATTGTTTTAGCGTATTAACGTTGACGATTGTAGATGTCAACTTGGCTAGGGGGGCTGCTTAGTTTGGGACTAGATCGTGATCGTGCGTAAAATGTGCCAAAATATTTATTTATTTAATTAAATATTTTAGAATAGTAAAGAATATACTTTATTTCAAGCACAGTGTACTCGTATAGGGTTTGTAACCATTTTCTTAAGGCGAATGTAGCAGCCATGTGGCGCCTCCATCAGTAAAAAAATATTACTAACAATCAATGAAAATCAATTTATCGAAAATTCGTTTTTAACAATTGAAGTACACGTCATCATCATCATCAACTCAGCCTATCGCAGTCCACTGCTGGACATAGGCCCCTCCAAAGTTGTGCCACAACACTCGGTCCTCTGCTTTCCACATCCAGTCCCCCCCAGCCACGTACACGTAGTGTAGTTTAATCCAAAATTATTAATTCTTTAAATTATAGTTCGCTGTAGTTGTAGATAGAAAAAGTGCCAAAAGTGACCGTTTTTAGGGTTCCGTACCCGAAGGGTGCCAAAGGGTCCGGCCGTCTGTCTGTCACGTTATCTTTTGAAAGGTAATAGGTAACCGGTTGAAATTTTCTCAGAATATGTGTTGTTATGAGGAGTATCACGACAAATACTAAAAACAAAAAAAAACCGAAGTGGGTCCTAATACAAGAAACTTCAAAAAACATGCATTTTTTTCAACGTTTTTGTTCCTACTCTATCTTCGAAACGGTAATATATACCATCGTCAAACCTGATCAGATTAAAGTGCATATTATGTTATTTTGCAACAAATACTAAAAATAAGACAAACATAGATGTATGTGGTGGTACCTGCGTAAGAAAAACATGCAAAAATTCATATTTCGCGCACTGTGGGTTGATGTCTTTTGATAAACTTTCGTAAATTAAATCAGTTTTTATGAGGTATCAGGTCGTTTAGAGGTACGGAACTCTTACTGCGCGAGTCCAACTCGCACTTGGCCGGTTTTTTATACTACACGCGCTGCCACAAACATGCCCGATGCACTATAACGTCATGAAAGCCCCAACAGTTTCCTAAATGCGTTTTTTAACTTATAGAAATACCTTAGTCATAAAACAGGTTTGATATCTGTAAAAAATAAATACTTCTTAGTCAGCTTTACTAAAACCTTGTGGTTAAACAAAATTTATTACAAGTAGTTTTTCGCCCTTCTTTAGTATCTAACAACCAAGCTAATACCTACTTATATAACAGACTCTACAACACTTTTACGTTACCTAAACACTGTTCCAAACTAGGTTACCTATAACCTCGGACGAATAAAAAAGGCAGACGGAATCTCGCTAAACAATAATTGAAGCATCCATAGTATCGGCTAGCTTAAAAGCTACGGGCCGGAATGCACACATTCACACCTATGGGTGAATTGCGAAATGCGTAATCGCGGCTTTTTGCATACTATGGTATGCAAAAAGCCGCGAACGCAAAAAAAAAAGTGACGGTAGTCATTGTTGTAGTGTCACAATAGTAGTTTATGAAACTGTTGCATAATAGGGGTTATTAAAACACGAGTGTGAGTTTAAAAACCGAGCCGTAGGCGAGGTTTTTAATAGTATCACACGAGTGTTTTAATTCCTAGTTATGTCAGTTTCATACACTATTTTATCTAAAATCACAATTTTAAATAAAATACCAAAGTCAAAATCTTGGTGACATTGTCGTAGTTTTTCTTGATTTTTCTGGTAAAAGATTGTTCGTCATTTACGTTGCTGCATCCAGAAATTCAGGCGGGGTCATATTCTCCTCAGTTCAGTATCACTGCTGTAGTCAGATATTTTTGCCCAAAATAAAACTTTAGACATACAAAACCATAATAATAACGTAAACAATTACAATAAATATGCCTATAAACACTTAAATATAATTAAAAGCAATATGACAATCCAAAGTTCTGCCAAAAACGCGATTTTAAACGATAAAATTTTTCAATGTATGACTAGTGGCGCCTCCCTTAATTTTGTGTACTCTTTGGTGCCAAACTGTACAACTGCTAAAAAAAGGATTGAAAACTCCTTGGTTGGGTCGAAGTGGCATTAAAAACTCCTTAGTTGGGCTTTGTGCGGTTATGGAAAAAAAATTAAATTACAGCATTGTTTTGTTCAGCAAAGTGTATCGAAATGAAATTTTTTAAATTCATTACAGGTGCATGTGGGTAAAGTATGTCATTATGTCTTTACTTTCGAGTTCATAATTCGAATTTTACGATATGAGTGTTGATAAATAAAATAACAGAATAAATCTGGTGTGTTAAAATGCTTTCGAAATTATGGTGGGTTGAGGAAAAAATTCAGAGCATCAGTCTTTGTTTAGCGAGATTCCGCCTGCCTTTTTTATTCGTCCGAGTCTATAATAATATTATTTCTTTCTTTGAAAACTTCGAGCGGTAACAACATAGAAATCTAAATAATAAGTTAATAGAAATGTTATCTACTGTCTTTTACTACGGGAACGCATGTCACCGGTTTTCCACTACCAATATAAATACGCAATCACGCCTGATTCATTCAATGCAAAATAAATTAAGCCTAAAAATTTCCGCTGCTAGATATGCTGCAAAATACAATTTTAGCAACTGTGCGTCTAAAACAGCACTGATGATCAAGCAAACGGCTCGCGCACTGGTGCTCTAAAAGACACCTGTACGCGGCGACAAGTTTACACACCTTTGCCACTTGAAAGAAAGAAAGAAAATGTGTTTATTGGCACAAACAATCAAATTTACAAAAATGAAAGAACATAAATAATAAAACATATGTAAATGCCAAAGGGCCACCAGCTCAGCATAATGTTAGGTAGCAGTACAGGTACTGACTACCCAACGCTGATTTTCAGCTGCGACCCACGAGTGCCATATTCACTTCTATTAACTTTATTTAGATTTCTATGGGTAAAAATGAAAATAAAAATCCAGTTTTACAATACACGTGGAAGAGTTTTTTGTTTATATATTTTTATTCACAAAAAACAACGTTTCGCTTTACTTCGTTAACAAAGGTCTCGTACAGCTTCCAGACGGAATCCTTAAAATGAACAATTACGGGAAAATATAATTTAATATTTTTTCATGAGCTTTGCGCTAGTGAAGGGATTCTGGCTCAGGTTACCTGTAATTAAATGTTTTTAAGGCCTTTTTTGAGAGGACGTATTACAGGCCCGCGTTTGTGAATCCTATCCTACTAATATAATTGTTTTTTTTTTTTCTTAACGGGCTTGCGTTTGGCCGCCAACTCACCTGATATTAAGCGATGGTGCGGTCGACGATGGTACACGCTTGCCCAGCAAAAACCTATTCATTCGAGTCTTGAAGACCACCAAATTATACTTCTGTATCCCTCGGGAAAAACTGTCCAGCTAGGTAAGTCCAACTTCGAGAAAGAGGTCAATCATCGAATTCGACTCGGTTGGGCAGCGTTCGGGAAGCTACGTAATATCTTCTCGTCCAAAATACCGCAGTGTCTCAAGACAAAAGTCTTTGACCAGTGTGTGTTGCCAGTAATTACTTACGGTACTGAAACGTGGTCGCTCACAATGGGCCTGATAAGAAGGCTCAAAGTCACTCAAAGGGCAATGGAGAGGGCTATGCTCGGAGTGTCCCTGCGTGATCGAATCAGAAATGAGGAGATTCGCAGGAGAACGAAAGTAACCGACATAGCCCGAAGAATTGCCAAACTTAAGTGGCAGTGGGCGGGGCACATTGCTCGCAGAACGGATGGCCGATGGGGCAGTAAAGTTCTGGAGTGGCGACCGTTTACTGGAAGGCGCAGCGTGGGTAGGCCCCCCACAAGGTGGACCGACGACCTGGTGAAGGTCGCGGGAATCCGCTGGATGCGGAAGGCACAGGACCGGTCGTTGTGGCGATGCTTGAGGGAGGCCTATGTCCAGCAGTGGACATCTTTCGGCTGAAATGATGATGATGATGATCCCTCGGGAAACACTGACGCCGGCAAGGAATTCCACTCTTTGGCGGTACGCATGATAAAGCTATTAGCAAACCGGTTCGTGCGTAAGGGTGGCGTTAACATATTAAATACTAAAGTTTGTGATGATGTATGGTTGTATGGATGTGTGGATGTTTGTTACTCTGTCACGCAAAAAACTACTGTATCGATTTTGATTAAATTTGGCATACAACTATAACATATCCCGAATTAACATAAAGGCTACTATTTATCCCGGGAAGATGAACAGTTCCCGAGGGATGTGCGATAGACGACATTAGGTGGGTGGGTGGGCATTGGTGGGTGAAGTTGCGGGCATATAGGCACTAGCCTAATAATATAATTTATTGGATGGACAAGTAACAATGACTCACTCTGTTATTCTTCTTATTCCTATCCTATGCACTTTACCTAAACGCACTGTATGTTATACAAATCCCTGCTACAAGCTCAGCACCGAGATAGAGAGCTTGCAGCAGCAATTCACATACAAGTAGTCAAGCCTTCTCGCTATACAGCGCAGTATAACGTTAGGGTGTCCCACACCCGGCACATCAGGGAGGCGTATCTTTTTCGCATCGTGTTCGCATTCAGCAAATATCCCTGATGCGCTACAGGAACGGGATAGCCCCGATACTCAGTAACTGGGTTGCGGGGGTCTGATGGGAGTCGCTCCGTGTAAAATACGTGGGACACTCAGAAAGTTTTGCGAAACTAAAAAAAATTGTTCTATACGTACATATATTTTTATCAAATCTTTTCAAAGTACTTTCCACCAGCCTCTATACAAAGATTCATGCGCCTAAACCAGTTTTCAAAACACTTTTTCCAGTCCGCCGCAGACACCTCGTTTACAGCCTGCTCGAACGCAGCCAGCGCATCTTCCGGCGACGAAAATTGTATCCCTTTGAGCTAATTTTTTATTTTTGGGAATAAAAAGAAGTCACACGGTGCTAGATCAAGGCTGTAAGGAGGGTGACCCAGGAGTTTGACTGGCGTGCTGTCCAGGAAGTCCCTCGTTTTGAGTGCAGTGTGCGCAGGTGCATTGTCGTGGTGGAGCAGTAGCCCGCGGAGCCCTGTGTTTGATCGCTTGTTGCTTATAACAGAGAAAACTTCTGGCAAACATTTGGTAGTATACCATTCGGCATTAATGCTTCTTTGATCCCGTAAGGGAATTGATACCAAGTGGCCAGTCAAATTAAAAAAGCTAGCGATCAAAATCTTACCCCCGCTTCTAGATCGCTTCACTTTGGTAGGCGTTGGCTCATTTTGAAACACCCAAACAGTCGACTGGCGCTTGGTTTCTGGGTCGTATTGATAAATCCAGGACTCATCACCTGTAACGATGTCGTAAACACGCCGAGACGAGCCTGCTTCAAATTTGTTAAGCATATCACGGCACCATTCCACCCGGGCCTGCTTCTGAGCATCGGTGAGGTTGTGCGGCACCCAGCGTGATACTATCCTCCTCACGCGAAGATGGCTGTGTAGAATCTCGTGAACGCTTCCCGATCCAATCTTCAATATGTGTTGAATCTCCTGATATGTAATTCGCCTATTGTCTTGGATTAAATTTTTCACTGCTAGCACGTTTTCTTCGGTAACAGCCGTCAAAGGGCGACCGCTTCTTTCGTCATCCCCCAAAGTTGGTCGACCGCGCTTGAATTCGTTATACCAACGATACACGGTTGCCTTGGAAGGGCCTTCATCCATGAATGCCATTTGAAGTCTATCGTACGATTCATCCGGTTTCAGGCGACACTTGAAATCGTATAAAATCATAGCTCTAAAATGTTCCCGGCGCAGATCCATATTTCAGTGAGACACAATACTTTGAATTAACTCGCAAAAAATGTGGAGGGAAATTTTGAAATTGGAACTTACTTATTTTTACTTATAAATAATCATATTTTCGAAAAACATTATAACTGGCCAGTCTCCCATATATAAAAACTTTTTTTCGCAATACTTTCTGAGGGGCCTGGTACTGATGTTCAGCCGCATCTGGTTAGACTAGAAGCTGACCCCAACATAGTCGGAAAAAGGCGAGGAGGATAATGATTATGATGTAGATACTAGGATTGTAAAACAAGTAAGATTTTCTTTAAATATTGAAGATATTTAGTTCTTAACGTTAAGTTAAAAACTGCTTTTTCGCAAAGAAGCAATTATAAGGGTCCTTCATAATTATTTTTTGCAGTCCCTTTGTCCCTCAAGTCTGCAATTTATAAAGGACTAGATAGTATTAGACAGGCTTAGACAGCGAAATTTCGTGACATAGGTACTATTAGAAAAAAAGATAAGCCCCTTAACTCTGGGGATTTCGATATTTTATTACTTACAAGACTTCTGAACTAGTAAAACTTTACTGAAAATCTGTGTGTACTACATTACTTGAGTTATTATATTAGTTTTTTTTTACTTTTTCTTTGGCTACGTTTTGGACGTTGGTCTGGTAAAACCACGGAATTAAGAAAACACGTGGAAGTGCCTTTATGACGAAATGGTACGGGAAAAAGTGTCGCCACATTCACAAATTTACAAACGAAATAAAATAAATTAATAAATTATCGTTTATTGACATAAATGCTTGTTGAAATAGTACGTAACAATACAAAAAAGAACAATAATGTGATTGGATATATTTATAATTCAAATTGGGCCTATAAATTACATAATGTATTTTTATTCAATCTTATTTAAATTATTTATTGAAATATTTTTTATTGAAGTATATCAATAACGGTGATATATATGTCTCTATGAGAGTCATTTTTCGTTCTGCTATCATTTTTAGGGTGCCGTAGCCAAATGGCAAAAAACGGAACCCTTATGGATTCGTCATGTCTGTCTATCTGTCTGTCCGTCCGTATGTCACAGCCACTTTTTTCCGAAACTATAAGAAGTATACTGTTGAAACTTGGTATGTAGATGTATTCTGTGAACCGCATTAAGATTTTCATACAAAAATAGAAAAAAAACTCGCACTTGGCCGGTTTTTATATGATAAAATTGCATAAAAAGGTATAATTTAGTTTTTCCCGTAAGTGTTCGTGACATCGTCGTGTCGCAGCGGGAAACTAAGTGCGATTAAGTGAGTTTTGTGGATGTCCGCTTAATTGTGCCATGTGGCTATGTGGCACTTCCAGCTTATTTTCTACATTCCGTGGGTAAGACATTATGATAGTCGTTATAGATAGGTGCTAACAAGCCGAAAAGTTTGATGTAACGTCATCGGACATCGGACTGTGGAAAAAAGCAGCCTTTCCTTTCCTTTTATACAAGAGACCTTTCCGTCTCAGGAATATATTAAGAGAAAACTTTTATTTATCTTTTTCGCGAACGAATTCGCAAGTGAAACTATTTACTAGTTTATCTTACGTAATTTATTTCTGTATTTTAGTATGCTCTCAGATGGAGTTCTAATATGTAAATTTAATGTTCTTCTTAGACCCGAGGCTCGAAGGTAACCTACCTGCTGCGGGCTTATACAAATAAATTTCAGACACGTCCCTTGAAATATGGCTTTTAAATACATCATTGTATATAAAGTATATTCTAGCAAGCGTCACATACTTGAAAAATACTTTTACTTTATTTTGTCTGTAGCGTTAAAAAAAGGACAATGCCTTCTAATGTATGGCACCTAGTCTTCTACCCATCAAAATCCGATGTCGCACAACCAAAGGTTGTTGAAGTATAATTACAAAAAACATATAAAGCTAATTTAAAAAAACGTGCTATTCTATGAACTACATTTGCTTGTGACACAAACAAGACTACCCAATGCCGTTTCATTCACAAACTCTCAGGTTCATCATCATTTCAGCCGAAAGACGTCCACTGCTGGACATAGGCCTCCCCCAAGCATCGCCACAACGACCGGTCCTGTGCCTTCCGCACCCAGCGGATTCCCGCGACCTTCACCAGGTCATCGGTCCACCTTGTGGGGGGCCTACCCACGCTGTGCCTTCCAGTACGCGGTCGCCACTCCAGAACATTACTGCCCCATCGGCCATCCGTTCTGCGAGCAATGTGCCCCGCCCACTGCCACTTAAGTTTGGCAATTCTTCGGGCTATGTCGGTTACTTTCGTTCTCCTGCGAATCTCCTCATTTCATTGTCAGGTTAAAACAATTTATTTGTAGGCTATACAAATATTCTTCCGCACGGGAATCAAACCCACACTTTACACTGATTCTTTCCGTGAATACTAGGTCCATAGAAACCGAATGTAAGGAAAATGTGACCCAGAAAAATCACACTCTACGCGTTTCCGATGGCGAGAGTATTGCGAAATTAGGTTGGGTGTGGGTTCCACACAAAAGCAATTTGTATGGCCTCAAGATATTTATTTCTTTAGCATGGTATGTACCAAAGTCAAAGTCAAATGTTTGTGTATCGAATAAGCATTTAGATGCACTTTCAAAACGTTAATTATGAATCTAGTTGCACAGTTCCAAAAAGTAAAGGAGAAGAGCTGGCCAGATACTCCATGGATATACTCTTTTCAAACAAACAATGGTACAATCATAGAATAACGGTGGGTACAATGATTTGATGCATGATTTGGAAAGAACTATGTGAGAACAATGTAGGTTAATGACTCAGAGAAATTTACTGAAGTGAACTAATTAACGATTAATAATGATTTTAAATTAAGGCTCGACCAAAATAGGAGGGAACCCAACGATCCGATACTCTATGCCTTTAATGGCTACATTGTGTTCACATTTATAGCGATTAATGTTAAAATAGTTCATAGTTCATAGTTATTTATTGATAATAGTAATTATTATAAGTCACATTTTAAGTAAATAAATTACATTTTCATTTATCATTATTACATGCTATTACATTATTAAAATTAAATTAGTAGGTATACAACGTGTATCAGAAATACGTGGTCATATTTTAAGAGCTCATTCAGCGCATAGCATAGAACAACTTTTATTATGGGACCAACCCTGAAATCGCGAAAAAAATATCAGCTGTTCCCTACTAAATCATCGATGTCGCTCGACAAAATGTAAGGATAAGCTGATTTTTTTTCGCGATTTCAGGTTTGGTCCAATAGTAAAAGTTGTTCTATGCTATGCCCCGAATGAGCTCTTAAAATATGACCACGCATTTCTGATACACGTTGTATAATAAAAAATATGTCGAAAATAATTGTATTGTAAATGTATTTCATCATTTCATCATCATGATCAACCCACTGCTGGGCACGTGCCTCTTCTCAGAATAAGAAGATTTCAGGCCTTAGTCCACTTAGTTTGGTGGATTAAACACACCGTCAAATAATATGGAGCACGCTCAGTTGTGCTGTGCTTAAAACCACTTAAATATTTAGGACATTTTGTATGTGCAAAGCCGTCGGTCCTGCGCCTGATCTCTCTCCGGTCGTGTCGAATTGCCGTCCCATCGGATTATGAGAGTGAGGGAATAGAGAGTGCAGCTGTGTTTGCGCACACACTTGTGCACTATAACATGTCCCGCGCAGACGGCTAGTCGCCATTGAGATTGGCAGCCGTGACCGAAATTCGGCCGGGAGGACATTATTATTATTATGTGCAAATGTATCCTTGATAAAAATAAACTTTATGTTATGTATGAAAGCTATGCTCGCCGATGTATATAAGCTAGCCTACTGTAATAATAATGTGTATATGTGTGTACAATAAAGTATAATTAAAGTTTTTCACTGTTTTTTTTTTTTTTTTTTTTTTTTTTTTTTTTTTTTTTTTTTTTTTTACTATAACATAACTGGCGAAATGTGGGTGTATTATACACCTCTGCCTACCCCTTCGGGGAAATACAGGCGTGATGTTATGTTATGTTATGTTGTTAAAGTTTTTCAAAAACTTTTCCACATCTAGGGTTTTTCCCATAGTTTCCATAAACAAGCAAGCATATTTTCCTTGTTTATGGAAACTATGGAAAAATATGTTCATACAAAAAAGTGTTCTGTTGCTCATAGTGCCAAAGACAATCTATAATATCATACAAGGGACAAGGGACCCCCTTACACATAATTTAACTTCTGAGAACTTTAATATGAGCGTTAGCGTTATGGCATTACAAACCTAAGTATACGCAGACTAGACGGTACCGATCTAATATTGCGTTCCTCCGCAACCTTTTATATTATTTTCTAAATCCTTTTGATCTCTGAACCTTTAATGCTCTTTAATATCTGTTCGTACTACCGTGATATCCTTGAGATGTCAACAGAAAAGCTACGAAGATGTAGGACTTAAGGCGCATGTAGCAGCCAAGTGGCACCCCCATCAGTAAAAAAAATATTACTCGCTGAATACATCATTTATCGAAAATTCGTTTTTAACTATTGAAGTACAGGTACTGTAGTATAATCAGAAACTATTAACTCTGTAAATTATGATTCGCTGTAGTTATAAACAGAAAAAGTGCGAAAAACGGCAACTTTTCGATAAATGATGTACCTATTCAGCGAGTAATTATTTTTTTTTGATGGGGCGTCACTTGCCTGCTGCATACCCCTTAAGGCGCTTGGTTAAGCAAGGTCACAAATTTACGGGTATTTTGAGAGGCTATTCGTTAAAGCATGTAAAATGAAAAAAAAAAGTATGTAAATAACCAAGTTAAAGACTGCTACATTTATTTCACGTTACAATAGATCTTTTAGGTCGCAGTGACACAAGAGACTTGCAAAGACCTTATCTATTTTTGATAAAATCAAATCTTGTACCTATATAAAATAAATAATTCAAAAAGTTGTGTTAGATTTGATATTTCTTCTGAAGGAATGCACCGATTCGGTTATTTTTTCTAACGGCTAATATTGAAACGGAACGTTCCATTTTAAAATCATTCGATATCTTGATATCAAAACTTTTTTCCTATAATAACGTAAGAGTGCGAAGCCTGGCCGACGAGGCAAGAAAGAGATAAAACTATACCTACAGGACGAATAGCACCATCACTTTTGAGTTAGCTCAAGGTCATCGGAGTACTGCAGTGAACTTAAACGAATGTTATTATTCTAAAAAATATTCTGGAAACAGGAAAAGTTTGTTTAAAGAAAACGTAAAAATGTTGTTTCCAAGCCAACTAACTAATAAAGCACTCGAAATATAATTTTACACTTCAAGCCAAAAAAATCTACTCAGCAAAACATATTACTTCATCTTAGAAAATTGTTGAGTATTTCTCTCACGACGTCAATTTGCGACATTTTTCTCGGCATATTGGATAAAATTACGAGCTCGCTTCATCAAGCGAGTTGTGAGGCGGTGTTCATTAATTTTATGAGCCTAATAAACATACTAAAGTACACTAAAGGCCATAAATTTAGGACCACCTACCTGTGAATTAGCCGCGTGTAATTATTAAAGCGTAATATGAACGGAGTGGGTGAAATGTGTGGCCTGTAGTGTAATAAAGTATTGTTGAATTGTTTATATCGAACTGAAGATTATAAATAATAATAATAATAATAAATATCTTTGGGACATTTTTACACAGCACCATCTAGTCCCAAACTAAGCAAAGCTTGTGCTATGGGTACTAGACAATGGATATAATAATTATATACTTTATTTTTTTTGTAAATACATACTTATAATACATAAGAAACACCCAGCCCAACACAAACACTTATGTTCATCACAAAAATATTTGTGTCCTGTGGGAATCGAACCCAAGACCCACGAGGTCTTGGATCAGCAGTCCGACCCTCGAACCACTAGACCACAGACGTCGTCAAGTATAGTTTTCATAATACGGTTAAAGAAGGGTTGGTTAGCTTGAATTTTGGGAAAAAAAAACGTGAACAGTCAGGGGACCCCCGTCAGGAAAGAAGTTCCTCACGCACATACACACAGAAACACTAGAAAGAGAAAGAAAGAGAGAGCGCGCGGTGTGTCTGTGCTGTCATGCTCACTTAAATCTCATGCTGATGGTGGCGTTAGTGTCGGGTCGTTAAGTTCCCTTCAATATGGTTGAAGTTAAACAATGGCTAATGCTCGCGTCATGCTCGTGAACGGATGCCGTCTGTCGGGACAGGTCATACTATGGCAACTCTTTTCACTTTTATTTCTATAGGCAATATTCTCGCTTTTAAACTCTTGTTTATTTCTGACATTAGCCTACAGTATACTTACATTATTTGGATAATTTAGATGTAATAAACAATAACCTATTTTAAAAAGAGTATATCCATGGAGTTTCTTTTACAGTTCTTCTCCATAGGACCCACAATAAGGAACCGTGCAATTAGAGCCTGACGTTTCAAAAGTGCCTGTAATTAGGTTTATTTGAAATAAAAAACATTTGAATTTGAATTGAATTTTGTGCGTTGCGTATATGCTTGCTCATAACGCAAAAATCTTACGTGACGTTCCATATTGTCCCGAACCAAACCTACCTAACCTAAGTTGCGTTATGGAACATGGTTCCAAAAAGCCAATATTAATTTTACTCAAATATTAATTTACAATTTTAGTTACAATAAATTTGTAATAATATCCCTACATGGAAGCTTTGACTATAATCAAAGCATGGAAGGAGCATTTGATAATCAGGATTCCATATATTTTTGATATTAAAATATTTAATATTTTACCATGGCTGACAAAATTCGTTTAAAAACATGAATACGGCCTTTCAACGAGCTGTCACCATCGTCACTGGTATGAAATAAAACATTCATACAAAAAAAAGCAAAACGCCGACCACATCGCTTGGAACTCGAAATATTTATATTTAGTGCTATCCGAATTTTGCGGACGGATTTTTGCCCTTTAATATCTTATATTTTGGGCACGTACCGCGTTCTGAGTAGGCCAGACGAAAATTCATAACTTGGCGATATTGCGGAGGCTATATTGAAAAATAGTTATTTAGATTACTCTTGGAATCATGCGAACAGACAGTTGGTATTCGTCGGTATTATTCGTGATAAGATTCTTATACCGGCCTATGGCGGTAGTTTTAATAAAACCGTTGCGTGAATACGAAATGGGAGGGATGAGTGCGCGAAATTAAATGATGAGGTTTTCGGAGATGTAATTTTGTGTTATATACCTACTGGTGGTACGTGGTTTCATATTAGAGCGCTTACTAGAATCCAAAACAGATTATGGTATACATACACGTTTAAGAAAAGGGTACTGTTATATAGCTTACATATGCCTGCCTGTTGCCTATGAGTTTCTCATGCTCATTTAAATTTGTTTATTTGTTCAGAGGTAAACAAAAATATTCTAAAGATGTAAATGACTAAGGGATTTAGGATGGGCAGCAGCGTTTTTTGGGTATTTAACCAACCAACTGCGATCGCCAACTTGCCTGCCAAGGGTGGCGATTGTGGCATATTCCCCCCTTTTGGGAGGCCTATGTCCAGCAGTGGACGTTTTTTGGCTAAAATGATGATGATGATGATGATGATAATAACTATACTTCAACTTGCGCCACAACACTTTCCCAAGTTGCGCCACAACACTTGTAATGACTATACTTACTAGATATTATTTATGATTCATTCTCCTGATATAAAAATTTCTAATATGGATTTTCCTGTAATTGACTGAGGCTCCGTGAAAAATTAGATTCATTACGCTAGAAAAGCTTTCATTTGTTTTAAAAACTTTTGTTTACTGATAAGTCGAAGATAATGTCATTATCTGTTATTACGTAATCTCTAAACATCTTCTTCTTTGTAATAGTATACTCAATAAATACTCAATAAATTGGCTAATAAACTTCTTTTGTTTAACAGTTCAGCCAAGCCAAGTTGACAAGAAACCAAATGAATACTTTTGGGACATTTTTTAATTTTTTTATGCCCTTTAATAAGGTTCAAATTTAGATTCAAAGCATTTATTTGCAGTGTACAATATAGTTCTTTTTGATGTAAAATACATTAGGCGGCACTTATAACTTAGCGGCCTTCTACAGGCATGGCAATTAATAAAGGATGTAGTACAATAAGATATGTCAGTTATTAGTTTACCATGATAATTTGCTGATTTTGTATAACCCCTTAAAGCAGTATAGATTTTGTTTACGCAGAGGCAATAATTCATTATAATCATCATTTCAGCTAAAAGACGTCCACTGCTAGACATAGGCCTTCCCCAAAAGGGGGGGATATGCCATAATTGCCACACTTGGCAGGCGGGTTGGCGATCGCAGTTGATTGGTTAAATACTCAGAGAACGCTGCTGCCCATCCTCTGGTAAATCCCTTAGTCATCTTTTACGACACCCATGAGAAGATATAAGGCAATCATTATGTCTCGTTAAATATGACCGAGACCCATCGACCTTTTAAAGGCGTTTTCATACCAAAAATTTACTAAATATTTATATAAAATTATGATAATCTATTATTTTGATTAACACTAAAATGTTACTTATACGTACAAAACTAGCTTCTGCCCGCTGCTTCGCATGCGTTTAATTCGTTTAGTCACAGAAAGACATTATCGTGCATCTGTCGGGAAATATTTATTTTCCCGGGATAAAAAGTAGTCTAGTAGCCTATATCCTTCTCCAGAACCTAGGCTACCGTTTAGCCAAATTTCATTAAGGTCGGTTCAGAGGTTTAGTCGTGAAAAGGTAATAAACTAACAAACAGACAGAATTATTTTTGATTTTTTTGTATGGAAGTATGGATAATGGGAACTATTAATTAAATCTTGGTCCCAAACGAAATGTTTTTGTTGACAAGTAGTCCAATTTTTAGAACATACATTTTTGTAAGAAGCTTCATTCTATTTTATTAATTCTATTTTTTTTCCAAAGAATACATTAAAATGTATGAGAAAGGAACATGGATTAAAATAAATAAAACCGGCCAAGTGCGAGTCAGACTCGCGCAGTAAGGGTTCCGTACCTCTCAACGACCTGATACCCCATAAAAACTGATTTAATTTACGAGAGTTTATCAAAAGACATCAACGTACAGTGCGCGAAATATGAATTTTTGCATGTCTTTCTTACGCAGTAACCACCACATATGTCTATGTTTGTCGTATGTGTTACTAAACTACATAATATGCACTATAATCTGACCAAGTTTGACGCTGGTATATATTACCGTTTTGAAGATAGAGTAGGAACAAAAACGTTGAAAAAAATGCATGATTTTTGAGGTTTCTTGTATGTGGACCCCCTTTGGTTTTGGACTTTTTTTTTGTTTTTAGTATTTGTCGTGATACACCTCATAGCAACACATATTCTGAGAAAATTTCAACCGGTTACCTATTACCGTTCAAAAGATACAGCCATGTGACAGACAGACGGACGGACGGACGGACGGACGGACGGACAGCGTAGCGAGAGTAATAGGGTCCCGTTTGGAACCCTTCGGGTACGGAACCCTAAAAAATGCATCTGGTCTTGAGTTTTATGCTTCCCAAAATAGAGCAGTAAGGCCGTGTCTTGGGATAAGCAGCGCTCTTCCCTTCAAAATCTTGAGTCACTGCTTGTGATACAGTAAAATGATAAGATTTATCTGAAACCAACCAATTGTTAGATAACACTTTTTTACAATAAACTAATGTCTGCATATCGGTGGCAAAACAGTTATACAGAAGGTAAATATATAGGTAAATAAAAGTCACATTCACTTTCCATCACGAGAGAACTCTGTATTTTTCATGTTAGTCACTTGGCACACATGGCATTAACATGTGACAATTTAAACTCAATTCACAACTATTGAAAATCAGGGATTTCCACAATTCACAGAAAATACTACAAAGGCTACATCAATACTCGCCGGGACAACAATCTGAATGCCCCCGCTATTCAAAACCACAGTACTTTAGAGATCAGCAGAAACGAGTCAATACAACGTTCCTTAATACATTTTTAAGAATATTCCTTTTTAAATAAAAATGGTGGTAGTATTATAAAAATTAAGTATGTATCAAAAACAAAATAAATATCATTATAACATTTCAATCAATCAACTCAGCCTATCGCAGTCCACTGCTGGACATAGGCCTCTCCCAAGTTGCGCCACAACGCTCGGTCCTCTGCCTTCCGCATCCAGTCCCCCCCAGCCACGTTCTTTAGGTCGTCGGTCCACCTGGCAGGGGGGCGCCCTACGCTGCGTTTGCCGATACGCGGTCTCCACTCAAGGACTCGTCTGCTCCAACGGCCATCGGTCCTTCGACAGACATGGCCAGCCCACTGCCACTTCAGCTTACTGATCCTACAGGCTATGTCGGTCACTCCGGTTCTTCTCCGGATAATCTCGTTGCGGATTTTATCCTTCAAAGAAACTCCAAGCATAGCTCGCTGAGCGACTTTAAATTTGTGGACTAGCCCAACTGTCAGTGTCCATGACGAAGTCATGACTGGCAGGACGCACTGGTTGAAGACCTTTGTTTTCAAACTTTGCGGTATAGGCGACGAGAAGACTCGGCGAAGTTTGCCAAATGCTGCCCAGCCCAGACGGATCCTTCTGTTGGCTTCTTTCTCGAAGTTTATTTTTATTTATTTATTTATTTATTTATAACCATAAAGTACAGTATTATAGTTTAAGACAGATTACACACTGAAATCGTTAGTAGGTATACATCAAACTAGGGTAAAGTCTTTGCTTCCCAAAATAGAACCGTGAGGTCCTGTGATATGGGATAAGCAACGCTCTTCCCTCCAAAACAGTGACATCATAAATGTTGAATTGTGTGAACGAATTATGTAGAAAATTAAGTGATACATGTTTGCATGGTACATACATACGGTGCTTAAAACTAACTAAGGCTAAGCTAATGGAACTTGTATGTAAGAATGTGAGTTGGGGCGTGTATATAAATGTGGGTGAGTACTGACTATGAGTAAGGGAATGTAGTGAGGGTGAAGTGATTATGTGTGTGTACGTATTAGTAGAAAGGGAAAACAATACCTATATCAGTTTTGCTAATGTTATTTATTGGCACCCAAATTAGTGGTAGTTTTATAAATCAAGAAACAATAGAAAGAATCTCTTCAGTTTCAGAGTATGACTTTGTAAGAAGCCATTTGATAATAGTTTCCTTACATTTGTGCTTGTTCATGGGATAAATGGATAGAGCTTTATTTGTATTATTATAAATAAAAGGACCAAGAAAACCGAAAAATCTCTGCACAAAGCTTGTTCTAAATTTTTTTGCATAATCACAGACCATGTATTTCAGTCGTTTTGAGTCATTTTTACCAGGATCAAATGGAGTTAGCGAGTGTTGCTTTGTTATAGTTATTAATATAAATAACTGTCTGACTGTGAGAACCTGGCAATTTTTGTACAGTAAGACGGTTGGATATAGAAAAGGTTTAAAAGTGCAGACTTTTAATATGTACCGTTGGGTGACTTCTAAATCAATTAGGGTTGTTTTGGGTGCACCACCCCAAGAAAGAATACAGTAAGTGATAAGTGGTTCGCAAAGGGTCCGGTAGATTTGTTTAAGAAGAGACGGATTGACCACGTACCTGAGAGTTTTGAAGATGAAAATCAATTTACGAATCTTACCACATAAAGCAGAGATATGGTGTTTAAAACTCAAGTTATTGTCCAGTATGACACCAAGATATTTAATATTTGAAGTTCGTTCGATTTTACTACAAGTACACGGCAATGTATCGGGGTCCTTGCAGGAATGAGCGGTGACATAGTAACTGGGAGAGGGTTGGAGTGAGTTCCGAATAGTGAATGTCAGAAATTTGGTTTTATCGACATTTAGTGTAAGTACATTTTCATGAAGCCAATTTGTAATTTTATTCATTCCCAACTGAGCATATTCAAAGACATCATCCCAGCCATTTCCATGAAAGAGTAAAGCTGTATCATCAGCGTAGGATACAATATTTCCTTGAGTCAAGTCTAGGTCGCAAAGGTCATTAAGATATATAAGAAAAAGAGTCGGCCCAAGAATACTACCCTGGGGGACCCCGTAGTTGATAGGTAAAGTACAACTTATATTATTTGAGACTTTGACACACTGCATTCTGTTAGTGAGATAGCTTTCAAGCAATTTCAGTTGTGTTCCTCTGACACCCAACATCTCGAGTTTATGTAGAAGAATTGGGACAGAGACCGTGTCAAATGCTTTTGCCAGATCAAGACATATTGCCACACATTTCTTACCGTCATCCATGTTACTCACAATAAAGTTCGTGAGTTCCTGAACAGCGTCACATGTTGACTTCCCAGTTCGAAAACCGAATTGGTTAGAGGAAAGGATCTTATGTTCTTCAAGAAATTTGACAAGTCGAATATTTATGATGCGCTCAAGAATTTTTGACACTGAAGGCAAGATAGATATCGGCCTGTAGTTGGTGACACGATCTCTGTCACCACTCTTATGAATAGGGAGAACAACGGATTTTTTTAGTGCGTCTGGAAAGATACCGAGATCTAGACACCTATTAAATATATGCGTTAGGACGGGGACTAATAGTTGTACAAAGCACTTTAAAACCTTATTCGGTATCTGGTCCCAGCCCGGAGAGCTGTCATCCTTTAGGCCCAAGATCAGAGAGTGAACTTCTTTTTCATCTGTGTCTATTAGTGCAAATGAATTTTTTTGACGATGGGAAATAGGGAGATGTTTTGTGGTAATCGAATTGTTTAAGATCCTTTCCGCTAATGTCTTGCCTATATCTACAAAATATCTATTTATTTCTTCTACTGATTGCTGAGCAGATGGAAAGACTGAGAGCAATTCAAAGGGAATGATTTTGGACTTGACACTGTTCGTAATGGTTTTAATAGCTTTCCATACTTTTTTGTTGTTTTTGCCTGCTTTTTTTATTTGATCTCTATCATGTGCGCGTTTGACTTTATTTAATAAGCTAGTACAATACTTTCTATATCGTATATATGTTAATTTAATCGTTTCATTTTCTGGTTGCAACTTGGTTTTTTTGTGTAGTTCATCTCTGTTTCTCAAGCAGCGCAAGAGTCCAGGTGTCATCCAGGGTTTTATGATCCTTTTTCGGTACGAGATTTTATAGGTTAAAGAGTTGTTATTTATAGCAAGTTGAATAGATTGGATCAAAATATTGAGGGCAACATTAGGGTCGGCAATGTTCATGACACTTTCAAAGTCAATTTTATGCATGTCTAAAGCTAGCCCTTCATAATTAATTTTTGTTTTTGTTGTAGCTGCGATTACAGGTTTTTGGTCGAGATGTAGACAAAGAAGTACTGGATAATGATCAGTTAGTGAAGAAAGAATGACTAGACAGAGCGCTGGATTTTTTGTTTTTAGAAGGACATGATCCACACTAGTACCGGTTGCTGGCCGAGTAACAAGAGTATGTCCCGGAATCAGTCCATGAAAAGCTGCAAGACTTAAATATTTATTAGAATTTTCATCCTTAGTATTTTCACTAATATCTATATTGGTATCCCCTATAATAATTATATTTTTGAAGGTTCTTAACCTGGATAACACTTTATCCAGAGACAATATAAAAGTATCAATTTTCCTAAATGAAGGGGATCTGTAAATTGCAATAATAGCAGTTTCCTGACCAATCCCAATTGTAAGACAGCTGCCCTCCGAAAAAGCTGGTTCTTGAACTGAGACTATAAAACAGGCCTTTACGTAAACCACCACTCCGTCGTTTTGGTTATATATTTCTTTTGTAGAAAAGGGTAGAAAGCCGTCAGGTACTGGTAATATTAAGGATCTAGATAACCAACACTCGGTAAAAACTAGAATATCTACATCAACACTGAGTCGTTTTAGGAGAAGTAAGAATCCATTCATATTACAACCTATACTTCTTATATTTTGCGTAATAACTTTTAGACACCTGGTAGATTGTGGTACAAAATTGCGACAGCTTTCTATTTCCACAGACTCAGATCGAGAAATTGAGATTTGATCGAGGTCATTTAAAACATTATTGATATTATCGAATGTTACTTATTAAATACGAGTGCAATATTAGTAAATGACAATAAGAGAGTGTTTTATAATAATCATTGATAGTAGTGTTGATTATCAGCTTAACAGGAGAAAGCACTAAATATAAATAGACTGAATGACAAAAAATGCATTGAGTTGAGACCAGTTGTGTATGTTCAGTGTAGAAAAATTGATTCCTTCTTGAAATGAGTGTCAGCGGGAAAGAACGTGAAAGTGTTTTAAAGAGTGTATTATAATATGTATTGTGTGTTACAGACGTTATTCTAAAGGAGTTTAATATTGCGATATAAACAAATTTATTATTATCATGCATAACAGAGTGACAACTACGGTTAGCTAGTCATGTTGTCTTTAGTTTATCCAGGTCTGCGCTATTAAGAATTCGAATATAAGGTTCTGATATGGTTTTTCTCAAGTAAACAATTCCACGCGCGGTCCAGCACATATTGTAGTTGTTGTCTTTGGCAAATTGTCTGGCTAGAAAGTATATACTTTGCATTTTTTGAGTAAGGCTTTCAGATACATATAGTGGTTTGACGGGTCCAGGTATTTTCAGGTTTTCTGTATTGAGTTTCTCTCCTTTGGTTCTGGATTTATTGAATTTTTTAACAGCAGAGATAATTTTATCTTTAGTAATGCTACTTGTGAACTCGACTGTAATCTTACTGGAATCATCCTTTTTCGGATTTATTTTATTAATGTCTTTGATGTCGGACTCAGTCAAGCTTACTCCAAGGGTATTTCCAAGGTTTTTAACCAGTTGGCAAAGCTCCAGTTTATGCTGCAATGGATCAGGGTTTGGTGTTGATTTAGGAATGTTGCGAATTTCCAATGCCGATGAAATAGATTTCCTTTCTAGAGATTCCACCTTGTCCTCCAAAAATTGGATGTACTTCCGATCTTCCTTCTTATTCTCTTCAAGTTCCCCAAGATGAATCAAGAGTTCATCGTATTTCTCTGAAGAAAATGTCACGTTCTTAGATATTTCCTCGTTTTGTGCTTTGATCTCCTTTATTGTATCTTGTAAAGCATTCAAGCGCATCTCCATGCCCAAGGTAAAAGAGGCAAACATTCCACGCATTCCTGACGTGAAAGATCGCATATCATCCCCATCCTCTTCAACTTCTAATTTGCGTTTCGATCGTGTTGTTAAATTGCTTGATGGATCTTCTATATCATCATGAGGGTCATTTAGTATCGGTGTAGATTGAGAGTGGTGAAGGGATTGCGATTTCGACAAAGAGAAGGCGGTAGCAATGCACGGTTGAATAGTCTTGGAGCGAGGCTGAGCGATGGAAGGCCGAGAAATTTCAGAGGTAGTTGGCGGCGAACGCGTTACTGACATTTTTGAGGACTTATGTTGGATACCACTTTACCAAGTACCAGGGCGATAGAGGTTCACAAGATGTGTGAATGTGTAGTAAAATTTGTAAAAATTAAAGCGCTCACCGCGTTGTGCAGACGGCCTAAAACGTGCGATGTACCAGGGCAACAGAATCCAGTGGAGGTGTAGTCGTCCCGCGGCGAGTGCAATTGAGGGCGTGACCAAGTTAGACCAGTACTCGAATCCGACGGCAGCAGGGTGGAGGCGGTGCGCACACGCAGTCCGGGGCGGGGTCTTCTCACCCAATTGTAGAATGTCTAGGCACCAGGCTCTTCCACAACGATGGAGGTAAAACTTGCGGGCCAGCGCAGACAGCGTCGAACTGTTTTATGTACCTCTCCGTTACAACTTCGAGTGCCGACCCTTCGACGAATATTGGCCTCGGCATGACATGCATATTGAACATGACTAATATATTACATACATAATTTGACTCGGATATTATTCGAAATAGAAATTAATATAAAACAAATTAATAGAACACAAATACGATCAAATAAATCAGAAAATAATTCAAAACAAATTGAATAACATAGGCATTCTAACACAATTGTTATTTATTTTTCATCTGGCAAATATGGTAGACAGAATCTAACGTTGTCCTTTGCTCATAGATTATATAAATAATTAATATTCCTATACTAACAAATCCCTTTTTTTGTTCCAGAATACCGCAAACAAATGTGCAGATGTAGAAATGTTACATTAAAACTGAGAACATCACCAAAAATGAAGCGGCGTTCCCTAACAACGGTCCGCGAGGAGTCACAGCCGAAGGCCCTGTGCAGTGACGTAATGATCTACGCCATGGTGACCACCACAGCTGTTCTGAGCTACATGAACAGCTTGAATGGAGACTTCGTCCATGATGATATACCTGCCATCGTGACGAATGGGGACGTGATAGGAACGAATCCTCTGAAGCAACTGTTCCTGGATGACTATTGGGGGATGCCGATGGCTGATGCTAATAGTCATAAGTCGTATCGGCCGCTGACGACGCTGTCTTTTAGGTAGGTGCTAGATTGTAAAGCCTACCATATACTCTGCGGGTCTCGAGCGGTTGGAGTCTCGTCACAATGTGAATTTCAATTCGTTTGTGGTGAGGGTTCCGACTGAACATCTGTCGAACTTGACGAAGGAAGAATTTT
Source organism: Asteroscopus sphinx (assembly GCA_949699075.1). Lineage (NCBI taxonomy): Eukaryota > Metazoa > Arthropoda > Insecta > Lepidoptera > Noctuidae > Asteroscopus > Asteroscopus sphinx. The sequence continues at coordinate 2,537,830 of OX453007.1, forward strand.
GGCCGAGAGGTATTGTTTACCGGCAATTCCGAGGACGGATACCCAACACCGCACGACACATGACGCCGATTTGATCAAATACCTAATGTTTAGTTCTTTTTACAGTATTTTATATCGTTGTATATTGCTTTATGTACTTCTATGGGCCTTGATGCCTGAAATAAATGAATTATTATTATTCAAAATATACGATAAGTACTACCTTCAGTACCGCCTGATGCGACACAAATTCATACCGTGTATGAGTATTTTGGCCTCGAGGTTCATGCGCATCAGTAATCAAATTCACAGCTCCAAATCAGTAAATGTATGAACGAAAACTGCACATATTTTTGTTCTGTACGTACCAAGCAACGCTAGCATTAAGCAAAACAACAACTTCTGCTTACCCAACCAGCAAAAAGTATGAATATAACTTCGTAATAATGTTCACGAGGAAACAGTACAGTAGGTTTGCATAACATGAATTTATTGCTTCATATTTGACTCGCACCGAGCGGGCGCCAAACCTCCGAAAGCACTATTGCTTGTGCAAATCCGGCAACTGATTTGCCAGTGTGTTGCCAGCAATACATAGCATGTATTGCGAAAGTATGGTAGAAGCGTGCCAAGTTGCAATTATGCGTGTCGTTTCAAAGTTGTTGAGAATTTCGAAAAGTTTTGTATTTCGACTGATATTACTATAAAGGCACGCGTCCTTCTATTGGTATCGTACGCATCGCACGAATCGTATTGTAATCTAAAATGCGGATGACGTCATCAGCATCTGTATGTCATCTGTGTATTGAAAATTCGATTGCTCATAGAAATTCATCTGCAATCCGTACGCTGCGGATAGGTGGACGTATTACGCTATATACGATCCATGCGATGCGTACGATACCGATAGGTCGACGCGTGCCTTTTTTTTGAACGAATCTGTTGTATTGAACTATTATTTTAAAGAGATTATCCATGGAGTTTCTTGCCGGTTCTTATCCATAGGATCCACCATTTGGAACCGTGCAATTAGAGTCTAACGTTTCACAATTGCCCGTAAGTAGGTCTGTAGTAAATACAAACAATTTGAATTTGAACGGAAGGATTTCTTTATAGTATTGACTTACTGAGTTTTGCTGTTTTTTTGTTGTTGTAAGAACCGTGTGGATTATACGATATGTGAGGTTAAGCTGCACTAGCCGCGGTCAGTCTGTGGATGGGTAACCGTTTCGTTACACATCGAGACCCCTTCGTGCCTCGGAGAGCACGTAAAGCCGTCGGTCCTGCGCCTGATCTCTCTCCGGTCGTGTCGAATTGCCGTCCCATCGGATAATGAGAGTGAGGGAATAGAGAGTGCACCTGTGTTTGCGCACACACTTGTGCACTATAATATGTCCCGCGCAGATGGCTAGTCTCTGTTGAGATTGGCCGCCGTGACCGAAATTCGGCAGGGAGGACATTATTATTATTTGTTGTTTAATTTGAAAAGTTAAGTTGATTTTTAGGGTTCCGTAACCGAAGGGTGCCAAACGGGACCCTATTACTCTCGCTACGCTGTCCGCCCGTCCGTCCATCTGTCTGTCACAGGGATGTATCTTTTGAACGGTACTATGTAACTGGTTGAAATTTTCTCGGAATATGTGTTGCTATGAGGGGTATCACGACAAATACAAAAAATGTCTAAAATCAAAGGGGGTCCCCATACAAGAAACCCCAAAAAACATGCATTTTTTTCAACGTTTTTGTTCCTGCTCTATCTTCAAAACGGTAATACATACCAGCGTCAAACTTGGTCAGATTGTAGTATATATTATGTAGTTCAGCAACAAATACTAAAAATAGGACAAACATAGATATATGGTGGTACCTGCGTAAGAGAAACAACATAACATAACATCACGCCTGTATTTCCCCGAAGGGGTAGGCAAAGGTGTAATAGTACACCCACATTTCGCCAGTTATGTTATCAGTTTCATGTCATAGGGGGCGAGCCTATTGCCAATAACCGGGCGCAAATCCAGACTACGGGCTGCTACTGAGAATTTCCTAATGAAAAAACCCAATAACAATTTGCCCGACCTGGGAATCGAACCCAGGACCCCATGCTCAGCAGTCGCGCTTGCGACCATTAGACCAACGAGTCAGTCATAAGGAGGTGTAAGAGAAAGAGATGCAATAATTCATATTTCGCGGACTGTACGTTGATGTCTTTTGATTAACTCTCGTAAATTAAATCAGTTTCTATGGGGTATCAGGTCGATGGGTGGTACGGAACTCTTACTGCGCGAGTCCGACTCGCACTTGGCCGGTTTAAAAAAAAATCACACTATAGCTTCCCCCATATGCTTGCAATAGCAACATCTACGATAAGGTTACTCCCCGAACAAAGCGCAAAGATACCCCAACCCATTACATGCGCGAAAAAAAAGCACCGAACGCCATAAATTTACATTTTGGTAAAGTGTGAATTCCACGAGATAAGAGCGAGTCTTTGTGGTCATGCTATCATAATTTATTAGTACCTACGGTCCCCTGCAGTAATAGGGTGGGCAAATGTGTAGGGTACAGTGAATTTTTGGTAAACTATTAGTTGATAAGTTAATACAAAACGGAATGGAACATAAATATATTTGTGGCACTCAAACTAAGATTCCAATCCTCGTATTTTTGATTTAGTAAACTTTTGAAGACGTTGTGGTCTAGTGGTTCGAGTGTTGGACTGCTGATCACGAGGTTGTGGGTTCGATTCCCACAGGACACAAAAATATTTTTGTGATCAATATAAGTTTTCTGTGTTTGTGTTGGTCTGGGTGTTTCTTATATATTATAAGTATGTATTTACAAAAAAAAGGTATATAAGTATTATATCCATTATCTAGTACGCGTAGCACAAGTTCTGCTTAGTTTGGGACTAGATGGTGCTGTTTAAAAACGTCGCAAAAATAGTTTTTTTTTTTTCGATATATACGATCTTTTCGTCAAAATTTTACTGTACTTAGATTTCCATTACATCGAATGCTGCATGTACAATGCATCTATGTAAATGTGTGATTATGAATAAGAATTTTCTGGGCACCACTGTTTCTTAAACACATTTTGGATGGAAATATCAGCTATCAGCCAACTCCTCAGACCGGTGAAGTGTCACATTCCCTTACAAGATCCAGGGGTCTACAAGATTGATTGTGATTGTGGGTTATCAAACTGTAAAAGATAATGATATTGTGAGTGATTACTGCGTGCATCGAAACGATTTTAATTAATAAATATTGTACGGTAGATTAAAATATATTTTAGAAATATCTGTAAAGACGATTGTCATCTTAGTCTACCTGCGACCACGAAATGCTGCAAAGCTTTCGAAACGTCAGGGAAACCTATTTAAATAATATACGCGATTTAATCCGGTTCTGGAGTGGCGACCGCGTACTGGAAGGCGCAGCATGGGTAGGCAATTGTTGTTGGCAAGGGTTTCTGAATAACGTCCGGTGAGCCTTTAAAATGAAAATAAATTAAATAACCGATGTGGGCCAATGGGAAGTTGCTCCGCGTGTCTCTCTGAGAAAGCAGAGGGCACTGTGGAGGAGCAGGGGCGGGCCCGGTGTGCACTCACCTGCCACTGGGCAGGCAGCGGGGGGACTATCCTTCCCTGCCCCCGTCGGTCTCGTAATCCCAGGAGTGCCTGCTGAGTAGTGTTCTCGCGCCTCTTGGGACCGAGGGTCTTGGCTTTATCGCCCGGACCTCGAGGAAGAACACCTCTATAAAAATTACAGGAGGATGGGCCTGCGAGCAGCAGACTCGGGGCAGTCTGCTGCCCGACCAGCAGCTGGCGTAGTTGGCGCAGCTGACGTAGCTGGTAAAGGCGAGTGAGGTGAGGTGGCGTGCAGTGTTCCGTGTGCGCCACAGAGGAGGGTGCGGCCGTCGTTAGGCCGCACGGGGAGAAGAGGCTCGCCTGCTTGTGGCGAGCCGGGACCTGTCGGGGGTGGTTGTGTGAATACTCACGGGTTCCCACGCCCCCGGCTAAGGTAGTTGAAGGAACACCGTGGTGGTTTTAGTCGGTAAGAGTCCAACACTGGCTCCGCCTACCCCGGGCGGAGTGCGTCCATGAGGATTACCACACGGAAAAAAAAAAAAATAAGATGATGAAGATAGGTAATCACTTTATCTTACCTATCACTCTGTCCACCCAGTTTTTTCTGGATCGGACAGTCGTGACGGGCTGCGATCATTTCCAGAATACTGTTGGAGCTGCCGCACAATCGTGTTATTAGTGATGCAGCTTTTTTGAAACCCGTCGACTTGCGCACTCGCGAACATATGTGACGTACTGCAATATCGCGGTAACCTCAACAGCATTCTGAAAGCATTATTAATTGCACACGTAGGACGTTTTAGGCTCGTTGCGTGTACTGAATCCACAGGCTGCTAGAGTAAAAAGATTGACAATATGCCCTAAAAAGGGTTACTTTTACTCTTGCAGTACATTTACCAAACCTGCGGGCCAGCATATTGCTCCTAACTGCCAACGCCCTACGTTCTCTTTCCATGTCTAAGTCATCCTTTAGATCATCTATGACTATATGACCCAAATATTTAAACTTATTTACGACCCTGAGCGCCACCCCATCTTCCATCCATCCATCTTTCATCATCATCATTTCAGCCGAAAGACGTCCACTGCTGGACTTAGGCCTCCCCCAAGCATCGCTACAACGACCGGTCTTGTGCCTTCCACATCCAGCGGATTCCCGCGACCTTCACCAGGTCATCGGTCCACCTTGTGGGGGGCCTACCCACGCTGCGCCTTCCAGTACGCGGTCGCCACTCCAGAACTTTACTGCCCCATCGGCCATCCGCTCTGCGAGCAATGTGCCCCGCCCACTGCCACTTAAGTTTGGCAATTCTTCGGGCTATGTCGGTTACTTTCGTTCTCCTGCGAACCTCCTCATTTCTGATTCGATCACGCAGGGACACTCCGAGCATAGCCCTCTCCATTGCTCTTTGAGTGACTTTGATCCATCCATCTTTAGCATGTTGTTATACGGGTAGTGGGGCCATACCATACCATAAAAATAAACTATTTGTGACGAAGGTCGAGCTAGTCTCCAAATTTAAGAGAACTCACGTTTGCCCTTCATGTACATCTTCAGTCTAGCGCAGCGAAGAAGCACATTTCAATATTAACTTACAAGAAAATAAAATATATAAGACACAAGACAAACTAAGCATAAAGATGTCAAGGTCAGCACTGAATATTCCACGCTTTTTATTTGATACAGCATTATGAATGCTTATTATTTTCAACTAAACATACTAGGCAGACGTGAGGGTTGCATATTGTTTTTCTTAAATAAATAATGTTCCGTTTCTTCTTTGCCTGTCTATGAACTTATGAAAAACTGTCTGTATGTGAGCGTTTTATGATTTCATAACCGACAAATATAACCAAAGACTTTTTCTATATAGAATGGTGATTGCTGTATGTTATTATTAGCGCAGTAGAGGATAGTACAGGCCATTTTCTGGCTTTTAACTTTAAGTCGCCTTTTACCAAACATAACAGCAGTTAAGGAGTATACCGTAAATTTTTCCGAAAGATGTTTGACCGAATTGCAAAAGTTCTTAAAACAATTCTCTTTTTTAAAGTCAACCGAATGAACTTTAGTCTGGTCATAGAATATATACTAACGACAAGAAGCGACACTTAAGCATGTGTGCTCGTAAAATTGCTCGCAGCTAAGTGTGCGGGTCGGGGCGAGCGCGGGGGACGTGTGCGGTGCGCGGCGTGTGGAACGGGCAGTCTCTCAGCTGCCTCAGCCAAGGCCTATTGCATTCACGCTCTCGCTCAAGGTCACTGGCGAGCGAGCTCACACGTACACGGAGTGTCATGTGGTCTGGTGCACGTTTGACTGAGTCACTTGGTAATCCTGATGGAAATTTACCGAAGGAGTTCTAGGCCGTATAAGGCGGTAGGTATGACCGTAGTTGCTGTTATATATGGTTGTCATCATCATCATTATCATTTCAGCCGAAAGGCGTCCACTGCTGGACATAGGCCTCCTCCAAGCATATCATCATCCTCCGAACCTTTTCCCAATTATATTGGGGTCGGCTTCCAGTCTAGCCAGATGCGGCTGAAGATCAGCCTTTTACACGGAGCGACTGCCATCAGACCCCCGCAACCAGTTACTGGGTAATACTGACATTCGGAGGTTAGACCAGTTGTCAAACTTTCAGGCTTCTGACTACCCGTAACGACTGCCATAGATATTCGTATGACAACCGGGACCGACAGCTTAACGTGCTCTCCGAGGCACGGAGGGGTCTCGATGTGTAACGAAACGGTCACCCATCCACAGACTGACCGCGGCAAGTGCAGCTTAACCTTGCAGATCGTACAATCCGCGCAGTAGTTGCATCGCTACGAGCCCCTCCAAACATATGTTGTGGGGATATGTCATAATCACCACCCTTGGCAAGCGGGTTGGCGATCGCAAGTTGGTTGGTTAAATACGCAGAGAACGCTGCTGCCCATCCACTGGTGAATCCCTTAGTAGCCTTTTACGACACCCATGAGAAGATATATGGTGGTGCAATTATTTACGTCCGGCACCACACAGAACGATATGGTTGTGACTCAGGTCCATTCGGTCAGCTGTTAAAACGGAATTATTTTTAGGACTTTTAAGTACGGGACTCGTAGTTAAGAATCAACAATCTCGAATCAATTCTCGAGATATTTTAATCATTGCTCTTATACTTACTATTATGATGAAAGCTATTTATGTTTATCAATTATTCATGTTGCTACTTAGCATTAAATTTGATATATCAAACCTAATCAATCAAACATTAATGGTTGATTGTTACATCAATCGTAAGGGACTATCGAATGGTCTATTGTTTGCAGCTATACAATTAAATTGTAATATATAATACTAGTGAATTGGAGCCTGAAGTTATGTAATATGATTTGTATTGTGTAGCATATACGTTACAAATTATTTTGTATATTTCAAAAACATTTAAGGCGCTACTAGCAGCTAAGTGGTGCCTCCATCGGTAAAAAGATAATTACTCGCTGAATACATAGGTAATTTATTGAAAATTCGGTTTTACCAATTGAAGTAAAAGTACTGTAGTTTAATCAGAAACTATGTATTAACTCTGTAAATTATAGTTCGGTGTAGTTATGGTTATAGAAAAAAAGATTTTATACAAGCATAGATGGCAGGATACATCTTGCGTCGGCCTGAGAAACCACATGGGCCAGCTGCCGAATTGTGTAACTCACTCGCGATCGCAATCATGTGAATTTCCATGTTCATTGCTCCGTGTGTTTTGACAATCTGTCTTATCGACCACTACGTACCACGCAATGAATATTGTTGTAATTTCAAAATGAAAGCTAATGTCAATGTGAATGCATTACACAATTACCCCACTTGTCCCATCCGCAGCAAAACACGTCTTTATAGATAGATAAATAGACAGATAGAATATACTTTGTTGCACACCATAAAAATAGTAGTAAACAGGAACAACGTATAAATATTTATTAACTTTTTGTGTTATATTTTTCTGTAACTTTGACGTTACCCTAGTGGGTAACGTCAAAGGCGCTTAAAGGTGAGGTCAGCTGACAACTTTATGTTCGTATATTAAATTTTCTCTATGGATATTACGCTAATCTAAGCGTGACGTGATGTGACGTGACGCTACATTTTATCCTTAATCACATCTACCGCAAGCGCCCCATAACGAACTAAGTTCCAAAAATACATAACATCGAATGAAACGTAAATCAAATTGAAATTTTACAAAATATTTGTGAAAATACATAGTAGAGGGCACGGACGAATAAAAAAGCGGACGGAATCTCGCTAAACAATAAGTGAAGCACCCATAGTAAGCCAGCTTGCTTAAAAGTACGGACTGGAACGCACACATTCACACGAATCTCGTGTCACAAATTAAATAACAATAAAGGTATATCTGGTGTGATAAAAAGCTGTCGAATTATAGTGGGTTTAGGAAAAAAATAAGTGCTTCAATCTTTTCTTGGCGAGATTCCGTCCGCCTTTTTTATTCGTCCGAGGTAAAGGTCCTATTTTCCTCCATCGAGTGTGTAAACAAAAGAATTTTCCATCATCCAATATAAAAGCACCTACATAGTACAGATAACCTTATATCAATGGAAAAACCATTACAAGCGGAACTGACTTAGTATACAAATTTCATATAAGACGGGCTCTCTTTATACTGGTTATATTAATAAAGCTATATTTTAAAACATTTGATCCAGTTTCATAAATATTGATCATGGCAGAGTTCGTAAAGTAAATAGGTGTACAGGAAAATGTTTCAACGTTCCCTTTTTGTCATTTTTCAATTTCCTGATTTTTTTATTTCTTCTTCGTCGTTCCCTCACTGCTGAGGATCGCGACCACATACGACGCATTTCCAAGCTATGCGGTCTTCCGCTGTGTGGACCGCTCGGTACATGCTGCCTCCGACAGCCCTCTTAATGGCGTCTGACCATCTTGCCGGTGCTCTGCCTTGAGCGCGCTTTCCTTCTATCCGGCCCAGTATCAAGAGCCTTTCCAGACAATGCCTAGGTGATCGCATAACATGCCCGAAAAGGCTGAGGGCACGCTCCTGGCATATTGTAGATAGTCGTTTGGTGATGTTGAGCTCCTCCAGTATAGACACATTAGTTCTCATGGCAGTCCATGGTATACGAAGTAGTCTTCGCCAACACCACATCTCGAAGGCATCAATCTTGCTGCTATCGCGACTTTTAATGCACCACGTTTCCGCGCCATACAAAAATATTGAGAACACGAGTGCTCGGACCAATCGTATTTTGGTTTTCCGTCGGATGCCACGGTTCTTCCAAATTTTTTCCAGATTGGTCATTGCACTTTTAGCCATGCCTGTACGACGGCGGATTTCCTCAGAGCAGCTGCCCTCACTAGTGATCAAGGAACCAAGATAAACGAACTCGCTGACTTTCTCATACCCGTCAAGTAGATTAGAGATTGGAAGATGTTGAGCTCGGTCTACCACCATTATTTTTGTCTTGGCATGATTGATCTTAAGTCCAAGCTTAGCGCTTTCTACTTCTATTCGCTTCAGCAGATTGGCCATCTCTTCTTCACTCGATGCAACTATAGTGGTATCGTCCGCATATCTTAGGTTAGTGAGTCTTTCACCGCCAACACAGATTCCGCCGTGCCAACCATCAAGAGCTTTCCTCATAATATGCTCCCCGTAAAGGTTGAATAGCTTTGGCGACAGAATACAACCTTGACGCACGCCCCGTTCCGTGTGGAAAGATTGCGACTTTTGGTTTTCAAGTTTCACGAAGCTTGTGCCATCTAGATACAGGTTCTGGATCAGAAAGGTAAGATGTGGAGGGACGCCCATCTCAATTAGAACATTAAACATTGCCTGCCATTGTACGCAATCAAACGCCTTAGCGTAATCTATGAAGCATAAGATCAGTGGTTTGTTAAATTCACGACATTTCTCAATGAGATTGCGGACATTCATAATTTGCTCTCGAGTTCCCTTGCCAGCAACAAAACCGGCTTGTTCACTCGGTATCTGATGATCTACATATGCTGCTAGTCTCGCGTTGATTATGCGCAGGAGGATTTTACTGGCGTGGGACATGAGTGAAATGGTTCTGTAGTTTTCACACTTCTTGGTGGAACCTTTCTTGTGAAGAGGAATTACCGCAGATTGTGTCCAATCTACTGGCCATTGGCCTGTCTTCCAGATCTTGATGCATATTTGGTGTATGGTCTTTGTCCCATCAGAACCAAGATGTTGCAGCATCGCAGCAGAAACGCCATCAGGACCCACAGCTTTATGCTTTAGTTTCCCGATGGCATCTTGGACTTCAGACAGCAATATACCTGGTTCCTCCATGTGGTCATCCCATCTTCTCTCAGTGCCTAGTCCCTCTTCATCCCGATATAGTCTGTAACAGTAGTCTCTCCATCTATCCAAAACATTTTCCAGTTCCGTCAAGATGTTACCTCTACTGTCTTCCACAACCCAGCATTTCGGTTTGAAGGTACCTGTCAGTTGTTTAACTTTCATGAACAGATCCTTTGTTTGCACCTTAACTGCATGTCCCTCAATTTCCACGCAGATGCTGTTAATGTGCTCATCCCTATCTCTCCGAGTAGATTTCTGTACCTCGGCATGCAGCTGGCTGTATCTGCTTCTCTGACTATCAGAACTGAGACCCTCTGTTTTCAGCTGTTTTCTTTCCTCAATCAATTTCCATGATTCTTTACTAATCCACTCTTCCTTCTTCCGTACGGTTTTAAATGTATCATGACTCACTTTGGCTGTATCTAAAACAGTCTTCTTGAGGTTGTTCCAGTCCGCTTCACTAGAGTCAAATGGATCTAAATTCAGTGACTTGATGTTATTGTCAATCGTCTCGTGATAGTGGTTTAGAGCCGGTTTGTTCAAGGATAAATTAACTTGAGGATTCCGCCGAGAGGTTTTTAAGCGCAGTCTGAAGTCAGCAACCAAAAGCTGGTGGTCACTACCACAATCAGCACTAGGAAGTGTTTTTGAATTGGTGATTGACGAGCGCCACCTTGACTTAATTGTTATAAAGTCAATCTGATTTCTATGGCCTGTTGGAGATGTCCAAGTATATAGCCTCCTCGGATGATTTTGGAACCAAGTGTTCATGACAGCTAACTGATTTTCTACGCAGTATTGTAGAAATTTTTCGCCTCTGTCATTCCTTTTACCAAGGCCATAGGAGCCAGTGACAGTGCCTCGAAAAGGATCACCTATGACGCATCCCACCTTAGCATTAAAGTCTCCCTGCACGATAACTACTTCCCTCGACGGTATGTTGCGCAAAATGCTGTCCACATCGGCATAGAATTGGTCCGAGACTTCTTCCTCAGATTGGGATGTAGGTGCATATACCTGGATAATATTCACTGGCACAGGGCTTGCATCAAGTTTAATGGCAATAATGCGATCATTTGGGGTTTGGTAGCCTTTTACACTATTCTGCAATTTCTTCGGTATGATGAAGGCCACTCCGTTATTGCTATGATCTTCACCCCCCGTATAGTACATGATGTTACCGTTACCAGTCTGAAAGTGACCGCTGCCTCTTTTATGCACTTCACTGAGCCCTAGAATGTCAATCTTGCACCTTTGCATTTCCCTTTCTACAACTTCCAACTTGCCCGGTCTTAACAACCCTCTTACATTCCAAGTACCCACTCTAAGATGTTTCCTCAGTTGGGTACTATTTTTTCCCGTACCAAGACCAGATGCATTGCTTCCACTCGCTGCCTGGTGGTCCACAGCGATGTGGCCGGTAGCATATTTCCCACCACGCAACCCGGAATCACAATGGCGCCGAGGGTCAGTCGGATCGCATGACAATACCCTTAACTTATCGAAACTTGTCATGTGGTTTTCTTGGGAAAATAGTGCAGTGGTTTCCCCTTGCCTTCTGCACCAGACATTTAAGGGAATATTTACTTCCCAAGGCTGCTGTAGCCTCCTCTGATCGGTTGCCCGTCAGGTGTATGGTTATACCGCCATTGCTCGGTCGCCAGAGCCTTGTTCGTTATCTGGCAGGGGGCACCACGAAGGCCTGAGGGCCGTCGCCGCTAGCTATTCATACGAACCACCAGCGCGTGCAGGTAAGGTTGACAATTGGGTCAGCTACGATGTTGATGCTGTTCTCCCCATACCCCCCCATTTTTTTATTTACGAGTATAAAATGTTTGTCAGTTCGTAAATTATGCTGTCATTTTCCCATTTTTTGGGAGTAACATCTCAATGTCTCTTGTGACAAAAATCTCTATATTTATGGGTATTTTTGGCGGTAAGTCATTTTTTGCGTAACATTTTTAATTTAATTCTAAAATAAAGTAGAAGGTGTAATATGCCAAGACATGATCGCGGTGAACATCTTTTTAATAAATTAATTGTAACGTAGTGATTATTTTCTCTGTGAAATTAATCGTAGATTAATCTCAACGCAGGATAACCATTTTAACTAGAGATGGGCCTAATACCGAGTTTATTACTTGGTACTCGGTATTCTCGGCAAGAAGTCTCGAGTATTCGGTTAGTAATATTAATCCTACTAATATTATAAACGTGAAAGTTTGTGAGGATGTATGGATGAAAGGATGTGTGGATGTTTGTTACACTTTCACGCAAAAACTACTGTATGGTTTTTAATGAAATTACATGGCATACAGATAGAACAACTCGGATTAACATAAAGGCTACTTTTTATCCCGGGAAGATGAACAGTTCCCGAGGGATGCGGGATAAACGACATTCACGCGGATGAAGGCGCGGGCATAGGCTAGTGTAAAATAAAGTGATTAAGGGAGTGAGTTATAGTGAGTGATCGATAAATGTGTAGTGATCGCGAAAACCTAAGAAATTATTAAAGTGATTTTGTACATGCATTTATTGTTCGAACAGTTACTAAACACAATCTAACTAGTAATTGTCAGGTTTAACACTCAAAGCTAGTTAAATGCGATTAAACGCATTCTGTGTATTATTTGTTAACAAATAATAAGTGATGGACGGGCGAGCATCGTCGGCAGCGTGGTGGACGCAGAGGTACCGCTTGTTTACAGCCCGTTATCTTCGCGATCACGCAACGTGTTTTCGTGCCAAACCTGCGTAAACCTAAACTGAGTAACTCGGCCGAGTACTCGACTCGGTGAAAACCAAAACCGAGTAAAACTCGGTATTCGGTTACTCGGTACAACCTGAACTCGGCAGATCTCTAATTTAACCATAAAGGTAATTTTTGTGAAGAAGATAGAAAGAGTACAGCGAATTATAAAATAAAGCATCTTTATAGGTACTTCTACAACCTACACAGGGTTATTTTGAATTCATTAATAACTCTTTAATGAATGATTGTTCTGATCAAATTGAACAGTTTTACTATGAGACCGACTCTGAAATCGTGAAAACAAAAACATCTGTTCCATAGAAAATGTTTCGTGTACTTGACGAAAGTGTATGGAACTGATTTGTTTTTCAGGCATTCAGAGTTGGTCTCACAGTAGTAACTACTGTTGTTCAAATTAATGAGTACAATCATCCCTTCATCAACTCAGCCTATGGTAGTCCACTGCTGGACATAAGCTTCTCACAAGTTGCACCACAATACTCGATCCTCCGCCTTCCGTATCCAGTCCCCCCAGCTACCTTCTTCAGGTCGTCGGTTCACCTGGCTGGGGGGCACCCTACGCTGCGTTTGCCAGTTCATGGTCTCCACTCGAGGACTCGCGTCTGCTTCAACTGCCATCGGTCTTTTGACAGACATGACCGGCCCACTGCCTCTTCAGCTTACTGATCCTACAAGCTATATAAGTCACTCCGGTTATTCTCCGGATAATCATCCCTTAAAGGGTTGTTAAGGAATAAAAAATAACCCTGCATTCGAAACGTTGCATTTACACTGATTTATTGTGAAAAACAAGTATTAAAATAATGTTCCAATTCATAGTTTAATATCCCGCAACTTCTATTCACAGTTGAATAAAACTGCTAAAAAGAAGCTCATAATAAACACATCCACACGAGTTACGTCACACTAAGACTAAGAACAAAATATTTTCGCAAAACTTAAACTAGGTACCACAAAACAAACGCAAAACGTATAACTTCGCTAAGACTATGAACACAAACACGAAAGCGGCCGAAATCGGATTACACGGGGCGCTTTTCAGCAAAAACCAATAGCAGGGACCAACTAGTGCCGCCAGTAGTAAAGCCCCGGGAACGGGACGGAAACGCGGAATTAAAGGAGCCGGAATATACGTGACTCCGCGGGGTTTGTGGGTGTTACAGTTTTTGTTTCGTGGAAGCTAGTCAAGTCTGTTTTTGTTAAGGATTTTCAGTGTTGCTTATTTAAATCATATTTATTTTTTAAGTTGTTGTTAGTACTGTAGCTGTAATGTTTCAGACAATTACAAGCAAAGGAAATGATATAATCTGGTTGAAGTACCTATATAATTTTACAAGTTAAATACATAGTTCATTAGTTATCCAATTCCATTTTTTTACAAAAAAGTTATTCTTCAAACGCAATTCACTACACTCTATTTTTTAACCGACGAAAAAAAGGAGGAGGTTCTCAATTCGACGCGTTTATATATATATATATATGTTTTTTTTTATTTTTATTTTTTTATGTATGACCACGCATAACTTTTTACAGAGTGGTCCGATTTTGATGATTCTTTTTTCATTGGATAGGGTATATCTCGAAGTTGGTCGCATTTAAATTTCAAAATCAAAATCCACCCCTAACGGTAGTAAAACAGGGGATGAGTGTTTGTTCACCCACTGAATTCTTACCTGTTAACCGATTCTGTTGAAACTTGACACACATAAATATAGTTCTAGACACTACGACATAATGGAGACCTGGAGTGAGATTTTAACCACAAAAAAATGAAAAATAAAACTTTTTAACAAAAAATTGAACCGACGAAAACAGAAACTGAAAAGCGAAAAATAACTAATTATGAGTCGGCGCCAAACAACCAATCAACGAAGATCATTAAAATAAAAAAAAGTTTAACCGGATTAAATCGCGTATATTATTTAAATTGGTTTACCAATTTAAATGTGAAGATCATTAAATTACTTTAAATAAATATTAAAAACAACGTCACATCAAATACAACGTGAAATTTTCAACGATAAACAATAACTTTCCAAAAATGCGTTCTCCGCTCGGCCACTTGCAACTTACACGCACTTTGCTTGTTAAAAGTTCATTTGGCGCCGACTCATAATTAGTTATTTTTCGCTTTTCAGTTTCTGTTTTCGTCGGTTCAATTTTTTGTTAAAAAGTTTTATTTATGAGCTATTTCAAATCAAAAGATTGAAATAAAACAAAAATCAAACTCCATCCAAACTAAGTTATCTCTACAACGTCACTTAAACGTGCGAACAGGGCCGAAAATGTCCAACCTTTACAATACCCCGCGGGGCAGCCATCGTTCCGGAAAAACTGCGACGTCCCGGGAATACAGGACACGCGACAACACTACCTTATAGCGAACACCCAAGGGGCAGGCGTATAGAGGTCGTGTAATCTTATTTTTTATAGAAACGTGAACATTTCCTTACATCTGATAGTGTGAATGTCGGGGTGTGTGATAGAACTTTATCTCTGTTTTTATTGATAATAGTGTGTGAAGGGTGTGTGGAATGTTATTGTTATTTATTTCTGGGCCTCACAATATTGGGCTTTTAAATGTGCTGTGTAAAATTGCCGAAGTAGGTTATTATCACCTTAGAGGATATCCAGTGCTGCATTAATATTGAGAAACTCCATTACTTAAAATGAAAGACTTTGGGAAGATAATGTAGTAAGCATTTCTTCTCGCAGTTGTATTGATAAAAGAGATAAAAGAGATGGGGTGCATTAAAAGAGCCTCCACGAGTGACGCTATTTAATTTATCGTCCGGCGCACCCTGGGGAGTCAGCCTCGCTATCAACCTGCTGACTGGCTAATCTTTTCCCCACGGCATAAGCTATTATCATTATGTACCTCATGTCGACACGGTAGAAGAAGATTGATAAAATAAGTATGTACAGTTATTATTTTTCCATTTATTCATTTTCATATACTTATTTATTACATTTTTAAATATTTTATAAAAATAAAAACACAAAACATTTAAAAATATAAAAAATACTAGCCCACCGGCATCGGGAACAAGGTCCAAGCTACCGGCGGTCAGGGCCTCAGAGAGAGGAACTTCCTCACGATACGCGCCGTGTCAAGAAGTACCGCTTTCTGCATCAAGCCCTTGGTCCAACCGCCCAACGAGAGCCTCTGAAGGTGTTGGTCGAGGCTCTTGGCTAGTAAGCCATTGACCGAAATGACTATCGGCACAATGACTGCCGAGTCAACATCCCACATGTCGACAACCTCGTGTGCCAAGTCAAGATATTTTATTTCTTTATCTTTTTCGGCCTTCACGAGATTCCCGTCATGCGGGACGATGACATCAACAATCATCGTGCGGCGCTCTGATCGATCTATCACCACTATATCAGGCTTGTTGTGAACAATAGTCCTATCAGTGATGATAGACCGATCCCAGTACAATGTCACATGACCATTCTCAAGAACTGGGTCGGGCACATACTTGTAGTATGGTACTTCTGTTTCCACAAGGTTGTACTTCAGGGCAAGTTGCTGGTGAATAATCCTGGCCACTAGGTTGTGTCTATGCAAATATTCGCCGTTAGCAAGACGAGAACAACCAGAAATAATATGACGGATGGATTCCCCGGGACAGTGGCATGCCCGACATATGTCAACTGTGCCGTCCTTAACAATATATTTCCGGTAATTGTTCGTCATGACAACTTCGTCCATTATCGCACAGACAAAACCTTCGGTCTCTCCGAAGAGATCACCGAAACGTAACCAGGACACGGACGCTAGAAAGTCTACATCGGGCCCATGAAGAGCCCGGTAGAAGCGTCCGTGAAGCTCCTTGCTCTGCCATACCTCCTTGCGGCCATTGGTATCCAGTACCACAGGTTTGCGCCAGTTCTCCTTAGCCAAAGAGAGCGGGGTGAGTCCTTTGTCCACTGCGACTACATCTCGGTGCATCCCCCCGTCGGCTTGGGCGAAATATTCCCTAAGACTGCACACCTCACGGTTGTGAAGGGTCTTGGCATTAAGAAAGCCTCGGCCCCCACACTTCCGCGGGATGTACAGCCTCATTACCGAAGAGCGTGGGTGATGCATTCGATAAGCAGTCAGCAGTGTACGAACCCTTCTATCTAGGGCGTCAAGTTCTGTCTGAGTCCATTTAAGTATGCCGAAGGAGTACATCAAGACCGGCATGACCCAACCGTTGAAGGCGCGCACCTTATTTCCGCCCGACAAAAGACTTTTCAGTACTTTTGTTAGACGGCCATAAAAGCGCTCCCCCAACGTTTGCTTCATGTCAGCCTCATTGATGCCTAACGCCTCCGCCATACCTAAATATTTGTAGGTTTCGGTTGAGGAGAGGGATCTGAGATTTATTGAATCCGAGAGTTGGGTTCCCACGGATTCCATAATCCTCCCCCGATTTACATGCATGACTGCACATTTGTCCACACCAAATTCCATCCTAATGGAATTACTGAAAGTTTCAGTTACTTTCAGTAACTCCAAGAGATGAGAATTGCTGGGGGCAAACAGTTTCAAGTCATCCATGTAAAGAAGGTGGGATATCACTTGACCGCCTCTTCTCAACCTATAGCCCAGCCCCGAGCCCTCTAACAATGTGCTCAAAGGGTTCAAGGCTAAGCAAAACCAAAGTGGGCTCAGACTATCGCCCTGGAAGATACCGCGCTCGATCTTGATCGGTTCTCCACTCCCCTGGCTCTGTCGGCATCCTGGATAGTGAAGGACCGTTCTCCATTGCCCCATACACGACATCAGGAAGGTGCGCAGAGTTGTATTGACTTTATACAATTCTAGCACCCTCATGAGCCATGTATGTGGCACCGAGTCATACGCCTTCTTATAGTCTATCCAGCATGTCGACAGATCCTTTCGGGAGCGGTGAACCTGCTGGCTTATGGTCATGTCAACGAGGAGCAGCTCCTTAGTAGCACGGGACCCATTTCTACATCCATTCTGAGAAGCAGACATTATCGAATTGTTGTCTATGTGTTGGTTAATTTTTGTTCTCAGAATGGATGTAAAAAGTTTATATACCGTCGGCAAACAAGTTATCGGACGGTAATTTTTGGGCTCCGTGGTACTACCAGATTTATGGAGCAGGCGGGTAACTCCTGATGTAAGAAACCGGGGTAACGACCCAGATTCCAAGGCCGACTGAAATTGAGACGCTAAACGAGCGTGTGAACTACGCAGCCACTTAAGCCAAAAATTGTGCAGTCCATCTGGCCCCGGAGATTTCCAATTGGGCAGCAGATGGACTGCATTGGCTACATCTTGGGGGCTGATAGAAACTGCCCCCATTTCCGGTATAGGTTCACACGCCCGCTCAATATCCCGCATCCAGTCGCCTTCGGTGTGGCTGATGGGCACCGACCAGATGCTACGCCAAAATGCATTCATGGCATCATAGTCCGGTAGTTGCCCATCACTCACACCCTGGTTGGGTCGATCCCAGGTTCTGTATACCCGCCTTTCGTCACTCTGAAACGTGCGATTCAAGGTATATCGCTCCACACGCCGCTTATATCTCTTGATTCGATTTGCCCATGCATAAACTTTCTGCTTCAGGAAGTCTATGCGCTCTGTGCCACGAGCCATATAATCTCGAGGACTAATATCAGTCCCCGAGAAAGCCCGCCTCACAAAGCGCATCACTCTAGGGCGCGTATTGCCCTCCCTGAAGCAGATTAATTTGCCAATGAGTACTCTGGCCTCGCTGATACGACGTTCAATCCTGCACTGCCAAGCTGGTACAGCAGATTTTGGTCGTATAGCTCTGTCATCATTTTCAAACTTAACATGAGCTATACGACATGCTGCAACAGCTGCGCAGTACAGGATCGAGTGTGTATCGCTAAGATCTTCGCTGCCATCAAAGTAGTTTGACAGCACTGAGTCCAGAGCACACACCAGCGCCTTATTCTTTTTATGCATGGGCAAACGAGGCAAGCGTGGTCTTGATTCTGGTGGAATTGACCGATAATCCTGAATCGCACCCTCCAGAGCGCTCCTCAGTTGCTCACTGCACTGGATACTTACGGGACTAACCTCGTCGCCTCCTTCCCCATCAGTGTGAATAGGCCGCGGTGGTACAGGATGTATTTGCAGCGGCACCGCGGGCTGCAACGGGGGGGTGACGACATGGTTGCCCCGCACTTCAGAGCGAAGCCGCTCAAGTGCGGCGTCGTCCAACCTATGGTTTCGTTGGATGACTCGCACCTGATCCGACAGTCGCTGGGCCGAAACGTTGACGGCTGGCTCAAGCACCTGAAACAGAGAGAGCATCCTAACACGGTACGCCGTGAGGTTAGCTCCCCCCTCCGTAGCCCCATAATATGCGCGCATGACATTCTCATTTATGGACTGAGTCCACCTCATGCGCGACACATTTCCACCGGCAGCGAGGACCCTGTTCGGGGCCGGTTGGCCTCTAGGTCCCAGGCAGACTGGCGGCCGGGCTCCTCTCCGACGACGTGCAGATGGTGGCGACGATGGTGGAGAGTAATACTCGTCGCTTGAGCTCGACGCGACCGCAGCGGCCGGCGTCACTGGACTCACGAGTGAGGCAGGATCCGGCGGCTGCGGGGCGGAGCTAGGCGACGAGTCCGGAGATCTTGGGCGTGTCCTTGTTGTAAGTGCCCTGGTGCGGGCTCGGGTCAGCATAGTGTCGTTTGTATTTTCATAACTTAGTTTTTCATTTTCTTGTGGTTTTTATTACTTTTATTGTTATGACAGATGTCATCTTCGGCTTTCGTTTTTCTTTGAGTAAATCTGCATTTTTTCATAATTTACAATAGTTTTTGGTTAAGAATAGGTTGATATAATTTAAAAATAATCTTTTTCCACTGTTATGATTGATTTTTATCTATTTATATTGAAAAAATTTAAATATTTCTTCGAGACAGCTAGTTTCCCAAGCAGTGTTGCCAGGTATTTTTGAATTCCACTTATTATTTTTATTATTAAGATGTTTTAGGGTTCCGTACACAAAAGGTGCCAAACGGGACCCTATTACTCTTGCTACGCTTTCCGTCCGTCCGTCCGTATGCCTGTCACAGGGCTATATCTTTTGAACGGCAATAGGTAGCTGGTTGAAATTTTCTTATAATATGTGTTGCTATGACCGCTATCACGAAAAATACTAAAAATAAAAATAAAAGTCTAAAATCAAACGGGGTCCCCATATAAGAAACCTCAAACAACATGCATTTTTTCAACCATTTTGTTCCTACTCTATCTCCAAAACGGTAATACATACTAGCGTCAAACTTGTTCTGATTATAGTGCATACTATGTAGTTTAGCAACAAATAATAATAATAATAAGGTAAACATAGACATATGTGGTGGTACCTGCGTAAGAAAGATATGCAAAAATTTATATTTCTCTCACGGTGGGTGCGTTGATGTCTTTTGATGACTTCTCGTAAATTAAATCAGTTTCTATGGAGTATCCGGTCGATGTGTGGTACGGAACCCTTCCGGTTGATGTGTGGTACGGAACCCTTACTGCGTGAGTCCGACTCGCATTTGGCCCGTTTTTTTTAAACTAGTTTACATCCGTCACGTTACTAGGTGCTAATAATATGATCAGTTGAAAAGTAGCGTCAGGTCCTAGTTGCCTGGCATTTTTGCTGATCTGGACCTATACGGCACAGTCCTCATAAATTTTGTCGGTGTATCTGTGTGTCTTGTGCCAAATAAATGCTTCTATTTTTCTGTCTTTATCATGTTGCACGCTGCTGACTTTCATAAATATGATAAAAACCGGCCAAGTGCGAGTCGGACTCGCGCAGTAAGGGTTCCGTACCTCTCAACGACCTGATATCGAGAGAGTTTATCAAAAGATATCAACGCACAGTGCGCGAAATATGAATTTTTGCATGTCTTTCTTACGCAGGTACCACCACATATGTCTATGTTTGTCTTATTTTTAGTATTTGTTGCTAAACTACATAATATGCACTATAATCTCATCAAGTTTGACGCTGGTATATATTACAGTTTTGAAGATAGAGCAGGAACAAAAACGTTGAAAAACATGTATGTTTTTTGAGGTTTCTTGTATGGGGACCCCCTTTGGTTTTAGATTATTTTTGTTTTTTATTATTTGTCGTGATACTACTCATAGCAACACAATTTCTGAGAAAATTTCAACCGGTTACCTATTACCGTTCAAAAGATACAGCCCTGTGACAGACAGATGGACGGACGGACGGACGGACGGACAGCGTAGCGAGAGTAATAGGGTCCCGTTTGTCACTCTTCGGGTACAGAACCCTAAAAATGACCGTAATCCAAAAGTTTTTTTCTACGGGAGTTATCTACAGTAGTTTTATCAGATATTTTTGTTCACTCTTTTACGGAAATTTAAATCCAGGAGACAACCATGAGTTATTGGCATTGTTGCAAACTGCCATCTAATTCCTATTTTATATTTTAAGCCAATAACATCTTTATTTCGCTAACTTTCCTTCCCCAATAAATAACTTAGAGCACCCGCGTCCCAGTTTCCAAAAGCTGACGAATATACTTCATAACTTTAACGAAATAAACGCTCCATAAAGACTTTTTTCCGAGCTAACAAGACGAAACTCAATTTATTTATTACTAACAGGAGCTTTGATAAATAGGAACTTGGGGTGTGTGCCAACCGCGCCAACCGACCGAATTAAGGAGACCACGCTCCGCAGCGGTGCCTGAATAAATGGGTGTATATTAATCTTTGTCACGTAATACTCATGAAGTTCAGCGTGATGAATTGGCTTGCACCTGACGTCCCTGAACGCATGATGCGATCGTAAACTGAGATTAGATTGTGAATAATTTAGAGATAATTTTTGATCTGATTGCGTTGCGGTTAGCTTTTAGAGATTATTTCCAGTGTCCGTATAACTGTGATGAGTTTTTGAATATTTTAAAGCGGCCTTTTGATTAGGATGTTTTTTTATTACCACGTGTTTATTAACTCGCTTTCATGTTTGTCTGTTTGTGTGCTCGGTACTTTTGCAATCAACTTTAAACTGACTTCCAGGTAGGCTATGTACGGTGCACATACATGAGTTTTAAATTATAGGTACTTGTAGAAATAAGTAACTAGTAGGCTCGCGTATCTGCACTTTGATCGCAACCTACATACGAAATTGCAGTAACACAAGGCGGAGCATAGATGATGTAATATTATTAAATATTTAATAAGTGTTCAATTAGACGTGGTTTAGGTCGGTTAACTTGCAGTTTCATTTAGAGTCATACCCGTTTAACATTCACTGACATTCTGACAAATGACACTCTGCATCATATCATAGTGCAGTGCATTTCAAAGCCTTTTTCAGTACGCCTTATGACTTGTTTCTATAAATACTGTAAAAAAACCCGCAAAAATGCCTTATTGCGCTGTTTCTAACTGCAGAAACAAAAGCAGTAAAGTACATTTGATTAAAGTTAATTTTCAAAAAGTAATGACGTCAATATGTAAGGCGTAGTTTGTTCGAAAGTTGCCACGCATAAGTCGCAAGTAAAATTGCGATTACAGCCATTCTATCAGACGACGACGACGACAACGACGACGACGACGACGTCTGTGGTCTAGTGGTTCGAGGGTCAGACTGCTGATCACGAGGTCGTGGGTTCGATTCCCACAGGACACAAATATTTGTGTGATAAACATAAGTGTTTGTGTTAGTCTGTGTGTTTCTTATGTATTATAAGTATCATCATCCTCCGCGCCTTTTCCAATTATATTTGGGTCGGCTTCCAGTCTAGCCAGATGCAATATGTATAATAAGTATGTATTTTCAACAAAAAAAAATGTACATAAGTATTATATCCATTGTCTAGTACCCATAGTACAAGCTCTGCTTAGTTTGGGACTAGATGGTGTTGTGTAAAAAATGTCCCGAAAGTATTTATTTATCTATTTCTGTGTTTCTGTTTTTCTTGTGTTTTATTTTTATTTTTTTATTTACCCAACAGGTAAGATATTTAAATCTTTAAACATAGCTCTCAGTACAGGATGACAATAAATAATGACAATGCAAATTGCTTTCGTTTAAAAATGTGGTATATTATAAAATCTTTTTTATACAATTATTTTTATGCCTACTCGTATGCCAGAGTAAGAATAGTAATAGCACCACCTCATTTATTCTCGTGGGTGTCACAAAAGACGACTAATGGGGTTCATAGGAGGATGGGCTGCAGCGTTCTCTGAGTATTCATTCAACTAACTGCGATCGCCAACCCGCTTGCCAAGCGTGGCGATTATGGCATTTCCTCCCCTTTTAGGGGAGGCCTATGTCCACAACTGAACGACTTTCGGCTGAAATGATGATGATGATGTCGGAGTTACAATGGCCGCATTTACAACAAAAGTTTTGTCACCCGTCGACTGTGAGATAGCTTGACGTGGTTTGCAGTTTTTTTTTTTTTAAATCTTATGTAGGTACGCTACAGCATATAGTCAGCGGCTGACTATACGTTTGGTGTGAACGTGATCTAATTTATCTCAATGTACTTATTAATGATATATTGCCTTTTACCATTTTGTCTTTTGGAACCTAAGAATAATGCTAATTTATGAAAAACTAAATTGTTGGAAATTGTATGATTCAAGGTACAGTTAAGCGCACATCGATGGTAAAGAAATATTGTAAGCCAAGCCTGCCTTATATAAAATTTACATCGTCATCATCACTTCAGCTGAAAGACGTCCACTGCTGGACATAGGCCTCCCCCAAGCATCGCCACAACGACCAAGTTTACATACTAAGTCAGTGCCACTCTTAATGGTTTTGTTACCATTTATTTATTTATTTTTCATTTATAGCGTGAAATATGCTACAGAGAGGACATTATAAAACAAATGTATATTTCACATATTTTAAAATGAATTAGTTAATAAATTAAATAATTAATCTACTACAATATACATTTCAATCAATCAATCAACTCAGCCTATCGCAGTCCACTGCTGGACATAGGCCTCTCCCAAGTTGCGCCACAACGCTCGATCCTCTGCCTTCCGCATCCAGTCCCCCCCGGCCACGCTCTTTAGGTCGTCCGTCCACCTGGCAGGGGGGCGCCCTACGCTGCGTTTGCCGATTCGCGGTCTCCACTCAAGGACTCGTCTGCTCCAGCGGCCATCGGTCCTTCGACAGACATGGCCAGCCCACTGCCACTTCAGCTTACTGATTCTACAAGCTATGTCGGTCACTCCGGTTCTTCTCCGGATAATCTCGTTTCGGATTTTATCCTTCAAAGAAACTCCAAGCATAGCTCGCTCCATAGCTCGCTGAGCGACTTTAAACTTGTGGACTAGCCCAACTGTCAGTGTCCACCTCTCGGCACCGTAAGTCATGACAGGCAGGACGCACTGGTTGAAGACTTTTGTCTTCAAACTTTGCGGTATAGGCGACGAGAAGACTCGGCGAAGTTTGCCAAACGCTGCCCAGCCCAGACGGATCCTTCTGTTGGCTTCTTTCTCAAAGTTGTGTCTACCAAGCTGAATTGCCTGCCCTAGGTAGACGTATTCCGTTACAACTTCGAGTGTCGACCCTTCGACGAATATCGGCCTATATACATTTACCTATTACCTATAATTGCACATAATTATTTGCATTGTACCTGCATTTTTTTTTATATATTACCTATTTCAGCAGAAAAAAAAAGATATCATAAAAGAGTACACAAAAAATATGGTTAATTGGTATGAGGTTGACTGTACGATCCCATTCTACGTGCTCTTCACACATTTCATCACCAATAAACACAACAGCGCATTCCCCGAACGATCTTATTACGTCATTGAAACTGGCGCGATCTGCAAGCAATTTGCAATGAACCGCATGCGTATCACACGCGTTAGAGCATGCAATTTGGCAGGGTTATGTTAGCTTCACCGCATATTGAACCCAGCCATCGCGCAGCAAACGGTGGCATCGATGGTTTTGTGAAACGTATAAATATATGCCACATCGAATATAGGCACCACGCATCTAGTGTCACGTGAGAAGTGTTTTCGAACAAAGAAGAAGCGAGCAGTCCATTTTGATTTTATTTTAAACTAGTGACCCGCCCAGGCTTCGCATGGGGGATTTTTTTTAAATACATTTTCATTCATAAAATTTTCGTTCTGACAAAAAAAACGGTCAAATCGGTCGAGCCTTTCTCAAGTGATGCTCCGTCATGCATGTGGTAATTATGTGGTAATTGATTTTCATTTATAAAGATGGTTGATTTGATTGTATTTTCTGTAATTATTATTTACAAGATTGTCACTATTTTTTTTCCTTTTTACGTTAATTAACTTTTTGTCTTGCAATTAATTTACAATTACGATTAAATTTTCTGAGATTTTTATTTCCTGGCTTTTCGTGTTTGTCCTTTTCTTTTTTTGTAAGTTAAACTCATCCCTGGTTCTCAAGATACAGGGTTGCCTAGTTTGAAAACCAATCTGTAACTGTAACCTCTGTCCCAGTGCTTTGAAATAAATTAATTTATTAAATTATAATAGCATTCAGCTGGGTTTGATATGCAGGGGTTGCGAATGCCATGCATTGCAATTCTCGTGGCCGATCCACGATCCACCCAAGGCGAGAGTAGGTACATGGCGGAGTTTTTAGTGGGTACGAGCCCCACATAACCACACTGCCTCTCCGGGTGGTGTGACATTCGATAGGCATTTTATTCGCCTCAAAAAAAGGTTCAATATGCGGCAAGCCTTATTGCTCGGCCGGAACGCGTGGGGTGTTTCCTCTGTGAATCGATTACCGACCGAAAGGATTAGGGCTTGTAATGGCGGGTAGATCCAAAGACTTTGTATAACTTTGGTAACTCTATGGGTAGATCAGCGATCGTTGTGGTGAGAATTGTGACAAAATAGCCAGAATTGTAGTGTGTATTGTGTATTACCTATTTGTATAGGTACTTTTGTTGGTTACTTTATCTGTTTGTTTCTTAAAAAAAGTTTCATTTCATTTATTTCTTTGCAAACATGGGTAGTTATATAAAGATCTTATCAGCAATTAATGTATAACACTCAAATTATACCAATTATATTAAAATTAAAATAAAAATGAAAATATCATGCATCAATATCATTGAAAATTATTTAGATTATTAAAATACCATTATAGGAAAACACTTTGTCACATTATAATTTAATATTAGAGTATAAAATTTATAATAAGAATGTCATTTGTTACTAATTATAATAACGATTATTAATTCCTCAAAGCAACAGAATACTAGAGAGAGGGCAAGCCACCGCGTAAAGGCTGACCGCTGTATGCACAGCGGGCATACACTGCCACTAGTTCACCGTCACTTGCACCCGAGTGAGTATGCGCACTAGTTCGAGAAAAAACTTTATCTTATTTCCAAAATGCCATAAGGATACAAATTTGCATGTTTTATATGTGTGCGTGCTTTTTGTTGTAATTTATTGATGCGTTTCTTGCGTTGTGTGCGTAAGTTGAGCTTGCGATACTCGGACGCCATTCAAACTAGGCGGCTTGCCCGTTCTCCTTATATTCCGTTATCTGCGCGAGATACTTTCCTTTTTACTACGTTTTTAATAGTTCGCACAAGGTACAAATTTTGCAATCGATTTTAAACTAACTTCCCGATGAGTTGAGACTTCAAACTTTAAACATAGCTCTGGACTGGATGACAATGCAATATTAACTCGCTTTTGTTTTAAAAACATGGTATTAAAAAAGCATTTTCATAAAATTATTGTTTGAGACTTCTTGTCAATATTCATTACCCAGCAGAGTAAACAAACATAATCGTCTATGTACACACACCATATCTCCGACTTCCTCTTATAACTTACTCTAACTTACGCGAACAGATAAGCTGTGTGTTTTTCTTCCATACTCATGTCATCCTCACAGCCAATATTTTGACTTGTAATCAGAATTTATCAGATATATCGGTAGTGGCTTATCTTCTTATATTAAGTCGAAGAAATCAGAAAATTATATTTCAAAGAATGTCATATCACGTTACTGTCCCACTGCTGGGCACGGGCTTCTTCTCAAAATAAGAAGGATTCAGGCCTTAGTCGACCACGCTGGCATAGAGCAGGTTGGCGGACTACACAAAACATGCTCCTGAAAACTGTATGGAGCACTCAGGTGTGCAGGTTTCCTGACGATGTTTTACTTCACCGTTAAAGCAAGTGATAATCAAATTCTAAACTGCACAAGAATTTGAAAAGTCAGGTGTTGAATCATTTGAAAGAAATGCATACGTGAAAATAAGATTGGAGTTTTATTTTCAATCTTTCAAACGCTAATCAATCGAAGCTATGGAAAATAAAATATAGCCATTAACGACGCTATCCGTGCTGCATAAAATAAAATAAAATGGCTGAATATAGTTCAATCAAAGCATTAAGAATAGCAATGCAAAGAGGAGATATTTTTTCCCAAATCTAGTTCTTCTACTTCACTTAATCGACCTATATAAACCTCATCCAAAATTAATAACAAAAAATATCGTCAGCTATGTATTCACTTTGTTCATCCTGTTATTCCATTTTGCCCATACT
This sequence comes from Asteroscopus sphinx, assembly GCA_949699075.1. Taxonomy (NCBI): domain Eukaryota; kingdom Metazoa; phylum Arthropoda; class Insecta; order Lepidoptera; family Noctuidae; genus Asteroscopus; species Asteroscopus sphinx. Next base: position 2,565,111 of record OX453007.1, read on the forward strand.
GTTATTCTATTTTGTCCATTCTCATGTTTGCTGAGTTAAATTTTCATGTAAACACATTGCAACAGGTCGTGGACAGGGAATTGATCCCAGTTGTTTGATTGATTGATTGATGGAATTAGCGATTATGGATAAAAAATATGAGACTTGACAGCTGATTAGTTCATTTTTGCATTCATCTGCATTTCAAATCTGAGAGTTAGATTTTTCAACGTAAATCAAAGGTATCTTATGAATCAACATGCAGCATCTTTTCATTTTTGCCAAATCTTTTGCCCTTGAACAAGTTCTTCCACTTCACTTCTTCTTCTTCTGTCATGTTAACATGAGCTACATAATGAGAATAGCTCATGTCGTGGTGTAAAGATTAGCCAGTCAGCAGGTTGGTAGCGGGGCTGACTGCCCAGGATGCGCCGGACGATCAATTAAATATCGTCACTCGTGGAGGCTCTTTTAATCCATCACACTAATCTCCACTTCACTAATTAACCATTAATAACCTCTCACCCAAAATTCGTATTCCAAAAACCAATTCCGTTATTCCATTTTGTCCATTCTCATGTTTACTGAGCTCAGTTTCCATGTAATTAGGTTGCAGCGGGCCGCGGACAGGGAATTGATCCTAGTTGTTAGCAGATGAGGTCGAAAACGATATTTCGTTTAGATTGATTGATGGTAATTGGTGGTTGTGGACTTAGCTAGCTTAAATGTTGCGTCCGTGATTTGTGGTGTAATGTAGATTGGAATCTGTGGAACTGTGGGTTCAAATTCCCAGGAGACTGATGCCGAAATAAAAACAGGAGAAGTGTTTCCAGTGTCGTTAACTCTATCAATGTCTTACATATGTACAGGGTGTAATCTAATTTGAAAGAAAGAAAGAAAGAAAAATTATTTATTTCCACAACAAGACGACATGCGGTAGGTGTACATAAAAAATTACTTCATTTGGTACATTTTAGGAATTACAGTGATACCTACATAGTTGTAATATCATAACAAGACTAACTGAATAATTTGTGTAATTCCTTTAGATATAGATTGCCCTTAAAGGGTATTTTTATTTGTTTTTAAGTAGTAAACATTGTAGATCTGAATAAGCTTAACTGTCGACGAGTTGCGGGACGGCCGAGCCGATGCACCGGCTTGCGACTGCACGAGAGCACGCCGGGCCTTTCAACAGCGGCAGCAGCATCGAAGGGATGCGCTCTGTTACTGCGCCCGTAGGCGATAATATGCAGAGCACACCACAGCAACCTTGTTGGCGATGCGGAAAAGGGTACCGAGCTATTGTGTGCCGTTTTAAAAATTATACCTGTGACGTTTGCGATATATAGGTCATTTCAAAGTGATGTCCAAGCGGAATCCCCGTCAGGGCAAGAGGTGCTTGTCGAAGGGAGGGCAAAATTATATTAATAATAGTGATAGCGATTTGGCTTCGGATTTGTATAACATTAACGTGTGTAATAATAATGAAAGGCCAAGTCAACGGACCAACTGTTTATTAGAGGCCTACTCGCGACGTATAATTATTCCACAGATACGACAAAAGCTATACAAAATAAAAAAACCGGCCAAGAGCATGTCGGGCCATGCTCAGTATTATAGGGTTCCTTAAGTAGGTGTTACAAACAAATCAAATCAAATATTAATCATGGCTATTTTATTTTTTGCAATAGACGGCAGCATTGGTGACTCAGAGAGTGTTGTCACTAGCCGCTAGATGGCGCTATAGAGTGCCAAATGTAATAGACGGCATTTGACTGCAGCATTGGCGACTCAGAGAGTGTTGTTAGACGCCGCTAGATGGCGCCAAATTTAAGAATTGTGTCGTGTCAACATAACACAAAGTTTCTTTTTGTGATTTTTTCAAATAGAAAATAGCTAAAGGAGCATTATTTGCTATAATCTTTTTTCTCTAAGGTCAATGACCTTTGAACTAGGACGTTTTAAGTATTTTTAATTTTTTTTTTTTTTTTTTTTTTTTTTATAAGTATTTATTTATTATTACACACAGTAATATAAAACCCTAGGATTACACAAATACAATCCATGGCAGTGATTTTTGGTTTTAGGGTTACAATACGGATCGCAACTGGCATCTTAGCTAGATTACGAAGTAACCTGTGTTAAAGATACCAGTCCCTATCCCCAATGTGAGTACATAATAATAACAATTACATTTTTAAGTGTACAATGGAAAACAAAATAAAATAAAAATTATACTTAAAGCTAACGAAAAACATTCATATGCGTAGAGTATTTGTGTGTGTGTGTATGTTGAGAGAGTAGTGTGTGTGGAGTGGGGTGTGTGTGTCTGTAATATGGTTGGGTAATGTGCTACACCATTGGAGTAATAAGATTTTCTGTCTCTTGGTAAGTCAGGCTTAGAAGCCACTTATTAATCACTTTTTTACAAGCACGACTAGAGAGATGGTAAATAGGGAGCAGCTTATTCACTTTATTATAAAGGGTAGGTGCCAAGAAATAATTAAACCTTTTTGTATGTGTGAAATTTCCTTTTTTAGTTTTACAAATTATGTCCTTACGCCTTTTAGTGATTTTTCGAAACGGGGTTGCAGCATGTTGGATGAGTACTGTATACGATATAAAAAGTTGCCTTACTGTCAACACTTTACAATTTTTGTAAAGTTCGGTAGTCGGGAATGTGTACTTTCTAAAGGTGCTCACTTTTAGGATAGCCCTTTGTGCTCTTTCTAGTTTACTCTATAACTCAAAAATTTATAATCACATTATGCTCGAAATAATTTTAAAAGAGAGTTTTTACAAAGGTCTATCAATGTGGAAGATTATAAGTTTCTATGTTGCATAGTTTAGAAATGGCAGGGGGGGGGGACACATTGCAAGCCACTTTGGCAGGCTATATTTCGCAGATGGTACACTTGATAAAACATTGCCTTCATTTTAGTAGACCTATTCAATGATACCACACACGAGGGGGTGCAGCGAAAAAAATTTTTCATCCCCATTTCACATAAAATTGAGGTCTATATCTATACTATTTTTTTACAAAATTTCATTTACGTATGCTTATAACTGTAGAAGTTATTAAGCTGTAAAGGATTAGGACAGACGGACAGACGGACGGACATGACGAAACTATAAGGGTTCCTTGTAGGACTACGGAACCCTAAAAACTTGGTCTATACTAAGTTAAGCAAGCTTAAAACAACCGGAGAATCAAGAAAAACAAAACAAAGAAAATTTTGCAGGCAATGGCTCTGCAAAAGTCAACTGAAGAATTAAAAATTGTTGCAGCGACCCATTACGATATTGCTTTCTTTGTGTTACTTACTACAACACTTGTAAGATAGTGCTACAATGTTATATATTTAGTTTGTATTTCAATTTAGTTTAAAGTCTGAAATGTATTTCACGCTAGAGAGCTCTTGAACCCCTTTTCGTCTACTACTTTACACGTTAACCACGTAAAGATTATAAAATGTCGAAAGAAACCAGTGATTCTTGGTTTTGTACAGAAGTACTTTAGCTGCTAAGCTACCGTCCCGCTATGCTTGTTGTATCGAATTTAACTTCCACAGGTTGACGTCAACTGGTTTACTGAGCCGCAGTCAGTCTGTGGATGGGTGACCGTTTCGTTACACATCAAGACCCCTTCGTGCCTCGGAGAGCACGTAAAGCCGTCGGTCCTGCGCCTGATCTCTCTCCGGTTGTGTCGAATTGCCGTCCCATCGGATTATGAGAGTGAGGGAATAGAGAGTGCACCTGTGTTTGTGCACACACTTGTGCACTATAATATGTCCCGCGCAGATGGCTAGTCTCCATTGAGATTGGCCGCCGTGACCGAAATTCGGCTGGGAGGACATTATTATTATTATTACTGAACCAAGAGTCACAGGTTCGAATCCTGCTCTTGAACGAATTTTTCTTTCTATAATTTATGTCTTTAGATTTCGCACCGCTTGCATTCATCATCATCATCATTTCAGCCGAAAGACGTCCACTGCTCGACATAGGCCTCCCACAAGCATATGTTTGGGGGATATGCCATAATCGCCACGCTTGGCAGGCGAGTTGGCGATCGCAGTTGGTTGGTTAATGCATAAAAAATAATGCGTTAATGCGTTAAAATCACCTATAAACTATGCCCGTTGCGTTCAAAGCGTTGTATTGTGTATCGGTAATGCACGCGGTTTTCTTGTTTCATACTCAAGTGAATAGGTTTTTACTGGTTTTTAGGGTTCCGTAGTCCTACAAGGAACCCTTATAGTTTCGTCATGTCCGTCCGTCTGTCCGTCTGTCCGTCTGTCCGTCTGTCCTAATCCTTTACCGCTTAATAACTTCTATAGTTGTAAACATAAGTAAATGAAATTTTGTCAAAAAATGGAATAGATATAGATCTCAATTTTAAAAGAATAAAAAAATCTTGATTACGTATTTTAGGGGTGGCGCCCATACATGTGAAATGGGGATGAAAATATTTTTTTCAATGCACCCCCTCGTGTGGGGTATCGTTGAATAGGTCTGCTAAAATGAAGGTAATGTTTCATACACAACTTTTTTATCAGGTATACCATCTGCGAAATACAGTTCGTCAAAGTGAGTTGCAATGTGTCCCCCCCCCCTGCCATTTCTAAACTATGCAACGTAGAATCTTATAGTCTTCAAAATTGATAGACCTTTATAAAAACTCTCTTTTAAAATTATTTCGAGTATAATGTGATTGTAAATTTTTGAGTTATAGTGAGAAAACTGAAAAATACTTAAGACGTCCTAGTTCATAGGTCATTGACCTTAAAGAAAAATGATTAACTAAACCTTCCCGTACATGTACATGTTTAATTAATTAATTTATTTATTTAATTCTTTATGCACAACAGGGTACAAAGGTGGTCTTAATGCCATAGGCGTTCTCTACCAGACAACCTTAGGGTAATGCAGAGACAAAGAATAAGGTAGATGCACCAGTAAAGTAGTAAAATATGTTTCGTACTACGGACATTTAATTACATATATATAATAAAAATAGATAAATACCTATGTACATTATACATATAATAAAATATACACATTATACATACCTACATATATAACTATAAATATATAACATCAAGATAATTCAAAGTCGAGCTGAATCTGCTAAATTGTTTTTTTTTGTGTGTTAAACATGTACGGGACGGAACATGTATTCCGTCCCGTACATGTTTAACACCACGTTAGTCGAGTTAAACTCAATTTTATAATTCAAACCATGTAAGCTATAAAGTCCCTTTTAAAATATTCAAGCAGGCTGTAAAAGTGCAATTTGCTCAATACAGCCTTGCCATGAAACCGTTCGGGTGGTAAAGCAAGTGCTATACAATACTTACAAGTTGCACTATTGTTTATACCACAGAAAACGGAATTTAAGGAGATCGGGCAAGCCGCCTAGTTTGCATGGATTCCGAGTATCGCAAGTTCAACTTACGCACATCATCATCATCATCATTTCAGCCGAAAGACGTCCACTGCTGGACATAGGCCTCCCCTAATGGGGGGATATGCCATAGTCACCACGCTTGGCAGGTGGGTTGGCGACGCATATAACGCAAGAAATGCATAAATTACAGCAAAAAGCACTTACATTTATGTATAAAACACGCACACTCACAACACAGTCTCCTAACACAGGCATTAATTGCTTAAAAGGAGACGCCAAGCACTAAATTGTAAAACTTTTTGTTTAAAGCACAATAAACTATTTTGAATTTTTGAACACTTGTATCCTTACGGCATTTAGGAAACAAAAGAATGTTTTCTCTTAAACTAGTGCACATACTCACTCGGGTGCAAGTGACGGTGAACTAGCGGCAGTGTATGCCCGCTGTGCATACAACGGTCAGCCTTTACGCGGTGGCTGGTCCGCTCTCTAGTATTCTGTTGCTCTGAGGTTTATATGGCGAACTTTATAATACAATTTAATAACAAGAACATTTATTTTCCACATCATAAACGTATGCTTTCAGGAGTACTCTAAAATGTCAATTAGAACCAAAGGCAAGATCTAAAAAACAGCTTTTAGACCAGCGCTGTTGTGTGAAAGCAAAGTCTGTGGATCAAACAAGACTAACGACACAGAATACCTAATAGTACTATCGTACAGAACGGCCACTCACCGCCCCCCGCCAATTTAAGATTCCTCACCCGCATCCCACACCCACCCGCAGTTTGCCGGCAATTGGACTGCAAGATTGCAATGGATGTCAATCGCCAGTCGCTATACAAGAACGCTACATCTGAAAACTACTGAGAAGCGCTTGGAACCCAGTCGGCATTACGAGCGGTGAGCATCCCTAACCTATACGTGGGTGCGCGTTCGTATATAGACGTAATCTTGTGTATGCAAGTGGTGCTACTATTTATATTGTATGAGTGGCTGAGGTGTGCTCACGAATAGAAGCTCCATATAACAGAAATGCGTATGCTACGATGGGCGGGAGGAGTAACACTGAAAGACAAAGTGCGCAACGAATTCATAAGAGGTAGTTTTAGAGTCGCTCCTACAAATTTAAAACTCACAGAATCCAGGCTGAGATGGTACGGTCACGTCACACGAAAATCAGGGGGTCTACTCACAAAATCTACAATGACATAATCAAAACGACACGATAGTGCTCTGAAAATATCGGTCGTACCCTACTCTAATAAATGTTCGGATTCTATGTCGTTTATCGAATTCAGACAAGATATTGTGATTTTTGCATCGTCATAGACAATGTTCGTAGAGAATGAGTTAAAAACAAAAGAAATACTATCAATGACAACTAAGAGTAGGGTTACCGAAATTTGACAATTAGTATCGTTCGTTGCTTCGCATAAACGATAGTTAAATCGACGTTACCCCCTATTGTCTTAAAAAACCCTGATAGGTACCAAAGGATAGAACAGCTGAGGCAGCAGTACTTCTAGGCTACCGAGCGGCTAAGGCAGAAGGACCCTGAAGTAGGCGAATTGGTGGTCTTCAAGGAGAACACTCCACCACTAAAATGGAGGCTTGGACGAGTCCAGCATCTGTACCCTGGCGCAGACGGAGTTGTCAGGGTGGCTGACTTCTGCACATCGCGAGGCGTCATCAGGCGAGCTCTAAATAAACTTTGCCTTCTTCCCACTGCTGAGGAGCTTGAAAACAGAACCTGTCAAGGGGTGGAGGATGTTCACGCCAACGGCTGCATACTTATTTCCGGGGTATGAAGAGGGACGCGGGGTGCAGGGAACGAGCCCATCGCGCACCGCGCTTAGTGATACACACCGCGACTGACGGTTGTATCGAGTCCACGTAGACTACATAATATTATGTTAAAATATTGAAAAAGAACATTATATCAGTCATTAGGAAGCCGAGTTTCACTTCAAGAACCCCCTCAACAGGCTGAACCACAAAAATATCAGCCCCGACAGAGTAGCTTTCGACACGACAAATAACCCAATAATTATATCGATTATCGATTTTGCGAGAATACCTCCAGGTGACCACGAAGTGAAAAAGTGCCATTCCATGGCTACAAAAAAAAAGAGGGAGAGAAAGACCTCAAACCACCTGGTTGACAAATATCCATTGTGATATAAAGAAGTTAGGCCTTAGAAAAGATGATGCCTACCAGCGGGAGAGATGGCACCGCATGATTGGGAAAGTTGACCCCGAGTAACGGCAAAAGGCTAGAACAAAGAAGAATGAGAAGATAAAGATAAACACTTATTTCATCAAATATAATTATATTTTAGATAGTAGGGCAAAGTCTGATGATGACTCTACTTACTAAAGATTGTTTGTTGCGGTAGTTTGGCACTAAACATCTTTGCGTGTATGTAGATTGTACACAAATCGTAAAACATGTTCACCAAACCCAAACAACTTGTTGCTAAGTATCAGACAAACACTCTTGTCCCCTAAGCCGGCGCAAAAATAATGCAAACATGTCCGCAAATATTGTCTTTGTCTTACATCAAATTCTTATACGATGATGAAAACATTTAACAATGAGGACCGCGGAATTTTTACTGACATGACCAGAATACTGTTGTCTTTCAGAATATGATCTAATTTTGAAAAAATGTACTGCACTTGAAGATTGTGTAGAATTATCCTATCGAAATACCTGTACAGGTTGACTATTTGAACGAGGGACTTTTAAGCGCAAATCACACACAGAGTGGGTGCGGGTCGAGCACGGATCGGGCCCGCGTTAGATGGAGCGCAGGAGCCGCGTGCCATTCCCGACCCGCGCGGCCCACGCTCTTTCTGTAGTGGCGGCGGACACGCGCAGCTCCCGCACTCCAACCGACGAGGGCCCGCGCGGGCCCGACCCGAGCCGCGCCCGACCCGCACCTGCCTTGTCTGTGATTTGCGCTTTATTGAAGGAGGATGTTTGGTATTAGACTCTCGTTACAAATATGTATAAAAAAGGGCACCTTAATTTAAAAAAAAAAAAAAAAAAAAATATTTTTCCAATCGATTTCATCAGTAACTGTGGAGTCCACAGTGTGGACACTATTCTACCCTTACAAATCAAATTTGGATGCAGTGAGGTGATGCACCTAGCACGGCAGTGTCCATCGGTCACTATTTCCACCCTCTCCATCTTTTATACTAGCCAGCAGACTCCTAGACAGACAAAGCTTGTACGAGCATTTTTTCTCCAGGTTAGATAGATATTTTTATACGTAATGGGCTTGTGTTTAACCGCCACCTCACCTGGGGCCTTAATCCCGACTGGTTTGAGCTCTGAACCAAATCGAGCTAATATCAATTCCTGGAGGAATGCAGTACCACAGATAATATAATACTGTAGCAGTACGAATTGACACTAAATCGAATTCAAATACGATTAATGCACAACTCGATCCAGTCAGGAGTAAGGCCCTGATGGTCACTAGGTTGGTAGGTATTGCAGTTGTAATAGGCAAAAGTAAACGTAGAGTGATTATATACTTTTTGATCAGGTGGGCCTTTAGCTGGTATCGCAATCCTATGCCATAAAAATTTACCACACTGGAAAAATTACATCCCTTCACGAATGCAGGCATAACATTGAAAATATATGCTACTATCCTTATGCATCTCTTTCTACATGCATCTCATACATTCGCTGAATACAGTCACTGATAACAATACAAGAATCTCTCATATATGAATAAAATCTGTACCATACAATATAATAATAAAAACATTCAACTAAAGAAGCGAAGGAATTTACCGACGTAGCCACAATACAGGCGTTCTTTGGCAAATATATTTTTATTTAGTTGTGTCCCCTCTGCGACGGTCGGGGTAGCAATAAAAATATTATATACCTAAGTGCTCTGCGGTCGATGTGTGGTGCAAGTATGAAAAGGTCAGCGGGTGGCGTATTTAAGCAAGCGAATTTATCCGTAACGACCGGAGAAGAACTGGAGTGACCGATATAGCTTGTAGGATCAGTAAGCTGAAGTGGCAGTGGGCTGGCCATGTCTGTCGAAGGACCGATGGCTGCTGTAGCAGACGAGTCCTTGAGTGGAGACTGCGAATCGGCAAACGCGGCGTAGGGCGCCCCCCCGTCAGTTGGACCGACGACCTGAAGAACGTGGCTGGGGGGGACTGGATGCGGAAGGCAGAGGACCGAGTGTTTTGGCGCAACTTGGGAGAAGCCTATGGCCAGCAGTGGACTGCGATAGGCTGAGTTGATGAAGCGAATTTGTAGATATGAACTTGACAAGGAAGGCGGAGAATCAAATTACAGAATTATTTATGAGGTACCAAAGCTGGCAATTTTATTTAGGTATGTACGGTCGACCGCAAGTCAGTGGTAATAATTTGACATCGACAGCGCCTTTATTTCGAAAGCAGTAAGGGTGGTTTTCTAATACAAGTGTTACTATAACTTTCCACGCAAGTCTTCCACCTTTGTTCGTCGCCTCAATGTTAACTGTTGAATGAATTTTGACGGAACTTGACATTTTGTTACTGAGATTAAAGCTTGTATGTACAAACCCTTGTAGCAAAAATGAAATACATCATCATCAGCCCATTACTGTCCCACTACTGGGCACGGGTTTCTCAGAATGAGAAGTTTAAGGCATTAGTCCACCACGCTGGCCTAGTGCGGGTTGGCGGACTGCACACACCATCGAGAACTGTATGGAGCACTCTCAGGTGTGCAGGTTTCCTCACAAGGTTTTCCTTCACCGTTAAAGCAAGTGATAATCAAATTTCGATCCACACATTAATTCGAAAAGTCAGTGGTGGGGGCCGGGTTTGAACTCAGACCCTCCTGCATGGAAGGCAGGCGCTCAATCACTAAGCCATGCAACTAAAATGAAATAGAAACTTCCTTGATACATAATAACATGAATCTCATACCTACATTTCCCCACAGACATATTAAAAAAATATAGACGAATTACTGCGAACAATCATAATGAAGCCAAAAACACCGTGCTCCTTCGTGTACAACCTTTTTGGCTTCACTGTGATTGTTCGCAGTACTTCGTCATTTCCCTTGAACATTTCTCGCTGGAATCTCATAACTTGCACCGATATGAATGAAACATAGTCGGTGTGTGTACTCATCCTTTATGCCAGGTACGAGTTTGTAGTTTGCGGTTTTCCTAGAGTTTCATTACGTTGGAGTTTATCCCACCCTTAATAAGATATAGGGATATGTAATAACTTAATGAGTAAACTGCAGTCTATTATGGGATTGTAGTGGGATCTTAAATATTAATTAGCTGCTGTCCCATTAAATTTGTTACCTACCGGTACTTTGTTGCTGTGTGTGTAGTATTTTAACAATGTTTCAATGTCAACTCTTGCAGAGTAGATTTGAGGGTTACAATTTTCTAATTTCATCTCGAAATTAAGCAATACAGTATGTAACAAAAACCCTGTTGTTTCTGTGAGCTACGTTATCAGAATCGATATTAATTTATAACACACACACACAACTCATTTGGAGAAACTCTTCAATAAAAATAAATCATTTTTAATTGTAAATTGAATGTGATTATATCACTCAAAACTCGCTCACTCAGTGGTTATATCAATAAAAATAATCAAATTAAATATTAAAATTCATTAACACTTGTAAATTAAAAGTGATATAATCACTTTTAATAATGTTTTAATATTAAATTTGATTATTTTTATTGAATAATATGAATATGTAAGGACACAACTCATTTGGAAAAAACTCCTAAATAAAAATAATCAAATTAAATATTAAACCATTACTACTTGTAAATTAAAAGTGATATAATCACTTTTAATAATGATTTAATATTTTGATTATTTTATTACAATACAATACAATACAATTCTTTATTTACTGAACGTTATAAGTCACATTGATACAGTCCTCTATATTCTACCTTTAGGCATGCAAATATTTGGGTAATGGCTATAATTTCATATTACTATCAAATGCAAAATACATTGAATTAATTAAGAAATTAATTATTTAGGAGTTTATCCAAATGAGTTGTGTCCTTACATATTCATACATATCGATTCTGATAACGTAGCTCACAGGAACAACTGGGTTTTTATGTTACATACTGTTTGCTGAGTCAGGGACCATTTTTGGCTTTGTTGGGGTTACATTATAAATTATTCATTTATTGTTCCTTTGTTTTATTGTTTACAATCTGTGTAAGTCAAAATCTATGATTTTCCTTCCTCTACTTATGTCTTAAGATTTTGCCCCGCTTGCTCTAATGCGTAAAAAGTTGTGAAATATTTAAAAAAATTACTTTCATGTCTTTCTTTCTTTACCCTTAAATTGTATGTTGGTGTTGTGTTACCTGTCAGTTCAAGATTGCAGATTCCAATTTAATTGGAAAAAAATATTTCCATGGTCGAAAACAGAAAATTGAAATACCGAAACAGTGTCAGACATAGGGCGACATATGACGCCATTTATAACAAAAAGAAACACAAAAAGCTCTCTATATACAACGAGATTTTCCCGAATCCGTAAGCTCCTTACATACTAAATAGAGAAGATGGTTGGCAGCTACCACCTGTTTGGAACCCAGTCCTAAAAATAATCAAGAACCAAACAGCACGAAACACTGTAAAAGATAAATATATAGTGAGTGATTACTGCGTGCATGGAAACGATTGTAATTAATAATATTGTGCGGTTGATTAAAATATTTTTTTAGAAATATCTGTAAAGATGCTTGTCATCTTAGTCTACCTGCGACCACGAAATGCTGCAAAGCTTTTGAAACGTCAGGAAAACCAATTTAAATAATATACGCGATTTAAACCGGTTAAACTTTGTTTTATTATTATAAAAAAAATGAAAATTGAAAAAAATTAAAATCCTTTTATTTGCATGAAATGTGGTACAAGTAAAGTTGTTACAATAAACATAATAAAATTAATAATAATATAATCCTTAAATACTTTCAAAACATTTTTTTTTTATACAAAACATATTTTGCTTAACAAAATAGAGACCTAACAATTTGCAAGTAACACAGAATAATAAATAACATGTTATAAGCATCGTAGGGATTAAAATAACCCCTTTTGTAAGGGCGGCCGTTGGGCCAAGAGTTTATGCTATATTTTATAGTAGCGGGAGATCCTGAGGGAGCCTTGTTGCCTTAGCTGTATTCTTTGTAGGTACCTAGTATTGATTTGAGTGTAGTTTCTCGTTTAGGAGTAAGAAGAGATTTAGGTTAAACTATAAAGAAAACTATTTTGACCTGTTTGGACTGCCTCGTTGGTCTAGTGGTTGCAAGCGCGACTGCTGAGCGAGGGGTCCTGGGTTCGATTCCCGGGTCGGGCAAAGTGTTATTGGGTTTTTTTATTAGGAAATCCTCAGTAGCAGCCCGGAGTCTGGATTTGTACCCGGTCAATGGCAATAGGCTCGCCCCCTATTACATGGGACTATAACATAACTGGCGAAATGTGGGTGTACTAATAATACACCTCTGCCTACCCCTTCGGGGAAATACAGGCGTGATGTTATGTTATGTTATGTTAATGGCAATAGGCTCGCCCCCATTACATGGGACTATAACATAACTGGCGAAATGTGGGTGTACTATACACCTCTGCCTACCCCTTCGGGAAAATACAGGCGTGATGTTATGTTGTTATGTGTTTAGTTTCTCGTTTAGGAGTAAAAAGAGATTTAGGTTAAACTATAAAGAAAACTATTTTGACTTGTTTGAAGACATTTAGAGCTGAAAGGTGAAAGGCACACATACGATTAGAGGGAAGTCATAGTAAACTAGAGTGACGAAAGGTGGTGTTTTTGGGTGTTGGTTCTTGTACCTAATATCGAGGTTAAAAAAAATGTTTTTCCTGCTTGTCACTATCACTACATAATCATAATTATAAACAAGGTTACCCGCTGCTTCTGTTTGTTTGCCTAAGTTATTTAATGGATTTTTATTTCATCCTTATTTAGAAAAGAGCATTCTAGGTACATATCGGTTTTCCTTCAACATGCTCTGTGGTTTATCAAATCGGAGAAAATGGTCGGGTATGTCTATGGCATGTTCACGAAACACTTGTAACAATGCGATCTAATTTAAAACTTTAGCTTTTCGATGAATGATTGTTATTATTATTTTTCTTTTTAACCTAGCTACAAAAGTGTGAAACGTGTATAATTTTACCATTTTACTACCAAAAACGTTGAATTTGACGAATGGATTCTTTTGTTTAAAGCTCCGAAATTATACGGGTATCATTTGTGTTTACATTCATAATTCATTGATTCAAGTCTAGTCATAAATTCTAGAATATTTTTGTTGGAAATTTTTGAAATTAAAGTGTTAGTTTTGATTTATGAGACGCATTAAGAGAATTAGTTTAAGGGTAAGGTTAAACGGTCGAAATTTCGTTGAATCCAAAGAATAGTGAGTTTATGATTTGTTTTGGAATAAGTGTGTTAAAATATTCGCCACCTGGGTTAATAATGATTACCCTCAGGCCAAAATATATGATAGACGGAGTGCGTAGAACTAGTAAATGAAGCCAGGAAAATGTATTCCTTTTCGCAAAGGAGTACCTTATATTCCTCCCACAGTGTTCTTTAGCCGCGATTGGGATCGTTAATCTTATTCACATGGTTGAGGATTAGACACTGTGGGTGGAATAGTAGGTACTTCTTTGCAAAAAGGAATACCTTTTTCTGGCTTCAGTTACTAGTTCTACGCGCTCCGTCTACCTTATTCTTTTAGTATGAGTGATTACCACAATAATGGTAGGTCTAGCCCATCTGTTCAAATATTACCTCACTCACATTTTACGATTTATACAACCTTATTCTTAGTTTACACTAAACCTCTTAAGGGGTCATTGTACTCATCATTTTGAAGAAATTTTATTATGGGACCAAACCTGAAACGCGAAAAAAAATCAGCTGGTCCCTACATTTGTGTGAATAAATAGACAAAATATAGGGAACAACAGATTTTTTAGGTAGGGTTAGGTCCTATAGTAAAAGTCGTCATAATGATGAGTATAATGACCCCTTTTATGGAAAACAACCATTACAATTTCTTTATTGTTTAAGTCATTAGTTATTATAGATTAGCTTTAAGTGTTTTTGAGAATACTCAATACTGTTAATATAACCCCTTTACTTCTTAAAAACCTCACAAAAAGACCAAGAAATTCCAAAGAAGAACCGCGAAAAAGCAGTCACATTTGCCATCCGTTTATTCACAAAAGTTCAAGCGAAATAAAATTTACGTACGCAAGTCTAGACGTCACAGTTACACAGCACCTAATACCTGTATACGTACCTATATACATAACATAACGAGAAGTGAACGAGACAGATTTTATTGTGAGAAATGTGGCGTGTTCGCGAATATGGTACGTCTGGTACCTATCTAAATAATTCTGGTGTTGCCTTTATCTTATCATATATTTTACCTGCCATTTGGATGCACGATGTCAGCTTTGGGTCTTATGTGTAAGCTTGTTTTAACATAACATAACATCACGCCTGTATTTCTCCGAAGGGGTAGGCAGAGGTGTATAGCACACCCACACTTCGCCAGTCATGTTACAGTCCCATGTAATAGGGGGCGAGCCTATTGCCATCAACCGGGTACAAATCCAGACTCCGGGCTGCTACTGAGAATTTCCTAATGAAAAAACCAAATAACACTTTGCCCGACTCGGGAATCGAACCCAGGAACCCACGCTCAGCAGTCGCGCTTGCGACCACTAGACCAACGAGGCAGTATTATGTAGTAAAAATATTATATATATAAAAAAGTATATAAGTATTATATCTATTGACTAGTACCCATAGTACAAGCATTGCTTAGTTTGGGACTAGATGGTGCTGTGTAAAATGTTTCAAATATTTATTTATTTATTTGGTACACTTTTTGTATACATACGACGGCACTACCTATTGTTTTTTTTTTTTGTAATCCGTCACGCTCGGTGGCTTGCTGACACGGACTAGTAGCAAAACGTCCCGAATTTCCTAAAGAAAAAACCAAATAACACTTTGCCCGACCCGGGAATCGAACCCAGGACCCCACGCTCAGCAGTCGCGCTTGCGACCACTAGACCAACGAGGCAGTCAGAGCTAGTTTTAAGGTAAGTTTTGTAATAAAATTTTATAAAAAGACTATATAGTTATGTAAAAAAATTACTTACAATAACTTATTATGCTACCTGAGCAGTCTTGAAAATGATTCTCCGAACTAGAAGGGTTTTTCTTATTTTCTTGGATGCTCGTAAGGTGTAAAATTATGAGGCTAGATCCTTCTCAGGTAGGGCTTCCCAAAGTTTATTCTAGCTCGCCCCCTACTACTTAAAATTAAAATCCTGTGCCCCCCTGCCCATCGCCACAATTTTATAGTTCTTACAATTATCTTGTTTCCCATTTTAACGCCTCGCTTGCGCTCCCCTTTATACAGTTTGTTACAAAAACCTTGCTGTTTCTTTGAGCTACGTTATCAGAATCGATATTCATTTATAAATATCATCATTATATTGTTATTCATATGCGAATGTGTAGCAGTGCACAACATAAGAAGCCAGCGGCTTGGAGGCCACGTAATCTCAACGCATGACATCAAATCCTCCTCTCTCCCCAAGATCATAGTCGACTTCATGATTGACTTGCAGCTTAAAGTGCTGTAATACTGCAAGAGGCCTCACAGTAGACCTTATTTGGCTGTAGTGGCTTAGGGGCGTTCAAGACCCCTACCTCTTTCCACAAAATAATATAAGTACTACACAAACGCCACATCAATTTCGTATGTTTGTTAACCGAATAACAGATTAGCAGTTAATTCAGCTTAATAACGGGTATTAACTGCTTATCTGCTATAAATACAGTATTGACGTGAACGTCGCATGCCACTGCGCAATTACGCCAACTAAACTAGACGGAATTTTTGGTAACAACTAAGATATTTATTAACTGGAATGTGTAGTACTTGAGATGACACAAGACGTAAGAATATGATGGGAAGTACACATATAAGAAATAAAATTAAAGGTGAAAAAAAACCGTTAACAAGTAAGATATACTTGTACAAAACAGTTTAATGATAACTATCCTTGGCCACAGCTTCGCTCGCGAATATTTCAGTTTAACACATAAATATGTTATCTCGCATTCTTCGGAAACTGTTTGTCTTACCGGGATAAAAAGTAGCCTATCCAGGTTATGGCATAGAATAGATAATAATATTCTCTTTTCTATGGTAATGGTCTGTATGTTAGATTATATCCAAATCTTTTCAACCGTTTCAGCGTGATTGACGGATACACAAACAAACAAGATTTAATTCGTGTGTATTGTGATAGGCTCGTACAAATTGGACGTACGACTTTTCATGGGAGTAAGATCATACTCTTTACTTACTTCTCTGGCTCAGCGACCCAAAGTGAGTCATGGCCTCCGAAACGAGAACTCTCCACTTTCCTCGATCTCGTGCGATATCTCGCCAGTTGGTAGCTTGAAGCTCACGCAGATAAGCCTCCACAGCATCTCCCCAGAGATATCTGGGTCGACCCACCGGACCACGTCCGGGTGGTTGGCCCAGATACGCTCTCTTGGTTCCTCGATCCTCCCCCATCGGCAGGTTAACGTTAACACCCCTCCCACTAAAAAAATCTATAGGTAGTTACGTAAATGAATACTCTTTACTTGAGGTCTATGAATTTGAACATGTTTGAAATAATATATAAGGCACAAATCCGGCCACACATGGAATATTGCTCTCATCTCTGGGCTGGAGCACCCGAGTACCTCCTCCTTCAACTTGACCGCATTCAGCGTAGAGCGGCTCGAATCGTCGGTGACTATATTGTTCCCAATCGGCTTGACCCTCTAGCCTTGCGTAGAGACGTTGCATCTGTGTGTATACTCTATCGCATTTACAATGGGGAATGCTCTGAGGAATTGTTCGACCTTATACCAGCCGCTGATTTCCACCATCGTACCACTCGCCATAAATCTAAATTCCATCTTCACCATCTTGATGATTGGCGATCAACTACTGTACGTTTCACACGTCATTTTTTGCCTCATACAGCAAAATTGTGGAACCAACTCCCGTCAGCGGTTTTCCCGAAACAATTCGACATGGGAGCCTTCAAGAATCGAGCATACGTCTTTTTAAAAGGTCGGCAATGCATCGGTGACTCCCCTAGTGTTGCGGATGTCCATGGGCGGCGGAGATTACTTACCATCAGGTGACCCGCTTGCTCGTTTGCCACACTATGTTATAAAAAACAAAAAAAATGTGATCTGCCGGATCTTTCGAAATGTATATCCGCGGATACGTATACGGATAATTAGTATCACAATCCGCGGATACGGATATGGACCACAACTTTAGTAGTATTGCGTACAGTCTGTTTTTTCTCTCTTGTCTTATTTAGTAAACAACCTTGGCACGAATCAATTAAATAACTACTGATAAAATATAATTACTAGTTTTGCACATGTAATCAGGTTAAAACAATTTTTTTTAAAACGTTACTACTAATAGTATCGCGACGTGTTTTGAATTGCACTGTGCGTGTTTTTGTTTATAGTTTAGTGTGACATAATATGGCATAGTTTACTGTTTATTTTAAGGGACGTTATGAGTTAAATAGAAATAATAAAATGTGATAATAAGAAATAAAATATTATTTTATTTGAGTTTAGTAGTATTCCATTGCTAACTTTCTTTACAATTTCATAATATAGGTACGTCATGAAATTTATTAATGTACAAGATCCGTTCAAGATCCGCCAAAAATACTCCGGATACGGATACGGATACAGATCTTAATTTTAACTCGGATTTGCACGGATACGGATATCCGGCACATCACTAGTTTGAAATAACTTTCTTAATGTTCTGATCAAAGTAATTTTTCAAGTCTTTCAGAGTGTGTTTTACCATCCAGTAACTCTATACCCGTAACAATAAGATTTATGTTTCCTCCACAGTAAGGTTCCACATGGTACGGCCTAACACAGCGGCGTAATTACAAAATTTACAACAGCACCAACGAGTCAGCATAATTGTTCGCATTCATGACTAAATTCCGGCCGTGAACCGCGCTTTAGGTCCCGAAATAGATGGAAAATGAGTTACATGAAGCCTGCGTTGTGATTCAAATGTAGGTTTGTCTGTATAATAAAGTACGAAAGCGCTTTTGGGTGTTTGTTAAGGTATGTATGAATTTCAACTTGTGAAATAGACAAATCCTACTTCTTACTAATAATAGGTTTTATAATGAAGAGTATGGGAATAATAGGATGTTTGTTTATGCTTCAATCACCCTGAAATGGCTGAGCAGATTTGGACGAAATTTAGCACACATAGACCATGTCCTGGATACATAGGAGACTTTTTACCGACATACTGAAGCCGTGGGTGTCAGCTAATATAATATCAGGATCAACTGTCACTCAGTATACAAGTTTAACACGTCAACGAATGTAAGACCGTCGGCGGCGGCGGAGTGCGACGGTGGAACAATAGATTATCTATTGTGCCTCATTCTTCTTCTTCGTCGTTTCGCTCTTGACAGAGCAGTCGTGGCCATCATGTACTATTACCGGGGGCTGCTGTAGCTCCTTCACGATGCCTCGCCACCCTTCCCTGCTTTCGGTTAGTCTGGTGCATTCATGTAATGGCAGGCCCAGGGCAGACTTCATTAAATCAGTCTATCGCATGGAAGGCCTGCCACGCACTCTTGAGCCCTTGCCCTGTACGACAAGTCGCTCTATAGAGTCGTGACTATGCCGCGATAAATGGCCGAAAAAATTATGTATGCGGGATCGTATCAAAGTTGATAGGCGCTGCTTGATGCCGAGTTACAAAAATTACACTTATTCTACTACATAAATAACAACTGCTTGAAACTATTTAAAGGATGATAATATTAACACTACCGACAATTTCCCGAAGGCAATATTAGTATTAGGTATTGTTTACTCGTATCGTAATGTAGGTATATTCTGTTACTTTTAGCTGACTCTAGCCAGTCGCGCCGAAGAACACCTTTGTTTTTATTTTTCAACAAAAAAGGCTGCAGTGCATTCATATAATAGTATGAATTTCCGCTTACACCTTCCTGCCACCTGAGGCCATCAAGGACAGTTATTTGGGCAAGACCCGCAACCCGCAAGGGAGATAAAGTTGGCAGATAAAAACCTTTTTTTATTTTTCTTTTAGAGATATAATTTGGAAGGCATAGAGGGTAAACAGTAACATCTTTCTCTGAACAAAAATATTCTGCCAGTATAAACACTTTTACAAAAAATATTGAGAATACGACTACTATATACTCGAAACTAGGTTTGGTTAATAAAACGAACTGAAAAAAGAAAATTTTACTAAACCATTTCTTTTAAACATTAATTAAGAAATCCAAAAAACCCGGCTGCGCGTTAAAAGAACTGAAATGATGTAATCAAGAAGTGTGTAAGTATATTTGAAGTATCAAATCATAAAATACAGTCGAAGGCACTGAAACATACAATGTACATACATACATACATACATACAAATATATATACACCCAAAAATATTACCCTCCTGGGGCAGTCGGGTAAAAAAAAACAGATACAAGTGATACACAACGTTTTTTTTTGTACTTGTCATGCGTAACGGATATTGTACTGTGAGTATAGTTATAGTTATAATGACGTTGAAATGCTTGCGTTATTATCGAGTTAAAATAATAAAGTAAATGGTTACACTGATATTTATGTGTATGACGTCAGTAGTCAGTAGTGCTGTCTCAATTTAGTAAAAAAAATTGGAACTTAACTTATAACTTGTCTTTTAACTAAGATTTTTTTCTAATATTTATAATATTTTATTTGGAGAATCCATGTTTCATCAACTCAGCCTATCGTAGTCCACTGCTGGCCATAGGCCTCTCCCTAGTTGCGTCACAACACTCGGTCCTCTGCCTTCCGCATCCAGTCCCCCCCAGCCACGTTCTTCAGGTCGTCGGTCTACCTGAATCCATGTTTAGAAGGTGCTAATATATGTACATTATAATGATGACAGAATATATTTTATGAAAAAAATCTTGTAAAAATACGGCACTAATGTTTTATTGCGTTCCAACACCTATTATTTTATGGAGACAGTTTTTGAATAATTAAACAAACCATATGGAAATTGACAGCGAAGGGTAAATGTTACGGTGAAACTTGAAAATCGATATAAAGCGTAATTTCACCGTGAGAAGGAATAGAAAATTAATGCCTCGAACATGAACTTAATTAGTAGAATTACAGAGGGAGAGTAATTATTTCGTCAAGGTTGAAATGTAGGTAAATATTGTAGTCAATGTGTCTTAGTAGTAGAGTTAATATTTCTTGTTTATTTATAACTAGCCATGCTCGCGACTACCCTCGCATAAATGTCATATATCACGCATCCCTCGGGAACTGTTCATTTTCCGGGGATAAAAACCTGGCTGAGGGGACTGGATGCGGAAGGCAAATGACCTAGTGTAGTGGCGCAACTTGCGAGAGACCTATGTCCAGCAGTGGACTGCGATAGGCTGTGTTGATTGCATTGCAATCTACAGGGTAATTGATAAAATACGTGAAACCTCTTAGCAATGACCTTGAACAACGTTTGTTCTAATACTTTTCATAATGATTTTTTTTTGTACAAAAAACATGAAAATACTCTGTAGATTGCATATTTTAGACGGCCGGCCGGGAGTCACGTCGGCGGAGCTGCGTGACTGGTACAAATGCACTCGGGCTTGCTGCATAATATGCTGTAGGTAGTATACGCAAAATTTCCACACAAATTTTTTTTTGTCTGAATTGTTTACTTTTGGCCAAAGGCTTACAATAAACGTTTTTCAGGATTGTGATACGAAGTTAGTACTTGTAGGTTTCGTATTATTTCAATAATCCTGTATAGGCACATCTGAACGCTTCAATGACAATATCGTCCTCAAGCACAGACATACTTAAAATATAGGCAAAATTCTGCAAACTATCATAGTGAAGCCAAATAAAACCGTGTTCGTTCGTGTTGTACACAGCGGTCACGCACAAACTTGCATCTCAAACCATGCTCACCCCTCTCAGTACACATGTCGCAGCATCGTTCAGTAAGCATCGCGAAAGCAAATATCCTTCAGGTGCATTGTGTGCGTGAGCGCTGGTTGTACAAGAAGGAGCAGTTTTTTTCTTTGGCTTCACTATGATTGTTTCAGGTGCCTGGTGGACCAAGTACCTTATGAAAGTAGCTGGTGGGGAATGGATGCGGAAGGCAGAGGACCGAGTGTTGTGGCGCAATTTTGGAGAGACCCATGTCGAGCAGTGGACTGCGATAGCACAGAATATCTAATTGTACTAACGAACAGAACGGCCACTCACCACCCCCCGCCAATTTAAGGTTCCTCGCCCGCGCCACGCACGCACCCGCGCAGTCTGACGGCACTTGGTCTGCAAGATCGCAATGGATGTCAATCGCCTGTCGCTATACAAGCATGTCATCTCTGAGAACTACTGAGAAGCGCTTGAAACCCAGTCGGCACTACGAGCGGCGAGCACCCTTAACCTACACATGTGTGTGCGTTCGTATACAGACGTAATCTTGTGTATGTAGGTGATGCTAGCATTCATATTGTATTAAGTGGCTGAGGTGTGGTGATAGGCTGAGTTGATGATGATTGTTCGCAGCACTTCGTCAAATTTTTTTACTATGTCTGTGTCCTAAAGTAAGAATCAAGATTCAAAAAAAAAATCATCATTACAAATCATCCGGTCAAAACCCCGGACCCTGGGCAGTCAGCCCGCTACCAACCTGCTGACTGGCCAATCTTTACACCACGACATGAGCTATTATCATTATGCAGCTCATGTTGACACGAAAGAAGAAGAAGAACCGTTCAAAAAAATTGCAATTTGTTGTAGGTATTTGAAAGCAGCGCAAAATGTGACACTTGACCAACATATTTCTTTCAACCAGCGTTAATGAGAGTTCACTTTAACCAGTTAAGGGCACTACAGTTGTCATTATTTTAATGAACACCCCCCACCACTCACCTCCCTCGGCACCCTCTTATTACAGTAATGACTGTGTCAAATATTCATGGTAAACTAAGGTGAGAGAGAGCTATCGACGACTGAATTTTTGTAACAAATTGTAAAGGAATATTTTCTGCGTTGACACGATAACTTAAGCTTGGTTTGTCAGCTGTTTTTTTCCCTTGTAAATGATAAAATCCGGAAAGAATACAGTATTCAATCGTTGATAACTTAATTAATGATAATATTTCTACATAGTACTTTTTATTAGTAACTATTTCACATCTAACTTATGTTATCAATTTTCTTTCATATTCTCATGCCTTATTTATTAATATACTTTTTCTATTTTATAAATGGCTTGTATGAGCTCAGCAAAGAATGCTCCTTTAGTTACTTTCAATTTGAATAAATCATAAAAAATACTTCTTAAATTTGGCCCGCTACATCTAGTGCTGTATAACAACACGCTCTGAGTCACCAATGCTGCGGTCTATTGCAAAAACGGAAAAATCAACAATAGCCATATTCGATTTGATTCGTTTGTAATTACACCTACCTACGGAACCCTATAATACTGAGCATGGCCCGACATGCTCTTGGCCGGTTTTACCATTATACACTTGTATAAAATATTCAACGCTTATATGGAGAAAATGAAGAGCTAGCTATATCATATCTCCCCATTGTGAATAGACAATGGCCCAAAGGCTTGTTGACAAACGATCGAGTGGTCGTAACTTCAGTTCCTATCCCGGCCAACTATTGTGAGGAAGGCACTCCTGGTTAAAGTATGTCTAGCTGAGTTGGAGGCCCGGTTGGAAATATCTATGTCTTATTACCTATTGACCTACCACAGTCTCGCTTGGCTTTCAGAAAATAGCTTTTTCTGTAAAAAAGTTTCGCTTCAAAATATTATGCAAGTATTCTTGAAAGATCGGTTGAATTTCTAGGATCTAGCTACAAAAGTTTTGACAAGAATTGTGTTAAAATCGAGTTTAGTGTCAAACTCCGTAACGTAGGTCGGTGTTTAAACCAATGCTGAACCAGTGGGGTAATTGTGTAATGCATTCACATTGACATCAGCTTTCATTTTGAAATTACAGCAATATTCATTGCGTGGTACATAGTTGCCGATAAGACGAATTGTAAAATACACGGAGCAATGAACATTGAAATCCGGATGAATGCGATCGCGACTGAGTTACGCAATTAGGCAGCCGATTTAGTAGTAAAGCGGCTAGAATTTTTCCCGAAAAGTTTTTATTCTTCCCACAGACATAGTAAATTACAAACGAACTAAAAAGTCAAGAACAAGTTAGTTTAAGGTGGGTACAAGATACTGGAGAAATCCTGCTCTTCCATGTACAAATCAGCGCTCACGCACACACATACACCTCAAACCGTGTTCACCACTCTCAGTACAGATGTCGCAGCATCTAATTCGAGAGCATCGTGAAAACAAATATCTTTCAGGTGCATTCACTATATTTGTTCGCAGCACTTAGTCTATATTCTTTACTATGTGATTCTTCCATATTATTAGTAGTAATATCTATGGCAGTCGTTACGGGTAGTCAGAAGCCTGAAAGTCTCACAACTGGTCTAACCTCCGAATGTCAGTATTACCCAGTAACTGGGTTGCGGGGTCTGATGGCAGTCGCTCCGTGTAAAATACTGATGTTCAGCCGCATCTGGTTAGACTGGAAGCCGACCCCAATATAATTGGGAAAGGCGCGGAGGATGAGACACTTATAAACGTGGAAATTTATTATTATAATAAATTTATTGTTAATTTATTTTATTTACATGTAACTTAATGATTTTATGAGATAAATTATGTATGTATTATATTATTTATTGGTTAGTTTAGTTTAATTAGTTAAGTTTTAGTTAAGTTTCCGACTTTTACTAGTAACTGCACTGTCGTACTGGTAACTACC
Source organism: Asteroscopus sphinx (assembly GCA_949699075.1). Lineage (NCBI taxonomy): Eukaryota > Metazoa > Arthropoda > Insecta > Lepidoptera > Noctuidae > Asteroscopus > Asteroscopus sphinx. The sequence continues at coordinate 2,589,556 of OX453007.1, forward strand.
CTGTGTATCTTCCATGTCGTTCCAGTCCATTAAATGGTTGTCTGGAAGAGATCGCCGTGGAGCGATAAGACTGCCAATAGTACACTTATAACAAATTTATATTTATCATGTTTTTTATGTTGTGCAATAAAGAGGATTTGTATTGTATTGTATAGTATTGAAATTTGTGAAGTTATGTTTTTTAGTCAATAATCCATTTGACTTCACATTTTGACCAATCCCTTGAAAGTACTCTATGGTTTTATAATGTATTACGTTGGCGCCACTGTTAAAGAAAGCCAATGATAACCAACCTCTTGTTACCACCTACGCGATGTTTACGGATAGAAGAGCAAAACTGTTTAGTAGCTAGGCAACCACTTGTTTGACATTCGTTTTGTAAGCATAAAAATAACCTTAAAATAGTTAATATTTTAATGAATTAAACATCTGTGGAGTACTGTCCGTTTATTAAAGTAGGTTGCAACACATTGTCCTCATCGAATTGTATATGGTGAGCATATTTTTTTTATTTAACTTCAATAGGCTGGGCTTTAATGAAACTTTAGCAATGTCCTTTGGCATATAGATAGATCATGTCCTAGGTCAACACATATGATTCTCTTCATAACATACCACCTAAGCAGAGCCGCAAGCGTCAGTTAGTTTAAAATAAAACAGATTAATAACATAGCGGAGTTGATAGTTGACTATCGTTACGTAGTGTATTCAAAATAACTTAAAGGTAAACACGGGTAAAAGCAATATATTTACATCAAACACAAATTATATTATCATACCTACGTCCCAAACGACCTTTATATCTGTCTCGAGTAATGTCTAGACATTTTTCTAAATAACCTATTTCGTGAAGTGACCGCGACGTGAATATTTTAGCAGGTGCTTTACATTTTTTTTTTCTGTTCTAAGGTTGATTTATTTTATTCATGATTTTTATAGTTTGTAGAAGTTGATAAAGGTACTTGACAAAGTAATAATTTTATGAAGAAAATCTATTATTTCTGTCTAGAGTACTGTCTATACCAGGCCCCTCAGAAAGTATTGCGAAAAAAAGTTTTTATATATGGGAGACTGGCCAGTTGTAATGTTTTTCGAAAATATGATTATTTATAAGTAAAAATAAGTAAGTTCCAATTTCAAAATTTCCCTCCACATTTTTTGCGAGTTAATTCAAAGTATTGTGTCTCACTGAAATATGGATCTGCGCCGGGAACATTTTAGAGCTATGATTTTATACGATTTCAAGTGTCGCCTGAAACCGGATGAATCGTACGATAGACTTCAAATGGCATTCATGGATGAAGGCCCTTCCAAGGCAACCGTGTATCGTTGGTATAACGAATTCAAGCGCGGTCGACCAACTTTGGGGGATGACGAAAGAAGCGGTCGCCCTTTGACGGCTGTTACCGAAGAAAACGTGCTAGCAGTGAAAAATTTAATGCAAGACAATAGGCGAATTACATATCAAGAGATTCAACACATATTGAAGATTGGATCGGGAAGCGTTCACGAGATTCTACACAGCCATCTTCGCGTGAGGAGGATAGTATCACGCTGGGTGCCGCACAACCTCACCGATGCTCAGAAGCAGGCCCGGGTGGAATGGTGCCGTGATATGCTTAACAAATTTGAAGCAGGCTCGTCTCGGCGTGTTTACGACATCGTTACAGGTGATGAGTCCTGGATTTATCAATACGACCCAGAAACCAAGCGCCAGTCGACTGTTTGGGTGTTTCAAAATGAGCCAACGCCTACCAAAGTGAAGCGATCTAGAAGCGGGGGTAAGATTTTGATCGCTAGCTTTTTTAATTTGACTGGCCACTTGGTATCAATTCCCTTACGGGATCAAAGAAGCATTAATGCCGAATGGTATACTACCAAATGTTTGCCAGAAGTTTTCTCTGTTATAAGCAACAAGCGACCAAACACAGGGCTCCGCGGGCTACTGCTCCACCACGACAATGCACCTGCGCACACCGCACTCAAAACGAGGGACTTCCTGGACAGCACGCCAGTCAAACTCCTGGGTCACCCTCCTTACAGCCCTGATCTAGCACCGTGTGACTTCTTTTTATTCCCAAAAATAAAAAATCAGCTCAAAGGGATACAATTTTCGTCGCCGGAAGATGCGCTGGCTGCGTTCGAGCAGGCTGTAAACGAGGTGTCTGCGGCGGACTGGAAAAAGTGTTTTGAAAACTGGTTTAGGCGCATGAATCTTTGTATAGAGGCTGGTGGAAAGTACTTTGAAAAGATTTGATAAAAATATATGTACGTATAGAACAATTTTTTTTAGTTTCGCAAAACTTTCTGAGTGTCCCACGTATTAATAAAATATTGTTTATTATAAAAGCGGAACGAACTTTGAATTATAAATCTACATACTTTATTATTTTATCGACATGTGACACGAACTGACTGCCTCGTTGGTCTAGTGTTTGCAAGCGCGACTGCTGAGCGTTGGGTCCTGGGTTCGATTCCCGGGTCGGGCAAAATGTTATTGGGTTTTTTCATTAGGAAATTCTCAGTAGCAGCCCGGAGTCTGGATTTGTGCCCGGTCAATGGCAATAGGCTCGCCCCATATTACATGGGACTATAACATAACTGGCGAAATGTGGGTGTACTATTACACCTCTGCCTACCCCTCCAGGGAAATACAGGCGTGATGTTATGTTATGTTATTATGTGACACGAAATATCTTTATTTTTTATCGTTATGTGATAAAAACTCCCTTTGACTGCAAACGCTGCAAAATATTCTAATCCACATCGCCATACTAATTTAACACACAAAAACTATAAAACCGGACTTTAATATAAATAATAACAGTTTTTCTACGGTTGTTGCACGGCAGTTGGCACTGAGCCACAGTACTACCAACATTAGGATCTGGTGCGTATGACATGCTGCCCAATTTAGAGATTCACGAAATTATTTAAATGTGTTGTGCAGTTAGTGTTGTGGCCATGTTTTGTTAAAAACTGCGACATTGTGGCGAGATACTGCTAACTACAGAACAAAGTTTAGGAGGAATAAGGCCTGCAGGATATTGAGCCCTTTTTTTGAGACGGAGAAAATGCCTGTCGCATATCACACCACAGCACCACCCGGGGAGGCAGCATGGTAATGTGCGGCTCGCAACCTCTAATAAAACTTCTCCATGTTCTTAATTTCGCTTTGGGTGGATGGGCCGCGAAAACTGCGATTGCGATTATAAGTCTAACTTCAAACTTTTGTCCTGTAGTGTCTTTTCAGTGTAACGACCCTATGTTTTATAATAGTAGCCGTGCCAAAATGGTGGATATTGTCTCCGCTTATGTACGGAACTCTGCCTTATGGCAACCTTTATAGGTTCACTCACCGCTCTTTTTGTGCACGCTTACGATAGTTAATTTTATTTTATTGTGTGTATTGTGGGGTACATTTTAATTTTCATAGTTGTTACATAATTATTTGATGATGGGTAAATAAAAGTATTTCCTTGGTTTTTTAAGCCATGAAATGCCCATATTTTCAAAATTAGCATGATAATAACTAAGTCACTGGATCGAAACCTGCTCGTGAGCGAATTTTTCTTTCAATTATTTGTATTTGAGATTTCGCTCCGGTTGCGTTAAAATAATAAAATAAGTAATTATATAATTAGTTATTTCCTTCGAATTATAATATATTTTTTGAATTATAATTATAGATAAAATTGTGGGAATCAAATCTGTGCTTGCGTTAGTGCTTTAAAAATACCAGGCCCCTCAGAAAGTATTGCGAAAAAAAGTTTTTATATATGGGAGACTGGCCAGTTATAATGTTTTTCGAAAATATGATTATTTATAAGTAAAAATAAGTAAGTTCCAATTTCAAAATTTCCCTCCACATTTTTTGCGAGTTAATTCAAAGTATTGTGTCTCACTGAAATATGGATCTGCGCCGGGAACATTTTAGAGCTATGATTTTATACGATTTCAAGTGTCGCCTGAAACCGGATGAATCGTACGATAGACTTCAAATGGCATTCATGGATGAAGGCCCTTCCAAGGCAACCGTGTATCGTTGGTATAACGAATTCAAGCGCGGTCGACCAACTTTGGGGGATGACGAAAGAAGCGGTCGCCCTTTGACGGCTGTTACCGAAGAAAACGTGCTAGCAGTGAAAAATTTAATCCAAGACAATAGGCGAATTACATATCAGGAGATTCAACACATATTGAAGATTGGATCGGGAAGCGTTCTCGAGATTCTACACAGCCATCTTCGCGTGAGGAGGATAGTATCACGCTGGGTGCCGCACAACCTCACCGATGCTCAGAAGCAGGCCCGGGTGGAAAGGTGCCGTGATATGCTTAACAAATTTGAAGCAGGCTCGTCTCGGCGTGTTTACGACATCGTTACAGGTGATGAGTCCTGGATTTATCAATACGACCCAGAAACCAAGCGCCAGTCGACTGTTTGGGTGTTTCAAAATGAGCCAACGCCTACCAAAGTGAAGCGATCTAGAAGCGGGGGTAAGATTTTGATCGCTAGCTTTTTTAATTTGACTGGCCACTTGGTATCAATTCCCTTACGGGATCAAAGAAGCATTAATGCCGAATGGTATACTATCAAATGTTTGCCAGAAGTTTTCTCTGTTATAAGCAACAAGCGACCAAACACAGGGCTCCGCGGGCTACTGCTCCACCACGACAATGCACCTGCGCACACCGCACTCAAAACGAGGGACTTCCTGGACAGCACGCCAGTCAAACTCCTGGGTCACCCTCCTTACAGCCCTGATCTAGCACCGTGTGACTTCTTTTTATTCCCAAAAATAAAAAATCAGCTCAAAGGGATACAATTTTCGTCGCTGGAAGATGCGCTGGCTGCGTTCGAGCAGGCTGTAAACGAGGTGTCTGCGGCGGACTGGAAAAAGTGTTTTGAAAACTGGTTTAGGCGCATGAATCTTTGTATAGAGGCTGGTGGAAAGTACTTTGAAAAGATTTGATAAAAATATATGTACGTATAGAACAATTTTTTTTAGTTTCGCAAAACTTTCTGAGTGTCCCACGTAATACCTAGAATTCTAGTAATATAAATGCAAAAGTATAGCTGTTTATTTGTTGACGACCTCTGTGGTCTAGTGGTTCGAGTGTCGGATTGCTGATAACGAGGTCGTGGGTTTGATTCCCACAGGACACAAATATTTGTGTGATGAACAAATGTGTTTGTGTTGGTCTGGGTGTGTTGCTTATGTATTATAAGTATATATTTACAACAACAAAAAAGTATATAAGTATTATATCCATTGTCTAGTACCCATAGCACAAGCTCTGCTTAGTTTGGGATTAGATGGTGCTGTGTAAAAATGTCCCAAAGATATTTATTTATTGTTTGACAATTATGGCATATATGGCCCCCTCCTACGGGGTAGCAGTGGACGTCTTTGAGCTGAAATGATGATGATTATGATGATAGCTGTTTGTATGTCCTTCAATCACACTGAAACTAACGGATTTGGATGAAATTTAGCAATCAGATAGACCATAATCCGGATTAACATACATAATAGGCTATCTTTTGCTATTTTTTATCACGGGAAGATAGTTCCCGAGGTATACGCGATAACTCCTTTCTGTAATAAACTAAACGATACGAGGACGAAGTTGCGGGAAAAGGCTAGTTATTCTATAATATCTACTTCAAACTATAGGTCTTCAAGAAGCGACTGCAACTGTCTGACTTCCGTTATCCTCAGGGAAATCATGTTGTCACAGTTCGATGTCATGGCTTGAGCGGGCATTTACCGTCTATAATAGGTTAATACAACAAAGGAAACATATAAAACAGTTATTAACCTGGTACGACACATGCACACTATAATTAATTATTATTAATTATTTCTTAGGTTTTCGCGATCACTACACATTATAATAAAACAAGTTCAACCGGTTTACATCGCGTATATTATTTAGATTGTTTTCCTGACGTTTCATTTCGTTTCATTTGTCATTTGGACCACGAACACTGCAAAGCTTTCGAAACGTCAACATACGCGATGTGATCCGGTTAAACTTATTTTATTATTCAGAAATAAAAAGTTCTGAATAATAATTGCTTTAAGAGGGTCTTTGAGGTAACATGTCTCAACGTTTTAAAGATCCAAATGAGTCTTCTTGTTCTGGCCATTTCTGTGTGTAAATGCCAAGATAGCCGCTGGTCCACCATAATTCCCAGGTACTTAATATTGGAGAGTTTTGTGATCTGATTGCAAGAACAATTAGTACTAAGGTGATTATCACAATTATGGATTCTCAAGATATGATTAGGTCCAGGTTGTGTGGTTGTACTTTGTAAATGCAATATAATTCGTTTTGGAGGTATTTAATGTCAGTAGATTAGAATTTAGCCAGTTAGCAATCTTGACAAGCCGTTTCAGTAACTTTGTACACAGAATCCCACGTATTACTAGTAAAAGCAACAGCTGTGTCATCTGCGTAGGAGAAAATGCGCCCATTCTCAAGTTCAATTTTACAAAGATTATTGATATAAATTAAAAATAGAGTCGGGCCCAGCACACTGCCTTGCGGGACACCGAAGCTCACATTAGAGTCCTCGCTAAGGTATTTTCCGATTTTTAATCGTTGCTTTCTATCTAAGAGATAATCTTTTAGTAGGACTAAAGGAGTTTCCTCTCAAAGTTTCCTCTTCCAAATTGTGGGTTCTATGGCCGAAGAACCGGCAAGAAACTCCATGGATATACTCTTTTTAAAATAGTTTATTGTTTATTACACATATTCATTTTCTGAATGAGCTCTTCAAATATGACCACGAATTTCTGATACACGTTTCAAAATAACAATATTCTGCTCACAAATAACTAAATTCCTACGACCTCGCTTACAATAGAAATAGACTAGAAATAATATTCGTCTTGAGTAATAACTGCCATAGTTCAAAGGGCATTTATTATAATTCAAAGTCGTGTCGTCGTCGGCTCGTCTCGTTCTTTTCACGCACTTAATTAATGGTGGAGCTCACGCGAACGTTTTTTTATATAATATCTTGGTGTAAGGTACAAGTGTGCAGCGGATTAGTAATTAGCACAAACACACAGACCCGAAACAATTATTTGTGGATTACACACATCAAACAAACAAACCCGCGATCCTTCGCGCAGAGTCCGATGGCTCAGTCACTGCACCAATTGCATGTCAATTTATTTTTGCAGATTTAAAAAAAAAAAAAAAAAAACTGTAATTAAAATATTGTGTTTTGTGTGTGTATTATTTTTCTATAACGAATTTATGTATGGAATTACTCTAATATGTCTCGTGGATACTTGATTGTTCGTGAGATCTAGGTAATGACAAGATTTTGATTTTACCCGAAGCCATTTTACCTTGATTCTCAGAACGAATATAGCAATAAAATTATGTGTGTTACTTTATTATGTCAAACTAACCTTTTAAATCTTATTGTTACAGGTACGTACCTACTGGTTTGTTCGAAGCACAATCGAAGAATAAATTCAAAATCATCTCATTCTTTGAGTTACGTAAGTAGGTGCCTACTTACCGTAAATGATTGAGTTTTAAGTTTCATTACAACTTTTACAGTTTAAATGTCCTAAGTAGTTAATTGTAGTAATGCAGTATTTAGAAAAAATCATTTTTACAACAAAAAACATTGAGTACAAAACTAATTTAAAAAAAAAAGTGTTTTTATGTATAAGGTCTTTATAGATAATTATTAGTACCTTAATATAATTACGATCTCGTCTACAAGACTAATAAGTAATTTTAAGGTAACTTAAACTGCTAGCTAATAATATTATTTCTAAGAATGTGTTCACTGGCTCTATCTTAGCGTCTCTTAAGGCGAAGTCACTTTTTTATGTGTCTTTAATTAATATTCACTACATCACTATTTTTATTTTAACATTACACTAACTCAAAAGGCTTTGTCCTTTTCAGTCTCCTCACCAAGCCTGTGTTGTCAAGGAGCCGAATAGGCTCAACGTGCACATGATGATGAAATTTATATTTATGAGCTTCGGCATAATTTTTAATGATTTCCTTAACGAAATCCATTTTCAGGTCCCGGTGAAAAAAAATTCGTAACAAGAACATTTACACAAATCATAAACATACATCATCATACATCTATAATTGTTTGTTTATTTTTCGTTTATAAACATTCAGTAATAGATTTTACGTCTTATTTATCCATCCAAAGGTTGTCTGGAAGATATCGCTTTTAGCGATAAGACCGCCAATGTATCCATAATTTATGTTGTTCCGGTTTACTGCTATTTTCATGGTGTACAATAAAGCATATTCTATCTATCTGCTACAGTTTATACATTGCGACAGTCCCTACAAGGAGTCGGTTTTTACCAAAGCGTAGCAGGGCGTGTGCCATTCAGTGACTGTCACAGAAATATGTTTGTAAATTCACCCGTGTTTGACTTGATAATGTCGACGACGAAGCGACGACTTTATAGCATCACATTTTAATTGACTTGTTTTTTTTTTCTGTTGTTAAAGAAAATAAGCTGTTTGGAAGTCATCTAATGAAGGTAGTAAGACCTATGAAGCAAAGCTTCTTAACCCACGTTTGGGGTCACAAAAATAGAAACGTAACGAACGCGGATATGAAACGCACCTCATTGGTCGGGCAGCAGAGTGAGTGAGACAAGACAAGAGTAAAGAGAAAGATAGTTTATGCTGGGTGTCCCACGACACCTCACCTCTTTTTTCATTTTAATTTAAAAATCTCTCGACTATTGCCAAAAGAGAGAAAGGTTAGGTTAAAGAACATTTTTCTCCATTCGTTTTGGCAAAGAGCTATGCGAGAATACCTCATGCTGCGGTGAATAAATTGCCAGACAACAAGATTCAAAGTGGGTCTGTGATCTAGGTGCATACACATAAGCAGCCCATTATTGTCCCACTGCTGAGCACGGGCCTCTTCAACGAATGAGAATGCTAAGGATTTAGTCAACGCCCACCACGCTGGCCTAGTGTGGATTAGCAGACTATAAACACCATCGAGAACTGTATGGAGCACTCTAAGGTGTGCAGGTTTCCTCACAATGTTTTCCTTGACTATTGCTCTAAGTGCGCCGGATGTATGCTATGCAATTCATTGGAGTACTTAGCATATGAATTAAAATTGTACCATCGTGATAAGCAAACCTAAGCATGAGTAGATAGCTACCTATTCATACTTAATTTTGTTAGTCACAATACTCACAATACATATCGAGCTGTCAAACAATTGAAATAACTTAACGGTTTAATTTCTATGGATTTGTGCTTAGAAAACAACAAAAATCTCATAAAGACACAGTCAACTGTATTTTCTCTATGAATTGTATTTGTATTTGCTCTGCAGTGTAATCAGTGGTATAGCAGTAATGTAACCAATTTTCACTCATTCATACTGTTTGGCGACCGTGTAGAAACATTTTGAACTTTCTATTGTCATTTTGTGTATAGGATTCCATAAAATAGAGAACATTAGCTATTCAGAAAACAACAAAAGCCTTACAGAGCCTTATATGTGTATAAAATAAATTAAATGCATTCCATACACTCAAAATTATCCGATTTTACACAACGATTTTCGTGTTGAATAAATCACATTCAAAATAAAGCAAATTTTGATAATTCCCATCGCATTGAAACGCTGTGAACGGCATATATATTCGCGAAACCCCATCGACGCCGACGCGGCAATGAATGCGTGCGCTGAAATAGCTGTGCTTGTAATAAGGACGTGATCCATAGTTATTATAAAAGCGGCATTTCGTACTAAGAGTAATAAAATAAAAGAGAATATAATCACTAGGTACGTACTAATTTTTCATAAAATTATAAAGTATTATGTACAAGTATTGTAGTAATAATTTCTAAAACAACAAAATTACATTTGTGTTCACATAAATCGACAAAATGTAAGGAACAGTTGATTTTTTTTCGCAATTTGAGTGTTAGTCCCATAGTAAAAGTTGTTCATAATGATCAGTACAATGACTGCTTAAGAAGTTTAGTATAAACTAAGAATAAGGTTGTAAAAGCTAGCTATTCTGTTTATTTACTCGTACCCACAGTAACTTCTACACTCGTACTCGATCTATGTGCAATTAACTAGAACTTGCACATTAACGCATCACCCAACTGGGACTAGAATCCACTAGAAAATTAATTTCACGCTTCAATATCAGCTAATTCGATGTCTGCTGTACTGGCAGCATCGTACAACTAGTTAAACTATTATCAACATGATTAATATGTAGGTACGGTCGACCGCACATCAGTGGTAACATTTTGACATTCTTCTTCTTCTTCGTGTCGATGGTATAGTGTTTATGTAATCTCTTGGGTCAGATTTGGCAAGCCCAAAACTGACATTGACCTTGATTTTGACATTGACAGCGTCTTTATTTCGTAAGCATTACGGGTGGTTTTCGAATTGAAGTGTTATCACTGTTATGCTGTCGACTGTACGGTCGACCGCACACCAGTGGTATCATTTTGACATGGACAGCGTCTTTATTTCATAAGCAGTAAGGGCGGTTTTCGAATTCAAGTGTAACCACTGTCATGCAGGCGACTGTTCCATTACAAACATTAGGTATTCTTTTTAATGAAGAGGTTGACTGGTATCTAGCCTCTCGTCTGTGGAAGAACCGATATACGGTTCCTTATAAAAAATGGCGCCCAATCCCGCATCTTTGGAAGAACCGACTGTCGGTCGATGATGTCATGCTATAAAAAATTTAGGCAAATCTAAAAAACAATTTTTCCTTCAACCTAACCTCTTATTAAGTACTTAAACTAGAAAGAAATAGCTATACGATCGCACATTTCATCCACGAAGGAACGGCAGTTGTTAGGTTAGGTTGCTGGTGCATTCTGAGCTAAAAGTTTCTTGCTCATCGGGAAGTTAGTTTAAATCGATTGCAAATTTTGTAGCGAACAGACAGACAAGACAGAAAACGTGTAAAAAGACATGGTAAACGATAAAAAATTTAATGGGTAAAGCCGTGGGCCCTACCTAGTGAGCCTTTTCTGTATCAATAAAAATAATAAGGTCATTTATCGTATAATTTCCTTGGCAAGTGACACACAGTGCCAACTAGTACCGTCTTATAACTATTCGATCCTTTACTATGAGTGAACACGCAACGCAAACTTGGTTTTTCTTTTGTAAAAACAAATTCCTGTATAAGGCGCAATGTATTTAGAAATAAGAAGTTTATTTTTGTGACCGCAAAAAGGTTGGTTTTGGCATTCCTTTTCTGTTATAATGTCGAGAATTATAACGTCATTGCTGTGGGACCCAAATAATTATTTACCTACTTATTTGTATAAGCAATTAAATTGTTGGTTATTGGTTGAAAGCGCAGCTGAAGAGCTATAGATACTGGGTTCTTAGTGGGTAAACTGTTACTTAATCAATATTGTGTGTGATTTTTACAGTATACTTATCTGTGCTAATACTTCTATATAAGCTGTATGTAATACTTGCATAGGTATCTTTAACTGACTAATTTTGTTATTATAGTTACTATGACTGTAGTTACTGTGATTTTTTATTATATTAAAACTGGCCTTTGCCCGCGACTTCACCCGCTTATAATTCGGTTTATCACAGAAAGACGATATCGCGCACCCTCAAGACTCCCGGGATAATTTTTCGACTATATTTTAAATTAGGATATTGACTATTTGTGTGCAAATTTTTATTCAAATCAGTTCAGCTGTTTCAGCGTGATTGAAAGACAAACAAACATCCATACTTTCGCATTAATAAAGGTGGATGTACACAAAATCACTAAGTGATGCTCACTACTTGAGTGATACATCATTAAGTGATACAGTGTAAATATAAATACAGACTGATGACTAAGTAAACAGGCTTATTACAATCACATGAGACTTTCCATCTTCATGTCTCAGTTTGGCGAACCGACTTGCGGTACCATTTAGGCAACAGCCTAGGTAGTATTGAAGTTGTTATGGGCAACGATAACCGCTTAACATCAGGTGGGCCTTTAGCTCGTTTCGCCATCCCAAACTATATATTAAAAAAAAGTGATGGTCACTTGAATTACACATCATTTAGTGACTAGTCCAATTTTACAGATCATTTAGTGATGCATCACTTATTGATCTCGTGTACATACTCGTATTGCCAATGATGTACCATTAAGTGATATACAACGTGGATATGAAAATACGACAGTAAATGAAAATACGGTTATTACTGGTCTATACAAGCATTTTAAACACATAAATAACATGTTTATCGAAAATTAAAAAACGAAATTTTTGGAATAAATAAATATTAAAACATCGAAATAATAAGTAACACCATTTGTAATCATCATTGAGAAAGAGAGTTTAAAATCATATAGACTCGCACAGGTATTTGACCTAACGATCTTTGCCTAGAAAAATGGTCCTATACTCAAAATTAATGAAATTATAATAATTTCCTGTGGCTAAGCTATCAACAAGATTTGATTGATTTTCTGTATATGCTCGAGGACATACGACTCTGTACGTGGTGTTATTTAATTTCGTATTGTCGTATCCACTCTGTATAACCAATGACGCATCACTTAGTGATCTCACGAATCTTCGCGATATCGGTCACGATACTTCGCGGTAGTAAATTTTGTCGACAAAATCCCTTGAACAAATCCTGCTACATTACACGTACCTACAGCTGCCATGGATTTTGAGTGCAAGCGATTTTAGCCTTAGTGGTGGTTCACCGGAAATATTTCTGACTGTACATCCATTATATTACTAGGATTTCTCTGTTAGATGATTCTCAGTAAAAGCCTGGAGGTCGTCAGTTACACGGGACTTAATTCAATGTTTGACATATACGTTACGCCGATGTAACAACGATACGCCTCTGTATATTTCTTCGAGGAATACACGTGCTGTATTCTCCATACATGCTTGTTTTATGTTCGTGTATAATTAATATAGCTTATTCTTGTTTATAATAAAACAAAGTTTAACCGGATTAAATCGCGTATATAATTTAAATTGGTTTTCCAGACGTTTCGAAACCTTTGCAGCATTTCGTGGTCGCAGGTAGACTAAGATTCGTCTTTACAGATATTTCTAAAAAATATATTTTAATCTACCGTACAATATTATTAATTAAAATCGTTTCGATGCACGCAGTAATCACTCACAATATCATTACCTTTTACAGTGTTGCGTGCTGTTTGGGACTTGATTATTTTTAGGACTGGGTTCCAAACAGGAAAACCAATTTAAATAATATACGCGATTAAATCCGGTTAAACTTTGTTTTATTATATTGTGTAGTGATCGCGAAAACCTAAGAAATTATTATTCTTGTTTGTTCAGTTTGCAGTTATCCGGGGTGATCATAATGACCTCTCAACCAAACCATTTGGATATTAAAGTTTGTTTATTCTTAGAGCATTTGACATTTCTTAAGGTTTCGTAACCAAAGAGTAACAAGCTGTGATAGCCTGGCGGTTGAGCGCTTGCCTTCCATGCAGGAGGGTCCGAGTTCGAACCCGGCCCGTACCACTGTCGTTTCGAATTGATGTGTGGATCATACACCACTATAATAACTTTTAATTTATTATGTATATTTTATGTGTATGTGGCAAAATAAATGGTTTAATCAGCAACCTTATCAATTGGTTCAACAATATAGGTTATATTTTTTTGCGAAAAAGATTGGGTTCTATTCCTGGCCGAACCAGATGCTGTTTCAAAAATGTAAAAATCCAGTTTTTGTTTTCGTCAAAATTGAGCTTTTTTTTATTTTATTTTTTTCCCCGTGGGGAAATCCTCATGCACGCACTCCGCCCGGGGTAGGCGAAGCCAGTGTCGGACTCTTACCCACTAAAACCACCACGGTGTTCCTTCAACTACCTTAGCCGGGGGCGTGGGAACCCGTGAGTATTCACACAACCACCCCCGACAGGTCCCGGCCCGCCACAAGCAGGCGAGCCCCTTCTCCCCGTGCGGCCTAACATTGGCCGCACCCTCCTCAGTGGCGCACACGGAACACTGCACGCCACCTCACCTCATGGGCCTTTACCAGCTGCGCCAACTACGCCAGCTGTGCCAACTACGCCGCTGGTCGGGCAGCAGACTACCCCGAGTCTGCTGCTCGCAGGCCCTACCTCCCGTAATTTTTTATAGAGGTTTTCTTCCTCGCGGTCCGGGCGGAGAAGCCAAGACCCTCGGTCCCAAGAGGCGCGAGAACACTACTCAGCAGGCACTCCTGGGATTACGAGACCGACGGGGGCAGGGAAGGACAGTCCCCCCGCTGCCTGCCCAGAGGCAGGGTGAGTGCACACTGGGCCCGCCCCTGCTCCTCCACAGTGCCCTCTGCTTTCTCAGAGGGACACGCGGAGCAACTTCCCACTGGCCCACATCGGGCCCCACCGGTGCCAGAATATTCGCCACAGGCAATAAGGTCCCCCGGTCCAAAGGAGACTTATTGCCCGTGCCCAGGGTGCACCGGCCCAACAACTGCCGTTCCCTCTAGACGTGTCCAGAAGGACAAGCAGCTGTCAGACACACGTGGAGGTTTCCTGGCCAGCACCCCGTCAAAATTGAGCTCACTTCTCTTTTGATGACTTGCCTTGACCTTGCCTTGACCTTGTAATTTCAAATTTGGTGCTCCAACATTATTTTAAAAACTCATCCTGTATAGTTAAATCATAATCATCATCATTTCAGCCGAAAGACGTCCACTGCTGGACATAGGCCTCCCCCAAGTATCGCCACAACGACCGGTCCTACGCCTTCCGCATCCAGCGGATTCCTGCGACCTTCACCAGGTCGTCGGTCCATCTTGCGGGGGGCCTACCCACGCTGGGCCTTTCAGTACGCGGTCGCCACCCCAAAAAAATAAATAGTTAAATAATAAATAATAACTAATTATTTATTTATTTAACAGCTGCCTACTGTACTTACAGTTGCCCAACACGTACAGTAGGCCTAGTTATAATTTAGGTACATATATAATTCGTATAAGTCTGATTATAATCACTTGAAAATTTATGACAAAAGCTGACAAATTGGTTTATTTTGGTGTAAAAAATATCAACTTCTGGTTGTTGAGCAATCAGAGCGTTGAGTAAGGAAACAGCATTATTATTTGGAGCATACTGGGAAGTGCATGTGCGTGACAGTGGCGCCGCCAGTAGATGGCGCGCGCGCAGCCGTGTGTGTCGGGTGCGGATAGGGAACAGCGAACGAGGCTTGTTGGATTGTCGATCTTGCCGTTTATAGTTAAATAATAATTTACCGTGAACGCACGTTTTCGCCTTAACTCTAACGTATTTAAGCCATAAAGGTATTATACTGCGTCAGTATAGAAATGTCTTTGATTTAAGCCAACCATGACGTATAGCTGCCCAAATAGGGTTGAACTGCATGATTACTAATTAATGCGGGTCAGTCAGTCCGTCAGTCGGAAAGGGTTGACATCAGACAACTTACACCCAACTCACATAAATGCAAAAAATATGTTTGGACTTTAAAAAAATATACCTATACTAGACATTGCCGACTGCTTCACCCGCATATAATTCGCCTTATCACTGAAAGTCTTATTGCACATCCCTCGGGATCTGTTTACTTTCCCGGGATAAAAAGTATTAAGAAGTACCGTTGTGATCAAGTGTTTGTTCTGTATATTTTCTATAATAAAATGTATTGTGTATACATAAATAAATTAATTAAATTTTTATCCGAGTTTTGGTCTTTCTATGTGCCAAATTTTATCCAAATCCATTCAGCCGTTTCACCGTGATTGAGCTCGTCCGGGGAAGTACTAACACCGTACCTTCTTCTCCGCCAAATAGTGCTAATAATGCATGCATTGCTGTGTTTCGGTCTGAAGGGTACGGGTGCCGGTGAAATTGCAATCACATGAGACTTTCCATCTTCATGTCTCAGTTTGGCGAATCGATTTGCGGTACCATTTAGGCAACAGCCTAGGTGGTATTGCAGTTTTTATGGGCAAAGGTAACCACAAAAAAAAAACCAGATTTTGACCCTGAGTTTATTTCGGCGTTTTTTCTCGTGTAGTCAACTAGTCATGCAGATAAATAAGAATAGCCAGAGCCATCTAGCATATTTAGTGACATGTAAAAGTGTTTCAGCTCTCTCAGGTAATCAAATTCTGATGCGTACATGATTTGAAAATTTCAGAAAAGTTGGTTTGGACTCAAACCCTCCTGCATGACTTTTCATTCCCAAAAATCTCACGAAATTCAAACAAAAAACATTACAGCATTTTACATTCAACTTTAGATTTAACTACACAAATCGCAATAACGTATTCAAATTTCTCCAAATACTACGAGTACACACATTACAGCGTACTACGCAAATACGACATGTACTTATGATTATGTAAATACGCATCGTACTAACTAACTGAGCTGGTACGGATGAGTTTAGTTTAAATACGCCTCGTACTTTGTAAATGTCAATATGATCTTCCTAATGTGTATGTTTAATACGTTTTATGTTTTAGAAAGCTTAAAACCTATTAGAGTTTACTTTGTTTTTCGGATTTTTATAGGAAATTAGCCTTGCCTTTTCCCAATTATGTTGGGGTCGGCTTCCAGTCTAACCAGATGCGGCTGAACATCAGTATTTTACGCGAAGCAACTGCCATTAGACCCCGCAACCCAGTTACTGGGTAATACTGACATCCTAAGGTTACAAGAATTGCCAAACTTAAGTGGTAGTAGGCGGGGCATATTTCTCGCAGAACGGATGGCCTATGGGGCCGTAAAGTTCTCGAGTGGTGACCGCTTACTGGGAGGCGCAGCTTGAGTAGGCCCCCGACAAGGAGGACCGATGACCTGGTGAATGACGCGGGAATCCGCTGGATGTGGAATGCGCAAGACCGGTCGTTGTGGCGATGCAGATCTTGTAATCCACGTGGTTTTTACTTTGCCATGAGCCCCTCATCTATCCTCATAATTGAGATTTAAAAAGCTCTTGTGCTACTTTATTGTAATCTCCTTACACTTTTCTCCTATACTGTCCCACTGCTAGGCAAAGGACTTCTCCATGTTCTTCCAAGCTTCCTTGTCAGTATTTTACACTAACTGAAAGAAATTATCTGTTCCAGAGGGGTAAATAATGTTTCTATAGCCAACGGCCAAGTGTAGTAATAATGTAAATACATTTCTCACTCTTTGGGAGTTCTACGTCTATTTTAATGTCAACCGCATATCAATAGTAACAATACCATTATGAGCGTAACTGGGGCTTATATTCTCTCATTCTGTCATGTCAAAGATGACCGCATATAATGTGTTTCGCGAAACGTGTGAAATTAATATCACTAGCATATCGTGGTAGTGGCCTCGTTGACAGCAAGGTCATTGCATAGTGCAACTCCTGTATTATGATACGCTCTAGCTTCGTATGACATTAATGACAGATAGGTATGGTAGCAATATTGTTTATAAATTGCAACTTCTGGATAAAATTCGGGTGAGTGTCTACTATTCCCTATAGTCTTATAATCTTTTACTTCGTGTCAATGGTAAGACTGATCTTTTGTCAGACTTTGAAACCTCGACGGTGTTATCAGTGGCGGCGCAGAGGTCGCTTAAGGTGCAAGTCATCATCATCATCATTTCAGCCGAAAGACGTCCACTGCTGGACATAGGCCTCCCCCAAGCATCGCCACAACGACCGGTCCTGTGCCTTCCGCATCCAGCGGATTCCCGCGACCTTCACCAGGTCGTCGGTCCACCTTGTGGGGGGCCTACCCACGCTGCGCCTTCCAGTACGCGGTCGCCACTCCAGAACTTTACTGCCCTATCGGCCATCCGTTCTGCGAGCAATGTGCCCCGCCCACTGCCACTTAAGTTTGGCAATTCTTCGGGCTATGTCGGTTACTTTCGTTCTCCTGCGAATCTCCTCATTTCTGATTCGATCACGCAGGGACACTCCGAGCATAGCCCTCTCCATTGCCCTTTGAGTGACTTTGAGCCTTCTTATCAGGCCCATTGTGAGCGACCACGTTTCAGTACCGTAAGTACTTACTGGCAACACACACTGGTCAAAGACTTTCGTCTTGAGACACTGCGGTATTTTGGACGAGAAGATATTGCGTAGCTTCCCGAACGCTGCCCAACCGAGTCGGATTCGACGATTGACCTCTTTCTCAAAGTTGGACTTACCTAGCTGGACAGTTTGTCCTAGGTATACATAATCGTCAACAACTTCGAGTGTAGATTCTCCGATGCTTACGGGAATGGGTGCTATATGGGAATTCGACATAACCTTTGTCTTGTCCATATTCATTTTAAGACCCACTCTATCGGAAGCTCTACTGAGGTCATCGAGCATTGTACCGAGGTCCTCCATGGTCTCAGCCATGACTACTATGTCGTCGGCAAACCGAAGGTGAGTGATGTACTTGCCGTTTATGTTAATGCCTAGCCCATTCCAGTCCAGAACCTTGAAGACATCCTCCAATGCAGCAGTGAAGAGTTTCGGAGAGATCACATCTCCCTGTCTCACACCTCGCTGCAGAAGGATAGGTTTCGAGGCTTGGTCCTGTAATCGGACTGACATAGTGGCGTTTTCATACAAAGACTTTAACACTTCGATGTACTGATAGTCAATCTGGCACCGTTGAAGAGACTGTAGTACCGCCCAAGTTTTGATCGAATCGAAGGCTTTCTCGTAGTCCACAAACGCTAAACAAAGAGGCAAGTTATACTCTTTGGTCTTCTGTATAACCTGACGCAGCGTATGTATGTGGTCTACGGTGCTAAAGCCTTTTCGGAACCCGGCTTGTTCGGGAGGCTGGAAGTCGTCAAACCTGCGCGAAAGACGGTTCGTAATGACTCTCGAAAACAGCTTGTAGACATGGCTCAGAAGTGAGATGGGCCTATAATTCTTCAGTAGAGCATTATCGCCCTTTTTGAAGAAGAGTACCACCACACCTCTGCTCCATGCCTGTGGCGTTCTCCCCTCGAGAATGACGGAATCAAATAACTTCTGAAGGGCCTTAAGGATCGGTTTTCCACCCGCCTTCAGGAGTTCGGCCGTAATTCCGTCATCACCCGGTGCCTTGTTGTTTTTGAGCTGCTTTAGAGCCATCCTAATCTCGTACAGGCTGACGTCCGGGATATCTTCGGTATAGTGTCGGGTCAATCGAGCTCATCGGGTCATTAGCCCGATTTACAGCGGGTTTCTGGGTGGACGTGTATAACTGTCCATAGAACTTCTCGACCTCCTTCAATAGCTCTGGCTTGGAGGAAACGACTCTGCCATCGTCGGTCCTCAGTTTTGCAAGCTGGCTCTGCCCAATAGACAGGTCTCTTGCGAAGACTTTGGAGCCCTTGTTCTTCTCTATCGCGTCTTTAAGGTGCAAGTGTTGGGGCATAAATGACAGGATAAGAGGTGAGGCATAGATTGAGGGTAATATCTACAATGGCAACCTATCGCCGTTTTCTTGATGTAACCTCACTTTCCAAGATTATAATTACATCTTCCCACTTGGAGTGGCTTCCAAGTGGACCCAAGGTTATACCCCACAGAAAGATGCTCACTGGATGTAGTCAGTTGGTGGTGGTAATAAGTCTATAATAGTCTTGAGCCAAAGTTTACGACGGGTCTCAGCCGGGCAACCTGGTAGGGGAACTGTTGACAAAAAAAAATGCCGACTTTTTAGCTTTTGTGTTGTTTGTTGGACGCTGAATAGTAGATTTCTTGTAGTAGTAAGTACAGTTAAAGACAACTCTAGTAGTGGTATCCTTATCTATCTATATTTTTAAGACGATCAACAACTCAACATCTCCCTGTTAAAACTTCTCCTTCATCTCCAAATCAAATTAAATCAAAGATAAGATAAACACAACATGCGAATAAATACCAAAGGTAATCTCCAAAGTAAATACACTGAAAACTTGAAACAACTGAAGACAAACAACCTCAAGCTCTATCAATAAATAAAACCGTCACCAATTATTGATATAACCCGTTTCACCCCTTTTCGCCCCTTCTCAACACGTTTCACCCCCTTGCGTAACGCCTTTAATACAGGGAGATGAAACAATAGCCTATTGTTAGACAACCCACTTTTCAACTTTATCTGATACGATACAGGGATAGCATTGTTTAGGGGTGTCGAACTCGATATGGTTTCGATAATGGCGGATGTACACGAGATCAATAAGTGACGCGTCATCGGTTATGTATCACTTAATGATACATCATTGGCGATATGAGTATGTAAACGAGATTATTAAGTGATGCATCACTAAATTATCTGTAAAATTGAACTAGTCATTGAATGATGTGTAATTCAAGTGAACATCACTTAGTGATCAGCCTGTATTTACACTGTATCACTTAATCATGTATCACTCAAGTAGGGAGCATCACTTAGTGATCTCGTGTATATTCATCCTTCTTAAGGGTAGCACGCATTGGTGATTAGACATGAGTGGGGTAGGTATGTGGGCTTGTTAAGTTTTTCATTTAAGATTTCATCATCCTCCTGCCCTTATCCCAATTTATTTCGGGTGCGCGCAGCATGTATTTTTCTTCCATACATCTCTATCAACCGTCATCTCAGTGTTCACTTTCCTTCAGTTCATATCATCTTTCACACAATCCATCCATGTTTTCTTTGGTCTGCCTCCTTTCTTATAGCCATCCACAAAGTTTCCTTGTAACATGCTCTTCACTCCTCCTCATCATGTCCATACCATGATAGTCTGTTGCTACTCAACTTGAGATTTCATTAAGATTTAATTATTATTTATTTATTTCTGAAATAATGATTCATGTTTTATCAGATGTTCCCAGTTTTTTGTTTGATAATTTATCATTATTGTTTTAATTACTTATTCATTAGTCTTAACATGTGTATGTTATATAGGCCACTACAAGAGACTCCACCAGTGACTATATTCAAATAATCACCTGCACCTTAGGGAGTCAGCCTTACTGCGATCTTGCTAATCTTAATAATATGGCTAATGGTGTCGATTCTCTTGTTCACGAACTAAACTTATTTTAAACTATCGCTCTCTTTTACTAAAAGTAGATACAAGAAAGGGATGGCAACCATTTTAGAACTGTCAAATTAGTTTACGTGTTACATTTCTTTGAATTTTAGTGGGCACGTTCCGAGATCACGACTAAAGTGTATGGAAATTTTAATTTCGTCTAATTTGACAGCTCTTAAATGGTTGCCATCCCTTTCTTGTATCTACTATTAGTAAAAGAGAGCGATAGTTTAAAATAAGTTTAGTTCGTGAACAAGAGAATCGACACCAATGTCAACATTATAGAAAATGGGATGGATGGATAGAAGGATGGGAGACTGGAGGGGAGAAAACTGGGAGAAAACTATTATCGGTTTGTCTATCCAAATCAAATCAAATCAAAATGTTTATTTGTGTACACAGGTAATTTTGGTGTTAGGTACATTATAGGTAGTCTCTCTGTGTGTTGCCACAGGTGGCATACTAATATTAGTACTTAATTAATTAAACATATTATACAACATTATTAAACATTATTATTAGAATGAATTACAGTATTCGATAAACATCCAATAGCCGACTGTGCTGATTACGGTACTCTTCTAACACAATTATGTATTGTGTGTGCAAGAAACATTCAAAATACAGTACATTGTTATATACTTCTTGTAAAAGCATCAAAATTAACGTTGAAACAGTAACCATAGTCTTAAGAAAAGGACAGTTCCGCTTAAGCCGAAGGTTCCTGAAAACTATCTTTAAGTAAAATAGTAGCGAGTTTAGACGTTAATCGTTTGATAAGGAAGGACCAACTTTATGTTAGTAAGTTACTGTTATTAAGTTAATTGTTAAGTTGCTAATGCCCAGGATTTGGAGGATATTGTGATATGAGAGCGGGGAACATTTATGGGTTTGTTAAAATATGTTGTAATATTATTACTCTGTGAATTAACGCTACTTAATGTAGGTCTCTTAAATCCATTATTAGGTATTAGTGTACGATCTACAAAGTTGCGGTTGAGGTGTGGGCTGGATTCAAACTCAGACCCTCCTGCGTGGAAAGCAAGCATTCAATCGCTAGTCTCCCAATAAAGTCTCATGTGAGACGTGCCTTACAGGCGTAGCATAGGAAGGGCTCCGGAGGCATAATACATTCCCGAAGTCCCCTTTATTGTGCTGAAGACGGCTACCGGTGGGGGGGGGGGTAAGTTAGTTAGGAGTAAGAGTCACACACGCTTCTGTCGTCTATGAGGCCGGCAACTTTTTGAAGGTTTCTTAGGCGAAAACAAAAAAAAGGCTGCACCTGTCACTGCTGTCTGTGAGAACTATTACATATATCTTCAATACCACTGTTTCTAAGTATACAAAGATAATTTTCATAAAAAAAAGCAAGAGTAGCAGACGTTCCTCCACATTCAATTCTTCTCACAATTTACTTTTTTAGAATGATTCCATTACTCGACCTCGATATCCAAACAAGTTATCTGCAGTTCATGCCTTCAGTATTTAGGGTACAAGCCCCAATTTTCATTACACGTCTAATCAAGACACCGATTGCAATTCCTGGGGCGATCCGTTGGAACGGGGCCGGGATGTTAGCTAGACTTTTACTTATTGCAGTGTTGGGGACTTTACCCTACACAATTTGTCGGTCGATCGGTTGCGACGGCAAAGATTGCTTTTTTAAAAGATACACTCGGAAGAATACTTTGGGTTCTTGGCGAGGATCTATGTTTATTTAGTTTGCAAGTAAGATGCCGCATTTGAGATACTCTTACTGCGCTGCGCTTGTAGGATCAGTTAGCTGACCTGGCAGAGGGCTGGCCATATCTGTTGAAGGATCGACGGTGGCCGCTGGAGCAGACGAGTCCTTGAGTGGAGACCGCGAATCCGCAAACGCATCGTAGGGCGCCCCCCCCCCGCCAGGTGGACCGACGACCTAAAGAATGTGGCTGGGGGGGACCGAATGCGGAAGGTAAAGAACCGAGTATTGTGGCGTAACTTGGGAGAGGCCTATGTCCAGCAGTGGACTGCGATAGACTGAGCTAATGAATTGTGAAGCATTTTATACAATGTGTATCAGAAATGCGTGGTCATATTAAAAGAGCACATTCAGAGAATAGCATAGAACTACTTTCACTATGGGACCAACCCTGAAATTGTGATTAAAAAAAGCTGTTCCCTCAAAATCTTTGATGTCGCTCGAGAAAATGTATGGATCAGGTGTTTTTTTTTTGCGGTTACAGGGTTGAACCCTTAGTAAAAGTTGTTGGATAGCACTCCCGATGATGAGCTCTTCAGATATGAACACGCATGTGTGATAACGTCCGGAGTCTGGACTTTGTGCCCGGTCAATGGCAATAGGCTCGCCGCCTATTACACGGGACTATAACATAACTGGCGAAATATGGGTGTAATATTTCACCTCTGCCTACCCCTTTGGAGAAATACAGGCGTGATGTTATGTTATGTTATGTGTGATAAACGCTGTATGAAGAAAATTCCGTGAAGAAAGTGACATGTTCATAATAAATGGAAGCGTGCGTGACTTTATAAAAACGTTGATAGGTAACGCGATCTTTCGTGGCATAAAAGAATAACAGCTGTCATTGTCTTTATTTAGTACGCTATTGATAATATTTATTTTATGACAATCTAGTTGGCTATAGATAGATCCACCAGATTAACTTGAATTGAAGGGATTCACCAGAGGATGGGCAGTAGCGTTCTCTGAGTATTTTACCAACCAACTGCGATCGCCAACCCGCCTGCCAAGCGTGGCGATTATGGCATATCCCCCCTTTTTGGGGAGGCCTATGTCCAGCAGTGGACGTCTTTTGGTTGAAATGATGATGATGATAGATAGATCCGTAAAGAAATTATCCGGAGAAGAATCGGAGTGACCGACATAGCTTGTAGGATCAGCAAGCTGAAGTGGGCTGGCCATGTCTGTCGAAGGACCGATGGTCGTTAGAGACCACGAATTCGAAAATGCAGCCAGGTGTGCCGATGCAACGTGACTTGTAAAAGGTAGCTGAGGGGGACTAGATGCGGAAGTTGAAGGGCCAAGTGTTGTGGCGCAACTTGGCAGAGGCGCAGGCCCATGTCTAGCAATAGACTGCGATAGGCTAAGTTGAGATAATTATGACAAAAGTTTTTAAACTTTTGCGAATTTCACTCATATTGAATTATATTTACGGGACTTTTAGCGCATAATGAAATCAATACAAAACAAACATTTTGACTTACCTCGACGTTTCGGCCAAGTTAGTCAAAATGTTTGTTTTGTTTTGATTTCATAGCCACTGAAGGCTGTTTTATGAAAGCTTTGGCTACGCACCGATTACCTTATGAGCCAGCTAAGCATATAGTAATTCTTCGTCAAGATAACCTTCTAAGTATGTAGTTTATCTAGACCTGACTGAGGCTACAGAAACAGCAAAGACATCTATTTCACCGCGAATGGAGTTGGCAAGAGAAAGCATATGGGATATGGGTGAAAACTGACCTATATTCATTAGCTCGATTATGAAGCAGAGCGAAAGATTTTCGGTTTAACAAACGGCTATAACTTGAAACATCATGATCATTGTTATGATATGTTGTTGTTGTTACAAAGGCTATTTTCGCTTAAAACTTGTTACTGTTGTCGCATCCTTAGTGATATTTTTATTTAAAGCGATTTCATGGTCCATTCTTACGTCTTGTTGCCAATGAAAACACATTTGACCCAGACATAATAATCCTGCGAGGATAACCTTCAACAATTTGGACTGCAAGTGACTTAAGCAGAAAAAAAACTCAACCAGAAAATTGAGCCGAAAGCAAGAAGTCTTCTTTTAGTTGTTCAAAGTAAATGAGGAAATAACAACAAAATGAACAACTCGGAAACTACGGAAACTAGCACCAATAAATACATTAAAATACAATGAAATTTCAGCTCCGTATACATTGTCTTACGTACGCCATTTGCATAGCAAAGAGACGGTATTCAGCGAGACAGCTTTTTAAAATATGTATAGTGAAAAATTGATGCTTCTGCCTCTCTGCTGATGGTATACGACGTATCTAAGCTACGAAGTGCTGCACTTATATTGAATTATGTTTATAATGTAAAGAGGAACAGTGATGCTTTTATTAGGTCTTTCCCTTTTAGCGTTAGGTAAATTAATTGAGTTTGAGAAACTTTAGGTGTAGAAAAATTACCTATAGGAACAATATGTAACCTAAAAGGTATATTGATCATATCACTGAAAAAAAAAAGATCACTCGATCCAGACCCACGTGTCCAAAAGGGGTGAAAAGTACATCACGTATAGAATCTCTATGTATAATTTCAGCTCAAAATAAAATATTCAATAAAATTATACCAAATTATTGATTTCATAAGTTTATTGAATTTTATTCAAATCATAACAAAGGTGTCACTGCACGACGAGGGTCATTATCTTACAGGTCACTTGCTAATATTAAGTTATAAGTGCTAGTGATGTGTGAATTTCAATTTGAAATGTTTGTTTCCATATGTTTGAATATCTCCTATGTTTCTAATTATGTAGATATAGAATTTAAAAACATTGCCGTATTATGTTATCATCCAAAGATGCCATGCACTTGATGTTCACCCAGGTGATATCACCTGGGTGAACAAAGTGAAATAAACCATTCAATGTAAATGTTTTGATTACTACTACGTTTTTAGAACTCGCTTTCTTCTCTGTCTGTTTGTCTATTTGGTAAAAAATCTGCAATCGATTTTAAACTTACTTCCCGATGAGCTAGAGACTTGAAACTTTAAAGTTAAACATAATCAGGACTAATGACAATACGATATACTCGCTTTAGTTTTAAAAATGTGGTAAAAAAAACCCATTAAATTTACCAATGGATGGATTAGTTTTGATTACATACCATCTACCATTGTATTACTATCATATATCATTTGCATACCGTCGAAATCCAAATCCCTGTATTTCAAAGATGGCGATTATTTTCTTAACTTACTTTGCTTACCGGTTTTCGCTCAAAATACTGCTTGAAAACTATCCAATTGTGAATAGGATTGAGACAAAACAGCAGATCACTAACTCATCTGCAAACTTCAACAACCTACGCCCCAAAACATGGACACCGGAAAACGCCGCGCAATTTCTTTCATAACCCAATACTGTAAGCAATACAGTCATACACACAATTCACCTCATGCCAAAAAAAAGTAACCAAACGCGCCATTTACGCCAAATGCTACCTCAGCGCAACGGCGACCATTTTTCATTCGATTCCGTGCGAACACGATCGAATATGGCGAACGGTAGGCAATATGTTCCGTATGTCATACAAATAAAACAACTCGGGTGATAAACTACAGTCATTTTCGTTCGTAAAGACGTGTACATTCATCATGAAGCCTCAGGTAACTTTTCATTTGGATCCCTTATCTTGGAAGACTGTAAGTGACTCACGTAAGCTTCAGTAAATCTGTAGGTAAAGACGCGGGAAACGAACTGTCGTTGAATTTGAATTAGGAAGGGGACTTGTTGAGGATGTGATGTTTCTCGTTGGCGAATGGTTGTATAAATATGTTTTAGTAGAAAGCTACGCTTGGAGTTTCTTTGAAGGATAAAATCCGTAATGCTGAGATTATCCAGAGAAGAACCGGAGTAACCGACATAGCTTGTAGGATCAGTCAGTTGAAGTGGCAGTGGGCTAAGAAGACCGAGTGTTGTGGCGCAACTTGGAAGAGACCTATGTCCAGCAGTGGACTGCGATAGTTGATATCTCTTTAACTATCAACAGTCGACCTACGTTTCTTGGGAAAAGTTTTTTAGTTTCATTTGCTGGAATCCACATTTAAATTTTGTCGCATGTATTTGATTTTAATCTGTACATGTATACGCATCATGCAATTAAATGGTATTGCGTACGTTTATATTATTCTTGGAAAAAATTGTACTCACCTTCCGGGGCAGTCGGGTAAAAATGCTTGCTATTCAATGAACTACTTTCCTGAAAAAAAAAAATTTTAAGCCTCGGTTCTTTTATTTATAAACCTAAAATCTCACTTTTAAAATCCCAGTAGGTACACAACTTATGTTTTTGTGTAATCTTTTGCAGAAACAAAGCTTTCAGTATTATTTAAGTAAACAAACCTCTCAAACTAAAACACAATGTACAATAAAATGCTTAAATTCAAACGCTACCATAAAATATTTGAAGCATTATTTAAGTGGGATTTAGTCGTTAGCTGAACTACTATAATGTCCATTGTTCAACGGTAGTTTCGTACAATTTTGCGGTACATTTGCGGCGGCGAAACTGTACGGCGAACAGCGCCCCCTAGTGGGCGAAGTGCGGACTAGTCTGTAAGGAATTTCGACTTGTTTATCGTCGGTATTACGTGCTATAATGTTTGTGGTGTTACTGAAAGTTTTTGGGGGCTTAAAATGTTACATTGTAGTCAGTGCGGTTAAAAAAAAGCAAAAGAAAAAAAGGAAAATGGTGTTTGTTAAACCACACAAACAACGGGAGTTTTCTTGAACTGTCTTACAAAGATATGTTTATTTAGATGTTCCAGTCGGAAAAAATGGTTATAATAAAAATAAAAGAATCAGAAAAATAACGGGTTACACGCGTAAAATATGTTGTGTTTATGTGATGTAGGACTGTGTGTAGGACCAATGCGTCATTGTGTATTACGTAGTAAAGTGGGGCGGGGGCATCGATTTATTCCCGAATGTGAAATAATAGGTGATTACGGGTCATTAAAGGCTTAAGTCATAAGCTACCTATATGGGACGTAAGCTACCTATAATAAAAATAAAAATAAATATTTTTGATATTTTTTTACATAGCACCATCTAGTCTCAAACTAAGCAGAGCTTGTACTATGGGTACTAGACAATAGATATAATACTTATATTATGCTTTTTTTTGTAAATACGTACTTGTAATACATAAGAAACACCCAGACTAACACAAACACTTATGATCATCACATACATTTTGTCCTGTGGGAATCGAACCCTCGACCTCGTGATCAGCAGTCCGACACTCGAACCACAAGACCACAAACGTCGTCATTTGAATTATGGTTATTGTAGCAATTTTTATAAATTGTGACGTTTGCTCGCCATCCTACGGCACAACAGGGATCCAGCAGAATACCAGCGTCAGGTTTAATAACCTGGCATTATGCTGAGCTGGACACCCATTTGTCACAGTTTTGAGACACACATGGCGCATAACTGTCAATGACTTTATCCTCGATTTGTTCTTTTCTAGCGGCCAAAATTAATATCCAATCTATCCACGATTTGCCCTACTGGAAATAGGAATTTGACATAAGCTCCATACAAAATATGTATGTATGTAAATCTATTTCTTGTATCCTTATATCCTTTCTTTTGTATGTGTCTCAGTTGTGCGAAATAAATATTTTTCTTTCTTTCTTTCAAAATTTGTTAACGTGTAGATAGAATACGTGGGACACTCAGAAAGTTTTGCGAAACTAAAAAAAATTGTTCTATACGTACATATATTTTTATCAAATCTTTTCAAAGTACTTTCCACCAGCCTCTATACAAAGATTCATGCGCCTAAACCAGTTTTCAAAACACTTTTTCCAGTCCGCCGCAGACACCTCGTTTACAGCCTGCTCGAACGCAGCCAGCGCATCTTCCGGCGACGAAAATTGTATCCCTTTGAGCTGATTTTTTATTTTTGGGAATAAAAAGAAGTCACACGGTGCTAGATCAGGGCTGTAAGGAGGGTGACCCAGGAGTTTGACTGGCGTGCTGTCCAGGAAGTCCCTCGTTTTGAGTGCGGTGTGCGCAGGTGCATTGTCGTGGTGGAGCAGTAGCCCGCGGAGCCCTGTGTTTGGTCGCTTGTTGCTTATAACAGAGAAAACTTCTGGCAAACATTTGGTAGTATACCATTCGGCATTAATGCTTCTTTGATCCCGTAAGGGAATTGATACCAAGTGGCCAGTCAAATTAAAAAAGCTAGCGATCAAAATCTTACCCCCGGTTCTAGATCGCTTCACTTTGGTAGGCGTTGGCTCATTTTGAAACACCCAAACAGTCGACTGGCGCTTGGTTTCTGGGTCGTATTGATAAATCCAGGACTCATCACCTGTAACGATGTCGTAAACACGCCGAGACGAGCCTGCTTCAAATTTGTTAAGCATATCACGGCACCATTCCACCCGGGCCTGCTTCTGAGCATCGGTGAGGTTGTGCGGCACCCAGCGTGATACTATCCTCCTCACGCGAAGATGGCTGTGTAGAATCTCGTGAACGCTTCCCGATCCAATCTTCAATATGTGTTGAATCTCCTGATATGTAATTCGCCTATTGTCTTGGATTAAATTTTTCACTGCTAGCACGTTTTCTTCGGTAACAGCCGTCAAAGGGCGACCGCTTCTTTCGTCATCCCCCAAAGTTGGTCGACCGCGCTTGAATTCGTTATACCAACGATACACGGTTGCCTTGGAAGGGCCTTCATCCATGAATGCCATTTGAAGTCTATCGTACGATTCATCCGGTTTCAGGCGACACTTGAAATCGTATAAAATCATAGCTCTAAAATGTTCCCGGCGCAGATCCATATTTCAGTGAGACACAATACTTTGAATTAACTCGCAAAAAATGTGGAGGGAAATTTTGAAATTGGAACTTACTTATTTTTACTTATAAATAATCATATTTTCGAAAAACATTATAACTGGCCAGTCTCCCATATATAAAAACTTTTTTTCGCAATACTTTCTGAGGGGCCTGGTAGATAGAATATTCTTTATTGTACACCAATAACATTATTAAACTTAGGACTAACATGTAAAATAAGGGTCCATTGGCGGTCTTATCGCTAATAGCGATATCTTCCAGACAACCTTATGTGTAACATATTTAATGGTAACACTTTTCAACACACACTTTTAAATACAGCAATAAATAACAATAAGTGACGTACACGTTCCCAGACGTTAAGGTAGTTAGTTTGTTTTATGTCTTTGTTACGTCCAAAGCTGTGCTGCTACACCTTTATCCATATAAATCTAGGTGTAAACAAGCGTGTAGCTTTTCATTTATCGCACGGATCTTAACACATGCCCGTTTTGTCTGACACTTTTTATATGTTTTCAATAATTTTTAAGCTTTCGTACCAAAAACACAGAATATATAATAGTACTAAAGTACAGAACGGCCACTCACCGCCCCCCGCCAATTTAAGATTCCTCGCCCGCGCCCGCAGTCTGACGGCAAGTGTACTGCAATATTGCAATGGATGTCAATCGCCTGTCGATATACATGCACGCCATCTCTGAGATCTACTGAGAAGCGCTTGGATCCCAGTCGGCACTACGAGCGGTGAGCAGGCATTTTTTTTTGCCAAGACAGAGGGGCTATTGTCCTTACAATCCCCCCTCTGCCTGCCCAGTGGCAGGGTGAGTGCACATCGGGCCTGCCCCTGCTCCTCCACTGTGCCCTCTGCTGGCATCAGAGGGAAACGTGGAGCAACTCTCCATTGGCCCACATGGGGCCCCTTCCGTACCAGAATATTTGCCACGGGCAATTAGATCCCCCGAGGGTTAATCCCTCGAAAGGATTCCATTGCCTGTACCCAGGATGCACCGGCCTAACAACTGCCGTTCCCTCCAGACGTGTCCAGAGGGACAAGCAGCCGTCAGACACACGTAGAGGTTTTCTGGCCAGCACCCCGCAGCGTGCATCCCATTTTTTTATTCTTTTCTTTTTTTGCCGTGGGGAAATCCTCATGGACGCACTCCGCACGGGGTAGGCGGAGCCAGTGTCGGACTCTTACCGACTAAAACCACCACGGTGTTCCTTCAACTACCTTAGCCGGGGGCGTGGGAACCCGTTAGTATTCACACAACCACCCCCGACAGGTCCTGGCCCGCCACAAGCAGGCGAGCCCTTTCTCCCTGTGCGGCCTAACTTTGGCCGCACCCTCCTAGGCGGCGCACACGGAACATAGCACGCCACCTCACCTCAAGGGCCTTTACCAGCTATGCCAGCTGCGCCAACTGCGCTGTTTCTGTATCCAGTATTGTTATACGTGTTATAGGAAGACTGTCCTACCGTGATACAGTTTCGACTAGTACGGAGGACAGTGTGAATCGAAGCCAACAACCTAGTTAAAGTGTCTTCCAGTGTACCTATGTTGATGCAAGAAAGCGTGATACTAGAAATAACATTGTAAGTACTATTTGATAAGAAATTGTAAGGTTGTACTTTTTAAGATGCAAATAAATGATTATGATATGATTATGATATAACTACGCCAGCTGTGCCAGCTACGCCAGCCAACCTACACGTGTGTGTGCGTTCGTATACAGACCTAATCTTGTGTATGTAGGTGGTGCTAGCATTTATATTAT
The DNA here is from genome assembly GCA_949699075.1 of Asteroscopus sphinx. NCBI lineage: Eukaryota > Metazoa > Arthropoda > Insecta > Lepidoptera > Noctuidae > Asteroscopus > Asteroscopus sphinx. The sequence goes on from OX453007.1 coordinate 2,620,978, forward strand.
ATTGAGTGTCCGAGGTGTGCCAAAAGGGTGCTAACAAGGCCCTATGTCCGTCAGTTAGTCCGTTTGTCACAGGGCTATATCTTTTTAATAGTAATTGGTAGCCTGATGAAATTTTCACAGAATATGTGTTCGGTACAGTAATTGAAAGGAGAGTGAGTGCTGGTAATCAGGTGAATGGGGTACTACACACCTTCATGATCAGCCGCAAAGTGTGGGAAAAGGCAAGGCTGGCTGTTCATGGCGGAGTGTTAGTGCCTACGCTTATGTATGGTAGTGAAAGTTGGGTATGGCAGAAGAAACATGAAAGCAGAATAAATGCAGTAGAAACCTCGAAAAACATGGATATTTTTAATTAATTGTTGTTATTATGTCAATCCTTCCAGTACGCGGTCGCCACTCCAGAACTTTACTGCCCCATCCACGGCCATCCGTTCTGCGAACAATGTGCCCCGCCCACAGGAAAAAGAAGGCGCAGCGTGGGTAGGCCCCCCACAAGGTGGACCGACGACCTGGTGAGTGTCGCGGGAATCCGCTGGATGCGGAAGGCACAGGACCGGTCGTTGTGGCGAGGCTTGGGGGAGGCCTATGTCCAGCAGTGGACGTCTTTCGGCTGAAATGATGATGATGATGATAATGATTATGTCAATTGAATTTGAAATATGCTGAGCAGACAGACATCCTTTATATTTCAATAGTAAAGCATATTATATTCATATTGTAATAAATAATACCTACAAGGATTCCTGCTGAATTCAATAATTAAATACACTTTCAGTGAATAAAGATCATTCATAATTTAAACATCAGTTGGTTGGTTGAACTGCAACTCATATTAATTATTCAAAGGTGGCGATGTATGATTTTCATTAAAGTTTTCATCTGACTGCATGATACGAGTATTATAACGTTTTTTGATGAAGTTCATAAATTTTAATACTTTTTCCTGTATCGACGTTCTGGTTTGTTGGCAGCATTACTTTTTGCGAAATCTTAATTAAAATAAATATTATTTTGGTATCCATGACGTGAAATAAAAAATAAAAATTAACATGAAAAAAATCCGCCCAATTGCGAGTTAGACTCGCGCACTGAGGGTTCTGTACATTCCTGAAAGACCTCTTCCGGGGAAATACTACCACCGTACCTAGTTCTCCGCCAAACAGTGATGCTTGCATTGCTGTGTTTCGGTCTGAAGGGTACGGGTGCCGGTGAAATTACAATCACATGAGACTTTCCATCATGTGTCAGTTTGGCGAACCGACTTGCGGTACGATTTAGGTAACAGCCTAGGTGGTATTGCAGTTGTTATGGGCGAAGATAAGCGCTTAACATCAGGTGGGCCTTTAGCTCGTTTCGCCATTCTTTAATAGAAAAAAAAAATCCTTTTATGTATACAAAGTTATTTAGTTATTCATTTTCCACCTCATAAATAAAACTTGTTTGTTTGTGAAGAAATTTTGATGATAAAAAAACTGTGCTAGTTAGAAACAAAGTTCTATTTTTCCTGTAATTTTTAAATAAATTTCTATACCTGTAATTATTTCAGATTTTTCGCTTTACGAACTTTGGAGATAAGGGTATTTTTATCATCATAAGTCGAAAAATATATACGCAGCATAAAAAAAAAACAAAAAAAAACGGTTTTGGAATGTGCAAATAAAGTATTTTCATATGATACCCCACTTGAACTAGTTGCTCCACTTTGAAATTTCAACTTCCGATTTCGGCCCCTTTAGCAACGAATAAAAAATAAAAAATAGGTATTTGTTTTCCATTTGCAATTAGGTTACCCTAAGCAATATTCAAAAAACTGTTCCTTTCAGAACGATAGCATTAGTCGTTGCTGAAATATACTGCTGTGACAAACGGACGGAGTCACACCATAAGGGTTCCTTTTTTACATTTTTGGTATGGAACCTAAAAAATACTAGATCCTTCTTAATTGCAAAATATCTTAGAATAGTGTTTATCTAATGAGCTGTCGAGATGGCATGCTGAAAGGCCTAACTCAAGATTAAGATAGGTTTAATGTTGACACCCGTAGCAGACTCTGCTCTCAGACGTTCTCTGAGAACGTGGTAGCTTAATTAAGCATCTTAGTTGGCTAGAGCGACAAGTATAGGTATTAGGTAACGAGAAGGTCGCAGGTTCGATTCTTGCTTGCGGCATAAAATAGATAATATTATTGTCTATTCTTATGTTTGTGGTAAAATTTCCTTCCATGAATAATTTACAACCTTTTTTGAAGGCTACCAAAATACTACTTCTTAGGACAGCTGATATTTGCTACGAAATCGCAGCCAAAATTCGAAACTAATGAATTTATGAAATCTATTTTCAAAAATTCAAACGTATGGTAATAAAACATTCCGCAATACCTCGTCGGGTTCACACCGCACAAGATAGCCGATGTTTTACGGCGTCGCCTCGTCGGGCTAAAATTTAAAGCTATTTCAGACGGGGTAAGTGCATAGCGCAAAGACTACAATAGTACCTATAATACCATAGCCATGTGCCCACAACATGTTCTCCCTATTCGCTTGAATCGTGTACTTTTGTAACGGGTGAACCAATCCAACCTACCAAATCAATCAATCCTACCTACTTGGGGCACTGGGTAACAGCCGACCTTAGGGACCATGTAATAGACATCGAACGGGAGCGGAGGGAGCTGTCAAAGCGAGCTAATATGATAGCCCGTAGGTTTGCACGTTGTTCAAATCAAGTAAAGATTACGCTTTTTAAAGCCTTTTGCACCTCTTTATACACGTGCAGCCTATAGGTTTCCTACACACAAGCTGCTTACAGTGCCCTCCGTGTCCAGTACAATAACGTGTTTAGGACGATATTGGGGCTGCCCCGCTTCTGCAGTGCCTCGGGCATATTTGCGGAGGTGCGCACCGACTGTTTCCACACCACCAATACTGTTCAATACTGTCCTGGCGATGATTGCTCGGTGACTGGACTGCCCTTACATCAGGCATTGCTGTAACAGACATGTTGCTGGGAGTGCCTGATTTTTTAAATATAATTATGAATATCTTGTATGTGTCTGTTTGTATATTATGTCTGTTTTGTTTCTGTATTTTATGTCATATGGACTGTATTGGATGGCGAAACAAGCTAAAGGCCCACCTGATGTTAAGCGGTTACCTTTGCCCATAACAACTGCAATACCAACTAGGCTGTTGCCTAAATGGTACCGCAAGTCGATTCGCCAAACTGAGACATGAAGATGGAAAGTCTCATGTGATTGTGATTTCACCGGCACCGGTACCCTTCAGACCGAAACACAGCAATGCAAGCATCACTGTTATTATTGTTTGCAATAATAATTTACAAAAAAAATCGTGAAAAAAAACAGCCATTACATTAATTTAGATCAACAAATTCAGTATACATTTATGTAGGTACGGTCAACCGTACATTCGTGGTAACACTTGAATCACTAAAACCACCATTACTGCTTACGAAATAAAGATGCTGTCAAAGTTCAAACTGTTAACAATGACGTGCAATTGATTGTACGAAACAGTTATTTTTCACGATTTCATTGTTGATTCCTTAGTAAAAGTTGTGGAAAAAAGTGAGCAGAGACAAGTAGTGTTAGAAGTAGTTAAAATAATATTATTATACTATAAGAAACAATGGTCACTGACAAAGCGTCAAAAGTCCGCACTTGGAGTTTGTCAGCGAGCAATGGAACGCAGTATCCTAGGAGTTAGACTTACTGATCGCGTAAGAAACTCTATACTGCGTTCCAAAACACAAATTGCTGATGTAAGCCAAACAGTTGCCAAGCTTAAGTGGAACTGGGCTGGTCACATCTGCCGCATGCCGGAGGAGCTATGGGCGAAAACAACCACACAGTGGATTCCAGACAGCAGCAAACGACAACGCGGCAGGCCCAGAAGGAGATGGCGGGACGAACTTTACTCCTGTCTGAAGGATTGGCCCCAGAAGGCAAAAGACAGGGACAAGTGGAAAAAGGGAAGGGAGGCCTTTGCCCTGCAGTGGGACACTACAGGCTGATAATAATAATAATAAGAAACAATCCTGTGCTTACATCAAAAGCAACGACCAAACAGCCCAATAGATGCCTAATGTTGAACATAATGCGTACAATAAATTCTGCCACTAGCTGAGGCGGAGTACTGCAACCCGATTGGCCCTACTAAGGCGGCTATTGGCTAATCACTAACGCGGCAGTTTTGACGGCTCATGTAAGTGGTCGAAACTGATTTGAAGATTTCAAGTGGCGAATAGTGGCGACCTACATTAGTGAAATTTCATAGATGTGTTGCAGACATCGGTCGCCTGTTATGAGGCGTCTATGGACTGTATGATGGTTGATCAAAATATACTAACACGTTCTTCTAACACACTTACTATTTACAGTATACTTAATTTCATCATCATCATCATTTCAGCCGAAAGACGTCCACTGCTGGACATAGGCCTCCCCCAAGCATTGCCACAACGACTGGCGTTAAGTTCTGGAGTGGTGACCGCGTACTGGAAGGCGCAGCGTGGGTAGGCCCCCCACAAGGTGGACCGACGACCTGGTGAAGGTCGCGGGAATCCGCTGGATGCGGAAGGCGCAGTACCTGTCGTTGTGGCGATACTTAATTTAATTTCTAATAAAAGGATCTGACTAAAGTAATACAGATATCTGAAGCGGCTGTTACCTTGTCTTTGAACTGTGTTTAACTAATTCAATAGCTGAGTTGTTTTATTAGCATTTGTGTACAAACTTTGATTTAAACTTCGTCTAAGTAGATTTAGGGGCGTTGGGTAACCGTGTTTTGAGTTTTATTTGGGAAGTTAACAGTGTTGTTGTGTTTAAAAATTTGATTCAAATTGTTTAGTTCGGTCACAGTAACATTCAACGAAAACCTATTTCAGAATTTATAAATCAATTATCACTGGAGCTAATCATAATTCTTGTAAATAAAATTATACTTAACCAATTATTATTCGAAAAGACTATAGATATTCTTACCGGCTCTTCTCCATAGGAGTACCTACTATTCGATATTTTGTGCCATAGGATCAACTTTTAGAACCGTGCAACTAGATTCTTAATAATAAATGTTTTGAAAGAGCATGTAAACGCCCTAAACAAAATTAAAAAAAATACTGGTTTTTTGTGTATCAATCAATCGGTCAACTCAGCCTATCGCAGTCCACTGCTGGACATAGGTCTCTCCCAAGTTGTGCCACAACACTCGGTCCTCTGCCTTCCGCATGATGTCACCCCCAGCCACGTCCTGTGTATATTTGATACAAAATGTAATTAAATAATAAGTTTTCATGAGTAAAATCTTTAGTTAAAAAAAAAACCATTACTACGGAGATAAGCCAAAAAGTAATGCATTGTGGGCCAGCTATTGTTTTCTTCAATTATTGTTTATTGTTTGTTTGAAGGATAAAATCCGTAACGAGATTATCCGGAGAAGAACTGGAGTGACCGACATAGCTCGTAGGATCTGTAAGCTTAAGTGGCAGTGGGCTGGCCATGTCTGTCGAAGAACCGATGGCCGTTGGAGCAGACGAGTCCTTGAGTGGAGACCGCGAATCGGCAAACGCAGCGTAGGGCGCCCCCCTGCCAGGTGGACCGACGACCTAAAGAACGTGGCTGGGGGGGACTGGATGCGGAAGGCAGAGGACCGAGCGTTGTGGCACAACTTGGGAGAGGCCTATGTCCAGCAGTGGACTGCGATAAGCTGAGTTGATTGATTGATATTGTTTTCTTGCCCATTGTTTGAGCAGTTTTTAATTAATTGAATTAATAGTAAAATTAATGTGTCGTTGGCAAACTAATTGCATATATAGCTTAGTTCATTATTATTTATTGCAAACTAATTAATTTTAACCTATGTAATGTAATTGATTTTGTTCTGTGACGTTTTAAAATACATCAATCACTACGTAGTATTACGAAGGTAGAATTTAAAGGCGGTTACTGGACGTAAATTAGGTACCTACCTTAATTATTGATGGTAGCGAATTTAACTAAAAGGATACATTCCTTAAAATACAAAAATATGCTTTTAAAGATTTATGATAACTTACTTGGCTGAACCTGGAACAGAACCATAGAGAACAAAAAAAATTGAACCTGTATTGGGTTCCCCCAAAAACTATGATATATTACTACTACAGGAAATTTTATGATGATAATTATGGAAAGAAAATATTCGTACGAGAAATATCTAAATAAATAAATCGGAACTCACTTTGTTAAAGTGCTACAAAGAAAAACATCACAAAACTAACAAAAACAATATCTATAACATCATACGCAACCAATTTAGTCGAAGTACAAAAACAGAGCTTCAAACATTTTCTCAGGCCATTAACTATAACAGACAAACAAATAAAATATTTTCGCTCACAACTATTGATACATTGGACCCATTGTTTCAACTAAACTACAGCTATGACAAACGACGTCAGTAAAAAATAAACGAAAACGTTAAATTTCCGAACAATGGCAATAATAACCGGAAGGGAATTGCGCAATTATCAGCCGGACAGTCAGGCCGTGGCCTCACCGATAGCGGTGGGGCCACGATATAAGCACAGGTGTAAAAGATAGCAAAATTATTGACGTATTAGTCGACACACGCAACTTCGCTCTCGTGGTAAATGTCGATAATGGTAATCCAGGACATGGATCTATCTGTGTGCAAAATATTACCCAAATCCGTTTCACCGTTTGTGCGTGATCGAGTAACAAACATCTGTGTATCTTTACAAAGTTTGTGAATTTATAATAATATTATTAAATAGCAGTAGTTCATAACAATCATATCGAAACTTTCAAATATATGTTTCCAATGAAGTAAGAATAATCATTTAGATTATTTAAAATCGTATTTAAATTAACTGAAGTGGATTTACGCAAACACAAGACAAACATAGAAGTAGGCCATGGACTTGGCGATAGCGGTTGTGCTACGAACCCAACATACAGGTGTAAAAAAATGCTAAACTAATAGTGATAAATAGATATAACAAACTTTTATATAACATTGTAAGGGAAAGGTTTATTTATCGCACCTGCACCCCTGAATGTTTTCGCCATCATAAGCCAAACATTCGACAGGCCGTGGCTTTTGCAATAAAGGTTGGGCCACAAGGCACACGTTGGTGCTGCTGCCGATTCTTGCATTATTCACGTCATAATAAAATATTATGACTTATGACAATTCGCAATTTTTTTATTATTAAACAGCCGGGTACATTTTGCAGGGATAGGTCCACCATAAGTATTTTCATACTAGATGATTTTTAAAGTACCTAGTCAAACATGCAGATCAAAATATTATAAAGAAAATCGTACTAGTCTATCTATATGAATAAGTAACGTCACTAATACCACCAGAATACTACCATAAATACGTATTTTGTAAACGCTAACTTCCTCCAGACTACAAATTCGTATACCGTTACAAAGCGTGGAAGTGGTCAAAGAAGTCACGCCACATTGCCAGCAATCACTGTAACTGAATATTAAATAAAATGAATACGAATCATCTTTCACTGTGAGGCACTTTTCAATTAAATGCGCTACGGAATTGATTGCATCTCATCATGCCTGTACAGTCCAAACCATGTTATCAATCAATTTTATCCATAGTTTTTATAATTTAAACTTGTTGTAACAAAATCGCCTTGCACTATCCATGAAGGTTTGTTTTAGTAGAGTGGAATGGTTGTTTTCAAATAAGTACTTGCACTTTATGATAAGACAAATATAAACAGATTACATTGTCTTGTATTGTGTAGTGATTACGATAACATAAGACATTACTAAGAACTTCCAAATTTTATTCACAATCATAATGTTCTAAACCGTTAAAAACTTTAAATAAATAAATAACATAATAACATAACAACATAACATAAATAAATAAAAGCTAAATAAAAATTTAATGGTCCGAAAGACATTCAAATCTCTATAAGTCAATATTAAGTTAAGATGAATACTCTTAACTGAACAGAATTCGCAATGAAATTGCACTAATAAAGCCACACTACAATTATTCCGCTCTTATTCCACGACCCTTGAGGCCGTAGCCCAGAAATCCCACGTCAGCACAGCTCTACAAAAACATCTATATTTACTACGCAAGACCAACACTCTAATCAATTTCAATATTTAAATAATATCTTCTATAAATGCGTTGATAAGAACAATCTTCTATTTTAATAGGCGATTTTCCAGTCCCTGGGCTGTCTAGGTAAAATGGATCACTAAACAAACATGTTATGAAAATGCATAATATGTTTAGGGACTCCTCAGACCTAGTCAACAGCAAAGGCTTACAAAAGAATGTACTATATTTCCACAACAACCACTTATGTCATAATACAATTTCAGGCCATGGCCTGGCCTCCGTGTCACAGTAGAGGTGGTCGGCAAAACCAATAACTGTATATCAAAATATAAAAAGAACAGTACCAATATTTTGGCTACTCCTGCCCACTATGGTGATGAAATGGTGAAGTAAATTGCGCTATGAACATTATAAAAGAATAGATATTTGTGTTTACGACTTATTTTTACAAAAAAAAAATCGGTTTATCTCAGAAAGACGTCATCGCGCATCCCTCGGGAATTGCTAATGTTCCCGGGATAAAAAGTAGCCTATAATATTTTAATCCAGGTCCATCTTTGTGCTAAAGTTCATCCGAATCCGTTCAGTCGTTTCGGCGTGATTGACAAATAAACACACAAGCAAATAAACATCCATACTTTCTCAATAATATTAGTATAGGATCTCCGTTCCCAATTACTGGTAAAACTATACGCAACAAACAACAACTGACTACACATAACAGCAAGACAGTGTCATTAAACAGTAAGTAAACATGAAACAGTACGAGAGTACGCGTAATTACGCATACAATGGCGACGTTAAAGCCCAGACCAGCGTTTATTAAAAAGAACAAAGATTCTCAGTACAGAGATTGTGAATCTAAGGATTTTTGTCGCGATTTTTGTATATTTTTTGTAAAAGATAGATAGACAGATATAACGTTTTTTTAGTACAAAACAAGACACAAGACATACAAGTAAAAAGACAATTCAAAGAGATAATTTTACAAAAGAAAAAAAATACTCGAAAAACTCGGTAGAGAGCACAATGATATCTTATTATATCTTACAGTCTTTGTATGAATAAGTGTGATATGTGTCTCAGGATTGTAACAAATAGGTGTCCAGCTTAGCATGTGCCAGGTATTATACCTGACGCTGGTATTCTTCTGGATCCCTGCAGTGACATACGGATGTCAAGCCCAGATACATGAGAATAATTAAGAATGAATGCTTTGTGTGAGTTGAATAATATACGTGCGTAGGAAAAAAAGTAATCGTATATATTATTCTATTTCCGGTAGGAAATATCCAGCTATCCAGGAGGTTGTATCCTATCAAGTAGGCAGCCAACGGCATGTACTTAGAACCTCGATTTGATTCAGTTAAGACTCGTGTAAAAGGTCTGGTGTTGACCTTACATTAGTCAGAGTATCATACAAAACGGGATCATTCATGCGACTATACATACATACATATTATTACGCCTGTTTCCCATTGGGGTAGACAGAGACTATGGATTTCCACCTGCTACGATCCTGACACACCTCTTTCGCTTCATCTACGTTCAACCTCGTCATGCATGCTCGTCGGTTTAGAGTACTCTAAACCTGGCATTTTTGAGAACGTCCGCGATTTGATTGCGATACGTTCGCCGAGGTCGTCCCCCTCCAACTCTGCCATCCACACTCACTTCGTATACGTTTTTCGTCCATCTCCTCTCTATATGTCCAAACCATCTTAATATACCTTTCACAATCTTTGTCACTACATCTTCTTTCACTCCACAACGCCCCCTTATCACGTTATTCCTTACTTTATCGCTCAAAGTTACACCACACATACTTCTCAAAGCTCTCATTTCTACTGAATTTATTCTGCTTTCATGTTTCTTCTGCCATACCCAACTATGCAACTATAACACTACATTTATACGGAAACTTAATAATTATCTTCATTCGTACAGTTAGATCCCTTTAGTCTTTTCCGAATGAAAAGTATAAGGTATTTATTTAATATGACGATCAACATCTAAGCAATTTATTAAGCCCACAATTTTTCTACTATCAATCTAAAAAACCGCTGTCAAATCGCTCGGCAACACGACAAACAGCTGATTAATACACTTTCCTCTTCACTAAAAAAGTACATTAAATACAAGATATACGTTCTGTGGAAGTCGCGATCTTTTCTGTCACTCGTTCTGTAGTGACACGTGAAATCAAAGCTCGTTTATCAACCGAACTGCCGTGCTTGGGGAAAAAACATGCCTTGATGTCATGTTGCTAGACAGGAAAGATAGTAGTACAAGTCAAAGCGAAGAGTGTAGGTTATTTTTAAATGATTATAAAAGAATGAGTGAGGAGCTCGTAAAATGATTTCAGCGCACTGTGTAGGTATATTCTATGTCTAGTCATAAAATATGTGTAACTAATTTTCTATTCTGTGCTATTATGTCTGATACATTTTTTTTTAAATACTAACCTAAGCCCGTGGCTTCGCCTGCGTGTAATTCGGATTATCACAGAAAGATGTTATCCTGTATCCCTTGGGAATTTTTTTATTTTCCCGTGATAAAAAGCCTATATGTTAATCCCAGTTATGGTCTATCTGTGTGCTAAATTTCATCCAAATTCGTTCAACGGTTAAAGCGTGATTGAGTAACAAACATCCAAATATTTTCACAAACTTTCACATTTATAATATTAGTAGGATCCACAGATAATATAATACTATAGTATAGGATGGTACGGAACTCTTAGTTCGCGAGTCCGACTCCCATTTGGCCGGTTATTTCAAGTTCACAGACAATGGTAAAAAAAACTTCATAACAAAATTAAATGCAAAATGTGCAGATCATAATGTTTAGATGGTTTGGACATATAGAGAGGATGGACGAGAGGTGATTGACGAAACAAGTATACGAAGCGAGTGTGGATGGAAGAGTTGGAAGGGGACGACCTCGGCGAACGTATCGCGATCAAATCGCGGATGTTCTCAAAAAATGCCAGGTTAAGAGTTCTCTAAACCGACGAGCATGCATGACGAGGTTAATGGACGTAGATGAAGCGAAAGAGGTGTGTCAGGATCGTAGCAGGTGGAAATCCATAGTCTCTGCCTACCCCAATGGGAAACAGGCGTGATAATATGTATGTATGTGTATAAAGTTTACACGCTTCGCCATTGTTCCGTGGTTGGATACTTCTGCCCTGTGGGGCTTCTTAATTCTTTAATTGATTTTACCAACTCATTACGATGTAGGTAGGGTATTTATAGCCCCAAACAAACCCGGATAATCTGATTACACTTTTACACCAATTTGAACTTCTGTCCACCATTTGTACGATACCGTGGCGGTTCAATGGTTACATTGTTGAGCCCGCCTTGCTTACTTTGAGCGGTTGAAAAATTGTTTTATGTGTAAACAACATTTTGTTTATGTTTACACCGAGTTTCTGTATGCAGTGTCAGCGGTTCTTGCTTCACTGGTTACATTGAGTTTTTATAAGGTAATGTGTTATTTGTTAATTTTCGGTTGGTTAATTTTCGCTACGTTTCTGTTGACTTTTTGGAATAGAATTGGATGTTGGTTTTTTTATTCATCTTGTTTTTTTAGAATATGCTTAGGGAAGGGAATTATATCGCTTTTTTAAAAGCTTTTCTTTAGCTTACTTTGCTACAAATCTGGTAATACAATTTTAAGCCAGTTCCTTTTGTCCAAACAAGCTGAAATTTTGCATACGTATTATGTAGTTTCATGTTCTAATACAAGCTAATAAAGACTACCCAGCTGCCACCAGATGCAAACTATGGACCGGAAAGTACCCTCCACCTCTTGACTTTATTACTCCACAAGAGAAGTTACCACCAGGACACGATCTACAATGGCCAGTGTGGAAGTCGCTTAATCGTCTTCGCACTTGGGTTGGTCGCTGTAGACTTAATATGTGTGAATGGGGGTTTAGGGACCCTAGTCTTGCGCATTCTGACAGCGGTGATCCAGAGCAATCCACGTCACACTTGTTAACGTGTCCCTTGTGCCCGAATACCTGCACAAGAGATGACCTATTCACCGCCACTGAAACGCCATTGAAGTGGCCACATTCTACTCGAAAAATATTTAAACACAATAGTTATACTTATTTGAACCATTGACACGATAAGAAGAAGTTCTGATAACAATACTAAAATGATAAATTTAAAAGCATAGAATTACTACTTAATCTAAGTTTAAAAGCTATTGTTTATCGGCCAAAATTAATATCCAAACTATCCACGATTTGCCCTACTACAGCAGATAGGAATTTGACATAAGCTCCATACAAAATATGTCAAATTTCTATCTCCAGTAGGGTAAATCGTGGATAGATTGGATATTAATTTTGGCCGTTAAATAATATTAAATTAAGTTTTTATTATGATTTGGGAGCGAAAACCGAAGTTTTTTTCAGGTAAATACTGCCATCATAAAAAACATTAAATTCAAATCGATGTCATAATTACTTCGGATTTCTATCTACTTAGACGTTTCCGCGGCTCCGCCTCGTACTGAAATAAAATATAGCCTTACTTCTGGATAAAGTAAATTTCTAATGGTGAAAGAATGGTTAAAATTGGTTCAGTGGTTTCAGAGTTTATCGATTACAAACAAACAAACAATTTTTTCCTCTTTATAATATTAAGTAGTACCTACAGGTATTGTGTTATTTCTACAATTACAGTATCACAACTTACATAATGTTTTATAACAAGTCACTTCTGCAAGTCTGAAACTGAAGTCTGTTCATGAAAAAAGATTGCTATTGAGGCATCAACTTCATAGCCGCTGGATCGCGACGCGACATCCTTGATAAATGAAACCTGTCTAGTCTCTGACGGTTGTTAGTAGCTATAGCAGAAAGTTACGTATAACTTAGGTTCTAGAGAAAAATACTTGTTTATTAAATAAATAGGTATATATTTGTTATTTTTTAATTTTATAGTAGGTAAAATAATTGGTAAAAGCGTTTGAAAAAAATATCTATCAGATACTCTGTCCGCTGTCATGTTATGTCTTCGGAATAGCTCTATTTTTACAAGCTTTTTATTAACTTGCAATGTATTGTATGTATGTAATTTGTTAGAGTGGAATCTTGCAACTCAATTTTGAAGCAGATGTCTTCAACCGATTGAGCTGAAATTTTGTATACACGTTTAGTTTGGATGACAATGCAAGGTTAGCTGTGTGACGTCATTCTAAATTCAACATGGCGGAACACCCAAGATGGCGGACTAGTTATTTTTAGTGCACTCCTACAATATGGGTATCAAATGAAAGGGCTTGCTGAGAGTAACTTGAAAAATAAAGTGACGTCACTCTAAATCCAATATGGCGGACTAAGTTTTTTATGGTTTCCTACAAAATGGGTACCAAATGAAAGGACTTGCTTAGAATACGAATGCGAGTTAAAAAACCTGTCCAGCGATAACAAAAAGTAAAAAATAAATTAAAAGTAAAAAAACTTTTTTTAAAACAAGCTTTTATTTAAATGCGCTAAAATGAATAAAATAAACTTTCCCTTTAAAACTTTTACTATCAACTTATAACGTCAAATATCTAATTAATATATACATAACATACATACATAACATAAAATCACGCCTGTATTTCCCCGAAGGGATAGGCAGAAACCGAACTGGGATAGGTGGGGGTTAATTAATAAATTAACAAATTCCGCACTACAATAATTGCGGCAACATTCACAAACGTCGTTTATTATTGATGACGCGGTTATATTGTAACGCGATGCATCACAATGATAACGTGAATCATTAATGAATTACATCAACAGTTATTGTTTATATGTACACTAGTTATATTTAAACAGCGTATTTGAATTGAGGAAAGCTGAATTAAATATGTGTGCGGTATGATTTAGCACTAATTTGAACTAACGATCATTGAGTCATTAGCATTTTTCCGTTATGCCAGGAGTCTTGATGTCGAAAATGTTCATGAAATTGGTGGTTTAATGGTACAAACATAACCAGCTCATTACTATCCTTTGCTGGGCATGGGTTTCTTCTCAGAATAAGATGGATTAAGGCAGGTTGCCAGACTACGAACTTTATGGAGCACTATCAGATGTGCAGGTTTCTTCACGATGTTTTCCTTCGCCGTAAAAGCAAGTGATAATCAAATTCTGATGTGCATAAGAATCTGAAATATTCGAGGGGCGGCCCCGGTTCGAACTCCGACGGAAAGCAAGCGTTAATCCAGTAGGCTCAATTGCTGTAAACTCCTTGTAATTATTCCGCAAAAAAGTAGTTGGAATCTCGTGTTCCAGGACCTAAATAGGTAAAAAGAGTTACAATGCTTACAAAACAGAGGTTATAATAGTTGGCGAATACAGAGTTTTTCCCACTCCCATACCAAGGGTAGTTAGCGGTACACCGTGGTGGTTTTAGTTGGTAAGAGTTCGACACTGGCTCTGGCTGTTCCGGAGTGACCAACATAGCTTGTAGGATCAGTAAGCTGAAGTGGCAGTGGGCTGCTGTCGAAGGGCCGAAGGCTGCTGGAGCAGACGAGTCCTTGAGTGGAGACCGCGAATCGGCAAACGCAGCGTAGGGCGCCCCCTGACAGGTGGACCGACGACCTGAAGAACGTGGCTGGGGGGGACTGGATGCGGAAGGCAGAGGACCGTGTGTTGTGGCGCAAATTGGGAGAGGCCTCCAGCAGTGGACTGCGATAGGCTGAGTTGATGACTGGCTCTGGCTTCCCCGGACGGAATGCACCATGTGGATTAAGACAAACAAAAAAGGATCTTACTGTAGGTATTACAATCTACAACTTCATTCTTATATGATTTATGATTTATTTTCACGATTTCAGGGTAGGGCCCATAGTAAAAATTGTTCTTAATTATGAGCATAGTAAAAGTTGTTCTTAATTACTAATTAAGAGGTTTAGTAGTATAAACTAAGAATAAGGTTGTATATTATTCTTTAAAAACTTAAAAAAATAATGAAAATGGATTATTTGGTTGTAATTTTTAAATGGGTCTGCGTGCATGCAATTTTTTTTTTTATCTATTTACTCTAATTCCGAAATCAATGATTCCAGTTTCCAATTTGGCCCAACACCGATTGTTAGCGTGGATGAATCGATCCAGAAAATTAATTGAAAAAGCAATCAGCGATGACACGTTGAGGAAGGTCACTGCGTAAACTGCGGACTTTATTGTTTTTGTCTGATTAGCTTATTCAAATATACAGGCCTAACTTATTATGAAATCCTATAAAATGCTAAACGCGAAAGTGTGTTTGTTGGTTTATCCTTCTTTCATGCAGCAACGCAACGGAGTACCTACAGTACGACACAAGAAATAAGGCGCGTCGTCAATCTTTGTTCGCACACACGAAAAGACGATCAACGAAAACACCCGAGACTATGCTAGTAATAAAATTGTAATGGCTTCTTTCCCGAAAAGGGGTCATTGTACTCATGATTATGAACAACTTTTACTATGGGACCAACCCTGAAATCGCGAAAAAATAATAATTTGGGCCCTACATTTGTGTTTAATTAAATCAATAAATAAAATGTAGGGACCACCTGATTTTTTTTCGTGATTTCAGGGTTGGTCCCATAGTAAAAGTTTCCCGAAAAGGGGTCATTGTACTCATGATTATGAACAACTTTTACTATGGGACCAACCCAGAAATCGCGAAAAAATAATAATTTGGGCCCTACATTTGTGTTTAATTAAATCAATAAATAAAATGTAGGGACCACCTGATTTTTTTTCGTGATTTCAGGGTTGGTCCCATAGTAAAAGTTGTTCATAATGATGAGTACAATGACCCCTTTTCGGGAAAGAAGCCATTAAAACTTCAGCATGTATACTATATGTCTATGCCCGAAACATTAAAAAAGTATAATCAATCTTATGTAATGCCCATAAAGGGTTAAAATTGATTGACGTGACGTTTTTTTCTATTTCGCTCACACACACGCCGTAGGTAGCTCTAGCGGCAGACTTTTGGCGCGCAGCAACGGTGTTTTCTAATTGATTATCCAATTTCCCGCGTATTTAAATTGTGTCATCTGCGCAGGTACATCGGTGGGCCAAATAAAATGAGTGCCTACTACTGTAACGTGATTATTAAGATAGTTGATGGGCCGGAGAGTAACATAGGATGCTTTTTATCCCTTCCTTCCTATATGGGATAAAGAACCAAGGCAGCTAAGTCGCGGGTAAAAGCTACTAAATTTATAACTAATGTGACAATAGTTTATTAATTACCTATTTGATTTTTTTTTAAAGGGAAAGTAGAAAAAACACTGACAGAAAGTACTGGCTTTTTATAATCAGCATGGCTCAAAAAATTCGACCACATAACTAAATTAACTAAATAACTTATATCTCAGTAAAGTACAAACTAAGTAACTTATTCGTTGTCTTATAAGCAACAAAACGCCAGCACAATCATCACAAATCCACCCACCCATCAGTTTCGTGTGTCCCGTCCCTTAGCTATTTTATAAGAAAGGTCCATGGCCATAAAGTCATCGTAAACATGACCGCTGTCTTCTATCCGTTGGGTGTTCCGAAACACTGAGATATTTGTAGCGATCTGACTATTTAGGAGAAGCGGAAATGGAAGAAAAATACTCTTGTTTATTAAAGTTATGTTAGACGTAGGGCACAATAAGGCGTTGTTCTAAAACAACGCGACTACGCGACCATTGCTAGCTCCCGCAATCTTTGTCCGGGAAATCGCGTTGACACGATGATGATAAGATAATGCGATGTCACGAACAAAATGCATGAACAAAATTCTGCGAAAGCTGCCAAGTCCGTTAGCTAGTAACGTAGTGCCACTGCAGTGATAAGCATCCAGAGACATGACATTTACCGCCGGTAACGGTAAATGTCATGTCTCTGTAAGCATCACAGTGACAGTTGTTCTATCTCACGAAAGCGGGTGAGCCATACTTGTAGTTGTAATGCATATAGACACGCGCTCTTGTGTGCGTAACTACAAAACTCGCCCAAAACTGAGCGCTCCCGAGCTTACGCACGCAATGTGCATATACATTTACACACACAAGTATGGCTCACCCGCTTTCGTGAGATAAAACATCTGTAACAGTTAGTGCTACGCAGAGCCGTTAGATATTAGTTAGCAGTGGCGAAGGGTGAATATTTTCAGAAGGGAAGCCGTAGGTACCTAACAATCCTAAAATAGTTAAAATCGCGCTCTAAATAAAATAGAATAAACAATTTAACAACTTTAGATTTAAATTTACATTCCTTTTTTGGACCTACTTTAAAAAAAAATAGCATAGAAATGTCGTTGATCTGTATTTAAGCAATTACTAAAGGGAAGCCATTGGGAATCGTGTCATATGGATCCTTCGCCACTGTCAGTTAGGGTAGTGTGTAAGGAGGTGAGTTAGACACACTCGATTTTTATGTTAACTAGAACTTGGCTAGGTCGCAGGTAAGGCGGTTACGCGCACCGAGCGAATGCACAATGAAGGAAGAAAAAAAAGTTATCGATTCCAATTAAAACACTCTAATTATGTACTAAATACGCTTCTACACGGTCATGTAAGATGCAAAAGCTTAGTTTGGTTAATCCAATAATAAGGTTGTAGTTTTATTTAAAAGAAAATGACAATGATATGACGACGTCTGTGGTCTAGTGGTACGAGTGTCGGAGTGCTAATCACGAGGTTGTGAGTTCGATTCCCACAGAACACAAGTGTTTGTGTTGGTCTGGGTGTTTCTTATGTATTATAAGTATTTATTTACGAAAAAAAAAAGTATATAATATTATATCCATTGTCTAGTACCCATATTACTAGCTCTGCTTAGTTTGGGACTAGATGGTGCTATGTAAAATGTCCCAAAATCTTGAATCCCTGTAGTGTAAACAAAACTTCCAGTAAAATTTTTGCGTCATAAAATACTCAAGTTGGCATAACTGCCTAATAATAATGGTTATCTGTAACTCAACTTATCCAACTTATTTTATAAGTTCACAACTGACAACAATACACATTCCTTCTTTGCTTACTTCGCAGAAAAAAGCTTTCCGCCGGCATAAAAAGACGGCTAAAGTACCCTTCAGTTAAATATTGCAAAAGCCGTAAAAATCTCCGCCTCCACCATTATATTTGTAACTGTCAAGTCTAAATCTATCGCGATTCGCTATTGATGCTGAGTGTCCGGGCGTTTTATTGTCAGTATGCGGATGCTAGTTGTATCTGTGTGGTGGTTTACAAAATGGTAAACCTTAGGCGTTGTCCTAATACAAAGCGATTATTATCGCAAACTCGCGTGAATTTGTTCTAGCATTTTATTCGTGACATCGCATTATTTTTACCGACTTCAAAAAGAAGAAGGTTATTAATTCGACATGTATGTATGTAATATTATTGGAACTGCGAAAAATTAACATATGATAATCTATAAGGGCTTCCAAGCGAATGTGCAAAATTTTATAGGTGTATGTATGTATGTTTGTATATATGTATGTTTGTCCACGCATTTCTCCGAAACTATTAATCGGACTGTGACCGTTGTTTTTTTATTGGCTTACATTTAATTCAACTTAGGGTACAGTGCAAGTTTCATCAAAATCGGTCCAAGGTGATGGTGCAGTTGGCAACACTGTGAAGGGCACACGTCGTTGCGAGTGGACGATTCGATGCGATTTTGATGTGATTTGAATGCGCCAAGTTATAGTCGTACTTGTATCACATTATTATTAAGTGTACCTACTTACGTGCATTCCTACCTAGCTGTGTATGGTAGGTATTTGTACTAGAATTTTTCTATAACATAGTTCTACTTTTATTTTTGTTAATATTGTAGATTTACTATTTTTTTATTTGACAGGTATTTGGTATTTGCTGGCACTGACCTCAAAACAATTATAGGCCCCTATTTGTTTCGTACCGATTTTGATTTCGTTTTGTTGGTGAATTTCGTTTATAAATAAAAATATTATTTCATACTTTTCAGTTAAGTTCCTTTTGAAGTCGATTTAATTTTTTTAAATTAATTTTTTATGTCACTATCGTGACAACGCGATGTCATAGAAATCTAAATAATAAGGTAATAGAAATATTATCTTCTGTATTTTACTACGGGAACGCATGTCTCTGGTTTTCTGCTACCAATAAATAAATACGCAATCACGCCCACCCAGGCGTTGAAATATATTATTTCCTTTATTAGAGATATTCAAAAACTTCTGTTTTATGAATTCTCAAGTTACAATCTGTAGTGCATATTGGCGGAACTGAGAGCTCTTTAAGTGACCGCATCTTTTATTGCACAAGCAATATTCAACGACTGATAGACGCGACGAGAAACGAGGTCCTCCCACAAGTGTCGGGCTCAGAGATACTCACGATTTAATGAGCTTGCTCCTTGAGCTTAAGTATTGGTTTTAACGCCGTTTTATCGCGGAGTGTTCACACCAGTTGCATTTGGTTATTACTTGAAGAGTTAAAGAGTTATCTGGTGAGTTAAAAGATTCATATTGAAAGTGATCGATCAATTTAGATGCATTTGAATGTCCACAGTTGAAAAGGATTTTATTATTATCATAATCATCATCATTTCAGCCGACGTACACTGCTGGACATAGGCCTCCCCCAAGCATCGCCACAAATCCAGCGGATTCCCGCGACCTTCACCAGGTCGTCGGTCCACCTTGTCGCCTACCCACGCTGCGCCTTCCAGTACGCGGTCGCCACTCCAGAACTTTAGTGCCCCATCGGCCATCCGTTCTGCGAGCAATGTGCCCCGCCCACTGCCACTTAAGTTTGGCAATTCTTCGGGCTATGTCAGTTACTTTCGTTCTCCTGCGAATCTCCTCATTTCTGATTCGATCACGCAGGTACACTCCGAGCATAGCCCGAAATATTAATATTATACACCGTGAAAATTTTATCGTCTTACATCGGTGGCCCCATAAAAATCTTAATGATATGTTAATAGAAATGAAATCTATGTCTTTTAATAACGGAACGCGTGTCGTCGGTTTGCCGTTACCAACATATAAATACGCAATTACGCCCACCATGTTGCTAGCATTCAATGCAAAATAAATTAAGCGTAAAAAGAAATCCGTTGTTAGATATTCTGCAAAATACAAAATTAGTGACTCTGCGTCCAAAACAGCACTTATGATCAAGCAAACGGTTCACGCAGTGGTGTCCTATGAGACACCTGTACGCGGCGACTCTTTCACGCGCCTTTGCAAGTGGCATTACCTTATATTATTTAGATTTCTATGGGTGGCTCAGTTAATTTGTCATTGCGAACAGCTTTTACCATGAAACCTACCCTGAAATTACAACACATAAAATTATTAATATAAGTATAATAACATAACATAACAACATAACATCACAACTGTATTTCCCCGAAGGGGTAGCAGAGGTGTAATAGTGCACCCACATTTCGCCAGTTATGTTATAGTCCCATGTAATAGGGGGCGAGCCTATTGCCATTGACCGGGCACAAATACTGAGAATTAAATAAACAAAAAAAAACAAAAAAAATTTTTTTTATATAAATTATTTAATAATAATTAAGTATAATAAATTCTTAAGAAATTTGCTACATTTGTAGGAACAACCTGTATCAACACAAATACTACCCTCCACCACTTTGTTTTTAATGACTGCTCGCGCAGTCACCGGTGTTCGCTCCTTCATAATTTAGCTAATTATTATCTGTTATCTACCCACCCTCATCGTACTTATTTAATATCTTACCTTGTTAACTATATTAAATTTTTGTTTTCCTGTTTGTATAGTCGATGATACTAATGTACGGTAAAACTCTAATGAGTTTATGTTTACATCTTTACAATGTTTTTGTTTAAATAAATAAATAAAAATAAATCGCATCATACATTTCGTCGGTTTGTCGGTCGACCTCGATGATTTTGTAGAGAACAGTTGTTTTGTTTGCGAATTCAGGGTTGGTCCCATAACAAAAGTTTTTCGCAATTATTTGTACGTTAACTTTACCACCGATGTAACACTACAAAAATGTCGCTGTGTATGGGGACTATCTTGGAACTGTCAACATTAAAAAAACGTTAATACTATCCGAAGTTCATACTATAGAACCTGAACTTTTTCGGAAAATATGAAAAGATCAAACCAAAATAAATAAATAAATAGATATGTTTCGGTCATTTTTACTCTGCACCATCTAGTCCCAATCCAAGCAGATCTTTTACTATGGGTACTAGACAATGGATGTTATACTTACATACTATTTTTTTGTAAATACATACTTATAATACATAAGAAACACCCAGGCCAACACAAACACTTATATTCATCACACAAATATTTGTGTCCTGTGGGAATCGAACCCACGACCTCGTGATTAGCAGTCCGACACTCGAACTACTAAACCACAGACGTCAAAGTACCTAAAACAAAGTTTTCTTAACCACGTTTACTTTGCTACTTCTTCAAGTCAATACAACTCAGAAGCATTCTAGTTCTTGAAACTTTAATAGACGGTAAAGGCTCGCGTGATTCTCGAGGTATTAATAATTCCCATTTGCTGACACCGAAAGCAAGCCAACTCTTTCATTGCGCCAAGCAATTAAGTCAGTTCGTACAAAATGTACGAACATTGTACTGCGTTGCGCCAAAATTACTTAAGGGTTTTGATCTTAGTTTGTTGCTTAGAATTTTCGGCATGTGGAGAGCTTGAGAGGGTCAATCCATCCATCCATCCATCCATGATATGGTTTTCTTGAAATTTTTTATAATTGTTATGTAGATATGGCGGAGATAGATAGTGAATTATTGAGAGCCATGCAGGAAGAAGGGAAATAAAGAATTTTTTGTTTCTTTTATTTGCAAGTCATAAAGTAGATCATCTCAGCCTATCGCAGTCCACTGTTGGACATAGGCTTCTCCCAAGTTACGCCACAACACTCGGTCCTCTGCCTTCTGCATCCAGTACCCCCAGCCACCTATTTCAGGTCGTCGGTCCACCGGGCGAGGGGGTGCCCTAAGCTGCGTTTGCCGATTCGCGGTCTCCACTCAAGGACTCGTCTGCTCCAGTGGCTGTTGGTCCTTCGACAGATATGGCCCGCCCACTGCCACTTCAGCTTACTGATCTTACAAGCTATGTCGGTCACTCCGGTTCTTCTCCGGATAATCTCGTTACGGATTTTATCCTTCAAAGAAACTTTAAGCATAACTTGCTCCATAGGTCGCTGAGCGACTTTGAATTTATGGACTAGTCCAACTGTCAGTGTCCACGTTTCGGCACCGTAAGGAATGACAGGCAGGACGCACTGGTGATAATATAGATGAACTAGAAGAAAATAATAATTTAAACAAGATGTAAAAAAAGTACGTGGGACACTCAGAAAGTTTTGCGAAACTAAAAAAAATTGTTCTATACGTACATATATTTTTATCAAATCTTTTCAAAGTACTTTCCACCAGCCTCTATACAAAGATTCATGCGCCTAAACCAGTTTTCAAAACACTTTTTCCAGTCCGCCGCAGACACCTCGTTTACAGCCTGCTCGAACGCAGCCAGCGCATCTTCCGGCGACGAAAATTGTATACCTTTGAGCTGATTTTTTATTTTTGGGAATAAAAAGAAGTCACACGGTGCTAGATCAGGGCTGTAAGGAGGGTGACCCAGGAGTTTGACTGGCGTGCTGTCCAGGAAGTCCCTCGTTTTGAGTGCGGTGTGCGCAGGTGCATTGTCGTGGTGGAGCAGTAGCCCGCGGAGCCCTGTGTTTGGTCGCTTGTTGCTTATAACAGAGAAAACTTCTGGCAAACATTTGGTAGTATACCATTCGGCATTAATGCTTCTTTGATCCCGTAAGGGAATTGATACCAAGTGGCCAGTCAAATTAAAAAAGCTAGCGATCAAAATCTTACCCCCGCTTCTAGATCGCTTCACTTTGGTAGGCGTTGGCTCATTTTGAAACACCCAAACAGTCGACTGGCGCTTGGTTTCTGGGTTGTATTGATAAATCCAGGACTCATCACCTGTAACGATGTCGTAAACACGCCGAGACGAGCCTGCTTCAAATTTGTTAAGCATATCACGGCACCATTCCACCCGGGCCTGCTTCTGAGCATCGGTGAGGTTGTGCGGCACCCAGCGTGATACTATCCTCCTCACGCGAAGATGGCTGTGTAGAATCTCGTGAACGCTTCCCGATCCAATCTTCAATATGTGTTGAATCTCCTGATATGTAATTCGCCTATTGTCTTGGATTAAATTTTTCACTGCTAGCACGTTTTCTTCGGTAACAGCCGTCAAAGGGCGACCGCTTCTTTCGTCATCCCCCAAAGTTGGTCGACCACGCTTGAATTCGTTATACCAACGATACACGGTTGCCTTGGAAGGGCCTTCATCCATGAATGCCATTTGAAGTCTATCGTACGATTCATCCGGTTTCAGGCGACACTTGAAATCGTGTAAAATCATAGCTCTAAAATGTTCCCGGCGCAGATCCATATTTCAGTGAGACACAATACTTTGAATTAACTCGCAAAAAATGTGGAGGGAAATTTTGAAATTGGAACTTACTTATTTTTACTTATAAATAATCATATTTTCGAAAAACATTATAACTGGCCAGTCTCCCATATATAAAAACTTTTTTTTGCAATACTTTCTGAGGGGCCTGGTATGAAGATGTATAAATAATTTTTTTATTATGTGTATTAAAGTAAATAACTAAATAATGGCATAAAATAATAAACTACAACCTAAAACAAGTACACTAAAAACATGTTTGTGCTTTACTCAGAATCAATTTTTCCATAGACAAAAATAAAACAAAATCTATGAACAACATAAAGAACTTAAAACAATATTCTCGCAATTTAAAAGCGGCTAGTAAAAAATAGAAAGGTATCCATTTTAGATCGGCGCAAGTACACAAATAGGTTAGGTTAACGAAGCGACCCTTGATTGCTTTTTAATAGGCCCCGCTATCATCCAGGCACGGGACTGTAAAACCGATAGGTGTTCTTACTCGTTTTTTGATACGTGATCCTCCATTCGCATTACTTTTTAGCGATCTGTGTGAGCGTAGACGGAAGATAGGTTGGAGATAGTGAATGACCCTCTTGTTTTGCGGCAAACACGTGTTATTTTATTTATTTATTTATTTATTTATTTTACTTTAATTACAACGGTCTTGAACCAATTACAGTAATTAAAGATAGAGGAATGACACATAAAATATATAGTGAATTACACATCTTTCATAAATCTCTCTCGCAATGTTTCAGGCATACTAACAGAATCTTCTTCCAATCGTCCGCAAACAGATCATAATTCGGATTACAATCCAAGAGTTCGTTGAGTGCAGTGAGAGTACGAGGTACTGGCGATTTAGCTCGCGCTACAGTGCGACATGAAGGCACAGCAAAAAGCTTGTGCTTCCTGTTGCGGTGGTAATTGACCGGTGCAAAGAATCGTGCCAGCTCATTATGCAGATCTGGTGCATCAATGGACCCGCGAAG
This sequence comes from Asteroscopus sphinx, assembly GCA_949699075.1. Classification (NCBI taxonomy): domain Eukaryota; kingdom Metazoa; phylum Arthropoda; class Insecta; order Lepidoptera; family Noctuidae; genus Asteroscopus; species Asteroscopus sphinx. Next base: position 2,645,622 of record OX453007.1, read on the forward strand.
AGTTTTACATGCTGTTGTAAGCTGATCACATGCTCTTCTTACCTCAAGTGAGTTGTAACCGAGGCACCCGAGTAGAAATTTGGTTGGGTAGAGAAACGGATAATAACCATGTACGCGCTTATAAAGGTACCTCAGGAATGCTTTTTGCACCTTTTCTAACATAAGCGCGTAGGTATTTTCGTGAGGGTTCCAAACGCATGCACTGGACTCTAATTTGGTCCGAACCAATGCATTAAATAATATTTTAATGACATGTGCATTGCAAAATTCTTTTGAGTTTCGCAGAACGAATCCTAATCTTCGGTACGATTCTTTAGCCGTTAGCAGCATGTGGTCATGGAATGTGAGCTTTCGATCGAATGTGACTCCCAAATCTTTCATAGCTGTAGTTTTAATGATAGTGTTATTGCATAACTTGTATTGAAACTCTATTGGGTGCCGCATTCGACCGAAGGTCATGGCATTGCATTTGGAGAAATTGAATTCCATTCTGTTCTCTACACTCCATTGATAAATCGCATTTATGTCTTGCTGAAGTGCTAAACAGTCTTCTTCGGAGTTAATTTCGAGGTATAATTTCAGGTCATCGGCATAAAGCAGATATTTTGAGTGGCAAAGTACTGTAGGAAGATCATTAATCATTATCAAAAATAATAAAGGTCCTAAAATTGAGCCTTGGCTGACTCCGGAACGCGTATGATAGGGACTCGACTCGTATATCCCAAGCCTGACAAACTGCTGACGATCACGTAGGTAATCCGCGAAAAATTGGAGAAGAGCTGGAGCCAGTCCTATTTTACTAAGTTTCGCCAGTAGCATGTCATTATTGACCCTATCAAAAGCCTTCCGAAAGTCAAAGTAAAGAACATCTACTTGTCGACCACGATCTAAGCTAGAAGAAATATATTCCACCAATGTAAGGAGATTGGTGTTAACGGACCTTTTACTCCTAAAACCATGCTGTTCGTTACATAAATAGTGATTTATTTGTACTGATATATTCTTGTGGAGAATGTTCTCAAAGACTTTGGCTGGCGCGGATAAAATTGCGATTGGACGGTAATCCTCAACGGATCCTTTGTTGAGGGTTTTGGGTATAGGTGTTACTCTTGATAGTTTCCATTGAGACGGATATGTACCAGATTGCAAGGCTAAATTAAAAATGTGGCAAAGAGGATCGCACAAAATATTTTTCGAGCATTTAATTATAAATGGGGGAATATTATCTGGACCAATAGAGCTATTAGGCTTAAGTTTATTGATGGCTGTTTTAATGTCTTCGGGGCACAAGTTACAAATATTTATAAAGTTACTGTTAATTGCGTCGTCTGACACATTTACTTGATCAACATTTAATTGCGGAACCTCTGGTAGAAAGACATCAGAAAAGAAGTCTGCAAAAGCCTCAGCTGCTTTAGTTCCTGAGTTGGTTATTCCCTTAAATGTAACACTGGGCTCAAAACCACCTTTGCACCTAAGGCTGGAGATGTGTGACCAAAACCCGCGAGGGGTTTTCTTTATGCTACTCTCTATACGTCTCATGTACAAGGAATATGCTACTGCAATGCGAGCCTTTAAACATGTTCTTAGGTCACTAAACAAAATATAAGTGTCATCACAGTTGGTACGTTTCCATTTTTTATGTAGTCTGAGCTTAAGCTTTTGATCCTGAATAATATCATTTGTGAACCATACAGGATAACGTCTATCTATAAGCTTCCGTCGACGCTTTTTAGGCATGCACATGTCAAAAATACTATAAATAATGTTGTAGAAATGTTGGGTAGCATTGTGTACATCATTAGATTCAAGAACCTTCGCCCAAGCTTTTTTATCGGAGAGTAACGAATAAAGCTGCTCATAATTGCATTTGTTGAAATTCCAATCTTTGGCAGTGTCTATATTACTAGGTTCAATCGAATCAGAGTAATGAGCTATATCGATCCTTACCTCAATGTTCAGCGCCGGGTGATATGCGTCGATTGGTACTATTCCCTCAGTAGCCGTAACGAGTGTCTCTCGCGCACTAACGTTCTCTTGGATTAATACGACATCTAACATTCCTCCATACAAATTTTCCACAACATTCATCTCAGTCAGACTACAAAATGACACAAAATAACAATAATAATTCTTAATATTTAACGACGCACTATTTAAATTAATATCACCTAATATTATTACAAGACTTTTAAGGTTATTTACTAATTCTTCGACTTTACAGAACCACCTCATGTAATCATCATCACTCGCAGTCGGTTTTATATATACGACACATATATGGACAGTTCGACCGCACCATGTAAACTTAGCCCATAAGTCCTCTCCACAGTCTGTTTCAAGCTCCCGGCAGCGGCGCAGCACTAGAGGTGTGCGCGCAGCAAGCATGACTCCTCCACATGGCGTGCTTCTATCACGTCGTAACACATTCCAACCATCAGGAGTGAGTTCTGCGTCCTCGATAGAGCTATCAAGAAAGCTCTCTGTGACAGCAACTAGATTATGTTCTAGTAGTGACAAGTTTTTTCGCCATGTAGAAAGTTTTGTCTTGAGACCTCGGACATTCTGGTAGTGAACATTGATGCTTGTTGTTTTGTTATGTGGCTCTTTAGTTACGAAATGTCTGCTGGATATTAGATTGGGCTTCTCCAGATACCGTGTAGTTACTTGCCCTTTTATGTGTTATCCAAGGTTTAACTCTGGCGTTTATCGGCCACACTTCTACTGAGTAGCACTTTTCATAACAAACAACAGGAACACCAATCTTGTATGACTTATAATTTCCCCTAGGCCGTAGTTCTTCAACAGTGCAAGTATCAGTGGGACATAAATGGTTCAGATAGTCGCGTATCTCGTTAGCGCTGGACTCCATATTCCATAGATGGAGATGTTTTCGCACTTCAACAGCTTTTAAAGTTGTTTCTGTGGGACCAGCGGTGCCACATAAAGATGCAGTTGTAGTACTTGTGTAGTTGTGATTTATTTACAGCAGTTTATGCCCAATCAGTGTTTCAGTAACTCAGCCTATCGCAATTCACTGCACTCTCCAAAGCTTCTCAATGCCACTCGGTCCCTTTTTTTTCCTCATGGACACATTCCACTCGGGAAAGGCAGAGCCAGTGTCGGACTCTTACCAGCTAATACCACCACGATGTTCGGGGTGTTCCTCTGCCAACCCGTGGCCGGGGTATGGGAAACTCTGCGCCTTTTGCATTCAGTCCACTACAGCTATCTTCTACCTAGCTTCTTCTTCTTAAAGTCTGTGTTTACTTGTAATAAATATCTTCATTAACTTGTTAAGATTATAACTGGAAGATAGCTGGGTTGGACTGAATGCGAAAGGCGCAGGGTTTCCCACGCCCCCGGCCAAGGGTTGGAAGAAGAACAACCCGAACACCGTAGTGGTATTAGTTGGTAAGAGTCCGACACTTAGCATGGGTACGGTGACAGGTGTCAAATATATATTGTGGTGAATATTTTTTTTTTTTATACATTTTATATTGTTTTGGTATCGTTCTATCCACCGTTGTCGCTGCTGTTATGTGTTTGTTGTTGTTGGTCTTTATTAGGGCAAAGATTTTTCGTCTTGCGTTCGTGATGATACACTTTTTTTTTCTATCATTTATGAAGAAGTTTACAGGCAAGTTTCATAAATCATCAATTTTGAATGTTGAAAATATAAAATGTCTCTTTTAACTTGTCCTCCATTTCTTCAAGCAACAATAAAATAAACGTTACAGACCCATGGTACTACCGATTTGTCTTACTGGTAGTACCACCGGGCTGCTTATGGGCCTTGGTACTACTGGTAGTACCATAGGGAAATGTAATATGTCCTATAGTAATACTAATACTACTATAGGGAAACGCACTGTCCTTTAGTAGTACTGGTAGTACCACAAGGAAAAGTTATGTTCATAGTAAAAAATATTTTTTATTATGTCTGTGGTTCCATAGTACTACTACTATCAATATTGTGGGAAACTTCGTTTGCTTATTTCATTCTGAGTTCAAGTTATCTGTATAGAACTCTCTAAACAGAAATAATTGATTTTTATTCAAACTGCATCTAGTGAGAATTTTAATAAAATACTAATTTTAATTCCTCTTCGTGTACGGAACATACCCACAACTTTACTCAGCACGGCTTCGACTCACACATCCGTTTTTCTGTGACGTCACACGCTGTCTCTTTTTGCGTAGAATTAATTGCCTGTTCCAGTCACGTTCGTAGTTTTTCATCGTGATTCTGTACAGCTTAATTACATGTTGACTATTTTGTGGTTATATCAATCAATCAAGGCAAATTTTATGTATTGAAGGTAGTTTTAATTTATTAGTCCTGATTTTGATGTCATCATCATCATTATTTCAGCCGAAAGACGTCCACTGCTGGACATAGGACAAGCAGTCAAGCAAGCATCGCCAAAACGACCAGTGGGGTAATTGTGTAATGCATTCACATTGAAATCAGCTTTCATTTTGAAATTACAGCAATATTCATTGCGTGGTACGTAGTTGTCAATATGACGGATTGTCAAAACACACGGAGCAATGAACATTGAAATCCAAATGAATGCGATCGCGAGTGAGTTACGCAATTAGGCAGCAGTCCTGCGCTTCCCGCATCCAGCCGATTCTCGCGACCTTTTCTAGGTCGTCGGTTGACCTTGATTTTGATGTAAATTGAGAATAGTTGGTTCGGTAATTTTGTTCATGATTTTTAGGTTCCTGAAAACCAGTGATGTTATGTGTTAAATGTGTGTGTGATAAGATGATGCAATTTGTGCTATGGATTTAATATGGAAGTGGATTGCGGTAGACCGAGTAGATTGGTCAACAAGCAATTAATTACACATGCTTAAAACCCCATTAAATATCAACAATTCATCAGCACTAAAATCAAAATCATCAGTATGAACCACAAATCAATGAAAACTATATAATTAAACAAAACACTACGATAACACACAAAAATGCAATTAAAGCACATAGCACAGAGAATAACACATACAGAATGGCCACAGATGGCTATTCTACACCACTGCCATTACCGTTCCGAGGACCGATGTTAAAATGGCCGCCACAAAGAGGTATAAACAAAACCGTTTAAATGCCTGCGTCATTATAAAACATTTAGCGGCACGGAATATTACAATTTCAACGGAAATGATGTATGTTTGTATGACTCTGTGTTATTTGATGGTTATGAATGTTATTTCCGTGTTCTGAGTTCCGTGTGGTGCCGCACGTATAGAATTGCACCACCCTATATCTTCTCATGGGTGTCGTAAAAGGCGACTAAGGGATTCACCAAAGGATGGGCAGCAGCGTTCTCTGAGTATTTAACCAACCAACTGCGATCGCCAACCCGCCGCCCGCGCCCGCCAAGCGTGGCGAATATGGCATATGCCCCTAAATTGCTTGGGGAGGGGCCTATGTCCAGCAGAGGGGACGTCTTTCGGCTGAAATGATGATGATGAATGTTATTTTAAGTTTTGTGAAATAGTGTGTGCTACTCTGGAACAACCAATAGGATTGCGTTATTTTCACATCTCGCCGGAAAGCTGAAACGCAATCTTTTATCTAAAACAATAGGTACTATTGGGTGTTTATGACGCATTTCCTCTCACTTTGAAAAAAAAAAAGAGAAATGATTTGCCACAGCAAGACGACATGCGGTAGGTGAACATAAAAAATAACATCATTAGGGTCATTTTAGGAATTACCAGTGATACATAGTTGTAATATCATAAGAAAAGTAACTTTTCATTTCTCATACTCGGAAAGTAGTGGGTGGGCGGGAATGAATTTTAAAAATAGAACAAAATTTGGTTAGGTAGTCGGCTACGAATATGTTTACTTATTTAAGAATAATATCATAACATAATAACATAATATCACGCCTGTATTACCCCAAAGGGGTAGGCAGAGGTGTATAGTAGGTACACCCACATTTCACCAATTATGTTATAAGTCCCATGTAATAGGGGGCGAACCTATTGCCATTAACCGGGCACAAATCCAGACTCCGGGCTGCTACTGAGAATTTCCTAATGAAAAAACCCAAAAACACTGTGCCCGACCCGGGAATCGAACCCAGGACCCCACGCTCAGCAGTCGCGCTTGCGACCGCTAGACCAACGAGGCAGTCAAGACCAAGAAGAATATCGATTAAAATAAAAGAAAAATGCTGCGGTCTTGTAAGGTTATAAACAGCCAGTGTAAATAAATAAAAATACCTATTAAGCGGGACGGCCCGCCAGCGGTGGCGCGGTGTGTTCCTTATTTAAAATTTAAAAAAAGACTATATAATTTGGCGGAATCATGGTATAATAAGATGTTTCACCAGGTATTCTCTTCCCGCAATGACAGCGCGATGCCTCCAAGCTACGTCACGATCAGTGCTGCCATTGATTGATATCTTCAATATACTTAAGGAGATTTTTGTTCATAATTAATATAAAATAAATTTCTAACTAGCCTAATTATTTTTTATCTCGTGTTATTCATCTAATTAGTTAATAAAGGAAACTACATTAAATTACTAGTTAAAAAGTGATTCTTTATAGAAGAAAGTAAATGAAAAAATGCATTTTGCTCGGGTAATTTATTTTTACAAAGTGGCAGCACATCAAACTGACAAGTGTCGCGCTAACAGCCCGCTATTGGCTCCACGGCCGATGACGTAGTACGGAGGCAATCACGTGACCTAGCTGTCACGGGAAGAGACTAACTGGTGTTATTATACCATGGGCGGAATACTAACTCTGAAAACTGTACCGAAATTCAAAATCTCTGTTTTATAGACTAATATTTGATTCAAAATGAGTTCAAACGATTCTGAAATATTTTTAATTTCCTTATATTCGAAATGAAAAGTAGAGTGTTTAACACGGGTGAAAGTCATCAATTCCTTCTCGGACTATAGCCGTCTAAATACCTCGTATGGAAATTGATTCCTATCGACCCTTGTATAACAATCTATTATTTCATTTCTCGTACTCAGAAAGTAGTGTTTGTTTGATCTGAGTAGCGGCTGGAAACGCTGTTTCCCTCTCTAGGGCAGGAAAGATTCATAGTAATTGCTTCCCTCCCTAGGGCGGGAATGAATTTTAAAAATAGAACAAAATTAGCTTAGATAGTCGGCTACGATTTTTTTTATATTATTAAGAAAAGTATCGATTAAAATAAAATGAAAAATGCTGCGTTCTTGTGAGTATGTAAACAGCCAGTGTGAATTAAAAAAAAACTGACAGACGGCACGCCGCCATGGTATAATAACACCAGGTAGTCTCTTCCCGTGACAGCTAGGTCACGTGATTGCCTCCGTACTACGTCATCGGCCGTGGAGCCAATAGCGGGCGGTTAGCGTCCCACTTGTTTTTTTTTTTTTTTTTTTTTAATTTATTCATGACCATGGATACATGTCCTTCAGTCGAAATCATTGAACATATTAACATTGTACTTATATCCTAGTAAAGTGATGGAAACTTTACTAGGTTTATGAGGGGATGATGAGATAATACGAAAGTCATGTTTTTCAACTTTGTACCATTTATCCACACTTGTACACGTGAACGAGCACTTAATATTTAATAATCCACCATTATTACACATTAACACTCGAAGAAACACAAATTTAGGAAAAAAAATACAAAATCCACAACACGATTTTTCCGAATTTTCCCGCCAACCCGTCCCACTTGTCAGTTTGATGTGCTGCCACTTTGTGAAAATAAATTACCCGAGCAAAATGATTTTTTTCATTTACTTGCTTATATAAAGAATCACTTTTGAACTAGTAATTTTATACAGTTTCCTTTAATAACTAATTAGATGAATAACAATAGATAACAAATAGTTAGGCTAGTTAGGAATTTATTTAATATTCATTATGAACAAAAATCTCCTTAAGTATATTGAAGATATCAATCAACGGCAACACTGATCGTGACGTAGCTCAGAGGCATCGCGCTGTCATTGCGGGAAGAGAATACCTGGTGAAACATCTTATTATACCATGGCACGCCGCCGCGTCGGCGCGGCGTGGCGGGGACGCGGTGTGTTCCATATTTAAAATTTTAAAAAGACTATATAATTTGCTCACATACTAACTCTGTCGGTACCGAAATTCAAAATCTCTGTTTTATAGGCTAATATTTGATTAAAAATAAGTTCAAGCAATTCTGAAATGTTGACCCCAGATTCGGATAAAGACGAGGCAAATACAGTAATCGAAAATCTTTTGCCATAAATTGCAAAGGAACGATACTTAAATACATACAATGATTTTATGAAGTGACGAACAGACAAGAAAATAGGTATGTATTTTATAAAAACTACTATTTTTACTTTCCTTTTATTCGAAATGAAAAGTAGAGTGTTTAACACGGGAGAAAGTCATCAATTCCTACTCGGACTATAGTCTAAATACCTTGTGTGGGAATTGATGCCTTTTAACCCTTGTATAACAATCTACTATTGCATGATGTAGCTGCTGCAAAGAGGTTGACACTCAGCATGATGCTGTGTTGTAACGTGAGTCACAACACAGCGCTGATTTTCAGTGTCAACCCCAAGTGAAGAGCGGGTGCTAAGCCAGTAAAAGCAACCCATGATTATATACTATATAAGGATACTCAAAAAAATAAGAACAATGTTATAAAGAGATAAGTGTTACAAATACGTTATATTATTATAATAAAACAAAGTTTAACCGGATTAATCTAAAAGTAATCAAGTCCCAAAGAGCACGCAACACTGTAAAAGATAATGATATTGTGTGTGATTACTGCGTGCATCGAAACGATTTTAATTAATAATTATTATACGGTAGATTAAAATATTTTTTTAGAAATATCTGTAAAGACGGTTGTCATCTTACGGCCAAAATTAATATCCAATCTATCCACGATTTACCCTACTGGAGATAGAAATTTGACATATTTTGTATGAAGCTAATGTCAAATTCCTATATCTAGTAGGGCAAATCATGGATAGATTGCTAAGTCCTGCGAGAGCCCATTCGAAAAAAAAAAAAAAAAAAAAAAAAAAAAAATATGGATAGATTGGATATAAATTTTGGCCGTTAGTCTACCTGCGACCACGAAATGCTGCAAAGCTTTCGAAACGTCAGGGAAACCAATTTAAATAATATACGCGATTTAATCCGGTTAAACTTTGTTTTATTATAATGTGTAGTGATCGCGAAAACCTAAGAAGTTATTACTTTATATTATACTAGCTGTGCCCGCGACTCCGTCCGCGTGGATGTCGGAAAATAACATCCTGTCATATTTATGAACACAATGTCTTCTAATATACATAAGTGCCTACTCAAACGATTACACTATTCACCTACCATTCTATATTTTGTTTGTACAACCAACCGACCATGGTAATGGAATTAGCCCTAAACTCTTCTTATTCTGAGAAGACGCTCGTGCCCAGCAGAGGGACAGTAATTGGGCTGATTATGTTATGTAATTCTATAACAATAACCACATCCAGTTCTTTAACTCTTCTCATTGTAAGAAGAGGCCCGTGCCCAGCAATGGAACAGTAATGGGCTGATAATGTTATGTTATTCTATAATGCTAACAATATCCTGTTCAATAACTCTTCTAATTTTGAGAAGAGGCCCATACCCAGCCGTGGGACAGCTGTAATGAGCTGATTATGCTATGTTATTCTCTATTTTCTTAACTCTTCTCGTTCTAAGAAGAGGTCCATGCCCAGCAGTGGGACAGTAATTGACTGATTATGTTTAGATAATTTAATCTATTACACTAACAATATCCAGTTCCTTAACTCTTCTCATTCCGAGAAGAGGTCCATGCTCACCAGCAGTGTTATCCACCACTATGTTATCTATAATACTAACGAAATCTAGTTGTATTTTTAGGAATCTGCAGACAACCAACAATCATGACCTCTACTTTGTATGCAACTTAATACAATAGAGGGGTCAAGCTGTATCGCTGGATCTACTCAACCGATTCAGATAAAACATACCCTATATTTTAAGTTAGACTAATACCAATACAAATGCTAAATTTCATTACGATCCGTTCAGCCGTTTTCACGTGATGAGGTAACAAACAGACAGACAGACAGACATAAATTTTTTAAACGATTGATTCGTGTTCTATAGCTTATTTCTAGTCCCCCTAGCCGATTTTCGCGAAAAAATACTCAATGTACAGACTTTTCGACCTTTACAGTTTTATTATAGTATAGATTTGGTATTCGGCTTTATTTTTATTTGGTAGATACCGGCCTAAGACGGCTATTGTAGTGGCTGAGCAATTAGCATCTACGCTACGAATAAATATAATTGATCACAAAAATTTGTATGGCTTACTGATGATTTTGTATAATACGTATGTTACAGGTCTGTAAACGCGCCTATGAACACGCAAAAAATGAATGTAGGGCAACGTTTTATTTAAAAAGAAGGAGTGGAAAAACTTGAATAAAAAACCGACCAAGTGCGAGAGGGACTCAGGTTCCGTACCACCCATCGCCCTGATACCACATAGAAACTGATTTAATTTACGAGTTCATTAATAGACATCAACGGACTGTGAGCGAAATATTCAGCATCTTTCTTACTCAGGTACCACAACATGTGTGTATGTTTACCCTATTTTTATTATTTGTTGCTAAATTACATAGTATGCACCTGGTATGCACTATAATCAGACTAAGGTTGACGCTGGTATGTATTACCGTTTTGAAGACAGAGCAAGAACAGAAATTGTATCCTCACCTTGGGTGGTCGCTCTTTGGTTTTAGACTTTTTTTATTTTTAGTATTTGTCGTGTTAGCAATACATGTTCTGAGAAAAATTCAACCGGCAGCCTATTTTTGTTCAAAAGATACAGCCGCGACAGCGCGGCGTAGCGAGAGTGATAAGGTCCCGTTGGGTACGGTACCCTAAAAAGAACGAGTAGAATAACTTAAAAAAAGTAGCTTTAACGCTAGGACTTGCATCAGCCCTTACAGGAAACTGAGAGAGAAAAAGAAGCATGACGATTTTAGGAACTATTATGTTCCTTTTCAAAGGGATCTTTTCCTTGCTTTTGAATCGCAGATTGTTTGTTATCTAGAGTCCTGAAGGAAGCTTCTTTTGAAATTTCTCTTTTTTGCTTTAATTTTTTTGTTTCTACCCTTGCTTTGGTGTTGTATGTTTTTGTCACCATTTTCTTGTATGTGTGTAACGAGGTCCAACTCGTTATGCTGCTCACCCTATTTGGTTTTCCTGGCCACTTTATTATACTTTAATCAATCCAAATTCAAAATTCAAAATTATTTTCAAAAATGGCTAATTTTCCACTGTTTTAGCTCAGTTTCCATATTATACGCTGAAAGACACTCGTGTGTCTGTGACTCTGTCTTATAATCATTATATTATTTTATTAACAAATAGTCAATGTATCAAGTTACCAGTTAGTGAGATACAGTATACCCAAAACATTCCTGTTGTGTTTTTATTGTTTGTGCCGACCTACCAACCTACCTACCTACCTGAATCCAGCCCGAGCTAGCTGCATGGACATAGCAGCAGCTCAATTGTTTTATAGTCGGAGTTGACCTACCACTCCTCCGGCCCTCCGTACTACTGGCCCTCTGTGCCCTCATACCTCAGAGGAGTTCCATACCTCCATACCACTAGTTCCTGCAGTTCCTGTACCACTAGTTCCTGTAGTTCCTGTTCTCCTCCTACTTCCGTGTCACCGTGTGCCAAGCCACCGAACCCTCGACCCTGCGAGTTCTCCTGCCTGAGCTTCCCAACACTGGCCACGACGTGACATGTGTAGACATTCATAGGTACTGAATTTATTTTTACAAACGTTTCTTTAGCAAAATAATACGTTTGTTCTCTGTATGTTTCCTAGTAAAAGGACGGTTTAAGAAATTGTAATAACAATTTGTTAAATTAGCGTGTTTCGTAGAATACTGGTACCAAATGAACGTAGATAATTATAATATTTACGAAGTTCAATATCATTCTGAAAATTCGTAAATCTTCAGGCGATTTTGCTAATTTTATTATAATAAGCTGTAATTGTTTTCGTAGAATTCTGTTACTATACAAATGTTATAATTTCAAATCATTTAATTGGTACTAGATTGTACATTTTCCTTTTAATTCATCCTTACATCTATACGTATGTGAACATCGAAAATTATATTACTTGTTTTTAGTATTTTTTTTAAAGGAGGGGCTTATATCATTCGAACCATAGATGTGAAGAAAAAAGTTATGTCTGTATGTTGTTTTTAAGGCATGTAAAATAAAATGAACACAAATGATTTCCCCATACAAAATGCTAATTTACAGATTCGGGTCGGATTTGAACCACAAGCGAATCGAAACTAGTATAGGGTATACTATATCCAATGACATTCTTGTCATTGATTATATCCAAGATATTCTACAGCGATTGTGAGACTTTCAGGTTATTGAGTAATCGTTACTAGGGATCAAAGTCATAGTCAAAAGTTTTTATTTCGAATAAGCATTTATTTACATGCACTTTCAAAACGTTAATTATGAATTTAGTTGCACGTTTCCAAAAAGTTGGTCCTATGAAGAGGAGTCGGCAAGATATGCCATGGATATACTCTTTTCAAATAATCAGTGGTACAATTGTGTGTATTCGAATAATCGAATCGAATGTTTAACGATCTCTTCGCTGCACGATTGGTACGGTCGACCGCAAGGCGGTGGTAACACTTTGACATTAGCAGAATCTTTATTTCGTAAGCAGTAAGGGCGGTTATCGAATTGAAGTGTTACCACTGTCATGCAGTCGACTGTACTATTTATTTTATTTTGTTTATTTATTTCTAGTTAATTGGCGGCAGGTCACGGGAACTACATGTGACTCCCGAATTCCTCTTAAACTGAAGGGGAAAATCTATAAGACCATCATAAGACCATCATAAGACCTGCTGTCCTGTATGGATCGGAATGTTGGGCTACGAAAGGAATTAATGAAAGGCAAGTGCATGCAGCTGAGATGAGAATGTTAAGAGGAATGTGTGGTGTAACGAGAATGGATAGGATAAGGAATGAATATGTAAGAGGGAGTCTGAAAGTAGCGCCAGTGACAGAGAAGTTAAGTAGCAACAGACTATCATGGTATGGACATGTGATGAGGAGGAATGGGGAGCATGTTACGAGGAAAGTTTTAAGTATGAATGTTGATGGCTATAAGAAAAGAGGGAGACCGAAGAAAATATGGATGGATTGTGTGAAAGATGATATGAATAGAAAGAAAGTAAACACAGAGATGACGGCTGATAGAGATGTATGGAAGAAAAAAACATGCTGCGCCGACCCCAAATAAATTGGGATAAGGGCAGGAGGATGATGATGATTTATTTCTAGTTAATTAACACAGTACAAAAACCAATTATATTAATTAAAATAGAAACTATACACGATATAATGATGATATTACAATTTACATATATATGACAAATATCTTAACATGGAAAGAATTATCCAAAATGTTGTACAGTACCAACATCACTAGAGTTTAAGGATAATTTAATAAAAGGGTAAATTAATTATTGGTGGGGTAATATTTTGATATTTGACGGCACAGCGGCACTCGCACTCTGTAAATTTACCTGCTCTAGAGTTAATTAATGTACTATGAAATTGCTTTCACGATAATTTATGGTAACATAATGTTATTTTTATACAGAATTGATAGTATACTTAATGAGTGTATTTCTTGTTGAAATTGAATTCTTTTTGTCTTTTGAATGTGGTTTTTTTTTTCATTATTCATCTAGGCAAGTTTTTTGTAACTGCTTTTGTCACTCGTGCAGAAGTAGTCACTTTTGTTTAGGCCCATAAACGTTCATTGCTTATCAGGAAATTCTTATTGGTGTTGAATTTATTATACATGGCACTAAACTAATTTTAATCGCACATAACATCAAACATAACATCATTGAAAACCGGCCAAGAGCATGTCGGGCCATGCTCAGTATTATAGGGTTCCTTAAGTAGGTGTAATTACAAACGAATCAAATCGAATATTAATCATGGCTATTTTAGTTCGCGTCTCAGAGCGTGTTGTTAGTAGCGCCATCTAGCGATAAATTCAAGAAGCCAAATTTAAGAAGTGTTTCATGCAAAGTTTCTTTTTGTAATTTTTTCAAATAGAAAGTAGCTAAAAGAGCATTATTTGCTAAGACCATTTTTCTCTAAGGTCAATGACCTTTTAACTAGGACGTTTTAAGTATTTTTCAGTTTTCTCTCTATAACTCAAAAAAATATAATCACATTATACTCGAAATAATTTTAAAAGAGAGTTTTTATAAAGGTCTATCAATGTGGAAGATTATAAGTTTCTACGTTGGATAGTTTAGAAATGGCAGGGGGGGGACACATTGCAAGCCACTTTGGCGGGCTATATTTCGCAGATGGTACACCTGATAAAAAAGTGGTGTATGAAACATTACCTTCATTTTAGTAGACCTATTCAATGATACCCCACACGAGGGGGTACAGCGAAAAAAAATTTTGCATCCCCATTTCACATGTATGGACGCCACCCCTAAAATACGTTAAAACGATTTTTTTATTCTTTTAAAATTGAGATCTATATGTAGACTATTTTTTAACAAAATTTCATTTACTTATGTTTATAATTGTAGAAGTTATTAAGCTGTAAAGGATTAGGACAGACGGACAGACGGACAGACGGACAGACGGATAGACGGACAGACGGACAGCCGGACAGACGAACAGCCGGACAGACGGACAGACGGACGGACATGACGAAACTATAAGGGTTCCTTGTAGGACTTCGGAACCCTAAAAAGGACAGAAATATTAAGAACTGTCAAATTAACTGCTCAGCGAGCTACGGAGCGAGCTATGCTTGGAGTTTCTTTAAAGGATAAAATCCGTATCGAGATTATCCGGAGAAGAACCGGAGTGACCGACATAGCTTGTAGGATCAGTAAGCTGAAGTGGCAGTGGGCTGGCCAGGCCGTGTCTGTCAAAGTACCGATGGCCGTTGGAGCAGACGAGTCCTTGAGTGGATACCACAAATCGCATTTTCATGCATCGAGGTAGTGATCTGTCGCGCTCATAATCTATCGATCTCAAGTAGGTACTATCGAGTTAACGTTTTCAAGCAAGTGTTTTTCGATCCTTGGCATTCGATTTCAAGTAGGGAACCCCAGCAGTGTATAGTTTATATAATGCAGGTTGATATAATTGGTAGCCATTACTGTAAATTCTGTCTAATTACTGCCACGATGTTCATACAACAAAGACAGAATGTATGCTACGGTCATGAACTTAAAAACCTGTCAATTACGCGCTAATTAGACTAGTATAATTAGCTTGTTGAGTTAACTTGGAACCACTAATGATGTCCATGTTCCATTTGTCATCCTAATCAAATCATGAAACTAATATGGTAATATTTAATTATGATTTTAAGTTTAGGTATTCATTTCCAATAAACATTTTTTTATTTATTATTATTATTTGAGGAAAGAGGTAAGGGTCTTGAACGCCCCTAAGCCACTGCGACCTGATAAAATCTATAAACATATATATCAATAAACATTATACTATTCTTTCAATTATATTGCCATACACGAAAACTGCTAAGGACTTATCTGTGAAACAGCAAGCCGTTCATTTACTATACTATTTCTACTCATGAGTACATTAAAATTAGGTGATGTTATGACTAATACTAAAGAAGCTCGTCCGGGGAAGTACTACCACCGTATCTAATCCTCCGCCAAATAGTGATGCTTGCGTTGCTGTGTTTCGGTCTGAAGGGTACGGGTGCCGGTGAAATTACAGTCACATGAGACTTTCCATCTTCATGTCTCAGTTTGGAGAACCGACTTGCGATGCCATTTTGGCAACAGCCTAGGTGGTATTGCAGTTGTTATGGGCAAAGGTAACCGCTTAACATCAGGTGGGCCTTTAGCTCGTTTCGCCATCCTATAATATATATTTTAAAAAAAAACCTGAAGAACGTGGCTGGGGGGACTGGATGCGGAAGGCAGAGGATAGTGTTGTGGCGCAACTTGGGAGAGGCCTATGTCCAGCAGTGGACTGCGATAGGCTGAGTTGATTGATTGATTGAAGTATTCAGGCTAGAGCACGTTTTGCTGTGTTACAAAAATTGAACTTATAACTTTTCGAACGCTTGATAATAGAATTAATGAACTTTAAGTTATTTAATAATTATGATTGTAATCAGAGCACGGGCACATTAAAACGGGATTCATTCATCATTTTCTGCTAAAAAGTTAGCAGATATTTTGGGGTCGGCTTCCAGTCTAACAAGATGCGGCTAAATCAGTATTTTTCACGAAACGTCTGCCATCAGACCTCTGTTACCCAGTTACTGGTCAATACTGACTTCCTAAGGTTAGACCAGTGGTCAGACTTTCGAGCTTCTGACTGCCCGTAACGACTGCCATAGACATTTGTATCGCAATCCGTACCGACATCTTATTAACGTTCTATACGAGGCTTGAAGGGGTCTCCCAGTGTAACGAAATGGTCACCCATCCACGGACTGACCTTAGCTAGCGTAGTTTAACCTTACAAATCTTTCAATCCACGCGGACAATACTTTGTATCGAGCCCTTATAATTTTAAAATGGGATTACAGAACAGTGACCACCAGTGAACAGTCACCAGCAACACCAAGGCGGTGCTGCCCTTTTTCGAGGAGTTGGGGTGGATCGAGTAAGTTCCCACCCTTACACAAAATTTACGCTTGGACGTGGAGTTGCGGAAACCAGCCCGTTATACTATACTATATACAGAACAGTGAGCAGGGCACATTGCTCGCAGAACCACCGATGGCCGCGATTGGCCGATGGGGCCGAAAAGTTCTGGAGTAGCGACCGCATGTTGGAAGGCGCAGCGTGGGAAGGCCCACAAGGTGGACCAACGATCTGGTGAAGGTCACGGGAAGCGACGAACCGGTCGTTGTGGCGATGCTTGGGGAGGCCTATGTCCAGCAGTGGACGTCTTTCGGCTGAAATGATGATGATGATGATTACAGAATAGTAATTTGATACAAAAGCTGCACATCCATTACAGTATGCAGTATGTAAAAAAACCCTGTTGTTCCTGTGAGCTACGTTATCAGAATCGATATTCACACGTAAGACACAACTTGGAAAAACTCTTCAATAAAAATAACCAAATTTAATATTAAATCATTATTAAAAGTGATTATATCACTTTCACAAGATAACATAATATCACGCCTGTATTTCCACGAAGGGGTAGGCAGAGGTGTATAGTACACCCACATTTCGCCAGTTATGTTATAAGTCCCATGTAATAACATCACTTACAATTTACAATTAATTAAACTAATAGGTAATCTGTGATTTAAGAATTTGATTATTTTCATTGATTTAAACACTGTGAGTGAGTAAGTTTTGAGTGTTATTCAATGTTTGACTTTCAATTTAAAATATTATTAACAATGATTTTATCTTTAATTTAATAATATTTACTGAAGAGTTTTTTCCAAATGAGTTTTGTCCTTGCGTATGAATATCGATTCTGATAACGTAGCTCACAGGAACAACAGGGTTTTTGTTACATAGTGTGTAGCTACAGTGACATATAACCACTGCGTAGTCAATAGTTTTTTAAAGTTTAGTAAGCTCTTAACTACTCTTAACATTGTTTATGAACAACTTGAAGTCAAAAGCCCTTTTACCCCCAAAAATATAAAGGAACAGCAACTGCAACCCTAAAACATAACCCATTTATTTGCCATACAGGTGTCAGTATAACAAAAAAGGTACTTTTTCCCCTCTGTTTTTATAACGATCGCACGTCTCGGAGTAAATTGTAGGGAAAAAGGTCTCGCCGAGTTTACTTACGGGGAATTATGGACGTGCATAAGTAACAATACTGTTTACATGGGGAACAGGACAACTTTTGGGAAGTAAGGAAGAAGTAGAAGTTAATTATGTATAAAGACACCGTGTAAGGCTATTGGGCTCTCATTGTTGATCATTGTGATGTTATGTGTGGGTTAATGGTGTGTAGATTGGCTGTTACGATAGGTTCAGCAATGTATAATAATGTATTTGTGATATTTTTTTTGATAGAATACGTTATTGACAACAATCTATGAAGTAAAATTAATTTAGTGTTAATTCCGCCAAAAAAAATTGTCCGAATTGTTTTTTGGCGAAATTAACACTAAATATTTGAACTTAATATTTTCTATGTCAAGAATTTCCGCAAATTAACGCCTGATTTAATTATATTATTGAAAACGTAGGATATTCCTATTATACATAACATAACCAGCCCTTTATTGTCACTATGACGGGCAAATACGGCTATGGGGACAAAGAAAAAAGAAGAAGAATATATGAAGATTTCTTTTTCGCTTGTTTAAAAAATTGATTCAATAAAATGAAATTTTATTATTTTACACGGTATTTTGTTAAGCTTTTCTACTAACTTAAAAAAAACAAAAAAAAATACTATTAAAGTAAATCAAAATCAAATATTGTTGTTGGCAAACCTATTTTACAAACAAATCTGCATGGCAAATAAATTAAACTCCCAGTTATTAGAAGCAGAATGAAAGGATTTACAATAACGATATCAATCTTTATGTCACCAGTTGCGTTCCATAATTGGCCAAAATTACGATTACACCATAATCTTGAACATAAAAGTTGATTGTATCGTTCCATGATGGCAATAAAAATAATATTGCTATCATGGATTCTACCACTGAGCTTTCCTATTCTGATAAATCCCTGAAGACGTATCAGTTCCATATCTGTCCCAAAAATTATTGGAAATAAAAAATTGGTCAGTTTTTTTCGTAGTAAATTGGATGAGTTTGTATTTTTCTGAGATTGGTTTTGGTGTAGGCAGTTTGTATACGCAGTTTGTGCTAGCATATTGTTGGAAAAAAAGGTTTGCTGGAATAAAATGGATATTGTGAACGGGGTAGCATTGTGTCAATACACTAGGTTTTGATTGCAAGTTTTTGGAATACTGGAACAGGTTGTAACTTTTCATCAACTTTTTGACTCGGGTGTGTAACTGATTTAGTTAAAAGAATCTTGATAATTGCATTGTATTTATAATCTTGTATTATAATAAGCCATCCATTCTGCAAGCAATGTGCCTCGCCCACTGCCACTTAAGTTTGGCAATTATTCGAGTTATTTCGGTTACTTTAGTTCTCTTGCGAAGCTCCTCATTTCTGATTCTATCACGCAGGGACACTCCGAGTATAGCCCTCTCTATTGCCCGATCGTTGTGGCGATGCTTGGGGGAGGTCTATGTGTAGCAGTGGACGTCTTTCTGCTGAAATGATGATGATGATTACAATAAGGACCAAAACTTAATAACGTTCTTAAATATTTTACATGAACTTGAGTATTCAGTCTTGAGCGGAAGACTATAAATGGACCATAAGTGGATAAAACTATAATTATCTTTCATTCGTGTGATAATTTTTAATACCATACCATGCTGAGGGTTTTAATGTTGTTTCGTAGTAGTAGAGCTCCTTCATGAAAGAGCTCTTCCGGGGAAGTACTACCGCCGTACCTACTTATCCGCCAAACAGTGATGCTTGCATTGCTGTGTTTCGTTCTGAAGGGTACGGGTGCCGGTGAAATTACATTCACATGAGACTTTCCATCTTCATGTCTCAGTTTGGAGAACCGACTTGCGGTACCATTAAAGCAACTTTGGCAACAGCCTAGATGGTATTGCAGTTGTTATGGGCAAAGGTAACCGCTTAACATCAGGTGGGCCTTTGGCTCGTTTCGCCATCCTATACTATAAAAAAACAACTTTTTATACAATTGTTTTAAGGGTACAAAAATCTCTTATACTTTTCTTCACCCTGAAACTCAAACAAAGCTAATCTCGAAACCTGAACCTATCACAACCGACAAAAACAAATTCAATCAACTCAATCAAACTTAATAACTTTTGCTAAATTAAAGTTAAAATATTTCCACCAATTTTTTGTTCACCCTTTATCAAGGTCCCACAATTGATTCGAAGGCTTTCGTCAACTAAGTAAGCAAGGCAAAGTTAAAGTTAAATTAACGAGTTGAAAATAGCCGTGGCTTTCAGAACAAACAAACAAGGGCCATTAATCATAAAACTAAGACCCAAAGGGGTTCTGTACACTTAATTATTGAACAGAATTCTAAACAACTTTGATTCTTAATGCTTAGTGTAGTTTTATTTTGGGTCATATTTGGGACACCTTTTTGTGTGTATGGTGTGTACTACTATTGTTACAAAGTTGTGTTATGTTTAATATTGAATATACTGTGAGTAATCAGTTAAGAGGTAGATTGAGTAGCGCTTAATTTACCGCTTTTGCATCATCATTTCAGCCGAAAGACGTCCACTGCTGCACAGATACCTCCCCCAATGGGGGGGGGGATATGCCATAAACGCCACGCTTGGCAGGCGGGTTGGCGATCACAGTTGGTTGTTTAAATACTCAGAGAACGCTGCTGCCCATCCTCTGGTGAACCCCTTAGTCGCCTTTTACGACACCCATGAGAAGAGAATGGTGGTGGTGCAATTCTTAACGTCCGGAACCACACGGAACGGAACCTCTTTTGCATAATTTTTTATTCACGTTACCACGAGCAGTGTTCACGGTAGCTTAGTGGCTAAAGCACTGGCGTACTGAGCCAGAAGTCGCAGATTCGAATCCTGTTCGTGAGCGATTATTTCATTCCATAATTTAAATCGTTAGATTTCGCCTCGCATGCGTAAATGGGTTTAAAAAAAAGTAATTATTAGCAAGGCCTAATGAACTTTTATTTTGGGAGTCGTGGATATTAAATACAAATAGTTAATGTGTCATAATGATATATAAAACACAAGAAAACCCTAAGATCTAACAGGGAGTCTCCGGACACGAAAGCCTAATTAATTTCTCCCAGAGCTAAGTTCAATCATAATGAACGTCCGGTAAACGTAGTACATTTTGTGATCAGTTAATTAGTAATAGGACTTTACATTTATGGCCCTATGTTAATATTATACACTGGGCCTAAGGGTTAAAACACAAAACTGCGAATCCGCACGAAGCGAATTTGCAAATCGCAGTTTTGTGTTTCGACCCTTAGACCCAAAGACATTTCTATACTAACGTAAGTATAATACCTTTATGCTTAGACCGCATATCTTTATGCATCTAGTACGCCTTTAGAAAAGAATACAGTTATTTGCTTAAAATTTAGGTTATTTTGTATACGAAGACCAATATTCACTGTATAGCTTATATTTTAAGTTGATATTAATAAATAAATAAATAACGTTTATTTCACCAACAATTTATACAACCACTTATAGCAAAACTTAAGGGCTAATATTTACGTATACAACATGGGAGCATCTGTATCTGAAGTAGGACAGGTCCTGTATCTCGGTATACAGCGCCATACCCCTCAAACATTAGGCAAAAATAACAATAATAATAGACAAAACAGACATGTAATAAGATGCATTAATATTCTAGACTTAAAATGCTTGTCCAAAACAGAAGATGTGGGTGTAGGTGTGTAGTGTGTGTGTGTGTTTTGTGTAGTGAAGAGTGGGGAAAGGTTGGGGGATTCTTGAGTTATATTATAAAACCATACTTTCTTTCATATGAAAAAAATAACACTTCTTCCTCTCGAATGCGGCGACGGCGGTGGTGGCGGCGTTGTGCAAACATGATGATAATTTTATATCAAATAGTACTTATAGACGCATTGTATTAAAAAAATGTGGATGACGTCATCAATATCCGAATTTCGATATTAAAAAATCCAATTGCTTATAGTAATTCGTTAGTAATCCGTACGCTGAGAGTAGGTGGATGCACTACGCTTTATGGATTCGTATGATGCGTACGATACCGATAGGTCCACGCCTGCCTTAGAGCTACGCGTCTACCTATCGCTATCGTACGTATCGGATGGATCGCATTGTATTCAAAAATGCGGATGACGTCATTAGCATCCGAATGTCAATTTTGAAAATTCGTTAGCTCATATAGATTCGTCTGCATTCCGTACGCTGCGGATTATGATAGGTGAACGCATTACGCTACACGGGTTATTTAATTAAAATGTTGTTAATGCGATCCGTACGATGCGTACGATACTGATAGTTCGACACGTACCTCAGACCGCCACCGCCTCCGGGTATGTGTGTTGTGTGCACAACAGACATACCCGGAGGCGGTGGTTCTTGCGGCCCAGACTGCGACTGTGGCCACAACAGGCCGCGGCTGTGTGTGACACACTTTATCCATAATAGATAGCTCATATTATACAGGCCTCGTTGGTCTAGTGGTTGCAAGCGCGACTGCTGAGCGTGGGGTCCTGGGTTCGATTCCCGGGTCGGGCAAAGTGTTATTGGGTTTTTTCATTAGGAAATTCTCAGTAGCAGCCCGGAGTCTAGATTTGTGCCCGGTTAATGGCAATAGGCTCGCCCCCTATTACATGGGACTTACAACATAACTGGCGAAATGTGGGTGTACTATACACCTCTGCCTACCCCTTCGGGGAAATACAGGCGTGATGTTATGTTATGTTATATTATACAGGATATTTGTTACTTTGCTTCTATCAAGGCAAATACTAAATACCTATAACAAAAAAGCTACACCCAAAGGATGGTGGAGTGGTGGTATAAAAACCTTATTTAGTGCGCGAGTCTGGCACTTAACAGGTTTTTTTTTCTATTAGTCTTTTGTTTCTCATTTGCGAACCTTAGATGAATTCTTCTTGAATATTCTCTTTTTTTTCCTAACGGGCTTGCCTTTGGCCACTTCCTCACCAGTGGCCTGATTCACAAACGTTCGAAAAGTTTACGTTTCCGAAGTAAAATTTGACCGGCAAATGAAACAAAACGAACACTTCCTGCAACTCGAACGCTGCAAAGCATTCGAAAGGTCAGGAAAACCAATTTTAATAATAATACACGATATAATCTGGTTACAACTGTTTTATTAAGAAACAAAACGATTTGAGAAACGAACGGATTCGGAAACGCTATTAATAGTAGTAGTAGAGCTCCTTTGTGAAAGAGCTCGTCCGGGGAAGTACTACCACCGTGCCTACTTCTCCGCGAAATAGTGATGCTTGCATTGCTGTGTGTCGGTCTGAAGGGTACGGGTGCCGGTGAAATTACAATCACATGAGACTTTCCATCTTCATGTCTCAGTTTGGCGAACCGACTTGCGGTACCATTTAGGCAACAGCCTAGGTGGTATTGAAGTTGTAATGGGCAAAGGTAACCGCTTAACATCAGGTGGGCCTTTAGCTCGTTTCGCCATCGTATACTATAAAAAAAATATAAAAAAACAGAGATTTATTGATCACAGTTCAGCTGAATTTAGCTTTAATTTATGCTGTCACCTGTTTCCGTATTTGAGCAGAGTTTTAATCTATAATCACTCCAGTGTGGTGTAGTAAAACACACGTAGGTTGGTTAAATACTGATTTATTTTAATATACCCTCAAGTACAGTAACAATTGATATTAGACATACCGTCATAAATATACTACATCTCTTCCCTTCAAGAAAACAAAGCAATTTAATAATTAGGTACCTAATTTGAGCAGAATAGGTACTCGAGGTAGATACTTACATACTACAAGTATACATAAGTAAAATACATCTATGTAAATATTTTAGACAATTGTTACAAAAGTTGCACATCTACTTTTATTACTCCATGAGCTATCTAATATTATCGGTAATCGGTACCGCTACTTACTATCTAACTTATAAAGTGAACTTTAATTTAATCTTACCTAATTTAGTCCTATACCTATCTGTATCCTAACTAATCATGTCCGGAAATCATATCTTTTAGCATTCGTGCAGTTCTTACATTAGACCTCGTAATAGAAACCACGGGTGGCGATGGTGTTTGATCACTAGTACTCTCAGCTGGACTTTCATAGGTGTCACTGACATCCAGTAATGCCGACGGAGTCGGAGTCGTGGCCTCGGCCTGTGCCTGTGAATTTTGTGACGAACACAAGTCGCTCTCACAGTCTAAAACAATTTCTTGCTGCCTGTTTACCGCCTTTTGCCTACGCCTACGAACACCAGCTGTCGTAACCACACATGGTGTCTTGCTATTTTCCGCGCACACAGTCGATCTTTTCAGAGACTTACCTAGTACTCTCGCCGTTGGCTCAGTCGTGCGCACAACCAACTGACTACGAGTACGCCGAAAACGACTGCCGCGTTCATCTTCCACAATATAGGAGCGAGGTTGCGATGCCCGTGCTACTATTGAAACAGGTTTTTTAACGCCGTTACTGATTAAAGTTGCCTTATCACCTAAGAACAGCCGTTCAAGCGACTTCGCTGATCTATCGTAGTGCTTTTTAGTTTTGTCTCTATTCAACATTAATGCTTTATAATTCAGTTCATTGTCTACTTTCTCACTTAACAACTTGGCACTAACTGGCAATTTTGTATTTAATCGTCTACCCATTAGAACTTGTGCAGGTGAATCTAACCCGTTTCGTGGTGTAGCCCTTAAATTCAACAAAGACAAGCAAAAATCCTGTCCCGAATCTACAGATTTTTTCAGTAAATTTTTGACAGTCTGAACGGTTCGTTCACTTTTACCATTGGACTGTGGGTAATGCGGTGATGACGTCTCATGCCGTATTTCCCAATCACACATAAACCTTTTAAATTTTTGTGAGTTATAAGCCGGTCCATTGTCAGTTACTAACTCTGCCGGTATGCCGTGACGCGCGAACTGCTCTTTCATAAAATTAACTACATTTTTGGTGCTGATACTGGTTAACTGTCCCACTTCGACGTAGTTAGAAAAGTAGTCCACCAAAATAATGTAGTATTTTTTTCTGTATTCAAAAATGTCAGACGCTAGTTTGTGCCACGGCAGTGCCGGCACAGCGTGCTGCAGCAGCGGCTGGCGGCGGTGCAGCGCGCAGGCCGCGCAGTGCCGCACCGCGCGCTCCACGTCGCGGCACATTCCGGGCCAAAACATCACCTCGCGTGCGCGACGCTTGCACCGCTCAATACCTAAATGCCCCTCATGGACCCGCGATAACATGTTTTCTCGTAAAGCACGTGGAATGAACACACGTTCGCCTTTTAAAACCATACCGTCTACATAATGAAGTTCGTCGCGATATGGCCAGAAAACATTTGTTTTTTCCTGTACATCACGCCTACTCTTAGGCCAGCCGTTAACGATATACTTAATTAACAATTTGCAGTCACTATCTATCTCTGTTTCTTTTTGAATTATCTCGATTTTTTTATCACTGTATGGCATATTATTTATCAGAAAACACGTTTGCACCTCAACTTCAGCAGAAACCCGGTCATGCATCATTTCATTCAAAGGAGCTCGAGATAACGTGTCCGCAATATACATGTATTTGCCCGGAGTGTAAACTACTTTAAAGTCATATCCTTGCACTCTCATCATCATCCTCTGCAGCCTGGCTGGAACCGAAACTAACGGTTTGCTAAATAAGACTTCCAGTGGTTTGTGGTCAGAGTGCACGGTGACGTCAGACCTACCGTATATGTACTGCCTGAACCGCTCGACCCCAAACACAATGGCCAGCATCTCCTTTTCTATATGCGCATACCTGGTCTGCGTGTCGGTGAGCGTGAGAGAGGCGAACTCCACCGGGCGGCCCTCCTGCAGCAGCACGGCGCTGGACGCGTCCACCGACACCAGCACGGGCAAGCTCTCGCTGTACAGCGCCAGCACCGGCGCGCTGCTTAGCTTGCTTTTCAACTTGTCAACAGCCTCGGAATGCTGTGATTCCCACAACCACTCGGATTCTTTCTTTAGCAAAGCTCTCAACACATTCACACTCTCTGAATAATTTTGAATAAATTTAGCTAAATAATTGACCATGCCTAAAAATCTCTCCAGAGCTTTCCTATCAGTCGGGTAGGGCATCTCAATTATTGCTTTGATTTTTGAGTCATCCGCTCGCATGCCATCCGCATCGAACTTGTGACCTAGGTAAATAATTTCCGGTACACCAAATTTACATTTTTCCTGATTAAACCTTATGCCTACATCCCTAGCTCGTTGTAAAAGACAGTGCAATCTCCGATCGTGCTCATCTGCAGTACGTCCCCAAACTATTACGTCATCAATAAATGACTCCACACCATCTAAGTTTTCCAAATGTTGCCTGAGTTTCGCATGAAAAACTTCTGGAGCACAGTTTATCCCGTACGGTAAACGTAAAAACTGATACCGACCGAACGGTGTGCTGAACGTGCAAAGGTCGGCGCTAGTATCGTCAATTTGCACCATCCAGAAGCCACAGCGGGCGTCCAGCACGCTGAACACGGTAGCACCGCGCAGCCGCGCTGCCAGCTCGGGCACCGTCGGCAGCGTGTACTGCGCACGCCGCACCGCGCGGTTCAGAGGTCGAGGATCTAAACAAACACGAATACTGCCATCCTTTTTCGCGACTAAAACGATCGCATTAACCCAATCAGTCGGGTGTGTAACCTTCCTAACTACACCTAACCCTTCCATTCTACATAACTCGTCCATTAATTTATCTTTAAGCCCTAAAGGAATTTTTCTGGTAGGACAAACAACAGGCTGTATATTTTTATCTATTACGATACTATATCTACCAGGTAATTTTCCAAGCCCTTTAAACAAATCAGAGTACTGCTCAATATTTATTGCATTCACTTGATTAATTAAACCTAATGCAATACAGCCTTCCAAACCGAGTACATTCTGACAGTTTAAGTCGGCAACAACAAATGTCAAAAAATAATGTTTATTATTAAACAGAAATGCCAGCTTATCAGTGCCTATGATTGGCAAACGGTTCCCTGTAAAGGAATGTACACGCTTAGTGAACGGCTTAAGGTTGGCAATTGATAAACCTAAATTCACATAATGCGTTTTTGAAATAACATTAATCATTGATCCAGTATCTATTTTTAACATAACATTTTTTCCATTACATTTAACAACTTCAACCCATTGATTAGACGACTTACATAGATTTTTGTCCTCCTCAATCGTATTGACATAGAACATGTCCTCACCGCAATCCTCACTATCGGTGCTCGCGGTATCAACACTCAAATTTAACACCTTAGGAATTATTTTCTTTTGCTCACATACTCGCGAATAATGACCCCTTTTGTCACAAACATAACACAACGCGTCACGCGCCGGACACCGCTCGCCGCCGAGACACCGCTCGTTGCCACACCGCTGGCAGGCGCTCCGCTGCGCGCGAGGCAACCTCGGCCCGCGGACACCGCCGCTGCCGGCCGGCACCACCGCCGGCGCCGCCCGCGCCGCGGTATAACGCGACAGGCGCTGTCTTCTCGCGCGTCGTCCACCTCGTGCACCGCATCCATCCTGAACTGCATTGACTTGCATAGTATTTGAAGCACCGTCAATGCACTTACTTTGCTCCTTAGACATTTCGGCCGCCTGACAGATTTGTATCGCTTTCGCTAATGTCAAATCATCGGTGCGAAGAAGTCGATCTCTCACTGTGTTGATGATGATACCGCACACGATTCTATCTCGTAACAAGCTTTCATGCAGTTCACTGAACTCGCATTGTTGACTTAGTACCCTCAACGCAGTTACGTATTGGTCGATATTTTCACCGTCTTCCTGATTGCGAGTAAAGAATTTAAACCGTCTCACTGTAATATTCGGTTTCGCACCGAAATACTTGTCAAATTTCTTCAGAACACAGTTGATGTCGTCCTCACTTTCACCTTCATCAAACGTAAAAGTCGTATACGCCTCGTAACCGGCCGAACCAATGAGATTAACCAACAAACTAGCCTGAACTTCTTTAGGCTCTTTGCTCACTCCAGAAGCTTTGCGAAACACTTCAAACTGCTTCCGCCATTGCCGCCACGCTTCGGAGCGTGCGGCCGGACCGCCGTCGAGTGATAATTCCGCTGGAGGACGCGCGTGTTCCATATTTACGTCAAATAAGTAAAATATCAATGCACCACTGTGCTTTTACGTAATATTTTACTGGTTCGACTTCGTTTTAACGCTCAATAATCGTTAAAAACGACGCACCGCTGCCACCATGTAGTAAAACACACGTAGGTTGGTTAAATACTGATTTATTTTAATATACCCTCAAGTACAGTAACAATTGATATTAGACATACCGTCATAAATATACTACTAATCACTCCAGTGTGGTACAGACTACGCTTAAGCAGAGATATCTATTCTATTACAGGTCAAATATTTTTTTTGTTTAAATAGAAACCTAGACATAATGCACAACATACCTATTTGATCAAAACATCACAAGTTTTTTTACAACGCTGTAATCACGTACGAGGAAAAAATATATTTTAAAACAACAACAACACAACACAACACTGTAAAAGATTATGACATTGTGAGTGATCGAAACAATTTTCATCATCATCATCCTCCGAGCCTTTTCCCAATTATATTAGGGTCGGCTTCCAGTCTAGCCAGATGCGGCTGAACATCAGTATTTTACACGGAGCGACTGCCAACAGACCCCCGCAACCCAGTTAGTGGGTAATACTGACATTCGGAGGTTAGACCAGTAGTCAGACTTTCAGGCTTCTGACTACCCGTAACGACTGCCATAGATATGACAACCGGGACCGACAGCTTAACGTGCTCTCCGAGGCACGGAGGGCTTTCGAGGTGTAACGAAACGGTCACCCATCCACAGACTGACCGCGGCAAGTGCAGCTTAACCTTGCAGATCGTACAATCCGCGCAGTCGTTGCTTAGCTACGAATTAATAAAAATTGTACGGTAGATAAAAATATTTTTTTATAAATATCTGTAAAGACGGTTGTCATCTTAGTCTTCCTACGACCACGAACGCTGCAAAGCTTTCGAAACGTCAGGAAAACCAATTTAAATAATATACGGATGTAATCCGGGTAATTTTTTTTATTATAATGTGTAGTGATCGCGAAAACCTAAGAAATTATTAACTAAAGATCTTGTTTACTTGTTGCAGATTAAACCACGCTCTCGCAGGCCTCAGGCCATGGTGGTGGCACGCGTGCAACGTTGCGCTACACGCTGCATGTTGCGCGTTAGTTGCACGAGCTTGCGTCACTATCGCGCGACTGCAGCGACCATTTGCAGCGCTAGCGGCATTGCTGTTTGCGGTGCATCCTGTACATACTGAGGCGGTGAGTAGTTGATTACAAAAAAAATATTGATAAAGCATAAACGTCAAGATCTTCTTTAAGACTGCTTTTACTTCGCAATTAGTGCCTTATGTCTTGGTCTGGTAGTTTTGCAGTCTTGCATTTTTGCAAGACCAAGACTGATACCCGCCAAACCAAGCGTGGCGAATATGGCATATCCCCCCTTTTTGGGGGAGGCCTATATCCAGCAGTGGACGTCTTTTGGCTGAAATGATGATAATGATGATGAAGACTGATAGTGGGGCACAATCTACCAATGTACCTACTATTCCTATGATTCAATGTTGATTGAAATAAATGTTTTTTTTTATTTTTTTATTGTCTTGGTCTTGCAGTCTTGTGGTTTTGCTTTTTCGAAAAACTAAGACTAAGGCTTTGAAAGTGTGGCCCAAAGTCTTGGTATTTTGGTCTTTCAGTCTTGCATTTTTGCAAGACCAAGACTGATAGTGGTGCACAAAGTCTTTGTCATGCAGTCTTGCGGTTTTGCATTTTCTCAAGACCAAGACTTCGAAAGCGTCGCCCAGTGTTGGATTTGCAGTCTTGTTGCCCAATCCTGCAGTCTTGCATGTTCGCAAGACCAGGACTTTGATATTAGTGCACAGTATTACTCTTCCAGTCTTCCGGTATTGGATTTACGCTTAAGATTATGATAGTGTGGCCCAAAGTCTTGGTCTTGCAGTCTTATAAAACATCATCTTTAATGCATTCTCCTGATAAAATATGTAATTACGGTAATGCTTACAACGTTATGTAAGTAAATAATTGTTTTATTGTCGGCAGGTAGCCGGAGTAGTGGGCAGAGCTGATGTATTGGCTTGTATATTCTTTTTATCGTCACTTCTAGTGTACCATAGGTGAGTTTTCTCTTCATTTACCTCAAACCCAGTCTACCTATTACCAGACTATTCTATTATGGAATGCTCTTTTAAATCTAAGTTACAGAAATACTTGCTCTCTCTTGCTCTTGTTTGGCTGTGATTTGTTTTGATATTATTATTGTTACATGTATTTTTTGTTTTGTTTTATAGTATGTACAGTCTAACAATGAGATAAGTATCCAGGGTCACCAGCAATATCATCGTCCTCTATTGTGCATCATTTTTCGCGTATTCTGCTTAGTCATGGAAAGAAAATAAAAGTAAAAATAGTTTATTGTCACAGTTAACGACGCGCAACATGAAGAGTTTCTTTTTATATGATTGCAATAGTTGTGGAGTCACCTTAGTTGTCAAATTAGTTATTATAAATTCGAATTTCTATTCCATTCTTGGCACATTAAAAACATGAGGTATAAAATACTTTGAGCAAATGTTTCACATTAAACAGACATTTCCAATAAAACTCCCCGAGAAAGATTTATTTGACAAAATACTTAGTAAACGTACTTCAATTGGACGTATCGTTTTTCTCCTGACGAGTAAAGCCTCTTAAGTTTTTGGGCAATGAAAAACATTCGTTTAATCCCTTGGTAATAGTAATAATTTGTAATACCCTGAGAAGTAGACGAGTGGCTATGAAATTGGAGCTTTGGAGCTAGTGATTGACAAAAACTGTCTAAGGCATGAGTAAGGCTCATGCCTTAGACAGCTTATGTCTTTCGTTCTGTAATATGGATTACAGAACAAAACTTAAGCATTGATTGCCGTCTATAAGACTCGAAACGAGTTCAGGTTCAATTTAAGAATATTCCTCTAGCATAGATTCATTGGCCTAAAAAGTGATCTACTCAGTTGTGGATTCATGCTTGAGCAGATTTGATCTGTCATCATCATCACGCAAATGTGGTCGAGACAGAACTTGAGCCTAGATTTCCTTGCAATTTCAGCTTATATTGATTTTAAATTTTGTTTTGTTTTATTTAATTATAAGTACCGTATAGGAATAATAACGATGCTCAAGTAACGATTATATGTTTAAGTTGTGATCAGGTGATTAAATATCAAACTGCACTTGGGGAACGTTCTGTAGTATGGACCCGAAACCGAATAGGAATCTAGTGTGATAAGATCTATTTGGTTATTTCGTAATCACTTAAATAGCTTAACAAAACGATATCATCAACTCTTGGTGATTTTTTGCAGTCTCGTAAATTATACCTACTTTATCAAAAGCATATAATTGATAAGCTTAAGCATATTATTTGATTTGTGTTTAACTTAATTTTCGATCAGCATCCAAATTGAAACATAACAGAAAATATAATGAACTACCTCTTTTCCGCTACGCTCTCTTCAAAGCCCTATCCTAATAAATATACCATATAAAAACAACGTCCATTATTTCTAGGCCTACCAGCAACAAGAAGTGCGTGTGGCTCAGTGTGGTGCTCGGAGCTCTCAGTATGCTGGCCAAGGAGACTGGCATCATGATATTTATACTCAATCTAGCCTTCGACTTTTATAGATGTTGGCCGTTTGTTAAAAGGTATTGTAATAGATTTTAATCTTTCATGAAATTCTTTACTTTGATGGACTGAGTTTATGTTTTGGAAAATCTGTTTTATCTGGATGATGTCTTCAGTTCTGATAGAAATAGATAAATAAGCAGCTTTTAATCTTTAAGGGACCTATTACATCATGACAGCGCAATTATGTCACGATGCCAACAAAATGTATATGTCGTAGGATAATCGGACAAATCAAATCATTGCAAAAATTCTAGAATGATTGCCTAGACTGGATCGATGGAGCGAGCTCACACGTACACAGAGTGTCACCGCTGTGCTACCACTCAAATCTATAGCGCTGTATGGCGTCTGACACACTTGACTGCTAGTAAAGACACTATAGTAGCGCAACTAGTTGCGCAACCATGGCGTTTCAGTGTGCTAGGGCCCTTAACTTTTAAGTTTTGCCGTTCAATTTTTTATTTATTTACTTCGCAAATAAAATAAATATTGATAGCACGATGGCAAACCAACAACAATATATTTTAAGGTTTGACATAGTTCATAAACTTTAAAAAAAGCTAATATAAATATGAAAAACTATCACTAATTGGACCTAGTTTCAAACAGTTTCCTCTTCAACAAAGTATGCATCAGTTAGAACTGGGTTCCCCACAAAACTTCAACAGCGTACATAATGAACTTGTGGCCTTCTGGTCGTAGTTCACAGACTACTTGTTGGACACTTGTAGCTTTTATTTGCTTCTCATTTGCAAAAGTGCTCGCTGGGTTTTTTCCTCGAATACTGGGATAGTAAAAGATAGACAAATATTGTGATAGACAACATTCCTATGTTTTAATGATGTTTTTAAGCGGTAGTTGGATCTTTATTTTTAATGGTTTCCTAGTTTACTGACTTCGTATTTTCACTAATGTAGTATGCAATGTGACTTCTTGGATGAAATTTTTAATTTCTTTCATAAGAAACAACATCATCATTTCTAACATCGGCTTTATCTTTGATCTAAAACCGCAATACAAAATTTTCAGATACAGATTTATTGTATGTAGATAATTACATAAAGTTACAGAATAATGACATTAAAATATGATAGCGACATTGATTCGATAATATTAATAAACGTGACAATTAAAAATAGCACATTTTATGTAACAAAATATTCTTGAAAGAGATATTTTTGTCCGTTAATCTGGCGTAAAAATATTCCTAATAAAGGTCATTGATTTTCACCGCGGTAATGATCTAGCTCAAAACCCATTGATCAACAGTTTGCAAGTTCATCCCTTGTAATAATTTGACCTTTTTATTTCGAAATTTAAGGTTGTTTTATTTACTGTTAGGACTGTTTTCTTTTTACATATATGTAAATGTAATCAAATAGATTAGAAACCTAATTAATGTTTATGTAAACGAACATGTTGTTACAACGGCAACGTAGTCCGTTTTATAGGTTTTTAAATTCTAAAACAGAGCTTAATTTTATTTTCAAGGGATAGAAAAAAAAATCTATTAACGTCGCTGGCTCGCAACGAAACGCATATATGTTGCGATATAACAAACATACAAGCTTTCAATTTAAAATATATTTTAAAGTATTTAAAACGCAAAAACGCAAACTATAAAACTTATCGTGTCAGATTACTGCATATTTATCAATTAAAATGCCTATTTGTACAACCCTAATTAATGTTTCATTTTTAATTTAAATACCACTGTCATTTCAGGTCAATATGTTCGTTAAAAATTGAAAAGAAATGTACTGGGTTGTCAATACGGACCATCAAAGTTGTGGTCTCCCTGGCATTACTAGTCTGTTTGAGACTGGCGTTACTGCAGGGTACCTGGCCATCGTTTTCACCACAAGACAACCCTGCTGCTTTTCATCCCAGTTTCTTTGTAAGGTAAAGTATCAACAAATCATCTAGATATTTAAAAAAAATCAATATGGTTACAATGTATGGTAGTCGGTAGTTTATTAGTTACTAACCATTTTTTGTTAAATCTGCCCATCTTAATTAACGAAGATTGGTCCACAGAGAGCACATAAAACTTTTTTATGTACTACCAACCATTTTACCTATGTATCACAAATAAAATTCTGATTCTGATTCTGATTCAGACTTCATAAAATGGTTATGTTTGCAGACACTGTTATAGGTATTACAACCACAATTTGATGTTATCTATTTAGCTAGTAATATATAAAAAAATGTTACATGTGTATACCAACAGAGTATGCCAACAGAGTGTAACTAATCTGTCTCATTTTCCTCGAAACATATTTTCCAACAATTAAAACTGAAAATATTAATTAATTTTTAGTTCATAAATAAATTATAAATAATCGAATCATCCTAATTATTTTGACATTTATCTTGCCATATTGCAATAGGAATAATCAAAAAACTAAGATTTCCGATAAACTGTATAACATTTGTGTTGATGCTCATGATCTCTATGAAAATTTAATGTTTCTGAATTATGGTTTAATTAATTCACATTTTCATATTTTCAAAACGTACCGATTTTAATATTTTTCATATGACACCCAAACGGAAATCGCAATTTTAAAGGACAACACTTTGAAGAGAGTAGGTAGTCATCATTTTTTTAACCTCAAAATTGGGTAATCTCTTTGCCATGTCTTGCCTTTTTCAGCCTGTTTACCTTAAAAGTGTCCTTATTGTTTTACTTGTCATCGGTACTGATTCGCATACATCACAATGCATCATTTAAAGTTTCTGTATTCTAGGAGATTACTTCATGAATATGGCATTTAAATTAAAATCTCACATATCTAGATGAAGATTAAGGTTTCCATCAGTTTCCTATAAGTACAAAAGATTATCCCTAATTTCAACAGGTGAATAGTATTTAGCCGTAAAAATAAGCTGCTTGTACTTTAAATATTCAAAATATACGATAGATTGACCAATTTATGTTACGCGTAAGCATTTACCTATTATGTTCTAATTAATGTTATTTTTGTAGATTGATGACATTCTGCTATTTAGCAGCATTCAACTGGTGGTTACTGCTATGTCCATGGACGTTAAGCCATGACTGGCAGATGGGGTCAGTGCCTCTCATCACCAGTGGCTGGGACCCGAGGAACTTGCTCACTTGTGCCGCTTTTGGGGCACTACTACTGTTATGCTATCGGTTTATTGCTGATATGGAAGTAAGTTCTACCTATATTTTTAAATTTTTTACGGTTTACTCACGACCATGTTTCGATATTGTCCGACTAGTTTTCAAATGGAAGTCTTAAAGATCGTAGTAAGCCGTAAATTGGACACTTTCGTGTCACATAATAAATAACTAATAATATTCAAAATAATTTTAAATTATCGGCCAAAACATTAATTTCATTCTAATTCATTCACTCATCAATATGTTTCCCAAAGTGAACTTATTTCTGATTTTGTTCCGTGATAAAAGATTAATCAGTGTCTTGAGTTTATGCCACAATACTTTAATATTAAAATTTTATTTTCCGTTTTTATGATAGGTACAGAAGCACACGCCAGCAGTAATCGGTCTACTTCTAATGGTTCTACCCTTTGTGCCTGCTAGCAATCTACTGGTAACAGTGGGATTTGTTATTGCCGAGAGAGTGCTTTATATACCGAGGTAAAACTATGTTTTATAGTGTAGCAATATTACTGTTTGATTACTTTTGTTCGGATCTAGTTTGCAATAGTTTTGAATTGAAAATTTAACAATTTATGTATAAATAGATTTGATATATAATATTTATACTCAGAATACAGAAATACCTGAGTATTCATAATCATTCTACCAATATTAAAAGCAATACGAAAATCTGCTTGTTAAAAATCAAATTTTCCAACAAACAGTTTGTTATCGAATATCCAATTATTTATTTGAAATGTAAATAGCTCCATCAAATCTGATTCTATTGATTTTTGTAAAATCGATCAAATAACATTTCTACTAAGAACGCTCAATTACTTTTTACTTTTGATTATATTTATGCAACTACCAATTTCAGCCATTTTGATGTTTTTATCAAATTTCATCTTTCCTGGTCTTTTCTAGAAAATGTAGTTTTTTGTATTGCAGCGTGGGCAGTGTGATAATAACGGCATACGGAGTTCAACTGATGTGGTGTTCAAAGCCTGGCACTAAAATGTTTCTGGCAATTGGCCTGGCAGTACTTGCTGCCAGTGGAGTGGCAAGGACTCACAGGAGGAACGCTGAATGGCGAGATCGGGCTACCTTACTGAGGTAATTATATTTGTGGAAGCTCTTTTAAAAACGGAAATGGTCAAAAGTCAAAAACTTTCTGTGAAGTTTGAAAGAGGTTCTGTAAGTTGCCCTGACTTAATTTACTCTTATTTATATTGTGTGTAGGATTCGTACCTATAAGAGAGATAAGATGATTAAAGGCGCCTTTAGTTATTATGTCTTATCTCTCTTTTAACTTTGCCACAGTCTAGAATTTCTTCTGTATTATGGTTGCATTCCGAATCGAAACAATAAATTATGCATGCCCATGCATCATTTATTTTCATTACCTTTTCCGTGTGGGTATCAAATCTGCGACTTGCAGCAAAGAAAGCGCTGCCACTGTACCCTCTTTATATACGTTTACATCATCGTTCTAATATCCTATTCACCTTGACACCTTAAGGTAAATTAATGACTATTATAAGTTATTTGTCTAAGTTTGACCTTGGAAGTTCTCATCGATATTTCAAGACCGTAATATAGTGTAACAACTTTGGACAGTTACGTTCCACAAGTTTATAACTTGAGAACTATTTAATTGCTGGCAAATTGTTACTTTATAAGCCCACGATTTTCGTCGGTAAAGTTATAATAATAATTTAATTGTTGATAAATTAGTTTGTGAATTTAGTGCGAATTTTTTAGTGTTGGTTGGAAGAAAAGGAATGGAGACCTTTACCTATTTTTCTGTTTAATCTGTTATGAAAAACAGGATTTTGATCGTCATGATAACCGCAAGAATTTTTTCTTGTGTTGATACATTATTTTGGCGAGGGGGATATGCCATAATCGCCACGCTTGGCAGGCGGATCGCAGTTGGTTGTTTAAATACTCGGAGAACGCTGCTGCCCATCCTCTGGTCATCCCTTAGTCGCCTTTTGCGACACTCATGTGAAGAGAGAGGGTGGATACGTCCGGCACCATACGGATTTTTACTATACTATAATCCTACCACAATTATTGTTTTCTCATCTAGGTACTTACACTTCGTACGTTCTTTGTATAGGTCTTGAAATTAAACATAATATATAAAAGATGGTGTAAACAAATCATACTTAGTACAGGACAGAGAGAAAACAACAATAACAATTAAAAAAACAGGACACCAACACAGTACATATAATATATACATGCTGAAATTTGAGTAGCTTAATTCCCGAAAAGGGGTCATTGTACTCATCATTATGAACAACTTTTACTAGAGGACCAACCCTGAAATCGTGAAAAAAAAATCAGTTGGTCCCTACGTGTTCACTTAAATCAATAAAATGTAGGGACCACCTAATTTTTATTTCGCGATTTCAGCGTTGGTCCCATATTCAAAGTTGTTCATAACGATGAGTACAATGACCCCTTATTGGGAAATTAGCGATTCAAATTTCAGCGTGTATATCGTGTAGTTAACGTATCAAATACGCACACGATGGCGCTGGTAAAATTCCCATATAAAATTTGTCGATAACTAAACTACATGATAGCTCAAAAACTCATCTAGGGACTCAGCACAGCGTATCTTCCTCATGTGATTTCTGAGAACTTAGTATAGGTCAACGACCTATCTGTGTGGATGAAATTTATGCTCTGAACCGCAGATATTTCCCGATAGCTGTGCACCATAAGTACTTCGCAGTAATTACTTCACGGACGTTTCCCGGAACATTTTATTACAAATATCATTTTATTGGTCCATTTGATACTAGTTATTACTGTAAGGGCGTATACACAAGGCTAATGCCTCATTCTGCTCCTCGAGTTGTAAAAATAATGATGAGCAAAAAAAGCAT
Source organism: Asteroscopus sphinx (assembly GCA_949699075.1). Lineage (NCBI taxonomy): Eukaryota > Metazoa > Arthropoda > Insecta > Lepidoptera > Noctuidae > Asteroscopus > Asteroscopus sphinx. Next base: position 2,683,340 of record OX453007.1, read on the forward strand.
ACTTGGTCGAAAAAACATACATTATGATATTTCTTGTTGAATAAAAGAGAAAAACAAGAATTCAGATTTTTGCTTTTACATTTATTTTGAAGAAGTTTCTTCATTTAATTAAACAAGCTTTCAAAATAGTTACATTTGAACGAAGACAGAAGTTAAGCCTTTTGTTATAGGTACTTCGACTTACTGTGACTAAATAGATCATTTAATTATGTAACATAATAATATTATAAACAAGCAAAAATTAGACGATCTAGAAATATTTTTCTAATATTTTTTTTGTTCTTATTTTGAAACACATTCATACACTCAAATATCAAAGTCAAAATAATAAGCGTTTCTCTACAATTGAATCACTTGTTTTTTAAAGACCACTTGTACAAACATTTCTAGACTCCTTTAAAATATATAAAATAGATGCTGTGATTTAAATTTAAAAAAAAGAAAAAAATAGGTCAATATGTGTTTTTATCTTTTTTTTATTCAGAATATTACATACTTGCTGTGCATTTAATATTTTTGACAAATCTTTTTTTTTGTTTTTCTTGTAAAAAAACAAACATGGAGAAGTGGTCTTTAGAAAATTGGAGAGTGTAGAATCGTACCGTAGATTCTGATTATGTTTCAATAAAAAACTATTTAAATTTAATAAAATTCAACCGGTTACTTAGTAAGTACTTAACTTTTAAACATATTCCTTAAAGTGATAAATTATGCACATTAAATAATTCAAACTTCTCAAATCAAGCTTTAGTATGTACCGCCCCCAAACAGTCCTCAATGCGTTAGATATCATACCAAAGAACCGATCTCTTCCAAGACGGTAACTTCATAAAATACTCCGTAATGAAATATCGGCTATATCAGGCTATATTAAATTCTGTTAGCGGTTTATGAGTCCATTCAATTTTCTATAGAAGCCGGTTTAGAACTTGTTTATGGTACAGGGAATGTCCCGGCTACGTATTAGAGGTTTATGTAAGGGAACTTTTGGAATTTAGCTTTGGAGAATTTTATTCTATCGAAACAAGTGAAAGATTTTGTATACCTGGGTTCCATGTTTACGAGAGATGGCAAGCATGTGAAGGACATTGAAAGGAGAGTGAGTGCTGGTAATCAGGTGAATGGGGCACTACACACCTTCATGAACAGCCGCAAAGTGTCGGAAAAGGCACGGCTGGCTGTTCATGGGGGAGTGTTAGTGCCTACACTTATGTATGGTAGTGAAAGTTGGGTATGGCAGAAGAAACATGAAAGTAGAATAAATGCAGTAGAAATGATAGCTTTGAGAAGTATGTGTGGTGTAACTTTGAGAGATAAAGTAAGGAATAACATGATAAGGGAGCGTTGTGGAGTGAAAGAAAATGTAGTGACAAAGATTGAGAAAGGTATGTTAAGATGGTTTGGACATATAGAGAGGATGGACGAGAGGAGATTGACGAAACAAGTATACGAAGCGAGTGTGGATGGAAGAGTTGGAAGGGGACGACCTCGGCGAACGTATCGCGATCAAATCGCGGATGTTCTCAAAAAATGCCAGGTTAAGAGTTCTCTAAATCGACGAGCATGCATGACGAGGTTAATGGACGTAGATGAAGCGAAAGAGGTGTGTCAGGATCGTAGCAGGTGGAAATCCATAGTCTCTGCCTACCCCAATGGGAAACAGGCGTGATAATATGTATGTATGTATGTATTCTATCGATACAGCCCGTAAATTTATCTTGTGGACTTCCTTTGGACGCCAGCATACTAGGTTGCTCGTGGCTGAGTAGCAAGCGTGTGGATTGTACGATCTGCAAGGTTAAGCTGCACTAGCCGCGGTCAGTCTGTGGATGGGTGACCGTTTCGTTAGACATCGAGACCCTTTCGTGCCTCGGAGAGCACGTTAAGCCGTCGGTCCTGCGCCTGATCTCTCTCCGTTCGTGTCGAATTGCCGTCCCATCGGATTATGAGAGAGTGCACCTGTGTTTACGCACACACTTGTGAACTATAATATGTCCCGCGCAGATGGCTTGCCTCCATTGAGATTGGCCGCCGTGACTGAAATTCGGCTGGGAGGACATTATTATTACTAGGTTATTTGTCTTGTGTACGCATCCACCTTTTTCTAACATAAATATATAATATCCAGTCTCTCGCAGTCCACTGCTTGGGCCTTGCATAGGCCTGTCCCAAGTTGCGCCACAACAGTCGGTCCTTTGCCTCCCACATCCACGTGTACGGTGACTATTGAAAATTATTCCGCTTGATCGGCATTGGAACAATGTCAATTGCAAAATTAGCACTAAATTGGTTTGTGTCAATCAGGTCTTTTGTTTGCAAAATTAGCACTAAATTGGTTTAAAATACGTGTTTTAGAATTAATTAATCCTTATTAGAATTGAAATTATGTAGTGTGTTTATTCTTGGCCAAAAAATTTCCATTTATTCTTCTCACTTTTTGACATTGGAATTGGATTGGGTTTGGAATTATTTTCAAGAGTAACTCCATTGACTGGGGGCGCCCTGCGCTGCATTTGCCAATTCACGGTCTCCACTCAAGGACACGTCTGCTCCAACAGCCATTGATCCTTTGACATACAAGGCCAGCTCACTGCCTCTGCCTCTGCCTGCAGATCCTACAATGGTGATGCTACGTAGGTCAGTCTGGAACAAATAGAAACATTTCTATGAATAAATGGGTCAAGAAGCTCGTATTATATTTGAGTACTCTAATGATTTTTGATACGACTTGAGATGGTTATAAAAAAAACTAATATTTCAAATTCGACTTCATGACAGCTCCTCTTTGTAATCACCTCCCAGACCGCACTACTGAGAATTCTTTATTGATGAAAGCCTTAGAAACATGACAAGTTTCTACACGAGTTTGTCGTTGTTAAGTTTCAATTTCTTCGTTCCAAGAAAGGGATGTAATTACAAGTTCTAGTATTATACTTGTATTTAATAATTGTGTACTAAGAAGCTTTGAGTTTAGAGTGTTTGTTTAGTTAACGGTCGGTTGATAACGGATTAAAATAGATAAAAGTAATTAATTGTGTCGTTTAACATCTAGAGATTCGATCAGTTAATGGATTTTGATACAGCTCTTATACGGCCAAAATTAATATCCAATCTGTCTACGATTTGCACTACTAGAGATAGAAATTTGACTTACGCTCCTTTGAAAATATGTCAAAATTCTATCTCTAGTAGGGCAAATCGTGGATAGATTGGATATTAATTTTGGCCGATAGCCGCTCCGCTGTCGGATCTCCGAGTTGCGATAACAGGCAACTCGCTACTAACTTTTTATTACGTTTTCATATAATTTTAAGAAACTGGGAAGATATAGCAACTCTAGTTGCGAGTTTCAGTGATCGACAACAGTTTTTTCTGTTGTTGCAACAGAAATAGATAGAGATAGAATGGTTGTAATCACAATTTTACTTGCGATTCATGCGTGGCAACTACCGAACAAACTATGCCTTACATATTAACGTCATTAATTTTAAAAAACATCCTCCTTTTGGGCTCCGCCGCAGTCGGGTAAAAAATAACTTTAATAAAATGTAGGTACTTTACAGCTTTTGTTTCTGCAGTTAGAAACAGCATAATAAGGCATTTCTGCGGGTTTTTGTTACAGTATTTATAGAAACAAGTCATAAGGCGTACTGAGAAAGGCTTTGAAATGCACTGCATTATGGTGCAGAGTGTGCCCCTCAGCCAGGTGGACCGACGACCTGATGAAAGTAGACTGGATGCGGAAGGCAGAGGACCGAGTGTTGTGGCGCAATTTGGGAGAGGTCTATGTCCAGCAGTGGACTGCGATATATAGACTGAGTTGATGGTGCAGCGTGTTGGCACGCGCTTCCTGCCCACTTTTCCATTCTATCTATTTCTGTGGTTATTGCACTGAGTGACAAAATCAATTGCAAATTGCCGCAACTAGCAACTGACTGTCAAGTTGCTTGTTGCCACAACTGGCAACCGCAATGCGTCGAGCGACTTCATTTCCTGCCCGTCCCCCGCAGCGTCATGGATTTTAAAGTTTATTTAAAATTACGGCAACTGTGAAGTGGGCCTTTAATGCTGCTGGCCTTTAATGAAGATATATATATTTTTTTTTATAACATAGGGGGGCAAACGAGCAAGCGAATCACCTGATGGTAAGCAATCTCCGCCGCCCATGGACATCCGCAACACCAGGGGAGTCACCGATGCGTTGCCGACCTTTTAAAAAGACGTATGCTCGTTTCTTGAAGGCTCCCATGTCGAATTGTTTCGGGAAAACCGCTGACGGGAGTTGGTTCCACAGTTTTGCTGTACGAGGCAAAAAATGACGTGTGAAACGTACAGTAGTTGACCGCCAATCATCAAGATGGTGAGGATGGAATTTAGATTTATGGCGAGTGGTACGATGGTGGAAGTCAGCGGCTGGTTGAACAATTCCTCAGAGCATTCCCTATTGTAAATGCGATAGAGTATACATACAGATGCAACGTCTCTACGCAAGGCTAGAGGGTCAAGCCGATTGGGAACAATATAGTCGCCGACGATTCGAGCCACTCTACACTGAATGCGGTCAAGTGGAAGGAGGAGGTACTCGAGTGCTCCAGCCCGTAATATTATCCCATAATATCTTCTTAATATATAAAACAAAGTCGGGTTAGTTACATCATTTATAATTCGAGAATGGCTGGACCGATTTTAATGAAATTTGGCATACAGATAGAACATAGCCCATATTAACATATAGGGACTTTTTATCTCGAGAAGATTAACAGTTCCCAAGGGATGAGCGATAAACGACATTCACGCGGGCGAAGTCGCGGGCATAAGCTAGTTAATAATAAACTAAAAAAGTTCTCATGTGGAATTTTCTCATTGGTCGATTGGCCATTCAAGCACTAGGGCGACGTACTGTAGAGTATCAACTTATTCTCTCTCTGACGAGTTCTAAAAATACTTCAAAGGCTAATACAGTTGGGTCTATTCTTCAAACTAACCTGTTTTAAATAGTTCCAAGTTTAATACTTGTATAAAGTGAGTGGGTGCACGATGCGGTAACTTTATGGGGTGGGCAGTCGTTATCCACTAGGAAAGTTTCCAGCCCCGAAAACTATGCATTCTGAGTGCAAGATAAACTTCTATAACGACTTCTTCAGAGCTGAACGCTTAGGTCTCGCCTCTTGTTTGAATAGATACCATAGATTCAAAGCTAAACGCGAAGTTATCTCATAAAGTACAAATAGATTTTGAAGGTATTGAGTTTCTAAAACCACCCTTTGTTCATTGTTTCTATGTAAGTGTACTGATTCTTTTTAACGGCTCCACCACACAGCTGCATTTATATTGGACGATATTTTCGCATGCGTTGTTACGATATCTTTATTAGTGCATTTTTTATTTCGTCCCAATACAAAATGTACAATCAGAGGCAATAAATGTTGGAGCAGCGCAGCGGTGTTGGTGCGAGGTTGAATATGGGTGGTTAGTAAGAAAAAGCTGAAGCGTAATTTGCTAATACTTATAATTAATGACAAATAGGTACAAGATTATTAGCGTAATGGCGAATGTTTATATACAATTTTCACTGTTACTTTTGAGTGATGTAACTCGTCAAACAAAAAAACCAAATCAATATGGCTATTCCAAAGGTCAGAACCATATTCTGTAGTATAGGAGAAGCTTGAACAATAAATAACATCTGCCTTTTGATCAACGTTTTTAAAATCGCAAAAAATGGCTTTCTGACTACAGATAGCGAGGATAAATATGTGTATATATATAAAAGAGATGTCCTTACTACGCAATGCCATACATTTATTACATGCCTTGATCAGACAGACATTATAGCAGTTTTAAATCTATCGATAGGCAGATATTATTGCTTCTGACTGTAGATATCGCAAAACGCATGCTATAATGTTGACATACAACGTGGATATGACAATACGACAATAAATGAAAACACGGTTATTATACAACGTGGATATGACAATACGACAATAAATGAAAACACGGTTATTATACAACGTGGATATGACAATACGACAATAAATGAAAACATGGTTATTATACAACGTGGATATGACAATACGACAATAAATGAAAACACGGTTATTACTAGTCTATAGAAGCATTTTAAAAACATAAATAATTTGTTTATCTAAAATTAGAAAACGAAGTTTTTGAACAAATTATTTAATTTTATAATAATTTATAATATTTTTTAAAACATCGAAATAATAAGTAGCAGCATTTGTATTCATCTTTAATGTTTGAGAAAGAGAGTTTAAAATCATACGGACTCGCATAGGTCTTTGACCTAACAATCTTTGCCTAGAAAAATGGTCGTACATTCAAAATTAATGAAATTATAACAATTACCGGTGGCTAAGCTATTAATGGATTTGATAGATTTTTTGTACACGGTCAGAGGACGTGATACTCTGTACGTGGTTTTATTTAATATCTTATTGTCATATCTACTTTGTATATTAACGCAGCTGTGCGATGTAGCCTTTAAAGAAGTTGATTTCCGTTTTAATTCAGTAGAATCTGCTTAATCACCCGAAAGAGGACACCTCTTTTGGGATCGGATTTCGTTCGCTCGCTTCAAGTCAATTAGACTTCGTTCTATCTTTCATTAGCTTAAAGCAAAAAATCTCGTTACAAAATTAAATTCTGAACAAATTTTGGAACCAAATGAAGAGGTGAAACGAAGAATCCAATCGACATGTTTTCAGATGCAGGTTTTTTTTTAGAAAACAGTTTTAGTCGTTACTTGGTACGGGGCAGTGAGAAAGGGCTATTTTTCATATATGTCACAGACAAATAAATTTTTTACTTAACGGGCTTGCATTTGACCGCCTGATGTTAAGCGATGGTGCGGTCGACGATGGTTCACGCTTGCCCAGCAAAGGTGAGAGGATGTCACTGAAATATTTCGACCCAAGGCAAGGCAAGGCAAGTCAAGGCTACACCGGGCATCGTACCGGAACACGACTAGGTCGCTTGGCGGCACGTCTTTGCCCGGTGGGTGGTTGCAAGCCGTCGGCATTGGCCTACCACCAGTATGTCACCTGTTTTGCACCACCCAGGGATCCCCCCCACGTGTAGTAGGGATTCAGAAAAGGGGTACTCTCCTACGGTTGTGGGTGATTCGATCCCCAAAAGACTGGACTGGACGGTCTGAATGAAAGGATTGATGGATGGAACTGGACTGGACTGGACTGGACTTAACAGACTTAACAGAATTTAACGCGAGCGGAGCCGCGGGTAAATAATAATGAAAATAATAATGTCCTCCCGACCGAATTTCGGTCACGGCGGCCATCTCAATGGAGACTAGCCATCTGCGTGGGACATATTATAGTGCACAAGTGTGTGCGCAAACACAGGTGCACTCGCTATTCCCTCACTCTCATAATCCGAAAAAAAAAGCAAAAAGCAAGCGGGTAAAAGCTAATGTATTATAAGTATGTATTTACAAAAAAAAACGAGTGTGCTTTAGACCACACGACTGAAGTAAAACTTCACTAACTTATATCTCCCTCAATACTATTTCAATGAGAACAAAGGAATGGCGGCGAGGCGCTGTGTCGTGGCCGGCCTAGCGCGCGCCTCGTTCCCCGCGTCCCGCACTACTCCCTCCGTTCGCCTCACTTTTCGTAACGCATTCACCAGCTTACCCCCAAGTCAAGCGTGCCTAAAGAAGTTTTACTTAAAAAAGTACATATTATATCTATTGTCTAGTACCTATAGTACAAGCTCTGCTTAGTTTGGGACTAGATGGTGATGTGTAAAAATGTTCCAAAGATTTATTTATTCATTTTTTCACCTCTTCAAATTAATGATAAACGTACAGGCAATCGAACCCAAACTGTCCAACTCTGCACCACCATTAGTAAAACAAACACAATTTAACCCACAAATCGTTTTCCCTAAACACTAAAAACTTTCACAGCGAAACACCTCGAAATTTTCATTTCCAAAAACATTAAAGAGAAATGTATTAAACATGACACAAAATGGTAACCACAATTTACAATTCTTGCAATATTCGCTCCACGGTCTCTGCATTCGGGCGTAAATTACCTCCAAATGTGTTTTGTTTGTTACAGGACGGATTTAATGACTTTGCCGCAAAACGCTAAACTGCACTACAACTTGGCAAACTTTCTACGCGAGACAGAGCAACAAGACAGCGCCATCAAACATTACAAAGAAGCTTTGAGGTAACAAAGCCGTTTGCCTTAACGCGAACTATCGCGGGTTGAGTTCAGCCAAGTTTATTAAGCTATTCGTCATGTATGCGAGATATTTAACCCAAGAGTTGAGCTTGAAGCAAAGCAAACTTTAGCTGAAGTTAATTTTCGTTGAAATAATACAAGTTTGTTCTTCAAAAATAGTTTCATTATGTAAAATACATTATTGGTGTAAAGAATTTAAATAAGATCCTTAATGATTAATCCGAAATAGTCAAGGAGTTAAGACTGCAATGATGACATTTATTATTATAAGCCTGAAGTGTCCCACTGCAGGGCCAAGGCCCCCCTACTCTCCTTCCACTTCTCCCTGTCTGTTGCTATAAGAGTCCAGTCCTTTTGCAAGGAGTAGCAAAAAAATTAAAAAAACATTATTTAGTATTCATTTGCGTACAATCTTTATTCCTTTATATTAGTTTATATACCAGGCCCCTCAGAAAGTATTGCGAAAAAAAGTTTTTATATATGGGAGACTGGCCAGTTATAATGTTTTTCGAAAATATGATTATTTATAAGTAAAAATAAGTAAGTTCCAATTTCAAAATTTCCCTCCACATTTTTTGCGAGATAATTCAAAGTATTGTGTCTCACTGAAATATGGATCTGCGCCGGGAACATTTTAGAGCTATGATTTTATACGATTTCAAGTGTCGCCTGAAACCGGATGAATCGTACGATAGACTTCAAATGGCATTCATGGATGAAGGCCCTTCCAAGGCAACCGTGTATCGTTGGTATAACGAATTCAAGCGCGGTCGACCAACTTTGGGGGATGACGAAAGAAGCGGTCGCCCTTTGACGGCTGTTACCGAAGAAAACGTGCTAGCAGTGAAAAATTTAATCCAAGACAATAGGCGAATTACATATCAGGAGATTCAACACATATTGAAGATTGGATCGGGAAGCGTTCACGAGATTCTACACAGCCATCTTCGCGTGAGGAGGATAGTATCACGCTGGGTGCCGCACAACCTCACCGATGCTCAGAAGCAGGCCCGGGTGGAATGGTGCCGTGATATGCTTAACAAATTTGAAGCAGGCTCGTCTCGGCGTGTTTACGACATCGTTACAGGTGATGAGTCCTGGATTTATCAATACGACCCAGAAACCAAGCGCCAGTCGACTGTTTGGGTGTTTCAAAATGAGCCAACGCCTACCAAAGTGAAGCGATCTAGAAGCGGGGGTAAGATTTTGATCGCTAGCTTTTTTAATTTGACTGGCCACTTGGTATCAATTCCCTTACGGGATCAAAGAAGCATTAATGCCGAATGGTATACTACCAAATGTTTGCCAGAAGTTTTCTCTGTTATAAGCAACAAGCGACCAAACACAGGGCTCCGCGGGCTACTGCTCCACCACGACAATGCACCTGCGCACACCGCACTCAAAACGAGGGACTTCCTGGACAGCACGCCAGTCAAACTCCTGGGTCACCCTCCTTACAGCCCTGATCTAGCACCGTGTGACTTCTTTTTATTCCCAAAAATAAAAAATCGGCTCAAAGGGATACAATTTTCGTCGCCGGAAGATGCGCTGGCTGCGTTCGAGCAGGCTGTAAACGAGGTGTCTGCGGCGGACTGGAAAAAGTGTTTTGAAAACTGGTTTAGGCGCATGAATCTTTGTATAGAGGCTGGTGGAAAGTACTTTGAAAAGATTTGATAAAAATATATGTAAGTATAGAACAATTTTTTTTAGTTTCGCAAAACTTTCTGAGTGTCCCACGTATAGCATAGCATAGTTCTCTGAGTATTTAACCAACCAACTGCGATCGCCAACCCGCCTGCCGAGCGTGGCGATTATGGCATATAATTGGGGGAGGCCTATGTCCAGTAGTGGACGTCTTTCGGCTGAAATGATGATGATGATGATATATAGCATGTAGGTACTGGGTCATAGATTGGACGTTCATGGCCATGTGACGTAGACGAATGAATTGAAAAATGAAAAACAGTGAATTTTTCACTAGCCAAGTCATTAAAAAATATTTAGGTATTTTTTGTGAAATCAGATAATTTTAATACTTTATAAGACTTCTTTACCATTCATAGATTTACTTAGGTCTTAAAATATTTCGAATTAATAATGTTGAACCTTATGTACTATAGATAATATACTACATCACGAATATTTGAACCATATTTTCGTCTTGATTTGTTGCCTAGACGAGGAGGGAAAGGAGGAGAGAAAAATATATTTATTTGTTTCTTTCTTTATAAATCATGTATGGAAATAAAACCGTTGTTTAAATATTCATAATGTTACCTTGAAGGTATTATATTAATAAAATACATTTTTAATTTCGCCTAAAATCTCTTGAAATCTTAAAGGCCCCTTAATACGTATCTTAGATATATAGCAATGACGATTGTACTTCAAATGTACAGTCCAATGGATGAGGAAGCCTCTTGTGACTGTTACGCCTGCAATCGAATTGCGTGCCAGCCTTTGATTGCTTCGAAGTAGCCTTACCTAGTGATATATGTTAGGGGCTCAAGAATTGTGGCTTACTAAAGACAGGCCTGGGAATAATTGAATGAGCAATACATCGAGGCTAATTGTCGTGATGTAATACTGTGTTCAGATCTAAGTAACCGCTTTCAGGATACAGTGATAATATCTAATGGAATATAGTGTAAAGGTTCAAAGTAACTGCTGAAAAACTGTCATTATTTACTGAAATTTATGTAAATGGTTTTTATGAAACTTATGAGTTTCTTTGTTAACATCATGCATTATTGGTTGATTTTGACACCAAACCAAAAAATGCATCTATACCTCACCGCTCCGTTCCGTATACCGACGCTCTGTATCAACTTTTTTCAAGACATATCACACATCTTTGAGATTGCTTGAAAATATGTCAACCAAAAATGGTGTTCTTTTTGATCAATAAAAGCTGAAAATTATGTGTACTTCATCGTAGTCAACATAACTAATCGATTTTATTCTGTTTTTAATAAATTAAATAAGGCTCATCTATAAGGTATCTTAACCCAAAATCCTTATATTCCTAGGTTATGGCCCAGCTACGCGAGCGCTCACAACAACATCGGCACCCTGGTCTCAGGGATGGATAATGCTGAACACCATTTCTTGCAAGCCATAAAGTTTAATAAGCACCACGTGAACGCACACTACAATCTCGGCAAGCTTTATAAGTAAGTTAAATGTGTTAATGAAGACATGTTCTTAACTAAGTGATGGAGAGCGTTGTAAAGTTAAGGAGTTAGTACTTAGTACGAGTTGGGTGTTGGTTTTTCTTTAAGAAAATAAAACCTGAAATGATTGGGAAAAATATTTTGTTCAGCAATTCGTGTGTAAACTCGAAATAACTATAGCATATTAAACGTCATGTGTAGGAACTTTTTTTGGGTGGAAATCTTCATGGATACCCTCCGTCTGGGGACGGCGGAGGGGTATGTCGGACTCTTACCGACTAAAACCATCCATCCATCCTTCATGGCCATCCTTTGCACAAAATAGAGGAGCTCCGGGAACTCCATTAGACCGCGCCGGTGCTCCTCTAGTGCTGTGACGAAAATTTTCATTGCAGTAAAAACTCAGACCATGCTTTTAAAACTGAAGCTATATTGCACTGTCATCCAGTTTTGAGCTATGTTTAAAGTTTATAGTTCAAGCACCTGGGAAAGTTAGATTAAAATTGATTTCAAATTTTATGCTGAACAGATAAACAAACAGACGACAAGAAAGCGTATTAATATAAATGTGGTATAAATAGAAAAAGTTTTTACTTTTATAAGTCTTTTATACAACGTGTATCAGAAATGCGTGGTCATATTTGAAGAGCTTATTCAGGGGATGCTATCTAACAACTTTTATTATGGGACAAAAGCTGAAATCGCGAAAAAAAAAAAAAAACTTAAACGAAGCTAAAGTATGAATATAGAATTAAAGAACTGTCATTTCATACTTTGGTTTGACGTCAATGTATGAAATTACAGTTCTTAAATTTTCACGCTTGAGCATTGTTGTAGAATGGGCCTAGGAGCTAATAAAATTACTTTGAGCAAAATATTTTAGGAAAAGTGGAAAACTGTATCAAGCGATATCAATGCTGGAGAAGTGCATATACCTGCAGCCCAGATTCGTGCAAGCCCACGTGGAGCTCCTGACGCTGAAAACAGAGAATGAGAAGCAAAGGATACTAATGAGACTGGTCGACTTGGAGCCGAGTAACTGGGAACATTATGTCCTATATGGAGACTGGTTAAGAAGTAGAGGTAAGAATGACTTGACTTGAATATGCCAAAAATATCCCGCCTTTATCTATTTTATCTGGTTTCAGATTTATCTGAACTGATAGCTTAAATACAGTATTCATCAACTCAGCCTATCGCAGTTCACTGCTGGACATAAGCCGCTCCCAGGTTGCGCCACAACACTCGGTCTCTGCCTTACGCATCCAGTCCCCTCCAGGCACGTTCTTCAGTTCGTCGGTCCAACTGGCTATGTGACTGCGTTTGCCAATTCGCGGTCTCCACTCAAGGACTCTTCTGCTCCAGCGGCCATCGGTCCTTCGACAGACATGGCCAGCCCACTGCCAATTCAACTTACTGATCCTACAAGCTATGTCGGTCACTCCGGTTCTTCTCCGGATAATCTCGTTACGGATCATAACCTTCAAATAAACTCCAAGCATAGCACGCTCCATAGCTCGCTCGCATACAGTATTCGCTTTTAATTAATTGTTAATCATTTGTATCAGGATTAATTTAATTTACTATTAAGTCATTTTCTACTTAAAAGAATGATGAATGTGATTATATGAATAATGAATAAATAACTAACCTTTCGTGTTCATCAATAAGAATGAACTGTTAGAAATAGCACAAATACCATCGATTACATAAATCTCAATCTCAATATCTTTAGTAAATTTTACCTTTTAATGGTACTAAAACAGATCAAAATTGCAGGATTACCAGCACCAGCAGCAAAGTATTACCTAGAAGCGACAAGACTGAGCTTTAGATATCGAGGCGCAGAACGAAACGTGAGAGCAGATCTGATAACCTTCAGATACACAGCGCTAATGTACCGGTCACTAGGACAGAAGTCTAGGACACTACAGCTGTTAACCAGGTTGGTAAACATTAAAAAAGAATTGAGGGTAATTCAAGGAATTTGAATGAGGCCTTCACTAGTAAATGAAAAAGCTTAAAAAAAGCTAGCCCTTTCTAAGTTTTCGGACAGATTTTTTTCATTACTTGTATGAACTAGACGTTCAAAATTAAATCAATCAACTCAGCCTATCGCAGTCCACTGCTGGACATAGGCCTCTCCCAAGTTGCGCCACAACGCTCGGTCCTCTGCCTTCCGCATCCAGTCCCCCCCAGCCACGTTCTTTAGGTCGTCGGTCCACCTGGTAGGGGGGCGCCCTACGCTGCGTTTGCCGATTCGCGGTCTCCACTCAAGGACTCGTCTGCTCCAACGGCCATCGGTCCTTCGACAGACATGGCCAGCCCACTGCCACTTCAGCTTACTGATCCTACAAGCTATGTCGGTCACTCCGGTTCTTCTCCGGATAATCTCGTTACGGATTTTATCCTTCAAAGAAACTCCAAGCATAGCTCAAATAAAAATACTAAATAAAACTAATAATACTCATAATTAAATACTAAAATCAAATATTTAGATTTAAAGATTTAAATTCTTTCAGATTTCTGTCTTCTTTTGGCTTAACCTTAAAATCTTTTTAGTGTCTGTGACGTACCTAATTATTTAAAAGATATTTAAATACAATTTACAACTTTAATAAAGCTGAGTGAAACTGTCAAATAGCTATAAGTCCAGTCAATTGAGGATAAATTAAACTTCTAAATGAAAGGTAGATTTGATTTGATGTTCTAAAAACTGACTGAATTTCTCAAAAAATCTCTTCAAAACATCAAAATAAAGGTTCATGCAAAAATCTTTTCACTTTTGATTCCGTGGTTAAAACCCAACTTGACTATTTATAAAAAAAATGAAAAAAATAAAGTGGAATAAGTTGCGTGTCACCAAACAGATTTTATTGTCCATCTACGGCAAATCATTCACGTGCCTTGTCTTGGTAGATGCTATGGCTCATTACTCAGTAAAAACTGATGTTTCAATCTTTAGATGGCATACTTGGCGACGAGGCTGGCCAAGTGCAGCTGCAGCACACATGTACTTAAGAGATTGGAGACTCAAATTGGAGTTAGAAGGTCGAGCACAATTGTACTCCAAAGCCGTCAATCCTACAGTAAGTAATTTTTTATGCCTACATTATTTCTAGCCAAACATACATACTTGTGAGATTTCTACATTAATTAAATTAAGAAAGGTATTAACTTTGTTCCTTTTGCCATAATTGTTTTTATTGTTGTTGCCTTATCGTTTCTAAATTTAATAGACTCCCAGAGAGATTTCTGTCTCCTTTTTATCTTGGTCTTGACGTTATTTCTTATTCCATCTTGTTTCTACGCTTTAAGATTAATTTTATACCTTTTTTACATTCTTAAGCATTTGAAATTTCTATTTCCTCTTCTTGCATTCAATCTATCAAAGATCGGAGTACTCACAACTTGTACTTTGAAATTTTAGTGATAACAGTATAGTTTACGATACTAGCAGTATTCAACAATGTTGATCTTGATACAAGCGTCTCGCTAGACAATGTTGCATCCAATAGAGCTGTTAAATCAACAGACACATCACTGGCAAATGGAACTAGCGTAGTAGTAAGACAAGAGTGGTACACTCAAATATATTGTTATATTCAATCAATGTAAATGCAATCAAAAGTTGATAGTAACATAGTTTCAGAAGACTGATTGAAAAATCGATGACCCACAAAATTCACGAATGGAATCAATATAGAACTAGCGTTTACGTTAAAAGTTAAATTGGAAATTCGATTGAATGCTTAATTACCTAAAGAGCTTTTGATTTGAATAAAAAATCCATTATAGTTCATTTGTGACTAAAATAAGGTAATATTTGTTTTGTTATTGGAAAATGGGCTCACGTTTGACCGCTACCTTACCTAAGGCCTGACTCCTGACTGGTTTTAGTTCTGAACCAAATCGAGCTAAGGTCAATTCCTTAGAGGTTTTACTGTCAGTTCCTATAAAAATTGACACTAGCTCGATTTGGTTTAGAACTCGAACCAGTCAGGAGTAAGACCCCTGATGCGGTCAACCATGGTGCACTCTTTCCCTGTAAAAACCTATTCACTCGTGCCTTTAAGAATATTAATAGAAAATTACGAATATCTGGACATCTGAATATGTAGCAATATAAATATTATAAAATTAAAATTCTTTCACAGAAATCAACAAAATGCTTCGACCACTCACAACTAGCGGTCGGTGCAAAAGAAGAAAGAATACCGCAAAAAGAAGAAAAACACAAAACAGTGGACA
Source organism: Asteroscopus sphinx (assembly GCA_949699075.1). Taxonomy (NCBI): domain Eukaryota; kingdom Metazoa; phylum Arthropoda; class Insecta; order Lepidoptera; family Noctuidae; genus Asteroscopus; species Asteroscopus sphinx. The sequence continues at coordinate 2,698,998 of OX453007.1, forward strand.
CAAAAAGTGCTAATAAAATCAAAAGTGATAAAAAAGTTAGTGACAATAGATCGTGTGGGACCAAAAAACGTAATCTTTCTATTTCGTCTCAAATAAAAACTACTCATAATAAATCCGAGACTGGACTTAAAGACAAAAAGTGTACCTTGCATAGGAAAGACAAGAAAAAGAACAATGGTGTCATAGCAAATATTGGTGCGCCTCTAGCGGAGCATATACTTATGAAAACGTATTAATTTAATTGCTTTTATATCGTTTGGGACGAGCGATCGAGACTGGCAACCACTTTAAAATAATTGAAAACTAAAATACTAATTGTAAATGCACGAAATAAAAATCACATTCTAAGTATTTCTTGTGAAATGAACTCGATTTAAAATTGATAATTAAATCGAAATCCAAAATGTTAGTTGAAGTTTTTAAGCTTTCGCGAATTTCACTCATACTGAACTACATTTTCGGGACTTATCGCGCACGATGAAATCAATCAAACTCAGAACTCAGTGAAATCAGACTGAGTCTGCTCGTGACCACGGCCAATGCAACTTGGCCGAAACGTCGAGGTTAGTCAAAATGTTTGTTTTTTGTTTTGATTACATTGTGCGCGAAAATTCTCGTAAATATGGTTTAGTAAAATTTTAGTTTTCGAAAACGACCAACAACAAGGACGAGTCAATATAAATCAGAACAATGATAATGCATGAAAATGTAATGATGTTTTTAATGCTACTCTCGTTTGCTCGGTTTCATTAAAATGTTAAACCTCAAGTGATTTCAGCGACGACACAGTGAGTGAAACGTTTTCACGTGAAACTTATCCATCTGTTTTGGAGTGTGATATTACAAGCGTGAATGATTTTTTGACGTAGATAACGCTTGGCAGTTTTGTTAGCAGTTAGTACTAGATACGCCGACAATATCGCAAGACGTAGTTAAGAAGAAATACGCATCGGTTTTGGAAAATTCCAGGAAATTTGAGTTTTCCAAAATGGATGTGTTTAGATAGAAAACTAATTTAAACGATGTGTAGTGATAATGAAATGAGAAACAATCTATTTTTGTCAGTGTGGGGGGTGATTTATATGAAAATGCACAAAATTTGTACGCTAGCGTTAGTGATTTATAATGATTATGATCAACTATTTGAATATTTTAGTCGAGCGTTTTTATTTACCCGTTTTTACACGAACAGATCTAGTATTTTTAATCAAGCTTGGACGGCTCTAACCAGATTGTGTATTTTAATTGTGTTAAATTCAGTAACATATTTTATATTTCGACGACCTCTGTGGTCTAGTGGTTCGAGTTTTGGACTGCTGATCACGAGGTCGTGGGTTCGATTCCCACAGGACACAAATATTTGTGTGATGAACATGAGTGTTTGTGTTCGTCTGGTTGTTTCTTATGTATTATAAGTATGTATTTACAAAAAAAAAAGTATTATATCCATTGTCTAGTACTCATAGCACAAGCTCTGCTTAGTTTGGGTCTAAATGGTGATGTGTAAAATGTCGCAAAAATATTTATTATTTATTTATTATTTTATATGAAACTACATTTTTAATAAAACAAAAGTAAGTTTAAGTTTTTGCTAGCAGAAATTACATGAATTTTATTTATGAACCGTCCCCAAGAATTAAAATGGCGTTACCTTTGCTATGGCAAAGGTAACGCTCGCTCACAGCCAGCCGCTGAATGTGAACTGGCGATATATGATTTTTGGACTTTTTTATAAAACAACAGTAGATATGTACGTTTCAGCGTATAGTCGGTGGCTGATTATACATTTGGTGTGAATTGTCCCATGCAAACAACGGCTCACATCGGTTTTTTCCATTCCTATTATTTTAATATTCTTATAGTTGATGATAAAGGCTAAGGATGTGCCACAGCTAGTAACCGGAATTCGCTTGGCCTTATCCATCAGTATTGATATCATGGATGATTAAACAATAAACATTGTATGTGATGCCAGCATTTACAGAACAAATAACTATTTATTCTGCTGTTGATAGCTATGAAATATTAGTTTACCTTTAAAACTTTTGATTTTTGAAAATAAAGTTTATTTGAAACATGAACACAAGAAGCTCTGTTTTTTAGAAGTAGTATAAAAACGTTAGAAAAGCAAATTATTTATTATTGCGGGGCGATATCTAAAGATATTAATTGTGGAAAGAAATAGCTAAAACGTCACGCAAAGACGGATACAAAATGGAAGTTGAATTCGATACCACGAGTAGAGATCACGGTAGCTTCACGGACAAAGCACTGGTGTACCAGGAGGCACAGGTTCAAATTTTGCTCGTGAACGAATTTTTCTTTCCACAATTTATATTTTTATCAAAAAGCAACAATTTATCAGAAATATACAAGGTGTATCAGAAATGCGTGGTCATATTTGAAGAGCTTATTCAGGGGATGCTATCGAACAACTTTTACTATGGGACCAAACCTGAAATCACGAAAAGAAAATCAGCTGATCCTTACATTTTGTCGAGCGACATCGATGATTTAGTAGGGGACAGCTGATATTTTTTTCGCGATTTCAGGGTTAGTTCCATAGTAAACGTTGTTCTTTACTATGCCCTGAATGAGCTCCTAAAATATGACCACGCATTTCTGATACACGTTGTATTTTATAACATACCTAATTTTTTTTTTTCCCAAAAAGTAGTACTATATACTTCAAATAATAATTTTATAGAAAAGTGTGTTTATACCACGTTTTTTAATCGAAAGTGCAATATTGCATTGTCATCCAGTTCTGAACCATGTTTAAAGTTTCAAGTCTCTAACTTATTGGGAAGTTAGGTTAAAATCGATCGCAAAATTCGCAAAAAAAAAGCCAGTTAATAAAAAAGTGTTAAAAACAATGCTTCAGTGAAACAGTATTTATACACAATATATTTAGCATCTGAAGCTGAACTAGAAAGAACCTGTATTTCAGCTTTCAGGGCTGCGTTCAATAATATCGCCCGGAAATACGGACGACGCACGTAGCGTTTTTGGGGCGTTCGTTTGTATGATCGCTCTGAATTACTGAACGACCAAAGTGCACACGCTACGTGCGTCGTCGGGTGATATTACTGAACGTAGCCCAGTTTTAATTTAAGTCATTCATAATAGTAGTATATAGAAGTAGATATAATTAACAGAAAATCTCATTTATAACCAAATACGAGTATTATTTATTTATTATTATTTGTTTTAACTCTCAAAAAGTGTGACTGGATTTAATGAATGTAATTCTACATTCATTATTTACAGTAGCTACCGAATAAAACATGAGTAAAAAAAGTAAAGCAAAAAAGATCATAATAAATGTAGTATGAACCATTCGCAATATTTCGTACATGTTATGAATAACACACTCGAAAATATCATCGCTGTCAACAGCAGAATAATAGAGAGCGATCTCAATACTTTATACAATAAGATGTAAATAATATTTATAAGTATAGACTTTGGCACGTGACAATGCTTTGAATGTACTGAGAATAAACAATTGAATTACACTAGTGTGGTTTTATTTATTTTTAGGTGAGAGAAGGAATATATTAATCACTACTTTATATTGGAATTCGAAGCTAAGTCCGATGCGTGGGTTCGTTTCTGGGATCGAGCAGTGTTATTGGGTTTTTTCATAAGGAAATTTCAGTAGTAGCCCAGAGTCTGGATTTGTGTCCGGTTAATAGGCTCGCCCCTTATTATAACTGGCGAAATGTGGGTGCACTATACACCTCTTCCTACCCCTTCAGGAAATGAAAGCGAATATATTAATCACTACTTTATATTGGAATTCGAAGCTAAGTCCGATGCGTGAGTTCGTTTCTTGGGTCGAGCAGTGTTATTGGGTTTTTTCATAAGGAAATTTCAGTAGTAGCCCAGAGTCTGGATTTGTGTCCGGTCAATAGGCTCGCCCATTATTAAAATATATCTGGCGAAATGTGGGTACACTATACACCTCTGCCTACCCCTTCATAAAATGAAACCGTAAGTTATATTGTTCGAGTCTAATCAGATGCGACTGATAACAGTATTTTACCAAGAACCTTCAATCGTATATTGGGTGTAAAAATAACCATCAATAAGCCGAATTTTAAGCATATTGTATACATCAAACCAAGTAACATTGTGCAAAAATTATTGCTGGAAAATAAAAAAATTAAACAGCTGTTATTAGTAGCCCACAATGTAACGTATGCAATAGACTACCACGGAATAAAGAAAACCCCGGGAAGGGGAAGTTTCGATCAAACAATTTAATGCTTTTCGTTTTCTCTTATCTACGATGATCGCTGTCAGAAACGACCTGCAGCGTCTTCGCGTCGCTGCAACTTGATCGGCGCGTCATAAAATTACGTGAATTATTATTATTGGCGACAGAATTAGGTATGGTAGAAGAACTTCCCCAGAGGAGCCCATAGTCCAACACGCCGCACCGGTCTACCTTTTTTTTCCGTGGGGAAATCCTCATGGACGCACTCCGCCCGGGGTAGGCGGAGCCAGTGTCGGACTCTTACCGACAAAAACCACCACGGTGTTCCTTCAACTACCTTAGCCGGGGGCGTGGGAACCCGTGAGTATTCACACAACCACCCCCGAGGTACCGGCCCGCCACAAGCAGGCGAGCCCGTTCTCCCCGTGTGGCCTAAAGTTGGCCGCACCCTCCTAGGCGGCGCACACGGAACACTGCACGCCACCTCACCTCAAGGGCCTTTACCAGTAATGCCAGCTGTGCCAACTACGCCAGCTGTGCCAGCTACGCCAGCTGTGTCAGTTACGCCAGCTGCGCCAGCTACGCCAACTGCGCCAGCTACGCCAGCCGTGCCAGCTACGTCAGCTACGCCGGCTGCTGGTCGGGCAGCAGACTACCCCGAGTCTGCTGCTCGCAGGCCCTACCTCCTGTAATTTTTTATAGCGGCCTACCTGCGAGTCGGCAAACTACCCACACCATCGAGACCTTTATGGATGCCTCCCATTCTCTCTCATCTTTTATGTCACCTTCGGGTGGAAGAGAGGTGATCTCTTCTATGCCAGAAACCACTCAGACCTAAACACATTTTATTAAATCAAACTTTCTTGCAAATTCCAAGACAGCTTTCAATTTTACTTTACGGAAACACGACTACACATTAAGCTGTACAAATCCTGTATAAGCTGACCTCGCATTGTGGAGGCTTTCCGTACAATGAGAGGTCATCATATACTGGAACTTCATAGCTTGATCTGTAGCCGTGCGTACGTAGTGTATAGTCTAACAAAGCAGTATCCAGGGTCGCCAGATATAAATGAAATTTTCTCAGAAGATTGTGGATGTTTTAGAGTGAAATATCATTTTAATAACGCACAAAGTTAAACTGTATTTATACAAAACCCGAATCAAACCGTTTAATAATTAAGTCTAAGAAATTTTCATCTACATCTGGTGACCCTGGATACTAATTGCTTTGTTAGACTAGTTTAAGCTTATCGTACAAAAAAAAACATCAACCAAAGGCGTTGATGTCTCAATACTCGTAAGATTTCCACGTATCAGCACCTCGGTAGCTGTTTCCCACTAACACCATCTAATAATACTGCTAATCCTTTAGATTGAATCTCACAACAATGGAATCCTGGAACTCGGCAACAAGTGGTATGGTAACCTTCACTCAATAAAAAACTTTATGCATGTACGCTAGGGTTAGTTTTTGCCTGTTTATAAGTAGATGGGTTTTTAGTCGTTCAAGATTTCTAAACATTGAATGAAACCAGTATTTTGTTATCGAAACATTATTTTATGAGTGATATTTTAGATGCACTAACTATGATTAAGCTAAGCTAAACGTAAAATAGATTATTTTGTACCTATACTCAAACCTGCGGTGCCGTAGCGTGTGGTGCCAGACATAAAAAGTTGCACCACCATTATCTATCTACCTTTTACGACACCCATGAGAAGATATAGGGTGGTGCAATTCTTTACGACACCCATGAGAAGATATAGGGTGGTGCAATTCTTTACGACACCCATGAGAAGATATAGGTTGGTTTAATTTTTTACGACACCCATCAGAAGATATAGGGTGGTGCAATTCTTTACATCTGGCACCACACGGAACATACGGTACATATTAATACAACCTAACACCCAAATAACAAGAACAAAAGACATAAGAGAGTATACAAAATTGGATCCGCTAGTAGTACATAGGTACATCACAAAACTTTATTATAGGTAATTAAATTTAAAATCACTTTACTAGAAAAACTTTGAACAATCGTATCAATCATCAAAGTTATTAATTTTGCAAGAAATTATGAGTCCACGCCTGCTCAGCTGCCCATCGTATATCAACGTTAATACGAAACTTAACTTTACAAGTCCATTCAGCTGTTTCATCATAATTGAAGGACAAGCAAACAAACATCTATACATTCACATTTAAGTATAATAATACTAATAATAATAGGATTTGTAGTGAAGTTAGCAATTCGATCAAGAGTGTTCTAACAAAACCAAAAGAAAAACAACTTAAAGAGACCTTTAAGGATAAGTACATAAACACTGGCACCTTCACCGAGTCTTCTCGTCGCCTATACCGCAAAGTTTGAAGACGAAGGTATTCAACCAGTGCATCCTGCCTATCATGACTTACGGTGACGAGACGTGGACACTGACAGTTGGGCTAGTCCACACATTCAAAATCGAGCTATGCTTGGAGTTTATCTGAAGGATAAAATCCGTAACAAGATTATCTGTGAACCGGAGTGACTGATATAGCTTATAGGATCAGTAAGCTGAAGTGGCAGTGGGCTGGCCATGTCTGTTGAAGGACCGATGGGCACCCCCCAGCCAGGTAGACCGACGACCTGATGAAAGTAGCTGAGAGGGACTGGATGCGAAAGGCAGAAGACCGAGTGTTGAGGCGTAACTTGGGAGAGACCTACGTCCAGCAGTGGACTGTGATTGGCTGAGTTGATGACATAAAAATGCATCAAACAGTTTACTCATTAAGTACTTGACGAACATCCGAGCTTGGATCAAAGTTTAAATTAGATGGAATAGTTTCACTTTCACCGTTCAGTCCCGACTGGTGACAAATCCCTGTTTCTCATCAATTTTAGTATACGCCCTAATTGAAAATTTGTAGTAAATGATATTAAGTGGCGAGCTGTGGACTGACACGTTGTGGAAAGTTTGAGATGGAGAATGCTTTCATGTTTTTGTGTGCAATGTAAGAAGTTGCGGAGAGAGAAACTTGCAATTTGTTGTATCAAAGGTGATAAGTAGTTTGTAGACTAATTTGTGACTGGATTTGATTTTTGGAGCGTCTTTAAAACTATCTTCTTCTATCGTGTCGACATGAGCTACATAATGATAACAGCTCATGCCGTGGGGAAAATGATCAATTAAATATCGTCACTCGTGGAGGCTCTTTTAATGCACCCCAACTTAAAAACTTACTTTCTTTAAAACAATAATACCAATTTTCCAAACAATGGTGTCGATTCTCTTGTTTATTTATTTATTTAAGGTACCATTTAGGTAGACATCTGGTGGGCCTTTAGCTCGTTTCGCCATCCTATACTATAAAGAAAAAAAAAGGTGAAAAAATATATTAAAAAGCACTAGTTCACACAACATTACAGTGGGAACATGCATAATGTATGACAGTTAATGCTCTATGCTGCATATGGATTGCATAATCAACATTGCTTTTAAGGGGTCTACTTCACACAAAGAAGCCACAAAATATGAGCCTGCTATTGTAACCTGTAGCAGAATTAACGCAAGATCTTAGAAACTCCTATTTTAATAAGATACAACGTGTTATAACTGAAAACCTCTTAAGGGGTCATTGTACTCATCCGTATGAACAACTTTCACTATGGGACCAACCCCGAAATCGCGAAGTAAATCAGCTGTTACCTACATTTGTGTTCACTTGAATCGACAAAATGTAGGGATCAGCTGATTTTTTTCGCGACTTCTGTGTTGGTTCCACAGTAAAAAGTGTTCATACTGATGAGTACAATGACCCCTTAAGAGGTTTTCAGTTATTTCAATAATATTTTTTTTACCACTAAATCACTTGGTTTTTAGGCATCACTAAATTCATCATCATCATCATCATTTCATCCGAAAGACGTCCACTGCTGTACATAGGTCTCCCCCTAGCTCACGGGTTCCCAAACTTATTTTGTTTACTCGAAAGTCGAGAGTTCAGTCGGTGTCTAAGAGTCCTCCTAGCTAGATGAAATTACAAATCGTCCCCCAAGCCTTTACACAACGCCCCCATTTTTTTATGGGTCTCTTACCGCCCCCCTTTAGGCCTGCAGCGGCTACAAGGGGGTGGTATCGGCCACTTTTGGAATGGCTGCTCTAGCTGGTCATGTCATGTCATGTTGGGGGGATATGGCATCAGTAAGTTCCTTCATAGATATTTTTTACGCCCAGTGCACACATACTTTTGCTATGCAATCAATATATTTACCAGCGTGTCTAAACACGCTTTAGACTGTACTAATACAGTCTGCTTTTCCTTTCACGACCACCAGTGAAACCCAAACAGATATTACAGTCTGCTTTTCATATCCCGACCACCGATGAAACCCAAACAGATACTACAGTCTGCTTTTCCTTTCACGACCACCGGTGAAACCCAAACAGATCTAGTACAGTCTCCTTTTCCTTTCACGACTGCCGGTGAAACCCAATCAGACAGTAACGTCTGCTTTTCCTATCACGACCATCGGTAAAACCCAAACAGATAGTACAGTCTGTTTTTCCTTTCACGACCACCGGTGAAACTCAAACAGATAGTACAGTCTGCTTTTCCTTTCACGACCACCGGTGAAACCCAAACAGATAGTACTGTCTGCTTTTCCTTTCACGACCACCGGTGAAACCCAAACAGATAGTACTGTCTGCTTTTCCTTTCACGACCACCGGTGAAACCTAAACAGATAATACAGTCTGCTTTTCCTTTCACGACCACCGGTGAAACCTAAACAGATAGTATAGTCTCCTGTCTGTTTGTTTGGGAAGATGAACAGTTCCTGAAGGATGCGCGATAATATACGACATCCAAGCGGGCGAAACCGTGAGCATAAGCTATCCTATTAATATTATAAATGTGAATGTTCGGGAAGAAGATGTTTGGATGTTTGATACTCAATCACGCTGTAAGTGCTGGATGGAATTGCATGAAATTTGGCATACAGATAAAACATAACCCGGATTAACATATAGGCTATTTTTATCCCGGGAAGATTAATAGAGGATGCGCGATATACGACATTTACGCGGGAGAAGCCACGAGCATAAGCTAGTAACTACTAAAACACAATGACATTAAACGCCAAGAGATTCCCCACAACTATTCTTACATCAACGTTTCTCTTCTAATTCCTTGAGGAATGGAAGCGATGCAGCTACGTGGAGGCGGAATGCGGGGGGTGGGTACTAAAAACACCTCACACAAACATTGCCGGTTTTATTCCGCTCACAGAGGTATGACTGCGTTCCAAAGCAGCAATGAATTGAAATGTTTGGTAAATTCTCCGTGTGGTTTCGAGCGGTATTTGAATTGATGTTCGTCTTTTGTGAGTTGTTAGGTAAGTTATTAGAATTCTTCATGGTGTTTTGTTATTTTGTTTGTAGAATGTTTCAATAATGACATTTCCGTATGCTGTTAGGACTTTATCATTATTTAAAAACAATGGGCAAAATACTAATGAGGAAGTTGCCATTTTGAAGTCACCGCGCACTTACGAAACCACAACACCTAATTAATGTAGCGGATAACTTGAGAAACTTAACTTAACTTAATATTTTTTTAGGTTTTCGCGATCACTACACATTATAATATAATAAAACAAAGTTTAACTTAACTTCTTGACGACGTCTGTGATCCAGTGGTTCAAGTGTCGGCCTGCTGATTACGAGGGTTCGATTCCCACAGGACAGAAATATTTGTGTGATGAACATAAGTGTTTGTTTCGGTCTGGGTGTTCCTTATGTATTATAAGTATGTATTTACAAAAAAAAGTATAGAAGTATTATATCCATTGTCTAGCACCCATAGTACAAGCTCTGTTTAGTTTGGCACTGCTTAGTTTGGTGCTGTGCAAACTGTCTCAAAATAAATTATTTATTTAAAAATCATTATTATCATTACTTCGCTTGTATGTGGGAGGATCTGAGTGCGAACCCGGCCCTGACCTCTGACTTATCAAATTCATGTGCAGATCAGAATTTGATTATCACTTGCTTTAACTGTGAAGCCAAACATCGTGAGGAAACATGCAATCCTGAGAGTGTTCCATACAGTTCTCGATGGTGAGTATAGTCCGCCAACCCACACATCGCAACCAAGTAAATGGACTAAGACTTCAACCTCCTAATTTTGAGAAGAGGCCCGTGCCGAGCAACAGGACAGTAATGGATGTGTATAGCCCGTGCATTTTACAAACTTTAATAACAAAAATTATAATAACGTCCTTAACAATCATTAGGCAGTATTTCATTGCGACAAGTACATTATAGATGATTACAGTAGTTGCGCGTCACGATATCACAGGTTAAAAAATAAACACAAAATTAACGGACGGGGTGTATTCTAAAAGTAACAGTTTTTGTATCGAAGTAATAGCACCATTATTGAATCTCTCAAAACCACTATAATTTTATTTGGTTTTAAAGTTAAGGAACATACATTATCAGCCTATTATTGTCACACTGCTGGGAAGGGCCAGGCCTTAATTCACCAAGCTGACCTACTGTGGGTTGGTAGACTAAACACTCCATTGAGAACTGTATGAAGCGCTCTCAGGTGTGCAATAAGCAGGCAAGTATTCAAATTATAAATCAAACATTTATACCCTGATTATGCATTAAACAGACCAACATTTTAATGCAATTGCGGGGCCCTATTAAGTCCATATATCATCAGCTAACTTGGCCTATACCTTGTTTATGAGACGATTTAAAAGAAGCTACGAATAATGCTATAGAAGGAGCTAAATATTACGAAAAAAAGTTGGAACCATTGACACGTAAATAGAAGACCAATATTTTAAGAATAGTCCTTCCAAATTTGAAACGACACCGTTGCATGCCTACTAGCAATAACTGAGGGGGCACCACTGTCTTCGCAGTAAACGGATGCGATTTATTATAATAATTTCCAGTTAAAATGGCCGCTCTTCGTTTAAGGCTGTGCGTTTGCGTGATGTACCGTGGGAATTTGTGCATGAATGATGGGGATGTCTCCAAAAGGATTTTGGTTCACAATGTTGATTACACTCTGTGTAGTTAGTAATTTGCTTCATCATTGTGTTTAATTGGATTAATTATAATTAACTCTGTACTTTAGTGCTTTGTTTTTTTTTGTTTTACGTGACCTTCCTTGTCAATGATTATATTAAATGCAGTGCCCGCGCTCTATACTGGCAATATTAAAGCAAGGTAATAAGTGAATATAATCACTTAATACCAGGCCCCTCAGAAAGTATTGCGAAAAAAAGTTTTTATATATGGGAGACTGGCCAGTTATAATGTTTTTCAAAAATATGATTATTTATAAGTAAAAATAAGTAAGTTCCAATTTCAAAATTTCCCTCCACATTTTTTGCGAGTTAATTCAAAGTATTGTGTCTCACTGAAATATGGATCTGCGCCGGGAACATTTTAGAGCTATGATTTTATACGATTTCAAGTGTCGCCTGAAACCGGATGAATCGTACGATAGACTTCAAATGGCATTCATGGATGAAGGCCCTTCCAAGGCAACCGTGTATCGTTGGTATAACGAATTCAAGCGCGGTCGACCAACTTTGGGGGATGACGAAAGAAGCGGTCGCCCTTTGACGGCTGTTACCGAAGAAAACGTGCTAGCAGTGAAAAATTTAATCCAAGACAATAGGCGAATTACATATCAGGAGATTCAACATATATTGAAGATTGGATCGGGAAGCGTTCACGAGATTCTACACAGCCATCTTCGCGTGAGGAGGATAGTATCACGCTGGGTGCCGCACAACCTCACCGATGCTCAGAAGCAGGCCCGGGTGGAATGGTGCCGTGATATGCTTAACAAATTTGAAGCAGGCTCGTCTCGGCGTGTTTACGACATCGTTACAGGTGATGAGTCCTGGATTTATCAATACGACCCAGAAACCAAGCGCCAGTCGACTGTTTGGGTGTTTCAAAATGAGCCAACGCCTACCAAAGTGAAGCGATCTAGAAGCGGGGGTAAGATTTTGATCGCTAGCTTTTTTAATTTGACTGGCCACTTGGTATCAATTCCCTTACGGGATCAAAGAAGCATTAATGCCGAATGGTATACTATCAAATGTTTGCCAGAAGTTTTCTCTGTTATAAGCAACAAGCGACCAAACACAGGGCTCCGCGGGCTCTGCTCCACCACGACAATGCACCTGCGCACACCGCACTCAAAACGAGGGACTTCCTGGACAGCACGCCAGTCAAACTCCTGGGTCACCCTCCTTACAGCCCTGATCTAGCACCGTGTGACTTCTTTTTATTCCCAAAAATAAAAAATCAGCTCAAAGGGATACAATTTTCGTCGCCGGAAGATGCGCTGGCTGCGTTCGAGCAGGCTGTAAACGAGGTGTCTGCGGCGGACTGGAAAAAGTGTTTTGAAAACTGGTTTAGGCGCATGAATCTTTGTATAGAGGCTGGTGGAAAGTACTTTGAAAAGATTTGATAAAAATATATGTACGTATAGAACAATTTTTTTTAGTTTCGCAAAACTTTCTGAGTGTCCCACGTAACACACCATACGGCGTCGTGGCTACACTATTACACGTGTAGTTCTTGCAACATTTTATGAAAAAATGCCTTCCTGTGCGATGACGATGTACGAATTATACTGCAACTGTGAGAGAAAAGAAAAACGTTTCATTACATGCTTACGCTGGTATGTAACTATAGTAAAATTTGCGCTGTTTTATAGAACGACGATGCTGGTGAGTGACGCGTCTATTTATAAATAATATGTACGTCATTGTTCCTTCAGTAATTGATTTTCATTCCAAATGTGTAAAAAATGGCAACTTAATATTTGAAATATTTTTCCAATAGATTCCATCAATTACTGTGGATACTGTTTCACGATTTTAAATCGAAGTTGCATGCGGTGAGGTGATGCACAGCAATGTCCATTGGTTGCTATTTCCACCCTCTCGACCTTTTGTACTAGCCAGCAAATTTCTAGACAGAGTGTGCGTGAGCAATTTTACTCATGTCAACATCATCATTTCAGCTGAAACACGTCTACTGCTGGATATAGGCCTCCCTAAAAGGGGGGATATGCCTTAATCACCACGCTTGACATGCGGGTTGGCAATAGCAGTTGGTTGGTTAAATACGCAGAGAACGCTGCTGCCCATCCTCTGGTCAATCCCTTAGTGGCTTTTTACGACACACATGGAAAGAGATAGGGATAGGGACACACATGGATTTGTTATGTTCGGTACCACCTCATCATCCTCCTGCCCTTATCCCAATTTATTTGGGGTCGGCGCAGCATGTTTTTTTCTTCCATACATCTCTATCAGCCGTCATCTCTGTGTTTACTTTCTTTCTATTCATATCATCTTTCACACAATCCATCCATATTTTCTTCGGTCTCCCTCTTTTCTTATAGCCATCAACATTCATACTTAAAACTTTCCTCGTAACATGCTCCTCATTCCTCCTCATCACATGTCCATACCATGATAGTCTATTGCTACTTAACTTCGGTACCACCTGTAGGCGTTATTTATTGTAGAATAGTTTTTTAATTAATAATAATAAATAATAAATATCTTTGGGACATTTTTACACAGCACCATCTAGTCCCAAACTAAGCAGAGCTTGTGCTATGGGTACTAGACAATGGATATAATACTTACATACTTTTTTTTTCGTAAATACATACTTATAATACATAAGAAATACCCAGACCAACACAAACACTTATGTTCATCACACAAATATTTGTGTCCTGTGGGAATCGAACCCACGACCTCGTGATCAGCAGTCCGACTCTCGAACCACTAGACCACAGAGGTCGTCAATTCACTATGTCTTTGCGTACTTAATGTTCGGTACCACCTGTAGGCGTTATTTATCGTAGAATAGTTTTTTAATTCACTATGTCTTTCATATTCTACCATAACTCTTGAATAATGTCTCTTATTCACCTAGTCATGTTGTATATTATTTTATCGTTAAAAGGGACTTTTTAAATGAATAAAATACACATGAATCTTTTCTCTGTCCCATTATCCAAGGTACACTTTGGTTTAAGGAACGTCCTTTATTTATCCATGATAATAATATAATATCTTCGATTCATTGCTTGCGTGCCGTGTCATGGCAACTTTGCATGCACATCGGGAATGTCTCCGGAAAGGATAATCAGGTCATAATGTAGATTAAAATCTCTGTAGGTTACTAAGTTATAATTGGCTTAGCATAGATTTGTTTGGACATATTCATTAAAAATATATACAGTGTGAGTCTATTATTATTACCATATCTTTATTTGCATAAAATGTGGTATATACAGTAGATGGTTACATTTAAATTTATAGAACAGACACATTTTGCCATAGTAAAATAGCATGCAAACTGGAAAGTTGAGAAAGTTCCTTATTAATAAAAATCATAAAATTAAGTATTAAAGTCACATTTTGCCCCAATAAAATATAATACAATAAAGTGAGCATATGAAATTGAGTTCAACTAGATGATCAAATCAAACAAAAATATACAAACAACTGTGTTTAAGGCGCATGTAGCAACCAAGTGGCGCCCCCATTAGTAAGTAAATATTACTCGCTGAATACATAATTTATCGAAAAATCGTTTTTAGCAATTAAAGTAAAAGTACCTACTGTAGTTTAACCAGAAACTATTATCTCTATAAATTAGAGTTCGCTGTAGTTGTAGACATGCGAAAAACGGCCACTTTTGGACGCTTGTTCCCATAATAAGTCATCATGGAATAAATAAAAATTATGACTGATGAAGAATAGAACTGCTGCCGAATTGCGTAACTCACTCGCGATCGCAATCATCTGGATTTCAATGTTCATTGCTCCGTGTGTTTTGACAATCCGTCATGTTGACAACAACGTACCACGCAACGAATATTGGTGTAATTTCAAAATGAAAGCTGATGTCAATGTGAATGCATTTCACAATTACCCCACTGGTTACTAATACGTCCATCAAAACATTATAACACAAGAAAAATAAACACAAAACCACACCCAAAACGTAAATCTTAGCTGTAAAGCAAACCACAAGCATCTGTTGAAATGTTAACAAGAAAATTAGCAATGCATTACGTGTTGCAAGTTCTTGCAGAAAAAGACTGCATTTCTGTGTGATTTGTTGAACATTTCCATATAATATTATGTACTAGCTTCTGCCCGTAGCTTTGCACGCTTGTAATTTGGTTTATCACAGAAAGACGTTAGTGCATCCCTCGGGAACTTTGGTACATACATACAGAGGCTATGGATTTCCACCTGCTACGGTCCTGACACACCTCTTTCGCTTCATCTACGTCCATTATCTTCGTCATGCATGCTCGTCGGTTTAGAGTATTCTTAACCTGGCATTTTTTGAGAACGTCCGCGATTTGATCACGATACGTTCGCCGAGGTAGTCCCCTTCCAAATCTTCCATCCACACTCGCTTCGTATTCTTGTTTCGTCAATCTCGTCTCGTCCATCCTCTCTGTATGTCCAAACCATCTTAACATACCTTTCTCAATCTTTGTCACTACATCGTCTTTCACTACACAACGCTCCCTTATCGGAACTTTGGTAGACTTCTGGTTTTCTGTTTTTTTTTGTTGCTGGTGCTTATTATCTCTTACTTTGCTAGTTATACCTAAAGGTGTTCACAACGGCTACATATCAAAGACGCGTTGTAACGACATGCTATATGTATAGCGCATAATATTTTTTATGCTATAATATAGCATACAGCACTCGTTAGAAATCTCAGTCCGCTTTCGGGGTTAGGCGCGGCGCGGCGCTCGAAACGCTATGAGTATGTGCGCGTTATTATATTCATTATCAGCAATGTGCGAGTGTGAGCACGAGCGCATAGGTGAACCACAGTCTGCGTTGTATTGTAGCTCCTTGACTTGATATATAGCAGGCTGCGTTAGTCAATGTAATGTAAGCCGCCTGTTATTGAAATGATAATGAATATCAAGTCAGCAAAAGTTACGCCGCCGAGTCTCGAATTGCAACGTACGTTAGAAAATAGACCTTATTACAATCTTCTTATATTCTATACTTGATCGTATGGCACAACCTAGCAACAAATATCTCGACTCAATATCGTAAACAAGACGACGAAAAATGTATAGCAGATAGCAGGTACTAGTGTTAAGGAAATAATAGTATGCGCCTGCTTTTTGTATATAATAGGTTATATTTTCTGCTACCTAATATAACGAACATCTTTAGTTATACCTAATGAATAACATACCAATGCTTTGGCCAATGTTGTTTGTTTTTTTATGTTTTTGATCGTAGGCAGATAAGTGATAATTCAGTCAAAAAATCAATAACACTATTTATTTGATAAACAAAGTTAATAAACACAAAGTTTCATTAGTAGTTATTTAAAAGAATAATGGCATGTTGAATGTTGCAAAAACTACAAAAACCAAAAATAATATTTCAAAATTCAAAATGTTACTGGGAAACAGCTCGAATGGTCTCAAAAATAATTTATTTAATCGTACAATGGCTCTTTAAACGTCATCGCCCGAATTAATCCTATTTAAATGTATTCCAACATAGTCTCACAGATTTTATCCATTCAGTAATATACAAATAACATTCTATAACCGGCATTGAACCGAACTCTTAAGTACCAACCGGTTAAGCAGACGATTACAATTCGCTACGATCACAACCCTATTCTAAGGCACATTACACATAAGACGCTGTAAGCGCGACGCGACATAACGCGGTAAACGAGCGGTTTTATGACGCTTGAGTATTTACTTGAGCTTTAGAAAATCAGGAAAGCAAATCGCATATTATAACGTGTTTAGATTTTAATATGAAGTCTCAAATTTGACGACCTCTGTGGTCTAGTGGTTCGAGTGTCGGACTGCTGATAACGAGGTCGTGGGTTCGATTCCCACAGGACACAAATATTTGTGTGATGAACATAAGTGTTTGTGTTGGTCTGGGTGTGTTGCTTATGTATTATAAGTATGTATTTACAAAAAAAAAAAAAAAAGTATATACGTATTATATCCATTGTCTAGTACCCATACCACAAGCTCTGCTTAGTTTGGGACTAGATGGTGCTGTGTAAAAATGTCCCAAAGATATTTATTTATTTAAATTGCTACGCTATTGCTTTTCCTTGGGTAATGTTAAAGAAAGAAAAAAGGGTTTAAGTTTTGTTTAAAAACAAAACCATAAAAAACAAAAATAAAATTAAAATGCCTGTACAAAACCAAAAAGGCCACCATCTCGGCCTAAAGGCTCGGCTAGCTAGCAGGCTAGACTGTGTGTTTCTGAACGACTGCTGCAAGGTTTCAGCTGGACCTGTGACCTTGCGGTAGTGTTCTCGGGAACGGTAACAAAAATGTACATACTAACATAGTTTCTAAGCAATCTGTTACTAACACTATGAGTCTATGTTACTCGAATAAATAAATTTAAATAAAGGCCATAAAGGACAGGCAAGACAAGGGGTGAGGGGGGCAAGCATGTTTAAAGGTTGATGATCAGACCTGTGACGATTTCGTTTGTACCAGGCCCCTCAGAAAGTATTGCGAAAAAAAGTTTTTATATATGGGAGACTGGCCAGTTATAATGTTTTTCGAAAATATGATTATTTATAAGTAAAAATAAGTAAGTTCCAATTTCAAAATTTCCCTCCACATTTTTTGCGAGTTAATTCAAAGTATTGTGTCTCACTGAAATATGGATCTGCGCCGGGAACATTTTAGAGCTATGATTTTATACGATTTCAAGTGTCGCCTGAAACCGGATGAATCGTACGATAGACTTCAAATGGCATTCATGGATGAAGGCCCTTCCAAGGCAACCGTGTATCGTTGGTATAACGATTTTCAAGCGCGGTCGACCAACTTTGGGGGATGACGAAAGAAGCGGTCGCCCTTTGACGGCTGTTACCGAAGAAAACGTGCTAGCAGTGAAAAATTTAATCCAAGACAATAGGCGAATTACATATCAGGAGATTCAACACATATTGAAGATTGGATCGGGAAGCGTTCACGAGATACTACACAGCCATCTTCGCGTGAGGAGGATAGTATCACGCTGGGTGCCGCACAACCTCACCGATGCTCAGAAGCAGGCCCGGGTGGAATGGTGCCGTGATATGCTTAACAAATTTGAAGCAGGCTCGTCTCAGCGTGTTTACGACATCGTTACAGGTGATGAGTCCTGGATTTATCAATACGACCCAGAAACCAAGCGCCAGTCGACTGTTTGGGTGTTTCAAAATGAGCCAACGCCTACCAAAGTGAAGCGATCTAGAAGCGGGGGTAAGATTTTGATCGCTAGCTTTTTTAATTTGACTGGCCACTTGGTATCAATTCCCTTACGGGATCAAAGAAGCATTAATGCCGAATGGTATACTACCAAATGTTTGCCAGAAGTTTTCTCTGTTATAAGCAACAAGCGACCAAACACAGGGCTCCGCGGGCTACTGCTCCACCACGACAATGCACCTGCGCACACCGCACTCAAAACGAGGAACTTCCTGGACAGCACGCCAGTCAAACTCCTGGGTCACCCTCCTTACAGCCCTGATCTAGCACCGTGTGACTTCTTTTTATTCCCAAAAATAAAAAATCAGCTCAAAGGGATACAATTATCGTCGCCGGAAGATGCGCTGGCTGCGTTCGAGCAGGCTGTAAACGAGGTGTCTGCGGCGGACTGGAAAAAGTGTTTTGAAAACTGGTTTAGGCGCATGAATCTTTGTATAGAGGCTGGTGGAAAGTACTTTGAAAAGATTTGATAAAAATATATGTACGTATAGAACAATTTTTTTTAGTTTCGCAAAACTTTCTGAGTGTCCCACGTATATTGTTCGTGTAGATCAAAAATACCAGCTCGTCTTTTGACTAAAGATAAAGATACATTTATTTGCAAAAACATGTGTAGATAATAATACATGGTTGAGATGCTTATTAAAGATATAAATGATGGTTGACTGTTGTCTTATATCTCCCTAAATACTATTTCAATGAGAAAAAAAGGAATGGCGGCGCGGCGCGCGTACATCTGCCGGCGCTGTGTCGTGGCCCGCCTAGCGCGTGCCTCGTTCCCCGCGTCCCGCACTACCCCTTCCGTTCACCTCACTTTTCGTAACGCATTCACCAGCTTACCCCTAAGTCAAGCGTGCCTAAAGAAGTTTTACTTCAATAAACACTCACCTTCTATCTGTAACCACAGATCTGTGCCACAGATTAACTCCAGTCACAGACATAATAAAACAACGTCAAATACGTCCCCTAATGTGCAAATCCCTTAAGGCGAAGTCAGCGCCGCGTCATTAAAGGTTACATCGGCGGATTTAAAAGAGATCTCAGAACCACTCAGTATGGGGAAATGGAAATGCACTTAATGCATACGTAATCTTTAGGGTTCCGTACCCGAAGGGTGCCAATCGGTACCCTATTACTCTCGCTACGCTGTCCGTCCGTCCGTCCGTCCGTCCGTCCGTCCGTCCGGCCGTCCGTCTGTCTGTCACAGGGCTGTATCTTTTGAACAGTAATAGGTAACACGTTGAAATTTTCTCAGAATATGTGTGTGTTGCTATGGGGTGTATCACGACAAATACTAAAAACAAAATAAAGTCTAAAACCAAAGGGAGTCCCCATACAAGAAACCTCAAAAAAAATGCATTTATTTCAACGTTTTTGTTCCTGCTCTATCTTCAAAACGGTAATAAATACCAGTGTCAAACTTGGTCAGATTATAGTGCATATTATGTAGATTAGCAACAAATACTAAAAATAAGACAAACATAGACATATGTGGTGGAACCTGCGTAAGAAATACATGCAAAAATTCATATTTCGCGCACTGCTGCCTAATTGCGTAACTCACTCGCGATCGCAATCATCTGGATTTCAATGTTCATTGCTCTGTGTGTTTTGACAATCCATCATATTGACAACTACGTACCACGCAATGGATATTGCTGTAATTTCAAAATGAAAGCTGATGTCAATGTGAATCATCATCCTCCGAGCCTTTTCCCAATTATATTGGGGTCGGCTTCCAGCCTAGCCAGATGCGGCTGAACATCAGTATTTTACACGGAGCGACTGCCATTAGACCCCCGCAACCCAGTTACTGGGTAATACTGACATTCGGAGGTTAGACCAGTTGTCAGACTTTTAGGCTTCTGACTACCCGTAACGACTGCCATAGATATTCGTATGACAACCGGGACCGACAGCTTAACGTGCTCTCCGAGGCACGGAGGGGTCTCGATGTGTAACGAAACGGTCACCCATCCACAGACTGACCGCGGCAAGTGCAGCTTAACCCTGCAGATCATACAATCCGCGCAGTCGTTGCTTCGCTACGAGCCCCTAATGTCAATGTGAATGCATTACACAATTACCCCACTGGGAGTTGATGTCTTTTGATAAACTCTCGTAAATTAAATCAGTTTTTATGGGGTATCAGGTCGTTGAGAGGTACGGAACCCTTACTGCGCGAGTCCGACTCGCACTTGGCCGGTTTTTCTTTCACACAAACCTTGTCCTAATAATCACGAATAAAGAAAAACTGCCAAATCAGCCGTGCCGTTCTCAAGTGATGCTCCGTCATACATGTCATCATCATCATCATCATTTCAGTCGAAAAACGTCCACTGCTGAACCTTCAACCAACCGCGCCGGTAGTAATGCAAGAACTGGACTTACGAGGTGATTATAAATTCTCTTTAATTAAAATTCTTCACGACTTGTATTTGTTGCTTATCTAATTAACGACCGCGTTCTGTGACACAAAAATTAAATATGCTTAAAAGGTTTTATAAAATGTTTCTTTGGGTTTTAATACTATACTCCACTATGTTATCTCATTAAGTTAGTTTAAGGATTTTAATGATAACCGAGACGATTTATTCTGAAAGCTAAAATATTACTTTGTTAGTAAAATAGGAACATATTAAAGCAATGAAGTAAAAGAGAAAAACACTACCTACTCTTCTTAATTTGTTTATAACCCGTATCTTCTGTTTTCCGCCACCGTGCTAAATGTTCCTTGAAAATTCTAAATATTTAATATATTTAGAGGCTATTTCAACATATTCGTACACAACCAGTTTCCTTCAATTTATATATATAATACACGAGACAAAAAACATGTTGTTTAATAAAAGTAATCCTTCAGAAACATATTTAAATTGTAGTTTGTATAATATTTCCACTCATGTCACATGCACAATGCACAATTTTGTGGAACACTAGAGTCGTGCATTTCAAGAGATCTCGACTTGATTTATCAGCGCAAAAGCGCTTTTTATCACATTTTTTTATCCTGCATTAATTTTGAGCTGCAAAATAGCAGAATTTATAGTTAGAACACTCTAGTTTTTTGAGCGCTTAAATTTTGTGGAGATAGAACTTTATTTTGGGTTATGTTATGGTATGCTAGAGTGGCTGAAAATGTTTGACACTTTTGCTCGCATAGTAGCGACAGCAAACTTTTTATTTTGAATAAAATAAATAAATATTGTTTTTACACAGCACCATCTGAGGGGCTCGTAGCTGAGCAACGACTGCGCGGATTGTACGATCTGCAAGGTTAAGCTGCACTTGCCGCGGTCAGTCTGTGGATGGGTGACCGTTTCGTTACACATCGAGACCCCTCCGTGCCTCGGAGAGCACGCTAAGCTGTCGGTCCCGGTTGTCATACGAATATCTATGGCAGTCGTTACGGGTAGTCAGAAGCCTGAAAGTCTGACAACTGGTCTAACCTCCGAATGTCAGTATTACCCAGTAACTGGGTTGCGGGGGTCTGATGGCAGTCGCTCCGTGTAAAATACTGATGTTCAGCCGCATCTGGCTAGACTGGAAGCCGACCCCAATATAATTGGGAAAAGGCTCGGAGGATGATGACACAGCACCATCTAGTCCCAAACTAAGCAGAGCTTGTACTATGGGTACTAGACAATGGATTTAATAAATAGTTGTAAGTTATAATACATACGAAACAACCAGACCAACACAAACACTTATATTCATCACATAAATATTTGTGTCATTAACATCACGCAAATATCTTCGGAAAATCACAAAAAGTCTACTGACTATTGTTTGATACCTCCAAAAACAAACCCTGATTTAGAATACCTTACTAATACCTATAGAATTATGTCTTTGCATTATTATATAACTTCTTTGTACCACCGAAACCGTGCATTTTTCGGGATAAAAAGTCTCACTCTGACATATAAACTATATCTATGCAAAAAGTCACGTCAATTGCTCCGTTTCTGCATGAAAAAAGAACAAACTAACAATTAACAATCAACACTCGCATAAGACAGTATAAACAAACCACTTTCCAATCAACGAACAAGCATTACATAAACATGTTTATAGAACTGTAAAACAAATCAGCAAGTCAGTTTTAAAATTACATTTTAAATGCAAAAAGGACTTCACGAAAGTTGGCAAAAACCGAAATCACGTGTGCAAAAACGCGGAAGGAAACTTATGAATAAATAAATAAGCTTGAAAAATTCCAAATAAGTAACTTCGTGTAAAACGCAACGAAGTTTGGAAAATGGAAAAAAAAAGTCGGACCTATGGTTGCTCGGAAAAAAACTGCTTCATTTGGACGTAAGATTTGCATTTTTGATTACGTAAATCGTAACGAGAACCTTCGAAAACCTTCGTCTTGGGCTGGTTTTTGGTAATTCTTTGGGCAATAACCTAAATTTTGTTTTATTCTTATAAAGTTTTTTGTTAAATTTTTGATTACGGTAGATTAACTGATGCGATAAAAAGAAGATAGATATTTTAAGAGATATAACAATTTTTTTATGATATGACCTGAAATATTGTGTACGGTGGTGCAACCGAACATTGTGAAATTATTGTACACAGACCAGTAAGCCTCAAGACGCCGCTTAGATAAAGTTTTGCATGAGAACATAGACGTAAAATGTTGGCGGGGGACCGGGGGGCAGACGGTGCGATATGATTGGTCGGCTCAAAAGTTTGGTGGTGCGTTATCGTATGATTGGTGCCGCTCGCTGACGGACTGACGTCCTGATTGACCGCGGGGCGTAACATATGCAGTGTTACTGCATATGCGTTTTGACCGGGGGTGTCCGGCTAATCGGCGTCTAGAGGCTTACTGGTATGTGTTATTGTACAACCCGCGTCAGCATTATCCGCCAATATTTATAATTCATTTTCTATTTCACTACCGATCATCGAATGCGCCGTGTGTTCTCACATATCTATCAATATCATTTATATCATATCAGCATATCAGTAAAGTTGTTCGGTACCTACAATACCATACATTATGGTTTTTAACATACCTATTATAAAGTAGGAAATAATTTACAGAGAGAGTGGATGCAGCGGCGGACAACTAGCCTAGCAAATAATAACTATGTATGATTTTTTTAGGAGATATCCACTTGCAAACTATCATTAAACACTGTTGCCTGTTAGTAAAATGTGGTTCTTAGGTACTGAATCTAGTATAACCTTCTACTTAATGGAAGAATATTTACATTGTATATTGGATGGCGAAACGAGCTAAAGGCCCATCTGATGTTAAGCGGTTACCTTTGCCCATAAGAACTGCAATACTACCAAGGCTGTTGCCTTATGGAACCGCAAGTCGACTCACCAAACTGAGACATGAAGATGGAAAGTCTCATGTTCACTATATCTATTTCTTGTTCATGTATATCCTTTCTTTTGTATGTGTCTCGGTTGTGTCATAAATATTTTTCTTTCTTTCTTTTTTTTTCTTTCTTTCATGTGATTGTAATTTCATCGGCAGCCGTACCTATCATCATCATCATCATTTTAGCCAAAAAACGTCCACTGCTGGACATAGGCCTCCCCCAAAAGGGGGGAATATGCCATAATCGCCACGCTTGGCAGGTGGGTTGGCGATCGCAGTTGGTTGGTTAAATACTCAGAGAACGCTGCTGCCCATCCTCTAGCTAGTGAATCCCTTAGTCACCTTTTACGACACACCCATGAGAATAAATAAGGTACCTACCACACTACCCGTACCTATCACACCGGAAAAAATGCAAGCATTACTGTTTGGTTTGAAATAGGTACGGTGGTAGTACTTCCACGGACGAGCTCGTTCACAAAATCTATTACTACTATATTATTAAGAAAATATAATTTTTCAACACACTTGCTCGTAAAGTGGCTCTTATTACATCGCTTTTAGGTTCATAATGTGGCTTATAAGGCACGCGTGCTTTTTTCATTATATTATCGCACTAGTGCTTTTTACTTTACAGTTTATTTTTAAATCGCAGCAACGAGTTTTTATGTCTGAACTAAATTAAAAATTATTAGGAATAAATCAACTGTATTAATTAAATTAAGCTATACAGGGTGGAAACTTTCAGCGGGGCAGTAAGGGGAAGTACCTTATCCTTTGCAGCTACGCGAAAATGGTCTTAGGAGACTATCTATATTTTTTAATGAAATTTTGATCCCCATTCACAGTTTAAAAAAAAAATTACTTTTAGCAAGAAAATAGCCATTTTACACAAAAAAAATTTTTGATGCCAATCGATCCTGTTTCTAATACTGATCAAAAACTTCTATTGGACCAACCATCGTTGGAGTACTCGAAAAGTCACAAATAGCAAAAAACTTATCCCGTACATTTTGTATGAAAATTTTACGCAAAAGCTTTTTTAGTGACGGTTGAGATCTTTTGTTGACTGAATAAAAAGATAAGTTTAAAAACAATTCAAATTTAGAACTCGTTATTATTAAATAAAAAACAATCTTGACAGTTTGTTGCGTCAGAAAAGCTCTGAGTGTCAAAGATAATATAAGAGTGTGTTGTGGATTTTACATTAAGTGCATAATTGGACAGCTATTGTTTAGAGAAAACTGACCTGCAATTTAGAACGTTTAGACTTGCTAGAAGCATATTTTGTAAATAATAAAAATACATCGGCTGCGTTAGAATGGTATATGATCAAATATCCAAATCGTCATGTGCCAACCAGAAAGGTTATTACAAATCTTTTAAGAAATCTTGCACAAGGTGGCTCTTTCAAGAAAAAATCTGTACGCTACCCATTTATACTAGATGAAAATTTATCAGCGCGTAGTCCAGATCTGACGCCTCTAGATTTCTTTTTGTGGGGCTACCTAAAAACTGAGGTTTACAAAAAGCAATACGATAGTGTTTAAGAACTTAAAGACTCACTAACTACAATTTTGTGTGGAATTTATACAAATAAATTGTCAGTAGCCACTAGGTCCCTACAGAAACGAATCAATTTATGTATTCGTCAAAATGGCAGTCATTTCGAGCACTTGATATCGTAGGGCAAGAAACAGCAATATTTTAAATAAGAATAACATCAAGTTATGTTAGTTAATCATCATCATCATTTCAGCCTAAAGACGTCCACTGCTGGACATAGTTAATAAAAAAAGAAAATTAATACGCCTTGTTTTTGATATGTGTAAAATTCTACATGATACGTCTACGTACGTCTACGTCTTTTATTTAATTTTTTGTATTTTAGTTAAACAAATTCTTTACAAAATGTAAGGGAAAAGTTTTTTGCAATTTGTGACTTTTTGAGTACTCCAACGATGGTTGGTCCCATAGAAGTTTTTGATCAGTATTAGAAACAGGATCAATTGGCATCAAAAAATGTTTTTGTGTAAAATGGCTATTTTCTTGCTAACAGTAATTTTTTTTTTAAACTGTGAATGGGGATCAAAATTTCATAAAAAAATATGGATAGTCTCCTAAGACCATTTTCGCGTAGCTGCAACGGATAAGGTACTTCCCCGCTGAAAGTTTCCACCCTGTATAAACATTTCATTTCATCAAATTATTAATTTTTGTCAGCAAATTAATATTAATATGTGTTACAAATAAAAAAATCAATTTATAATATTTTTACATCAGGCTGCTTGGCGGTTTCCTTCGACCGTGCGCGCGCACGCGCGCGCCATTTTCATCATTTTTCACAAATTCAATATTTGTCTAAAATGTGTAATTTAGGTTTTTTTCCTCGCAAGTGTGTTGAAAAACGTCGTATGACACGCGTGAGCATTGACTATTATACTCTTGGCTCCATTACGCCCTCGCCTACGGCTCGGGCTGCAATCCAGCCTCGAGTATAATAGTCAACTTTGCTCACTTGTATCATTATGTACTATTAATTTAGAGTCCTTTTGCATGTTCAAATAGGCTTGATAAAGTACCTAGGTTTCACGGTGTGTGGACAACATTTTTAGAAGGATATGCCACTTGACGGAATAATCTGCGGACTGTCATGCCGCAGTATCGCCACTCACGATCATGCCGCTGGATCCAGCAGCGGCGTGATCGTGAGTGGCGATCGGGAGTGGTAAGTTCTTTTTATTTTTCCAAATATTTGGAACGCCTTGAAACTACCAAGCTTTAGCGATAACAATTTAATTAATATCACTATTATAGACTATTATGTACCCAAACCTACTTGTATGTTTTAGAATCTTTAAACCTTTTCGAAACATTCTAACAGAACCTAATGTGAACATAAACAATAAAACAGGCAAGCTACTAGTGTAATTTATATTACCTATTATAAGCTTCTTGTTTAAATTCTATTAATCGAAGTCATAGTTAACTAACTAAGCACCCTAATAACAGGCGTTATATTTCAAAGCGTTGCAGGAAATTACTTTTCTGCTCTTTTGTTTCAAATAATTTGATACTTCGAGATAAAGGTTGAAGAAATGCTACGGTTCATTTAGTAATTACGTAGTACTTTGTATCTTTGACTTGCCATTTATTTGACGATATCTTATCCTAATAATATTATAAATAAATGTGAACGCTTGAGAAGATGTTTGGATGTTTGTTAATTAATCACGCTGAAAAGCTGAACGTATTTGGATGAACTTTGGCACACAATAAACCATAACCCGGACTAAAACATAGGCCATCTTTTTATCTCGGATAAAGAAACAGTTCCCGAGGGATGCCTGATAACTGTTTCTGTGATAAGCCAAATTATAAGTAGGTAAAGCCGCGGGAAAAATCTAGTCAATAATGAAAAAGAGATTGAAGAACACACTAACATCCATTCTTTGGCATTTATAATATTAATTATAAATAATAAATAAATAAAAAGCCTTTTATTTCCATGTCCCTATTTACATTGCAGTTATTTGTTAGTAATTTTGCTTACTTACTAGTTGTTAGTATGGTTAGTTGTTAGATTCTGGGATATGGACCCCTCTTTGAGTGAAGGCCTCCTCCATCTTCTTCCATGACTCTCTTTTTCTGCCTAGGGTCAACCAGTTTTTCCCTGCTCGTTCAATTATATTATCAGCCCACCGTTTATTTGGCCCCCGCCCCCCACCCCCCCATAATATTAATTAGTAGGATAAAATATCATCATCATCATCTCAGCCGAAATATGCCACTGCTGGACATAGGCCTCCCCCAATGGGGGGGGATATGCCATAATCGCCACGCTTGGCAGGTGGGTTGGCGATTGCGGTTGGTTGGTTAAATACTCAGAGAACGCTGCTGCCCATCCTCTGGTGAATCCCTCAGTCGCCTTTTACGACACCCATAATAAGAGATAAGGTGGTATACAAAAAAGTTTTAATGCTGTTCTATCGATTTTTTCAATAGTTAAAATTGTATATACAACTTTCATACTTTGCGGATGCCATTGAATATCTTTTGTAAGACCTGGAGATGTATAATGGCTTTTACTTTTTTTTTTTTTTTTGTAATACATAAGAAACACCCAGACCAATACAAACACTTATGTTCATCACACAAATATTTGTGTTCTGTGGGAATCGAATCCACGACTTCGTGATCAGCACTCGAGTCACTAAACCACAGACGTCGTCAAATAAAGCCAAATAAAATCAGAATTAAACTGACCATGTGATCGGAATCTTAGCTGCCTGCCAAATAACTCCGCATTATCATCAACTCAGTCTATCGCCGTCCACTGCTGGACTTAGGCCTATCCCAAGTTGCGCAACAACACTTGAGCCTTCGCCTTCCGCATCCAGTTCCCCCCCTACCTTTTTAGGTCATTGGTCCACCTGGCTGGGAAGCACCCTACGCTGCGTTTGCCGATTCGCGGTTTCCACTCAAAGACTCGTTTATTCCAGCGGACATCGATCCAAATAAGAGGTGCTGGTCACGAATATAAAGAGAAGGAAAAGCTTATATCCAACAATAAACAGAAACAAGCTAAGTATGACAAAGAGATTCATAATAATATCTACCTATTAAAATCACCCAAAAGCGTTACATCTGCAAATTCAAACTCGCTAACTTCCAAAAAACGGCAACACGGGATTCCGCTCAAAAAAAGTAAACAGCGATTTCCATAGTGGATCGCCATCTTTTTTTAGTTCATCAAAAATGCAAAACTTCATGAAAATGTATGCACCGCTGTGCGTTGGTCCTCGCCTCAACAGAAAAATTTGGCCAGTCGTTTGTGATGTAGAATATGCTGTGTTATCCTATTGAAGGTTGTTTTAGCGGAGAGTGTCGGCACGTATCGGTTGTAGTGGTTTCAAAGGAGAATGGCTGTTATCAGGCCTATGATTTTTATTTTCAAAAAGGTAACTTGTTGTACATACTTTGGCATAAAACTAAAATGTCTATCAGATGATTATGCTTCTCGTAGCTATGCTTAGGTAGCACAGAAATAGAATGGCCATGTGAGTAGGGCGCGCGTGGCAGCACCACGCACCATAGTTGACAAACTCTGTGGTCTAGTGGGTCGAATGTCGGACTGCTGATCACGAGGTCGTGGGTTCGATTCCCACAGGACACAAATAAATAAATAAATAATAATAAATAAATATTTTTGGGACTTTTTTAACACATAACCATCTAGTCCCAAACTAAGCAGAGCTTGTGCTATGGGTACTAGACATTGGATATGAAACTTAGTAATAGTAGAGCTACTTTGTGAAAGAGCTCGTCCGGGGAAGTACTACCACCGTGCCTACTTCTCCGCCAAATAGTGATACTTGCATTGCTGTGTTTCGGTCTGAAGCGTACGGGTGCCGGTGAAATTACAATCACACGAGACTTTCCATCATCATGTCTCAGTTTGGCGAACCGACTTGTGGTACCATTTAGGCAACAGCCTAGGTGGTATTGAAGTTGTCATGGGCAAAGGTAACCGCTTAACATCAGGTGGGCCTTTAGCTCGTCTCGCCATCCTATACAATAAAAATAAAAAAATTATATACTTTTTTTTTGTAAATACATACTTATAATACATAAGAAACAACCAGACCAACACAAACACTCATGTTCATCACACAAATATTTGTGTCCTGTGGGAATCGAACCCACGACCTCGTGATCAGCAGTCCGAAACTCGAACCATTAGACCACAGAGGTCGTCGAAATATTTGTGTGATGAACATGAGTGTTTGTATTGGTCTGAGTGCTTCTTATGTATTATAAGTATTTATTTACAAAAAAAAAAGTATACAAGTATCATATTCATTGGCTAGTACCCATGGTACAAGTTCTGCTTAGTTTGGGACTAGATGGTGCTGTGTAAAAAAGTCCCAAAAATATTCATAAAAAAAAAAAAACTGCAGGATATTTCAAAGCCTTTCTCAGCACGTCTTATGACTTGTTTCTATAAATACTGTAAAGAAACCCGCAAAAATGCCTTATTGTGCTGTCTCTAACTGCAGAAACAAAAGCTGTAAAGTACATTTGATTATTTATTTTTAATAAATAATGACGTCAAAATGTAAGGCGTGCACCTCTGCCTACCCCTTCGGGGAAATACAGGCGTCATGTTATGTTATGTTATGTCAAAATGTAAGGCGTAGTTTGTTCGGAAAGTTGCCACGCATGAATCGCAAGTAAATTGTGATTACAACCATTTTATATATTTCCGTGCTAGATAGGTTACGTATTATATTTAAGAAACGACCTTTTAAAACGTAGAATGATTTATTTTTATCTTTGTGGCTAAGTAATACCCGCGTTTATGGCGAGATAGCCGCGGTCTGTCCCTGGATGGGTGATGGGTTACCGTTTTCTTGTACATCAAAACCCCTCCGTGCCTCAGAGAGCGCCATCCAGGAACCCATTGAAACATACCCACAAAATTTCATCCAAATTGGTCCAGCCGTATTCGAGTTTTAGCGAGACTAACGAACAGCAATTCATTTTTAGGGTTCCGTACCCGAAGGGCTCCAAACGGGACCCTATTACTCTCGCTACGCTGTCCGTCCGTCCGTCCGTCTGTCTGTCACAGGGCTGTATCTTTGTAACGGTAATAGATAACCAGTTGAAATTTTCACAGAATAGGTGTTGCTATGAGGTGTTTCACGACAAATACTAAAAACAAAAAAAACCTCGAAAAACATGAATTTTTTTCAACGTTTTTGTTCCTGTTCTATCTTCAAAACGGTAATACATACTAGCGTCAAACTTGGTCTGATTATAGTGCATACTATGTAGTTTTGCAACAAATACTAAAAACAGGAAAAACATAGACATATATGGTGGTACCTACGGAAGAAAGAGATGCAAAAATTCACATTTCACGTATGATCGTTGATGTCTTTTGATAAACTCTCGTAAATTAAATCAGTTTCTATGGGGTATTAGGTCGATGGGTTGTACGGAACCCTTACTGCGTGAGTCTGACTCACACTTCATCATTACAGCCGAAAGACATCCACTACTGGAGATAGGCCTCCCCCAATTAAGGGGGGGATATGCCATAATCGCCACGCTTGGCAGGCGGGTTGGCGATCGCAGTTGGTTGGTTAAATACTCAGAGAACGCTGCTGCCCATCCTCTGGTGAATCCCTTAGTCGCCTTTTACGACACCCATGAGAAGAGATAAGGGTGGTGCTATTCTTTAAGTCCGGCACCACACGGACCACACTTGGCCGGTTTTTATATATGTAGACTAGGTATAATAATTCAGTATTTTCTCTTCAAAATCAGAAAAAATAGACAGCATTTAGAAATTCTGTGAGACCATTTTGTTACCTTGATATGTCTGACCTCTAAGTCATCTGGGACCTTAGTATTTTTATTTGATATGCTTTTCAAGATAAACTTTCATATTTAAAGTACATACACGTATGCTAAGTACATTTTATGTATTCAAATATAGTGCGGCTGATCCAAATGTGTTTAGACGATGTAAATGTTAACAGTGTTAATGGATTTCTCAAGTATTTTTGAATAATGTTAATATTTTTATGGTTCATCTCAGATATTTTAGAAGAAATATTTCAACTTGGTCTTTCAACATTAATGTTTCGTATATTTTTAGAATAACAATTTTAGGCTGAAAAATGGTTCTGTAATGTCTAGATAACTTAGTAAAAGACACAAAAAAAATCTGGTGGTCCCTACATTTAATCGATTTAAGTGAACACAAATGTAGGAACCAACTGATTTTTTTTCGCGATTTCAGGGTTAGTCCTATAGTAAACGTTGTTCATAATGATGAGTACAATTACCCCTTTTCGGCAAAGAAGCGATTCAAATTTCAGCATGTATATCAAATTACCATAATTTTTCATTTCAGCCAAAAGACGTCCATTGCTGGACATAGGCCTCCCCAAAAAGGGGGGAAATGCCATAATCGCCACGCTTGGCAGGTGGGTTGGTTGGTTAAATAATCAGAGAACGCTGCTGCCCATACTCTGGTAAATCCCTTAGTCGCCTTTTACGACACCCATGAAAATATATAGGATGGTGCATTTCTTTACGTCCGGCACCACACGGAACATATCAAATTATAGCATGATTTAAACATTTTTTTTTTTTAACCGTACCACTCCTGCTGATAAATAATGGGATTTGCTTCTCGCTCACACGTACGGTATTCTGTGAGTGAGAGGCACAAAGAACATAGAACTATAGAAGTGCCGCCATTTTCAGTCATATTCTTTATCTATGCGAGTAGTAAGTACCTTAATTATCAGTTATTTTTTATCTATGTTTAGTTTACTCACTGTAAAACTGATTTTCGTCCGTGACATTTTCAAACAAGGTCCAGTTGAAAACCAGCGCCAGACACTAGTTGTCTGGCATTTTTGCTGAACTGAGCCTATTTGGTGCAGCCGCGGGGCACATTTACACATTTACAATTATACTTTTAGGAGTCTGTGTTGTTTAAAATTGTATATTATTGTTATTGTGTGCCTCTGGCTGTAGTAAATAAACCATTTTTCTTTCTTTCTTTCTTTAATTCTGACACAGTTTTAGTAAACAAACTGATACTCCCAAAAGCCGATTGTCCTATTAAATGCAAACGTTACGAATCCACGCTTTCCGGACTGTGTAAGCTGGTCCTTAATATTGTCATAGTGGATCCCGCCAGGAATTAGTTGGCGTGCTGCCAACCATAGCTGGCTACAATTAGCCCTGGTACTCCCACCGTCTGTTGCATACAATTACGATACAAAGACAAAAGTCGCCAGAAAAAAGTTCAGACCCCAGGACCAACTTTTGTTAAGCGGAGCCGTTCTACGGATTATCTCGTAGCAGAGTTCTTTTTGTAGAAAAAGTTCGTTTAAAAAGTATTTTTTTTTATTGCAGCGTTTTTGGTTAGTTTGGTTATTAATTGATCGGTGCGGTTGTAAAGTTGGATTTAAGGTGCTGTATTGAATTTGCAACCGTCCATTTCTAACATACGGCAAATTGCGCGTGTGAGAA
Source organism: Asteroscopus sphinx (assembly GCA_949699075.1). Lineage (NCBI taxonomy): Eukaryota > Metazoa > Arthropoda > Insecta > Lepidoptera > Noctuidae > Asteroscopus > Asteroscopus sphinx. The sequence goes on from OX453007.1 coordinate 2,731,965, forward strand.
CAGAGCGGAATCGCGCTGTTTTGATGTTTTTTTACATTTTTGCAAATATCTCAGCGAATAAACATTTAAATAAAAATTTAGATATGTACAAGATATATCTTATTCACAAAAAAAAAATAGTAAAAACTATTGTAATTTCTAAATGCAATGCGAAATAGTGCAAAAACAGATCTTACTTTGGAAAATAAACCTATCCAGCAAATTTCATTAAATCGTGTTTTCCTCAGACCAAAATCTAGTAAATATAATGAAAAATCTTAAATATGAAAATTAGATCAACGTTGTATCCACAAATGAAAATATTTTGATTCTAAAATCCCTATTTTTCCCAATGCCGCCCCTTAATGTGGGGATTTTGAGTTTGAACTGAAATTAAACGTAGCCAAACTGTTTCAGTACGTGGCTTAATTTTGTATAGAGTGGTCCTTTAGTTGGATTAGTCCAACTTCCTACTTTAGTATTATACGTAGGTATAAGTCAATGATTATACGCCATCTGTTTATAAATATGTAATGGCCCCACTAATTGCGATAACCCGAATATTCACGTCATTGCGAATTGCGATGTATGTGGCCAAGTCATCGCGAAGACTTCGCCACTTCGGGCAAACACGAAGACACTTCGCTCCGTTGTCGGTAATCTTGTGCACAATCGCGATAAACATCGTTTACGGGGCCACACTTGACATACTTCAATCGGCGGACAGACAACAAACGTAGCGCACGGGATGGCCATAAGTTAGATAGCTATTATTTCTGGAGGTTTTAATGGATTGGAGTATAGACAACATTTTAGAATTTATAATAATTAATAACGAGGCAGAGTCAATACTAGGGAACCCGATTTTTTTGGCTACAAATAAATGTACCTACTAATTATTTTCCGGCATAAAATACAGAGCAGGTACGTCACCATTTTATTTCGGCTCGTGTTTTGTTGTGTAAGCTCTTGTATGCTCAGGATTATAACGATAAAACACCGCGACAACGCAACTTCGGTGTACGTGGCCGGCCATGCACATGCGCCGTAGGTTGAAGGCGAAGTTTTATCGCACGAATGTCTTTGCGATGTGTGCGGCCCTAGCATAAGAATAGTAGATACTTAAGTCAACGTGGTTGTTTGGAGTGTACGGGGTTTGGCGCTTCCTTACCTGAACACACATTAATACGATTATGAAAAGCTGGACAGCCATTATTTATCTTCAATATTACTTGAAACTTAGACTACCAACCTAATTTAAAAAGCTGCATCAATAACTTCATTTGCCAAAACTTCCAAAGCACGTATCACTCGATTAAATTATAAATCTATAAGACACAGTGACCGAACACAAAAAGTACGGTATTGGCACCACGCCATGGCCTGTTGGTACGTTTACTAAATGCTATATTTTATCCCCGTCCCCCGCTGTCCTGCACTTACGACCTGTCAGGTTTTTAATTTACTTTGGCAGGATAGATTTATATAAAGATATAAATTGTGGAAAGAAAAAATCGCTCACGAGCAGGATTCGAACCTGCGACTCCTGGCTCAGTACGCCAGTGCTTTAGCCACTAAGCTACCGTGAACACTGCTCGTGGTATCGAAATTATCCTCCACTATACGTCTTTGGGTGACGTCAGCGATATCTTATTAAGAAACATTGTTTCTTAACTGACTCGACTAACTTTACAGTTAAATCAAAGTCGTATAGATATGCCTACCCTTACTAATTATTTTATTATTTTAACGCATGCATAAAACGCTTCGCATGCGTAAAATGCGTTAAAATAATAAAATAAATAGATTTATATGTTCGATTTTTTTAGTTTTTGCGTATTAATTTTGGTGTTGATAAACTTTTATTTTCTTATCTAAGGTCTTATCATTACTACGTATGTGATATGTCGTGGCATTTTTATTATACGTCTACCGTTACCGTTACCGTACGTATTTATTATAAATAATAGTAAATTACTGTCGAGGCCTGAAATGAAGCAATTGACGGCCGAGTATTATTGGAAGTACGAGGCGAAGCCGAGTACTTTCCAAGTTATTTTAAAAGGACGAGGTGCTAGCCGAGTCCTTTATAATTAAACGAGGCCATTAATTGCTATTTCGGCCGAGACTTGTCTAGTACTTTTCTCTCATATGCGAGAAAACGGAGGAAACAATACACAAATTAATTCAACAGTATCTAATTTTCATTCGCGCCATTTCGTCCGCGCACAGTTCTTGTTCTATTTTCAAAGTTTTGAAAAAAAAATGTTCATTCAGCCATTATTATGTTAAATATTTTGTACCTAAAAACACCTAATTTATGTAAGTGTGAACTTAAAAACCTCGGTAACAACGATTTAAAAAATAAAAAGTGTCCATCAATTTCTATTATTGTCGTGTTGGATATTACTGGCCTGTTATTTTGTTGCGTACGGAAAAGAGCCGATTGTTGTATTCTTTTTTTTGAATAATAAACCAATTTCCGAGCAAGTGGGAGAAAAATCATTTTATTCCACGCAAATTCATCCATAGTTTAAAGTTACACTCATTGCAGTTAAATTAATACTAACAATAGAATTGTATCATTACTACAACAAAAATTTAAAAAAAATAAAAATAATAATAATAATAATTCACCATGAGTGACAGATCTGTCGTCAACAATATAAATGAAAAATTTCAAAATCTTGAAACCGGAAAAAATTGTGTGGTGATTAAATGTTGACAAGAGCTAGAGCCAAAGTAAAAAATGCACGCCCAACATCCCCGGACTCGCCGCCGAGCTCCGCCTCGCAGCAGCAGGAACCGGATCCTGCCTCACCCGCTGCTGCAGTAGCGTCGAGCTCCAGCGACGAGTATTACTCCCCGCCGTCGTCGCCACCACCTGTACGTCGTCGGGGAGGTTGCCGGCCGCCGGATTGTTTGGGTCCCCGAGGCCCATCGGCCTCTGAAAGGGCCCCCGCTCCCGGCGGAAGTGTGTCGCGCATGCGATGGTCCCAACAGATCAATCTAAGTGTTATGCGCGCATACTATGGGGCTACAGAGGGGGGCACCAACCTGACTGCGTACCGTGGTCGGATGCTCGCTCTGTTTCAGGTGCTTGAACCAGCTGTCAACGTTTCGGCCCAACGACTGTCCGACCAAGTGCGGGCAATCCAGCGTGGTCACATGTTGGATGACACCGTGCTTGATCGACTGCGCTCAGAAAAAACAAGGCGCTGGTGTGCGCCCTAGATTCGATACTGTCAAGTTATTTTGACAGTAGCGAAAATCTCGGTGATACTCACTCGATCCTGTACTGCGCGGCTGTTGCCGCATGTCGTGTAGCTCATGTTCAATTTCCAGATGGTAATAGAGCTACACGACCAAAAAACGTCGTACCAGCTTGGCAGTGCAGGATTGAACATCGGATTGCCGAGACTAGGGTGCTCATCGGCAAGCTGATCAGTTTTAGGGAGGGAAATAATAGGCCAAGAGTGATGCGCTTTGTGAGGCGGGCATTCTCGGGGACTGATGTCAACCCTCGAGAGTACATGTCACGCGTCACAGAGCGCATCGACTTCCTAAAACAAAAAATCTATGCATGGGCAAACCGTATACGCAGGTATAGGAAACGAGTCGACCGATTTACTCAGAATCGCATGTTTGATAGCGATCAAAGGTGGGTTTACAGAGCTTGGGAGCGCCCAGACCAAGGTGTGAGTGACGTGCACTTGCCGGATGAGGATGCCATGAGTTCATTTTGGCGCAGCATCTGGTCAGTGCCCGTCAGTCACACCGAAGGTGATTGGATACGGAATGTCGAGCGCGTGTGTGAACAAATACCAGAGATGGAGGCTGTTGTCATCAGCCCCCAAGACGTGGCCAATGCAGTCCGTCCGTTGCCAAACTGGAAATCACCAGGGCCGGACGGGCTGCAAATTTTTTGGATAAAATGGCCGCGTAGTTCACATGCGCGTTTGGCGTCCCAGTTCCAGTTAGCTTTGGAAACTGGGGCGCTCCCACAGTTTCTAACAACAGGTATTACCCACTTGCTCCACAAATCAGGTAGTACCGTGGAACCAAAAAATTATAGGCCGATAGCATGTTTACCGACGGTCTATAAGGTTCTTACATCCATTTTGAGAACAAAAATTACTAATCACATAGACAGTAATTCTATTATGTCTCCGTCTCAAAATGGATGTAGGAATGGGTCCCGCGGTACTAAGGAGCTACTCCTCATCGACATGGCCATAAGCCAACAGGTTCGTCGATCCCGAAGAGGTCTGTCGACATGTTGGATTGATTATAAGAAGGCCTACGACTCGGTGCCACATACATGGCTCATGAGGGTGCTGGAGTTGTACAAAGTTAATACAACCCTGCGCGCCTTCCTGTTGACATGTATGGGGCAATGGAAGACGGGCTTTCACTATCCGGGATGCCGACGGACTCCGGGGAACGACGAATTTATAACGATTGAGCGGGGAATATTCCAGGGCGACAGTCTGAGTCCCCTGTGGTTTTGCTTGGCCCTGAATCCTCTTAGTACTTTACTGGAGGAGTCGGGGCTTGGCTATCGGTTGAGAAGAGGAGGTCAAGTAATATCTCACCTGCTCTATATGGATGACCTTAAACTGTTTGCCCCCACCGACTTGCAACTGATGGAGCTACTAAGGGTAACTGAATACTTTAGTAATTCTATCAGGATGGAATTCGGTGTGGACAAATGTGCAGTCATGCATGTAAAGCATGGTGAGATTGTGGAATCCGAGGGTGTTCAACTCTCGGATTCTACACATCTTGGGTCCCTCTCCCCAACCGACACCTACAAATACTTGGGTATGGCGGAGGCGTTAGGCATCAACCAGGCTGACATGATGCAATCGTTGCAGGAGCGCTTCTTTGGCCGCCTGAAAAAGGTTCTCAATAGTCTTTTATCAGGCGGAAACAAGGTGCGCGCCTTTAACGGTTGGGTCATGCCGGTCTTAATGTACTCCTTCGGTATACTCAAGTGGACTCAGACGGGTCTTGACGCTCTGGATCGGAAAGTCCGCACACTACTGACGGCATATCGTATGCATCACCCACGGTCATCGGTGATGAGGCTGTACATCCCGCGGAAGTGTGGGGGTCGTGGCTTTTTAAATGCAAAGACCCTCCACAACCGTGAGGTGTGCAGTCTAAGGGAATATTTCCTTCACTTGGACGTGGGTATGCATCGAGATGTTGTTGCAGTGGACAAGGGACTCACCCCGCTCTCTTTGGCTAAAGAGAACTGGCGCAAACCTGCAGTACTTAGTACCAAAGATCGCGAGGAGGTATGGCAAAGCAAGGAGCTACACGGGCGCTTCTATCAGGCTCTTCATGGACCCGATGTGGATGGCTTAGCGTCCGTGGCCTGGCTACAGTTCGGTGATCTCTTCGGAGAAACCGAAGGTTTTGTATGTGCAATTATGGACGAAGTTATGATGACGAACAATTACCGAAAGTATATTGTGAAGGATGGCACGATTGACATCTGTCGGGCATGTCACCGTCCGGGAGAATCTATCCGACACATTATATCCGGATGTTCGCGTCTAGCTAACGGCGAGTATTTGCACAGGCACAACCTAGTAGCCAGAATTATTCACCAGCAACTTGTTTTGAGATACAATCTTGTGGAATCAGAAGTACCGTACTACAAGTATGTGCCCGACCCAGTTCTTGAAAATGGCCATGTCACATTGTACTGGGACAGATCTATCATCACTGACAGGACTATTGTTCACAATAAGCCTGATATAGTGGTGATAGATCGATCTGAGCGCCGCGCAATGATTGTTGATATCTGTGTCCCACATGACGGGAACCTTGTGAAAGCTGAAAAAGACAAGCAAATTAAATATCTTGATCTAGCACACGAGGTCGTCGACATGTGGGAGGTGGACTCAGCAACCATTGTGCCGATAGTTGTTACGGCCAATGGCCTTTTAGCAAAGAGCCTCGACCACCATATTATTTATTATATTATTATACGTATTGTTAGGAGGTTCCTTTCTCTGGAGCCCTGACCGCCGGTAGCTTGGTCCCTGTACCCGATACCGGTGGGCCACTATTTTTTATATTTTTAAATGTTTTTTGTTTTTTTTTTGTTTTGTAAAAATATTTAAAAATATAATGAATATGTTTAAGCAATTAAATAAAGGAAATAATAATTCTAATGCATATTTAAAAATATAAGTACAGCTCCAGATACAGTTTTGTTACGTTCGTTTGTACGAGTTAAAGGTCCATCTGATGTTAAGCGGATAGCTTTGCTCTAAATAACTAATACCACCTAGACTGTTGCCTAAATGGTACTGCAACTCACAGCAACCAAACTGAGACACGAAGATACAAAGTCTCATGTGATTGTAATTTCACCGGCATCCGTACCCTTCACACTAGAACACAGCAATGCAAGCATCACTGTTTGGCGGCAGAAATAGTACCTATTTCTGGTGGTAGTACTTCTACAAACGAGTTCTTTCACATAGGAGCTCTACTACTAACTACAGTAACTCAAAATACAGGTAGTTTACTAAATAAGCATGTAACCAAAATAAAACAGGAGGATTAGGGCAAAAACAAACTGAAAAGATTGAATTTGTTTCATAAGTTATAAACACACATAAAGACATTAACTTTTATAACATGTCACGAAGATAAACAATTCCTTAAAAATCACCAGCAACAACAAAACTTAAGAACAAATGGTGAAGGGGTGCGAAAAAAGTGGTCACAAACCCTTAATAAATTATATCGTCGCTTCTAAAGGCGTTAACATGTCCTTACAACACTGAAAGTGGACCAAACAAAATGGAATCTTGTTTTAAGACCAATAGAGTCTTGAAGAACTTCAATGTTAAGTTGGCGGAAACACATATCAAACTGAAGACGTTACAAGTCAATTTTCAATGAAAATTGAAGCTTGGTTGTCTGTTATAAGGTGTAGTTTAGCTCGAAACAAAAGTTATTGGTTTGTTCCTACCAAAGGATTCAAGTAACGCAACAATTTATGTGTTTGCCTAAGTTCGGTCTTTTAGGATCATTATTTTTATTTAGTTCTCCCGTTTGAGGTCGATCTTTAGACCTGTAGTGGGTTGAGTAGAACTTTTAGCGAGAAAGGTTTTTTGTTTCAGACTTTTACAGCTCTAAATTTAGTAATTCAACCACTAGCTGTTAAAATGAAAAGGCTATGACCATTTTTGATGATTCAGAAGAAAATATAAAAAGTACAGTGGGTACCTATATTTATTGATTGTTTATATTTCTTAATTCAAACCGAATCAAAGGCACACCTACTTCCTAAACTGTTTCACACAAATTATTTTATTCTTTTTGAAGTCGGTTTTTACTTTTTTTAAAGTTTATTACACTCATATTACACCTTAAAATCTTTAGAAATAATATGATTTAATTAAGAAGAAATCTATTACTTTTACAAACAATAAAAGTGTTTTAGATCAAAATACTAAATATATTTTAGACTGCCTCGTTGGTCTAGTGGTTGCAAGCGCGACTGCTGAGCATGGGGTCCTGGGTTTGATTCCCGGGTCGGGCAAAGTGTTATTAAATAAATAAAATAAATAAATAAATATTTTTGGGACATTTTTTTACACAGCACTATCTAGTCCCAAACTAAGCAGAGCTTGTATTATGGGTACTAGACAATGGATATGGTACTTGCATACTTTTTTTTTGTAAATACATACTAATAATACATAAGAAACACCCAGCCCAACACAAACACTCATGTTCATCACACAAATATTTGTGTCCTGTGGGAATCGAACCCACGACCTCGTGATCACCAGTCCGACACTCGAACCACTAGACCACAGAGGTTGTTGTTTATTGGGTTTTTTCATTAGGAAATTCTCAGTAGCAGCCCGGAGTCTGGATTTGTGCCCGGTCAATGGCAATAGGCTCGCCCCCTATTACATGGGACTATAACATAACCTGCGAAATGTGGGTGTACTATTACACCTCTGCCTACCCCTTCGGGGAAATACAGGCGTGATGTTATGTTATGTATCAAAATACCCCACTCGATAGGTATCGAGGGAAAAAAAAAATTTTTTGAAGTCGTAATTTGGCGCCAAAAAGCGGCCATTTCTATTTTTATAATTTTGATATACCCAGTGTCACTCTCACAATTAAGACGAATCTAACGACACCTCACAAGTTAAAATCCATCAAGCCGTTTAGGCTGCAGGGCGTGCCAAAGAAATATACATACATACATACACTCGAAAAACATTAACCTCCTTCTGGCGCAGTCGGGTAAAAAGGCAAACTGCTATTCTCACTAACCAAAGATTAAAATAAACAGTATACCTACAGGTAAACAGAGAACTACATAAAAGGGGGTCGGTCATTCATTAGAAACTCGCTCAAAGTCTCTTAAAAAATCTTTGCTATAAACATTTTAATTTCTCTGAGTGTACATGTAAAGGGCTTGATGTATTGTTGGACCTTATTACGAAGGGAATAAAGATGAATTTTGAATGTATCTATTATAATATTCCATGTGTTTGATAAATGCAGGAATCATTGCCGTGTAAACGGTTTCTTTCATTTGTGTTTGGGGTTCCGTAAGTGGAGGGTGAACTTGAGTAAATAAGTTTTTAAGAGTTTAGATTCAAGTGATTCTACTACGAACGCTTAATTATTTTACTAATTTAAGTGCTCATAATTAGATATGCTCTATTGCCTTGTACAGTCTACTGAACGTCAGTGGCAACACTTGATTCAGAAAACCGCCCTTAATGCTTACGAATTAAAGACGCTATCAATATCAAACTGTTACCACTGACGTGCGATTCACTGTACCAATTTTTTTCCATTTGCGGGAAAAAATCCGTGAAAATTTAACAGGAAATCAATAAAATCATGCGTAGGTAATTCTAGTTTATGCTCGGAGTATCCCTGCGTGATCGAATAAGAAATGAGGAGATTTGCAGAAGAACGAAAGTAACCGACATAGCCCGAAGAATTGCCAAACTTAAGTGGCAGTGTGTGGGGCACATTGCACGCAGAACGGATGGCCGATGGGGCAGTAAAGTTCTGGAGTGGCGACCGCGAACTGGAAGGCGCAGCGTGGGTAGGCCCTCCACAATGTGGACCGACGCCGCGACGACTTGGTGAGGTCACGGGAATCCGCTGGATGCGAAAAGCGTAGGACCGGTCGTTTTGGCGATGCTTGGGGGAGGCCTATGTCCAGCAGTGGGCGTCTTTTGACTGAAATAATGATGAATCCTAGCCGACAAGACTACATGACCAAGACTTTGGGTTACACTATTTAAAACTTCTTTCTTAAAAATAACCACTTGAAATATTCACAACTTAGTCATTTGTTTTCACCCTAGTTTATTAAAAACTGTAACACCTTACACCAATGCCCCAATAAAAAAACAATTCTGGTTTTGAATTTCCCCCACCATTTACATCTGGAACGGAACCCGTTAATTTATTCTTCAAGAACTTAACTATTTTTAATGGCAGCGGCCATAGTTCCACCTCAGCCTCTCGCTTTGGCTCTAATACACCGTGCCTTGCACAGTAATTAAAAAAATATTATTCAAGAAAAACCACTGGGCAAGGGAAACTTCTCATTTGTATGCACTTTGTAAGTGCGTTGCAGAGTGTGAAGCGAAATTAAATGGGTTGCGGACAGTTGGGGTCTGGCTGTGTGTGTATGTGGGGGTCTGTGTGTGCACATTCGTTGTGTTTATTACATTTTTATTTATTTATTAACTTACATCACAGACCAGTAATCCTAAAGACGCCGTATAAACAAAGTTTTCCATGAGAACACAGTCGTAAAATGTTGGCGGGGACTGGGGGGCGGACGGCGCGTTATGATTGGTCGGCTGAAAAGTTTGGTGGTATGATTCTGTATGATTGGTGCCACTCGCTGACGGACTGACGTCCTGACTGGTGGAGGGGCGTATGATATTAGTGGTACTGCATATGCGTGGTGACCGGGAGTGTTCAGCTAATCGACGTCTAGAGGCTTACTGATCTGTGACTTACACCTAACATTACATGCTATGAATCCGGGTCAAATTCAAATTTAAATGTTTTTTATTTCAAATAAACCTAATTACTGGCAAACTTTTGAAACATCAGGCTGTAGGTGAACGCCACGGTTCCAATTTGTGGGTCCTATGGAGAAGAACCGGCAAGAAACTACATGGTATTTAAAAAAAAATAGGTTATTGTTTATTACATCAAATTCATTTAAATCACAAAGTACATTTGTAATTCAAATAATGTAAAGTATAATATAGGTTAATATCAGAAATACTCATTTAATATTTAATTTAATTATTTTTATTGAAGAGTTTTTCTAAATGAGTTGTGTCCTTACGTATGAATATCGATTCTGATGACGTACCTCACAGGAACAACAGGGTTTTTGTTACATACTGTATTGTTGTTAATAAATAGTCTATACAATATTTTTTATTTTATAAGCTATCATTCTTAGTTTCCGAGATATTATGGTTTTTGTTGGTGACCCAGATTCATTGCTCTCGAGTGTATGACGTGGGATAATTTTTGGCCAAAGCACTATCTAGCTTTGATTAGAGTTGTTTTTTACTCTTTTTCATCAGGGTGTTCATAATTTATTTAAAATAGCTGTGTTCAGTTCTGTAGAGATTTTTTATTTTTTTATTTTTTATTCTCTATCATCACAGTCCTATAACTAATACAGATTCTCATGATTATTAATATTAATCAATGGTAGTAGTAACAGTTTGACCTTGACAGCGTCTTTATTTCGTAAGCAGTAAAGGCTGTTTTCGTTATTCAAGCACTAACATGCGGCTGTACTTACCTAGATAATAAAAAAAGACGTGTGGCACTCGGAGACTGCCGCGGAAAAGCTATTGCATAGCATTTTTTATGTAAATACAAAGAGGAGGTGCCCTAACGCCGAAACTCTAAGTAGGCATGAGTCTCTATCTATCTAAGTGGCAGATTGCGGGGCGAAGAGGGGGATTACGCATGCGCAGTAACGCCGATACAACCAATGCCACCTAGAGGCGATTTGCAGAACTAAAGAGACAAGCGTGATATTTCAAAAAGTCATTAAAAGTTCTGCTATTCATCGATAGATGGCAAAACTAAAAAGTATCACCGCTGTGCCGGTCCGAGTGGGGGGTGTTAGGTTATTTACGTTACGGGATTTCTCGATTCGGTCTCCACGCTCACGGCCCGCTATAGAAGCTATGCAGTAGCTTAAGCGCAGTAACGCCGATACAACCAATGCCACCTAGAGGCGATTTGCAGAACTAAAGAGACAAGCGTGATATTTCAAAAAGTCATTGAAAGTTCTGCTATACATCGATAGATGGCAAAACTAAAAAGTATCACCGCTGTGCCGGTCGGAGTGGGGGGTGTTAGGTTATTTTCTTTACGGAATTTCTGGATTCGGTCTCCACGCTCAAGGCCCGCGATAGAAGCTATGCAATAGCTTAAAAATAATCCATGAAAACCAAAAATGTTTAAACTGCTTGCAACAAACTTGTATTCAAAGCTCTTTTTAAATATCACCATATTTTAAAAACTTATACAAGTATTAAAACAAAATATTACTTATATCTAAAACTTTGTACGCTTCAACTTAAAGCTAGGTACGGTATCGCTTGGTTGAACCTGGTCGAATAGCAAACTTAAACCGTAATGTAGCCGAATATGGCCTTACACGGAAATTGAATCCAGAACTTAGCGATACTGTGCTCTCCAAGTTTGATCATAGAGATGATAAATCACTGTTTTGTTGTAGTCGGTGGTTAAGTGAATGTTTTATGGGTGAAGAGGACTCTTTAAGTTTTCAGAAAGTACTTGTTGACGTTTGCAGCTTCTCTCCCAGTGGAATGTCGATAAAAAGTATCTTATGTGTTAAAATATATGTACTTACTTATTATTATCTTTAAACACAGTTTCTTCGTCCATATGTCACTGCAGGATGCCAACTGAAGATCAGCGCTGGATGTTCTACGGCAGCACATGCTGAGTTGGTGACCCTTGTGGCATGGGCATGCCCAGCAGCAACTTCATTTTTTACTTATATCTAAGTTTAGCATTTTATTATTAATATTATTGTTGTGCCTGTCACTATTCTGAGCCAAATAAAAGTTTTTCTTTCTTTCTAAAACAAGACATGGTCTATCTGTGTGGTAATCTGTTCCGAATTTTCAGCGTGATTGAAGGACGAACTTGGTGGTCTTCAAGGTTTGAGTGAATAGGTTTTTTCTGGGCAAGCGTGTACTATCGTCGACCGCACCATCGTTTAACATAAATCGTCGGTTAATAAGATCAGGTAGTGGTCAAACACAAACTCATTATCATCATCATTTCAGCCTAAAGACGTCCACTGATGGACATAGGGCTCCCCCAAGGGGAGGATATGCCATAATTTCCACGCTTGGCAAGCGAGTTGGCGATTGCAGTTGGTTAAGAGAATGCTGCTGCCCATCCTCTGGTCCCTTAGTCGCATTTTACGACACTCATGAGAAGATAATTATAGGGTGGTGCAATTCTTTAAGTCCGGCACTAAACGGAACCCATTATAGAAAATAATAAAAAAGCAAACAAACATCCATACATTCGCATTCAGTACTATAAGTAGGATTTAATCTTAGAATAACTACGCATAGAAACCAAGTCCACGCACACAATTTGAAGCAACTAAGTTGGAGCCAAAAATGGCTCCGTTCAGTACAGCTTACCCGCGCCCACAGAAATAGATAGAATGGAAAAGTGGACGGGTTGCGCGTGCCAGCACTCTGCACCATAGTGCAGGGCATTTCAAAGCCTTTCTCAGTACGCCTTATGACTTGTTTCTGTAAATACTGTAAGAAAAACCCGCAAAATGCCTTATTGCGCTGTTTCTAACTGTAGAAACAAAAGCTGTAAAGTCCATTTGATTAAAGTATTTTTTTTTTAATAATGACGTCATTAAGGGAGGCGTAGTCTGTTCGAAAGTTGCCACGCATTCTATCTATCTATCTATTTCTGTGCCCGCGCCTATATGTGTCTTGTGGGCACACATCGATAGTTTTTGTGCTTCTACTCTGAGCGGAAATTTGAATGATACCATCCCTCTATGTCTTATTACTCTAAGGATTTACTTTTATTTTTAGAAGAAAATGTAAAAGCAATAAATGTATTGGAGTTGAGTGTGGATTGTACTGAAGCGTTTTCTTTGTTCGTTTCTAGGATCCGCGTTCTATAAATAAACTGATCCTTACATCCTTAATGTAATTGTTACAGCTATTTCATCAAATATTTACTAGGAAATGCAAATCCAAATTTTACGTGGAGTAGGTATTTCTGACCGGCTTGTTTATATTTGAGTAAATAATGTTGCTCATAACAAATTTCATATTTTACCGAGTTTTACAAATCAATCTAGTCATAGTCTGCCACGCCACAAAATAAAATTAAAATTAATTAACGCACACCATCAGACTGACACACAATAATTAAAAATGCCCGCAAGTTCATACTCACAGCATTCGCCTTCTTGCTCCCCTAGCCACATTTCCACTATGGATTCCACCTACTTATATTCTGAAGGCCATTCCATTCCATTCTGAAGGCTGGAATGCCGGTCTCTCCCTAAAAGAATTCCATTGCAACTGGAATGCGTTTTAAAATCGGACGGCAGCGTTTTAACAAAAATAAAGAAACAACAAAATACTTCATATAGATTTTAGGTATACATTCGAAGGTATATTCTATCGCTTGAGTTTGAAACTGTTTAAAATTTCTGCTGGCAGTGATTTTATGTATTATATTACATACTGTATTTACAAAAAAAAAAAAGTATATTAGTATTATATCCATTGTTTAGTACCCATAGCACAAGCTCTGCTTAGTTTGGGACTAGATGGTGCTGTGTAAAAATGTCCCAAAGATATTTATTTATTTTATTTATTAATTCAAAAAAAATTAAATTATATAAAATTCCAGCAAATGCATGAAAAAATGTCGGGGGAACCTTTTGATCTCTCTGGAAAATGGGAGTTTTACGAAAGTGTATCTCTCCCATGGTCCAGACACCGATTAGCCGGATACCCCCAGTCAGCACGAATATGCAGTACCACTGCATATCATACGCCCCGCCACCAATCAGAACATCACTCCGTCAGCGAGCGGCACCAATCAACCCACCGAACTTTTGAGCTGTCCAATCATAACACGCCGTCCACCCCCGGCCCCCGCCAACTTTTTACGCGCGTGTTCTCATGCAAAACTTTGTTTATGCAGCGTCTTGAGGTTTACTGGTCTGTAATTTCTGCCTAGTACTTTGAAAACTAAAGTAAGTGTGTACCTACAATAACTAAACAATAAATGAGATTGACTGCCTCGGTGGTCTATCTAGATCTAACGTAACGTGTTCAACTGCAGATCGTGGGTTTGATTCCTGGGTCGGGGAAAAAGTGATATTGGGATTTTTCTGTCAAGTAAATTTCTGAGTAGCAGTCCGGAGTCAGGAAGTTAGCGGTGCTACACCCGCGTGCCTCGGAGAGCACGTAAAGCCTTCGGCCCTGCGTTTGATCGCTCTTCGCTCGTGTCGGATTGCCGTCCCATCGGAAAATGAGTGTTAGGTCTTCTCTTTTCTGTGGTTAGGGATATAGAGAGTGCACTTGTGTTTGCGAACACACTTGTGCATTATAATATGCCCCGCACAGATGGCTAGTCTCCGTTGAAATTTGCCACCGTAACTGAAATTCATCCGGGAGGACTTATACAACAAATATGTAGAAGAAGTAATAATTAAGAAATACAACAATAGTGAGCTAGAAGCATTTTCTTAGAAAAGCATTTCCCTTTTCTGAGCTCCCAATAAACTAAGCCGAAAATCCCTACACGTGTAGTTATCATAAACACGAGCAGATACAAATGGATTCACAGAACATCTTACATATTGATGCGCGTATGAATACCGACGAGCCGACGTCCCAGTTCCATACTTCGGTGTGTCTATTATAGAAGAGATATGTCTACCAGGCGATCGGGTCAATCTGGACATAGTTTATGATGGACTTAAGTTTGAAAGTTATCCTGTCTTGTGAAGTCAAGTAAACTTTTTTCAACGGAGAAAATGCAAGTCGCATCTTTGGAAGCAGCTAGGTTATGTGGGGCTCGCAACTACAAAAATCTTCACCGTGTGCTACTCTCACCTTGGGTAGTGAAAACTGTTACACAAGGCATTCAAGACTCATCCAGGACGGCCTACTTCCGGGCCTTCCTTTTTCTGTATTAGCGATGTCCGAGCTCACTTAATTGTGACACAATTACAACTCGAGGGCCATGCAATGCGGATGATAGAATTCCCAAAATATGGCCCACTGGCTTCTCTAAAGGTGGACACTGACGATGCATCCAACAGTCCAAGTAGCTTGGCCGCATTCCAAAATCTGTCCGGGAATGTTGAAAACGTATGTTATCTTTAGAACAAGTCAAGTTGTTTTGGAAGTAGTCATTAAAGCGGCGTCCGAATGAATACATTGTCAGTGCCCACCTTAAGGCAATGTCAAGCAAACCTGGATAAGTTACCGCAAAATCAACAAGTAAAATAAAAAGTTAAGTATTCTATACTAGAACTCTCTTAAAATAAGCATAACATAGTCATCCCATAACTGTCTTACTGCTATACTTGGACCTCTACTCAGTATGAGAAGGATTAAGGTCTTTATCTACCACTCTGCCTCGTGCAGGTTGGCGGACAACCGTTTCTTGGTTTCCAAAATCTCACGTCTTCGAATGATCCAAGAAACCCACCTCCGCAAGCATTCATGAAGAATGATAGTTCCCCTACTGATTAGGTATTCGTCACAATATTTCATGTGGAGGTAGTTCGGTAGACTGTCGTAACGAGAACTTTTTCCCTCATTATGTGCGCGTTTGAATTGCTGATTTATACGTTTAGTTTACTTGTATGAGAAACTTGGGCTTTTTTCTTAGTGAGTGACGTCAAACCATTTGTTAGTATTCAAGAGATAAATTATTGCAATAGTTTAAGTAACAGTTGTAGTTTTTGGTTGTGTATTTGACCGAGTTATCGTTTTTGGGGTTTTCTTTCTCCAACAGAAGTCAGTTACCTCTCATCATCTCAGCCTATCGCAGTATACTGCTGGACATAGGCTTCTCCCAAGTTGCGCCACAGCACTTGGTCCTATGCCTTCCGTATCCAGTACCCCCCAGCCACGTTCTTGAAATCGTCGGTCCATCCGGCGGGGGGGCGCCCTACGCTGCGTTTGCAGTTTTGTGGTCTCCACTCAATGAGTAGTCTGCTCCAACGGCCATCGGTCCATCGACAGACATGGCCAGCCCACTGCGACTTCAGCTTACTGATCTTACAAGCTATGTCGGTCACTCCGGTTGTTCTCCAGATAATCTTGTTACAGATTTGATCCTTCAAAGAAACTCCAATGTCTCATTACGATTCATAATAAATACCCACGTTTGAAACAACATGCTATTAAAGACTTCCATAAATCCTTTACAATCCATACCATACAATTTACAAAGACATAAGGACCATTAAACAAATCTTGCAGCCATTAGCGGTTGAGCCGGCAGCAAAGTGCCGCTGTCCACAATAATTGTAGTTGGGGGCTGTGGTGTCATTCCAACCCTAAGCGATTCGTACTAATTTGAATCGAGTGCTGTTAATGGTACAAAGTGTTGGTTGTACGCTTTTGTTGAGCCGCTTAATGATTTTGGTTATGGTTGTTTGCTTAATTTTATTGTTTTAAGGTGTCAGTTCGATCTCAGTTCGATGTCAGATCGGTCGGCTGAATTTGATTATCACTTGCATTAACAATGAAAGGAAAACATCATGCGAAAACCTGCTCATCTGAGGTGCTTCATCATCCCGCTACAGGTCATTGCTCTGGACTGAAAACTGAACCTTTCTTATTCTGAGAAAAAGTCCGGGCCCAGCAGTGGGACAGTGATGGGCTGGCTTATCAACCCCTGTTTGGCTTCCACCATGGAGACTTAATCACTAATTACACCTGCTTTGTTTGAAATCAATTTCAAACGTTCATACAGTGTATGCAATGTCTGAAATTCGGGCACACTAAGAACAAGTGCCAGAACAAAGAACACCCCTATGTCCACTGTGCGGAGGAAGGTCACAAGCAGGATAGTTGCCCAATCTAAACGAAAAACGGCGAGCCCAAGTGTGTCAATTGCGCGGACCATAATCAAAAATTTAAGAACGAATACGACACCAAACACAAAGCCACATCCGACAAATGCCCGAGAGTAAAGTCCATGCGACTCAAAATAAATAATAGGATCGACTACGGACAACAGTAGCACAACCAAAAACAAGACACAACAGAACTTCACCACCATTAGACCGAAGAGCAACACATCAGGGGAACTGTATCAAATAGCAGTACCCCATTTATTTTTGTATAAAATCACGATCATCCTCCATCATCCTCCGAGCCTTTTCCCAATTATATTGGGGTCGGCTTCCAGTCTAGCCAGATGCGGCTGAACATCAGTATTTTACACGGAGCGACTGCCATCAGACCCCCGTAACCCAGTTACTGGGTAATACCGACATTCGGAGGTTAGACCAGTTGTCCGACTTTCAAGCTTCTGACTACCCGTAACGACTGCCATAGATATTCGTATGACAACCGGGACCGACAGCTTAACGTGCTCTCCGAGGCACGGAGGGGTCTCGCTGTGTAACGAAACGGTCACCCATCCACAGACTGACCGCGGCAAGTGCAGCTTAACCTTGCAGATCGTACCATCCGCGCAGTCGTTGCTTCGCTACGAGCCCCTAAAAAAACACGATATCTGTCTTATTGAAAACCAAATAAAATAATTTAAAAAAAAAACTAGACATAACGCGCTCCTGTTGGCAAGCGCGCTCGTGGCCTGGTATTTATCTGTGCGAATCACAGACCAGTAAGCCTCGAGACGCCGGATAAACAAAGTTTTGCATGAGAACACAGTCGTAAAATATTGGCGGGAACCGGCGGGCGGATGGCGCGTTATGGTTGGCTCAAAAGTTCGGTGGTATTATTCCGTACGATTGGTGTCGCTCGCTGACGGACTGACGTCCTGATTGGCGGTGGGGCGTATGATATGCAGTGCTACTGCATATGTTTTGTGACCGGGTGTATTCGGCTAATCGGAAAGACTTACTGGTCTGTGGTGCGAAGAAATAAAAACAGTTTTGAAATTTCATCTCTATAGGGTTTACAGCCAGTTGCACAAAGACAAACTTTAATGCCCCATTAGGTAACGGATCTTTAACAGTAATGATTTCATTAATCTAATGATGTTGCACAAAACAACTTTAAGATAAATTAATGTTCCATTACTTAAAGACAACTTTAAACAATGTTGCTAGTAGTAATGAGTGAAAAGTATGAAAATAAGTGAATGATTCAATTTATTTAAAAAAAAGTAGCAACACTCGATGAAAAAAAAAACTATTATTGTTAATTTGTAGACCCACCTAGTCACACAATACCCGCTATGGTAAACGTAGACACACCGAGTTTAGGCTCGTTAGATTTGTCTCAATGAGTAGTTGGCTGACAGATGGTAATCAGGGTCTGATGATGGAGCCGAAAAGTGGTCACAGGATCTCCATTGTGGTTAATGTAAAACTATCACGTTCGGGCTCATTAACTTGCTCTCGATGAGCAATTGGCTGACAGAATATGGTGATCAGGGTCTGATGATGGAGCTGGAAGATGGTCACAGAATCTCTGCTGTGGTTAATGTAGACACACCGAGTTTGGGCTCATTAGTTTTGTCTCAATGAGTAGTTGGCTGACAAATGGTGACCAGGATCTGATGATGGTGCTGGAAGTTGGTCACAGGATCTCCTCTAAAATCATGATAGACCCACTTAGTTCAAGCTCTGTGGATGTTGCGAGCACACTGTTGTTGCTTTGGTGAGATAGATTAAAACGCAATAATGAAAAATTAAATTATACAAATATAACAATAACAAAAAAAAGCTTATATTTAATTCTACTAAAATGAAATAAATAAAATTTATATTTGAAGAAAATTATACACACTAAACGAAATATAAAGATTTTTTCGAGCAATGTAATAAATTATATTTATTTCAGGAATAATTTAATACTAATCATAATTATTCTAATATTTTAACGCATTTACGCATGTGGAGCGAAATGTAAAAAAAAAAAATTTTTAACAGTTAATAAAGTATTTTTTAATTTGATACTACTTTTATCAGGATCCACTCATGCTAACCCTTACAAACAACAACACTTACAAAATTCAGTAATACCAATACCTCAATAAAATTATTTACATTTCGTTTTAATATGTAGTATAATTGTCATCAAATATATATATTTTTTTATTTTATTTTAGTAGATCGATATAATTACTACTACTTATTCAATAACAACTGAAAATTCGCACACAAGACTATGAAATAATCACAAACTGCAATATTAATGTTGGGCTAGTGGACGTTTGTTGACCCATTACCATTTTGGTGCCGTCTGTCGGGACAGGTCAGCTTCTACATACTATGGCAACTCTTTTTACGTTTATTTCTAAAGGCAATATACTCACTTTTAAACTCTTGTTTATTTCTGACATTAACCTACATTATACTCACATTATTTGAATAAATTTGATGTAATAAACAATAACCTATTTTAAAAAGAGTTTATCCATGGAGTTTCTTGCCGGTTCTTCTCCATAGGACCCACAATTTGGAACCGTGCAACTAGAGCCTGACCTTTCAAAAGTGCCTGTAATTAGGTTTATTTGAAATAAAAAACATTGAAATTGAAATTGAAATTAAAGTTTAACCCTTGAAGTGTAAATTTAAAGGTCCTTTAAGTGCTAAAGTCGCTTTTTGCAACCAAAAATGTGATAGATTGGCTTGTTTGACACTTCATTAATTAAAATTAAAGGACCATTAAAATTTAAGCTAATGTTGCTTTCTGCAACAAGTTAATGAAAGATTAGTAGCTAATGACAGCTTTAAAAGTTAAAGTTCCTTTCTGCAACTGGCTGTTAATGTTTGATAGCTTCCATCATCAAAAATGTAATACAATCATCAATATGATGCATCTTAAGATATATGCAATCATAAGGTGCTTAAAGTATCCTATCCTACTGATATTATAAATTTGAAAGTTTGCGAAGATGTTTGGATGTTTGGATGCTTGGATGCTTGGATGCTTGTTACTCAATCACGCTGTAACTGCTGAATGGATTTGGATGAAATTAAAATAAATAAATATTTTTTGGACATTTTTACACAGCACCATCTAATCCCAAACTAAGCAGAGCTTGTGCTATGGGTACTAGACAATGGATATAATACTTATTTACTTTCTTTTTGTAAATTCATATTTATAATATACTAGCTGTGCCCGCGACTCCGTCCGCGTGGATGTCGGAAAATAACATCGTGTCATAATTATGAACACAATATCTTCAAATATATACATATTATTATAAGCGCCTACACAGACGATTACACTATTTACCGACCATACTATATTTTGTTTTTACAACCAACCGGCTAAGGTGATGGAATTTCATGGAATTAGCCCTAAACTCCCTCATTCTGAGAAGACGCTCGTGCCCAGCAGTGGGAAGTAATTGGGCTGATTATGTTATTCTATAACACTAACCACATCTCTTCTTATGCTGAGAAGAGGCCCGTGTCCAGCAGTGGGACTGTAATGGGCTGGTAATCTTATGTTATTCTAGAATACTAATAATATCCAGTTCATTAACACTTCTCATTTTGAGAAGAGGGCCATACCCAGTAGTGGGACAGTAATGGGTTGACTACGTTATGTTATTCTATATTTTCTAGTTTCTTAACTCTTCTCGTTCCGAGAAGAGGTCCGTGCCCAGCAGTGGGGCAGTAGGTAATGAGCTGATTATGTTATGATAATCTATTACACTAACAATATCCAGTTCCTTAACTCTTCTCATTCCAAGAAGAGGGCCATGCCCAGCAGCGGGACAGTGATGGGCTATGTTATGTTATTCTATATTTTCTATAATACTAATAGAATCCAGTTGTATTTTTAGGAACCTGCAACCTGCATCATCCAACAATCATGACCTCTACTTTGTATGCAACTTAATACAATAGAGGGGTCAAGCTGTATCGCTGTATCTACTCAACCGATTCAGATAAAACATACCCTATATTTTAAGTTAGACTAATACCAATACAAATGCATTTCATTACGATCCGTTCAGCCGTTTTCACGTGATGAGGTAACAAACAAACAGACAGACAGACATAAATTTTTTAAACGATTGTTTCGTATTCTATAGCTTATTTCTAGTCCGCCTAGCCGGTTTTCGCGAAAAAAAACAATGTACAGACTTTTCGACCTTTACAGTTTTATCATAGTATAGATAGATAAGAAACACCCAGACCAACACAAACACTTATGTTCATCACACAAATATTTGTGTCCTGTGGGAATCGAACCCACGACCTCGTGATCAGCAGTCCGACCCTCGAACTACTAGACCACAGACGTCGTCAAATGTTGTGTCGTGGATATTTGGATGTTTGGATCTTTGTTACTCAATCACGCTGTAACGGCTGAATGGATTTGGATGAAATTTAGCATACAAGTACCTGGATTACCCGTTTTATACCGGGAAGATGAACAGTTCCCAAGGGATGCGGGATATACGACATACACGAGGGCGAAGCCGCGGGAATAAGCTAGTATGTACATAAACCGGTTAAGTGATAACTAAGCAAGACAAACAAACGCATTTGTAATGTCTCCTTTATACGTGTTTAGAAACTAAATTTTAAAATTTTCAAGCATTTTACAAGATATTATATAACAGTTAGCATTTTTTGTCAAGTCGCCAATTTTCCTACTGCGCGAGTAGTTAGCCAAAAACGTAATTAAGGAAGTGCAATTCTAAAATTAACGCGAAAAACACATTTTTCAGAAAGATTAAATGTGATTACGTAAAGTGTAGTAAGGTAAAGCTAATAATTAAGATCCTATTAATGATTTATTTGTATTGTAAGCAATATGTAAAGATATTACGACTTATCAGAAATGAAGAGATTCGCAAGGGAACGAAAGTAACCAACATAGCCCGAAAAATAGCCAAACTTAAGTGGCAGTGCCTGGGGCACATTGCTCGCAGAACGGATGGCCGATGGTTCAGTAAAGTTCTGGAGTGGCGACCG
This sequence comes from Asteroscopus sphinx, assembly GCA_949699075.1. Lineage (NCBI taxonomy): Eukaryota > Metazoa > Arthropoda > Insecta > Lepidoptera > Noctuidae > Asteroscopus > Asteroscopus sphinx. Next base: position 2,754,193 of record OX453007.1, read on the forward strand.
CGTACTGGAAGGCGCAGCGAGGGTTGGCCCCCCACAAGGTGGACCGACGAGCTGGTGATGGTCGCGGGTATCCGCTGGTTGCGGAAAGCGCAGGACCGGTCGTTGTGGCGATGCTTGCGGGAGGCCTATGTCCAACGGTGGACGTCTTTCGGCTGAAATGATGATGATGATGATTACGACTTATCGTATTGATAACAACAAACATTCGTGTTATCTAAACGTTATTTGGTGTAGGATAATCCTATCTATAAAACAGTACCGTGACTAATTGACGGACGGACGGAATTTAAAATCTATAGAAAATAAATAAATATTCCTTCTTCTTCTATCGTGTCGACATGAGCTACATAACATTTCATGCCGTGGGGAAAAGATTAGCCAGTCAGCAGGTTGGTAGCGGGGCTGACTGCCCAGGGTGCGCCGGACGATTAATTAAATAGCGTGACTCGTGGAGGCTCTTCTAATGCACCCCATAATATTCCTTAAGTTAAGGGTTCACTTGCGAGGGATTCTTTGAAACTCCATCTCTAAAGGGGTTAAAGGGGTCAGTAAAATTTGTATTAAGAAAACACGGGAGCGTAGCCACGGGTGTCAGCTAATATTTTATAGGGTCTATTTGAACCTAAATCCAAGTAGTTATTCTGAAAAGGCGCAGCGTAATTAAGCCCCCCACAAGGTGTACCGACGATCTGGTGAAGGTCGTGGGAATCCGTTGGATGCGGAAAGCGTAGGACTGGTCGTTGTGGCGATGTTTAGGGGAGGTCTATGTCCAGCAATGGACTCTTTATTTGTTAATAATTTATGTAGGGGAGAGTGGGGTAACACCGGACAGTTAAGAAAAAAACATCATACATTTGGTACAATGCTATATAATAATAAAATCGACATAGCCTATCAAAGAACATACATAAGGCATTACTTTGGCAAAAAAAAAAACAGAGAGAAATTATAATTTATAGGAACTATAACTTGTTTTAGTAAAAAACATAGATACGCCTTTTATACCAACAGAGTGAATACTATCTAAATAATAAACGTATATTCTAGTAGGATTGTATACATGCTTTACATGAAGTGATCCTAAAATATATATAAAAAATTAAACAACTGTTCTATTTAAGCCCATTGGCCTTGCAGCTGATTTTGGCTGTGGGGCTTTCCATGTCAGCTTGGTGTGCTGATTCAGAAATCCTCTTATCCAGTCCAAGCTGGCAAGTCCTTGTTCATTATTTAATGGGTAGTTCAAATTATTTCTTTCAGCTAATTGGAATGATAAACGTTGGATATCCATTTTAATCAATCCAAGTAGACGAGATTCCATAGTTTTAATTTGTTCTACTAGCATATCTTCCAGAAAATCACAGAAGACACGTTTTTCAGTAGCGAAACACTTCCGGAACACCTTAAGTGCTCCTCTGATTTTCCAGCTTTGATTTTCTTAACGCGTTCTTCTAAAAAGTACATGGGTACATTATATGTATGTGCTGCTAAATGTTATCCCAATCTGCCCTCCATCACTCAACTTATTAAAAGCATGTCTGACTCCAACCATTGCAGCCTATTTGATTTTTTGACGTATGCCTGTAAAATATTGAGGTCCTGTAAATATATGAAAAAAATCATGTAAATACAAAACACTTAAAAAGTTAACTGAACTAAACACACAAAACATATGAATCGATTTGGGGTGAAACCGGATACCCGATATCACCCCGTCCGATTGTACCCCACAAGTGCCATATTTGAAATATTATTTTAAACACTTTATGTTTGAACCCACAGCAACAATTAATGCAGTTTTACTGCCTTAAATATCCATGATTCTATAAAAAAAAATAACATTGTACTAACACATGACCAAAACTAATGAGAATACGTCAAAAAATACAAAATAATAGATTACTTACCACTTTTTTCTTTTTTCTCGTATAGACGCATGCGCCGAAATTTTATCGTGGCCGTCATTTGCAACCACACTGCACGAGCGTTAGCGAATATCGGCCGACTGTCTAGAACGAGACAACGATACGCGTACTAGTGAAATAGCAACTATCCGCTTTCACCCTCTGTCCGATTTCCCCCCACATTCCCCTACACACAATAACATAAATGTACATGTCTTTCAGCTGAAATGATAATGATTCTGAAAATAATACTTCAGTTCTTCAAGTTAAACTACGGATAAACTGTACCAAAACAGAATCTTTGTCGAGCGACATAAAAAGTTTATCATAGCCGAGTCCTTTGTTTGCCAACTTTGTGACCTACGCAAGCACATCAAAGCTTCTCGTACTTAAGCTCTAAGCTTATTAAGTTGCTTTAACACTGTCGCCATTTTAGGGGGCAGGTGCTTAATTTAGGATTCTGATGGTAGATGCTGGAATTATGGTTAACTTATGCATTACATCCTTTGCGCTAATAATTAAATTGTAACGTCACTCGGTTTGCGAAGTGTGATAGATGACTAACGTGAAAAAGTTAATAGTATAGATATTTATTTATTTTTAGTTTATATATACAACATATAAGTAAAAACCGCCAAACAACCGCCTGCCAAGCGTGGCGATTATGGCATATCCCCCCCTTTTGGAGGAGGCCCATGTCCAGTAGTGGACGTTTTTCGGCAATATAAATAAATATACCTGAATATTTTGGGTCATTTTTACATAGCACCATCTAGTCCCAAACTAAGCAGAGCTTGTACTATTTGTACTAGACAATGGATATAATACATACATATTTTTATTTTCGTAACTACAAACTTATAATAGGTAAATATGAAACACCCAGACCAACACTTAGTACATCACATAAATATTTGTGTCCTGTGGGAATCAAACCCACGACCTCTGTCTGCCACTCGAATTACTACACAGACGTCGTGGCGTAAACACGCAGTAGAACGCCACAGGCTGCACCTTGATCCAGATGTTACGTCTTTTTTGTCCATCCAAAGGTTGTCTGGAAGATATCATAATGTACCCATGATTTATACGTTGTTCCTGTTTACTTCTGTTTTAATGGTAAATAAAAATAAAGCATATTCTATCTATTTATTACTTCAAGTAGGTTTCTATAGAGTGTGCTACGCAACTTCGAAAAATGATACGCCGAATTACTCAACACCGAATGTTTGTAATAACGAATAATCTAATGACGAAAGCACGAAACAACGAATATCGTAACAACGAAAACACTCAATTAATAATAATAATAAATTTATTTATTTCAAAATTAATGTACAAAGTATGTGCAACATTTACAGCGTAGGACTTACAGGTGCAAAAAGGTTTGGTCAATGACCCCCGTGCTAGGAAGATCCTGTGTTACAGGGGTCATGTATCCATCCATCGAGTATAGAGCGTCGTCCATAGAGCTCTTAGACGCTTATCGAGCCCTTTCATTTGAGTACCAACACGATGGGCTCGATAAGCTCTTCTCAAATAAATGGTTAAAAATTTATTTGAGAAGAGCTTGTCGAGCAAAGGGCTCGACAAGCTCTTCTCATTTGAGTACAACCAACACGATGGGTCTAAGAGCTCAAGTTTAGGGTATTTGGTTCAGTTCCGCTCAACTCGGTTCATTAGATCAATATCAGTATTGTGTTTGCGTATTCTTATTAGGTATCGCAAAATTTATACTTAGAATTATCATTTTTGGAAGGGGTTATTGGTAGGGTAGGTATTAGGTATGTCGAAATTAGTAGAACCTACCCGTCTGTTTTTTTTCATGTTTTGTTTTCGAGATTTTTTAATAGTAATAAATATTGATTTGTAGTGCATACGAATTATTTCATTATTTCGGGGCCATGTAGTTAGATGTGAAGTTTTTCGTTGTAACGTGCATTCGTTGTTCCGTGATTCGTAATTGAGTTTTTTCGTTGTTACGATATTCGTTGTTTCGTGCTTTCGTCATTAGATTATTCGTTATTGCAAACATTCGGTGTTGAGTTATTCGGCGTATCATTTTTCGAAGTTGCGTAGCACACTCGTTTTTATAAGTGCACGAATTCCCGACCAACTATTAAAAATATTTTACACGTAACGATTATAATCCTTATTCCCCCTTGATGTCTCCGCCATCCGATAAGACCATCAAATTAAAAGTTTTGGCAAAAAATATTCATCAAAATTTTCAAAGTAGGTACCTATCGTCTTCTCAGTGCCCCGTTACGTACACTCCAACCAACTTCACATCTATACATATAGAAGAGTAAAACTGTCTAGTTTCTAGGCAACCACTTGTTACCTTGTTGTTGTTTTTACTCCGTCGACGAATACCTAAATTTTAAAATATGAATATATTCAGAATGTTATTCCTTTATGATATATATATTATACTAGCTTTTACCCGCGGCTCCGCTCGCGTTAAATTCTGCTAACCCACGTCAGTCCAGTCCAGTCCAGTCCATTCCAGTCCAGTCCACTGTCCCACTGTCCCGCTGTCCCGCTGCCCCACTGCCCCGCTGCCCCACTGCCCCACTGCCCCGCTACCCGACTGCCCCGCTGCCCTGCTGCCCCACTGCCCCGCTGCCCCACTATCCCACTGCCCCACTGCCCCACTGCCCCGCTGCCCCACAGCCCCGCTGCCCCGCTGCCCCACTGCCTCACTGCCCAGCTGCCCCGCTTCCCCACAGCCCCGATTCCCCACTGCCCCGCTGCCCCACTACCCCGCTGCCCCGCTGCCCCACGGTCCCGCTGCCCCGCTACCGCACTGCCCCACTACCCCACTGCCCCACTGTCCCACCGTCCCACTGCCACTGTCCTACTGTCCCACTGTCCTACTGTCCCACTGTCCCACTATCTCACTCTATCACTATCGTCCCGTCGCATGTCCCATGCCCCATCCTATGTCCAGTCCCATGTGCCGTCCCAATATCCTGTCCCATGTCCCGTCCCATTTCCCGTCCCATGTTCCGTTCCCTGTCCCGTCCACTGTCCCGTCCCCAGTCCCGTCCACTGTCCCGTCCCCAGTCCCGTCCCCTGTCCCGTCCCCAGTCCCATCCCCAGTCCCATCCCCTGTTCACTCCACTCCACTCCACTCCATCGTACATTACTATCCGCTCGTTCAAATGCATAGAAGCTTCGATCTGTCGGGTGAGTACGCAGCCCACGAATTAATTTTTTTTCTTTTTTTCTTTCTTTCTTTCTTTCTCAAAACCCATACCAGTTTTTAAGTCAGATCATCAGCTTTCAAACAAAAAAAAAAACATCAAAATCGGTCCAGTAGTTTTAGCGTGATGGTGGAATAAACAAACAAACAAACAGACGTTAACAATTTTATAATAGTTAAGATTATAATAGTTAAGAAGATAAGATAATTACATAGATCGGACTAACTTACCAAGTGACGTCCGATCCTCGATTATGTGAAGCAGTCTCGTTTCCATATGTACTAGTAGTAGGCACTAATTTGCTTACGATGCACACTTTTTAAAGATGAAAAATGGGATTACAATTTTATAATCTGAAATGAAACCAAACGCAACCTGACGCGCTCTGTGGAGCTGTCACCCAGAACTGTCATTTACTTCAAAGTCACACAGGTAGACACAACTTTCATAAGGGATATTGAATCTAGGATACACTGGGTCGGGTCGGGAATTGGATGGAAACGAGACTGCTTCACATAATCGAGGATCGGACGTCACTTGGTAAGTTAGTCCGATCTATGTAATTATGTGAAGCAGTCTCGTTTCCATATGTACTAGTAGATGTTTAAAGAAGAAAGTTGTGTAGTATTAGTTTAGATTAGATACCTAATCTAAACTAACCAATCACGCAATTGGTATCAAAAAGGAAATCAGAATAATCACATACAACATGATACGATGGTAACAATGTCGGTCTTATTTTCTATACTTAGTTACTTGGGTAATAAAAGTAGATGTAGCTATCTTTATATAAAGCAAAATCATAAGTTCACAAGTCAAGTAAAGTCCTTGTGTATGTGTGTTTAATAACAATTACCTTAAACACAATAAACAATTAAAGGAAAAGTAGATTTGTTGAGGCATGCAGGTCTGTAGAGATGTATGGCTATGATTCGTACAGATATCTTTTATTTTAACTATCTCTGTCTGTATTCAAACTATGAAATCTTGCTATTCAAATTGATCGAAGATTCAAAAGAATAGAATAAGATCATGAGATTAGGTAGGTACACATATGTATAGACAATGTGGATTTTTATTATTGATTTACTTATCATTACATTATTATTATATAACATTATTTGCCTCAAATAGGTGCTTATATTATGTAGGTATAAGGATTTTTGTATTGATTGAGTAAAACAAAAGTCAAGAAGTCCATTTCCTTCTTGGTTTCTATAAGAATTCTGACTGCAAAAATATCACAGTTAAATTAAGTATTCGTTTTTACTGTAAAACACCTTTAACTGAGGAGTATCATTATTTGACCCAATTGTGTAAACAAAATAATTGGTTTAAATAATTCATCCAATAAATAATTTCCTACTCTATCTCATTCAACTGAGCCACTTGTTAATTAAAATCTTCAAAGGAAGATTTATTTTACCGATTTCGATTTTTTATACACAATAATTCTGCACATCCCTAATGAGCAGTCACTTTTACAACCTAGTAATAGTAGGTACCTAGTGGTGTCAACTATTTAGTATATCATAATGGTGTACCTACTTCAAGGAAGATTTTTATTTTTATTTTGTGTTATAATCTTATAATGTAGGTATTGCGTTAACCGCATTCTACAGTTTATACTAAGGATTATAATTAGAGAGCATAACGAAAGCAAACAATTTTGCTGCTCCCTAATTGGTATAATATAATAATTTTGAGCGATGAAAATGTAACTTAATATGTAAAGTTGAGGTCGCATTGATGGAAATCTATCCAAAAAACATCATCAATATTATTAAGGATTGATCCTCTAACTAAAATATCTTTAGTAAATAATTAAATATTGATTCAGATCGGCCATTTTTAAAGATAAAATTAAATATTTCTGGTCCTATTATTATTATTATAGGTACACACTGACTCCGATTATGGATCTGAGCAGGCAGCATTTTTATAACAGCACCTTAGTTCAGTTTGATAAGTAAGCTAGCATGCAACCATTGCTGCTTAAGTAAAGGTCTTGTACAAGGGAAGTTGAGTCCTGATGGGGGATAAAACCAATTTGTGGAGTCCTAACTAGTTCTATCAAACTTATTCGTGTACTATCGTGTATTAAAAAACCATGGTACCATCCATGGTTTAGCGGCCACCAAAATACCCCAACAATGCCCCCCCCCCCTCCTTTTTTGATCCTACTTAGAAGGCCAAATGGAGGAAAGAATGTCTCATCCTATTTTAAAGGGGAGGCACCTATGTATTTCAGGATATCAAAACATATGATCTACCTATTACCTACAATGTATTACTTATCATTAGGAACTTAGAACAGCTATATACAGAAACCATGTCCATGCGCACAATTTGATGCATGGGCAGGCACAAATGGCTCCATTCCGTACAGCTTAAGCACGCCCATGTGCGTGTCGGTGAACATTTGACGTGCCGCTTGCGAGCACTTATCGATTGTTTTTGTGCTTCAACTTTGAGCGGAAATTTGGATGAAACTATCACTCTGTGTCTTATTACTCTAAGATTAGGAATAATTTTATTAGCTTTTCCAAATTTGTCATAAATTTCGCATAACACCTGCAGCGAATTATTTAGCATGGGTAGGTAGGTAGTTTAATTTAACAGTACCATCTGTAAATTTTCTGTATAATACAACAAAATTTTGTGTAATAGTTGTGTTTTTTCCCGTGATTCAGGAACCTTCCATAATTGAAGCAACACTATGTAGGTAGTGGTAAACGTTGAACTAAAACAAACAACTAAGGATTATTGCATTTCCACGCGATTCAGGAACCCTCCGTGATTGAAGCAACACCATCTAGTGATAACCGCTGAACTAAAACAACCAACAAATTGACTCGATTGGTGAAAAAACCACCAAGCTGTGTTCATTGGTTCTTCTTTTATGTGAAATGTGAAAGACTGGATTCTCTACTGCCTGTTATCAAGAGAATCTCACATTATAATTTGCTAGGTACCTACTAAAGTTGGATGCAAAAATAATAATAATTAAATCCAGTAATACAATCATTAGGTAGTTGAATAGCTTTTCATGTATTTCTAGATTCATGAAACTGATATTTTATCTTTTCTTAGATCTTTAAGACACTATAAGGTATCCTTAGCTTTCAGTGGTGTAGTACACAATATCTTTCAGTATAAAATGCACAATAAGTAGGTATGAATACCTGCATTTACTTGATGTCCTTTATGATTCCATCCACTTTAGATGGACGGAAACACTAGATAATGAACTAGTGTTCCACAGGTCAACATGTTTCTAAGTTTAGAACAGGAATATATTATTAATATCCTATCATATTTAGGATTAGTAATAATACAATACATACTAATTGGGAAGATATTCTAATCATCTGGTTTGTACCTGTAACATAGGTGGCCCGTAGCGGCCAATTGGATTTGTTTGTAATATTTCTTCCATTTAAATAAAGGATGTCTCATGAAAGATTTCTCCATTTGTATATAACAATATGCTATTGTTATCTAAGATCTTATTAGTATCTTCAGGTATTGCCTCAACCTCAAGTGAACTAATTCAGATATGTCTTCCACTGAAAGTGATAGATGTTCAGATGTTTCATGAATATAGACTGGCTCATTGGCCAATAGGCTCGCCCCCTATTACATGGGACTACAACATAACTAGCGAAATGTGGGTGTACTATACACCTCTGCCTACCCCTTCGGGGAAATACAGGCGTGATGTTATGTTTGTATGTCATTGGCCATGTTCAACACTACACTTATGTAAAGTGAAATCCTCTACATGTAAAAGGTGTTTTGCTGTAAAGTAATATTCATTAACTTATTACAACAGACTATCATTTGTGTCTTACTCACCTGAGGAAAACGGCCTGAGTTAGGCTTGATTTTATTACAAATTAATGTGTAGGTATCACTTCTCTTAGACTGTGACATATGAACAAAGTTGAACTTTTGCTGGAGCTCCCGCTGTGCTGAGAATATAAATGTTATGAAGGCTGCAGCTGACATTTCATGAAAGCTCGAGGACCCATAAAGCAGTCTTTTCCGCCCCTCCTATTAACATCCTGTTCAAGGAACATGGGGAACATGCACATGTTATGGCCATGGCTAACCTCTCGTGAAAGCTCAAGGATGCATGGAATCTATTCTCTCCATTGGCTGACCTCCCGTGAAAGCTCTTGGAGTAATGGGAACATGTATGTATCATCGCCACGGCTAACCTCTCGTGTTAGCTCAAGGGCGCATAGTGAATCTCTATTCTCTCCTTTGGCTGACCTCTCGTGGAAGCTCTTGGAGTATAGAGGAAATGTATGTATCATGGCCACGGCTAACCTCTCGTGATAGCTCAAGGGCGCATAGTGAATCTCTATTCTCTCCTTTGGCTGACCTCTCGTGGAAGCTCTTGGAGTAAAGGGAAAATGTATGTATCATGGCCACGGCTAACCTCTCGTGATAGCTCAAGGGCGCATAGTGAATCTCTATTCACTCCTTTGGCTGTCCTCTCGTGGAAGCTCTCGGAGTAAAGAGAACATGTAGGATGTATCACAGCCACGGCTAAACTCTCGTGAGACCTCAAGGGCGCATAGTTAATCTGTATTGTCTCACTCACTCAAATAAAGTCACGAGAATCACTCAAATAACTGCTACTTATTTTACCAACAAGTTCGAACTTGCTTGATGAATTTACCAATTTCTTGATTAATCGCTACTAGCTGAGCTTAAGACATAAGCGCACAGTATTATTTTGTTACGTATTAACGTATTCACTACCACTACACAGGTAATCATGTTTATAATGATTGAAATTGTTATCACTCACTCCCAAGCATCCCTGACGCCGACGCCGCCGCGCCGGTCTTTTCTCTCAGTTCTTTAATACTGTGTTTTGTATCGATTTTGATTTTCCTTACACATATCACAACGAGTATGTGATTATATATAATATTTACACCTAATAAGTACACTTAAACACTATTATGTTAGTATTTAGAAAATAACGTGCATGCGCATCGCGCACAAAAAAGTACAATGACAGTTCTGGGTGACAGCTCCACAGAGCGCGTCAGGTTGCGTTTGGTTTCATTTCAGATTATAAAATTGTAATCCAATTTTTCATCTTTAAAAAGTGTGCATCGTAAGCAAATTAGTGCCTACTACTAGTACATATGGAAACGAGACTGCTTCACATAATATACTTGAAGAAGAAGGTAATTAAAAATTGTAGATTGAAAATAGTATTTTTTTAGTTACACCAAGATAACTTTATGCTTATTCATATATTAAGATGGATACAATATAACAACGTTTAGGTACTTCTAAATTTTATTGCTTTTCATACAAAAAATTAGAGAAATCGCAATTAAGAGGTAGCTTCCGGTCCTTGTCTGTAAGTCGAAAGATTCTGATTTTCGGTTGGCTCAAAAGACTGCATTTCCAAGATGGCACCACCCACATACGACAGGATTTTTTTTTCTACTCTGTACAATTCGGCCCGACCAATAAGATTTTAATGCAATATCTTTAGCAGTCGTGTTTTCTCTATGGAGGCGCGCGCTAGAGCGCATGCGTGCGAATGACAGCTGGATATGAGCGCCTTATTCACCTTAATGTATGCAAAATGTTGTAGAAAAATATAATTAAAAATCACCAGTTCCCGTCATCCTAGCGAGGTAAAATACATACCAGTTTTTAAGTCAAATCATAAGTTTTTAGTCACAAACCCTTTCAACAAAATCGGTCTAGTAGTTTTATAGTGATGCTGGAACAAACAAACAAACAAACAAACAGACAACTGACATTTAACAATTTTATAATAGTAGTAGATAAATTGATAATTTAATATTGAAGTCTCTGAATGTGATTTTAGCTATGTACATCATTGTTTTATAATTATAAAAAAAAAAAAAATTATGCCATAATGTGAATGGTTAATGTGTCGAACTAATCTTAGTACCCTACCACCTGTATTTACCACATTTTTACAAAATAAATGATTGAATTGAATTAAATTTCAGTCATAAGTTTTGTTAACAAAACCATAACCTCAAAATAGTTAATATTTTATTGAATACTAGCTGTTCCCGCGACTCCGTCCGCGTGGATGTCGGAAAATAACATCTTGTCATAATTATGAACACAATATCTTCAAATATATACATATAAGCGCCTACACAGACGATTACACTATTTACCGACCATACTATATTTTGTTTTTACAACCAACCGGCTAAGGTGATGGAATTTCATGGAATTAGCCCTAAACTCCCTCATTCTGAGAAGACGCTCGTGCCCAGTAGTGGGAAGTAATTGGGCTGATAATGTTATTCTATAACACTAACCACATCTCTTCTTATGCTGAGAAGAGGCCCGTGTCCAGCAGTGGGACTGTAATGGGCTGGTAATGTTATGTTATTCTAGAATACTAATAATATCCAGTTCATTAACTCTTCTCATTATGAGACTCTTCTCATCTCAGTCTCATCTCTCGAGTTCTCATCTGGCCCTCTGGCCATACCCAGTAGTGGGACAGTAATGGGTTGACTACGTTATGTTATTCTATATTTTCTAGTTTCTTAACTCTTCTCGTTCCAAGAAGAGGTCCGTGCCCAGCAGTGGAGCAGTAGGTAATGAGCTGATTATGTTATGATAATCTATTACACTAACAATATCCAGTTCGTTAACTCTTCTCATTCCAAGAAGAGGGCCATGCCCAGCAGCGGGAAGAGGGCCATACCCAGTAGTGGGACAGTAATGGGTTTACTACGTTATGTTATTCTATATTTTCTAGTTCCTCAACTCTTCTCATTCCAAGAAGAGGGCCATGCCCAGCAGCGGGACAGTGATGGGCTATGTTATGTTATTCTATATTTTCTATAATACTAATAGAATCCAGTTGTATTTTTAGGAACCTGCAACCTGCATCCAACCAACAATCATGACCTCTACTTTGTATGCAACTTGATACAATAGAGGGGTCAAGCTGTAACACTGGATCTACTCAACCGATTCAGATAAAACATACCCTATATTTTAAGTTAGACTAATACCAATACAAATGCTAAGTTTCATTACGATCCGTTCAGCCGTTTTCACGTGATGAGGTAACAAACAGACAGACAGACATAAATTTTTTAAACGATTGATTCGTGTTCTATAGCTTATTTCTAGTCCCCCTAGCCGGTTTTCGCGAAAAAAAACTCAATGTACAGACTTTTCGACCTTTACAGTTTTATTATAGTATATAGATAGATATATAGATAGAGATAGATAGATGTTGTTTGTTTGTTTGTTTATATATAACTCGTTTGCCCTCCTATGTTATAAAAATAAAAATAAATTGATTGTATGTAGGTACTGGTGGTAGTATCTCCACACATATGGAGTACTGTCCGTTTATTAAAATTGATTGCAACACATTGCCTTCAACGAATTTTATATGCTGAGCCTCATCTTTTATTCCAAAGATAAAGATAAAGATTTTTATTTGCAAGAAACATGGTTTTTACAAAGATGTTAGTGGTTTTTGCAGGTACATCATGTCTCACCGTATGATCGGCATGCTAAATATCCAATGCAAATGTCCATGAAAAAAATCAAAATCAAATGTTTTTTATTTCAAATAAACCTAATTACAGGCACTTTTGAAACCCTACAATTAAACAACAGAAAAAAAAATGAAGTACGCTCTCTTATGATTTTTTTTTCTCCAAGTAATCATTAGAACGTTTCAAAATCATTTTTCAGTTAAGTTACCACTACCGGGAAGGTTACTAGAGTCATTACGTCTCGGTCAACATGAACCCGTCGACGGGCGGCCCGTAAGCATATGAATTCATAATAAATTGGATACTAAGCCTTCCACTCGGAGCTTAAGCCACTGAATTTATTCAGAAATATAACCCCCGGACAAAAGGACCAGTGGAGTTAAATTGTTTAGAAGTGGCAAGAGTTTAACAAGTTATGTGTTAATGGATTTATAAGGTTTAATGATAAAGTGAGTTATTAATAGCCTGCAACATGCTTTTGATCAACACGTTTCTATTAACTAATATGAATACATGTTATAAAATGTTGTTTACTAAATTATATTCCAGAAAGCAGCTTTTCTTTTAAAAAAACCGTTGCGTTGTCCCACATTAGGACTGACCATCCATGGTCCATGGAGTAGGATCCCATCGCTTCTCACCGCCATCTGCCAAGGCAAGATTAATTCTTATACTACACCCATCAAAACAAGGCTCGACTTGTGCCAAAAAACATATACTAAATATAGGTAAACCTAAGCGTTAAATTCTAAACAGGTTCAGGCATCTTACCAGGTTTTGGCCATTCAGTGATCATAATGAGATTTTCGATAGGATATCAAAGTATTAACTATCCCTTAAAAACCTTTAACCCCGATAGCACACTAGACTGCGGGGATGGCTACTCAAACGTAAGGTTAATGACATCCGAAGACACACTGGCCTGGATTGGATTACAGTGGCTTAAAACCGCCAGGAGTGGAGGAATTTGGAGGAGGCCTACACCTAAAAATAGGGGTAATATAAAACCGCAATGATGATGATGATGAAAAACCTTTACATAATATTATAAAGGTGAATAGCATTCATGCATTTTACTACTTCAATCCTTCTTCCTACTATCCTATCATACTTCCTTCTTATTAATACTTAAATACCAGGCCCCTCAGAAAGTATTGCGAAAAAAAGTTTTTATATATGGGAGACTGGCCAGTTATAATGTTTTTCGAAAATATGATTATTTATAAGTAAAAATAAGTAAGTTCCAATTTCAAAATTTCCCTCCACATTTTTTGCGAGTTAATTCAAAGTATTGTGTCTCACTGAAATATGGATCTGCGCCGGGAACATTTTAGAGCTATGATTTTATACGATTTCAAGTGTCGCCTGAAACCGGATGAATCGTACGATAGACTTCAAATGGCATTCATGGATGAAGGCCCTTCCAAGGCAACCGTGTATCGTTGGTATAACGAATTCAAGCGCGGTCGACCAACTTTGGGGGATGACGAAAGAAGCGGTCGCCCTTTGACGGCTGTTACCGAAGAAAACGTGCTAGCAGTGAAAAATTTAATCCAAGACAATAGGCGAATTACATATCAGGAGATTCAACACATATTGAAGATTGGATCGGGAAGCGTTCACGAGATTCTACACAGCCATCTTCGCGTGAGGAGGATAGTATCACGCTGGGTGCCGCACAACCTCACCGATGCTCAGAAGCAGGCCCGGGTGGAATGGTGCCGTGATATGCTTAACAAATTTGAAGCAGGCTCGTCTCGGCGTGTTTACGACATCGTTACAGGTGATGAGTCCTGGATTTATCAATACGACCCAGAAACCAAGCGCCAGTCGACTGTTTGGGTGTTTCAAAATGAGCCAACGCCTACCAAAGTGAAGCGATCTAGAAGCGGGGGTAAGATTTTGATCGCTAGCTTTTTTAATTTGACTGGCCACTTGGTATCAATTCCCTTACGGGATCAAAGAAGCATTAATGCCGAATGGTATACTACCAAATGTTTGCCAGAAGTTTTCTCTGTTATAAGCAACAAGCGACCAAACACAGGGCTCCGCGGGCTACTGCTCCACCACGACAATGCACCTGCGCACACCGCACTCAAAACGAGGGACTTCCTGGACAGCACGCCAGTCAAACTCCTGGGTCACCCTCCTTACAGCCCTGATCTAGCACCGTGTGACTTCTTTTTATTCCCAAAAATAAAAAATCAGCTCAAAGGGATACAATTTTCGTCGCCGGAAGATGCGCTGGCTGCGTTCGAGCAGGCTGTAAACGAGGTGTCTGCGGCGGACTGGAAAAAGTGTTTTGAAAACTGGTTTAGGCGCATGAATCTTTGTATAGAGGCTGGTGGAAAGTACTTTGAAAAGATTTGATAAAAATATATGTACGTATAGAACATTTTTTTTTAGTTTCGCAAAACTTTCTGAGTGTCCCACGTATGTATAAAAATATATATTTCCTATCTTACTAATATTATAAAACGTGAAAGTTTGTGAGGATGTTTGTATGTACGGATGTTTGTTACTCTTTCATGCAAAAACGACTTTATGGATTTTAATGAAATTTTGCACACAGATAGAACATAACCCAGATTAAAATATATGCTACTTTTTATTCCGGGAGGATGAATAGTTCCCGAGGGATGACCGATAAACGACATCCACGCGGACGAAGCAAGCATAGGCTAATCGTCCAATAAATTAGTGTAACGCCGGTTGGTAGAAAGATTGCAGCACGATAGCTAATTAATGAAAAATCTGTAGACTTCCAGTAATAAGGTGTATTGTGTTCCACCGACAACAGAAGAATGAGCCCGTTTTAACGTTAACACCTATTTTTATAAATAATCAGCGGTAGTGAAGTCACAACGTTTTCGAATAACATAATTATGAAATTATTATAATACCTCATTATTGAATGTTGATATTTAACTCGATAATTAATAACTATGGATGAATAAATAACCTTAATCAATATTACTTCTAATCAAAAAGTATTGTAGACATTTAAAATGTAACCTATTTGTAGGAAGTGTTGGTGGCGGGAGCCGGAAGTTGTAACACTCGGCCATCCTGCGTTGGACGTGTCCCACGTCGATCTTGAAGGCTTTCAGAACTCCTCTGGACCTGAAAAATAAATAAAGAAAAACAGAAAATATTCTTTGTATTCCTAAGATAGTGGATTGTATAATAATGTACCCATAATACTTAGTAATATAACTTTGTATGTCTCGGAAATATTTTGTTTTATTAACACAGATCCAAACAATTGGGATTTTTAATATTCTCAATTATGACCTTTATTGGATAGCAAAGCAGATATTAAGCAACATAACTCAAACAGTACATATGATCTACGCAGGGGTCTTTTTAATATCACAAAGATCTAACTCAATTTGTGTTGTATTCATCAAATAACTCGTTGTCACACAGATCTAGCAAAATTTTCTAGATATTATATTTCTCAAATTACTCGTCGTCACACAGATCTAGCAAAATTTTCTGATATTATATTTGGCAAATAACTCGTCGTCACACAGATCTAGCTCAATCTCCTAGATATTATATATGTCAAATAACTCGTCGTCACACAGATCTAGTATAATTTCCTAGATATTATATTTCTCAAATTACTCGTCGTCACACAGATCCAGCTCAATCCTCTAGATATTATATTTGTCAAATAACTCATCGTCGATTCACTTTGACTCCTCTTCCTTCTTCTCCAGTCCACAAAAGTATGGTCCGAGCATTTTCTTCGTAATCCCACTTCTGAGATGTAACGCCGGTTGGTAGCAAGATTGCAGCACGATAGCTAATTAATGAAAAATCTGTAGACTTCCAGTAATAAGGTGTATTGTGTTCCACCGACAACAGAAGTATGAGCCCGTTTTAACGTTAACACCTATTTTTATAAATAATCAGCGGTAGTGAAGTCACAACGTTTTCGAATAACATAATTATGAAATTATTATAATACCTCCTTATTGAATGTTGATATTTAACTCGATAATTAATAACTATGGATGAATAAATAATCTTAATCAATATTACTTCTAATCAAAAAGTATTGTAGACATTTAAAATGTAACCTATTTGTAGGAAGTGTTAGTGGCGGGAGCCGGAAGTTGTAACATTAGTGCATTATACATTTTTAAATCGTAGCCACTTCCAGCAGCTGTACCTCAGCTAACTACTAACACATCACTAACGATAAAACAATGGGTCGTGTCGACGCAACTGACCGCCACTTACAAGATAAAAAACTAACCACTCTACTAACAGCTTAGTGCTATATCGTGGTGTAAATATATAAGAGTGTCTTTATAGCTTGTACTGATAAAGCTTTTTGTAAGTATCTAGTATAATCATAGTAATCTAAGTTAATAGAAGTGGTAAAACTTGTAACACCAGTGCGCGAATCGTTTGCTTGAACATCAGTGCTGTTTTGGACGCGGAGTCACTAAAATTGTATTTTGAAACTAGCTGGTTTCCGCAACTCCACGACTAAGCGTGTATTTTCCGTACACCCGTACGTACCCGTACACCCGGGAACTTACTCGATCCACCCCAATTCCTCAAAATTTCAGCAACGCCTTGGTGTTGCTGGTGATTTCTCTGAGGGTACCTGGGTTACCAAAGTACTTGGTCCTGTATGTGGTGACCTCAGGGCAGTCTAGAAGCACATGGGCTGCTGTCTCATCTTCCACCATGCAGGCTCTGCATAGTGGGCTGTCTGTAACACCTATAACAAAAAGATGTTTGTTTAAGGACCCGTTATAGCAGCTGTGACTATACGCAGCTGTTGTTTTGACAATCGGAGGGCTTGTTTCGTGAAACGGCCGTCAATTGTGGGAAGTGCCACCTTGGCTTGCCTGCACTTACCATGGTCTTTTCATAGTTTGTGGTGTTTATCCCTGGTACGTTTCCTTGCCAAGTTGCCTAACCCGAAGGGGAGTGGTACTATGGATTCAGGTTCCACCACTGCCATACTCGATCCGCTTCTGGCGAGTTCATCCGCTGCATTATTGTCTCGGGAATGACTACTACTACTACTCTTTTGCAGCATATATAGGACTAACCTCCTCAAGTTCGCCCCCTTGTCACGCGCCGCACGTTTGATTAATAAAATTATAGTTGATGAAGACGTTGACATATTTTTTGATAGTTTGCCCAAGTTCATGGGAGTAGTACAGAGGTGTATAGAAAAAGGAATAGTACTGCAAACTGTTAATTATTATAATTGTAACTTTTTGTGTTATGTTTTGTAACATTCCCTTGGAATAAGTTCTGTTATGGTGTTACAAAAATTGCGAATAAAAAAATATATTTAACAGCGTATTTTTCAAGCTAAAATCCATGTCGAAATTGTAGTGGGTTTAGGAAAACCACGAAGTGCTTCAATCTTTTCGTAGCGAGATTGCGTCCGCCATTTTTATTCGCCCAAGCCTACTCATATAATTAATTGAAATAACTGGAAATATCTTAACCTCATCACCGCCAATGAGACCTATAGAAGACAAACGATTTCGTGCCCTCAGCACGACGACTTTATAACTTTGTACGTCCATACAATATTTGTCTTCTATAGAAGATGGCGTCAGAATTTCCTGTATCCTACATATTTTTCAGCTATTGTAGTTTGTTTCTGTGTTTCTTCTCAGAGATGAGAAGAAACACAGAAACAAACTCAAGGATTATAGTCTCTTTCAAAGTCCAGACATGTTTTATTAAGTGTTTTCTGCAACCGTTGGGCTATCGCTGCTTTCCTGTGAAACAGAGATAAAACCAAAAGTACAGAAGATTTACCGGCTACCAGACCAGTACAAAGAAGGAAGAAGCGGTTTACAAATCAAATGAAAACAAACAAAAACGAATGGTATATATTATGTTAGTATAAAATATACAGTGCGCGTCATTTGAGCCCTTTCCGTCGGTGTCTTAATGTTGCTGTGACAGATGACAGTCTAAATGAACGGGTATTAAGAGGGGAGCTACTGATGGAAGTCGATGAGAAATTTTGGTTATAGCCGAGGTTTTTGTGAGATGAGAAACTAATAGATAGACGTTGTTAGAAGAATTAATGAAGTATGCCAATTTTCTTGATTTCAGCACTCCCTCGACAAGAGGTGCTGAAAATCCTTTTATGGACGTTCATGAGTGAAAGAATGAAATAAAATTTTATATTAGTCTCGTTACAGGCGAGAGACGAAAACAAAATAACACAAAAACAATAAAATCAAAAATAACATCCCTGTAAAAGATTAAAAAAGGCCCCCATCTCAGCATATGCTACAACACCGAAATGTTGCAGTGCTAGTTTTCGGATGGGTACCGACAGTGAGGTCACGGGTAAAAACGAGCAACAAAATTTTACAATAAACCTAAATTGTGTGTATAATCACGAAAATTAGTGCTTAAAAATAACATTACTTTACGTGTGTTTTGGTCTCAAGACGGAAGTCTTTGACCAGTGTCTGTTGCCAGTAATTACTTACGGCACTGAAACGTGGTCGCTCACAATGGGCCTGATAAGAAGGCTCAAAGTCACTCAAAGGTCAATGGAGAGGGCTATGCTCGGAGTGTCCCTGCGTGATCGAATCAGAAATGAGGAGATTCGCAGGATAACGAAAGTGACCGACATAGCCCGAAGAATTGCCACATTGCTCGCAGAAATGATGGCCGATGGGGCAGTAAAGTTCTGGAGTGGCGACCGCGTACTGGAAGGCGCAGCGTGGGTAGGCCCCCCACAAGGTGGACCGACGACCTGGTGAAGGTCGCGGGAATCCGCTGGATGCGGAAAGCGCAGGACCAGTCGTTGTGGCGATACTTGGGGGAGGCCTATGCCCAGCAGTGGACGTCTTTCGGCTGAAATGATGATGAATGATGACGACGTGTGCCAGGTGTCCCTCCACCTTGAAATCCGCATCATTTGTCTATGACATGAGAAACAA
The DNA here is from genome assembly GCA_949699075.1 of Asteroscopus sphinx. NCBI lineage: Eukaryota > Metazoa > Arthropoda > Insecta > Lepidoptera > Noctuidae > Asteroscopus > Asteroscopus sphinx. Next base: position 2,773,803 of record OX453007.1, read on the forward strand.
AGAGTGGACCTATGCAGCTGTACTTGAAAATAAACGGAAGATCAAAAAACTTAATTCAAAATTTGGGCAAACCTAGTAAGACACCGCCTATACCGCAAAGTTTGAAGACAAAGGTCTTCTACCAGTGCGTCCTGCCAGTCATGACTTACGGTGCCGAGACGTGGACACTGACAGCTGGGCTAGTCCACAAGTTCAAAGTCGCTCAGCGAGCTATGGAGTGAGCTATGCTTGGAGTTTCTTTGAAGGATAAAATCCGTAACGAGATTATCCGAAGAACCGGAGTGACCGACATAGCTTGTAGGATCAGTAAGCTGAAGTGGCAGTGGGCTGGCCATGTCTGTCGAAGGACCGATGGTCGTTGGAGCTCGTCTGCTCGACGTCGTCGTCGATCGTCGTCGCATCGACTGTCCTTGAGTGGAGACCGCGTATCGGCAAACGCAGCGTAGGGCGCCCCCCTGCCAGGTGGACCGACGACCTAAAGAACGTGGCTGGGGGGGACTGGATGCGGAAGGCAGAAGACCGAGCGTTGTGGCGCAACTTGGGAGAGGCCTATGTCCAGCAGTGGAGTGCGATAGGCTGAGTTGAGTAAGACACATAAAGTGACTATGACTGTATGCTTTCTCAAGACGTGTTAAGTAGGTTTTTAACTCGATTTGGCAAAATTTTGAATTGAGTCACTTTCATTGTCATTGTGCGGATGTTTTTTTCTTAATTGTGGACACGATGAAAAGACTTTAGTTACTTTAATAAGCGAATTAAGATACCTATTATTAGTAACCGCCACAAGTCACACTGTGAAAGGGTGAATTCTGAGAAAAGAAGCTTTGGAAGCGAAATATTTTAGAATAGGTATAGATAACATACACAAACACAATGTCACGCCTGCATTCTCCGAAAGGGAAGGCAGAGGTGTGTAATTTACTCACATTTCACCAGTTATGTTATCAGTCACATGTACCTAATAGGGGGCGAGCCTTTTGCCATTAACCAAACGAAGTTTTGTGGTATGTTTTGCCATTGTTTCATTTAAAATCATGACTAAATTGATATGTTTGTAAAATTAAAGAGGAATAATAATAAAAATCTACTTTTATTTATTTTTTCCGTCAGTATTTTATACCTACATATGAGTTCCACTAGTACTGCCAAAGCCTTTTAACGTTTTGTGCCGTTGAGCGCGTAATACATTCGAGTATTTGATGGCGGAGACAAGGGCACACGATAACTTTGGATAAAAACGTATCTCGAACTGATGACACGATTTATTAATGCAATCAGGAACACTGGCGTTGTTCGTGGTTTTAATAATAATAATTAATATATTTATTCGGACAACTCTAGATCTATTACATAATTATATTGTTAGTAAGAACTTAAAACTATATTAGTAGGTATTTAATAACTAAGAGAGACTTAGTCCTCTGGATGAGATTTCACACCAGAGGACTTTCAAACCTATGAACTATCATATTCAGGATGCTTTTACTGCTCCCACGGACTCTGCTTGGTAGTGAAGCTGCCTTTTTACGTGCAGATAGCATCAATTATATAACATATAGCATCAATCATACATTATTTGAATTACTGTTTGGTAACCTTGTAGATTATGCATTTCCACAAAGAATGTTGGATATCCGTGGGATTCGAATAAAACAACTATAATAATTTCTAAGGTTTTCGCGATCCGGTTAAACTTTGTTTTATTATAACTGATACTATATTTTAATCTGATAAAAGTACAGTCAACCCTACAAAACCATAGATTTCATTATTAGTATTAAAATTTTAAAGTTGACATGACAACAATTTCATTATTAATACTTTAAACAACATAAATACACACCTTACAATTAATTTTTACCTATATACATATATACAACATAAACATGTATAAAATACAGATGAAATAATATCATAAAAGTGGACTTAGGTGTCGAAGAATTCCTCCACACCACTGTCATCCAGAAGCGTGACCAGAAAACTGGCAGCATTGCCACGTTGAATGGCAACGCTTATACTTTGCCCAAAGAACAAGCCAGCCCTCTGGTCACGTAAGGTTGATGGTTATAAAAGGCCTAAGGTATTAAGTTCGCCTCTGTACAGTTTTGCGCATAAAGTATTTCATCATCATCATCATTTCAGCCAAAAGACGTCCACTGCTAGACATACGCCTCCCCCAAAAGGGGGTATATGCCATAATCGCCACGGTTGGCAGGTGGGTTGGCGATCGCAGTTGGTTGAACAAATACTCAGAGAACGCTGCTGCGCATCCTTTGGTGAATCCCTTAGTCGCCTTTTACGACACCCATGAGAGATCTGTTACCTTTTTATAAATTCATTAATAGTTCATGGTAATATTGTATGATCCCTAAATTAATTAATTGGTAACGTCAATAAGTTCCTCTGTATTTTTTACAAGCTTCTGCAAATCTGCAACGGTAGACAAAATAAATTAGGTACTTAACTAATTAATAACTATTACAATCATGCTCTCACATAATAAAAACGGTCATGAAGAAACTCAACCAAGCAAACTCCTTACTATTTACAACGTAATCCGATCACAGCATCATACTCATCGTCATTTACTTATATTACAACACCATAATAATTACACGAGCTAATGCCAAATTAAGACGAAATCCTTAGAAACTACCACGTATTAATTTTCATAGTCATTACCCACTTGGGACGGCAGATAAGTGAGTTTAACACTTATGAGAAAACGTTATTTAATAGAATAAGTTGGTTGATTCGCCATGTTTGAAATGGGTCTCGTACACAGTGGCCCATGTTGGTCATACTAGTGATAATTTTTGTCTCAGATTAGAAACAAGATTTCAATTTAAATTGTGGTTGTTGTAGTGTCCAAGAGCCTATTTTTAACAGACTTCAAAAAAAGAGGAGGTTCTCAATTCGATTGTATTTTTTTTGTTTGTTACCTCAGAACTCCGTGATTTATTTCCGTAAGAAAATAAATATTTATCTTATGTTATCTTATTTAAACCGATTTGGAAAATTATTTTTTTATTTGAAAGGACATACCTACTTTCAGATTCTGTTCCGTGTGGTGCCGGACGTAAAGAATTGCACCACCCTCTCCCTTCTGATAGGTGTCGTAAAAGGAGACTAAGAGATTCACCAGAAAATAGGCAGCAGCGTTCTTTGAGTATTTAAACAACCAATTGCGATCGCCAACCCACCTGCCAAGCGTGACGATTATGGCATATCCCCCCCCCCCTTTGGGGAGGCCTTTGTCCAGCAGTGGACGTTTTTCGGCTGAAATGATGATGATGATGACTTTCAGATTGGTCGCCTGTATAAAAACCGTCTTCAAAAAGAAAAAAAGAATTTGTAAGTAACAGTTTAGGAAGTCGGTGCCAATTTATTCTTAAATCAAACCGAATTAAAGGCACCTACTTCCTAAACTGTTTCACACAAATTATTATTTTCTTTTTGAGGTCGTTTTTTTTTTCAAGTTTTATTTTTAATCTGAGCTGTAAGCATTAGATTATCACTTGCTTTAACGGTGAAGGACAAAACATCGTGACGAAACCTGCACACCTGAGAGTGCTCCATACAGGTTTCGGTGGTAGGTGTAGTCCGCCAACACTTACTAGGCCAGCGTGATAGACTAAGGCCTGACCATCTAATTTTGAGAAAAGACATTGCTGGAACCAAAGACTTTAAGTCTTTGGCTGGAACAGTAATGGGCTGATGATGATGGTGATGTAAGCATCTTCCAAAGAAGTTTTGCCCTCTTCTTCGGGATTTTGGAATAGGATATATTTCCCATTAGTCTGGGGTATTTAAGACTTGAGCTAGAAAATAAAATGGTAAACCCGATATTGTTAGATGTCAGAACATCGTCTGAAGACGGTATGGAATCACTGCAGGTAGGTAGTTAGATTACGTTGGGTGAAATAAATATCATCCACTCATCATCATTAATCTAAGAGTCTTGTCGGGAAAGTAGGTAGGTATCTTCTATTTTTCTGTGCATTCGGCATTTCTTTTACATGGGGAAGTCCTCATGGACACACTTCACAGAGTTGAAGGAGTCAATGTCAGACTCTTACTGACTAAAACTACCACGGTGTTCCTCTGCTAATCCATCCCGACTCTGCATTTAGCCTTCCTTTTGACTTCCTGATAGGATTTGATATATATTTTTTTCTTTTACTTTTTGCATAAAAATATTTCTCGGTTTTCCTGTCTTTCTCGCCTAACCCATTGAATTTCTTGTGGGAATGAATATCGTTATTTAAGAGAAATATTGGTCCTTTGATCCAAACCATTTAAGATCATTCTGTTTAATTGTTAGTGTTGTAACTTGTTACCACTATTATACAAAATCGACTTATCGTTTATTCGGTACTTAGTGTTTAAGTGTTAAACCAGAAATTAACCATCGTATAATTGATATTGTTATTGATTGATATAAAACCATTGTTTCTTGATTGTTTTGGAAAATATGGTTTTGACATTAAAATCGGAATTAGTCTTTCTGTTCAATTTGTTAGTTGCAACTTACAGGTTAAATAAATAATTCTCAAATAATAAAAGTGTATAATATCAGAAAAAGATTATTTACTTCAGTGAGTTATATATTTATTTATGTACACACAACATATTTTACAAATAGAAAACATATATTGAGCACTGGTAAGTTATAATATTTTCAGGTCTCAGATATTTTGGTTTTTATTTGAATATTTTTATTTATCTCTTCTTTTTGAGGTATTATTTGAAAATAGGTATAACTAACGATAATAGATTGTAATGATAAAAAATCGCTGATTATAATGCGACTATACCAGAGGACCAATTTTTCGCATCAACTAGGGAGAACTATATTTCACGAACACGTTTAATAAAACCTTAAATATATAAGAATAACAAACTATAACTTGAAAGGATTTTTTAACTAAAGAAGGGAGATAGTAATAAAATAAGGCTGCAAGTCGAACGGTTGACATACCAGCCGTGACTGCAATACGCACGACCTGATGCGAAAATAGACGAATATAAACGAACGGCTTTGAATAGCTTTCGTGGGATCTGAAATGCATTGATATTACCTTGTTTCTTTGTTGTGTTTATTTCGATGTAATTTTATTTTATATGCTAAATGTACGGGGTTTATATTTAAATAGGTATCTGTATTTAATTTTGTTAGACTAGAAAGCTTTAATTACCAAATTAAATCCAACAGTTTATTCAATGTTACTGTTACTGTCGTCTAAGGATAGAAAAATGGAAAATATTATGGTTATTGAGTTCTCTGGACTCTTTTTGTAAAAACCTTACAACTTATTACTCAAAACACTTTTCTATTCCATCTTTTAATGTAAACAGACCACATAATATCAAATCATAACTTTGTTTACAACAACAATAATCGAATTCACCATTCGTTATATTATTCTCAATTTTGCATAAATAAATTTACGTGATTCGATTAATATAATTGGTTGGTTAATGCGTTCACATCACTAATCGCTACTTGTGGACATTACCGCTCTGACATTCGTCTCGATTGCTACAACAGCATGTAATTACCTCATTCTGCTAATTGTTGGATCAAAATTAAATAAAAGCGAGGATTGAGAAATGCGAAAAAAAATTGATAGAACGGTGTCTGTATCGTCTGAAACGATGTCATCAGTTTTTTCATATCACTTAATACTACGTTACGTTTTTTTATTTTATTTAAATTCTTAAGCAGTTATTTTGTAGGTTGTATAAAAAATATAACACATGTGGTGTTTAGGAACGGCATTTCGGCACAGACAGCTAGGTATCGACCACCTATTCTTAGACAAGCCCGAACTTCCACCAATTCTATTCTAACGGCAACTTTTCCCAACACATCACAAAAAGCTCTACATCCCCTGATACACTTTAGATAGCACTGTGTAAAGTTTCACACAGTTGTGAACCATGGCAGGTAGAACTAGAGTCAGGCGAACAGTTTGTAAATTTCCCCTGAAGCCTGCAGCTGTTTGCGAAGCTGGTTAAGCGCGTTCCGGCATTTCGAATAAAATTCACAACTGTAAAGGAGTGGTTTGTGGAGGCGACCGCTTTGCGACTGGTTGTCAGTTGCGGTTGCGTTGAAAGTGTGTTTGTAAACCAGAACATTGTTTTAGATGGAAGACTTAATCTTCTTTTTCTATCATGTCGACATGAGCTACATAATAGCTCTCTCCGTGGGGAAAAGATTGGCCAATCAGCAGTTTGGATCAATTAATTATCGTCACTGAAGACATAATAATAAACAAATTGGGTATAGAGCAAGCATAGAAGTATATGGGTTTCTCTAGTGGATATTTCAAAAACATCGATGTGAGATCTATACCTTCGTGTACCTCGTATGTTTTAATCAAAGTAATGAAACAATCTTAATTTAATAGATTCTTTTTTGTAAATATTGAAGACTTGGACGAATAAAAAAGCGGACGGAATATTGCTAAACAAAAAGTGAAGCACTCATAGTAAGACTGTTCGCTAAAATGTATGGGCTGGCACGCACACATTCACAACCATAGTAAGACAAAAAGCCGCGATTACGCAACAAATCTCGTGTGACGTAAGTCATTGTCGCAGTGTCACAAATAAAATAACAATATATATCTGGTGTGTTAAAATTCTGTCGAAATTGTAGTGGGTTTAGGTAGAAACGAAGTGCTTCAATCTTTTCTTAGCGAGATTTCGTCCGCCATTTTTTATTCGTCCAAGATTAGAGATATGGCGTTCTTTAGTGGCATAAATTCAGGTCTAACAGAAATGGATATTGATTTTGACGACTGTTCTATAATTCGTTACTTCTTAGTCGTTGATATTCAAATCAACCAGGAATCATTACAGACAACTATTAAATTTCATATCTACGTTTCCTGCCAATAACCTCACATAGCGGTTGCAGTCGCAAGTTGCATTATAAATGTGTAGGTACTTTTGAGAATATTTCTCAAAAGCTAAACATAGTGGCGTGGTGCGGCAGTGATACACTACTTGGGGGCTTAGCCTCTGGAGAAGCGAACTAGCTTTCTGATAGTAATAAAGTGGACATAAAACCTGAATTGATGTACGGTACACTCCGTTTTGAGTATGATGATGCAGTAAAATGAAATGAATACCAACAAAATATGATTTGTATAAAATCATCGAAATTTAAAAATGGTTCAAAATGAAAATGGTTAAAGATGTATGTATGTTGTTGTTGATACAAGGGGCTCGTATCGAAGCAGCACGGATTATACAATCTGCAAGGTTAAGCTGTACTTGCCGCAGTCAGCCTGTGGATGGGTGATCGTTTCGTAACACATCGAGATCCCTCCGTGCCTCGGAGAACACGTTAAGCTGTTGGTCCCGGTTATCATACGAATATCTATGGAAATCGTTACGGGTAGTCGGAAGCCTGAAAGTCTGACAACTGGTCTAACCTCCGAATGTCAGTATTACCCAGTAACTGGGTTGCGGGGGTCTGATGGCAGTCGCTCCGTGTAAAATACTGATGTTCAGCCGCATCTGGTTAGACTGGAAGCCGACCCTAATATAATTGGAAAAAGGCGACGAGGATGATGTTGTTGTTGATACAAGTACAATATTAATGAGTAGACTATATTTTATAAGCAGGTTTTGTGTTAGGCAGAAGATGATGTTTGAAGCGAATACATGTAATTGAGTTCTATTAGTAGGTAATCAGCAAGGAATAACGAATAGCAAGGTAATTACCACTGACATTTTTGCTGAACTGAGCCTATTTGGCGCAGCCGTGGGATACACAATTATACTTTTAGGAGTTGTATTATAGACGATAAAATTGTATGATTGTTATTGTGTGCCTCTGACTTACTTCTGACTGATCAATAAACCATTTTTCTTTCTTTTTTCTTTTACCAAATTATAACATAGACTAGACTTTGACCATGGTTTCACCCACGTAAAATTCGGTTTATCACAGAAACACGTTATCGCGCATTCTTCGAGAACTATTCATTTTCCCGAGATAAAAAGCCTGTATTTTAAACCGGGGTATGGTTTAACAGTGTGCCAAATTTTATCCAAATCCGTTGAGCCGTTTCAGCGTGATTGAGTAACAAATATCCAAACATCTTCACAAACTATTACATTTCTAATATTAGTAAGATAAAGTAGGATTATTGTGGAAAGCCAGGGAAAGTACTGTTTAATTAATGAGATACAAGTTCTTAGCTAGTTCAGAAGACACAGTTGTGCATATGGTTGATAATAAATGATTTTTCTCCCACATGCTCGGATATTGGTTAAAAAAAATATACATAAGCAGTGCCTTTGTACTCATTTCTTTGTATTTTATTATTATTTCTCTTTCCCGTACGCAACGAAATAACAAGCCAGCAATTTCCAAAACAACAATATTCGAAATAGCTGGACCTTTTTTTTAAATTTTGCTACGGATGTTTTTAAGTGCACACTCACTTAAGGTGTTTTTAGGTAAAAAATATTGATTATTTAAAAAACAGAATGTGCACTTTTTATCAATAGTGGAAATAGAACAAGAACTGCGCGCGGACGAATGGGCGTGAATGAAAATTAGATACTGTTGAATTAATTTGTGTATTGTTTCCTCGCAAATGAGAGAAAAGTAATATACAAATCAATCAATCAACTCAGCCTATCGCAGTCCACTGCTGGACATAGGCTTCTCCCAAGTTGCGCCACAACACTCGGTCCTCTGCCTTCCGCATCCAGTCCCCCCAGCCACGTTCTTTAGGTCGTCGGTCCACCTGGCAGGGGGGCGCCCTACGCTGCGTTTGCCGATTCGCGGTCTCCACTCATGGACTCGTCTGCTCCAACGCCCATCGGTCCATCGACAGACATGGCCAGCCCACTGCCACTTCAGCTTACTGATCCTACAAGCTATGTGGGTCACTCCGGTTCTTCTCCGGATAATCTCGTTACGGATTTTATCCTTCAAAGAAACTCCAAGCATAGCTCGCTCCACAACACACCACATACACTATACAAGTCTCGGCCGAAATAGCAATACTTTAAATATAATTTTCTGTCATGCTAAAGAGGCGTCACAATAGATCTTATCAGGTCACAGTGGCTTAGGGGCGTTCAAGACCCCTACCTCTTCCCTCAAAATAATAATAATAATACATTACAATATTGAAGAGCAATACAACTTTACAGAACTGCCTGCCTATGACGGATGAGGCATCAACTGCCAAACGTATCATATGCCGACGCATCTGCCAGTCAAACCCGTATTGTATTTCTTGTATTTTTTGCCTCCCGTCACGGGTGACCTTACCCGATGAATAATACATTTCTGACCTCGATATCCCCGAGAATATTGAATGTACGTAATGCAGATCAAGGAACGAATGATTCGATATTTTCCTTGTCATATGAAGATGGTGGTTCGTAACGATCTTTTTGCTTTGTTACATTTATGAAAGTTTTTTGCATATTTTAGGTTTGATGGGATCATAATGTGGGGAAATGTGGGAATGTGAAGTAGGTATAGGTACCAGTTTTTTTCTCTCAGAAGTTAAAACTGAATGAAATGTGTTCTAATGATTGCTTTCTGTGATTATCATTACACAACGTGTAGTGTATTAGAAATGCGTATTCATATTTTAGGCACCCATTCAGGGAATGCTATCGAACAACTTTTATTACGGGGTCGACTATGAAAAAAAAAATAAAAAAGAAAAGAAAACGGCCATGTGCGAGTCGGAATCACGCAGTTAGGGTTCCGCAACACTCATCGACCTGATACCCCATAGAAACATATTTAATTTACAAGAGTTAATCAAAATATATCAACGATCGTACGCGAAATGTGAATTTTTGCATCTCTTTCTTACGTAGGTACCACCACATATGTCTATGTTTGTAATAGTGTATGTGTAATAAGCAGTGATAGCCTAGCGGTTGAACGCTTGCCTTCCATGCAGGAGGGTGTGAGTTCGATCCCGGCCCGCACCTCTGACTTTTCGAATTCATGTGTGGATTTATATTCGATTATCACTTGCTTTAACGTTGAAGGAAAATATCGTGAGGAAAACTGCACACCAGAGAGCGCTCCATACAGTTCTCAATGGTGTGTGTAGTCCGCCAACCCGCACTAGGCCAGCGTGGTGGACTAAGGCCTTAGCCTTCTCATACTGAGAAGAGGCCCGTGCCCAGCAGTGGGACAGTAATGGGCTGGGTATGTAATCAAAAGATCGTGCGTTGCGAAATATATTTATTCAATTCCGTGCGCGAAATATGAATTTTTACATATCTTTCTTACGCAGGTATCACAATATATGTCGATGTATGCCCTAGTTATAGTATTTGTTGCATAACTACATAGTATGCACAATAATCAAACCAAGTTTGACGCTGATATGTATTACCGTTTTGAAGATAGAGCAGAAACAATAACGTTGATAAAAATGCATGTTTTTCGAGGTTTCCTGAATGGACTTTAAACTTTTTTTATTTTAGTATTTGTCGTGATAGGTGTCATAGCATCTAACATATATTTTGAGAAAATTTCAACCGGCTATCTATTACCGTTCAAAAGATACAGCCCTATGACAGACAGACGGATGGTCGGACGGACACAAAGCAAGAGTAATAGGGTCCTGTTTGGCATCTTTTGGGTACGGAACCCTATAAATCTGCTGATCCATACATTTTGTTGAGTGATATCAATGCTTTTCTAGAGAATAGTTGTTTTTTTAGCATTACAGTGTTGAAGGGGGGGCTCGTAGCGAAGCAACGACTGCGCGGATTGTACGATCTGCAAGGTTAAGCTGCACTTGCCGCGGTCAGTCTGTGGATGGGTGACTGTTTTGTTACACATCGAGACCCCTCCGTGCCTCGGAGAGCACGCTAAGCTGTCGGTCCCGGTTGTCATACGAATATCTATGGCAGTCGTTACGGGTAGTCAGAAGCCTGAAAGTCTGACAACTGGTCTAACCTCCGAATATCGGTATTACCCAGTAACTGGGTTGCGGGGGTTTGATGGCAGTCGCTCCGTGTAAAATACTGATGTTCAGTCGCATCTGGCTAGACTGGAAGCCGACCCCAATATAATTGGGAAAAGGCTCGTAGGATGATGACAGTGTTGAAAGAAAAGAAAGAAAGAAACAATTTATTTGACACAAAGCACATAGAACACAGACACAATTCAACAGGAACACAATTAAATATACAAAAACGTTGGTCTCAAAAGTTGGTCTATGTTTTGCCCTGAATGAGCTCTTAAGGCCCCGAAACCCGTTATTGTTGCTAAATAATTTAAATCCTGCTTATAAATCTAATCAGTGATTAGATTTATAAGCAGGATTTAAATTATTTATTATATTTTTATTTATATATATATATATTTTTTTTTTTTTTTTTTTTTTTTATTATATTTTTTTTTTTTTTTTTTTTTATTCTTTTAATTTCAGTACCATACAGTGATTAGTAATCACTGTATGGTACTGAAATTAAAAGACATGATACTCAAGGATATACGTGACAATATATGTGAGGATATATGTGACGTGGACACTGACAGTTGGGCTAGTCCACAAGTTTAAAGTCGCTCAGCGAGCTATGCTTGGAGTTTCTTTGAAGGATAAAATCCGAAACGAGATTATCCGGAGAAGAACCGGAGTGACCGACATAGCTTGTAGAATCAGTAAGCTGAAGTGGCAGTGGGCTGGCCATGTCTGTCGAAGGACCGATGGCTGCTGGAGCAGACGACTCCTTGAGTGGAGACCGCGAATCGGCAAACGCAGCGTAGGGCGCCCCCCTGCCAGGTGGACCGACGACCTAAAGAACGTGGCTGGGGGGGACTGGATGCGGAAGGCAGAGGACCGAGCGTTGTGGCGCAACTTGGGAGAGGCCTATGTCCAGCAGTGGACTGCGATAGGCTGAGTTGATTGATACGTGAGAATAACCGAGTTTAAAGCCGTTAACTAGGACAATAAATCATTTTTCTTTCTTTCTTAAAATATGAGCACACATTTCTGATACACGTATTGGTGCAAAACTATGAAAAATTCCAAATGCATTAACCGCAGTAAACTTTGCAAATGAAGAGTAGCAGCTTGTATACTAGATATTCCGTTCTATACCGACATAAAATGACTTTAAGCTAACCCAGACGCTTAAAAAATAAACTATACATTTACACACACAATACAGAGTTCTAAAGCCGATGTAAGATAGACACGTACAACCCAATAAAGTTTTATTGTAAGAAGTAAAACTAAACTCTGTGGATCTAAATGCGAAATTGTTGAGTCTCCGGTGAACGCGAAGGCGGCAAAGCAGAGGAAATAGTATGTAAACGCAGTGCTCGCATTTTGTGCTGCGTTTAGTTGGGCAAGTGTACTTGGTAAAGACATTTTATAGGAAAGTTATGTAGTTAAGTGTTGGTGAGATCGTGGTGATGAAATGAATGATGATAAGATGTAGCTGATGTCACCTAAAGACGGTTTCAAAGTGGAAGTTAAATTCTATACCACAAGCAAGGTTCACCGTTGCTTGGCGGCTAAATCATTGGTGTACTGCGAGTATATTATCTGTGACTGCGAGCGAATTTTTGTATCCCCAACACACAGATCATATAATACTATAGTACCCAACAGTACATATTTAACATTTTCTTTCACAAAATGTTCATACTTTTGTTAGACTTCTAGTTAGTCTATCAGCTTGGACTCAATCATCTAGTTCATAATTTTAGTTTGGAACATTCTTTTCTAGATTCATAAACTTTTTCAATTATCTCAAGCAAGTACCTACATCATCAATCATGTAGCGGAGCTGATAAGACAGTTATAAAAGTCAGAGCAACTCGTTTGAAAACATGTGAAAGATTGATCCTAAAGTTGTTTGGACTTGAAAACTTAATAATATGTTAAAGTGATGGATTAAGATACAATGTTTGACTAGGTTTGACGTGCGTCATACAGGGTAGGGTAAAGCAATCCGTGGGTGGCAGAAGATGGATTTTTTGTTTGATTTTCTAACTGATCGATGACGCCAATCTAGCACTACAGTATTAGTTTTATAATATGTTTATACACCTTGTTGTGAGGAGTGTTTTAAGCTATGATGATTGTGCTTGCTTTGGTTTTTTCACCAAACAGAACAGCTCTTCTAAACAAAAGTGTATTTTGGTATGGCCCCTCGAGTAGAATGATACATGATATTGAAAGTACGAATATGTTTAAAAATAAAATTAAAAACATTATTTTAATGAAGGGGTACTACAGCGTCACCGAATATGTAAATGAAAAATTATGATATGAAATTATAGAAATATACTTGATTTGGAATTATTTACTGACATTGTATGATTGTCATTTTTTGGTACTGAACTTGGACATAGTAATGTGATATTGTATAATTGAAAAAAATTTTGTATCTAATTTTTGACTTTTATAATGTATGTGTAAAGCATGCCGTAAGTTTGAATATGGTGATACTAAATGTAATTTTTATTTAACATCAAATGTAATTTTACCCACATTTCGCAAATAAATTGATTTGATTTGATTTGATGGTGTTTTTGTTGAAAATATTTTTTTTTAAATTAAATGAAATGAAAACTTATTCACAAGATAAGAGTATCTACATTAAGATTTTAAATTGTTTAAAGTACTACTATGTTACCAGTAGGCGGATGAATCGTTAGTAAAAGTAACTTTAATCATACAAATACAAATTACATTACAAATTGATAGTAATTAATTCAAAAATAATAAACGTTGCCACAGTAGAATATCTGCTGTGTTGTATTGCACCTAGCATTCACAGATACTTACATGCATGCATAAAAGTCATTTTTTTAATTTATCATGTTGGAATCGAACCCGCATCCAAAGTGCAGTAGTCGATCACTCAGCCACTCAACCAGTCGACTTATAATCGATATTTAAAACTTAAGAAGAAAGAAAGTAAAGGAAGAAATAATAATTATTGGCGTCAATAGTGACGCACAAAATTACAAAAAAATTAAAGAACACAGAACAAATACAGGTACAGAGCCAAGAACTGTGGTAAGATATGCGTCACATCTGCGAAAAACGGCCACCGCTCAGCATATGCCTCGTGCACGGAGCAAAGCCACAGCGCTGGTTTCGGCGGCAGCCGGCATCGACAAAATACCGTAGATCAGTGCGGCGTAATGTTGGTACTAATGTTAGTACAGTCGACTTCATGACAGTCGTAACACTTCAATTCGAAAACCGCCCTTACTGCTTACGAAATAAATATGCTGCTAATGTCAAAGTGTTACCACCGACGTGCGGTCGACCGTACTTCAAAAATTAAATCTAAAATCTTAAAAAAATAAGGGTAAGTCAACAAACGCAGCATAACGTTTAAAAGTGGGGAAACTTAGAACACTGACTCTTAATATTCCTTTGGGTACAGCGAAATCGTGCCAAATGAGTATCTTAGCCTAGTGCCTTGTATTTCTTCCACTTGACTGATAATCTCAGTCTGTTTTCTGTACGGAAACTAATAGAAGTGATAAAAAATCCGGATTTACGATTTAGAATTAAGCCAAGAGGATAAAAAGCACTCATGTTAGTCTCATAAAGATGGGTTCATTATCATGCATAAAAATGTTCGCCGCTGATTGGATTTCTTCATAGCCGAAAAGTATAGAAAGTTAGTATGGTGAGTATGTCAATGTTTGCATAATCATCGTGTTACAAAACTATTTTATGGGTAAACTAGCCTATGCCCGCGACTTCGCCCGCGTTAATGTCGTTTATCCCCCGTCGTGTCGTTTTTTGTCCCTCAGGAACTGTTCTCTTCACGGGATAAAAAGTAGCCTATATGTTAATCCGGTTTATGTTCTATTCGATTGCTAAATTTAATTAAAATCGGTCCAGCCGTTTTTGAGTTATACATGATGTAAGTAACCCGACTTTGTTTTATATATTAAAATCACATTAAAAATGACATTGGTTAAACGTCAGGCTCATGTTTCATACATAAACATAACCAGCCATGTAGTGTGTCTCAGCTTTTTCCTATATATAACGTTACTTTTTACTAACGCAATTTAATTTTTCCTAAATCACAAAATGACATCCTTTTAGAGTCACTGTAAGTGTTGAGTAGTATTAGAGCTCCTTTGTGAAAGAGCTCGTCCGGGGAAGTACTACCACCATACCTACTTCTCCGCCAAATAGTGATGCTTGCATTTCTGTGTTTCGGTCTGAAGGGTACGGGTGCCGGTGAAATTACAATCACATGAGACTTTCCATCTTCATGTCTCAATTTGGCGAACCGATTTGCGGTACCATTTAGGCAACAGCCTAGGTGGTATTGCGGTTGCTATGAGCAAAGGTAACCACTTAACATCAGGTGGGCCTTTAGCTCGTTTCGCCATCCTATACCAAAAAAAAAAAAAAAAAGTTTCCCAGTTGGTAGTGGAAAAATAAATAAAATAAATAAATATCTTTGGGACATTTTTACACAGCACCAAACTAAGCAGAGCTTGTGGTATGGGTACTAGACAATGGATATAATACGTATATACTTTTTTTTTGTAAATACATACTTATAATACATAAGCAAAAGTGAAGAATATTGTGTAGGGACTACCTGATTCACGGAAACTAATCGAGCCAAACTTCTTAGAAACTCCTTAAAAACCTATCCGCGATCAGCTGATGTACTAAATCTAACCATAATAACCAAATACAGTTTCAAAAACTTTTTTGTAGTATCAAAACTATGTCAATCGATTCTCCTCGTGATTCAGAACAAACTATTTTCTGAAATTGCGTAAACAAAAATTATTATGCAGCCTTATTCTTAGTTTATACTAAACCGCTTAAGGGGTCATTATATTTATCATTAAGTAGAACTTTTACTATGGGACCAACTCTAAAATAAGAGGTTTAGTATTTATTTATTTATTTTTGGGACATTTTTACACAGCATCATCTAGTACCAAACTAAGCAGAGCTTGTACTATGTGTACTAGACAATGGATATAATACTTATGTACTTTTTTTTTGTAAATACATGCTTACAATACATAAGAAACACCCAGACCAACACAAACACTTATGTTCATCACACAAATATTTGTGTCCTGTGGGAATCGAACCCACGACCTCGTGATCAGTTGTCCGACACTCGAACCACTAGACCACAGAGGTCGTCAAACGTATTAAACTAAGAATAAGTTTGTATAAGTTAAGGATTTCCCCACGTAAAAAAGGCTAAGAGTAATGGGCACGGTTCTCTTCTCAAAATGAAAAAGATATTTTTATTAGCAAAAACATGTGTGGATACATATACATGTACATGGTTGAGATGCTAATTAAAGATATAAAATAATGGTTTTGATGAACATGTTTGACCATGACTGGTGTACAAATATGAAAAAATATAAAATTAGTTATTGACAAAAAAAAAACTATAATAAAACAAAGTTTAACCGGATTAAATCGCGTATATTATTTAAATTGGTTTCCCTGACGTTTCGAAAGCTTTGCAGCATTTCGTGGTCGCAGGTAGACTAAAATGACAATCGTCTTTACAGATATTTCCAAAAAATTATATTAATCTACCGTACAATATTTATTAATTAAAATCGTTTCGATGCACGCACTTTGTTTTATTATAATGTGTAGTGATCGCGAAAACCTAAGAAGTTAAAAAAAAAACTATATTTATTACACTACATGAAATAATTTAATGATAACATGTCAATAAAGATTATATAAGATTGAGGCCTTAATACACCACACTATCTAATAAAGAGCACTCGTGATAAAGGTCTCATCTGTCAACAATTTTAATAGTGCCAATGACAAAAATGCATTTTTTTTCTGAATACTAATATAATTTTATTATGATGTGCTCATATTTTAATCAATTTACAAACTGTGTGGTATGAGCAAATCAAATTAGTGAAACTTTTATAAAGTGGGAATTTTAAGCAAAAAGAATACTTATATTCTGCATAATATTTCGAATATTTAATTCCCATACCAATAGAAAATCTGAAAATCACTTTAGCCCAAAGTTCTGAAATTTTATTTTACTTTAAAATCAACTTTCTTTTTTATAATAATCCCAGTAGCAGACGCATAATATTGAAAGTTCTTCGAAATCAAAAGTGTTCATCCTCTGAGGAATAAAATTGAATATACTCGTATAATATTTTTTTCAGCCACAAAAGTAATACGAGTTAAGTCGATACCAAACATAATATGCAAACATAGACTCACAGGTTATTGTGAATATTAGCAAGTGCATTGAATTGGGCACTTTCCGATTTTCCTTAATCATAACATTTCTTTGCAAAATTTGTTCCTTAGTAGAAAATATTGAGTTACATTCCCGGTCAAACCAGCTGCTTTAAAAAAATCTAAAAATGCAGTTTTTGTTTCCTTCAGAATCGAGCTCACGCCTTCTTTGATGACTTTTATTTACTATGCCTAGTTTTGGTTTTGGCCTTTCAGCAATATTTTCAAAACTCACCCCGTATACAAATATCTTTTTGAAGTGTGTACTTACATAAATAACATAAATACTAAAAAAATATCAAGTTTTTTTTTTATATTTTTGTTTTAATATTGGACGTCGAGTTTTCAGTACCTACCCATATTATTATGTATCTTTCACCCATATTTGGAACCGACTTTAGACTAAAATATCTTCTCGTATGATTTATTCAATGCGATTCTTTTAATACCCCTGTAGTGTACTCTGAGAACCTTAGATTTATTAAAGAAAATTGTTTAACATTTTATTGGATTTATAGGAGGTACAGTCGACTGCAAGTCAGTGTTACATAGTACATTTGAATTACGAAAACACCCTTACATCTCATCAGATGTAGTTTCTTTTTTTGGGGGCGGAGAATCCCGTTAGGGACTCCATCACTCCATCCATCACGTTTTACTTTATAAGTAAATAATTATTACAGGGTCGCGCGAGTGTAATAGCATAAACAAAATAAATACGCTGTCAAGGTCAAACTGTTACCACTGACGTGCGGTCGCATGTACCTACAATACGGTATTCTTGTTAGTTATGGTTACTACATTCTTCTTTATCAGGCTTTTGTTTCATAAATATTTACAGGAAAAATAGGAGAACGTGAGAAAAAGTGGACTAAGGCCTAAACTTTTCACACTCTGAGAAGAAGCTCATTCCCAGTTGTGGGACAATAATGGACTTATTATGTATGTACAGCGTGACTGTATGAATGAAGTACAACTTCAACAACTGTAGAAAGTACGAAGTCATCATGAAAAAAAATACAATAAAAAACCACGTCAAATCAAGCATACAGGAGTAATACATGTTCGCGTACGCTTTTACTGCCTAGGGGTCTGCTGGAATAAAAGATTGAGAGGTTAAAAATAGCAACCGATGGACTCTGCCGTGCTAGGTATGGTCATGATACTTCCCGGTGATACACTTTGTTGACAAAGTCACTTGAACGAATCCTGCTACATTACACGTACCTACGGCTGCCGTCGAACACTGAGCGCAAGCGATTTTAGGCTTAGTGTTGGTTCACCGGAAAGTTTTCTGACTGTACATCACCTAGCATCATCATTGCTTCTGTACAAAATATATCAACAACTCAGATCGTAATTGCAAATTCAAACTATTAAATTACAAGGGATTTTGTGGTAACGGCTTTTAATTTTTAAACGGCTATTATGAGTGGCGATAAATTTATCGCATGCACTGTTCCCAAAGATATAGAGCTAGTAGATGAACCTGAAAAGATTTGCAATTGATCCAGGTGTCGTATGTATTTCGGGGTTTGAAATTCAATAGGAAATAATAGAGAAATGAAAAGTCAACTGACAACAGCAGGTCAATTGTGTAACTCATTTGACAGTTTAATTTTGATGTAAAATTGTAGACGATGTTGATAACATCGCAATCAAACATTGGAATTGTATAACGACATAGAGGGACTTCACTATGAAGTAAATGACGTCTGGAGGGAAATCCATTGCGATGTAAATGACGTCATACATGTTAGATCACGTTTCGTTATGCAAGTAAGCTGCTGCAAGTATGCGTTTCAAGCTTTATCATTCATTAGATTTAATGATGAATCCCTCTGAAATCGTAATCAACAGTTTGGTAGTTACGCAATTCGGATTGTGTAATTTTTCCGGATTCAAACGTCAAAATTGGCATTTTGTTGATTGCGATGCAGTTACACAATGGCCTGCAGGACCTTAGGGTGTCAGTAGTACCCAGTAACAGGGTTAAGGTGCTCTGATGGCAGTCGCTCCATGTAAAATACTAATATTTAGCCGCATCTGATTATGTCGACCCCGATATAATTGAGAAATGGCTCGGAGAAAGAAGAGAAAAGAAAAGATCATTTCCTGAAACGTTATTTTCCTCTTAAAATAAATTCCCTATAATATTTTTTGTGGATTTAAGTCTTTTCTTTGGAACTAAAATGAAAGCTAATTAATACCTATAACTATTTGATGTACTCGATATATTTGGTATAAATTAGAATAACTGACAACACACAGAAGACCGCCCGAGGATGTAAAATGATAGACAGTTACTGCTCCAAGTATATCAGCTCATTTGGCTTGTATGCCACGTAGCTTACGCTGCAGTGCTGTTGGGGCAGCCTCTTCTAGTATGTCCTCTACATCGAAGGTTTTAGAAGCGCATCCGAATCCATTTGCATCGGCCACTCGGCATATTTCGTGTACGTCCGGCCCTCGTTTATCACCACGTTCAACCATTACGTTACACGCTGAATTGTAAAATATTATCCGATCATTTTCATTTGCTACGAGTACGAGTGGTGGAATATATTTTTAGCTTTTGTTACATTTTGTTTCGCGAGTTTTTTTTCATTGCTAATAATATGAAATACGTTTTGTTCCACACATATATTTTTACAGGCGACTTTAACGAGATAGTTTGGCTTAATGTGAGAGATTAACCGAAATTACCGATGTAAGATTAAGATAAAGTAGCTTCGTTCCATACCACTTAAGTCTAATGTGCAATAATGTGCATATTGAGGTTAAATAAATCTGTATTAAGTTGAATAACATCAGCAGCGATGGGTCGACGAAATAAGACGGCACGATGGTCATGAGTGGATGAGTTGGGTGCAAGACCGCCCGGAATGGAGAAAGAGAGAAGAGGCCTACATCCAATAATGGATAAATTACAGACTCCAGTGATGATGATAATGATGATGGTAATGATGATGGTGATGATGATAATGATGAAGATATTGAAGAAGAAAGAAGTTTTCCAATGCACAATTTGTCAGGAAAATTATCAGGACAAAACGTTGCAGAAGCTACTTATCATTTGTAATATACCTAGTCAAAATTAATCCATGATTGATATTTGAACTGAAAAGCCCTTTTCTATTAGTTATTTTCCAGTAGATAATACTCAATCCTCCTTATTACAAAAGTTAAACCAAGGTTATACCTAGTTAAAACCGAGCCTTAAGACGCTGACAACAGCAAAATACCCCAAATAGGCTTCTTTTAAAAACATTTTTAGCTGTATCTATTCAGTTTGTGGGAATGAAAAAAATATATGTTAATCTTGATCATATTTTCTAAAACTTTATTGTGCCCAAAACACGTTTTCTTGAAGTTTTCACGATGGATAATAATAATATGCTTTAGAGCAAACAATCTCTATTATTTACAAAATAATATAAAGGAAATTAACAAGACATAAGAAAGACAACAATCTAAAACATAGTTGTTTCTGTTTTTCAAATAAGGTTTTAGTTTTTTATTAAATAAATATATTGTTAATTTTCATTCAAGTTGAGCGGTGCACCTGACGTCCGGCCTCTCTTTCAGTTCAGTACAAAACGACAGTGACCGCAGAGGTCTTATTTTTTGGCTGTTGCAATTACTACTCCAAGTTTTTCTTTCTTTCTACAAAAATCAAAACAACAAACATCGCAGAAACAGTCAAAGCCCGAAGATAACACACATTAGGGTGCGTATCCACCTGTGTCGTGACATTTTTTTATCGTTGGACAACTGTCGTCTCTAACTGTTCCCATTATCGTGACAATCTGTCGTCATTTTTCCTACTGTTGTCGTTGAATTACATTTTTTGTTTTTAATTATTTTGACAGTATGTCGACACAGTGTAGGTCACAGCTCATTAGAGCCACCCGGCACACGACCAGCACCGCCTCATCGTTCGGCGTCTACTCGTTGTCGACAGTTGGTCCACGGGTGGACGCCGCGTTGGCACCAGTGAACCTCGCGTGGTCAACCAGTGAACCTTGCGTGGTCAAAATGTTGTAAAAAAAAAGCATTACTTTTACGACAACAGTATTTTGAAGCCTTAATCGACACGAAAACGTGTCTAGCGGGAGAACGGTATGTACGTATCGTTTACTTGTGCGAAACCGACTGAGGCTATGAGGCGATACTTAGCTCCTTTTACACGCTTCATTTTGGTGCGCTAGTAACGTATCTACCTCTTTTTATTTAAGATATCACACGACAAATATTACGATATATCAATTAACGATTTTGCAAGTAGACCCCCGGTGGGAACGCAGCCTAAAAGTTATCTAGCTCAGCTGCCTATTTGCTGTTCAAACAGTGAGCTATCAACACACGGTTAACACAACACAAATATTTGCCATCAATACACGAACGAATACACGACAATGTTCAACAAACACACAGCTTTTCATATTGAAAACAAACTGCGTTGAGTGTTTCAGAAAAATATTGGAATCATTTCAAGCTTAGAAATGTGGATTTGTGGGCTTTGAATAGGGATCAAAATACAAATTCTTCAAATAGTTACATGGTGAAATTGAAAAAAAAAGAATATCGAGGACTAGGCAGCTCGTATAAAACAATAGGATAAAATGTCTGCGGTAAATATTTAGTTTTACGTACCTACGTACGTACTTATTTTATAAGTTTAAGAAAACGACCTACCTATAGTTTATTAATGAGAAAAATACTTCGTTCGAAGTTAATACAAGCAGCATTGCCTAAGTGTACAATAATATTATATACATCCAAACATTGAAAAACTACAATTTGGGAATTATATAATTTCCGTACGTCCATTTTTTTTTTTTTTTTTTTTCGAATGGATTCTCGCAGGTGGGACCGAAGTCCCATTTCTGCTTAACCGGACTTAGTTGGCGGAGAGTCCCATGTGGGACTCCATTCGCCGAAGGTTTTTTCCCTACTCCTAAATACTTACAAACTAAATACGCGGTATCAATACCGCGCAAGCGGGCGTTCCCCAAGGGGGGGGCTCGAACCTCGCTGGGGCATTGCAGGGGGACCCCGCTGTTCCTATGTCCCCCTAGCAGCCGTTGCTGCATCGAATTGGTTTCCTCGAAAGTAGCGGACTTTCAGTCTATCGGGTGACGTGCTAAACGCCGTTAAGCGGCAAGCCTCGCCGCCGCTCGCTGCTCCTAGGAACTACTCTAGAGCATAGGGCCGGTCTCGCGTGACGAGATTATCTCCGGTTGCTTACACCGTGAGGGCGTCGCCAGGGGGGAGCTCGGACCTCGACTCAGGGTGCAGCAGGGGGACCCCGCCACCGGTCCCCCCAGTAGCCGGTGCTGCGTCGGCATGTGTTTCTGTTTCTCGAGAGTCGGACTCTCGGATTCTGTGTGTGTGTCGCGTCGGTCCTCGCCGGCGGGGACGATATCTTGGACGACGGCGTCGGAGTGTGCTTGTGCTTTTATCTGACTCCTGGAGGAGTGTAATAGCGTCATCGGGTTCAATGAGTGTGTGTCTGGGACGTCGGATTTTGCTAATAGCAGATGGCTGGTATACGGTGGCCGCCACGACCAAGGGATTGGGGTGCTTGGGAGCGGAATCGAAATAGCACCGTACGTCCAAATACCTAAGAATTCTTTATCTAAAGGCTCACCTTACAAAGACATGGTAGATAGCTCTCTGTTAATACTGGTAAAGACTGGTTATTGCGCATAGATACTGATCTATGCGCAATTATATCCGTTACATCACATTTTGGAGAAATTAATTTAATACCAAACTATCCAAAACAATTTTTTACGAATGTTCTAACATCTTGGCAAACAAACAGCGATACAATATACAACTACATTCAACATAAGAAAAAGAAACATCGAATTATTTTTCCATACGTACACTTTATCCATAAGTTCTACTAACAAAGACAAAGATCTTCCACGATTGCAAATAGGTGTGCAATAATATCCGTTACATCACATCATTCCGACTTGAGACCTAAGTGTTCCTATTACACTTTCCATCAACTTTTCACGGAATGGAGCCGTCTGCCACGGTCCTATTCCGGTATCTTTCATTTTATTTGTGAATTGGTTGCTCTACAGTTTCATCGCCAAAACGACCGGTCCTGCGCCTTCCGCATCCAGCGGATTCCCGCGACCTTCACCAGGTCGTCGGTCCACCTTGTGGGGGGCCTACCCACGCTGCGCCTACCAGTACGCGGTCACCACTCCAGAACTTTACTGCCCCATCGGTCATCCGTTCTGCGAGCAATGTACCCCGCCTACTGCCACTTAAGTTTGGCAACGAATATTGTACTGAAGGCCAAATAAAAAAATGCTAGTACAGTCGGATTCACGTCAGTGCACTTGTGACTTTTTCCAAGATTTATTGTTAACAGTATTTTGAAGTTTACAATACGAAGGCTTGTACCAACAACCTGGCAAGCTCAGAATACACTATAAGGAAAATTTACTACTAACGAAAGCAGAATAATTTCACGTGCATCCAGAATAAGGCGCAAGAGGAAACATCGCTAAAGTGCATTCTCAACGTTCCCATCTTTTGTGTTAAGCGGGAACTAGACTAACAACTGTTGGTTCGCGCACGTATACACAGACTTTTTACGCGCTACTTATGGTGAAAGTGGGGAGGGTATGTAGATGAGTTAGGTTTCTATTGGAGATAATTTGGAAAAGTTATCACGAGCTCGTCATTTAACAATGTTATGACCATATTAATCCATTTATCTTGCCAAAGCGATACCTACGGTACAGATAATATAATACTTTACTACGGTATAGCCCATTTCATGAAAGCAGTTCCTCGACTGAACTCTTACTGGGCACTGCAAGCCGAATAAATACCTTCACAGGATGGGCCTCAGTGATACTACAGTTTGTAGGTTTTGTTGCGAAAAGGATGAGACGCCCATCCATATCCTATGCGAGTGTGTTGTAGTGCACCACATGAGAAGCCAGCATCTTGGAGGCCACGTCATCTCAATGCAGGAGATCAAATCCTCCTCCCCCAAAGTCATAGTCGACTTCATGATTGACTTGCAGCTTGGGGAAGTGCTGTAATGCTGCAAGAGGCGTCACAATAGATCTTACCAGCTTGCAGTGGCTTAGGAGGCGTTCAAGACCCCTACCTGTTTTCTCAAAATTACAGGTATTGTAAAAATCTATTTTCTAGGCAATAACGAATGACAGGTGCTGTTGCATCATTCTGCTGTGGAACTTCGTTCACGAAACGGGCTCTATTCGGTGATAGGTTCTTGATGGTCGTGAAATAATATGCGGACTAAAACGCTGGTAAATATATTTGGAGAAACAAAAGTATGTGTGAACTGGGCGGTCGTCCCGAGCGAAGAAGATGGTCGTAGCACATTTTTGCTGTCTGTGTGTTTGTGTGTGTGATTCATGCGTCGCAACTTTCGAAAATACTACGCCTTACATATTGACGTCATTAATTTCCAAAAAAAATCTTTAATCAAATATACTTTGCAACTTTTGTTTCTGCAGTTAGAAATAGCATAATAAGGCTTTTTTTGTTGTTGTTACAGTATTTACATAAAGAAGTCATAAGGCATAAGAAAGGCTTTGAAATGTTCCCACTTGCCCATAGACGTAAGATATTACGTCTATGGGCAAGTGGGAACATTTCAAAGCCTTTCTTAGTATGCTGATGTCGTCTTTCTCTAGAAGATCTTGCATGGGAAAGTAGATAGTCCCGATATACTGGAATAGTTAATGATAAGCGTACCCCGAGCTGGAAGCCAACTGCACAATCGCAAACTGTTTAGTCTACCGTTACGTCGTACTAACTATGGTCAACATTCGCCATTATATCGTATGTGCTCTGCTACTAACGATGTCTGTCAAGATCTGGATCCATTCAATGCAACGGTCAAAATAATAATAAAAATATTACAACACCAAATTGTAATAATTTGTTTGTTCGTTTTGTGTTAATGTTTGTGCAGTGTTTGTTGCTTTGTTGTAATCCTGTGTTTTATTGTAACGTCCGTGTTTTATTGTAATTATTTAGAGTGTGATATTCGTATGCATGTCGTGTTCGCACCTAGAAGGCCGTTCGACTACCATGATTTTCCGCACGTTATTTATTAAATATAATGTCGTAACGTCCAGTTTGCGAAACCAATAAAAAAAAAAAATGCCCTGTACTATGGTGTAGAGTGTTGGCACGCGCGCCCTGCCCACTTTTCCATTCTATCTATTTCTGTGGTTGGAACCTCGGTCCACCACGCTGGCCTAGTGAAGGTTGGTAGACTACCTGTTATACATCATCAAAAACTGTATGGAGCACTCTTAGGTGTGCAGGTTTCCTCACAATGTTTTCCTTTACCGTTAAAACAAGTGATGATATAAAAAGTCAGAGGCGCAGGCCGGGTCCGAACTGAAAGCAAGCGTTCACTCGCTAGGGTATCAGAGCTATCAACCACGCATAGAACAAATCATCCAACAGTCACCGATCATACACCCCATAGACGCCTCATAACAGTCGATCGATGTCTATCACACATCTATGAAATTTCACAAATGTAGGTCGGCACTATTCTGAAGAATAGAATAGAATGTAAGAAAATTGAATTTATTTATTTGTAAACACAGGTAAAAGGGTTGTTACAATATGTGAAGTTCATCCATGTTTGGCTATAAAAGCATACAAATATTTGACAAGTTAGTTACAAATTAATTAATCAATTAGTTAAACACAATCCTCAACAGTATATTTTAATTATTATTATTATATTATGTGTCAAACAATTACTCAATCATAATCCTAATATCAGTATTAAATTTTTAATATTATATTATTCGCCACTTGAAACCTTCAAATAAGTTTCGACCACTACATGAGCCGTCAAAACTGCCGTGTTAGTGATTAGACAATAGCCGCCTTGGTAGGGCCAATCGGATTGTAGTAGCCTCAGCTAGTGGCAGAATTTATTGTATGCATTATGCTGAAATTGTAATCGCTTCTTTCCCGAAAAGGGGTCATTTTACTCACCATTATGAACAACTTTTACTATGGGACCTACCCTGAAATCGCGAAAAAAATAATCAGGTGGTCCCTACATTTTATCGATTTAGTGAACACAAATAGGGAACTAACTGATTTTTTTTCGCGATTTCAGGGTTGGTCCCATAGTAAAAGTTGTTCATAATAAGATAAGATAAGATAAGATAAGATAAATATTTATTTTCTCGCCACAATATTACATTTAAAATAACATTTCTTATATAAGTACATATTTAGGTCATATATTGTGGGAGACTGGTGCCTAAACTAGGCTCGAGGCCTGTATTTCAGGACACCAGGTCTCCACCATTCAAAATTTGGTACATTTTATTTCTATATAGTGTTAGTAAGATTAGTATAATGGTGTGTAGGTATGAGTGAGGTGGGGGTGTGTTAGTGTGTGTAATAAGTGAGGGTACTGTTAATTAGATTCCTGAGTGTGAGTTAATAATGTTGTAAGTAATCAGGTATTTTTTCCATATCAGTAGTATAACTATACATATAAATATATAATCTATACCGGGATAAAAAGTAGCTTTTCGGTATCAAGGTAGTTTAACTCTTGAAGCCAACTGTATAATTTCATTTTACACTTAATCTTGTAAAAATCTTGTCGTTTGTTCTTTTGTTCTTGTCTTAATCTTGTTGTAATGATGAGTAAAATGACCCCTTTTCGGAAAGAAGCTATTAAAATTTCAGCATGTATATTTAACATTACGTCGTCTCAGTGCTTGAATGTCCAATCGACCATTGAACAAATTTTACCGGAGACGTTTTTTTTAGTTTATTATTGATTTAAGAAAAATATTTTAAAAACTTTGATGATTTAAGAATAATGTTTAGCATATATTACATTATTCTTAAATCTTCAAAGTTTAAAAAATATTTCTCGTATAATTGATGTCCACAGTTAACTAAAAGGTGCTAAAATAAATAAATAAATATGTTTTGGACATTTTTACACAGCACCATCTAGTCCCAAACTAAGCAGAGCTTGTGCTATGGGTACTAGACAACGGATATAATACTTATATTTTTTTTTTGTAAATACATGCTTATAATACATAAGAACCGAGAACGATAACGAGATTATCCGGAGAAGAACCGGAGTGACCGACATAGCTTGTAGAATCAGTAAGCTGAAGTGGCAGTGGGCTGGCCATGTCTGTCGAAGGCCCGATGGCCGTTGGAGCAGACGAGTCCTTGAGTGAAGACCGCGAATCGGCAAACGCAGCGTAGGGCGCCCCCCTGCCAGGTGGACCGACGACCTAAAGAACGTGGCTGGGGGGGACTGGATGCGGAAGGCAGAGGACCGAGCGTTGTGGCGCAACTTGGGAGAGGCCTATGTCCAGCAGTGGACTGCGATAGGCTGAGTTGATTGTTGATTGAATACATAAGAAACACCCAGACCAACACAAACACTTATGTTCATCACATAAATATTTGTGTCCTGTGGGAATCGAACCCACGACCTCGTGATCAGCAGTCCGACACTCGAACCACTAGACGACAGATGTCGTCACGTCAACGTGACATTTTTTACTGGTCGTCTGTTGTGACGGGAACTTCATCAAATCAACTGAGCATGACAGTTATATAAAAGTGAGAAAGGACACTTCTAGATAATTGTCACGCTCAGTCGATTTGATGAAGTTCCCATCACGTCAGATGACCAGTGAAAAATGTCACGTTGACGTGACGGACAGGTGGCAGGACATGCATGTTACCAGCTTTGTACGTAGCAAGAAAAAGCATACTGGACTTTTGTGGACATGTAGTTGACATGCGATGGAAATTGTGCGACAGTGGACATTGGCTAGCTAGAGTCATTACTCTTAACTTCCTATTGGAAAAGTCCAAAATTTTTGCAACGCCTGAAAAAGCGGCTACCCCACAGTTTCTGGAAGGCTGATCAATTTGATCTAACGTCAAATCTAATGTCAGCTTCTGCGATTGGCCGGCAAAAATGTTAACAACCAATCACATCGCTTGACCTGAGATTTGATAGCTGATTAGTTAATTTTTGCGTTGATCAGCCTTTCGGAAACTGGGGGTAAGTTAAAATAACTATGTTTATAACCTAACACCAATCGTACACTTGGTTGGAAAAAAAATCTTGAATCTTAGAAAAAAAAAACTTTGAAGTGATAGAATGGGAGTTCTGTTAAGCGGAGTGGTTTTAATTTCATCTCGTGGCAACAAAGCAATTAAAAATATTTTCGACAAGAGATTTTCAACAGAAAAAGTACCTAGTGATTTACTCCAAAGAGGATTCAATAAATGTAATACTGTGGGAAACCAACGAATAACTTTTTTGTTTATCTCAGATTTCCAAAAGCCTGATCAAAGCAAAAATAATGTAATCGACTTGCCAAGTCTCATTTCAAAATGATTGGTCTTTAGTATTT
Organism: Asteroscopus sphinx; assembly: GCA_949699075.1. Taxonomy (NCBI): domain Eukaryota; kingdom Metazoa; phylum Arthropoda; class Insecta; order Lepidoptera; family Noctuidae; genus Asteroscopus; species Asteroscopus sphinx. Next base: position 2,802,517 of record OX453007.1, read on the forward strand.
TGGGTGTATGACTCGTGGACCCACCAATTTGACCCACCACTGGTACAAAATTATTTGTATACCTCGTTCGGTGACGGATCTCTATTTGTTTCGCTATGCTAATATTCAACTACTATTACTATTGTCAGAGGACCGAGTGTTGTGGCGCAACTTGGGAGAGGCCTATGTCCAGCAGTGGACTGCGATAGGCTGAGTTTATTGATTACTACTACTAACTACCACAGTTAAATAAAACTAAACATTCCCACATTTTTGTATCTCGTCACGGATTCATGTTACTATCTAAACAAATCAATAATCTGCATCAATTATATTTGGTAAACATTGACGTAAAAGCGAGCCCAGCTAACGAACTGCATTGTAGATATTGCTAGCGTGATTTTTTGCTACTTTTAGCAAATATGTAGGTAGGTATTGTAATAAAGTAATGGTTATTATATATATATATATATATTTCCCTTTTTCTGCACTTTACATTTTGTGTGTTAGTCTCCTTTGAAAGTTTTTTTTTTTGTTTCATGCGATTCGATCTTGGCAAATGAGTAATATTATGTGTTTCGTGGCAAAGGTAAGTAAGTACTTACGCGATATTGTTATTACGATATTCTATCGAAACGATATAAAATATCCTTATTTTTAACGAGGAACTATATATAATACCTAAAAACCGTTCGAGTGCGAGTCGCACTCACGCAGTAAGGGTTCCGTACCACCCATCAACCTGATACCCCATAGCAACTGATTTAATTTACGAGAGTTCATCAAAAGACATCAACAAACCGTGATCGAAATCTGAATTTTTGCATCTCTTTCTTACTCAGGTACTACCACAATTGTCTATTTTTACGCTATTCTTATTATTTGTTGCTAAACTACATAGTATGCACTATAATCAAACCAAAGACGCTGGTATGTGTTACCACTTTGAAGATAGAGTATGAAGAAAAAACATGAAAAAAATCATGTTTTTCGAGGTTTCTTGTATGGAGACCCCTTTGATTTTAGACTTTTTTAGATATTAGTATTTGTTGTGATTGGCACCACAGTAACACGTATTCTGTGAAAATTTCAACTGGTTATCTCTTACCGTTATAAAAATATAGCCCTGTGACAGACAGACGGATGGACGGATAGCGTAGCGAGAGTAATAGGGTCGTGCTGGCACCCTTTGGGTACGGAACCCTAAAAAGGGACCGTTTCGCCATTTTCAAATAACTTCAAAAATATACAAATGCGCTAACGTTGACTGTAGTTTTACAGTTTTTAGCACAATGAACTGTTGTGTATTACACGCGGGGGAATCAAACATATTTTTTTATTCATTCTTTGCTATTCCCGCTCGAGATATTCTTCATAATGTTCATCAGTATTTTAATTGAAACTTGTGGTGTTTTGTAGTTCTGGTTATTAATCATTCCTTTATTATTAATGTGGACTACAAACAGTATCAAAACAAACAGTTTCAGGGTTTTGCAAACAGTATTGAAAATTATAATTAGGTACAGAGAAAAAAGATGAAATGACTTTATGTGGATAGGTCTTTCCAGCAAATAGAATAAAGAGAAATAAAGAAAACAAAGTTTGTGTCTCTACAGTGACGCACACAATGAGATCACATCTAGATAACTAGGTATATAACTATGTTGGATCAACATAAGGATCCTGACTAGAACCCTTACAGGGTACTGTAAACTGAACAAACATCTACACAGGATGGGCCTCACAGATACCACAGATTGCAGATTTCGTCGCGAAAAGGATAAAACGCCCATACATATCCTATGCGAATGTGATGCAGTGCACCACATTAGAAGTCAGCATCTTGGAGGCCACACAATCTCAGCTGATGAAATCAGATCCTCACGGCCAATAGTCTACTTATTATTAGTCTAGTCTGGTTTGCAGGCCAACCATAAAGTCGAGTCGAGTCGGCTTGGGGAGGTGCTGCAGTCTACTATTAGAGGCGTTACAATAGATATTTTAGGTCGCAATTACATAAGGGGCTTGCAAAGACCTTACCTCTTTTTCCAAAATAATAATAATGTTGGATCAATAAGATAAGATAATGTTTATTTTTCAAAAACAGTAAATTTTTTACAAATGTAAGACTTAATTTTAGGATAATGTACACAAAAGTATTAGCATTTGAGGCCGAATTAGGCATAGCCTGTATTTCAGCCCTCAACGCCGATCCCCTTGAATTACAAATAAATAAGAAATACATACTTTTATTGATCTCGTGAGATTAGATGTACTACAATTTAAGATGAGGAAAAAATTAAAATTAAATACTATTGATTAAAAAGAGATTACATGGTAGATTGGTAGATTTGGTAGGTGTGCAGACTGTCCTCTCTTTGTGTGTATGAACGTGTGCATGTGCGAGTGTGAGAGGGTGTGTGAGGTTAAAATATATACAATATACTAATAATGTGAATAAATGCGCAGATTTTAAAGATCTGTGAGGTTAAGCTGCACTTGCCGCGGTCAGTCCGTGGATGGTGACCATTACGTTACACATTGAGGCTAAGAAACATAAAAACGGGTTCCGGACCTGTGGCGCTATGGGTCAAAAATTTTTATAAGGACAAAAGCACAGATTACTTATAAGTTTGACAAAAGTCCCAAGGTCTAGAATTCATTCAGTGAATTTCCGTCAGTACAAAACATTATTTGGACAAATATGCATCGGAGAAACGTGCACTGGACACAAATTCATTCGAACTGATTTAAAAAGAGGATTGTTTATAGGAATTTTGCAATTTGCATGCGCTTTATTATTTACTAGATGTTTATTTATTTATTTATATATATATGCTTTATTGTACACCATAAAACACATTACATTGAATATGCATTTAAACTATTGTTCCATGGGTTGTAATGCCAACTTTTTTTTTACAAACAAAAACCATCGCGGGCGCGCGCACTTCACACTTCACGTGGGATGAATGCTACAAACATTAATTGTCATATAAAAATTATTATAGATGTAGTCCGAAAACACAATACTTATTGCTACTAATAGGTTTGAAAAATAATGTCAAAAATAGTTTTGGTAAGCGTGTAGATTTTTTATGTATGTTCTCCTTGCATCAGTAACTCGGATGCAATGTTGAAGAATCTTCCGAAGTGCTGAAAGTTATAAAATAATAACATTGTTACTGTTTAGTTAATTATATTATATTATTACTTATAACAGTTTTTTTAATTAGCTCAAACAGTGTGGTCAGTTTTATTTAATAACACATAAAGCGTGTGATACGCGGTGAGCAACCAGCCTCCCCACCAAGGTGACCTTGGTGACCTTGGTGGGAGGTTGGTCGCTCAACAGCCGTCGCCAAACAAAATTTGGTGACAAACCACTGTCTACATGGTTGGAAACCAGCAAGGTCACCTTGGTGGGGGGGCTGGTTTGTCACCATGTAGCAGACGCTTAATGAAGCCTACCAAATATTTCCACGAAACCTAAATACTGTTCAAAATCAGCAGCCATGTTGCCACATTTCATTCAATACATCATATTTAAACTGAAAGTTATTAATTAGTGGTCAGCCCGTATTATAAACAAAGCAAATCATATAGGAACGTAATTGTTATTATTATTGGCTAATAAACCTTTCGAATAATGTTAGGAACCAAATATAATATTAAATGGAAACCACATTATCGGATGCGCTTTGTGGTTAACAAATGGTACTGAATAACTAAATATTCTGAGCGATTTAAATGGAAAATATATTTTGCCTAGTTTGTATTCACTAATAACGGACTTATTGAAACCACTAGAATTTTCCTGTGGCTTCGCCCACACATAATTCGCCTTATCACAGAAAGACTTATCAAGCATCCCTCTGGAACTGTTTATTTTCCCGGGTTAAAAAGTAGCTTATATTTTAAGACGGGTTATGGTCTATCTTTGTGCCAAATTTCGTCTAAATCCGTTTTGCCGTTTTAGCGTGATTGAAGAACAAACAAGCAAACAAACAATCATCCATACATTCGCATTTATAATATTAGTAGGATTTTGTAGTCTGTATGTACAAAATAATCAACATAAAAAATTCTCAGCACACATTTTCTGCATGTAGCAGACATGAGAATCTTGAGAAGGATGTGTGGCAGCTACCACCTGTTTGGAACCCAGTTCTAAAAATAATGAAGTCCCAAACAGCACGCAACACTGTAAAAGATAATGATATTGTGAGTGATTACTGCGTGCATCGAAAGGATATTAATTAATAAAAAATTGTACGGAAGATTTTTTTTTTTTTAAATATCTGTAAAGACGCTTGTCATCATAGTCTACCTGTGACCACGAACGCTGCAAAGCTTTCGAAACGTCAGGAAAACGCGATATAATCCGGTTAAACTTGTTTTATTATAATGTGTAGTGATCGCGAAAACCCAAGAAATTTTTATACCGACTTTTATTAAATAACTGCAATTTGAGAATAGAATCCACAATAGTACCAGAATTGGACACTACCGTTATTAAAGTCTTCACATACTAACAGATATTGCCCCAACTTTGTCCAATCTAAAGCGATCAAAGAAAAATATGAGCCAGAAATATTCGAAATATACCAATAAACGGCTGTAATGTATCACCGAAGCAATAAAGAGAAGAAAACCGTTAGTGTCTAAATAACGAAATAAAATATTCAATGGTTTGGAAACCAACACACATTATTTGTGCCCAACGTTCCTTGTCACTTTAACTTGGAGCAAATATCTGCGCGGTGGATACACACAGCGTTGAAAAGTGGCTAACTTGTTGCTTGTTTTCAACAACTAACGACTTGTTCGAACATTTTTTTATTTTTTTTAATAACATAAGGGGGCAAACGAGCAAGCGGTTCACCTGATGGTAAGCAATCTCCGCCGCCCATGGACTTCCGCAACACCAGTCACCGATGCGTTGCCGACCTTTTAAAAAGACGTATGCTCGTTTCTTAAAGGCTCCCATGTCGAATTGTTTCGGGAAAACCGCTGACGGGAGTTGGTTCCACAGTTTTGCTGTACGAGGCAAAAAATGACGTGTGAAACGTACAGTAGTTGATCGCCAATCATCAAGATGGTGAGGATGGAATTTATTCTCAGAATATCTAATAGTACTGACATAACAAGAACTTTTTGAAGCAATGCTTCCATAGCGTCATTGGGCGCTCGGCTGACGGAGGATAAAATAATAATAAACGTCACCGTTAACTTCCCCCTTCGTTAGCGCGCGGTTACACTACTGTCTCGAAAATTACACACAGCTCTGCGCGCGCACGGTGTAACCGCGCTTGCAAATGCGTACCACTGAGTACTAGCTTCTACCGCTATCTTTAAAAACAGGCTCAAGTCATGGCTAATTGACCGTGAATTTTATGATTTTGACGAAGAGTTTATGAAACTACCCTTGTTTTAGTTAGTGTTTATTTTCGACTTTTTGATGCACGGGTACTGTTAATTATTGATTTTTATACTTATCTGAATTTTTTAGATCATCATTTTTAATAATGATGTATTATAATCAGCTGATGACAATAAACGCAAATGTAATTTTAAATTCTATTACAATTTTATTTTTTTCAATGCAATGTTAATTTTTATATTAAATACGAAATTAAGTGTTATTTAGTAACTATTATGTAAAATATTATAATGAACGAAAAAAAGTTAAGTCTAAGTAAGTTAATAATTATGTTAATTAAAAAAAAATGACTTGTAACAATTGTTATCAATAAATACAATACAATACAATACTTTTGATGCGTAGATTCGTAGAAGCGGTGCTTCTGTCCCAGCTGATGCAACCCATTTTTTTATTTTTGTTAAATTTGAATTCGTTTTGTGTTCAGAATTTCACTAGTTAGAATTGATACAGAACTCGAACCAATCGAGAATAAAGGGCCTGAATGCAATCAGTGCAGAACAGAGAAGAAATAGCAAAAACAAAAGGAGTCCTAATATACCTCTTCTTAGTTTTTCTCCTCTCGTAGCCCAGGCACAGAATATCTAATAGTACTAACGTACAGAACAGTCACTCACCGCCCCCCGCCAATTTAAGATTCCTCACCCGCGCCCCGCACGCACCCGCAGTTTGACGGCAATTGGACTGCAATATTGCAATGGATGTCAATCGTCAGTCACTATACAAGCACGCCATCTCTGAGAACTACTGAGAAGCGCTTGGATCCCAGTCGGCATTACGAGCGGCGAGGATCCCTAACCTACACGTGTGTGTGCGTTCGAATACATACGTAATGTTGTGTATGTAGGTGGTGCTAGCATTTATATTGTATTGAGTGGCCGAGGTGTGGCACAGGACTGGGTCGATAGGGCTGATGATGATGAAGAATATATATTATTATCTTATTCCACTAGGTATTGTAGTGTTTCACATTTGGTTGTTGATGTGTTATCATTTATAACAAGGCTAAAAACTATGATTGGTTATTTGTTTAATTTTTGACCTTTTTTTTTGTTTTCGGATCATTGTCCCGAGCAGTACCTACTCTTTTATTTCACCTACGTCACTCCATTATAGTATGTACTATGATGATGCAGGTTTCCCTCCAAATCTATATTGCCTGCTCATATTGTTTTTTTTTAGTTACTAAGCCTCCTTTTGCCGTCTGACGATATTTTCTCTGATAATCCGAACTACAAGTACCTAAGCAGCAAAAAAACTAACTTTGTCTGACGTGTCAATGACCTTTAACCCTCAAAATCCGTTCTCGTTACCCAAAAAGCAGCCTAGTATGTAACAGCAGTAAGCTAAAAGCAGAAGTGTGAAATAACATCGGAATGGTCGTTAGCCTCTGCGCCGCGGTCCGAAACGATACTACTTTTTTCATTACCTACGCAACCTGGTGGCTGGGAAACAAGCGATTTTTTTCTAGCGAAAGATGAAGCGTTTTCAGTCGAAAAACCTTACAAAAAATTGAGTGAAGTCTTGGAATTAGGTACTTGGGATAATAAGTACCCTAATGTATTTGTTATTATATTATTGGCAGTCGAATCTAAGATATTAATAAAGAAGTAGCAAAAGAAAATTCTAAATTCTTCTTATTCGTTGTCTCATATTACGTTGTGGACTATGATTTCTGCCTGTCTTTAAAACATATAATGAAAAAAAATACCTGTTTAATAAGAATAACACCAGCTCTATAATAAAGGTTGTTACCGGATACGGAATGTTTTTTAAAAATCAGCTTACTAAATCGACCCACTTTTCCTGATATCGAGCTTATCAAACCGACATAAGCTAGGATGGTCACAGATTACTGCATGGTCACCAACAGAGTATCTACTGTAGCCTAACCTAACCAAAACATAATAAAACCTGATAAAAAAAAACGTATTCTTTTTCAAAAAATTCACCAGATATGTATAATGGAACCACATGTGCAAAATTACAGCCTATTCAAATAACAGGAACTGGTTCAAAATTTACTCGCAAGATTTGGGACACCTGTATACATACAGCGATAAAATTGTAGAAAAGCTTGTGGAGGAACGAGGTATCATGTTCCTCCAACACAAAGGGTAAATCCTCCGACCAGGCTGGGTCTGTGCCTGGCGGGCTACAGCCCAACGGTTGATGTTGAGCGCTTGTACCAGGCCCCTCAGAAAGTATTGCTAAAAAAAGTTTTTATATATGGGAGACTGGCCAGTTATAATGTTTTTCGAAAATATGATTATTTATAAGTAAAAATAAGTAAGTTCCAATTTCAAAATTTCCCTCCACATTTTTTGCGAGTTAATTCAAAGTATTGTGTCTCACTGAAATATGGATCTGCGCCGGGAACATTTTAGAGCTATGATTTTATACGATTTCAAGTGTCGCCTGAAACCGGATGAATCGTACGATAGACTTCAAATGGCATTCATGGATGAAGGCCCTTCCAAGGCAACCGTGTATCGTTGGTATAACGAATTCAAGCGCGGTCGACCAACTTTGGGGGATGACGAAAGAAGCGGTCGCCCTTTGACGGCTGTTACCGAAGAAAACGTGCTAGCAGTGAAAAATTTAATCCAAGACAATAGGCGAATTACATATCAGGAGATTCAACACATATTGAAGATTGGATCGGGAAGCGTTCACGAGATTCTACACAGCCATCTTCGCGTGAGGAGGATAGTATCACGCTGGGTGCCGCACAACCTCACCGATGCTCAGAAGCAGGCCCGGGTGGAATGGTGCCGTGATATGCTTAACAAATTTGAAGCAGGCTCGTCTCGGCGTGTTTACGACATCGTTACAGGTGATGAGTCCTGGATTTATCAATACGACCCAGAAACCAAGCGCCAGTCGACTGTTTGGGTGTTTCAAAATGAGCCAACGCCTACCAAAGTGAAGCGATCTAGAAGCGGGGGTAAGATTTTGATCGCTAGCTTTTTTAATTTGACTGGCCACTTGGTATCAATTCCCTTACAGGATCAAAGAAGCATTAATGCCGAATGGTATACTACCAAATGTTTGCCAGAAGTTTTCTCTGTTATAAGCAACAAGCGACCAAACACAGGGCTCCGCGGGCTACTGCTCCACCACGACAATGCACCTGCGCACACCGCACTCAAAACGAGGGACTTCCTGGACAGCACGCCAGTCAAACTCCTGGGTCACCCTCCTTACAGCCCTGATCTAGCACCGTGTGACTTCTTTTTATTCCCAAAAATAAAAAATCAGATCAAAGGGATACAATTTTCGTCGCCGGAAGATGCGCTGGCTGCGTTCGAGCAGGCTGTAAACGAGGTGTCTGCGGCGGACTGGAAAAAGTGTTTTGAAAACTGGTTTAGGCGCATGAATCTTTGTATAGAGGCTGGTGGAAAGTACTTTGAAAAGATTTGATAAAAATATATGTACGTATAGAACAATTTTTTTTAGTTTCGCAAAACTTTCTGAGTGTCCCACGTATGTATGCTAACTTGCGTGTCATACTCTGTGTGCGTGATTCAGAATAGTTCTCATGTAGCGGGACAGATATCGCTACATTACTCCAGTCATTGCCTAAATGCCTATGCCTCTATTAGTTTCCATCTAGCGAGTAGATATCGCTACAAGCTTTTAAAAATAATTTGTCTCAACGTGATCTTTTCAGTCTTGAGATTTAATTATCGCAGTGACATAATAAATGATGGAACCATAATTCAAAAATAGTAAGCTGTTATACCGCTGCCTTCATAGCCCACGGTAAGTGCTAAACTGTCGCAGATATTTTATTGTCGCGCCACACAGCGGCAACTTAACACTGTTGTTAGCAACTTAACTGAACAGTTAGCTTTTTTTGTTGCTACTTACGATTTGTTGCTCCCCTGTAATTCGAAAAGCCGATATTGGGAAAGTTTTATATAGGAAGTTTTGGGTAGGCAATTATAGGTTTTCTTGTTTATGGTTTTAGAGTGAGAATGTTTTTTTTTTTTTTTAATCTTTATTTAAAGAGTTTTTTCGTATACACGAATATGCCACTCTGTAAGAACAATAATGTTATATATGTAACACAAAAGTATATAAAATTATCTATTCTTAAGGCCAATCTTAACTAAATTTCATTCAATTCTCACTATATATATATATATACGTGGGACACTCAGAAAGTTTTGCGAAACTAAAAAAAATTGTTCTATACGTACATATATTTTTATCAAATCTTTTCAAAGTACTTTCCACCAGCCTCTATACAAAGATTCATGCGCCTAAACCAGTTTTCAAAACACTTTTTCCAGTCCGCCGCAGACACCTCGTTTACAGCCTGCTCGAACGCAGCCAGCGCATCTTCCGGCGACGAAAATTGTATCCATTTGAGCTGATTTTTTATTTTTGGGAATAAAAAGAAGTCACACGGTGCTAGATCAGGGCTGTAAGGAGGGTGACCCAGGAGTTTGACTGGCGTGCTGTCCAGGAAGTCCCTCGTTTTGAGTGCGGTGTGCGCAGGTGCATTGTCGTGGTGGAGCAGTAGCCCGCGGAGCCCTGTGTTTGGTCGCTTGTTGCTTATAACAGAGAAAACTTCTGGCAAACATTTGGTAGTATACCATTCGGCATTAATGCTTCTTTGATCCCGTAAGGGAATTGATACCAAGTGGCCAGTCAAATTAAAAAAGCTAGCGATCAAAATCTTACCCCCGCTTCTAGATCGCTTCACTTTGGTAGGCGTTGGTTCATTTTGAAACACCCAAACAGTCGACTGGCGCTTGGTTTCTGGATCGTATTGATAAATCCAGGACTCATCACCTGTAACGATGTCGTAAACACGCCGAGACGAGCCTGCTTCAAATTTGTTAAGCATATCACGGCACCATTCCACCCGGGCCTGCTTCTGAGCATCGGTGAGGTTGTGCGGCACCCAGCGTGATACTATCCTCCTCACGCGAAGATGGCTGTGTAGAATCTCGTGAACGCTTCCCGATCCAATCTTCAATATGTGTTGAATCTCCTGATATGTAATTCGCCTATTGTCTTGGATTAAATTTTTCACTGCTAGCACGTTTTCTTCGGTAACAGCCGTCAAAGGGCGACCGCTTCTTTCGTCATCCCCCAAAGTTGGTCGACCGCGCTTGAATTCGTTATACCAACGATACACGGTTGCCTTGGAAGGGCCTTCATCCATGAATGCCATTTGAAGTCTATCGTACGATTCATCCGGTTTCAGGCGACACTTGAAATCGTATAAAATCATAGCTCTAAAATGTTCCCGGCGCAGATCCATATTTCAGTGAGACACAATACTTTGAATTAACTCGCAAAAAATGTGGAGGGAAATTTTGAAATTGGAACTTACTTATTTTTACTTATAAATAATCATATTTTCGAAAAACATTATAACTGGCCAGTCTCCCATATATAAAAACTTTTTTTCGCAATACTTTCTGAGGGGCCTGGTATATATATATAGTGAGAATGTTAAGTAGTAAAATAAGTACTTACTGCGATTTAACAGCAATTTTTGGCTAGTCTAATATATTTATGTCCTAAGCAACCTCTGAACTGACAATGTCTTGTGGAAATGGTTTCGGTTCGCCAAAATTAAAGCAGTCCTATTCAAATAAATAATAAGCTTTAGGATTAAGGCTATTTTCAATAAAGACTGACCATGAACTTATTTTATATGTGGTGGGTGGTCACCAGTCAATATTATGATTCAAATAATGAAGGAATAATCCATCCTTAACATGGTTACCACCTAATAATATTTCCCAGGGTTGACAGAAGAGTTCATTTGACATAATAATATATACAAGAACTAAAGCGGTGAGCAATCAGCCTCCCCCTCAAGGTCACCTTGGTGGTTGCCAACCATGTGGACAGTGGTTTGTCGCCAAATTTAGTTTGACGATGGCTGTCAGCGACCAACCTCCCACCAAGGCGACCTATGGAGGTTGGTTGCTCACCGTGTAGCACAAGCTTTTATTTCAGAGATCCCCCCTGAATGTCCCCCTTAGGGAAGAAAAGAGGAATCTAAAAAAAATAATATTTACAATAGATTTAAATCTATTTTTTTATTTATACAGAGATTTGTTTGAACAAAAGCTCATTTCAATCATAGGTACAACGTGTTATTGAAAAATAACTTAAAACCTCTTAAGGGGTCATTGTAATTATCAGTATGAACAACTCTTACTATAGGACCAAAACCAAAAACGCGAAAAAAAAACAGCTGTTCCCTATATTTGTGTTGACATAGATCGAGAATATGTACTTATCACATTTTTTTACTATCCCCTTCTACCTACATCTTTTTTTTGAGACGGCAGGTACCTACTGGAACCAGAATTCTCCTTGAGCAATGTGACTTCTGACTTGGCTACTCTAGAAGATAAAAATATGAAGCTAGTCAGTGAAAACATGACGAAGATTGATGAAAAGGTGGTTCAATTCAGATAACACACTTGTGCAAAAAAATCGTAGCACATACTTTTTAGGGTTCCGTACCCAACGGGCACGCATTGTGGCGCAACTTGGGAGAGGCCTATGCCGCCTATGTCCAGCAGTGGACTGCGATAGGCTGAGTTAATTGATGATGACCCAACGGGTACAAACGGGACCCTATTACTCTCTCTACGCTGTCCATCCGTCCGTCCGTCTGTCCGTCTGTCTGTCACAGGGCTGTATCTTTGTAACGGTAATAGATAACCAGTTGAAATTTTCAGGGAATATGTGTTACTATAAGGAGTATCACGATAAATACTAAAAACAAAAAAAAGTCTAAAACCAAAGGGGGTCCCCATACAAGAACCTCGAAAAACATGCATTTTTTTCAACTTTTTTGTTCCTGTTCTATCTTCAAAACGGTAATACATACCAGCGTCAAACGTGGTTTGATGATAGTGCATACTATGTAGTTTAGCAAAAACTACTAAAAACAGGACAAACATACATATGTGGTGGTACCTACGGAAGAAAGAGATGCAAAAATCACATTTCACGTACGTTGGTTGATGTCTTTTGATAAACTCTCGCAAATTAAATCAGTTTCTATGGGGTATGGGGTATCAGCTCGATGGGTGGTACGGAACCCTTGCTGCGTGAGTCAGATTCACACTTGGCCGGTTTTTTTTACATGTATAAATAACCGACCATATTCGAAACACTGACGTGTTAACTCCATGTTTTCTCAAATATGATTGATAGTGAAAGAAATATATTCCAAAATGAATATATGAAAACCTTACACAAAATAATATTTTGCTTAAATTATGAAAATCATTCCACTTAGCTCAGAGAAAGTGGCCGTGTAAAAATATTCGCCAGATTTTGATGGAAAATATTTTTTAAGCTTTTATTATTTTATACAGGCGTGGCTGAAATTCGACATATAAATTGCTTTTTGGGTACAAATATTTCTTATTACCAGATAGAATTTATTAATTTTTCGTAGTAATATCCGTAGCTGGCGTGAATATGTTGATAACTCGAGATACATGTTTTATTTTTATTCGCTTCAGCGCAATGATATTTAAAAGTACCTATAGATATGTCATACCTTAACAAAACCAACGAAAAATATGCTCCGTACGCAGCGACTGCACAATACACATAAACAAGTACAAAGTAAGTAAGTTAGTTAGCTACTTTAAGTTAGTTTCGCGTCATAATTAGTACACTTTCTGTACACACGGCGTATGCACGTCTATATGACGGCATTTTTGTATTTTTTTTTGTCACACGCCACGCTCGGCGCCTTGCTTGACGTAGACTAGTAGTAAAACGTCCCAATTACGACGTTTTCGAGTCGTCAGACTGCGCGAACAACAACATATCTGTACTTTTTAAAATATCATCGCTTCAGCGCCTGTGGTTTTATAAGAAAAAATATTACAAGATTCGAAAGTAGGTAGCTTTTTTTTTCCGTGGAGAAAATCCTCATGGACGCACTCCAGTGTCGGACTCTTACCGACTTAAAACCACCCACGGTGTTCCTCTACCGACCCTTGGCCGGGGGCGTGGGAAATTCTCCCGTATTCACCCAACCATCCCCGGCAGGTCCCGGCTCGCCACTGGCAGGTGAGGCCCTTCTCCCCGTGCGGCAACCACAACGGCCGCACCCTCCTCTTGACCTGACCGTCACGGGCCTTGACTGGTCGGGCGGCGGGCCACCCCGAGTCCGCCGCCCGCAGGCCCACACCTACGGTGGCTGGAGGTCAGCATACGCCCTCCTATGAACCCAAGGGTCGTCTCCTGCGGATGGGAAGAGAGGTCATCGCCTCTCGAACCGTCTCCGCTGCCTCCTTAGCGAGCATCACCTCCTAGCAGAAGGAGACGACGCCTTCCCAAGCTCTCTCACTCATAGCTTGGCTAGCGATCACAGACAAATCCCACATACACTTGAAAAATCAGTAGGTCAAAAAATTACACTCCTTTTTTTGGGCAGTCTTTTTAATAAAAATTATCTCCTGTATCAAACATACCTACACTACATACAAAGCTAGTCCCGCTTATAATGGTTTAGTTACCATTTAGGTATATGCGGTTGACTGTACCTACTATCTGCGGATGTACAAGACAAGAATATTTCAATTTTCTATAAAATATTTGTGCATTTTATACAAGGAACTACACATCCCGCTTAACTTCCCTTGCACTCTCGAAACAGGAGATGAATTTTGCAGATATTTTTATGATTGCTTATCAAAATCATTCCGTAGAAATACTGTTTTCAAACTCGTATTACAAAAAACGCAAAAAATATTTTGGGACATTTTACACAGGACCATCTAGTCCCAAACTAAGCAGAGCTTGTAATATGGGTACTAGACAATGGATATAATACTTATATACTTTTTTTTTGTAAATAAATACTTATAATACATAATGTCCTAATTTCTGAGCAAGTGGGAGAAAAGAATATTCTATCTATCTATCGCTATAGGACTGACTTACACTACTGTTTACCCATCATACCAAGATTCAATGTAACATTCCCAATCTTGATATGCTACCCACCACTTACCGGAACAGAGGGATGAAGATAACAATGAGTAATACCGACATGAATAGACCGAACTAATTCATACATGTAGCCTATTCTGGCCTGGCTAGGCATTTCATTGTATGCCAAACGGAAACTTAATATCCACTAGAGATTGAAGGTTCATTGTGTGGAGCTCATCATGGCAATATTGCGCTCCGTTGCCATTCTGAAGATTAAATGCATTCAGCGTGGTGTCACTTCTGATGGTTGAATGTGTGTGTGGATTGGGGATCGATGGTTTATGTGTGTGTGCGTGGGTGTGTGAGTGATTAATGTGCATTGTCTAAAGAATATGAAAAAATATGTATGAGTTCATAAGTAGCAGTGATTAGTACTGTAGTATGCAAAGGAATTTGAAAAAAGGGGTTTCAATCAATCAACTCAGCCTATCGCAGTCCACTGCTGGACATAGGCCTCTCCCAAGTTGCGCCACAACACTCGGTCCTCTGCCTTCCGCATCCAGTCCCCCCCAGCCACGTTCTTTAGGTCGTCGGTCCACCTTGCAGGGGGGCGCCATTTTTTTTTTGTTTTTTGTTTTCGAGTGGAAATCCTCATGGATACCCTCCGTCTGGGGAGGGCGGAGGGTTATGTCGGACTCTTACCGACTAAAACCACACGGTGGCCATCCTACGCTGCGTTAAAACGGGGTTTGATTGCTTAGAATATTGCAATATAATAAGTATTTCTCTATGGCAGGGAGAGTGATGTGCTTGAAAACTTATTTCTATCCTGCAACTCTGGGATATTTATTGTAATCCTTGTGCTGCGTCTTCTATAGAGGACACAGGATGTTTGTTGCGCCATTGATTGAGCGAAGTCAATGAAGAGTCAAGTGGTAGTCCAGTACTGTAATGGACTTTAACTTAGTTTCATTTTAAACCCAGGGTACAATAACAAAGTTTCAAAAAAATCTGTCAAAAATTATCATTACCGTAGAGCCAACATGTACTTCTATAATTAGCACTTAATTTCGACACTAAAACGACGTGTAGGCAAACCATTGAACTCAATAATCATAGTATGTATTGTATGTATTTCTTATGTATTATAAGTATGTATGTACAAAAAAAAGTATCTAAGTATTACATCCATTGTCTAGTACCCATAGTACAAGCTCTGCTTAGTTTGGGACTAGATGGTGATGTGTAAAATGTCCTAAAAATATTTATATTATTTATTTATTTATTATAGTTAGGTACAGAATAGTGTGTGAGATGTAGGCTAGGGATTAAGTGCGTTTAGGCAACAATTGTTGCCAGATAATCTCGAACACGTGTCATTTACCGGTATTAATTTTGGGTAGGTACTAAGAGCTAATGCTAAAGAGGAGATGAGGATATCGAGGGAATAATTTGGTCTATCCCACCCTCCCAGCCAAAGATAGAGAAACACCGTGGTGGTTTCAGTCAGTAAGATTCCGACGCTGGCTCCACTTTCTCTGGGCTGTATGCGTCCATTAGGATTTCCTAATCAGCTAAAAATAGTAGATTAATCAGCTCATATCTGTCCTACTGTTGGATATGGGTTTTTTCTCAGAATGCGAACAGTTTAGGCGTCAGCCATTATACTAACCTGTTGTGGGTTGACGGACCACATCTATCATCGGGGATTTTGGAGCCTCTCAGGTGTGTAGTTTTCCTCACGATAGTTCATCATCATCAACTCAGCCTATCGCAGTCCACTGCTGGACATAGGCCTCTCACAAGTTGCGCCACAACACTCGGTCCTCTGCCTTCCGCATCCAGTCCTCCCCAGCCACATTCTTCAGGTCGTCGGTCCACCTGGCGAGTTGGCGCCCAACGCTGTATTTGCCGATTCGCGGTCTTCACTCAAGGACTCGTCTGCTCCAGCGGCCATCAGTCCTTCGATAGACATGGCCAGCCCACTACTACTTCAGCTTACTGATTCTACAATGGTTATTTATGGTTCCCCTCACTGCAATCGTAAGACTCCGAACGCACGGGAGGCGCTCAATTGCCCGCTTTCATAAATGTATGAATTCCGCTAACCACTGCGCGAACTATTGATTTTATTCAGAGTTCCACTCAAAGTGAAAGCACAAAAACAATCAATGTGTGTAAGCACCGCAAGCGGCACGTAAAATATACTTTTTTTTCGAATGGACTCTCGCAGATTGGCACCCAAGATTGGTGTCCTAGCTGCTTAACCGGGCGGGTGGTGGAGAATCCCGTCAGTGAAAAATTCCCTTAAACCTAACTTATAAACCAAAATCGCATGAGGGCGTCCCCCAACGGAGGGCTCGGACCTCGGCTTACTGGGGCATTGCGGGGGGGGATCCCGCCACTATGTCCCACTGGCAGCCGTTGCTGCATCGGAAATGGTTTTATCGAAAGTGGCGGACTTTCGGTATATCGGGTGGGTGACGCGTTTCGCGAATCGCCGTTAAGCGGCAAGCCTCGCCGGCGAGGGCAAACACCTATCTAATCCTAGCACAGTGGTGGTTAAGCCTACTCCTAAGAACTACGAACTACTCTAGAGCATAGGGTCGGTCTCGCGTGAGGAGATTATGTAAAATATACCTACAGAACGTAGCCTTTTAAAAGTAAATGTGGGCTTTTGAAAATTAGGTATTTAAAGAAACTATCGCGGTCGCTTTGCGAGCGCTCGGCCTCAAATAAGTGCGATAAGGACAACTGCAGCTTCGACTGAATAGCCTCAGTAAAAAAGTCGTAATTCGAGACTTGGCCCTCGACTATTTTCTGCAAAATTTGTACTGAACAGACAGACAGGAATGATAGCGAGTTAATAAAAACGTGGTAACAAGGACCAATCAAACGTAGGGTTAAAGAAGCGAAAAATTAAAACAATTTCACATTTATAAAATAAACGTAAAGCATTCGATTGAACAAAAATACAGAATCACGTAAAAATGTAAATGCTCTCCAAATATTCTGACAGATCTTTCGTTTGTTTATACAGAAAAAAACGATTGTGCTCTGGACATTCGTTTATTTTTACATTTAATTTTCAGTATACCTAGGTATATATACTCGTTTATATTCTATTCGTTTATTATATCTTATTTAAGCTTGAAGGCATTTCCAATCCCACTAATTCAGCAATTTTATAAGTATACATCAGATAGTGTTATTTCAGGTTCTCTTTTAAGCGCGTTAATAATGACTATAAATTCCAATAAAAATACTGAAACAGCAAAACGTTTATTTTAAACAGTTTTTTTATTTTATTATAACAAAAAAAAATCTTTTCTGTTGACAGCTGCTATTTAATCTTGATGAACCCACAAATTTTTACGAGTTGTACCCATATTATAAATGCGAAAGTGGATGCTTATTTGTTTGTTTTTCTTTCAATCACGCTGAAACGGTTGAACAAAATTTAACAAACAGATAGATTATAATCTCGGATTAATATATTGGCTACTTTTAAACCCGAGGAGATTAACAATTACAGAGAATCAACACTGTTGACATATTATTAATTAGAAATATTTTTCAATTTTGTAATTTTCATATTTGTACATAAGTCATGGTCAAACATCTACATTACAACTGTTATTTTGCACCTTTAATAAGCATCTTAACCATGTATCTACACATTTTTTTGAAAATAAATGTATCTTTATAATATTTATTATTCTGTTTTTATTGTTAGATTAGGTAGTACAGCTTTCCCGGAATTAACACTTAAATAACTCCATATTTTGTTTGTAATGGATTTCCGCAAAGTAACGCCTGATTCAATTCCTTGTCAAAGTTTTTCATTCATAAATTAGGAGCACCCCTAGCTAATATGGAATGAAAGTTATCGAATTCGATAAAACTATTCATAAATATCAAACTTCAATATATGTGCCTCGGAAAGCATGTTAAGCTGTTCGGTCCCGGTCGCCATACAAATATCAGGCAGGCAGTCGTTACAGGTAGTCAGAAATTCAAAAATCTGGTAACTAGTCTAACATTAGTATGTCAGTGTTACCCAGTAATTGGGTTGCGGGGGTCTGATGGCAGTCACTTCGTGTAAAATACTGATGTTCAGCCGCATCTGGTTAGACTGGAAGCCGACCCCAACATAAAAAATTAAAGGCTCGGAGAAAAAAGAAATGTCATACTCATACTACGAGTATTCACGAAATCAGAAAAAAAATCGTATGAAAGATTAACATGAAGAAAAAATGGAAGCTTTACCAACGCGAAATAAAAATTGCGAATTCAAATTACCAATATACTGAGAGATCTTCAATTTATGGCTCGGTGAGAATAATTGAAACTGAAATTCATTTTGCAAAAATATGTTTGCAAGAACAGCCGACGTCAGTGGAACGAATTTACTGATTTTTATTGCCAAAGCGTGCGTGGAGAAAGACTCTTCCAATTACAATATGTTATGTAATGTGATGCATTTTGTTTTGGCAAATATATTTTATGAGTACATCTTGTGGATAATTGGTATTTTGAAAGGAGAAGAACGAAGACAGCTGCCAGAATCCACGTCTTCTTCTTCTATCGTGTCGACATGAGCTACATAATGATAATAGCTCATGCCGTGTGCAAATGATTAGCCAGTCAGCAGGTTGGTAGCGGGGCTGACTGCCCAGGGTGCGCCGGACAATCAATGAAATATCGTCACTCGTAGAGGCTCTTTTAATGCACCCCCACATCCACGTAAATCTTCAAAAGTCATTCTGATTCTGAGCAAGCCAGTGCTTTTCTTGTTTGAAAAAAGCAACACTTAAAGAACAATTGACTAGAAATTAGTAGAAATTAGAAGCAACATCTATAGAACAAAGCAATCAGTATCCAGGGTCACCAGATATAAATGAAGTTTTCTCAGAACATTATAAATGAATAAAATAAATAAATAAATATTTTTGGGACATGTTTACACAGCACCATCCAGTCCCAAACTAAGCAGAGCTTGTTCTATGGGTACTAGACAATACATATAATACTTATATGCTTTTTTTTTCGTAAATACATACTTATAACATGTAGGAAACACCCAGACCAACACAAACACTTATTATAATAAAACAAAGTTTAACCGCTTTAACCTAAGAAGTTATTACAAACACTTATGTTCATCACACAAATATTTGTGTTCAGTGGGAATCGAACCAACGACCTCTTGATCAGCAGTCCGACACTTGAACCACTAGACCACAGACGTCGTCAAATCATGGATGCTTTCGAGTGAAATATAATTATAATAACGGACAAAGTTAAAAGTGTATATAAAAAAACCCAAATCAAACCATTATCTTCATCTATACCTGGCTACCCTGGATATTAATTGCTTTGTTAGACTGTACAAAATCCTTTTTAGGGTTCTGTACCCAAAGGGTGCTAAACGGGACCCTATCTCTCGCTACGTTGTCCGTCTGTGCGTTCGTCCGTCCATCTGTCTGTCACTGGGCCATATCTTTTGAACGGTAATAGATAGCCGGTTGAAATTTTTAATTATTTTTTCATGCAAAGAGCTTATCCCTATTTATTTTTATTTCTAACAACTTTTGTTTTCTAGACACTTTGTAGAGATCTCAATTTCTGTTCAAAGAATTTCGATGTGCTTACATAATAATTTATGACAGTATGAAATCTTTGAGAGTAATAAAGAATCGTCCATTTTAATTAAAATCGGATTCTTGGAACAAATGTTATATAAATTAAGGCGGTTTACAGAGGGATTTTGCTAGTGTGATTGCGCTTGTTCATTCTCCTTCATTAATTAAGGGACGTAGGTTAATAAGATTAGATATAACATGGTCGAAGAAATAAAATAGGAAAGTTAATAGGTATTATCATGTTACGAGGCGTACCGTAGCAGGCTTTTAAAAATTTCATATGATTAAATAATATCTCAGATGAATTACCTAGTAATCTAAAATTGCACCGAAAGATACGCAGACCAAAATACAAAGGGTTTGCTTCTGACATAAGCGTCCAATTATCTCGTCCACTCTCAGATATTTTGACATAGACATGCGAAATTCGGACTTCAAACATTATCTCCGTTGTCCGTATTCAATTAGATTTTTTGATGCAGTGCCTTTTTAGGGTTCCGTAGTCCTACAAGGAACCCTTAGTTTCGCCATGTCCGTCCGTCTGTCCGTCTGTCCTAATCCTTTACAGCTTAATAACTTCTACAGTTATAAACATAAGTAAATGAAATTTTGTTAAAAATGGTCTAGATATAGATCTCAATTTTAAAATATTAAAAAAATCTAGATTACGTATTTTAGGGGTGGCGCCCATACATGTGAAATGGGGATGAAATTTTTTTTTTCGCTGCTCCCCCTCCTTTGGGGTATCATTGAATTGGTCTACTAAAATGAAGGTAATGTTTCATACACAACTTTTTTATTAGGTATACCATCTGCGAAATACAGCCCGCCAAATTGGCTTGCAATGTGTCCCCCCCCCTGCCATTTCAAAACTATGCAACGTAGATACTTATAATCTTCCACATTGATAGACCTTTACAAAAACCCTCTTTTAAAATTATTTCGAGTATAATGTGATTATTATAACCCACGACGGGTTCGATTCCCATGGGACACAAATATTTGTGTGATGAGCATAAGTGTTTGTGTTGGTCTGGGTGTTTCTTATGTATTATAAGTATGTATTTACAAAAAAAAAGTATATAAGTATTATATCCATTGTCTAGTACCCATAGCACAAGCTCTGCTTAGTTTGGGACTAGATGGTGCTGTGTAAAAAATGTCCCCAAAATATTTATTTATTTATTTTATTTTTATATATAAAATTTTGAGTTATAGTGAGAAAACTGAAAAATAGTTAAGACGTCCTAGTTCAAAGGTCATTGACCTTAGAGAAAAATGGTCTGAGCAAATAATGCTCCTTTATTTACTTTCTATTTAAAAAAAAAATCAAAAATGTAACTTTGTGTTATTTTGATATGACACACTTCTTAAATTTAGCTTCTTAAATTTAGCGCTAGGTGGCGCTGTTTGTAATTAGACCTACTTAAGGAACCCTATAGGCACAGGACCGGTCGCTGTGGCGATGCTTGGGGGAGGCCTATGTCCAGCAGTGGACGTCTTTCGGCTGAAATGATGATGATGATGATGAAGGAACCCTATAATAATACTGAGCTTGGCCCGACATGCTCTTGGCCGGTTTTTTAAAATATTTTTTTCTGCAATTTTCCTAGTGCTTATGAATGTAGTTTTTTTTTAAAGTAAAAAGTTCTTTAGGAGCATTGAGCGATTTTTAGTAGTGGTAAAACTTTTGAGTTCACGTTACCCTACGTCATTGATATGCGACCATATGCGACCAAATACCTTAACTAAAAAGTAAAAAATAATTCTTGCCACAATTTAAATCGTTAGATTTCGCTACGCATGAGTAAATGCGTTAAAAAAAATAAAATTTAAATATAATATAATCCTTGTATGTATTTCAAAATCTTTTCATAAACCAACATTTTGAAGGCGGCGCGTGGTTGACCCTTTGCGTCATGTAAATATAATGTACAGTCGAGCGCATATCAATAGTAAAAAACAGTTTATGTGAACTTACATGAAAATCACGGCTCGGAGGATGATGACATGAAAATCACGCGCTGCCTTCAAAACGTTGGTTTATGAAAAGATTTTGAAATACATACAAGGATTATTTTTTACTTTTTAGTTAGGGCTTCGAAGTGGTTTTTTTTTGTTGTTAAAAAGTTTTTTTTTTCAAAGTTTTGAGTTGATAATATATTTATTTATTGCATAAGGTTCATCCACAGCATACATATTATCACAATTACCAAATAATACAGTACAGTATTGATAATTGCGAGGGTTGATTCATAAATTATTATAGTCCAATTTGAGTTTTTTTTTTACCTATGCTGTCCCACTGCTGGGCAAAGGTCTCGCTCATGTTCTTCCAAACGTCCAATCACTATCGTAAAAAAAAAACTTCACCTGTATACTACTTACTCCCTTTTTACCCACGACCGAACGGAGAACTGTACCATCTATCTGTACCTGCTACATTTTTATTGTAGAAAATTACAAATCCTAGTACACAAGAGATCAAATCAGTTATATAAAATTTATGAAACTGGCGCGCACTAAACTTAAACGAAAATAAAAAACTTTTTTTTATAAAGAACATTAAAAATGGAAGACCAATTTCTCACATACGCTATAAATTGAACTGGCGAATATCGCAAAGCTGGGTCCACACAAGCTTAAATTACGCCAGTGGCTTGCACGTCGGCTCTTATCGAGCCGTTCTCTGTTCACAGTGCATAAATCACTTGCACGCTCCTGATACAGTCCACTCGTGTGCGCGCAGCCTAACATCTTCACCGGTGAGGTTTATCATGTGTTATCAGCTAGTGTTGGAGGTATTAGGGGGTGAAGGTAATTAGATGAAGATTCTTGACGGTTTAGTAGAAATGATTAATTGAAATATGAGTGAGGATGCAGATGTAAGCAACTTTTTTTTTTTTTTTTTTTTCGAATGGGCTCTCGCAGGTGGGACCGAAGTCCCATTTCTGCTTAACCGGACTTAGTTGGCGGAGAGTCCCATGTGGGACTCCATTCGCCGAAGGTTTTTTCCCTACATACTTACAAACTAGATGCGCGCGGCATCAATACCGCGCGCAAGCGGGCGCCCCCCAAGGGGGGGGCTCGAACCTCGCTAGGGCATTGCAGGGGGACCCCGCAGTTCCTATGTCCCCCTAGCAGCCGTTGCTGCATCGAATTGGTTACCTCGAAAGTAGCGGACTTTCGGTCCCTATCGGGTGACGTGCTAAACGCCGTGAAGCGGCAAGCCTCGCCGGCGAGGCTAAGACCTACCTAGAAAACCTAACCAGTGGCTACGCAATAGCCTGCTCCTAGGAACTACTCTAGAGCATAGGGCCGGTCTCGCGTGACGAGATTATCTCCGGTTGCTTACACCGTGAGGGCGTCCCCAGGGGGGAGCTCGGACCTCGACTCAGGGTGCAGCAGGGGGACCCCGCCACTGATCCCCCCAGCAGCCGGTGCTGCGTCGGCATGTGTTTCTGTTTCTCGAGAGTCGGACTCTCGGATTCTGTGTGTGTGTCGCGTCGGTCCTCGCCGGCGGGGACGATATTTTGGACGACGGCGTCGGAGTGTGCTTGTACTTTTATCTGACTCCTGGAGGAGTGTAATAGCGTCATCGGGCTCAATGAGTGTGTGTCTGGGACGTCGGGTTTTGCTAATAGCAGATGGCTGGTAGACGGTGGCCGCCACGACCAAGGGGTTGGGGTGCTTGGGAGCGGAATCGAAATAGCGTTTTGAGACACGCTTGAAAAACTGCTTGATGGTCGGCAGTTTGAGGTCTAGGTGGAGGTCGACGTTGCGTACGTACCAGGGGGCGCCTACGGCCCTTCGCATGAAACGGTTTTGGAGGGTTTGGAGTATGTGAATTCTCACCGGCTTAACGTGTGCGAACACAACGCTAGCATAGGCGAGTATGGGGCGGATACAGGTGGTGTATATCCTTACTTTGAGAGGAGTGGGCAACTTACTGTGCGCATTGAGTAGGGGGTGGAGACGTCCGAGGACGAAGGCGGCACGGTTTTTCACCTTGCGGATATGCGGTCTGAAAGTCAGTCTACGGTCAAGGATCACGCCAAGGTATTTGGCTTCTCGTTGCCATGGGATCTGTTTTCCGAACATTGAGACTGGTACGGTGTAAGCAACGCAAATGTACCTCCTTTATAAAAATTTGCAAGGGACATGCGGAGTACGAGAGGGAAGGGTGGGTCACAACCACGCGCGCTGTTGTACCAAAATCTAGTCTAAAATCGAGCCTCACGTACACCGCACGCTGGCTTTTCTCGCGCAATTTTTGTATACTTTTCGTATATTTTGTAAATACAAAATAAAGCACAATGTTTTATCTCTGTATCATTTGTCATTGAATATAACAAACGTAATTGGTGGTCCACAACTTTTGTCACAACACCCCTCTGCCTTCCGCATCCAGCCCCCCCCCTCCGGCTACTTTCTTCATTTTTAGGCTTCCGTAGTCCTACAAGGAACCCTTATAGTTTCGTCATGTCCGTCCGTCTGTCAGTCTGTCCGTCTGTCCGTCTGTCCTAATCCTTTACAGCTTAATAACTTCTACAGTTATAAACATAAGTAAATGAAATTTTGTTAAAAAATGGTTTAGATATAGATCTCAATTTTAAAAGAATAAAAAAAACTTGATAACATATTTTAGGGGTGGCGCCCATACATGTGAAATGGGGATGAAATTTTTTTTTTCGCTGCTCCCCCTCATGTGGCATATCATTGAATAGTTCTACTAAAATGAAGGTAATGATTCATACATCACTTTTTTATCAGGTGTACCATCTGTGAAATATAGCCCACCAAAGTGGCTTACAATGTGTCTCCGGGCCCTGCCATTTCCAAACTATGCAACGTAGAAACTTGTAATCTTCCACGTTGATAGACTTTTATAGAAACTCTCTTTTAAAATTATTTTGAGTATAATGTGATTATAAATTTTTAAGTTATAGTGAGAAAACTGAAAAATACTTAAGACGTCCTAGTTCATAGGTCATTGACCTTAGATAAAAATGATCTTAGCAAGTAATGCTCGTTTAGTTACTTTCTATTTAAAAAAATCACAAAAAGAAACTTTGTGTTATATTGATAACACAAAGTAACAGCGCCACCTAGCGCTAAATTTAAGAAGTGTTTCATATCAATATATGACACACTTCTTAAATTTAGCGCTAGGTGGCGCTGTTTGCAAAAACTAAAATAGCAATGATTCGATTTGATTCGTTTGTAATTAGACCTACTTAAGGAACCCTATAATACTGAGCATGGCCCGACATGCTCTTGTTTCATTATACCTTTGTATACTCACTATTTATCAGAGCTGCTTTCAAGTGATGATGTACTCTTAGATTTACAATTTCAACCGTCCATGTTAATAAATTTCTCTTTTTGCATGTATAATTTCACACCGGTTATCGTTTGATAAGAATATTATTATACTCTTGTATGCTTATTATTTATCAGAGCTGCATCCAAGTAATGATCCACTCTTGGATTTGCAATTTCAACCATCCATATTAATAAACAAAATTTCTTTTGTATGCATAATTCACACACAAAGGCTTGTAAACTTGTGATTGGCACCAGACATAGAAGTCTAATTTACGTCCAAATTCAATTTGATTGGACGGACGGATGGACGGACGAACGAAAAATTCACTAATACGCAAATTCGCTGGCTTTGTTTGCTTTATAAATGTATAAACTAGTTTCGTTCAAAAAATGAAAGACTAACTAAATTGAGAATCCAATTTTATATTCAGAATTTTCTTTTAACAGGCTGGAGCTGAAATAGAAAATTTGTTGAGGGCAAAATCCTAGGGATTTTAGATTTTTGTGTGTATGTACAGTATAGTCTTTTTTATTCATAATGGGCTTGCGTGTAGCCGCCACTTCCACCTGATGTTAAGCGATGTTGCGGTCGACGATGGCACGCTGGCCCAGCAAAAACCTATACACCCGAGCCTTGAAGACCACCAGATTATACTTATCGGTAAACACAGACAAGGCAAGGAATTCATCTTTTTAGCGGTATGCATGATAAAGCTATTAGAAAATTACTTTGTGCGTAAGGTCTTCATGTAAGAGTGGCGCTTCGCCGTGCGTCTTGTTGTCCGATGATGGAAAGGGCTTGGGCAGTCTGGTCTGACTGAAAAGTACCTGTGTCTACCATATAGTGAAAGTTGCGTCTACAATATAACTGCCAATGGTTGCCCAGTGTGTTACGTATTGGATCAGTTATTTTACAAGAGTCGACTATGTATATTTATATTTTAAGTTAACTCTTTCAGAAAAAAATTACGACCGTGTAAAATTAACAGCAAGTGGAAAACGATGAAAAATTATTTTGCTATATCAATCAACTCGGCCTATCACATTCTACTGCTGGACATTGGCCTCCCCCAAGTTGCGCCACAACACTCGTCCTATTTTATTTTGCTTTATGCTTTTATTAAAACCCAACATTTGCAAATTTTAACTAATCTTCTTCTTCGTCGTTCCCTCACTGCTGAGGATCGCGACCACATACGTCGCATTTCCAAGCTATGCGGTCTTCCGCTGTGTGGACCGCTCGGTACATGCTGCCTCCGACAGCCCTCTTAATGGCGTCTGACCATCTTGCCGGTGCTCTGTCTTGAGCGCGCTTTCCTTCTATCCGGGCCAGTATCAAGAGCCTAACTAATAAACTAACTAATAAACCTTTGCAAAAAAAAAAAAACAATAAAATACATACTAACACTGTTTTTTTACAACCCGTGGAAGTATTTTTGGTGAAAATATTCATGTAGTCAACGACGTCAATAAATAGACACGCGATCTCATATAAACAGCATGTTCCAAATTCAGTTGACGTAACCGTTGATAAAATTTACGTGTGTTCGCGAGACAGCTGTCAAGTGAACTAATGACAGATGACAGTGTGGTTCCGGAACCATAACTCGTGTAACCATCTAGTACCTACGTAGTAGGGCTTCGATTCCGAGATTCCGAGATCTCGAAATATCGGAATCTCGCTACATTTTCTACGTATTTATAATATCGGTATTAGAGAGTAAAATATCGGAATTCCGATATTTCGATATTTTCTAGAAAATGTATGAGAACATCAAAAAATCCGAGAGCTAGTTATTGTTTAAGCAAAGACTAGTTAGTGGTGTGCCTCGAACGGAGACCTTACAACAAACTTTTTAATTTGTAATGTATTTTCCATTCATAAATCTTATATTTGTTGAATATTGATCCTTGACAGAGTTAGAAGACTAGCTAGAAAGTGCTAGTGAGAAAATGCTTTTGCTTTTATTGCTTACAAAGTTTTTTTCACTTATTAATGACAATCTTTGTAGTTATTTTTGAACTACAGGCCCATCTCACTTTTGAGCCATGTCTACAAGCTGTTTTCGAGAGTCATTACAAACCGTCTTTTGCGTAGGTTTGACGACTTCCAGCCTCCCGAACAAGCCAGCTTCCGAAAAGGCTTTAGCACCGTAGACCACATACATACACTGCGGCAGCTTATACAGAAGACCCAAGAGTATAACGTGCCTCTTTTTTTAGCATTTGTGGACTATGAGAAAGCCTTTGATTCGACCGAGACTTGGTCTGTACTACAGTCTCTTCAACTGTGCCAGATTGACTATAGGTACATCCAAGTGTGTTTGTATGAAAACGATTACAGGACCAGGCCTCAAAACCTATCCTTCTGCAGCGAAGTGTGAGACAGGGAGAAGTGATCTCTCCGAAACTGTTCACTGCTGCATTTTAGGATGTCTTCAGGTTTCTGGACTGGAAACGGCTAGTCATTAACATAAACGGTAAGTATATCATTCACCTTCGGTTTGCCGACAACATATAATCATAGCTGAGACCATAAAGGACCTCAGTACAAAGCTCGATGACCTCAGTAGGGCTTTCGATAGAGAGGAAATATGGACAAGACAAAGGTTATGTCGAATTCCCAATTTCCCATTTCCGTAAATATCGGAAAATCGACGATTATGTGTAGGTACCTAGAATTTTGACTAATCAAAAACCTATGACAAACTGTCTAGTTAGGTAGGTCCAACTTCGAGAAAGAGGTCAATCGTTGAATTCGACTCGGTTGGGCAGCGTTCGGGAAGCTACGCAATATCTTCTGGTCCAAATACTGCAGTGTCTGAAGAAGAAAGTCTTTGACCAGTGTGTGTTGCCAATTACTGTAATTACTTACGGTACTGAAATGTGTTAGCTCAAAATGGGCCTAAAAAGAAGGCTCAATGTCACTCAAAGGGCAATGGAGAAGCTATGCTCGGATCGTCCCTGCGTGACTGAATCAGAAATGAGGAGATTCGCAGGAGAAAGAAAGTAACCGACATAGCCCGAAGAATTGCCAAACATAAATGGCAGTGGGCGGGGCACGTTGCTCACAGAACGGATAGCCGATGGGGCAGTAAAGTTCTGGAGTGGCGATCACGTACTGGAATGCGCAGCGTAGGTAAGGTCGCGGGAATCCGTTGGATGCGGAAAGCGCAGTTCTGGTCGTTGTGGTAATGGTTGGGGGAGGCCTATGTCCAGCAGTGGACGTCTTTCGGCTGAAATCATGATAATCCGGTATACACGTTTAAATAGGCGTAGTTTAAATAGGCGCCAATCCCCCAAGCATCGCCACAACGACCGGTCCTGCGCTTTCCGCATTCAGCGGATTTCCGCGACCTTCACCAGGTCGTCGGTCCGCTCCCGGCCAAAGGTAGTTGGAGGAAGAACTTGGTGGTTTTAGTCGGTAAGAGTCCGACGCTGGCTCCACCATCTTCGGGCTAAGTGCCTCCATAAGGATTTCCCGAACGCAAAAAACCAGACTAGCTAGCACTGTAGTAGTAGAGCTCCTTTGTGAAAGAGCTCGTCCGGGGAAGTACTACCATCGTACCTACCTCTCCGCCAAACAGTGATGCTTGCATTGTTGTGTTTCGGTCTGAAGGTAACGGGTGCTGGTGAAATTACAATCACATGAGACTTTCCATCTTCATGTCTCAGTTAGGCGTACCGACTTGCGGTACCATTTAGGCAACAGCCTAGGTGGCATTGCAGTTGTTATGGGCAAAGGTAACCGCTTAACATCAGGTGGGCTTTTGGCTCGTTTCACCATACTGTACTGTAAAAAAAATAAAAAAACTCGCTGAAGCACAAGTTTGAGTTACTTCAAGTAAAAAGAGCATATGAAAAAAACATAAATAGCTTGAAAAGTCTAATGAAAACATAACCCATAACATATGAAGCCTAAAAATGTCTACGTCAACACCCACGTCTGCTGAAACACAGCTTATGAATGAATAAAAACATGGTTTCATATCCTATATGCGGCACTTAAAATCGTATCAATCAATTCTGACTACGGCAACCCTCGCGTCATACATTATCAAAGGCGTTACTTGGACGTCTTCCATTCGCTGATATAGATCTGGACTGGATGGGGCTGGAAGATGTTATCTTGGGCTTTAACTGTACGGAAACGATACTTCGCGGTGGTACATTTTGTGAACAAAATCCCTTGTAGGAATTCTGCTACATTACACGTGTTACCGCTACCATCGAATGCCATCTAACTGCATGCGACATACCTTCGGAGGGTTGGGAAGAGCTCGCGCAACAGAGAAGTCAATGGCGCAACTTTGTGAACAAGGCTGTTGAGGCTTTTTCAAGAGCGCCGTTTGCAAGACCTCGATGAAAAACATTTTAGCAAAAAGAACCGACCAAAGCCTTCCTATACCTACACATGTAACTCTTCAGGTCCGTTGCACTGTGCGCCTTGCAACAGGACCTTTAAAACCAAATTTGGTTTCGCTAGCCACCTCCGCTCTCATGTCCGGAGCTAACAAGGTTCGCCGTTGACGGACACGTCAAGGAGGCCATCATCATCATCATCATTACTGCTGCCATCGAACATTGAGTTTAAGCGATTTTAGCCTTAGTGATGGTTCACAGGAAATTTTTGTACATAAGGACCAAAGTTAAACTGATCTTATTGGGACTAGAGACAAGAAGCATTGCATGGAAAAAAGCATAGAATGTGACGTTAAACAAAGATTTGTAATTATGTAGGCTACGTCACATCGTCTTCATCGACGTTGACTGTTTTGTATATTTGGTTTTCTATAAATAATAATTAGCATGTCACTGTAGCACAGATTACTTAATACATAAATTTATAAATATTTTTGGAACTTAATAGTTACTAATCTCTGTTTTTTCTTACTTGTCTTAGTAAGTAAACAATCTTGGCATAATTATTAAATGACATTATTTTAACAATTTCACACACCTAATGTATTTTTTTAACCGAATTACAAGTGCAGAACTAGTAATTATATTTTATCAGTATTTATTTGAATAAAGAGACGTGCCAAGATTGTTTATTAAATAAGACAAGAGAGAAAATCAGAATATACGTAACTGTAGTGATGGTCATAGACAAATCATAAAAACAACGAGCAGAAACGCTAAAAACAAGATGTATTTTAAAGAAGAAGAAGAAAAAAGAAGAAAAAAAACACAACCCAAAAAAAGCATTGACACATCCAGACTCATCTTACCTCTGCACACCCCCAAATTTTCTTTCAAATCTAAGTTTGCCGTCATCAAAACCCATTTACACTTTTACTACTCTTAAAATAAATGCCAAACTTTGCTTCCCGAGCCGCAAAACAAAATTGGCAAAACAGTTAATGCTCTGAATACTATCCCGCGAACGTATATTTTAGGTGTTAGCAAAATGTTAGCGATTTGAGCTCGTTCAGATTGCTGCTGATCCCCTAGTAACAGTTGATGGGGAACTTATTTTGGTTATTGGTTTTTGTTAGTGTTGAATTATAGTTAAAAGCGCAGCGTGGGTAGGCCCCCAAGGTGGACCGACGACTTGAAGGTCGCAGGTATCCGCTGGATGCGGAAAGCGCAGTACCGGTCGCTGTGGCGATGCTTGGGGGAGGCCTAGGTCCAGCAGTGGACGTCTTTTGGCTGAAATGATGAATGATGATGATGATGCTGATGAATTATGTTTTTTATTTATGATAGGCAATGTTTTTGATTCATTCTCAGGCGTCCCATTATTTGATTGACATTGGAGGCCCAATTTTCTTAACTAAGGCATATTAACAGGAAATATCAATTTTTAAAATAGAAATAGATATAATACCTATCTAAGAACCATTGCCGATGAATCAAAAACCCTTTACAGAAAACCGTATCCAAATCGGACAAACCGTTTTGGAGATAAATGGGAACATTTGTTTGCACACACAAACAAACAAACATACAACCTCGCACCCTAAACACATACACCTTCTCCGTTCCTTCGTGGGTAAAAAAGTATATATCTAAAGAAAATGCTAGGTACTGAGAACTGACGAAAAGACCGAGGATGCGCGTGATCTAGTGCCAGCCGTGATTATGATATTTTCTTCAAAAATAAAAATAAAATGGCATATAATTTTTTCTCGAGAAGCACAGCGCCTTTTAACACGTAGTTATCCAAGAATTCAGCAGCAATTGTAATGCCTTCAGAACCAACTTCGCTTATTTACAAAGTTCCAAATTTTATTTTTACTTTATATTATCATAAGTCGTAACGAACCAATTAAGACACGTAAATGTTACTGAACTCTTTTATTTATTTTCTTCTTCTATTTATTTTTTTCAAGCCAAAAGTTCTACTAACTTTCGATACATATTTTAGAAAATTATATTATCATAATGATGTGTGTATTATGGAAAAACTTTCGAGTTAACAAAATAATAGCTAAGCAGAAAAATATCATCGTAAACTTTTAATTTATCAAGACTGTTGGGATATTGTCGCAGTAGGAAAAGAACATTATCAGAAATTAGAAACGTGTGCACTCCTTAACAATTTGATTACATCTAAAAAAACTTACAGAATGATTGATTGAGTAAATGACAGATTAAAAAACCGGCCAAGAGCATGTCGGGCCATGCTCAGTATTATAGGGTTCCCAGAGACATGACATTTACCGTTGGTAAAGGTAGATAGTACACTTAACAAAAGAATGCAAACAAAAACACATCTTAAACAATTATCATAAGATTTGTATTTGAAGTAAGAGGGACTACGAGCTGACAGAGATGGCATTCGAGGAGTCAATGTATCCCTTTCTAATGTTGTCTAAGCTTTTCGTTTATGTATTTTATTTAAAAAAGTTCCTAGCCTTAAAGGTAGGTTTTATTAAGGTGTCATGGCAACAAATAAAATTGATGGCGCCAAATTCAAATTCAAATGTTTTTAATTCGAATAAGCATTTATATGCACTGTTAAAATATTAAATCCTAACTAATAAAAAACAGGTAACGTCCGTTTGTTTGTTCGCGCAATACGAAAAAACAGCTGGACAAATTTTTATGTTTTTTTTCGTGTGTTAAAAGCTTAAAGTTGATTAGTGGAGCAGACATCTGTGTCCTTAAATCGCGATTTCTCAAAAATGTTGTATTAAAATCATTAAAAAAATATATAAACACTTAAAACCTGATCATAATTTTCTGTTATATTTTATCCATAATAATATTTGAATAAATATAAACTTATGTTGATATAATTAAAAAATAATATTATCATGCTACTATTTCTCATCATAATATTATTATTAACTGGCTTTTAACCGCGGCTCCGCTCGCTTTAAATTATGTTGACCAATGTGACGAATAGATATTTTCCTTTAAATATTATTAACTGAAGATGTCTGTTTGTTTATTAACTCGAGCATCACGCAAAAACTACTGGACTGATTTTGATGAAACTTTTTGTGTTTAAAGCTAACCAGTTATTATATTTATTTATTTATTTATTTGACACTAAATAAGTTCATAATTTGTTGAAAGCTCTGTTTTCTGAACTAAGCTATAATCTAGCCTGTGTGTCAGAAATCAGTTCCATTTAATACTGGTATGCATTTATGACAAAAATACCGTACGGTGTGGGATGAACTGAGAACCACGGAAGCGAAGCCGCGGGCAAAGTCTAGTAAGAATCTAAACACTTCGTTTCGTTTGTCCGAGTCTTGCTGTCGGTATTGTATTTCGTCGTTTTTTTATCGTTTGATTTCTAAAATGGTTAAAAGGTGTTGCGTAAAAGGTTGTGGGAATGAATCCTATTCCGGCTGTAACATTTCTTTTCACAGGTAAGCTTTAATACAATGAAATCTTACAAATTAATTATGTATGTTATTGATAGGGTGACAATATTTGCGGTATTATTGTTGGCCTTTGGGTTTGTGTTTCAATTTTTCAACGCACTATTTTAGTGTTATTTTCTAACTATACCCCACTCCCGTTTTTTTGTATGCTCTGTCACGCGGTAATTTAGATCAGATTTCATCAGTAGCGAAATCAAGTGATTATTTTTCTCCATTTCAGCTTCCCTAAAAATCAGGAAACGTATCAGAGGTGGCTACAATTAATGATTCCAAAACATACAAAAATACATGTTTTACTGAGGATCGAACCTGGGCCCTGTGGTATCTCAGTCCGACGCATGATGTTCCCTGCCATCTATGCTTGTTTTATAGTTGCAAAATGCAGCATTATACTGAACCGATCAAAAAATATGAATTTTATGGACAACTTCGTCCAAGACCGCACATGTTTTTTGTTTACAGTTTTTACTATTTTCTTTTATTACATGTTTTCTCATTGTAAATTTGCATGGAATTTGTATGGGATTTGCATACCATGCAGTGCGTTTAGTTTCAGTGCATAGAATAGGAATATTAACATAGTTATTAAGTAATATTGTTACTAACAACAAAGGGATTCCCAGAGGATGGGCAGCAGCGTTCTCTGAGTATTTAACCAACCAACTGCGATCGCCAACCCGCCTGCCAAGCGTGGCGATTATGGCATATCCCCCTTTTGGGGGAGGCTCATGTCCAGCAGTGGATGTCTTTCGGCTGAAATGATGATGATGATGATAATTGTTACAACAGAAATAGATAGAATGGAAAAAGCGGCAGGGCGCGCGTGGCAGCACTCTGCACCATAGTGCAGTGCATTTCAAAGCCTTTCTCAGCACGCTTTATGACTTATCAACAATCGTTAATAATGTAACAAAAACCATCCAAAATGCCGTATTGTCCTGTTTCTAACTGCAGAAAAAAAAGCTGTAAAGTGCGTTTGATAAAAGTTAATTTTTAAAAATTAATGACGTCAATATGTAAGGCGTAGTTTGTTCTAAAGTTGCCACGCATGAATCGCAAGTAAAATTGTGATTACAACCATTCTATCCATTTCTGTGATTGTTACTAACACAGTGAGCCATTGTTTTACTTGTTAAATAAAATAAATTAAAATTAAATTATAATGATATCCTTTCGTATTCGTTAATAAAATTGTTTTATGACTTTACCTGTAAATAAATTGTTTGGTATACCTATAAAGCGCTGTAAATTCCTACTTTTGTGTGATAAAAATAAATGCGTCTGTTGAACTGTTGTGTGTAGCGTTATTATTGTGTACCTATAATCAGTACGGTCGTTAGTCAGATTGCTAACAAAGGGAGTAGTTCCTGGACACGCCACCCTAAGACTTGACACGGAGCGTGACTGCTGCAGTAGGTACCTTACCTTTTATTAATATTCGTCTCATCGGATCAGCCCCTTATTCTATTTTCTGTGATAGTTCAATACCGTGTAACTAGCACTTGTAAATATGGTAGCCTATGTACAAAAACAAAAAAGTGTTTCTAACAGTTATATTAATTATGGTTAAAATAACGGTGATGAAGTGAATCATAAACATTAAACCAGCCAAGTGCGAGTTGGACTCACGCAGTAAGGGTTCCGTACCACCCATCGACCTGATACCCTTTAGAAACTGCTTTAATTTATGAGAGTTCATCAAAAGACATAATCGTAACGTGCGCGAAATATGAATATTTGCATCTATTTTTTACGCAGATACCACCACATATATCTATGTTTACCCTATTTTTATTATTTGTTGTTAAATAACATAGTATGCACTATATTCAAACCAAATTTTACGCTGGTATGTATTACAGTTTTGAAGATAGGGCAGGAACAAAAACTTTGAGAATAAAACATGTTTTTAGAGGTTTCTTGTATGGGGACCCCCTTTGGTTTTAGACTTTTTTTCTTTTTTTAGTATTTGTCATAGTAAAACATATTCTGAGAAATTTACAAACGGCTACCTATTACCGTTCAAAAGATTATATAGCCCTGTGACAGACAGACGGATGAACGGGCGGACGGACAATCAGCGTAGCGAGAATAATAAGGTCCCGTTGGGCACCCATTTAGTACGGAACCCTAAAAAGTGCGAGTTACACGTTTATAAAAAGTGGCAGATATCGCCTTACTCAGTAATGTCGATTTAAAGAATTGGACAATCTCATTTTACAAATTCTCTCACAACCACAAGTCATAGCAAAATAAAAAAAACCGGCCAAGAGCATGTCGGGCCATGCTCAGTATTATAGGGTTCCTTAAGTAGGTGTAATTACAAACGAATCAAATCGAATATTAATCATGGCTATTTTAGTTTTTGCAATAATCGGCAGCATTCGCGACTCAGAGCGTGTTGTTAGTAGCGCCATCTAGGGTTAAATTCAAGAAGCCAAATTTAAGACGTTTGTCATTTCAAAGTTACTTTTTGTGATTTTTTCAAATAGAAAGTAGCTAAAAGAGCATTATTTGCTATGACCATTTTTCTCTAAGGTCAATGACCTTTGAACTAGGACGTTTTAAGTATTTTTCAGTTTTCTCTCTATAACTCAAAAAATTATAATCACATTATACTCAAAATAATTTTAAAAGAGAGTTTTCACAAAGGTCTATCAATGTGGAAGATTATAAGTTTCTACATTGCATAGTTTAGAAATGGCAGGGGGGGGGACACATTGCAAGCCACTTTGGCGGGCTATATTTCGCAGATGGTACACCTGATAAAAAAGTGGTGTATCAAACATTACCTTCATTTTAGTAGACCTATTCAATGATAACCCACACGAGGGGGTGCAGCGAAGAAAATATTTTTTTCTCCATTTCACATGTATGGACGCCACCCCTAAAATACGGAAAAACGATTCTTTTATTCTTTTAAAATTGAGATCTATATGTAGACTATTTTTTAACAAAATTTCATTTACTTATGTTTATAACTGTAGAAGTTATTAAGCTGTAAAGGATTAGGACAGACGGACAGACGGACAGACGGACAGACGGACAGACGGACGGACATGACGAAACTATAAGGGTTCCTTGTAGGACTTCGGAACCCTAATGATACATTATCCCACTCGATGCCCAAAATTCGGGTCACTCTAATAGAGCAAGACGACTTCACTCCTTGTTTTCTATCTGTACATGATCATTTTTTCGGCAGAGTGCACAGTCTTGTACTACCGAAGGTAAATGTCATGTCTCTGAGGGTTCCTAATTACAAACGAATCAAATCGAATATTAATCATTGCTATTTTAGTTCTTGCAAACAGCGCCACCTAGCGCTGAATTTAAGAAGCTAAATTGAAGAAGTGTGTCATAGCAATATAACACAAGGTTACTTTTTATATTTTTTTTCAAATAGGTAGTAACTAAAGGAGCATTATTTGCTAAGATCATTTTTCTCTAAGGTCAATGACCTATGAACTAGGACGTTTTAAGTATTTTGCAGTTTTCTCACTATAACTCAAAAATTTATAATCACATTATACTCAAAATAATTTTAAAAGAGAGTTTTTATAAATGTCTATCAATGTGGAAGATTATAAGTTTCTACGTTGCATAGCTTAGAAATAGCAGGGGGGGGACACATTGCAAGCCACTTTGGCGGGCTGTATTTCGCAGATGGTATACCTAATAAAAAAGTGATGTATGAAACATTACCTTCATTTTAGTAGACCTAAGCAATGATACTCCACACGAGGGGGTGCAGCGAAAAAAAATTTTTTCATCCCCATTTCACATATATGGGGCGCCACCCCTAAAATAAATAATCAAGATTTTTTTATTTTTTTAGAATTGAGATATATATCCAGACCATTTTTTGACAAAATTTCATTTACTTATGTTTATAACTGTATAAGTTATTTAGCTGTAAAGGATTAGGACAGACGGACAGACGAACAGACGGACGGACATGACGAAACTATAAGGGTTCCTTGTAGGACTACGGAACCCTAAAAACCGACTTCAAAATGAATAAAATAATAATGTGTGAAACAGTTTAGGAAGAATTGGCACCGACTTCCTAAACTGTTTCACACAAATTGTTTCATTCTTTTTAAGTCAGTTTTGTCTTTTTGAAGTAAAACGTCTTTAGGCACGCTTGACTTGGGGGTAAGCTGATGAATGCGTTACGATAAGTGTGGCGAACGGAGGGGGTAGTGCGGGACGCGGGGAACGAGGCGCGTGCGACGGCCGGCAACGAACACAGTACCGCCGCCGCCGCCACGTCGCGCGCCAGCAGAGCACACGCGCGCCGCGCCGTCTATTCTTTTGTTCTCATGTAAATAGT
Source organism: Asteroscopus sphinx (assembly GCA_949699075.1). NCBI lineage: Eukaryota > Metazoa > Arthropoda > Insecta > Lepidoptera > Noctuidae > Asteroscopus > Asteroscopus sphinx. The sequence continues at coordinate 2,840,029 of OX453007.1, forward strand.
TGGGGGAGATATAAGTTAGTGAAGTTTTACTTCAGTCGTGTGCTCTAAAACACACTTGTTTTATTTAAGTTTATTTTATTTTTCTTTTTGAGTGGCATAAACAATAGATAGACAAGCGATTGCTGTCATCCATTGAAGAGCTCCCATCTTTATCTCCGAAGATCTTCATCAGATCCCTTTTAACTAAAATGTAATTTTCAAAATTGGTCCACAATTGACGAAGAAATCAGTGAACATATAATATGGAAAAATACATACAGTCGAACATAACCCTTCTTTTTTGAATTCGGTAAATAAAAACACAATATCTACGAATTAAAACGTTTATTACCCATTTTAAACCGGGAATCAACACAATTTTACTGAAACAACTCTATCGATAAGGACTATAGATATATTTTCGTAAAGAACAACACTACTAGGCGGCCATATTATCTTATTGACATTTCAAAATCGACATGTTTTTTTTTCGTTTATTTCGGGTCCAAGGTATCTATGGGCGCGCTAGTGTTGCCATCAATTTTGTTTACACTTTTTTGACAGAATATATTAATCTTTATTACTGGTCAGTATTGAATGTTTCTTCCTGGCGTTGGTTGAACATTGCGCCCTCTAGTGTAATTTGAGAGTAATATAGCTTTCCATAGCTTATAACATTAAAATATTAATTTATACTCGGACTCAGACCAATTAATGTCTATGCTACATCGAATATCGATGCTTACAACGCAATCTATTGCCATTTTGAGGTAACTAGTTTATACAATGAATTACTTTTAATTAGATTATGAAGTATTTTGAAATAAATATCCTTTATTTCTAGAATTTGCTATGTAGTTTGCTGTTGTATTTATTGTACTTAGCAAAGATCATCAAAGTTGTATTTGTTGTACTTTGCAAAGATCATCAAAGATCAAAGAAGATACCTTTTTGTTTAGCAAAGTTTAATATTTGATGATCCGTATTAATTAAATTAATGTTGTAAATAATGTTAATATTATGATAATTATAATTCGAATATTCTAATTAGATTAATGAAATGATTAATTTAAATGTTGTTAATTTAATTTTATGGTTCTGATAATTCCGCTTTATATTGTTTCATATTTCAATATCTGGCATGATTTGTTGGTTTATATAATGTTTAGAGATTATCTAAATTAATATTAGTTATATCACGACGACTGGTTAATTATTTTAGTGTTCATTTATAAATTAAAATGTATTTAGTGACTCCGTTGGGTCTATTTGATTGTAGTAATATAAAGATGGAGACACTGTACTTTGCGCGGGCTGTCATTCTTGTTGTAAAACTTCTTCTTTCATGTAATAATCGGAAAATACATAATGGTGTCGATTCTCTTGTGCACGAACTAAACTTATTTTAAACTATCGCTCTCTTTTACTTAAAGTAGATACAAGAAAGGGATGGCAACCATTTTAGAACTGTCACATTAGTTTACGTGTTACATTTCTTTGTATTTTAGTGGGCACGTTCCGAGATCACGACTAAACTTGTATGGAAATTTTAATTCCGTCTAATTTGACAGTTCTAAAATGGTTGCTATCCCTTTCTTATATCTACTATTAGTAAAAGAGAGCGATAGTTTAAAATAAGTTTAGTTCGTGAACAAGAGAATCGACACCAATTTGTAGTAAAGAGAAATTTATTTCGTGATGAATCCTGATGAAACCTTGAGCTACGCGCGGACATATCCATTGTCAATGAATTGAACACAATGATATTTTTTGACGTAGGTAGTAAAAAGGTAGTCAACGTAGTGGTTATATTCTCTCTGGTAGGTACTGATTGTATTAAATTATCTTTGATTTTTTAGACGACAAGATTCATATTCTCTTTGCAACAGTCCGGTTTCCGGCACAGATTAATGATATATGTACTAGTGTCGTCCGGTAGTAAACAAAATATGAAATTAACTATCAGAACCAGAACCAACGTGATTAATCTGAAACATCGAAACAGAGTCTATCAAAAATGGCTCACCCACAAAATCCAATAGAAAAATACTTTACTCGACCGACTCGTTACCATTATTACTTCTTTTCTCTCCTCTTTCTGTCGAAACTGCCAATATTCTGGCATGTTTTAAATCTGTTATTCTTATCTCCACCTATGCAGTATACTTGCAAGAAGGCTGGTAGTTCCCTATTAGTGTCAGAAGACCAGTGTCCTTGCGAAGAACCTGAATGGAATAGAAGTGTGTTTACTGAGACCCTACAGACAAAATATGGGATAGTTTGTGAAAAGAAGTGGCTTGTCAGTTTCTCGCAAAGCATGCTTTATGTTGGGATGTTGCTTGGAGCACTAACTTTTGGTTTCATGTCGGATAGGTAAGTTTAGTAGCAAACCATAATAGCTTGATAATCAGTAATACATCCCAAAAATCTGATCCGTGTGCCGCCGGACGTAAAGAATTACACCACCCTATATCTTCTCATGGGTGTCGTAAAAGGCGACTAAGGGATTTACCAGTCTGGGCAGCAGCGTTCTCTGAGTATTTAACCAACCAACTGCGATCGCCAACCTGCCTGCCAAGCGTGGTGATTATAGCATATCTCCCCCTTCTTGGGGAGGTCTATGTCCAGCAGTGGACGTCTTTTGCCTGAAATGATGATGATGATGATATCCCAAAACGTTGTTTCCGTGGATTTTTTCTACATTATATTATTTAAAACAAGAATGCGCCCACCTGCAGTGGGTCAGCGTGGTGATCTTTCTCATTCTGTGAAGAGGTCCATGTGGACATTACTGGGCTGGTTATGATGAGAAAGTATGATAGAGGAACACCATGTACTTAGCAGTTGGTGGATATAGATTGAAATTATGATGATGAATACGCGTATAAGAGTATACTGCCAACAGTTCTTCTTTTTCTTCGTGTCAATGGCATGATTACTCTTAGGTCAAACTTGGTAAGCCCAAAACTTGACCACTCCAACGGCGTTATCAGTGCCAGCGCAAAGGTGACCCAGGGTACAGGTGTTTGAATATTTGATTGAGGATTAGCGCCACAACCACAACCCTAGGTGGACCCACCAGTGGGACCACGAGTCATTCATCGTCATACGATATAACCATAGTTACATTGTATGACTCTTGGACACCCATCAACCAATGGGTCCACGAGTCATAAGATTTCGAGGTGGTAGGACCACGAGCACTGGTGGTACAAAGCCGGTGGGTTCACGAGTCATACATCGTTTTTTTTAAACACTCGCTGCAAACAGTGAGCTTCTCTGAATTTACCCATACTGCGCGTGGTCTTCTTCTATCGTATCGACATGAGCTACATAATGATAACAGCTCATGCCGTGGGGAAAAGATTAGCCAGTCAGCAGGTTGGTAGCGGGGTTGACTGCCCAGGGTGCGCCGGACGATCAATTAAATATCGTTACTCGTGGAGGCTCTTTTAATGCAAACCCTGACAATAACGCAAAAAGCTCACAAATTTGTTCCCTACAAATTCAACCCAACCCACGCACAGCACAAGGCTGCACCACGCACGGATAGTTTCTAGAACGTGTAAAATAATATCGCCCCGCATATTGGTCGCAAATCACCCGGTGCCACGTGGGAAGCGTTTTTGAACAAAAGTAACGTTTGACATGAGCTGGGCTGGGCTGGGTTTAATACATGCTGAAGTTTTAATACATTCTTTCCCGAAAAGGGGTCATTGTACTCATCATAATGAACAACTTTATTTACTTTACTTTACTTATGTCAAATTTCTATCTCTAGTAGGGTAAATCGTGGATAGATTGGATATGAATTTTGGCCATTAGCCAGTTTCAATCGGTTAACTGTTATTCCATGTTATTATTTTGTTTATCATTTTCAGATTCGGCCGCCTCTTCATGCTTGTAATTTGCATCATAACCACTGCTACTGCAGGATGCCTTGTAATCTTAATGCCCACACCTGTGTCCTTCATCTTCATGCGGTGCATTGAAGGCATGGGAGTTGGAGGAGCCATCGTGACTGGCTACGTCCTCTGTGTTGAATACTGCGGAGTCGGTTACAGGGAGATGGTGACAGCTCTATTCCATATTCCAATAAACGTGAGCCATATGAGTTTGGCAGGAGTGTCATATTTGTTAAGGCATTGTGATCACTTTCAATTGGCTTTATCATTACCAGTATTCTTATTTGTGTTGATGCGGTGGCTGACCTTCGAGTCCCCGAGGTGGTTGATTGATAATAACAATGTTGAAAAGGCTACGATTGTGATGCAGAAGATCGCAGCGTTGTGAGTATGATTTTTGCTGTTTTACTGTAGGAACATGGCGATAGACTAGACTGCCTCGTTGGTCTAGAGGTCGCAAGTGCGACTGCTGAGCGTGGGGTCCTGGGTTCGATTCCCGGGTCGGGCAAAGTGTTATTGGGTTTTTTCATTAGGAAATTCTCAGTAGCAGCCCGGAGTATGGATTTGTGCCCGGTTAATGGCAATAGGCTCGCCCCCTATTACATGGGACTATAACATAACTGGCGAAATGTGGGTGTACTATACACCTCTGCCTACCCCTTCGGGGAAATACAGGCGTGATGTTATGTTATGTTATGTTATGTTAACATGGCGATATTGTAACCATAACCTTCTTCTTCTTCTATCGTGTCGACATGAGCTACATAATGATAATGGCACATGCCATGGGCAAAAGATTAGCCAGTCAGCAGGTTGGTAGTGGGGCTCACTGTGCCGGACGATCAATTAGATATCGTCACTCGTGGAGGCTCTTTTAATGCACCCATAACCATAATAATATAGTATTAGCCTACGATGCAAACAGAGGGGTATTACGTGTTTAACGGTAATCTATCATACTTTCGAAAAACATTACTCCAAATTTCAAACGCTTGAAAACGGTTGATAGAATTTTCTAGTTCCAGATGTTTTTTATACATAATTTTGATATTCTGTAAATACATTCAATCGAAGTATCATTTGTCAGAAACACTTTTGTTAGAGTATCTGATTCTGTACCATTTTGTTTTCATTAAACAAGAGTATTTTTGTTCGACTTTTTGAAAGACCGTCGTAACTTTTGCCATAAAATTACTCTACAACAATTCATCATCATCATAATAATTTTTAGCCGAAAGACGTCCACTGCTGGACAAAGGCCTCCTCCAAAGGGGGGGGGGGGGATATGCCACAATCGTCTCGCTTGGTGGGTTGGCGATCGCAGTTCAGAGAATGCTGCTGCCCATCCTCTGGTGAATCCCTTAGTCGCCTTTTACGACACCCATGAGTGGTGGTGCAATTCTTTACGTCCGGCACCACACGGAACCAGACAACAATTACATTTTCTATAATATTATGTTATGAGACAGAATGACACTTAAATTGTTTTTTTATGATTTTTATTTCAACTCAGGGAGACTAATATTGATACTAATTAACACAGTCTTGTCTTGCTTGCAAATTATCTATATTAACCACTGCATGTAGATATTATTCTGGTACTAATTAAACAATTCATAATTTCAGCAACGGTCAGCCAACAGACACAATTAAAACCGAAATGGATGAGTTCTATTCATCAATCAAAGGAGTGAAACAAGTAAAAATGAGCTTCTGGCATATCTTTCGCTACAGGAAGCTCACGTTAAACCTCTTGTGCACGTCTATCATATACTTCGTTTGCGGCATGGGCTACTACGGAGTGTCCCAATACATCGGCAAGATGAGTGGAAACATCCATATGAACGTTGCAATCTCAGGAGCACTTCTCATACCAGGAACAATTACAGCTGCATTCTTGCTAAAAGTTTTAGGCAGACGAACTTTCTTGATGGCAACCTCCTTCCTATCAGGAATATTCATGATAGTGGTTGTGGCCATACCTGCTAGTTTAAATACGGTCCGTGTAGCCATCGCCTGTGTTTGCAACAGTTTTTTTTTCATGTCGTTTATTATTGTATTTTTGTACGGTGTCGAATTATTCCCAACTCCTATAAGGAATTCTGTATTAGGATTTTTATCAGTGCTGTCTAGAGTAGGTCAGATATCTGCACCACCTATCAATGCCTTGCCACAAACTATTTCTGGTTGCATTTTTGGAGTAATGGCTATTGTAGGTGGATTGTTGTGTTACCCATTGCCTGAGACAAAGAATTTAGAGCTACCGTCATCTTTGGAAGATTCGAAGAGCCTACCTAGAAGAATATCGAAGCCAGATGCATAAAGTATGCAAATACCTCAAAATACTACACTAAATATAATAAATACTACTTAGTGAAATGATATATTATTATATCACCAGCGTACTATGTTTAAAGATGTGTTTGTTTTTACGAGTACATAGATTTGTATTTTCGTTTATAATACTACTTATTTGGAAGGGTTTATAGGTAATAATTAATTAATATTGAGGCCTCATTTTAAACACTGGCTTTGTGTTTTGTGATAATTGCGAACAATACATTATTACTTATTTACTTATTTATATTAAACAAACTTTGTTTTAAAAATAAATTTATTACTTAGTATCATTCATCCTTGCTTTAATAGCTCTATACTATACCATCAGGAAAAAGCTTATATTATTGTATTTCACGAAATATTTACCATGTCCATTAAATATTCACCATGTAAAAAAATTGTATTATTTACATGGTTAATATCCCGTGGTGTAGTGACCATGTTAGTTTAAAAAGTTTTTTGTTGAAAAATCTATTTTTACATGTCACCCGAACACGTACCATAGTGGAGGATAATTTCGATACCACGAGCAGTGTGGCCTATGTCCAGCAGTGCACGTCTTTCAGCTGAAATGATGATGATGATGATGATGAGCAGTGTTCACGGTAGCTTGGTGGCTAAAGCACTGGCGTACTCAGCCAGGAGTCGCAGGTTCGAATCCTGCTCGTAAGCGATTTTTTCGTTCCACAATTTGAATCTTTAGCAACACATATTCTGAGAAAATTTCAACCAGTTACCTATTACCGTTAAAACGATACAGCCCTGTAACAGACAGACGGACGGACGGCCGGACAACGTAGCGAGAGTAATAGGGTCCCGTTTGGCACTCTTTGGGTACGGAACCCTAAAAAGCTTTTAATAAAAGCTTGGAAAAATTTACCAGTTCAGTATTCACGAATGCATTTGCCTCGCTTCTCACAACCAGTCACTACAGATACAAAATACAAAGAACGTGAAGGGGCAGTTGTATTTTAAAGCATTATTCAAATTATAATTTATTGACCAAGCGTAGTGAGGTCTCTGATTTAACTAGGCCGCTCAGCAATTCGTCCGTCTGTCTGTCTTTCTGTCAGAATCTTGTAATCAAAATTATAGAATTACTTAAAAATCTTACATAATACAGAAAACTTTAGGCCAAAGCCAAATATGATATTTAAAATTTAAATAAATGAAATACCTTCTCTATCTATTTTTATAAAATATCCTGTATTTCGTCTCTGATTTCGTACACAGAAGATATGTTTCATATATTTCGTAATGATTTTTATTTTCATATATTTATTTACCCCTTAGTTTAAAGAATAGCTGCGGCCTGCGAGACAAAAAAGGCACCAACGCCTCTGTCAGTTTGGTCATTGTCCTTTACGGTATTATAGGTATTACCATAGAAATGTCTATGGGTGTTACAATGAAATAATTGTAAAAACTAGGTTGTTTTCACTGAAATCTACGCATACCAAGTGGATTATGACAATATGACATTAAACAAAACCACGTACAGAGTTACACAGGGAAAAAATCAATCAAATCTAGATAATAATTTAGCCACAGGAAATTATTTTAATTTCTAATTTTGAATAATTATTCTGGCATGATCGTTATGTCAAAGACCTGTGCGAATCCATATGATTTTAAACTCTCTCAATTATTACTGATGATTACAAATGGTGTTAATTTTTTTATTTAGATATTTTAAAATTAATATATTTTGTTCAAAAATTTAGTTGTTTTAATTTTCGATAAACAACTTATTTATTTGTTTAAAATGCTTCTATACACTAGTTACAACCGCCGTGTTTTGATTTATTGTCATATCTCCACGTTGTAAAATCATGTATAAAAAGTACATGGGTATATAAAAACTATATATATAACTATAAACTTCCAACATCATTATTATCAGCCCATTATTGTCCTATTGCTGGGTAAGGGCCTCCACAGAATAAGAAGGTTGTAGGCCTTTCCACTACACAGGCCTAGTGCAAGTTGGCGGACTACACACTCCATCGAAAACTGTATGGAGCACTCTTGGGTGTGCAGGTTTCCTCACTTTGTTTTCCTTCACCGTTAAAGCAATCAAATTCTGATCCGCACATGATTCCAAAAAGGCTGGGTTTGAACTCAGACCCTCCTGCATGGAAGGCAACCGTCAGGCCAATCACTGCTTGAAAACATAAATAATTGGCAATTATTAATAACTAGCTGTGCCCGCGACTCCGTCCGCGTGGATGTCGGAAAATAACATCGTGTCATAATTATGAACACAATATCTTCAAATATATACATATAAGCGCCTACACAGACGATTACACTATTTACCGACCATACTATATTTTGTTTTTACAACCAACCGGCTAAGGTGATGGAATTTCATGGAATTAGCCCTAAACTCCCTCATTCTGAGAAGACGCTCGTGCCCAGCAGTCGGAAGTAATTGGGCTGATTATGTTATTCTATAACACTAACCACATCTCTTCTTATGCTGAGAAGAGGCCCGTGTCCAGCAGTGGGACTGTAATGGGCTGGTAATGTTATGTTATTCTAGAATACTAATAATATCCAGTTCATTAACTCTTCTCATTTTGAGAAGAGGGCCATACCCAGTAGTGGGACAGTAATGGGTTGACTACGTTATGTTATTGTATATTTTCTAGTTTCTTAACTCTTCTCGTTCCGAGAAGAGGTCCGTGCCCAGCAGTGGGGCAGTAGGTAATGAGCTGATTATGTTATGATAATCTATTACACTAACAATATCCAGTTCCTTAACTCTTCTCATTCCAAGAAGAGGGCCATGCCCAGCAGCGGGACAGTGATGGGCTATGTTATGTTATTCTATATTTTCTATAATACTAATAGAATCCAGTTGTATTTTTAGGAACCTGCAACCTGCATCCAACCAACAATCATGAACTCTACTTTGTATGCAACTTAATACAATAGAGGGGTCAAGCTGTATCACTGGATCTACTCAACCGATTCAGATAAAACATACCCTATATTTTAAGTTAGACTAATACCAATACAAATGCTAAGTTTCATTACGATCCGTTCAGCCGTTTTCACGTGATGAGGTAACAAACAGACAGACAGACAGACAGACAGACATAAATTTTTTAAACGATTGATTCGTGTTCTATAGCTTATTTCTAGTCCCCCTAGCCGGTTTTCGCGAAAAAAAACTCAATGTACAGACTTTTCGACCTTTACAGTTTTATTATAGTATAGATTTTTTCCCCCATTTGTGGAAGGCCTTTGGCCAGCAGTGGACGTTTTTCGGCTGAAATGTAAAATGTAAATGTATGATGATGATGATGAATCTTTTATTATTGATGCTTATTCGTCTCCAATAACACAAGTAGAACTATAGTCAAAGTCTTGAAATAAAGCAAAACTATATTCAAACAAATCGGATTCTCGATAAGATTTAAAATGATCCCGCAAATCCGGAATACCAAAAAAATCCCAGCAAATCTGCAATCACGGGACAAAGACAACACTTTGGTTCCCGGACTAGCAATTTACAATAAAACAAAAGAATCCCGCGACACTGTTATTTTCAATAAGCTCCCTATACAGGATAATGAAAAAAGTTTTTATAACCGACAATACGAAGCTAAGTGGGATAAAGTATGATGTTTTTAACTTGTCCAATATGTAAGAATATTGTTTTATAGGTTGGATGTGAGAGGATTTTGTATTTTCTTGTTTGAATTTGTTTTGTTGGGTTCTTATTCCTGTTATGAGGAAGAAAGACTGGCTAAGACATTCAAAATTGAATGGTTATTTGCTGTAATCATTCCGGGCAGAACTTATTTTGTAATTTATAATTATATTGACTTAAGTAGCTCTCTAACCACCGACTTCAAGACTAACTTTGATGCACTAATAATTGAGGCTAAGTATTAGCGTAAGAGTGGTGAATCATTTACAGACACAATCTATACTATCATCAACTCAGCCTATCCCAGTCCATTGCTGGACTGCCTCTCCCAAGTTGCGCCACAACACTCGGTCCTCTGCCTTCTGCATTCAGTACCCCCAGCCGCGTTGTGTGGACATCGTACTACCATTACATACAAAAATTGTGTTTTCTATGAACAAAAACTGAATCGAGTTGAATAAATGTAGTTAATCCCTTAGTCTGACAACTTCAGCCGCATCTGGAGACTGGAAGCCGACCCCAACATAATTGGGAAAAGGCTCGGAGGATGATGAGGCAAGCAATCAATCAACTCGGCCTACCGCAGTCCACTGCTGGACATAGGCCTCTCCCAAGTTGCGCCACAACACTCGGTACTCTGCCTTCTGCATCCAGTCCCCCCCCAGCCACGTTCTTCAGGTCGTCGGTCCACCTGACGAGGGTGTGCCCTACGCTGTGTTTGCCGATTCGCGGTCTCCACTCAAGGACTCGTTTGCTTCAGCAGTCATCAGTCCTTTGACAGATATGCATCACAGACAGACATGCATGTTTCTATACTATAATCTAAACTAATATTTTTTGTTTTCTTGTTTGAACGCCCTAATCTCTGGAACTAACAGTCGGATTTAAAAAATTCTTCTTGAATTTGATAGCCCAATTCTTGAGGAAGGTTATACGTTATTTAACATCACGCTAAAACCCTTAGGAGCCGAGCAAAAATAAAAATAAAAACAGAAAGAACGCTAAGCGTAAACGAAGTAACAGCGCGGGCGGGCGATGTGACGCACGCACGACGGGGGCGGTTGAAACGGCTGGGCACAGCCAGTTAAAAATAATTTGTGTCTAGAAATGATATGCCCATTATATTATTGCCCATAGTCTCAATTCATTAGATGGCGAGACGAATGCACAACTTATATACTTATACAGTTCCTAAAAATATAATTTCCAATGACATGGTTTTGGACCAGTGACTTCCGATTCAGTAGTACAGGCGTAGTAACTTATAAGTAATCTGTGGTACCTACACGCAAGTCAATTTAACCACCCTGACACTGATTCAATGTGGAAAGGTTATAAGACACAACGAGCAGAATTCACGTTAGCTTAGCGGTTAAAACGACTGGTGTACTAAAACAGATTGTTGCTGGTTCGAATCCTGCTCGAGAGCGAATTTTTCTTTGCACAATATACCCTCGGACGAATAAAAAAGGCGGACGGAATCTCACTAAGCAATAAGTTAAGCAACCATAGTAAGCCGTCTCGCTTAAAAGTACGGGCCGGGACGCACACATTCACATCCATAGTTTGCCAAAAAGCCGCGATTACGCAAAAAATCTAGTGTGACGGTAATCCTTGGTCTAGTGTCACAAATAAGAAGACAGTATAAATCTGGCCCCCTAGCCAAGTTGACAATCTACAATCGTCAACGCTTGTCAACGCTAATAATAATAATACAATATTGTTTTCTCAACGTTGACGATTGTAGATTGTCAACTTGGCTAGGGGGGCTGGTATGTTAAAATGCTTTCGAAATTATAGTGGGTTTAGGAAAAAATTAAGTCATCAGTCTTTGTTTAGCGAGATTCCGTCCGCCTTTTTTATTCGTCCGAGAATATACCTACCTATAATTTTAATTTCAGTCTGCTTGCGCTAATGTGAATTATTCCTAAAATGAGACTGCTGGTTTAGTTACCGCAAAAATGACTGTCAAGCGTGGGATCCTGGGTGCTATTCCCGAATCGAGCAGCTTTAGCTGTCGTGACCGAAATTTAGCCGGGAAGACATTATTTTCATTTTTTTTCATTAGGAAATTCTCAGTAGCAGCCCGGAGTCTGGTGCGGTTAATGACAATAGGCTAGGGCCTATTACGTGGGACTTATAGCATAACCGGTGAAATATGGATGTAAGTACTATACCATAGCCCTACTTTGCCTAAGGCAGTAACTTGATGTTTACTACAAGCACTGAACCTTTATAACTGAACCAAAATTTAGCGTTGTCACAGTTTTAAACCTCCCCAAGTACGGAAATCTTAGGTATTACAGTTTACTCAAAAAACAACTATGCAAAGTAGGATTTGTGGGCAAAGTTAGGGCATTTTACAGTACATCTCTGCCTACCCCTTCGGGGCATACAGGCGGGATGTGATGTTATGTTATGTTATTCCTAAAACATGACATATTTTGACAGACCTCACGATCCACAACCATCATACATTCAACAAGTAAAATTCCCATAAACCATAACACCGCTCACAATACTAATTGTCCAATACATATTACCCAAATCACTGATCTCTGATCCAGCTTAACACTTAAGCCTAGTTAATCTTAAACCTGCTATTGTAAATCAATTCGGTCCATTATAACGTTGGTGGATGAGCCATAATCCCGTATGAGAGTATTACGGGTTGCCCGGGGGGGGTGGGCAGTAAATTAGCCGAGATGACCCGGAGTGGTAACGTACGGCTGTTGGCCACGCCTCCGAGCACATTAGCTGCAGTGAATTTGGGCATTTTGTGATAGTTCCAATGTGTAGCGGCTTTGTTTTAGGATAAACTGGGGCTTAATATACATATATCGATGTGTATAATACTGTAAACAACACAAGTATTTTCATTACAATTTTCACGAAAAGCAATAACAATTTACGATTGAAAATAAAATTGGGAGACCCACTAGTTAATTTCGGTCACGTATTGTTTTAGAAATTTATTTATTTTTTAGGGAACCACTTCGGTTGTAATTACTAGATCGTTAGAAGATTCCGAAGCGAGACCTGAATACTAAATCATTGTAGAAATTGCCTCTCTTGTTTAGAGTTAGGAGCTTATTATGCTTTGATAGCCTTGTTACTTTAATAGAGTTTGAGGTAATTTAGGGTAATTTATACCTTTTTGAGTTTAATAAAAAAATGTAAGTAAGTACTAGGTAGTTTATTTACACTTTGTAAATACGACATTCATTTATTTATTTATTTCCCCAAAAAAATACATACATTTGGCAGATACAGTGTAGAACATAAACCAGTTTAGGTTTTTCTGTACACCGCTTGGTCCGTCGACATTCATTACAAGATGTGGGTGGGTGAACACGACGCATCGCGCTCGCTCGCCCCATGCAAAACTTCTCAAATCAGCTCCTTGCTTAACGAGGATTAATAGAAAAACATCCCAATTAGGACGTTTTCGAGACTTCAGATTGCGAGTGCAAATAACATATTAATGAAAGTGTCGTTACCATATACATCTAAATAATAAGGTACAAATTGAGTGATACACCATTAAGTGATACAGTGTAAATCCAGGCTGATCACTAAATGATGTTCACTTAATCGAAGTGACACATCATTCAGTGACTAGTCCAATTTTCACATGATTCATGTTTTAGTGACATCACTAAATATAAAGACGTCCACTGCTGGATATAGGCCTCCCCCAAGCATCGCCGCAACGATCGGTCCTGCGCTTCCCGCATCCAGCCGATTCCCGCGACCTTCACCAGGTTGTCGGTCCACCTTGTGGGGGGCCTACCACAAAAATAGATAGAATGGTTGTAATCACAATTTTACTAGCGATTCATGCGTGGCAACTTTCGAACAAATTACGCCTCCCATATTGACTTCATAATTTTTTTTAAATTAACTTTATTCAAATGTACTTTACTTTGCCAGGTGGACCGACGACCTAAAGAACGTGGCTGGGGGGGACTGGATGCGGAAGGCAGAGGAGCGAGCGTTGTGGCGCAACTTAGGAGAGGCCTTTGTCCAGCAGTGGACGGCGATAGGCTGATTTGATTGAAATGTACTTTACAGCTTTTGTTTCTGCAGTTAGAAACAGCACAATAAGGCATTTTTGCGGGTTTTTGTTACAGTATTTATAGAAACAAGTCATAAGGCGTGCTAAGAAAGGCTTTGAAATGCCCTGCACAGTGTGCAGAGCGTTGGCACGCGCGCCCTACCCACTTGGCCATTCTATCTATTTCTGTGGGGCATACCCACAAAATTATCCTATATTGTGTTATAATCCAGAAAAAGATCTATGTGTCTGCCACATTTTATCCAAGTCCGTTCAGCCGTTTTAGCATGATTAAAAGACGAACAAACAAATAAACAATCATCCATAATTTCACATTTATAATAATACTAGCTTTTACCCGCGGCTCCGCTCGCGTTAAATTCTGCTAACCCACGTCAGCCCAGTCCAGTCCAGTCCAGTCCATTCCAGTCCACTGTCCCACTGTCCCGCTGTCCTGCTGCCCCGCTGCCCCGCTGGCCCGCTGCCCCACAGCCCCGCTGCCCCGCTGCCCCACTACCCCACTGCCCAACTGCCCCGCTGCCCCGCTAACCCACTGCCCCACTACCCCACTGCCCCACTGCCCCACTGCCCCGCTGCCCCACCATCCCACTGCCTCACTACCCCGCTGCCCCACTGCCCCGCTGCCACACTGCTCCACTGCCCCACTATACCACTGCCCCACTGCCCCGCCGCCCCACTGCTCCGCTGCCCCACTATCCCACTGCCCCGTTGACCCTCTACCCCACTGCCCGCTGCCCTACTTTCCCATTGCCCCACTGCACCGCCGCCCCGCTGACCCACTGCCCCACTGCCCCAATATACCACTGCCCCGCTGCCCCACTAACCCACTGCCCCGCTATCCCACTGCCCCGCTACCCCACTGCACCGCTGTCCCCCGCTGCCCAACTGCCTCGCTGCCCCGCTACCCCACTGCCCCGATGCCCCGCTTCCCCACTGCCCCGCTGCCCCACTATGCCATTGCCCCTCTGCCCCGCCACCCCGCTGCCCTGCTACCCCACTGCCCCACTGTCCCACTGCCCCACTGCCCCGCTGCCCAGCTACCCCACTGCCCCACTGCCCCCCGCTGCCCAACTGCACCGCTGCCCCGCTACCCCACTGCCCCGCTGCCCCGCTTCCCCACTGCCCCGCTGCCCCACTGCCCCGCTGCCCCACTATCCCATTGCCCCACCGCCCCGCCGCCCCACTGCCCCACTGCCCCGCTACCCCACAACCCCGCTGCCCCGCTATCCCACTGCCCCGCTGCCCCGGTACCCCACTGCCCTCTGCCACGCTGCCCCACTGCCTCGCTGCCCCGCTGCCCCACTGTCCCTCTGCCCCACTGTCCCACTGCCCCACTGTCCCACTGCCCCACTGTCCCACTGCCTCACTGTCCCACCGTCCCTCTGTCCCACTGTCCCACCGTCCCACTGTCCCACTGTCCCACTATCCCACTGCCCACTGTCCCACTGTCCCACTATCCCACTTTCCCACTATATCACTATAGTCCCATGTCCCATATCCTGTCCCACTGTCTCACTATCTCACTATATCACTATCGTCCCGTCCCATGTACCATGTCCTGTCCCATGTCCCATCCTATGTCCAGTCCCATGTGCCGTCCCACTGTCCTGTCCCATGTCCCGTCTCATTTCCCGTCCCATTTCCCGTCTCATGTTCCGTCCCCTGTCCCGTCCCCTGTCCCGTCCCCAGTCCCATCCCCTGTCCCGTCCCCAGTCCCATCCCCAGTCCCATCCCCTGTCCACTCCACTCCACTCCATCGTACATTACTATCCGCTCGTGCAAATGCATAGAAGCTTCGATCTGTCGGGTGAGTACTGTTATAACCCTGCTTTTTTATACGTAGCAAAAACAAATGTAAGGAATGCATTTCTGCATTCATAAAGGTCCTTTGTGTAACTAAGATTTATGGGCAAGCGGCTGGCGCCAGCGCCGAAATGCCAAGAGGAACCCTTCAGAGTTCAGGTAGTAATCTGTGCCTTCAGTCTCATTCCAACATCTACTAGAGCCACACGTTTTTCATTGTTTTGTTATTTTTGTTCTATATCCTAATTAAATTTTTGTGGTTAAACTATCTATATTATTTTGAAAAGCCTAATCCGAACCACGGTCTAACATTGGTGGCAGCGTAAAAGGGATACAAATTCCCACGGTCCGTCTCCGCCCTACTAAATCAGTCACGACTTTTCCTTGTGCAAGTGCTTCAAATACTGTAAAAAGTGAGTTAAGTGACAATTATATCTGTGAATGAACTGTGTTATCGATAGATCACAAACTATCCAAAACACCCACCGAGTCCAGTATCCAGGAATGCAGCAGCTCGTCACACTCATCTGCCTATCGTAAATTCGTGAGTCAATAAATCTTCAATAGCGACGCCACATAGTCGCATTTCGACACCCACAATACCATAATATGCCTAAAGCCTGCAGACCAGAAATCAACTCCCCGAACACATCCGCAGCAACAATGGACCTAAACAGTCTGTTTAAGTTCATCAAGCCCTACGACGGGACACGAGAAACCCTCAACTCTTTCCTGACGAACTGCAACAACGCGTACAGCCTAGCTTCAGAAGACCAGAAACGAATTTTGTTTAAATATATTTTAAGTAGGTTACATGGTAAAGCGGAAGTTGTTTGCTCAATTAAAGAATTCAGTAATTGGGAGCAACTAAAAGAGTTTCTCAAGATCCAATTTTGCAATAGAAAACACTATTCCCATCTCCTCACGGAGCTGCAAGAGAGCAAACAGGGCCCGCAAGATAGTGTGAATCAATTTTCTTTAAAAATCGAGACATGCCTGTCACACTTACTCACTGAGGTATCGTTATCCACAGTAAAAGCTATCGAATTACCCGGCCGTACAGCGGCAATGGAAGATCTAGCTCTCCATCACTTCATGATGGGATTACTCCCCAGAATATCCAACATGGTGAGATGTAGGTCTCCAAACACTTTAAATGAGGCTGTAAATTATGCCGTAAACGAAGAGCGCATTCAACAGTCGTTGCATAAGATAAATAAATCAACAGAAAATAGGTTTTCTAAATCAGATAAATATGTTCCTAAGACCCAACAACGTCTAAATTATTACAATAACTCTGATACAAATAATTCTAATAAATCCGATTTCTGCCGATATTGCAAATTCCCAGGGCACACAATTGAGAATTGCCGCAAACGGGAGTACAATAACAACCGTTTTCGTAATACCGAACAACCCTCGACTTCCGGTTACAAACCACCACAGACAATTAACTTTGTCGAAGAATCAAATGACGAGGACCCCGAATCTTATGACGAAATTTATAATAACTCAAAAAACTAATAAGTGGCTCGTATAGGTGTCGTGCGAGACACAACCTGCTAAACCTACCTGACACTGTTTCCTATCATACTAAAACTATCCAACCTACTAAATCTACAAAACCCACTGAATCTACTAAATCCACTGTATCTGCTACATCCACTGTATCCATTAAATCTACTAAACCCACTGTGCCTACTAAATCCACTGTATCCATTAAATCTACGAAGCCCACTGTGCCTACTAAATCCACTGAATCTACTAATCCCACTGAAATATTCGAAATCACAACCGATCCTACCAAAACTCTACTTCCACACATCCTTATTAATACTTCTGTCTCGGACCTACCGTTATCCCTCTTAGTAGACTCTGGATCAGCAATAAGTCTCATAAAGACAAGCTGTATTCAGAAATATCCTAAACTTACAAATGAAAAAATAAACCTTAAAGGAATAGAACCCGAACAGGGAACAACGGTAACCCTAGGTCACTTTCAACTTGAACTTTACATACCTGACTCTCCTCAAAAGTACATTAACCACAAATTCCACGTCGTAAACCAAATAAATCTACCTTACGACGGTATCATCGGAAGCGATATGTTAAACGCTTTCGGTTGCAATATCAATTACGTAACAAATAAACTTACGTATAACAAAATACATCTCCCACTTCAATTTCATGAACCTATCTATTCTATCCCAGCTAGATCCGAAATGATTATAGAATGCTCTATTTCCAATCCTGAAGTCAAGGAAGGCTTAATTATCGACCAAACCCAACATAAAGATATATTGATAGCCAATTGCCTAGTCAGAACAAAAGAAAACAATAGGATAAACGTAACTGTTGTTAACTTATCTGAACATTCTCTACCGCTAAGTTCAAATTTAAATCTAACACTGATTCCGTTTGAAACGTCTTTTACAACTTCTCAAGGTGATCAATACTCCGTCAACACCTTACAAACTCAGAACTCCTATCCTCGCACTCAAGAAGTCCTTAAACAACTTAGGACATCCCATCTAAATTCTGAAGAAATCGACGCTCTTCATCAAGTCTGCTCCTATTATTCAGACATATTCTATTTACCTGACGATCCGTTAACATCAACAAATGCTTTACAACATGCAATAAAAACAACTAGCGACGCACCGATTCATGTAAAATCCTATAGATTTCCTGAGTGTCATAAAAAAGAGGTTCGAAAACAATTAAACAAAATGTTGAAAGATGACATCATAAAACCTTCAATATCCCCATGGTCCGCACCCATCTGGGTCGTCCCAAAAAAACTAGACGCCTCCGGACAACGGAAGTGGAGAGTTGTCATAGACTATAGAAAACTTAACGATGTTACAATTGGCGACTCTTATCCTATACCTAACATCACTGAAATACTAGATCAACTAGGTAAATCTAAATACTTTTCGACCCTAGACCTAAAATCTGGATTTCATCAAATAAAAATTGCACCTGAAGATGCAATGAAAACTGCTTTTAGCGTACCTGAAGGACACTTCGAATTTAATCGAATGCCTTTTGGACTCAAAAATGCCCCGTCAACGTTTCAGAGACTTATAAACACAGTACTTTCAGGACTACAAGGAGTTCGATGTTACGTCTATTTAGATGACATAGTTATTTATGCGTATGACCTAGATTCCCATATTAAGAACCTAGAATTAGTATTTCAGCAACTCAGACACTTTAACCTGAAACTTCAGCCTGATAAGTGCGAGTTCCTACGAAAAGAAGTTTCATATCTTGGTCATCAAATTACAGACGATGGCGTAAAACCAGACCCAAAAAAAATTAAAGCTGTATCAAATTTTCCAATACCTAAGTCTGCCAAGGACATCAAATCCTTCCTAGGTCTCATGTCCTATTATCGCAAGTTCATACCTGACTTTTCTAAATTCGCTAAGCCCCTAACTTCTCTCCTGAAAAAGGACACACCGTTCATTTGGCAAAATGAACACCAACTAGCTTTCGAAACCCTGAAGATTAGACTTATGTCTCCACCTTTATTAGCGTATCCTGACTTTTCCAAGCAATTTATACTTACATGTGACGCATCGAATTATGCTATAAGTGCCATACTCTCTCAAGGAGATAACGGCAAAGAGAGACCTATAGCTTATGCGTCTCGAACCCTTAATAAAAGTGAAATTAATTATAACACCACTGAAAAAGAATTGTTAGCAATCATTTTTGGCTGTAAAACTTTTAGACCATATTTGTATGGTAGCAAATTTCATATCGTTACCGATCACCGCCCTCTAAAGTGGCTCTTTAATCACAAAGATCCTTCAAGTAAATTACAAAGATGGAGATTAAAACTGGAAGAGTATGAGTATGAAATCGTTTATAAAAAAGGAAAACTTAACTCAGCCGCGGATGCACTATCTATCTAGATGCACCAACCCCTGTAAATACATTAGAACTTAATGATTTAAAACTTATTCCTGTCTTACCCATATCAGATCCTATGACTATAAATAGTTCTACCTCTCCAAAACCCGGTCCTTCACGTACAAATCCTTTAGACACACAGCTTTCGCGTAGTCGTTCCAACATTGACGATCACGACCTACCTCCCGTAAATCCTCAAAACTTACAAAATCCTGAAATTCATGAAAACTTACCAAGTCCTAACATCCATGAAAACTCATACTCCGATTTCCTGAAAGCTACTTCTAATAAGAATCATACATATAATACTGTTATACATGAATATACAAACCCTCTACTATCGTCTAACTCAAAATTGATTGTCATCCCCACATCAATCGATCTCGATGAATCAAACCCTTATATCGAAGAAATCCTTGGTCAACACGGTGACAATTCTGAATTTTTGAACCAAGAAAGAACACTGCACTCCTTCCAAAACCTGAAATCAAAAAACAAATCATACTATTTCCTTTTCACCAAAGTACATCACTTTGATGAACTTCCATATCCAGACATATTCAAATCGTTAAAAAATCTGAGAAACGAGTTATTGATTGGATCAAATGAAACTCCCAATGAAATTGCTATCTCAGACTTCAAAGATCCCTTTGTCAAATTATCATATACTAAAATTTATAACATTTTAGCATATGTGTTCCACAACACAAACATCGTAATTAGCGTTTATAAGAATACAATTATTTTCCCAGTTCCGAGTGAAATACCTAAAATATTAAAACAAAACCACGACTTACCCATAGTTGGTCACGTCGGACAATCTCGAATGTACAACCGTATCAAAGAAAGATATTATTGGAAGAACATGAAATCAGACATAGAAAACTATGTTAAGAAATGTTCACAGTGTCAATTAAATAAAGCGCTTCGTCAAACCAATCGCGCTCCGATGCAAATAACTTCTACTTCCACTGCACCTTTTGAGCGCGTTAGTCTTGACATCGTGGGGCCACTCCCCGAAGCAGGTCCATTCAAACTTAAATACATACTTACCCTCCAAGATGACCTAACAAAATTCTCTTTTGCCTATCCCATATCGAATACCTCAGCAGAAGAATGTTGTGAATGCCTGGTCCACTTCATTTCCTTATTTGGCATACCAAAAAAAATATTAACTGACCAAGGAACCAACTTTACGGCTGACTTATTCAAAAAGACCTGTGAATTCCTTAAAATAAAACAACTGTGGTCCACACCTTACCACCCTCAGACACAAGGCGCCTTAGAAAGAAGTCATTCTACTCTTAAAGAATATCTAAAATCTTACGTTAACAACGACCAAACAGATTGGCATAAATACGTTTACACAGCAATACTTGCTTATAACACTAATGTCCATACAACTACTCAGTTTACACCTTACGAACTGCTGTTTGGCCACAAACCCTATTTACCAGACTCAATTTATGAGCTAAATTCCACCAGTACTTACCACGAATATATCAAGATGCTAAATCATCGTTTAAAATTGTCCCATAACAAGGCCCTCGAAAATATAGCAAAATCTAAAGAAATATCGAAAGGATATTATGACCGACGATCTCGACCAGTAACGTATAAAGTTGGTGACATAGTGTACCTAAAAAATCACTTAAGAATGCGAAAAGCATTATCACCGGTGTGGAAAGGTCCTTATAAAGTAGTCAAAATTCATGGCAACCACACACTTTCTCTCCTAATCAATAGGAGACATGTTAAACATCACTACGATGAAGTAAAATTAGCTAGTCGTAATCCACCTAGCTTATAAGTTTCTTTTTCTTTTTATTAGCATTTTTATTACTATAACGCCATTTTATTACAAAAAAAAATCACTTAGCATAATATTAGAAAACCTATGTTCTTACTTATGTTCTTACTTCACATCACACAATGCTCGTTAAATGTGCTCCAACTAAGTATGCTAAGCCTAGTCTATTAAGTTAAAATATGACAACCTTCTGCAAATATTGTTATCAAAAGATCTGTTTTGTATTTGTGTTTTTTTTTATTTGTTTGTGTGTGTTACTTTGCCGAAAACATTAAAAACATTTACCTAATTATGTGCTGAATTTCGTATAAACTTATATACGTGGGACACTCAGAAAGTTTTGCGAAACTAAAAAAAATTGTTCTATACGTACATATATTTTTATCAAATCTTTTCAAAGTACTTTCCACCAGCCTCTATACAAAGATTCATGCGCCTAAACCAGTTTTCAAAACACTTTTTCCAGTCCGCCGCAGACACTTCGTTTACAGCCTGCTCGAACGCAGCCAGCGCATCTTCCGGCGACGAAAATTGTATCCCTTTGAGCTGATTTTTTATTTTTGGGAATAAAAAGAAGTCACACGGTGCTAGATCAGGGCTGTAAGGAGGGTGACCCAGGAGTTTGACTGGCGTGCTGTCCAGGAAGTCCCTCGTTTTGAGTGCGGTGTGCGCAGGTGCATTGTCGTGGTGGAGCAGTAGCCCGCGGAGCCCTGTGTTTGGTCGCTTGTTGCTTATAACAGAGAAAACTTCTGGCAAACATTTGGTAGTATACCATTCGGCATTAATGCTTCTTTGATCCCGTAAGGGAATTGATACCAAGTGGCCAGTCAAATTAAAAAAGCTAGCGATCAAAATCTTACCCCCGCTTCTAGATCGCTTCACTTTGGTAGGCGTTGGCTCATTTTGAAACACCCAAACAGTCGACTGGCGCTTGGTTTCTGGGTCGTATTGATAAATCCAGGACTCATCACCTGTAACGATGTCGTAAACACGCCGAGACGAGCCTGCTTCAAATTTGTTAAGCATATCACGGCACCATTCCACCCGGGCCTGCTTCTGAGCATCGGTGAGGTTGTGCGGCACCCAGCGTGATACTATCCTCCTCACGCGAAGATGGCTGTGTAGAATCTCGTGAACGCTTCCCGATCTAATCTTCAATAAGTGTTGAATCTCCTGATATGTAATTCGCCTATTGTCTTGGATTAAATTTTTCACTGCTAGCACGTTTTCTTCGGTAACAGCCGTCAAAGGGCGACCGCTTCTTTCGTCATCCCCCAAAGTTGGTCGACCGCGCTTGAATTCGTTATACCAACGATACACGGTTGCCTTGGAAGGGCCTTCATCCATGAATGCCATTTGAAGTCTATCGTACGATTCATCCGGTTTCAGGCGACACTTGAAATCGTATAAAATCATAGCTCTAAAATGTTCCCGGCGCAGATCCATATTTCAGTGAGACACAATACTTTGAATTAACTCGCAAAAAATGTGGAGGGAAATTTTGAAATTGGAACTTACTTATTTTTACTTATAAATAATCATATTTTCGAAAAACATTATAACTGGCCAGTCTCCCATATATAAAAACTTTTTTTCGCAATACTTTCTGAGGGGCCTGGTATGTATAAATAATATCCACTCATTAATGCACCTACGGAAATTGTATCTTTAATTTTTAAACAGTCAATTTATTAAATAGTAAGTATAAAAACATTCCTGTCCCTGTAATTCATTATGTTAATCTAAGTCTTATGCCCTCTTTCTACCAAACCATTATTATATATAGCTTAAGTCAAAGTAGATCTAAGTATACAAATATTCCTAGTTTTTATTTTCATTATATTCACTTAGAATTTAGTTTAATTAAGTAATTACTCTTATTGTAATATTCAGGAAACGTCTAATTCACTATCCACATTGGATTCAATTATTTCATGTTTATATAAGTCTTGTTTATCATGTATTTTACTGCTTCCATAGAAAACGTCTGGCTCACTGTAATAAATTTAAACCCACATAACTCACGAAACAATGAGAACATAATTAAATTGGCGCCCATACCGCACTTAAAATTTTGAAAGAATTTGTTTGTAAACTTCGCTTTTGTAAAGCATAAGTTTCCACTTAAACGGGGGGCTGTTATAACCCTGCTTTTTTATACGTAGCAAAAACAAATGTAAGGAATGCATTTCTGCATTCATAAAGGTCCTTTGTGTAACTAAGATTTATGGGCAAGCGGCTGGCGCCAGCGCCGAAATGTCAAGAGGAACCCTTCAGAGTTCAGGTAGTAATCTGTGCCTTCAGTCTCATTCCAACATCTACTAGAGCCACACGTTTTTCATTGTTTTGTTATTTTTGTTCTATATCCTAATTAAATTTTTGTGGTTAAACTATCTATATTATTTTGAAAAGCCTAATCCGAACCACGGTCTAACAGTACGCAACCTACGAATTATTTTTTTTCTATTTTTCTTTCTTTCTTTCTTTCTCAAAACCCATACCAGTTTTTAAGTCAGATCATCAGCTTTCAAACAAAAAAAAAATCATCAAAATCGGTCCAGTAGTTTTAGCGTGATGCTGGAACAAACAAACAAACAAACAGACGTTTACAATTTTATAATAGTTAAGATTAGTAGGATGTGGAAGAAAGCACACAACAGTATGTAAAATGTTGTCATACTATTTTCTATAAAGTAAGTGTTTTGAATGAAGCTTTTTAGGCTTATCTAAAATGGAAAGTAAAGGCAGATTGCTTCGCCTCACAATGTCTCAAGGGCCAACTTAAAGAAATTGGGTTACTAGAAGGAATGGGGAAGGAATCTGTCAGAATTTTTGTACCAACCATTAGTATTTGGTGTGTTTTATTTCCACTTACATTACATGTTTAAAGGATAGCAAAAAATGTTTGTAGTACCTTTTAAAAATAGAATGTTATAAATATTCCATAAACTAGGTGTACATGCATAGAAACTGTCTGAACAACTGTACAGGTATAGTGTTATATTATCTGTGACAGTATATCTTTGTATGCACGTAGCGTTGTAGTTGTTGTTTTAAACTCCTTGCTTTTACACGTGTGTCAAAAGATGTATATTAAAATAAATTAAATGTTGTATAAAATATGTTGATATTTATTTTAATACTATATACTATATTATATAATTACATAATATGTATGCACGTAGCGTTGCAGTTGCAGTCTTTTACTTCCTGCTTTTTAGGCATACGTGTGAAAGATGTATATTAAAATAAATTAATCGTAAAAGAGTTGAATGACCTGTATTTGATAATCAGAAAAATTTTCTCTCTCTCTCTCTCTAAATCTCTCTCACTACATTTATGAGAGAATAGTGTAGCTATTATAATTTCATCACATTATAACAGGCTTTTTCCTAAAAATATGTCATCAGCTTTTGCAGCTTAACCTCGCAGATTGCGATAATGCGCGGTTATTACATAGCCACGAGCCACGAGCCTCAAAACTCGTATACTACATTTAACAGGTAGTGACACCAGGTTAGCAAAGGTACATAAGTTCATAACCATAGCCGTACGAAATGTAGTGCAAAGATACACGTCAGAAAGGTAAGCCGCGCTGAAGCCGACATTCTTTAGGCATAGTTGACGATAAGCAGTAAGTTAATACTTTAACTATTTCATTAGATGCTTGTATTTAAAATAAAAAATATAAAAACGTGTGTGCTTTAGACCACACGATTGAAGTAAAACTTCACTAACTTATATCTCCCTCAATACTATTTCACCGTAACGTAACGTAACGCATTCACCAGCTTACTCCCCAAGTCAACCAGCTTACTCCCCAAGTCAACCAGCTTACTCCCCAAGTCAACCAGCTTACTCCCCAAGTCAACCAGCTTACTCCCCAAGTCAACCAGCTTACTCCCCAAGTCAAGCGTGCGTAAAGAAGTTTTACTTCAATAAATAACCAAAAAGAAAATATCTGAAGAGATATTTTTTAAGATTTTCTAAAATGTAGATAATTATTTTATTATTTTTTAACGCATTTACGCATGCGAAGCGAAATCTAAAGATTTAAATTGTGGAAAGAAAAAAACCAGCCAGGAGCCAGCCAGCTAGCCAGGAGTCGCAGGTTCGAATCCTGCTCGTGAGCGATTTTTTCTTTCCACAATTTAAATCTTTATAATAATTGTAAAAAAAAATGTTATTTACATGAACATGAAGAGGATTTGATTAGAAAGGAAGTCAATACTGGGATTATTGTCTCGTATTTGTTTACCCGTTTTTTTTTTCATAAAATTAATCAGATATGAAGTAAATAAGAGAATAGTTGTAACAAGCGCACGGGGCGTGCACCCGACATGTATCATGCGCGGACGCTATGAAAATTGTTCCACTGAAAACAGCGCTTGATATAATTAATTGCACACATGTCAGAGCATCCAATACGGGGCGTATCGGGCGCGTGCCCCGTGTGCTTGTTATAATGGGGAAGGCGATTTTTTTTAAAAATTAAATTTTATTTTTATGGATGCGGAAGGGACAGGACCGGTCGTTATGGCGATGCTTGGGGGAGGCCTATGTCCAGCAGTGGACGTCTTTCGGCTGAAATGATGATGATGATGATGATGATGATAAATCTCGAAACTTTTTCAAGAAAAATAAGCAACAGAGAAAAAAACAATAAAATATTTGATAAAATGTCCGAGTTATAAGAAATTTTAATTTGTTTACTACACAAAGACAGCACTATTAAAGTATGACGTCATTGTTCAAAACCTTCATAGTAACTTGACATCTCTCTGAACAATGTCCGTTTCGCACAACAAGGACAGAAAATGCCCCTTCCAAATACTTAAAAAGCGTGTATCTCTCCCATTTTTTCCATGGATTTTGTTTATTTATTCTACAATGTTGTCCTACCTGTACCTTCTTTTAAATTATATAAAAAAAATTGGTAATTTTTAACAGTAGTCAACTACCGGTTTATTCCCTTAAAAAACTAACAGCAATACTGACTTACATTACGGTTGGCATTCACTATATCCATGATAACCATACCAAGGCGTTGTGATGTAGTATTATTATGAAACCACGACATGTGGCCCTAACTGACGTCATGTCAGACCAATGTCAAGCCAGACCCTCGGACCACAAGACAGGTAAGTATAGAAGGTCTATTCTTTACTATATTAATTTAATTTTGGAAAAGTTAAGCAGAGATTTATTACGGCCAAGATACAGTTTTCCAAAGACGGTGTTAGATCAAACCTGTGCACTGTATACCAAAATTATTTAAATAGTGAACTTCAATAAAATTAAATTTTTCATTCATTTTCTGACTAAAGGTGCACTGGCGATGTATCCATTCGGACGTCGTTTTAATGACGACTTCCAAAAAAGCTTAAATTGTTCTAAAAATAACATACGTTTTCAACATTCACGGATAGATTTTGGAATGCGGCCACGCCATTTCGTACGGTTGGAAGCATCGTCAGTGGTCACCGTGGTTAACGGATATGGAAACCAGCAGCTGTGCTTAGGACCACAGAATTTACAGAAAATTTTATCGAATTGTGGCATTCACACTAAAAATCAAATAAAATTGCGCAATTTGGGACAACACATATATTTTGACGTCATGAAGATACGGCAACTTGCGGCAAATCACAACCAATTGCCGTTGGTTGGTTTTTCTTGCTCCACTACTTTCAGCGATTGTCGCCGGACAATTGATTTGATAAAAAATGCCCATGTAACCGTACCTAGCACGATTGCACACACTTTAAAATGACTACACTAATGATTAATAATAATAATAAATTTATTAGCAACCAAATATGTTACAAAACAAATGAGCTCTGCCTCCTGGACTAGGTTAACCTGTACGTGGGACACTCAGAAAGTTTTGCGAAACTAAAAAAAATTGTTCTATACGTACATATATTTTTATCAAATCTTTTCAAAGTACTTTCCACCAGCCTCTATACAAAGATTCATGCGCCTAAACCAGTTTTCAAAACACTTTTTCCAGTCCGCCGCAGACACCTCGTTTACAGCCTGCTCGAACGCAGCCAGCGCATCTTCCGGCGACGAAAATTGTATCCCTTTGAGCTGATTTTTTATTTTTGGGAATAAAAAGAAGTCACACGGTGCTAGATCAGGGCTGTAAGGAGGGTGACCCAGGAGTTTGACTGGCGTGCTGTCCAGGAAGTCCCTCGTTTTGAGTGCGGTGTGCGCAGGTGCATTGTCGTGGTGGAGCAGTAGCCCGCGGAGCCCTGTGTTTGGTCGCTTGTTGCTTATAACAGAGAAAACTTCTGGCAAACATTTGGTAGTATACCATTCGGCATTAATGCTTCTTTGATCCCGTAAGGGAATTGATACCAAGTGGCCAGTCAAATTAAAAAAGCTAGCGATCAAAATCTTACCCCCGCTTCTAGATCGCTTCACTTTGGTAGGCGTTGGCTCATTTTGAAACACCCAAACAGTCGACTGGCGCTTGGTTTCTGGGTCGTATTGATAAATCCAGGACTCATCACCTGTAACGATGTCGTAAACACGCCGAGACGAGCCTGCTTCAAATTTGTTAAGCATATCACGGCACCATTCCACCCGGGCCTGCTTCTGAGCATCGGTGAGGTTGTGCGGCACCCAGCGTGATACTATCCTCCTCACGCGAAGATGGCTGTGTAGAATCTCGTGAACGCTTCCCGATCCAATCTTCAATATGTGTTGAATCTCCTGATATGTAATTCGCCTATTGTCTTGGATTAATTTTTTCACTGCTAGCACGTTTTCTTCGGTAACAGCCGTCAAAGGGCGACCGCTTCTTTCGTCATCCCCCAAAGTTGGTCGACCGCGCTTGAATTCGTTATACCAACGATACACGGTTGCCTTGGAAGGGCCTTCATCCATGAATGCCATTTGAAGTCTATCGTACGATTCATCCGGTTTCAGGCGACACTTGAAATCGTATAAAATCATAGCTCTAAAATGTTCCCGGCGCAGATCCATATTTCAGTGAGACACAATACTTTGAATTAACTCGCAAAAAATGTGGAGGGAAATTTTGAAATTGGAACTTACTTATTTTTACTTATAAATAATCATATTTTCGAAAAACATTATAACTGGCCAGTCTCCCATATATAAAAACTTTTTTTCGCAATACTTTCTGAGGGGCCTGGTATCCCAGGAGACAGTGCCTTCCCTATGTACATAGACTTAGCTACATATTCGGTAAGTACATACATACAAGCTTGCTTGAAGTAAAATTATTAATATCTAACGGAAAATTAAATTTCTTTTTTTGATTTTCTCTACCATATTTCTTTCATCCCGCGTCTTTATGCGTGAATTATTGTATAGTTGGCCTTCTACCCTTACTTGCTTTTTGCCCAGACACAGGAATGTAATATTCAGATAGACCCTCTGTGTACAGTAAATCTTCACTAAGTGCGTGTTAAGTATTATTGTGACATGTAATGCCTACTTGTTCGGGCAAGTCATTTTTGAATGCTAACATTTAAACGTAGTGATTATGTTGTTGGTGTGAGTTATGCTTGTTAAAGGTGTAAGATTAACAAAAACCGGCCAAATGTGAGTCGGACTCACGCTGAAAGGGTTCTGTACCACCCATCGACCTGATACCCCACAGAATCTGATTTAATTTACGAGAGTTTATGAAAAGACATCAATGATCGTACGCGAAATGTGAATTTTTGCATCTCTTACGTAGGTACCACAACATATTTATATGTTCGCCCTATTTTTAGTATTTGATGCTTAACTACATAGTATGCACTATAAGCAAACCAAATTTGACGCTGTTATGTATTACCGTTTTGAAGAAAGAGCAGGAACAAAAACGTCAAAAAAATTCATGTATTTCGAGATTTCTTGTATTTATGTGGACCCCCTTTGGTTTCACACTTTTTTTATTTTTAGTATTTGTCGTGATAGGCACTATAGTAACATATATTCTGTGAAAATTTCAACCGCGTATTATACGGCTTATCCCAGATATACGTTACTGTACATCCCTCGGGAACTGTTTATCTTCCCGGAATAAAAGACCGGCTATAGTCTATCTATGCCATCCATAGAATAGAAATCTAAATACAGATGATAGAAGAAGCAAAGGCGCGTGAACTTGTCGCCGCGTACAGGTGTCTTTTAAGACACCAGTGCGCGAACCTTTTGCTTGATCATCAGTGCCGTTTTGGACTCATGGTACATCAGCAGATTTTTCAGGCTTGAATTTATTTTGCATAGAATGCTAGAAACATGGTGGGCGTGATTGCATATTTATGTGTTTGTGGCGGAAAACCGGCGACATGCGTTCCCGTAGTAAATAAAAAAATTTATTAACAAAAACAAAAAACCCGACTGCGTGTAAAAATAACAGAAAAGATATAAACAAGATTTATCAACACGCAGTCGGAGGCTACGTGTGTTTTTGGTCATGAATTACATAATAGTTCATAGGTAGCCTCCGCCTGCGTGTTGATAAGTCTTGTTTATATCTTTTCTGTTATTTTTACACGCAGTCGGGTTTTTTGTTTGTGTAAATTTTTTTTTTTTTTTTTTTTTTGTTTTGTCATGTTTTATTTATCATATACTGTTAATGTTTTTTTTGAAAAGTCAAATTCATTTTTAACTTTGAATATTTTGTTGTTTTTTAGCACTTTTCATTCTAAATTACATTAAGTTGTATATATTTTTGTAAAGCATTTACAAAACCCTTTATTTTGATACCCCACTCGATAGTTTTTGACGGAAAAAAAAATTTTTTGATGAGGTTATATGGCGCCAAAAAGCGGCCATTTTAATATTTTAAATTTTGATATACCCAGTGTCACTCTCAGAATTAAGACGAATCTAACGACACCTCTCAATCTCAAATCCATCAAGCCGTTTAGGCTACAGAGCGTGCCAAAGAAATATACATACATACATACATACATACATACATAAAAATTAATTAACCACAACAAAAAACCCGACTGCGTGTATAACAGAAAAGATATAAACAAGACTTATCAACACGCAGGCGGAGGCTACCTATGAACTATTATGTAATTCATGACCAAAAACAAACGTAGCCTCCGACTGCGTGTTGATAAGTCTTGTTTATATCTTTTCTGTTATATACGCAGTCGGGTTTTTTGTTGTGGTTAATTAATTTTTTTATTTAGATTTCTATGGTGCCATCCGTTCAAAATTTTCAGTGTAATCAAACATCTATTATAGATAAAATATTATAGTAGGTGAGGAATTATGATATTTCAGTACCATAAGCTTTCATCTCGCGATGGAAAATGTAGCTGTGGTTTATGCATTTGATACAATATATTAATTATCACTTAAGAAAACGTACTTTTTGAGTATTTCCATAACACATCATCATCATCCTCCGAGCCTTTTCCCAATTATATTGGGGTCGGCTTCCAGTCTAGCCAGATGCGGCTGAACATCAGTATTTTACACGGAGCGACTGCCATCAGACCCCCGCAACCCAGTTACTGGGTAATACTGACATTTGGAGGTTAGACCAGTGGTCAGACTTTCAGGCTTCTGACTACCCATTATTTCCATAACACATACAGGGTGTTATCTAAGTCGTGTAGTTCCTCGTCTTGTAGTCTTTCTATATAAAAATATTCGACACTGCATGAGATTTACAAAAAAATACACATGATAGCACGATGGTACATGCCACATGCTTAGTTAGCTTATTCAAGATAATAATAATGCTAGAATTTGATAAGACAAACGACAAGTATTTGAAAAAAAAAATGTCGTAAATATCTGTACAACATGTAGTATAACCGAAATTGATTTTATTGAAGATGTAAAAGGTGTGAATTAAATAACCGAAAACTTCTTAATAACCACTCGAGTGACCTTGGGTACTAGTAGTACCCAAACGTGTTTTGCCTCAAAGTGGCCTTGGGTACTAGCTCATTGTACGCATCTTTATGAACAACTTTTACTAAGGGACCAACCCAGAAATCGTGAAATAAAATAAGCTGTTGAAAGAAAGAAAGAAAGAAAGAAAGAAAAAATATTTATTTGCTTCAAAAGTAACGCACAAAATTACCAAAAAATTCAAGAACACAGAACAAATACAGGTACAGAGCCAAGAAGTGTGGTAAGATGTGCGTCACATCCGCGCAAAACGGCCACCGCTCACCGTTGCGTACGTTTTGTCGAGTTATGCGAACATATGTTATGTATGGAGCATCGATTTTTTTCGCGATTCAGGATTGGTCCTATAATAAAAGTTGTTCATAATGATGATTACAGAGAGATTTTCAGTTATTTAAATAACACTTGTATAACATCAATAAATTTCGAGATTATCAAGGAATTACACAATTTATTTATTTGTATATACAGGGTTATTTGTAAAACACCGGTAACCTCTCAGGACTATGTTACTAACATCATAATCAACAACTTTTGTTCTATGACTTTTAAAAATTCATCATATTTTAGTTCATCAGATTTTTATACAAAAATAAAAATATTTAAATTGAACGCTCTAAATGTTACGAAGTCAAAGCGCGATGCTTAAATACGCAAAAAATAAAAAGTCATAGAACAAAAGTTGTTGATTATGATGTTAGTAACATAGTCCTGAGAGGTTACCGGTGTTTTACAAATAACCCTGTATAGGCCAAGTTGTTAAGACATTAAAAATGCGTTAACAATCTGTAATGTAATTAGGTTTACCCACATTTAATAGATGTTATTATCAAGTGCGGAAGGCACAGGACCGGTCGTTGTGGCGATGCTTGGGGGAGGCCTATGTCCAGCAGTGGACGTCTTTCGGCTGAAATAATGATGATGATGATGATTACCAAGTAGCTTATAAGGTGACACACTAATTTGTTACAGGTCAGTTCACATTATACGCTTGCTACCGACTCCCGTGTTTCATTTGCTTAGTGAAAACTTCTCACAATCCAAACAAGGAGATGAGTTTTAACTATTTTATTAAAACCAATCACTATCAAATACATAGCCTTACAATACGTACTAGCTGTATGAGATCGTCAAATTAATCTAAAGCATTCCATTGTATATTAATTACTAATTCATATTTAACAATTACTGGAGACATTCTGTTGATATCATGTTTTATATGACAGGAGCATTACTTACCATGCATGCATGTCTAGACAATTAATTTTAGCCTTAAATATATTATGTTTATGTCATAGTTGTACCACAGTCTAGCCATTCCAAACAGTCATCCAACGCAAGAGTTAAGTGTCCCAAGCTGCCTTCAAAACTGTCAAACAATGTGCCGAGTTGCCTTTAAAAACTGTCAATGCCAATTTTCGTTGAACCACTGTATGGTGTTGTAATTGCACTGTGGTTGTACCTTTGTGGTTCTAAATACAAGCATATGAAACACCAGAATGCATTACTGACATAATTCGCGTTCTTAATATTCTGCTAGTAAGCTGAAGTGGCAGTGGGCTGGCCATGTTTGTCGAAGGAGCAATGGCCGCTGGAGCAGACGAGTCCTTGAGTGGAGACCGAGAATCGGCTAACGCAGCGTAGGGAACCTCCCAGCCAGGTGGACCG
Source organism: Asteroscopus sphinx (assembly GCA_949699075.1). Taxonomy (NCBI): domain Eukaryota; kingdom Metazoa; phylum Arthropoda; class Insecta; order Lepidoptera; family Noctuidae; genus Asteroscopus; species Asteroscopus sphinx. The sequence continues at coordinate 2,873,103 of OX453007.1, forward strand.
ATGACCTGAAGAAGATGGCTGGGGGGGTACTTGATGCGGAAGGCAGAGGACCGAGTGTTGTGGCGCAACTTAGAGGCCAACTTGTTTTAAAATGAATTTGAATAATGTGGTTAAAATAAAAAACAGATACTGAACCACTATGAAAATTATCCGCACTCCTTGAAAAAAATATCCTGTAAGTAGGTATTAGGGACTCACACAACATTATGAGATTTGGCTGTTTTAAATATTTAGCTGTATAGTGTTTATTGCTAAAGTCCTTAAATACCTTTTTCAACACACTTGCTCGTAAAGTGGCTCTTATTGCACCGCTTTTAGGTTCATAATGTAGCTTATAACGCACGTGTGCTTTTTACTTTATATTATTGCACTAGTGCTTTTTACTTTACAGTTTATTTTTAAAACGCAGCAAAGAGTTTTATGTCTTAACTAAATTTAACATTTTTGTGAATAAATCAACTGTATTAATTAAAATATGTTAAAAACATTTCATTTCATCAAATTATTTATTTTTGTCAACAAATTAACATTAATTAGGGTTATAAATTTAAATAAAAAAATCTATTTATAATATTTTTAATATTAGGCTGTTTGGCGGTTTCCTTCTACTACCTGCGCATGCATACCTAATACGTCACCGTGCGATTACAGTAATCCGCACGTCATTTTGAACAAATTCAATATTTGCCTGAAATATGTTTATCTAGGATATGTTTTTGCCTCGCAAGTGTGTTAAAAAACGTCGTATGACACGCGTGAGCATTGACTATTATACTCTCGGCTCCATTACACCCTCGCCTTCGGCTCGGGCTGCAATCCAGCCTCGAGTATAATAGTCAACTTAGCTCACTTGTATTATAATGTACAATTACTGTGCGATAGCCATCTTTTATTGGTAACTGAAAGGATCTCTACAAAGAACGCAATTACCTAAACACGATATTTTTACCTGGGTTCACGGAAATATAAAATTATAGCAGGTTATTTTTTTATATAATTTCTCGTCTAAACATGATATTCAACAAAATGACTCCAGCGCTCAATAATACTAAATTGACACAAACTTTAGCCCCTAATCCACCGTGATGAGTCCACTTTCCCTGACCACTTGCTCCGTTGACACTGGGTTTAAGAACACTGAAACAAAAAAGAATAGGTACAGTTCAGATAACTACTGCAAAATATAATTAAATAATTAAAAAAGACGTCTGCCAAAAATACCAAGTAATTACATCATTTTTTCATCATCATTTCAGCCAAAAGACGTCCACTGCTGGACATAGGCCTTCCCCAAGCAATTTGGGGGGATATGCCATAATCGCCATGCTTGGCAGGCGGGTTGACGATCGCAGTTAAAATAAATAAATAATAATAATAATTTTATTGGAACAGAAAACACGTTTACATAAAATATGTGTACGAAAATGACTGCGTTAGTTATAAAACTGTGTCGCAGTCATTAACGCCCATTTCCAGTTAGTTGATTAAATACTCAGAAAACGCTGCTGCCCATCCTCTGGTGAATTTAGTCGCCTTTTACGACACACATGAGAAGATATATGGTGGTGCAATTCTTTACGTCCGGCACCACATGGAACAAGTAATTACAAATGATCTAAAAAGGCAAAAACAAGTTGTGTTAGTTTAAAGTGTGTACAAGATACTGGAGAAATCCTGCACTGTGCGAGGAGAATGCATCATGAATCCAAAGAAAGAAAGAAGATAGCTGACTACATCTGTAAGCATTGTACAGTTGAAGCAATTAATAACTTTCAAGTTAATACATTTCAGTAACTATCAAGTTAATTCTTTTCAGCATAGGTAACACAATCGAGTCTGCAAGTTTCAGAAAATGTATTGCAGTCAGGGGACCCATAATCATAATTATGACGACCTCTGTGGTCTAGTGGTTCGAGTGTCGGACTGCTGATAACGAGGTCGTGGGTTCGATTCCCACAGGACACAAATATTTGTGTGATGAACATAAGTGTTTGTGTTGGTCTGGGTGTGTTGCTTATGTATTATAAGTATGTATTTACAAAAAAAAAAGTATATACGTATTATATCCATTGTCTAGTACCCATACCACAAGCTCTGCTTAGTTTGGGACTAGATGGTGCTGTGTAAAAATGTCCAAAAGATATTTATTTTATATTTTATTTATTTATGAACAAAATTGTCCAAATTTTTTTGATCAGTGAAAATTTCGAGTAAGGCCTGCTAGGAGATAGATCGTAAAATCATCCACATAAAATATGCACGGCTTTTTGCCTTTTAAAAGTTAAATAAAGGAGTCTCAGTTTAGATCTTTATTTTATTTCCTAGAGGCCTTTCATTCATGAAAAATTGCACGTCCTGCGTTAATAGTTAGAGTGCAAAATCAGTTCTTGTAGGCACTGTGAGACAAAAACGGAAATGACAATTTTCAACAACAATTTCGGTCACAGCGGCCAATCTCAACGCAGACTAACCATATGCGTGCGACATATTTTAGTTCACAAGTGTGTGCGCAAACACAGGTGCACTCTCTATTCCCTCACTATCATAATCCGATGGGACGGCAATCCGACACGACCGGAGAGAGATCAGGCGCAGGACCAACGGCTTTACGTGCTCTCCGAGGCGCGGGGGTGTAGCGCCGCCACCTTCTGAACTCCAGGCTGCTACTGAGATATTTTCTTGACAGAATAAGCCCAATAACACCTTTTGCCCGACCCGTTAATCGAACCCAAAACCTCACGCCTAGTTTCGTGCTTGCGACCACTAGACCTATGAGGCAGCCATTATTAAACCCTTAAAGGGTGAAGTTAACAATCTACAAATTTCTACCCACAAACTCAGACGGAGATATGAAAAAGATTTTTCATCCTTTTGTATTGGTTTTTAAGCTTAACATTTTGTACACATTCGATACATTACATATTTAAATAAAGCTTTAAGTATCAGTTATGAATACAAATAATAATACACTCACTTGTGCTGCCAGTAAATAAATCTTGGTCTGGAATTATGCTGGCTGCTGCAATCGCTGCTTCATCGAGCACTATCACCTGGAAAGTTCGTTTTAAATGATTAACTACTTTGTTCGTTAAAATCAAAACAACATCCTGTAGAAAAGAGCAAAAAAATAAAACCGGCCCGGTGCGAGTCGGACTCGTGCACAACTTAAAGAGGTACAGCACAATAGATATCCGTGTACACTGTGCTACAGTTCTGTGACGGACGGACGGACGGATGAATGGACAGGCGACGTAGGCAGAGTAAAGGATCCCGTTGGCACCCTTTGGGTATGTTTCAGCCTCGAGAAGCGCAAAAAGATATAGTCTTTTACAGACAAAGACGTGAAAATAATAGTATTTTTAGGAAAAGATCATGGTAATTTAAAATTAAAACTAATAAAAAACTAACACTTAGGGTTCTCAAAGGCAAAACAAAGACAAATAGATCTATGGAAACCTGAAGCTGCATGAAGTGACAATTACCGACATCCTCCTCCTTCTTTTCAGCCCAAAGACATCCACTGCTGAACATAGCCCCCCCCCCAAGTGGGGCGATTACCTACATATAACCTCAAAACTATCTACCTGCAGGATTAAATCAGAAGCACAATGTGACTTCAACAAAAATATAGTATTTTTACGTACTATATCATTCCTTCAACAGTATACATATAGTACGTCGCCGGGCCGAAATATTGTAAATTACTATAATATATAGTACGGGTTAGCAACCCTACAATTTTTTTTTTTATAACGGACTCCAGGAGTGCTCTGCAACACTTGGCTCGATAGCGAGCAAAATTTTTGAATCAATTCATAACCTCCAAAATATGAACATTGTACTTCAATGGGTACCATCCTATATTGGCTTGTATGGAAATGAAGAAGCAGTTCGCTTGGCGAAAGAGGCAATTACAGATGGAATATGTTTTGACTGTTTACCTTATTTCAGTGATCATATATATAAGGTTCGGGGTCAGTGTATTGATTTATGGACAGAGTATTTTGATGAGAGGTCACTGAGTAAGGGGATTTGGTATAGAACCATCCAACACAGCCTTTCCCGCCTTTCCTGGTTTGTGGGTGCAGAGATGCATCGAAGGGACCTTGTGACAGCTTTCAGGCTTCGTTCTGGACACATACCCCTGAACAGCTTTGCCTTTTTAATGAGAAAATGTGAGTCACCTAATTGTTCAGAATGTGATAAGGTAGAGGACGTTACGCATATTTTAGCTGAGTGCGTCCGGAACGAAGTCGAAAGAATCAATTTCATGTTAGAGAATAATTTAGATTCACGTGATGTTGATATATTTAATTATGTTTTGGCTGCCCCTTTGTCTAAGACAGCCAAAAAATTGTATAAAATCATACAACTAGGCATTAACATAGTTTTTAAGAAAATTGTTACTAACATAAATGGAGATTCTCCGAATAAATAAATGAATTGAATTGAATTGAAATTAAGCATAGATAATGTATGTATTGAGTATAACTATGAGGGTGACATGTTCTTTTAGATCAAACCCTCCATAAATAAATAAAGATATAAAAAAAAAACTTTTTCCCGTTTCATAAACTAAATTGACACAAACGGAGTCTCTTGTTTCGTTTCGTTTCGTTTTTTTTGTCTCTGATTACAGGTTAGATTAAGAGCATATTATGTTAATAGGACAACTTCTAAGTTATTTGTAAAAAAATACTACTGACGGCACTTTGAACGAGTGGCATTGTTGTACGAGTAAATATAGACACAGTACAATTTTGTTACTGCTGTTTAGGAATTCACAATGATCCAAGACTTGTATGAAGCGCCTGTGAGTATTTTTTCTGTTTTATAAACTTCTGAATAATATCTTATTAGGGCTATATATTAAAAGGTCATATCAGCACAATATTCACAAAATAATTATGAGAACCTGATTTTGATGGAGCGATTTGTAACATCTGTTAACGGGACCAAAAAGTTGTTATTTAGTAGAAAAAGAACGATCACTTTTTTATTTCGTCATGCTCATGTGTCTATCAAATTCAAAAGTTTTTATTTCGAATAAGCCATGGTATAATAAGATGTTTCACCAGGTATTCTCTTCCCGCAATGACAGCGCGATGCCTCTAGGCTACGCCACGATCAGTGCTGCCATTGATTGATATCTTCAATATACTTAAGGAGATTTTTGTTCATAATGAATATAAAATAAATTCCTAACTAGCCTATTTGTTATCTCGTGTTATTCATCTAATTAGTTAATAAAGGAAACTATGTCAAATTACTAGTTAAAAAGTGATTCTTTATAGATGAAAGTAAATGAAAAAATGCATTTTGCTCGGGTAATTTATTTTCACAAAGTGGCAGCACATCAAACTGACAAGTGTCACGCTAACAGCCCGCTATTGGCTCCACGGCCGATGACGTAGTACGGAAGCAATCACGTGACCTGGCTGTCACGGGAAGAGACTACCTGGTGTTATTATACCATGGAATAAGCATTTGATTTACATGCATTTTCAAAACGTTATGAATCTATTTGCACGGTTCCTAAAAGTTGGTCCTATGGAGAAGAGCCGGCAAGAAACTCCATGGATTTATTATTTTCAAATAGTAAAAGGTACAAATTGTTTGTTAGATGAATTGGTTTTTTTTTATGTAAGTGCTGTTTGCCTGCTCGGGGACAATCATCATTCACCAGCTCACGACATAGATTACTAAAAATAATTAAGAATTAAAAAAGTTGATATCATTTTTCTTACATTTACCTTGGGGAACCCAAATACCCTGGTCTTCTCAACAACTTCCACAGTCTTCTTCTCTTCAAACATGGGGCTCCTAAGCGGCAGCAGGTCTATCGCATTAGCGGCCAGGGACCAGAGATGGCCCGCGCCCTGGGGGGCTCTGGCGCCCTTCCGAAAGTGAGGGTTGATGGATAGGTTGTGTCGCACCGAGTTTTTCCAACGCTCGTCATTTGCTTTGTAGAAAGGGAAGCGGTCACTGCAAGAAATAATACTGGTATTATAGTTTGATATAGGGTATTCTTAGACTGTTAATTCGGAATCTTTCAATAGTATTTTCACTGATTGACAGAATAAATTACAGACCTCAATAAATAACTTTCATCATATTTAGCTTAAGCATCAAAATTGGGTCCGAGTCCGAAACACCGAGATCCATCGTCGGTGATAGGGCAATTAAGCTAAAGTGGAGTTGGGCGGGACATCTGGTTCGGCGTAGAGATGGCCGATGGAGTAAAGCATTGACCGAGTGGTGGCCATGGTCAGGTCGGAGAAACCCGGGCCGTCCGAAGGCGCGCTGGGTTGATGATATCGCTAAAGCCACAGGAAACACCTGGACGAGGGACGCACAAGATCGAAGAGGCTGACAAACAACGAAAGGAGGCCTATACCCAGCAGTGGGTGATACCGGGCTAGAATGAAGATGATGATCAAAATTGGGAACAAACAGACTTATTTATTACTAGGGAACAAAACAATGAAAATGAAACGCAAATACATGCTGAAATTTTAATCGCTTTTTCCCCGAAAAGGGGTCATGGTACTCATCATTATGAACAACATTTGGGACCAAACCTGATATCGAGAAAAAAAAAATCAATTGGTCCTCACATTTGTGTTCACTTAAATTGATAAAATGTAGGGACCACCTGATATTTTTTTCGCGATTTCAGGGTTGGTCCCATAGTAAAAGTTGTTCATAATGATGAGTACAGTCACCCCTTTTCGGGAAAGAAGCGATTAAAATTTCAGCATGTATAAACAAAACTTCACGCCTGCCTTCAACAAAGATTTAGGCAGTAGGTATTAATCCGGGTTATGGTCTATCTGTTTGCCAAATTTAATCCAAATCCGTTGAGCCATTTCAGCGTGATTGAGGAACAAACATCCAAACATCTTTACCATCATTCACATTTTTTATAATTATTAGTAAGAAAAAAACAAGAAACGATTTGTTCCCCCAAATCTGGTATAACACGACCTGCTTACTGCTTACTTGTATAATATTTACAAGGGACATTGGGGCACGCGACCTCCGTAGCTAGGGCGCGCGCCCCGTCTCCGCCTGGCACCGAGATCGATTATTCTGCGAACCGCGCTCGATGCGAGTTGATACTAGAATTATCTAATACTTTACAGGGCTTATGCACCTGCTTATTGAATTAGAGGATTAAAAGGCGAAAACATTGAAGGCAGTCATGGAATTTTCATCCTTATGTAAAGAAAATAAGTTAGATTATGCAATGAAAATTCCGAATGAGTAGCAACCCCTACGTTTGAGGAACATTTAAAAACAATCCCGCGTGGATTTTGATGGATATTGTGTTAGACACCTGTTTTTTAATTGTTTTGGGGATTTAACACAAAATGAGAGCGAAAATTTCGTTTTAAACTGGAAAAATGGAAAATTCGAAAAGTAGATAGGTAGGTGTATGATAATGTAGAAAAACTTTAATTAAAACACCATACAGAAGGAAATTTTATAAAATATTTTTAGTGTTTTTACACCCTTTTCAGTAGAAAAGTAATCAAAATGTCGTCAGTTCAATGAACTATCGTAGACTTTGGTACGAAATCCACCGTAAATCTTTGTGGGTTGGAAGCCCACGTGATACCAATAACATTTTGATGAACTGTCGTCCTATCACGAAACATTTTGACGTATTGAAACGTAAATTTAAGTGAATTTGGGATCTGGAATACTCGTTTTAGACATAATACTCTTAACTTGGAGATTTTAGCGATATGTCTGTATGATACAAAGTACGCATTATGCATAAAATTAAATCAAAATGTAACAGAACTGTTGCATTTTTGATTTAAAAAACGCTTACATTAACGTTTCGATACGTTAAAATTGTATATATATAATTGTATTGTATATTGTATATGCTAGGGCTATTGTTCTAAGGTGAAGAAACTTACAAACGAGTTTTATATACGATGATTTTAGCCGCGGGCGCAGTCTAGTAGTTTTATAATTAAACAATAAACAATGACTACCCTAAAATAATATTCTAATTAGAATAAATTAAGTACAGAAAATCAGTAAATAAATCGAAATAACAACATTCCTAACAGAATCAACAAGGCACAAAAAAATTACATCTTCATTTTTTTTTATAATTCGTGGTCATGACTGTTTTGGTCCTGTGGGAATCGAATCCACGACCTCGTGATCAGCAGTCTGACACTCGAACCACTAGACCACAGAGGTCGTCAGCTATATGAAGAGCTCATTCAGGGCATAGCATAGACCAGCTTTTGATATGGCCAAAACCCTGCAATCATGAAAATAAAATCAGCTTTTTCATAGAGAACTGCAATACTTCTCGACCGAAATGTATGACGTTTTTTTTTTGCATCCCCGTATGAGCTGTCCAAATATTATCACGCATTTATGATGTAACACATCGTATAATAGATAACCCATAATTACCAAAACTCATAATCTTGAATCGCCAACACCTCAACAAACAGTAATCACCGGCGATGTAATTATTGGTGCTGACATGGTTAACAGCAGGATTGCGATGGTTATCGGAGCGGAACCGAGGGGGCGATATTAATTTATTATCGCGATAATGTTTACTACCGTTTAGAGGGGAAGCTTTGTGATTCGTTGTAATCTGTTCGATTAGCGCTGTTTGTTGAATGATCGTTACGGCTGTGGTTCTGAAGGGGCTAAAGTACAAAAGCTTGGTATTAGGAATCATGGCTTGTGGGAAAACTTATCGCCTTCATCGTCATAATCGTTATCAGTAAAAGGGGAAATTGCCATATTTTCACTATGATTGGCAGGTGGATTAGTAATTGCAGTCGATATAAGAGACTACATGACTTTGAAACAACCAGAGGCGGGAAAACGAAAACAAATTAAAGAGTTGAGTTGTTAGACCAGATTAACAGACTCTCTTTTCTAGATTTTATTGTTAGAAACAAGGAATGATTTAAACTGAACGACCTTCCCCGGTCATTAGATGAATAGGCTGTCATTACTGATGATAATAAATAATTTCATAGCAGAGTATAACACAATGGTACCTATAAATTTTGCTTACGAAACTGAAGTTGTTCATGGCAATCATGGCCTTCATTCAAGTTGTGAAACACAATTTTTTTGCCCTACAGTAAGAGTCCCTTTTACTAATAATTGGGTAAAATTGCAGTTCTAGTAGGAAGGGGAACTTTTTATGAGATTATTTGTTTTATAATCTTGTTTGATTAGCTGTTATATTGGTAAACATAGGTATGGGTACAGGTAAAGCAAACAAGTGTAATGGATTGTTATTCGCTGTCATTATACTGGGTTCAAAATAGAAAGAAATTGAAGAATTGGTGGCAGTGGGCGGGGCACATTGCTCGCAGAACGGATGGCCGATGGGGCAGTAAAGTTCTGGAGTGGCGATCGCGTACTGGAAGGCGCAGCGTAAGTAGGCCCCCCACAAGGTGGACCGACGACCTGGTGAAGGTCGCGAGGATCCGCTGGATGCGGAAAACGCAGGACCGGTCGTTGTGGCGATGCTTGGGGGAGGCCTATGTCCAGCAGTGGACGTCTTTCGGCTGAAATTATGATGATGATGACTAAAATCATAACACATTAAATATAACCCAGTTGGTTCTATTTAATGTTATGATTTTAGTATAAAAATATTTAAGGGGCTCGTGTCGTCGACCAAAAGGGCGATGCCCGGTCGGTTGCCCTAGGTATCGCTGGAGCGATGCGGTGGAAGGCGGTCTTCTGCAGATTTGAGCCAGTGTGCAGTGATTGGCGCAATACTGCCAAAGATCGCGGCAAGTGGCATTCTCTCGTTTCGGAGGCCAAGACACATTTTGGGTCGTTGTGCCAGCGGAGTAAGTAGTTAAGTATATAAGGTTTACAGACTCCTTACACGACAGCTGATGCATGCGTGTCATCAGTTAGGACAGCTCCACTCAAATTGACCTGGCACTTTCTTGACTTTCTTCAAAAGGCCAGTCCAGGCGTTGTCGTTGCCCTGCATTGCTCTGACACAAATTGTTAATGAACTACAAAACAAGATACAAACACAACACACTACAAACAAGATACTGAACTTTAAAAGAGACTTTAGACTTTGAGCTTTATGAATTTCTTAATGATATTAATTTAATTTGAACTGATTTTTTTATAATTTTTTATTATTGACATTTAAACTTTATTTGGGACATTTATTACATTTTATATTATAGGACTTATCCATTTACCCTGACTGTCTTTCAATTTATTTTTAAAATATTGTTGATATTATTATGATGGATTATTAAGTTATGTAATGTTATGGAATAATTTTTTTTTGTATTTTTTTTTTTTGTATTAATTTTCAAACGCCTCTTCAGGCAGATTTTGGTGGTACAAATTAATATAACCCTGTGATCACATTATACCCAAAATGCAATGAATGAATAAATGATTTTGTTTTTTTTTTTTTGAGCCCTGTGTTTTTTCGGCGTTTCTTCTTAGAGATATTCACATAGGAAATGCCAATGCGGCATTTCCTATGTGAATATCCTATATCTCCTATATCTTAGTTTTTAAAATAACTGACTTTTGAAAGTGATTTTGATGGCCTGTGATAGCCTGACGGTTGAGAGCTTGCCCTCCATTCAGGAGGGTCTGAGTTCGAACCCGGCCCGCACCACTGACTTTTCAAAATCATGTGTGGATCAGAATTTGATTAACACTTGCTTTAAGGTCCACAACGCCGCGGAATGAGAATGAGCGCGACGCAAACTACGAGGCTTGGTGGGAAGTAGTGCGGCATGAAGTTGACGCCACTACACTACAAATATTACTCAGAAAATATGTTTATTTTTGATAAAATGGCTAAGTAAAATTATTTCAAAATAATAAAACAATATTTAGTAAAAATATTATACCATAAAAACTTTTTAACAAAAAATAAAACCGCCTTCAAAAACCTTAACTAAAAAGTAAAAAATAATCCTTGTATGTATTTCAAAATCTTAACATAAACCAAAATTATGAAGGCGGTGCGTGACTGTCCCTTTGCGTTATGTAAATATAATGTACTGTCGAGCGCTTATCTATAGTAAATAAAAATAAAACAGTTTATGCGAACATACATGAAAAACATGCGCCGCCTTCAAAATTTTGGTTTATGTTAAGATTTTGAAATACATACAAGGATTATTTTTTACTTTTTAGTTAAGGTTTTTGAAGGCGGTTTTATTTTTTGTTAAAAAGTTTTTATTTCATACTTTTTAGTTGATAATTCACAGTAAAACGAAACTATTAGTAGATCATCTAGGTAAGCAAAGCTAAATTAAACTGATTTATTGAAGCTGGTTAAAAAACTACTCGACCTAAGTCAATAAAATTTATATGGGACCACCGCGCGGACTTCCTCTACCAAATAAAAAAACAACCACGCAAATCGGCCCAGAAATCTAGGAGTAATCGGTGTACATACATGAAAAAATAAATAAAAAAATAAAATAAAAAAAAACCCGCCGAATACATAACCTCCTCCTTTTTTGAAGTCGGTTAATAATACCAATAAATGTAGGATATATTTAGGAAACTGTTTGAAAATTCCGTGTTACCGAGGCATGTTTGGATTTTTTATGATAGAGCCAAATAAGTGCATTCATGTTTCGGACTCAATAATATTGTCACGTCTATACTTGAATAACATGTATTTTAATTTCAGTACCATCGAGTGATTAGTTTTTTAGCGGGATTCGCATTAGTTTGTTGACTTACGGGTTTCGGTCCCTTAACGGTGACGGAAAACATCGTAAGGAAACCTGCACACCTGAGAGTGGTCCATACAGTTCTCGATGTTATGTGTAGTCCGCTAACTCGCACTAGGCAGTAATGAGTTGATGATGAAAAGTGATTTTAACATCCAATTTGCGGAATAAATAATTTCATTTAATTTTTGTTTCCAACCTCAGCTAGAAGCAGTATTTCATTTTTACACTTTTTTTCTTGCCTTTTAGATTATTATTTGTTATAAATGTAGTATAATTTGTCATTAAATATCCTATACCAATGATTACGACCAACTTTTACCCCCTCATTCTTTATACAATGGCTAACAATGAAGAAGGAAATTATACATAATACCGTTGAATATAAATGACACCCCACACTGAATGAAACCAAAGAACACCGGAACATTTTCTTTTGTTTGCATAATTAGATATAGGCCTTTGTGTTATTATGTAGAATTGTTAAAAGAGTTTTGAATGGATTGATTAGTGAATAATAATTTTGTAATTTTCATCGTCAGAGCTTTTCTTCCAATTATGTTGGGGACGGCTTTCTGTCTAACCAGATGCGGCTGAACATCAGTATTTTACACGGAGTGACTGCCATCAGACCCCCGCAATCTGTTCCTGGGTAATAATACCAACATCCTAAGGTTAGACCAGTGTATAGACTTTCGGGCTTCTGACGGTTAACTGGATATTCGAATGGTAACCGGGATTGACAGGTTAATGTGCTCTCCGAGGCACGGAGGTGTCTCGATGTGTAACGAAACGGCCACCTATCTAAGAACTAACCGTGGCTAGCGAAGCTTAACCTCGCAATTTTTTTCAAGATACATGTTGTTATAACTTAACCACGAGCCCTTCGAAATAATTAATAATAGCTTATTGCAGTCCACTGCTGGACATAGGCCTGTCCCAATTTGCGCCACAACACTTAGTCCTCTGCCTTCCGCATCCAGTATAATAAATAATTTTCGTTTTTTATTATTATTACTTCCATGCAGGAGGGTGTGAGTTCGATCCCGGCCCGCACCTCTGACTTTTCGAATTCATGTGCGGATTTATATTCGATTATCACTTGCTTTAACGGTGATAGAAAACATCGTGAGGAAACCTGCACACCAGAGAGTGCTCCATACAGTTCTCAATGGTGTGTGTAGTCCGCCAACCCGCACTAGGCCAGCGTGGTGGACTAAGGCCTAAGCCTTCTCGTACTGAGAAGAGGCCCGTGCCCAGCAGTGGGACAGTAATGGGTTGGTTATGTTTATGTTTTATTATTATTACATGAATAAAAGTTAATATCGCTACGAGATTTAAATAGCCGTGAGTGCCGTGACCATCGCGATTGACATAATGATTGATCATTGAAACTGAAAAATGTTTAAGCTCATAATCTTATATTGAGCTAATTGCTGTAACCTATAGCGGCCCAATCTGAATACTGCTTTACTAAAAATAATAAAGGGCGTGATTCCGTATGACATATTGAAGGCTATTTGACTCAATCCTGCGTCTTTTGTGCCGCATCGCTTTATGTAACCTCTGACAAATCATACTTTCTTCGAATTACTTGTATGCATGCTAGTGAACGGAGAATAAATCAATAGCAGACCATATACATTTTTTTTAAAGGGACAAAGAATGACAGCTAGGGAATTGAGATTCATGGACCACGACAGCAGAGATTCTCGTACTTTAAAAAAAAAGTGTCCAAATACGTAATAGCTTTTAAATGTAAAATCATTTTGAACTGGCCTTTTCTTAATGACGCCCATGAATATGACAATAATTTTGCTTTTTTCACATTGCAAAATAGAAAATGCACAAAAGATGTACTAAAATGCACTGCATAAAAAATACAATACTAGGAAAATCTGGACATACGATGTTAAAACAACCAAAATTTAACTAAAATATCAACTCACGAGATCCACTGATATATCGCAGACACTGTTAACTCTCCATTCTCCCTCAAAGCCTTTTCTATCAGCTCAGGGTATGTGTACGGTGGCTTCTTCAGCGCTGGTGGCGTATCAGGGATATCCACCTTTGGTTCTTTCACAACAGGCTCGTCATCCGGCACTTTGATGTTCACAAAATCGTCCAATCTGAAGTTAAGGAGCCATGCGAGGCTTGCACAATCATTGTCGTCCTCTAAAGGGCTTTTGGAACATTTTCTTCGTCTCCATTTCGACCTGTCACCTGTTCTAGCCGCCATTTTGGTAGGGTACGATTGGCAGCCACGACCGCACTGATGCCGTTCGAAATTCGAACGTCAGTGTGGTGTATCGTGCCAGTCCGTGCTATCTCTGCTACGCTTGTAATCTCTTTAGGGTGCATAGAGGTGGTATATCAGTTTTTATTCGAAAAAGTTTTCATTGTAAGCTTTTTTTAAATTGCGCTATTTTATGAAAATAGTTTTGATTAAAATATTTATGAGCTTTGTTCACAACATATATGAAATTGCTTAAATCGTTTTACCAAAAATCATACCCGTGATTTATCCTACTATTCAAGAAAAGTAAAATAACAGTGAAAATTATGTACTCTTACGTTGTCTTTACAACACTTATACGTCTAGAAGTAGTGTTCTCTGTAATTTGTCCTGTTACCTTTTCATGTAATATGTATATTTTATGTGTGTGTGGCAAAGTAAATGCTTTAAATAGTTTATACACTTAACGTAGAGCACAGCTCTTTGTCAAGGAAAAATAATAAGAAATAATACATACTCCTCATGTTATCGCAAAGCCTACAAACTTCAGAATCGAAATATATTTCCAGAAACATCCAGCAAACAAATCTCATGGTGTACCCACTAAACAATACGAGTACATGGGCTCCTTAAAATAACTGTTTTCGGATTCAATGCAATATTTGTACAGTCCTAGCCTCGCATGAAGTTTGTTTACATTAAATATCTTTTGTTAGTATATTGTTACTTTTTCGCGCGATTCGCTCTTTGTTTGCTTACACAAATAGACGAAAATTTGTTGTGAAGATAAGGATTTGTTTGAACGTGATTCAGGTACGATGATTGGGTTTCAATTTGTTTAATACTTGAGTGAACTTAGGGAATTGTAGCTTTGTGCTGTATATATGCGCCTTTGGCCTGATAATTTTACCATATTTCTATACAATCTCATTTAAGTTTGCTTTGATCTAATTTATACAAAGTAAAGGCGTGGTTTCATTGAGAGCTTATCAACTAATAGATAGTTTCCTAATAAACTATAAAACAAAGGCAGTCACATTCATTAGTGGTCTTCTAACTATAAAACAGTTAAATATCGTAGTTATATCCATAGGCGTCAAACTGCGAGCGAGTAGATACTAAACTAGTCGCAGTAGATGAGCTGGAATTTTAGTTGTCAATGTGTCCCGAAAACTAGTAAACTATGACATTGCCATTTCTGTCTAACCTTGTAGATCAAATTGCAGTTTAGCTATTCTTGAACTACATAACAGCTCCTAGCTGCTAGTTTATAGCTCAATGGGCGCGCAACAAAAAGAGTATCCCTCTTTTTGTAGGCACGTTGAGGCCAAAAAAACTACCAGATAATAAGGGCGCCCATTGAGAGCTATAAACTAGTATCTAGGAGCTATTATGTAGTGGAAGGGTGGATAAGGTGGATAAGACACGTCAGAAGAAGCAAAGTATGCAGCAATCAAAAATTGGCCACTTTCCAGTAGTAGTTTACAGTAGACTCAGGTGCAGGGTTGCTAGATCGAGTTTCTGAATTTTCTCCATATTCATAATATTTTTCGCCAAAATGACACGTTTTGAAACTTTTTTTCAATTTTTTTTGAAACAGGAAATATTATTGAAAAATTGCTATAAGAATATTTTATGGTGTATCGTGGATTATATTACAACTTTCGATACTTCGTTTTCATTCAAACCCTCAATTATTTTTCCACAGACATTACATAAACTAGTACAATATCTGTATTTTATCTGTGTTTTCCTTTTCCCAAATATTTCCCCAAAATTTGCCCAAGTACTTCATTCCCCAAAATTTCCCCAAGAACGATTTTTTCCCCAAATTGCGAACCCCCTAACCTATAAACCGTGCTGAGTTGTAAAGAAACGAAGCGAGGCAGATAGTATTGTTATTAGCAGCGAAAAGTTCAGCATAAACCTTTTGAATACAGGCAGTCATGGACATTACATTTATAAGTTCATGATAAAAAACCAATTCAAAACAAAAAAGAGCTAAGTAAGCGGACATACGAGTAAAGGTACATTCAATCACAAAACAGTATTCACCGAACACCATTCAGCATATAACAGCTCACTATTAAATTATCGCCGTGGACATCGCTTTTTCATTTCGCTTTGCGTACACATTTTAAATTCAATTACTTTTTCCAATTTCCACGGGGCGCCACAGATTTCTCGCAATAAGCTCTACTGGATTGATTTGTAACATGTACTCAACGGTTTTGTTTTTTATTTCATTATTGCTGTTAAATGTTTGGGATTCGTTCTTTTTGGGGTAAGCGACAAAGGAAGGAGTGTTGAATTTGAGTAGACAGCTAAATGGATGGACTAGTGATTGTGTTTAATGACACAGTAAGCAACTATTAGAAGGATTGGAATCAGCTTTTAGCTGTCCACTGGTAATATCTCAGAGGAGTTGACCTTAGAGCAGCAGCTGTTAGAAGTATGATTAGCATCAGCATTTTCCTGTACACTGGCAATCAGAGCGACACCTTCGAGTGAACCCACAGGATGCATTTCCTGCAGTGCGATGCCTGAGCGATGTGTCAAACACATAGAAATCCGCGCGGCATCGGAAAGTACTGCATACCATATCACAGATTTTTATAATATGTAGGGTGCCGCTGCGAGATGGCTCAGGTGCCGCACCGAGTGGCTTCACTCTTAAGCTAGAACCTGACCTAGTTGATGCTGTAGATGTGGGGGTGCATTAAGCTTCCATGAGTCCTGTCATCCTGGGCAGTCAACTCCGCTACCAATCTGCTGACATTTTACTGATATTGGCTAATATTTTCGAGCGATGTGTCAAACACGGAAACCCACGTGGCATCCCAAAGCACTGCATGCCATATCACAGATTTTTATAATATGTAGGGCGCCGCTGCAAGATGGCTCAGGTGCCACACCGAGTGGTTTCGCTCATGTGACCTTATCGATAATGTAGATGTGGGGGTGCATTAAGCTTTCATGAGTCCTGTCATTCTGGGCAGTCAACTCCGCTACCAATCTGCTGACTATCCAATATTTTTACCGCAGCATAAACTATTATGGAGTACTCTTACGTGTGCAGGTTTCCGCACTAGGCCAGCGTGGTGGACAAATGCCTTAAACTACTCATTCTGAGAAGAGGCCCGTGCCCAGCATGCAGTAATAGACTGATGATGATAATGATGATAATAAGCTATTATACGTTTTAATATTGTGTAGTTTATGTTAACACGATTTAAGAAGTGTGATGTAGATGTTGATATACGAAGGTATCATCATCATCATCATCATTTCAGCCGAAAGACGTCCACTGCTGGACATAGGCCTCCCCCAAGCATCGCCACAATGGCCGGACCTGCGCTTTCCGCATCCAGCGAATTCCCGTGACCTTCACCAGGTCGTCGGTCCACCTTGTGGGGTCCTACCCACGCTGCGCCTTCCAGTACGCGGTCGCCACTCCAGAACTTTACTGTCCCATCGGCCATCCGTTCTGCGACCAATGTGCCCCGTCCACTGCCACTTAAGTTTGGCAAATCTTCGGGCTATGTCGGTTACTCTCGTTCTCCTGCGATCTTCTCGTTTCTGCAACACGCAAGGACAATAACGCAGGGACACTCCGTGCATAGCCCTCTCCTGACCTTTGAGTAACTGAGCCTTCTTATCAGGCCCATTGTGAGCGACCACGTTTCAGTGCCGTAAGTAATTACTCGCCACACACACTGGTCAAAGAATTTCATCTTGAGACACTGCAGTATTTTGGACGAGAAGATATTAGATAGAGTAAAAAGGTATACCAGTGAGTAATTATCTAAAAATAAAATAAATAAAATAAGCCTTTATATACTGCTTTATATGCTGCTTTTAATACAGTTTTTTTATTTTTTTATTATAACTCAACTTAGTTTCTGTTATCATTATCGGCGATCGTTGTACTCTTTTTTGATACAGCTTGTCCTTCGAGGGCCTCCTCTAAAGATTTCCATCTCTCCCTGTCTCTTGCCATCCGAATCCACTCTGGACCAGCTACTTTTTTGGCGTCGTCTTCCCAACGTTTCGTTTGTCGCCCTTTTCTCCTTTTGCCATCCCTTGGGTACCACTCTGTTATTAATTTAGTCCATTTTTCTTTTTCCTCTCTTAACATGTGTCCCGTCCATTGCCATTTTTGTGTTTTACAAACTGTTTTTGCATCTTTAAATTTAGTTATACCTTTTATTTCCTTTAATCTTACTTTGTCTCTTTTCCTAACTCCGATTACACTTCTTTCTATTCTGTTTTGACAGACGTTTATTTTATTCATTAATTGTTCCGTTAATGCCCAAGTTTGACAACCGTACGTTAAGCATGGTAGAATGCACATGTTGTAGACTTTTCTCTTTTCTTTAATTGGCATGTCTTTGTTCTTCATAACCTCACTAAGGGACCAAAATCT
This sequence comes from Asteroscopus sphinx, assembly GCA_949699075.1. Classification (NCBI taxonomy): domain Eukaryota; kingdom Metazoa; phylum Arthropoda; class Insecta; order Lepidoptera; family Noctuidae; genus Asteroscopus; species Asteroscopus sphinx. Next base: position 2,891,509 of record OX453007.1, read on the forward strand.
CTTCCAAGTGTTGGTTATCCTTCTATCAATTATCGGTAATTATCTAGTACAATGAAAATAGCTTTCACTTTGGAATTACAGCTACATTCATTGCGTAGTCCATAGTTGTCAATAAGATGGATTGTCAAAACATACGAAGCAATGAACATTAAAATAAACATAATTGCGATGGCGAGTGAGTCACAATTTGGCAGCGGTGCTTGATAGTTCAACAGTATAAGCATAATCTCTTGGTCTACCTTTACTGTTACATTAATTAATCAAATACACGCCCACAATTAAATCTCAATCTTCCATTACAGTTTTAATGTCTTCAACTTTACCCAAACTTGGTGAGTCGTCTAAATCCAAAGGACCTTGTGTCCTCGCAGGAGCACAAACAGAACCCTTCCTTAAGATGCCCTTGAACTACTTTCATCCCTTTTGTTTGCGATAGCCCCGAGCCAACAATGCTGTAAAGCCCAGCTGTGGCCAGCATCAATGCTCATTTAGAATAAAAGAATGTTAATGGATAAACTTTGTTATTATTTTGTTGGTTGTGGAATGGGGAAAGGTTTACAGATGGTGATTTAATATTTCTGCTTGCATACTCTGTATTAGGGCGCTACCACATTGGCAAGGGTCGATTTCACAGCCTACGAATGAAGTTACGCTAATGAGATCGTGACACAGATGATATCCAAATCACACTAATGATGTGCATATTTTTATTGGTTTAAAAATGTAAATTAAGTCTTCTTATGAACAATATTAAAACCTTTGACATCGAAAAAACAATTGATAAACTTTTTTACAATTTGTTAACAGTAATCTTCATCAATATAAATAAAGCTAAACTTACTTTGAAAACCAATAAAAATATGCATGCCATTAGCGTGATTTAGATTTCATTTGTGTCATGATCTCATTAGTGTAAAATCATTCGTGGTACCCAATTTTATGTGAAATCGACCCGCGCAAGCTATTACTTAGTCGATAGTGTACTAGTATATGAGGAGCATGTTACGTAAAATAAATGTATAAATGATTTTTTATTCACAAAAAGTTTTACATTAAATACGTATCTGTAAAGTCCCTGACTTCTGAGCTAGGTACAAACCTGTATTACAGATGTCAGTGTCTTCTCCCATTCGTGTAACACAAATAGTGAGTAATAATTACAGTTTACAAAATTTATTTGTGATGTGGACTATGTGTTGTGTTTGTGTGCGTGTGTGAGCGGTGTCCGCGTAAGTGTGGTGTGGGGGAGGGTGTGTGAATGTTTTGAGTATGAAATAGTATGAATGTGGACGGCTATAAGAAAAGAGGAAGACCAAATAAAAGATGGATGAATTGTGGGAAGAGAGATCGTGTGTGTGATTATGTGACTGATAGAGATGTATGGAAGAAAAAGACATATTGCGAGGACTCCAAATAAATTGGAATAAGGGCAGGAGGATGATGATAGTGTACTAGTAAACTATTAGCGAATGATGGTAATACTCATTTATGAGCTATTAACTAGAATAAAGCTTGCAAACTAGTATCTAGCGATTAAAGGATACACCTAGAATTATTAACGCTGAGCTATAAACGTAAACTATGTGGAAGTGGAATATTGAATTGTCGAATACCGAATGTCGGAGTACCAAGCGAGTATCGCTAGTCTCGAAGTTATATCTATAGACGTAATAAATCTGCGAGCGAGTAGATACTACACTAGTCGAATTAGCCGAGCTGCAATTTCAGTCGTTCACAATGTGAACCAAAAACTAGTAAACTATTTTATTGCCTTTTCGCTCTAACCTCTTAAATCAAATTGCAATTTAGTTCTTCTTGAACTATTAAATATCTACTAGCTACTAGTTAATAGCTCTCGATTTGAGTGCGCCCTTATGTTCTAATTTGATAATGTTTATGAGACAATTTTAAAATTATTCCACATTGATTGGATTTGTCGAGAAACATGAACCATTAAATACGCTAAAAATATTTATGTTGTAATTAAAGTATTTTACTTGCAAATGTGTTAATATAAAACGACTATTTCAGTCGAACACAGACTATTCTTAAAAAAATATAAAGAAACAATTTAAATTGCAAAATTATTTTACCACAAAAATCTAATTTGTATTCAATTAGAAAACATAATTACAAACGCGGCATTGAAACGGAAATGCATTGGGGTAGGAGAAATAAAACGTTCGTGTAGAACCGAGTGAGATCCGATTTAATTCGATTACGAGCAGCGCATTGAAACGTTTCGAATTGAATCGATTTTTTAAGTGTTTCGATTTAATTGAAGCCCATGCTGTTCCCGTATCCGAATGCAATTATTTACCATTTACCGGCCGATGCCCGCAACCGTTATACTTATAACCAATGGTGCTTCCTTTGAACGATTTATTATGATCTCATAAATTGGTCGAGTTACTTGTATAAATATTTTGAAATGTTTTGTATAAAGTATCTCTATAAGTAGGTAATTTTTCTACAAAAATTAAAAACGTGTTTCAAGTTCTAAACTACCTTTAAATCATCCTCCGAGCCTTTTTCCCAATTATATTGAGGTCGGCTTCCAGTCTAGCCAGATGCGGCTGAACATCAGTTTTTTAAACGGAGCGACTCCAATCAGACCCCCGCAACCCAGTTACTGGGTAATACTGACATTCGGAGGTTAGACAGACCAGTTGTCAGACTTTCAGGCTTCTGACTACCCGTAACGACTGCCATAGATATTCGTATGACACCCGGGACCGACAGCTTAACGTGCTCTCCGAGGCACGGAGGGGTCTCGATGTGTAACGAAACGGTCACCCATCCACAGACTGACCGCGGCCGGTGCAACTTAACCTTGCAGATTGTACAATCTACAGTCGTAGCGTCGTCGTCGTCGTTGCAGTTGTTTTCAGTCGTTGCTTTGCCTAAACTACCTCTATACTTATTAAATTATATACTGTCCTGTTGTTTATCCCTATGACTAATTTCAATTAACATGGTACATAAATACTTAAACATCCCTAGTATTAGTGCTGAGCACTCACTATTCCAAGCATTATCTTAAAGAAATCACTACCCAAAAATTATAATATTTATCAAAATATCTGCAACTATACTAAGGCCTATAATAATCGAGACCAATGAGTTAATGTTCTAATGATCATAACATAATACCTCATAATACAATGTTTGAGTACAATGTCAACTGCTCATACCAAAAGAATAATTTGGTCTGAGGTCAACAGTAATATCAAATCTCCTTATTAGGATCTGTTCGGCCTTTTAATATCCTACGGTACTATTACAACTGCTGAACTAATTATTGTGTTCGGCAGTTGTCAGTATTTGTAGTGAATAGAAAAAATATAGAATTTTCTGTGGTTGTAACGATTATTTTTATATTCTTCATTACATCGTATCCTATCGTAACGGTCGACCGCACGTCATTGGTAACAGTTTGACATTGATAGCGCCTTTATTTCGTAAGCAGTAAGGGCGGTTTTCTAATTGAAGTGTTACCACTGTCATGCAGTCGACTGTACTTCCCACTAATAATATGAATCCGATAGTATGGATGTTTGTTTGTCCTTCAATCATACTGAAACGACTGAACGGATTTATATGAAATTTGGCACACAGACAGATCATAACTCAGATAAACACATTAAGCTACTTTTATTCCGGAAAGATAAACAGACCGAGGGATGGGTGATAACGTACTTCTGTGATAAACCGACTGCCTCGTTGGTCTAGTGGTTGCAAGCGCGACTGCTGAGCGTGAGGTCCTGGGTTCAATTCCCGGGTCGGGCAAAGTGTTATTGGGTTTGTTTCATTAGGAAATTCTCAGTAGCAGCCCGGAGTCTGGATCTGTGCCCGGTTAATGGCAATAGGCTCGCCCCCTATTACATGGGACTTACAACATAACTGGCGAAATGTGGGTGTACTATACACCTCTGCCTACCCCTTCGGGGAAATACAGGCGTGATGTTATGTTATGTGATAAACCGAATTATACGCGAGTGAAGCCGTAGACACAGTCTAGTCTTATATGGTTAAAACTAAAGTTGCTAATTAAACTAAATAAAGTTGCTAAAACACAACACTTTAGTAATTTAAAATGAAAATTAGCTTCAATTTATGTCTGATTTCACCACCCTCTCTCTTCTCATGGGTGTCGTAAAAGGCGACTAAGGGATTCACCAGAGCATGGGCAGCAGCATTCTCTGAGTATTTGAACAACCAACTGCGATCGCCAACCCGCCTGCCAAGCGTGGCGATTATGGCATATCCCCCCCTTTGGGGGAGGCCTTTGTCCAGCAGTGGACGTTTTTCGGCTGAAATGATGAATGATGATGATGATGTCTGATTTCAAAATTCAGAAATGTGCTTCGACTAAGTATTACTGTTGACTGTACAACTGGCAACACATTTACGAATGTGTCCCGAAATTGTTAATTGATGAGACGTCATTAGCGCATGTCATGGCGCGCATGATTTGACAGTTGCTGTGGAATGAATGCAATGTATACCTGCCTCTTGCCCATAAAGGTATTATACTGGTATGGAAATGTCTTTGCTCTTGCCGTACGTTGCGTATCAATTTAATTTACCATGATGATTGACATTTCAGTAGGTACTTAACTAGAATCATCCATTGCAAACATTTTGCATTTATTGTTCCTACCTATGAAATAAATATGACGCTTCCAATCCGAGATGGATTTCGTAATACAACACATAGGCTGGTGTTCATCAAAATTAATCGACCGATAACTCGAAATTTTTTAAGCAGGATAAGCAGCTTTTAAAATCTGTGTTATACGTGGGACACTCAGAAAGTTTTGCGAAACTAAAAAAAATTGTTCTATACGTACATATATTTTTATCAAATCTTTTCAAAGTACTTTCCACCAGCCTCTATACAAAGATTCATGCGCCTAAACCAGTTTTCAAAACACTTTTTCCAGTCCGCCGCAGACACCTCGTTTACAGCCTGCTCGAACGCAGCCAGCGCATCTTCCGGCGACGAAAATTGTATCCCTTTGAGCTGATTTTTTATTTTTGGGAATAAAAAGAAGTCACACGGTGCTAGATCAGGGCTGTAAGGAGGGTGACCCAGGAGTTTGACTGGCGTGCTGTCCAGGAAGTCCCTCGTTTTGAGTGCGGTGTGCGCAGGTGCATTGTCGTGGTGGAGCAGTAGCCCGCGGAGCCCTGTGTTTGGTCGCTTGTTGCTTATAACAGAGAAAACTTCTGGCAAAAATTTGGTAGTATACCATTCGGCATTAATGCTTCTTTGATCCCGTAAGGGAATTGATACCAAGTGGCCAGTCAAATTAAAAAAGCTAGCGATCAAAATCTTACCCCCGCTTCTAGATCGCTTCACTTTGGTAGGCGTTGGCTCATTTTGAAACACCCAAACAGTCGACTGGCGCTTGGTTTCTGGGTCGTATTGATAAATCCAGGACTCATCACCTATAACGATGTCGTAAACACGCCGAGACGAGCCTGCTTCAAATTTGTTAAGCATATCACGGCACCATTCCACCCGGGCCTGCTTCTGAGCATCGGTGAGGTTGTGCGGCACCCAGCGTGATACTATCCTCCTCACGCGAAGATGGCTGTGTAGAATCTCGTGAACGCTTCCCGATCCAATCTTCAATATGTGTTGAATCTCCTGATATGTAATTCGCCTATTGTCTTGGATTAAATTTTTCACTGCTAGCACGTTTTCTTCGGTAACAGCCGTCAAAGGGCGACCGCTTCTTTCGTCATCCCCCAAAGTTGGTCGACCGCGCTTGAATTCGTTATACCAACGATACACGGTTGCCTTGGAAGGGCCTTCATCCATGAATGCCATTTGAAGTCTATCGTACGATTCATCCGGTTTCAGGCGACACTTGAAATCGTATAAAATCATAGCTCTAAAATGTTCCCGGCGCAGATCCATATTTCAGTGAGACACAATACTTTGAATTAACTCGCAAAAAATGTGGAGGGAAATTTTGAAATTGGAACTTACTTATTTTTACTTATAAATAATCATATTTTCGAAAAACATTATAACTGGCCAGTCTCCCATATATAAAAACTTTTTTTCGCAATACTTTCTGAGGGGCCTGGTATATAACTTATTACATTGCTCGATGTCAGAGTGTTATAACTTGTCAACGACCACACAACCCAATAGACGCCTAATGTTGAATAAAATGCGTACAATAAATTCTGCCACTAGCTGAGGCGGGGTACTGCTATCCGATTGGCCCTACCAATGCGGCTATTGGCTAATCACTAACGCGGCAGTTTTAACGGCTCATGTAAGTGGTCGAAACTAATTTGAAGATTTCAAGTGGCGAATAGTGGCGACCTACATTAGTGAAATTTCATAGATGTGTTGCAGACATCGGTCGCCTGCTATGAGGCGTCTATGGGGTGTATGGTCGCTGTAACTTGTAGGTGACGAAAGGAAATTTTATATTTTCCAAGAATTTTCATATAAAATTGAAGGTAACCCTACGTTTTTTATAGTATAATTATGATGGCGAAAAAGCAAAAGGCCCACCTGATGTTAAACGGTTACCTTTGCCAATAACAACTGCAATACAACCTAGGCTGTTGCCTAAATGGTACCGCAAGTCAGTTCACCAAACTGAGACATGAAGATGGTAAGTCTCATGTGATTATGATTTCACCGGCACCCGTACCCTTCAGACTGAAACAGGAAACGTCTTTATCTAAAAATCTCTCTATCTGTAGATCAACCTATATCTAGCCTTTTACTAAGCATTTTATAACGAACTTCAAAGTAACGTTACATTAAACCTAGTAATCAAACTTATAGTTCATCTGTCCAGTAAACAAAATCGACTTGCTATTACTCACTACAGTCACTACTCACTTTCTCAATGTTTTCGTGTGAACGCAGCACAAGACAGTTTTAGTACTCATTGTCGTCAAGTAGCTTTAGATTGCAGGAATCCATTAGGAGCAGATACTGCGAATTAATCGCGAATGGCCCTCACTCGCTTCGATGGAGTTCCTTATAGTGTACGGAGAATTTGTGCTTTCATATTCTTCACTTAGAAAGTTATCGTTGTGTGTTGTGAATGTTGTGAATTGGCAATTAGATGCATATGTACTTAACAGTACCACACCTCGGACACTCCATACTACCACGTTGATTTAAGAACTAGTCTCACATATGACGACGTCTGTGGTCTAGTGGTTCGAGTGTCAGACTGCTGATCACGAGGTCGTGGGTTCGATTCCCACAGGACTTAAATATTTGTGTGATAAACATAAGTGTTTGTGTTGGTCTGGGTGTTGCTTATGTATTATAAGTATGTATTTACAAAAAAAAGTATATAAGTATTATATCCATTATCTAGTAGGTACCTATAGTACAAGCTCTGCTTAGTTTGGGATTAGATGGTGCTGTGTAAAAATGTCCCAAAAATATTTATTTTATTTATTTTTTATATCGGCGAGATGGCGTTTATACAGGTGCAGGTGGTATGTTTGTGTGTAAGTGCATATGGCTCGTAAGTACAATTTTTATCGTACCGAAGCAGTTTAGTCATAAAAAACCGGCCAAAAGCGATATCGCTTCCAGACGTGGTCAGTTCGTGGTCGCAAGAAGTGGTCGTTTTGTTTAATTTCAATCAATCAATCAACTCAGCCTATCGCAGTCCACTGCTGGACATAGGCCTCTCCCAAGTTGCGCCACAACGCTCGGTCCTCTGCCTTCCGCATCCAGTCCCCCCCAGCCACGTTCATTAGGTCGTCGGTCCACCTGGCAGGGGGGGCGCCCTACGCTGCGTTTGCCGATGCGCGGTCTCCACTCAAGGACTCGTCTGCTCCAACGGCCATCGGTCCTTCGACAGACATGGCCAGCCCACTGCCACTTCAGCTTACTGATCCTACAAGCTATGTCGGTCACTCCGGTTCTTCTCCGGATAATCTCGTTACGGATTTTATCCTTCAAAGAAACTCCAAGCATAGCTCGCTCCATAGCTCGCTGAGCGACTTTAAATTTGTGGACTAGCCCAACTGTCAGTGTCCACGTCTCGGCACCGTAAGTCATTGTTTAATTTGCCGGTCAAATTTTACTTTGGAAACGGAAACTTTTCGACCGTTTGTGAATAATACCGCTGATACCCCATAGAAACTGCTTTAATTTACGAGAGTTCATCAAAAGACATCAACGCACTATGAGCGAAATACCACATGTCCTATATCATATATAAATACTATTACATAAATTACATATCCCATTTTTATTATTTGTTGCTAAACTACATAGTATGCACTATAATCCAAAGACATTTCCATACTGTTTGTCGTGATAATAGATACACATAGATACACATATTCTGAGAAAATTTCAATTGGCTACCGATTACCGTTCAAAAGATTCAGCCCTGTGACAGCCAGACGGACGGACGGACGGACAGCGTAGCGAGAGTAATAGGGTCCCGTTTGGCACCCTTTGGGAACGGAACCCTAAAAACAAGCTTTAATTTTGTTTTATGTAGCCAAAGTACCTATGTTTAGGTATTTTTACAACAAAACTGCTTACTGCACACACAGACATAGTAAAAAATATAGACGAAGTGCTGCGAACAATCATAGTGAAGCCAATAAAACCGTGCTCCTCCGTGTACAAACCAGCACTCACGCACACAGATGCACCTTAAACCGTGCTCACCCCTCTCAGTTCACATGTCGCGGCATCGTCCAGTAAGCATCGCGAAAGCAGATATCCTTCAGGTGCATGGTGTGTGCGTGAGCACTGGCTGTATACTTCGATAAAAAATGATGTATATGAAGGAGCACGGTTTTTGTTGGCTTCACTATGCTTGTTCGCAGCACTTAGTCTATATTTTTAACTATGTCTGTGACTGCACATTATTGCCACAGTTTAACAATATAAATTGCTTTGTAACAATAGGAATTGGAACAATAAAAGTGCGCATTACTGCATTATTATCACAGAAAAATTTATTCAGAACTTTCACGACATTTCCAATTAAAGTTACAATTCTCAGCAATTAGCATGATGAACTACTGTGAGATTCACAAAGCGTAAAGTAAGACGCAAAGTGCATCTTAATTCGATTGACCGCTCTCCCTAATGCAGTTGCTGGTTGTCGCCCAACTGTTGTGCCACCGGATGCAAGGTAGCAGGATATCCTTCTGACCAAAGTTTTGTTTATTTCTGTGTCGTAACTTGCTCTAAAGTTACACAGGATACGTTTTGTTTTATTGTATAATGATGCTGTGATGCAACTGTATGTTGATGTAAATATTTTGACGACATCTGTGGTCTAGTGGTTCGAGTGTCGGACTGCTGATAACGAGGTTGTGGGTTCGATTCCCACAGGACACAAATATTTGTGTGATGAACATAAGTGGTTGTGTTGGTCTGGGTGTTTCTTTTGTTTTATAAGTTAGTATTTACGAAAAAAAAAGTATATAAGTATTATATCCATTGTCTAGTACCCATAGTACAAGTTCTGCTTAGTTTGGGACTAGATGGTGTTGTGTAAAAAAATGTCCCAAAAGTATTTATTTATATACGAAGTGACCAACAATTCGCACTCAAAATATGTATTTAATTATTTGATAAGATAGAAAAGAAAGAAAGAAAAATGATTTATTGCCACAACTTATTAGGCAAGAAGACGCATATTCTGAACTCATGGAAATAAAATCTGGAGTACCTCAAGGAAGTGTCCTAGGTCCGGTCCTGTACCTGCTCTACACCTGTGATATTCCAGAATTAGAAAACAATTCTATCGCAACATTCGCTGACGACACTGCTATTATGGCTATAGATAGTCACGAAGAGGCGGTAGAAAAAGTTCAAGCAGCTGTAAATAAAGTATATGATTGGACAAAAAAATGGCGTATCAGACTCAATGAAACCAAGTCACTTCATATTGACTTCACGAATAAGAAACCACAGTATTTCCCAGTACATATAAATAGTAAAACCATACCATATGCTAATACAGCCAAGTATCTTGGCATAACGCTTGACGCGAAGCTACGCTGGAGAGCGCACGTCAAGAAGAAAAGATAAGAGCTGGAAAAACGATATAAAAAAATGTACTGGCTCCTTGGCAGACATTCACCGTTGTCAGTACACAACAAAATTTTACTATATAAACAAATTTTAATGCCAATATGGACATATGGTATTCAGTTGTGGGGCTGTACCAAACAGAGTAATCGTCAAATCATCCAACGATTCCAAAACAAAGTAGTGAGGGGCATCGTCAATGCGCCCTGGTATGTTAGAAATTGCGATCTCCACCCGGACCTAGAAATGGACTTCGTGAATATAATAATTAAAAAATACGCAGAAGCTCAGGAACATCGAGGAAATACAGCTCCTCGACAACACGGATTTAACAAGAAGACTCAAAAGGAAAAAACCCTTTGAGTTAGTTTATGAGTAGTTAGACTAGTTAGTTAGTGAGAGTTCAAAACAATAAGTGCTAAAAAGAACACATGAACAAAGTGTCTTCACCTTAATTAGAAACTAAGTAAAGTTTTATAGGACGCATTCTTAGAATTTTAATTTTTTAGAAGTTTAAGTTAAAATTAAATTACTTATTAGCCTTAACCGCTAGATTGTAATATAAATAAAGCAGACGCTTTATCAATAAAAAATAAAATATTGCCACAACAAGACGACATGCGGTAGGTGCATATAAAAAATTACTTCATTAGGTATATTATAGGAATTACAGTGATAATGTGGATACAGTGAGGTTGAAATCCCATAAAATCCCCCCTTTTTGGGGATGGCCTATGTCAAGCAGTGGACGTCTTTTGGCTGAAATCATGATCATGATGATGGTTGAAATAAGAAAGTGAACACGGAGATGACGGCTGATAGAGATGTATGGAAGAAAAAAACATGCTGCGCCGACCCCAAATAAATTGGGATAAGGGCAGGAGGATAATGATGATGGTTGAAATATCATGAAAGGTAACTTTGCATGTCGTAGCTTTGGCAAAGTGGTTGACACTCAGCTTGATGCTGTGTTGTAACGTGAGTCACAACACTGCGCTGATTTTCAGTGTCAACCCCAAGTGACGAGCGGGTGCTAAGCCAGTAAAAACAACCAATGATTATACCCATAACATAACATCACACCTGTATTTCCCCGAAGGGGTAGGCACAGGTGTAATAGTACACCCACATTTCGCCAGTTATTTTATAGTCCCATGTAATAGGGGGCGAGCCTATTGCCAATAAAATTATATTCCCAAAAATAAATAAAAATAAGAACAATATTTTATGGAGGTAAGTGTTACAAATACTTGGCATTTTTTATATCTACAACTACAGCGAACTTTACTTATTTTACAGAGTTAATTGTTTCTGATTAAACTACAGTACCTGTTAAGGTGAATGCTACAGGGTAGCCCGCGAAATTCAAAATTTCTTGCGTTTTTTGCAAATTGTAGTTGTATTTCGCCTTGTGTATAATTCGAAATATGATTTGCGGTAGTAACAACAATATATCTACTGAATAATACTCATAAAAAATATTAACCTAGCTCTATAAGCTGTACAAGCTTGATTATATTAATTTACGATCACATTATCGATTATCCAGGTTATAAAGCTAGGTTTATATTTTTTTTAGGATTATTCAGTAGATATATTGTTATTACTACCGCAAATCGTATTTTGATTGACATAAAACTCAAAACAGAGCTACAATTAGCGAAAAACCCAAGAAATTTTGAATTTCGCGGGCTACCCTGCGCGACTGCTGAGCGTGGGGTCCTGGGTTCGATTCCCGGGTCGGGCAAAGTGTTATTGGGTTTTTTCATTAGGAAATTCTCAGTAGTAGCCCGGAATCTGGATTTGTGCCCGGTCAATGGCAATAGGCTTGCCCCCTATTACATGGGACTATAACATAACTGGCGAAATGTGGGTGTACTATTACACCTCTGCCTACCCCTTCGGGGAAATACAGGCGTGATGTTATGTTATGTTTATGTTATGTGTTGTGAAGATATTTGGATGTTTGTTACTCGATAACGCTGAAATGGAAGAAATAATTTGGATGAAATTTAGCACGCAGAGAGACCATTTTATTATTTTGAGGAAAGAGGTAGGGGCCCTACATAAACTAAATTTCATCTAAATTATTTCTTAGGGGTCTTGAACGCCCCTAAGCCACTGCGACCTAGATGATAAGATCTATTGTGACGCCTCTTGCAGCATTACAGCACTTCCCCAAGCTGCAAGTCAATAATGAAGTCGACTATGACCTTGACCTTACGAGAATGTGCAAGTGAGAAAGAGTTATCTTATGACAAGGATAGGTGACGTTCGAGGACTTTCTGGTACCATCACTCACGGCCTATATTAACGGCGCAGCTCAGCGCCAGTGGAGTATAGTTGAGTTCAGTTTGGATCAAGCGATACAAGCGATAACATCGAAGCGATACTCGGAGCGATTTAACTAGTAACTTTGTGTGTTAATTAGCGATTCAGTGTAATTGTTCTGTAATAAAGTGTTCTCTACGCAGTTAATTGGCGTTCTATCCATCTACGAACCCCAGGCTCGTAACAGTACTTTTACTTCAATTGTTTAAAACGGATTTTCGATAAATGATAAACTCAGTCAGCAATGTCAGCGACTAATTATTATTTTTACTGATGAGGGCGCCACTTGGCTAGCGGCTTAAGTCTACAGTCCATTGAATTCTAATCTAGATACTCGTAGCTACCCAACTAACTAAAATCAAAGCTAGCAATCTCCTAATAGATACAATCGCCACATAATAGCGGTGGCGACACTAGCGCACTTCCCATTGCATAGTCTGCTAAGTGTAAGCAATTCAACAGATGCGATCCGTCGCCAGTGAATTCAATTATAGCTATTGCCGCTGCAGAGAGGTTCTGGGTAGTGACGTATAGTGTGGCCGGAATTAGGAGCTAGTACTAGTACTCAAGCCTATTGTGACCGTGCCAAATGAATTCCTGCTAATATTGAGAGCTCATTGCGAGAGTTGGATGTACAGTCAAACAAAGCAATAACTGTCCAGTATAAATGAAGTTTTCCCAGAAGATTATGGATGTTTCCGAGTGAAATATCATTTTAATAACGGACAATGTTAAACTGTATTTATACAAAATCCTAATCAAACAGTTCTATAATAATTTCCTGAGAAATCTTCATCTATGTCTGGTGAACCTGTATACTAATTGCTTTGTTAGACAGTACGTAATCATATTTTAGTTACCTACTACTAAGTATAGAGGATTTTGATGAGAATAGCAGAGTCAATACAGCGTTTTTACAATACCTACCTTGTGGATGTGGGGACGTCGTCGGTGACGTCACGGGTCTGGCCGATGTCGGCTACAGTTAGACAGCAACTCGGCCTAGTTCGGATATAGTTAGTAGCACCACTTTAAAAGAAAGCAGTAATAAAAATATACCCTATTTCGAACACACAATAAGTCGATAACCTGTTTAGCCGAAAATAAATCGGGTATAGTTGGTAGCTCAATTCTCAATTTGGAATCGTGCAACTAGAGCCTGATGTTTCAAAAGTTACTGTAATAGGGTTATTTGAAATAAACAACATTTGAATTCGAATTTGCTCAGACCAAAAGAATTTTGTTCTGAGGTTGGGTAGCTACTTATTAAAAATAGCACAGTACTGAGTATAAGATTCAAAGATATTTATTTTGCCATCTAAGTGTACATATTGGTGTTAGGTTATTATAGACATAGTTCTTATAAACTTAGCCGCCTTTTTCAGGCGTTGCGAAAATAACCGAATAGGATTTGTCTCTGTCATTAGGTGCTCTAATTTTGACTCTGTCCTACACATATTTTGCGTGCTATTGTTTAATTCCTCGTAGCCTTAAAAATAACATTCTTATCAATAAATCTTAATTGAGTCTACATGTCTACATACCCATTTTTCACAATTTCGAGACACACATGGCGCATGACTGTCAATGACTTTTCCTCGATTTGTTCTTTACTAAATCTATTTCTTGTTCATGTATATGTATATCCTTTCTTTTGTGTATGTCTCAGTTGTGTCAAATAAATATTTTTCTTTCTTTCATTCTTTCTTTCTTTCCATACAAAATATAAGTTACCTAATCGATCAATAGCATACGTTGGAAGGTTAAACGTGCACGTCCTATGCTACTAACGATTCAATTATAGCCATCGATGCAACCAGCCAGCGTGTCGATACTCGATACTGAGACTCGATATAGTGTTGACAGAATTAGCACCGGATCGAAGATATGCATGAAAATGAAGTTTGAACACAGTATTAGCAGTATAAGGGACCGTTGTGAATATAAACTCGATCATAAATTATCATAACAGATGAGAGAAAGTTAGAGATAGAGGGTTGCCTTCGTCACTATTCCAGCCTTTACTATAATAAATAAATAATAAATAAATATTTTGGGACATTTTTACACAGCACCATCTAATCCCAAACTAAGCAGAGCCTGTACTATGGGTACTAGACAATAGATACAATACTTAATTATTTTTTTTGTATAACTTACTTATAATACATAAGAAACAACCAGACCAACACTAACACCATTATGTTCATCACACAAATATTTGTGTCCTGTGGGCATCGAACCCACGAACTCGTGAAAAGCAGTCCGACACTCGAACCACTAGACCACAGACGGTAATTAATATTAAATAAATTATATATTAAATCAAATGAAAACAAAAAATTGAATAACCCAATACTCAATGGAATAACCTAGACGTTTTAAACGTTTTAACGTCTGGTCACGAGCAGACTCAAAAAAGTCCCGTAAACGTAGTTCAATATGAGTGAAATTCACGAAAGTTTAAAAATAACAGCATGTATTATAATGCCAGAATACACATGCCTGTGAAATGGAGCAATAGCAGCATGCATGCATGCCAGCTACAATATGCAAGTAACTGGCACACTGTGGATACATTTGCAAGTAAACCTAAATGCAATTTTCTTACTTGCATGTCTGTAACTGGCAAGCAGTATACACGTGCAAGTACGCCACGCTACCGATGTTTTGACAGCACATTTCCTAGTTTTTGCATTAACGGAAAGCTTTTGAAGTGAGTTAAATAGTATCATATTGTTACTAGCAGAAGAATGTGTAGCTAAATTAATGGCACAAAAAATAAGACAAGATGAAGACGGATTTGGGTGACACTGGCATGCCTGTAGCTGCCGCGTAAGTTCAGATGTGTCGGCCGACCAGATCCCCGTGCATTATCCCTCCCCTTATATTCATCAACTCAGTCTATCGCAGTCCACTGCTGGACATAGGCCTCTCTCAAATTGCGGCATAACACTCGGTCCTCTGTTTTCCGCATACAGTCCCCCATCTACTTTCATCAAGTTGTCGGTCCACCTGCTGGGGGGTGCCCTTTTTTTTTTTTTTTTTTGTTTTCGAGTGGAAATCCTCATGGATACCCTCCGTCTGGGGAGGGCGGAGGGTTATGTCGGACTCTTACCGACTAAAACCACACGGTGGCCATCCTCTGCACAAAATAGAGGAGCTCCGGGAACTCCAGTGGACCGCGCCGGTGCCCCTCCAGTGCTACGCCTTTGGCACGTCCCGGGGAAACAACAAGGTTTCCCCAACAGCAGCACGTGACCACCACGTGCTGCTGTCCTCCCCAGGGTCGCTTAATAGATGCCTCGAGTCCCCCTACTCTTGGCACCTACGATCCCGAAGGTCCCCCACCATCATTTGGTGGTGGGGGATGCGGCGATTCGCCCTATCTGGGCCTTGCACCGGGGCGGTTGCCTCTCCGGCGCCTTCGTCTCCGAGTGGGATCGGCCCTCTCCCGATCCCGCTCTGCGGCCTCCTTCTGGACCATGACAGCCTCGCAGAAGGAAGCCACGGTCCTCCAAGCCGTCGGCTCTGCCAGCATAGCCGACACTACTGCTGGCAGAGAAAGATCTTGCCCGATCTCGCTGACCAGGACACGCCGCTCTGGGCTCCACGCAGGGCACTCCTCAAGCGTGTGCTGTGCCGTGTCCTGGTCACTCCCACAATGGTGACAATTTGCCGTGACTTCGCGTCCGATCTTATTCAGATATTCACCAAAGCAACCATGCCCGGTAAATATCTGAGTAAGCCGGTAGGTGACACGCTCACTCCTGTTCAGCCAGGCTTCAAAGCACGGCAGGACAGCTTCAACCACACGCTTGTGCACGTACTGCGGCTCTTCGAGCCGCTCGCGCCACAACTCGAGCGCGTGTTGTCGCTCCTGCCGTCTCAGCATTTCAAACGCCCTTGCAGGCGCGCTCTCACCGCTTTGGCGGATGACGCGGATCCGGTCGTAGACCCTCGCGTCCATATCCGCCAAGATGTCCAACGGTGGGAAGCGTGCCAGGACAGTTGCCGCCTCATAGGATATCGTTCGGTATCCACGTGCAATCCGTATGGCCACTTTGCGCTGCAGGCTGTTGAACTTTGCCCTAGAGCGCTGGACGCCTGACAGTCGTTGTGACCATACAGGTGCCCCATAAAGGGCCATAGACCGCACGACACCTGCATAGAGGCGACGAACCTCCTCCCGAGGTCCCCCGAGATTGGGCAGCAGTCTATGCAATGCACCTGCTACCCTTTCGATCCGGGGAACTAGGCGGTTGAAATGCTCTTTGAAGCTCCAGCGACTGTCCAAGATGAGGCCAAGGTACCTCATGTGTTGGCCCACCTGGACTTGCGCTTCACCAACGCGAACCGTCGAGCTGGGTGGTTCCCTGCCACGCCGCATGTTGTGGAACCATAGCGCCTCAGTTTTATGTGGCGCTATTTGCAGACCCAGCTCGTGGATTTTAGTCACGACTCTTGCCACACCAAACTCAGCAAGCCGGATGGTCCCTTCAAAGTTGTCCCCACCAGCCAGCACTAGAGTGTCATCAGCGTAACAAACCACGCTGACGCCGACGGGGAGGTTAACACGCAGGACCGCGTCGTATGCAAGGTTCCACAAGAGCGGCCCAAGTACCGATCCCTGTGGAACCCCGCAACTAATTCCCCTGTGATGAATACAACCGTCCCTACCCACATAGCGGATGTGCCTGTCACGAAGATAGGCCCCGACAATGCCTTGCAGGTAGGGAGGCACACAATGGTGTATAAGTGCCTCCCTAATCGCACCCCAGGGCAGAGAGTTGAAGGCGTTGACGATGTCAAGACTTATCGCCAACGCAACTCCACCCCGGGACACTGCCTGCTCCGACAGCGAACGGACACGTAGAATCGCATCCACTGTAGATCGCCGCTGCCGGAAGCCATACTGACTATCGGCGAGGTCGGGACCGACCCGCGACAAGTGCTCAACGAGGCGTTCGGCAACTATTCTCTCGAATAGCTTGGATGCCTCATCGAGCAGGCATATGGGACGGTATGCAGAAGGAGAATCTGCAGCCCTGCCTTCCTTCTTTAATAGGACCAATCCGGCTTCCTTCCAGCCGGGGGGGAACACGCTCTGACGCAGACAGCTTGTGAACAGCCGCCGCAGCCTGTCCCCCAGAGCAGCCATAGCCAGCACCCAAACCCGACCCGGAATACCGTCAGGTCCAGGTGCCGTATTACGGGTTCTCAGGCGACTAACGGCCCGGTCCAGCTCCCCTTCGGTCACCTCCAAATCCTCGGACCAATCTGGTGAAGCCATTGGGGGCACTGGAGGACAGTCCTGGACTGCTGGGAATAGCGTATGGACAACTCTGCCCAGCAAGTCCGGGTCTAGGGTTTCCGTAAGTGGGGGAACCCATGGACGTAGTTTGCCCAGGACTACCTTGTATGGTTTCCCCCACGGATCCCTGTCTAGGCCCTCCAGGAGTTCTCTCCAGGACCGAACCCTGGCGTTCTCGATGGCTTTTTGGAACGCTTTTGTAGCCGCCCGATACGCCGTATAATTTATGGCTATCTCCTCGGCTGTAGCTCGACGTCGTCGTCGGGTTCGTGTGTACCGGCGTCGACTCCTCAAACAGGCTGCGCGAAGTTGCGCGAGGTCGTCTGACCACCAGTACACTGACCGAAATCCACCGCGCCTGACCCGGGGCATTGAGGCATCACAAATCGCCGTCAATGTCTCCCGGAACCAGGTCGCCTCCACTTCTGGATCGGGCAAGATCCCTTCAGATTCCGAACTTTCCGGCCATGCCGCGACGTAGGCAGCTGCGACAAGTAAATCTCGGTCGAGCAGTTTGAGGGACCAACGCCGCGGCAAAGTGTTATGATCTGGGCGGCTGGAGCGGTCTGGAGGACGGAGGGCCACTTCAAGAATGATGTGGCGATGGTCGGATAGAGTGACCACCTCCTCCGCAACTCTCCATCCAGTAACCATGCGGGAAGCAAGAGGACTCGCCCACGACAAGTCGACGATCGACTCCCCCTGCCATCGGACGCATGTAGCCACGGACCCCCGATTGAGAAGGCGAAGATCCAGTCCAGCCGCCCAATCCTGCAACGTCTCTCCCCTGGGCCCGTCCCGACGATTTCCCCACACTCTTGAGTGAGCGTTAAAGTCGCCCAGGACGAGCACTTGACGAGGTAAACAAGTGCTACGAATGCATCGTGCCACCTCGTCCAGGTATCCCTCGTAGTCGGCAAGGGAGATATTGGGAGAGACGTAGCAACCCACTACTGCCAGAGGGCCCCACTCCACAGCAATGAATCCCTGACCCCTTTCGAGGAAAGCACAAGATGGACCTCCCTCCGTCCCGCCCCAGTACATGGCAACAGAACCAGCAGTGTCACCGAACCAACGAGGATGATCCGGGACGTTGTAAGGCTCTGCTACCGCCGCTAAAGCAATCGACCACTCCGCAACCGTTTGCAAAAATAGATGCTGCGCGTTGCTGCAGTGGTTGAGGTTGCTCTGAATTATTTTTAGGGGTGGGAAAACGACGTATCCATAACCTCCTGGGGGGCACTGCTTGGTGCAGGCGCCGGCGCAGAACCAGCCGTCACGGCCTGGCCTCGTTTGCCCTTTCTTTTGCCTTTCGGGGCGGAGCACTTCTTACTTCCCATCCTATGGGTGGCTGGCCGACCAAGATCCGCGCAGAGTGAGCATCGAAGATTCTGCGCCGTGCACTCCTTCGCTTTGTGGCCAGACTCACCACAAGCAAAGCAACTTTTGCTACGGTCGACATCACTTCGGCACTGGCGACTGACGTGCCCAAATTCGAAGCATCGGTAGCATTGAAGCGGGCGTGCCTCCAATACTTCGAACCTCGCTGTCGCCCAGCCCACGCGAATGCCCTTACTGGCTGCCAGCTTCTTGGCCGTTGCCAGCGGGCAGCGGACCCAGACGGTCCCTAGAGAGCGAGGAGAGCGACGAATTTTACCCACCCTCACATCCCCCGTGGAGCACCCGCCTGCTTCAGCAATAGCAGCTGCTACCTCCGCAGGCGAGACGGCGTCATCCAGGTCATACACTCGCAACTCGCTGGTCTTCATTGGACGTGCAATGTTGACATCCATGTCGGCCAAGACTTCCCGCATCCGCGACGCGAGACTGTCCGCCTTGGAGTTGCAGTCGCTACCGATAATTTGCAGCAACATACCACCCGTGAGTGACCGTTTTTGACGAACAGTCTCTATCCCTATGTCGGAGAGTTTTATACGCTGCTTTGCTGTAGCCATAACTTCCGCATATGTTGCAGCAGAACCCTCCGGCAGAGTGACGGCAATTGCCGCCGACGCGGGAACAGCTGGCAACTTTTTATCCCCTCGTTTTTTTCCTCCCTTCGCTTGCATCTGTTGCTGAGCTGATCCTCTTGTTGAGGACAGAGCGGACGACCCAGGCGCAGCCGACATTTCCTTGGGTTGGGAAGAAGAAGATGCTTCCATCCCTTTTTTTCCCGCTACTGTAGCCCAGGAGTGTGCAACAGAATCTGATGTAGATGGCTGCGGTACCTGACTAAGCACAGGGGGCAGATCTACTACTGCAGGCTGTTTGGGATTCGTCCTCTTTGTCCTCTTGCCCCTTCCTTTCCCTTTGCTTATGCTTGCCGCCTCCAGGGGAGGGCCTGCCTGAGGATCCAACAGCGATTTACCTTTGGCATCTGCAGCCAATGGTGGACGAAGGCGCTGCTCAGGAGGCAATCTGCTTTCAAACGCCTCAAACCGTGCGTTCACCATGCCCCCGACTCGGAGCATGATGGGACGCATTAATTCTTCGAATACCGTCGAAGACAAACCACCTGCTCCCCTTTGAGCATCCTGCGATTCAGATGACGGGATGGACTCTGACGCCCGCTCATCACTCCGCCGACGGAGGAGGTTCAGTTCCTCCGTCAGTTTTTCCAACATTGTTGAGAGAGAGGCGAGCTGCGAACGCAAATCCGCGTTCTGGCTCTCTAACCTTTCAACATTGGCGGTGGCGGAGGTACGCTGAGTTATCTCCTCTGCTGCTGCCTGCACTGTCCGTGCCGCCACCCGGAGGCTATGGGCAAAGCTACGTTTCAGATTGCGAGAGTTATCAGCAACCTGTTCCACCACAAGAATATTTTCTTTAATGCAGGCGCCGAGATCAAGCGTTGGCTGCTCCTGCATCCGCATCGCCAGTTCTTTGGGTTCTGGCAAGCTTCCCTTACTTCGAGCACTGGTAGACCCTGTGAGCTCTAGGTTTTCTACCGCATTCAAACCCAACCTCTTTTTTGGTCCAGGCAAATCTCCGCTCACTATCGGCCGCGTTCGCTTTCGCGCGCGTGTCACGACCGATGCTGATGAGTTTTGTGAGACAAATGATATTTGCGAGCTGTCAGACTCGAAGCTATCGTCCCCCATAACGCCTCCTACAGGGGTAGGCGGTCGCGTGAAGCGTTCCCGTGACCGGGTCAGCCTGACTGCCGGCGACACACCCTCCGGAGACTCTACAGTCTCTACACAATTTTCGGTGACAGCGTCATTAGACCCTGCACCAACCACCTCTTCATTTTTAGTTTTGTTGGTATCCATATAGTTCCCACGAGTAAGGGGGAAATATTCGGTCCACCCGGGCAGTGCCCCCTGTACCCGGGCAAGCGAAAGGTGTAACCCAACCAGGGGGTCCGCTGATACCCTGGAGGAAGCGCGCTAGCGACTGATGCACTTATCAGTGCAACCCTTCAGCCATTCATACCTTCGTCACGCGCCAGAATTTGATATTAGGGGTAATTTTTTATAGAGGTTTTCTTCCTCGCGGTCCGGGCGATTAAGCCAAGACCCTCGGTCCTGAAACTGAGTCGCGAGACGTAACCACGACACTCAGCACGACATCAGGATTACGATTTTGCGACGGTGGCATAAAGCCTAACTGCCCCATTTTTTGCACACGCGATGTAATGAGGCCCGCCCGCATTATGTTGCTCCTCCAACAATACGAGGAGCAAAGCGCAATCACCGCTTGGTTTATCCAAACGGGCCGCCCCTTCTGGCAGTCCACATTGGACTTTGCCACGTACCCCTCTTAGTCTGGTCTCTCACTTTGGACCTGACCGGCATGAGTAACTCTACCGGCATGGCTCCAAAGATCACTGAGACACACAAGCCCCACCACGACGACAACGTGGGGATACAAGCGGTGGGGCTGGGGGGTGCCCTACACTGCGTTTGTCGATTCGCGGTCTCCATTCAAGGACTTGTCTGCTCCAGCGGCCATCGGTCCTTCGACAGACATGGCCAGCCCACTGCCACTTCAGCTTACTAAATCCTACAAGCTATGTCGCTCACTCCGGTTCTTCTCCGGATAATCTCGCTCGTTCTCATACCTCATTATTACATGCCAGTAAATCAAATGCTGTGCAAGCTACTCAGGGACAGGCATACCAGTTAACGTATACATGAAAGTAACTGGTAACACCACCACCTGGGGTCCGTCGAGATGTAGCCTGCTCAATAGAAAAATACAAGCAGGAGTCTGACGTTCAACATCCCCTTTACAATCAACAAATGCCTCCAAGTCGTCTCATGAGTCGCAAATGCTCTTTGCGCAGCACACAAGCTATCAATTACCACCTAGCTGCCGCCAGATGCAAATTGTGGACTGAAAAGCACCCTCCACCTCTTGACTTTATTACTCCACAGGAGAAGTTACCACCAGGACACGATCTTCAGTGGCCAGTGTGGAAATCACTTAATCGCCTTCGCACCCAGGTTGGTCGCTGAAGACTTAATATGTGTGAATGGGGGTTTAGGGACCCTAGTCTTGCACACTGTGACTACGGTGTCCCAGAGCAATCCATGTCACAATTGCTTACGTGTCCCTTGTGCCCGAACACCTGCACAAGAGATCACCTATTCGCCGCCACTGAAAACGCCATTGAGTGGCAACGTTCTATTCAAAAAACATCTAAACAAAACTGTGACCTATACTTATTGACACCATTGACACGATAAGAAGAAGAAGTAACTGGCACGTGCAAGCAGCTGGTATACAAGCGTGCAAGTTACAGGCATGTGTATCAGAGACTTAATTCTAAGCTGTACGTATATATTATGCTGTCTTCGTGTCTAGTGCATGGATCACATCAGAACATTGTGTTATGTGCAGCGAGATGCACTAATCTTAGAGAGATACCGCTGCAAGACAGGGAATATTGTCGTGCCTATTTCTAGAAATGCTCCTAGCAAGAGTATAATATGTGTTCGTATGTATGTAGGGGCAATAGGTAATACGTTTACAGGGTTTTATTTAACTGGGATAGTCATACGTACTAGCAAATCCCAAAACAAAGCAGATACAGGAAAACTTACATTCGAGACTTTCTTTTTGAAATTATATTTCCATAATTAGATAGATAGATAGAATATACTTTATTGTACACCATGAAAATAGTAGTTAACAGGAACAACGTATAAATTATTGCGGTCTTATCGCTAAAAGCGATATCATCCAGACAACCTTTGGATGGCCAAAGAAGGCGTATGATCTAGATAATGGGGCAGTCCGTGGCGTACTACTGCATGTTAATAAACTGGAATAAATAAATAGCACAAAATATATTACACATATAGGTATCATAAATATATATAATACATATAAATTAGATTTTTGATCCAGCTTGAACTTTTCTTGTAAATATTTTTTTCGCATAGCTCGATGATTTACACTTAGGTGGGTACTAAGATAACTGCTACTGTAGAACATTTTGTATGAAAAATGTTTTCTTCAAAGACTAATTTCTGTGGCTCAGATTATTTTCCTCCGATTCAATTAATTGTTTGTTTTCAAAAGTTCTTTATTATTTATTCGACATGGGAGCCTTGAAGAAACGAGCATACGTCTTTTTAAAAGGTCGGCAACGCATCGGTGACTCCCCTGGTGTTGCAGATGTCCATGGGCGGCGGAGATTGCTTACCGTCAGGTGACCCGCTTGCTCGTTTGCCCTTTGTTATAAAAAAAAACATTGTTTTACATAAGCTGATACAAAAGCTGGTAGCGATGCAACGACTGCGCGGATTGTACGATCTGCAAGGTTAAGCTGCACTTGCCGCGGTCAGTCTGTGGATGGGTGACCGTTTCGTTACATATCGAGACCCCTCCGTGCCTCGGAGAGCACGTTAAGCTGTCGGTCCCGGTTGTCATACGAATATCTATGGCAGTCGTTACGGGTAGTCAGAAGCCTGAAAGTCTGACAACTGGTCTAACCTCCGAATGTCAGTATTACCCAGTAACTGGGTTGCGGGGGTCTGATGGCAGTCGCTCCGTGTAAAATACTGGTGTTCAGCCGCATCTGGCTAGACTGGAAGCCGACCCCAATATAATTGGGAAAAGGCTCGGAGGATGATGATGAAGTTGATACAAAATTGTTGATGCAATTTTCTTAAGCTACAACACTTATATAAAAACTTTAAAATATTGTTCACTCACTCTATGGTACTGAAATTAAAATACGTGTTACTCAAGGATAAATGTGACAATATTATTAAGTCCAAAACATGAATGCACTTATTTGGCTCGATCATAAAAACTTCCAAACATACCTCGGACACTGTTTATTTTCAAACAGTTTCCTAAATATATCCAACATTTTTTGGTATATTGGTATGATATTTTACCTAAATATTGTTTTATCATTTTGAAATAATTTTACTAAGCCATTTTATCGAAAATACGCATTTTTTCTGAGTAATATGTTTTTTTTCGCTTAAATGCAGTTTTATTCGAGTGGCGTCAACTTCATGCTGCACTACTCCTTCCCGGCAAGACTAGTATTTTGCGTCGCGCTCACTCTCATTCCGCGGCGTTCTGGGCCTAAGGCTAGGTAAATAATAACTATGAAACGATCAGTTGCAGGGAAAAGATGCTCAACATACCCACCTGCGTCAAACGCTTCGAGTTTGTAAATAAATTTGTAGGATAACGTTTTCCCTTCAACTGACAGTGAGTGTAAACAACGTAGGTAATCAAGACATAATGTGTGCACCATTCGACTATAGAACACTTTTAGATTAACAGTTAGGCAATTCCTTACAAGAAATGGGGTCCATTAGGGGAAAAAAAATTACCACCTTTATTTATTTTCAAGGAAAGTTTACGCTTTTAGTAGTAGTAGAGCTCCTTTGTGAAAGAGCTCGTCCGGGGAAGTACTACCACCGTGCCTACTTCTCCACCAAATAGTGATGCTTGCATTGCTGTGTTTCGGTCTGAAGGGTACGGGTGCCGGTGAAATTACAATCACATGAGACTTTCCATCTTCGTGTCTCAGTTTGGCGAACCGACTTGCGGTACCAATTAGGCAACAGCCAAGGTGGTATTGAAGTTGTCATGGGCAAAGGTAACCGCTTAACATCAGGTGGGCCTTTAGCTCGTTTCGCCACCCTATACTATAAAAAAAAAAAAAAAAAAAAAAACGCTTGACCAAAAATATGCAGAGAATCACACAAGTATTCGTTCCTAGCCGATTTCTCAAACACTGCGCCAATCCTATTGTCAACGCATGTACATTAGTATAATCACAGTCTAGCTACTCCAATCAGTCGTCCAACGCGAGAGTTGTGTCCCAAGCTGCCTTCAAAACTGTCAAACAAACAATGTCCCGAGTTGCCTTTAAAAACTTTCAATGTCAATTTTATTTTCGTTGAACCCATAAAGGTATTATACACGTCAATATGGAAATGTCTTTGGTTGAACCACTGTATGGAATAGATTATTACACTGTGTAATCATGACGGTAAGCAGACGGCCTTTTCAAAGAATAAGGACTTATTACAATAGCATATAAGACATAACGACCAGCTGCCTAATTGCGTAACTCACTCGCGATCGCATTCATCTGGATTTCAATGTTCATTGCTCCGTGTGTTTTGACAATCCGTCAAATTGACAACTACGTACCACGCAATGAATATTTCTGTAATTTCAAAATGAAAGCTGATGTCAATGTGAATGCATTACACAATTACCTTGCAATTACCCCACGGTTCTGAGCGCAGGATCGGTCATTGTACCGAAAAGTATTAAAAACGAGAAAAAGCCCACACTATTTAATAAAATGCTAAAACAGTTCTTACTACAAAAATGTTTCTACTCAGTCGCAGAATACTTAGGAACCTAAAGATATTTATGATTTATGGGTGCGTTAAGCTACTTCTGATTATAATGTGTATGCAACAGTTGTTATGATTATTAATGTAGCAATCTACCTCTCTAATATATAAAATTGAAATTTTATATTACAAATAGTTTTAATTAATTACTTTATATAATAAAATTCACAATCTAATATAATAAAAATGCTTGATATATCTTTCACTTATATATACATATGACATAATTATATTTAAAACAATAATAATAAAATAATAATAGTATGTAGTAGCCCTCAATATTGCAATGCTTGAAAAAGGCCACTAAGTTTTAAGCACCAAAACAAACCAATCATTTACCTACACTTAGTATGCAATAAATCTTTGAATCTTTGAGGAGATGCTTGGGGGAGGCCTATGTACAGTAGTGGACGTCATTCGACTGAAATTATGATGATGATGATAATAGCCACAGAAATAGATAGAATGGCCAAGTGGGCAGGTCGCACGGACCAACACTCTGCACCATAGTGCAGGACATTTCAAATCCTTTCTCAGTACGCCTTATGACTTGTTTCTGTAAATACTGTAACAAAAACCCACAAAAATGCCTTATTGTGCTGTTTTAACTGCATAAACAAAAACTGAAAAATACATTTGATTAAAGTTAATTTTTAAAGATTAATGACGTCAATATGTAAGGCGTAGTTTGTTCGAAAGTTGCCACGCATGAATCGCAAGTAAAATTGTGATTACAACCATTCTATCTCTATCTATTTCTGTCAATATCACAAAATATTTTTACAAATTGTGTAGTTTGCTCGACATCCTACGTCACAACAGGGATCCAGCAGAATACCAGCGTCAGGTTTAATAACCTGGCAATATGCTGAGCTGGACACCCATTTGTCACAAGTTTGAGACACACATGGCGCATGACTGTCAATGACTTTTTCCTCGATTTGTTCTTCTCTAAATCTATTTCTTGTATCCTTATATCCTTTCTTTTGTATGTGTCTCAGTTGTGCCAAATAAATATTTTTCTTCCTTTCGCAATAGACGTGATCAAGATGAACTATGCATGCGCATATCAAAAACAACATTGATGCACAAGAGCATATTTTGCATGGGTCCCGTTATATACGTGGGACACTCAGAAAGTTTTGCGAAACTAAAAAAAATTGTTCTATACGTACATATATTTTTATCAAATCTTTTCAAAGTACTTTCCACCAGCCTCTATACAAAGATTCATGCGCCTAAACCAGTTTTCAAAATACTTTTTCCAGTCCGCCGCAGACACCTCGTTTACAGCCTGCTCGAACGCAGCCAGCGCATCTTCCGGCGACGAAAATTGTATCCCTTTGAGCTGATTTTTTATTTTTGGGAATAAAAAGAAGTCACACGGTGCTAGATCAGGGCTGTAAGGTGGGTGACCCAGGAGTTTGACTGGCGTGCTGTCCAGGAAGTCCCTCGTTTTGAGTGCGGTGTGCGCAGGTGCATTGTCGTGGTGGAGCAGTAGCCCGCGGAGCCCTGTGTTTGGTCGCTTGTTGCTTATAACAGAGAAAATTTCTGGCAAACATTTGGTAGTATACCATTCGGCATTAATGCTTCTTTGATCCCGTAAGGGAATTGATACCAAGTGGCCAGTCAAATTAAAAAAGCTAGCGATCAAAATCTTACCCCCGCTTCTAGATCGCTTCACTTTGGTAGGCGTTGGCTCATTTTGAAACACCCAAACAGTCGACTGGCGCTTGGTTTCTGGGTCGTATTGATAAATCCAGGACTCATCACCTGTAACGATGTCGTAAACATGCCGAGACGAGCCTGCTTCATATTTGTTAATCATATCACGGCACCATTCCACCCGGGCCTGCTTCTGAGCATCGGTGAGGTTGTGCGGCACCCAGCGTGATACTATCCTCCTCACGCGAAGATGGCTGTGTAGAATCTCGTGAACGCTTCCCGATCCAATCTTCAATATGTGTTGAATCTCCTGATATGTAATTCGCCTATTGTCTTGGATTAAATTTTTCACTGCTAGCACGTTTTCTTCGGTAACAGCCGTCAAAGGGCGACCGCTTCTTTCGTCATCCCCCAAAGTTGGTCGACCGCGCTTGAATTCGTTATACCAACGATACACGGTTGCCTTGGAAGGGCCTTCATCCATGAATGCCATTTGAAGTCTATCGTACGATTCATCCGGTTTCAGGCGACACTTGAAATCGTATAAAATCATAGCTCTAAAATGTTCCCGGCGCAGATCCATATTTCAGTGAGACACAATACTTTGAATTAACTCGCAAAAAATGTGGAGGGAAATTTTGAAATTGGAACTTACTTATTTTTACTTATAAATAATCATATTTTCGAAAAACATTATAACTGGCCAGTCTCCCATATATAAAAACTTTTTTTCGCAATACTTTCTGAGGGGCCTGGTATAATAAAATACCACAGGAAGTTAGAAAGATAAATATGACTATGTGTGTGGCGCCTCAAGGATCTACTGATACGGAAATGTTACTATAATATATCAGACTTTCTAAACGAAAAAGCTTTACTCTAAAGCTTGATATGTTCCTGTATTTGTGTAACAATAAAAAAATTGTGGTTTTAATATTTTGTAGACATGAATATATTATTATTAATTTTTTGACATTTTTAACATTGACATCGTTTCTGAACCACTTATTTGATTTTATTTTATTATATTGTAACAATTGTATGTATCGCCATTTTTAATTTCTTAATTGATTCAATGTATCTTGCATTTGATAGTAATATGAAATTATAGCCATTACCCAAATGTTTGCATGCCTAAAGGTAGAATATAGAGGACTGTATCAATGTGACTTATAACACCAATGCTAACCTATGTTCAGTAAATAAAGAATTGTATTGTATTATTATTGTATTGTATTCTTTTCTCTTTATATCAATAACTACCTATCAATATATAGATAACAATGTCTTATTATAAAAAAATACATCACATGCTCAGACCGATATTCGTTGGTCACATGATGAAATGTCAAAAAAACCCTGATAAACACATATCATTGAAAATGACAGCTAGCGTTATCCCTAACACACCGTCCTCGTAGAAGAAGTTAATATTTGTGGAGTGTTCCGCGAACATTGATTGCTGGTCGCCTTGATAAGGGTCTAGCAGTTTCCGAAGGTCAGGCTTGTAGCTATTGCGGGCAGTATTCTGGTGTTGTGAAGGTCGGTTGGTATAATAATCGTCTTTTTCTCTCTTCTGCTCATCATTTCAGCCGAAAGACGTCCACTGCTGAACATAGGACTCCCCCAATAGGGGGATATGCCATAATCACCACGCTTGGCAGGCGGTTTGGCGATCGCAGTTAGTTGGATAAATACTCAGAGAACGCTGCTGCCCATCCTCTGGTGAATCCCTTAGTCGCTTTTTACGACACCCATGAGATGAGATAAGGGTGGTGCTATTCTTTACGCCTTCTTTTTCTTTACTCTTCTGCTCGCCTTTTCTAATATCATGTTGGAGTCGGCTTCTATTCTAACCAGATACGGCTGAACATCAGTATTAAAAACGGAGCGACTGCCCTGAAACCCCCGTAACCCAGTTACTGTGTAATACCAACAATCAGTTGTCAAACTTGCGGGCTTCTGACTACCCATAACGAGCGATAAATATTCGTATGCCAACCGCGAACGTGCTCTCTGCTCCGTGCTCGAAACTCTTCACCAATAATATATAGTTAATTTCCATGAATAAAACAGTAGTTGGTGTAAACTTAAGTTTACAACAGAAAAGTGTGAGCTGTGCTAGAAGATTTTGAATTAATTAGCAATTCTCTTAGCGAAGATTGTACTCATCAAATTGGACAACTATTACTATGGGACCAACCCCGGAATCGTGAAAATAAAAATCTTCAAAATATCAAATGTTCAGCTGATTTTAATTTTCGCGATTTCAGGGTTGGTCCCATCGTAAAAGTTATTCAAATTGATGAGTACAATCAACACTTAAGAATTGTTAATTACTTCAAAATCATCTAGTAGTATCTCGTGAAAGGACAATGCCTTCTTATGTATAGCGCTTAGTCCATCAAAAGTCGATGTCGCACAATCAAACTCATTGTATTTGAATGAGGATAAAGTCTAAAACTGCCTCGTTGGTCTAATGGTCACAAGCGCCACTGCTGAGCGTGATGTCCTGGGTTCGATTCCTGGGTCGGGCAAAGTGTTATTGGGTTTTTTCAATAGGAAATTCTCAGTAGCAGCCCGGAGTCTGGATTTGTGCCCGGTTAGTGGCAATAGGCTCGCCCCCAATAGGGCCTGTAATAACATGAGACTAACATAACTAGCGAAATGTGGGTGTACTATACACCTCTTCCTACCCCTTCGGGGAAATTCAGGCGTGATGTTATGTTATGATATGTAAAATCTAATTTTTTTGGAGATTGCAAGCTGCATTTTCTTGTTCCTATTAATATTTTGACTTTAGTTTCGAGAATACAGTTGATTCGAAGTATGACAATGCTGCTGGTTCTGTTGTTTACAAACTAAACTAATTTGGTCTCAATATGTTTCTTTCTAAGTAAAAACAATAGGGAAGGATAAAAGATTTTAGTCCTGTCAAATTTAGTCCAATTGCTTTTTGTTGCCCTTATTTTTCACGTCGCGACTATTTTCCCGTAGATTTTAAGGGCGTAGTTACTACGGACTAATTTGACAGTTATTGATATTTTCTGTCTTTTTACAATGCTGTTCGTAAGAAAAAGATACAGTTTGATTGTTATTATTTTATCGTATGGCATCTTTAATCTATATTCTTATTAATATTATTTAATAATTCACGATTATTTTTTATTTTCTTAGTGCTATATGTATACAAGAAAATCGACACCAATGTTAGATTTTCGCGTTGAAGGGCCATAAATGATTTATGTTGATTATTACATAATTATATTATTGGGTCAGGAAATTAAACATGTAACTTTTTCACAGTTACTAACTTTTATTATTTTAATGCTGTACACTTGTCACTTCATACAGTGCTCCAGCGCGACTGCCTGCTCGAGGCATCCCTGCCATTAAATGTTAAATATGTCATCACGTGTCAAACCATCCCATCATTTAAGTGGGGTGGCCTCAATCAAATCAGTACCAGGCCCCTCAGAAAGTATTGCGAAAAAAAGTTTTTATATATGGGAGACTGGCCAGTTATAATGTTTTTCGAAAATATGATTATTTATAAGTAAAAATAAGTAAGTTCCAATTTCAAAATTTCCCTCCACATTTTTTGCGAGTTAATTCAAAGTATTGTGTCTCACTGAAATATGGATCTGCGCCGGGAACATTTTAGAGCTATGATTTTATACGATTTCAAGTGTCGCCTGAAACCGGATGAATCGTACGATAGACGTCAAATGGCATTCATGGATGAAGGCCCTTCCAAGGCAACCGTGTATCGTTGGTATAACGAATTCAAGCGCGGTCGACCAACTTTGGGGGATGACGAAAGAAGCGGTCG
This sequence comes from Asteroscopus sphinx, assembly GCA_949699075.1. Lineage (NCBI taxonomy): Eukaryota > Metazoa > Arthropoda > Insecta > Lepidoptera > Noctuidae > Asteroscopus > Asteroscopus sphinx. The sequence goes on from OX453007.1 coordinate 2,922,555, forward strand.
CCCTTTGACGGCTGTTACCGAAGAAAACGTGCTAGCAGTGAAAAATTTAATCCAAGACAATAGGCGAATTACATATCAGGAGATTCAACACATATTGAAGATTGGATCGGGAAGCGTTCACGAGATTCTACACAGCCATCTTCGCGTGAGGAGGATAGTATCACGCTGGGTGCCGCACAACCTCACCGATGCTCAGAAGCAGGCCCGGGTGGAATGGTGCCGTGATATGCTTAACAAATTTGAAGCAGGCTCGTCTCGGCATGTTTACGACATCGTTACAGGTGATGAGTCCTGGATTTATCAATACGACCCAGAAACCAAGCGCCAGTCGACTGTTTGGGTGTTTCAAAATGAGCCAACGCCTACCAAAGTGAAGCGATCTAGAAGCGGGGGTAAGATTTTGATCGCTAGCTTTTTTAATTTGACTGGCCACTTGGTATCAATTCCCTTACGGGATCAAAGAAGCATTAATGCCGAATGGTATACTACCAAATGTTTGCCAGAAGTTTTCTCTGTTATAAGCAACAAGCGACCAAACACAGGGCTCCGCGGGCTACTGCTCCACCACGACAATGCACCTGCGCACACCGCACTCAAAACGAGGGACTTCCTGGACAGCACGCCAGTCAAACTCCTGGGTCACCCTCCTTACAGCCCTGATCTAGCACCGTGTGACTTCTTTTTATTCCCAAAAATAAAAAATCAGCTCAAAGGGATACAATTTTCGTCGCCGGAAGATGCGCTGGCTGCGTTCGAGCAGGCTGTAAACGAGGTGTCTGCGGCGGACTGGAAAAAGTGTTTTGAAAACTGGTTTAGGCGCATGAATCTTTGTATAGAGGCTGGTGGAAAGTACTTTGAAAAGATTTGATAAAAATATATGTACGTATAGAACAATTTTTTTTAGTTTCGGAAAACTTTCTGAGTGTCCCACGTAGCTAATAAAAAGTCAATTGATCTACTGAAATACATTGACAAACTAATTAATGACTAATAAATTCGGCTAACAAGAGATAATTTAAAAAAAAAATTAATCAACCATAAAAAATATAACATACAAATTAATTAGTCAGTGCTTAACTTTCTAATGTAGATAGATTGATCGACTATTACAATACTTCATAAAACCAAAGTAGACAATACAACATCTTTAATGTACTAGGACCTTACAATATGTATTACCAGAAATATGTGTAATGCTGCTTAAAAAAAGTCCAACTTTATAAACTACATTTGGTTGTGGCATAAACTAGACTCGTGGCATGATATTCTCCCTCCCTATAAAAAGGTTATCGCAATTTTATTCACAGAATAGTCCCCCAATAGATGGGTCTCGGAATTTCAGTGGTTTACTAAGGTGTATTGTTTGTTTTGGCTAAGATTTTTGTTGGTCCACTGCTGAGCAAGGACTGACGTGTCGCCAGCGCAAACTATTTCTATATTGTTTTCAAGTAATTTCGACTTGGGTCTATATAAACTTTTTGTCATGTAATTTAGTAAGGTAAGATTTGTCGTGTCGAACACATGGACTTGAAGAGTATTTTGCGTGATAAAGAAATTATGTCGTTTGGATCTAATATGGATTAAAACTGCCATAATCAGAAAACCATGGTGCAAGAAGTCATAATGATAAAGCTCTTTGTCAATACTCTTGTTTCTTGCGTTAATTTACGAACCGTACATAGCTCCGCCACCAAACAGTAAACTGTAATGCTTCGATTGCTGTGTTCCGGTGCAAAGGGTATGGGTGCCTGTGACCTTCAGGCACGGCCATATTACCAGAATTTCCAGTCCAGCGTTAGGTCTGTTTACCTGTCCGATCACAAGAGACTTTCCTCCGTAATGTAGTGGGAAATAACCAGTTTAATTGCAAAAATAATACGTCTCCGCGAGCTCCGCTCAGCTTTTTTATTTCAATTTGATTGTATTAGTTAATATTTCTCCGCTATGCTCTTCTTCGTGTCAGTGGAAACGCACCCTAACTATCGTCGTCAGTAGCCATCTTCACTTCTCTAAAGATATAAATTGTAGACATATAAAAAAATATGGCTCTCTGATATTCCTAATGGTATAAAACAAAGTCGCTCACTCTGTTTGTTTTAATCAACTCAGCCTATCAGTCCACTGCTGGACATGGGCCTCTCCCTAGCTGCACCACAATACTCGGTCCTCTGCCTTCCACCTGGCGGGGGGGCGCCCTACGTGCGTTTACTGATTCGCGTTCTCCACTCAAGGACTCGTCTGCTCCAGCGGCCATCGGTCCTTCGACAGACATGGCCAGCCCACTGCCACTTCAGCTTACTGATCCTACAAGCTGTGTCGGATGCTCGTTACTTCTGTACTCCTAATGATTCCCCAACCCACATTCATATTTTCCCTGCCGTGGTGGTGGGTTGTAGTTGTTCAGGTAATTAACGTTTTTGTTAAAATACATAAGGAAAAATAAAGCCCTGAACATACCAAATGAACACAAAACGTTTACCCGTCCATTAACACCGCAACTAAAAAAGGCCGGGACGTCAAAAAGCTCCATCTATCAGCAGCCCTTGAACTACAGCTAGTGAAAGTCGGCGTGAGTCCGAACAATGCGCTAATGGAAACCGTGCTTAATTATACACGTCATCAACACCGACAATGGTGAAATGTAGTTTGAGACAAATGTTTGTGGACTCACCCTTATGTTCGTCTATTAGAGATTATTTAAATTTGAGCAAGCTTGTTAAAAGTCATTGGGTAAATTATCCTTGAAAGTGTCAGGGAAATATAAAATACTTTTCGCCTTTTGTTATCATAAATTTCAACCATAGATGTATCACTATACAGGGTTTGTTAATTCACTAATAACCTTTTAAAAGATGACTAAACTCATAAATTTGAAAAAAAAAAATACTAGAGAACAACAACACTGTAATCATGAAAAAAAACAGCTTTTCCATACATTTTGTCGATTTAAGTGAACACAAATGTAGGGACCACCTGATATTTTTATCGCGATTTCAGGGTTGGTCCCATAGTAAAATTAGTTTATAATGATGAGTACAATGACCCTTTTTCGGGAAAGAAGCCATTAAAATTTCAGCATGTATAGGGAACAGCTGATTTCTTAGTAATTTCAGGGTTGGTCCCATAGTAATTTTTTTTATATAGATGAGTACTGAAATCATAAAAAAACTGCTGTTCCATAATGTGGATACCTAACTCAATACTTGATCATTATGTATAGAATAGAATAGAATAAAATAATATAATTTATTTGCAAAGAATGTAGGTACATGAAAAATATTGTGGTATGGTATAGTATAATAAATATTGTGCAAAGTGATGAAAAGAGATAACGGGAAAAAAAAAAAAAAATGGGTTGTGTATTGGCTATAACACTGCTGATGCTGCTATGTCACGCTTCCTTATCTGCTAGCCGTGGTAAATGACTTCATTCCTGCCAAACTTATCTTGAGGGTACCTATGTGTAAGAACATCTTCAGAATAACTGCGTTAGGGAAAATGAGACATGAAGATGGAAAGTCTCTTGTGATTGTAATTTCACCGGCACCCGTACCCTTCACACCGGAACACAGCAATGCAAGGATCACTGTTTGTTATTTTTACCCGACTGCGCCAGAAGGAGGGTTATGTTATTCGAGTTTATGTATGTATGTATGTATGTATGTATGTATATTTCTTTGGCACTCTCTGTAGCCTAAACGGCTTGATGGATTTGAGATTGAGAGGTGTCGTTAGATTCGTCTTAATTCTGAGAGTGACACTGGGTATATGAAAATTTAAAAAAATTATATGGCCGCTTTTTGGCGCCATATTACCTCTTCAAAAATTTTTTTTTTCCGTCAGAAACTATCGAGTGGGGTATCAAAATAAAGGGTTTTATAAATGCTTTACAAAAATATATACAACTTATATGTTTAAATGTAATTTGGAATGAAAAATGCTAAAAAACAACAAAATATTCAACGTTAAAAATGAATTTGACTTCTCAAAAAAAAACATTAAGGTTTACAGGGTAGCCCGCGAAATTCAAAATTTCTTGCGTTTTTTGCTACTTGTAGCTCTGTTTTGTGTTGTATATCAATCAAAATACGATTTGCGGTAGTAATAACAATATATCTACTGAATAATACTTATAAAAAATATAAACCTAGCTTTATAAGCTCTAGAAGCTCGATAATCGTTAATTTGATCGTAAATTAATATAATCGAGCTTGTATAAAGAGCTAGGAGCTAGGTTAATATTTTTAACCAATTTTTTTTTTTTTTTTTGGTTTGCTTTAGCTTATAGAGCTAGGTTAATATTTTTTATGAGTATTATTCAGTAGATATATTGTTGTTACTACCGCAAATCATATTTCGAATTATACACAAAGCGTAATACAACTACAATTTGCAAAAAACGCAAGAAATTTTGAATTTCGCGGGCTACCCTGTAGCATTCACCTTAATAGTATGATAAATTAAACATGACAAAACTAAAAAAAAAAAAAAAAAAAAATTAATTAACAAAAACGTTGATAAGTCTTGTTTATATCTTTTCTGTTATTTTTACACGCAGTCGGGTTTTTTGTTTTTGTTAATTAATTTTTTTATTTCTCTAAAACATTCTAATATTTTTTTCAGTAAATAGCTACTGATATCTCATGCATTAAAAACATGAGAGATAGTAAGATTAATTTCATATTATAGTTTATTAAGCTCCGCAATATCTTGTCGTCCAAAATACCGCAGTGTCTTAAGGCGCAAGTCTTTGACCAGTGTGTGTTGCCAGTAATTACTGGGCCTGATAAGAAGGCTCAAAGTCACTCAAAGGGCAATGGAGAGGGCTATACTCGGAGTGTCCCTGCGTAATAGAATCAGAAATGAGGAGATTCTCAGGAGAACGAAAGTAACCGACATAGCCCGAATAATTGCTAAACTTGAGTGGTAGTGGGTGGGGGCACATTGCTCGCAGAACGGATGGCCGATGGGGCAGTAAAGTTCTGGAGTGGCGACCGAGTACTAGAAGGCGCAGCGTGGTTAGACCTCCACAAGGTGGACCGACGACCTGGTGAAAGTCGCGGGAGTAAATAAATAAATATTTAAATATTTTTGGGACATTTTCACACAGCACTATCTAGTCCCAAACTAAGCGGAGCTTGTGCTATGGGTACTAGACAATGGATATAATACTTAGAAACTTTTTTTTAAACTTACAATACATATGAAACACCCAGATCAACACAAACACTTGTATTCATCACACAAATATTTGTGTCCTGTGGGAATCGAACCCACGATCTCGTGATCAGAAGTCCGACACTCGAACCACTAGAACATAGACGTCGTCAATCCACTGGATGCGGGAAGCACAGGACCGGTTGTTGTGGCGATGCTTGGGGGAGGCCTATGTACAGCAGTGGACGTTTTCCGGCTGAAATGATGATGATGATGATTATGATAGTTTATTGTACAATTCTATTATTTTGTAAAAAAATATACAACATGTTGCTCTGCATTCGTGCCATATTTAAGGAGGTGACTATACCACTAATATTGAACACGAATCAGTAAAAAAATTAAAACCAAAAATGTTTTTTTATTGAATACCTTTTTGTAAACAAACAAATTTCCCCCGTGTGTCACGTGCGACACAGAAACGATGCGTGCGACACCACCAAAACAATTTGCAGGTATTTCCACCCTTTGACAATGCCGCCGATGACTTATTTTCCGAGTCGTTCGGGATTTATTCTCGAACCCTCGCTATGTTTCTAAGTGAAAATTTAGGTATTTAATAATCGTAGAATTTTTCAAGTATTTTTAGGTGACTTAGCACATTATTTATCATCAGATCTAGAAATATGGCACGATTACAGATCAATACCTTGTATACCTATGCGATGCCGTACTAACCCTAGTACCTACTTCAAACAAAAACAAATCAAATAACATTTCAAAACTCCCCATCGGTCTATTGTTCTGTTCACCAAATAAAACTTTACTACCAGCCACATTTTGTCGACCGTTCTAATTCCAAATTCATACAAATTGCTCGGCAGAGTATAATAATAAAATCCCTAAATAAGTGCCTTTCATGCTATTGCTAGAATCCTTGCTATGATCGGCAGATTAGGCAGAGAATCCCTGAGTTAGCAAGACTAACGAATTACATAGGTCTGTTGGGCCCTATACCAGAAATAAACGGAGGTAAAACGAGCAAGGGTGAATTGGCCCCATGCGCCCGACGAAGGACATTTTCAATGTCGCAGTGATATTGTTGTTTTTTTTTTCTGTTCATACTTTTTTTTTTCAAAAGTAATATGCGTGTTTAAGAATTGAAGATTTCAATAATAACTAGGTACGGTCGACCGCACGTCGGTGGTAACACTTTGACATTAGCAGCATCTTTATTTCGTAAGCAGTAAGGGCGGTTTTCGAACTGACGTGTTACCACTGTCATGCAGGCGACTGTACATACGAATAATAACTGTTTCAATTATTTTTACATTAGATATTGGTGAAAATCGCATACAATGTCATACTCGATCTGTTATCTCAAAAATCTTTCGTTATCGTTGCGTATGTTGTTCAACACGTTTAAAAGATACTTACTTATCCTATCTGTAAACTACCGTCTTTGTTTTCGTTTGGTGTATGTACAATAAAGAACAGACAATAAAGACAGTTTAATGACGACGTCTGTGGTCTAATGGTTCGAGTGTCGGACTGCTGATCATGAGGTCGTGGGTTCGATTCCCACAGGACACAAAGATTTGTGGGATGAACATAAGTGTTTGTGTTGTTCTGGGTGTTCCTTATATATTATAAGTATGTATTTACAAAAAAAAAAGTATATAAGTATTATATCCATTGTCTACTATACCCATAGCACAAGCTCTGCTTAGTTTGGGCCTAGATGGTGCTGTGTTGTGTAAAAATGTCCCAAAAATATTTATTTATTTTATTTTTCTATTTTGAGTGGCATTAACAATAGAAATACATGCAATTGCTGCAATCCCGGATGATTTGCTGTCATCGATTGAAGAGTTCCCTTCTTTATCTACGAAGATATTCATCACATCTTCACCAAATAATACTTTCTGAATGCAAATGCTTGACTTGACCAAAATCACTATATGTTTGCCTATTATATTTGAGGAGTTCCCTAAATTCCACATGGACCCATTATCAAAACTGGATTTTGATGAAAAATGGGTCCAGAAAATATTCAACTCGCTATTTAGATCACTATTACAAATTAGATAACATTTAGACCCCGTAGCCAATTGGTCTGGGAAATGTATTCAATTATTTGAACCGCTGAAATTCAGAAGCCCTATTATTTATAACACCAAGATACATTTATTTTGACCTACCAGCCCTATTTTATAATTGAACAATATTTATTTCAATTAAAATTAAATCAGAGCGATGTGATTTATGAAATTAAACTAAAAATATATCGGAAATGAAATATTAGAGAATCACATATGAAGAATTGATGAAAATTAGATTTAAATTGATATGAATTAGAAAATTAAGGAACTCGATGCTTCTAATTAATTAAAAGGGAGGTATAATAATTATTAATCGGAATTAAAAAATAAAGGAACGCGATTCAGAGAATTTAATAAAGAGAATGTGGACCTGAATTTGATTGGATGAAAAATTATTAAAAGGCGAGCGCCGGCAAAATCACAAATTACTACGGAGTGACAAAGTTGTTTGCATGGCCTCATTCAAATCTAGTTTGATGTTGTGATTGAAGTTCTCTTGACTGAATGTGTACAATTTGTAACGTCGGTCTTTTTTGCGGTGGTACGGTCGACAACGGTGTTACACACTTGCCCAGCAAAAACCTATTCACTCGAGCCTTGAAGACCACCAGATTATATTTACCGAGAAACACAAACGTTGGCAAAGAATTCCACTCCATAACGGTACACATGATAAAGCTATTAGCAAATCGCTTCGTGAGTACCTATGGGTAGAATGTGTATCATTGATATCGTTTCTTTTTTGTCTTTATGTAGGTAATTACTTCGGGGCTAAGCATTTGTGCTAGTTTTTGATGTAGCCCATTTTAATGAAGTATTCTTAGGCCCGGATTAAAGAATGAAACTCAAGCTTTGATTATTGTTCAAAACTAATTTTGAGTTGAACTTGAATTTTAAAATATTCCTCAAGTATAGACGGATTGGTAACTGAGTCCATCTTTATTTTGAAATGTTATCTACTCAGTTATACAACGTGTTATTGAATTAACTCAATACCTGAAACTAGTTTGTTCAAAATCGAGAGTAGAATCCATTACACTACTTTTTAACATAGGTTAATTTTTACCAAAAAATATTTTCATACCATGCTGAGTCTGGAAGGCGCAGCGTGGGTATGCCCCCCACAAGGTGGACCGACGACCTGGTGAAGGTCGCGGGAATCCGCTGGATGCGGAAGGCACAGGACCGGTCGTTGTGGCGATGCTTGGGGGAGGCCTATGTCCAGCAGTGGACGTCTTTCGGCTGAAATGATGATGATGATGATGATGATGCTGAGTCTAAAAGTTTCATACGACGACGCGGCGCTGAGCACAAAGGCGAGCGAGACCCAGTTAAAAAGTGTGATGGAAACTTTTGGATAACATTTGCTTCCTAAAACTATTAAAACTTAACTCAATTTTAAGAGGTTATTCACCTCCCGCAACAGTAGAGTCGAGAACGTCGCACGTTCTTGAAGGAATCTAACGCAATGAATCAATTAGAGTAACCATGACACCAAAAATTACAAATATCTTCTACAATAATTAATGAAAATTTATAATTACTTTCCATAACAATTTATTATAATAAAAACTAGTTGGGGTGTCTGAGGTTTTGAGTTATTCCAACAACACGTTGTATATTCATGCTTGAGCAAAGATTTGATCTGTAATCACGCAAGTGTGGTTGAGACAGCGCTTGAGGATCTTGATTTCAGGTTTTATTGTTGTTGAATTGAAGTTTATAAGTACCGCATTTAAATAAGACCGATGCTCAAGTATCGATTATATGCTTAAGTAGTGATCAGGTGATTACAAATCAAAATGTACTTGATGAACGTTTTGTAATACGGACCTTATTATGAGGAAAAGTATAGTTATAGTAGTTTATGAAACTGTTGCATAATAGGGGTTATTAAAACACGAGTGTGAGTTTAAAAACCGAGCCGTAGGCGAGGTTTTTAATAGTATCACACGAGTGTTTTAATACCTAATTATGTCAGTTTCATACACTATTTTATGTACACTCATACAATTTTAAATAAAATACCAAAGTCAAAATCTTGGTAACATTGTCGTTGTTTTTCTTGATTTCTCTGGTAAAACATTGTTCGTAATTTACGTTGCTGCATCCAGAAATTCAGGCGGGGTCATATTCTCCTCAGTTCAGTATCACTGCTGTAGTCAGATATTTTTGCCCAGAATAAAACTTTCGACATACAAAACCATAATAATAACGTAAACAATAACAATAAATTTACAAGTTAGGGTGACCAAATCCAGTAGGCCGTGGCGCGCGGCCGCGCACGCGCGCTGGTGCGCGCCTTCACAGATAATAAAATATGGTCTGGCGAAAACATTATAATCGGAACTAATTTTCTATCCTTGTCAGGATTCCGTCAATCTCTGTTTTATCATACAAAAAATATGCCTGTAAACACTTAATTAAAAGCAATATGACAATCAAAAGTTCTGCCAAAAACGCGATTTTAAACGATAAAAATTTTCAATGTATGACAAGTGGCGCCACCCTGAATTTTGTGTATTCATTGGTGCCAAACTGTACGACTGCTAAAAAAAAGTTTGAAAACTCCTTGGTTAGGTCGAAGTGGCATTAAAAACTTCTTAGTTGGGCTGAAGTGTGCGGTTATGGAAAAAAAATTAAATTACCGCATTGTTTTGTTCAGCAAACTGTATCGTAATGAAACTTTTTAAATTCATTACAGGTGCATGTGCGTAAAGTATGTCATTATGACATTACTTTCGAGTTCATAATTCAAATTTTACGATACGAGTGTAGATAAAAAAAATATCATATCTATCACACTCTTATACTACATCCTAACTTACTTGTTCAACTACCACTAACTATTACTCAACAGGTACAAGTAGAGTTGTTTAACTATCCCGAGCACATTATAACAAGAAGTTAACCAAACAGTTTCACATAACCGTAGAGTTACCGGCAACGATACACCAGTGTGTACTAATTGGAATACTTACAGACTTGCTCATTAATTTATTGGAAAACCCCGGACTATATTTACTCCTAATTATAGTAAAAGTGTTTAGAGATTATTGCTAATTCTATATCGCATTTAAGGAAGCAAAAAATATAAGTTATCTAAACTATTACCCATTTTATCGTTATTTTACCATGTTTTTATTAACTCGCTTGGTTGTCTGTTCGGTACAATTTTTGTAATCGATTTTAAACTTATTTCCCGATGAGCTAGAGACGTAAAACTTAAAACACCAAACTGGATGACAATCCGATAGTGTGTAGTTTAAAAATGTTATATTATTTAAAAGAAGGTACAGAAAGGCCCACATTGTAGAAAGAATAAACAAAAGCCATGAAAAAATGGGAGAGATACACGCTTTTTAAGTTTTTGGAAGGGGCATTTTCTGTCCTTGTCATGCGAAACGGACATTGTTCAGAGAGATGTCAATTTACTATGAAGGTTCTGAACAATGACGTCATTCTTCAATAGTGCTTTCTCGGTCTAGTGAACAAAATAACTTGGTCATTTTATAAAATATTTTAATTTTTTTTTTTCACTGTTTCTTATTTTCTTGAAAAAGTTTCGAGATTTCTTATTAAAACTAATTTAATAAAAATAGTCACCTTCCCTATTAATGCGTTTTTTTTTAAATATGGTAAACCCACCACAGATTAGATAATAGTTACTACGTAAGTAAAGCGATAATTTTAAAATGGGTAGTAGATAATTTGTTTATTTTAGTTTTTTGCTTCCTTGAATGTGGTATTACAGTTTTTTTCAACATATTTTATACTCCCCTTTTTTAAACTTTTTTGAACGCTTGCCTTCCATGAAAGAGGATTTGAGTTCAAACCAGGCCCGTACCTCTGACATTTCGATTTTATGAGCAGATTTCAATGTGATTATCACTTGCTTTAGCGGTGAAGGAAACCCTCGTGAGGAAACCTGCACACCTGAGAGTGCTCCATACAGTTCTCGATGGTGTGTGTAGTCCGCCAACCCGCACTAGGTCAGCAAGGTGCACTAAGGCCTAAATCTTATTTATTCTAAGAAAAGGCTCATGCCCAGCAGTGGAACAGTCTCCTTTCTTTCATCGGACTACACGACGTACTGCAGGATCCACATTTGGTAGAAATCCCTACTATCAGGACCAAGCGCTTTGAGAACTCTTTCATAATGGGTACAGCCAAGTTGTGGAATTCACTGTCGGCATCTGTATTTCCGGGCACTTACAACCCTAACGCCTTTAAAGCTGGAGTAAATCGGCATCTAATAGGTTTGCTCGCTCCATCGTCGACCACATCTTGACAAAGCTGTCTAGATTGCGTTCAAGAGCAGATCTATATCTCATTAAAAAAACAGTAAGGGGCTCGTTATTTTATGTACCTAGAAAAATAACGTTATTTAACACAAACATAAATTCTCAACAACATCAAGCATTTGAAACCGGACGTTTTAAATAATGACTAGAAATTATGACTGTAACTTACACTAGTACTACTCATTAGAAGCTAAGTCTTAGGTATTAATTAATGGCAACACCACCCGGCCCCTCGCAGCTTATTAAATAGTTCCGTTATAAAACCAAGCTGCACTTAATTAATTAAGTTTTATTATGACTTAAGAACGTTGGAAAGATCTGAGAATTAGTGGAGATATCCAAATGGAAAGTTAGTGAGATTGACGGAAATAAATTACTTGGAAAATTTTCACTTGACGTCTTTTTTGTTCAAACATTTACGAAAACTTCAGTTCAGTAATTGGTAGTTGTGGTATCTTACTCAATATTCACTTCAAAAAGTCAAGTCCTGTAAAAAAATATCGTCTCTTATGACTATGACTATACTTAAGGTTTCCTGGAAGAAATCGCTGATCGCGATAAGGCCGCCATTTATACAATAGTTTAAATGCATATTCAATGTAATGTTTTTTATGGTGTACAATAAAGCATATATAAATAAATAAATATAAATATGAGTGAAGATAACACTATTAATAGCATTTCGCAGTAAACTGATGAGTTTTTTTGTAATTTCTAATACATTGAAGTTTTATTTTATTTCATTAACTGCCTCGTTGGTCTAGTGGTTGCAAGCACGACTGCTGAGCGTGGGGTCCTGGGTTTCGATTCCCGGGTCGGGCAAAGTGTTATTGGGTTTTTTCATTAGTAAATTCTCAGTAGCAGCCCGGAGTCTTGATTTGTGCCCGTTCAATGGAAATAGGCTTGCCCCCTATTATATGGGAATAGTCCCATACATAACTGGCGAAATGTGGGTGTACCATTATTATACCTCTGCCTACCCCTTCGAAATACAGGCGTGATGTTATGTTATATTATTAAATAAAATTAATTTTGGAATTTGTTTATCTAGTTTAGATATTTATACAATTGGATTGTTGAATTTTCTATTAGTAAACATGTTATTTTTCTTGAATATATTATAGATGCGGAAGTGTGTTTGTTGGTTTGTTCTTCCTTCACGCAGAAACAGAACAACGTATCGACGTGATTTTTTGCAAAATAATATAGTTTATGACCCAGAGAGTGATATAATTATATTACTTTTATCCCTGAATAATGCACGTTTATGGGACAAAGAACCACGAGAGCGAAGCCGCAGGTAAAAGCTCGTAGAAAACACTTTCTTTGCTATAAGGCAAACATACCCCAATTTTTCATTTTCCTGCACAAATCAGCACATTACCCGAAAACCAACAACGCACATAAATTTGAGTTTCGTACTTAATAATAAGCAAACAAAAAGTGTACTGTTTTATTAATTTGTAAGGAGACAATAAGCCTCAAATCCCCTGTAATAGACGACTGTTGGGCGAGTTCCGTTCTTTGAACACCTGTACCGTGACCCTATTATAACTTATTAATACACCCTCTTTCTCAGCTGAACTCCTGGTACTTTTGGAAACTGATTTTGGTGTAATTTAGGGAGAAAATCTGGTAAATTGTAACTGTTATCATGTCTTGTATCTCATTTTTGCTAGGTTTAAAGGAGAATGGTTAAAATAACGTTAAAATAACGTCCTACAACAGTATAAACATCCTTACTCTGTGGTCCTACTGTTTTTAAATAAAACACTATAACGATATTACGATATAGTACATTACTGCCGCGGCCAGCAACAGAGACTGATGAACGAACGTGAAAATGTGGGCCGAGGTGAAGCCGAGGCACAGATACGTGAGTCCATGAATGCCTGGTTGCGGCCAAGGCTTGTATATGTATAATACTTCTCTCAAACAATGCGCGGAAAATTAAACTAAGTAGTACCTATGTACCTCCATTCTAGAATCAATCGATTACGAACACAGTAATTTTTCACGCGTGAATATTTCATTTGTTTCTTTTACTTTAAACAGCTCTATTTGCAAGCCAGTTCGAAATTTAAATAAAATCTTTGTAAGACCTCCTTGGTTGCTATTTTTCGGAGTAAAAAGATCGTTCCATTTTTAAATTACTCGACAGAAATGAGTTTTCATACCAATTTATTTGGATGCTAAATAAATAAATAATAAAATAAAATAAAATAATATTTATTTCAGATAAGTTATCCATAGTAGGTTAGTAAAACAAAGAAAGACCTTATATCTATGGTTAGTAAAGCTTACAACTAGGTACTAATATTTGGTAACCAGTTCGTTGCCTGTGATGCATTTCTGGATTACCGAATTTATTATAGGAGACTCGTACCTCCCTGCTATGATCTTCAGGATGGAGTTGGAGCTGGCCCGCACTCTGCAGAGCATCGAGGCCGATTTCTGCCGGACGATGGCATGGAAGCCATCGCCGTGTGCCTGCGTGAACATACCGGATGCACTGCAGAAACGGGGCAGCCCCATCGACATCCTGAAACCGTTATTATATTGGACCCGCAGGGCGCTGATAGTCCGCTGAGTATACTTGGTCCACAGGCTGCACGTGTAGAAGACTTGACAATAAGCTTTAAAAAGCGTTATTTTAACTTGCCTGCTACAACGTGCAAACCTGCGTACCAGCATGTTACATCGGACTGCCAGCGCCCTACGTTCCCTCTCTATATCCACCTGGTCTTTAAGGTCGTCGGTGACATAATGTCCCAGGTACTTAAACTGATAGACCCGTTTTAGTTCATTACCGTTCAGTATAATTACGGGCACGGCTTCTGGACATTTACCACCGTCGGCCTCAAAGAGGACTAAAGCTAAAGCTAGCTAAGGCTAAAGAGGACAGATGTGAATTTTCATAGAAACATTGCCAGCCGCTGCTTGCATGTATTTGACCAGTACAGCATTTTCGATTTATCGCGAAGAAAGTAGTCAAAATGTACTAATTTCTAAGCATGTTTGAGAAAACGATATTTTTTTTAAGATGAATGCTACCGGGTAGCCCGCGAAATTAATCGAGCGCTCGATAATCCATAATTTTCCAGCTTGTAGAGCTTATAGAGCTACTTTAATATTTTCTGAGTGTTATTCAATAGATTCCCTGAGGAATGCGCCATAACATCTTTCCGTGATAAATCGCGAAAAAAAACAGCTGTTCCCTACATTTGTGTTTGCGTTTTAGTAGTAGTAGAGCTCTTTTGTGAAAGAGCTCGCCCGGGGAAGTACTACCACCGTACCTACTTCTCCGCGAAATAGTGATGCTTGCATTGCTGTTTCGGTCTGAAGGGTACGGGTGCCGGCCGGTGAAATTACAATCACATGAGACTTTCCATCTTCATGTCTCAGTTTGGCGAACCGACTTGCGGTACCATTGAGACAACAGCCTAGGTGGTATTGATGTTGTAATGGACAAAAGTAACTGCTTTACACCAGGTGGGCTTTTAGCTCGTTTCGCCATCCTATACTATAAAAAAAAAACATAAATTGACAAAACTGGAAACAGCAGTTATTTTTCTCGCTATTTCAGGGTTGGTCCCATAGTAAAATTTGTTTATAAAAAAAAACAAAAGCAGCAGCAGTATTATTTTGCTTGGTTGTAATTTTTTTTTTTTTTTTTTTTTTGTGTTTTGTTTTTTTGTTTATGAGTGCCAAAGCATAATTTTGGACATCTGTTACAAGTTGTATACGCAGGCGATGCCGCATGCACAGGCTAGTATCATATTTTATGTTCAAAAGCGTCGTATCTTGATTTCACTTGAGATAAAAATTAGATCTTTTATTTATCTTATTTTTATCAACCACCTAACAAGTGGAACGGATAAGCAATCGATATTCTCGACTGATCATTTTATAATGTAGTAAGTATGAAAGTAAAAGAGACATCATAAAATAAAATGAAGCTTTTAGTCTTTTCCTAACTAAACCAATGTAATTAACTAATTATGAGTCGGCGCCAAACAAACAGGCAAAGTACGTACAAGTTGCAAGTGGTCGAGCGGAGAATGCATTTTTTGGAAAGTTATTGTTTATCGTTGAAAATTTCACGTTGTATTTGATGTTATGTTGTTTTTATTATTTATTTAAAGTAGTGATCTTCGTTGATTGTTTGTTTGGCGCCGACTCATAATTACTTATTTACATTGGTTTAGTTAGGAAAAGACTATAAGCTTCATTTTAGTTTTCGCTTTTCAGTTTCTGTTTTCGCCGGCTCAATTTTTTGTTAAAAAGTTTAATTTTTAATTTTTTGTGGCTAAAATCTAACTCCAGGTCTCCATTATGTTGTAGTGTCTAGAACTACATTTATGTGTGCCAAGTTTCAATAGAATCGATTAACAGGTAAGAATTCAGTGGGTGAACAAGTACTCATCCCCTGTTTTCTTACCCTTAGGGGTGGATTTTGATTTTGAAATTTAAATGAGACCAACTTCGAGATATACCCTATCCATTAAAAAAAGAATAATCAAAATCGGACTACTCTGTAAAAGAACCTCCTCTTTTTTTTCGTTGGTTAAAAAAAAAAAAAAAATCACTGCGATAGTAATCATCATCATCAGCCTATATTACCGCGATGTCTATGTCCAGCAGTAAACCATGCCAAAGGACATTGCTAAAGATCCTTAGTGACTCCGCCCTTTGGCGTTACAAATTAAAGTTGATGCTCATCATATACAACTCATTGAAGCCAATGTATTGATATACATTCATATTGATTAACATTCATAAACACGGACAGTACTAAATATAATTTTAGATTTTTTAAATATTTACTATTTTGACACATATAATCACAGATATCTGTGCTATTTTGATGTCATATTTTGCTTTTTTTGTTATGTCAAACAACCTACATTGTCGTCAAGTTGTCAGTCGATGCCAATTTTTTGGAATTTCTTGTGTGAAAAGGAGTCTATAATATTGAATCATAGACTATAGAGTATCGAAATAAAAATATGGATGATACATGATACACAGATATCATAGATGATACAATTTTATCCGGTTACATCTACGAATCTTCTTAAATCGTTGGGTTACATCATTAATGTATTGATACTCCTTAAAATATAAAAAAAGGTTTATGTACTGTCAAAAAAAATATTATATATCCGCATTGAATACAATATATAAAATATTAAGCAACGAAAATATTCGCATTAAGACATTTTTACACAGCACCATCTAGTCCCAAACTAAGCAGAGCTTGTGGTATGGGTACTAGACAATGGATATAATACGTATATACTTTTTTTGTAAATACATACTTATAATACATAAGCAACACACCCAGACCAACACAAACACTTATGTTCATCACACAAATATTTGTGTCCTGTGGGAATCGAACCCACGACCTCGTTATCAGCAGTCCGACACTCGAACCACTAGACCACAGAGGTCGTCAAAAAAGAGGTTGTCGTTCAAATTTTCGTATATTGTTCATCTTTGAAACAGTTTAAGGCTATTTTTATCAATGTCCTTTCAATTTAATAGCACTCGCAGTCTTCGAGTACTACCTAGTCCTACTATACTATTATAAATGTGAAAGTATGAATGTTTGTTTGTTTGTCCTTCAATCGCGCTAAAACGGCTGAACGGATTTGGACGAAATTTGGCACACAGATAGACCATAAACCAGATTAAAATTTAAAATACTTTATATCCCGGAAAGGTAAACAGTACTCGAGAAATGCATGATAACATATTTCTGTGATAAACCGAATTATATGCCTGCGAAGACACAAACAGAGGCTAGCAGTATACCTAATAAATAAATCATTTATTGCTGCTTTTTACTTATGATTATCTATAAACATGTTTCCTTCGTCCGTGTGTCACTGCAGGAGTGCCAAGTGAAAATCAGCGCTGGGTGTTCCACGGCAGCACATGCTGAGTTGGTGACCCTTTTCATGTTGATTTTATATTTTTGATTGATTAATTTTATTGATGTCATTGTTGTGCTGTCACTGTCCTGTGCCAAATAAAAGTTTTTCTTTCTTTCTTCTTTTCTTTCTGATTTTTTTTTTAGAGTTAATCTCCTTAATAACACAACACATTGTATACATAACTAAATACATAATTAACAAAACATACATACATTATTAATAAATTATTTAACTTTAGTACACATATAGACGTCAAATGAGTGCTTTGACACTCGTACCAGGAAAGACCTGTATTCAGTTGACTTTATTTATGACCATTTTAGAGAGTAGGTATACCTAACCCTTTTACTCACAAACAATTGTTTCTCATATCAATAAAATGACAGTCTAAGTACTCTTTATTACACCTATGTGAAAATAAAAATGTAAAATAATCATAAAATAGTAATAAAGTATATTAACAATGCTCGTCCGCCAAGCACGTGGCGCTGTCATCATTTGTCAGCCGCAGCGGCTCTCGACTGAATTCATAACTGGAAATCTAACCCCACAACGATTTATGATCTCAATATAGCTGATACTGCTCGTAATTGGTTTAAATGTTCTACTGTTCCTATACGTAAGTAGAATTATAAAATTACAAATTTTAAAACATAATAATTTTATTATTCCTTCTTTGTATAATAATAATATAATATAATCTTTATTTCGGATCAAATTAGGTATCCATATTTTGTTAGTAACATAAAATAGCTTATTATCTAGTGTTAGTACCAATCACCCTCCTTACAAACTGCTTTATAATAGTAGAGCCGAATCTCTCAGCTACAGTTCTCAGGATGCTGTTGCGACTGTCCCTCACTCCCTTCAGCAGCGAAGCTGTTTTTCTGCGAATAATCGCGTAAAAGCCATCGGTATGGGCTTGCGCAAACATCTCCGATGCACTGCAGTAACGAGGCAGTTTCAACAACATCCTGAAAGCATTATTATCCTGGACGCGTAGGACATCCAGCGATCTTTTGGTATAATTGACCCACAGATTGACCGTGTACAGACTCTGACAGTAAGCCTTGAAAAGTGTAATTTTTACTAGGTCTGTACACCGAGAAAATCTGCGGGCCAACATATTACTCCGGACCGCTAGTGCCCTATGCTCCCTCTCAATGTCCACATCGTCCCTAAGGTCGTCGGCAAGAATATTCTGAGTATAATCACAGAATATCTAATAGTACGGTCGACCGCACGTCGGTGGTAATACTTTGACATTAGCAGCATCTTTATTTCTTAAGCAGTAAGGGCGGTTTTCGAATTGAAGTGTTACCACTGTCATGCAGTCGACTGTACTAACGTACAGAACGGCCACTCATCGCCCCTCGCACGCGCCCGCAGTTTGACGCCAATTGGACTGCAAGATTGCAATGCTTGCCAATCGCCAGTCGCTATACAAGCGCGCCATCTCTGAGAACTACTGAGAAGCGCTTGGAACCCAGTCGGCATTACCAGCGGCGAGCATCCCCGACCTACACATGTATGTGCGTTTGTATACAGTGTTATTAAGTACGAAAGTAATGTATCAATTTGTACGTTTATAACTTGCCTCTCCTAATATTACCTATTATTACATAGAGTTCGGTAAGAGCGTTTTCTTGTAGCTAGGGTAACCAGATCAATAAAATAGCTTCCAGTAAAATCAAGACATAATAATATGAAGAAACTTCGGGACGATTCCTCCGGACCTGAATTTCGCGTCATATCGATCTCTCGGTCATAGTGGTTTGACGACGTCTGTGTTCGAGGTTTGAACTGGTGCCCCCCTAGCCAAGTTGACAATCTACAATCGTCAATGAATGAAGGAATGACATATCTCAACGAACGACTTTTTCGTTGAGATATGTCATTCCCATACATTTTGCGTTTACGATTGTAGGTTGTCAACTTGGCTAGGGGGGCTGATCACGAAGTTGTGGGTTCGATTCCCACAGGACACAAATATTTGTGTGATGAACATGAGTGTTTGTTTTGGTCTGGGTGGTCATGTATTATAAGCATGTATTTTTAAATGTACAAAAAAAAAATCTAAGTATTATATCCATTGTCTAGGACCCAATGATATTTAAAAGTATAGATATGTCATATATCCCTTATCCCTTCTCATGGGTGTCGTAAAAGGCGACTAAGGGATTCACCAGAGGATGGGCAGCAGCGTTCTCTGGGTATTTAACCAACCAACTGCAATCGCCAACCCGCCTGCCAAGCGTGGCGATTATGGCATATCCCCCCTTAATTGGGGGAGGCCTATGTTCAGCAGTGGACGTCTTTTGGCTGAAATGATGATAATGATGATATGTCATACCCTAACAAAACAAACGAAAAATTGTTCCTTACGCAGCGGCAGCGCAATACACATAACCTAGTGCAAAGTAAGTAAGTTGGTTACTTCAAGTTACTTTCGCCTCATAATTGGAACACTTTCTGTACACACGACGGCATTTTAATTTTTTTGCTATCACCGGTCACGCTCGGTGCCTTACTTGACGCGGATTAATAGCAAAACGTCCTAATTAGGACGTTTTCGAGTCTTCAGATTGCGAGCTTAGTAACATATCTGTACTTTTAAATATCATTGCTAGTACCCATAGTACGTACAGTCGACTGCATGACAGTGGTAACACTTCAATTCGAAAGCCGCCCTTACTACTTACGAAATAAGGATGCTGCTAATGTCAAAGTGTTACCACCGACGTGCGGTCGACCGTACAAGCTCTGCTTGGTTTGGGACTAGATGGCTTACTAGATGGTGATGTGTTAAATGACCCAATTTTTTTTTTTTTTTTATTTATGTAATACTGGGATTTTTTTCAAAATATGTTCGCATAGTAGAATTTGACAGTAATTTACTATGATATCGTTTAATCAGCTAACATTTAAAAAATGGTGTAACCGAAAAATGCACGGATAATGTGGGTTGAAGAACCCCGGCAGCGAAGCCGTGTAAAAGCTAGTAGGTAATGTAACTAATTGTGTTAACTTTTTGGTTTTACTATTGTTCATTATTTATTGATAAATTAATATTATAAAACTTTATGCTTTCCTCAAAATAAATCAGAAATTTTAAACCACTCCTTAAATTCCGAATTGAATAGGTCACTAAACAAAACACAACAACACAATACAACAGAAAATAATTGCCTTAAAACATAATAACTAAAGCTTTTAAATACCTACAAGACATTGCTGATGTGGTCGAAACAAAAGCATTTGAGACTGTACTTAAATCTTGTACAATATTCACTTCAGTTCGGTTCAATTGTTGTACACTTGCGATTCAACGAAACTTGTATCAGTTTTGTTTTCAATATCCCAACATATTTTACTTGAGAGAATTCAAAATAGAAATTTTGTTATCTAAGATTTGTTTGATAAAAATTCAATATGAGTTATGGTTAACCGATAAAACGTTAGGTACATTTTTTAAATTATGAAAGTAAAACGAATATTATGCAATTTTCCTCAAAATTTGTTTCATCATATTTCTCTTTATTTATCTGTGTTATTCTAGATTAGATAATCCTGTATCGCATGTAGTTTCTAGGCACAAATCTTTACACGTTGCATTTTTAACAAAATTAAAACCGACTTCAAAAACCTTAACTAATGAAGTCGGTTAAAAAGTAAAAAACAATCCTTGTATGTATTTCAAAATCTTTTCATAAACCAACATTTTGAAGGCGGCGCGTGATTGACCCTTTCTTCACGTATGTATGTATTTCACGATCAAACATCGTGAGCGTCATGTAAATATAATGTACAGTCGTGCGCATATCTATAGTAAAGAACAGTATAAGTGAACGTACATGAAACTCACGCCCTGCCTGCAAAATGTTGGTTTATGAAAAGATTTTGAAATACATACAAGGATTATTTTTTACTTTTTAGTTAAAGGTTTTTGAAGTAGGTTTTAATTTTGTTTTAAATTTTATTTTATTTTATTAGAGTAATCGGTGTACATACACGACCGAAAAAAACCTCATTTTTTTGAGTTGAAAAATATTACACAGAAGTCGGTAAAAAATGTTACTCGTGTAAACTAATGAGCAAATCTGGACCGATTCAGATTGAATGATTAATTAATTTATTTAAATACATCCAAACATTGAAACATCCACACACATCTTTATAAATTTTTCATCAACTCAGCCTATCGCAGTCCACTGCTGGACACAGGCCTTTCCAAAGTTGCGTCACAACATTTGGTCCTCTGCTTTCCACATGTCCCCACAACTTTAATCAGGTCTTCAGTCCACCTGGCTGGGAGGGAGGGGCTACACTGCGTTTGCCGATTCCCGGTCTCCACTCAAGAACCCGTCTGCTCCAACAACCATCGGTCCTTCCACAGACATGGCCAGCCCATTGCCACTTCAGTTTACTGATCCTACAAGCTATGTCGGTCACTCTGGTTCTTCACAAACTTTTTCATTTATAATATTAGCTGCTTCCAAATTGCGTAACTTACTCGCGATCGCAATCATCTGGATGTCAATGTTCATTGCTCCGTGTGTTTTGACAATCCGTGTTATAGGAAACTACGTACCACGCAATGAATGTTGTTTTAATTTCAAAATGAAAGCTAATGTCAAATTGAATGCATTACACAATTGCCCCACAGGATTTTCATTCAAAATTTAAAACTTTAAAACCAACAAAATTGTCGCAAGATATATTTGCGTCTGCTACCCAGCCGGGAGACTTCGGACTGGCTCGTGAATAATGAAAACTAATTATTCGCCAAGACATTATGAATATGAATCGCCCTCAGCCGGATATCTACTTATTTTTCTCCGTCGACAAACTGTTCTCCGGCAAAATGATCTCGAACAATATCGTTCTCGGGTATAATGAAAATAGATCTTCTTTTGCGAAGTTCTTATAATTATTTTCTTAGTAGTGAACCGAACGTAATTGTGTGTCAGGCTGTTATGAAAGACCACGACAAAATACCAGGCCCCTCAGAAAGTATTGCGAAAAAAAGTTTTTATATATGGGAGACTGGCCAGTTATAATGTTTTTCGAAAATATGATTATTTATAAGTAAAAATAAGTAAGTTCCAATTTCAAAATTTCCCTCCACATTTTTTGCGAGTTAATTCAAAGTATTGTGTCTCACTGAAATATGGATCTGCGCCGGGAACATTTTAGAGCTATGATTTTATACGATTTCAAGTGTCGCCTGAAACCGGATGAATCGTACGATAGACTTCAAATGGCATTCATGGATGAAGGCCCTTCCAAGGCAACCGTGTATCGTTGGTATAACGAATTCAAGCGCGGTCGACCAACTTTGGGGGATGACGAAAGAAGCGGTCGCCCTTTGACGGCTGTTACCGAAGAAAACGTGCTAGCAGTGAAAAATTTAATCCAAGACAATAGGTGAATTACATATCAGGAGATTCAACACATATTGAAGATTGGATCGGGAAGCGTTCACGAGATTCTACACAGCCATATTTGCGTGAGGAGGATAGTATCACGCTGGGTGCCGCACAACCTCACCGATGCTCAGAAGCAGGCCCGGGTGGAATGGTGCCGTGATATGCTTAACAAATTTGAAGCAGGCTCGTCTCGGCGTGTTTACGACATCGTTACAGGTGATGAGTCCTGGATTTATCAATACGACCCAGAAACCAAGCGCCAGTCGACTGTTTGGGTGTTTCAAAATGAGCCAACGCCTACCAAAGTGAAGCGATCTAGAAGCGGGGGTAAGATTTTGATCGCTAGCTTTTTTAATTTGACTGGCCACTTGGTATCAATTCCCTTACGATATCAAAGAAGCATTAATGCCGAATGGTATACTACCAAATGTTTGCCAGAAGTTTTCTCTGTTATAAGCAACAAGCGACCAAACACAGGGCTCCGCGGGCTACTGCTCCACCACGACAATGCACCTGCGCACACCGCACTCAAAACGAGGGACTTCCTGGACAGCACGCCAGTCAAACTCCTGGGTCACCCTCCTTACAGCCCTGATCTAGCACCGTGTGACTTCTTTTTATTCCCAAAAATAAAAAATCAGCTCAAAGGGATACAATTTTCGTCGCCGGAAGATGCGCTGGCTGCGTTCGAGCAGGCTGTAAACGAGGTGTCTGCGGCGGACTGGAAAAAGTGTTTTGAAAACTGGTTTAGGCGCATGAATCTTTGTATAGAGGCTGGTGGAAAGTACTTTGAAAAGATTTGATAAAAATATATGTACGTATAGAACAATTTTTTTTAGTTTCGCAAAACTTTCTGAGTGTCCCACGTAGGTTTTAATTTATTTTTAGACAATCTAGAATTGCTTTTTTTAAGCAATCTAAGGCCCATATTACAGAACGTTCCTCAAGCGTTGATCACCGTTTGAAACTAGTTTTGAGTTGGAATTTAATTTTGGAACATTCCTCAAGCAGAGATTCATCGATCACAATTCAGCTGAGTTTTATACTGTCATCTGTTTCGGTATTGGAGCAGAGATTTGACCTGTAATCACTCAAGTGTGGTCGAGATCACACTTGATTAGAGATTTTTTTCCTATTTAAGGTTATATTCGTGTGTTATATTGTTGAATTGAAGTTTATAATTACCGTATTGGTTATTCCAATACCGATACTCAAGAAACGATTCTATCCTTAAGTAGTGATTAGTTTATTGAAGATCAAACTGTACTTGAAGAACGTTCTGTAATAATGACCTAAAAATAAATGATGAGATACAACTAGCTGCTTTAGCTTTTGGGAGGATAATAAATCAATCATAAATCTAAAATTATTATAACAATTTCTTAGGTTTTCGCTATCACTACACGAATAGAACATTTTGAACCGGATTACATCGCATATATTATTCCAAATGGCTTTTCTGATGTTTCGAAAGCAGCTACCACCTGTTTGGAACCCAGTTCTAAAAATAATCAATTTCCAAAAAGCACGCTACACTGTTAAACATAATGATACTATGAGTGACTACAGACTTAACATGTTTTGTCTGAAAAAGCTGATAAAAAATTATTGTTACATTCAAGTATTCTGAGGTTCAAACATGTTGAGTGCATCATGACATCAATTTTCAGACAGTTTCTAGTATAATCTGGTTTTAAAGACACATGTGACGGTTTTTCTAAGCCTTAGATACAAGACATGCTTTGCATTACCGCGTGATGCATGATATATTGCGTGGATTGTAAAGCGCTGTTTTGTGTTGTGCACAATTCGCTGCGATTACGGTACAACGTACATGCCTTGAACGTACTGCGACTCAGAAGCATTGTTTTATCCTATTCATAATACAATGTAGTACTTTAGTAGTAGTAGAGCTCTTTGTGAAGGAGCTCATCCGGGGAAGTAGGTACAGCCGTACCTACTTCTGCTGCCACACCAAACAGTGATGCTTGCATTGCTGTACCATGTTCCAGTGTGAAAGGTTTCGGGTGCTGGCGAAATTACAATTGAGACTTTCCATCTTCATGTCTCAGTTTGGCGAACCGACTTGCGGTAAAATTTTGGCCACAGCCAGTGGCGTGCATTGGCCTACTTCATTTGAATTTAAATATGGGGTAAGTTATAGATTTTTTTTATTTAGGAAGATTTAGCATTAATAGGTTTATTAAAAGGTAAATAATCATCGTACTTTAAAAAAAATATAATAACTTACACCACTATTGAGTTTGAATGAGGAAGGCACTGGGTACTGCCTAATTCCCTATATGCAATGCACGCCACTGGCAACAGTATTAGTGGTATTGCAATTGTTATGGGCAAAGGTAACCGCTTAATATCAGGTGGGCCTTTAGCTCATTGCGCCATCCTATAAAAATCTGCAGGAGCAGACGAGTCCTTGAGTGGAGACCGCGAATCGGCAAACGCAGCGTAGGGCGCCCCCCTGCCAGGTGGACCGATGACCTGAATAAGGTGGCTGGGGGGGACTAGATGCGGAAGGCAGAGGACCGAGTGTTGTGGCGCAACTTGGGAGAGGCCTATGTCCAGAAACGGACTGCGATAGGCTGAGTTGATGAGGTAGGTACACTAAACATATCTACAATCGTCAACGCTATAGAAAACAATCAAAACACTGTTGACTTTTTCGTTGAGATATGTCATTCCCATACATTTTGGTTGTTTTCTATTAGCGTTGATGATTGTAGATTGTCAACTTGGCTAGGGGGACAGACATTTCGTTCAAGTTCTGGTCAGATAGTTAATACTATCTGGTCAGAATCCGAATGAAAACCTTGTTGCGGAGTCAACTTTACCAGCAATAACTTGCAGGATGCTATCAGTGCTGCCCCTGCCTCGCGCTCTGCTTGGCAGTGACGGGGTTCGTTTGCACTAATAGCATTGAAGCCGTCAACCCGAGCCTCCGCAAATATATAAGAGGTACTACAGAAACAGGGTAACCCTAGAAACATCCTGTTTCATTACTATACTGTACGCGCAAGACATTGTGCGGTCTATGTGTATAGCTACAGTAATTCACTTCATAATAAACTATTCTAAAGCATTAATATTACATGACATTGCATCGACTCAGTTGTCATAAAGGAAGAAAATATATTACATTGGCATAACATAACATAAAATCACGCCTGTATTTCCCCGAAGGGGTAGGCAGAGGTGTAATAATACACCCACATTTCTCCAGTTTGCTTATAATCCCATGTAATAGGGGCTAGCCTATTGCCATTGACCGGGCACAAATCCAGACTCCGAGCTGATACTGAGAATTTCCTAATGAAAAAACCCAATAACACTTTGCCCGACCCGGGAATCGAACCCAGGACCCCACGCTCAGCAGTCGCGCTTGCAACCACTAGACCAACGAGGCAGTACATACGTTACATTGGCAGTAAGAGCACAATGCGCATACGCAGCGCGTGCGTTCATGTGAACGCACTATTAGCCTCTGATGAGTGACATCTGTCAATGCGATTAGCATTCTAAACAAATAAAATGTTTTCATTTATCACAGTAAAAAAATGCACTTATCCCTGTGACAAGTTTATCTCATGCGTTATCAAAATTCTTTATTTTATTATCGCTATCATTATCATAAATACTTTTGCAAATCAAAATTACTAGCAATATTTCATCATGTCGAGTGCAGGGAGTTTGGGTATTCTTATACTATTAGTGATATTTCAAAATACAGAATGTTTTTTAAGAGTTGATCCTCTGGTTGATACAAATGTTGGACTGATTCGGGGGTTAAAAGCCGATGATGGTGATTATGCGATGTTCTTGGGTATACCTTATGCTCAAGTGAATGAAGACAATCCTTTTGGAGTAAGTTATAACAATTTATACAAATAGTAGGCATGTTTACATTTTAGCAACATAATGTAACGATGCGTAAAGACAAGGCAGGGAGACCAAGAACCGACTGCAGAAGTTTTGGCAAACCGTTTGAATTAAAAATTATTTGAATATCTACTTATAAACTATTTTATTTCTATTAAAATGCTTGATTTTAATAACATGCTTCTACAAAACTATATAATTCACTTTCAGGCATCAACACCACAACCTATGTTTGAAGAAACATTCGAAGCTTACGATGATTCAGCAGTATGTCCTCAAGTCTACGAGTTGAATAACACTATTCTTGGAAACGTCAACTGCCTGCAGCTCAACATCTACGTACCCAACTCGGCCACCACTAACAACCGCCTTCCAGTAATGGTTTGGCTCTACGGAGGTTCCTTCAAAAGAGGATTCTTTGGAAAATACTTCCATGGTCCAAAATACTTGGTTAAGCATGACGTCATTGTAGTAGTATTGAATTATCGTGTTGGTGCTTACGGTTTCATGTGCCTTGATACTCCTGAAGTACCAGGAAATTCAGGTCTCAAGGATCAATTTCTAGCATTGCAATGGATTAAAAATAATATAAAAGCGTTTGGAGGTGATGTCGATAAAATCACTCTGTTTGGCTTAAGTGCTGGAGCTCATTCTGTAGATTTCCACTTGATATCTCCAAAAGAGACATTATACAACAATGTGATAATGGAAAGTGGTAGTTCTTTAGCCGCAACAGTACTATATGAACCTGATAGATTGGCTGCTATAAAAATAGCAGAGCGTTTAGGATTTGAAACCGATGATACGAAAGAAGCGATTTCATTCCTTGCAAAAATTGATTCAAATTTAGTAGTCGCAACTGCAATTGATCTTGATATTATGTTTAAGCCATGTGTGGAAAATGAATTTGATGGAGTAGAATCATTTTTATCAAGTTCTTGGATCAATGCTGAAATACCAAAAGTAAAAAACATGCCAGTGTTGCTTGGTTTCAATAAACTCGAAATGACAGGTTTTCACTTCAATAAAGACGATGAATACTATAAACATTTAGACATTGTACCTGATTATTTGAATAGAATATTCAATTTTGATGAGGAAGAATTTGAAGAAATGAAAAACCTCGTTTCACATTACTACTTCGGTGACAACGTGATAAGTAAAGATGAGCAATGGAACCTCATAAACTTTGATTCTGATTTTACTTATATACACCCAATACAGAGATCTATTAACAAATATTTAGACTCTGGAGCAGGGAATATTTATTATTACATGTTTTCTTACGTTGGTGGACGAAATGCCATCGTAATCGATGCTGATGATGACGAGCATGGCAATATCATTAAGCCATGTTGTGCAGCGCATGCTGATGAAATTGCCTATTTGTTTGATTTGGGCTTCAAGCCTGAGCCCACGGAAAAGGATAAAGTTATTATTGAGCGGATGACTACTATGTGGACAAATTTTGCTAAATTCAGGTTAGTGACAAATTATATTTTTCCGTTTTGGAAGAAAAATGATCTTTTGAGCACGGTGACAAAATCACAGTTTCTGAGAAATTGCCATGTATCTGACACAATTCCAATGAGATATTGTGCAATGACCATAATTTTTTTAACAATTTTTGTCAGAAGAATTTTATTTACTAACAGTGCTCTTGCGGCTTTGCCCACGTAAAAAGTGATGCCATGCCCATGCCTCATATAATGTTTCCCGTCATGGTTTTGAGAAAAGCATAATATATATCTTCTTAATATATTTAATTCTTCTGTACGTGTGTTTGTCACCTCACTCCTCCTAAGCGGCTGGACCTCTTTTAGGATTCATTATGGAAAAAGAAAGGATAAGTTTTTCATTATTTACTTTAAAAATCACTTTTCCCAAGCTTTGAGTGTATCGATCCAGGAGAAAACATTTTTTATTCCTTATTTCACCCCTTGGGTTAAAAATTCCAAAAATCCTTGCTTATGGGTGCTTGCGTTACAAAAGGAACCTACTGTTAAAATGTCATGATTCTAACTCGAAAAATTTCGGCTCTGCGTTGATGAAACAGTCAGTTAGGACATCTGTTTTTTTTTTGTATAAGGTCTTAAAGATAATTAATTATTAATATCTTAATATAATTACGATCTAGTCTACAAGACTATTAAGTAATTTTATGTTAACATAAAATGCTAGCTAATAATATTATTTCTAAGATCTTTAATTAATATTCACTTATAATAAAACAAAGTTTAACCGGATTAAATCGCGTATATTATTTAAACAAGTATTTTTTATTTTATTGTCATCTTAGTCTACCTGCGAGCACGAAATGCTGTAAAGCTTTCGAAACGTCAGGAAAACCAATTTAATTAATATAAGCGATTTAATCCGGTTAAACTTTGTTTTATCATAATGCGTAGTGATCGCGAAAACCTAAGAAGTTAATTATCACTATTTTTATTTTAACACTACACTAACTCAAATGGCTTTGTCCTTTTCAATCTCCTCACTAAGCCTGTGTTGTCGAGGAGCTGGATAGCCTCAACGTTCACATGATGATGAAGTCTATATTCATGAGCTTTGGCATACTTTTTGATGATGTTCGTAACGAAATCCATTTTGAGGTCCCGGTGAAGACCGTCGTTTCTAATATACCAGGGAGCGTCATCTGTCTTTATAACAGAAAAGAAGATTTCAAGACTTTATTTAATAATTTAAATCTCTGTTCCAGTGACCCTACGCCGCAGACAACAGAATTGCTTCCAGTGAAATGGATGCCACTCACGAGGGAAGCCTATTCTTACATGAACATTGGTGCTGAGCTTTCAATGGGTAGCAGACCAGCCAACCAAAGAATGGCATTCTGGCATCTGTTCTACAAACTCAATGAAAAAGTTCAGAAAGCATTATGAAGAGAATATTAGTTTTATGAAGCAAGTTTTGTACATAATACAACATATAACAAAAACCCTGTTGTTCCTGTGAGCTATGTTATCAGAATCGATATTCATGCGTCAAAACACAACTCATTTGGAAAAAAACTCTTCAGTAAAAATAATAAAATAAAATATTAAATTACTATTAAATTGACAATTAATAATGATTTAATATAATAATTTCTTAGGTGTTTGCGTTCACTACACATTATAAATTAATAATTGTTATTGCGTGCATCGAAACGATTTTAATTAATAAAAATTGTACGGTAGATTAAAATATTTTTTAGAAATATATGTAAACACAACAATACAATACAATACAAATCCTCTTTAATTCACAACAAGATTAAATTAAGACGCTTGTCTTGTCTACCTGCAACCATGAAACGCTGCAAAGCTTTCGAAACCTCAGGAAAACCAATTTAAATAATATACGCGATATAATCCGGTCAAACTTTGTTTTATTATAATGATTTAATTTTATTATTTTTATCGATATAATCACTGAGTGAGTGAGTTTTGACTTTTAATTAATAATGATTTAATATTGATTTCGTTTATTTTTATTGAAGACTTTTTCCAAATGAGTTATGTCCTTACGTAGGAATATCGATTCTAATAATGTAGCTCACAGGAACAACAGGGTTTTTGTTACATACTGTATATACAACGTTTTTTTTTTGTTAACGCAATTTGAGAAACTGTTTTGATCAGAATAACCAGGAGAATCGATTGGGATAGTTTTTATACCAAGTTACATATTAACAAAAAAAAAATTGAACTCGATTTGGTTATTATGGTTAAATTCAGTACTTCAGCGGATCCTGAATAGCTCCTTAAGGTCTAGGAAGTTCGTCTGGATTAATTTACGTGCATCAGGTAGTCCCTGCATGACATTCATCTCTTTTTCCGCTCCCAACTGGGGGACTTAGAATGACTACAAAAGCATGTTATTTTGTGATTTAGACAAAAATATCATCTCAATCGATTCTCCTCTTGATTCAAAGTTGATGATGACAAAGTTGATTCTCAAATTCCGTAAACAAAATGTAACGTTATATAATTTCAAGTTTTGTATTTAATAGGATCTTTGTATCCATGCTGATGGCTTCTGAGCAACTAAATGTGTTAAAAAGCGTATTGAAACCAAAGATATAACAAAAAGTGTAAAAGTGATTTTAGGAGATTCAAAGTTGTGGTTACAAACGAGCCCACTCAAAATTATGATAATTATGGTTAAAAAAAACCCAGTCATGCTAACTCATTATCACGTACCATTATTACAATAACAACGCATTGAAAATGTTTGTTTATTTTCTTTTATTTACATAAAGATAGTGATAATTGTGATCACAAATAATTGTTATCATCATTATACATTATCAAGTGATGATTATCAAAAATATTTAAATACTTACAGTCATCAAATATTTAGTATGCACATAACTCATGAATATTAAAAACTACCGAGGTACCTAGCGATATCGTGAAAAAACAAGATAACAAGACTCAATTAATAATTAAAAATAAAAGAATGTAATTGCCATGGAAGATGGGTAGGCCTCTGGTGTGGGACGCAACGTGCGTCGACACGCTTGCTCCTTCACATCTTTCTAGCTCAGCTGGTTGTGCTGGCGCTGCCGCTGCATCTGCGGAGGCCCTCAAGCGGCGCAAATATAGTAACCTATCAGGTAACTATGACTTTGTGCCGTTTGGGGTCGAAACACTCGGGTCATGGGGTCCGAGTGCGCGCTCCCTTTTTAAGGAAATCTCCAAGAGGCTGGTCGACACTTCGCGTGACCAGAGGGCTGGCTTGTTCTTTGGTCAAAGAATAAGCGTTGCCATTCAACGTGGCAACGCTGCCAGTCTTCTGGGCACTATGCCGGATGACAGCGGTGTGGAGGAATATTTTGACGCCTTGGCGCGCCGTTTCGTATCATTTTACTTTGTACTTTGTAAATATTGTATAATTTTATTTTGTAGTTTGTAAATATTTTCTAAAGAGTAGTTTTTAGAGTGTACATAATTATTGTAAAACTGATCGTGTTAACTAAAAAAAAGAATATATTAATTTTCTTACAGTTGCCGGATATTGTTGTCTTTTATCCAAAGGTTGTCTGGAAGATATCGCTATTAGCGATAAGACCGCCAATGTACCCTTATTTTACATGTTAGTCCTAAGTTTAATAATGTTATTGGTGTACAATAAAGAATATTCTATCTATCTATCTATCGATAATATTATGAAATATTATCTTAATTATAGCTATAACAATTATGATTTTAACAAATAAATATAAGTACCTTAACAACGTGTTATTGAAATAACTGAAAACCTTTTAAGGGGTCATTTTACTGTTGAGTATGAACAACTTTTACTATGGGACTAACCCAGAAATCGTGAAAACAAATCAGATGTTGCTTACATTGTGTCGAGTTATGCGAACATAAACGTATAAAGCAGATGTTTTTTTTTTCGCGATTTCAGCGTCGACCCCATAGTAAAAGTTGTTCATTATTGATGGGTACGATGACCCCTTAAGACGTTTTCAGTTATTTCAATAACACATTGTATAGATAGACCTAGTTGGGTTATAACTGTCATAGACCGAGTGTCATCACTGCGGGAGCTGCCCAGAGGACACGGTGCAGCACACATTTGCGGAGTGCCCAGCTTGGGCCGCGCAGCGCCGTGACCTCATCACTGCAGTAGGCGGCAGCGATCTCTCGCTTCCAGCCGTGGTTCTGTCTATGGTCGGGAGCGAGAGCGCTTGGGAAGGCGTCGTCTCCTTCTGCGAGGAGGTGATGCTCGCTAAGGAGGCGGCGGAGAGGGTTCGAGAGGCGATGACCTCTCTTCCCATCCGCAGGAGACGACCTGGGCGTCGTAGGAGGGCGTATTCCGACCTCCAGCCACCCTAGGTGTGGGCCTGCGGGCGGCGGACTCGGGGAGGCCCGCCGCCCGACCAGTCAAGGCCCGTGACGGTGGCGCGTAGTGTTCCGCGCGCGCCAGTCAAGAGGAGGGTGCGGCCGTTGTGGTTGCCGCACGGGGAGAAGGGGCTCGCCTGCCACTGGCGAGCCGGGACCTGTCGGGGATGGTTGGGTGAATACGGGAGTATTTCCCACGCCCCGGCCAAGGTCGGTAGAGGAACACCGTGGTGGTTTTTAGTCGGTAAGAGTTTAAACATAAACTTAACATAACTGAACTTATAAACTTTTTAACAAAAAATGAAACCTAGGAAAAAGAATCTGAAAAGCGAAAAATAAATACCTTTTCAGTCTTAATAAAAAATCTCCTAAACTAATTTAAGTAACTAATTTTAAGTCGGTGCCAATTAATGATCAACGAAAATCATTGATTATGAGATAATAAAAATAAAATTACGTAAAAAGACAACGTCAAATCTTCAGCGATAAACAATAACATTCTCAAAGAGCGCTCTCCGCACGACCACTTGCAACTCGCACTAACTTTGCTGCTTTTTTTGGCGCCGACTCAAAAGTTACCTACTTATATTATTATTAGTTTAGGAGATTAGTTATTAAAACTAAAAAGGTTTAAAAAAATTGCTTTTGAGTTTCTTTTTTCGTCGGTTTTTTTTTGTTAAAAAGTTTTTATTACATAGTGCAACTATGTAATAAATCTTCGTTGAGTACGTTGTGCTCGTAGATCGGTCTTCTTCTAGACACAACTCAATAAATTGGTCATTCAATCTTATTTTTAACCGACGACGAAAAAGGAGGAGGTTCTCAATTTGAAGCGTATCTTTTTATTTTTTATTTATGACCAATTGACCACGCATAACTTTTTACAGAGTAGTCCGATTTTGATGATTTTTTTTTTAATGGATAGGATATATCTCGAAATTGGTCCCGTTTAAATTTCAAAATCAAAATCCACCCCTAAGGGTAGGAAAACAGGGGATGAATGCTTGTTCACCCACTGAATTCTTACCTGTTAATCGATTCTGTTGAAACTTGGCACACATAAATGTAGTTCTAGATACTACAATACAACATAATGGAGACGTGGAGTTAGATTTTAGCCACAAAATGATAAAAATAAACTTTTTAACAAAAAATTGAACCGACGAAAACAGAAACTGAAAAGCGAAAAATGAAATGAAGCTTTTAGTCTTTTCCTAACTAAACTAATGTAAATAACTAATTATGAGTCGGCGCCAAACAAGCAATCAACGGAGATCATTAAATTACTTTAAATAAATAATAAAAACAACATAGCATCAAATACAACGTGAAATTTTCAACGATAAACAATACATTTCCAAAAATGCGTTCTCCGCTCGACCATTTGCAACTTGCACGCACTATGCTTGTTTGTTTGGCGCCGACTCATAATTAATTATTTACATTAATTTTTCGCTTTTCAGTTTCTGTTTTCGTCGGCATTGTTTATCGTAGAAAATTACATGTTGTATTTGATGTTATTTAGTTTTTATTAGTAGTAAGTAATTTAATGATCTTCGTTGATTGTTTGTTTGGCGCCGACTCATAATTAGTTATTTATATTTATTTTTCGCTTTTCAGTTTCTGTTTTCATCTGTTCAATTTTTTGTTAAAAAGTTTTGTTTTTATTTTTTTGTGGCTAAAATCTAATTCCAGGTCTCCATTATGTTCTAATGTCTAGAACTACATTTATGTGTGCCAAGTTTCAACAGAATCGGTTAATAGGTAAGAATTTAGTGGGTGAATAAACACTCATCCCCTGTTTTCCTACTCTTAGGGGTAGAAAATGATTTTCAAATTTAAATGGGACCAATTTCGAGATATACCCTATCCATTAAAAAAAGAATCATCAAAATCGGACCATTCTGTAAAAAGCTATGCGTGGTGATACAAAAAAAAATATATATACGCGTCGAATTGAGAACCTCCTTTTTTTTTCGTCGGTTAAAAATTATATTCGATGGAAAATATCCCGTAACTACATTGACATAACAACGCATAAGAAAGTTTTAACTCACCAAAATCAACCGCGCGTATATTCTCGACTAGCGTTGGTAAGGCACCTAGGGTAGCAGAAAGAAGGTACATTTTATTTTATTTTTATATTATACTATAGGATGGCGAAACGAGCTAAAGGCCCACCTGGTGTTAAGC
This sequence comes from Asteroscopus sphinx, assembly GCA_949699075.1. NCBI lineage: Eukaryota > Metazoa > Arthropoda > Insecta > Lepidoptera > Noctuidae > Asteroscopus > Asteroscopus sphinx. The sequence continues at coordinate 2,957,428 of OX453007.1, forward strand.
AGTTACCCTTGCCCATAACAACTGCAATACTGCCTAGGCTGTTCGCCAAGTCGGTTCGCCAAACTGAGATACGAAGATGAAAAGTCTCATGGACGCACGAAAAGTATAGTTACTCGTATGGTGGTGGTATTCACAAAAATAAAGGTGCTGGTGTCTGAGAGACCGTAAGTAAGGTAGTTAAGGGTTAAATCGGTAGTATGTTACGTTAAATTTCCAATAAAGGAAATGAGCTGTTCTTAATTAACACATAAATGTTCTGTCAATCAGTCCAGGCCTGATCGGTGGACAGTTTAATTTGTCAGCCTTCAAATAAGACCACTTGGCCATGCCAATGTTATGGGATGAAAGGGACTGAAATCAATGTTTTTAATGATGGAGTCCGCTTTTTTGGATTTTGACCCGTAAGTAATTATAAGGGAAGTACCATGGACGAATAAAAAAGGCGGTCGGAGTCTCGCTAAAAAACAATTCGTTAGGGATGCGCAATAAGTCTTTCTTTGATAAGCTAAGCCGAATTATACGCGAGCGTAGCCGCGGGCAAAGTCTTGTGCAGCATAATACTATTATCTAACGACTTCAAAAATAATAAAATAATTTGTGTGACACAGTTTAGGAAGGTAGGTCTATAGGCCTATGATTTGTTTTTTTTTTAGAAAACATTGGCACCGACTTCCTAAACTGTTTCAAACATTATAATAAAACAAAGTTTAACCGGATAGTGATAGTGGTGTGTGTCCGTGTAGTGATCGCGAAAACCTAAGAAGTTGTTTCAAACATATTAGGGCAGTAATCTGGGTCCTTTACAGTTTATCATCATGATAAATGGCCTGCCTGGTGTCGTCAGAGATACCACCTGTCTGTTGTTTGCAGACGACCTTAAGCTACTAATGGCCGTTAAAGATGAATGGGATTGCATGCGGCTACAGCAGGGTATAAACAGGGTAATTGAGTGGAGCAACAAAAATAAACTCAAGTTCAATGACAATAAATGCTCATTTATAACTTTTGGTAGAATGAGGGATCCGCTTCGCTATACTTACGAGCTGGACGGTGCAGCAATGGAGCGGACTGAAGTAGTGCGTGACCTTGGGGTACGCCTTAACACTGAGCTGACATTTCGGGAGCACATAACAAATGTTTGTAAGAAGTCGTACAGAAGTTTAGGTTTCATACTTCGTCGCGCAGTGGGTTTCACAAGCATAAAAGCTATAACGGCAGCGAGGGCAAATTAGCTACCTAATCCTAATGATCCGTCTAAAGAAAGCACCCCCTCTTTATAAAACAACTTGCTTGTACAGTAGGGGAAACAAGTACCTAGTCAATTAAAATATTTAAAACACCGCAAGTTGATCAAAACAATAGTAACAACAAACAACAACACTAAAACTAATAACAATAACAACAGTAGTACAATAGATTTTACTAACAATTTAAAATATGTCGCTCGGCCATTCTGACCTTTAGGACTCGCGAACTAAAATTTAAAATTACAATAAATAAAAACACTCTGCTTTATTCAGCAACCATTACTTTTGCTAACATAGCAAAAATTAAAGAAAATTTTAATTATAAAATATTTTAGTCAAATTAAAAGACTCTAAAATAACGAATAAGCTACTATCACTAAAACAATCAAATTGCATGAACAAGAAGCTAAGTAGCATGGCAACATGATCTCGTATCTACTAAATCGTGAGTACTGTCAAATAACATGACAAACAAATACATGCCAAATCGCATGGTCACTGTCATGTCACATGTGACATGATGCACAAAGATAATATATGATGATGCACAAAGATAATATATGATGATGTATTTGTCGATTGTGAAGCATCATGCATAACCATGATCGTTCAAAGATATGCAGGAAAATCTTCTAAATTGCGTAATATGGGGCAAATTAAAAATTAAGACCACAGATTAAGGTACACCTTTTACGCGGGCTAAGCCGCAAGAGCACTGCTAGTTTATATTAAACACAAAGTACTTCAACACTTTTCATTACAATTTTCGTTTATTATTATCATTGTAATATTTTTTACCCAACTATGTTGTTGCATGTTGACAGCAAAGATAGGGTTATGTTTTGTTTATCACGCGTATCTATTTATGTATACAATATGTATGTGGTATTCTTTATACCCTCGAAGCATCCCAATGGCTGGATGGATTTTAATAAATGAGGTGTTTATCGACTCGTCTAAGCCATGCGATGGTTATAGGCTAGGTTTTGTTTTTCTAAAATCAAAATAGCGGCCGTGAAATGCAAAATGGTAGTAGAGACAAAAAAAATCGCGTAGCGTCTCACCATGTGAGATATCACTGAATAGGTCTTTTAAAATCAAATGAGGTTTCTTTGACCATTTTAGAGCCACAAGCTCCGTTTAAAAATTACACAGCCTGAAAGTTGTGTATGATTTACATTTCCGACTATCATTGTTTTAGTAGATTGAATGAAATGTTTATCGATTTGTAAGATATAGTTATAATATTTTATAGGCAGGTATATGTATTTATAGGCCAAACCAAGAACTAAACGAAGGTGTTTAAACCAAACTGTAAATGTTATGATAAACAGAGACGTACTTGCTCATTGCAAGTAATGTTGACTACAAATCTATCGTTATCATGTACTTGAGTAATCTATGTACCTCTAAAATTAACGTTTTCTGTAAATCTATCGTTATCATTTATCTCAGGAATGAATGCGACGCAAGTACTTATCTCTTTTACCGTTAATTTGGTAACCGTTTACGAGTTTTGTTTTACAAATACTTTATCAAACGATAGCGTTTTATAGCATAGTAATTAGCATTACTTAATTAATAATTATGTATTATTCTGAATTATAAGTATGTATATAAAAAATAAAAAATAAATTAAGGATTATATCCATTGTCTAGTACCCACAGCACAAGTCAAGCTCTGCTTAGTTTGGGACTAAATGGTGCTGTGTAAAAATGTCCCAAAGATTTTTTTTTTAAATTAATTAAAAGCATATACTGGCGCACTGCAGGGCAAAAGCCTCCCTGCTCTTTTTCCACTTCTCTCTTTCTGTGGCTGTTAAGGACCAGCCTTTTTGAAAGAAGTCCAGTTCATCCCGCCATTTCCGTCTGGGCCGGTAGGCGGGTAACGCGGTGGCGTTGGTGTTTGCCATTTTTAGGGGCTCATTGGGTTGTAAGTTTGGCCCATTGATTGCTATTACTTTGACATTCCATTTGCCTATTAATTTACTAGTCACTAGTTCACCAAAATAATAATATTACCCAAACAAATACTAATATGTGCAACATTGCCACACAACATAATAAATCTCACGCACAACAAGCTTTTACGAATCAATACAGCAGCCCACTGGGTTTCATTAATTTCCCGTGCTAATAGAAAACTGTCAAAAACTGAAGAACGTTAATTTTACACGTCATTACCTACGGGGGTCTACTTGCAAAATCGACGATATAATCGAAACGACATGATAGTGGTCTGAATATGTCAGACGTATCTACTAATAATGTGGTTTTTGTAGTGTTTGATGTCTAGAAAACGAATAGTTGACTGCAAGACAGTGGTAACACTTGAATTAGAAAACACCCTTACTACTTACAAAATAAAGGCGCTGTCAATGTCAAGTTGTTACCACTGACGTCCGGTTGACCGTACTATTAATGTCATATACAAGTTTGAAAGTAGGGTTACGTCCGACAACTAGGTATCGATTAATATCGTTCGCTGATTCGTATTAACGATTGTGAAATCGACATTAATTAAGAGTAGGTTTCGACATGACTTTCACGATATTTATATCGATTATCAATTTTGCGAGTAGACCCCCAGGGTCGAATCGACCGTGCGATATCCCATTATGTTAGCAATTAATTAGCTTTGTAGAAAGAATTGAAGGTTAATTGAAGTTAAGTAAAGATTAAAGGTTTAACTTGGAACGTGATTTAGATTTCAAAGAATCGTTTTATAGAAAGAATTTAGATTTATATTGAAAAGGCTTGTGTTATTTTAGGAATTTCATGTTGTAGATTTAAGTGCTGTGAAATATTTATCTTTTAGATTAAGTCTGTATTTTTAATTAGGTTATAGTTTAAATGCATTTAAGCAACATCTTCTGAATCAGTCACGTAGGACGAGAATCGCTAATTAAACATACTATAAGTTTGCCGACAACTGTTATTTGAATAACATAGTACGTCAATAAAGACTGATCTTCTCCGGGTTTCCAGATATTCTCATGCCAGATTTCATCAAAATGAACCTACAGTTTTTTAAATAACAAATAGGCAAACTATTATCTACATTTATATCGTCATTCAGGATGACTGGTTGGACGAGGGCCTCGTTTAAAAAGGATACTCAGTACTTGATTCTCGTTTCAAATATGAAAAATGGTACCTTTAATATTTGAGAGATTTTTTTCAATCGATTTCATGAAATGGACGATTTTCCGCGCTTACAAATCGAAGTTGCATGCGGTACGATAAAACATATAGCAAGAAAATGTCCGTCGTTCGCTACTCCCACCCTCTCCGCGTTTTGTACTAACCAGCAGAACTTAGTCACGAGCATTTTTACTCATTTCATCATCATCATCATCATTGTAGCTGAAAAACGTCCACTACTGGACATATGCCTCCCCCAAAAGGGGGGATATGCCATAATCGCCACGCTTGACAGGCGGGTTGGCAAGCGCAGTTGGTTGGTTAAATACTCGGAGAACGCTGCTGCCCAACCTCTGGTGAATCCCTTAGTCGCCTTTTACGACACCCATGAGAAGATATAGGGAGGTGCAATTCTTTGCGTCCGGCACCACACGGGCATTTTACTCATGTACGCGTGATTTGTAGTGGAAAATTGTTTATTATTTATGTGAAAACTTCTTCAGCCGCGGTTAGCGATTTTTGGTAGGGGCCAAAACTTATGAGTTTGCTTCACCCTACGTCATCGATATGCGACCAAAGAGACGACATCATCAACTCAGCCTATCGCAGTCCACTGCTGGACATATGCCTCTCCCAAGTTGCGCCACAACACTCGGTCCTCTGCCTTCCGCATCCAGTCCCCCCAGCCACCTTCTTCAAGTCGTCGGTCCATCTGGCGAAGGGGCGCTTTACGCTAAAGAGAATATATGCGACATGCTAATTTCACATCTCCCATGTACAAAAGCGTGATGATTTGTAGCTTATAACGGTCTGTAACGGATTTTTTTGCCTTTCAACTAATTCTGTTCAGTAGAATTGGCGTGATGCTCAGACATACAAACAGATAAACAGACAAACAGACAGAAATTAAATTTTTTTTAGTTTTGGCATCAGTATTGCTCTTATATTCTTTTCAAAAAATATTCAATGTACAGTTCATGTGCCAACCCGCCTGCCAAGCGTGGCGATTATGGCATATCCCCCCCTTAATTGGGGGAGGCCTATGTCCAGTAGTGGACGTCTTTCGGCTGAAATGATGATGATGATGATGATGTACAGTTCATTCATTGCTACGATTTTACTATATGAACAGAATAGATTTGACGACGTCTGTGGTCTAGTGGTTCGAGTGTCTGACTGCTGGTCAAGAGGTCGTGGGTTCGATTCCCACTGGACACAAATATTTTGTGTTGAACACATAAGTGTTTGTGTTGGTCTGGGTGTTTCTTATTTATTATAAGTATGTATTTACAAAAAAAAAGTATATAAGTAGGTATTATATCCATTGTCTAGTACCCATTGTACAAGCTCTGCTTAGTTTGAGATTAGATGGTGTTGTGTAAAAAAATGTCCCAAAAATATTAATTATTTTATTAAAAAAAAAAATAGAATGTACATACACCAAACGAAAACCAAGACAGTAGTAGCTAGCTTATATCTAAGCGTAAATAATTGTTAACCATTATTAACCACTGTTAGATTGGAAAAGGTCTGTCGTTTGATTTTCACGCACATCGCTTGCTTCACTTAAAAACATAAATAAGTACTGAACAAATAAATTAGATAGATAGATAGATAGAATATTCTTTATTGTACACCAATAACATTATTAAACTTAGGACTAACATGTAAAATAAGGGTACATTGGCGGTCTTATCGCTAATAGCGATATCTTCCAGACAACCTTTGGATGGACAAGGAAGACGTGAAAAATAGATGGGGGCAGTATGTGGTGCACTTTCATAAAGTTTACTAATATTTAATATAATAAATAAATAAATATTTACCTACCATAGGAAATATTACATGTATAAATATATAAAATAAATTCTAATATATATCCATAAATATATACCAAATATATACAATATATACAAATGTAACAACAAATAATATTCTTTAATAAATAACGAAATAAAATACGTGTATATACCAGTGATAACAGTTTAGACAGAGAGATAATGTTCCTTTACAAGTTTTTTAAAAGAAGCTAGCGACTGAGCACGTCTTATAGGTACAGGTAACGCATTCCATAAACGAGCAGCTTGGACTGTGAAGGATTTGTCATAGAATATAGTTGAATGTGCTGGCATCTGAAGTCTCAAGTTTTCCGATGATCTTAAGTATCGAGTATGTGTGTCATGAAGGAACATAAAACGTTCTTTGAGATAAATGGGGGTTTTAGGATTAAACAGAGTACTGTAGAGAAGTGATAAAATATGAGTATTCCGGCGAAGCCGCATTGGAAGCCACTTGAGCTTAGTGCGAAATTCGGAAACGTGATCATATTTGCGCAAGCCAAATATAAATCTGATACAAAAATTTTGGAGTCGCTCAAGCTTGTCTAATTGTGCCTGTGTAAGATCTAGATAGCTGGCATCGGCATAGTCAAGGATTGGAAGAAGAAGGGATTGGGCAAGCGCAGTTTTGGTAGCAGTCGGGAGGAAATTGCGTAATCTCCTCAAGGATCCCGCTGATGCAAACAATTTGCGACTGAGTTCTTGCAGCTGATGACCCCAAGAGAGGTTTCTGTCAATGTGGATCCCGAGGTTTTTGACTGAGTCACTTACAGGTATTGTGGTACCATCAAATATAATTTGTGGAAGTTGTGACCAGTCGATTCTGGAAGTCAGCCAAGGTAGCCAAGCCAAATTAATCATAAATATACATAATATTAATTTGAAACAAAGTCAAAACTCCTTAGTAATCTGAACAAGCGTTCCAGACAAATAAAGTACGTCCAAAGCCGAAATACAAAGACATGTCAGGGTAAGTCCTGAAGATGAATAGTCTGTCATAAAATGCTTTTTATCCAAATACAGAGCTACGGCTTCTTCCACGTCAAACAAGAATGCTGTAAAGATAAAATATGATGCAAAAACTGAATTAATGAACGTCTAAACTCTGTTATATTAATTACGTTTTCCGTTCCGTAAGTTTGTTTGTTGAGTTTCATGTTTTTGTTTTAATACTTGAATGAGTTTGCAAATGATAGTCTTGTGAGTGAATATTCAGTAAAAGTTAAAGCTGATCGGTTTTGCATTTTCTTTTACGTTTCGTAAACAGAAACTAGATTGGCCGCTGGAGCAGACGAGTCCTTGAGTGGAGACCGCGAATCGGCAAACGCAGCGTAGGGCGCTCCCCTGCCAGGTGGACCGACGACCTAAAGAACGTGGCTGGGGGGACTGGATGCGGAAGGCAGAGGACCGAGTGTTGTGGCGCAACTTGGGAGAGGCCTTTGTCCAGCAGTGGACTGCGGTAGACTGAGTTGATTAAACAGAAACTAGATTAGGAAACTGTCGCTAAGATTAGCGACACCTACCCATTTGTTTGAATATAATTTTAGAATTAGAATTATACACTCAGGAGCAATGAATCTGGGTCACCAATAAAAACCGTAATATCTTGGAAGCTAAGAATTACAGCGTATCCAAATAAAAAGTATATGAAAGACTATTTAGTAACAAAAATAGACTATTTATTATTGTGTAGATTTGTTTATTATCAACTTTTTATTTGATTAAGCTATCAGTCTTAGATTCGCAGATGTTACGGTTTATGTTGGTGACCCGGATTCATTGCTCTCGAGTGTATTTACCTACTTGCTTGTTTGCCCCCCTCTATTAGTAGATTCTCTATTTGTCACTTGGTGGTAAGCAATCACCACCACCCATAAATATCACACCAGAAGAGTCGCCGATGCGTTACCGACCTTTTAAAAAGACATAATTATGTCCTTTTCTTGAGGGCTTCCATGTCGAATTTATTCGGGAAAACCGCTAATTGATGTAGATTCCACAGTTTTGCTTTACGAGACAAAAAATGGCGTGTGAAGCATATATGGCGGGTGGTACGATGGTAGAAGTCAACGGCTAGTAGTAGTTTCTTCTTGTAGATATCATAAAATCTTGATGATTTCGTTATTTCGTTAACTTTGAGCAGCGACTCTGCGAAAATAACAACCAACTAACTCTATAACAAACTTACGGTTTTCCAAACATCATCATCATCATCATCATCATTTCAGTCGAAAGACGTCCACTGCTGGACATAGGCCTCCCCGAAGCATCGCCACAACGACCGGTCCTGTGCCTTCCGCATCCAGCTGAATCATTCGAAACATGGCGTAACAATATTCAGTTACAATTAGCCGTTGTTTAGCAAAAAGGATCCAATCAACACATAGTTCTTTTAATTCAAAGACATAGTAAAAAATATAGACGAAGTTATTATATAAATATAGACGAAGTGCTGCGAACAATCTAGTGAAGCCAAAAAATAACTATGCTCCTTCGTGTACAACCAGTGCTCACGCAGACACATGCACACTTAGATCCCTCTCCCCAACTGAGACCTACAAATACTTGGGTATGGCGGAGGCGTTAGGTATCAGCCAGGCCGACATGAGGCAATCGTTGGAGGAGCGCTTCTTTGGCCGCCTGAAAAAGGTTCTAAAAAGTCTTTTAACGGTTGGATCCTGCCGGTCTTGATGTACTCCTTCGGTATACTCAAGTGGACTCAGACGGATCTTGACGCCCTGGATCGGAAAGTCCGCAAACAACCAAACATGGCGTAGCAATATTCAGTTACAATTAGCCGTTGTTTAGCAAAAAGGATCCAATCAACACATAGTTCTTTTAATTCAAAGACATAGTAAAAAATATAGAAGAAGTGCTGCGAACAATCTAGTGAAGCCAAAAACAACTATGTTCTTTCGTGTACAACCAGCGCTCAGGCACACACATGCACCACTAACCGTGCTCACCGTATATCTCAGTATACATGTCGTGGCATCGTCCAGTAAGCATCATGAAAGCAAATATCCTTCAGGTGCATGGTGTGTGCATGAGCGCTGGTTATACATGAAAGAGCATAGTTTTTTTGGCTTCACTATGATGAGTGTTCTCAGCACTTCGTCTATGTCTGTGTTTTAATTAAAGTTTTCAAGAACTATCCAAGTAAGACTTTTAATTATCTTTCTTTGTTGTTTGTCAATCTATTTGTCTGTCTTGTATAAATCTTGCAAGCTTTCGTTATCTAAACAGGTAAAAATTACTTAGAGTTAAATAACTAAATGTTATTAAAATTGAACAATAAAAAAACTGTAAAACTGTTTCCACCTTCAAATAACGTGTAAAAGAGCATTATCTTTCCTCATCCACATAGGTTGTACGTAATAATGTTATGTACGTGGGACACTCAGAAAGTTTTGCGAAACTAAAAAAAATTGTTCTATACGTACATATATTTTTATCAAATCTTTTCAAAGTACTTTCCACCAGCCTCTATACAAAGATTCATGCGCCTAAACCAGTTTTCAAAACACTTTTTCCAGTCCGCCGCAGACACCTCGTTTACAGCCTGCTCGAACGCAGCCAGCGCATCTTCCGGCGACGAAAATTGTATCCCTTTGAGCTGATTTTTTATTTTTGGGAATAAAAAGAAGTCACACGGTGCTAGATCAGGGCTGTAAGGAGGGTGACCCAGGAGTTTGACTGGCGTGCTGTCCAGGAAGTCCCTCGTTTTGAGTGCGGTGTGCGCAGGTGCATTGTCGTGGTGGAGCAGTAGCCCGCGGAGCCCTGTGTTTGGTCGCTTGTTGCTTATAACAGAGAAAACTTCTGGCAAACATTTGGTAGTATACCATTCGGCATTAATGCTTCTTTGATCCCGTAAGGGAATTGATACCAAGTGGCCAGTCAAATTAAAAAAGCTAGCGATCAAAATCTTACCCCCGCTTCTAGATCGCTTCACTTTGGTAGGCGTTGGCTCATTTTGAAACACCCAAACAGTCGACTGGCGCTTGGTTTCTGGGTCGTATTGATAAATCCAGGACTCATCACCTGTAACGATGTCGTAAACACGCCGAGACGA